>CM038796.1:224832680-227524007 GCA_021764765.1 Vicia sativa
TACTTGGGATACCTATTCTTGATCAAGTGCCATTCCTTTGGATCTAGAAAAGGTTCTAAGTTCGAAGCGTTGCATCAATATGCCCATCTTAAAAGCTGGACATTGAAATGATTGGGAAACCAGAAGTGGAGTTAAGAGTTTACTTTCAAGTTCTTAATCAAAGAAAGCCCGAGAATTCCTCAAAGTTATGAGTTTCATGCATTTGAAAATTGGCCTTGCTAATTTATGGTTTGGTTCTATTTCCTTCAGATCAGTTCATGAATCAATGCCATCAGTTGTTCCTTACCCGCAATCCGGTGCCTACTTGAGACATCCCATTCTCTCCACACTTTCGTACTACTAGCGACGGAACTCTCATGTTGTATACATTACTTTCAAGGTGGTTTATTTCCTTTTCCTCCATCATGATTTGAAGAATGAACAAAGGTTGAGGTAGGTGGTCTCAAGGCTAATGTCACTATCTCATTCAGATATCGTTGGGTATTTTCTCTCAAAAGGACTTCACATTCACATGGCTGGAGCGAGGTCTTCTCAATGATGTTAAGCATCATTCTACCAACTTTGTTACTTTTTGGAGATGAATGGAGAAATCAAAGGTGTTGAAACTCAAACTGATCCAGGGTTCCAAACCTAAATGGAGTCTTCTTGGTAAAAAGTGCGAATGCAAATCTCATTAGCATAAGTCAGCTATGTGATATAGGATTCACGTCCAACTTTACTAAGGCAAATGTGTCTTGTAATCAATGATGAACAAGTAGTGATTATGAGAGGAGTCGAATCAAAGGACAAGCTACTACATGTGGGAATCGAGAACACCACTCTGTCTTACGTGTGTTCTCGGACAAAGATGAAGAGAAAGTAAAGTTGTGGCAGCAAGAATCTGGCCATCCACACCTCAGAGGAATCAAAAGGGTCAGTTCCATAGAGGGAGTCAGAAGGATACCAAGATCTTTCATGGACAAAGCGAGAATCTATGATGAGTATAAGGATGGACAGGAAATCAGAATGTCACACTCAATGTCTAGACATCTGACCACTCCTAAAGTACTAAAGCAAAGTACTAGGATCTGGCATAAAAGGATAACCAAGTATCTTACTGTCAAAAGATACAGGAGAGGAGTCTTGGATGAAACCCTCTGTGTCAAAGGGGGAAAAGTCATGGTGATTCAAATTTATGTTAATAACATAGCTTTTGGAAGAATATCTAACACAATTGTGAGATATGTTGACAACCAAATGCAAGCCGAATGGGATGAGCTTCATTGGATTGATTCATTTCCTTAGGCGCAAGTCTCACGGATGGAAGACTCACTTCTTTCACATAAATTATGCAAGGAATTGTGTCAAGAAGCTTGGAATGAAGAATGGCAGCCACACTAGGACTCTGACCCTTCCACATTTGTTGTCCAAGAAAACAAGTGGAGAAAGTGTTGATCAAAACTTGTGTAAAAACCCCTTGGATGGATGGTTCTTCTTGAGAAACAATCTTACTTCTTGGATCAGCAAAAAGCAAAACTGTGTGGCTTTAGACAGTGTTGAAATTGAATGCATAGCAGCTCGTAGCATTACTCTCGATGATCTGGATGTAAGCAGATCTGAGTAAATGTCATACAGGATGTCATGACATTATCTTGACATTATTATTAGAACTCTTGAGGCTGGTAATTTAAGGCTGTGAGGACAAATTGGGTATTGTCAATATGAGGAGTTAACAGTGCTTGTGCCTACAACAAGGGATGAAAGGAACTCTTTATTTCAATTAATTTTAAGAGGGTTATTTGGGTATTTTTCATCCCTATTTTAAAAATCCAAGAATAGGAAGAGACATCCTCATATAATAGTTTCTTCTTTTGAAAAGTATCACTCTTTCTTCTCCCAAAAGAAACTCAAACTCTCTGTCATTTGTGCTTTCACCCTCTCCAAAGACCATCAATGAAAAATGTTTTCATCATCCTCATCCTCTCAAGAATCGGGGCTCTTCATCTCCTCAGTGAAAAAACTAGGGCAAATCTTGAAGTCATGCATACTGAAGTGACTGGTAACTCACTTGCCAAGTACCCTTGCTGACCGAAGAGTCAAGAAATTACGCACAAGGAATGCAAGAAAGTCACAAGCATCTCCTTCTGGTAAGACTTCTGTACCATCATCTTGATTCCCCAAGCGATGTAAGCAGGAGGAGGTCAAGATCACATTCATATAGCCATAGCTAGATTAGTAACAACGCCTAAATGAGAATCGGACTGTACCTGGTCTCAAACCCTCTAAATTATAAATCACTAGCCCTAGTTCGGCAGTCGATCCAGATGTCACTAAGAATGTTGAGACATCTGGTGATCATGATGCTTCCCATGTCAAGAATGATGTTGATGCTTCAGTTAAAATTCCTGAAACCCCTGCTGATAAGGAAGATGTGATCTCTGACAATATTCTTGAGGAGTCCCAACAGGTGGCTCGATAAAGCCCCTCTGCGACTATATTTAACGATAGTATTCTTGAAGAATCACCAGTAAAGTATGCCTCTCAGTAAAGAGTCCATTGACTACATGTCGACAACATTTGGTAGAGTCACCAGTTCAAGAATCTAATCATTTAACTGAACCTCCAGTCATTGATTTAGATGAGATGTTTTCAGACAATGATCTTATTGCCAATGTCAATCAAGCATTGCAAAAGAATGATCAAGGAAGGGGAAGCAGTCTCTCAAGCCTGTCAAAGAAAAGGATGCTGAAGATGTGTGCAAGACTGAGAAGTATCACAAGGCTGGACCCTCTACAAGGAGAAGTAGAGTAAAAAGTATTGGTAGTGGCTCTAGACCAAAGAGAACACCAACTGTGAAAAAGAGGAAAGAACCTGAACCCTCAGAGTCAGATCAAGACTCTGATTTTAATGTTGAAGAGAATGTCACAGACATTCATCCTAGAAAGAAGCAAACTCTTGAAAAACTGCTCAAGGTGCCTAAAGTGGCCATTGATAACATTTCTTTCCATCATCCTGAAAATGTTGGAAGATGGAAGTATATTTGCTTAAAGAGGGTGGCTCTGGAAAGAGAGTTAAACAAGAGTGCTCTTGAATGCAAGGAAATTGTTGACCTGATTAAGGAGGCAGGGCTGATGAAAATAGTGGTGAGTTTCTCAAACTGTTATGAAGTCTTGGTGAAAGAGTTTATTGTCAATCTGTCCAATGGCTGTGGGGATAGGAACTCTGCTTGACTACCAGACTGTATATGTGAGGGGAAGGAATGTCAGGTTTTCTCCAAATGTGATCAACAACTTCCTGGGTAGATCTGCCATTACGCAACCAGAGCTGGAGGAAACTGACAACACCATCTGTCAAACCATCACTGCCAAACAAGTAAGGCAATGGCCTCTAAAAGGAAAACTCTCAGCAAGCAAGTTGAGTGTAAAATTTGCCATCCGGCATAAGATTGGTGCTGCTAATTGGGTTCCAACCAATCACAAATCCACCATCTCTAATGGACTGGGAAGATTTATATATGCAGTAGGCACTCAGGCTACATTTGACTATGGATCCTATATTTTTGAGCAGACCCTCAGGCATGCTGAAAGCTATGCTATCAAAGGACCCATAGCCTTTCCCTCCCTGCTGTGTGGAATAATCACTGACCAATTCCCTGATATTCTAGCTGAAAGAGATATAGTCTGCAAAAGAGCCCCCCTGCTCTTGGGTTCCACTACAAACTATTTCAAGGCAGACATGTTCCAGACATTGTCATGACATCTGGTGAGACATCCAATGTCAAGGCCACCTCTCAAAAGGCAACAGTTCTAGCAGTGCTAAGAGCTACCTGCAAAGAGCTTGAAGCAAGGAAACAATTCCTGGAAGAGCTGATCTCTCAACTAGAGCAGAACACAGAGGTTGAGGATGAAGGGATAGCTGCTGATGAGGCTGTTGGTGATGCTGAAAATGAGGATGTTCAGATGGCAGCTGCTGGTGAAAAAGATTCTGAAGATGGTTCCTTCCACAGTGCTTCTTCTGGAGAAGAAAACACTTGAGTTGTTTGCTCCTTTGTTGTTACATCTTTGTTACGTCAATCATTCTTGTTCTGTATTTTGTTTAATCTTGGATGATTGTAATCATTTTGTTGACAGACTTGTAATCCTTGACTAAGATATAAATTTTATGCTGGTACTTTATGATTGAAAGTTTGGGGTAAATGTGTTGTTTCCGTTGGCCCTTTATGCCTAAAAAGGGGGAGAAGAACTACTGTGTGACAGTAGTATGGGACTTTGGGGAATTGTATGGCCTGTTTAAATTTTGTATGTGGGCAATTGTGGGAATTGTGGGATTTATGTATGGGTAGAATTTATCTTATCTCTAGGTTCTAGTTTCTTTAAGCTTAGAACTAGTTTGTCTTCTGCTACATAGGTACTCTGATAGGTTAAGTAGTTTTAGCCAAAAATGTGCCAAAGGGGGAGTTTGTTAGTGTTTTAAGTTGGCATTAATTTTGGTAAAACTAGGCTTTAGCAATGTCATGGTAAATGTCATGACATTCAGAGATTGAAGATAAATCCTACCGCTAAGGATGTTAAAAGGCAGCTCGAGCTGGAAGCTAAAGTTGTGCTGGAAATTCGAGAAAACAGTCGATGTCATAACAGATGTTATGACATTCGGTGTGACATTATGCAGAATCATTTTTCTGAGACTTTTCAAGAAGTTTGTTGAGCTGCTAAATATTGTTTTTTTTGTTATTAGAAAGCATGCTCACGTGGCTGCTAGGTTAATCTTAATTAGACCTAAATTGGTTGTTGAAAAGACCATGTTTTTAGGATTAAATTAAGTGAACCCTAGCTATCTTTATGGAAGCCCAAAACTGAAGTTTCAGGACTGCTTCTATAAAAGGAATTCAACGCTTACAATGCTGCTGCACCTCTAGACTTTATTGAAGAGATAGCAGGTTGTAATTTGTGTACTGTTAGGATAGTTAACAGTTGGTATTTGTAATTCTAGTATCTCTTGTGAGCCAAGCAACTATCAATTGATAAGTTCCTTGGACTAGGATTTGTTGTAAGGGTAGTTTATCACTCAAAGCTTTGAAGCACGAGTGTTTGTCTCTTGATTGAAAGCTTTTAAGCAAGATCAAGATAGTTTATTGAAGTGTGTCTTCACAATTCAATTATTCAATAGGTTGATATCAATGTTGTTATTGAGGGGGAGTGAGTGGGTACTCAGATCTAAGTAGGACTTAGGTTGAAGTTGCATTGGGTAGGTTTTAAGTGAAGGAGATAAACTGGTTGGTTTATTCCTGAATTAATTCTACTAATAGTGAATTTCCTCCCTGGCTTGGTAGCCCCCAGATGTAGGTGTAGTTAGACACTGAACTGGGTAAACAACTTATTGTGTTATTTACTTCTATTTATAGTTACTGTGTAAATTGTTAACAAAGTGTCAGATAGTGTGTCATAACATTCTCTGTGACATCACGTATCTGCTGCCAGGAATTTCAATTGGCATCAGAGCAGGCACCACACGTTATTTACAGGTGAGATCTAGGGATAATAGTTTCTGGCATAATGGATAAGGAAGGAGGATTTGGAGGTAGACCACCTATTCTGGATGGGTCCAATTATGATTACTGAAAGCCTCGTATGGTTGCCTTCTTAAGATCAGTGGACATTAAAGCTTGGAGAGCTGCTGACAAAGGATGGAAACATCCCACCAAGCTTGAAAACATGGGACTGTCTTGAAACCACACGAGGAATGGAGCAAAGAGGAAGAGGAGCTAGCTCTGGGAACTCTAAAGCATTGAATGCCTATTCAATGGTATTGAGAAATATCTTGATGGTCCATCAATGTGGTGGCCAAGGATGTTTGGGACACTCTCAAAACTACTCATGAGGGAACATCCAAGGTGAAGATGTCAAGACTTGAGATGCTCACTACTAAATTTGAGAATTTGAAGATGAAAGAAGATGAGACTATTCATGAGTTTCACATTAATATTTTGGAGATTGCCAACGCCTCAGGAGCACTTAGTGAAAAGATGTCAGAAGAAAAGATGGTGAGAAAGATTCTCAGATCCTTGCCTAAGAGGTTTGCAATGAAAGTGACTGTAATAGAGGAGGCTCAGGACATCAGCACCTTGAAGGTTGAAGAACTTATTGGATCTCTTATAACTTTTGAGATGGGAATCAGTGAAACTACTGACAAAAAGAACAAGAGCATAGCACTTGTATCTAATACTGAAGAAGGATGCAAGGTGGAGGATGAAGAGAAGATATCTGAAGCTATAGCTATGCTTGGAAGACAGTTCAACAAGCTCATCAGGAGGATTGATCCAAAGTCAAGGTCAAATGTCAAGGACATTGCATCGACATCGTGAGATCTTATGACTCAGCGAAGATCCAAGTCGAGGAGGAAAAAGGAAGTCAAGGTAGTGGAATCCAATGTCATGGATGTGAAGGATTTGGACATGTTAGAGTGAATGTCACCTTTCTAAATAAACAAAAGAAAGGAATGGGCACTTGGTCCGATGGTGATTCGAGTGAATCGAGGAAGAAGGTGTCAAACTTGTCACTGCTCTCTGGTGTACAATTCGCTATGGATTCTAGTGATGAGGAAGTGACATTTGAAGAGCTTCTTTGAAACCTACGGAAGCAGTGTGAAAAATGGTGAAGTTTGTCGACAAAATGAGGAGCAGAAAAAGGCGATTGAGAAGTTGGAAGGCGAGAATGTGAAGTGGAGGTGAGAAAAAGAAAACACACCACTATAAATCACCTCAAAGTGATATTATAATGCTGAACTCCAAACTAGATCAGATGTCTAAATCTGTCAAAATGTTGACATCTGGTACTGAGAAGTTGGAAGAAATTCTTCAGCTTGGACAAAGTGCAGGAAATAAGCATGGTCTAGGATATGTGGCTGAAAAGAAACCTGTTGGTGACATTAAGAAGAAGAGACATGGGAAACCAATGTCAAAACAGTTATCACAACATAAAACAGGAAATATGTCTGGCTCAGGGTATGTGGCTGCAAAGAGATTTGTTAATAACCAGGAAAGGAACAAACCTGGCAAGTCTATTGCAAAGAAGATGTCATACCACAACACAGGAAATAGGTCTGCCTCAGGATATGTGGAGGCTAAGAAGTTTGGTAATTACAAAAGGAAGAACAGACCTAATAAACCAATGTCAAAACAGATGTCACAACATTGGGTTCAACATCAAAATCATAGAAACATGAACAAAAAGTTTCAAAGATGGAGATGTCATTATTGTGGAAGGTTTGGTCACATAAAATCCTTTTGCTACAGGCTACATGGATATCCTAATCAAGGGTCTTATGTGAAGCCTAAAACCAACAAGGTATCATACTCTCAACAATGGAAGAAGAAGACTGTTGCTCTGATAGCTAACACTTCTCTTAGAGTGTTTGCCAAGAAAGATTGGTACTTTGACAGTGGGTGTTCCAAGCACATGACTGGAGACAGGAATCTTCTCAATGATGTTAAGCATCATTCTACCAGCTTTGTTACTTTTGGAGATGGAGATAAAGGAGAAATCAAAGGTGTTGGAAACTCAAACTGGTCTGGAGTTCCAAACCTAAATGGAGTGCTGCTGGTAAAAGGTCTGAATGCAAATCTCATTAGCATAAGTCAGCTATGTGATATAGGATTCACAGTCAACTTTACTAAGGCTGAATGTCTTGTAATCAATGATGAACAAGTAGTGATTATGAGAGGAGTCAGATCAAAGGACAACTGCTACATGTGGGAATCTGAGAACACCACTCTGTCTTCTGTGTGTTCTACAGACAAAGATGAAGAGAAAGTAAAGTTGTGGCAGCAAGAATCTGGCCATCCACACCTCAGAGGAATGAAAAGGGTCAGTTCCATAGAGGTAGTCAGAAGGATACCAAGATCTTTCATGGACAAAGGGAGAATCTATGATGAGTATAAGGATGGACAGGAAATCAGAATGTCACACTCAATGTCTAGACATCTGACCACTCCTAAAGTACTAAAGCAAAGTACTAGGATCTGGCATAAAAGGATAACCAAGTATCTTACTGTCAAAAGATACAGGAGAGGAGTCTTGGATGAAGCCCTCTGTGTCAAAGGGGGAAAAGTCATGGTGATTCAAATTTATGTTAATAACATAGCTTTTGGAAGAATATCTAACACAATTGTGAGATATGTTGACAACCAAATGCAAGCCGAATCTGGGATGAGCTTCATTGGAGAGTTGATTCATTTCCTTGAACTGCAAGTCTCACAGATGGAAGACTCAACACTTCTTTTACAGAGCAAGTATGCAAGGAATTGTGTCAAGAAGCTTGGAATGAAGAATGGCAGCCACACTAGGACTCTTACCCCTCCATATTTGTTGTCCAAGAAAACAAGTGGAGAAAGTGTTGATCAAAACTTGTGTAAAAACCCCTTGGATGGATGGTTCTTCTTGAGAAACAATCTTACTTCTTGGATCAGCAAAAAGCAAAACTGTGTGGCTTTAGACAGTGTTGAAATTGAATGCATAGCAGCTGGTAGCAATTACTCTCAAATGATCTGAATGAAGCAGATGCTGACTGAGTACAATGTTATACAGGATGTCATGACATTATACTGTGACATTGTTATTAGAACTCTTGAGGCTGGTAAATTTAAGACTGTAAGGGACAAATTGGGTATTTGTCAATATGAGGAGTTGTAGCAATTAACTGTGCCTACAACAAGGGATGAAAGGAACTCTTTATTTCAATTAATTTTAAGAGGGTTATTTGGGTATTTTCATCCCTATTTTAAAAGGTCCAAGAATAGGAAGAGACAGCCTCATATAATAGTTTCTTCTTTTGAAAGTAGTATCACTCTTTCTTCTCCCAAAAGAAACTCAGAAACTCTCTGTCATTTGTGCTTTCACCCTCTCAAAGACCATCAGTGAAAAATGTCTTCATCATCCTCATCCTCTCAAGAATCAGGCTCTTCATCTCCCTCCGTGGCTGAAGCTAGGGCAAATGCTGAAGTCATGCATACTGAACCACTGAGGGTAACTCCGCTGCATGCTATTGCCACTGACCCAGAAAGAGTCAAGAAATTACGCACAAGGAATGCAAGAAAGTCACAAGCATCTCCTTCTGGTAAGACTTTTGTACCATCATCTTCAGTTCCCCCAGAAACAGTAAACAGAGAGGGGTCAAGGTCTGTTCATATAGCCATAGCTAGATTAGTAACCAGCATCCTAAATGAGAATCGGACTGTACCTGGAGTCTCAAACCCTCTAAATTATAAATCTGCTAGCCCTAGTTCAGCAGTCGATCCAGATGTCACTAAGAATGTTGAGACATCTGGTGATCATGATGCTTCCCCTGTCAAGAATGATGTTGATGCTTCAGTTAAAAATCCTGAAACCCCTGCTGATAAGGAAGATGTGATCTCTGACAATATTCTTGAGGAGTCCCCAGCAAATTGTGGCTCTGATAAAGCCCCTACTGACTATATTTCTGATAGTATTCTTGAAGAATCACCAGCAAAGTATAACTCTGGTAAAGTCCCTGATGACTACATATCTGATAGCATTTTGGAAGAGTCACCAGTTCAAGAATATAATCATTTAACTGAACCTCCAGTCATTGATTTAGATGAGATGTTTTCAGACAATGATCTTATTGCCAATGTCAATCCAAGCATTGCCAAAAGAATGATGAAAAGGAAGGGGAAACAGGCAGTCTCACAGAGCCCTGTCAAAGAGAAGGATGCTGAAGATGTGTGCAAGACTGAGAAGTATCACAAGGCTGGACCCTCTACAAGGAGAAGTAGAGTAAAAAGTATTGGTAGTGGCTCTAGACCAAAGAGAACACCAACTGTGAAAAAGAGGAAAGAACCTGAACCCTCAGAGTCAGATCAAGACTCTGATTTTAATGTTGAAGAGAATGTCACAGACATTCATCCTAGAAAGAAGCAAACTCTTGAAAAACTGCTCAAGGTGCCTAAAGTGGCCATTGATAACATTTCTTTCCATCATCCTGAAAATGTTGGAAGATGGAAGTATATTTGCTTAAAGAGGGTGGCTCTGGAAAGAGAGTTAAACAAGAGTGCTCTTGAATGCAAGGAAATTGTTGACCTGATTAAGGAGGCAGGGCTGATGAAAACAGTGGTGAGTTTCTCAAACTGTTATGAAGTCTTGGTGAAAGAGTTTATAGTCAATCTGTCCAATGGTTGTGGGGATAGGAACTCTGCTGACTACTAGACTATATATGTGAGGGGAAGGAAAGTCAGGTTTTCTCCAAATGTGATCAACAACTTCCTGGGTAGATCTGCCATTACGCAACCAGAGCTGGAGGAAACTGACAACACCATCTGTCAAACCATCACTGCCAAACAAGTAAGGCAATGGCCTCTAAAAGGAAAACTCTCAGCAAGCAAGTTGAGTGTAAAATTTGCCATCCGGCATAAGATTGGTGCTGCTAATTGGGTTCCAACCAATCACAAATCCACCATCTCTAATGGACTGGGAAGATTTATATATGCAGTAGGCACTCAGGCTACATTTGACTATGGATCCTATATTTTTGAGCAGACCCTCAGGCATGCTGAAAGCTATGCTATCAAAGGACCCATAGCCTTTCCCTCCCTGCTGTGTGGAATAATCACTGACCAATTCCCTGATATTCTAGCTGAAAGAGATATAGTCTGCAAAAGAGCCCCTGCTCTTGGGTTCCACTACAAACTATTTCAAGGAAGACATGTTCCAGACATTGTCATGACATCTGGTGAGCCATCCAATGTCAAGGCCACCTCTCAAAAGGCAACAGTTCTAGCAGTGCTAAGAGCTACCTGCAAAGAGCTTGAAGCAAGGAAACAATGCCTGGAAGAGTTGATCTCTCAACTAGAGCAGAACACAGAGGTTGAGGATGAAGGGATAGGCTGGCGATGAGGGCTGTTGGTGAAAATGAGGATGCTCAGATGGCAGCTGCTGGTGAAAAAGATTCTGAAGATGGTTCCTTCCACAGTGCTTCTTCTGGAGAAGAAAACACTTGAGTTGTTGCTCCTTGCCCCTGTTGCTTCTGTCTTTGTTCTGTCAATCTGTTCTTGTTCTGTATTTTGTTTAATCTTGGATGATTGTAATCATTTTGTTGACAGACTTGTAATCCTTGACTGAGATATAACTTTTATGCTGGTACTTTATGATTGAAAGTTTGGGGTAAATGTGTTGTTTCCTTTGGCCCTTTATGGCTAAAAAGGGGGAGAAGAACTACTGTGTGACAGTAGTATGGGACTTAGGGGAATTGTATGGCCTGTTTAAATTTTGTATGTGGGCAATTGTGGGATTTATGTATGGGTAGAATTTATCTTATCTCTAGGTTCTAGTTTCTTTAAGCTTAGAACTAGTTTGTCTTCTGCTGCATAGGTACTCTGATAGGTTAAGTAGTTTTAGCCAAAAATGTGCCAAAGGGGGAGTTTGTTAGTGTTTTAAGTTGGCATTAATTTTTGTAAAACTAGGCTTTAGCAATGTCATGGTAAATGTCATGACATTCAGAGATTGAAGATAAATCCTACCTGCTAAGGATGTTAAAAGATAGCTCGGCGGAAGCTAAAGCATGTCTGGAAATTTGAGAAAATAGTCGATGTCATATGAGATGTTATGACATTCAATGTGACATTACTGCAGAATCATTTTCTGAGACTTTTCGGGAAGTTTGTTGGTACTAAATATTGTTTTTTGTTATTAGAAAGCATGCTCACGTGGCTGCTAGGTTAATCTTAATTAGACCTAAATTGGTTGTTGAAAAGACCATGTTTTTAGGATTAAATTAAGTGAACCTAGCTATCTTTATGGAAACCCGAAGTTTAGGATTGCTTCTATAAAAGGAATTCAACCCTTACAATGCTGCTTCTAGACTTTATTGAAGAGATAGCAGGTTGTAATTTGTGTCTTGTTAGGATAGTTAACAGTTGGTATTTGTAATTCTAGTATCTCTTGTGAGCGGGCAACTATCAATTGATAAGTGCCTTGGACTAGGATTTGTTGTAAGGTAGTTTATCACTCAAAGCTTTGAAGCACAGTGTTTGTCTCTTGATTGAAAGCTTTGAAGCAAGATCAAGATAGTTTATTGAGCGTGTCTTCACAATTCAATTATTCAATAGGTTGATATCATCTTTGTGATTGAGGGGAGTGAGTGGGTACTCGGATCTAAGTAGGACTTAGGTTGAAGTTGCATTGGGTAGGTTTTAAGTGAAGGAGATAAATGGTTGGTTTATTCACGAATTAATTCTACTAATAGTGAATTTCCTCCCGGCTTGGTAGCCCCAGATGTAGGTGTAGTTAGACAGACGGGTAAACAACTTATTGTGTTCTTTCCTGCTATTTATAGTTACTGTGTAAATTGCTAACAAAGTGTCAGATAGTGTGTCATAACATTCTCTGTGACATCACGTATCTGCTGCCAGGAATTTCAATAAGGAATAAGAAAATGAAACCATAAGGATCCCTTTGATAGCCAAACTTCTTGGGCATTCGAAAGGTCACGTCTTTTCAATGCCACGCACCTCCTCAGGCAGCGACATGTGGCACAAAGGCTGACATGTCGAATGACTTGCAAATCGAAGACGCGCAGCTCTTCGCAGGAGTACCCCATCGGCCTTCATCCCCGAAGGTGGATGACCGAAACATGCCCGCTCAATGAACCGCGGATTCGTGCTCGCCGAACCCTTGGAGGAGATGCCACGACATTAGTTCCCACACGGGCAGCTACTCGTTTCAAACTCATTACTCTCGGGGAGAGCAAAGACTTGGGGGGATCCTGTTCTGGACTAGCCCAACACTTGGCCCATGGCCATAGAGGCCCAATCTTGTGGGAAAAATGAAGGCCCATCTGCCCATAAGGAGAACAATGGCTCATGCTCTGATCGTTAGGGCCACATGGCCAACGATTACTTAACCGCCACGTGTCTCCCAGGAATATCGGACCAAGTCCCATACTTAACCATCTCAACCGCCATCTGCCCTCCAGAAATACCAAGTCAAACAACCCGGATGTCACGGAGCGACAAACCAGGGAGGAGGCCACGTGCTGGCCTCCTTACGCAAGCCCTGGCAGTCCGCTAGTGGGCCTGGATCCACCACCCACTAACTGGACCTTGGCCCAGCATTGGGGGATACAAATACCCTTTCACTTGAGAGGGTCAGGTAATTCATTCTTTCTCGTTTCTTACTTGCTTGTTTGCTCTTGCCTCTTCTTACTTTGGCATCGGAGTGTCTTGCGAGTACCCCCCCTTCTTTCTCCAACCACAGTTGCAGATTGGGCCGTGACAACCTTCTGATCAGGTACGATCATATTATAAAACAAGAATTTTAATTTTCCAGAAACTGAAAAACGTGCGCATGATCATCATCTTCCTCCAATCTTCAATCAATCTTATCTCCTTCATTTCTCAATGAATTTGAAAGTTGTAAACATCAAAGTTGCTCGTTTCAAGCCCAGGAACACGATGGTGATGATTAATTTCATTTATTTTAGCTTAGCATTAATTTTGCAAGAACACGAAGAACCCTAGTTCTAAGAATTGATCGTGAAATCGTGTATGGACATGGAATTAAGCAATTGATTGAGGGTTATTACTCAGTGATGGTGCAGAAACAAGATGGCATAGCAATTTTTGAACTAGAAGTTATAAATTAAAGAGTTCAAAGTTGAGCAACTTACCTCTTATGAGCAGAAATCGAATCCTTGCTTAGAGTGTTTCCAGTTGCGTTTTGATGATTGCTACAGCACCACTAGACCTCAAGGAACGTGTGGAAGTGCTTAGCTTGGATTGAAACCTTCTGGAACTTTCCACCCAAGTCCAACTGCAGCTCGAGAAAGTTGAGTATTGAGGTGATGAATCTGGAGTTACATAAGTGGTTTGATGGTATAGATCACTTCTATATGGTGTATAGAAGGTGTTTGAATGATGGGAAAGTGAAGAGCACGAGTGAAATGGTAATTTGGAAGTTTTGGCTCAAAATAACATATTTAGGAAGTTGGAGATGATTTATGATTTTGGATAAGTCTTGGGATATCTTGAGGATTCCAACAACTTTCTAATGATATTTAGAAAGTGTTTGAAGCCTAAGATTGCTCAGAAATTGCAAGGCTTGGAGTTTTGCAATTTCTCCAACTTAGAAACTTGAAACTTGAAAAACAAGAAAGAAAGAAGGAAAGCTTATTTAGGAATGCTTTGGTGTGATTTTGAATGAAGAAGTGACCTCTATTTATAGGCCAAGAGTTATGAATGGCAAGGGAAAGAGATTGGCTTGAATTTGAGCAACTTGTCTTAAAGGGCAAGAAAGACATTTTTGCCATAAATGCACATGGAATATTCTTTTAACCATGGTTAAAATTTTAACTTGATCTTTTCCTTCTCTTAATCAATCTCATCAGATTTTTATCTCTCAAATTCTATCTAATTTGATGACAAGGCTTCTAGAAGGAAGAATTTGTGAAAAATGACCTATAAACTTGAAAAATGACTTGTAAAATATGGTTATGGAGCTCTAAGTTTCAATTTTAAAACCCTAGCTACACAAAGTGTTTTTTCAAGTTCTTGGACATTTTGGAAAGCTTATAACAAGATCTATAACTTTCATGTTTTGAGTTTTTTCTTGAATCAAAATGGATCTAGGTGAAAAATGGTCATGAAAGTGATGAAAAACCATGTTTTTAACACTTGAAATTTTTTCTAAGTGTTAGAAAAATTTTCAATCTTGACTTTTTCACACTTTTTGATTTTCTATGATCATGATGGATAATTTGAAATGATTTCATGATTTAAAAAAATTGGATTTGAAAAAGTTGACCAAAAGTCAAAGTTTGATCAATCATGATATTTGGAATTTTTTAAACCAAGAAATTAGGTCAAGATGTTTCATTGATGATGTTAAGATCAATCTCCAAGACAATAGGTCATTCATTGAGCAAAAAGTCAATGATTCACAATCCTCGATCAAGACCTTAATTGGTCGATTCAAGGTAGATCATGAGAAAATGTTGGGAATTTGAAGATCAAATGTTGATGATTGATGAAGATAGATCAATTGAGGTGAGTGGATACTCAAACCCTAATTGATCACATCTTGAACAGACGAAATTTTTGATTAAAATCCTAATTTGGCTTCAGGAGCACACACACGATCTATCCTGTTCTAAAACTGTTAGTGATGCAATGATGCATATGTGAATGATATGATGTGGTATCTTAGGTCAAAAATTAGGGTATGACAGATTGCACTAACAACATTACAGAATACAAAGCTTGTATCATGGGTATCGAAGAAGCCATAAACTTAAGGATCAAGATCCTTGACATATATGGAGATTCATTCCTTGTGATCAATCAAATCAAAGACAAGTATGAAACTCATCACCTTGATTTGATTCCCTACCGAGATTATGCAAGACGTTTGTTGACTTTCTTCAACAGAGTTGAATTGCATCACATTCCTTGAGATCATAATAGAATGGAAGATGCCTTGGCTACTCTATCTTCCATGTTCAAAGTCAACCATTAGAATGATTTACCTAAGATCAACATCAGATGTCTTGGAAGACCCGCCTATGTGTTTGCAACTGAAGCAGTCATTGATGATAATCTGTGGTTCCACGACATAAAACGCTTCCTTCAAACTCAAGAATAACCACTCGGGGCATCTCACAAAGATAAGAAAAATCTAAGGAGGATTTCTTGCAATTTCTTCCTGAATGGAGATGTGTTATACAAAAGAAACTTCGACATGGTCTTGCTCAGATGCGTGGACAAACACGAAGCAGATATGTTAATACATGAAGTGCATGAAGGGTCCTTTGGAACCCATTCAAATGGGCATGCAATGTCCAGAAAAATATTAAGAGCAGGTTACTATTGGATAAAAATGGAATTTGATTATTGTAAACACGTTAAGAGAGGTCACGAGTACCAAATCTACGCAGATAAGATCCATGTGCCACCGACTCTACTCAACGTTCTCTCCTCTCCGTGGCCTTTCTCCATGTGGGGCATTGACATGATTGGGATGATTGAACCAAAAGCGTCAAATGGTCATGACTTCAGCTTAGTGGCCATTGATTACTTCACCAAATGGGTCAAAGCAGCGTCTTATGCCAACGTTACAAGACAAGTGGTTGTGAGGTTCATCAAGAACAACCTCATTTTCCGATATGGAATTCCAAGCAAGATCATTATAGAAAATGGATCGAACTTGAATAACAAAATGATGAAAGAATTGTGTGAGGAATTCAAGATTGAGCATCATAACGCGTCTCCTTACAGACCAAAAATGAATGGCACTGTGGAAGCTGCCAACAAGAACATTAAGAAGATCATCCAGAAAATGGTCGTCACTTACAAAGACTGGCATGAAATGTTGCCATTTGCTTTACATGGGTATTGCACTTCAACAGGGGTAACCCCTTTCTCTTTAATGTATGGCATGGAAGTAGTCCTCCCCGTGGAAGTTGAAATTCCATCAATGAGAGTCCTCATGGAGGCTAAGTTATTTGAGGTTGAATGGTGTCAAATTAGATACGATCAATTGAACTTAATCAAAGAAAAATGTATGACCGCTTGGTGTCATGGACAACTATATCAAAGAAAGATGAAGAAAGCCTTCAACAAAAAGGTTCGTCCTCGTGAATTTCAAGAAGGCGACCTTGTGCTTAAAAAGATCTTGTCTTTTCAACCAGATTCTAGGGGGAAATGGACTACTAATTACGAATACCCATACATTGTCAAAAGAAGCTTTTCTGGCGGTGTTATGACTCTCACAACCATGGACGACGATGAACTTCTGCATCTTGTAAATACTGATGCAGTCAAGAAATACTTTTCGAAAAATAAAAGAACAACTCGGTAAATCGAAAACCCGAAAAGGGCGGCTTAGGAAAAAATGAGTGTCTCGATGGACTGAAAACCTGAAAAGGCTGTCGAGGCAAAAATTAGAGACGATAAACAGAAATTTATCCTGGTAGATTGAAAACCTGAAAAGGCAATCTAGGCTAAAATTAAGGATCAAAATGACAAAGTAACTGCATCAATTCGTACTTTGTCAATCTGAAGAATCTTCCATCAACGGATCTTCAATCAAACCTTCTGAAGCAACAAGCACAACTGGAATTCAAAGTTGTTAGGGAGAATAGTGGTTATTGCTTTCAATGTAGCCTTTTCCTAATATATTACCATTTCCAACTTTTGTAAATAGTCCATGGAATCACGCCTTTGGCTGATTACCATTCTATCAATAAATTTTGAGCCTTGTGCCCATTTGTTTGCAATTCTTGCTTTATTTTGTTTTGCAAAATAACGCTTTTTACTTGTGAAAATCACGTTTGAAACTAAAAGTAAAGTTTTAACTGAATTTTTACTTCACAACTTTTGAAGTAAAAGCGAAATTTTCCTTCGAATTATGAACATAGAAGGAATATCAACAGTTATCTCCATGAGTGTTTCGACCTCTAAAAGATAAAAAACTGCTGAGAAGTTTTCTCTTCCCCGAAAGAGATCATCAAAGATGGTGTTCTTATCCAAAAAAGAATCCCCAATAGGGTTTCCAGTAAAAATGGTTTTTCTCCTCAAAGAAATTTAAGCATGAAACTCTGATTCATCACTAGTGACATCTACACCATTGTTGAAGATTTTGTTGAGTATTTGATTGAACTGTGACGTAGTCCTTTTCCAAATACGCTTAGTTGTCTTGTCAAGTATCGTCAGCATGCATATGACATTCATGACATTCATTATTCATACATAATTGCATCATTAATGAATTCTTGCATTTTTCAATGTTTGCTTTAATATCACTTGTTTAGGTTGCATTTATTCCTGAAAACAAGTATGGGTGTGTCATATCTCCAGTAGAAGGTCATCCCTAAGCAGAAAGAACACATTATTTTCTCTAGTTCCCCAATCGAGTTCATTCCTCACTGGGTACAAAATATTGATTGACCGTTTCTTTCCAGTTCATTCCTGGATAGAACCTTGTCTCCAACCAATTCAGGTCTAGATTTCACCAAAAACATATACCTGCAAAAAATAAGCAATAGCCTCATCATCCGAGCCGCTTATTTCCTTTTCATCTTTGAACTTATCATAAAACAATTGCTCTTATTAACAAGTCCAATCATGAAAGTCCAAGAAATCCCCACAGTTGTCTTTCTCTCTGAGAAACCTGTACTTTTACAATCAAAATGCCCACATTTTCTCAAAAATATTCTTGGCACGATTGTAATTGGGAAAATAGAAACTCATTTGAGATCTATTTCCATTAATGTCTGTTATCACTCAGTAAAATTCTCTCAAGAATTACCTTGTTATAGTTATCACTTTGCTGATAATTGGTAATATCTTCAGAACTCATACCATATACCATCACAAGGCTGATAGTCGGTAAATGAGTCTTCATTCCAAATTACCATAAACTATCACCAGGATGATAATTGGTAATATCATATTTAATTACCTTGAACATTGTCACAAGGATGACAGAAGGTAATATCCTCGTTTCCCAAAGCGAAACAAATATTCACTTCGTTTGTGAATCTATTTTCCCAGTGAAACATATACTTGCTTCTGAACAGTCAGGTTTCTCCTTTCTTAGACAGATTGAGACAACCTCACAAATATTTGTTTCCCCAGCATGCCACTTTTTGGTACTTTCTGGGTAAACTTTCTACAATCATTTTGAATCATTCGCATTTTTTGGTATCTTAGGTCCAAAATTTGCATATTTTTATATTTAAGTCTCTTCACACCTTTCGAGACGAAGATTTTCATCTTCATATATTAGGTTAAAGAAACTTAAATAGGGCATCTTTCATATCCCAATTTTTGACCTAAATATCATTTCATATCATCACATGTGCATCATTGCTTCAATAACAATTTCAGCATATGTTAAATCGTGTGTGTGCTCCTTGAGCCAAGTTAGGGTTTTGATCAAAATTTTCATCTGTTCAAGATATGACCAAATTAGGTTTTGAGTCTTCACTCACCTAAAATTATCTATCTCCATCAATCATCAACACTTTATCTTCAAATTCCAATCATTTCCTCAAGATCTATCTTGAATCGACCAATTAAGGTTTTGATCGAGGATGGTGTATCATTGACTTTATGCTCAATGAATGACCTATTTTCTCGGAGAATGATATCAAAATCATCAATGCAATATCTTGATCTAATTTCTTGATTCAAAATATTCCAAATGCCATGATTGATTCTCATAGAAATTCTGAATCATCTAACTAAAAGTCACTTGTTCAGATCAGTCAAACTTTGACTTTTGGTCAACTTTTTGAAAATCAATTTTTTTCAATCATCAAATCATTTCAAATTATCCATCATGATCATAAAAAATAAAAAAGTGTGAAAAAGTCAATAAAAATTCAAGAAAAACTCAAAACATGAAAGTTGTAGATCTTGTTCCAAGCTTTCCAAAATGTCCAAGAACTTGGAAAAACATTTTGTGTAGCTAGGGTTTTGAAATTGAAACATAATGATCCATAACATGAAATTATAGGTCATTTGTTTCAAGTTGTGAAGCATTCTTGCCAAAAATCTTATGTCATCCTCTTCAAGAAGCCTAGGTGTCCAAAAGATATTTTGAACTCATTAATGAGGAAGGATAAGAACACTTGAGGCAAAAATACCTTTCTTACCCCCTAAGGCAAGTTACAAATTCTTTCAAGCCTATCATTGTCTTCCTATTCAAAAAATTTGGCCTATAAATAGAGGTCATTTATCACTTCTAAATTACACCAAAACATCTCAAAGCATATGTTTTTTCTCTTTCTTTCTTGAATTGTAAGTAACTTGATTTTGAAAGGAGCAAGAATAACAACTCTCAATTCTTGCAACTTCTGAATAGACCAATGATTCAAACACTTCCTAAACATCATTTGTGAGTTGTTTGAGCCACCCATAAGCATAAAAAACCTCTAAAACCTAGAATCACTCATCAACCACCATAGTTGCATATTTTGAGCCTTAACAAGCAAACTCTTAATTCCTTCGAAATATGTCCAAACTATCACTTCAAACATCATCTATATACCATATAGAAGTGATCCAAACCATCCATCCATTTTTGAAACTTAAGAATCATCACCTTCGAATTCCATTTGATCAAGTTGTAGTTGGACTTGGTCAGAATGTTCCAAGCCATCTCCAAGCAAGCTAAGCATTCATAAACGTTCCATATGGTCTAGTGAAGTTGTAGCAATCATCAAACAACATCTGGAAATACTCCTTCGAAGAATCAAATTTCAACTTGAAGAGATAAGAACTCAAACTTTTAATTATATGATTTATGCATTCCAATTTAAAGTTTTCTATGCTATCTTGTTTCTGCACCTATACTAATCATTAACCCTCATTAAATTGCTTAAATCATGGTCCATACACGATTTCATGATAAATTCATAGAATTAGGGTTCATCTTCTTTTCTTCTAATTCAATCATCATAGGCTTAAAATAAAAGCAATTAATGATCACCATCATGTTCCTGGGCTCAAAATGAGCAAGTTTGATTTTTACATCATCCAATTCCATCAAGAAACAAGGAAGTTATGAATTCATGAAGATTGGAGGTTGAAGATGAACAATGTGTGCGTTTTCTAGTTTTCAGAAATTTCAAATTTTCAGTTTATAATATATATTTATGATTGCGTTTTAATTAACGGATGTATAGCCACCCTAGTGGTAGAGCACACGCCTCTTAGTCCTTTGCCTTGCCTATGGTCCAGGGTTCGAATCCCCCTTAGACCATTTTTCATTCTTTTCTTCACATTTTCAACTCTTTTTCAAAACATTTTCACAACTGATTTCAAAATATAATTAATTGGATGCGTGATAATAACAAGTCAAGCACATGGCTCAGTGATAAAACTTTTCACCTTTGAACCTTAGGTCATGGCTTCAAACCTTTCCAAAGCCAAAACAAATTTTTATCACTAGTTTTCTTCATGTTTTTTAACAAACTTCAACATTTTCAAAAACCAATCAAAACTTCTCATTTTAGGATGACTTTTTGGAAATTTGTCATTTAATATATCTATTTTATGATTGTGTCAAAAAATGCCAAAAAATATTTTCTTTTGATATATTTTTATTAGGTTTAAAATAGACATTTTTAAGTATTTTAAATACTTTTCAAAAATGTTTTCTTTCTGATTTTCAAACCTAATCTTTTTCAAAACCTTATGTGAATATCTTTCACTTTTCAAAATCATTACAAACCTTTCATAAACATCTTAATTGACTTACGCACCTCTTTTCCATGACCGACTCAATTAATCGTTGAATATACAAACCGAACTAGGTTTTTCTTCAAAATTCTTTTGAATTCAAAATCAAATTGATAATGGGTCTCCCTCACGGTGTAAGTTCCAACCCTCCTATGTACATATTTTTTTCCTTGTACATATTCACCCTTTTGTGTACATATTCAATTTCCTTGTACATATTCAACTTTGTTGCAAATATTCAAGTATAATTAGCTTCGTTCCGCTAATATTTATTCGCTTGTTTATAAATTGATTCCATTGGTATTAAGAAGAGCATTATTCTCGGTGAAACTGCTCTTAAACCAATGGGCCTCCCTTAAGGTGTAAGTCTCACTCCTTTGTATATATTCAAGTTACACCAACTTTAATTGCATGTTTTATACACTTGTTTATATATTTCCTTCATAAACACCTATGAATGCACACACACACACACACACTTTATCATTACAACTGGTATAACAACTAGGTTCCTCATAGCCTCCTCTTGAGCTTTGTACAAGATAACTCACCTATTGAGTTAGCCTCCTCTTGGGCTTCGTACAAAAGAACTCCCTTGTTGAGTTAGCCTCCTCTTGGGCTTCGTACAAAAGAACTTCCTCGTTGAGTTTAGCCTTCTCTTGGGCCTCATACGAGAAAGAAATATGGAAATCTCTAACAGCCTCCTATTGGGATTTCAATACAAAGAATCACCTTTGCTAGGATAGAACCCTAAGAGTATGATTTCCCGGTGAAATCACACATGAACCCTAAGAGTATGGTTTCCCGGTGAAATCACTCTTAAAGCCAAGCCAGCCATACCCTATAGTCTTATCTTGGGCTTCATACAACGACCCTCGATGTCCCTCGAAAAGCCTCCTCTTGGGCTCACAAAACAAGGACTCTCAATGTCCCAGAGATAGCCTCCTCTTGGACTTACAATACAAGGACCCACGGACTTCTTAAAAACATCCCCTATCAATAATAAATAATTTCTCTTAGATATTTAGACATGTATCATCTCTATGGAAGAAGTGTCTCATCTATAGTATCACATACAAATCAACACTTTTTCAAATAAATCAACACTTTTTCAAAACAAACACTTTTTCAAACAAAACATCTTTCTTAACTTTTAAGTGGCAACGCTTGTACACTCAAGCAAAATTCTCAATGCTTACAATGAAAGATTCAAACATTTTTCAAACATCTTTCTTAACTTGTAAGTGGTAACGCTTATACACTCAAGAAAACCACCTAATACTTACAATGAAAGATTTAAACAATCAAATCTTCAAAAATGTATGTGATGAAGTAGATTAGATACATTTTTCATTAAGATAACACTTGCCGTTGTCTCTTTACATTTTTGCTTCCACTAGCACATAAGTGGGAACTACAATTGCTCTGAGTTTATCAACCTCCCTTTGAGAATATGTAGGCACAAGGTCTCACCCTTGGCGAGCATACTTCTTTCTCCATCAAACCAAAAAAACCTTAGTTCCCTTAGATCCGAGCTACAGATGCTCTGATTCCCACTAGGGGATATGTATGCAGAGGATCCCAATGATCCTTGCAAGCATAATAATAATAAACAAACGTAGGTTCCTGCCTAACCTACCTTTCTTAAATCCCAAGGGAGAAATTTTCCCGAAATAGCATAGCAAATAAAACATGCAAACATACAAAATATGCATAAAAAAGTTCCTATAGTAAACTATAGATATATAGGGTGCTAATACCTTTCCTTTATATAAACAACCCTCTTACAGTGGTCTCTCCCCAATGTGTTGCGTCTAGTTCACGCTAGTCGCATTGCATATCATATTTAGGGTATTTCAGCTTTCCCCTTTTCCATCTTCTTTCTTGTTTGGATAAAAATAAAGCTTGGTGCTCGCGACATCTTTTAAAATAAAAAAATCAAAAGAGTAAATTGTTTTGAGCCTGAGATTTGAATTCCGATTCGATTCCCTTGTTCGTCACTTTTTACCGCGAACATCACCAAGCAAATTTTGTTTCCCCAATTCGACCAGACCCCTTTCACTAACATGGCCCAATCTCATGTGCCAGATTTCTTTCTTCGAAAAAGGTTTCATGGATACAAATTTTGTCGCATCACTTACAACTTCACCCTCAAGGGTATACAAGCCTTGCCTCTTCACGCCTCTTGATAAGTGCCAAAATGTAGTTATTTTGTATATATGTTTTGTGGCACTTATCGGTTCTTTTGTTGATATTCTTCGAATAAATCCCCCACTTTTTGTATAAATGTGTATATTTGTTGTATAATCAAGTTTTTGTGTAAATATTGTTTCATTTTATAATTTACCATCTCTTTTGTAGGTATTCATTCATAATTGGAGCATTAAGTAATAAAGGCCAAAGGCAAAGCTTCAAGAATGCTATTTTTAGCGATTCATTAACGAATAAGGCTCAAATTAAGGATGATAAAAATAATGAATTTGGGTGATATTTAGTCAAGGTTAGATAGGAAATTAAATAAGTTTTCCAATGCTTAGAACCGGGCGCAAATCTGAGTTACGGTTCTCAAGTTATGGCGAAAACAACATCTGGTTTTTTCTGCTACCGCTAAGTGGGATATTGGCGCTTAGCGCGGTCCCGTGAACCAAAATTACGTTAAAAGGGTCAAAAAACATAATTTTTAGGTTATTTGTTGGGGTATTTGTTCCCAACTCATCAAACCTTCATTTTTGGGTATAGATAGGTTAGAAAACAACTTCGGAGCTTGCTTATGGATGATCTGGGATGGATCGCTCTTCGATTGGAGTTGACAAACCAAAAGATTTGTGGTTCATTTCTCTTCCTATTTGTGTAATCCCTTTTTGTTGGGTTTTTTTTGTATATTTACCTTGAACTCGTGTATATTTGTCGCCCTTGGCGTTGTATAAAGTTTGCTTTACGAATCTGTGTTGGTAATTGTTTTAGGTTTTTACTCTGTGTTAGGGATTTGAGCTTTGCTAGACATAGATTGCTTAGATTCTTACCTACGAAGATTATCTGTTATTTTCTGAATGCTAGAAATAGGTTTAAAGCTGACATTCACTTAGGGTATCTGATCTTAATGCCTTTGTGTCATGAGTGTCAGGCTAGACATAGTCAATGCGAGTGATGGGGTTGAATTCTCAATTTGGGTTATAAATAGCTTGGGTTGTGACAGGTATGTGATGACACAGACAAGTATCGTAGATAGAGTATAACTTGCCAGTAGATTTAAGTCTGTGACGGGTAGTGTTCATTCGTTTTGGACAAGCTGACTAACCTTTATAGTTTTTGTTCATTTACTTTTTGTCTTTTCTTTAAAACCCATTTATTCTCAAACTCATTAACAACAGAATTGTCGAACAGAGAATCAATAACCAATCTTTGTGGACATGATACGATTTAACCTATATATCACCTGGTAAAAATAATACTTTACTTTTTGCTTGCCGCTCTAATATCGCACCAACAAAATGGCGCCATTGTCGGGGATTGGTTTTGTTGATTTTGCATCGCGATAGTTCTTGAGTTTTTGAGTTTTGTAACTAATGTATATGTTGTATAGACTTTGTATATTAACTTGTATATTGTTACTTATACATGTTGTGTGTTTACTTTCCATACTTGTGCATATTTGTGTTTTCCTAGTTTTCACGTATTGTTGTGAATTATCTTGTTTTTGTAACGTTTGTTGTGTGGTTGTTAGGACACTTTCTTTAGGTTTGCGCGGTGTGTCAAAAATATGGAATGACGAAAGGAGGTTACTAGAGCTCGCACAATAAAGAAGTCGAGCTTACAACGTAAAACAAGCATGTTTTTTTATGTTTGTGTATGTGTGTGGTGGCTTGTGTTTTAACAAGTTGAAATATGACTTGTTCTTAATTTCAAATATTCACTTTTCAACTTGTAATTCATTTTCACCAAGTTTTCGTATCGTTATTTGCTTTTGTTTTGTTATGTCAATTTGTTGTTTTCCACAAGTTTATAGTGTTTTAGCTTGTGGAAGTGTGTATGTATTGTAAATATTACTTAGACGTGCAAATGAGATTATGTAGGTATGTAAGTGGAGCTTAAATAGCAGCTGCACCAGTTTCTTTATTTTTCTACATCTAGTGTAGCGTGCTCTGTGCTGCTTAGCGCGCTCTACTGTGCAGAATTAGTGAATTCTTTTTGAATTTCACTTGGCTTTCCTATTTCCCACTTCCACCAAGGCTTTTTTGTATTGAATGAAATTAGTATTATTTTTCTAACTCTTTTGTTATTTTTTGGACTCAAATTTTGGTCCAATAGCTTGAGGTTTCATTTGGTGGTTTTCTTAGTTTGATCGTTTCAACTCGCGGATGTATAGTAATGATAGTTTTCAAAGTTGGTACACGCTAGGTACTCGTTTATCTCTTTATATAGCATAACATGTTTAGGAAATTTATCATTTGTACAATTACAATGCCATTCATTCTATTTGCATTACTTGCTCATGATATAAATTCTTTTAGTTCCCTTTTTACCCATAAATGCGAGGAAGCTTTCCATTGTTCATATATGATGGAGGCTACAATTCTTGTTTTAGCTGGATTTTATTATGCTTAATATTTTGTTTTTGTTGATTGTATGAATGCATAAAAATGATCAAGGAATTTTTGTTTGATTTTGAGCACATCTACCTTGGCGAAATTTTTAATTCTTCTTGTGAATGTATGAACCTTTTTTAACCCCTTTGAACTTTTATCAATATCCATGTTTATTTGAACTTGATGCTTGTCTATGAGTGTTGAATTCACCTTTTTTGTATGGGTGTTGATTTCTTTGTTTCTTGAACCCTCAATTATATGTTGTTGTATGAATTTTTACCTTTTCTTAGAAAGTAAGGAGTATTCACATAATGATGTTGGTTGAATTCAAGTTGGGGAGATGAATATTTATGTACTTATATTGTGATTGATATGAGGTTAAGAAAAAGAAAAGAAAGAAACAAATAAAAGTGAAAAAGAAAGATTAGAAAAAGAAATAAAAAAAGAGAAAAATCTTTGAAAAAGAAAAACAAAATAAAAAGCATGAATAATGTTGTGTTAATAAGTGGGGTGTTTTGGTTTGCCAATTTGTAATGAAGAAGAAGTTTTATTGGAATTGTATTGTTTGGAACTTTGTGAGTTGATGACTACCTTAGGTTTAGGCAAATTTTTGTTTCGATTAGCTTTAGGACTTATCATCAACATTTTCAGTGGGGGTTTGGTGATCAGCATTTTTCTTAGGAGATTCTTCAAGATTATCATCAGAAGGTTTCTCTGGAGACTTCTCAATGTTTGCATCAACAGGTTTCTCAGGAGATTGTTCAGTGGTGTCATCAACAGGTTTCTCATGAGATTTGCTAACATTGTCATCAGATGTCTTGACATTCTGAGTGACATCTAGATCAGTTGCTAAATTAGGGCTAGCAGTTTCTTGATTCAAAGGAACAGATACCCCAGGTACAGAGTGATTCTCATTCAGAATCCTAGTAACTAATCTAGCTATGGCTTGATGAACATATGCAGAGCCCTCCCTATTGGCTATCTCAGGAGGAACAGAGGAAGATGGTTCAGTAGTCTTACCAGATGGAGAAGCTTGAGACCTTCTTGCATGTCTGGTATGAAGCTTCTTGACCCTGCCAGGATCAGTTGCCATGGCACGAAGAGGAGTAACTTCCAGAACCTCGGTCTCCATTGTGTTCGTGTTTGCCCTAAGTCCAGAATCAGTGGGAGAGGGGGACATAGTTTCCTTGGATGAAGATGATGATGACATACTTTGTTGAGACATCTTGAGAGATTGAGAAAACAATTGATAGTAAGTTTGAGATTTTCTATTGAGGGAATGGAGAGTGGTATATCCAAAAGAGAAGAGTGAGATATAAATATGACTATTCCTCTTCTTAAACTTTTGAAAAGAAAGAGGGAAACAATTAATTGGTCCAATCAGAATTAAATTAAACAAAATGTTTCTCCCATCCCTTGTTGTAAACAATATTAATTTCTACAACTCTTCATATTGGCAAATACCCAGCTTGCCCCTTAAATTCTCAAACTGATTAGCATCAAGTGCCTTAGTAAAAATGTCAGCCAGTTGTAGTTCAGTGGCTACATGCTCCAACTTAATCACCTTCTCTTCCACAAGATCTCTGATGAAGTGATGTCTAATGTCAATATGCTTAGTCCTGTTGTGCTGTATAGGATTCTTGGAAATATTAATAGCACTCGAGTTGTCACGATACAATGTCATGACATCACTGTGACATTGTACTCGATCGACATCTGCTTCATCGGATCATTTGAGAACAACGCTACCGGTGCTATGTATTGACTTCAGGAGATAAAGACACGTTTGCTTCTTCTGAACCAAGAACAAAGATTGTTTCCCAAAGAAGCATCCTCGGAGGTGCTTTTCTATCATCGACACTACCAATCGCATCACAATAACCAGTTAGAATTGGTTTACATCCATGAGAGTATAGCATCCCATAATTGTAAGTTCCACTCACATACTTTAGAATTCTTTTCACCTGATTGATGTGACTTACTTTGGGTTCAACCTGGTATCTTGCACAAACACCAACAACAAAGGCAATGTCAGGTCTGCTAGCTGTTAAATACAGTAGACTTCCTATCATCCTTCTATACAAGCTTTGATCTACGTTTGTGCCACTTGTGTCTTTGGACAACTTTAGATGAGTAGGTGCCGGGGTCCTTTTATGACTGACATTCTCCATCCCAAACTTCTTGACAATATTCTTTTCATACTTGCTTTGAGAAAGGAAAGTTGAGTCTTCCATCTGTGTGACTTGTAGTCCAAGAAAGTAGGTCAATTCTCCCATGAGGCTCATTTCAAATTCAGCGTGCATTTGGTTGGCAAAATGTTTAACCATTTTATCTGACATTCCTCCAAACACTATGTCATCAACATAAATTTGAGCTACCATTATTTTTCCTCCTTCATCCTTGACAAAGAGAGTTTTATCCAAGCCTCATTTCCTGTATCCTCTGTCAGTGAGGAATTTTGTCAACCTTTCATACCAAGCTCTAGGAGCTTGTTTCAGACCATATAATGCTTTCCTTAGTTTGTAAACATGATCAGGACAGTTTGGATCCACAAATCCTTTAGGTTGTTCCACATACACTTCCTCATTTAAGTATCCATTTAGAAAGGCACTTTTCACATCCATCTGAAATAGTTTGAATTTCAGAATGCAAGCAACTCCTAGTAGTAATCTGATTGATTCTAGCACGCCAGAGCAAAGTCTCATCAAAATCAACCCCTTAAACTTGAGTATATCCTTGAGCAACAAGTCTTGCCTTATTCCTGATGACAACCCCTTCTGCATCTGACTTGTTCTTGTAGATCCATTTTGTGCCAATGATGTTTGTTCCTTCTGGTCTAGGAACTAACTCCCACACTTTATGTTGTTTGAACTGGTTCAGTTCATCTTGCATTGCTCCAATCCAGTACTCATCAGTCAAAGCCTCTTTAACATTCTTTGGCTCAATCTTAGATACAAAACAAGAATTTGAGATGATTTCTCTAGATCTTGTAATGACTCCACTGTTAGGATCTCCAATGATGAGTTCCTTTGGATGATATTTCTGAATTCTTATGGAAGGATCTTTGTTAGCTACCTCTGATTTAGACTTTGGTGGAGTAGGGATAAGCACATCATCCTTATCAGACATTTGTGGTGATGTCTCAAGCAATGTCTCAACATCATATGGGACATTTGTTTCCTCATGGTGATCATCAACTATGACATTTATAGACTCAATCATAACTTTGGTTCTGGAGTTGAATACCCAACATGCTCTGCTGTTTGTAGAGTATCCCAAAAAAATTCCTTCATCACTTTTAGAGTCCATCTTTCTCCTTTGTTCACAATCTGTCAGAATATAGAATTTGCTTCCAAATACATGGAAATACTTCACAGTAGGTTTTCTTCCTTTCCATATTTCATAAAGGGTGGAGGATGTTCCCTTTCTCAAGGTGACCCTGTTGTGGACATAACAGGCTGTATTCATAGCTTCAGCCCAAAACTGAATAGGAAGCTTCTTGGCATGTATCATTGCTCTGGAAGATTCTTGTATAGTCCTGTTTTTCCTCTCCACAACTCCATTTTGTTGAGGAGTTATAGGGGAAGAGAACTCATGATTGATTCCTTCTAAAGAGAAAAACTCATCAAACTTACTATTTTCAAATTCCTTTCCATGATCACTTCTAATTCTGACAATGCATCCTTCTTTTTCTCTTTGAAGTCTCTTGCATAATTCTTTAAAGACATCAAAAACATCAGATTTCTCCCTGATGAAGTTTATCCAGGTAAATATGGAAAAATCATCCACAACAACATAAGCATATCTTTTTCCACCAAGGCTTTCAACCTGCATAGGACCCATCAAATCCATGTACAAAAGCTCTAGCACCTTAGAGGTGGTCAGATGTCTTGACTTTGGATTTGACATTCTGGTTTGCTTTCCAACCTAACATTCACCACAAACTCTCCCTTCATCAATATGAAGTCTTGGAATCCCTCTGACAGCCTTCATGCATATGATCTTTTTCATCCCTCTAAGATGCAAATGACCAAGTTTTTGGTGCCACAGTTTCACTTCCTTTTCTTCTTTGGCTGTAGAACACACAGAAGAGTAGTTAGTGTTCTCAGACTCCCATAGGTAACAGTTGTCTTTTGATCTGACTCCTCTCATTACAGCTTCTTGTTTTTCATTGATTACAAGACATTCAGACTTGGTGAAGTTTACCTTGAATCCCATATCACACAGTTGACTAATACTTATGAGATTGGCAGTCAAACCATTTACCAGCAACACTTCATTTAGGTTTGGAACTCCATGGCAGTCCAAGTTTCCAACACCTTTGATTTCTCCTTTAGCTCCATCTCCAAAAGTGACATAGCTAGTAGTATGTGGTTTGACATCATTCAGCAGATTCTTAATTCCAATCATGTGTTTAGAACATCCACTGTCAAAGTACCAGCCCTCCTTGGCAGAAACTCTAAGGGAGGTGTGAGCTATCAAGGCTGCAGTCTTTCTCTTCCACTGTTGAATATATGGGCCTTGTTGATCTTAGGCTGGACATACGGGATCTGATTTGGATATCCATATAGTCTAAATCAATATGGCTTTATGTGTCCAAACCTTCCACAATAATGGCATCTCCATCTTTGAAACTTCTTCTTCATGTTTCTCTGATCTTGATGTTGAGGCCTATGTTGTGACATCTGCCTTGACATTGGATTATCAAGCCTGTTCTTCTTCTTGTCACCTGACATCTGTCTTGACATTGGTTTATCAGGCTTGTTCTTCTTCTTGTTACCAGCAGGTTTCTTTGCAGCCACATATCCTAGACCAGACATATTTCCTGCATTTTGTCCAGTCTGAAGGATTTCTTCCAACTTGTCAGTTCTAGTTGTTAACATCTTGACAGACATAGTCATCTGATTAAGTTTGGAATTCAACACTAGAACTTCACCTTTGAGGTGACTTATAGTAGCAGTGTCTTCCTTCTTCTCAGCCTCCAACTTCATAATGACCTTTTTTTGTTTCTCATTTCTTTGGCGGACTTGACGCCGATCTGACTTCTTGTAAGTGTCAGCAAGTTCTTCAAATGTCACTTCCTCATCACTAGAGTCATTATCAGAGTTACAAACACGGATAGTGCGTAACTAGTTTGGCGATTCTTCTTGAATCACTTTACGAGTCACCATCGGACCAGTGGCGGACATTCCTTTCTTTTGTTTCTTTAGAAAGGTAGGACATTCAGCTCGAATGTGCCCATATCCTTCACACCCATGGCATTGGATTCCTCTGCTTTGATTTCCCTTTTCTTCAGATTTAGTTCTTCTGCTGGAGTCATAGGGTCTGCTAATGTCAGAGGAGATGTTCTTGACATTTGACCTTGACTTTGGGTCAATCCTCTTGATGAGTTTGTTGAATTGTCTTCCAAGCATAGCTATTGCTTCTGATATCTTCTCTTCATCACCCTTCATGCATTCCTCATCAGTATTGGAAACAAGGGTTATGCTCTTGTTTTTCTTGTCAACATTGTCACTGATCCCCATCTTAAATGTCTAAAGTGATCCAATGAGTTTATCAACCTTCAAGTTGCAGATATCCTGAGTTTCCTCTATAGCAGTCACTTTCATTGCAAATCTTTTAGGCAAGGATCTGAGAATCTTTCTCACCAGCTTTTCTTCTAACATCTTTTCTCCCAATGCTCCTGAGGTGTTGGCAATCTCCAAGATGTTCATGTGAAACTCATGAATGGTCTCATCTTCCTTCATCTTCAGATTCTCAAATTTGGTAGTGAGCATCTGAAGTCTTGACATTTCACCTTGGATGTACCCTCATGAGTGGTTTTGAGAGTGTCCCAAACATCCTTGGCCAGTTCACCCTGATGTACTAGTCTGAAAATATTTCTGTCAATTCCATTGAATAAGGCATTCAATGCTTTAGAGTTGCCCAGTGCTAGCTCTTCTTCTTCTTTGCTCCATTCTTCCTCAAGCTTCATACTAGTAGTCCCATCTTTCTCAAGTTTGGTGGGATGTTTTCATCCTCTGTCAGCAGCTCTCCAAGCTTTATTGTCCAGTGACTTCAAAAAGGAAACCATACGAGGTTTCCAATAATCATAGTTAGACCCATCCAGAATAGGTGGTCTACTCCCAAATCCTCCTTCCTTGTCCATAACGCCAGAAAATAGTATCCCTAGATCTCACCCAGAAATAACAGGCAGGGTGCCTGCTCTGATGCCAATTGAAATTCCTGGCAGCAGATACGTGATGTCATAGAGAATGTTATGACACGTGTCGACACCTGTTTAACAATTCACACATTAATGTAAAAACAGTAAAGAACACAAACAATTGTTTACCCAGTTTAGTGTGTAACTACACCTACATCTGGGGGCTACCAAGTCAGGGAGGAAATCCACTATAAGCAGTATTAATTCAGGAATAAACCAACTAGTTTATCTCCTTCACTTAAGACCTACCCAATACAACTTCAATCTAAGTCCTACTTAGACCTGAGTTCCTACTCACTCCCCCTCAACCACAACAGTGATATCAACCTATTGATTAATTGAATTGTGAAGACACTCTTCAATAAACATACTTGATTTTGCTTCAAAGCTTTAATCAAGAGACACAACACTCGTGCTTCAAAGCTTTGAGTGATAAACAAATCCTAGTCTAAGCCACTTATCAAACGATAATTTCTTGGCTCACAAGAATTAACTAGAACACAATAACAACAGTCTGCTTAATCTTTTACAAAGTAAAGACGCAGCAGTACAATCAGGGTTTTCTGAATAATATAGAAGCAGTAAAAAGTCTTCATCTTGGGCTTCCATAATTATAGCTAGGGTTAACTTAATTTAACCTAAAGACTTGGTCTTTTAACAAACCAATTTAGGGTTACACAAGGTTAACCTCAGAGCCACGTGAGCATGAGATCCAATAACATAATCCATAATAAAATAGCTCAACAGAAATCTTGAAAAGTCTCAGGAAAAGTAAATCTGCAGAACAGCAGATGTTGCACAGAATGTCATAACATTGGTCATGACATCAGTCATTCTTCTTGCAGATTTCCAGCAAAACAGTTAACTCCCATTCTGAGTTGTACCTGTATTATTCTTCTTCTGCAGAATTTATCTTCAACTCTGAATGTCATGACATCAGTCAAGACATTGACATAAACTAGTTTTACCAAAAATTAAAGCCAACATAAAAACACTTACAGTTTGTAAGATCGTGGATGAGTGTCAAAAGTCTCTCACCTTTGTGTGTTCTTCATCTACTGATGAATTTTTGCTAGGTGTGATTCATGATTGAGTTTTTTTTGTTTTAGAATGTTCTGCATGCTTTTTGTACTTAAGATTTGTTTTGTTTATATTTAATTATTGTAGTATGGTGGTAAGTATGTATTTGTCGTGTACGTTATTGATTGAACCATACATTTGTTTTCCATTTTAAAAACTTGTTGATTCGTGATTCTTTGATTATCATCTTTTTTTTCTTTAGGTTTCCTTCACTTTGTTTGAGGACAAACAATTTTTCAAGTTGGGGAGAGCTAATAAGTGCCAAAATATAGTTATTTTGTATATATGTTTTGTGAAACTTATCAGTTCTTTTGTTGATATTCTTTAAATAAATCCCCCAATGTTTTTATAAATGTGTATATTTAGTGTATAACCAAGTTTTTGTGTAAATATTTTATCATTTGATAGTTTACCATCTCTTTGTAAGGTATTCATTCATAATTGGAGCATTGAGTAATAAAGGCCAAAGGCAAAGCTTCAAGAATGATATTTTTAGCAATTCATCAACGAATAAGGCTCAAATTAAGGATGATAAAAATAATGAATTTGGGTGATTTTTAGTCATGGTTATATATGAAATTGAATAAGCTTTCCAATGCTTCGAACCGAGCATAAATACGAGTTACGGTTCTTAAGTTATGGCGAAAACGAAATCTGGTTTTTTCTGCTACCGTTGAGCAGGTTTTGGCCGCTGAACGCGTCCCCCTGAACTAGGTCAAACACACATTTTTTAGGTGATGTTTTGGGGTATTGTTCCCAACTCATCAAACCTTCATTTTTGGATAGAGATAGCTTAGAAAACAACATTAGAACTTGCATTTGGATGATCCGGTGTCGAATCTACCGTCGATTGGTGTTGACAAACCTAGAAATGTTTGGTTCGTCTTCTTCTCTTTGTGTAATCTCATTTTTTTGGGTTTTGTTTCTATATTTACCTTGAACTCATTTATATTTATCGCTCTTGGTGTTTTATAAATTTTGCTTTACGAATTTGTGTTGGTGATTGTCTTAGGTTTTTACTCTGTGTTACAGGTTTGAACTTTGCTAGACATAGATTGTTTAGATTCTTACCTAGGATGATTATCTGTTAGTTTCGAAATACTAGAAATAGGTTTAGAGCTGACATTAACTTAGGGTATCTAATCTTAATGCCTCTGTGTCAGGAGTGTCGGGCTAGACATAGTCGATGCGGATGATGCGGTTGAATTCTCAATTTGGGTTAGAAATAGTTTTGGTTGTGAGAGGTACATGATGACACGGACGAGTATCGTAGATAGAGTATAACTGGACGGTAGATTTAAGTCTATGAAGGGTAGTGTGCATTCATTCCAAACAAGTTGTCTATCCCTTATAGTTTTTGTTCATTTAATTTTTGTCTTTTCTTTACAACCCATTTATTCCCAAACTCATTAACAATAGAATTGTCGAACTACGAATCAATAACCAATCTCTGCGGACATGATACGATATAACCTATATATCACCCGGAAAAAATAATACTTTACTTTTTGCTTGGCGCTCTAATACCGCAATAACACCTCTCAATACTTCCTTTGACCCCTTCATGAATCTTAGAATATTTTTCTCTTCTTGAAAAACATATCATTTCTTGTCGAATTCACCAAAAGAAATCAAATTTATCTTCAAGTCAGGTACCTACCTGACTTCAGTCAATAGCCTTATTGACTCATCATGGAGCTTGAACCTCAAAGATCCAACATCTGCAATATTGCAAGATTTATTGTTTCATCCCATATAAAGATCTATACAAACAAGGGTAGAAAAGATGATAAAACAAGAAGAACACAAAGATTGGTTATTAACTGCTATTCTTTTCTTTATCTTCAAAACAAGATTACAAGTATACAAGAATAACAAATAACCCTCTCACCCAGAAGTATGATTTGCAATAAACAATAATGAGAGACTAGTATGCTATTTATAATAAAACTAACATACTAAACTAATGGAATTTTATCACAAATACCCATTACAAGCTAACTTAGGGTACAAGCTAACTTATACAATTGGACATCACAAACAGGCCCAATTTGAAATACTAAAAACCTTAGCATTTTGACACCCACATTCTAGAACACACATCGACTATAGTATGAAGGTCTTCGACACCAGCATGTGAACAAACTTCGATGACATGTTCAATCATGTCGAACCAGAAGCTACCATTTGACCCAATAGAGTTTGATCCAATATCTCACAATATTTTTATTTGTTTACAAGTGTAAAATAAATTATCTAACCCTTCAATATATTCGTAAACCCGAGGGATAAAATAATCAGATTTTACTATAAAAATATTTCACCATAATGTTATCTTATTTATAGCCGTCCCACCGACAAATACGTCATTTTTTTGGGATGGATTATAAAACTAAAAATAATGTTTTTCTACCTTGAACAACATATTTTTTTGCTTTTGCAATCCATCTTAAATAATGTTGTTGATGTTGTTGTTGAAGATTTTGAACATCTATGATTTATTCTTAAAAGTATTTACAGATGGATTGCAAGTGTAGAAAAAATATTTTTCCTATTTTTAGAACAATTACATTGTAAAATTAGATGCCTTTGAAACAAAGTATAAACTGTTTCTTTATGATCAAGAAACAAACATGATAGAAAAGATAGAAGAATACGAAGCACAACAAGGATTGGTTATAACTTATATTCTTTGCTTTTTCTTTAAACAAGATTACAAGTACACAAGAATAATAAATAACCTTTCTCACCCTAAATTTGGATTTTTAGTATATAATGATGAGAGGCTAGTATGCTATTTATAATAAACCCAATATACTAAACTAATGGGTTTTTTCACAAATACGATTACAAGCTAACTTAGGGTACAAGATAACTTAAATAATTAGACATAACAAACACGCCAAATTTAACATGCTAAAAATCCTATTATTTTCGATAACTGCATGTTTGACCATAATTTGAGTACAACATACACTACTTCGACACCAGCATGTGAGCGAACTTCGACTACATGCTACACTACTTCGACACCAGCATGTGAATGACCTTCGACTGCATGTTAACCTCTGTTGAACTTGTCGAACCATGAAACTACCCTTCTAAAGTCAACATCTTGAGGGAATTTGATTTTTATCTAAATCCCCAGAAAATTTGATTTTATTTTTATTTTGATATTCTGAGTAACAATGTAATATTATGGGTAAATATTATAACATTTTGGATAAACAATGTAACAATTTTAAATAAAAAATTGTACCCCTCGATTATTTTGATAAATCGAGATAAAATATATGCTAGTTTTGATAATAATAAAATTTGTTGATGCTACGGTTCGAACCCATCCGCTAGTAAAATTATACCTCGATGTTTAAAATACAGAGGTGATAAGTCTTTACTTTTTATGACGACCTTATTTACCTCTCTTCGAATGCCGAGGTAAAATGCATTTTGCGTTTGAGGTTAGAAGCGTTATTTATAGTAGTGGGTCGTTGAGCTTGTGATCTCTTCTTGCAAGTGTTCTGATATTTTCAATTGTCGCTGCTTATAAATAGGTTGAGTTGAGTTTTTGGAAACTTTAGAAAAAATTTAGTATTCAAACTCGTAGTTAATTTCCAGAAAATGTCTTCACTTTCACTTCCCTAAGAGAACTACTATAAGTGATTTCAATGTTTCTCTTAAATATTGTGCCTTTCTTCCACGTATGATTCTTTGTCAATCTTAGATAACCAGATACCCTTCAAACTCAAGCTTTTATCCTTGGCTTTTCCAATTATTTAATTAGTATGAGCAATAATACAATTTATTTAGTGAATGACTCTGAAGTTGTAACTTCTTTTGCTTCTGCAAGGGGGACGTTCCCCAATTCTCCCTCCCTTATCTTAGTAATGATCATATCATATTCATATATGAAGATTCTGGCTCATAAAGAATATCTAGATTTTTTTTTGGAGGATGAAACTTTGTCATTTGGCTCATTGGATGCCCTTATTTCAGATGTTGAAGGATGAAATTTTGTAGGCGTCGTGATATTTTTTAGAGATTGAGTCATCAGATTCTACCGATTTAATAAATATATAGTTTTGCCATAGAGACTAATTTATTCAAATAAAATATTCAGTTTAATCTGATTAAGTAATAGGGTTCGACCTGTGATCTAATGGTTCGATCAATAAACTGAATATCCAATATTCTCAACAATTTGATAACCGAACCAATTTTAAAAACATTGATTAGAATTACACTATTATTACACAATATTATTTGCATTCTTTATGATCAAATAATTTTGTAAAAACTCATTACATGTTTAACTTATACATAACAATATTGTCTCCTCAAGTCTATATTATTCATACAAATAACTTTTAACATAGTTGATCAATTTTCTGAAAAATAAACCAACACATGTCGCTTTTTCTATCACCAAAGGATGTGAAATTACTTTTTAAAAACTCTAAAGATTATAAAGTATTTGTATGTTACAGTCTTTGCTAAATATGCTTAAGAGCACTCATTATTGCTTAAAATATTTAATTATTTTAAGCATTATATTAGATGTACACACTATAAATTGATCAAATCTCATTTAATTTGAAAACAAGAAAGAGAGAAAAGAAATATGATGAAAACTCTCAAATTTGTTTATGCCGTAATTGTATTGTTTTCTCTATTCCTTCTTTCAATGGAGCAAGGATGTAAATCATTTTCGTCCTGTCATTATTTCCTTTTTATTTTGTAGTTCTTACGATATCTTTACTAGAGTTTAACTAATATTTCTTTTATTCTATTTTTCACTACAGTTCTACAAAATATTCCATGCGAAACTGATGAAGACCGTCCATTCTCAATCGTTACTCATAACATGATGAGAATCTTTTTTTAAGTGTGTTAATAAAATATGTACGAAGTCTCAACCGATTCCTTATATACCATAATTACATTTTTTTAAGTGTGTTAATAGAATATGTACGAAGTCTCAACCGATTCCTTATATACCATAATTACATGGATTTTTTCTTTTTCTAAAAATATCGAAAGATATAAATAATAGGGTTAATAGTTATTTACCCCTGCGCGAGTTTTGATTTATTCCCTTTAAAAGTATTTTTTTTAATTACTCCTATAATTTTTGGGGATCTCCTTAAGCGTGTAAAAATCAGGGTGGTAAATCAAAAATATATATTTTTCAGGGGGTAATTTTTACACCTAGGAGGCAAAAGACTTAGAATTTTAATATTTTAAGAGGGTGATCAAACATTTTTTTAAAAAAAAGAGAGTAAATCAAAACTCGCCAATATTAAAGGGGGATAAATAGCTATTAACCCTAAATAATATATCTATGGTGAATAATTGTATTTTATATATTTATATCGTTTGTAATTTCATGTACCTTCAAATTATGGCTTTGTTCTCTAAAATTTTGATAATCAAATAAAAAGAGAAAGTAAAATTATATTGAGTCTTCCAAATTTTCCATATCATAAGGAAATCGAGGAAAAATATTGTTTATTTTGAGTTATACTTTATTTAATAAGATTACGATAATTTTAATAAGATTTGGTTTAGTAAACTTGGACGAATACTACCTATTTCGTAAGTTGAGATGAAAATCGAGGAAAAAAGTTTTGATGAACTTCCACTTTAAATTCCAACAATTTCATTGTGGCACATTTTAATTTTTTAAAATATTTTATTTATGATCTATTTTATTGGTTGACCTCCTAATCAAGAAGAAATGTTTTGATCGATCCCTCTTTTAATCCCGTCAACTACAATTTAAATTTTTTTAATATTTTTTAATGACTTATTTCTTCGACTGAGCTTTCAAACAAGAGAAAAAGTTTATTCTATAAGTAATGAATATTTTTCATAATTTAAAAAATAACAACAGTTAATATATTCTCAACTTATCAATTCACATGAAATATCATTGATCCGCATGAAAACCTAACCAATCAATTAGAATGTGAATACCCCAACGATACATAACGCCCCGAATAATATGTATCTAGAATCGTAGTTGATCTTACTAGTGATGAAAATCTATAATGGACCGATATCTGCATCTGTTCGGCTAGAATCAAGGAGGAGGGTTGTACCTGCATGTCACTCTTTTGCTCAATTAAGTAAAGATGCAAAGAGATGCATGAGAGAGTTTAGGGGTTTAGAAGTAAATATTCAATATCTAACTCTCATAAGTATGAGGGTTTATATAATGCCACCGGCGCTTGGCCATTGGTTCATGTTTTTGGGACTGAATATTAGGGACCCAAAAATAGATAATTGCTAAGATTTCTGCGTGAAAGCATGAATAGACAACTAGTGCTCATTATCCCGGGGAAGGTTCTCGAAACTAGCTATTGTTGTAACATCCCGAATATTATATTTATTATTTAATTATGTTGTTGTGATTTATCTGATTTACTCGATGGTTTGATGACATGTTGTGGGATAATGTTTGGCTAAATAAGATAATTAGAATTATTGATAAATTTGATAATTATGATTATTTGAATTAATTTTAATGATTAAAAAAGGATTATATGAGTTTAGAGATGTTATAGGGAATTCTGGTAATAATGAGTGGAGTAAGTAGGGATAAAATGAGAATATCATATTAGGGGTCCAAGGTTAAGAAGGACTTAAGGAAAAATTAGAGAGTGAATCATATTATTGGACCATTCATACTCTGAAAAAGAAGTAGAAGCAGAGAAGGTAGAATAGCTAGGGTAAAGGAAGTCATCGTTGAAGCTAGGGAACTGTCAATCCAAGGTAAGGGTGAGATTCCAACTCTCTAAGGGTTTGTGTAATGATGATTATGTAGGGGTAATGTGTTTATCACCATTCGTAAAGGTTTAGATTTATTTTGGGGTTTGTGATAATTTTGTTGATAGGGTGAATTAGTGATGAAATTGATGAATTTAAACTGTGAGATTCATGTGAATTGATGCATATAACATGTATAATGATGTGTTGTTTTGGTATGATAAAGTGTTGATTTTTGGTAAATTGGGGACTGTTCTCATGTGAAATCGTATGCAACTTGGGACTGGTTCATTGCAGGATTCATAACAGCAATATTGTTGTAAAAGTCACATTATCGGGCAAGCATCTTGTGTCGTTGGGCGAGAGCAGTTGCCGAAGCCTTGTCGGGTGACGGAGCAAGTAAAGGAAGTGGCAGGATTGGGTTTTCCTAGAAAATGTATGGAAGTGTAGGCTTCTCCAAGTGAGCCTCGGACGACAAACCCAGTCGTCGAGCGAGCCTCTGGCGAAGCAGAACTATAGCAAAGTTATTTTTGGAAAACTTTTAAAAATCCATAACTTTTGACTCGGGTGTCTGTTTGACGAACCATCCGAACCTCTAGAAAGCTGGAAATATCTTCTACCTTATAAAAATAATTCCAAACCCACTAGATGATTATTTGTTTGGGACTTATACTTTTGTATGTAATTTTGTCTATTGTGATGAGATATAGGCATGTACTAATGTATGATAATATTGTGTGATGTTGTTTGGACTCTATGATTGGTATGTTATATTTGTGTGTAGATGTTGGTGAGTTAACCAAAAACTATAAAAATAAATTATATAGATTTGCCAATGGAAATTAGTACAGAAGAATACATGTGTCGTTCTTGGAAAAATAAACAAGAAGACGAGGAAAGGAATTTTGGTGGCGTGGGACCCCTTGGAGGAGGGAGGCGGCCGCCCTAGGGCTTGGGGACGTCCGCCCCTTTGGGGAACTTTGTTGGGGGCGTCCTCCCTAGGGGATTAGAAAGTTGGGACGTGCGTCCCATGTAGAGTGGGCACCACTGAACTTGGTTTTGTCCTCTTTTCTTTGTTAGCGTGTATATGTTTATGCTTTTTGGTGAAAGTGGAAATATTATCTTATAGTTCATTAAGATATATATATATATATATATATATATATATATATATATATATATATATATATATATATATATATAAGTAGTAATGTTGGAATAATTGAATTGATGGAATAGCCGGATCATGTTATTAATGCCAGAAAACTAGCAGAACAATATATGTAGCAAACTATATGAAAATAGCAGTGTAAATAAATTAACAGGAATTTAGTTATTTTTAGCAGCAATAATATTTTAGCATATGGTATAATTTGATCAGTTGGGAAATAATAATAATAATAATATTGATATGTTAGCAGCAATGTAACAGAAAATAGTATTTTAGCAGAAGATGTAGACTGTAGCAGAATTAAGGAAATTAGCATAGGTGGTTTATTCAGCAAACAATATAATTTTGATGGCAGTATAATTTGGTAGTAGGGAAGTAGTTGTGTCGCACCCCAAAAATTTCCCCTTTTTGTTTCACTTTGGGTGATTCATGATTGTTTATCTAAATATTCTATCATGGTGGTTGCAAAGTTCTACAGGAGAAATTTTCATGGAAAAAGATTACAATGGATTTCGAAAAAAAAACTTTTGTTTTGCTTTTAATTCGGTATAATTCGAATTCCGAAAAGGAATTCATTTGCTTTTGGAATTGGCATTCAGGATAAGTTTGTTTTGTTTTCAAAGTTTTAAACTTTAAAGGGTTTATTCATCTTTGAAATTTAAGTTCGCTGGAAGGAACAATGCAAGTTCATTAGATAGGTGTCGGTTGATTCACCTTTATGGGCACAGTAAGACGCTACGAGTTTTATTCAAGGTTGTACCTATTGGTCTTGAGTTTCTACAAGGTCACGTTGCATTTTGCGAGGAATTTGAGAATTAAGCTCGAAATGTGAAGAAATGAGTTTGTGTTATTAATCTAATCAAGTTTGAATTACAAATTACCAAGTATTTTAGAGCTTGCTCATGGAAAGTACAAACTTGTTACAAAAAAGAAGGAATTTGTAAATTACAATGATAAATCCTACAAATTCTACAAGTCCTACGAATCCTACGATTTTGCTACAAAAAATGTTCGAGTCTTCATATCTTCAATCTTTTCCGTTACGTTGCTCTACTTTCTTCATCACCATTGCCGTCATCCAATTCGCCAGAATACATGAAACACAAAAGAGGAAATTGGTTAGCAGCAATTTAATCGAAAAAAAGTTAACGCAAGCATTTATGTTGTAACTCATCATTAGGATTAGTGTCAGGAATCAGGTAAAAAGGATTTAACAGCGTTCAATCGATCAAGCCTCAGAATTTGAAAATTCTTTCATCGTTATAATCTCCTTTTGCAAATCACAAACGTGTTTGGTTCACAAAAGGAGATGTGAGAAGAAAATCGACAACATCATTTTTCTTAAGGATCAAGCAATGAATCACCCAACAAGTCGATGTAGCCCAATGCCACTTAAATTTTCAGTTTCACCAAAAAGGATGTATTGAATTATGTTTCCAACAAGCAAAACAAGAATTCCTTTTACCCAGGTTTAACATCAGGTAAATTGTTTTACCCAAGTAACAACAACAGGCAGCATACACAGAAAAAGCAAGATGCCAAAGTTCAAATTTTAAACAACAGAGCAGGACTTATCTTTGAAAGAAGGAATTGAGTTCAATAACAAGCAACACCAGCGGTAATTCCATTCCAAGAAAGACCAAGGCTGATGTTCTAATTAATCAAAGAAGACATGATATCTAAAGAGCAATGCAGTATCTGTTCTTTTAAAGCCAGCAAAGAAAAGTGTAATGAAACAAGAATAAATCTGTTCAGAGGTTCAGGGGGTAAACCAGAAAATAAGCTATAAGCAATTACATCATGAGAGAGAAGCAAAGTATGATGATAATTTAGCAGCAGAGGACTCAGAAGACCAGGAAAAAAGCATTTGTTCTACAAGAGAAAAAGTCTGTTTTCAAAGGAAAGGGACATTCAAAAAACAAGAGGAAAAGAAGTAGTTGTATCTGTTCTTATATAGAGAGAAAAAACAGACCAAAGGGAGGGCGGTTGAACACAAAGAAAAACCAAAAAGAAACCATTTCAAAAAATCAAAAACCAGGTAGTAGCTGTTCTTATTACTAAGCCAACAGTTTCAAAAATCCCAGAAACGTAACAACCCGGAGCAGTCAACAAGCCAACCCAAACACTCATCATCTTCCTATAAACACAACCCTTCAGAGTTTGTTCCTTTTTCAGAAAAAATTATGTTCTGAATCAGAAAAAAAGAAGAGGAAAAGAAGATTTTGGAACAAGCTCACCCAGAACGAAGCTGTGTCATTGTTATCCTCTACAAGGGTTTCCAAACCCCAAAGCCAAGCGGTAAGGCATCTGCAAATCACAGAAAGTACATCAGAAATTGACATGCATCAGTAAACAAATAGCAAAACGTGAGAATCGGAGCCCTCAAGGCCTAGCCGCCGCCGTCGTCGCCGTAGGGCAACTTCCGACGCGGCTGCCTTGTGCTCGCGTTGCCGTAAGGATGAGAGAAGAAGAAAACAGTCGAGAAAGAGAGATGAATCGCCGCGGATTAGGATCATTCTGGGTTAGGGTTTCCGTTTGGGAACAAGGTTGAGCGCGGTAAGGAACAGTGAGGAATTGGGATTTCTGAGGATGCATGTATCGTGAGAGAGAGAGGAAGCAGATGAGTGTTTGTTTCTTTTTTTCTAATTTTTATTTTGTTAGTAATAATAGGTTTATAACTTAACAGTAGTATTAGTTAATTATTATTATCATTATTTATTTTCTCTAATCATTATTATTTTTTTTCTTTTACTAATTATTATTATTATCACTAAAATAATTATTGTTATTCTTAGTTAGTTAACCATTAGATTTAATTATTACTATTAATATTATTATTATTTTTTCTATCATATATTATATTTAGTTATACTATTATTATCACTTTTATACTATTATCATTACCATCATTATATTATATTATCATCACTATTATTTTATACTATTAATTATTATTTATATTATTACTATCATTATTATTATTCTGTTTATTATTATTTAGTAAATACTTTATTATTAGTTTAACTCTTTTTATTTCATTTAATAACTATGGACATTACTATTATTATTATATTTAAATATTTATATATATTTCAAATTACCAAAAATAATAATAGTGTAGTTAGATTTTCTTTTTTTTATCATTATTAGGAAATTTTTTTAGCATTTTCTTTTCTATTTATTCCCCATTTGTAGATTTGTACCCCCACTCCCCACCGATTGTAATAGCTAGTAAATATTTGTATTGCTTTATTATTTATTTATTATTCACAAAGCACAAACCAAAAACATTTTCAAACTAATACTCGTGCGAGCCATCTTTTAAACCCTGAGTTGACAAAGCTTTGAAGCGTCACAACGGCCACACATCTTTGCACACACCACGCTTACTCTTTGGCTTACAATGAAACTTTAATTGATTAGTTAAACATTATTTAATTATCTAATTAGGTTATTTAAAATTAATTAGTTTACCTAATTAATTTTATTTAAACTAATTACTTGATTAAGTTTTGTTTAATTAGTCGATTAAATTTATTTCGTGCATGCACCTACACCGTAATTTGTTTAAGCCACCTTGTATGGGCTGTTAATTTATTTATTTACTTGCTTTATTTAATGCTTGTATACAATTGTTTGTTCTTTTCCATTATCTCACCTTAGACCATAGGCTTAACTAACTATAACCCGTATATCCAAAACACTTTCATAATTACAAACCTCGATCCAACGTCGAGTGCATTTTCTAAATTCTTTCATAAAAAAAAACTCAAGTGTTTAAACCATTGGATGCTAGACTAGTTGTTTAAACACTTGCAAAAAAATGAACTTCTAATCTTTAAGTCGTTGGATGCTAGACCAACTACTTAAAGATTCTTAATAACGTGAACCTTGTTTCACTTCACCCTTTCATAAAAGAAAAACTTTTGGGATGATAGACGACTCGATGAGCATTGAGTTCATCTTGTTTCTAGTATTTGAATCATAGGATGCTAGACTTATGGTTCGGTACTTTTCACCCATATAAAAAACAATTCAACTCATTCAAATTCTTTTATCGCTCATATGCGATCGTAAAAAAACTCTTTTCGGATAAAGAGGGTGTAATAGTCATTTCAAATACGAACGAAGACTTAAGCTTTTCAAACAAACAAAACAAGTCCTAGTTCAAAGTATTTGAAATGTCTAAGTGCACGATTTTTCTTATAAAATCAATACAACAAACTTAAAACCTTTTCGAGAGGAACTACAGAGTTTTGACTTTCCCATTGCACAAGGGAATATGTAGGCACACGGTTTCGAAACCGTGCCAAACTCAAAATAATAACAAACAATTTCTTTTCCTTTTGGTATTCATAACTTAGCAATAAACACACACACAAACGCGTAGAATTAAATGGGTCCCATCGAGTACGATGGATGTAAGGGGTGCTAATACCTTCCCCTTACATAACCGACTCCCGATTCCACTTTTTTGGTCACGTAGACCGCCTTATCCGCTTGTTTGGGGTTTTATCTATATTTTCCCGTTCTTTTTAGAACAAATAAAATTAGGTGGCGATTTCACTAGTTTTCGAGAATTAAAAGATTTTTGAAAATCGAGTTGCTTCAAGTTGTAATAGTAAAATAAAATTGACAGAGACTATAAACAATTTAGTAGTAATAGTAGCTGATAAAAACAGTAGTGATTAGTCGAATTAGCCGAATTAAGCGGTAAAAATTAGTTACCCGGAATTAATCAAAATTGTCAGAGTAATTCGTATACACTTATAGGTATTTTTGGTTGTTTTGTTTGTTTATAATTATGTCGAATAAGTTGATTTGCAGGTGAAGTCAAATTAAGTTGAATTGTTCCGATATGGAATTATGTTATTGTTTATTGTTGTGAATAAGTTGTTGGCGAATACGTTGTTGTTTCTGAAAATGTTGTGTTTATAAGTTGTTGTTGATGCGTTTATTAAGTTGTAGGCCTATGGCCAGTGTTGAAGTGACGATGAGTACCTCTGTTTATTGGTACAGTGTTGATACAAGCTTATGCTTTGGTGACGATGATTGTTGTTGTTGTATGTGATTGTTGCATTCATTGAGTCACATACATTTGCATTATTAAATTGGCCTAGGTTGGCACCACGTTGGCCTAGATTGGCAAATTAGCGACCAAGGCTTATGCCTTGGCCTTGATGGTAACCTGTGATGAAGGCTTATATCTTGATGCCTCGATAAACTAGCAATTTTTAAGTTGGGAGTTCTGCTCCAATGGTACCACATGCATGTGCATAGTTGAGTCGCATCTTGTATTTTGTGTTAAAGTTGTTGTTGTTGTTAAGTTGTGATAAATCAAAGTTGTATATCATAAGTTGTTATGTGGATATGTTGGTTGAGTAAAGATGTTGTTGTTATTAAGTTTTGTTGATTTAAGTTGTTATGTTGATTGATTAAAGTTGTCTTGTTGTTGTTATTAAGTTGTTCGTTGGTTGTTGCAAAATTATTGTTATGAAGTGGCGATATTTGTATGATCTAATCTAATATATTGTTTATCATACACTTGTTTATATTGGTTGATATCTCACCCCTTCTGTTGTGATGTTGCCTCTACGCGAGTAACATGGAGGTAACGAAGGATGAAGAATTAGTTGTTATTAGTCCAAGTCGGTTGAGTTGCTCTGATATGTAGGACTCGGGGGGATGAATGTTATTTGATTATATGTTGTTGTTACTACTCTAGTTGTTGAATAATTATAAGATGAAACTTGTTTTAGTTGAATAAAGGTGTAAATGATTTCCAAGTTGAAAATTGTGATTCCGCTGTGTAATTAATTAAAAGGGTTGTTATGTTTTCATGTGAATAAAGTATGTTGTAAATTGTTCATCTAAATGTTATGTATCTTTTTTTAATGCAATACAGGTTGATTGTTTTATGTTGAAATGTGATGCCTCGAATATGTTGAAGGTTTTTAAACTCTGATTTTTGTTATAATTTCCGGGTAGATTTGGGGTGTTACATTAGTGGTATAAGAGCATGTCGGTCCATCCGACCAGTGTTGTCTAATGTTTTTTGTCCCTTGGTACCAGACAAGTGTGTGGAACACTGTCAGTACTTTTTTTCTAGTCGATTGTTTGCAGGAGTTGGTTTAAAGCTATGTGGGGGAGAAGCTTTGCTTCTCGGACATGTTCAGTTGTATAATGTTGGTTCGGTATGCTGCTGTTGGCGACAGTGCAAGAATTGTTTATGTTGTGTTATTTCCCGAGGTTACATGGATTCAGGACTTTGTTGTTAATCAAGTTGGAGCATCTTGAAGGAGGATGATTAGACGTAGTTGATGGATTATTTCTAGAATATGAAATTTAGAAAGTTGTGATGTATCAGCGATGATGGTGGACTTAGAAGTTATCAAGTGAGTAGCCTTTGCATAAGATATCGATGTTGGATGAGTGATAATGTGACGGATTGCTGTAGACCTTGTTATGGGATTCTTGTTGTTGAAATTGTTGGAATATTTGCGGCACGAAGCAGATTCGAAAATGCGAGGAGATGAGTACAAGTTCTAAAACTACACTGTTATAGTTTGGTAATGATGGTTTATACTCCATTATGGTTGTCGACTATCTATTAAAAATTTGAGGAACTGATCACCCTTAATCTCTTGTTGATAGTAGACAAAGTTGTATTGGATGTATAGACGTATCTTGCTATCTTGATGGTGAGTAAAGTGATGGATTCTATATCGAGAATGTTTTGGAGATGAGGATGTGATGTTGCATAGGCAAGTATAAGCGAGTGGTAGTTGTTACTACTTTGTAAGTTGATGTTCCAAGGCATCGTTGAAGCAGTGATGATTATGTTACAAGAGTATTGGAAATTAACGTATGCGTATTGGATTTGACCATGTTGAGTTGTTGTTCTATCGGAAAAGTAGTAGTCGGAGTGTTGCCAAACATAACTGAGGATCAGAGAGTCGGAAGCGGAGTTGAGGATGATGGTGCAGATAGATTTTCGAGGACGAAAATATCCTAAGTGGGGGAGATTTGTGACGTCCCGAATTTAATTAATTATTTAATTTAATTAATTAAGGAATTATTTGTTGAAATTAATCAAAGTTGAGAATTATCGGTATTATTCTAAAGGCGTAATTGGATTGATATGGTGATTTTAGATGTTAAGTGGATAGTCGGGTTAAATACCCAGTTTAGCCAAAGAATTATTATTAGAAATAATATTTGAATATTTGAATATTATTTATTCAGTTGGACTTAATTGTTGTGGGAGAAATAGAAAATAAGGAGGTATGAATAGTAAGCCCAATGGATCATTTAGAATAATATTGTTAGATGGTTTAAGGAAATAAGAGATGGAGAGAAGTAGATTTTAGGAGTAGATATTAGTAATGAGAAAAGAAGTAGAACAAGGGTTTGTGAAGAAAAGAAATTTGTCGTACGAGAAGAGGAAAAGAATAGGTCGTGGAAAAATTTGCAGAAAAAGAAGAGATCAAGAGAACGGGGTTTGAAGTTATGGTGAGCAAGGATTCAACCGGAAAATTATAGAGAGTCTGTCAATCCAAGGTAAGGGTGGGATTCAATCTCTATAATCGAGTATATGGTAGACCGTACGTGGGGTTGAGTTGTATAAATTATTGCCCTGTGTTTTTATGTTGATCTGTGTTGAATTAAGTTGATTTTTTTGTATGGTTGGTTTGTCTGTTGGTTATTACTAGGAATCGATCAAATTTGGTTGCATATGTAGTTGTTGTGTTAAGTTGGTGATTTAATCAGAAACTGGGAAAAAGAAATTATATAGATTGGCCAATGGAAATTAATACAGAAGAATACATGTTTCGTTCTTGGAAAAATAAGCAAGAAGACGAGGAAAGAAATTTTGGTGGCTAGGACCCCTTGGAGGAGGGAGGCATGGGGGCGTCTGCCCCTTTAGGGCACTTGGTTGGGGGAGTCTTCCATAGGGCATTAGAAGGTTGGGACGTGCGTCCCATGTAGAGTGGGGACCACTGAACTTGGTTTTGTCCTCTTTTCTCTGTTAGCACATATATGTATATATACAAGTATGTTTAGGGTTTTGGGTGAAAGTGAAAATATTATCTTATAGTTAATATATATATATATATATATATATATATATATATATATATAATAAGTAGTAATGGTGGAATAATTGAATAGATGGAATAGTCGGATCATGTTATTAATGTCAGAAAACTAGCAGAACAATATATGTAGCAAAATATGTGAAAATAGCAGTGTAAATAAATTAACAGGAATTTAGTTATTTTTAGCAGCAATGATATTATAGCAGATGGTATAATTTGGTCAGTTGAGAAATAATAATAATAATAATACTGATATGTTAGCAGTAATGTGTTGCACCCCAAATTTTACCCTGCTATTTTTCTACTCGCATTATATTTTAAAAAAAAAAAAACAGTCATTTAGTCATTGCATTTGCATCATTACGTCGTATTTAAATTGACCAAAAATCAGTTTAAATCGATATTTGCATCGTTTTTAGTTGTAAAATACCTGTTATTTTATTTCATTTATTTTTACTTCTCTGTCTGTTTATTGCATTGTTTTAAATTATTTATATGTCGATGATATCAATATTTCGATTTTGTAAACAGACTGTTAAAAGCAATTCGATACTGTGCGAAAATTAGCGGAGAAAATATTTCAAGTTTTCATCTTTTACTCACTGCTTTATGAACCTACGTGTCGCGTAGATCATAAAAATGTGCTCTCCGCAATTTTTCGATAAAGTTTGAAGACTCGTTTTTAACTGTAAATGTTTTAAAGTCGGGTATTCTTTATTATCATTTTATTTCGATTTTAATTATTTTGATAATTTTTCTTCAATCTTTGATACTCGTAATTTATTTTAATATATTCATTTTATTTATCGGATAAATTTTTGTCCGAACTTTTACCATTTTTGACAATTTTAAATGTTCAATTTTTATCTCAAAAAAATCAAAACAAAATACTTTTGGGCTTGTCATTTTTTACCCAATCCAATTTTGTGGCCCATTTAATTATGAGGGCATTTTTGGCATTTTTGAAAAATAACTTAAACCTAAATTTTGGGTATAAATATGTGGATTGTTATTGTTGCAAGGGGGCGGACCAAAATTTGAAAAAAATAGGGAAACGGAACACAGCGGCACAAAGAGCCAAAATTGAAAATAGAAACACAAAATTATCAAAAACTAAAGTTATAAAAAACTCATTTCTTGGTCTTCATCGTGGAAAAAAAAAACCCCTTTTGTTTTCTCATTCTGACCGTTCCAAACCTTTTCCTCCTTTCCATTTCTCACAGCCATACAACCATTCCTCTCGCTGACTCCTCACTCCACGCTCTCCTCTGTGTCATCCTCCATCGTCTCTCACTGATACACCTTTCCGTTTCCTCATCGCCTACCTTCATTCCGACGCCGTTACCCCCTTCATCCCTCTGTCACTCTTCAAACACCTTCACCTCTTCATTATAACCGTCGCTGTCCCTCCAGCCACCAACAGCATAGCTTCCTTTCTCCTTCCTCTTCTACGTTTCCGTTCCACCGTAAACCCCCTTTTCCTCACCGGAAACAGCTCCGTCAGCCACCATCCCTATTCCTTTCCTCACTGTCTTCAAACCAAGCCTGTAAACCCTTGCCGTTAACTTCCACCTTCCATTACCATCTGTTCACAACATCCGCGATACACTCCCTCAACCTCACCGCATCAGCCATCTTTCCTCACTGTCTTCATCTCCACCGTTTCATCACAGCCGCTACAACATCATCATTCATCTCTACACACTTGCCTCCGAACAGAACAAAGCAACGCAGCTGCCGCCTTTACCGTTCTCTCGGTTCCCTGCTGTTTCCACTCTCTGGCATCTCATGCTCATAGTGAACAACGAGAACATTTCGTGGCAGCTTTGACATATTGGTAAGCTTCATATACGATTCCAAGTTTGGTTTATGAGCTGGGTATTGGTTGAACTGTTGATAAACTGAACTTAGTTTTTTTGATAACATCTTTCTTTTTGCGTGAGATAAGTTTAAACAGTGGGTTTATTGTAAAAATCTGGTTCAATGTGTCCAAACATGTCATTTCAATAATGCTATCTGAATGATTCGGATTACTTAAGTTGCTGGCTTTATAACATTACTAAAATCAGATTTGGATTTATGAAGTTTTACTTTATGCGGAGCGTATCCTTGTTTAATTTTATTTGAATTCGACATTCATATAGTTTCGATGAGAGTTCAACATTGACACGTTTTATTTGTGTAATATGTGAACGAGAAACTATCGGTGCCGACGCCACGCATTTGCATTGTCCACGTTTTAATTTCAATTAGAATTGCGAGTGAAGCAATATTAGTTTGGTTTCGATGAAGGCTAAATGATGATGCCGTGTTGATTCGCGTGTAAATCTAGTCGAGAAACATTTTGAAACACCGTGTGTTTAGTTATTCTCTTTTTAATTTCGAGTAGAGATTATTGGTTGAACGATAATTAGAAGTGGTTTCGATGATGGCTTGATATTGATGTCGCGTTTACTCGCGTAGAAACTAACCGAGAAACCATTTGGCATTTATTTGTTTTGTTTCAATGACGGTTTAATGATTATACCGCGTTTAATCGCGTGTAAATCTAACCGAGAAACATGTTGAAATACCGTGTATTATATTATTCTCATTCCTTTTTTTGTTTCGATTGGATTTGATAAGAGAACTCCATGTAAGTTTCAATGATGGTTTAAATGTCTATGTTGCGTATATTCGCGTAGATTATGGCCGGGAAACTTTTGGGGCCAGCACCGTGTTATTGCATTATTCTCATTTTAATTGAAGTTTACGATTTGAAAGTTGTATGGCTTCGATGAAGGTGATGTTGTTTCCGCATTACTCGCGAGAAATCTAACCGAGAAACCATTAAATTTTGTATTTCTTTCATTTTTATTTCGATTGAAGTTTGTGAATAAAGATATATTTGTTTAGTTTCGATGATGGTTTGACAATGATACCGCATTTACTTGCGTGTGAATTTGGCGAGAAACTTTTGGGCAGCGTGCCATATCCTTTATATTGAATTCGAGTAAGAAAGTCATTTTATTTCAAGTATATTTGAGTGAATAGTGGCTGTCCGGACTTTGCTTCAATCAATTAATTTCGATTCAATTCTAGTTTTATTTCATGTGCATAAGTGCTGCCGGTTTTGATTCATGTGGTTTAAAGGTGTTTAGAACTCGATTTTCCATGATTCAACTTTGGATTAATTAATAACTTGTACGGCTTCTTTGGTTTCAATTACAATCATTGCTTATTATACATAATTCATGTTAATTACATTTTGATTTTATTTCTTCATTACTAACCATGTTTTGATTCGATGCGATTTTATGTTCATTTTATTTCACACTATGCTACTAATGTATCATTATTTGTGAAGATATCCGAGGATGGTTCAAGCATACATTCTATCTTGTCGCATCTACATACATTTTTATACATTTTTATATACTCTTGTTCATATTACTATTTTTTATTTAATGTTTAATATTTAGTATTGTACATACAATATACTTGCATTTTTATTTTATTTTATATTTTATACTGTAAATATAATTATACTTAGTATTATTTTTATTTCATATATTTAGTACTGTAAATATTACATACATACTATTTTTATTATTATACTTTATTTATTCATTCGTTCGAATTATATTATACTAATCTCCTTCGTATATAAAATTCTTAGAATTAATTTCTAGAGTTTATTCTAATTAATCTTTTAAAATACAAACGACACAATAATCGATATTTAAGTTTCACCGTATTTAATTTCTGTTTGTATACTTTTAACATTTTAAATTTACCGTTTCCTCTTTAATTTCAATTTATCCCCATTCGAATAATGTATCCCAATCCCCTTGTTGCATTGTAATTAATTTATCGCTTTCTATTTTATTTTACCGTTTAATCCCCATTTATAATTCATGTATCCCTCTCCCAAAAAACAATTATTGTAATAATTATCTAGTGCACATTTATTTTATTTTAATTTAACTCACTTACACAAAAACCAAAAATCTTTTTTTCAACTAATAATTGTAAATCATTTTAAACCCGTAAGTCGACAAAGCTACGAAGCGTCGCGATGACCACACATGCACACATGTACGCTTGATCCTGGGCCTTCTTACAGTGAGCCTATTTCGATTAATTGTTCCAATTAGTCGTTATAGTAGACTAGCCCACTTTGCTAGTACACATGTAATTTAATTATTTTTATACTTAGGTTGGCCACCTTGTATGGGCTTTGTCGATTTTATTTGTTATTTACAATTATCTTGATCCTGATTCTTTCTCCATTCACCAAGTACTTAAAACACTTTTCAATAAAAACTCGATCCAACGTCGAGTTTTCTTCTCAAACCTCGATCCAACGTCGAGTTATTTTCAAAAATGAATTTCTACAAAAAAAGAACACTTGGATAAGATTTGTTTTAATGGTTAAAGGTTAGCCCAACGATTAAAACAAATCGAAGTTTCTAATTGATTAGAGGGTAACCCGATAAATTGAGAAACTTCAAATCCATGTTCTAAAATAAAAAACATGGTGCTATGGTATTTAAGTAAATCGTTAGAGGATAGCCCGACGATTTAATTAAAATGTAAAGTATTTGGGCCATTAGAGGGTAACCCAATGACTTAAATACTTTATTCCATACACTTAATAAAAGTGAACTTTGTTTCACCTCACTCTTTTCATAATAAAGATTTTGGATGAGAGATGATCGGTTGACCTCAATCATCGATCTCGAGTATTGAATCGTTAGAGGATATCCCAACGTTTTGGTACTTGTCATCCACAATTTAAAATCAATTCCAACACATTCAATATCTTTTGTGCGTCCAAGCACCTTTTACCTTTAAACCCTTTTCAAGATTAGACATGATTCATTTATAAATGAGATGTTTCTTCCTCTATTCCCAAGGTTTTCGACTTCTCCACTTGAGTACTAGAGGTGTTCTCAAACCCTCCCTCATGTTGGTGCGTAGTCTTTTATTCTTTAGCACACCTTGTGGACGTTAGACGAGTCTTCTCCTTTAAAAATGACGACTTGTCTTTTCATTTAAAATCAATCAACAAACAATCATTTTCTAGAAGAACTACGGAGTTTTGACTTTCCCATTGCACGAGGGAGTACGTAGGCACGCGGTTTCAAAACCGCGTCAAACTCAAAAATAATAAAAATATTTCTTCTCCCTTTCTTTCTCATTTCAAAACTTAGAAGATCGTAAAAAATTTTCACACTAACACACAACCACACTTTGAACTAAATGGGTACCATCGAGTACGATGGATGTGAGGGGTGCTAATACCTTCCCCTTGCATAACCAACTCCCGAACCTATATCTCTTAATTTCGTAGACCGTCTTATCCGTTTTTCGTGGGTTTTATCTATATTTTCCCGTTCTTCTTTTAGAACAAATAAAATTAGGTGGCGATTTCATTGTTGTTTCGAAAATTCATTTAAATGATTTTTTTGAAAAAAAACGAGTTGCTTCATAATGTAACAGAAAATAGTATTTTAGCAGAAGATGTAAATTGTAGCAAAATTAAGGAAATTAGCAGAGGTGGCTTATTTAGCAGACAATATAATTTTGATGAAAGTATAATTTGGTAGTAGGGAAGTAGTTGTATTAGTAAAATAAAATAGACAGAGATTGTAAACAATTGAGTAGTAATAGTGGCTGATAAAAACAGTAGCGATTAGCCGAATTAAGCGGTAAAAATTAGTTGTCCGGAATTAATCGAAAATTGTCGGAGTAACTCGTATACACTTGTAGATATTTTTGGTTGGTTTTGTTTGGTTATAATTACGTCGAATAAGTTGATTTGCAGGTGAATTCGAATTAAGTTGAATTGTTTCGGTTTATGGAATTGTATTATTGTTTATTGTTGTGAATAAGTTGTTGGCGAATACGTTGTTATTGCTTAATATTATGTGTTTATAAGTTGTTGTTGATGCATTAATTAAGTTATAGGCCTATGGCCAGTGTTGAAGCGACGTTGAGTACCTCTATTTATTGATACAGTGTTGATACAGGCTTATGCTTTGGTGACGATGATTGTTGTTGTATGTGATTGTTGCATTCATTGAGTCACATACATTTGCATTATTAAGTTAGCCTCATTTGGCACCACGTTGGCATGGATTGGAAAATTAGAGACGAAGGCTTATTCCTTGGCCTTGATGGCAACCTGTGATGAAGGTTTATGCCTTGATGCCTCGATAAACTAGAAACTTTTAACTTGAAAGTTCTGCTCTAATGGTACCACATGCATGTGCATAGTTGAGACGCATCTTGAGTTGTGTGTTAAAGTTGTTGTTGTTGTTAAGTTGTGATAAATCGAAGTTGTATATCATAAGTTGTTATGTGGATGTGTTGGTTGAGTAAAGATGTTGTTGTTATTAAGTTGTGTTGATTTAAGTTGTTATGTTGATTGATTAAAGTAATCTTGTTGTTATTAAGTTGTTCGTTGGTTGTTGCATAATTGTTGTTATGAAGTGGCGATATTTGTATGATCTAATCTAAGATATTGTTTATCATACACTTGTTTATATTGTTTGATATCTCACCCCTTCTGTTGTGATGTTGCCTCTACGTGGGTAACATGCAGGTAACGAAGGATGAAGAATTATTTGTTGTTAGTCCAACTCGGTTTAGTTGCTCTGATACGTAACACTCGGGGGATGAATGTTATTGGTTTCTATGTTGTTGTTACTACTCTAGTTGTTGAATAATTATAAGTTGAAACTTGTTTTAGCTGAATGAAGTTGTAAATGATTTCCAAGTTGAAATTTGTGATTCTGCTGCTTAACTAATTAAAAAGGTTGTTATGTTTTCATGTGAATAAAGTATGTTGTAAATTGTTCATCCGAATGCTATGTATCTATGTTAAATGAAATACGGGTTGATTGTTTTATGTTGAAATGTGATACCTCGAATATGTTGAAGATTTTTAAATACTCTAATTTTTGTTATAATTTCCAGGTAGATTTGAGGTGTTACATTAGTGGTATCAGAGTAAGTCGGCCCGTCTGACCAGTGTTGTCTAATATTGTTTGTCCCTTGGTATCCGACAAGTGTGTGGAATACTGTCGGTAATTGTTTGCTTTCTACTTGATTGTTTTCAAGAGTTGATTTGAAGCTATGTGGGGGAGAAGCTTTGCTTCTCGGACATGTTCAGTTGTAAAATGTTGGTTCAGTAGGCTGCCGTTGGCAACAGTGCAAGGATTGTTTATGTTGTGTTGTTTCCCGAGGTGACATGGATTCAAGACTTTGTTGTTAATCAAGTTGGAGCATCTTGAAGGAGGATGAATAGACGTAGTTGATGGATTATTTCTAGAAGATGGAATTTAGAAAGTTGCAATGTATCAGCGCTGATGGTGGTCTGCGAAGTTGTCAAGTGAGTAGCCTTTGCGTAAGATGTCGATGTTGGATTAGTGATAATGTGATGGATTTCTGTAGACCCTGTTGTGGAATTCTTGTTGTTGAAGTTGTTGGAATGTTTGAAGCGCGAAGCAGACTCGGAAATGCGAGGAGATGAGTACAAGTTCTAAAAGAACACTATTATAGTTTGGTAATGATGGTTTATACTCCATTATGGTTGTCGACTATCTATTGACAAATTGAAGAACTGATCACCCTTAATCTCTATTTGATAGTAGAGGGAATCGAATTGGATGATATAGACGTATCTTGCTATCTTGATGGTGAGTAAAGTGATGGATGCTATATCGAGAATGTTGTGGAGATGAGGATGCGATGTTGCATAGGCAAATATAAGCGAGTGGTAGTTGTTACTACTTTGTAAGTTGATGTTCCATGGCATTGTTGAAACAGTGATGATTATGTTACAAGAGTATTGAAAATTAACGTATACGTATTGGATTTAACCATGTTGAGTTGTTGTTCTATAAAAAAAATAATAGTCAGAGTGTTGTCAAACGTAACTAAGAATCAACTAGGACAACTAACTAATAGTATTTTAGCTAATCAAGAAAATTACACTTTATGAATTACAACTCAACATGAAAAAATTTCCGAAAGAAAACCACACATGTACTGAACGTGCAACCAAAGAAACATTAGTTGGGTTAGGCATCTTTTACTGATTTTCTATTTTTAGTTCTTTTTAATGATCTTTTAGTGATAATATACAAAGTTTATTTTTCAACAAAAACACAATCCCTGTTATTAAAAACCTAATGCAGCTTAATTTATTTATCCATCAAATTCCCACAAGAACAACTAACACCAAATTGTTAGTTATATTCCAAATCATTTATCATAAAAGATATATAATTATGTACATAATGACAAAGGTTAACGTGGCATGATAGTAGTTTAGTTGTTGAAAACATTGTTTAAGCATATCATACAAGGACTTAATTGATTTTCATTAAGCAAAAATATTACTATAATGAATAACGAGTGACTTTTTTTTAATGAAAATAAACTCACTTAATTTCATTAATAATAATGTGCTCAATATAAAGAGGAATAAAATTTAACACATTACGTCTAGCCTAAAAATTAGTCATCCTCATAAGAGAATAAGCAGTCATCTTCGTTTGACGCTTAACAAATTTTACCTCAAAGTTAAAACAAGATTGAAGTAAATTAACAATAGACTTAATAATAATATTAAACTCTGAACCACCCTTAGAATTTGGATATAAGGATTGGGTCACCGTTTGGCAGTCACTTTCGAAAATAACATTGTACAAATTCAATGAGATTGCTCCAATAATAGTCTCTGTAAGGGCCAAAGCCTCCGCTTCAATAATAGAGAGATTTACTGGATCCTAAGCAGTACCTGCAGAAATGAAATTCCCCCGATGATCCCGCAAACGTGGTACCATTGTTATTATTAAAAGTTGCATCCACATTACATTGTATAACCCCCTGATGCAAGTTATTACCATTAGTCCTTTGTGCATGAAACCAATCGTTCCAGCTATGGAACGCCCAAAGACCCAATTTATGAGCTTCTTCATGTTCATGCTTCCAGATAAAATTATTTCTATTATTCCATAAGACATTAATCATAACCACAAATCTACCCGCAACCTTTTTATCTTCCTTCGAGCAAATATCAAAAATAATGGATTTAAAATCATATGAAAAGTGATGCTGGGAATCCATAAGATTAGACAAATCTGATGATTGCCAACAAAAATTAGTTGCATTACACCCAAAGAAAAGGTGTCAATCGTCCTCAATATGATGATCACAAAACTGGCAAGATAATTGGCACATAACATAATGTTGACGGAGACGCGCACGAATAGGAAGGCAATCAGTACAAATTCTCCATAAAAGGTGCTTAGCTCTAGGAGGAGCATTAATGTTCCAAAGATTATTCCAATCATCCCTTCTGTTACTCCTATCTTTCCACCTAAATCTCTCCCGCCAAAGACGATAACCGGATCTCCCCCTATACACCCCGTCTTTTTCATCCTTCCAAATCATCGATGTTCTGCAATATCAACTAACAAAGGAACCTGTAAGATCCTATTAGCGCCAGCCTCATCAAATAAACTTCTAAAAATATCAGGATCCCATTGTTTCCCAACAGACGACATAAGATTTTTATATCTAGTTTGAAAAGTATCATTCATCACAATTTCTCTTTCTCATTTCTTTATCGTGAGTTTTCATGTTATATCTAGTTTTCAAATGTATAAAAATTATGCACTTTATATCCAGTAATGTCATGCATGATGGATCAGTATGAAAGGACCTTCTAAACATGTTTGCAGGTGTTCCATCACTCCAACACGCTGCTCATTTATTGTGAGTCTTCCATCTTGTATGAGAGAAACTTAAATAGAAGATCCTACATTGCTAAAATGAAGAAGAAAAAGATAAGGTATTCAAGAATTGAGTTTTTGTTTGCCCCACATGGGTCACCCAAAGCAAGATGTTAGATTTGATCAGCATCTCTAAGAGCAGGGCCGTCTTTAAGGGCGTGCAAGGTGGCCTACAACATATGGCCTCAAAAATTTCAAGATTAACTTATGCGTAAATGGAGCCTCATAAAATATTTGTCAGGTTAAATAGTGATTATATATGGCCTCTAATTGTTTTGTTGATGCTAAATTGTGACTATCCTACACAGGGCCTCCAAAAATTTGAGATGGCCTTATCTAAGAGCAATATCTTTGAAACAATTTTTAATTATTTAAACGTGAAACTAAATTTCATGAGCATGTAAATTCTTTGTCATCCAGCATGATGAGTGAGTACTATCAATCAAGTGCTACTGAATGACTATTCTCTATTTTTAGATTTAAAACCTTTTTTTTCTACATTTTATTGTTGACTTTAAATGACGCGATGTTAAATATTGTATGATAGGGTTTTTCAAAAAAAAATTGTGATACGTCAGTCCGTTAAATAAACATATGAAAGAGTGGTATTTCTCCTTTTTTATCTTCAAATTTATTTTCTATTTTCGAGTGGTTTTTCGTGTTATCTACGATTGGTAAAAAAACAGTATACTCAAAGTGGTATTTCTACTACATTCGACAGATCATTATGCAATCAGAGAGTGTAATTCTAAATTGATTATCTATCGTATTAATAGTAATCGTATAACGTAGAACTAAATTGTTTTATTCCGGACGTGTCATAATTGAGTGTTTGCTTTGCACATTTTTAAGCAATTTTGCAAAATATTTTAAAGATAGCGATTTAGTTCGCAACTTAACTTGATAATTTTTTATGCGACAATTTTTCAAAATTCTAAAATAATTTTATATAACTTATTTTCCCAATTTATTTTTCATTAATAAAAATATATTTTTCACCAACAATCTCTCCTCCTTTCCTCTTCATGAAAATTTGTTTTTCTAGAATCTCTCTTATCTTTCAAACTAAATACAACATATAAAAATAGATGAATGTTATTTGAACATCTAATATTTAATATTGTAGTATATGACACCGTATATCAATTATATATCAATATTTCTACCTCTCTCATAATTTTTATTTCATATATTTATACAAAATTCAATAATACATTACTACACTTAAAAATTACACTTAACACCTTTTTTACATATAAATTTAAGGGTGTGTTTGGCAATGAGAAGAAAGTGATAAGAGAGAAATATGTGAGAAAGAGCATTAAGAGAGAGATGTTGGAAATCCACCAAATATCTATGATGAATTTCTATCAATCTTGACGAACAAGATTGATATCACCACACACAATGACAATGAACAATTAAAGAAAAGAAGAAGAAGAAGAAAGAATGATTTTCTGCGGAGTAACTCTCTGCCCACAAACTGTGGAAACTTCTTATTCACTTTGCAACTGCAAAATTCTGTGAATACAACTTGATTATAAAAATAGGGGTTACTCCCTCTATTCATAGATTTAGGTTAGCTTGCTCTCTAAGCTAAAGCCCAAAACTATAAAAGCCCAAAATATCTATTTGGAACTAAATCAAATATATTCTATTCTAGACTTAAATCAAATCTATTTAATCTTAAAAAAATCTAATCTGTCGAACCACAATTTCGACTGGGCACCCACCCTTTGACACACACAGTTTCGACACAATCAAATTACAATTTAGCACACCACCTAATTCATTGTATCTAAACTGTCTATATTCAGCATTGCTCTTAGTCTTTGAAATAAGAGAGAGATGCTGGAAATCCACCAAATATCTATGATGAATTTCTATCAATCTTGATGAACAAGATTGATATCACCATACACAATGACAATGAACAATTAAAGAAAAGAAGAAGAAGAAATAATGATTTTTTGCAGAGTAACTCTCTTCCCACAAACTGTGGAAACTTCTTATTCACTTTGCAACTGCAAAATTCTGTGAATACAACTTAATTACAAAAATAGGGGTTACTCCCTCTACTTATAGATTTAGGTTAGCTTGCTCCCTAAGCTAAATCCCAAAACTATAAAAGCCCAAAATATCTATTTGGAACTAAATCAAATCTATTCTATTCTAGACTTAAAACAAATCTATTTAAATCTAAAACAAATCTAATTTGTCGAACCACAATTTCGACCAGGAACCCACCCTTCGACACACACAGTTTCAACACAATCAAATTATAATTTAACACACCGCCTAACTCATTGTGCCTAAACTGTCTATATTCAGCATTTCTCTTAGTCTTCAAAATACTTCGACCTGAACATCCTTTGTCATGATGTCTGCAATCTGATTCTCAGTTCTGCAGTGTTCTAAGTTCATCTTCCCATCTGCTACCTGCTCTCGAAGATAGTGGAACCTCATTTCGATATGCTTGCTTCGATCATGAGCTATCGGATTCTTCATCAGGTTGATAGCTAACATGTTTTCGATCTTCATGTTAATTACTCCATGATCTTTACCTGTAATTTATTCAACCAGATTCATCATCCAAGTTGCTTGACATGCACAAAGAGAAGCAAATATGTATTCTGCTTCGCATGATGATAATGCCACAACTGGATCCTTTCTCGAACTCCAAGCAACTGGCGCACCACCAAACATAAAAATATATCTTGCTGTGGATTTTCGATTTTCAGCATCACTACACCAACTCGAATTTGTGTACCCCACTAACTTGCATTCTTTTCCTTTATCAGCTGCAGGAAACAAAATGCCATAGTCAAAATTTCCTTTCAAATACCTCAATATTCTCTTCGTTGCTGCTAGGTGAGATACCTTTGGCTTCTGCATGAATCTACATACCATACCAACACTGTATGCTAAGCCAGGCCTCGTATGACAAAGGTATCTTAGTGACCCAATAAGTCTTCTATATTAGGTTAGGTCGGTATCATCTTCTTCTGAGTCTTTCAACAGTTGTAGTCTTGGTTCTGCAGGTGTCAAAGTCGAATTACATTCTTCCATCTCAAATCTCTTGAGAATTTCTCCTGCATATATTCTTTGATGCATCATCAAACCTCTACTAGTCTTGTAGAATTTGATGACAAGGAAATATGAAATATCACCCAAATTAGACATTTCAAATTCCTTGTTGTGATCACCTTTGAAGTCTTCGATCTCCTTCTTACAGCTACCTGTGATTAACAAGTCACCAACATAGATGCATAGTATAAGAAACTCACTATTGCTTCTTCTTACATATACTCCATGTTTAGTTGTGCACTTCACAAACTCCTTCTCCCTTAGAAAACTATCAATCTTATTGTCCCAAGCTCTTGGAGCTTGTTTGAATCTGTACAGGGCTTTATGAAGCATGTACACCTTTCTCTCCTCGTTATGTTTCATAAACCCAACTGGTTGTTTAACGTAAACGTCTTCATCTAAGGGTTCATTCAGGAATGCGCACTTTAAGTCCATCTGACATATGTGCCAACTATTTATTTATGTTAAGCCAACAACCAATCTGATTGTTCTGATCCTAGCCACAGGTGCAAAAACTTCATCGAAGTCGATTCCTTCTTTCTGGAGAAATCATTTCGCCACTATCCTTACTTTGTGTCAAGTTACTTCCCCTTTAGGATTCACCTTCACTTTGTATACCCACTTGAAATCAATTGTCTTCTTTCCTTGAGGAAATTCGACAAGTGACCAAGTGTCGTTGTCTTCGATGGATTTTACTTCTTCATTCATTACTTTCACCCACTTTGAATCTTTCAATGCTTCAGCTGCATTGACAGGTTCGACATCTGCATAGAAATAATAATGTACCAGCTGACCTTCGTTATCAACCACATCATCTGATGTAACCACACAATCTTGCAATCTTGCAGGCATGTGTCTTGTTCTTTAAGGTCTGTTTGTACTTGTACTTGGTTGATCTATAATTGGTGGTTCCTCTTGTCGAACTTCTCTTTCGACTTGAGTTTCTGGTTCTTCAAGTAAGATTCTCACTAAATCTTTCTTGACATTTTGAGTCCAATCCCATTCTTTCAGCTCATCTATGATCACGTACCTGCTGATCACAATTTGCTTATTCACTGGGTCGAACAACTTGTAACCTCCTGTCGAATGATATTCCACTAGAATCATTTGAGTCGACCTGTCATCAAGTTTTCTTCTCAACTGATCTGGCACATGTCTATGTGTAATAGGTCCAAATACCTACAAATGAATCGAGCTAGGCTTCACACCAGACCAACATTCTTCTGGAGAAATTCCTTCTAGCTTCTTCATCGGACATCTGTTCAAAATATATGTTGCAGTCGACACAACTTCACCCCAAAACTCTTTAGGTAAAATCTTTCCTTTCAACATACTTCGAACCGTATTCATGATGGTTCGATTCTTCCTTTCTCCAGTCTCATTCTGTTGTGGAGTGTAGGGTGGCACCACCTCATGCACAATCCCTTCTTTCTCACATAGCCTGTCAAAATTTTTCGACACATACTCTCCACCACCATCATTTCTCAAAACTTTGAGCTTTCGACCACTTTGTCTTTCGACCATAGATTTAAACTTGGAAAATACCTCGATCACTTCACTTTTCTTCTTGATAAGGTAAGTCCACAGTTTTCGACTGAAATCATCTATGAATGTGACAGTATTTGTTACCTCTAAACGAATCCACCTGGATTGGTCCACATACATCAGAGTATATGACTTCGAGAATAGCCTTCGACTTGCTTCTTGCATCCTTGTTGAAGCTATTTTTGTGTTGCTTCGCTTGTACACACTCTTTACACACTTCATTTGGAATGTCGATTTCTGGAAATCTTGAAACCATATTTTTCCTCTTTAAATATATGATGTCTTTGAAGTTGAGATGGTCTAGTCGATAGTTCCATATCCATTCGTCTCTGCTAGCTGCAGTTGAAAGAAACTTGTGCTCCATCACATTTTGTTCGATCTTGAAGGCTCTATTCTGGGACATAGGAGCCTTCAAGACCAACCTTACATTCGCGTCGACAACTCTCATCATCTTGTCTTCGACAGTCACTTTGTAATTCTTTTCGACCAACTGGCCTATGCTAAGCAAGTTGCTCTTCATGCCTGGAATATACAACACATTCCCCTTTTGCCATCTTTTCTCATGATCATAATATCTTCAATACCTTCAGCTGCTAGAGTATTGTCATTTGCAAATTTCACCATGTTCTTCATTGAGGGCTTTAGATTGACAAACCAATTTTTTTCTTCCTGACATATGTGATGAGCATCATGAATCCAAGTACCATTGATCCTTGAATTTCTCTTTATCTTTTGTTGTGACCATCATCAATGTCTCTTCTTCTTCATGCTTTGCGAAATTTGTATCACTTTCTTGATTCTTTCGCTTCTCTGGACAATCACTAAAATAGTGACCATATTTATGACAATTGTAACATTAAATGTGACTTTTGTCAGGCTTTCGAGCACCACCTTGGTATGGTCTTCTCTGATTTGACATGTTTCCTTCGTTCTGGTTTCCTCTACCAGTCGAACTGTTGTAGCTACCTTTACCTTTGTCGAACCATTTTCCTTTGACTTTGTTTTCTTTTACTGAATTTGCCTGCAAAGCCACACCATTCTTTGTCTTGCCCGCAGCTCTTTCACTCATCATTTGTTCATGAGATTCAAGCGTCCCTTGAATCTCTTCCTTTGTCAATTTCGACAAATCTTTCCCTTCTTCTATAGCCACCACCGCGTGGTCGAACTTAGGAGCTAAAGATCTCAAAATCTTTGAAACAAATGCTCTTGTTATTAACGTTTCTCCACAAGTCTTGATTTGATTCACTAGCTTTGTAACCCTAGTGAAGAAATCAGATATGCTTTCACTGTCTTCCATCTGAAGCAATTCATATGTTCTCTTGTGAGTTTGTAACCTTACCTCTTTCACCTTTTCAGCGCCTCCAAAAGATTTTTCAAGGATCTCCCAAGCTTCTTTTGCAGATTCTGAATCACTAACGTTTTCAAAGTTGTCTAGACTCAGACATTGATGAATTATAAAGAGAGCTTTATAACTCTTCTTCTTTGATTCTGCGTGTTCTTTCTTTTCTTCTTCTGAAACGTATTCTTCAAGCTCTTTTACTTCATCCTTTACAAGATCCCACAGAACTTAACAACGAAATAAAATCTCCATCTGCTTGCAACAATTCTCATAGTTATCTACTTTCAGAATTGGAAGACTTGTTGGATAATTCACATTCCCATAGTTCACTGCCATCGTGAATTCTTCTTCCACGATCGCTCTTGATTGTTCCTCCTTTGAATCGATTAACCAGAGATCTTGATATCAGATGTTAAAAATCCACCAAATATCTATGATGAATTTCTACCAATCTTGATGAACAAGATTGATATCATCACACACAATGACAATGAACAATTAAAGAAAAGAAGAAGAAGAAGAAGAAAGAATGATTTTCTACAGAGTAACTCTCTGCCACAAACTGTAGAAACTTCTTATTCACTTTGCAACTGCAAAATTCTGTGAATACAACTTGATTACAAAAATAGATGTTACTCCCTCTATTTATAGATTTAGGTTAGCTTGTTCCCTAAGCTAAAACCCAAAACTATAAAAGCCAAAAATATCTATTTGGAACTAAATCAAATCTATTTAAATCTAAAACAAATCTAATTTGTCGAACCACAATTTCGACTGGACACCCACTCTTCGATACACACAGTTTCGACACAATCAAATTACAATTTGACAAGAGAGAGATATAAAAGAAATATAGATGATTTGATATATTGATTGGTATAAGAGAAGAATGAAAGAAATAGAGAAGAAACGAGTATTGATTATTTTTAAAAGTACCAAACTACCCCTAAATTAAAAGTTTATAATAAACATTAATTTTAATTTTATTATAAAATTTTATTTTTAATAATTAAATTAAATCACAACAAATATCAATTACATATTAATTTACCTCTTTGATTTTAATAAAAAAGAATTTTCAATTCACAAGCTCAAACATTATTAGTAGTAAAACAAATGTCTCGGTATATTTAATTAAAAACCATTCTTCTATATAATAAATAGATAGAAAGTAAGGATAGAAATGGAAAACAAAGCAAAAATAAGACTTCTCTCCACTTTCTTCGCTGTTTTGAGAAGAAGAGGGAAAACATGGACCTATCTTATTTTGGTCTCTCTTTTCTATTTTTATTGTGTGCCAACTAGCATAAATTCACCATTTTTTCATTAGACAAAAAGATTAAAAAAAAAAAAATTTAAAAAAAATTAAGGATCAAAATTATACGAAAAAATAATTAAAAAACTAAAATGAACTCAAAAATATAATTAGGGACCAAAATATTTTTTTAAATAAAATGTGGATGAGGTTTGAAGGGTGCAGATTGAACTGCTCACTCTCATGTATAAATACTCACTAAAGGCAATCCTAATCCCATAAAAATATAACAATAATACCATGTCAATGTCAATAAAGGGTCCCAACAAAGAAACCTAGAAAATAGACACATATAATGAACAAAGTTCAACATGAATTTCCCCAACATTAATGGGTGAGTGGCCATTTCTCTCATGGTACTCGCGCAGGTAGAGGATCCCACACACTTGTTGTTATGTTAACATCAATTGAAATTAATTATAAAGGCGTGTGACATACGTCTATTTAATTTTGGATAAATGAGGAGAACTGCCAAACTAAACAAACAAAAGAAAAGAAGAATAGAAAAAGGTTGAACATTCAATTTACCGTCATCCGTTTATCTCGCGATACATATATTAGTGGAAAGAAAACCGTCTCGGGTTATTATCTCGTGAAGAAAGAAACGCACGTCGATTCATTGTGAGGCAGGACATTATAAACGGTTCAAATCAAGTCGCTTTTGTATTTATCTAGAAAAAGAAGAGGAGCCATTCACATGTAAAGTTCCTCGTCTTAAGATAAATATATGAGAGACATTAAATATATGTCTACTGGCCACACAATACCATTTTTTGTGTATGGATTTTAGCTTTGACTTTTAAAAAAATTTGAATTTAAAAAAATTTACAGCTTTTTTATAAAAATATAAAATTAATTTAAATAATTATTTATAAAATATTATTTTAAAAATTTCATCTTTTCATTATAATTATATTTTAAATATTTTATCTTTTCACTATAATTATTTGTATGGAAGAGAGCTAGAGTGACAAGTTAACTAGATTCGTCACCATAGACCAACAAATTTAATAGGTTTAATAATTTTTATCATGTACCATATTTAAAGATGATCAATGGACATGTCCATTCTATTTAGTCCTATTTTATAAATATCGCAGAAAATAGAACAAGACGGAAAAACACAATTAAGAGTGTGAATCTAAAATTTTGGTCTGTCTCGTATTAAAAGTGAAGGTAAAGGTGGATTTGCGGATAATGTATATTTTAAGCTTGAAAATACAAAAAAATAATGTTAATACTTAAAGTCCCAAAAAAACGGGGCGAATGGACATATTAGAAGGTGTTGGTCTAAATTCTTAGCTCTTCCAGCATTAAAGTGTGTGCAAAAAATGCATGTCTAACGGGTCAACTGTTTTTCCATCCCTAACCACACCACTTTGAGTACTTTTCTTTCTTCTATTTTTCATCGGAATGCTAAACAACATCCTCGCACGACGTCTTTGTCGAGTGATGGAGCTAAACAACTTCTCACACCTTTGTTGACAAATTGAGCTTGTTTTACAACTGTTTACTAGTATTTTGGTCAACAACCACTTAGTTTTAAAATCGTTGTTTGTAGGATCAAACTAGAAAGTTTTAAGACAAATTTGTGCATTACTCCTCAGAAAAATGTTTGGTTTTTGTTGTAAGTATATAAATTGACTACAAATTTATAAGGGAAAATGGTTTAAAATCGCAAGGAAGGCAATGATTTTGACTGGTTCGAATTCTTCATAAAATAAAATGCAAAATGAAAAGTGGAGTCTGAAAGATAGACAGAAAGTAAATAAAAATAATACTTTACTTAAATATATAAAGATTGGTGTGCAGAATCATATATATTTTACCACAAACTTGTTTCTCGCTCTAACTTGGGTACTTTGAATTTTAGAGTTCTTGTATCGATGTTAGCACCCCAAGTTCTAACACTAAAATAACTATATATACTAATACATAATTAACGGCCGACAACAACTATGTTTCTAGTAATCGACATGTATTTTACTACATGGTTTCCAACCTTCTAACTTTCAATTGTTATTGTTGATCATCAATCTTGTCGAACTCATTAATACAATCTTTTCTCAACCCTGAAAAATACACTAAGTCCCAAGTCTTAGGGTTAATATGGCTAATTCGACAACAATGTTTGAAAATCACCTTTGTTGAACACAACACCAAACATTATCATTTTTCTAAGTGTTATCTTGGCACCCTTTTCTGTGTCCAATTCATCATATCGAAATTTCCATGCTAATGAATCCCCCCATGCCAATTTCAACTAATTTGGAGACAAATGGTATTTTTGAAACTTCTGACATCTGTTCCAAGTAGTGCACATACAACATCTTCATCATGACTAATTTACCAAAATGTCTTTTCGAGATGTGCACCTAAAAAATCTTCATCATGGCTCCACTTCCCAAGAAAAACGTGTGACACAAAGATAAATCATAAGTGGTTTTTGTATAGTTTGTTATTACTTGTTTTGTTTGATTATTTTATTTTTTATTTCGTTTTGATTTTTTAATTATGTTTTACACTTTGCTTGTCTGTTTTCAATGTTTTTCAGGTTCCAATAAATATTCAGATGAAAATGAAGCAAAAGCGCAAGAAAATCATGAAAGTCAGAAAATTGCAATACAAGAGCCAGGGGGTTGCTACGGGCCGTAGAAACCAAGTCAAGCTCATTCTTCTGATTTAAGGACCAACACGAAAGTCAAAGACCGACTGCGATCGCCCATTGTAGTTGCTACATGTCGTAGCAGGCAAGTGGCTTATTATTTGATTCTTTACTTTTTCGTCATTATTTCGGCTATTTTTAGAATTTTGGCACTTTAGGGATCTAATTAGCAAGACCTATTTTGTTTGACTTTAAGCCTAAGATATGTTTGGATTTAGTTTGGATTCTATTTAAGCTCATAAAAAATCCAATTTTTATCCTAAACAAGCTTGTTGATGAGAGTTGTATTGACATCTTTATTTAGTCAAATCCCAAACCACCTAGGTTTCTTGAGCATGTACCTTTTCTAGTAGACCAAATGAAAACTTGTGGTGGTAGTACCATTCTAAATAAAATTTTAAGTCATATGACCAATTGTGTCACATATGCTTTGAGGGAGTCAGGGATACAAGCGAGCAATAATGTAGCAAGGGATAATCTATCAGACTTGTTGAGAAATTTGTTTTTTCAAGAAGACATGCAATTTTGCATTTTTTTTCTATGATGAAGTTAAAACTATATAGTCTAGCTCTACCAACGAGAATATGTAATTCATGATATTTATCCCGAGAGGGAGTAATCTGAATGCTTGAGATTATAATTAATCGATTGATTTACTTTCAAGGGATACATGAGGAATAGCAAGCAAAAGACTTAACAATGCCGATCTTCAGACTTGAAGCACAACTAAATTTGTGAAAGAGCTTGAGAATAGGTCTGATTTGATACTTCTTTGCCTTTGCAAATATAATAACGCCATCAACAAAGAGAAGACGAGACATATGAGTTCTCTTGTTAGAGATAAAAATAAAATTCAAAAACCACTACAAACAACATTGATGATGACAATAAAGAGTTTCCCCAAGCAGATGGTGACGAGAGGTAAGACGATAACACTATTCTCAACCAATGCCATAGAAAGGCTAGAAGGATGACATTTTATTCCTCTTCCGAAAAATTGAGGAGGTGATATGTTGTATAATGAGCTAAATAGTGAGTCGCAGAAATTCAAAGTCTAAAGAACAGCTTATAATTAACTTTATATAAACTTTATTATAAGAAAAACAATATTGTCTTTCAACTCTTTTTTTATTAAAAAAAAACAAACATGTGGCAAGTGACTTAGCATCAAAGAATGCAATTCCCTTTGTAAAGGCCCCCATACGTATGTCATTTTCTTTGAGTTTTCGTGGTTACTTCATGAAATAGTGGTGCTAACATCCAACACCACTCTCTTCTCATCCTTTTCACCCTTTTTCTTTGCTTTTATTTGACAATTCCCTTTAACCAATTTCTTTTAGACCTTTCAAATATCGAGCAGGACCTAAAATACACGGAATGCTTGTTTTTATAGAAATATCTTTTGAAAATATTATATTGAAAATATCTGAAGGAAGGAATTTATTTAATTTATAGATAAAATATTTGAATTTAGATTTGATTTTGAATGACAATTTAAAACATTTAAATCCAAACAGAATCAAATTATTACAATTTTTTTAGAGTGTCCTATAAACAATTAAAATAATTTATAATAAAAACAATAGTAATATCATAATGGCAAATGTTAACCATTCTTAGTAAAATTAATCAGAGGTCCGTATTCTCGTACGGGTGAATTTTTTTTTTAAATATTTTTTGAGCTATAAGAATAATATAAATAAAAGAAATTATGAGCAATTTGCATAATCGAAAATGTTAATTATTAGTTGAATCATATAAAAAAAGACATAAATATAATATAAGAAAATGTAAATTATTAGTTGAAACATATAAAAAAGAGACATAAATATAATATAATTAAACTTGAAATAAATAAATAATAATCATAGAAACTTAACTGTATTAAATAATCATATATAAAATATTAAATAATCATAAAAGAAATTTAAAAAATAAAAATAAAATTAAAAAAGATATTGTGTTAAAAATTAATAATTATATAGATTTAGTTATATTAAATAATCATACAAAATGAAGAAAAAAATAATTGTGAGATGGAGAAAAAATAATATTTTAAAAAAAAATTTGTATTGACAGTGACCCGTGAAAAAATAATCACATATATAATATTAACATGATATGAATTTTATTATTTGATATGGTATAAAATATATTTGTATGTACATGTAAGTTTGAAATGAATTATTAAATAAAAATTAAACATTGATTATGTAAACTCAATTGTATTAAATAATATACACAAAGGGGGAAAATATGAATGAAACTAAAATAATTTGAAAATATCACATGCAAATGCCAAATTTTTAAATATAAATACAAATTTTGAAATAATTTATTTAATTATAAAATTAAAAATAATCATATAGTAACCCATGATTAATTTCACGATTAAGAATAATTATTGTTCATTTTATAATCAAGTAAATAATTTCAAATTAAGATAATAATTGATTAAATTAAAATAGATATTGTGTTGGTAGTGACCCGTAAGATAAATAATTTTTTGAAGAATAAAATGATAAATTGAATTATGTAAAGACCAAACATAATATAAATCGAATAATATGATGAAAATTAAAATAAATATTAAACAATCAATTTATAAAAATAATTCTTTGAAGGTTTTATTTCAATTTTTTATAATATTTTTAATCAAAATGTATATCATTATAAATATAACTAAAAAAATATTATTATAAATAATCTTTGATGTGATTACTTTTTAATTACAATGCAACAAAAAAAAATTGTGATAGAAATGTGACTATATTATTTACAAATGTGATAGAAATTCACCCTTATGAAAAATAGAATGTGAATCTTGCGATTAAAAAAAGAGAAAGAAAAATGATGTGGGAAATAATATATAAAAGGTACTCATATGGAGGATAATTATATAGAACGTAAAATAATGTTTTAAAAATAATCAATCAAAATAAAATATTTGTTTGCTTGTTGGGATAGGATATTCAAATTTATAAGATTAATTTATTAATTACAAAAATATCTTTTTTATAATAAAAAATAAAATAAAAAAAGAAACGATAAATATGATAGATTGTTTAATTGATTAGAATTAATAAAAAAAAATTAGTAGTGATACTAATATATTTTAAAAGATAGATGTTAACATTTCTTGTAAACAAAACCAAAATGTCTTTTGGAGTTGAGAACAAACACATTTTAGCATATGTCCATATCCTATATTAAAAACTGACAAATGTTACTCTTTCAAACGGGTGCCAAGGGGGCCAAAAGCAGTATTGTCACCTTTCATCGTTACCGTTTCCCTATAATATGAATCAAGTACTATAATGCTACTATATCGGTTTCATAATAAATAGTACTATACCATTTTTATTCATTTCACACATATTGAATAATAACTATAATTGATTAATTGTATGTTTGAATTAACAATTTTAGAGATGTAGAATTGATTTTCGATGATTTTGAGATGTTTGATTAGATAAAAATAGAATTGATTATTATTGGAATATAAGTTAAGTGTGAGTAGTAGAAAAAATAGTCTCGCATTTGAAAATAATGTGGTGACTTAAGGGTATATAAGTGAGAGAACTCACTCCTCTATTACCTTAAGGTTTTAGGGACAAATGTGTTTCTCACAGATGTTCATAATCCTACACTATATATCAATGCTCCTAAATCTTCCCCAACAATTGGTATTAGAGCCTGATTGGCTAAAATTTGTACATGGTCGTGGGTAGATACAAGTCAAATGTGAGTAGTGGGAAAAATAGTCTCACATTTGAAAATAATGTGGTAACTTTCCTCCATGTTTTAGGGACAAGTGGTGTGTTTCTCACAAATGTTCCTAATCCTACACTATATATCAATGCTCCTAAATCTTCCACAACAATTATGTCTTCAGAATTGGTTCAACTTGAAGTTAGAATTTTTAGTTTATACCTCTAAATTCATTATGGATGATTTTACACTGAAATTTATTGTTAAATTCACTTTTATATAAATGTATTTGATCTGAACAGGTGATCAGAGTCGGAGATGGTCGAAACTATTGATGATCCTTTGAGCAAGTTGATGTTGAGGAGGGGGTGGTGTACCTGCAAGATACTCTGCTGCTAAAGTAAGCAAATGTTTAAGGAAGAGGATAAAAAATATTAGTGTTTTTAGTGTAAGAAAGATGATACATTGCTCTCAAAGATATGAAGGTTTATATAATGATCTTGAGAAGATTCTCATTGGTTGCTATATTTGGGCCGAGATAAGCGGATCGACGAATATAACTGTTCGGGCTGACTAGGTCAAAGCCGAGCCATGATGATCGTAACTAGTCGTTATGTCGGGCAGAAGGGAACATAACAGGCATAGTCCTCAGCGAGATAAATCGCCTATCTGCTCGACATGTGTCGAGCAAGGGAAACTGTCTGGCTTGGGAAATGGGCAGAATGATGCCCCCAACGTGTAGCTGGATCTTGGTGGATCGTCGCACCTTAAGATGTGGTGACCTTCCCGATAGGCATTCGGGCAGTCCAGAACAGTATTCAAACATAAATCAATTCTCCTAACTCAATTTTGATAAAATCAATTATACTAAACTCAATTCTGCTATAATCAATTATGTACACTGTCAATCCAAATATGTTGAAATATTAGATTAGATCTAATATTTAAATATAATTCAAGTTATGTATGCCTAAACCCATTTAGGATTGTATATAAATAGTCATGGTGTGTATCCTTATTTTGTACAATATAATTCAAGTGAATAATATAATCCTTATTTCCTCATTATTCTCTCTTTTTCTCCTCATTAAAAGTATCCCACGCACTAATAAATTGGTATTCGAAGCTTTCGGTTACTGTTTTTGATCGAGTTTTCATAGATCGTGTTTCCAGGGTAACTGAATCAACGGATGCAAAGATGACTAATGATAAGGGCATTCTGAATTCTCTTCCAATGCTTGACAGCAAAAATTGGATCAAATAGAAAAATAGATGCAATTCTGGTTTGGCTTCCATGAAACCCTAGAGGGGGTTACCAACGGTGTTCCTGCGTTGGCTGCAAATGTAACTGGAGCACAGAAGAAAGTCCACAACAAAGTCAAGAAGAAAGATTGCAAAGCTGCTTATTGCATTCATACAGTTGTTGATGTTGCTAATTTTGGTGAAGAAGGCATGGGATATTCTGGTGAAGTATTACGAAGGAGGTGAAAAAGTCAAGGTTGTCAAGTTACAAGCCTTGCTTCTATGGGGGAAGACAAAAAAGTTGCAGAATATGTGTCCAAGGTTCAGAAACTCATCTATCTCATGAAGGGTTGTGGTGAAACCATAATTGACAAGATGATAGTTGATAAGGTAATGAGAATATTGACCTCTCATTTTGATCATGTTCTCGTAGCTACTCAAGAATCCAACAATCTTGAAACCATAAAAATGGAAGATTTGGTGGGTTCGTTTGATGCGCATGAGATGATGATTGTCGAAAGGAAAAGAGTTCAAGAATTGATACAGGCGCTGCAAGTTCAATCATGGAAAAGGAATGGTGGTTCCAACAAATTCAAAGGAAATTTCGACAAGACTCAGGGCAAAAAGTCTTGGTTGAATCCCCATAAACATCAGGTCAAAGATAAAGCTTTTGAATCCTCGAAAAGAGGGGGGAAACTATCGAAATGACAAATAAGATAAAAAAATGGTGTACAGTGCTATAACTGTGAAAAGTAGGGTCACGTAGCCAAGAATTATTGGTACAAGAAAGACAAGGGATCGAGAGGTAAGGACGAAGGAGCGAACCTTACACACCAAGATTCAAATGATTCTGAAGGCGTTATAGTGGTTATGGTTGCAGTTGCAGATAACCATGTCGAATCCAAGATCTAGTTCCTCGAATCAGGCTGCTCGAATCACATGACTGGTTAAATAACGGACTCGAAAGTCACAGCCAAATATAAATATAGTATCTCTTCTTCATCAGGTAGAGATAATACGGGCAGTTGGGAAAGGGTTTGCTTGAGGTGAACTAGGGTCTGCTCGCATTCCTCGGTCCATTTGAATGCAACTTCCTTTCTTAGTAGTTTGAAGAATGGGAGTGTGTGCTGGGCCGATCTCGCGGAGAATCGAGATAGCAAGGTTAGCATCTCGTTGAGGACTTGAATGGATTTTTTGTACTTTAGAGTGGGAAACTCTGAGAATGTCTGACATTTGTCGGGGTTAGCCTCTATCCCACGTTCAGTGAGGTAGAAACCTGGGAACTTTCTGGCCCGGACTCCAAAGGTGCACTTTTCGGGATTGAACCTCATTTTGACTCTTCTGGCTTGATCGAACACCTTCCTGAGGTGCAAGGCATAATCGAATTTTTCTTGAGATTTCACGACCATGTCGTCCATGTACACCTCGAGCATATCTCTGATTTCACCTTTAAAGACTTTATTCATCATTCGTTGGTATGTTGCGTCGACTTTCTTCAGAACGAAGGGCATCACGTTATAGTGATAGTTGCCTGATTAGGTCATGAAGGTTGTATAAATTTTATCCATTTTAGCCATTGGAATTTGGTTATAGCCCTAATAGGCGTCCATGAACGAAAGCAATTTAAAACCTACAAAATTATCAACGAGTTTATCGATGTTGGGCAAGGGGTAAGCGTCTTTTGGACATGCCTTATTAAGATCAGAGTAATCAATGCACATGCGCCATTTTCCATTATTATTTTTCATAAGTACAAGGTTGGATAACCATATAGTATATTGGGCTTCCGATACAAAATTGGCCTATAGATGGTCCCTAACAGCTTGCTCGGCAACCTCGGTTTTTTTCAGGGACTGCTTTCGCCTGTGCTGTGCTATGACCTTAAGGGCAAGATCAATGGTAAGGTGGTGACATGCGACCTCTGGGTCGAGACCAGGCATTTCGGATGCACTCTAGGCAAAGAGGTCGGCTTTATCCTTCAAATAGGCTTTGAGCTGGTTTCGAGTTAACTCTGGGAGATCCGTTCCAATCTTGAGTCCTTTGCTGGGGTCGTCACCGAGTGGAACGAGCTCGAAATCCCCGTCTGGGATTGGACACATGTGGTGCTCTGAGGATCCTGCCGAGCTACTAGAAGTGGGCAAATCTTCTTCGACTATAGGAGATTTACCCTTCCTTTTCTTTTCGACCAAGTCCTCTAGCTCCAGACGACTGTCGAGGTTAATGGCGTCGACTCGAGTGATGGGTTCTGGCTTGTGAGGGCTTTCTGGAAGGTTGACTCTGCCTTTGGTTTGGGGTTGGAGGTTGATGGAGTCTAATCCCTTTGTTGATGCCTCAAAGCATCTTTGGGCTGCTTGGATGTCTCCATGCAAAGTTGACACCTTCCCTCTTGTTGTGTAATATTTCATCTTCAAGTGTACCGTGGATGGTACAACAATCAGCTCGACGAGAGTGGGCCGACCAAAAATACATTGGTACAAAGATGGGCAATCAACGACCAAAAATTGTGTTTTGATCGACATGCAGGTCTCTCCGACCCCAAAAGTCACGATCAACTCAATGTATCCCTATGGCTTCGTTGTGGAGCCGTTGAACCCCTGCATATCTAAGACGAGGTAGGGAGTCAGGCGTGTCTCGTTGAGCTGTAACGTCTAGAAGAGCTGAGTATACATGATATCGGCTGAACTTCCCTAGTTGACCAATATGCGCCTGACATCGAAGTTAGCCATTCAAGCTCGCACGAACAGAGGGATATTTGCATTGGGGCGCCCCCAGGTAGCTCCTCCTTGTAGAAGGCCATTGGATGAGACTGTTAGAACATAGTTTGGTTCTAGACATAATCTTAGAGTTTTGATGATAACAAGTGGAATAAATTATGTATAATAGATATGATACTCTGATGAATATTGTTTTCATTTAAGATGATGTTCTGACTCAAACATTGAATAATATAGAGACATCAAAATTATGCTGAGTAAAACAAGTATTAGAAGTTCTAATGAAAGCAGAACTTCTGGTCACGTACGCTAGAAGCAACTTCTGATAGAAGCATGCAAGCGCAAACCTCTGATAAAAGCACCAAGAAAATGTTCTGATTTAAAGATGTTCTAACAAGGCTTACAGAAGATTATGATCTTTGTGTACGTCATCTTCTAAGACAAAACCTACTACAGTAACGTTACCCTACAAAGCTAAAACGGCTGGAGTACTTGAATGGTTCAAATTTCTATGACACTTGGAGAAAACAAAAGCACGTGAATTATACTTCATTAATTACGTTTTCCTGTATTCAAGACACGCTAACCATGCAACAGAAACTTTTTGGAAGCTCTATATAAAGAGTTCAAATTCAAAGAAGAAAATAACAATTACTCATAGAAAACTTACGCTGCCAGATTGAAATCATCTTCTTGTAAAGTTTTATTTCTAAGTTTTGAGCTAAACAATTTGTGTAAAAATCACTTTAAGTGATAAAACTATTTAGAAGCAATTGCAAACACATTGTATAGAAGTTTTTGTGAGATTGTTCCTTGAGAGACCAGGTGGGTCAGATTTCTCAAGAGGGATAGGACTAGTTGAGTCTTAGAGGTGTTAGTCACAACAGTTGGTTGTGCATTTGTAATCTTTGGATTATAGTGGATTAAGTCCTCGTTGAGAGAGGCGAAAACACCTTGACGGGTGGACTGGAGTAGTTTGAGTTTCAAACGAACAAGGATAAAAATCCTTGAGTATTTAGTTTTGTTGTTTGTCAAAAAGTAAGATTTAATCTGAAAAACTTATTCATCCCCCCTTCTAAGTGTTTTCTAAGCCTTCAGAGACTTGACTTGGATTTTGTTGAGGGTGGCGCCCATATATAAACTCATCCCGACGAGATCGTCAAATCTTCTTTTGATTGATCCGATGGAGTTCTTGGTGAACCCTCCACTGGAGATGACCATGGCCGTTGTGAAGGATTCCCAAGGGTTGTGAGCAGCAAAGTATGCTGGGGTGGCATCTAGACCGGGAAAGAAGAAGTCTTCCGGCCTGGATATACTCATTTCTGCGTGCATAAAAGAATCCTCAACAGGCTTTTCTTCCTCGACCTTACTGGACGAGGGGGTTTCTTCTTTTGTAGACTATTTCTTCTTGTGCTATTTGAGATGCCCGTCTCTGATCAGGATCTCAATTGCATCCTTTAGATGGATACAGTCGTCCATCACGTGTCTGTGACTCGTATGAAATATGCAATATTTACTCTTATTTGTCCCCAGATTGGTCGAGGTCTGTCAAGGAAAGCGTACTCCACCTTGTTTGAACTCAGAGTTCGCACAATCGGTCAAGATACGCTCTCGAGAAGTGGTGAGGGGTGTAGTCGTTGAATCAACCAACTGGACCCTTGTGGTCTCTTGAATTGCGAGTTTTGTCTTCCCGTCTTCTTTCTCCCCCTCGATCGGATGTCGAGGGGTCTTCATTCTTCGAGCTCTTGAAGTTCTCCCTATGTCGGGTGTCGCGAGCAGAGTTTACGGCTTCCTTTTCCTCTTATTGGATGAACGCCTGGGATTTCAGGAGGAAAACATCCAATGTTGAGGGTGTTTTGGTACCTACAGCCTTCACGAAGTTTCTACGAGGGCGTAGTCCTCTTTCAAGGAGATATTTTTTTATATCGTCCATCGTTGACACCTGGACGACTTCTTGGTTGAACCTCTCGATATATGCTCGGAGAGATTCCTCTTTGCCCTAAATGATGGCTTCCAGGGATGCCTCTGACTTTGGGTGGCGTCAGGAGGCGGTGAAGTGTTTGGAGAATAGTCTCCCTAGATGCTTCCAGGATGTGACCGATCTGTCAGGCAGGCTTTTATACCACACCATGGCCCCTTTCCTCGAGGTCGTAGGAAATAGACGACATTTGATGGCCCCATGAACTCCCCGATAATCGATAAAAGCATCGATGTTCTCGATATGTTCGTCAGGATCGGTGGTGCCATCGTATTGATCGAGCCTGGGGGTTTTTCTAAACCGGATGGAATAGGGATATCCATGATAGCCCGACACGAAAGGCCGTGATGCTTGTCTTCATCGCTCTAGTCAGGAGAGAGGGAGAGGGAACGATTATTTCTCTTGTGATGGGGGAGAGTTCTCTCTCTTGTCTTGATCTGGGCGTCGGAGAACGATCACAGGAGCGATACAACTCATTCTTCGTCTTCCTGTGGAAGGGAGATCCCTAATTTTTTCGAGGTGGGGTGTGTCCCCTCTTCTTCAGAAAAGATCGATCGGGATGATCCTCTTTTCGACCAGGATTTCTTGGCGAGGGATTACGGGAAATGGCCGTTTTGGGTCTCTGAGGTGGAGACGGGGGAATTTCTTTTCCAGAGCCTTAATGCACTGGCCCTGCTGGAGGAGGAGGTTGTTAGTATGATTGAGGGCCGAAAGAATAGAAGTCAATGTTGGGTCCGCATTGATCGATAGTGATGCCGAGGTTTGAGGGATGATGAGGTCGCTAGCTTGATCCTTGGGTTTCTGGTTATCCAAGAGGGAATCTTAGTCGCCAGCATCTTTAGAATATGGGGATGCGGTCCTGCCACCCATACGATCAATGTTGTCCTTGAGCCGAGAAGAGGTATTATTCCTAACTGTTTTTTGGACAGGTAAGAGAATGATCCTACCGGAAAAGAGTTGATCGTTGTTATCAGCCATCTTGTTAGGTTGAGAGTATCTTTGATCTTCTGATATCAGAGCGATTTGATGAAGATAGGGAAGATATTTCCCATAGACGGCGCCACTGATCTGAACAGGTGATCAGACTCGGAGATGGCCAGAACTGTTGATGATCCTTCGAGCAAGTTGATGTTGAGGAGAGGGTGGTGTACCTGCAAGGCACTCTGATGCTAAAGTAAGCAAATGTTTAAGGAAGAGGATAGAAAATATTAGGGTTTTTAGTGTAAGAAAAATGATACATTGCCGTCAAAGATATGAGGGTTTATATATGATCTTAAGAGAATTCTCATTGGTTGCTATATTTGGTCCGAGATAAGCGACTCCACGAATATAGCTATTCGGGATGACTAGGTCAAAGCCAAGTCATGATGCTCGTAACTAGTCGTTATGTCGGGAAAAAGGAGACATAACAAGCATAGTCCTCAGCGAGATAAATCGCTTATCTGCTCGATATGTGTCGAGAAATGGAAGCTGCCAGCTTGGGAATCTGGTAGAATGAAGTCCCCAGTGTGTAGCTGGATCTCGGTGGATCGTTACACCTTAAGATGTGGTGAACTGCCCGACAGGCATTCGGACAGTCCACAATAGTATTCAAACATAAATCAATTCTCCTAACTCGATTTTGATAAAATCAATTATACTAAACTCAATTATGCTATAATCAATTATGTACACCGTCAATCCAAATATGTTGAAATATTAGATTAGATTTAATATTTAAATATAATTCAAGTTATGTATGCCCAAACCCATTTAGGGTTCTATATAAATAGTCATGGTGTGTATCCTTATTTTGTACAATAAAATTCAAGTAAATAATATAATCCTTATTTCCTTATTATTCTCTCTTTATGTCCTCATTAAAAGTATCCCACGCACTAATAAATTGGTATTCAAAGCTTTCGGTCACTGTTTTTGATCGAGTTTTCAAAAATTTCATGTCATAGATCGTGTTTCCGGGGCAATTGAATCAACGGATGCAAAGATTACTAGCGATAAGGGAATTCTGAATTCTCTTCCAATGCTTGATGGCAAAAATTAGATCAGATGGAAAAAATAGATGCCATTCTAGTTTGGCTTCCATGAAACCCTAGAGGTGGTTATCGACGGTGTTCCTGTGTTGGCTGCAAATGTAATTAGAGCACAGAAGAAAGTCCACAACAAAGTCAAGAATAAGATTGAAAAGCTTCTTATTGCATTCATACAGTTGTTGATGTTGCTAATTTTGACAGAATCTCTCATTCTGAAACGGAGAAGAAGGAATGAGATATTCTAGTGAAGTATTACGAAGGAGGTGAAAAAATCAAGGTTATCAAGTTACAAACGTTGCTTCAATGGGGGAAGAAAAAAAAGTTGCAGAATATGTGTTCAAGGTTCAGAAACTCGTTTATCTCATGAAGGGTTATGGTGAAACCATAAATGACAAGATGATAGTTGATAAGGCAATGAGAATGTATACCTCTCACTTTGATCATGTTCTCGTAGCTATTCAAGAATCCAACAATCTTAAAACCACAAAAGTGGAAGATTTAGTGGGTTCATTGGATGCGTACGAGATGATGATTGTCGAAAGGAAAAGATTTCAAGAATTGATACAGGCGCTGCAAGTTCAATTATGGAAAAGGAATGGTGGTTCCAACAAATTCAAAGGCAATTTTGACTAGACTCGGGGGAAAAAGTCTTGGTTGAATCCCCATAAACATCAGGTCAAAGATAGAGCTTTTGAATCCTCGAAAAGAGGGGGAGGAAACTATCGAAAAGACATATAAGATAAAAAAGGTGTACAGTTCTATAACTGTGAAAAGTGGGGTCACGTAGCCAAGAATTATTGGTACAGGAAAGACAAGGGATCGACATGCAAGGACGAAGGAGCGAACCTTGCACACCAAGATTCAAATGATTCTGAAGGTGGTATAATGATTATGGTTACAATTGTAGATAACCATGTCGAATCCAAGATCTAGTTCCTCGAATCAGGCTGCTCGATTCACATGACTGATCAAATATACTAAGTATGTGGGTATATACTATGTAGTACAAGTTAGAAGGCGCCCTTAATTTTTACGAGGTTAAATTATTAGCAAAAGGATATACTCAGATATATGACATTTATTATAAGGAGATTATTTTCCCATGGAAAAGATAAATATTATCGGGTATTATTATCTCTTGTTGCTCACTCTTGTCTCACGAGTGGAATCAATAAGATGTCTTGATTGAAGAAGACCTTATATGATTAAAGCAATCATTATGGGCATGAATTGGATGGTTCATAAAGTCCATGGTGTGCTTGAGTTATATACAAAGTCAAGGAGATCAAACCCTATTCCTCAAACATTCACAAAGAGAAAAATTAATTGTACTTCTTGTTTATGTTGATGATATTATTGTTATATGTGAAGATTTGATTAAGAGACAACGACTAAAAAAATTATCAATTTGAGATGAAACAACTAAGGTAACTCAAGTATTTCTTGAGAATTGAGGTTGGATACTCAAAACAAGACATACTTATCTCTCATAGAAAATGCGTGCTTGATCTTTTGCAAGAAACGGGAAGACATGGATGCAAACCAACAAGTGTTGACTTTAAGAAAAATCACATGATAATCCTCGAGGAGGAAAGTTCCAAATTTAATAAGGGTTGATATCATATACTACTAAGAGAGTTGATTAACTTGACACATACTATGTCGTATTTAGCACAAGCAATCATTGTAATCAACCAATTTATGTATGATCTCAAATCCCTTACAAGAAGATAAATTTTATTTAAATAAGGTGTAAGTCTAACTATGAAAGCTTAGACTTATGTTGATTATGCGGGTTCGTGGACTTTAGATTCATATCCTATATGTCCAAAGAAGGAATGCTTTGATTATTTAGATATAAAAGACGATGGATTCGTTCAACTTAATAATAATAAGATTTCAGAGGCTCATGGTATTGGAACGATATAACTTAAGATGTTCTTAAACTTAAGTGGAGAAGAATATCATCCCTCAACCACCCCTTACGAAAAAGAATCTCATCTCACATAACTCTTTTATTAGGCAAAAAACTTAGAGTACATAATAATAAGAAAGCAATGGGTTCTAGAAACCTCTCACTCAAGATAAACACCAACAAAGATCAACCCAAAGATTGAAAACTTAGGAACACGTTTCAAACTAAACCAAATAGACAAAAGGCCACCATTATTAGCAAGGGGATTTTTTAATGCACCCTACAACCTTCTAGCACACCGCAAATTTTTTGAAAATATCATCAAATTCCAAAAATGTATTTTTGGAAACACCCCACTGTCATACTCCAAAATTTGCCCTCCTATTCCTCAAGACATTTCACATATCCATACTCAAGGATTCCTCAAGGGTTGATCAGACAAACCCTCTCCTACACAATTAACCCAAACTAGGGTTTGGCAATTCTTAGATCAAGATAGAATTCCAACATCTCCAATGGTCATCATGCCTCCTAATATGCTTCATAGAATCTCCATGTCAAGTTTCAAGCCTTACAAGTCAAGTTTCCTCAGACAATTGCTCAGATGGTTGAAAATCAGTTGTATTGGAAAAAAGTCAACTGTGGTCAACATACAGTCAAACTTCCTGATTTTTGGTCAACATCCTCATTTTGAAGTCACATTCATCATTTGATCAAAGGTTGATCATGATTCATCAAGAAAACACAAGATTTGCTCAAAAGTCAAACTTTCCAAATTAGGGTTTTTTAGAGAAAAGTCAACTGAACTTTGACTGAGCATAACTTCTTCATACTTTATCAAAAATTTTCCACCACCTCTCATTTTGAAGGAAATTCAATTCTCTACAACTTCATGTCTCACAAGCATGATCAGAAAATGCTTCATTTTGAAGATATGGATCAAAACATTACAGGTCCTTTTCAAAGTCAACAAAAAGTCAACTTTTTGTAATGAAGTTTTATTGATAATGGAAACTCCAATTGAGATGAAACCAAATATTTTGTTTAGAGGACATCTAGAGCTTTCTAAAAAGTCCAAGAACACTCAAAAATGTTGAAAATTGAGCAAGATACACCTTGCACAAGTTGAGCATTTTTGAAGAGGTGCACAAAGATAAATACTTGTCAAAATCCAAAATTTTGCAAATGGGCCTAACATTTCTTGGTTCAAACTTGTTCCTTAGCTTATTTGGAACCTCCAAGCCCAATGCCACGAATTTTATCTTTATTTTTCTATTTAATTTGGATTTTATTCATTTAAAAACAAATTAAATTAAAAATAAAGGTAGAAAATCAAAATTAAATGCAAAATTGATTTTTCTCTCATCCTTGAGGTCCAAGCAACTCATAAAAGCTGGCAAATTTCGAAATTGACTTTGATTTGGCAAGGAATTGATGAAAATTGGATCAAAAAGGAAAGATTTGGTATCATACAAAATCAAATAATTTTACATTGATTGGATCATTATTTGCTCTTGATTTCTGATCTAAATCCATCTATTATAAATACACAATACCTACACATGAAAAAAGAACAGAAAAATTGCTTGAAAGAACCCTAACCCAAACTCAAAAAACCGTGTTCTTGAAGCAACTTGCAGCCTTAGTTCCAGCCTGTTTCAATTGATTTTGAGCATTCCATTGCATTCCTTGGAGTCTCTGGAATCGGTCCAGACCTTTACAAGTCACAAAATCATCAAGAATTGAGAAATCACGATTTCGGTTTGTCAAACTTTTTCCAAATTTGATTTCTATCATTCATGCATATTTAACGTGTTTTGATGTTTGTTTTGTGTTTAGAATGAAGCTTGGAAACTTTCTGCATAGTTTGATTGTGTTTTCGTGGCTTGAATCGAAATCCACCATGGCTAGGGTTTTCTGTATCGATTTAGGGCTTCTCTAAATCCGTTAAATTGACGAAACCGGCCACCATTGTGTTTAGAATGTTATTTGCAATCGATTCATGTATCCATAACTCATTTATATTGCTTGTGTGAAGTTTTGGAAAATTGCAGGGGCTATAGCGTCGAACGAAGTCGACGCTAAGTGTTTGAAATTTCAAACGAAGAAGATGAAGATCTTCGCGCGTAATCTGGGCAATCAGAAAGCGAGTTTGTTTAAAAACGCGTTGTCTCATTATTCTAACACCAAAAGCAGTTTGGTCCAGTGGTGAGGGAGGCGCGTGTTTTCCTTGGGGACCTCAGTTCGAACCTGGGCAAGACCACTTCTTTTTATCACTTACAAAACTAACTTTTTTTCTTTCTATTTCTTATTTTTTCTAATATTTTCATGTTATTTAATTAATCTTCAAATATTTTTATCATGCATCTAAAAAACACCAAAAATATTTTCCTTTTGCATTTTAATCAGAAAAATGTTTATTTAATTTTTGACATTAAAATTAATATTTTTGCATGGATATTTTATTTAATTGCTAATTAATCATTAAATTGACTTTTAATTGCTTTTAATTATCAAAAATGATCCAAAAAATTATTTTATCATCTTATTGTCATGACTAACTTAAAACCTTTTTCCTCATTCAAAAATATTTACTTTTACTAACATTTTCCTCTTATGCGAATTTCTCTTATTTTCCGATTATGTATCTATTCACAGGTTGTAACGTTTCGGACTATACGGATTTTGAAGAAAATAGCCTCGAGAAAGCTTCCTGAGATCTGTACCATCAAGATAATCTGCCCCAACATTATAAACTTGGAAACATTGCCCCTGACTAACCAAATGTAAAGAGGGTTTCAACCTTGCTAGGATGAATGCCCCTGATTGCTCAGCTCTTTGATAGATTCTTTGAATCTCGACATAATTTCTCTAGATTGGCGAAACTTTGAAAACATCACCTACTTAGGGTGGTTAATTTATATCTTGAAAGTAGGCTACTTCACAACCTTACTCCTTAACTCGAGCTGCTTTGTGTTCAATCAAATACTTGAGGCAATATGTCCTTCAGGAGAATCAAATTATCCTTCTAATGCTCAATATGCAAGCTCACTTGATGTTTAGGCATTTGTCTATATGCAAAGAATGTTTTATTATACGAATGATAATTCTAATGCAAAGTTCATGTTTGTCTTGAAGTTAAAGAAACTTTTATTGAAAAGATATCGAAACATTGAATTTTTTTGTAAAGAATTGAGTGATACCAACTCAAATGTTTAGCAAGCCTCCTAGTAGTCAGGTTACCGTATTCTTGTAACAATTTTGCTTTTGAGTTAACCCATGCTTCAATTAGGACTTTTAAGAGTTGTAACGTGGTCTGGTTCACAGGTTTTTAGAAAAACGATTTTTAGGCTCAAAATATTTGGTGCCCTCCCATTCTCCATGATGTTCTCCAATCCTAGGTTCAGATAACTTGACATGAGCATTCATCTCTTGAGAGAAGTTTATGATGCGGTTGAGGAACCACTGAGGTTTCTTGGACACGATAGTCACTCACCTTTTGCTTTTGCTGTCTGATCATACGACTTTGTTCTCTTGCTGAGGATTTTTATTTGTTGATCCTTTTCTTTTCTTTATTTTGCCTGACTTTTGCCTAAGCGACTTAATATGCAGTTTCGACTAAGCGGGCTTTTTGTCATCATTTTTTCACTTTTTCCTTTGAACAAGTCGTGTGATCTTGAATTTTTGTTTGATTTGAGGTGATTGAGACTGCTTGAATCCTTGACAGATGAGAGATTACAATTATGGTATCATCATCTATTGATTTCCTGATGTGCGAGAGTTAACCATTATGGTATCATTCTCTTCTGGTGCGCACTGATGGTAGATGAAGGTTGACCATTACATCTTTGATTTTCCTTGACCCTTTGAAGGATAACCATTGTTGTATCCTTGGATGCTCACTCTTGATGAGTTTTGAATGCTTGATCAAATTAACTGAACACTACCCTTCCCCAGGTTAAAAAAAAGAGGGTTTTTTCTGAACAGAAAAGAAACTCCTACTTCGAGGCTCAAAAAGGGTTAACGAGGGTTTCACTCCCTTATATCTCCAGTGTTTGGGAATTTGAAACAAGGCCTGTACATCGTTAGCAGGGTTTTTACTCGAAAGCATACCGTTTGAGATTCTTGGTAAATTATTCATCATTCTCCCTCCAGAGGTGTTGCTTTATTAATAAGAGTTGAATATCAAAAGCATAGTAAATCAAATAAGAGTGATAGCGAATGGATTATTTCAAGACAAACATATTCAATGCATTATGATTAGTATTCAGAAATGAGCAAGTTTTGCATACAAGAAAGTACTAAACAAAACAAGAAAGATTACAAATGAGCATTGAATATGAAATTAGAAATCTCCATGTTGAGGAGACTCGTCTCCGTATGGATTTCTTGCTTAAGAAGATGCATTATGTAGTCTTGGCGTTCTCTGAGTCAAAAAAGAGTTTAATTAATGCGTAAACCCTCTAGAGTAAACGTGATTGCTTTGAAATCAATGAGTTTTTGAACCGGCCTTTGAAAAGATTACATCATTCAATTGTATGGCCAGGTGCCCCAGAATGGAACTCACAGTAGGCATCGGGATCATGTCCCAAAGGATACAGAAAAGGAGGCGTCTCGAGCTCCTTTAATTCCACCAAAGAATGTTGGAGTAAGCGAGAGAGCAACTCACTATGAGGCATATGGATTGGATCATGAACTTCTCTTGGCCTTATCAGATTATTCATACCTCGCTATTGATGATTTTATCGATAAGTTTGTTGTCGAGGAGCATTCTGCTGCTGGGGAGCATACTGACCTGGTGTTCGGCAGATAGTTGTAGCACAAACTTATGGAGCACACTGATTAGAATTAACTTTTGTCACTTGATTAGGAATCTCAAATGGAGGGTAAGCAGTAGTTTCTTCCTCTTCCTCGGAAATTGTACTTGCCTCCTCATCAATTTGCTCTAGGAAATCGGGAGCAATAGAAATATCCTGAATGTTGCCCATCTTGAGACCACGCTTAATTCGTTCCCCTATAACAACCAGGAGTGAGAATTTAGAAGCACATCCAGCAATCAGATAGGCACCTTGCAAGGTATCGGAGAACATCTCAATGAGTTCTCGTTCTAAAAGAGGAGGTTGAACTCTAGCAACTAATTCTCTCCATCTCTGCACATACTCTTTGAAAGATTATTCAGTCTTCTGAGTTAAACCTTGGAGTTGAATTCTGGTGAGAGCCACGTCCCTATTATAGTCGTATTGATTGATAAAAGCTTCCGCCAATTCCTTCTAAGTTTGGATGTGAGTTCTTTCAAGCTGAGTGTACCACTCGAGAGATGCTCCACTGAGCCTATCTTGAAAAACGTGCATGAGGAGCTTATCATTTTCCGCATAAGGAGCCATCGTATTGCAATAGGCTTTAATGTGAGTAATCGGACAAGAGGCACCCTTATACTTCTCAAAAGTGGGGACTTTGAATTTTTCAGGAATTTTGATATCAGGCACCAAGAACAAACTAGGAGCGTGTAAACCAAGGGTATCACGACCCTCAATAGCTTTCATCCTTTTCTCAAGGAGGTGAAGCTTTTTCTCAGACTCTGTCTCTTCAATCGGAAACCTGAAGGTGTCAAATGAAGACTCAAAGATATCCTCGTAGTGAGGAGTTCCATTGACGTGCATTTGAATGGTGTTTTTGAAATTTCGATCAGAAAGGACCTCCCCACGATTAAGATTAACACCTGGTGGATTAACATGATCAGTAGTAACAACTTCGGACCTCCGACCAACTTGATTTAACTCTTCCTGTCCAAAGGTAATTTTCTGGATAACTTCCATGAATTTATCTATCTGGGCATCTACATGAGTATTCATCGCAGCCATACTTGCCTGGAGTTGATCCATGATGACAATGTCGGGAAATCAATCTTGCAGTCTTGAGATTCGGATGAGAAACCAGGTCGAAATGAGTCCTCTGATTGAAATGAATGAAATGCATGATTGATGCATGGATGATAATATAAATAAACCTTTTTTTTATTGATGCAAATGGAATGCAACATGATGATAATAACAGGTTCACTGAGATGTGAATTAGAAAGGATATTGGTAGTCATAACAACTTATTTAGGTGGGCTCCTACGATAGGATAAATCTAGGCTTCTACCCAATAATCCCGAACAAGGTGGTTCTAATGTTTTTTGCTAAATGTTTCTCGGAGTCTCAGATCCCCTTTTAACAAATATTACCATCACGCGAGAGGCCTACATGGTGATACTTTTTCCAAAAGTATACTCCAAGAAACGGTTCTTAAAGGGATACTCAAAATCCTTTATTTAAGCGGTCGGTCCAGGTTTTAGATATCAAAAGCAAACTTAGAATTATAGGTCATTTGTCCTGAACTTGATGTCCTACACTATCATGCGGGCCAACAATCTCCTTAAAACAACCAACTCTAAGTCGGAGTCTTTGCTTCGATCCACAAGACATTGGAGTCAGGGGGAGCTAGGGTACGCAACTCCTCTATTCCTAAAAAGGTTACCTAGAAGCCTGGGTAGTGGGCTTATTTATGTACTCAACACCCATAAATTCCCAACACAATACTATATCAACAGAATAATATATATAAAGCGTAAAGAGAATAATAAGTAATGAACAATACATAAACATTAAGAAAGCAATAAACAAGAACACAATCACGCGAAGAACTAAACTAGGGTAGACTCTCGCTATTCTCCCAAGTGGTCGCCAACTGAAGCAACTGTTTTTTTTTAAAATCAATTATTTTTAAAACAATGAAGTCGCCACCTTTGAAATTGTTTATCCTTGAACTAACCAAAATCCAACCCTCCAAATAACTTAAAGCCTCGAATTTTGAGCAAATACAAGCTTACTTGTAATTTTGGCTTATGAAATTTGAATGAATCAAAATTGGGATAGTAATATTAGCTTGATATGATGCATATGTAAATAAACTTGAAACACTTGAAATTCTTGGATAAGAGACCATGAAACTTCCAATCACAATTCATTCTCTTGCGAGATGCACACTTAACCACACATTGATTTCAATTCAACTTCAATTTTTTAACTGACAAAAATCAACCCTTCGTGTAATCTTCAAGGAGCCTTCGATTCAAATTAAATATAAAACTTGTTTTCCAAGAAAAAAGGAAATAAGCCTCTAGCGTAATTTAAACTTAGCACATTATGGTTCACACTCCGTGTCCCAATCAAATAAAATCCTAACAAGGAGAAGCGGCACCTTCAAGGGGAAATAACCATGGTAAGTGGACGTATCACAACTCTTGGGATGTACATTGGACATACAAATGAACTGAGTACTTCAGGTCATCCGGGTACTAAGTGATCATTTCTTATTGCTTGAAGCAGACTCACTAGAGGACATCTCGATCCCATAGCCATATAATCAATGATATGAATGCATGTGTGTGCCATGATGAACGCGAAGCCCAAGTCATATAAAATCGAGATAGGAAGGCAAATTTTAGGGTGAAACAATATGCATATAGTATAATTTTTGTACTTAAGATCTTTAGTGTATAGTCTTATAACACGTGTATATTTTAGACTCATGATAGCCACACAACACTTGTATGTACTTGATATAAATATCCTTTTGGATATAGTTGATGATAATGAAAGATTCAATTACATTTTCCCTAATTGTGTGGTAACTACTTCTGCAACCTCTCTTATTCTTCAATGAATATTATTTATATATTCATCATCTTCACCAATTCGTCTTCTGGTTATATTAAGATTGACATGGAATTAGAGCTTAACAAGATTTGGATGCCATTATTTCTCTTCCTTGAGCCAACTTATTTTCTACTTTTCCTATCGTTCTCTGTTTTCTCTTCGATCGTTTCTTTCTTTTCCCATTTCCTTTCTTTCTTTTTCTTCACCTATGGCTAACCAGAGCTTCACCAATTTTTCCACAAACTCATCGAATCCATACTAGCATATGAATGAAAATCCCTCGCTTGTTCTTGTATCACTGGTACTTGGTGATAAGAACTATCATACATGGGCGAGATTGATGCACATTGCTGTAGCAGCAAAAACTGCGAGTATAAGCCATTAAATTGACTTAACTAAACAAAACAAAAGAGTCACCACCGCGCTTTTATTTTATCCAAAGGACTAGGAAAAAGAGCGAATAAAATTCTAACAAAAAAATCAGAGATCTGGGACCGGGGGTTAGTTATGCAAAGGGAAAGTGTTAGGCACCCAAAGCATCTATGGTACTCCTCAAGAAACATTTTGAAAATTTGTATATGTGTGCTAAAAAAAGAGTATATGTACAAAATGTATGGTGGGGGAGAAAAGAAGTATTTCTTTACAATTTTTGGTTTGATAGAATTTCCAATGAGTTTCAGGCCTACATACCAACAATGTGCAATGTTGAAATAAAAACCAAGTAGTTCGGCTAAAAAAACAAAAGTTGTGTCTTGGTTGATTTTAGGAAAAATGTTAGTTTAGAAAAGCCACAAATAGCTCAAAAAGGGTTTGAATGAGGTTAGGTGTTTTTTAGTCTTATGAAAAGAAAAATCAAAGTATTATTAAGTGAATTGAAAGTTTATTAAGAAAAGAAATTTTGAAAATACATGGACCTAAGTCCAAGTTTTTTTATGAAAGCGGTTCGAGTTTTAAAAATAATAATCCTTTGAAAAAGAGGGAAGATTTTGAAAATTAAAGAATGAGGAGGAGATTAAGAGGCTAACCTAAGTGCATAAAGTAAAAGGTAAGGATAAAGAAAGATCTAACTGGGTGAGAAGACTAGTACTTGACATCAAGGGCCAATACCATATCTCATCCTTTGGATTACCACATAAGCAACAAAGATTATCACATAAGCAACAAATAACCAGACAAAAAAACCAAGCTTCAGATAAATCAATGCTTTTAGGTGAACTCTTGTCTTAAGAAAAACGGACAGAGTAACGGCTGTATTTTTGAGGAAATCCACTCTTAATCGAGTATAACGGAATAACCTGCATACAAAGATAATAACCAGACAAGAAAGAATAACACCAAGAGCACTGAGATCTCCAAGAAAGAATAACGGTTGTATTTTTGCATCATAACCATATATAGTGTATTAATACTACACAATGTTTTATACATTCCCACTTTCCATGTTAATTTGCTTTATATTGCTAAACTTGTTAATAATAATGATTCTCATGTTAAATTCACTGCTAATTCTTGCAAAATTCTACAGAACCATTCCAAGGAAATGATTAGTACAACTAGCCTACAAAGAGATTGTATGTGTATGATGCTGCAAATTATTCTCAAGCTCGTCACTCTAGTTCTCACTCATCTTGTAATATCTGACATATTAGGTTAGGCCACTTCGTAAGTGATGGTTTAAGACATATTTCAAAAGTTTTTCCTTTCATTCCTTATGCACATAATACACTTCCTTGTGATTCTTTCCATTTTGGCAAACAAAAGAAATTTCATTTTCCTCATAGTATGATTGTTACTAATGTTCCTTTTGAAATACTACATGCTGATTTGCGGGGACCATTCTCTACTACATCCAAATTAGGTCATAGATATTTCTTGACTTTTTTAGATACACTTGGAATCTATTTCTTAAATCTAAATATGAAACTAAAAATAAACTTATCCACTTTGTAGCTTACATTGAGAACCAATTCAAAACATCTTTAAAATGCATAAGATATGACAATGGAACCGAGTTTGTGGCTCTGAATTTTTTCTATCTACATGAATTGTTCATCAAAAGTCCTATGTTGAAACACCTCAACAAAATAGGATAGTTGAGAGAAAACATCAACACATCTTGAATGTGGCTAGAACCCTTTTTTTCATTCTTCCATTCCTTTAAACATGTGGAAATTTTGTGTTCAACATGTTGTCCATCTGATTAACATATTTCCCTCACCCTTGTTGAAATTTAGATGTCCATATCAGCTTCTGCACCAAAACTCCTCCCATCTTAATTCACTTGAAAGTCTTTGGTTGTTTAGGCTTTGCTTCTACTTTACATACAAACTCATAGAACAAAATTCCAACCTAGAGCTAGAAATTTGTTTTCCGGTTTTAAGGAAGGAACTAAAGGGTTTATACTATATGATTTACAAAACTAAAACATTTTTGTCTCTAGACATGTGGTGTTTTATGAAACACAATTCCCTTTCAATACCTTTGTGTCATCATCCATTCCTCTCTATCAGCCTATTGATTTTCCTCTGTATGATGATCCTTCTAATCCTAATCAATCCTCTAGCTCCACGAACATATCACATCCTACGGATAATACAAGTTCCCTTCCCAATTCACCTTTACAGCTTGGTATCAGTACTTATCCTCATATGTTCACTTTGGAGACCTCTATTACTAGCCACGTACCTTACAAAAGCACAAGTCCTATTCCCATTAGTACTTCTCCCAGCTCCCCATCCGACTCTCTATCATTATCCAATGGACAATCTCAGGTTTCCACATATGGCCCAACCAATGTTCCTATTCCTGCTAATGAAAACACTTCATATGTTCCTCCCCTAAGGCAATCCACTCGCGTTTTTAATCCTCCCAATTATTTGACAGATTACCATTGTTTAACACTACACATAGGTCCTCCCCAACCACACCTAATAAATCTAAAATTCCATATCCCTTGGCATATGTCCTTTCTTATGAACATTGTTCACCGTCTTACAAACATTACTGCTTATCCATTCAGCCAATATTGAACCTAAAACTTTTAATCAAGCCATAAAACATGACTTCTGGAAGAAAGCCTTGGATGTTGAGCTACTTGCACTTGCAGAAAACCATACGTGGGATGTGGTTGATTTACCTCATGGCAAAACCCTCGTTGGATGTAGATAAGTTTATAAAATAAAACATAAGGCAAATGGTTCTATAGAGATATACAAAGCTAGGTTGGTGGAAAAGGGTTATACACAAATGAAGGGTATTGATTACTTTGATACTTTTTCTCTTGTAGCCAAAATTACTACAGTACGTGTTCTCTAATCTTTGGCAGCCATTAAGGGATGGCATCTGGAGCATCTAGATGTTAATAATGCCTTTATTCATGGTGACTTACATGAAAAAGTTTACATGACTTTACCTCCTGACTTATCTAGTTTTGATGAGTCTAAAGTTAGTAGGTTACAAAAATCCTTATACAGTCGTAAGAAGGCTAGCAGACAATGGTATATGAAGCTATCCTCTTTTCTTATCTCTCTTGGCTATAATCAATCTCAAGTTGATCACTCTTTGTATGTTAAAACTACCAACCATGAGTTTACTGCATTATTGGTATGTGTTGATGATGTAGTTTTGGCAGGAAATTCCATATTTGAGATCCAACAAGTTAAACATCTATTGGATCAAAAGTTCAAAATAAAAAAACCTTAGTCAATTGATATTTTTCTGGGTTTTGAAATTTCTAGGTCTAAAGCAGGTATTTTCCTTAATCAGAGAAAATATGATCTTGGATTATTATAGGATGATGGTCTGCTTCCAGCCAAACCATCTGCAATGCCTTTCATGCCTTTTAAACAAAAGGCTGGTTGTAAGACTGATTTACTTTACCAATTCAAGGTCTGGCATTTCCTTTGCAGTGCAACATTTGAGCCAATATGTGTCTAAACCTCGTATACATCACTACCAAGCTGCCATACACGTCCTTCGATATTTGAAGACTGTCCCTACCAAAGGTATATTGTTCTCTTCTTCTAGCAAGATGTAATTGTTTGGTTTTTCTGATTCAGGTGGGGATCGATGCCCTGATACAAGAAAATTTGTCAATGGATATTGTATTTTGTTAGGATCATCTCTATTATGTTGGAAGTCTAAAACGTAGAACACGGTTTCCAGATCCTCTATCGAGTCGAAACATCATGCCCCTGCTTCCATCACATGTGAAATACAATGGTTGTAGTACCTATTTTGTGAACTGCTTGTCAATTTTGATCAGGCGGCATCCGTTTTTTGTGATAGTAAATCTGCCATTTACTTGGCTCATAATCCTTCCTTTCATGAGCGTAGTAAGCACATAGAATCCGATTGTCATGTTATCTGCGAAAAGATCAATTCAAAGCTCATTCACCTATTGTTGGTTTCCACACATGATCAGCTAGCTGATATATTTACAAAACCCTTACACTCTCCATCACTACAAGTTACTTTAGGCAAGTTGGGTCTTTGTAGAATTCAACGCCCAACTTGGGGGATATTAATATTTATGTATATAGTACTCCCTCCGTGTCATAATGAGTGATTCAGCATACAATTTCGCACCTATTAAGAAAAGTGAAGAAAAGTAAGAGAGAGAATAATATTTTTACTATAGTATCCCTAATCATTTATTAAAATGATGAAAGTTTAATTAATTAGAGAGTAGAATTGAAAAAGTGTATTGAAAATTGAAATGGGTCATTCATTTTCACACACTATTTTATTTTAAATGAGTCAGTTATTGTGGGACAAAGGGAATATCATTTTTGTATTTAAGATCTTTAATGTATAGTCTTATGACACGTGACTCATGATAGCGACAAAACACTTGTATGTACTTGATATAAATATCCTTTTGGATATAGTTGATGATAATGAAAGATTCAGTTACATTTTTCCCGAGCTGTTTTATAACTACATCTATAACCTCTCTTCTTCTTCGATGAATGTCGTTTGTATCTTCATCATCTTCGCCAATTCGTCTTCTAGTTATTTCAACATTGACAAGGGACTATCTCCACTCACAAAACAAATTACTCCATAAGAAATAAACCAAAAGTTCGACATCACCCTATGTATAATTTGATGGTTTTTCATCTCTTTTGTAGGTATTCATTCATAATTGGAGCATCGAGTAATTAAGGCCAAAGACTAAGCTTCAAAAGCGCGATTCTGAGCAACTCATCAATGAATAAGGCTCAAAATCAAAGAATAAAAAATCATAAATTTGGTTTATATTTTATCATGGTTAGATAGGACATTGAATAAGCTTTCCAACACTTCAAACCGAGCACAAATCAGAGTTACACGCCCACAGACCGGGCTAAGCGCGCCCTGCAGGTTTTGAAGTATATAAATAAGATTTCAAATAGATTTTTTATGTATGTTTTGGGTATTTTTGAACCTCAATCCATCATAGATCATTTTTTGGTAGAGAGAGCTTGAAAACAACAAATGGAACTTGCATTTTGTTGACTCGGAGGTGGATTCTTACCAATCGTCTTGACAACTCGAGAAGTGTTGGTTTATCTCTTTTTCCTCCTTTTGTAAACTCTATTTTGTTGGGTTATGTTTGTATATCTACTTTGAACATATGTAAATTTATTGATCATGGTGTTGTATAAAGCTTGTTTTACAAATCAATCTTGATGTCTTCTTTGATCTTTTTGCTTTATGTTTGGATTTGGGTTGTTATAGACATATACCTCACAAATCTTGATTAGGGATGGATATCTATTAGTTTTTATATTATAGAGATAGATTTAGAGCTAATATTCACGTTGGGTGCTAAAGCTTAATGCCTCTGTGTTGTTGTAGCTAGCGCGCAAGACATTGCCGATAGAGTAATACGGTTGGTCTCACAACTTGGCGTTAGACATAACCTTCGTTGTGGATATATATCGTGGTGTCCATGATGATTTTGACGAGTAGAGTAGGTTGAGTGAAACTGGTCAATATGTTTATGTTTGTGACGAGTAGTGTACATTCATACCAGATAAGTTGCCTATCCTTTATAGCGTTTGTTTACATTTAATTTATGTTGATATTTTTCCATACAAACCCATCCAACTCCTAAACTCATTGACGATAAATTTGTCGGACGGTGAATCAATAACCAATCTTTGTGGACATGATACGATATAACATATGTCACCCGATAATAGTAATACTTACTTTTTACTTGTCGTTATACCGCTACAGAAAGTTCGTGTACCGAGAGTGGTTGATATTAAGTCGCCAATTAGGTAGAAGATAAAAAGTGTTTTTTAATTTAATTTAGAGATCTAATTTTTTTAATCCATCTTATAATCTCTTATGGAAGACTCTTGATTGATACTCCCTCCATAATAATTTATAAGTATATTTTACTTTTATATATATATATATATATATATATATATATATATATATATATATATATATATATATATATATATATATATATATATATATATATATATATATATATATATATATATATATATATATATATATATATATATATATATATAATTATACAATAAATTTAAAAAACAAAATTTACTTATAAATCGTTACGGAGAAGAAATAGTGAATAAAAGTCATTCTCCTTTAGAGTAGACCATTTTAATTGAACTTAAATGATTTATGCGTGCTCTTATTCTTTTATCTTATCTTATTCTAACTATTATGATTTTGTTTTTTATAAATAGTAAATTAATCTTGCTTGAGATAATTTAATGTGTTTGTCATTGTTTTTTATCATACACATAAGATTCTTAATATTTTTTATTTTTCATCTATTTTACAAAACATCCATTTAGTTAAAAAGTTTCCATCCATTAAATATTAACTAGAGTATTTTATAAATTTAATTTGTATTATGAATCAAATTTAAAAATTAACGGCATTTAACTAATTCTTAATCAATATAAAATTAATTTTTTAATTTATAATGAACAGAGTGAGTATTTTCTATTAAAATATGTTTGATAGATTTTAACTTGAGACCACCACAATTGAATCTGATACCCGTAATATATATGAAATGATTAAAATAGAGTAATCTAAATTTTTTAAAAATTTCAGGACCGCATCGAAAATTTAAAATTTACAGAGCGATGCCGAAAGTTTCCAGAGTATAATAAATTTACGATATTTTTTCAAAATTTCTAGTATTTTGTCAAGAAAATTTTGAGACTTGTAGTTATTTTGTTACATTTTATACCACAAATTTTGAAATTTCTAGTTGTTTACCTTTTGTATCAGAAATTTCAAAAAATTTGGTAGTTCAATTTTTTTTTTGAAAAATGCTGGAAATTTTTAAATTCTCGGTAAGTCATTATTTTCCTATTTTTATCCATTTATTCTTTGTTTTAGCGAAGACCAGGGGAAAAGACGATATTGTTTCGAGCAGATAGACTGATAGAGCAGAAACTTAGGCCCGGGCTAATGAGGCCTTCAGATGTTGGTTGAGGAAATTGTACGGGAAGCACGTAGAGGATCATAGGTATGAGGTTGTCGTTATGGCTACATGCTACATCAGATGGCTTGTACTCTCTTTGCAGACAAGTTTGGTGTTTACATTGATGTTCACTACTTGTCTCTATTCGGCACACTAGACACTCCATGTTGGACTTGGGGAGTGACAATGTTGATCATGTTGTACACGACACTTGGAGTTGCTTTTGATTCTGAGATCAAACAACTAGCTGGTTATCTGAGCCTATTATAGGTATACTAGCATCTTTTTGAGTATATTAGTTATTGTTGGATGTTATATTAAATTATTTTTATTTATGGAGTGTTGGATATACAAGTACTTCCCTTACACCTGTAACTGAGAAATTCAGCGTGTCCCACCTAGTGTTACATGAGTGAGGAGATAAAATGGTAAGAAAGCCCTTCCAATAGGTGTGATGGAGTACAAGAGGGGGATTGACGCTCTGACCATACAGGAGGGGGATTCACGCTCTGACCATATATAATTTTATTGAAAATGACAGAATATTTAACATTTTACTATAAAATTCTATATAATAATTGTTTAATACTCTTTTAACAACACTGACAGCGCAACAGGAATTAAACTTTACACTTCACAAACAGTGGCAGAATATATAACATTTTACTATATTACCTCTTTCACTAACATCTCTTTCTTTTCTTGGTTGGATTGGGAATTACTTGTCTCTTAAGAACGCAGACAGAGGGATTGATCTAAATTCCCTCATCATGATCTTTTCTGATATATGATTCATCCGCTGTAGTATTTTCATCTCGATCGTTTCTAATATATGACTCATTCTCAACATCAACATCACCTTGATCTACACTTTTATCACCAATCACTTTGTTAGATAAAAGCACTATAGACCATTTCGTACTCTTCGAGTCTGTGACATAGAACACTTGTTTAGCTTGAGAGGCTAGAATAAAAGGCTTATCTTTGTACCCAACCCTATTAAGATCCACTTGCAAAAACCCTGACTTATCCATTCGTATGCGACTATTATGTACCCACTTGCAACCAAAGATAGGAATCTGAAACTTCTCGTAATCAAACACCCAAATGTGATTGATAACCCCAAAATATGACATATTTTCATATTTGGGGTTTAAGTCCTTCATACTAGAAATGTGCATTGCTTCAGCTACCACCGTGACACCACTGTTTTGCATAGTACTTTTATCATCTTGTTCTTTGGTATAAAATGTGTATCCATTAATTGCGTATCCTCTATAAGAAAACACAATCGAACTTAGACCATATGCCAAACATCTCAACCTGTCTGATATTGAAGTGGGATCTGAATGAAACTTTGAATATATATGATCCTTAAACCACTATATAAAACTTTGATTGTGCTCTCATACTGTCCAATTTTCATTTCTACTTTGATTCTCACCTCGGAGTATAGCCTTGTGCATTTCAACAAACGGATCAACCTCATTGTCATTGTGCAGAACATACAAACACACTTGATCCCGTTCATCCCATCTTATCACAATTTCATTTCAATTAATTTTACCTTCTTTTTTTTTCGAAAAAATGAGATTTGGGGAGTCCAATGGATTACACATTGGACAAAAATTCAGTACAAAACTCAACCGCTTCTTCAAGAACGTATCACTCAACGATACAACCCTCTGGACGACTTCGGTTTTTCACGTACTCTTTTAATATTTTCATATAACGTTCAGCAGGGTACATCCATCTCATATAAGTTGGTCCACACAATTGTGTCTCTTTCACAAGATGAACAACAAGATGTACCATAATGTCAAAAAATGATGGAGGAAAATAAATTTCAAGGTCACATAAAGTAATAACTATTTCTTTTTGCAATACTGGTAAGATCTTAGGATCGATCACCTTACTACAAATTGACCTGAAGAAAAAACACAATTTAGTTATAACGCTTCTTACTTTTTTTGGCAAAATAGAACGTATACCTATTGGCAGAAAATTTTCCATTATGACATGGCAATCATGTGTCTTCAAACTCTTTAACTTGAGGTCTTTCATAGACACGAGTCTTCTACTATCTGAGGAGTAACCTTCTGGAACTTTAACTTCACTCAGAAACTTACACAATATTTTCTTTTCCTTTCTAGATAGAGTATAAGAAGCAAGTGGTAGATATGTTCGTCTTCCTTTCTTCACGGGTCCTAATTCAGTTCTTATCCCCATCTCTACCATGTCCTCCCTTGCTTTAAGGTCATCCTTAGACTTTCCTTTTATATTGAGTAACATACCAATAAAACTTTCAAATACATTTTTTTCAATATGCATAACATCAAGAAAATGTCTTACGTACAAAGATTTCCAATATGGCAATTCAAAAAAAAATTGACCTCTTCTCCCACCCACCTGTGACAACTTTATGTGCAAAAGGCTTGCCAAACTGATCACATCTTTCACCTTTTCAAAAATTTGATCACTTGTCAATCCAGGTGGATCTCTACATTGTTCGGTATCTCCATTGAACGTTTTTCTCCATCTACGATATTGATGTTTAGAATTTAAGAATCTACGATGGCTGAGAAATACATTCTTCTGAAAAAGTTTCAATCGCGTCCTATTGGTTCCATCTTCACAGACAGGACACGTTTTTTCACCTTTAATGTTATACCTGGATAGATTTCCATATGCTGGAAAATCGTTAATTGTGCCAAACAACATCGCCCTCAAATTGAAACTTTATTTCCTATATCCATCATAAACATCCACACCGTTCTCCCACAAAATCTTCAAATCTTCGATTAAAGGTTTCAAGTATACGTCTATGTCATTCCCCGGTTGTTTAGGCCCAGAAATTAACATAGATAACATCCTGTACTTGCGCTTCATACATATCCATGGAGGTTATAAATCATAAGAATCACAGGCCATGTGGAATGTGAGATACTTTGAAGACCATGCGGGTTCATTCATCCGTAGATAATGCCAAGCGAAGGCTTCTTGTTTCTCCTCCAAAATCAGGATAATCATTATCAATTTTCTTCCATTGTGGTGCATCTGCTGGATGTCTAAACTTTCCATCGATAATTCTTTCATCGGCATGCCAAGTCAAGTGTCTAGCATCGGTTTCACTACGAAACATGCGTCTAAATCTCGGAATAATAGGAAAATACCATAAGACTTTCGCTGGAGATAATTTTTTCTTATATCGAGATAAACCGCACTTAGGGCACTCATTCAACGATGCATATTTGTTTCGAAACAAAATGCAATCATTTAGACATGCATGTATCTTATCATAGCTCACGACAATATAGCACAAAATATTTTTTGGCCTTGTAGGTTCGATTAGGAAGAACATTATCCTCAGGAAGCATATCTCTCAAAAGGGCTAATAACTCTGTGAAACTTTTATCCGACCATCCATTGCGCGCCTTTAAGTTGTACAATTTTAATACCGTAGACAGTTTTGTGAATTTGGGGCAATCTTTATACAACGGTTTCTCCACATCGCTTACCAACCTCTCAAACATTTTAGGACAATCCTGAAGATCTTCTTCAAGTGCTTCTGCAATCTCTTCGACTCGATCACAATCATATGTATCTGTGACATTGTCGTATGAAGCATAGGTTGCATTACTTTTCACCCCCGGTTCAACATTCTCACTGCTTTTCTCACCATGAAATATCCAGCACGTATAACTTCGATCAATTCCACGCATCAGTAAATGTGATTTCAGTCCATCTACGTCAACCTGACCCACATAACAACAACCCAAGCAAGGACATTTCATTCTATTTGGGTCTTCGGCATGTTGAACAACAAACTTGACGAACTCTGATACCTCATTCTCATACTCTTTTGACAATCGATCGGCACACATCCATTTTTTATCCATGGTTTTACTATTTAGTAAGCTAAACAAAAACACTACTTAATATGAGGAAGAAATTTACCTCAAAAACACTAAGTAATTTAAGCTAAACCTCTATTTTTTATTCATTATTTTACTACTTAGTAAACTACTCATACCAGAAGCAGTAATTTGAGGAAGAAATTTACCTCGAATTCAGGGAATGAGCGTTGTACGTCGATCTAGGCCGGGAAACACTGATAATTCCAAGGAAAGAAAATCATGGTGAGAATCCTTTGTTATATAGACAATGTTTCAATAAATTTAAATGTTAAAAGTTAATTGTTTACAGTTACATATTTTTCAAATATAATTTATTGGCAAGTACTTGAAAACACTTCATTGGCTTTTGGAAAATTCTAACATGCATGCATCATCACGCCCTTGAGTAGAAGCGCTATCAAGAGTATCTCAAACTAAAATCAAAAGTTGAGGGACTACAACAAACACAGAGGTACTGTGCTTAGACACATTTGAGATATTCTTTATCCAAAGATAATTATGAATGATTAATATTGGTTGAAAATGCAAATAAATAATATATCTATACTCTGTAGAAACTTTCTTGGAGAAGAACTGGAACAAAAGGAGCTTTTGGTCAATAATCTCAGGTATGTTAAAATAAATTTTAAAACATCATTAATATACTTAGATTTATTTAATTTGTGTTTGTTTTACAGAGTCCCTGTGGTGATATCATAGATTGTGTTTTATTTCATAAATAACCAGCCTTTGATCTCCCTAAATTAAAAAGACAAATATCATTGGTATGTTATTTTTTCTGTCAATTTAGTTAAACACATTTTGGAAGTAAAGTTTCAACTTAAGGAAGTTTTCATATTTTAACTTTAATTCAACTGTAAACTTTCAATCATGAAGTTCATCAGGCGAATTTTGTCTGGATGGAACAATACCAATTAGAAGAACAAAAGAAGAAGAAATAAAATTTGGGAACAGAAACATGGTATATGCAGTCACAAAGAAGAAGTAAAATTTGGAACAATGCAATCACAATATGATGGTATATGCAGAAACAGAAACACGATTTATGCAATAGAAACATAAACAATATGATGGTATATGCAATAACCCTTTCATGGTAGGCATGGTTTTTCTGTGTTCAAGAAATTTTTATTTTTATTTTATTGATATAAATTTAATGGCAGAAACTCAAAACAGTCATTCAATGGCAGAAACAGATGAAAATATGATGGTATATGCAGAAATAGAAACAGAAACAGTTGAAACTAAATCGAGCCACAAAAGCAAACCCTAGGGGAAACGAACCACTACCATGGGGGAACGATGAAGGGACAACGATAGTTACCTGCGGCGACGGTGGTGATGGTGGAATGTTTCTGTTGAAGGTCAGCAAGTTGAGGTTACGTCGTCGTCGAGGCCAGATGCTGTGAGGGTGGAGAGTGAGGGTGGAGATGTTGTTGTGAGGCGAGATGATGTTGTTGTGAGGGTTTCTGTTTGAGAAGAATGGAAGAATGGAAAAGAAAGAGCGAGTGTTTTTTAATTAATTTGGGAATTTTAGAAATTTTTTAATTACCTAAGGCAACGCTTTCTATAAGCGTTGGCATAACTATTACCTTTAGCAGCGCTTTTAGCATAATGCCTTTAGCAGCGCTTTTAGCATAATGCCTTTAGCAGCGCTTTTAGAAAGCGCTGTCTAAAGTATAACCTTTAGGAGCGCTTTAGTCTTTAGCAGCGCTTTCTAGAATAATGCCTTTAGCAGCGCTTTTAGAAAGAGCTGTCTAAAGTAAGCCTTTAGCAGCGCTTATTCTAAATTGTTTTTTTCAACTAATAGCAGCACTTAGTGAAAAAAAGCGCTGCCTATGAATAAGGGCTATAACAGCGCTTATAGGAAACGTTGTCTAAAGTATACCTTTAGCAGCGCTTCTATTTATTATTTTTCTGAGTACATATAGCAGCGCTTTAGGCATAAGCGATGTCTATGTGGCACTGTCTAAAGTCAATTTTGGCATAGTGACACCGCATACATCATACTAGGCTAATCATGCATTTGATGAAGCTTCTTTGTATTCAAGGCATATTAGGTGTGAGAACCACGTGACTAGACACTTCCCTAAGAGGTGACTATGACAATATGGTTATATCCAGAGCATCCCTCATTGAGTTCCAGAGGTTCCATATGGTGGCATTGATAGATGGTTCACATCATCAGCTCTTTCCGTAAGATCAAGGATACAACAGTTATGGTTTAATATCCTTCATAGTGCGAGGATGGATACCTAGAGTTGTATCATAATATATCACACTCTCTAGTCATACCACCGACTAGGGTTTTTGATGTTATACGGCCTTCTCGTCCTAGGGTTTCTAATGTACCGCCACCACCAGCTCCACCACTTGCAGGTGACCAGGACAGTCGACTGTAATTTATTGCTCTTCATTTAGATAACCTCATGGGTTTGGAAAACCCTGATGGTGAAATTTATATAGATTTAGCTAGATTAGTGGATGTAACCCATGGGAGGCATATGTAGATATGTTATATTTTGGTTGTATTATATGTATATTTGGTGACACATAGACTTCTTATTTATTGCATAATATTTTGTCGATTACATGAATATATAACATAAAACAGTACAACAAACATAAATAAATAAAAAAACCTAGGAACTACCAGATGTTTCTAGACGTTTCTGCATCTAACTAAATCGGACCCTTGGTTATCCTACGTTGAAATGATTTCCAGATGACCTTCACATCGTCGATCTTCAACTCAATCAGATTGTATTTCACCCTTCCACTTGTATAAGTTCAATCTTTCCAAAATTCAATCTTTCTCACCCTTCTATTTTTAGTATCAGGCAACAATTCACTCAATTTTTCTTTCAAGTTGGCAAGGGATGTGGTGTCATCTGGAAGCTTAAATTCAACAGCATGGTTGCTTCCATTGTAATAATCTTCGGCCTTGATAAAAAATTGAAGAAAATACATTTTTTAGATGTCTTTATCTATAACATATGCCCCTATTTATACAAATGATGATGCATTCTAGATCACACAAATTTGTCGGTGCAATCGGAACCCTCCAAAGATGTAGTCAAAATTCTGATCATTAAAAAAAACTTGAATTAATGAACTACCGAAAATATCAGTACATTTAAAATTTTCCGTATTAATGGTAAATTTGAAATTTCCGAAATATTGGAAATTTTATATGAACTATCAGAAATTTATGTCCAATCAAAAATTTCCTTTGTACCGGAAATTTCACTGTCTATATCAGAAATTCTTACCATCTCACCAAAAACAATTGTGTAAAAATAAAAATTAGGGGGTGTCAGATCAAAGTTAGGGGTGCCAAGTTAAAACCTCCATGTTTTAAAAGTCGGTTTTTTCTAAATTGAAATTTTGGTTAGTTGATTCATGTGAAAAGTTGTAGTTTGGCTGTTGGCCTGCTGCAACTACTCCTCGAATAAATTATACAGGGCGCCTCTCCATTTTTCTAAATTCTAAAAATGTGCATGAACAAATTAAAAAGTCGCAAAGAATAAAAATTTTAATAATTTTGCGAAATTTCAAATAAATTTTTCAAAAGAAAAAAGTTTAATACTAAAAATTTCAATGTATTTGAAATTTCTGATATAATACTGCAAATTTAAAATACACTGAAATTTTTGATATTAAATTTATTTTTTTGAAAAATACTTGATTTTTCAAAAAATTTGGTATTTTCGCTAAAAAAATTTAAAAAAAACCAGTTTTCTTTGTTTTTTGTTTTGAATTAAAAAAAAAAAAAAAAAACAGTTTTTCAACTCAAGGAATAGTTCATTCGGTTTCTTTTATACCATACAATCTCAAACATCTTGTCCCTGTTTATTCGTTCGGTATCAACTCACCTTTATTTATTTTTATGCAGAGATATTCTATAATATTTTTCCTAAAAATTTCAAATACTCTTGTATATAAATCTTTTTTTTTTTAATTAGTGTATGTCGTGCATAGCACAACCCATCACAATATATTAGTTCTTAATTCTCTACAATATTTAAAGAAAATATTTACATACTCTAACATATTTCTTCATGTTCTTCTGGCTACTAAATTATCTCTATTGAAAATATTGATTTTCAGTGGTATGATACAAGTGCAATCTCTTCCACAAGATTCATTTAAGAATGTGTCAAAAGAGAAACTTCATGGACACTGTGTTGTTGTGTTGTTTGAACTTACTTACTACATACTATTCCATTAATTTTTTCATCTATGAAAGTGTATAAGGGAAGAGTTTTGCAGCTATCGAAACTGTTATTTTTTTGTCAAATTTCCATGCAATTTATACCTGCTTCATGTACAAAATGATAAAAAAAGACTTTATATTACTTAATTTCCTATCAAAATCTCAAGCTAAGTTCAATAAGCTGAAAGCTAGAACCAAAAAAAATCTAAGTTGCGTGTTACCGTGCTGAAAGATACTCTCATTCTGGTGTTCTTAAGCAACCTGCAGGAAGAAGGAACTTAAACTTATCTGCATTTTCTATCAAGTAAGCTGGTAGATTAACCGCAGATGCCGAACGAGGTATCGGACCCAACTTTTTAATCAACTCCTGGAACGAGTATTCTTCAGGTAGCATATCGAAAAGATCATCCCCTTTGCAAATAAGTTCCTGAATTCTTGAATGACTAAGGAAAGATTTCCGTTTGACGCGGTCTGCGTGACTGTAAGCTGTCATTTTGAAGACAAACTCTGAGATATACCGAAAGCAAAAGCTACAATGCCATCCTGCGTCTGATAAGATAACATTCGTTTGACGTGAGTGCCGGTAATATGACCGAGGACCAAAGACGTGGGCGCTGGCTCGCCAGCTGCTGTAGTCCACGGGGAACTCAAACGAGTACATGTAGTTTCTCAATTCAAGATGCAATATAGGAGGAATCCCATCGCACCACTGAAGAAGTTTCAAAGTATGAGGGCTTGGAATCTCATCTGTATCGGTCATGAGAAGAATATCACCATTGGAAATCCCCGCGCGGCGTAACAATGTATTCATTGCTCCACGTTGTTTTGACTCGAGCACAAACGGGTCCTCATTTGATCCACGGACTGCAATTCGACCGGGATAAGAGTCGTGGACAACTTTCTCTTTAGCAAATGCAAATCTTTCATTGTTTTTGGCAAAGAAAAGAGGCTTTGGAATGCCTGTGAACGTCGTCTTGGACTCGAGGATCACGAATTTTGACACATACGGATAAAGTTCATGCCATCGAATCTCTAACAAGTCTAACTCATTACTGAAGATAATTGCATCAAAAATGCGGCGAGGTTGGGAACGAAGTGACCAACCGTGAAGCTGGCAGAGGTGATCCATAGAGACATTTTCGGCATAAAAGTGAGGTATAGTTGTGAAGGGGGCAGGCGGGTTGTCCCATAGCGGTCGGAAGAAATAGGCAACCTTTTGGCCATGGAGATAAATTCCAAATACAGAAATTGGCACAAGTAACAAAAGTAAGAGACAGAAGAACTTAGGAAATTTTCGTCTCGAAGTGGCACGGGTTCGAAGAGTCATGCCTTGAAGCCTTCACAACTATACCTCAGAATGTTGATGGTCGCCTGTTATAATTTGAGCATAAGGTATTAGAAACAAACAAAGTAACACATTCTCTGGATCTTTTCCTTAAAAACTAAACAAAACAAAACAGAAGAATATTCTAAGAAATCCTTAAAATTGCAAGACATGTTGTTCTTGTTTGTGAGATAAAGGGAATGTTTGTTGATGGATTCCAAAACATGTTCTATAAATTGGAATCTAACTGTTCCATTAAGTCATCTTAGCTGAGCAAGTACATCAGATGCAGCGTCGGGCTTTCAAACCGCGACATCCCACTAGGAAACACAAAAAAAAGTTGGAATCTAAGTGTTTGAAAAGCGAAGAAACAGAATCTAAATAGGAAGCACACAACAGTAATACTATGCAATTGCAAAGACGGAAAGAAACAATAGAGAGAGAAATTACCTAGGAAATTTTTGCTGGGAGTTCATTGAAGGAGCATGAAACTCTCTATTTAGAATACTGTTGTGTTTCTCTTCAATTTGGTTTCTGAGTTTCTCTCTAGAATGAAAGAGGAAAGAAACAAACAAACATTAACAACAACAAGTCAAAAACATTAATTAATCTTCGACACCTCATTCAAAAGCTGTGCCTGTCATCACGTGATTTCGTTTTCTCTCTCTCCTTTTCATATTTTCATCTATCTATTTCAATTTCCACTTTGCATTTTAGATGAGGCAGCAATAAAAATTGAGAAAAACAGCTGCAATTTTTGTTTTGTTTTGTTCACTTCTTTTTAGAAATGTTGGTATTTTTTCTTTTTTTACTTCTTCTGTTATTTATAATTTTATATAATTATTTTTTCCTCCTTTATTTTTAATTAACTTATCTTAAACAATTGGATGTTAGGAAAGTGCTTATGCATCTGCCGCTAGAAATGATGATTTCTATCACCAACAATTATAATAGTCTAGATAATAATAAAATGAGTAATTTTTTTATAAGCTCTAAAGTTTAAATAATTTAGCTTCAAAACTTAAACAAATATTTATATTTACTTAATCATAATTTTTTTAAAAGACAAATACAATTATAAATACTTTTTTATATTTATATAAATTTATGATATAATTATATCTTTTCTTTCTTTATTTTTAATTAACTTCTCTTAAACTATTGGATGTTAAGAAAGTTCTTATGCTTCTGCGACTATAGAAATGATGTTTTTATAACAAAGAGAGCTTTTGCTCGGCAAAAAAATTAAACAGATATTAATCTAGAGGTGGTAGAACCCCTCTCGTCGGCATCCTGAATATGTTTGAGATCTTCCGGACAATCTTCATAACTGCAGTAAATGCATCAGCTAGAAAAACTAAGATTTACCAATGTATCTACTAGGTAGTTCGCCTCCTTATGCACATAAGTTACCGTAACTTCTTACCCCAACACTAACAACTTACGTATTTCCGTGACAAGCGAGCTACCTAAGGTTCGCCTCGAATTATCCTTCTTAATGTCTTCCACCACATGTATGTTATTCACCCTAACTTTCACTTTTTCGAATTTTAACCTCCATGCTACCTTAAGACCTTCAAACTCTCCCCACATCTCTCCAATATACGGATCACCCATCCCTACGAGCTTAGAGAAACCTGCCAGCCACTCCTTATCGCTCCCTCTAATGACACCACCACCCCTGATAATACCGTGGCGAGTTGCTCTATAGTGTTAAGGCAGACCCACCCATTTTCTGGTTTACTTCAACCTATGTTTGTGTTAATCTGATATTCCAATATTCTGAGAGTTTTCTGTAGCACTTGAATGGACGCACATAGCCTTCTTCATACTTTTCCTTGTTTCTCCAATTCCACACGCAATGACACACCGTCGCCCAAAGGCTACTCCATTCTCTTTTCTTACTTGAATTACCAACATTCATCTGAATCCAACTTGCAAGTTTGCCGTAAAAAAAACTATGCCTCAGATGGACAGAAACTCTGTGATACCAAAGATGTTTAACAAGCTGGCAATCCCGGACTGCATGAAGAATGGCTTTCGGGCAATCCAAATAGTAGTCACACCATTTATCCCCTAATCCCATTTCAACTTTTCTCGCATTTGTCATTAAACGATCATGTTTGAGTAACCGAATAAAGCTTCGGATTCTTTCCGGTACTTTCAATTTCCAGATCGTCTGCCAAGTATCATCTGTTATGTTATTGTCGTCTTCACACAACGCACTATACATTTCAAGTCAATACACATCTCCATACGCATGCTCATAATGTTGTTTCGAAGCTATCTGGATAGGTTAATTCAAGTTTGAGCGCAGGTACGAGGATTCACCATTGTTAAGGTTCTAAGCTTCGAATTAGGGCCTTATGATTCAGCCAAAATTAGACGAAACCAAGGGTACCATCATATTCAGGAGCTTGATTCCAATCGATCCTGGTCTCAGAATTTATTTATATTTCATTTTCTAGATTTTATAAGTTGCAGGTGATATAGTTATGGATGATGTTCGTAGGTAAAACCCTTTCCAGGTCAACAAAAACGAAGACCCCCACCCTTGCGCGTGTTTTCTGGTTTGAAGATATATTTTAAAAATTTATTTTATTATATTATTATTGCTTCATTCTAGTAACAGCTAACACGTGTGGCTCAGATGCAAGCATGTGGACCTATCACCAAGAGGACCTGGGTTCGAACCTAGCCTCTACCAACCTATTTTTTTGGCATGTTTTTTTTACACTAACCTTATTTTCTTATTTTCTCATATTTTCTAATTTCTTTTCTATTTTCTTTTCCTTTCAAATATTTGTTCAAATATAATAAAAAACCCTAAAAATATTTTCTTTTTAGATTTAGGTTAATAAAATACTTAACTAATTTTTGACATAAAACTTTTATTTTTTCCTTTTATTTTTAATTAATTATTTAATTAACCTTTAAATTAAACTTTAATTATTTTCTCAAATAAAATCAACTCAAAAAAATGCAAAAATAATTTTCTTTATTAAATTAGTTTTTTCATTAATTCTTAAACACTTCCTACTAACATTGAAAATCTTTTTCTAACATTATTTTCTCTTATTCGATTAAATTCTCGTCTTGATCTTATTTTCCGATTTATTGTAACTGCTTTCAAGTTGTAATAGTTAGGATTTATTTTCTCGCATTTTCCAATATTATGTAGTTGCTCACATGATGTAATAGCCTAACTAGGATTTAATTTCTCGCATTTATTTTCCTCACCTCTTATTATGTATATGCCCCAAAGCCTTGTAATAACGTAGGTTTATTTTCCGCACTTTTACTTTCTGCACTCTTTTATAAACTGTATATACAGTGCTTAGATGTATGGCTAATAGAATTGTATGGCAAGACTAAAATCAACCGTTAGATAACCCTAATTCAAGATTAACATATTTGAAATTAACACACTTTCCACACTTGCACCCCCTAGGGTATCCTCTCTTGTTGCCTTACGAATACAATGGTCATGTCCCTCGAACGTAGGGGTACCATTAGCAAAATTCTCTCGATTCAAAAATCATCACAAAGATCATAGTCCCTCGATAATCCTCGATGTTTCCTACAAATATATGATCTCGTCCCTCAGTTATTGCCCACGAATAAGTGATTATCGTCCCTTCGAATTGCTAAGGTATCCTTACAATGTTGCCTTCAATGACCATACGATGATTCTATGCTTGTCCCTTCACATCCAACGGATCGATTTACCTACCAACTAATGGTATGGATAGCACTATCCTAAAGGAGGAGGAAAATAACAAGAACGACCCTTCTGAGTAGGTAATAAGACTTTTAATTGCTTACTCCAATCTAATCCAAAATACTTTTCACACCTCATACTCTTTTCAAAACTATTTTCAAACAAACACTTTGTATACATTCATACGAGAATCATTACAAAGTTGAACTTTCGAAATATTTTCAAACACTTCGTATACATTCTTGAGGATTGATACAAGAATCGTTATGAAGTCAAAGCAAAATACTTTTCAAACACACACACAAAGCAAGTTTCTAAAAAGTGAGCTAAATCAATTAAGAGCCCGTAGATAACTATGGATAGAAAGGGTGCTAATACCTTCCCTTTTCATAATTACCTCCCGTACTCAGAATCTATCAAAGGACTTTCCTGTTTTTTTCACCTTTCCTGTATTAGATAAAAGAAAAGTCGGTGGCGACTCTTTCTATCTATAACATTTACGATAAAATGCAAAACGAACAAGTCAGTTCTCCTACCGTGTTACAGGACTAGCAACTCTTCTGGGGGAGACTAACCAAAGAGAGGTTACCTTAGGGCTTTAGACCACTTTAATCTCTTTCTGTTTGCTTTGTATGCTTTACCTTGGGTATTATTACTTGTGGGGGATCCTACACCCGGATCCAGGTTTCCTTATGTAAGTAGCAATAGATCATTGTGGCTGTCCGACATAGACCGAAATGGTTAAAATGATGGTCACGGTTAGTGCGACACTTTGGATGTCCTGATGTTCCTCATGTTCAATTGAGGAAATATTTGGCATCTGCGTGGTGTCATCAAGCACTAACTAAACTTTTAGAACCATAATTGACCCATCTTAGCCATTAGAAGGTAGTAAGATGGTCGGTTTTGGTGCAAACTAAGGTTGGTTGATACTCGATGCTACGCTCATTGAGATTCGACTTTTGGGATGTTCGGTAGACCATTTAATATTTTCGTGCACTTGTGGATGTATCAACCATATTTTGTTAAAAATTGGATGAATCTTTAAAAAAACGAAATTTGTGTGATTTTGGATGCGTCTGGAGATGAATCTCTGAATACATAAAGAGAATTTTCATATTTCTAGAAATGTGAGACACATCCCTAAGGTTGAAAAGAGTATTCCCTTGGATTTATGTGAAAAGTTGGACTTGAGGTTATATGCTTATTGTAAAATGTCAAATGATGTTATGCGTATTATTGTGAATTATGTAATGATGTTATGTGTATATTGGAAAATGACAACTAATGATATTTGTATATGGTGAAGATGGATATTGTACTACCTCACTACTATGCATATGTCTAGGAACTACCTGAAGAATAAGGACCAGGTAAACAAAACACCAAGAAGGTACAACAACAAGGGAGAAAGTCAACATAATGTGAAAAGAATAAAATACTACATCAAAATCACATGGATCAACAAATTAACCAACACTAACTTGGGATAAAAATGACGTCAAGAGAAACGGTGGTAAGAGCATCAACGACAAAGTTAATCCTCATACACAAATCAGCAACACCAATAACAACCCTAAAGTGAGTCAGCTGAATGAAAAAGAAAATAAGCATGAGAACATCATCATCAACTCGAAGATTGTAAGAAACAAAGGAAAATTACCCGACAACAAAAATATGATGATCATATGGAAAGTTCAAACAACTTCAGGTTTTTTCGCACATGCAACAACATAAGGCAACATGCACGTAGAAAATACTACAAGAGTGAAATAATCAACATGCATCGGGATATTATCAACAATAGAGATATAATCAACAACCATATACATGGGAATATAAAGAGAAATAGGATGACTTGCGCTACTGATGTTATCTTAAATACCAAGATATGAGGTTTAGGAGAGGTCTTTAGTAACTAGAAAATAAGATCATTGAGGAAATAGGTTGGATTCAGAAAGGCAAGCAAGATTCGTTAACACCTGAAACTATGGCGATGCAAATCGTGATCAATAGATAAATTTTTTATGTCTATATAAATATGGTGTTTGAATTAGACAATAGTAACCTAGTAAATATGATGAATAGTGAAGCTTATAATCTACCCAGAATCCCTGCTGATCTCTTGTGTAAAATGATGAAGACGAATGTAACATTTCATATAATATAAATTATAATAATATCATACAAGTGTTAATTGTTACTGATACAACATAAGTTCCTAACAACTTTATTTACATTAATATCTAAATACTTCAATTTGGCACATAATATAGAAATGCTTAAACAAAATATTAAGATATACATAGTGAAAACTAATCAAATATCATAAATTCTTTGAGCATCTTCAAGCAACTTTGATTCTTCTCTTTCCTACCTTGAATTACCTAAAATTAATAATTATAATGGGTTGAGATAACAATCTTAGCGGGTTCCTCAATCATATGGATCCATTCATCTCTATAGGGTTGTACTACCATTCTCGCACTATTATTATCTCTCTCGTACACTAGATATACAACGAGAATAAAGTAACTCGGTTAGCTTCTTGAAATACACGAATATCATGCACACGATGTGGCTTATTGTCCAACTAAAGGGAATTAAGCCAAATCGATCACAAAGATCATCTAACTAATCTGTTAAATATGGTCGATGCAAAATACCACGCCTCCACTACACAACTATCTAGTAGATATGGTTAATAGATACCAAACACCCATTTCATGGATTACACTATCCACCAGATATTATCGATGGAATCTATATCTCTACTACAAAGATCACAATATATACCAGATATGGTCGATAGATACCAGACATCCACTACATGGATTACATTATCCATAGACATCCATTTCATGGGTTACACTGTCCCCTAGATATTGTCGATGGAATATATACCTCCACTACGTAGATCATCCTTCCCCTCAAATATAATCAATGAAAAAACAGACTTGCACTGCATTGGTTTCACTCCCCCTCGGATATGGTCAATGGAAACCAGACCTCCACTAAAAAAAAGCATCAGACCCTTTCCACCAAATATGGTCAATAGATATCGTCCAATAGATATTGTCAATGGAGTCCAGACCTCTACTGCTTGTAATACACTTAATAGAGTCACAATTGTTCTACTCAATAATTTTTTTATCTTAATCATGACTTTATATAAGCCTTGGATACTGGACAAGCACATATATGGGCTAATCTCACTAATCACAATATGATTATTCTCATGGATTTCCATACAATTATATCACAATCATAAATAATTTAATTTTCATAACCTAAGTTACCTTTACTTATTCCATTCCCCTAGTTATAACCTTAGGTTTATCCTAACTCTTCATCAAGGTTGTACTTCATTCATTAGACATTTAATACTTACACATTAGATCATAATCATGAATTACACACAATAGTTTACCATATCTCTCCATCTAATGATTTGGGATACAACCACGGTTCCTATCTTTACCCGGTATGAAATTGGACTTACTTTCATATATATATATATATATATATATATATATATATATATATATATATATATATATATATATATATATATATCCCTACAATAATCGGAGCTACCATTCTTATTTTATGGTGAAAGCACGAGACAAGATATTTAACCAACTTCAATTTCATCATGTCACACATGATAGTTATCATCACCATCCTCTCATTCATTGGCATAAAAATCATGTTTTTACTTCACCATCCCATGGAGCATTGAAAGAGATTCCCAATACATCTGGCCTCGCATAAATAAGAAATATGAATCCTATTTTATGATAAAAATAGGAAATAAAATTTCAGAACCCTCGCTTAGCGAGCTCAAGGCGAGATCCGGGAGAGGTGAGGTAGAAAGCTCAAGTCTGTAGATTTTCTCTTCCTCACTTAGTGATATCCAAGCGAGCCATCGCCTAATGAGCTTCCATCGAGGTTCAAGCAAGGTGAAACAAAATGCCATTTCCCCCAATTTTCACTACCTCGTTTAGAGAGACATGTCCTCTCCTAACAAGGTTAGCATAACAATTTTGTTCTGTGAATTGATATGCTCGCCTAGAGAGAGTGACAGAACACCACTTATAGGAAAGCATGAATGCTCGCTTAGCGGTCCTTTCTCTTGCTTAGCGAGAATCACAAAACAAGACCAATGGAAAACTGAAACTGGAATATTTAGGATATTGCATAGAATTTAATTTGAGATGTTAATATTTCTACCTGGTGCATTAGAATTGAATATTTAAGTATTTAATTTATTATCTACGGAGTTTGCAACATAAATATGTTACATGTAGATTTTTCTATAGATTTTGAATTAAATGCATTTTTTTCCAGATTTTTAAAAGATTGGTACCTAATTTTTATGCATATTATCATAATTTTTTAATTATTGGGTAATTTATGTGGGGGTGTATCAATTTATTTTTAAAATCGGATAAAAATACCATTTATTTATAATATTTTTATGGTGATTTTTTACCTACGCACTTGTTGCGGAAATTGCTACGAAAATACACTATATGCAAATTTTTCCATAGGTTTTAGATTATATGCAATAATCCGATAATAACCACTTTTATATGTGAGTATCAAGTGTTGGTTCTTGTCATGCAACAACAACATTCTCCACATTGTCAGGTTTTTCAACTCAAACAATATTTTGAATCAGTCCAGTTATTGAAGAAACCCGAAATAAACCGGTATATAACCAAACCGAACCAAACAAATCTAAATCTGAAAAATAAATCGATTGAAAGTTGGATCTATCAATCTCATCTGTGGGTTGGTCCGGTTCGGGTGTTTGGGCCCGAATCCAAACCAAACCGATGTCCAACCCTAGTTCAACTCACCTTTTATTTGTTTTTTGATGTGGCATCATGTTACCTATTGGCTATTTAGAATACATAGATCAATGTTACCTAAAACTAAGTAAGGTAATTTAAAAGACTTTAAATTACATAACTTCTTACCAAAATCTCAACATCTTAACCAAAATGATAAATTAAAAGACTAATGTTACCACGCTAAATGCTAAAAACAAAAAACTCAATGTTACCTAAAACTAATGTAATCTTCATGTCATGTCCTCAACATCTTACCAAAATGATAAATTAAAAGACTTTAAATTACATAACTTCTTACCAAAATCTCAAGCTAGAATAAAAGAGAGAAAAAATCTAAGTTTCATGTTACCACGCTAATTGCTAAAAACAAAAAATTCATTCTGGTGTTCTTAAGCAACCTCCAGGAAGAAGGAACTTAAATTTATCTGCATTTTCTATCAAGTAAGCTGGAAGATTAACAGCAGACCCCGAACGAGGTATTGGCCCCAACTTTTTAATCAACTCGAGGAACGAGTATTCTTCGGGTAGCATATCAAAAAGATCACTTCCTTTGCAAATAAGTTCTTGAATTCTTGAATGACGAAGGAAAGATTTTCGTTTAACACGGTTTGCGTGACTGTAAGCAGTCATTTTGAAGACAAAATTTGAGATATACCGTAAGCAAAAGCTACAATGCCATCCCGCGTCTGATAATATAAGATCAGTCAGACGTGAGTGCCGGTAATGTGTACGAGGACCATAAATGTGGGCGCTCGGTTTATAGTTAATGGAGCCCACGGGATACTCGAACGAGTACAAGTAGTTTCTTAATTCAAGATGCATTATGGGAGGAATCCCGTCGCACCATTGAAGAAGTTTCAAAGCTTGAGGACTTGGAATCTCATCTGCATCTGACATGAGAAGAATGTCACCATTGGAAATCCCCGCATCGTGTATTAATGAATTCATGGCTCCACGTTGTCTTGACTCAAGCACAAACGGGTCCTCGTTTGATCCATGGTCATAAATCCGGTCGGCAAACGAGCCATGGACAACTTTCTGTTTAGCAAATGCAAATCTTTCCTTGTTGTTGACAAAGAATAGAGGCTTTGGAATGCCTGTGAATGTGGTATAGGACTCGAGGATCACGAATTTATGCACGTATGGATAAAGTTCATGCCATCGAATCTCTAACAAGTCTAACTCATTACTGAAGATAATTGCATCATAAACGCGGCGAGGCTGGGAACGAAGTGACCAACCATGAAGCTGGCAGAGGTGATCCATAGATACATTTTCGGCATAAAAGTGAGGTATGTTTGTGAAGGGGGGAGGGGGACTGTCCCATAGGGGTCGGAAGAAATAGGTAATCTTTTGGCCATTGACATAAATTCCAATTGCACAAATTGGCACAAGTAATAGAAGTAAGAAATAGAAGAACTTACTAAGAAATTGTTTATACATCTGCCGCTATAGAATAGATGATTTTATCACCAACAATTATAATACTCTAACTGTAGGGATAATTGTTTCAGCAAGATTAGAGATTTTTCAATTTCTTTAGTACCTCATATTTACGGGGAGGAGAATCCATCTGAGATAAATTAGCTAATTTAGGTATTTTAGTTACTAATTTTACTTTGTGGTCGGTATACACAAGTATGTATTTCATTTCCATCCAAGCGAAGTTGAGATATCTAATTTTAGGATTAGATAAATTTGAGATATAGCTTAATGTCCACTCATTTTTTTTATCTATTTTTATTTTATATTATTGAGCTTTGACCCCTTTTTGAAAAATAAAATAAATAAATAAGTAATTATTTATAAACTTTAAAGTTTAAATAATTTAGCTCCAAAACTTAAACAAATATTTATGTATTATATCATAATTTTTTTGAATTGTTAAAGCATTATAACTATTTTTTGCGATCAATACTTATTTGTATTAATTTAGAAATTTTTCTCACATATTTTATAAATGTTTATTATTTTATTTTATTTTATTTTCATTAGAAGTACTTGATTTTGCTTATGCATTATAACTTTTAATATTTAATTGAGTTGGTTTCTACTTTGAAAATTTTATTAACTTTTATTGTTTTTATTTTTGTCCTCAATTTTTTATAAGGTTACAAATATATATTGTACATGTTATTTATATATGATGCAAGTATTAAATTGTTGTTAACTTTTCATATAAAAACACAGTAAATATAAAAGATATTCGTATACTATTAATATATTTTAAATTGTTATATGAAATTATTTATAAAAAAAAAGTTCACTAACATTCTCTCTACTACGACTAGTTAAATTTAAAAAAAAAAAAGAAAAAGTGTTAACAGTGGCAGAGAGAGCAGAAGAAGCCAACAAATGAATTTTCTTGTCTTCATGAAATTTCAAGAGTCTCAGTGGTTATATATTTAGTGTTTTTTTATCTCTGTTTTTGTAGATGGGCACTTGGGGGTTGTAGTTTGTTTGTCATTTCAATAAATCTCTTACTTTGGAGGATTCACTTAAATGTTTGTTTATTATGTCTATTCAAAATTAATGGCTATTTCAAACCTTCACAAACTTCAATTTGCCAGAGGTTTTCAGAAGTGCAATCTTTCCTTTTCCAGCCATGGTTATCCCAGATGTGGTTATAGGACCAGCCGTTTACCTTTTGCTTCTATGCACACATCAGACCCTAAGGTACTTTCAGGTCATCTAACTAGTTCTTTTATTAGATTTGGACATTTGATTGCTTATTTAGATAACGGGCAATAAGAATCCTTGAAAAAAGTAAGGTGTATTGACTAATTTTATAGTGCGTTCTCCTTATTGTGATGTTTAGCCTTGATGTTAAATGTTGGCTCTCATGTTAGAATTTATCACTGTAACGTTGAAAAAGAGAGTATCAATATGATTTTATTTGTGCAATGTTTTTTATATCTAACATAAATAAAAAATCAAGAACAAGGTTCAAGCACATGCTTGTATAAACTGTGAACACGTGAACATTCGCTAGCCTGTTTATAAATGTAAAAACTAGTATGCTATTAATACTGGCAAGAATGTTCATTAGATCATCATTTGATTGCTTATGAAATATCATGACATTTGTTGTTTTCATTCCTTATCTCTCTTGATGTTATAAATTCTTGTTTTCATATTAAAAAGTTAAACTTTTGTCAGGTAGACTCATTGCTGGATGGCGTAAAATGAGATGATAAAGGTTTGGCTGTGGCAATAACTTAGAATGTTGACACATGGGTCATACTAATGCAAGGCCTTGCAAATAAAGAAGTCTGGTAAATCAAAATAAAGAAGAGTGCTACAAACACTTTTTCAACAATGTCTCTACCTAAAATAATGGGATCCACTCATCAAAAAAAGTATGGATAATATTCAACTTTTATGTCACGAAGGCAATTTTGTAATACTCATGGCTCTTACTTCACTTCCCCTGTTAATTACCGTAATTTCTTGTTTATGTCATACATCCAGCTCCAATATTTTGCTTATATTTGTATTGAAAGTATGATGTAAGATCAGACCCAAAATTTCCACGTAATTACTTTATGATACTTTTTAAATTTCTTCAATTTGTTTTTCTTTTTCTGTTGACTCATATTCTTATACATAGGCACACAATATTATAATTGGCTGATATGAATAAATTAGCTTAATATATATAATTGTAATGTATAATATTTCATTTCACCATGCAGGAAATTGACAAGAAGATACTATCATTGGGTTATAGTGAACTGACTGCAGAGATCATATTTATGGATGCAAAAGAGTCCTATGGTGGGGGAGCCATTGTCTTGACAACTGGGTTTATGACAGGAAATGGTGACATAAAGCAGAAATTTACTTAATGTTTCTTTCTTGCTCCTCTAGAGAGAGGCTATTTTATTTTGAATGATGTTTTCAGATATCTTGATGAAAATGAAATCAAAGAGTCTGATCATGCAATTGGTGTTGTGTGAATTTGTTTATAAATTGAAATCAAAGATATTTTAATAAAATTAATTTTTATTTATTTTTAGTTTATAAATTGGTGTTCTATGATTTTGTTTTCTTTAAAATCAAAGTATTTTAAATTAAATTTTTATTTTTATATTATGGTTATTTTAATATATAATTTAAAATGATTTTAAAAAAACTTGAGATGTAAATTTTCTGCGGATTTACTTGCAGATTTACCTAGAATTTTTTTTCTCGAATTTTCTTGGGAATTTTTCTGCGGGTTTTCCTACAGCAAATATTATCCACGAAGATATTAGTTGGGGACAAGAAACCCAAGAAAAATCCGCATAAAACATATTTTCTGCAAATCTTTTACTCAAATCCGTAGGATATTCCGCAGGAAAGCAGTGCCAATAACTTAATTTATTATTTCATTTTAATCTCTTAATTGATAAAAATTAATTTTAAGTTCTCATGAACAAATCTATTAACCAATTTGATATATTTTTTATATAAATTTGCAACAAAAAAAAGTTGATTAATGTTAATGTGAGAACCCTATTGACATGATTGGTCACAGTGAGTCCGTAAATGTTACAGTAATAAAACGCGTCTTCCACCTTCATTCTTCTTTGCTCATAAACATAAATTTTTTGTATCAAACTTTGTGTTTATGTTGTTTGGAATTACTATAATTTGAAAAGTAAATCAATAATTGGTAGTCACTTTATCTACTACTCAAGTATGTAATATACTTATATACTGTCTAGATAAATAGATCAGGAATTTTTTTTAAATAAACAAACACCCCTATTAATTTGCATTTTAAATAAAGTTTTAAAAACTAATTTTATACCAATTTAAGATTATTTTCCTGTCTTGCCCCTATTTCTATAAAGAAAAAATTAAATATGACCATTTTAATTTTTTTTATTCTTTCTAATCTACTCTACATTTAACCATCCCATTACATTTAATGGACGAAAGCTACTTTTGAAATGGACCATCGCCCATTGAAAGCCACAACCCCCATATTTTTTGGTTATATATACTATTTTAATATTTTAAATTAATTATTTTTATAAAAAACTTATATTTTGACAAAATAAATATTTTAATAATTTTTTATTCTATTTAAAAAAATAATTTTAATTTATTAAAAAATTAAATATAGAAATTAGAAGCACAAAAATTGTCAAAACATTACCACCAAATTTTATAATATTATATGGTGTGTTACGTATATAAAATGAGTTACATTGTTAGACTAAGTACAATGCAGTGTTAAATAAATTATTTAATAATTGAATGCTTACAATGAAGTATGGAATGATATGTTAAAAATGATGTGAATTAATTGGTGTTAAAAAGATTCAACATGTTGAATGAGGAAGGAGTGGGGCCACATAATACTTTGCAAAATCTAATTGGTTGTTGTGATTATTTAGATTTTTAGTGTGTTGTGAATGGTGGTGGAATAAGGTGTTGAATTTTATTAAACAAAACCATTGTAGTGAGTAAAACTTAAATGAATGTTGAATTATTAGGTGGAAGAAAGAGAAGACGACGTAGAGAATTAAAAGTGAATAAGTAGGGTATTAAATAATAAAATCATTGTACATAGTCTTAGATTAAAACTAAAATGCATCAAAGAATATGTCACTACTTTAATCTATTGGGGTTTTCTTCTTTGACATTTTCTTATTTGTTTCTCTATTAATGTCACTCTATTTGGTGAACCCTTTCATCTTTTCTAGAAAGTGATTTGGCCAAGTTTCAATTTTTATAAATTGTGTGGTACACTTTGATAATGTCTTTGGTATAAGACATCTTAGTTTCAAATAAACATGAAAAAATGTTGTTTTTGTACTGCTAAGCAATACACATGATCCGCTCAGATGGATTTTGAGCTGGCTTATTCCGGAGTGGAAAGAATATTTTCGAGAAACCATATAGTGTTAAATAATATACCCAATCATAAGTAAGATGTTTTATTTTTGGTAAGTGCATCCATTTGTCAAACGGAATCAGACTTTCTGATTGTAACAAATGCTTGTCTTCTATCTGAATCATTGTTAGAGCTTCCGATTACAAGGCCACACCTCAATTTTCTGACCTCCTTGCGGACCCATTGTAGCATATGTTCAGGAACCATACAATCTTATTTATTTGTAAATTATGCATAGACATCTACCTCGACAACAACCAGTCGAACACTTGGTTTAACTACATCATCCGGTTCATTTGTTTAACATCATACTTTACTTCAATCGCTTTAACATCCACACTCACAATAACTTTAGGAAACATATCCAGCTACACCAAATCTAATAATATCAATAATAGAAAAAAAACAACTTTAAGACTTAAACTATTAGGGCAATTGAGATATGCATCTCCGGACCACACCAAATATTCTCCAGAGATGCATATTCGGACTCAACGTTCTTTTTTAGCTCAACAATCACATTAATTCAATGAACAAGGGATGAAATGAATGAATTTTACCCGTAATTTCAACTTCTTTTGCTTTCTTTGATGTGATGAAATACAATAATGATGTTTTGGTGCTGAAAAATAGATTTAAAATGAAAGATTTTTTTTAAGGGTTTTGAAAATGGAGTGTTGTTTGAGCATGAATAAGAAGATTATATAATGTGGTGTTTTATCCAATTTCCAGATTTACATCTTCTCATATGCATCTTCAGAAACATCAACGTGTTGTAAATTAAACCAACTCACTGAATAAAAATATCATATATGAGTGCAAGGGGTATCTCAGAGATGCATCTTCGGATACACCAAAATAAGATACACTGAGATGCATCTTTGAACCATATTTTGTTCAAAATTGGGTGAATATTAAAAAAGAAAAGATTTATGTGATTTTAGATGCGTCCAAAGATGCACCTCTGAACGCATAAAGAGATTTTTGATTTCTAGAAATGTGAGACGCACCCCTATGAGTGGAAAGAGTATTCCCCTGAATTTATGTGAAAAGTTGGACTTGAGGTTATATGCTTATTGTAAAATGTCAATGATGTTATACTTATTATTGTGAATTGTGTAATGATGTTATGTGTATATTTGAAAATTAATAACTAATGATATCTATATATATGATGATGGATCATTTGATGTTATAAGCACAATGTGAAATGTTAAGTGGTCGTACATGGTGTCACGAGAATTGTGTTCTCGCATTTATGCTACCCCCACTATATTAATACCTAATAATTTGTAAAATGTATTCTCACCATTTTGTCTCTATGCCTCTCCGTGTGAACCTATATATAGATTATTCTTAGGTTGAGGTTGAGGAGTAGTCATGGAAGATGGTGTAGAAGAACACTTCAATAATTTTTCCTTTGGATTATGTTTTTCTAACTTTTAAGTCATCTAATTAAGTTGAATTAGAATAAAGGCTATAATGTTGTAAAATTATGGTTTGAATTTTAATCAGAAGTATTTTGGTTTGAAAATTAAAACTAAATATCCATATTTATATTAATACTTAAATTCTGTTTTGTTCCTAATACCCGATGTGAGACTTAGATGAATATACTTTTAAACCCAACAATAGGACCGTTCATGAAACCTTAACAAAATGTCCTAGTTGAGTGCATGAATAAGATCATTTGGACAGAGTAATGTATGTTGTTGGGAGCTGAATTACCAAAGAAATTTAGAGAGGTAAAGTTGCATTGCCTAGATACAACTTACTTGATCAACAAATGTCAATCCAAAAAAATAGAGTTAAAGAAATGTGTGGAAGTTTGTAGTGAGAATTTGATAGACTACTATAACTAGAAGTTTTTCTAAGCTTTGGTGTTTAGGAATATCATGCAAAATAATATTGATGATAGGAGTATGAAGTTTTTTATTGGTTATCCTGAAGGTGTGAAGGTGTACCAATTATGGAGGATGGAACTTGGAGGCCACAAGTAGGAATGTTACTTTTGATGAGGCATGTATGAGAATGAAGTTCTAAGACTTAGAAGTGAAAGAATAAAAAAAATATGGTATATAAAATCAGTTTGATGTGAGGGTTTCTACCAGAGAGACGAGAGATTTGGAGGATGCAAAGGTTCTTGCTTCTAACTATAGTGAAAGAAAACCTACATTCAATCCATATTATTGGTTGGCACGTGATATAGTGAAGAGAGAGATTGTGCTACCTCACTAATATGGATAGGTCTAGGAACTACCAAGAGAATAATACCAGATATACAAAACACCCGAAAGGGACAACAACAAGGGAGAAAGTCAGCAACACGTGAAAAGAATAAAAGACTACATCAAAAATCACAGAGGTCAGCAGAATCACCAACACCAACATGGGATAAACATTGATGTCGAGAGAAAGGGAAGTAGGAGCATTAGTGGCCAGGTTAATCCTTACACCCAAATCAACAACAGCAATATCAACCCAAAAATGAGTCACAAGAATGAAAAAGAAAATAAGCATGGTAATATCATCAACAACTCGAGGATCGAAAGGAACAAAGTAAAATTACCAGAACATCACAAAGATAGTGATCGTACGAAGAGTTCAGACAACTTCTGGGTTTTTCCCACATGTAGCAACATAAGGTAACGTGCACCTAGAAAATACTACAAGAGCGAAGAATCAACATGAATCAAGATATTATCGACAACAATGATATAATCAACAACCTTATACATGGTAATACAAAGAGCAACATGGTTACTTGTGCTAATGTCGCTATCTTGAAGACCAACGAGGTATAGGTTTAGGAGAGGTATTTAGTAACTAGAAACATGACATTTTTGAGGAAATAGGCTGGATTCAGGAAGGCGAGCAAGATTCATTATCAACTGAAATGATGGTGAAAAAATAGTGATCAAGAGATTGATTTTTTGTAGCTATACAAACATGGTGTTTGAATCAGACAATAGTGACCTAGTGAAGATGAAGAATAGTGAAGTCGGCACACTACCCATATAATATAAATCTGCCCCGTATAATATAAATCTATAACAATATCATACAAGTGTCAATTGGTATTGCTACAAGATTAGTTCCTATCAACATCATTTACATTCACGTCCAAAATACTCAAATACATAAATTTTCCACATAAAATAAAAAATGTCTAAACAAATTACAAAGATATACATACTGAAAACTAATAAAACATCATAAATTCTTCGAGTGTCTTCAAGCAACTTTGGTTATTCTCTTTGAAATCAATAATTATAGTGGGATGAGATAATAATCTTAGTGGATTCCCCTATCTTGTCGATCCACTCGACTCTACAGTGTTGTACTACCATCTCGCACTACCAGTATACTATATCTCTCGCACATTAGATATGTGATGAGAATAACAAATCTCTGCATAAAGAGAATTAACTAAAGGGAATTAACAAATATCTCCCGACATACACAAATATCATACACACAATGTCCTTTATCGTATAACTAAAGGGAATTAACCTAAATCAGTCAAAAAGATAATCTAACTAATCCTTCAAATATGGTCGGTGGGAAATACCAGACATCCACCGCATGGATTACTCTATCCACCATATATTATCGATGGAATCTAGATCTCCACTGCATATATCACAACATCTAATTTATATGGTCAATGGATACCAGACATCCACTACATGGATTAGACTATCACCTAGATATTGTCAATGTAATCTAGACCTCCATTGCGTAAATCATCCCCTCTCCTCATATATGGTCAACAGAAACCAGACCTCCACTACATGGGTTACACTTCCCATCAGATATGGTCAATAGACACCAAACCTTCACTTAAAGGAATACACCAAACCCTTTCCACCAAATATGATCAATGGATACCAGACATCCATTATATGGATTTTACCATCCAATAGATGTTATCAACAGAGTCCAGACCTCCACTGTATGGAATACGCATAATAGATTCGCGATTGTTCAACTCAATAATTTGTCTATCATGATCACGACTTTATATAAGCCTTGGATACGAAACAAGCACAAATACGAGTTATTCTCACTAATCAAGACATGATTGTTCTCATGGATTTCCATACGATTATATCACAATCATACATAATTTAATTTCCATAACCTAAGTTACCTTTACTAATGCCATTCACCTAGTTATAACCCTAGGTTTATCCTAACTCATAATCAAAGTAATACTTTATTCATTAGTCATTTGATACATACACATCAGAACATAATCATGAATTACACCAAAAAATTTATCACATCATCCCATCTAATGATTTGGGATACAAACATGATTTCTATCTTTACCTAGTATTATGGAATTGGATTTACTTTCTAATATATCATACCTTACATTAATTGGAGCTACCATTCCTATTTTATGGTGGAAACAAGGGATACGATATTTATCCAACTTCAATCTCATCATGTTATACACATCTAAATAAGATATCTAATAGAGCATTGAAATAGATTTCTAACACATTTGGCCTCACATAAATTGGAGTTACGAATCCCATTTTATGATAGAAATATGAAACAACATTTCAGAACCCTCGCATGACGAGCTAAAGGCGAACTCCAGGTGAGGTGAGGCAGAAAGCTCAAGTTTGTAGATTTTCTCTTCCTCGCTTAGTGATATTCAAGCGATCCATCGCTCAGCAAGCTTCCATAGAGGTTCAAGCAAGGTGAAAGAAAATGCCATTTTTGTCCAAATTTTCACTATCTTGCTTAGCGAGACATGTCCTCTCCTAGCGAGGTTAGTAGGATAATTTTATTCTGTGTACTAATACTCTCGCCTTGTGAGAGTGACACAACACCGCTTCTAGAAAAGCTTGAAAGCTCGCTTAACAATCATTTCTCTCGTTTAACGAGAAACGCAAAATAAGACCAATGTAAAAATGAAACATGAATATTTAGACTATTGCATTTGAATTGAACGAGATGTTAATTTTTCTACATGGTGCATTAGAATTGAATATTTAAGTATTTGATTTTTTATCTGCAGAGTTTGCAAATTGCAACAAAGATATTTTAGACATAGATTTTTCTATAGATTTTTAATTATATGCAATTTTCCCATATTTTTAAAAGATTGGTACCTAGTTTGTATACATATTTATCATATTTTTCAAAATATCTGATAATATATGTGGGGGTGTATCATATTTTATAAAATCTGATTGAAATACTATTTGTTTATAATATTTTTATGGTTGATTTTTTTACCTACGCAATTGTTGTGGAAATTGCTGGAAAAAACATTACGTGCGTATTTTTCTCTAAATTTTAAATTATATGCAATTTTTGAGTTTTTGAGTTTTCAAAAGACCGATACCTAATTTTACGCATTTTACCGATCTTTTCAAAATATCCCATAATTGTAAGCATTTTTTACTGGATTTTTCAAGATTATTCGATAACAATTATTTTTATAATATTTTTAGTGTCTAATAAAATCTGCGAAATTTGTTGTAGAGCTTCTGCTAAAATATTTTACCTTTGAATTTTTCTATCCATTTTGGATTATGAGATTTATGATTTTTTTTACTGAATTAAAGAAAAAACAATGATATCAATAAAAATACATACCAAATTTTGTGTATGGCCTACCGTTCCTAACATATGCTTAATAAAAATAAAAATAAAAAGTATTATTGGTATTACGAAAATGTGAGTATCCATTATTGGTTCTTGCCCTGCAACAACAACATTGTCCATGTTGTCAGGTTTTTAAACTCAACGAATAGTTCATTCTTCTTTTTTTTTTTTTTAATGTTATTTTAGTTTTTTTTTATTCCTTACAACTTGTCAAGTCTTGTCTTTGTTTATTTGTTTGGGTTCAACTCTCCTTTTATTTGTTTTTTGATTTGGCAACATGTTTCCTATTTGCTATTTTATATTAGTGTATGTCGTGCGTAACACAACCCATGACAGCATAGAGGTATTAGTTTTCTTGACTATTTTTATTAAATATTTACATACTCTAAGATATATTTTTATCTTTTCATCTTTTACATTTTGCAAATTACATAGATCATTGTTACATAAAACAAAGCAAGGTAAACAAGTAAGCAGTTTATGTCTAATGTAATCTTCATGTCATGTTCTTAACATCCTATCAAAATGATAAATTTAAAAGATTTTAAATTACATAACTTCCTACCAAAATCTCAAGCTAGGTTCTATAAACTGAAAGCTAGAATGAAAAGAAAAAAAATCTAAGTTGCATGTTACCATGCTAAGAGCTAAAAACAAAAACTAAAAAACACTCATTCTAGTGTTCTTAAGCAACCTCCAGGAAGAAGGAACTTAAATTTTTTTGCATTTTCTATCAAGTAAGCTGGAAGATAAATGGCAGATGCCGAACGAGGTATCGGCCCCAACTTTCTAAGCAACTCCTGGAACGAGTATTCTTCGGGTAGCATATCATAAAGATCGGCTCCTTTGCAAATAAGGTCCTGAATTCTTGAAGGACTAAGGAAAGATTGATGTTTGACACGCTCTGCGTGACTATAAGCAGTCATTTTAAAGACAAAGTCTGAGATATACCGTAAGCAAAAGCTACAATGCCATCCCGCGTCGGATAACATAAGATCAGTCAGACGTGAGTGTCGGTAATGTGTACGAGGACCATAAATGTGGGCGCTCGGTTTATAGTTAATGGAGCCCACGGGATACTCGAACGAGTACAAGTAGTTTCTTAATTCAAGATGCATTATGGGAGGAATCCCGTTGCACCATTGAAGAAGTTTCAAAGCTTGAGGACTTGGAATCTCATCTGCATCTGACATGAGAAGAATGTCACCATTGGAAATCCCCGCATCGTGTATTAATGAATTTATGGCTCCACGTTGTCTTGACTCGAGCACAAACGGGTCCTCGTTTGATCCATGGTCAGAAATCCGACCGGCAAACGAGCCATGGACAACTTTCTGTTTAGCAAATGCAAATCTTTCTTTGTTGTTGACAAAGAATAGAGGCTTTGAAATGCCTGTGAATGTGGTATGGGACTCAAGGATCACGAATTTATGCACGTACGGATAAAGTTCATGCCATCGAATCTCTAACAAGTCTAACTCATTACTGAAGATAATTGCATCAAAAATGCGGCGAGGCTGGGAACGAAGTGACCAACCATGAAGCTGGCAGCGGTGATCCATAGAGATGTTTTCGGCGTAAAAGTGAGGTATGTATGTGAATGGGGGAGGGGGACTGTCCCAAAGGGGTCGGAAGAAATAGGTAATCTTTTGGCCATGGAGATAAATTCCAATCACACAAATTGGCACAAGTATCAGAAGTAAGAGACAGTAGAACTTTGGAATTATTCGTCTAGAAGTGCCACGTGTTCGGGGAGGCATGCCTTGAAGGGAAAATGATTAAGAATTATAATTGATTTTCCCAATTCAACGATCACCTGTTACAATTAAAGCATAAGGTATCAGAAACAAACAATATAAAATTTAAGAACACCAATGAGACTAATACCCAAGATCTATAAAAGAGAGTCCTAAATCTCAACCCAAAACCTTAAAGCAGTAATATATGTGACTTTTTTTCTTATAAATATAACATTTGACTTATTCATAAACAAAATAAACCAGACAAAATCCAACAATCTACTCATTCAGAAACAAAATTACACATGCATCAAATTCTAATGGTAGAGAACATAAATTGAAAAGTTGGAATCTAAAAACGACAATGATATGCAATTGCAAAATCGAAAGAAAAAAAATAAAACAAGAACAAAAATTGCTGCAAATTTAAAAACAAATGTGAGAGAGAAATTACCTAAGAAAAATTGCTGCATCAAGAGATATCGTTTACTCTCACTCTTTTTTATATTTAGAAAAGAAGAAGAAACCGATAGCGGTGGCGGAGGGAACGGAAGGAGCCAACAAATAAATTTTCCTGCCTATTCGGCACGTCCTTCTCTACGTTCTGTTTTTGTTAATATGTTATTCTAACATTATTTTCTTTATTTAACTTTCAATTTTGTACTTATTAGTTGGATCGCATCTCATTTTTAAATAATTGATTGATAAATGTCCTTCTTAGACATTAAACATTATGATGGAACAAATCCAAATGAAATAAATTTAAGCACACTCACACAAATTATAAAGGAAAAATAGAAAATATTATTATCATTATATCAATAATAATGATAAGTTAATTATTTTCTCTCTAATTTTGTTTCCCAAATTTAATATATTTATAATCGTCCCTATAGAAATTTTGGATTTAGTTGGATACATCAATATCTTCAATCAAGTATACACTATGATTTATTATTAAGTCACGTTTTTATTTTGTTTTTTAATTTAAAATAAATTAAAATTTTAATATAATTTATATTAAAATTATCAGTATTTTGGTAAAGATGTTCCGATATAATAGATATGATATTTTATCAGATAGTTTGAGATCCTTGTTAGAAGATGATCCTCTATATTTACATATTTTAAAAAATACTTTTCTATAATTTTCTTTTTTATGGACTTAGATTCTTTTTTATATCAAAAATAAAAAATAAAAAAAAGTTACGAATATTTTATTTTAATTTAATTTTAGTTTATTCTAATAATTAAAATTAATTTTGTTCAATAAAAATAAGATTTAATTAATCTCGTACTGCATTAACATTTTAGTTTCGTTAAAATATATCAATTTAGCTTTAATTTATTCTGATCACTAAAATTAATTTTTCTCAATAAAATATAAGGTTTAATTAATCTTGTACTCCATTAACTTAATTTATAATTTTATTTTAATTTTTTTAATTAATAAACATTACTTTTAAATTCTCAAAAACATCTCATTTCATTTCTCTTACATTTTGATAAAATTTCTTAATTCACCCCATAATTTTTTAGTGCATCACGTGAAATTTCACTACTGCCTCCTGGAAATCGAAAATATACTTCCGATTCGGCACCTTATACCATGCAAATCATGTTAAAAAGGGTTGAGTGTAAATCGGAAGTTTACTTACGGTTTGAAACAGAAGTATATTTTTGATTTCTGGATGCACTTAAAGGGTGCCAGAACATTTCCTCTTCCCGTAATAGAAAACTTAAAAAAAAAAACAAACTCAAACCCTCTCAATCACTCTCTTCTACCCTTTCTCTCAAAATCCAATTTTCCTCAAACAATCAACACAAACCATCAACCATTACTTAAATACAACAAGTAACGGAATCAAACAAGCAACAAACATCTTCAATCAATCAAGTAAGTGATTTAATACATTTTTAGAGTTTATGTAATTTCTATTGAAATTAGTGAAATAGGATTTTAAATGTGTTGTTTTTTGCAATATATATATCATTAGGAGTCATTATATAAGTGTTTGTAAACTGTTTTTGACGATCAATCCGTGTTTTTTTTACACATTTGGGATGTTGGGGGTGGGGTTGTACAAAGCTATGTTTCGCAGAGGAAACCGGAAGTTTATTTCCGGTTTCATGGCATAAACAAAACCGGAAGTTTATTTCTGGTTTCTTGTCTGCATTATTTTTTCTTCTTTTTTTCCTCTATAAGCCATATACTAACGTTTCGTTCTTACTTCTACAGGAGATATGTCTGAGAGACCGTCACGTTTGAGGCATGGTCGGGTTGCACAACATGCTTCTGTGCAGAGAGAGAGAGGACTCAGGCCACACATGTTCCTTTGACATCCGGATAGGCTATGTCCAAGGCACATTCTACTAATTCCGATTCTACACCTTCTACTTCTTCCTCTAGTAGCAGACAGGATTCTCCAGTCCATCCCTCCCCACATCCGTCCTACTGCAGACACACATTCTCACCACCGCAGATTTTTGAGACAGGATCCTCATCTGCCTCACAGGCGGGGCCATCTGACATCTAAGGTGAGACATAATGCTACACCCCCAGTACATAGGGTACCAATGCCACCTGAGGTACCAGTGGCACCGGCGGTAGAGGCGGCACCAGAGGCACTAGCGGCAGAGGTGGCACCAGAGGCACCACAGGTTCCTCAAGTCTTTGGAGGGAAACTTCTGACTTATCTGTGCTCGCTCTTTATTCCACCCATGTGGCTAGACATATATGAGATGAAGAGGTATGAAATTTATAGTTATATTACAGTTATTAATCATGTTATGAATAATATTATGAATTCTAACAGTGAATTTTTTCTTGCAGGATCACGATACACTGAAGGTCATAAGCCACAAGAGAAAGATCAACAAGCTAACTCCCCTTCTCGAGCCATGGTTTGATGATCTACTATGCATTACAGGTTTGAGAGACTTGGCCTTTTGTGGATATAGCGTGCTCTATAACACCCGTATTTAATTAAATATTTTAATTAAATATTATCGAATATCTTCCGATTAATTATTGGTTATGTCAAATTTGTGGTTTAAGTCGTTAAGTTGATAGTGGGGTAAAATTAGTCGGAAAAAATAATAATAGAATTTATTATTATATTTAGAATTATTAATTAAATATGGTTAAGTTAATTATAGGGGTGAAATAGCATTTTGAGGAGTAATAGTTAGTAGACCCAATGTGAGTTAGTAGCCCATTATTATTTTTTAAGTGACTTAGGTAGTATATGAAAAGAATAGTACATTTTTAAAAAATTATGTAGCAGTAGCAGTAAAAGAGGAATTGGGAACAAGGGATTGCTAGCAGTGAGGAGAAAGGCTCAAATTTGCAGTCTGAGAGTTGCTTGTTCCGATCAAAATTTCGAGCTCCATTCAATCCAAAGGTAAGGGGTGAGGTTCAACTAATATAATTGATTGTATGATAATTTTTATGTGAGATTTAGGATTATATAAATTTACTGTCAAATCTATGTCTTGTGACGAAATTGATCGATCTGTGTTGAAATTATGTTGTTTGTTATTATGTTGCTGGCACTGTGTTGGTGTGATTCATGTGTGTAAATGATAATGATAGTTAGAAGTTGTTTTTCTGGAAAAAATATGTTATTCTGGGTGTAGATTATATGGTCAATTGGTACTGGAAAAGACTAAGCTGCTAGGTAGAAGATGAAGATTCAAGGGGCAATCGTCCCCAAAATTGTAAGAAGAATTAGTGTGGGCCTCACCAGCCTTGGGGGAGGGCGCCCCAGGCCTGGGATGGGTGCCCCACTTCACTCTTCCCCTTTCTCTTTATGGCTACGTGATGATAGTTAAGACATGGCTTTAGGCAATTGTTTTATATTAATTAGGAACCTCTTAAGTTATAATGAACACACTTAGTGGTATAATTGAAATCACATAATAATTATAATAGTTGGTTTAGCATGTAGTATGTAGCAAATAATCATCCATAGCAGATAGATAATAAATAGCAAAACATGGTAACAAGGCTAGCATAATGGTTTTTAGCAGCAACCAAAAATAAACAGCAGATGGTGAAAATCAGTGTAGTAGAATGATTTTAATACGCAGGAAATGGTTTGTATTAGTTGGATGAAATTGATAGAATTATTTTAGTTAAGTAGTAATAATGCAGGAAGTGGAAACAGTCCCGATTTAGACCCTTAGTCAAAATTAAGTGGTATATTTAGTTGCTCGGAATCAGATGAAAATTTACAGGGCAATTCGTGTATACGAGTAGATAATTGTAGTTGATTGCTTTTGTTGAATTTATGTCATATGCTTGAGTTTCAGGTACTGTTGGAATAAGTGGATTTTGTTTCCAAATAGACAAGTTTTGAGTTGTAGGCTTAAATAGTCAATGTTGACTTTGAAGTTGATTATGTTGTTATGAGTTGCATTGTTGTTGATGTTGTTGTGTGTATTCCATTCATATTAAGTCGCATACATTGCATTTTAAGTTGGAGCATATGCTCACCACATTGGCCTGGATTGGCACAAGTTGAAAGTTGAAGGCTTATGCCTTGTTGAATGCCTCGATAACCTGACATGATTTTAAGTTGGGAGTTTTACTTCAATGGATCCACATGCATGTGCATAGTCGAGTCTCATTTGGAGTTGCATTTCGAAGTTGTTGCCATTACTATGTTGTTTTGTCGACTGTTATGTTGTAGTTGTTTTGAAGCGATGAATATTGTATGATTCTATATCTAATATATCAATTATCATACTCTTGCTTATACCTTTTGATATCTCACCCTTTCTATTTGTTCGTCGTTGTCTTTATATTAGTAACGTGCAGGTAACGAGGAGTAAAGAGTTTAGTAGCTTTTGGCATCGTCGCTCTGATACGTAGCACTCTGGGGGAATGAACGCTTGTTTTTTATTATTATGTTGTTTTTCTTCAATTGAACTAAGAGTTATTATTTTGAGAAGTTGTTGGTGATTTTCAGTTGTTTAAAAGATGCTATGTTTATTTTGCGAGTATTACCGTTGAGAATCCGCTGCAGTTATTTTATTAAAGTTGAATCATTGGAGACTAATGTGCTTTAAAGTATTTCTACTTATTATGTGTTATATATCTGTTATGATTAAGTTTTTTTACCGTTGTATTCAAGTTGTGAAAATGTAATGCCTCAAGTTTTAATTTAAAATTTTGGCACTCTGATTTATATGAACGTTGGGTAGATTTGGGGTGTTACATGGTCAACTGGGGGATGACCAACGCTTTTGTAGAGATGTGGCACGAGGAGACGTCTTCGTTTCATCTACCACATGACGATATGACGATCACACTCGATGACGTCTCTTGTTTTCTTCACCTGCCGATCAGAGGGCGATTTTTAGATCATCAGAAGTTGGAGAAAGACGAGGCCATTAATTTGTTGGTTGATAGGCTTGGAGTTACCGTGGAGAAGGTGTTGGACGAGGTTGATAAGACACGTGGTTGTCATGTGAGATATAGCTGGTTGAAGGAGGTTTTTGATCAAGAGGTTACACGTGCTACTACTGCTGATGGTGATCCTGAGCAGGTTACCCTTCACAGGGGGTATGCCATGAGAGTAACCTCTTGTATCTTGTTGGCACCTAGATCTTTGTGGACACCAGTGCCACCTACACTGACATCATGTACCTTAGGTTCTTTGCTGATTTAGAGCAGGTCAGTGGGTGGAACTAGGGGTTGCCTGCTTGGTTTACTTGTATACTAAGTTGACTGAGGCGACTAAGTGGAAGACGAGGCAGATAACCGACAACATGTCTCTTATGACGGTATAAAATATTTCTCTTAGCTTACTTTTTAATTATTTTGATTTTGAAACTAACTGGTTTAATTTTGATATTTTAGAGATGGATCCTACATCACTTCCCCTGCGTTTCTGGATGGTCATTTGTGGAGGGTTATACTGAGCAGATGCATCGTGCATGTGCATACAAACCACTCAGAGACAACCAGACGACACTGCCGTATCAGGTTTATTTGGACCGGATAGTGCATGAGGACATCAACTTCAGTGCCTACGCCGACCATCGTGAAACGATACTATTTGATGAAATTTTTCTATTTACAAGTTTATTGGCCTGTGGTACTCAGAAGACTGTTATTTTTCTGATTGGGATGATTTCATTATAATTTTGTATTTCCCATAAATCTTTGAATTCTTTATTAAAATCTACAAACACAAAAACATTTTAATAAATAACGTTTCTAAAAATATTATTTTAAGTACTAAAAAATTGTATGACCATCTGTCATAAAATATTACTTAGGAATGTTACTAATATATATATATATATATATATATATATATATATATATATATATATATATATATATATATATATATATATATATATATATATATACTATTCAATGGTTAGGTGAACAAGATATTTATTTAATATGATTTAAAATTTTTCAGTTATTATTAAAAGTTTTCCGTTTTCATTATAACTAAAATTTTCATTTATACGTCCAATATATATATATATATATATTCAAATATTTGTAATATATATTAAATTATATATATAAATTAAAATTGGAAAAAAGCCGTGGGTACATGTTAAAAAAGAGTTATTTGAAATATTTTTTTATAATGCGTGCATTTAATGTTTTGAAGTTTTAAATATGACTATATTATATTAAAAAAAAATATTTTATAATAGTTTCTTTAACATGTACGGTTAGGATGCATGTTAACTTGATCCATTAAAATTATATTTTAAGTCAAACAACTTATTTTTACAGCAAATTCAGACTACTTTAAATACAGGCAGTTAACACAAAAATACCTATCAACTAATATTTGGGTTTCCAGTTAAAACATTAACGAAGATTTGGGTTGCGTTATCCTCTGCTCTTGAGCAATTTGAGGCGTTGGGCACACTCAATGAAACTTCTGCAAACACACAAGTTACTATATGTAGTTAGAAACATCTTGAACAATTTGAGGCGTTGTAATGAGTGATAAACAATTACCTCCATGAAACATCTTGAGCAAGAAGCCAATCACCATCTTTGTCTTGATAAACCAGTTCATACTTTTGATCATCATCACCTGTTAATAATTTCCAACTACATGAATCAATAGCATATGTATCTCTCTTAACTAAAGAACAATAATATAGATAGATATAGTTATACGTACATTTTCCAAACATGTCCATCAAAGTTTGGTTGAGAGATTGAAACGAATGGTGCGTGCTAAGATTAACTTTTCGACCTATTCCTACACCCTCCATCTTCACTTTCACGTAGTTCCTTGACACCACGTGATCATCCTCATTATAACCATGTTTCTTCCTTCTATAATAAACCGGAGGCCAATCCACGAGAGCTTCTTCATCATCTTCACCTTTCCTACAAACCAGACGCGTATCATATTGTTAACTTATGAACGTACTAGCTAATAATGAAATATACATCGAAGAATGTTGATAATAAATTACTTGGTGATAGTGGAAGTGGAACTGTGACAGGAGTGTTGATAATCTGAGTGTCCATGAGGAGTTAATGGGAGGAGAGAAAGAGTGGGAAACATAACATCTGATACGTTAGTGTTACTAGAAGTTTCTTCTACAAGTTCCAAGAGTTGGGAAAAACTACGTTTGTTACTATTAGGGAAATGAGTGTTGCTAGAAGCATTGTAAGCAAGAGAATTGGAGAGAGCAAGAGTCAAATGAAGGTCCATAGTGATGATGATATACTGGTACATGTGATTGAGTACTATCTACTATGAAAAAATAAGGAGTAAGGTATTTATTAATGGAAGGGTGCATGTGAGTGGTGAGAGAGAATAAGAACCGGAGATGGAGCAGGTTGATGGAAGATGAAAGAAGAAAGGACAATAGTACAGAGTGAAGGGGGAGCCTTGCGGGAATGAGACAAGATGTTGGGAATTGAGTTAAGATGTCTGTGCTTATGCTAACCTTTTTACCGACACACTTACCTGTTCTTCCTTCCTTCGTCCTACTTCACGCGCATTTGTGTTCCGCCTCCACACTCTCCTTGCCTTTGTAATCATGACTCTTAACTGCAACCAACAAATAGTGTTGGGGGATTTTAATAGGGAGAACGGTAGCTAGGAGGCTCTGTAGTGCATTTGTGGTGGTGGTAGCTCATTGTAGGGAAGGGCTTTTTCTTATTGGCGTTGAATTTCCCTTTATACTCTACTTATACTACTTGTGCTTGGTTAATTCCTTAATACAAAAATTATAATTAATTGTATTTAATCTTATGTATTATGTATGTGATTATTTAAGAATTTTTCTTTTTTTTTTATTAGTTTGACTCGACTGAAAAATAGAAGACACGAGTGTTCCATCTTCTCTATAAAATTAAATTGTTAGGGTTAATCCAAAACCTAAACATCACAGATAAAAAGTTATGATTGAACAAGGAGAAAAACTTGATCTATAGGAACATAAATGTTTATTGTTACAAATAATCAATAAAAAAATAAAGAAAATAAAGAAAATATTTAATTTTTTTTTAAATTGTCATTATGGGAATGTTTTGTTTACAAGGAGAGAATATTGTAATTTTAATTTTTAATTAATTAAAAAATATATAATTAGTTATTTGTAATACCAAATGTTATGCACCTAAGTTTTTTCCTTGAACAAGGACAATGTTAACAAACGAACTATGAACTAATAGTTACGGTAAACTGTTAAATTTAAATTCCCTTCCTAAGCAGATAAAAAGTTAAAAATAAATAGTTGATTTGTTTCATTTATTTAAATGACAAATGTTAATTTAAGGTTAAAAGAGATAGAGAGAATATAAGGATTCGAAAAATAAGAAAAGATGAGAGAAATTTATTACTATTTTTTCTGCATTAGTCTCACTAAATTTCGACGATCTCCGATTTGTTAGTCATCAGATCGAACTCAAATTTGAAGGATAGATTTGCAACACCTATATCTAACTTTTGATCCTTTAGATCTTTTAAAAAATATCCGAGTTAAGAGATGTCGACTTCACACTGAAGTTACAGATTCAGAAAAAATTTCAATTTTTTATTTTTATTTGTTAGTTTGTGTGCTTTGTGATTTGTGGTTGTTATCATTATTTTTATGATTGAATATTAAACAATAAATTTATTTATTTTCAGTATTTTAGATTAATTTAACTGAATTTAAATTTCATGTATTTCATTAAATTTTATTATAAAATTAATATACAAATTTAATATATTTTGATGTTATCTTAAATTTTTGAAATATTAAAAAAATTATATTTTTATTAATACATTTATTTTTGTCAATTTATGTAATGCGTTCATTGAGTATTTATTTTTCTTTCTCTAGTTTTTTCAAAAATTGGCTATTTCAAAACACATTGTTATTTAGTTGACTTAAAAAAGAAACATTTCCTAAAATCAAATTTCAGAAGAAAAAGAATTCAAATTTTTTACTTGTTGTATTTAAAATTCAAATTTCCTTTAAAAAGTGTATTGAAAAAGGAAAAAGTGTATTAAGAAATGAAATTGTATTGAAGAAATGCTAAGCGTTGCATGCACGCTCCTGAGACGGGAAGAGGTGAAACAAATGTGAATCACTGAATTGTAGTAATAGTTAGTAACTTTGGTCGTGGGGCCATAGAATAGAATGTAAGAAAGCATAGCTGCCTGCAAGTACAATTTTGATCAGTTTGCTGAAACAACTTGTACTCAAAATCAAATCAAAGGCTTTGTTAGTGTTGCTGGCCCCATACCATTTTTACCAGTCCACGTTAGGAATTTCTTTTCCATCGGATGTTTTTCTCACCACTTAAAATCTTAAAATATTCTCATAAATTTACTTTCAAATTCATCTTTTAAGGTGTTTTGTAAGTATATTTACGAATTAATTTGATTTTGTACGTTTTATTATTTTAAATATTAAAATTGAAAGAAATTTACTTTCAAATTCATCTTTTAAGGTGTTTTGTAAGTATATTTACGAATTAATTTGATTTTGTACGTTTTATTATTTTAAATATTAAAATTGAAAGAAAAAATCAGATGAATTCGTCAGTGCATTTACAAAACACCCTGGAAGGTGAATTCGTAAGTGCACTTATGAAACTTCATCTGAATGTGTTAAAAGATGTTTAAAACTACATTGTTTTCATTATATTTGTTTTCAACAATTAGTTTTCAAAAATTCAAATAAGTCGCATTATATTTTCACAAACCAACAAATATATTACGATCTGATGAAAAAAAGTCATAAATATCAAATTACATAAATTGTTCGGAAAGTAAGTATGATCAAATTATTATAACAACATCAAAGATCAAAATATAACATTATTGCGTATGCTTAATCCTAACCTTTGCGTCCTCCTTTGTCTACGATACTCTAATGCACCGGATACCTCAGTAACAATCCTCTCAATCACGACAACTGCCTCATGACCGTCCGCATCGATAATCCCTGTATCCAATGTCTCCTGTCCAAGTTGGCGGATACGCTGATAGATGGGCACTAGATCAATCACATGGTCATCCTGAGCCTGCTCGTTCTCTAAGAGCTCTTCATGTGCTGGCCTCGGTGGACGTCCAAGAGCATCTGGTGTCTTGAGAGGGTGTGACACGTTAAAGAATCATGTCACATAAGCCTCTACACAGTGCCACATCTGGGATGCCTGCATCATCCGATACTCCTATGGCACCATATGATTCTCCCAATCCTAAAAGATGTCATCGAGATCCCGCCGTGTCATGGTGTCGGGAGTAACCTGAAAATGAGATCTAGGTATCATCTACACATAGCCAAATTGGCAGATACACCACTCAGACAGATACCTAACCATCATATTCGACCCACAAGCTAGTCACCCCGAGTATAATAAGATGAGATCGAATGCCACAATCTCCCTATAGTCCCCAAACGGCGTCTAGTTGATGTCATCATGAGCAATTGAGAGTAAACTTTGGTTGCCTCTATTGAGAGTAAACTTGGCAGCCCTTGGCATGGTGGTCTCATAGGAGGGATCTTTCTTGTAACCATGAATGCGATGCAAATATGATATTATCTAGCTCTACATCAACAATAACATAATGTGTAAGTACAAATTAATTAAAACTAATTAAAATTATTAGTTAAAACAAAAAGGTACCACGAGGAGTGTGCACGAGCTAGTGAGTGCCCTCGCCCTCCATTTGAAGCTTCATCTAGCTTTTGGTAGAGGTAGGTCAAAATAATGGCACCCACTCACGAACTGTAGTTAGGTCCATAAAATATCCCAGGTAGGTCGCATCAGTGTAATGGACACTCGTGTCCACAAAGACGGACGTGTCGAACAAGTACATAAAAAAACACCGGACAACATAGCCTCGGTGAAACTGAACAAAAATATTGTCCCGCGCAGGCTCCCTGGTTACATGTGCAGTTCTTTGTGCAATAGATGTTGCAACGAGGTGCTCCTCATATAGCTCTTTAAGGTATATGAATCTCACGTGCCCCCCATTTGTGGAGTCGCAGTCTGAGGCATCCCTATCCGGATTAACTCTCAGATACTCAACCATCCAATCAACCGCCTCAGCTTTGGTTATCTTGTTATGGTTCAAGAACCTCGATAGGTAACAAACAACATCGCTTACCTTGAGAAAGGTATTCAAGCACGTGTAGTAAATGAAGATGTTCCCATAAGTTAAGGGTAATTTTCTAAAATAAGGGCTTTTAGGAAATTGAAGCTAAGGTGTTTGAAATTTGGTTTTATCAAATTAGAGAAATTAATGACCAATGGGAATATTAAGCCAAAATGTCGAAGATGAGCCTTGTCGATCATAAGGAGAAGAATAACACTTGGAAAAATACTAAAGAATTGGTTTAGTCGACCAAAAGAAGACAAGAACAAATGTTGAGATGTTTGGAAATTGGTCAAGTCGACCAGAGTTTGAAGAACAAGAAACATGGTCGAAGTTGGTCTTGTCGACCAAAAGGAGTTCTAAACTTAGAAGAATTTTGTTGATTTAATCTTGCCAAAGGAAACGTGTCGAAGCAAGCCAGAAGCGGGAATATTCAAATTTCAAAGTTACAAGCAGTTACCAGTAGTTCGTGTGATGATTGAGCGCCAAATAGGTGGCGACATCCAGTGGAGTAGTTACCTTAAGATTCAAATATGCACGTAGATTACATCTAGGCAGTTACATTGTAAATACTATAAATAAGTAGATTCAGTGTAGTTTTTTCGCGTGTTCACTTGTACTAAAATCACTTGCCAAAACTTTGTCATTCTGAGCGTTATGAAACAAAGAGTGAAGAAGTGCTTGATGTACATGAATCACCACCTTTATTTTAATGTAAATCTTTTATCTTTCAATTGTCTCTTTTGATTATTTTACTTGCTTTCTGTTTACTTTCGATCAAACTCTTTACGTTATTTTATGCTTCGCGTAAACAATTCAACACTCTTTGTCGGTCACGAGTCACCAGTCAGTTAATTTATTGAGTCTTACTTCGTATGAAATCCTGATGTCAATCACGAGTTACCAGTTAGTCGGCCGAATCATAATGTGGAAAGTCGTTATACTTATTCCCTTATTCATAGAAAATTGTTTCTCTTGATAAGGATTTCGATAGAACCAATAGAATATCAAAATCTTAGCACATGTCTTAAGATCAACTGGTCGATCTTGTGAGTAACCCTTAAATTTAGGGCTTTGGGAGGACCAGCGGTTGTTTACCATTTTCCACAGTAAACAAATTGGCACACCTGGTGGGACTAGTGCTAAGTGTCTGTTGTTAGATGTCATAAGTGTATGAGACTTAGGAGTGGGAGTTTAACCAAAGAGTACAATAAACCACCAACTAGGAGATGTACACCCAAGATGACTAATCCTATCCCTAACGTAGATGAAGTTCCGTCATGAACTCTAAGTGCTAGAGATCCAGTGATTTCTCAGGTTGCACCTTTGCCTCCTGTAAACAATCCAACTGCTCCAATTTCGACTGTAGTCTCCGCGCCCATTCCTCAGGCTCCGCCGGTGAGCCTAGGGACTACGATGACTACGACTGAAATCCCTCATGTTCCTCGTTTTGGCACTGCAAATCCTGTTCATGGAATGTCGTATTCTATGATGCCATAATATCAGTCGACATCGAATGCAACAGTAGTGTCAGATAATGTTCAAAATTTGAATTCTCCTTTATAAGGATTTGCACCTGGAGGAAATAGAGGCAACCAAAATAGAGGAATGCCTTCTCAGCCAATAGTACCACCTCTCACTAACACTTAATTAGCGGTATTAAGGCAACAAATGGGTGATAGTAACCATGATTTGGTTAATATGTTAACTAATCAAATGGGTAATGTATTTAATCCCATAATGCAGGAGTCGACTGAGACTAATAGGCAGTCCGCTGAAACAAATCGACAGGTGATTACCCAATTAACACGTTTGTGTAACTTTTTGGGTGCTCCCTCAGCGCCTGTTCGATAGGCGCCACCTATTTGACTAGCTGCCCCTAGTCAAGCAGACATGGGGGGTAATAGAGGATGAAACCTTCCATCAGGGACAAGTAATAGTGCCTTAAAGGAATCTCGTAGTCGACCTACCTAGGGTATTAGTAAATCGACAACAAGAGGCTGATCAAATTGTTGATCAAGTTCGACAAGAGGATTTTGCTGTAGAAAATAATCTAACCACTATTGTCGAGAGAATTATGGCTAGAAAAGGTATGAATACCACACTTCAAAGGCCAACATATTCTTCCCTTTTCTGAATATATTTTGCAGACTGAAAACCCTAGAGGATGGAAAATCCCTAAGTATAAACCCTCATATCTTTCAGGGCAAGGTATCACTTTCTTACACTCAAAAACCTATTCATTTTTATCCTCTTCCTTGAACATTTGCTTACTTTAGCATCGGAGTGCTTGCGGTACACCACCCCCTCCTCAACATCAACTTACTTGAAGGACCAGCAACCATTCCGGCCGTCTCCGATTCTAATCATTTATTCAAATCAGTGGCGCCGTCTGTGGGAACTATCTTCCCCGTCTTCATTCGTCATCCCGAAATCTGAAGATCAAAGATACTCTCGAAACTCCTAACGAGATGGTTGATAACAACGATCAACTCCTTTCCGACAAGACCGTTCTCTCACATGTCCGAAAGACAGATAGGACTAATTCATCTCCTCGTCTATAGGACACCATTGATCACAGGGATGGCAGGACCGCACCCCCATATTCTAAAGATGCTGGCAACCAAGATTCCATCTTGGATAACCAGAAACCCAAGGATCAAGCTGATGACCCCATCATCCCTCAACCCTCGGCACCACTGTCGATCTACGCGGACCCAATATTAGCTGTTATTTTGTCCGTCCTCAATCAGACTAACAACCTGCTCCAGCAGGGCCAGTGCATCAAGGCTCTAGAAAAGAACCGCTCATGTCTCCACCTCAGAGACCTAAAGCAGTCGTTTCCCAAATTCCCCCACCAAGAAGACCTACTCAGAAGGAGGACCATCCCGACCGATATTTTCTGAAGTGCAGAGGACATACCCCACCTCAGAAAAATCGAGGATCTCCCTCGCACAAGAAGACGAAGAACGAGTCGTATCGCTCTCGCGATCGATCTCTGTTGCCCAGATCAAGGGAGGAGAGGGAACTCTTCCCCATCACAAGAGAAACAATCGTTCCATCTCCTTCTCTCCTGACCAGAGCGATAAAGATGAGCATCACGGTCCTCTGTGTTGAGCTATCATGGATATTCCTATTCCATCCGGTCTAGAGAAACCTCCCAGGCTCGGTCAATACGATAGTACCATCGACCCTAACAAACATATCGAGAACATCGATGCTTTTCTCGATTATCGGGGGGTTCGTAGGGTTCCCAAATGCCGCTATTTCCCACGACCTTGAGGAAAGGGGCCATGACTTGGTATAAAAGTCTTCTTGACGGATCGGTCACATCCTGGATGCATTTGGGGAAACTATTCTCCAGACACTTCACCGTCTTCCCGATCCCACCCAAAGTCAGAGGCATCCCTAGAGGCTATCATTTAGGGAAAAAAAGAATCTCTCTGAGCGTATATCGAGAGGTTCAAACAAGAAGTCGTCCAAGTCTCAACGACGGACAATATGAAAAAATATCCCCTCAAAAAAGGATTATGCCCTCGTAGCGACTTCGCGAAGGCTATAGGTATCGAAACTCCCTCTACTTTGGATGTTTTCCTCCTAAAAGCCTAGGCGTACATCCATACAACATGACACCGACACGAAACGCGTCAAGAGCTCTAAGAATGAAGACCCCTCGATATCCCGTCGGGGGGAGAAAGATGACAGGAAGACAAACCCCGCGATTCGAGAGATCACAAGGGGTCGGTGGGTCGATTAAATGACTACACCCTCCTCACCATTTCTCGGGAGAATATCCTGACCGATTGTGCAAACTCCAAGTTCAAATAAGGCGGTGTATGCTTTCCTTGACAGACCCTGGCTAAACTAGGGATAGATAAAAGCAAATAATTCAGATTTCACTAGAGTCACTGACACGTGACGAACGAATGCATCCACCTAGAGGATGCGATTGAGATCCTAATCAGAGATGGGCATCTCAAGCAGTACAAGAAAAAGGAGTCTGCAAAAGAAGAAACCCCCTCGTCTAGCAAGGTCAAGGAAGAAAAGCTCCCGGAGGTATCTTTTATGCCCGTAGCAATGAGCATATCTAGGCTAGAAGACTTCTTCTTCCCTAATCTAGATTTCACCCCGACATACTTTGTCGCCCACAACCCTCGAGAATCTTTCTCAACAGCCATGGTCATCTCCAGTGGAGGATTCACCAGAACTCCATCAGATCAATCAAAAGAATATTCGACGACCTCGTTAGGATGAGTTCGGACCTGTGCGCCACCCTTGACAAGATCCAAGGCAAGTCGCATTCACTGGCCTTCTACAAGGAGGAGCTATCCGGGGGCGCCCCCAACGCAAATATCCCTCTGCTCATGCATGCTTGAATGGCTAACTTCGACGTCAGGCGCATATTAGTCGACCAGGGAAGTTCGGATGATATCATGTACACTTAACTCTTCAGGACGTTACAACTCAATGAGATGCACCTGACTCCCTACCTCGGCTCAGACTTGCAGGGATTCGATGGCTCCACAGCGAAGTCGTGGGGGTATGTCAAGCTGATTGTAACTTTTGGTGCCAGATAGACCGGTAGGTCAATCAAAACACATTTTTTGGTCATCAACTGCCCATCTCTGTACCAATGTATCTTCGGTCGGCCCACACTCTCCGAGCTGATTGTTGTACCATCCACAGTACACTTGAAGATGAAATATTATACAGCAAATGGGAAGGTGGGAACGTTTCCTGGAGACATCCAAGCAGCCTGAAGATGTTTCGAGGCATCAACAAAGGGCCTAGACACCATCAACCTCCAACCCCAGACCAAAGGCAGAGTTGACCTTCTAGAAATCTCTCACAAGCTTGAACCCCTCCCTCGAGTCAATGCCATCAACCTCGACATCCGTCTGGATGCGAAAGGCTTGGCCGAGAAGAGGAGGAAGGGAAAAACCCCTATGGTTAAAGAAGATTCGCCCACTTCTAGTAGCTCGGGAGGATCCTCAGAGCAACACATACATCCAATCTCAAATAGGGATTTCGAGATCGTTCCACTCGGCGACGACCACAACAAAGGAGTCAAGATCAAAACTGATCTCCCAGAGTTGGCTCGAGACCAGCTCAAAGCATGCTTGCAGATAACGTCGACCTCATCGCCTGGAGTGCAATCGAAATTCCCGGACTCGACCCCGATGTCTCATGTCACCACCTTACCATTGATCCTGCCCTTAAGGTTGTAGCATAGCGCAAGCGAAATCAGTCCCCGGAAAAAAGCGAGGCTACCAAATAAGCTGTTAAGGACCTTCTAGAGGCCAATTTTGAATCGGAAGCCCAATTACTATGTGGCTATCCAACCCTGTACTTGTGAAAAAGAATAATGGAAAATGTCGTATGTGCATTGATTACTCTGATCTTAACAAGGCATGTCAAAAAGACGTCTACCCCTTGCCCAAATTCGATAAACTCGTTAATAATTCTGCAGGTTTTAAATTGCTTTCGTTCATGGATGCCTATTCGAGCTATAACCAAATTCCAATGGCTAAAACAGACAAAATTTAAATGGCCTTCATGACCGAATCAGGCAACTATCACTACAATGTGATGCCCTTCGGTCTGAAAAAACCTGGTGCAACATACCAACGAATGATGAATAAAGTCTTTAAAGGCAAAATCGGAGACATGCTCGAGCTGTACATGGACGACATGATCGTGAAGTCCCAAGAGGAGGTCGATCACGCCCTACACCTCAGGAAGGTTTTCGATTAAGCCAGAAGAGTCAAAATGTGCACCTTCGAATGAGTCGGTAAGTTCCTCGGCTTATCTCACCTCACCAAACGCTAACCCCGACAAATGTCAGGAATTCTCATAATTCCCCACTCCGAAGTCCAAAAAATCAATTCAAGTACTCAATGGGATGCTGACCTTGTTATGTCGATTTGTCGCCATAAATGAATGTCTGAGAGATTTATTTTGCTTTTATCGCAAATGTTGCGGATAGCAAGAGTCGCCACCGACTTTTATTTTATCCAATTAAGGGAAGGTAAAAGTACGAAAAAGACCTTCGTTAGATTACGAGTAAGGAGAAGGTTATGAAAAGGGAAGGTATTAGCACCCTTTCCATCCGTAGTTATCTACGGGCTCTTTTGCTCTTAGATCATTTTCAAAAAGTGCTTTCTGTGTGTTTGACAAAAATGTTTTGAAAAGGCATTTCGCTTTGACTTTGTAATGATTCATGTAGGAATGTATACAAAGTGTTCGGAAATGTTTCGTTTTTGAAAAGAGTTTGAACTTTGATAAAAGTGTGAGGTGTGAAAAGTATTTGATAGAGCAAGCAACTAAAAGTCTTATTACCTACTCAGAATTGGTCGTTTTTATGTTATTTTACGTTCCTTTAGAATAGCGCTATCCATACCATTAGTTGGTAAGTAACCTTATTCGTTGGATGTAAGCGGGACATTCGAAGGGACATCAGATGGTCATAGAAGGCAACTTGTAGGAAGTATCCTAGCACATTCGAATGGACTATCATCATTTTTCGTAGGCGACAATCGAGGGTCAAGATCATGTATTCGTAGGCGACATCGTGGGTCTATGATCTTTGTATCGAAGGGACTATGATGATTTATTTTGAAGGCAACGGTGCTAGGATACCTCTACGTTCGAGGGACTTGACCATTTGTATTCGTAAAGGCAACGAGAGAGAATTACCCTAAGGGGTGCATGTGTGAAAAGAGTGTGTTAAATTCAGATATGTTATCTTGGAATTAGAAGTGATCTACGTTCGTTTTTACCTTGCCATACACGCCTAGTTACTAGCAGTTTATAGGGTGCAGAAAGTAAATTGCGGAAAGTAAAATGCGGAAAGTAAATGTCCTACGCTATTACATGGCTTTGGGCAGTTACATAATAAGAGTGCGGAAAATAAAAGTCCTAATTAAACTATTACATCCCATAAGCAGTTACATAATTGAAAAGAAAAGCAAGAAAAATCGTCCGAAACGTTACAACCTGTGAACAGATACATAATCGGAAATACGAGAAAATTGCATAAGAGGAAAATGTTAGTAAAAACAAATATTTTTGAATGAGGAAAAAGGTTTTTGATTAGTAATGACATTAATATGATAAGATAAATTTTTGGTAATTTTCTGAATCGATTTGATAATTTAAAAATAATTAAAAGTCATTTAAACAATTAATTAGTAATTAAATTAAATATGCATGCAAAAATAATAATTTTAATTTTAAAAATTAAATAAGTATTTTTCTGATGATTATGCAAAAAGAAATATTTTTGGAGTTTTTTTAGATGCATGATAAAAAATATTAGAGATAAATTAAATTAACATGAAAATATTAAAGAAAATATAAAAATAGAAAAAATATAAGTTAGTTTTCCAAACTTGTAAAAAAACATATGGTCCTGGCCAGGCTCGAACCGGTGACCTCTCCTTCACATACACGCGCCTTGACCAACTGAGCTAGAGCGTCCACGTTTTTAGAAAATGAAACGAATTCGTTTTAAGCAAAAACACTTCCTGGGATTTCAAATCACGCGCGAAGAACATCTTCTTCTTCGTTTGAATTTCTGGAAATTTAGCGTCGGCTAAATTCGACGCTATGGCCCCTGCATATTTCAAAAACTCCATACAAGCAATATAAATGGATTTTGAGTACATGAATCGATTGCAAATGAAATTCTAAACACACTGGTGGCATTCGTTTGGTTCAATTTAATGGATTTAGAGAAGCCCTAAAACGCAACAGGAAACCCTAGCCATGGAATCTCATGTTTTTGGTACCTAAAATGCAATTAAATTGTCCAGAAAGCTTGCAAACTTCAATCTAAACACAAAACAAACACCAAAACATGTTAAAGATGCATGAATAACAGAATTCGATTTTTGAAAAAGTAAGAACAAACCAAAACTGAATTTCGTAATTCTTGATGTTTTGAGATGTAAAGGTCGAATCGACTCGGACTCCAAGGAATGCAAAGGAATGCTTAAAACCAATTGAATCGATTGGAACTATGCAAGTTGCTTGAAAGGCACGGTTTTTTTGAGTTAGGTTAGGGTTCCTCCAAGCAATTTTTCTGTTCTTGTTCATGTTGTATGCATTGTACATTTATAGTGGGTGGATTTTGGGCTGAATTGAAGAACAAATAATGATCAATCAATGCAAAAATTATTTAATTTTGTACAAAATCAAATCTTCCTTATTTGATCCAATTTCATCAATTTCTTGCCAAATCAATGCAAATTTCGAAATTTTCCAGCTTGTGTGAGTTACTTGGATCTCAAGAATGAGAGAAAAATCAACTTTGCATTTAATTTTGATTTTATACCTTATTTTTTAATTTAATTTGTTTTTAAATAAATAAAATCCAAATTAAATAGAAAAATAAAGACAAAATTCGTGGCGTTGGGCTTGAAGGTTCCAAATAAGATAAGGAACAAGTTTAAACCAAGAAAAACTAGGCCCATTTGCAAAATTTTGGATTTTGACAAGTATTTCTCTTTGTGCACCTCTTCAAAAATGTCCAACTTGTGCAAGATGTATTTTGCTCAATTTTCCACATTTTTGGGTGTTCTTGGACTTTTTAGAAAGCTCTAGGTGTCCTCTAAACAACCTCTTTGGTTTCATCTCAATTGGAGTTTCCATGCTCAATTAAACTTCGAAACCAAAAGTTGACTTTTTGTTGACTTTGAAAAGGACCTGTAATGTTTTGATCCATACCTTCCAAATGAAGCATTTTTTGAACATTCTTGTGAGACATGAAGTTGTAGAGAATTGAATTCCCTTCAAAATGAGAGGTGGTGGAAAAATTTCTGAGAAAGTATGAAGAAGTTATGCTCAGTCAAAGTTCAGTTGACTTTTCTCTAGAAAACCCTAATTTGGAAAGTTTGACTTTTGAGCAAATCTTGAGTTTTCTTGATGAATCATGATCAACCCTTGATCAAATGATGAATGTAACTTCAAAATGAGGATGTTGACCAAAAATCATGAAGTTTGACTGTATGTTGACCATAGTTGACTTTTTGTCCAATACAACTGATTTTCAACCATCTGAGCAATTGTCTGAGGGAATTTGACTTGTGAGGCTTGAAACTTGATATGGAGAATCTTTGAAGCATATGAGGAGGCATGATGACCATTGGAGATGTTGGAAGTCCATCTTGATCTGAAAATTGCCAAACCCTAGTTTGGGTTGATTGTCTAGGAGAGGGTTTGTCTGCTCAATCCTTGAGGAATCCTTGAGTATGGATGTATGAAATGTCTTGAGAAGTAGGAGGGTAAATTTTGGGGTATGACACCAGCACGCACTCCCATTCTTCAAACTACTAAGAAAGGAAGCCGCGTTCGACTGGATTGAGGAATGCGAGCAGGCCTTAATTCATCTCAAGCAAACCCTATCCCAAACACCCGTGTTATCTAGACCGGATAAAAAGGAGATACTATATTTGTATCTGGCCGTGACTGCTGAGTCCGTTAGCGCCGCACTCATCCGAGAAACACGGGAAGGGCAGAAACCTATATATTTCATGAGCAAGGCCTTACAAGGGCCTGAATTAAGATACCAATAAATCGAAAAAATTGCCCTCGCGCTAGTCAACGCTGTGATACGAATTCACCATTATTTCTGGGAACACACCATTATAGTTCGAATGGACCAGTCCATCAAACAACTATTGGGTCGACCAGACATGACCTTTAGAATGCTCAAATGGTCATTAGAATTATCTGAATTCGATATCAGGTACGAAAACAAGAATGCCCTCAAAGCACAAGTCTTGGCGGACTTTGTGGCAGAAATGACTTTCCCGACACTCCAAGAAGGTACCAATAAATGGACTATATTCGTTGACAATGCCTCTAGCTCATCAGGAAGCGGAGCAAGCATAATTTTGGAAAACAGAGAAGGGATCGTCATCGAAGTATCCCTCGCTCTATAATTCCCTACTTCCAACAATCAAGCCGAGTACGAAGCTTTCCTCGCCGGCCTCCGCCTTGCCGAGGATATGGGAGAAAAAGAAGTCAAAATACTCGCAGATTCGCAACTCGTAGCCTCCCAAGTTCAAGGAAAATATCAGGTCAAAAATGACCAACTGGCCGAGTATTGGTACCTCGTCCAAAACCACTTGAAAAGTTCAATTCAGTTAAGATACAACATATCCCTCGAGAACACAACGCTCGAGCAGATGTCTTGTCCAAGATTGCTAGCACGAGGACTAAAGGAAGGAACAAATAAGTGATCCAGGAAATAATCCCTTGACCGAGAATAGAGAAAATTCGTCCCGGCCACAACATACTCATCATCGAAGAGGGCACCTCTTGGATGATGCTCGTTTACAAATATCTGACCGACGAGACCCTTCTTGACGATCCCGAGGAAGCAAGTGTCATCAGGCAAAGAGCTTTTTCATACGTCATCCTCGAATACAAACTCTACAGAAGGGGATTCTCCACCCCCTCCTCAAATGCATCGAAGAAACCAGAGTGCCACACATATTGAAGGAAATACACAAAGGCATCAACGCCCAACACCTAGGGGGAAATTAGTCGCCCGAAAAGCCCTTCGAGCTGGTTACTATTAGCCGACTATGCAGATCGACACCAAGGAACACGTAAAGAAATGTGACAAATGCCAACGGCACAGACACATGCACCTGGCTCCCCCAAGTGAAATCAAATCCCTCTCTTCTCCATGGCCTTTCTCGTGGTGGGGGATCGACATCCTCGGGTCGTTCGTCTTGGGAGCATATCAAAACAAATATTTAATAGTAGGTATCGAATACTTTACCAAATGGATAGAGGCCAAAGCACTGGCCAAAATCAGCGCCAAAAACATCCTGTGTTTCTACAAGAGGAACATATAAGCCCGGTTCAACATTCCACAAGCTATAGTCACCGGCAACGGGACACAGTTCACCGGCAAAATTTTTCAAGACTTTGTCGCTCATCTAGGAATCATACAACACTTCGCTTCGGTCAAACACCCGCAGACTAACGGACAGGCAGAATTCGCCAACAGAGTCATATTGCGGAGACTCAAATGAAGGTTAGATGAATCGAAAAAGAAATGGGTCGAAGAACTGCACAACATACTCTAGGCCTACCGAACCACTCATCATTCATCCACCAGGGAAACCCCATTTCGACTCGCCTATGGAACCGAGGCCACTATCCCGATAGAGATCTCCAAACCTTCAAGAAGAACCGAATCTCCCCTCGACACGGAGATGAACGATCAATCCTTGAGGGAGGAGCTCGACATGGTCGAAGAAATAAGAACAGAAGTTGCCCTTAGAGAAGCATCTCTCAAGCAAAGAATAGCCCTCTGATACGACGCCAAAGTTATTCCTCGCGAATTCGACGTCGGGAGCTTAGTCCTCAATGTTGTACCCCAAAATTTACCATCTTCTTTCCTGTATTCCTGGCTTATAATTCGATTGCATAAACATATATGTAGTCGTATTCATAGCATTGATCATGAGGTTACCAGGTTCAAGGTACCCAAATTTGTGAAAGATGACACGTTTCAGTTATCTCAGATCACTTTGGAGGCCGCTTCACTTAACAAAAAAAGAATTTATTCACTTATTTCTCAATAAAGCGAATTTTGGGTTTTCGGCGCGTTTTGAGCACTGTATAAGGCGTATCTCTCATCTCATCGGGTATTTTCTGATGATTTTTGACCGGAAATTCTCTCTCATTATTATCTACAACTTTCGTTTGAAATCCAGAAGCAAATTGTATGAGGAAGGTCCCCAAAGAAATTGATTTCTCTAGTGGGCTAAACTGAATTTTAGTATTGAACCGTGCGTTCTGCCCACTAAATAGTTCGTAACTTCTAGCTGGAAAGTCAAAATTGAGCAGAAATGGTTTCTAAAATTCCGTATCAGATCCCTCTACAACTCTCATTTGCAACTCAAGAGCTGATTCCTCACTAATCAATACCAGAATTTTATTCTTTGGAGTTGATTTTGAGCTGAACCGAGTAATTTTCATCTGATACGCAAACTTCGAAAAATCATATCTCGCTCGATTTTTATGGAAACGAGGTGGGACCAGTTCCAAAAGTTCCCAAATTTAGTTAGATTCAATTTTCTCAGAAACACTTACTTGCAAATTTTGATCAGAAGACCCTTGTTCGAGGCATTTTCTCCGAAGAGCGCAAATCAAATTCTGCATGTGTCAGTAGCTTGAAAACTGTGCTGAAACTTCAAAAATTCATATCTCCTTTACCTTTCGTCCGATCAAGTTGCAATTTTGATTCACTCAAGCAAAATCACATTCCAGACACTTTTCGTTTACATTCTGACTTCAAATTCCGCACGGATTTGGCTGTTTTAGATTAATTACAAAAATTATTCGGATAATCATGATTTAGGCTTGATTATGGATCTAAGGCACTCTTAGGCCCAACTCCTAAAACTATAAATAGATTTTTTCCTTCATAAATCACAACAACACAATCATTTGCTTAATTTTCACCATAAATCACTCTCTTATTCTCTCTCAAATCAAAGAAAAACTCAAGAACAAATTTCAAATTTCCCTCCAAGCCACCACCATAGGCCTCCACTAGACCTCTGCCTGACAATTGTCAGCACCGTAGACCGTGCTAAGCGCGCCTCGCCATGCTAAGCGTGCCCTGCGATTTCTCATCTTCTCATCTCAGCATTCTCTCCACAGGATCTTGCTCCTCTTCTCATTATTCTGCTTGAATCTGTCCTAGAAGAAGCCATTTCCTTTGGATTTCTCTTCAATTTCAAGAATTAAGCAATTCTCTTTCATCTTCTTCAATTCTCCATTGAAAACTTCAAGTTTTCTTCAAGAATTCAAGGTTGATTTCAAGGATTATCATCAATTCGGTGCTGATTTGGTATTTTCGTTGAAGAGCACAAGGAATTCCTCTTCAATTTGATTCAAACTTCAAGTTCAAGTAAGTGTTTAGTTCAATTAAGCACTTATTTTAAGCTATTATTGACTTTTAGCTTTTCTTGAATTGGAATACTGAAATCGCTTGCAAATTCTATGTAGATTCTGATTTTTGAACTTTCATTCTTGAATTTTTTGATTTGAATTGGATTTTGCAACTTTATTTGTGTCGGTGTGAGGATTTTTGTACATAGCACACACTTACACTTGTGCATTTGTGTTTTCTTTGCATCTAGTCCATAAATTTGTGCATCTTTTATCATCTATCACATGCTCATGCATTAGAGAGCATTTAGATTGATTGAATTGCATTGATTGATGATGATTTAAGGTATAATTTGCATTCGAAAGTGTGTCGACATGTAGATTCAAAGGCATTTTGATCATTAGGTACATTGTGCATCGTACATAATCCATGCATACACATTTCAAGTATTTGTGTTAATGTACAACTTAGACTTGACATGAGCTTTCAATACATCTTTGTAGCATTAGAATTGTTGATCTTTGCATGTGAACATTAGAATTGTTGATTCAATTTGCATTCTTAGTATGTTCATGCATTGATCTCATCATATGAACATTAGAATTGTTGATTCAACTTGCATTCTTAACATATTCATACATTATTACTTGACATATGAACATTATAATTGTTGAAACAACTTGCATTCTTAACATGTTCATACATTAATTCTTAATACATGAGCATTATAATTGTTGATACAACTTACATTCTTCACACGTTCATACATTGATCATTTGCATATGAGCATTAGAATTGTTAATACAACTTGCATTCTTAACATGTTCATACATTATTACTTGACATATGAACATTAGAATTGTTGATACAACTTTCATTCTTAACATGTTCATACATTAATTCTTCATACATGAGCATTAGAATTATTGATACAACTTGCATTCTTCACATGTTCATACATTGATCCTTTGCATATGAGCATTAGAATTGTTGATACAACTTGCATTCTTAACATGTTCATACATTGATTCTTAGCACATGAGCATTAAAATTGTTGTCTCAACTTGCATTCTTAACATGTTCATACATTGATTCTTAGCATATGAGCATTAGAATTGTTGTTTCAACTTGCATTCTTCACATGTTCATACATTGATCCTATGCATATGAGCATTAGAGTTGTTGATACAACTTGCATTCTTAACATGTTCATACATTTATTCTTAGCATATGAGCATTAGAATTGTTGTTTCAACTTGCATTCTTAACATGTTCATACATAACTTGGCATAAAAGCATTGATTCTTATCACATGAACATTGGAATTGTTGTTTTAACTTGCATTCCTCACATGTTCATGCATTTGATTTTCATCTATGAACATTGAAATTGTTGCTTTAACTTGCATTCCTCACATGTTCATGCATTTGATTTTCATCTATTAACATTGGAATTGTTGCTTTAACTTGCATTCCTCACATGTTCATGCATTTGATTTTCATCTATGAGCATTGGAATTGTTGCTTTAACTTACATTCCTCACATGTTCACGCATTTGACTTTCATCTATGAGCATTAGAATTGTTGCTTTAACTTGCATTCGTCACATGTTCACGCATTTGACTTTCATCTATTAGCATTGGAAATTTTTGCTTTAACTTGCATTCCTCACATGTTCATGCATTTGATTTTCAATTGTGAACATTGGAACTGTTGCTTGATTATATTGACTGGTTTTAGGCATTGAGAACGTCATGGACAGGTGATTCGGACCAAAACAGGAAAATTCTGCAGGTTACAGACCGCGCTTAGCGCCACCAGAAGCGCGCTAAGCGCCAAATCTACTGACTTTTGTGTTGTAGGTCGCACTTAGCGCCACCAGGAGCAGGCTAAGTGCCAAACTTTCTGTTTGGATCGCGCTTAGTGCCATATACCAGGCTTAACGTGACCTGGAAATGAATTTTCTTTTCTTTCTTAACTCCAAATGCAAAAAGCATGTGTTCTAACATTCCTAACCATTGTTTGAGATGTATTTGATGCAAGAGCTTGTGTTGTAAATACATATGACACAATTCTTTGACGTTTCACGTTTGTATACCCGCGTATACATTTCTTTTGCTTGCTTTTTGGGTCTAACTTTCTTTTGTAGGTGCATCTTGAGTGGAATGTGTATACACATGTTCCTTTGCTTGTGCGCATACGCGTACATTCTATTGTTTGCTTGCGTGGTTCTCTTGCAGGTGTTATTGCTTCGAATGCGTATGAACGCGTATTCCGCTTGTTTTTGATACCTTGAGTTCTTCTCACCGGTTTACTCTTATTGCATGGCTGCAGTAATTGAAGTTTTTCGGAGTATTTTCATTAGCTTGCAGTGCACTTCGGATTCTATATCCGTTTGGTAGTTTCTACACCATTTATCGCATTCTCTTACAATTTTCCTAGATATCATGAGAAGTAGGGCTTTATAGTTTTCTTTTGCCATGAGAAGTAGGAATAGAGATACATGATGGGGCTTCTGTAGTTGGTGCATGTTCAGGAACCCCTCTGGTTTATTTAAAGATCCGTTTAGGGAACTTCTGTTTGCTAATTGTGTTTGGTTTGTTTAAAGTCCTCTTTCGTGCATAGGGATACACTTTTCATTGTGTTAACAATTGTGCTTGCATAGGTCAGAAGTGGTTAGGACACCCGACGTGGCACCACCAAGCAAAGTCTCGCTTTTTATATTTCCTGATATTGAGTCATTGATATATGGGCAAGCGGAATGGGTTGACAGTCGTCCCCCGCAGTTCTAGTCCGTGTCTTGTATGGTGCACGCGAGTCGTGTTTCTATTCCTATCGAGTCGATCATGAAAGTGGCCAGATTTCCCTATTTTGGCTCTCACTCATTCCTTGGGTTTACATTTACTACAGAACTCACATCATTTGCTTGTTGGGTTATGCTTGCAATTGTTTGACATTTGTTTGCGCATTGCATTGCTTGTGTGCTTCTGCCAAAGCACTTGATTGCTTCATCCCTATGCATCCCTTAGTTTTACAACCAAGACAGATATAGGATAACTTTCCCTTAGGACCTCTCGGTTAGGATAACTCTCGAGCCTAGACATTAGGATTCACATCCTTTGCATGTTGACATAGATATAGATTCCCTCACAGCCTCAACCATAGGTCCAATCTTTGCATGACAACATTATGGCTAGTACTAGTTAGTCTCCCTTTTGTTTTGCTTGTTTCCTTTTGCATCCTTGCATATGATTAAACCTAAAACTTGCTTTCCTTTTCTTTTGAAAACAAAACACTTAATAATGGTTTAAACTTCTTTCTCAAGGTAAAAGCAATCAACCAAGACAAACTCTTCTCGCCTACGAACGCATTTTCTTTTGTGTTTAAAACCTTTTTCATAAGTAAAAAAACACAAAATCCACCAAAACAAGTGAGCCGAACTACGACGTTCTGACTTTCTCATTGCACACGGAATACGTTGGCATCTTGTCACAGGGCTCGACCGAGCACAACTTGTAAATACTTCCTTCTTTTCCCCGTGGTTTCTTTATTTTCCTTTTCTTTTGCATGTATTGTAGCGTTCGAGCATAGATAGATATAACACACCCTTTAGCTAGAAAATAGAAGTAGATACCGTAGATTACTATGGGCATGTGGGGTGCTAATCTCTTACCCTCACGTAACTAACTCCCTTACCTAGATTCTCTCGATCTCTCAGTCGTAGGACCGCAATTTCTCCCCTTCAGGTTTACTCGATGTTTTCCTTTCTCCGTCGAGAGATAAAATACGTTTGATGGTGACTCCATTGATACAACCCTATCAGTCGGAAGTTTAGCCGGGTGGTTTCACTCAAACAGAACCTTAAGAGCTCCACCGAAAGAAAGCTTGCAGCAGACTAGGAAGACCCTTATCGTATCTATGCCAAAACAGGAACAAGGGCCTACTACTTAGAAAACCTTCAAGGGGAGCAACTCACTCGATCATGGAATGCAAAAAAACTAAAACAATACTATATTTAAAACACTAACGGTAGACACACCTCGGGAAACCACCCAGGTGCTTATAGCTCGACATCACACATTGTCCTCGTTACCAGCTTTGCGTGACATCATGGCACATAAAGAGATACTCGCTCCATTAAGCTAACGAGCTAGGTCTCTTCCTCGACGTGGGGACCTAAACGAGCCCTGTTGTCTAAGTACCTCGCCCGATAGACAATGGGACATTCACGCCACCGACCTCAGGCCTTCAATCAAAGCTTGAGCCTCGGACCGAGTCCAACAACAAACTGGCCCACTTTGACTAGTTTCCCCACACTATCAAAGACCATACATTACTGATAAGCGTTCCCTCCCTGAAACATAAAGTATCAAATACATACAAACAATAAACTAAAATACTTAGACGTTACACCCACGACCATAAAGACCGAATTTGTCTCGGAGTTAAAATGGGGACTCCACCCCAATAATACAAAAGATTCAAAATGACCTCAAGGGCCGAAAAAATATCATTACATAAATGGGCCACGCCCAAGAAAACATAATAAAAACAAGTTATATTCATTCAGTCGGTCGAGCATGATCATTTCCAGTGGTCGCCTGTGGGGGAGTATCTTCCATCATCATGTCAATAAAGAAGTCAGGTTTCTTTATCTTGCCTCCTTCGACAAAGAAATGAACCCTCATCCCGTCAGTCACCAGCTCCACGCTAGGATTTAACACACGCATCTGCGACACAACATTATCAAAACTGGTCGTTGAAGTGACCACTATATTGTCATAAGCCTGGTGTACCTGACCTATGAACTCAGCCCGAGTCCTCACGTCGTAAAACTCCACAGGTTCGTCTTCTCCATGGGTCATCTCCTTCCGCAAGCGATCAAGCTCTTCACTGATCTCACCATTATTCTTCAAAGTAGCATCACTCTCTTCGACCATCGCCTTATAATCCTCCGACCATTTCTTACGGGCTTCCTCTCCCTTTCTCTTGACTTCTTTCAACTTGGCCTTCAGCTGACCAAATTCGGCGTCTGGGAGTTGATTATGCTCGGCATAAGCAGCAGCCATTTCGAGGATCCGCACCAACTTCTCCATACCTCGACTAAAGCAGTCTTCTTGGATGGGCGATCCGTACCATCCAGCATGAGCTTCTCGGCATGAGGAAGGACCACACTTGCAGTCTCGAAATATTTCTTATCATGCCAGCAAGGAGGAAGGGTAAATTTCCCCTTTTCCTTCTCCTTAGTCAGGTCTATTTCAGCCCGCGTCCTTTTCAGCATCGACGTCACCTGCTAGGAGATAGAGTCCCTGTCATCGGGCTAGTAGATGACTTTCTGGATCCAGTCGCAAAGACCTTTCCCAGCTTCGTCGGAGAGGACCTGCCTCTTTTCCCTTATGCCTCATAGTTTGTTGAGCCACGCGCTCCATAGGCGATTCATCCTATCTGCAAAACAAAGGAGCAAAAACATATTAGCATAAAATTAAACACTCATATGGAAAATCAAGATAGTAAAGACAAAACGTCTACCTAAATATTCCCTAGGATCTCCACAGGTAAGGAGCTCTCTAACGTTTATAAGACTAGGCTTAGAGATCTCCTCCCCATCTTTATCTAAGAGCGGCTTCCCCCCTTTCCCATACGCCGAACGTGAGGGAAGCCCGCAATAAATTTCGAAAGCCTCTCAAAATCGGCCAAATCCTCGTCACACACCTCACCTCGAGCCCATACATAGAAATTTTTGAGTCCTATCAAAATGCTTCTTCGACCACCAAAACTTGAACTTCCTAATAAGCGCATAATTCAGTTCCCTTTGTTCGTTAAAACAAGGGGTCCCATCCCTTTTTAGGCCAGGGACTATCCGAAACACATTGCGTATCGCCCAATTAGAGACCGGTCGAATAAGCATAAACCTATCCTTGAAGAAATGAACGGACTCCTGATACGCCTTGAAAAGCATCCCCATCGAACCTTCCCGTCCATTTAGATCTTGACAAAAGATATAAAAGAACAGCTCGAGGGTGGCCCCTACCTCCAAATATTCACAGACAATCTCGAACGCCCGTACGAAGCCTATGACATTAAGGTGAAGTTGTGACGGAGCCAAATGAATATGATGAAAGATACCCACCTGGAACTCGGTGAAGGGTACCGAAAAACCCAGTTCTCGAAACCATACATCATAAAACGGAATGTAGCGAGCCTCATATCTCGAACATATTCGACCATCTTAGGCCGAAATATGCATGGACCAATCTTCCTCGATCTCCTCATCCTCCCCAGGAGCCTCGACCGCAGCATACGAGCTCACATGGAAAAATGCCTTGTTTGGGTTGCCTAGAAACTGGGTGGCTCATTTCACCACGTCAGAAGACGCCCAAATTTCTGGGTCATCCTCATCATTCTCATCAACATCATCCATAGGGGGACTCTATTCGACCTCAGGCACGGGCAAACTCTCACCACTCCTCTCTGTAGAAGTAAATCCAGAAGGTGTCTTCCCCGAACGTTCAGGATCCTCGTGAATATCCTCGCTAACACTTGCCAGGTCACATGAAAAATAGAGGGGATAGGTAAGCTCGACATTAACGTCAAAACCACCATTCCACCACTAATCAAGTGAAAGGGCTTAGATGAACAAGGATCATATCCTAGGCCAAAATCCCTCCCTAAAACGAGGAATGCTCAGACCTAGATCATCAGAATCAAGGGCGAACAGATAATCCAGGTGGCATACATTGCTGGAAAGAAGCGGAGCAACCGCTTACTGTCATACCCCAATTTTTGACCTAATATACCACCTCACATTTGCATCATTGCATAACTAACAGTTCAGAACAGAATTAATCGGGTGTAGCATTCACAGGTCAAAATTAGGGTTTCATCAAATTTTCATCTGATTCAAGAGGCAACCAACTAGGGTTTGAGTTTTACTCACTTCATTTGACCTATCTTGATCAAAACATCAACCTTTAATCCTCAGATATCCAACTTTTCTCATTGATCAATCGAGGATCGACCAATTAGGGTTTTGGTCGAGCATGAGTATTCTCTGATTTTTTGAGCAAGGAATGACTTTTTTGGTTAGATATTGGTCATTATATCTTAGATACAACATGTTGACCTAATTTCTGGATTCAAAACATCACAAAAGTTCACAGACTTCATCAGTCAATTTCTGAAACATCTGATGAAATTTCATCTGCAAAAGTCAAACTTTGACTTTTGGTCAATTTTTTCAAAACAAAACTTTTTCCATCATCAAAATACTTCAAATGATCCATCATGATCATAAAAAATCAAAGAATTTGGAAAAGTCAACAAAAAGTCAAAATTTTCAACACTTAGAAAAATTTTCAAGTGTTAAAATTTTGTACTTTTCAAACTTCATGGCAATTTTCACATAGTTCCACTTTGATTTGGAAAAAACTCAAAACATGAAAGTTGTAGCCCTTGAAACAAGCTTTCCAAAATGTCCAAGAACTCACAAATCCATGGAGTCTAGCTATACTTTTGAAATTGAAACATAAGGCTCCATAAACATGATTTTCAAGTTCAAAACTTCAAGATTATAGGTCATTTTGCAATTTCTTCTTCTAGAAGCAATGACACCTTGCCAAATTGAAGATAGAACTGATAAATATCAGCTAGAAGTAATAATTGAAGGATAGGATCAAAGTTGGATTTTTAACACATGGTGAAAAAAGGAAGTTTCCTTTTAAGGCAAAATGTCTTGCCCTCTAAGGCAAGTTTGAATTACCAATGCCAAAACTTTGTGCCTAACATTTCAGAACTCATGGCCTATAAATAGAGGTATCCTTTTCAAGTTCAAACCACACCAAAGCCATGCAAATACATGCTTTCCTTCCACTTACTCAAATTTCATGAAACATAGTTCAAAATGTTGAAAACTTGCAAATTTGAAAACTAATGAAAACCATGAAAAGTTTTGGTGTCTAACATATCTCATAATCAATATATAACTTGTTCAAAGCATAAGATCAATACAAGCCAAGCTAAAAACCAGTTTTTACATCTCATGACATTATGCTTGCAAAACTGCCTTAAGATTCGAATTCCATCTTTGGCTTGATTAAATTGAGTTCTGATCATCCAAACACCATCCATATACATCATAGACATGATGCAGATCCTCAGCAACAACCTGTAACTACTCTAACCCAGAATTCGAGTTTCCATTTTAAGCTTATGCAGGTGGACTTGGTTGGATTGATCCAGGGTGATTCGAAGCAAGCAGACCAATCATACATGATCCATAGAGGCCGTTGAAGCTCAAACCATCATTAGAACCCAACTGGAAGCACTCAAATCTAGAATTCGATTCCAGCTTCAACAGGTAAGAGCTCGAACTTCAATCTCATGATTCTTTGATTCATTTTGAAAAAACTCTTGGCCATTTGTTTTTTGCACCTCTCACGATCATTAACCCTCAACCAATTGACAAAATCATCCATCATACATCATTTCAATTAAGATTTTCAGTTCTAGGGTTCTTCATGTTTTCCAGAAATTTAATCATGATTAACTGAAAATAAATGAAATTAATGAGCATCATCATGTTCCTTGTTAAAAAACGATCAACTTTCATGTTTACATCTTTGAATTTCATCAAGAAACACAAAATCCATGGCTGGTTGAAGATTGGTGAAGACGATGAAGGTCTGCGCGCGTTTTTTTTGAATTCAAAATTTCCAATATAATATTAACACGTGGTTTGGATTCAATACACGAATACATTGTTGCCCCAGCGGTTGCCAGCTTGCTCGTAAGTGTTTGTGACACGTATCCACCCATCAGGTCCTGGGTTCAAGCCTCCCATGGACCAATTTTTTTTCAAACTTTGTGATTTTCTTCATATTTTTCACAAACTTTAACATTTTTTTTAACCAATCAAAACTCCTCATTTTGAGGTGATTTTTTGTACACTTGTCAATAAATGTATCTATTTTATGATAGTGCAAAAATTTTCAGAAAAAAACTTTCATCTGATTATATTTTAATCGAGCCGAAAACGACACTTTTGGTACTTTTTAAAACACCTTTAAAAGGTGAATTTTTCAAACTTTCGAATCCCGATTCTTTTCAAAACTTTTCATAAATGAATTTTACATTTCAAAAACACTTTCAAAACCATTTCTTCAAAACTTTTTTCATCAAACTTACATCTTTTTTACCATGATCGATCCGATTTAAACGATAAAACCGATTCGTTTTCTCTCGAATTTTTTAATCGATCATGGGCCTCCCTCACGGTGTAAGTCCCAAAAACATTCTTTTCATGTACATATATTTCTTTGTAGATATCCATTTATTTTATGTATACGTCTTTTTACCTGTACATAAATACAGACAAACTTCTTCCGTTTGTTTTCACTTTACACTGCATACCATTGGTATTGAAAGGAGCATTATTCCCTGTGAAACTGCTTTCAAATCAATGGGCCTCCCTTACGGTGTAAGTCCCAAACCAACATTCTTTTGTGTACATAATTATTTCTTTGTACATATCAAATTATTTCTCATATACATACAAATTTTTATCTGTACATAATACAGATACTTTTTACTCAAACATGGATAAACTTCGATCGTTTGTTTTCCATTTCGTTTGTATATACATTGAATACCATTGGTATTGAAAGGAGCATTATTCCCTGTGAAACTTCTTTTAAACCAATGGTCCACCCTTATGGTTTAAGTCCCAACCCTCCTATGTACATCCATATCCTTCTCTGTACATAAATACTCGTTCGTGTACATATTCACTTCCTTGTACACAATTCAAACTTGTAAATAATCAAGTTGCGCTCGTTTTAAACGTTCGTTTCACAGACACTTGTTTATACTTCATAAACTCTTGTAAATTAAACATCATGCATTATTTATATTTCCTTCATAAACTCCTGTGAATACATATCACACACACACACACTTGTTTATACAACTGTCTAGTTATAACATAACAACTAGTCTAACCAATAGGGTCCCCACAGTTAGCCTCCTCTTGGGCTTTATACAAGATAACTCTCCCCATAGAATTTAGCCTCCTCTTAGGCTTCATATAAGAAAACTCATTCATCTGAGTTTATCCTCCGCTTAGGCTTCATATAAGACAACACTCCCCTATTGAGTCAGCCTCCTCTTGGGCTTCGTTCAAAAGAACTCCTCATTGAGTTTAGCCTTCTCTTGGGCATCATACAATGAAAGAGACCAGGAAATCTCTTAACAGCCTCCTATTGGGCTTCAAATACAAAGAATCACCCGCGTTAGGATAGAACCCTGAGAGTATAATTTCTCGGTGAAATTGCTCTTAATTCCAAAAGGATGGTTTCGCAGTGAAATCCCTTTTAAAGACAAAGCCAGCCATACCCTATAGCTTCCTCTTGAGCTTCATACAAGGACCCTCGATGACCCTCGGAATGCCTTCTCTTGGGCTAACAATACAAGGACCCATGGGCTTCTTAAAAGCATCCCTTTAATCCAATCAATTTCTCCTTGAGATTTAGACATTTATCATCTCTATGGAAGAAGTATCTCATCTATCACATCACATACAATCAAAAACTTTTCAAACTCTTTTCAAACAAAACATCTCTTAATCGAAGTGGTAGCGCTTGTACACTCAAGCAAAACACCCAATGCTTACAATTAAAAGATTCAATCATCTTTTTCAAACATCTTTCTTAAACATGTAAGTGGTAACGCTTGTACACTCAAGCAAAACACCTATAGCTTACGACGAAAGATTCAAACTTTTAAAAATGTATGTGATGAAATAGATTAGATACATTTTTCGTTAAGATGACATTTGTCAGTCTCTTACTAACATCCTGTTGCTTTCCACTAGCATAAGTGGGAACTATGATTGCTCTGACTTTCTCAACATCCCTTTGAGAATACGTAGGCACAAGGTCTCATCCTTGGCGAGAAAATTTCTTTCTCCCTCAGACCAAACAAACCATAGATCCCTGTAGATCCGAGCTACAAATGCTTTGATTCCCACTAGGGGATATGTATGCAGAAGATCCAAAGATCTTTGCGAGCACAATAATAACAAACACTAGGATCCCACATAATCTATCCTTCTTAAAAACCCAAAGGAGAAACTTTCCCAATCATAGAAATAGCAATTAAAACACACAAACATATCAAACGTATTCATATATAAAGCTATGGATAACCATATATATTTAGGGTGCTCCATCTATTCCCCTTTATATAACAAACCCCTTTACTCAGAATCTCCCCAATGCGTTGCGTCTAGTTTACGCTAGTCGTTACGCATATCAAAATCAATTGAGGGTATTAACAGCTTTCCCCTTTTTCATAATCATTAAATCATCTTTCTTGTGTTGAAAATAATAAAGCTTGATGCTCGCGGCATCTTTATAAACAAATCAAAAGAGTAAATCGTTTCGAGCCAGAGGATCTGAATTCATATTCGATTCGCTAGCACGACACCTTTTAACGCGAACACTTACCACCAAAGAAAACTCTAAAAATATAAACACTAACTGCATATATCTCTACATGCAAGTTAAATCTCAAGTTTAAACAGCCGAATTCTTGTAAAAGGATCAGAAACATACCGTTTGTAGATGGAATAAATTGAAGAAATGAGTATATCATGAATCTGGAAGGCAAAGGTGACGTTGACCGCCATGAAATAACTCATTGGATTGATAGTTGATAAGGTCGAGTGAGAACAAATAGAAATAATCAGGTGAAATGAAAAACTAAAAGTTATGAATGAGAGGATCCTCTGGCTTTTATAGCCCCTTCTGCACGCGTGGCTCTGCGCCTATCTAAGGACCTAGGAGAATCATCATTACCCCCTAGTCCCTAGGTCTACCAGCAATCATTTCACGCGGATCGAGGCCACATAGGAAAAACCCTACGAATTCTCCAATTTCCCGCTTCCTCGACAACCCCTCATATCCTCGAACAAAATGATTTTGACTTTTCCCTTGGGATCAAGTCATCACATCCATGATCAGATGCGACGACTTGCGGGGGCTACTGTTCTGGACTTCCCCAAAGCTTTCAGGCAGGTCGTTTCCTTAGTTATAACAAACTGTCAGGCCTCAATGGCGTATTCAGGCTCCCAGTTGCCCGCATCGCACATACTCTGCTCGACATAAGTCGAGCTAATCCATGACTTGTCCCGTCGTAAACTGTGCCTGTTATGTCGTCCATGCTCGACACAACGACTAGTTATGGGCATATCTGTTCGGTCTTGACCTAGTCAGCTTGAACGACTATATTTGCAGATCCACATATCTCGGCAGAAATATAGCAACCAATGAGAATCCTCCAATGTCCTTTATATAAACCCTCATATCTTTGAGGGCAAGGTATCACTTTCTTACACTCAAAACCCTAATCTTTTTTATCCTCTTCCTTGAACATTTGCTTACTTTAGCATCAGAGAGCCTTGCAGGTACACCATCCCCTACTCAACATCAACTTGCTCGAAGGATCACCAACCGTTCTGGCCGTCTCTGATTCTGATCATTTATTTAGATCAGATACGTTACTAATTTTTTGGCTAACTTGTTGTGACTTTTGAGAAGGTACCTAAAAATCATATAACTTAGGTAACTTATAAAATCATGCAGTTTTTGAATTCGGATCATAGAATTAAAACTTTTAATGTACCTCTTTTTCTGATGCAACAGACTCGTTGTACCGCAAAATCCCTTTATTCGTTGATGCAGGTTTCGTGGGAGTCTAACATTACCATGTAAAAAATGTACATAATGGTTCAGAATTGACATTTGAATACAAAAGGATTCATAATAGTTTTCAACATACTTGATCATCTATGAAAATGAGGTCTGACGGCCATGCCACAAACAATCCTATTGCATATCGCAACAATGTTGTCTTTGAAACAATGTCAGGTATTGGGTATAAATCATAAAAATCACAGGCCATGTGGAATGTGAGATACTTTGAAGACCATATGGGTTCATTCCATCAGTAGAGAACGCCAAGCAAAGGTTTCTTGCTTCTCCTCCAAAATCAGGATAATCATTAGCAATTTTCTTCCATTGTGGTACATCTGCCTGATGTCAAAACTTTCCATTGATAATTCTTTCATCCGCACGCCAATTCAAGTGTCTTGCATCGGTTTCACTATGAAACATGCTTCTAAATCTTTGAATAATAGGAAAATACCATAAGACTTTTGTTGGAGATAATTTTTTCTTATATCGAGATAAATTGCACTTAGGGCACTCATTCAATGATGCATATCATTTTGAAACAAAATGCAATCATTTGGACAAGCATGTATCTTATTATAGCTCATGCCAATAGAGAACAACATTTTTTTGGCCTCGTAGGTTCGATTAGGAAGAACATTATCCTCAGGAAGCATATCTCTCATAAGGGCTAATAACTCTATGAAACTTTTATCCGACAATCCATTGCGCGCCTTTAAGCTGTACAACTTTAATACCATAGACAGTCTTGTGAATTTGGTGCGATCTTTATACAACAGTTTCTCTGTATCGCTTACCAACCTCTCAAACATTTTGGGACAATCCTTAAGATCTTCTTCAAGTGCTTCTGTAATCTCTTCGACTAGATCACAATCGTATGTATGTGTGACATTGTTGTATGAAGCATATGTCGTATTACTTTTCTCCCTTAGTTCAACATTCTCGTTGCTTTTCTCACCATGAAATATCCAACACGTATAACTTCGATCAATTTCACGCCTCAGTAAATGCGATTTTGATCCATATGCGTCAACCCGACCCACATAACAACAATCCAAGCAAGGAAATTTCATTCGAACGAGGTCTTCAGCGTGTTCAACAACAAACTTAACGAATTCTAATACCCCATTCTCGTAATCTTTTGACAATCGATCGGCAAATATCCATTTTTTATCCATGGTTTTACTACTAAGTAAGCTAAAAAAAAACTAATTAGGGCACAAAACGGTATAATGCATTTCTGTCAAAACGCAAAGTATACATAGAATGGATCCGGAGCAAGCAAACACAAATAAAATAGTACGTATTAGGCTAGGTGTAACACGGTGGGAGAACTGACTTGTTTGTTTTGAGTTTTATCGCAAATGTTATGGATAGCAAGAGTCTCCATAGACTTTTCTTGTATCCAATAAAGGAAAGGTGAAAAGAACATTAAAAGACCTTCGTTAGATTCTGAGTACGGGAGGCAATTATGAAAAGGGAATGTATTAGCACCCTTTCCATCCGTAGTTATCTAGGGATCTTAATTGCTTAGCTCACTTTGAAAATTTGCTTTTTGTGTTTGTGTAGTTTGAAAAGTATTTGAAAAGACATTTCGCTTTGACTTCGTAATGATTCTCGTTGGAATGTATATGAAGTGTACGAAAATGTTTGTTTGGAAAATGTTTAACTTTGTAATGATTCTCGTTGGAATGTATACAAAGTGTTTGAAAACATAGTTTTTGAAAAGTGTGAGGTATGAAAAATATTTGTTGATTGGAGCAAGCAATAGAGTCTTATTTACCTACTCATAATGGTCTTCCATGTTATTTTCCTTCTCCTTTAGAATAAGGTTATCCATACCATCAGTTGGTAGGTAACTTTATCTGTTGGATGTGAAGGGAAAATCGTAGGGTCATCGTATGGTTATAGAAGGAAACATGTAGGGATACCTTAGAAATTCAAAGGGATAATCATCACTTATTCGTAGGCAACAACCGAGGGACAAGATCATATATTAGTAGGCAACATCAAGTGTCATCGAGGGACTATGATCTTTATATCGAAGGGACTATGATGATGTTATTCGTAAGCGTCTTTGCTAATGGTACCCCTACGTTAGAGGAACATGACCATTATATTCGAAAGGCAACAAGACATGATACCCTAAGGGGGTGCAAGTGTGAAAGAGTGTGTTCAATTCAGATATATTAATCTTGAATTAGGGTGATCTAAGGATAGATTTTATCTTGCCATACAAACCCTAGTTACTATACAATTAAGCAGTTAATATGTACAGAAAAGTAAAGTGAGGAAAGTAAATATCCTACGCTATTACATGGCTTCAGGGAAGTTACATAATATAGGTGCGGAAAGTAAAATGCGAGAAAAGTAAATCTACGCTATTACAAAAATAACCTTGCGACCTATACATCAATTTCTAGAATTTAAATGCAAAATAAAGTAAATAAATTGGAGAAAAATGTCTAAGGATAAGAGAGAGTGTTTAAACCCTAATTGTAAAAGAAAAATATTTTTTGATATTTTTGGATTGATTTAAGTTAATAAAACCTAATTTCTAAGTTAATTATTAATTAATTATGAAAAATAATTTAAATTGTGAGAAAAAATAAATTATTTTTATGTCAAAAATTAATTAAATGCTTAATTAACGTAAATCTAAAATTAGAATATTTTTGTGATTTTTGAAAATGTTTGAATTAACTTTTGAAAGAAAATTAAATAAAAATAGAAAAATAAGAAATAAGAAAAATGTTAGTGATGACAAGTGATAAAAAATAGATTTGGTCCTACCAGGGTTTGAACTCATGACCATGGAGTTGTAGGCACAAAACCTAGCCATTGCGCCATGCATCATTGGTGTTAGAAACACGCCTCTTATTGTTTTTATGTGATAACTTGCAAAATCAGAAAAATATGAAAAAAAAGTTGCAAAAGGCAGGTTCGAACCAACGACCTGATAGAGGGAGGGCCTTAGCGCGCGCATGGGTTACCACTAGGGTGGTGATACATCCATTAATTTGGATGCATTCATAAATATATATGTGTTATAAAAATCAGAATAATTGAAACGTGCGTGCACGTGGGACCCTTGGATTCGAATCAGCCAATCACATCATGCCACATACGCCTTGCTGGAGTCAAACCAATTCAGAGACGCCGAAGCAAGGCTCCGATTGTCTTCTTCGATTGCCTCCAAGATCAAACCTGCAAAAATAATGAAAATAAATGCAAGCAGAGGACCCTACCTCCCTAAATCGAGGGTGGCGAATCGATTGGTGGTATTGGTTTGATCTGAAAGTCCTGTATCACTAGGTTCGAAGCTTTCAAGCCGTTTTGCCCTAACAATGGTGTTTGGTCATTCCTGCGTTAAGTCTCAAAAGCAAAGCATCAAATTGACTCTAAATAACATCATGAACATGTATGAATGTATAAACACAATTTATTTTGCATGAATCAAGAGTTTGAATTTCATAAACCTTTACCAAATCGTTGCACTTGGGGAAGCGATTTCTGGATGCTTTGAGATCGTGTGAGGCCTGGGATCGACTCTTGGGATGCTCGGGAGAATGAATGGATGGCTGGAATGGCTTGATAGTGGCTGGAATTTGGAATTCGATAATGCAAGTTTCTTTGAAATTTTCGAGCAAGAACCCTAGATTTTTGGCTGCATGAATCCGTCCTTTTGACTTCTAATCTTGTTGTATATATAGTGAGGAGTGTATTAGGTCAAGCATTAAGTGAAAATATATTTCCTTTCAATGAAGAATATTTGATTGAAAATTTCATCAAAACATTTCAAAATTGGCTCAATCTTTCCTTATTGCCTCTTGTACAAATTTAACAGCTTGTGATGAGTTGTCTTGGACCTCAAGTCATGCAAATACTAAGCCCAACTCACCTTATCTTTTATCTTTATATTTTATTTAATTAAATTTTAATTTTATCCATTTAATTCAAAAATAAATTAAATAAATAAAGGAAGGGAGTGGCAATGAGTGTAGAGGTCATGTATAATCTCAAGAATAAGTTTAGATCATAAAAACTTAGGCCAATTTAGAAAAAAATTGAATTTGCTAAGTATTTTTCTTCATACACCTCTTCAAAAATGCCAAACTCGCACAACTTGTATCTTGCTCAATTTTCAACATTTTGAAGTGTTCTTGGATTTTCTAGAAATCTCAAGACGTCCTCTACATACTCTTTTTTGTTTCATCTTAATTGAAGTTTCCATGTTCATGTACACTTCTTTGCAAAAAGATGACTTTTTGTTTACTTTTAGAAGGACCTATAATGTCTTGATCCTTAACTCTCAAATGAAGCATTTTTGGTCAAAGCTTGTGAGACATGAAGTTGTAGAGAATTGAATTCTCTTCAAAATGAGCTTAAGTGGAAAAATGTCTGATAAAGCATGTGAAAGTTATGCTCGGTCAAAGTTCTGTTGACCTTTTGCCAAGAAACCCTAATTTGGAAACTTTGACTTTTGATCAAATCTTGAGTTTTCTTGATGAATCATGATCAACCCTTGATCAAATGATGAATGTAATTTCAGAATCTTGATGTTGACAAAAAATGATGAAGTTTGACTATATGTTGACCACAATTGACTTTTTTGTCCAATACAACTGATTTTCAACCATTTGAGCAATTGACTGAGCAAACTTGAGTTGTGAGGTTTGAAACTTGACATGATGATCCCTTAAGACATATGGGGAGGTATGATAACCACTTGTAGCATTGGAACTCATTGTTACTTGAGAGAATCAAAACCCTAGTTCAGGCTTGATTGCTTAGAAAAAGGTTCATCTGGTCAACCCTTGAGAAGTTCTTGAGTATAGAGATGTGGATTGATTTGAGAAGTAGGAGGGAAATTTTGGGGTATTACAGTAGGCAAGTACAAATATATTCACGCAATTTTAGACAAATTTATCACAGATTATATTGTGTCATAAAAGAGAATCTCACTCACACCAATACCAATAATTTGAGAAAGAAATTTACCTCGAATTTACCAAACAACAACTTCGAGAAGTTGAAACAAGAAGGTCGAACTCTTGGAAACGCAAGGAATGAGCGTTGTACGTCAAACTCGGCCGAGAAACACTGCTGATTCAAAAGAAAGAAAACTTCTATTATAAAAAATTTCAAATTATAAATGAAATCAGAAGTACGAATTCACATTGCAACATCAACGAGTGCATATATGTAAGTGACAAGATAAGGCGAGTCTGCAATGATGTAGCTGCGCATTTTTCATTTTCATAAGGTCAAATTTTAATTATATACCAAGGTGATAGGGACTAGAATTTAAATGTAACAAATGCGCATTTTTCATTTTCATTTTGGTCAAATTTTAATTATATACTAAGGTGATAGGAACCAGAATTTAAATGTAACATAGTGTATATGATTAATATCAAATGGTTGAGTTTGAAGCCCTTGCAATGGTGGAAATTCATGCAGAAAATGATAAACCAGAGTTACTAGAACTCGCTAATTCTCTTAAAAATGAAAGAACTTCTTTTAACAAGCTTTCTAACAACATTTCTGAATGAATTACACATTACCCTTTCCTCTCTTTTACAACAAAAGATACCCTAACTGTTTATGATCATAAGACACTCATTATGCATGTGCTAAAAATTCAGAATTTGCACATTGATTTAGTTTTTCCTAGACTTAAGCTTTAAATAGGTACCTAAAATTCTAATCATATTGTTATACATACTATCTTATAAGATATTACAAGAGGTACTCACATAGTATCTTATAGAATTGAGTCCAATAGGACGCATTTTGTCCACTTTCTTAGTAATTTTGTTTCAAGAGTTTGATGATGCAACACCAAGTGATTCTCTAATTCAATGATGTCTAAGTCCAAACATTGCTCCCAAATTTTTTACTGCATTAATAAAATATAAATTTCATGAATATATTGACAAAAATAAGAAACATTCTTTAATTTTTAGAAGAAAGATCTAGGAAAACTGAACAAACTTCAACAACAAAACTCTTTCCTCACATTACATCAACAAAGTTTTGGGAAGTTTTATTCTTAAAAAATCAAACAGAACAAAATTAGTGCACTTACAATCTTTCCTTTCAAATGTGACATTTTAGCAAGAACCAAGAAATAAAATGTGAATAAAAGCTCTCTGTCATAATGCATTTCTCAGGTGTATTTCCTTAATATTAGTTAGGGAAAATCTCATCTTCTATCATGCTATAAGAGAGGAAAGAAAATATTCAAGCCTAATACTAATTTCATGCATTATTTCGGCTACAATTCAAAGAGTTTATAGATTCTCTATGTTGTTTTGGTTCATATTATGAGAGTTTCGAAATAGAGAATAAAAAGAAAAAGAGAAACGGAATTGGTTTATTAAGGTTGGACGAATATTGGACGAGGTTGGGTGAAGCTTAAGTGACTCTGAAACAATGGTGAATCTCCTCTTCTTTGAAACTTGTAACCTTCGCACAGTCAGAATGAAATCGGTTGGCACGATTTTGAGGAGCAAGCTAACAGATGAAGAAGAGAAAGAGGTTTCGACGGAGGAAAAGGGGTTTCAGAATGAAGAAGAAGAAGAATGAAGGGGTTTTGACGGAGGAAGAAGAAGAAGAGTGAAGGGTTTTGCAGAGAATAAAAGATAGAATGAAAAGTAATAGGGTTTCTATTTTATTTTTAAAAAAAATTAGAGGCCTTAGGCAGTGCTTTTTTAGGAAGCGCTGTGTAAGAGGGGGCCTCTAGTAGCACTTTTTAAAAGCGTTGTCTAAGGGGAAGGCTCTAGCAGTGCTTTTTAATAGCGGATTCTAAGGGGGTGCCTATGGCAGCGCTTTCTGAAATACTCGTAGGCAGCGCTTTTTAAAAAGCGCTTTTTAAGGGGGCCATTTAGCAGCGCTTTCACAAAGCGCTTTCTAAAGTGTTGTTTAGGCAGCGCTTTTAAAGGTAACCCTTAGGCAACGCTTTTACTAAAATTTCTTCAAAAATTTCTGTGTTTATTTTTTTTAGCTTTAGGCAGCGCTTTCAGGAAAAAGCGCTGTCTAAAATGCATTTTCTATTTTCATTTTTGGCGTAGTGCACACAACATTCAATTGTGTTCTTGCAAATACTTAGGATAATGTTTAAGTCAAAATGATGGATCACAGATTCAGGGGGAGCATGGGTTAAAATTGATGAGTAATATTATGAAAAGGGTCGCGGATTCTCCATCTTCTTCTCCACCGAGCTTAGCTTTAGTCTTCGTAGGCGTCACAACATCATTGAATTTGATCATGGTTAATTTATTCAGCACATATTATTCATATTTCTTATGGTTCAAGAAAATCATTCGCTTGTGTCATACCCCAAAATTTGCCCTCCTACTTCTCAAGACATCACATACATCCATACTCAAGGATTTCACAAGGGTTAACCAGACAAACCCTCTCCTAAGCAATCAACCCAAACTACAGTTTGGCCATCCTCAGATCAAGATGGACTTCCAACATTTCCAATGGTCATCATGCCTCATCATATGCTTCAAAGAATCAGTTGTATTGGACAAAAAGTCAACTGTGGTCAACATACAGTCAAACTTCATAATTTTTGGTCAACATCCATATTTTGAAGTAATATTCATCATTTGATCAAGGGTTGATCATGATTCATCAAGAAAACTCAAGAATTGATCAAAAGTCAAACTTTCCAAATTAGGGTTTTTGAAGGAAAAGTCAACAGAACTTTGACCAAGCATAACTTTCTCATACTTAATCAGAAATTTTCCCACCAAATCTTATTTTGAAGAGAATTCAATTCTCTACAACTTCATGTCTCACAAGCTTGGTCAGAAAATGCTTCATTTGGAAGATATAGGTCAAAACATTACAGGTCCTTTTCAAAGTCAACCAAAAGTCAACTTTTTGTAAAGAAGTGTTATTGAGCATGGAAACTTCATTTGAGATGAAACCAAAGAGGTTGTTTAAAGGACATATAGAATTTTCCAAAAAGTCCAAGAACACCCAAAAATGTTAAAAATTGAGCAAGATACACCTTGCACAAGTTGAGCATTTTTGAAGAGGTGCACAAAGAGAAATATGTGATAAATGCAAATTTTTTCCAAATGGGCTTATAATTTTATGATCCAAGCTTGATCATAATATTATCCATGACCTCTTTACACCTTTCCACGACCTTTTCCTATTTTCTTGATTTATTTTTGAATTTAAAAGCATTTAATTCAATTTTAAATTAAATAAAATATGAAAACAAGGTATAAAACAAGTTGGGTTGAATTTCTATCAATCTTGAGGAGCAAGGAAGCCCACAATACATGCCAATTTCGTGCAAGATCATACACGGAAGAGAAAATCAAATTTTGGAAAGATTTGATGAAAATTAACAAGAAAATATTTTTGCATTCAAATCCATATCTTTTTTCATTCTTTTTTTTCAAATCTCTTGCTCTATAAATACATAACACATTCACAAGACCAAAGGACGAAACCCTAGCCTCATGAGTCAACCCTAAACTTCACAAAATTCTTACAAAGTTGCAAATTTCGAAACCCTATTTGTAGCCACTTTCAGGCCTTCTCATTGATCCATTCGTGTTCCTGAGCTTCCCAGCAAGCAAACCAAGCCCTTACGCGAAGCCAAAGCATTCCAGATCGTGTTATCCAAGCATCACCGGTTTGGTAAAACTCTCAAATTCGATTTTCATAATTCATGCATTATTAACTATTTTTGTTTGTTTGTTTGATCCCAGGACATCCATTAGAACATGCTTGATGCATTACACGTGAGTTTAGACGTAGAAATCACAGCCTGCCATTGTTAGGGTTCCAAAACGGTAAAGCTTCGTATTGAATGATACAAGCAGTTTCAGACCATGAAAAGTATTCCATTGGATTCGTAATGCCCTAAATATATGATCTGGGCACTTTCTTTTTGTTTTTTGATCGATTTTCACAGGTTTCCAAAATCATCTCGTCGGAGAAGATGACCGGAGGTCCGATCTGGGCTTTTCTGGTTTGGGTCAGAAGAGAAACTCTGCGTATCTGTTAATCCATGTAACTTAACTCATGGAAGTATCTCCGCCCCAGCGGTTAAACTTGCACGCACTAAGTCACTTGTTCCAAAGAGCATGGGTTCGAACCCTACTTTTGCCATTATTTTTCATCCTATTTTGCTATATTTCAGGTTTCTCCAGAAGGCTTGCCCAGAAATCACGCCTTCTGGCCCTTCATGCCACGCTCTAGGCCCCAGAAGCTCCGACACGGGTGTGCTTCAATGAAAGCCCGAAGGACGTACAGGCATCTCAAGCCGAAGCTCCAGAAAACCCAAGGTTCTGGACACTTCCACACGCAAGAATCCCCCAGAAGTATGCACTTCTGGGCACGGTCAGCCAATGGTCTCTTAGAAGTTCCAACTTCTGGGAAAATCCTATTCAGAAGCCCTCTAACCCTTTTCTCATATTTTCATATTTTTCTCTTCTAATTTATTTTCTTTTCAAATAATTTTCTCATGCATAAAAAAATCACCAAAAATATTTTCTTTTTGCATTTTAATTAGAAAAATGTTTATTTAATTTTTGACATAAAAATTAATATTTTTGCATGCATATTTTAATTAATTGTTAATTAACCATTAAATTGACTTTTAATTATTTTTCTTCATCAAAACCAATCCAGAAAATTCCTAAAAAATTATTCTATTATCTAATTATCATTACTAACCTAAAAACCTTTTTCCTACTAATTTCCAAAACATTTTGCTAACATTTTCTTCTTATTCTGATTATCTATTTATTATTCCGCATTTACAATTCTAGACAGGATGTATAGGTCGCAAAGTTTTTATCATGTAATAGCGTAAATTTACATTTTCTGCACATTACTTTCCGCACTCCTATATTATGTAACTGCCCCAAAGCCATGTAATAGCGTAGGACATTTACTTTCCGCACTTAACTTCTTGCAATTTACTTTCCGCACCCTATAAACTGCTAGTAATTAGGCGCGTATGGCAAGATAAAAACAAACGTAGATCACTTCTAATTCCAAGATAACATATCTGAATCGACACATACGCACACATGCACCCCTGAGTATTCTCTCGTTGCCTTTCGAATAAATGGTCAAGTCCCTCGAACGTAGAGGTATCCTAGCACCGTTGCCTACAAACATATCATCATAGTCCCTTCGATACAAAGATCATAGACCCACGATGTCGCCTACGAATACATGATCTCGTCCCTCGATTGTTGTCTACGAAAAGTGATGATCGTCCCTTTGAATGTGCTAGGATACTCCTACAAGTTGCCTTCTATGACCATCCGATGTCCCTTCGAATGTCCCTTTACATCCAACGAATAGGGTTATCTGCCAACTATTGGTACAGATAGCACTATTCTAAAGGAAAGTAAAACAACACAAAAACGACCATTCTGAGTAGGTAATAAGACTTTTAGTTGCTTGCTCTATCAAAATACTTTTCACACCTCACACTTTTGTCAAAGTTCAAACACTTTTCAAAAACAAACATTTCCGAACACTTTGTATACATTCTAACGTGAATCATTACAAAGTCAAAGCGAAATGCCTTTTCAAAACATTTTTGTCAAACACACAGAAAGCAATTTTAAAGTGAGCTAGAAGCAACTAAGAGCCCGTAGATAACTACGGATGGAAAGGGGTGCTAACACCTTCCCTTTTCATAACCTTCTCTCTTACTCAGAATCTAACGAAGGTCTTTTTCTGTTCTTTTCACCTTCCCTTAATTGGATAAAAGAAAAGTCGGTGGCGACTCTTGCTATCCGCAACATTTGCAATAAAAAGCAAAACAAATCTCAAAGTCAGTTCTCCCACCGTATTACAGCTTGTATTCCTAAATTTTATACCAAGAAAAAAGGATAGGCCTTCAAAGGTCATTGTTGCATCCCAAAATTTACACTCTGTCATTTAAACTTAATTGGCTTATGTTGCATATGCATATACATCATACATTGAATACATTATTTGACTTTGGGATCAAGGTATCTTGTACTAGTGATACTCTTCACACAATGAGAGAAAGATGAAGTCTTAACCAGTAAGAATAGTGAGAAATCCTCAGTGCAATGGTATATTCAAGCTACAAGAACTTCAATCATCATCAACAGAGTCCTAATAAAATCTGATGGTCATTTGGCAGTTAGGGTTTCAATTGATCGATGATAGATCACATGCTCCTATATCAATGGTTCCTAATTAGGGTTTTGAAGAAACTCAACTTGTGACTCATTTCTTGGAAAGTTCTTGATTCTATGGTCTCATATGTACGTCAAGACATAAATAATTAGACAATTACCCTTGATTTGTGCATATACCATTTGAGAGGCTTATGTAAAGCATAAAATAGGGAGGTGACACCAATGATTAGTGCCTCAATTAGGTTTGAGTCTCAACCATTATGGATATAAGGGAAAGTTGAACACCTAAATGGGTTCAAGTTTTACACAATGAAATACACTCAAAGTGGGTTTGAGTCCCATACGAGTGAAAATTTCTGAAGTGGGTTTGAGTCCCATGGGAAACCTGATATTACCGCAAAAGTCAAATCATGTGGGCATGTGTGAACCAAGTATTGGCCTAGACGTAGGTCCGATTGGGGATCGATATTTCGTGAATCCAAATAGTGATTTATTGAGTGGATGCATTCAAGTGACATGTTTCCATACATTACAATTATCCCTCAAATACTCAAGTCATAGTTGAAGGAAAAGAAAACACAAGAAATGGGAGTTTGAATTGGGTTTATAGAAAACATTCCCCTTTTTAGATATTATGATCACTCAAATGATAAAAGCAATCAGGACAATGAAGAGTAAAGAACAAAAATGATTTATCCAGGTTCACCTTAACAAGGTTAATCATGTCCTCCCCTCAAGGTGATTTGCCTTTAACAAAGACTTAATCCACTATAACCAAACTGATTACAAATGCACGGGAAACTGCTAGTGACTAACAAAAAATGACATGTTTAGTGATCCAACTTAACATATATAATGTTCATTGACCTAATAGAATTATATCACTTAAGATCTCCTATCAGGATTTTCTAGAATGACCAACAACCACTGTCTTCTTGAGATCAGACCTTCACTCAGTCACTCCAGGAACCTTTCAATGAAATGTTTAGTGATCCAATTTAACGGATATAATAATCATTGACCCAATAGAATCTGATCACTTAAGATTTCCTATCAAGATTTTCCATAATGACCCACAACCGTTATCTTCTTGAGATCAGACCTTCACTCAGTCACTCAAGGAATCAACCAACAACGATCGATAAGGTTTTTGTTTACATGATTGCTTATATTAAGAAGATTACCCAAATGATTAAGCACATATTATTTAACACAATTTCGATCACCAACTCTTGTGTTAAATAAATTTACATGAAGAAATTAGAACAATAACACCATACGAGCCACAACTCTTGTGTAAATTACAAAGTTCTATCAATATGTATTTGATTAGAAGTTGGGTAGTATGTTGTAGTATTCTTCTTTTTTATCTTCTTGTTAAGAAACTCCTGTCTTCTTGAGCAGCAACTCCTTGCTTCTTCTGAGATCTACCAATATGTATATGATGATACTTTTTGTAGCATCTTGTAGATTTATTCTTCATCTTTCTTTATTTTCTCTCATTTATGTGTAGTGGTCTTCAGCATGTTTAGCATTGCACCTTTGACAACTTCGGCATCCACGACTTTTCAGCTTGATGGCCAAGATCACTTTACCTTAAATCTTTTATATTCTTTTATATCCTTGAGAGAGAGAGAGAGAGAGAGAGAGAGACGTTGCGAGGATAAAAAGTCCTTTCCTGCATGAACGCTTAGTTCTCAACAGATAGAATAAGATGTAAGAGTTTACACAATACAAAATAATATTTTCCATAGCCTGTCACTTTTCAATGTTAGTTTTCCTTCTTTTCTCTAATTAATGTTCTTCTAATAAGCTTGTAAGTAGAGATCCGTTAATGATAAAAAGGTAATTGTAAATCCAGTTGTTTGTTCCCAACGGCCACAATGAGAGTGGTTAACAATATAGTACGAAAGGAATGTCTTTACGCCACCCTAGAGGGTAGAGGTCACAAAGCACTTTTTGTACCTTTTGTACACCATCACACATTAACCATTTTGAACTTCTTCTAATCTTTAGAGGCTTCAAATAATTTGAATGTTTGAAGCTTGTTGTATAAGAATCACTCTTAAGTCTTAGAACCTAAGTCTTGGAGTCTTCAGAACCTGTCCCAATAGAACCTTGTCTTCATAGTCTTCAGCACTTGGTCTTAAGAACTTATTTTTCTTCAGATCATCAGAACTTGTTTAGCAAAACCTCGTATTCATAGTCTTTAGAACTTGGAACACATAGAAGAAAAGTTTTAGAAGGAGTCCAAAGCATAACCATAAAGTCACGATTATAAGTTCTTGTACTAACGTTCATAAGAACCGTTGCATAAGACAAATTCCAGAATCTTTACTTCAACTGTAACACATAACCAAATATTTTCTTCCAATAGTGTTTATATTCATAACCTTATGATTCCACACGCCTTGATACCAGAGTTAGAATATTACATCAATAGCTACACACTAGAACGAAACCGTTCGAGTATACAATTGTTCTTTATGATACCATGTAAAGTAATCATCAAAATCTTAAGGCCAGATGTAGAAACACTTCTTATTCTTACACGGGTTATATTGTGTGAGTCATGCACAAGTAACGAAAGGTGAATACCTGAGTTAGAAATTAGGTAGAAACATTGTAGAACCGAGTGGACCCATAGGATTGGGGGACTCAATGAGATTATTATCTCACATCATCATTGTTGTTTTTTTTATTATGTGTTTTTACATGTTTTGTCAAGAGGAGCTGCTTGATGATGTTTCAACATTGCTTTATGGACTTTAAAGATGATTGGTAGTCCACAATTTACGATGGTATTTTGTACACCACAAGGATGATTAGTTGATTCAGTTTCGGGTGGGGCACTCATGAATAAAAATATACATGAATCATATGCTCTCTTATGACATATATTCCTTATATCACATGAACGCTAAGGTTGTCGTACTATTTTATAAATTTTACAAAATGAGTGTAAGCAATGTAACACTTGTTGCCCTAACATATGAGATTTGTGGAGTTATTGGCCATATTGGTGTTGATTTCTAGATGGTTTTACTAGGAGGATCTAACTAAGATATTTTTAATTACAATGCCTAGAGAAGAAATCCCTTCTTAACTATTATAACCTGGATGGAGAGACCACCTTAACTTTTCCTATAAAAACAACTCTCCATAACAAGTAGTCAGACCTCCCATAAAGTCCAACCTTAAAGTCATGATTAGAAATTTTATCATGGCATGAACTAAGCAAAATAACAATTTTTAAAATAAAAATTTACACGCGAATAAAATCCTTAGACTACTAGCATCTAAGATAGACTCAATAGTCACCCGCAACAAAATGCTGGAGACCTAATTCTCCCAAGTGAAACAACAACAACAACAACAACAACAACAACAACAACAAACTTCATCCTCAAAACCTCCCAAAATATTTTCAAGACATCTTGAACAAAACCTGAAAGGACATCTAAATGTTGTTACATTGAGAAAATGAAAACAAATCGATGAGTAATAATTCAAAATAAACTGCCTCCAAAACTAAAAGACCTGAGAAGTTTCTCGATACTCTAACATCGAGAACATGAGTTTTCAGCGTGTCCTATGTGATCTTGGGTCTAGTGTGAGTCTTATGCCTTTATTTCATGCAAATATTTATGTATAATTGAGCTAAAGTCTATGAACATTTCCTTGCAGTTGACATAGCGATCCATCAAATACTTAAGAGGAATATTACTGGATATTGCAATAAAGACATGTAAGTTGTTCATACCCACACTTTTTTAGTAAAGGAAATGGAAGAGGACTCTTAAGTCCCAATTATATTCATACCATATGCACCCCTTCTTTCCATTGAGGCTCTGATACCACATTGTCCGGGAGCCTCGCATACTATGAAACCAGCCCTAACTGTATCGTCCTTAAACAGCCAACCATAGGCATAACACAAACTAACAATTAAAACTGAAATTCCATAATACCGAGGACCGTAGTATGGATCTAAGGTTAGATGTTTTCTGATTCACAAGATCCTCATTTTGAGGCAAGTGTAGAGCATACTTGCATCTATGTGAGGAATTATGATATGAATACAATAAATAAAGCTTTTAGAGAGAAAAAAAGAAAATTAGAACATTTTGTTCTTAAGCACACAAGATAGATATATTCTTATTGCTTATGCTTTCATATGTTACAAGAGTTTTCCTTTTATAGCCAAGGAGAATCACAAAAAGAAAAAAGAAACACTATTTACAATCATGGCATCATTAAATGCCTTATTTCAACAACCCAACACACTTATCCCTTACGGATACATAATTGTAGTATTATTATACAAAAGGAAGAAATTGAACTATTTATAAACATGCTTGTGACATATAAGTACCACTTGTCCAATTAGTCCTTAAAGATAGGTTCATGACTTGGAGACATATTCTGATCGGATAAGTAGTCTTCTGAAAAGCAGTCTCTGAATCGAGATGTCTCTTTTTCCCACACGTCATCCATCATGTAAGCATGATCTGATATTTTTCTATGAATTTCTTCCACATGTCCATCTGAGAATCAGCTTCCATTGGAGAATCTGCTTTTTGCTGCGTGGCTTGAACTGAGCTTTCTCCAACCTCTCGACTTGGAACTGAGCTTAATGACTTATACAAATGGAATTATCATTCATCTTGTTTGGTTCATGGAGGTTGATGAAGTTAATATACTCCATTAATTCTCATATAACTTTCAGACTGGGAGGATAATCATCAATGGTTTCCCATATATGGACATAATTCTTACAATCAAGTAGCTTAATGGTAAGATCTATCTGATAGGGCCTGTGTATAAAGAAATCTGTTTTGAATTTTCTAATAGCCTCTGAGGTTAATCCTCTTTCTTTGACCTCGTCTAGGTTTGGTTTTAATTAATATCTCCACCATGTTAGTGGGGAGTACCTGATAATTGCTAAAATATAGGTATTTTGTATATATGTTTTGTGGCATTTATCTATTATTTTGTTGTTAATATCGTTGAATAACCCCGCTTTTTGTTGTAAATACGTTTTATTGCATTTTGTATACATATTGTACCATTTGATTAGTCTTGTATATATTTTGTAGGTATTTGTTGAATTGTTGGAGCATTGAGAATGAAGTCCAAATGTAGCTCCAAGATGCAAGTTGATCAATAAAGGAATAAGGCTAAAAGATGGAAGCCACAAAAGTTACTGGACTGAGAGATTTCGTCGGGAGATGGCCAGGCAAGGGCTATCGCGTCTGCGTCGCCGGGCAACGGTGGGGCGAGAGGAAAATGATCAATTTTGGGATTTTGCCCTGCCTTGTTTCGCTACTGGTCGTTGGGCGAGGAAAAGAAGCGTCGCCGGGTGAATCTGACCGTCGCCGGGCGACGGTAGATATTTTGGTCACGGTGAGGACGTGGCTTAATTTGAGCCAAGTTTATAAGAAGGTCCATCGGGCAAAGCTTTATTTCGCCGGGCGATTCTTGCGGAACAAAATTTTCTTTATCTTTCCTTTTCATTTCATTTTTGGTTTTGGGTTTTGATTTTTCTCTCCCAATTCCATCACTCATATAGTTTTTAATATATTAGCTTAGAAAACAACACTAGGGTCTTTCTCATGGATGATTGGAGGTGGATTGCTCTTCGATAGACTCTAACAAACCGGTGTAAGTGAGTTGTGTATCTCCTCTCTTCTCTTTGTATTTCTCTATTTTGTTTGTTATGTATGTATATTTACCTTGAACACATGTATATTTGTCGCCCTTGGCGTTGTATAAAGTTTACTTTATGAATCTGTGTTGGTAATTGTCTTAGGTTTTTACTCTATGTTAGGGGTTTGAACTTTGCTAGAGATAGATTGCTTAGATTCTTACCTAGGATGATTATCTATTAGTTTCTGTTAGTGTTTTAGGTTGGCATTAATTTTGGTAAAACTAGGTTATGACATGTCTTGATAAATGTCATGACATTCAGAGATTGAAGATAAATCCTACTTACTAAGGATGTTAAAGGACAACTTAGAACTGGAAGCTAAAGCTGTGCTGGAAATTCTGCAGAAAACAGTCTGATGTCATAACAGATGTTATGACATTCGATGTGAATACATTGAACTGCTTTTCTGAGACTTTCGGGAAGTTTGTTGAGCTGCTAAAATATTGCTTTTCTGTTGGTTGTTGAAAGACCATGTTTTAGGATTAAATTAAGTGAACCCTAGCTATCTCTATGGAAGCCCAATGAAGTTTCGGGACCTGCTTCTATAAAAGGAATTCAACCTTACACTGCTGCTGCGCTCTAGATTTATTGAAGATATAGGTTGTTATTTGTCTTGTTAGGAGAGTTAACAGTTGTATTGTGTAATTCTAGTTTCTCTTGTGAGCCAAGCAACTATCAATTGATAAGTGCATTGGACTAGGATTTGTGTGTAAGGGTAGTTTATCACTCAAAGCTTTGAAGCACGAGTGTTTGTCTCTTGATTGAAAGCTTTGAAGCAAGATCAAGATAGTTTATTGAAGTGTGTCTTCACAATTCAATTATTCAATAGGTTGATATCACTCTTGTGATTGAGGGGAGTGGTAGGAACTCGGATCTAAGTAGGACTTAGGTTGAAGTTGCATTGGGTAGGTTTTAAGTGAAGGAGATAAAGCTGGTTGGTTTATTCACGAATTACTTCTACTAATAGTGAATTTCCTCCCTGGCTTGGTAGCCCCCAGATGTAGGTGTAGTTAGACACTGAACTGGGTAAACAACTTATTGTGTTCTTTACTACTGTTTACATTTATTGTGAAAATTGTTAACAAAGTGTCAGATAGTGTGTCATAACATTCTGTGACATCACGTATGCTTCCGAAATTTCAATTGGCATCGGCGGGCACCACCACTATTTAGGTGAGATCTAGGGATAATAGTTTCTGGCGTAATGGATAAGGAAGGAGGATTTGGAGGTAGACCACCTATTCTGGATGGGTCTAATTATGATTACTGGAAACCACGTATGGTTGCCTTCTTAAGATCAGTGGATATTAAAGCTTGGAGAGCTGCGACAAAGGATGAAACATCCACCAAGCTTGAAAATGATGGGACTCCTGTCTTGAAACCTGAGGAGGAATGGAGCAAAGAGGAAGAGGAGCTTGCTCTGGGGAACTCTAAAGCATTGAATGCCCTATTCAATGGTATTTACAGAAACATCTTCAGATTGGTCCATCAATGTGAGTTGGCCAAGGATGTTTGGGACACTCTCAAAACTACTCATGAGGGGACATCCAAGGTGAAGATGTCAAGACTTCAGATGCTCACTACTAAATTTGAGAATTTGAAGATGAAAGAAGATGAGACTATTCATGAGTTTCACATGAATATTTTGGAGATTGCCAGCGCCTCGGGAGCACTTGGTGAAAAGATGTCGGAAAAAGTGGTGAGAAAGATTCTCGGATCCTTGCCTAAGAGGTTTGCAATGAAAGTGGCAATAGAGAGGCTCGGAGATCAGCACCTTGAAGGTTGAAGAACTTATAAGATCTCTTATGACTTTTGAGATGGGAATCGGTGGCTGTTGTGAAAGGAACAAGAGCATAACACTTGTATCTAATCGAGGAAGGATGCAAGGTGGAAGATGAAGAGAAGATATCTGAAGCTATAGCTATGCTTGGAAGGCAGTTCAACAAGCTCATCAAGAGAATTGATCCAAAGTCAAGGTCAAATGTCAAGGACATTTCATCGACATCGAGATCTTATGACTCAATGAGAAGATCAAGTCGGAGGAAAAAGGAAGTCAAGCGGTGGAATCCAATGTCATAGATGTGAAGGATTTGGACATATTAGATTTGAATGTCCTACCTTTCTTAAGAAAGAAAGAGAGGAATATTACTTGGTCGATGGTGAATCAAGTAGTGGCTCGAGAGGACTCGACCAAACTTGTCTGCATCTTACGAAAGTGGCAATCGATAATGACTCTAGTGATGAGGAAGTGACCTTTGAAGAACTTGCTGATACTTACAAGAAGCTGTGTATCAGAAGTGGTGAAGTATGTCAGCAAAATGAAAAACAGAAAAAGCTGATTGAGAAGTTGGAGGCAGAAAATGTGAAGCTGGAAGTTGAGAAGAAGGAAGATACAATCACTATAAGTCATCTCAACAGTGAGATTATAGTGTTGAATTCCAAGCTTGATCATATGACTAAGTTTGTCAAGATCTTGACCATGGGGTGATAATGGAAGAAATTCTTCAGCTTGGACAAAATGCTGGAAATAAGCATGGGCTAGGATATGTGGCTGAAAAGGAACCTGTTAGTGACAAGAAAAAGAAGAGGCATGGGAAACCAAAGTCAAAGCAGATGTCACAACATAAAACAGGAAATGCTCCTGGCTTAGGGCATGTAGATGCAAAGAAATTTGCTGATAACAGGAAGAAGACCAGACCTAATAAGCCGATGTTAAAGCAGATGTCACAACATTGGGGTCAACATCAGGATCAGAGAAACATGAATAAGAAGTTTCAAAGATGGAGATATCACCATTGTGGAAGGTTTGGACACATAAAACCCTTCTGCTATAGGTTACATGGGTACCTAATCGGACTCCTATGTTAAGCCTAAGAACATCAAGGTACCCTACACTCGAAAGTGGAAGAAGAGGGCTGACATTGATAGCACACACCCCTCTTAGAGTGTCTGCCAAGGAAGATTGGTACTTTGATAGTGGGTGTTCCAAGCATATGAATGGTATAAAAAACCTACTGAATAATGTCAAACCTCACTCTACCAGCTTTGTTACTTTTGGAGATGGAGCTAAAGGAGAAATCAAAGGTATTGGAAACTTGACTGCTCACGAGTTCCAAATCTAAATGGAGTGTTGCTGGTAAAAGGCTTGACTGCTAACCTCATAAGCATAAGTCAGCTATGTGATATGGGATTTAAAGTCAACTTCACTAGGTCTGAATGTCTTGTAATCAATGATAAACAAGAAGTAGTTAGAGAGTCGGATCAAAGGACAAGCTGCTACATGTGGGAATACGAGAACACCAACCTCTCTTTGTATGCTCTAGACAAGGATGAAAAGGAGGTAAAGCTATGGCATCAAAAACTTGGACATGCATCTCGGAGGAATGAAAAGATCATCACTATGGAGGTCGAGGATACCAAAACTCCATATTGATGAAGGTAGGGTGCATGGTGAGTGTCGGGTTGGAAAGCAAACAGAATGTCACACCCAATGTCTAGACATCGACCACTTCTAAAGTCTTGGAGCTGCTGCACATGGACTTGATGGGGCCTATCGGGTTGAAAGCCTTGGTGGAAAAAGATATGCCTATGTTGTTGTGGATGATTTCTCCGGTTACGGATAAACTTCATCAAAGAAAAATCGATGTGTTTGATGTCTTTAAAGAGTTATGCAAAAGACTTCAAAGAGAGAAATGCTATGAAACATCAAGTTTGATGAAACACCTCAGAATAAATATTGAGAATAGAAATAACCGTGACATATTTCATGTGTTTGGTAGCAAATGCTATATTACGACAGATCGTGATCAAAGGAGAAAATGGACTCTAAGAGTGATGAAGGCATTTTTCTGGGATACTCCACTAACAGCAGAGCATATAGGGTATTCAACTCCAGAACCCAGGTTATGATGGAGTCTATTAATGTCATTGTTGATGATCATCATCAGGAACACAATGTCACATATGATGTTGAGACATGGTTTGAGACATCACCTCAAGTACCTGATAAGGAAGATGTACCTATTCCTACTCCACCAAAATCTGAACCAGAGAAAGCAAACAAAGATCCTTCCATCAGAATTCAGAAAGATCATCCAAAGGAGCTCACCATTGGAGATCCAACCAAAGGTGTTGTTACAAGGTCTAGAGAAACTGTCTCAAACTCTTGCTTTGTGTCAAAGATAGAGCCAAAAAATGTTAAAGAAGCTCTATGTGATGAATTCTGGATTGGAGCAATGCAAGATGAATTGAACCAGTTCAAGCAACATGAAGTATGGGAATTAGTTCCTAGACCAGAAGGAACAAATATCATTGGTACAAAGTGGATCTACAAGAACAAGTCTGATGCAGAAGGGACTGTCACCAGGAATAAAGCAAGACTTGTTGCTCAGGGTTACACTCAGGTTGAGGGGATTGACTTTGATGAGACCTTTGCACCAGTGGCTAGACTGGAATCAATCAGGCTTCTACTAGGGGTTGCTTGCATTCTGAAATTCAAATTATTTCAGATGGATGTGAAAAGTGCCTTCTAAATGGCTACTTAAATGAGGAAGTATATGAAACGACCTAAAGTTTGTGGACCCAAGTTTCCCGAACATGTCTACAAATTAAGGAAAGCCCTATATGGACTAAAGCAAGCACCTAGGGCCTGATATAAAAGGCTAACCAAGTTCCTTACAGACAAAGGATACAGGAAAGGAGGCTTGGATAAAACACTCTTTGTTAAGAATGAAGGAGGTAAGATAATGGTGGCTCAAATTTATGTGGATGACATAGTATTTGGTGGAATGTCAGACTCAATGATGAAACATTTTGCCAATCAAATGCAAGCTGAGTTTGAAATGAGTCTCATGGGAGGTGACCTACTTTCTTGGTGCAAGTCACACGGATGGAAGACTCAACATTCCTTTCACAGAGCAAATATGCAAGGAATATTGTCAAAAAGTTTGGAATGGAGAATGCCATCCATAAAAGGACTCCTGCTCCCACACATGTGAAGTTATCCAAGGACACAAGTGGTGAAAAGGTAGATCAAAATTTGTATAGAAGCATGATAGGGAGCTTGTTATACCTAACCAGACTGACATTGCATTCTTTGTTGGGGTATGTGCAAGATACCGTGAACCTAAAATAAGTCACATTAACCGGTGAAAAAATTACGAAGTATGTGAGTGGAACTTGCAATTATGGTATCTGTATTCCCATGGATGTGAACCAATTTTATGCAGTTATTGTGATCTTGCTTTGGTAGTCTTGAGAAAAAGTACCTCGGAGGATGCTTCTTCTTGAAACAATCTTGTTTCTTGGTTCGTGAAGCAAAGCGTATCCTTGTCCTTCTTTGAAGGTGAATACATAGCGGTGGTATTGTTCACAAATAGTGCGGATGAAGCAGATGCTGTTTGAGTACAATGTCACACAGAATGTCATGACATTGTACTGTGACAATCTGAGTGCTATTAATATTTCCAAGAATCCTATACAACACAGTATGACTAAGCACATTGACATTAGACATGACTTCATCAGAGACCTTGTGGAGGAGAAAGTGATTAAATTGGATCATGTAGTCTTTGAACTTGTTGGTGACATTTTACTAAAGCTCTTGATGCTAGTCAATTTGAAAATTTAAGGAGCAAACTGGGTATTTGTCAGTATGAGGAATTGTAGCAATTAAGATTTCTTACAAGGAGAAGAGAAGACCTTTTATTAATTATAAGTGGGTCACCTAATTGTTTCCCTCTTATTGTTATAAGTTTCAAGAATATGAAGAGACTCCTCCATATAATAGTCTTTTCATTTAAAAGTATCATATCCTCTTTGTTCGCGTTAAAAGCGTCGCTATGTGGTGAATATAATTGGATCCTCGACTCGAAGCGATTTACTCTTTTGATTTGTTTATAAAGATGTCATGAGCATCAAGCTTTATTATTTTCAACACAAGAAAAGATGATTTAATGATTATGAAAAGGGAAAGCATTAATACCCTCGATTGATTTTGATATGCGTAACGACTAAGCGCAAACTAGAGCGCATTGGGAGATTGAGTAAGGGGTTTGTTATATAAAGGGAATAGATGGAGCACCACGAATATATATAGTTATCTATAGCTTTATATATGAATATGTTTGATATGTTTGTGTGTTTTAATTGCTATTTCTATGATTGGGAAAGTTTCTCCTTTGGGATTTTAAGAAATGATAGATTATGTGGGATCCTAGTGTTTGTTATTATTGTGCTCGCAAAGATCGTGGATCTTACGCATACATATCCTAGTGGGAATCGGGCATTTGTAGCTCGGATCTGAGGATCTATGGTTTGTTTGGCGAGGGAGAAAGAAATTTGCTCGGCAAGGATGAGACCTTGTGCCTCGTATTCTCAAAAGGATGTTGAGAAATTCGAGCAATCGTAGTTCCACTTATGCTAGTGGAAGCAGCGGGATGTTAGTAAGAGACAGACAAATGTCATCTTAATGAAAAATGTATCTAATCTATTTCATCACATACATTTTTGAAGAGTTTGACTGAAAATCTTTCATCGTAAGCTATCGGTGTTTTGCTTGAGTGTACAAGCGTTACCACTTACATGTTTAAGAAAGATGTTTTGAAAAAGATGATTGAATCTTTTAACTGTAAGTATTGGGTGTTTTGCTTGAGTATACAAGCGTTACCACTTACAATTAAGAGATGTTTTTGTTTGAAAAGAGTTTGAAAAGTTTTGAAAAAAAATTTGACTGTATGTGATGTGATAGATGAGATACTTCTTCCATAGAGATGATAGATGTCTAAATCTCAAGGAGAAATTGATTGGATTAAAGGGATGCTTTTAAGAAGCCCTTGGGTCCTTGTATTGTAAGCCAGAGGAGGCATTAGGGTCATCGAGGTCCTTGTATGAAGCTCAAGAGGAAGCTATAGGGTATGGCTGGTTTTGTCTTTAAAAGGATTTCAGGAAACCATCCTTTTGGAATTAAGAGCAATTTCAGGAAATTATACTCTCGGGGTTCTATCTAGCGGGTGATTCTTTGTATTGGAAGCCCAATAGGAGGCTGTTAAGAGATTTCTGTCTCTTTCATTGTATGATGCCGAGAAGGCTAAACTCAGAGGAGTTCTTTTGAGCGAAGCCCAAGAGGAGGCTGACTCAACAGGGGAGTGTTGTCTTATATGAAGCCTAAGCGGAGGCTAAACTTAGATGAATGAGTTTTCTTATATGAAGCCTAAGAGGAGGCTAAACTCTGTGGGAAGAGTTATATTGTATAAAGCCCAAGCGGAGGCTAAACTCATGCAGGAGATGAATTATCTTGTATAAAAGCGGAGGCTCTGTATAGAACCTAATGGTTAGACTAATTGTTATGTTATAATTAGACAGTTGTATAAACAAGTGTGTGCGTGTGATATGTATTCACAGGAGTTTACGAAGGAAATATAAATAATGCATGATGTTTATTTACAAAAGTTTATGAAGTATAAACAAGTGTCTGTGAAAAGAATGTTTAAAACGAGCGTAACTTGATTATTTACAAGTTTGAACTGTGTACAAGGAAATGAATATGTACACGAACGAGCTATTTATGTACAGACGAAGATGGATGTACATAGGAGGGTTGGGACTTACACCATAAGGGTGGCCCATTGGTTTAAAAGCAATTTCACAGGGAATAATGCTCCTTTTAATACCAATGGTATTCAGTGTATATGTACAGACGAAACAGAAACGAACGATCGAAGTTTATCTGTGTTTAAATAAAAAGTATCTGTATTATGTGCGGATGAAAGTTTGTATGAAAATAAATTGATATGTACAAAGAAAAGATATGTATGTACATGAAAGAATGTTGGTTTGTGTATACTCAAGTGAAGTGAAGACAAATGATCGAAGTTTGTCTGTACTTGAGTATAAAAAGTATCTGTGTTATGTACAGATAAAAATTTACATGTGTTTGGAAAGAATTTGATATGTACAAAGAAATATTATGTACATAAAAGAATGTTATGGGACTTACACCGTGAGGGAGGCCCATTGGTTTAAAAGAAGTTTTATCGGGAATAATTCTTCTCCTAGAACCAATGGATTCGGTGTATAAACAAACGAATGAAAACAAACGAAAGAAATTTGTTTATGTTTGAATATTAACAATGATGATTTGAGTATGTACGAGAAAAATTGAATATGTACATACAAGGATTGGGACTTACGCCGTAAGGGAGGCCCATGATCGATTGAGAAATTCGAGAGAAAATGAATTTGATTTTATCGTTTAAATCGGATCGATCATGGTAAAAGATGTAAGTTTGATAAAAAGTTTTGAAGAATGATTTTGAAAGTGTTTTGAAATGTGAGGTTCATTTATGAGAAGTTTTGAAAAGAATCGGAAGTCGAAAACTTGAAAAATTCACCTTTTAAAGTGTTTTGAAAAAGTGCTCAGAACGTCGTTTTCGGCTCGATTAAAATATAATCAGATGAAATTTTTTTCTGAAAATTTTTGCACAATCATAAAATAGATATATTTATTGACAAGTGTACAAAAAATCACCTCAAAATGAGGAGTTTTGATTGTTTAAAAAAATGTGAAAGTTTTGTAGAAAAACATGAAAAATATGAAAATGTTTGAGAAAAAATGGTCTCCACAAGGATTGAACCCGGGACCATGTGGGTGGCTACGTGGCAAAGAGGACTAAAGGCGTGCTGGAAACCACTGGGACAAACGCGCGTTTGTGTTTATGAACCAAAACACGTGTAAACAACATAATGGAAATTTTGAATTTTTAAACTCAAGAACACGCGCGCAGGCTTGTTCTTCGTTTTTGATTTTCAGATTCAACAATCCAAGCTATAATCTTCGTTTCTCAATGAATTTAAATGAAATAAACATGAAAGTTGCTCGATTTTGAACAAGGAACACGAAGGTGGTTGTTAATTGCATTTATTTTTAGTCTAGCATGTTTGAATTTCTGGGAACCACGAAGAACCCTAGAACTGACTTTTCTAAATTAAATGATGTATGATTGATGATTCTTTGATTTTTTTGAGGGCTTATGATCGTGATAAGTGCAGAAAGAGATTGGCCAAGAGTTTTTTTACTTAAGTGCAAAGAATCATGATATTAGAGTTCGAGTTCATACATGTTCAAGTTGAGATCGAAGATGATGATTGCGCGTTTCCAGAACTTGTTTTTCGATTGCTACAGCATCATCGGCCTATGTAGAAGCTATATGGATGGTCTGCTTGCCTCGAGCTTGCTTCAATCCTTCCACTCAAGTCAACTGCGATCGACCTAACATGAAACTTGAAATCGTGGTTAATGGAGTTACAGTTTGATGTTAATGGTTTGGATCATTCCTATGAGGTATACTGATGATGTTTGAGTGATTAGAACACTAGTTAATCAAGCCTAGCCACGATTTTGAAACTTAAGGCAGTTTGTACAAGCATATGTTCATGGCATGTGATTTCTGATTTTCAGCTTTGATCATGTTGTTTTTAAGTTTTGAACAAGTTTAATATTGATTATGGAATGTGTTTGACACCAATTTGACAAAAGTTTCTCATCAATTTTCAAAAATGCAAGTTTTGGCAATTTGAACTATGTTTCTTGATTTTGAAGAAGAAGAGAAAGCATAACTTTGTATTGCTTTGGTGTGATTTGAACTTGAAATGATGCTCTTTATAGGCCAATATCTCTGAAATGTTAGGCATGAGTACATGGCATTTGGAAATTCAAGGTTGCCTTAAGGGGTAAGAATGACTTTTTCAAAAGGAAAAAAGGAAGCTTCCTCTTTTTACCATGTGTGAAAATCTTCCAATTGATCTTATCTCATCTCAATTATATCTAGCTGATATTTATCAGCTCTAAGCTTGAATTGGCAAGGTGGCAATGCTTCTAGATGAAGAAATCTCAAAATGACCTATAATTTGAAACTTTGACCTTGAAAAACCATGTTCATGGAGCCTTATATTTCAATTTCAAAAGTATAGCTAGACTCCATGGATTTGAGAGTTCTTGGACATTTTGGAAAGCTTGTTTCAAGAGCTACAACTTTCATGTTTTGAGTTTTTGTTGACTTCCTCTTTTGACTTTTTGTTGACTTTTCCAAATTCTTTGATTTTTTATGATCATGATGGATCATTTGAAGTATTTTGATGATTGAAAAAGTTTTGTTTTGAAAAATTTGACCAAAAGTCAAAGTTTGACTTTTCTGTGCAGATGAATTTTCATCAGATGTTTCTGAAAGTGACTGATGAAGTCTGTGAGTTTCTGTGATGTTTTGAATCCAGAAATTAGGTCAAGATGTTGTATCTAAGATATAATGACCAATCTCTATCCAAAAAAGTCATTTCTTGCTCAAAAAGTTAGAGAATGCTCATGCTCGATCAAAACCCTAATTGGTCGATCCTCGATCGATCAGTGAGAAAAATTGGATATCTGAGGATTGAAGGTTGATGTTTTGATCAAGATAGATCAAATGAGGTGAGGAAAACTCAAACCCTAATTGGTTCTTTGTTGAATCGGATGAAAATCGATGAACCCCTAATTTTGACACAGTGAATGTTACATCCGATTAATCTTTATCGAGCGTGGTTATGCAATGATGCAAATGTAAGGTGGTATATTAGGTCAAAAATTGGGGTATGATAGATATTTAAGTTTCTTTAACTTTGAGAGATGAAGATGAATATCTTTGTTTTGATAGGTGTAAAGAGACTTAAATATCAGAATACGCAAATTTTGGACCTAAGATACCAAAAATGCAGATGATGCAAAATGATTGTAAAAGTTTTCACCCAGAGAAATATCAAAGAAATGACATGGTGGAAAAAACTTGTGAGGATGACTCGATCTGTTTAAGAAAAGAGGATCTTGTTTGTTGGGAAACATGCAATATGTCTCGCTGGGGAAAAAGAGATTCACAAAACATGTGAACATCTGTTTTGCTTTGGAAATTAGAGAAATTACCTTCTGTCAGCCTTGTGACAATGTTCAAGGTAAGTGAAAATAATATTACCAATTCATCAGCCTTGTGATAGTTATGGTAAGGAGTTCTGAAGATATTACCAATTATCAGCAAAGTGATAACTATAACAAGGTAAATCTATGAAAAGTTTTCTGAGTTTTCAGCTTTGTGAATATCAGACAAATGATGGAAAAGGATTTCAAATGAGTTTTGAAGAATTTACCAATTATCAGCCAAGTGATAACTTTAACAATGTAAATCTTTGAAATATTACTGAGTATTCAGCCTTGTGAATAACAAACAGCGAAAGAAACAGAACTCAAATGAATTTCTACTTTCTTGAATAAAATCTTACAGAGGATCTCTCTTTCGAGAAGACGCGGGCATTTTGATTGGAGGACATAGGTTTTCTTTCAGACAGAAAGACAACTGCTGGTGAATTTCTCGTACAGTCGTGATTTGACCTTGTTGAGAAGAACAAACTTTCATGACAAGTTTAAGAACGAAAAAAGAAATAAGTGGCTCAAATGATGAGGCTATTGCTTACTGCTTTGTTGATTATAGACGGGGTTCTATCCAGGAATGAACTGGAAAGAAAGGGTCAATCAAGACTTTGTTCCTGATGAGGAATGATCTCAGCTGGGGAACAGGAGAGAGAAAAGATGTATTTCTCTGCTTTGGGATAATCTACTGGGGATGGAATTGTACTTACATAAGTAAGTGTGATTTACACCAGTGATATGAAAGCAAACATTTTGAGGAATGCAAAAATGCATGAATGATGCTATTATGTATGAATGTCATGAATGTTATATGCATGCTAACAATACTTGACAAAGACACTAAAGAGGTATTCGGGAAAAGGACCACGTCACAGTTCGAACAAATACTTAGCAATATTCGCAGCAATGGTGTTAGACGTTGCTGATGAAGGATCTGAGTTGCATGCTTTAAACTTTCGGAGAAAGGCGTTTTATTGGCAACTTTGTTGGGAATTCTTTTTGGATAAGAATACCGTCCTTTGATGATTTCTGCTGAGGAGAAGACTTCTGTAGCAGCCATTCTATCCTTCGGAGATCGAGACACTTATGGAGAAACTGTTGAAGTTCTTTCCGTGTTCATAGTTCAAAGGAACATTTTTGCTTCTTTTTTTTTTGTTTCAAAATTTTGAAGTAAAAATTCATTTAAAACTTTTTTTTTAGTTTCAAAAAGTGATTTTCACAATAAAAAGCGTTATTTTGCAAAAGAATAAAGCAAAATTGCAAACAAAAGGCCAAGGCTCAAATTTATTGATGGAATGGTAATCGAAAGGCGTGATTCCATGAGCTATTACAAGAGTTGGAAATGATAATTTATTAGGAAAAGGCTACATTGAAAGCAAATAACGCTATTATCCTAACAACTTGAATTCAAATGTGTGTGTTGCTTGAAGAGTTGATTGAAGATCCGTTGATGGAAGATTCTTGATTTGAGGTACCGTATTACTTTGTCATTTTTGTATCCTTATTTTTGCCTAGATTGCCTTTTAGGTTTTTAATCTATCGGGATAATTTACATTTATTGTCTCTAATTTTGCACTGGATCGCCTTTTCGGGTTTTCAATCCATGAGGCTCTTTTTGCCTAAATTGCCCTTTTCGGTTTTCGACTTACCGTTCTTTTGTTTTATTAGACAAAGTATTTCTTGTTGCATCGGCATTTACGGGATCGGGAGTTCATCACCGTCCATGGTTGTGAGAGTCATAACACCTTGAGAAAAGCTTCTTTTGACGATGTATGGGCCTTCGTGGTTAGGAGTCCATTTGCCCTAGAATCGGTTGAAAAGAGAATCTTTTTAAGCACGAGTCGCCTTCTCGAATTCACGAGTCGGACTTTTTGTCAAATGCTTTCTTCATTCTTCTTTGATACAATTGTCGTGACACGAGGCGGTCGGTGCTTTTCTTGATTAAGTTCGGTGGTCATATACGCTTTGACACCATTCAACCTCGGATAATTTGGTTTCCATGAGAACTCTCATTGAAGGAATCTCAACTTCTACGGGAGCACTGCTTCCATGCCGTATACTAGAGAAAAGGAGTTGCCCTGTTGAAGTGCGTCTTGAATACGATACCCGTGCGAGCAAATGGCGACATTCGTGCCGTCTTTGTAGGTGATGACCATCTTACGGACAATCTTTTGATGTTTTGTTGGCGGCTTCAGCGGCGCCATTCATCTTTGGCGAAGGAGATGAGTTATGATGCTCGATCTTGAATTCCTCACAGTTCTTTCATCATCTTGTTGTTCAAGTTTGATCCATTATGCGTAATGATCTTGCTTGGAACTCCATATTGGCAAATGAGATTGTTCTTGATGAACCTCACAACCACTTGTCTTGTGACATTGGCGTGAATCTTTGCTTTGACCCATTTGGTGAAGTAATCAATAGCCACTAGAATAAGCGATGTCCGTTGGGCGCTTTTGGTTCGATCATCCCAATCATGTCGATGCCCACATGGAGAAAGGCCACGGAGAGGAGAGAGCGTTGAGTAGAGTCGGAGGCACATGGATCTTATCTGCGTAGATCGGCACTTGTGACATCATTTGGCGTGTTCTGACAATCGGATTCCATTGTTATCAATAGTATCCTGCTCTTAAAATCTTCTGGACATTGCATGCCCATTTGAATGGGTTCAAAGGATCCTTCATGCACTTCATGGATGATCGTATGCGCTTCTTGTCATCGGCGCATCTAACGAGAACCATGTCGAAGTTTCTTTTGTATAGCACATCTTCATTGAGGAAGAAGTTTCTTGAAAGCCTCCTTAGAGTTTTCTTATCCTTGTACGATGCCCCGAGTGGGTACTCTCGTGTTTGAAGGAAGCGTTTGATATCGTGAAACCACGGTTTATCGTCGAGGCCCTTGATTCGAATACATGCGGTCTTTCAAAGGCGTCGACGGATTACGGGCATATCATTCCAATCGTTGACTTTGAACATGGAAGATAGAGTAGCCAGGCGTCGCCATCCTATTCGATCTCGAGGATATGATGCGGTTCTACTTTGTTGAAGAAAGTCAACAAACGTCTTGTATAATCTCGTAAGGAATCGGATCAAGATGATGAGTTTCATACTTGTCTTTAATTTGATTGATCCAAGTGAGTCTCCATATATGTCGAAGATCTTGATCCTCAAGTCGATGGCTTCTTGATACCCATGATGCAAGCTTACGATACTGCGATGTTGTTGGTGCAATCAAATAGCAATCGGCGGAAAATGGGATATGAGAACCCTCGGGGTGATAATGGCGCCACAATTCCATTGCCAAAAGCGTTAGCGCTCCATCAAAGATTAGGCCCCATCGGATTACGGATCTGGTCCTTCTTGGGTAGCGGTTCGTCGCAATCTTTCATCTTCAGTACATAACATCCTCGTCGGGAAGTCAAATTTGAGAGATTGGTATTCGTTGAGTGGCTGATAAGCCAAGTGATCGGCGAGAATGCTTCCTTTGACCGCTTTTTGAGCGCGGTACTGAATGTCATATTCGGATAGCAGCATCTGCCATCGAGCAATTCTTCCCGTTAAGGCAGGCTTTTCAAAGACGTACTTGATTGGATCCATTTTGGAGATTAACCAAGTCGTGTGATTGATCATGTGCTGGCGGAGACGTTTTGAAGCCCATACCAAAGCACAACAGGTTTTCTTGAGCATGGAGTAACGAGTTTCACAGTCTGTGAACTTTTTACTCAAATAGTAGATGGCATGTTCCTTCTTACCGGTGTCATCTTGCTGTCCAAGCATGCAGCCCATGGACTCTTCTAGCACGGTAAGGTACATGATTAAGGGTCTTCCTTCGACTGGAGGAATCAATATTGGTGGTTACGGCGGTATTCCTTGATCTTGTCAAGCGCTTTTTGGCAATCGGTGTCACACAACCTTTTGATCTTTGCGGAGAAGTTTGAATATCGGCCCGAGTGCGATCATTTGAGAGATGAATCTGGAGATGTAATTCAATCGTCCAAGAAATCCTCTTGCTTTTCCGTATGTGGCGTAGGCATTTCTTGAATAGCCTTGACTTTGTCGGGGTCGACTTCAATACCTCTTTGGTGATGATGAAACCTAGGAGTTTTCGGATCTTACCCTAAAGGTGCATTTGTTAGGATTCGGTAGTGAAATTTCCTTAGTCGTTGAAACAACTTCAAGAGATACTATATGCTCTTCTTGATGTCGACTTTGCTATCATATCGTCACGTAGACTTGATTTCTTTGTGCATCATGTCATGAAGAGAGTAGTCATTGCCCTTTGGTAAGTTGCACTGCATTCTTTAATCAAGCGGCATTACTTTGTAGCAAAAAGTGCCCATGGCATGATGAAGATGTCTTCTCCATGTCTTGGAGCCATTACGATCGATTATAACCGAGAAATCGTCCATGAAGGAAAAGGCGTTGAATTTTGCAGTGCTATCCACTAGCATGTCGATATGCGGAAGTGGGAAATCGTCTTTTGGACTTGCCTTGTTCAAGTCCCGGTAGTCAACACACATTCTGACCTTTCCGTCTTTTTTGGAAACAGGCACTATGTTGGCTAGCCATTGAGGATATTGACGAGGAAACTGCGTCGGTTGTTTTGAACTTCCTTTTTTATTTTATCAGCCATATCAGGGTGAACTCTTCTCAGCTTTTGCTTAACTGGTGGACACTCTGGCTTTAATGGCAGGTGATGTTCCACGATGCTGGTATCTAACCCTGGCATGTCTTGGTAGGACCAAGCGAACACGTCAACATATTCTTTGAGAAGATCTATCAGTTTGCTCTTGACGTTGCTGTCGAGTGAAGCTCCGATATTTACTTCTTTTTTGTCTTCTTCAGAACCCATGTTGATTGCTTCGAGAGGTTCTTTGTGAGGCTGAATGATTCTTTCCTCGTGCTTAAGCAGTCGAGAAATCTCATCTGGGATCTCTTCTTCAACTTCTTCCTCAGCGACTTCACAGGGGATTTCAAAGTTGGGAGAGAGCATAGAGTTATTGCTTTCAATGGATTTGCCCATCTGTTTAATCTGCATATTTGATTTATGTTTGATTAATTAACCTTTTTTTTCATCATTTGTTTTTTGAAAAAGTCAATGTGAAAGTGTATGCAGATTAATTATATATATTTTTTTGAAGATTTTTATTGATTTTTATTGTGTTTTTTAGGATTATCATTTCCAAGAAAGGGTAAAATGAAAAAATAAACACAAAGTGTGGAATCAAAACAACGCGTTTTATTTATGATTCACGATATGAAACAGGGCCCTAAAATACAAACTCATTTGTCTTGGGCAAGACAAAGAGAAATTATTTAAAAGCTAAACCCTATAAAACATCTCTTCACTTTGGGTGAAGTGAGAGTTCAAAACAAAAGCAAAGATAAACTACTTAGAACTAGGAGCGTTAGTCCGAACTTCAACAGGTTTCCAGTAGTGGCGAACTCCTTGGAAGTCGAGGTACTCGGGTAATTTTCCACTTGGTTTAACCCTTGAATAGACTTTGGTCGTTGGTCGAAGCGAGCTTTGAAGACTACGGACGCGGACCTTGCTTTTGTCTTTGCTAAAGCAATCTTCTTGACTTGATGAGCAGATCGGGAGGTATGGGATACATCAAGCGTGCTTCTGCTGGTCTCTGTTGAATTAGGGATGTACCCTCAATCTTACGAGTGAAGAGACTCATTATCGGCGACACTTTCCACTTTGTATCACAGATCGTGATGATCTTGATTCATGTAGTGTGTGGTAATCGGATTTTACAGACTCTCTTGGCGCGTTAAAGCGAAGTCTTCGTTAGGAACTTCGATTTGTTGATTAGGCAGATGCGCTTCCTCGGTTGACTAGGATACTCAAAGAATCACCCGTCAGTCGATTCTCGAGCTGGATATATTTCACCATGTAATCAAACTTGCCGCTTGGTTCTCCCAGGTAAACTTGGAAGGGACATGTCTTTGACATTGATTGATCGTGCGTACAATTCCTCTTGAGACACATATTCGATTTGTTTAAATAAGTGCTCCACTCTTGGATCCGGAGAGATCATCTTCATCATCTTGATGGTGACAACGCTAACCTCTTGGAGAGCAGGGTTTAAAACCCCCTTGTTGAATATTTCTTTAATTGGACGAAGTGCTTCATCCGTTTGTTTGTCTTTTATGTGAGTCTGTTTGACTTGTGTTTGACATTGCCATTTTACTATCTTCTTTATGAAGAGATAGATGATCATTTCTTATAGATTCATTGAACAAACAAATGACTTCAAGCCATTTCTGATGGTCACCAACTTTCCATTTCTTGTGAATTTTAATTTCGATGGAGAGTAGAATTCTGCTCTGCCTCGTGGATCCAAGGTCTTCCTAGTAGACAATAGCGGTGGCATGTGCATGACTTGGAAAGTAATTTGGAAAGTGTGCGAACCAATTGTCATCGGGAGGTCGACTTCCCCGATAGCGACTTTCTTGATCCGTCAAAGCTCTTACTACTATGTCATTGAACTTTATTGGTGTCCTTTGTAAGCCCGAGCGAGTGTCGTCTTGACATTACGTTCAAAGATGAACCGGTATCTACCAATACATTGGACAGAGAATCTGATTGGCAAATCATTGAGATGTGCAAGGCCAAATTGTGATCTTTCCCTTCCTCTGGAAGTTCTTCGTCACTGAAACTTAGATTATTGCAAGTTGTTATGTTGGCGACAATACCTCAACTGATGCATAGTTACATCATGGTCTACATAGGCTTGGTCTAGTACCTTCATTAAAGCTTCTCGATGAGCTTGAGTTGAGGAGTAGAGGCGATGTTGAAATCTTGGAAGAGTCTGCATCAACTGATCCACGACTCGGTATTCGCTCTTTTTGATTAACTTCAGTATCTCATCAAAATCTGCGTTGACGTTGGCTCTATCAGGAGGACCAACATTTGTGCTTGGGTTAACAACTGGAATCGTTGCAGGATTCTCGGAAGATATGTTAACTGGATTTTGTCGAACAACAGGAACTGCAGGCGGTCTTGGTGGCAACGGAGCGTGTACTCGTCCACTTCGTGTTACTCGTCCGATTTCTGTTATATTGACATTAGCTGGAAGAGTAGGCATGGGTTTCTTCTTCCCATCCTCTATCAGGGTTGCACTGTATTAGTAAGGAATCGCTTTGGTAGGCTATGGAGCAGGACCGGTAAGCAAATCACCAAAGGAGACTGGGGTCTTTGGGCATTGCATTCAATCTCCACATGTTTGGGTATGTTGAAACAAGGGATGATAACGTTTACTTGAGGTTTTCGAGTTGATATACGAGACTAAAAGCTCATGCGGAAAATGCCCTACTTGTATTTATGTCATGATCATCTACATTTACGTAGATCATAAGTCACCGATATCTAACAATCGCTGAATGTCTGCTTTTATGGTGAGACATCCTTGAATATCCTTGGAGCAGATATGGCAAGCTGCGTAATCGTGCTTAGTGAAGGTGCTCATTGTACTGTATGCCTCATGGAGATGCACCAAGTTTCCTCTGATCAGGTTTACATCTGTGACAAGGTACCTATCTATATTTCTTAGCATCAGATTCACTGAGTGTCCACTATGACTGGGAAGTGGATTTGCTTGCACATTCGGACTTGTATTTCTGAAGGAAAGAAGATTAGATCTCACTAATCTACTGCTTCTTCCTTTAATGCTATGCAATGCTCAAGGTCATGGCACTGGTGCCCTTGGTGAAAAGGGCAAGATCGTCATTTTATACCACCGCCAACTTTTCGGGAGGAGGGGTGATCTTATCATGTCAGTTCTTTTCTATGGTAGCGAGGTAAAGTTACGTATGCGTCATTGGAATTGGGTCAATGCGTGACCAGGCGCGGTTTTGATTCTTTGAACTATGAGCTGTTGCGAGGTTGTTGAGTTTGTTGATTTTGTTGAATTTGTTGGAATTGCGGAGCAATTCTTGTATTGGATTTGTGTTGGCGGGTGCTATGGCACTACACATCGTTGTTGAATGACATTCTTACGTGGTTTCCCTCGGGATACCATTCCTATGTCATGTTCTTTTTCTTTGAAGCTGGTTCCTACCTTCTTTGTTCCACTAGAAGATCCTGCTTCCTTTGTTAGGCGTCGGTTCGAACCCCTTCTTCTAATCGCATTCCATGCTCACCATCTCGGTGAAATCTCCGGTATTAGCGATCATTCGCTCGTAGTAGAATGAGCCAAGAGTGTTTAAGAATACCTTAGTCATCTCTTTCTCTTCAAGGCGGGTTGACTTGGCGCAATTTCCCTCCATTGTTGCGCATATTCTTTGAATGTCTCTCTTTCTTTACGAGACATGGAGGCGGAGTTGATCGATCGGGAGCCAAATCAAGTTGAACTTATATTCTTGTCAAAGCTTCACCTAAGTCATTGAATGTTTGGATACTTGCGCTATCTAATCCCATGTACCACTTCAGTGCGGCACCGGTAAGACTATCTTGGAAGTAGTGGATTAATAACTGGTGATCGTCGTTGTATGTGGACATTTTCCTGGCATACATCGTGAGATGACTTTGTGGACAGGAGTTTCCTTTGTACTTTTCAAAGTCAGGGACTTTGAATTTTGCAGGTATCCTTACGCGAGGAACTAAGCACATATCCTGGACGTTTTTCCCAAACAGTTCTTTTCCACGAATTGTTTTTATCTCAAGCTGCATTTTGAGGAGTTGTTCCTGGAGATTCTCCATCGAGCCACGTGAATTCGTGTTATTGCCTGGAGTATGGTGAACTTCTTCGTCTATGGTAGTGTGTACTACGGAAGCTAAGTTCGTCATGATCGGTTGAGAAACCGTCATTGTTACTTGTGGAAGAGTTACTCTATGTTGCGGAGTGACTGTAGAATTTTGCTACAAAGTAGGTATTTCAAGCGTGGTTGTTTGCACTTGAGAAGTCGGTTGGCGAAATCCGATGCCAAAGTTGAAAGGCATGCCCCACGGATAGCCTTACAGCATCTTGAAAGGTGAACTCTTGTGCGACAAGTGGCTGGAGTAGTAGTATCCTCTGAAGTCATTGCTTGGTTTTGGCTTGATCTTTGCTTGTTGACTTTCTTGCTGCGATATGAGTTGACCAAAGATGTGAGTCTCTCCACTTCTTCTTGTAGTGTTGTTACTGTACTACAAAGTTCAACATTCTCTTGTTCAAATCCTTCCATTACTTTTCTTCTTTTTGATCTTGTATCGTACATTCGAGTTGGCTGTGGACGCGGTCGAGAAACTCTAAGACGCGATAGCTTGGCGATCTTTTCCTATCTGTTCAAACTGTTCAAACTGTTCAAACTGTTCAAACTGTTCAAGTATCAGACTCTGGACAACAGACTTAAATGCAAAGTATGATGCATGATTATGATTGTAAAGAAAGATTTCCAAAGAATTTATGCTAAAAAGAGATATTCCTGGCAAATATTTGGATGGAAAACACGAATTTATTGATTATTGAAAGAAGATTACAACAATTTGTTTTTTTTTTGGAGCATTGCTCACACAAATGATAAAATAAATGATAAAATTACAAACTAAATTGAACTAATTAAATATCTTCATCGGATGAAGATCCAAAGGTTTGATGTAGCTTCAACTTCAGGATTTCCTTCCCATAGTGAGCTTTCAGTTCAGCTTTCTCGGCTTTTAGCTTGCTAATGACTTTCTTTCACTTGTCGGGAGTAAGAGGATCATTCATCAATTCTTCAAACGTTCCTTTTCTTTCTTTGATGAATCCCTTGATCGCGTCATACTTTCGATAAATCTCCTCATCTTTCTGCAGGAGCCATTCATCCCGGAAGTAAAACGTCTTTTCATGATCTCTGACTTGCTCCTTGAGATCAGTCTTGAAGAACTTGTTTTCCAAAGCCTCTTTTTCAAACCTTATTTTGGCAAAAGCTTCTTGGTATTCTCCCATAGTTTCGACGGGAAAAATTGTTAATTTGGAAGCGGTTGAGAACATGGGTTCTTCATAAGCGTAAGGCATTCGAAATTCCTTTGCTCTTTTCTTTACCCAAGTGTAGGTTTCCATGGCTACACAATTCTTTGCCTTCCCTTTTATTTCTTTGGATGTGATGCCAAGCTCGATTATTCTAGCCTTGATCCTTGGGAATCTTCTCCTTCGTGATAGAAGTAACTCTCCTTTGTAAAACCAAGAGGTTTACGAGTTTGCGTATCCGAGTTGTCGTCTACTTGAGGAATGGGTTGTAGTTGATTCCTCCTTTCGTGCCGATGAAGTGCGTTGGAAAATTCTCCACACTCTCAATGATTTCCATCTCATTATCGCCAAGGTATACCAATGGATATAAATGGTTTGTAAGAGACATGAGTCTTGAGACCAATGCCACTCGTCTTTGTTTTGCGGAAGATAGGAGATTTAGGCAAGTGTGAGGTAATCCATTTGAAAAGAGGTACACAACACACGATAGTTCCGTCTCCTTGGCGATTCCTATGATGAATAGAGGCGTCGTGTTACCAAGTAGAGTGGGAGCAGGATTTCCAATCGAGAAAGATCCTTATGGCGTTGATATCAGCGAAATTTGGGACGTTGGGAAATAACACCAATCCATAGAGGAGTAAAGCTAAAATAGCTTCAAAGGCTACCATACTACCGAGAGAATTGAAGAGCCTTCTCCATTAGGAACTTTGAAGTTAGTCCTAAGAGTTTTCCTCTGGTAGTTAGGTTTTGTCTATCTCAGTTTCTTTAAGTGAGTCATCGTTGCAATGATGGTGACTTAGGAATGGCTTCAAACCATTGAAAGGCACTTTCCGATCTTGAGATACCTAGGATATCGCGTACTCTTCCAAAGTAGGCATCAACTGATAATCAGGGAAAGTGAAACAGCGATAGGCTGGATCGTAAAACTGAACGAAATTTTTGAGAAGTCCTTCATCAACGTTAGTGTTCAGAAGAGTTAAAAGAGTTCCATAACGTTTTAAATCAGGGATCTTCTACCAAGGATGCTAACTCTTTCAACTTTCCTACATCGAGAATTCTAAAGCTGTATCTCTTGGTGAATCTTCCTCGGCGTCCATCACTCTAACCTAAAATATTTTACAAAGAAAAATCTCTAAATTCTTTGGAAATGGGAAGAGAAATGAAGTTTTTGTTGAATGAATGAATGCATGAATCGGCAAACATGGTTAGTAGTTATACACACGGTCAGCGTTGAAGTCACGAGCATGAAGCCAGCGATAAGAATCAGCGTGGTTAAGTTCTAAGGGCTTATTCATACGTGAAGCGGGTTCTCTTGATAATAGGCTCAACACTCCTCTTTGAAATATTATCGATTTGTTGAATACTCGATGGTCCCATAATATTTTCAAGAGAAACTACTTTGATCGTAGTCTCGCATGACAATTACTCTAGGCTTATACGAATAATCTACGCACTACATCCTAAATGGCGGGATGGGTTATGTGTTCTACAACCACTCATGAGTTCCCTTGAAAGCAAAATGTCTTCGCAAATACTTGCTAAACACAAATACCCCAAAGACAACCTCCACTAAGAGAGGGATCTCAAATTAACTCCGTAAGTACTGAGACTTCTCACAAGTTAATAGGACTATACCCCCACCTAGATCTTAAAATGTTTCTTAAATCCGGGTTAGGATTTCTTTCCATCAGATGAAATCGCGAAAACACACAATAAAGAAAAAACAGACATATGCACATATGAAAGCTTAACCCCTTTCATTTCTTTTTGAAAATAAAAAAAAAGCTTGGTGCTCTTGAGCAGAGTCACATTTTTTTTTTTTGAAAATCAAAGTTTCAGCGTACTCCCCAGCAGAGTCGCCATTTTTCCTGTTCGCGTTAAAAAGCATCGCGCTAGCGAATCGAATATGAATTCAGATCCTCTGGCTCGAAACGATTTACTCTTTTGATGTGTTTATAAAGATGCCGCGAGCATCAAGCTTTATTATTTTCAACACAAGAAAAGATGATTTAATGATTATGAAAAGGGAAAACATTAATACCCTCAATTGATTTTGATATGCGTAACGACTAAGCGCAAACTAGGCATAACGCATTGGGAGATCGAGTAAGGGGTTTGTTATATAAAGGGAATAGATGGAGCACCTTAAATATATATAGTTATCTATAGCTTTATATATGAATATGTTTGATATGTTTGTGTGTTTTAATTGCTATTTCTATGATTGGGAAAGTTTCTCCTTTGGGATTTTAAGAAATGATAGATTATGTGGGATCCTAGTGTTTGTTATTATTGTGCTCGCAAAGATCATGGATCTTCGCATACATATCTAGTGGGAATCGAGCATTTGTAGCTCGGATCTACAGGATCTATGGTTTGTTTGGTGCGAGAAAGAAATTTGCTCGGCAGGATGAGACCTTGTGCCTACGTATTCTCAAAAGCATGTTGAGAAAGTCGAGCAATCGTAGTTCCACTTATGCTAGTGGAAACAGCGGGATGTTAGTAAGAGACAGACAAATGTCATCTTAATGAAAATGTATCTAATCTATTTCATCACATACATTTTTGAAGAGTTTGTTGAAAATCTTTCATCGTAAGCTATTGTTTTGCTTGAGGTACAAGCGTTACCACTTACATGTTTAAGAAAGATGTTTTGAAAAGATGATTGAATCTTTTAGCTGTAAGTATGTTTTGCTTGAGTATACAAGCGTTACCACTTACAATTAAGAGATGTTTTGTTTGAAAAAGTTTTGAAAAAAAATTTGACTGTATGTGATGTGATAGATGAGATACTTCTTCCATAGAGATGATAGATGTCTAAATCTCAAGGAGAAATTGATTGGATTAAAGGGATGCTTTTAAGAAGCTCGTGGGTCCTTGTATTGTAAGCCCAAGAGGAGGCATTCTGAGGGTCATCGAGGGTCCTTGTATGAAGCTCAAGAGGAAGCTATAGGGTATGGCTGGTTTTGTCTTTAAAAGGGATTTCACCGGGAAACCATCCTTTTGGAATTAAGAGCAATTTTCACCGGGAAATTATACTCTCAGGGTTCTATCCTAACGCGGGTGATTCTTTGTATTGGAAGCCCAATAGGAGGCTGTTAAGAGATTTCCTGTCTCTTTCATTGTATGGTGCCCAAGAGAAGGCTAAACTCACTGAGGAGTTCTTTTGAGCGAAGCCCAGAGGAGGTGACTCAGGGAGTGTTGTCTTATATGAAGCCTAAGCGGAGGCTAAACTCAGATGAATGAGTTTTCTTATATGAAGCCTAAGAGGAGGCTAAACTCTGTGGGAAGAGTTATCTTGTATAAAGCCCAAGCGGAGGCTAAACTCATCCAGGAGATGAATTATCTTGTATAAAGCCCAAGCGGAGGCTGCAACTGTGGGGAACCTATTGGTTAGACTAATTGTTATGTTATAATTAGACAATTGTATAAACAAGTGTGTGCGTGTGATATGTATTCACAGGAGTTTATGAAGGAAATATAAACAATGCATGATGTTTATTTACAAAAGTTTATGAAGTATAAACAAGTGTCTGTGAAGCGAGCGTTTAAAACGAGCGTAACTTGATTATTTACAAGTTTGAACTGTGTACAATGAAATGAATATGTACACGAACGAGCTATTTATGTACAGACGAAGATGGATGTACATAGGAGGGTTGGGACTTACACCATAAGGGTGGCCCATTGGTTTAAAAGCAGTTTCACAGGGAATAATGCTCCTTTTAATACCAATGGTATTCAGTGGATATGTACAGACGAAACAGAAACGAATGATCGAAGTTTATCTGTGTTTGAATAAAAAGTATCTGTATTATGTACGGATGAAAGTTTGTATGAAAAGAAATTGATATGTACAAAGAAAAGATATGTATGTACATGAAAGAATGTTGGTTTGTGTATACTCAAGTGAAGTGAAGACAAATGATCGGAGTTTGTCTGTACTTGAGTATAAAAAGTATCTGTGTTATGTACAGATAAAAATTTACATGTGTTTGGAAATAATTTGATATGTACAAAGAAATATTATGTACATAAAAGAATGTTATGGGACTTACACCGTGAGGGAGGCCCATTGGTTTAAAAGAAGTTTTATCGGAATAATTCTTCTCCTAGAACCAATGGATTCGATGTATAAACAAGCGAATGAAAACAAGCGAAAGAAATTTGTTTATGTTTGAATATTAACAATGATGATTTGAGTATGTACGAGAAAAATTGAATATGTACATAAAAGGATTGGGACTTACACCGTAAGGGAGGCCCATGATCGATTGAGAAATTCGAGAGAAAATGAATTTGATTTTATCGTTTAAATCGGATCGATCATGGTAAAAGATGTAAGTTTGATAAAAAGTTTTGAAGAATGATTTTGAAAGTGTTTTGAAATGTGAGGTTCATTTATGAGAAGTTTTGAAAAGAATCGGAAGTCGAAAACTTGAAAAATTCACCTTTTAAAGTGTTTTGAAAAAGTGCTCAGAACGTCGTTTTCGGCTCGATTAAAATATAATCAGATGAAAGTTTTTTCTGAAAATTTTTGCACAATCATAAAATAGATATATTTATTGACAAGTGTACAAAAAATCACCTCAAAATGAGGAGTTTTGATTGGTTAAAAAAAATGTGAAAGTTTTGTAGAAAAACATGAAAAATATGAAAATGTTTGAGAAAAAATTGTCTCCACAAGGATTGAACCCGGGACCATGTGGGTGGCTACGTGGCAAAGAGGACTAAAGGCGTGCTGGCAACCACTGGGAAAAACGCGCGTTTGTGTTTATGAACCAAAACACGTGTAAACAACATATTGGAAATTTTGAATTTTTAAACTCAAGAACACGCGCGCAGGCTTGTTCTTCGTTTTTGATTTTCAGATTCAACAATCCAAGCTATAATCCTCGTTTCTCAATGAATATAAAGGAAATAAACATGAAAGTTGCTCGATTTTGAACAAGGAACACGAAGGTGGTTGTTAATTGCATTTATTTTTAGTCTAGCATGTTTGAATTTCTGGGAACCACGAAGAACCCTAGAACTGACTTTTCTAAATTAAATGATGTATGATTGATGATTCTTTGATTTTTTTTAGGGCTTATGATCGTGATAAGTGCAGAAAGAGATTGGCCAAGAGTTTTTATACTTAAGTGCAAAGAATCATGATATTAGAGTTCGAGTTCATACTTGTTCAAGTTGAGATCGAAGATGATGATTGCGCGTTTCCAGAACTTGTTTTTCGATTGCTACAGCATCATCGGCCTATGTAGAAGCTATATGGATGGTCTGCTTTCCTCGAGCTTGCTTCAATCTGAAGCAACTCGATTTTCAAAAATCATTTAAAATGAATTTTCAAAAACAATGAAATTGCCACCTAATTTTATTTGTTCTAGAAAGAACGGGGAAATATAGATAAAACCCCACAAAAATGGATAAGGCGGTCTACAAGACGAAAAAGCATGGATTCGGGAGTCGGTTACGCAAGAGGAAGGTATTAGCACCTCTTACGTCCATCGTACTCGATGGGACCCATTTAGTTCAAAATGTGTTTGTGTGTGTGTGTAATCGCTAATCTCTAAGTTATGAATACATAAAAAGAAAATGGATTTGTTTGTTATTATTTTGAGTTTGACACGGTTTCGAAACCGCGTGCCTACGTATTCCCTCGTGCAATGGGAAAATCAAAACTCCGTAGTTCTGGTTGAAAATGTCTTGGATTGTTTGTATTGATTTTAGAAGAAATGTTTTTGATTTTTGATAATCGCACATGAGCGAAAAAAAAAAAAGGATTTGAATGGGTTGAATTGATTTTAATTGTGGATGACAAGTACCAAAACGTTGGGAGGTCCTCTAACGATTCAATACTCGAGATTGGTGATTGAGGTCAACTGATCTTCTCTCATCCAAAATCTTTATTATGAAAAGAGTGAGGTGAAACAAAGTTCACTTTTATTAAGTGTTATGGAATAAAGTATTTAAGTCATTGGGTTACCCTCTAACGGCCCAAATACTTTACATTTTAATTAAATCGTCGGGCGAACCTCTAACAATTTAATTAAACTCCATATCACTATGTTTTTTTTGTTTTTGTAGAAAAAATTGATTTTTGAAAACAAATTCAATTAATTAATTTAATTTGAAAGTGTTTTAAATGTTCAAGTGTATGGAATAAAGTATTCGAGTCATTGGGTTTCCCTCTAATGGCCCAAATACTTTACATTTTAATTAAATCGTTGGGCGAACCTCTAACAATTTAATTAAGTACCATAACACTATTTTGAAAATTGCGGCGTTGGACGTAGAGAAATGATATTTCGGGTTATGATTAACCAAGTATATGGACTTGATTAACCTCGTGAGGATAGGTGCTCCTACCCCCAACCATGAGACCCTGGTGCATGGTGATTGGTATATGGACTAATTATCTTTCGGGTTATGATTAATCAAGGCAACAAGGGCCCTAATTAACCTCGTGAGGATGGCCATGCCCATCCCCAACCATGAGACCCTTAGAGAATTTGGTGTGGGTAACCAAAAATAAGAGAGAGCGGAGGCATTGTTGTTTTTATATTAATGTGAGAGCGGAGTGTACGATCGTGAAATAAACATGCAAGCGGACAATGTAATAGCGAAAAATAAAAGAAAATAAATTAACACACAATACAAATCGGAATTTAAATAATTATTAGTATAGATATTTTTTCACTTAATGAAAAATCAACTAACAATTTAATTGATAATTCAACAAATAAAAAACTATCATATGCCAAAATATTATTTAATACATTATTATATATAAAAACTTGCATAATAATTGAATTTAAAGAGAAAAGTTTAGGAATGGGCCTGTTCGAAGCTTTAAGCTGGAGGGTGTGAGTAGCAATCTGAGCCCAAGCCCAAAAGCAAGCTGCTGGATCTTGTGTGGCAGCTCCCATGAGGCATGCTGTGGTCCACCATTCTGGATCGTCGGATCTGGACTCTGGCAGATCTGATGGCTAAAGCAGGAGGGTGCAGAATAGATACAATACACATGCCTTCACCAAATTCGTAATGAACCAAACAGGTGGTGACAAGTGTCACCACCTGGACTAACCAACAAAGCCAAGCATTTTTCTAACTAGTACTAATCTAGACCCACTTTTATGCTATAAATTATATAAATATGTGACATTAATTTCAAAATAGGTAAAAACGAATACTAATGTAAAATAGAAAATAAAAATCAGTTTTTTTTTTACTAAAAACTAGACTAGTTTTAATATTACCTAAAACCTATTTTTAACTTAAACAAAAGAATTAAATTAAATAAGTTTAACTAACATTAGTTTTAAATCAATTTTTTTTTATGAAATAAAAGCATAATCAGTTTTTTTAGCTAAAACTAAAACAGTTTGTAATCTAAGATTAATTTTATAAAATAAAAAACAACAATCGAGTTTTCTTTAAACTAAAAAAGAAAGTATTTTATTAAGTTGGGTTATATTTTAATTAAACTTAATGTTATAAAGAAAAGAAATTAACATTTAAATATAAAACAAAACAACAATGCAAAGAGGAAAAAACACATCTCACTCTCATCTATCACGATTTATTCACTCTCTTTGGTCCTTCATGAACCCACGCTCACCTCACGATCTCTCTCTCAAAAGCGCGATTCTCAGCGGTCCTCTCATCGTCCTCACCGTGTTCGCTCGACCCTCATGATCTCTCATCTCTCTCTCGGCCTTTGTTAACGATTTCTAATCGCGTTCCATCTCATCTCTCACACAATTGCTCTGTTTATGTTATTGCATGTTATGATTTTCGGTTTTGAAAAGCGCACGGTTTTGTGTTTCTGGATCCGACATGGCAAGGGAAGGAAAACCTAGATCTCTAAACAATGATGATGGCGATGTGATGCAAAAAATGCAAAAGCAGGCGAGGAAGGAGAAGGATGGCGACACATTAGGTCCGCCTCCTCTCTCTGCTAAGCCGGTAATACCTTTCCAATCTCTTCTTTCGTGGCTATCTCGAATTTACGAAGGGGTTTTAGTTGGGAAATGATGAGTTTAGTATGTGTTTCGATTGTTTTGATTGTTACGGGTTTATGGTTGTATGATGTTTCGGCTTATGTTTGAATATTACATTAGGGTTTTTGAAATCAATCGCTGCCCCTCGGTTACTGTGCATCTTCTCTTTATACTGTCCTACGATTAGGGTTTTAGTCTTTGGGAACAGGGCCCTCTGCAAAAATCCGAAAAATGGGCTTTTGGTACTATGCTCTTTTTGATCAGTTGGTCCGTCACGAATAAGCCAACCTTGTTCATACATACTAGATTTTAGCAACAATTCATTTGATGGGCGGCGATTTGAAACTATGTTGAAATCTTGTTGTCTTTTCGATTTCGATTACGAGACGGTATGGCATTGTACTGCAGCGACTTTAGTGGTGATGATGTTCTTGAACCACCCCTTTTGTGAACCAACATGAGTTGTGATTTGCAAAGGGTGGTTTCTTGAACATGAATGATGAAACACTTTTTAACACAATGATCCCAAATAAAACTCCCTAATGATGAGATAACAAGCTGTTTTGGAAATTGTTTCTTGTCAATGCTGTCCAAATATTTGCTAATCCTATTCTTTTGCTTTGTTTCATGAACACGAGTAATGGCATGAGCTTTGGAGCATGGTAAAGGAAAGTTTCGGACAAGGAGGCAAGGTGTGGAAATGGAGCAAGAAGGCTTGGAGGCAAAGAAAACAACAAAGATTTCCAATAGAAGATAGGATTAGGACATAACATGTGTAGTATCATGTTTGAACTCAAAACCGTAGCTTAAACTTGTAATCTTGGAATTCTTGTATTAGAAGTTTTAGAATTTTGTAATATCACAATATTTGAATTACACTTTGTAGATTTCAATGACTTTGCAATCAAACATTTCACTTGTTATTTTTGAATAATAATATGAATCTTGAACGCAACATAGAACTTTGGTCATTCGAAAATTGCCTTGTGGTATTGTGAAACTTGTAAGGTTGAAAGAATGGTAAACAAGTTTAGAATTTAGGAGATGAATCACTTGAATGCATCTGTGTACCATATCCTTGGGCCATGGCATATGTAACAATGTTTGTAATTTTGAACAAATAGCTTGAAACTTCAAAAAACTTCCTTGAAATGTATTTGGCTTAGAAATTTGCACCATGTACATGAATGAGTTTTGAGCAACATAACTAATTTGAGTTCTTGATTTTGAATCTCAACATATCACCAATGCTATCTTCTTTGCCATAATACGCGTAAACGTTGGTTGGAAACCGAATTCACCGTGACTAACATTAGCGGTTAAGACACATCATGATGAAATATCAACTATCGTAATTCCAGTACACAACCTTGAAACAAACGAGCAATAACATAGTTGCCATATAAAATTGTCAAGTATGTTCTTGATTCATGTTCTAAAAAAATGAGGTCTTAAGAGAACTATGAATGGAATTTGAATATGTATTCAATTTTCTAAATCCTCCTTTGAACTCAATAATGCACATTATAAAAGCTTTGAGCTTGTGATCAAAAATCTCGAAATCCAAGTTATCTTGTAATCAAATTAATTCCATTTGAATTTCCCGGCCACAAAGTTTCCACTTTTATCCATTCACGTAGCAATTCGGAGCCTTTCGCTTCCTGAGACAAAAATTGAAACTCTAAGTTTCAAGTAAAATTCTTGATTGAAAACCTTAGTCGACTTGTCGGTTTCATGATTCTTTTAAGAATTGAGCGATAGATTCCACTTGAAATTAATGGAATTATCACTGCGTTTCCAAATTGAACCATACTCGGTAGTAGAAAAAAAAAAGTTTGAAACCAAACGAATTTCAAAAAGAAACCCCCAATCTTCATCGAATGCCTTGAATCTCGTGAGCGATGGACGCAACTAGAAAAGATCTAAACACGTGGCAACTTGGTCACCCTCAAATCTTGCAAACAAACCCTCTGAACGAATATCTCCACATACATTCACTGTTGCCAAGAGTGAACAAAACTGACGAGCAAACCAAACGCACTAGAACTTGTATTGTCGACCAATAAACGGATAGTCACAATCCACCCTTCTACATCTTGAACAATGAACTCGAAACAACAACAAAGTCAAACTCGTGGTGAATTGATCTCCTGAATCGGGAGGTAATGACATTCAAAATAACCAGACTTCCGTAGCTCTATCAAGAACAGACCATTCAATTCAACAATCGAACACCACAGGCCCCGAAAACCGATAGATATGAACGGATAAGATTTAATTTTAAACCTCATCGTTCTCCAACATCCTAGATTGGTTGAAAGCAACACAACCTTTCTGTTCAACAGAGAATCTTTGGGAATCAACTCCAATCCGTAATCCTAGAACCAGTGGTATGAATGCATGTGAGTGTCATGATGAATGCGAAGCCTAAACCAGATAAGATCAAGATAGGAGGGCAAATTTTGGGGTGCAACACAATCCTTCCACTCAAGTCAACCTGCAGTTAGCCTAACATGAAACTTGAAATCGTGGTTAATGGAGTTACAGTTTGATGTTAATGGTTTGGATCATTCCTATGAGGTATACTGATGATGTCGAGTGATTAGAACACTAGTTAATCAAGCCTAGCCACGATTTTGAAACTTAAGGCAGTTTATACAAGCATATGTTCATGGCATGTGATTTCTGATTTTCAGCTTTGATCATGTTGTTTTTAAGTTTTTAACAAGTTTAATATTGATTATGGAATGTGTTTGACACCAATTTGACAAAAGTTTCTCATCAATTTTCAAAAATGCAAGTTTTGGCAATTTGAACTATGTTTCTTGATTTTGAAGAAAGAAGAGAGAAAGCATAACTTTGCATTGCTTTGGTGTGATTTGAACTTGAAATGATGCTCTATTTATAGGCCAATATCTCTGAAATGTTAGGCATGAGTACATGGCATTTGGAAATTCAAGGTTGCCTTAAGGGGTAAGAATGACTTTTTCAAAAGGAAAAAAGGAAGCTTCCTCTTTTTACCATGTGTGAAAATCTTCCAATTGATCTTATCTCATCTCAATTATATCTAGCTGATATTTATCAGCTCTAAGCTTGAATTGGCAAGGTGGCATTGCTTCTAGATGAAGAAATCTCAAAATGACCTATAATTTGAAACTTTGACCTTGAAAAACCATGTTCATGGAGCCTTATGTTTCAATTTCAAAAGTATAGCTAGACTCCATGAATTTGAGAGTTCTTGGACATTTTGGAAAGCTTGTTTCAAGAGCTACAACTTTCATGTTTTTAGTTTTTTCCAATTCAAAATGGAACTAGGTGAAAAAATGGCATGAAGTTTGGAAAAAATAAGAAATTTTAACACTTAGAAATTTTTCTAAGTATTGGAACTTTTGACTTTTTGTTGACTTTTCCAAATTCTTTGATTTTTTATGATCATGATGGATCATTTGAAGTATTTTGATGATTGAAAAAGTTTTGTTTTGAAAAATTTGACCAAAAGTCAAAGTTTGACTTTTCTGTGCAGATGAATTTTCATCAGATGTTTCTGAAATTGACTGACGAAGTCTGTGAATTTCTGTGATGTTTTGAATCCAGAAATTAGGTCAAGATGTTGTATCTAAGATATAATGACCAATCTCTATCCAAAAAAGTCATTTCTTGCTCAAAAAGTTAGAGAATGCTCATGCTCGATCAAAACCCTAATTGGTCGATCCTCGATCGATCAGTGAGAAAAATTGGATATCTGAGGATTGAAGGTTGATGTTTTGATCAAGATAGATCAAATGAGGTGAGGAAAACTCAAACCCTAATTGGTTGCTGTTGAATCAGATGAAAATCTGATGAACCCCTAATTTTGACCTGTGAATGTTACATCCGATTAATGCTGTCTGAACTGTTAGTTATGCAATGATGCAAATGTAAGGTGGTATATTAGGTCAAAAATTGGGGTATGACACTCTTCATCCAAAAGATACTCTCAAACTCTTTGTCATTCTTGGTTTCAGTCTCTCAACATATCTCAACAAGACATGTCTTCCTCATCCTCTTCATCCCAAGATTCTGACTGTCCATCTCCTACCATGGCTGAGATTAAGGAAATCGTTGCAGCCATGAATGTTGAACCTGTGAAGGTCTCTCCTCAGCATTCAATGGCAACTGACTCCAAGAAGACCAAGAATCTGCATGCAAAGAATACACGAAGGTTATCAGCTTCGCCCTCTGGTAAGATCTCTGACTCATCTTCATCTGTTCCTCCAGAGATAAGAAATAGAGAAGGTACCATATATGTGGAAGAAGCCATTGCTAGGATAGTCACCAGGATCCTAGACGAAAATCACACTGTACCTGGAGTATCTGTTCCCCTTAACCAAGAGTCTGCTAGCCCTAGCTTAGCAGTTGATTCAGATGTCACAGAGAATGTCAAGACATCTGGAGATCATGTCCAGAAAGCTTCTGTGGACTCTGATATTGCTACTCCTGCTGATTCCCTTGTCAAAGCAAAGGGTGGTATCTCTGGTGCTCAAGTTGATAAGATGACCAAAACTGGAACTTCTTCAAAGAAGTATAGGGTTAAATCTGTTTGTAGCTCAAGGCCCAAGAGGACACCAATGCCCAAGAAAAGGAAAGCTCCTGAAGTGGTAGCTGCTGATGTTGTTGCTCACACTGATAATGATCATAATGCTTCTCTTCTGGAAAGGAGAGAAACTGATCTGTTGCTGTGATGGTCCTTGTTTTTGTTGTTTTCTGTTCTATTTTGTTCTTGTTTCTTGTTTCTTGTTCTTGTTTCTTGTTTAATTTGGATGATTGTAATGTTTCTTGACAGAGATGTAACTCTTAAACATTGCTGGAACTTAATTATATTTTGACAATTGGGGCACTTGTAATATTTCCTTTGGCCCTTTGTGGCTAAAAAGGGGGAGAAGAACTACTGTAGAACAGTGGCTGGGAAATATGGGAAACTGTATGGATTTTTAAATTTTGTATGTGGGCAATTGTGGGAATTGTGGGATTTCTGTATGGGTAGAATTTATCTTATCTCTAGGTTCTAGTTTCTTTAAGCTTAGAACTAGTTGTCTTCTGCTGCATAGGTACTCTGATGTGTTAAAGTAGTTTTAGCCAAAAATGTGCCAAAGGGGGAGTTTGTTAGTGTTTTAGGTTGGCATTAATTTTGGTAAAACTAGGTTATGACATGTCTTGATAAATGTCATGACATTCAGAGATTGAAGATAAATCCTACTTGCTAAGGATGTTAAAGGACAGCTTAGAACTGGAAGCTAAAGCTGTGCTGGAAATTCTGACGATCGATGTCATAACGGATGTTATGACATTCGATGTGACATTCTCTGCGAGAATCTGTTTTCTGAGACTTTTCGGGAAGTTTGTTGAGTGCTAAATATTGTTTTTACATTATTAGAAAGCATGCTCACGTGGCTGCTAGGTTAATCTTAATTAGACCTAAATTGGTTGTTGAAAAGACCATGTTTTAGGATTAAATTAAGTGAACCCTAGCTATCTATGGAAGCCAAAAGCGAAGTTTCGGTGCTTCTATAAAGGAATTCAACCCTTACACTGCTGCGCCTAGATTTATTGAAGATATAGAGGTTGTTATTTGTTGTTAGGAGAGTTAACAGTTGTATTGTGTAATTCTAGTTTCTCTTGTGAGCCAAGCAACTATCAATTGATAAGTGCATTGGACTAGGATTTGTGTGTAAGGGTAGTTTATCACTAAAAGCTTTGAAGCACGAGTGTTTGTCTCTTGATTGAAAGCTTTGAAGCAAGATCAAGATAGTTTATTGAAGTGTGTCTTCACAATTCAATTATTCAATAGGTTGATATCACTGCTGTGATTGAGGGGGAATGAGTAGGAACTCAGATCTAAGTAGGACTTAGGTTGAAGTTGCATTGGGTAGGTTTTAAGTGAAGGAGATAAACTGGTTGGTTTATTCCTGAATTAATTCTACTAATAGTGAATTTCCTCCCTGGCTTGGTAGCCCCCAGATGTAGGTGTAGTTAGACACTGAACTGGGTAAACAACTTATTGTGTTCTTTACTGTTGTTTACATTTATTGTGAGAATTGTTAACAAAGTGCCAGATAGTGTGTCATAACATTCTCTGTGACATCACGTATCTGCTGCCAGGAATTTCAGTTTCTAAATGCTAGAAATGGGTTTAGAGCTGACATTTTTTTAGAGCATCTGATCTTAATGCCTCTGCGTTGGTGAAGTATGCCAGAGATGAGTATGGAGGTGACACAATTGACTTCTAGTTATCGAGGTATGCCAAAAATGGATATCAAGGTGATTCGGGAGGATTCTCAATTTGGGTTAGAAATAGCTTAGGTTGTGACAGGTATGTGATGACACAGACGAGTATCGTAGGCTAATTATGACATAGACGATAGATTTTAGTCTGTGACGAATAGTGTGCATTCGTTTTGGACAAGTTGTCTATCCTTTATACTTTTTGTTCATTTACTTTTTGTCTTTTATTTTCAACTCATTTAATCCCAAACTCATTAATGGTAGAATTGTCGAACGACGAATCAATAACCATCTCTGTGGACACGATACGATATAACCAAACCGGTATATATCACCCGGTAAAAATAATACCAACTCTTTGCTTGTAGCTTATACCTGCATTCAACAAAATGGCTTCGTTACCGGGGATTGGTTTTATTGTTTTTGTATTGCAACAATTCTATTGTTTTTGAGTTTTGTAATTAATGTATATGTTGTATAGACTTTGTATATGAATTTGTATATTGTTACTTGTACATGTTGTGTGTTTACTTTCCATACTTGTACATATGTGTGTTTTTCCTTGTTTTCAAGTATTTTTGTAAGTTGTCTCGTATTCGTAACATTTGTTGTGTGGTTGTTAGGACAGTTTCTTTAGGTTTGGGCGGTGTGGCAATATCATGGCTTGACGAGTATTCATAAAATTTCTCACTAACCACATATATTACTTCTTATTAAGTATATTTATTTCTAACAATTTACATGATCACTGTGTTTCTCTTGATTTTTCTTAATTTGTTCCCGGTCATTCTTAATTTGTTTTAGGTCAAATTTCAAGATAAAAAATCTCTCACTAACCATATATATTATTTCTCTTGATTTTTCTTAATTTGTTCCCGATCATTCTTAATTTGTTTGAGGTCAAATTTTAAGATATAAAATCTCGCACTCACCATATATATTATTTCTTCTTATTAGATAATTTTATTTCTAACCATGATCAATGTGTTTCTCTTGATTTTTCTTAATTTATATGATCATGAAGAATTTCTCTTGATTTTTCTTAATTTGTTTAAGATTAAATTTCAATGTATAAAATGTCTTACTAATAACATATATTACTTCTTATTAGATAAATCTTTTTCTAACTATTTATATGAAGATTGTGTTTCTCTTGATTTTTTTTCATTTGTTCAACCTCAAATTCCAAGGTATGAAATCTCTCAATAACTATATCTATATTACTTATAAAAATCACATATAACACAACTCATCATAACTCATTTGTCAATTTTTACATCAAATTTTTTTCTTTTAAGTTTCTTTTTAATAAATTATATAATTATTGTGTTTCTCTAGATTATTTTAAAATTTGTTCAAGGATCAAATTTCAAGGTATAAAATTAATATATTATAATTTTGTAAATATTAACAGGTCATAAATTAAATTTATTTTTTTAGTTTTTAATTTTATTTTTCTACCTATTATGTATTTTTATTTGTTTTTGTTTTTGTAGGTACAAAGATGTTAAGGAGAACAAAATGTATGTGGAATTAAGATAGTCTTTCATAATGTTTTTCAAATTTTCAAATTTTTTATTTTTCCTTATTCTGATATGTTTTTTCTTTTATTATTTTCTTCTTCAATTTATTTATTTATTTATTAATTTTTTATCACTAATTTTTTTCTATATTAAGTTGACATTTTTCACATATTTTTTTTAATAATATTTTAACTCTACAATTCATTTTTTAATATAAAATATTTATAATAATATTTTCTAAATTATTAAGTTAAATTATAACTATTATAATAATTTATTTTATAAAACATATTCGTGCATCACACGCGCGTACGTCTAATTAACCAAATGACAACAAGTTGTTACGGTCAAAATTAACTTTGTTAAACAAAATACCACACGTAATCCAATTATCCAATAGTTGAAGAAGCTTATATGCAGTGTTTTAAAACCCAGTCCGACTCAGTCGGTCGGACCGGCCTGACCGAGAACCGGTGGTCCAGGCGGTCCGATTAAGGGATAAGACCGGAATTACATTTAGACCGGATGAAACCGGTGTGAACCCGGCTGGTTCACCGGTTAAACCAGTGAACCGGCGGTTTTGACTGAACCGACGGGTTTGACTTTTTTTTTGTTAATTATTTTTAAAATATTGTTATAGATCAAATAGATTTAGATGAGGATGAAGATGGAGACATGGATAATGCACAAGATACTATTGTTGATATTGTGAATCAAGAAAAAAGCAACACCGGAGAAGATAAAGTTGGTGGAGAAGACAATGAAGCTGAAGATGAATATGAATATCAAGATTATGACAATTTGACTTCATGGACATAAAAAATTATGGATTATTGAGTGTGGATTTCTGTGACTTATTATAATACTATAACTTATGAATTGTTAAGTTTCTATCACTTATTTGAATTTATAATTTGCTACATTAAGTTTCTATCACTTATTTTGATTGTTATTAATACTTTTGTTTATTCTAAATTATTTGAATTTATAATTTTCTATATTATTATAGTTACAAATTTCATATAATGAATATATTTTTTTATAGAAACTGGGTCAAAAGCCATGCGGTCTGACCAGTGACCCACTGGTCCGATCAGTAACCCAATGACCCAGTAACTTTACCGAGTCGATCACCGGTCCGGGTTTTAAAACATTGCTTATATGTAGGTTGAAATGATCACAAGAATCCGTGCAACAAATAATAGTGAATTTCTTAATCTATTTTATGACCTTCTTACTTATTCGATGAAATTTTTAAATTGTCTCTGAAAATAAAAAATATACTTTCGATTAATATTCTATATCACGCAAATCACGTTGAAAAGAGTTGGGTATAAACCAGAAGTATACTTCTGATTTTAAACTGTAATTTTTAAATAAAGCGTGTATGTGAGACGGAATTTGAAATAAATTGTTAATATTATATTATTTAGTATGTAGCCGGAAATATATTTCTGGTTTTCACCCAAATATTTTAAAATATGAAGTATATAAGAAATATATTTCTGGTTCCACTCAAATATTTCAAAAAATAGTACGTACGGAAAATATATTTCTGATTTTTTAAACGCATTTTAGGATTTTTATGAGATTCACCTCACCCTTACGAGGTAGATTAAAAAATCAACAAAGTTCAAAATTTTATGGACTATAGGAACATATATAGCTAGGTAGGTTATGGTCACCTTAGGGTATTACTATAGGGTATGGAGGAGTGGGTTAAAATTCAGAGTTTGTCTCATTTCTGTCTATATTGTAAATTGATTTTTGACGTTAGGTAAACAAACACACATAGCGTTTGAATTTGTTTGTCTTAATGAATCGATATTCGACATGCATTCATGGTTGTGTGGCCTGCTATTTCAGCGAGGTTGGTTACTGATCAAAGCCTGCAGACACAAGTTATCACTACAAGAAAATTGATCACTTCATGTGACACTAAAAAATTATCCATAGGGAGATGTGAATTTTCTATCCCATAACACCTTTTTATAATTTACTACAATATATTTCACTCCTATATTTCATCAAAGAATCTCCATCTAATAAAAGGGCAGATTCACATATATTTAAAGAACTTTGGAAGTGCGGAACTGTATAATGCTTTTTTTTTTTTTAAATCTAATATTTAAAATAAATATATATTTAAATAAATATTATACTTAATATAAAATATTAATATAAATAAAAATTAAAATAAGTATATTTTAAATAAATATTATAATTATAACTAAATTGTTTTAATATAATAAAAAAATAACAGTAAATAAATTAAATTTATTTATATGGTTATAATTAACAAATATTTTATTATTTAAATACAACTCTGCCTCTGTAATTGATACGATTTTTTATTTTTATTATTTAAGTACAGTTTTGTCAATGTAATTGATTGAATTTTTGATTATTTTTATTATTTAATTACATATTTATCACTGTAATTAACAAAACTTTTAATTATTATAATTTTTTTTCATTTTTGCCAAGTATTAAATTATCTTAATGATTTTTTATATATAACATTGTTTCCTCATTTTGTACTACTCACAATATTGCCACTCATCTCTTCAAATCACTCTTAAATATGTCTTTCATGAACTTTATCATGTTTTCACTTATGAAAAGAGTTATCAACTTATTTTTCATCTACAAAATCTCTGATGAAAATCAAACTCTAGAGCACATAGACATTCAAGTATCTTTTGAGGATTTTGTTCAGCTGGTTATAAGAAAATATTCGTGATGGTGAACAAATCAAAAGAATTGTCAGGCAAATTATGGCGTCCAACTAAAATGGAGTAACTCGTTTCTGGAGAGCGGTTAAAAATGATGTTGATGTCCTTATGAATCATGATGATGCTTTGATCAACTGATATTGTCTTGATGGTTGTAATATCCTAGAAATGTTGATGTGTTTTGTTTGTACTAACTGATGTTGTTGAGGTTAGATGTTGTGGTTAAGTATTTTTTTTTTCTATTTTGATATTTGTTGTATGTGTTGTCTTTTGGACTTGATGTTGTTCGTTTTGTCCTATCTGGATTCTCATTATTTATATTAATGCAAAAAAATATTAGTGGTCATAAAACGACATTAAATAATGGAAAAACTGAATTCGTAATGGTTCATACAATTGAGAAGTTTGACGGTAATCTAAAAATGAGACTTCTTAACAAAATAAAATAATATTTATTACAAGTACATACATTTGGACATCGCGTTCGGTTGTGACCAGGAAAATTGCACAATGCACATTTTATTTCCAACTTATCATATGTGTCAATTTATGTTATAATATGTGTGCTCACTGGACGGCCTTTCTTGTTCCTCCACATGATTGGATTATGAAAAATTTTGATCCCCGTCATAAGTGGGTCAATATTCATCGTATGGTAGAATTGGAAAGCTTATGTTGTAAACCCTGAATAAGTTTGCAACCGTGTAAACATCAGACAATATATCATAGGCGTCTTGGCGCACCACGAAACAAGTTGCGATGCCATGTGAACAAGGAACATGGTAAGTTTGAAACTTACTACTCTCACACTAATGATGTATTAGGTTGACCCTGTAATGTCCCATAGGCTTCCACTCATTGTGGTCACTTGTATCCTTCATACTAAAAGTGTTAAGATTGTATTACCTAATACATGTTGGATTTTATTGTTTCTTCTTTCATCACGTTCATGCGCCGCTATATAAATGTTTGTCCAGATTTCAACACTGCACTCTATTGTACACCCCATTCAGCAAATAATGATAACATCCTATAGTAAGTTATACTTATCAACGTTGTGATTGAAGATTACGAGTGCCTTTAAATACTGAATTCATTGAGTCGACGAGGTTCATTGTCATGTGACCCCGAACGTCAATTCTCATCAAACGCCCTCTACCATTTTTCAACTAGAATTATGTCTAATTAAAGGAAAATTATGTTTCAATACGCAGCAAAAATTAAAATTTTCCTTTAGTGATCCTTACGAATGGGCACGATCAGTGATAGAAACTATTACCTCTTGTGGCCATTTAGACCTTTGATGTTGTGATCATGAGTGTTGATTAATAACAACACTTCTACTCAGTCCACAGAACAAATCACTTATGGTCAAAGTGTTAGCTGCTTACGAATGAAAACTTTGAGTGAGAGTGAGAGAAAATACGGCTAGGGTTTCAAGACCAAATTTTCATAAATTGAAATTTCTTCAACACATGGTTCTATTTATAGACCCACGTGTATGGGGTGCAAGTTAAAAATCCAATTAAGGTTGTACGTTAAAAGCCCAGTTAAGCCTACAAGCACTATACCTTATGATGTACCGTATATCACTTAAGCATGTGGTACCTTATCGCATTTTGTATTCCACTTAAGCGCATCGTACCTTATTGTATTCTATAATTCACCTAAGTTCACTATACCTTACAATGTTCCTTATTTACTCTATCTCTCATGAACCTGTCCTTATGTGTGTGATCCTGTAGGTTTTCGCGACGTTACCAATTATTAAATCACACATTTAACATAATAAATAGTGAGTAGTATCTAGCAACACATCACTGCTACCCATGTCACGAAAATGTCATGTGATCTGACAAAATCTTTCTGTGTTAATACTTGTGTTTACAATTACCCTTTTACCCATATGTCTATATTAAACACAAGGCATAGACCATGTCACCCTTGTCCAATTTAATATTGGACCCTTAGATATTTATCCTGTTACACAGGATGGGAAAATTCCATCTAGGTCACTCATGTCCCTCAACATGCTTTGTGAACTACCCATCAAATGTCTTTATGGTCATCCAGTTAAAAACAATGTTTGATCAACAATAAATTACTTGACTCTACATCTAGGGTTCATAGGGGTTTCATGTCGAAGGGTGATATTTTCATAGTGGGTCAATCAAGTATAAATATTACTCCTAATATTCATACCTATGTCAAGACCTGATAACTTTTTATCCATGATCCATGAGATGTGATCTTTAGTCTATCTACATAATAATCTCAATACTTTAATGTTATCCCACTTCACAATAAAGCTCGACTATAGATACTTTAAGAATAGTGTCCTTATGTTTAATTGGATCTCATGATTAAGTCACACTTAACATTTCATTAAACATACTAACTATTCTAGGGATTTTACTATTTTGAAAAGGCAAACATAATGAAGAAATGTCTTTTATTATTAATAAGTAATTCGATACAAGTACCAAAAATATTGGCCTCTAGGGCTTACACCAACACTAACCACCTTAAAGCATCACTACTCGATGTGCCAATTTCATTCCAGTAATAGTTAAATGTTTATTGGTTTAAAGAAACCCTATATGTTATAAAAAATTGGTTAACTAAGATATCATATGTTAGAAAATAGAGACTTACCCACATTGATAACTTTTTTTCGGAGGTTTCGATCCTTGATTTCCCTCGTGAAATTTTGTGCAATGTGTCAGATATAGTATACATACACAAATGGTGGATTATGCTAACCCTTTTCTGGGTTTTGGTATGCACTTTCAATCGATGTTGCCTGTTGGAAATCAAACATAGGCTAGGTTAAGGAGTTATATGTATTCTAAAGTTCTATAGAAAGAAACCCCAACCAGTTGTAGTTTCACCTTCCATAAGGGAAAAAACAATTGGGAAAGTATCTTGTGCTACCACCATTATTAGGGTACCCATGCACTTACCATATAACCAGGTACCATCAATCTGAAGTATAGGCTTGCAATATGAAAATCCTCTTATACATGGTTGGAATTACCAGAATAGTCAATAGAATATTGGTTTCCCATCGACAATAGTTCCTCATCTGTATATACCATAAGTGTTTGCATTTCTACCACCGTACCATAAACATATTTCTTAAGTTCTAACAAGTAATGTGGTAGTTCATTGTATGAGTTCTCCCAATTACCATACACATGTTCAAATTCTTTATTCCTAGTATCCATGTTTTCCTGTATGAAGGAGTGAATTTGAATTTAGAAACAATTTCACAAATAAAGATGCTCACCTTGGTTGAAAGACCATTCTCTACAAAAGGCATTTGTAAGTTCTGTTAATTGGCAGAAATTTTGGTAAAACGTTTGCTAAGAAAAATGCCATGAAGTATACTGAAACAACAGTTTTATGAAGATGTCACAGCAGATGTCCTGACATGTGAAACTGAACTGAACTGGTTTTTGAGTTCAGATATTTTAGGAGTGAGTTTGTTTTTAATTGTATGCTTCAATTAAACAATCATTGAAGCAATCTTCAGCAATATAATTGGAGAGCTTTTGTCCCACTTTCATGGAGAAAGATCAGGAATCGCTGAATACTAAAGAGTGAAGCAACCCTAGCTGTTGTCATTCTATAAATAGACTGCTAACCCTGTATTTCAGAGTTGTCCATTCTAGAAGAACTTAAACTTAGTATTCTTAATGTTTGGTTGTTAGTTTTGTTGGTTGTTCATTGTGAGCCTCTCTAGTATTATTTGATATTTGAGTTGGACGTTAGTAGAGTTGTAATTTGTTTATCATCATAAGCTTTGAAGCAAAGATGATTATGTGTCTTTGAAGAGTGTCTTAAATATTTGTGTTTTTGATTGTCACCACGAGTGACTATGGGGAGTGAGCAGAGGTTCTCATATATAAGAGGGTTTCTTAGGTAGAAGGGTCATTGAGTAGTGATTAAGTGAAGGGTGTATACGGGGAAGTTTAACTCTGAATTAATACTGCTAATAGTGGACTTCATCCCTGACTTGGTAGCCTCCAGATGTAGGTGTGTAGCACCGAACTGGGTAAACAACTCACTGTGTTATTTAGTTTTCTGCATTTATAATTTTGCACTATTAGTTGTTCATATAACAGATATTAGTGTCGTGACATCGCTTTCGACATCTTATATATGATACCAGAATTTCAATTGGTATCAGAGCAGACATTCTGCTCTATCTCTGGGTGAGATCTAAGGAAGATACTTTCTGGTACTATGGACAAGGTATGAGTATTTGTGAACAGATCACCCATTCTGGATGGTACTAACTATGACCTATGAAATCCTCGTATGGCAGTATTCATAGAGTCATTGGACAACAGGGCGTGGAAAGCTATTTTGAAAGGATGGACACAACTTGTTATTGTTGGGGAAAATGATCAACCTACTGATGAGTTGAAGCCTGAAGAAAACTGGTTAAAGGAAAATGATGAACTAGCTCTTGGAAATTCAAAAGCCTTGAATTCTATATTCGATGGAGTTGACAGAAACATCTTCAGATTGATTAATACGTATGAAGTGGCCAAGGATTCTTGGGAAATACTTAGAACTACTCATGAAGGCACTTCCAAAGCTAAGATGTCAAGGTTGCAGCTACTCACCACTAAGTTTGAAAATCTAAAAATGAAGGAAGAGGAAAGCATTCAAGAATTTCACATGGACATTCTTGAGGTAGCTAATGCATGTAGTGCCTTGGGTTAGAAGATACCAGAGGAGAAGTTGGTAAGGAAGATTCTCATATCTCTACCTAAGAGATTTGACATGAAAGTGATAGCCATAAAAGAAGCTCAAGAAATCAACAACAAGAAAGTGTATAAACTAATTGGTTCTCTTCAAACATTTGAGTTGGGCATTAATGAGAAGTATGAAAAGAAGCATAAGAGTATAGCTTTGAGGTCAAACATTGAAGAAAGAGATGAGGAATATGACCTGAACACTAAGGAAGGAATATCCAATACTAGTCTTTCTTGGAAGACAATTTAATAAAGTGTTGAAGAGGATGGAGAGAAGCTCAATACCTAATGTTCGGAACATCTCATATGACATTAGCAGAACAAGCAATTTTGGGAAGAAATCACAAGTTAAGGAAACACCTACTCAAGGTAGAGGAGCAAGATGGTATGAATGTGGAGCTTTTGGTCACATTAAAGTTGAATGTCCAACCTTCCTTAAGAGACAAAGCAAAGGAATGAGTGTATTATGGTCAGATGAGGATTCTAAAAATGAAGTGGAAGAAGAATCAACCAAATATGTAACAGCTCTGACTGGTACATACATTTCTGATGGAGATTAAAGTGATGAAGAGTTAACATTTGAAGAGTTAGCTGCTACATACAAGGAATTATATGTTACAAGTGCTGAAGTATGTCTGGAGAATGAGAAACAGAAGAAGCTCATAATTCAACAGCAAGACAAAAAGAAGGAGCATTCAGAGACTATTTATAAGATGGAAAGTGAAGTAACTATGCTGAAGTTTGATCTTGACAAAATATCCAAATTTGTCAAGATGTTAAACAGTGGATCTGAAACACTGGATAAAATACTTCAATCAGGAAGGACAGCAGGAGACATGAGTGGTCTAGGATACAATGAGAGAAAGGAGACTTCTACATAAGCTATTCAAATACAGGATAAACCAAAGATGTCAAATCAAATGTTTCAACATCGTAGAAGAAGCAACTACGGGCAGCCAAACAGACGACCTCAACACTGGAGATGTCATTATTGTGGAGGACATGGTCACATAAATCCATTATGTTTCAAGTTGTATGATTACCCCAACCCTACACCTCAACCAAATGTGACTCAGGTTATTCGGATTTAATGGATTAATTAATTATGGAATTAAAAGGAAGACCGGGGGTGTGAGGTTGAATTGGAGGTTAGTAGAGTAAAAGGTTCTACTAAATAATAACTAAGTTATTATTATTATTTGGCAAATAATAAAAGGAATATAAAAGGAGGATAAAAAGGAAAAGAAGAAAAATAAGGTTATTTGGAAAAATCATTATACGTGAGATTGGAGAAGAGAAGAGAAAAGAGGAAAAAGCCAAACGCCGAGGAAATCAAAGATCATCGCGAGGTAAGGGGTGATTTCATTCGGTTTTAATGCCTTATGGGTTTTGGGAATCAACCGGGTGATTGGGTATGTTAGGAAATTTGATTTAGGTGAATATAGGTTTATAGGATTAAACCTTATTTTGTGTCAGAATATAGAATTTAAGACTGTTAATGTGTCGAACAATCAATAGGAAGGAAGAAACAATGATGTATGATTTTATACTGGTGTATAATGGTTGTAATTTAGTGTTTCTAATGTCATAACTCGTATGGAAAGGTTTGTAATTGAATTGGAATGCATAGGTGCTGTCAAAATAGCAGAAAATGGTTCTGCAGGTCGTGGGAACCGGTTCCCTGTGGGGAGGAACCGGGTTCCCAGTGTTCAAATTTCAAAACTGGGGAATTTTGCACTCAGGAACTGGTTCCTATATATGTAGGAACCGGGTTCCCATACAAATTCCAGGGAGCTTGATTTTCAGACTTCACAGGAACCGGTTCCTGTATATGTAGGAACCGGGTTCCATGTGTAATTTTTCAAAATACTCAAAACTTCAAAAATTCATATTTTCTAAACCGTAACTCCGATTCGAGTGCCGTTTTCGGTATTATTTCTTAAATTAAAAATACTATCTTTTAAAAAAGGGAAAAATATTATTTTGCTAAAATTATTTTAAAAATAGTCGAGCTTCCGATTTTTGAAAAAGGTGAATAGTTGAGGACGATGGGAAATGGGGTTGAATTGCCTGAATTGATGAATGAGTAATAATACTTACAATGTTGTATTTGATATTCATTATGGTTGAGATGTGATCATGTGATGTAATGGTTAGATTGTTTGACAAGTTGAATGAAGATTGACTCTTATGTGATGTTTTCCTCGTGGTTTATTCATGATTGTATTGATATCATGTGTTGTTGTCGATGTTATATATATTCATGATGATTGTCGATCTCAGTTGTTATTGTTGCACATATTGGTGATAATCTTACTAATTGAAGGGTAAGCATTTGGCATAGTTATGTTTTGTGATTATTTATTTCATGATTATGTTGTTATCATGTGATACTCGTTGATGTTGGCATTATGTGGAATTATGTTATGATCATATGCCGTTGAATTGATGTTGCATGCTTTTATGGTGCATGCATAAGCATTGTTAATTGGTTCATTCCCATTGTGCGGCAGTGAACTTGCAGAGCCAATAGACTTACTGGATTTGAGGTAGTGATTTGGATTCTTGACTCGATGTTCGGGCGAATCATGGATTAGATTCTTGACTCAGTGTTCTGGGCGAATCAGGGATTTCCGCTGTTTCCAAGTGTGATGGAACAGAGGGTGAACTCGATTCACGTTTGGTACATGTCATACCCCAAAATTTGCCCTCCATCTACTCAAGAGATCCCATACATCCATACTCTAGGATTCCTCAAGAGATGATCAGACAAACTCTCTCCTAGACAGTCAACCCAAACTAGGGTTTGGTATCTCTCAGTTCAAGATGGACTTCCAACATCTCCAATGGCCTTCATGCCTCCTCATATGCTTCAAAGATTCTCCATGTCAAGTTTCAAGCCTCACAAGTCAAGTTTCCTCAGACAATTGCTCAGATGGTTGAAAATCAGTTGTATTGGACAAAAAGTCAACTGTGGTCAACATACAGTCAAACTTCATAATTTTTGGTCAACATCCTCATTTTGAAGTTACATTCATCATTTGATCAAGGGTTGATCATGATTCATCAAGAAAACTCAAGATTTGCTCAAAAGTCAAACTTTCTAAATTAGGGTTTCTAGGTGAAAAGTCAACTGAACTTTGACTGATCATAACTTTCTCATACTTTCTCAGAAATTTTTCCACCACCTCTTGTTTTGAAGGAAATTCAATTCTCTACAACTTCATGTCTCACAAGAATGTCCAAAAAATGCTTCATTTGAGAGGTATAGCTCAAAACATTACATGTCATTTTCAAAGTCAACCAAAAGTCAACTTTTTGCTTTGAAGATATATTGAGCATGGTAACTCCAATTGAGATGAGGCAAAAAAGGTTGGTTAGAGGACTCTTAGAGCTTTCCAAAAAGTCCAAGAACACTAAAAAATGTGGAAAATTGAGCAAGATACACTATTCAGAAGTTGGGCAATTTTGGACAATTGCACAAAAGGACACTTTGGTCAAAATGCAAAATTTTCCAAATGGGCCTATAATCTTTTGATCCAAACTTGTTCATGACATTATTCTTGACCCATAAATGCTTGGACATGGCAAATTTCTATTTTTATGATTTATATTTGAATTTTATAACATTTAATTCAAAAATAAATTATATAAAATATGAAAATTAAGATTTTTTCAAAAGGTGATTTTATATCTTCCTTAATGTCCAAGAAAGCCCACAACAATTGCCAAATTCGTGCTAAGCCTTTACATGGAAGGAAAATCAAATTTTTTCCAAAATTTGATTTGTTTTAAATGGAAAATATTTGCACAATCAATGTCAATCTTTTTGCTTGCTTTTGCTATCGATTGCTTCTATAAATACCTAGCATTGCATACAAGCGGAGGACGAAACCCTAGCCCTTAGAATCACCCAAACTCTTGCAAATTTTTGAAGAATTCTTGAAAATCGAATTTTAATTTCACCATTCTCGCCTCTTCCGACCATCCAAACGTGCTCGGGGTAAGTATGAGTAAGAATACATCATTGTTATGGATCAAAGCAAGCTGAATCGATGCATACATGATCATACATATTCAAACTTTTCTGATTTTTGCATTTTACTATCCTGCGTATTTCCATTGATTCTAACGTTTTCATTGTGTTTATAAGACTCTATAGGGTGGATCCGGGCAATCGTTCATGAGCTTGAGCGTCGGAATCACTTAGTGCCATTGTTAGGGTTAGAAAAGTTGAGTTTTGACTGGCTTGTACAAGTCGTTTGACCAAAATAACATCACCATTGAATTCGCCATGGCGATTTAGGGGACAAGGTCCTTCTTTCCTCTTTATTTACGCTATTTTGCGGTTTCGGGGATCGGGTCGGGAGAAGGCGGCCGGAGCTAGGGCTCGGCGTCGTGACAGTTGACCGTGAGGCTGGCGTGACAACGTTACGATTCGTTTGTTATAAGTCAATGGGCCCACGCGCGCTGACTGTGTTTCAAACATGCCTATGACACGTGATCACTTATATGTCATTGATTTCTACCTTCAGAACACCAGATGTCACATGGCCTAGTGGTTAGAGCGCTCACTGTTCCTGGATCCTCTCCCATGTCCTGAGTTCGATCCCTATGGGCACCGGTTTTGCATTTCCTTTTTTTAAAACTTGCATATTTTCATATTTTTCATATTTTAATATTAGCATGTTATTTTAATTAATTTTCATAATTTTATTTCTGCATTAAAAAATTGCCAAAAATTATTTTTCTTTTTGCATTTATTTTCAGAAAATCTTTATTTAATTTATAAAATTAAAAAACACAATTTTGCATGCATATTTATTTTTATTTGTAATTTTGCATTTAAATCATTGTTAATTAGTTCTTAATTATTAAATTGCATCTAAAAAATCCCAAAAAATTATTTTAGTATATTTACATTATTTCCAGCATGTCATATTTTTTCCTATTTAAAATTTGCATTTTTCCTAACATTTTCTCTTATTTCGATTTCATCATATTTTCCGATTTCTCATTCGTTTCACAGGTTCTTCCAATTCGGACATTTCTTTACTATTTTCATTTTATTTTCCAATAATGTAACTGTATATGGGATGTAATAGTTTAATTTAGGATTTTATTTTCCGCATTTTAAATTATGTATCTGCCCCAAAGCCTTGTAATAGCGTAGGACATTTACCTTTCCGCACTTTACATTCCGCATTTTACTTTCCGCACCCTATAAATTGCTAGTAATTAGGCGTGTATGGCAAGACTAAAATTGAACATAGCCCACTAATTTCAAGATAAAATATAAAATCAACACACTTCTTTCACACGCACCCTTAGGGTAATTCTCTCTCGTTGCCTTTGAATTCAAAATGGTCATGTCCCTCGTAGAGGTATTCTAGCACCGTTGCCTTCCAAACAAATCATCATAGTCCCTTGATACAAAGATCATAAGACCCACGATGTCGCCTCCGAATACATGATCTTGACCCTCGATTGTCGCCTACGAAAATGATGATAGTCCCTTGAATGTGCTAGGATACTTCCTACAAGTTGCTTTCTATGACCATCCGATGTCCCCGAATGTCCGCTTACATCCACGAATGGAGCTACCTACTAACTAATGGTACGGCTAGCGCTATTCTAAAGGAGCGTAAAAGTGAAACGACCAATTAAGTGGGTAATAAGTCTTTCGGTTGCTTGCTCTAAACCAAATGCTTTTCACACCTCACACTTTTTCAAAGTTCAAACTCTTTTCAAAGCGAAACATTTCCGAACACTTTGTATACACTCCTACATGAGTCATTACAAAGTCAAAGCGAAATGCCTTTTCAAAACATTTTTGTCAAACACACGAAAGCAATTTTAAAAAGTGATCTAGAGCAACTAAGAGCCGTAGATAACTACGGATGGAAAGGGTGCTAATACCTTCCCTTTTCATAACCATTCTCCGTACTCGAATCTAACGAAGGTCTTTTTCGTTACTTTTACCTTCCTTAATTGGATAAAAATAAAAGTCGGTGGCGACTCTTGCTATCCGCATATTTGGATACAAAATCCTACAAAGTCAGTTCACCGTATCACAGGCTGGCGACTCTGTTGGGAATGTCCTAAAAGAGAATTGCCTTAGGGATTTCTAGATAACCTTTATTGCTTTTGTTTGACTTGTATGCTTTATCTTTAAGGGTTGTTTCGGTATTATTTGTTGGGGGATCCTACACCCGGATCCGGGTTTCCTTTTAGGTAAGTGGCATTAGATCATCGCGACCGCTAGGCGTATAACTAAGCGGTCAACGTGATGGCTACGTTAGCGTGACACTTTGGTTGTCCGATACTCTTCATTCCCAAGTTGAAGATAGTATTTGGCTTCTGCGTGGTGTCATCAGCGCTAACTAAACTTTTAGAACCTTAATTGACCCATCTTGGCCATTAGAAGGTAGTGAGATGGCGGCTTTGGTGTAGACCGAGGTTGGTTGATACTCGATGCTACGCTCATTGAGATCAGACTTTTGGGACATTTCGATCGACCACTTGGCGTCGTATTGAAATAAGCGCCTCGAGAAAGATCGTGATGTGAGATTCCTAGAACCGGTTACTATTATAGGACGGGATGAACCAACTCAAACTTTTGGTAGGGTAATCACCTATACCTCATGCAAGCCTTAAACATAGGCTCATTGTGTGAATTGCTTGTGTGTGCTAAACATGACATCATGACATCATTTGCATTGCATATCATTTCTAACTATTTCAAGGACCTAGGGATTTATCTTTGCTCTTTTGTAGGAATCATGGCTTCTAGAAAGACTATCGAATCAACTTCATGGGTATCCTTCTCAACTCAAAGAATTGATTTGAAATTCCGACCATGCTCGGTTCATCAAAAGACATGGTTATCTACTTGATTTGGTTATCTCGGTTTTGAAGAAGATATGATGCATGTCTATTCCGTTCTTTGATCCAAACACCATTGCTTTACATTCCCAGATTATCAGTTGGTTCCTACCTTGGAAGAGTTCTCTAAGATACTTGGGATACCTGTTCTTGACCAAATGCCATTCACCGGTTTAGAAAAGGTTCCTAAGTACGAAGACATTGCATCTGCCTTACATCTTAAGCGCTCAAACATTGAAGCCAATTGGGAAACTAGAAGTGGAGTTAAGGGTTTACTTTCCAAATTCTTAATTAAGAAAGCCCGAGAATTCCTCAAAGTTATGAGTTTCCATGCATTTGAGAATATTGTGGCCTTGCTAATTTATGGTTTGATTCTATTTCCTAACTCGGATCAATTCATAGATGTCAACGCCATCAAGTTGTTCCTTACCCGCAATCCTGTGCCTACTTTACTTGGAGATATTCTACATTCTCTCCACACTCGTACTACTAAGAGACAAGGAACTCTCATGTGTTGTATACCGTTACTTTCAAGGTGGTTTATTTCGCACCTTCCTCCATCAGTTTTGAAGAATGAACAAAGGTTGAGATGGTCTCAAAGATTGATGTCACTCTCTCATTCCGAAATTCGTTGGAATCTTTTCTCTCAAAAGGACTTCACATTCATTGAGCGTTGTGGAGAATTCCCTAATGTACCACTCCTTGGTATAAGGGGAGGTATTACTTACAACCCTTCTCTAGCTCTACGTCAGTTTGGTTTTGCCCGAAGAGATGGTCCACATGATATGCTTCTCCAAGATGTTGTGTTCGACTACAATCACGATCTCCAGAATTACCGACGAAGGTTTATACACGCTTGGGGCATGGTAAAGAAGACTGATACCAAGACTTTGGGGCACCCGAACTCCATTCCTTGGGAACCTTACCTCAAATGGGTGCGAGCTCGAGCTCAAAACCTCATGATGCCATTCACGCCTGTTCTACCAGTAATTATGGAACTGTTGCTATAGGTGGCGTACCTATCTTGTTCTCCATCGACATGCCTACTGATTTTGAAGACTTGAAGAGATCCTGGATTCAGCTCAAGGAAGAGAGGGATACCTTTGAAGCTCAATGCTATGCAAGCGAGAAGAAAGTGTTAGAGTTGACTAAGCTACTTCATGAGGAGCGAAGCATCAATGCCTACATCGGCACCAAGAGGAAGCGCCCATGGGAGACCTAGAGCTTTAGGATGTTTATGTTTTCTCTTATTGTTTTGAACTATCTCTTGTACTTAAAAAGAAAAAGAATAATGAAAAAAGTACTAATAAATGTTTGTTCATTGCTTGTTTAACAAATTTAAATCTCTAAGGTCCTTGAAAACATTGCATCGCATTCGCATAAACATTGCATAGCATAGCATAACATTGCATCACAGGTACATTGGAGATTGGTTTTCTCATTTGCTCGCTATTTATTTTAGCAGAAATGGCTCTTGAACAGATGTCAAAGATCTCAAGCTCGAATGCTCGGTTTCAGATGTTCACCGTTTGGTCCAAGGCCAAGAAGATCTGAAGAAGCTCATCAACAGAAAGAAGAAGGTTGTTGGTCTCCTCAACATGGGAGGCTACAAAGGTGGTCCTAAGGTGGTCACCGTATTGAGCTCTCTGAAGGAAGTGTCCATCTGAGGAAAGTAACAAGGGTGATGGTGAAGGCGTCGGCTGAGCTTGAGAAGAACTATGATGATGGTCAATACTCTAATGAAGATGACAAGTACAAGCAACTTGAAGATCGTCTGAATGCTGTGGAAAACCTGAAGATGTCCGGGCTGAATTTTGATGATCTGAGTCTCGTTCCTGGTGTTGTGATTCCTCCCAAGTTCAAAGTTCCAACTTTTGCCAAGTATGATGGCATGTCTTGCCCAAAGCTGCATTTGAAGTCCTATGTCCAGAAGATCAATCCCCACACTGATGACAGAAAGTTGTGGATGCACTATTTTCAAGAGAGTTTGTCCGGAACTCAATTGGAGTGGTATTATCAGTTAGAGAATGACCGTATCCACACTTGGAGTGACTTGGCTGATGCTTTCTACAGGCAGTATGAGTACAATGCTGAATTGACACCCACTCGCATGCAATTACAGAGCCTGTCTATGGGTCGTGATGAGAAGTTCAAGGAGTATGCTCAGAAGTGGAGGGATCTAGCAGGCAGAGTTCAGCCACCCTTATCCAATAGGGAGTTGGTTGATATGTTTATGGGAACACTGACAGGCCCATTCTTCAATCATCTGATTGGAAACTCTTCAGCCGGATTCACCGAGCTGATACTGACAGGCGAGCGTATTGAGGCTGGTATCAAGAGTGGGAAGATTCAGATAGAGACATCTTCAAATGCTGCGAAGAGATCCTTTGGTGCTAAGAAAGAAGTCAATGCTGTGTATGGTCAGAAAAGCCGAGCCAAGACCGACCGTGCTCAATCTGGGGGTTGTGATCTCAATCCTACATCAAGACAACCTCGCGAGACAACGCGTAACAGCGCACGAAGGCAGTTCTGAAGATCAACATGCCTTTATCGCAAGCCTTGCAACACATGTTGAAAGAAGAGTTGATTACCTTGAGGGATCCTCCTCAGAATGTCAATACCTCATCTCCAAAATACAATCCTAATGCTAAGTGTTCTTACCACTCTAATAGCCCTGGACACAGTACTGATGATTGTTGGGCTCTGAAGAACAAGATTCAAGATATGATTGAAGCTAAGCAGATTGAGTTTGATCCTCCTGTTGAGACTCCTAATGTGATCAACGCGCCTATGCCTAACCATGACAAGAGTTCCAACGCTGTTGGTGATGATACTTATGTTTTCAACATAGATGACTTGACCATTCCTCTGATGACTGTTAAGAAAAATTTGTTGCAAGCCGGTGTCAACCAGGATGCCCGAGAATCGTTGGTGCCCATCCGCGGATGGTTGTGCTTGGTTGAGAAGGCGTGTTCGATGCATGATGGATAACCGTGAGATACTATTTCGAAACCACATGCGAAGTGTGTGAAGAAATGTTTAAGTTGAAGATTGACAATGCGAACGAAACAGTACCATCTGTATGGGATACCTTGGGGCAGCCAAGTGGAAAGTATGATTACATGGTGAAATACACTGTTCCTGAGAGTTACAAGATTCCTATTGAAGATGTTAAGGCGACCGGATGGGGTGACGATTTCCCAGAAGACTATGCTGATGTTAACACAATAAGGATTTCCTCTGCTGATCCTGTGCCTAGAGTGGCACCTCTCATTATCACTTCCCAAGACCAGTTCCATATTCCTCTGACAAAGCTATCCCTTGGAACTATGGAGCTGATGTTTACTATCATGGCGTCAAGCAAGACCCTCTGACCATTGAAGATCTTACAGTTGAAACTACCATTCCTGACATTGACAACATCACCGGATCAAGTAAGGTGACCAGAACCGGAAGGGTATTCTCTCCAGATATCTCTCCTCCAAAAGACACCGCGACTCCAGCTCGCATTCCAGCTATTCAACCCATTCCCCAAGCTAGAGGGAAAGAACCAGTGGCTCATCCTGCTCAACCAGAAGTACCAAAGGAAGTTACTGAAGATACCTCCAAACGAGAAATGGAGGAAATTCTGAAGATCATCAAGAAGAGTGATTACAATGTTGTGGAACAATTGGGACAGACTCCGTCCAAGATTTCCATGCTCGCTTTGCTCTTATGCTCTGAGGCTCATGCTAATGCCTTGGTGAAGTTTCTGAAGAATGCTCATGTGCCGCAAGACACTACCACCGACCAATTCGAAGTTTGTATTGCTAGCCTGGCTGCCAACAACGGCCTAGGCTTCTCTGATCTTGATTTGACTCCTTAGGAAAGAAACACAACAAAGCCTTGCACATCTGTTGAATGCAAGGCGTTACCTGTCTCATGTTTTAGTAGATACGGTTCGCTCGAATATCTTACCGACGCTTTTGATCGACTTGATGTCGAAGGGTTTGATTCGAGACCCAGTGACATAATCGTGAGAGCTTTTGATGGTTCCAAGCGAACAGTACTTGGAGAGCTCACTCTGCCTGTTAAAGTCGGTTCCCAGACTTTTGACTCCACCTTCTTTGTCATGGACATCCGTCCCGCTTACTCTTGTCTACTCGGGCCCTTGGATACATGGGGTATTACCTCTACCTTGCATCGTGAAATACCGGTGAAAGGGAAGGTTGTCACAGTATGTGGTGAAGAAGAGTATATGGTCAGTCATCTACAATCATTCTGATACCTCGAGATGGAAGGAGAATTCTTCGAGACTCCCTGTCAAACTTTTGAAACAACACCTAGAGTCATGCCTGTCACCCCTAAAGTTACACAAGCTCCGCCTAGGATGGCCTCGTTGAAAGATGCTCAAGCTGCGGTTGAAGAAGGTAGTACTATTTGGGGACAGCTCCCTGATCTTCCTTTCAAATTTAACAAGACTGGGTTAGGCTTCACCATCAAGGGTCAGAAGATGATACGCCGTGAACGTGCCGGCCAACTTCCTTTCCGCATCAGTCAGAGTGGAATCCATGCTATAGAAGACGACGACAACGACTTCGACATCAGCAAGTGGATCTTCCCGGATCATGGGCTCGACAATTGGAAGACCGAAGACGTCATACCAATCTCCTTTAGTCAGGCGTAATTGCTCTTGTTTTGTTTTGCTTTTCGTATTTCTTTATGTTTTGAACAATAAACTTTGAAAGCCTAGTGCCTTACCCGGGGCATCATGGCTCGTTTGCGAGGGTTATTATCTGTCGTTTGCGTATTTTCATTCAATAGATCGTTGGAATTTTGCATTCAATTGTTTGTTTTCTTTCTTTTACTTTATCACCCCTTCAAAAAAGCAATGTGTTTCTTACACACACCCACGTGATACACTGCAGAATCACTCCGAATCTCGTTAATAACAGCTATGCTAGTGCTAAATATGACTTTGATAATCCGATCTACCAAGCCGAAGATGAAAGTGAGGAAGATTGTGAAGTGCGGAGAACTTGCGGGCTACTGACAAGAAGAGCGAGTTATCTGACCACCACGAAGAGCAAGTTGAGGTTGTGAATTTGGAGTCGACGAACAGAAAAGAGATCAAGATAGGAGCGGGTCTTGAGAACAGTGTTAAAGAAAGGTTGGTTCGGATGCTACGAGACTATATTGAGGTTTTGCTTGGTCATACGAAGACATGCGGGTTTAGACATTGATATTGTGGTACACGATTGCCGACAAAGAAGGTTTTCTCGGTGAAGCAGAAGGTTCGTCGTATCGCCCGAGATGTCGAGAAAATCAAAGTGAAGTTATGAAGCGTTCAATGTCGGCTTCTTAGCTACTTCTTATCCATGGGTTTTAAATGTGGTACCCGTACCCAAGAAGGATGGCAAAGCGAATGTGTGTGGATTAAAAGCGAGTCCGAAACGATTTCCACTTCCTCATATTGATGTTACGGTTGACAACACCGCTCAGCATAAGGTTTTTCCTTCATGGATGGTTTCTCGGTTACAATCGATCAAAATGGCTCCAAGACATGGAAGACTACTTTTGTTACCAATGGGGCACTTCGCTACAAGGTTATGCCGTTCGGATTGAAGAGCAGGCGCCACTTATCGCGTGCTATGGTGACATTGTTTCATGACATGATTCATCACGAGATAGAGGTCTCGTCGGCGACATGATAGCTCGATCACGATGAAGAAGAACATCTTGATCATTTGAAACTATTTGATGATTGAAGAAGTATAGGTGAGACTCAATCCTAACAAGTGCACCTTTGAGTCGGATCCGGAAAACTCCGGGGTTTGTTGTCGAGAAAAGGTATTGAAGTTGATCCCGCCAAGGTTAAAGCTATTCAAGAGATGCCGCTCCCCACCGAGAAGGAAGTCGGAGGTTTCTTGGGCGATTGAACTACATTGCGATTCATTGCACACTAACGCTACTTGTGAACCAATCTTCAAGTTACTAAAGAAAGATCAAGTAGGGGAATGGAGCGCGATTGCGGATCGCTTTTGATAAGATCAAGTACCCAGAATCCTCCTATCCACGATGCCGCGAAGGAAGACCTCTCATCATGTACTTGCGGTGCTAGAGAACTCAATAGGGTGTGTGTTGGGGCAACATGGCGAGTGCAGTCGAAAAGAGCATGCAATATACTACCTTAGCAAAAGTTTACCGATGTGAAACAAGATACTCACGGCTCGAGAAAACTTGCAACGCTTTGGCTTGGGCTGCTCACCGACTAAGACAGATATGTTGACTCACACTACCTTGTTGATTTCAAGATGGATCCGATAAAATACATATTTGAGAAACCACTCTCTCCGGAAGAATAGCAAGATGGCAAATGATCTTGACCGAATCGACATCCATACACTTCTCGAAAGCAATTAAAGGAAGTGTAGTAGCCGATCATTTGGCTCATCAAGCCGTAGAGGACTATCGGTCTATGGTTCAAATTTCACGAAGATGTTTTACTAGTCACGATTGTGAAGAACCAGGCCGGATGAAGGACCGAACAAGGATCCCGATGGACTATGGTCTTTGATGGAGCCTCAAACGCACTTGGCAATGGCATTGGCGCCATCATTACATCCTAGCGGACACGCCTTTCACCTCCAGATTATGTTTCAGTTGCACCAACAACATGGCCGAATATGAAGCGTGCATCATGGGTATCAAAGCTGCTATTGACTTAAGAATCAAGTTCTTGCAAGTGTATGGAGACTCAGCTTTAGTGATCAGTCAGATAAAAGGCGAGTGGGATACGAAGCATCCGAATCTCATTCCGTATCGAGAGCATGTTCTGAGTTTGATCCCCTACTTCGAAGAGATTACTTTTGATCACATTCCACGAGAAGAGAATTAGTTGGCAGACGCATTAGCTACTATGTCATCTATGTTCAAGGTTAGATGGGACAACGAGGCTCCCCAGATCATCATTGAGAAGTTCGACGAACCAGCGCATTGTTATGAGCTTGATACAGAAGAGAAACCTTGGTACTATGACGTGAAGAGGTATCTTGAGACTCAGGAATATCCCACAGGGGCATCTGTCAATGATAAGAAGTTCATGAGAAGATTTGCATCTAAATTCTTCCTCAGCAACGACATCTTATACAAGCACAACCACGACTTGTGCTTACTCCGTGTAGACGAAAAGCAATGCGTATCATGGAAGAGTTACAGGCGCATTTGATACCCACTCCAGTGGACACACCATGGCTAAGAAGATTTTGAGAACAGGTTACTATTGGTCCACCATGGAAGCTGATTGTCACCGCTATGCTCGATCTTGTCACAAGTGCCAGATTTATGCGGACAAAGTGCACGTACCTCCAGTACCTCTGAATGTTCTAACAGCTCCTTGGCCTTTTGCAATGTGGGGCATTGACATGATTGGAGAAATTAAGCCCACAGCTTCCAATGGACATCGTTTCATCCTTGTGGCAATAGATTATTTCACCAAGTGGGTAGAAGCAGCCTCGTATGCATCTGTTACCAAGAATGTTGTGGTTCGATTCGTCAAGCATAATCTTATCTGTCGGTATGGCACCCCCGAAAGGATTATCACAGATAACGGTTCCAATCTCAACAATAAGATGATCACTGAACTCTGCACGCAATTCAAGATCAAGCATCACAATTCTTCTCCATATCGGCCTAAGATGAACGGCGCAATGGAAGCCGCCAATAAGAACATTAAGAAGATTATACAGAAGATGACAGTGACTTACAAAGATTGGCATGAAATGTTACCATTTGCTCTTCATGATTATCGCTTCTGACGAACATCAACAGGGGCAACCCCCTTCTCTCTTGTATACGGTATGGAAGCCGTCTTACCCATCGAGGTTCAGATACCCTCAACTAGAGTCCTCCAGGAGGCAGAGTTAGGTGAAGACGATTGGGTCCAGACTCGCCTTGACCAGATTAACTTGATTGATGAGAAACGACTCGCGTCCATCTGCCATGGACAGATTTATCAGAAGCGAATGATTAGAGCATTTAACAAGAAGGTCAAGCACCGAGTCTACCAAGTTGGTGATTTAGTAGTCAAGCGCATCATTCTCCCACAAGGTGATCCCAGGGGCAAATGGACTCCCACCTACGAGGGACCATTTGTAGTCAAGACAGTATTTTCCGGCGGAGCTATGATACTTAGCACCATGGATGGTGAAGACTTCCACACACCGTGAGCGAGACATAGTCAAAAATACTACGCATAAAGAGACCCGCTAGGTCGGTGGCCTAGGCAAAAATAAGGCATCTGGCGAACCAAAGGGTTCGGGCAAAAGTTAAGGATATATACAAAACATGTACACCCGCAAGTCGAAAACACGAAAAGGCGGCTTGGGCAAAAAGGTATCGGTAGATTGAAAACCGAAAGGCGGTCTAGGCAAAGTTAGGGATTTAAGCGTATGACTATGTCTCTTCGAGATCATCTGCTTCGAGACTACTATCAGCATTCAAGGCTCAAATGGCAAAGATCAGTCTACTCACTTTCTACTGACAGCAAGGAGATGAGATAGTCGAAATGTATGAGTACTAGCATAGTTGGAACTTAACGAGATTGTTTCCGCATAGCTTTTACCTTTCTTGTGTACAAACTACTTGGCCATCGCCACATTTCAAATGAATGCAAGTTCTTTCTCTTTACAATTTTCACAGTTGTTGTTTGCAATAAGCCCAACGTTTGCTTTGAATGACTATCGCATTTGACAATAAGAATCTAATCACAAACATACGAAAAGTGAACATACAAAAGTACTTACTACGGGCTCCGGGAATTGGGACGACGCGAAAGTCACCAAGCGTTCCCCACGAGCATGATCCCCAAAGGTGTCACTCACAACACAAATTCCCAGCAGAGCAAAGGGAATCCACGAGCTGCAATTCCACTCAACTAAGTAAAGTTACATCGGTCTCAGCAGTAACACCTCACCTTAAGGTCCCAGGTATCTCTCGATCCTTCCTTTTCCCCGGCGGTATCGGACCGAAACTTGGTCGATGGTGCGGAGGAAACTACATCTTCATCTCGACCAAAGATCACAGCAGGATCTGACTCTCCAGCTCGGTCTCCCCGACAACTATTAATTGCTCTCCAGCGAGATCTACACTCTGAATCCCCAGTAGAGCACCTCCTAAATTTCCTCAGCAGGATCTACATACAAGGTCCCCAACGGATCGCCTCCCAGATTCTCCTCAGCAGGGTCTATATATGAGATCTCCAACAACGAGCCTCTCAAATCTCTACCTTCCTCAACAATATCTAGGCCCAAGACTTGGTCGAGATAGTACATCGGAGGAATCAGGTATCTTTCTTCTCCCTCAGCGAGGATCTCACCTACTCAATTCCCCAAGCAGGAGTCAGAAATCCTCAAACAGAACATCCGCATCTTCTTCAAGATGGATATGTTTTGAAATACCACAACAGCTATCATTCATACATTCCTCATAAAGTCATAATTCATGCATACGTCATTCATATACACTATCATGCATCATACTTTGCATAAAACTAACAAATATTCTATCAAAGTTTCTCTTGTTTTCTCCAAAGCAGTGTGATCCTTAAACAGGTCGAGATTAAGCCCGAATCGCGGAAAACTATCTGAAAGACCGCCCTTGGTTGTCCTCCGACGACTGGTCCAGGATTAAGCCCCGAATCGACGGGAAAACTATCTGAAAGACCGCCCTTGGTTGTCCTCCGACGACTAGTCCAGGATTAAGCCCCGAATCGACGGGAAAACTATCTGAGAGACCGCCTTTGGTTATCCTCCGATAACAGGCAATGGATCAACACCCGATGCACAACAGGGAAGCTATCCACATTTTTTTCAACTACAACCTCCCTCAGAGTAATTAGCACAAAGATTTATTCTGATTCCCGATTGTCAACAGCAACTACAGAGTCTAGTGTACGACTCAGTTGCCTTGGATGGCATCTTAAGCCCATCTCCGACTACTTATCAACAGTGCTTCACTTTCAGAATGCTGCATATATGGTTAAAAATCAATGCAAACCAATAACTTCATTCAAAAAACATGAACACGAAGTCTAACGTATGACTCCCTCCATATGGCATCTTAAGCCCATCTCCATGCTCCTTCCAGGAACGACTACAGAGCCTAGCGTACGGCTCACTCCCCAGCATCGATCTTTCCAGATGGCATCTTAAGCCCATCTCCGTCAATTCTCCTATCAACATTCTCGAGTCTAGCGTACGACTCATCCCCCAGTGAAGTATCCGAATGGCATCTGTAAGCCCATTCCCGCATCATCCACCAACAGCGAGTGCAAATTTTCAGGTGTACTCGAGTGTTCAATCATCTTCTACCTCCAGGTCACAAAAGACAAGCGTGTCAATCTAACCCTCCAGTACAAGAAGATTGAACAGGGGCAGCTGTCATACCCCAAAATTTGCCCTCCATCTACTCAAGAGATCCCATACATCCATACTCTAGGATTCCTCAAGAGATGATCAGACAAACTCTCTCCTAGACAGTCAACCCAAACTAGGGTTTGGTATCTCTCAGTTCAAGATGGACTTCCAACATCTCCAATGGCCTTCATGCCTCCTCATATGCTTCAAAGATTCTCCATGTCAAAGTTTCAAGCCTCACAAGTCAAGTTTCCTCAGACAATTGCTCAGATGGTTGAAAATCAGTTGTATTGGACAAAAAGTCAACTGTGGTCAACATACAGTAAAACTTCATAATTTTTGGTCAACATCCTCATTTTGAAGTTACATTCATCATTTGATCAAGGGTTGATCATGATTCATCAAGAAAACTCAAGATTTGCTCAAAAGTCAAACTTTCTAAATTAGGGTTTCTATGTGAAAAGTCAACTGAACTTTGACTGATCATAACTTTCTCATACTTTCTCATGAATTTTTCCACCACCTCTTGTTTTGAAGGAAATTCAATTCTCTACAACTTCATGTCTCACAAGAATGTCCAAAAAATGCTTCATTTGAGAGGTATAGCTCAAAACATTACAGGTCATTTTCAAAGTCAACCAAAAGTCAACTTTTTGCTTTGAAGATATATTGAGCATGGTAACTCCAATTGAGATGAGACCAAAAGGTTGGTTAGAGGACTCTTAGAGCTTTCAAAAGTCCAAGAACACTCAAAATGTGGAAAATTGAGCAAGATACACTATTCAGAAGTTGGGCAATTTTGGACAATTGCACAAAAGGACACTTTGGTCAAAATGCAAAATTTTCCAAATGGGCCTATAATCTTTTGATCCAAACTTGTTCATGACATTATTCTTGACCCATAAATGCTTGGACATGGCAAATTTCTATTTTTATGATTTATATTTGAATTTTATAACATTTAATTCAAAAATAAATTATATAAAATATGAAAATTAAGGATTTTTTCCAAAAGGGCTGATTTTATATCTTCCTTAATGTCCAAGAAAGCCCACAACAATTGCCAAATTCGTGCTAAGCCTTTACATGGAAGGACAATCAAATTTTTTCCAAAATTTGATTTGTTTTAAATGGAAAATATTTGCACAATCAATGTCCAATCTTTTTTGCTTGCTTTTGCTATCCCAATTGCTTCTATAAATACCTAGCATTGCATACAAGCCAGAGGACGAAACCCTAGCCCTTAGAATCACCCAAACTCTTGCAAATTTTTTGAAGAATTCTTGAAAATCGAATTTTTAATTTCAGCCATTCTCAGCCTCTTCCACCATCCAAGCGTGCTCGGGGTAAGTATGAGTAAGAATACATCATTGTTATGGATCAAAGCAAGCTGAATCGATGCATACATGATCATACATATTCAAACTTTTCTGATTTTTGCATTTTACTATCCTGCGTATTTCCATTGATTCTAACGTTTTCATTGTGTTTATAAGACTCTATAGGGTGGATCTGGGCAATCGTTCATGAGCTTGAACGTCGGAATCACTTAGTGCCATTGTTAGGGTTAGAAAACTGTTGAGTTTCGAACTGGCTTGTACAAGTCGTTTCAGCCAAAAATAACATCACCATTGAATTCGCCATGGCCGATTTAGGGGGACAAGGTCCTTCTTTCCTCTTTATTTACGCTATTTTGCAGGTTTCAGGGATCGGGGTCGCCGGAGAAGACGACCGGAGCTAGGGCTCCGGCGTCGCTGACTTGGTTGACCGGCGAGGAAGCTGGCGTGGCAAGACAACGCGTTCTGATTCGTTTGTTATAAGTCAATGGGCCCACGCGCGCTGACTGTGTTTCAAACATGCCTATGACACGTGATCACTTATATGTCATTGATTTCTACCTTCAGAACACCAGATGTCACATGGCCTAGTGGTTAGAGCGCTCACTGTTCCTGGATCCTCTCCCATGTCCTGAGTTCGATCCCTATGGGCACCGGTTTTGCATTTCCTTTTTTTAAAACTTGCATATTTTCATATTTTTCATATTTTAATATTAGCATGTTATTTTAATTAATTTTCATAATTTTATTTCTGCATTAAAAAATTGCCAAAAATTATTTTTCTTTTTGCATTTATTTTCAGAAAATCTTTATTTAATTTATAAAATTAAAAAACACAATTTTGCATGCATATTTATTTTTATTTGTAATTTTGCATTTAAATCATTGTTAATTAGTTCTTAATTATTAAATTGCATCTAAAAAATCCCAAAAAATTATTTTAGTATATTTACATTATTTCCAGCATGTCATATTTTTTCCTATTTAAAATTTGCATTTTTCCTAACATTTTCTCTTATTTCGATTTCATCATATTTTCCGATTTCTCATTCGTTTCACAGGTTCTTCCAATTCGGACATTTCTTTACTATTTTCATTTTATTTTCCAATAATGTAACTGTATATGGGATGTAATAGTTTAATTTAGGATTTTATTTTCCGCATTTTAAATTATGTATCTGCCCCAAAGCCTTGTAATAGCGTAGGACATTTACCTTTCCGCACTTTACATTCCGCATTTTACTTTCCGCACCCTATAAATTGCTAGTAATTAGGCGTGTATGGCAAGACTAAAATTGAACATAGCCCACTAATTTTCAAGATAAAATATCTGAAATCAACACACTTCTTTCACACACGCACCCCTTAGGGTAATTCTCTCTCGTTGCCTTTGCGAATTCAAAATGGTCATGTCCCTCGAACGTAGAGGTATTCTAGCACCGTTGCCTTCCAAACAAATCATCATAGTCCCTTCGATACAAAGATCATAAGACCCACGATGTCGCCTCCGAATACATGATCTTGACCCTCGATTGTCGCCTACGAAAAATGATGATAGTCCCTTCGAATGTGCTAGGATACTTCCTACAAGTTGCTTTCTATGACCATCCGATGTCCCTTCGAATGTCCCGCTTACATCCAACGAATGGAGCTACCTACTAACTAATGGTACGGCTAGCGCTATTCTAAAGGAACGTAAAAGTACGAAAACAACCAATTCTGAGTGGGTAATAAGTCTTTCAGTTGCTTGCTCTAAACCAAATGCTTTTCACACCTCACACTTTTTTCAAAGTTCAAACTCTTTTTCAAAACGAAACATTTACGAACACTTTGTATACACTCCTACATGAGTCATTACAAAGTCAAAGCGAAATGCCTTTTCAAAACATTTTGTCAAACACACGAAAGCAATTTTAAAAGTGATCTAGAGCAACTAAGAGCCGTAGATAACTACGGATGGAAAGGGTGCTAATACCTTCCCTTTTCATAACCATTCTCCCGTACTCCAGAATCTAACGAAGGTCTTTTTCTGTTACTTTTACCTTCCCTTAATTGGATAAAAATAAAAGTCGGTGGCGACTCTTGCTATCCGCATATTTGGATACAAAAATCCTACAAAGTCAGTTCACCGTATCACAGAACTGGCGACTCTGCTGGGGAATGTCCCTAAAAGAGAGAATTGCCTTAGGGATTTCTAGATAACCTTTATTGCTTTTTGTTTGACTTGTATGCTTTATCTTTAAGGGTTGTTTCGGTATTATTTGTTGGGGGATCCTACACCCGGATCCGGGTTTCCTTTTAGGTAAGTGGCATTAGATCATCGCGACCGCTAGACGTATAACTAAACGGTCAACATGATGGCTACGTTAGCGTGACACTTTGGTTGTCCCGATACTCTTCATTCCCAAGTTGAAGATAGTATTTGGCTTCTGCGTGGTGTCATCAAGCGCTAACTAAACTTTTAGAACCTTAATTGACCCATCTTGGCCATTAGAAGGTAGTGAGATGGCCGGCTTTGGTGTAGACCGAGGTTGGTTGATACTCGATGCTACGCTCATTGAGATCAGACTTTTGGGACATTTTCGATCGACCACTTGGCCGTCGTATTGAAATAAGCGCCTCGAGAAAGATCGTGATGTGAGATTCCTAGAACCGGTTACTATTATAGGACGGGATGAACCAACTCAAACTTTTGGTAGGGTAATCACCTATACCTCATGCAAGCCTTAAACATAGGCTCATTGTGTGAATTGCTTTGTGTGCTAAACATGACATCATGACATCATTTGCATTGCATATCATTTCTAACTATTCCAAGGACCTAGGATTTATCTTTGCTCTTTTATAGGAATCATGGCTTCTAGAAAGACTATCCGAATCAACTTCATGGGTATCCTTCTCAACTCAAAGAATTGATTTGAAATTCCGACCATGCTCGGTTCATCAAAAGACATGGTTATCTACTTGATTTGGTTATCTCGGTTTTGAAGAAGATATGATGCATGTCCTATTCAGTTCTTTGATCGAAACACCATTGCTTTACATTCCAGATTATCGGTTGGTTCCTACCTTGGAAGAGTTCTCTAAGCTACTTGGGATACCTGTTCTTGACCAAATGCCATTCACGGTTTAGAAAAGGTTCCTAAACGAAGACATTACATCGCCTTACATCTTAAGCGCTCAGACATTGAAGCCAATTGGGAAACTAGAAGTGGAGTTAAGGGTTTACTTTCCAAATTCTTAATTAAGAAAGCCCGAGAATTCCTCAAAGTTATGAGTTTCCATGCATTTGAGAATATTGTGGCCTTGCTAATTTATGGTTTGATTCTATTTCCTAACTCGGATCAATTCATAGATGTCAACGCCATCAAGTTGTTCCTTACCCGCAATCCTGTGCCTACTTTACTTGGAGATATTCTACATTCTCTCCACACTCGTACTACTAAGAGACAAGGAACTCTCATGTGTTGTATACCGTTACTTTCAAGGTGGTTTATTTCGCACCTTCCTCCATCAGTTTTGAAGAATGAACAAAGGTTGAGATGGTCTCAAAGATTGATGTCACTCTCTCATTCCGAAATCCGTTGGAATCTTTTCTCTCAAAAGGACTTCACATTCATTGAGCGTTGTGGAGAATTCCCTAATGTACCACTCCTTGGTATAAGGGGAGGTATTGCTTGAGAAGATAGTGCAAAAGTGGTTAGAGTTGTTGGAATCATTTGGATCGTGAGTCATAGTTGGAAGTGCAAAAAGGCGAGTACGATTCTGAGGATTGGAAGTGCTAGTAATGATGGTTTATGCTCCAGTATGATTATCGGATGTCTATTGACAAATTGAGGACTTGATCACCCTTAATCTCTTGTTGATAGTAGACGGAATCATATTGGACGGTATATGATTGTCTTGCTATTTAATTGGCACATAAAGTGATGAATATGAATGAAGTTTGGTGGAAGCTTGTGAACCATATGAGTTCACGAAGGCTCTAATAAGGATAATGAATTGAGATGAATGGTTAGAGTTGCGTAGATATTAATGATGGTGTTGTGGTGTTTATGTTGTATTCTTCGACGGAAGTGAAAGGAAAATCTAAGAGTGATGAATTACCGGTAGTGAAGAATTGTTTTTAGATTGTTCCGAGTAAGTTGGATTGCCAGTGGTGGATGGATTTCCAGAGGTGTTTCCGGAAGACGTCGGTGAATTTCCGCCTGAGAGAGAAGTGGAATTTACTATATATTTGATTCCTGGAACTAGTCCGGTGTCGATGGCGCCTTATCGCATGTAGGCATCTGAGTTATCTGAGTTGAAGAAGCAGTTGGAAGAGTTACTTGAGAAGAAGTTTATTCGTCCTAGTGTTTCGCTGTGAGGTGCTCCGGTGTTGTTGGTTAAGAAGAAAGAGGCTCAATGAGGTTATGTGTTGATTACAGACAGCTGAATAAAGTTACAATCAAGAATCGGTATCCTTTGTCGAGAATTTATGATTTGATGGATCAACTAGTTGGAGCTTGTGTATTTAGTAAGATTGATATGAGATTTGGATATCATCAGATTCGTGTGAAGTCGGAGGATATTCAGAAAACTGCATTAGAACGAGGTATGGACATTACGAGTATTCCGTTATGCCGTTTGGAGTTACTAATGCACCTGGTGTTTTCATGGAGTATATGAACATGATATTTCATCCGTATCTTGATAAGTTTGTGGTGGTGTTCATTGATGATATTTTAATCTACTCGAAGAATGATGAAGAGCATGCAAAGCATCTTAGGATTGTATTGGAATTATTAAAGGAGAAGAAACTTTATGCGAAGTTGTCGAAATGCGAGTTTTGGTTAAGCGAAGTGAGTTTTCTTGGTCATGTGATTTCCAAGAATGGTATTGCCGTTGATCCTGCAAAAGTAGAAGTTGTATCTTAGTGGGAAGCGCCGAAGAATGCTTCAGAGATTCGTAGTTTTCTTGGTCTTGCAGGTTACTACAGGAAATTCATTGAGGGATTTTCGAAGCTAGCTTTACCGTTGACTAAGCTGACTAGAAAAGGTTAAGCATTGTTTGGGATAGAGATTGTGAGGAAAGATTCCAAGAGTTGAAGAGGAGGTTGACTAGTGCTCCGATCTTGATTTTTTCGAATCCGGCAAAGCCCTTTGTGGTGTATTGTGATGCGTCTTTGATGGGTTTAGGTGGTGTTTTGATGCAAGATAGGCAGGTTGTGGCTTATGCTTCAAGACAATTGAAGATTCATGAAAGGAATTATCCGACTCATGATTTAGAGTTGGCAGCTGTTGTATTTGTTTTGAAACTATGGAGGCATTATTTATATGGTTCTCGATTTGAAGTGTTCAGTGATCACAAGAGCCTGAAGTATCTCTTTAATCAGAAAGAGTTGAATATGAGGCAGAGAAGGTGGTTAGAGTTTCTCAAGGATTATGATTTCGGTTTGAATTACCATCCTGGTAAGGCAAACGTTGTGGCAGACGCGTTAAGCAGGAAGTCCTTGCATATGTCGATGTTAATGGTTCGTGAATTGGATTTAGTGGAACAATTCAGAGACTTAAGTTGGTATGCGAAACTACTCAGAATAGTGTGAAATTGGGCATGTTGAAGCTGACTAGTGGTATTTTGGAAGAGATTCGAAATGGACAGAAATCTGATGTTGGTTTGGTAGACAAGCTGACATTGATTAACCAAGGTCAAGGAGGTGAGTTCCGAATTGATGAGAATGGCGTTATGAGACTTGGTGATAGAGTGTGTGTTCCGGATGTTGCTGAGATTAGAAAAAGTATTTTGGAAGAAGGACATCGTAGTGGGTTGAGTATTCATCCCGGTGCTACTAAGATGTATCATGATTTGAAGAAATTATTTTGGTGGCCTGGAATGAAAAGGAAATTTCCGAGTTTGTGTATGCATGTTTGGTTTGTCAGAAATCAAAGATTGAACATCAGAAACCGTCAGGATTGATGGAACCGTTGTTTGTTCCAGAGTGGAAGTGGGATGGCATTTCTATGGATTTCGTGTCTGGTTTTCCAAGGACAGCGAAGAACTGCGATTCTATTTGGGTTATTGTCGACCGATTGACAAAGTCTGCTCACTTTTTTCCGATAAGAATGGATTATCCGATGGAGAGGTTGGCAGAATTGTATGTGGAGAAGATTGTAAGTTTGCATGGTATTTCATCTAACATTGTGTCGGATAGAGATCTGAGGTTTTCGTCTAAGTTCTGGACAGGATTGCAAGAAGCTTTGGGTACTAATTTACGATTGAGTTCCGCATATCATCCGCAGACAGATGGTCAGACGGAGAGGACGATTCAGTCGTTAGAAGATTTGTTGAGGGCTTGTGTGTTAGAGAAAGGTGGAGCTTGGGATGGCTACTTATCATTGATTGAGTTTACCTACAACAATAGTTTTCATTCGAACATCGGTATGGCTCCGTTTGAGGCATTATATGGTAGAAGGTGTCGGACGCCGTTGTGTTGGTACGAATCTGGAGAAAGTGTTGTGATTGGACCGGAGATTGTTCAACAAACTTCAGACAAGATCAAGATGATTCAGGAGAAGATGAGAACTTCTCAAAGTCGTCAGAAAAGTTATCATGATAAGAGGAGAAAAGGTCTTGAGTTTAGTGAAGAAGATCATGTGTTCATGCGGGTTACGCCGATGACTGGTATTGGTCGAGCTTTGAAGTCAAGAAAGTTGACTCCGCATTTTATTGTTCCGTTTCAAATTACCAAGAGAGTTGGGAAGGTTGCTTATCAGATTGCTTTACCGCCATCACTTGCGAATTTGCATGATGTTTTCCATGTATCTCAATTGAGGAGGTACATTGCGGATCCGTCTCATGAGATTCAGGTAGATGATGTGCAGGTGCGGGATAATTTGACTGTTGAAGCGATACCTGCGAGAATTGAGGATCGGAAAGTGAAGCAACTGCGTGGTAAAGAGATAGCACTGGTAAGAGTAGCTTGGGGAGGACCAGCTGGAGGAAATGTAACTTGGGAACTGGAGAGCCAGATGAAGGACTCGTACCCCGAACTTTTCGTCTAAGGTATGTTTTCGAGGACGAAAACTCTTTTAGTGGGGGAGAGTTGTAACACCCCAAATTAATTCAAGTGTTAAAATAATTAGGAATTTAATTATTAATTTAATTAAAGGCTTAATTAATAATATTTCGGATTTAATGGATTAATTAATTATGGAATTAAAAGGAAGACCGGGGGTGTGAGGTTGAATTGGAGGTTAGTAGAGTAAAAGGTTCTACTAAATAATAACTAAGTTATTATTATTATTTGGCAAATAATAAAAGGAATATAAAAGGAGGATAAAAAGGAAAAGAAGAAAAATAAGGTTATTTGGAAAAATCATTATACGTGAGATTGGAGAAGAGAAGAGAAAAGAGGAAAAAGCCAAACGCCGAGGAAATCAAAGATCATCGCGAGGTAAGGGGTGATTTCATTCGGTTTTAATGCCTTATGGGTTTTGGGAATCAACCGGGTGATTGGGTATGTTAGGAAATTTGATTTAGGTGAATATAGGTTTATAGGATTAAACCTTATTTTGTGTCAGAATATAGAATTTAAGACTGTTAATGTGTCGAACAATCAATAGGAAGGAAGAAACAATGATGTATGATTTTATACTGGTGTATAATGGTTGTAATTTAGTGTTTCTGATGTCATAACTCGTATGGAAAGGTTTGTAATTGAATTGGAATGCATAGGTGCTGTCAAAATAGCAGAAAATGGTTCTGCAGGTCGTGGGAACCGGTTCCCTGTGGGGAGGAACCGGGTTCCCAGTGTTCAAATTTCAAAACTGGGGAATTTTGCACTCAGGAACCGGTTCCTGTATATGTAGGAACCGGGTTCCCATACAAATTCCAGGGAGCTTGATTTTCAGACTTCACAGGAACCGGTTCCTGTATATGTAGGAACCGGGTTCCATGTGTAATTTTTCAAAATACTCAAAACTTCAAAAATTCATATTTTCTAAACCGTAACTCCGATTCCAGTGCCGTTTTCGGCATTATTTCTTAAATTAAAAATACTATCTTTTAAAAAAGAGAAAAATAATATTTTGCTAAAATTATTATAAAAATAGTCGAGCTTCCGATTTTTGAAAAAGGTGAATAGTTGAGGACGATGGGAAATGGGGTTGAATTGCCTGATTTGATGAATGAGTAATAATACTTACAATGTTGTATTTGATATTCATTATGGTTGAGATGTGATCATGTGATATAATGGTTAGATTGTTTGACAAGTTGAATGAAGATTGACTCTTATGTGATGTTTTCCTCGTGGTTTATTCATGATTGTATTGATATCATGTGTTGTTGTCGATGTTATATATATTCATGATGATTGTCAATCTCAGTTGTTATTGTTGCATATATTGGTGATAATCTTACTAATTGAAGGGTAAGCATTTGGCAAAGTTATGCTTTGTGATTATTTATTTCATGATTATGTTGTTATCATGTGATACTCGTTGATGTTGGCATTATGTGGAATTATGTTGTGATCATATGCCGTTGAATTGATGTTGCATGATTTTATGGTGCATGCATAAGCATTGTTAATTGGTTCATTCCCATTGTGCGAAAGTGAACTTGCAGAGCCAATAGACTTACCAGGATTTGAGGTAGTGAGGCTGGATTCTTGACTCAGTGTTCTGGGCGAATCATGGATTTCCGCTATTTCCAAGTGTGATGGAACAGAGGGTGAACTCAGTTCATGTTTGGTACCACATGCATAGAGTCTGCATTGCATATGGATTGTAACATGCTAGGATGGTTCCCAGTGTTACAATTTCCATTGATTGTTTAATTGCATAAATGAATTGTGTATAATGCTTTTGTGAATTAATCTATGAATGTGTTTTGATAATGGACTAATATATCGAATTATTTTGTTGTATTTAAAAACGTATAATGCATTTTATATTGGATAGAGATCTTACCCTTACTTTGATGATTTCAGATCCGAAGTGATTTAGTTGCTTGGAATTGGTGAGGATAGCTCTAGAGTTGAGTCAGTTAGTTAACCCGCGTGTCAGTGTCGTGCTCTGGTAGATGTAACATTGGGGAAACGTTTGTTTTGAAATCCTTAATGGATATCCTTAATTGTTTTGAATTATGTTTTGATTTATTATCCTGGAATAACTATGAACGATGTATTCGGGATTTGTTATGTTTCATTTCCGCTGTTAAACATAACTTTAAGTCTGATTTATTAAATGAATTATTCTTCAGTGAAAGCATGACAACTGTGTTGATTGATTTGAAATATTTAAATTGTGACGCCTCTTAAATTATGATTAAATACTCTGATTATTAGTTATTAAAACGCGGGTAATTAGAAGGGGTATTACAATAGTGGTATCAGAGCCTGGTTGGTCGTTGTGACCAGTGTCTTAATGTCATTTTCCCGTTGTACGCGACAAGTGTGTACAACACTGTCGGTACTTGTTACTTTTCGGATTGATTATTGCAGGAGTAGTGTGAACTAAGTGGGGAAGAAGAGATGCTTCTCGGATATGTTCTGATTGTAAGTCGTTGGTACGAGGTATTTCTTGAGAAGATAGTGCAAAAGTGGTTAGAGTTGTTGGAATCATTTGGATCGTGAGTCATAGTTGGAAGTGCAAAAAGGCGAGTACGATTCTGAGGATTGGAAGTGCTAGTAATGATGGTTTATGCTCCAGTATGATTATCGGATGTCTATTGACAAATTGAGGACTTGATCACCCTTAATCTCTTGTTGATAGTAGACGGAATCGTATTGGATGGTATATGATTGTCTTGCTATTTAATTGGGACATAAAGTGATGAATATGAATGAAGTTTGGTGGAAGCTTGTGAACCATATGAGTTGACGAAGGCTCTAATAAGGATAATGAATTGAGATGAATGGTTAGAGTTGCGTAGATATTAATGATGGTGCTGTGGTGTTTATGTTGTATTCTTCGACGGAAGTGAAAGGAAAATCTAAGAGTGATGAATTACCGGTAGTGAAGAATTGTTTTGAGATTGTTCAGAGTAAGTTGGATTGCCAGTGGTGGATGGATTTCCAGAGGTGTTTCCGGAAGACGTCGGTGAATTTCCGCCTGAGAGAGAAGTGGAATTTACTATATATTTGATTCCTGGAACTAGTCCGGTGTCGATGGCGCCTTATCGCATGTAGGCATCTGAGTTATCTGAGTTGAAGAAGCAATTGGAAGAGTTACTTGAGAAGAAGTTTATTCGTCCTAGTGTTTCGTCGTGGGGTGCTCCGGTGTTGTTGGTTAAGAAGAAAGAGGCTCAATGAGGTTTTGTGTTGATTACAGACAGCTGAATAAAGTTACAATCAAGAATCGGTATCCTTTGCCGAGAATTTATGATTTGATGGATCAACTAGTTGGAGCTTGTGTATTTAGTAAGATTGATCTGAGATCTCGATATCATCAGATTCGTGTGAAGTCGGAGGATATTCAGAAAACTGCATTAGAATGAGATATGGATATTACGAGTATTCCGTTATGCTATTTGGAGTTACTAATGCACCTGGTGTTTTCATGGAGTATATGAACATGATATTTCATTCGTATCTTGATAAGTTTGTGGTGGTGTTCATTGATGATATTTTAATCTACTCGAAGAATGATGAAGAGCATGCAAAGCATCTTAGAATTGTATTGGAATTATTAAAGGAGAAGAAACTTTATGCGAAGTTGTCGAAATGCGAGTTTTGGTTAAGCGAAGTGAGTTTTCTTGGTCATGTGATTTCCAAGAATGGTATTGTCGTTGATCCTGCAAAAGTAGAAGCTGTATCTCAGTGGGAAGCGCCGAAGAATGCTTCAGAGATTCGTAGTTTTCTTGGTCTTGCAGGTTACTACAGGACATTCATTGAGGGATTTTCGAAGCTAGCTTTACTGTTGACTAAGCTGACTAGAAAAGGTCAAGCATTGTTTGGGATAGAGATTGTGAGGAAGGATTCCAAGAGTTGAAGAGGAGGTTGACTAGTGCTCCGATCTTGATTTTTCCGAATCCGGCAAAGCCCTTTGTGGTGTATTGTGATGCGTCTTTGATGAGTTTAGGTGGTGTTTTGATGCAAGATAGGCAGGTTGTGGCTTATGCTTCAAGAAAATTGAAGATTCATGAAAGAAATTATCCGACTCATGATTTAGAGTTGGCAGCTGTTGTATTTGTTTTGAAACTATGGAGGCATTATTTATATGGTTCTCGATTTGAAGTGTTCGGTGATCACAAGAGCCTGAAGTATCTCTTTGATCAAAAAGAGTTGAATATGAGGCAGAGAAGGTGGTTAGAGTTTCTCAAGGATTATGATTTCGGTTTGAATTACCATCCTGGTAAGGCAAACGTTGTGGCAGACGCGTTAAGCAGGAAGTCCTTGCATATGTCGATGTTAATGGTTCGTGAATTGGATTTAGTGGAACAATTCAGAGACTTAAGTTGGTATTGGAAACTACTCCGAATAGTGTGAAATTGGGCATGTTGAAGCTGACTAGTGGTATTTTGGAAGAGATTCGAAATGGACAGAAATCTGATGTTGGTTTGGTAGACAAGCTGACATTGATTAACCAAGGTCAAGGAGGTGAGTTCCGAATTGATGAGAATGGCGTTATGAGACTTGGTGATAGAGTGTGTGTTCCGGATGTTGCTGAGATTAGAAAAAATATTTTGGAAGAAGGACATTGTAGTGGGTTGAGTATTCATCCCGGTGCTACTAAGATGTATCATGATTTGAAGAAATTATTTTGGTGGCCTGGAATGAAAAGGAAATTGTCGAGTTTGTGTATGCATGTTTGGTTTGTCAGAAATCAAAGATTGAACATCAGAAACCGTCAGGATTGATGGAACCGTTGTTTGTTCCAGAGTGGAAGTGGGATGGCATTTCTATGGATTTCGTGTCTGGTTTTCCAAGGACAGCGAAGAACTGCGATTCTATTTGGGTTATTGTCGACCGATTGACAAAGTCTGCTCACTTTTTTCCGATAAGAATGGATTATCCGATGGAGAGGTTGGCAGAATTGTATGTGGAGAAGATTGTAAGTTTGCATGGTATTTCATCTAACATTGTGTCGGATAGAGATCCGAGGTTTTCGTCTAAGTTCTGGACAGGATTGCAAGAAGCTTTGGGTACTAAGTTACGATTGAGTTCCGCATATCATCCGCAGACAGATGGTCAGACGGAGAGGACGATTCAGTCGTTAGAAGATTTGTTGAGGGCTTGTGTGTTAGAGAAAGGTGGAGCTTGGGATGGCTACTTACCATTGATTGAGTTTACCTACAACAATAGTTTTCATTCGAACATCGGTATGGCTCCGTTTGAGGCATTATATGGTAGAAGGTGTCGGACGCCGTTGTGTTGGTACGAATCTGGAGAAAGTGTTGTGATTGGACCGGAGATTGTTCAACAAACTTCAGACAAGATCAAGATGATTCAGGAGAAGATGAGAACTTCTCAAAGTCGTCAGAAAAGTTATCATGATAAGAGGAGAAAAGGTCTTGAGTTTAGTGAAGGAGATCATGTGTTCATGCGGGTTACGCCGATGACTGGTATTGGTCGAGCTTTGAAGTCAAGAAAGTTGACTCCGCGCTTTATTGTTCCATTTCAAATTACCAAGAGAGTTGGGAAGGTTGCTTATCAGATTACTTTACCGCCATCACTTGCGAATTTGCATGATGTTTTCCATGTATCTCAATTGAGGAGGTACATTGCGGATCCGTCTCATGAGATTCAGGTAGATGATGTGCAGGTGCGGGATAATTTGACTGTTGAAGCGATACCTGCGAGAATTGAGGATCGGAAAGTGAAGCAACTGTGTGGTAAAGAGATAGCACTGGTAAGAGTAGCTTGGGGAGGACCAACTGGAGGAAATGTAACTTGGGCACTGGAGAGCGAGATGAAGGACTCGTACCTCGAACTTTTCGTCTAAGGTATGTTTTCGAGGACGAAAACTCTTTTAGTGGGGGAGAGTTGTAACACCCCAAATTAATTCAAGTGTTAAAATAATTAGGAATTTAATTATTAATTTAATTAAAGGCTTAATTAATAATATTTCGGATTTAATGGATTAATTAATTATGGAATTAAAAGGAAGACCGGGGGTGTGAGGTTGAATTGGAGGTTAGTAGAGTAAAAGGTTCTACTAAATAATAACTAAGTTATTATTATTATTTGGCAAATAATAAAAGGAATATAAAAGGAGGATAAAAAGGAAAAGAAGAAAAATAAGGTTATTTGGAAAAATCATTATACGTGAGATTGGAGAAGAGAAGAGAAAAGAGGAAAAAGCCAAACGCCGAGGAAATCAAAGATCATCGCGAGGTAAGGGGTGATTTCATTCGGTTTTAATGCCTTATGGGTTTTGGGAATCAACCGGGTGATTGGGTATGTTAGGAAATTTGATTTAGGTGAATATAGGTTTAAAGGATTAAACCCTATTTTGTGTCAGAATATAGACTTTAAGACTGTTAATGTGTCGAACAATCAATAGGAAGGAAGAAACAATGATGTATGATTTTATACTGGTGTATAATGGTTGTAATTTAGTGTTTCTAATGTCATAACTCGTATGGAAAGGTTTGTAATTGAATTGGAATGCATAGGTGCTGTCAAAATAGCAGAAAATGGTTCTGCAGGTCGTGGGAACCGGTTCCCTGTGGGGAGGAACCGGGTTCCCAGTGTTCAAATTTCAAAACTGGGGAATTTTGCACTCAGGAACCGGTTCCTGTATATGTAGGAACCGGGTTCCCATACAAATTCCAGGGAGCTTGATTTTCAGACTTCACAGGAACCGGTTCCTGTATATGTAGGAACCGGGTTCCATGTGTAATTTTTCAAAATACTCAAAACTTCAAAAATTCATATTTTCTAAACCGTAACTCCGATTCGAGTGCCGTTTTCGGTATTATTTCTTAAATTAAAAATACTATCTTTTAAAAAAGGGAAAAATATTATTTTGCTAAAATTATTTTAAAAATAGTCGAGCTTCCGATTTTTGAAAAAGGTGAATAGTTGAGGACGATGGGAAATGGGGTTGAATTGCCTGATTTGATGAATGAGTAATAATACTTACAATGTTGTATTTGATATTCATTATGGTTGAGATGTGATCATGTGATGTAATGGTTAGATTGTTTGACAAGTTGAATGAAGATTGACTCTTATGTGATGTTTTCCTCGTGGTTTATTCATGATTGTATTGATATCATGTGTTGTTGTCGATGTTATATATATTCATGATGATTGTCGATCTAAGTTGTTATTGTTGCACATATTGGCGATAATCTTACTAATTGAAGGGTAAGCATTTGGCATAGTTATGTTTTGTGATTATTTATTTCATGATTATGTTGTTATCATGTGATACTCGTTGATGTTGGCATTATGTGGAATTATGTTATGATCATATGCCGTTGAATTGATGTTGCATGCTTTTATGGTGCATGCATAAGCATTGTTAATTGGTTCATTCCCATTGTGCGGAAGTGAACTTGCAGAGCCAATAGACTTACCGGGATTTGAGGTAGTGAGGCTGGATTCTTGACTCAGTGTTCTGGGCGAATCATGGATTTCCGCTGTTTCCAAGTGTGATGGAACAGAGGGTGAACTCGGTTCACGTTTGGTACCACATGCATAGAGTCTGCATTGCATATGGATTGTAACATGCTAGGATGGTTTCCAGTGTTGCAATTTCCATTGATTGTTTAATTGCATAAATGAATTGTGTATAATGCTTTTGTGAATTGATCTATGAATGTGTTTTGATAATGGACTAATATATCGAATTATTCTGTTGTATTTAAAAACGTATAATGCATTTTATATTGGATAGAGATCTCACCCTTACTTTGATGATTTCAGATCCGAAGTGATTTAGCTGCTTGGAATTGGTGAGGATAGCTCTAGAGTTGAGTCAGTTAGTTAATCCGCGTGTCAGTGTCGTGCTCTGGTAGATGTAACACTGGGAAAACGTTTGTTTTGAAATCCTTAATGGATATCCTTAATTGTTTTGAATTATGTTTTGATTTATTATCCTGGAATAACTATGAACGATGTATTCGGGATTTGTTATGTTTCATTTCCGCTGTTAAACATAACTTTAAGTCTGATTTATTAAATAAATTATTCTTCAGTGAATGCATGACAACTGTGTTGATTGATTTGAAATATTTAAATTGTGACGCCTCTTAAATTATGATTAAATACTCTGATTATTATTTATAAAAACGCGGGTAATTAGAAGGGGTGTTACACATATGACAAGAGACAAAAATTTGTTGGTCAATATTCAAGATCATCCAAATGGTTATGTCAAATTTGGAGATGGAATGAAGGGAGAAATCAAGGGAGTAGGCAAAACAAACTGCTATGAAATTCCTAACATTGAAGATGTATTGCTTGTCAAAGGATTAACATCCAACCGGACTAGCATATGTCAACTATGTGATCAAGGGTTCAAAGTAAAATTCACAAAATCTGAATGTATCATTACAAATTTTCATACGCCAATTTTTTTTATCTAAGATACCATCTCATGTCATCCACATATCCATCATTGCATCACTGACAAATGGCAAAAGAAGATAACTTGTGTGTTTGCTTCTTGAGCCAAATTAGGGTTTTGAATCAAAATCATTCATCAGTACAAGATGTGATCAATTAGGGTTTTAATCTAAGTTAATCTCAATTGATCTATCTTCATCAATCATCAACATTTGATCCTCAAATTCCCATTATTTTATCAACATCAACCATGAATCGACCAAATTAGGGTTTTGATCGAGGATGATGCATCATTGACTTTTGGCTCAATGTATGACCTAATTTCTTGGAGCATGATCTCAAGATCACTAATAAAATATCTTGACCTAATTTCTTGGTTCCAAACATCCCCAATTCCATGGTTGATTGATAGTGAAAATTTGAATCAATCAGACAAAAAGTCAACTGTCCAAACCAGTCAAACTTTGACTTTTTTTGGTCAACTTTGAAATTCAAAATTTCCAATCATCAAAGCATTTCAAATTATTCAAATTGGTCATCAAGAATAAAAAATGTGGAAAAAAGTCAACAAAAAGTCAAAGATCCAATTTGGTGTAAAGCATTTCAAGTTTTGACTTTTTGTTGACTTTTTTCCACATGATCTCTACCTAAGAGATTTGACATGAAAGTGATGGCCATAAAAGAATCTCAAGAAATCAACAACAAGAAAGTGGATAAACTAATTGGTTCTCTTCAAACATTTAAGTTGGGCATTAATGAGAAGAAGCATAAGAGTATAGCTTTCATGTCAAACAATGAAGAAAGACACGAGGAATATGACCTGGACACTAAGGAAGGAATATCCAACACTATAGTCTTTATTGGTAGACAATTTAATAAAGTGTTCAAGAGGATGGAGAAAAGCTCAATACCTAATTTCTGGAACATCCCATATGACATTAGCAGAACAAGCAATTCTGGGAAGAAAGCACAAGCTGAGGAAAGGCCTACTCAAGGCAGAGGAGCAAGATGGTATGAATGTAGAAGTTTTGGTCACATTAAAGTTGAATGTCCAACCTTCCTTAAGAGACTAAGCAAAAGAATGAGTGTATTATGGTCAGATGAGGATTCTAAAAATCAAGTGGAAGAAGAATCAACCAAATATGTAATAGCTCTGACTAGTACATACATTTCTGATGGAGATTCAAGTGATGAAGAGTTAACATTTGAAGAGTTAGCTGCTACATACAAGGAATTATATGTTAGAAGTGCTGAAGTATGCCTGGAGAATGAGAAACAGAAGAATCTCATAATTCAACAGTAAGACAAAAAGAAGGAGCATCCAGAGACTATTTATAAGATGGAAAATGAAGTAACTATGCTGAAGTTTGATCTTGACAAAATATCCAAATCTATCAAGATGTTAAATAGTGGATCTGAAACACCGGATAAAATACTTTAATCAGGAAGGACAGCAGGAGACATAAGTTGTCTATGATACAATGAGAGAAAGGAGACTCCTACATAAGCTATTCAAATCCAGGCTAAACCAAAGATGTCAAATCAAATGTTTCAACATCGTAGAAGAAGCAACTACAGGCAGCCAAACAGAAGACCTCAACGCTGGAGATGTCATTATTGTAGAGGACATGGTCACATAAATCCATTTTGTTTCAAGTTGTATGGTTACCCCAACCCTAGACCTCAACCAAATGTGACTCAGGGTAGCCAAATTGAGAAGAAACAATGGATTCCCAAAGCTAACATCTCATGTTTCTCAGCACAAACATCACCAACAGTGAGAACCAAAGAAGACTGGTATTTTGATAGTAGATGCTCAAGGCATATGACAAGAGACAAAATTTTTTTGTCAATTTTCAAGATCATCCAACTAGTTATGTCAAATTTGGATATGGAATGAAGGGAGAAATCAAGGGAGTAGGCCAAACAAACTGCTATGAAATTCCTAACATTGAAGATGTATTGCTTGTCAAAGGATTAACATCCAACCGGACTAGCATATGTCAACTATGTGATCAAGGGTTCAAAGTAAACTTCACAAAAACTGAATGTATAATTACAAATTTTCATACCCCAATTTTTTTACCTAAGATACCATCTTATATCATCCACAGATGCATCATTTCATCACCGACAAATGGCAAAAGAAGATAACTTGTGTGTTTGCTTCTTGAGCCAAATTAGGATTTTGAATCAAAATCATTCATCAGTACAAGATGTGATCAATTAGGGTTTGAATCTAAATTAATCTCAATTGATATATCTTCATCAATCATCAACATTTGATCCTCAAATTCCCATCATTTTATCAAAATCAACCATGAATCGACCAAATTAGGGTTTTGATCGAGGATGGTGCAGCATTGACTTTTGGCTCAATGTATGACCTAATTTCTTGGAGCATGATCTCAAGATCACCAATGAAATATCTTGACCTAATTTCTTGGTTCAAAACATCCATAATTCCATGGTTGATTGATAGTGAAAATTTGAACCAATCAGACAATAAGTTAATTGTCCAGACCAGTCAAACTTTGACTTTTTTGGCCAACTTTGAAATTCAAAATTTCCAATCATCAAAGCATTTCAAATTATTAAAATTTGTCATCAATAATAAAAAATGTGGAAAAAAGTCAACAAAAAGTCAAAACTTGAAATGCTTTACACCAAGAAACAAAAAGTCAACAAAAAGTTTCAAGTGTTTTTACAACTTTTTTCACCATTTTCATGGTCATTTTACACCAAGATCCAATTTGATTCAAGAATTTAAATTTGAAAGTTTTAGATATTGTTTCAAGATTTCCAAAATATCCAAGAACATGGAAAAATATTTTGTTAGGTCATTTTTGTCAAATTTTTCAAGCATCTTTGCCAAAATCTTGCCTTGTCATTACCAAGGGATAAGTTTCATCCCAAAATATCTCAAGATAATGATTGAAAGAAGGATAGGAACACTTGATTAATTTAACCATGGTTTAAAATTTTAACCAAGTGCATTTATAGCAAAGATTCTATTCTTATCTCTTAAGGCCAAGTTGCAAAAATCTCAATCCTTGCTTGCCTTGATCTCCAAACTTATTGGCCTATAAATAAAGGTCATTCATTCATTTGAAATCACACCAAAACAACTACAAACTTGCAAGTTCTAACCAAAGGTGTCATTCAAACCTCTTCTAAACATCATTTAGAAATTGTTCATCACTTTAATCCATCACAAAATTAGCCAAAAGTCAGTTTGTCAGTTTCCTCAAGAAAACTCCATTTTTGCAAGTTTTGAGCCTTAACTAACAAACTTGAAATCCACTTGTGCGTTTTCTCTCTTAATGATTCGAACACCTTACATATGTCCTATAGAAGTGATATAATACATCAATACACTTCTATAACAAATCCATCATCATCCCCCATTAAAAAATCAGAAACCTGCAACTTGAGTCGGGTAGGGAGTTGGAACACACTCAGGAATGTTCAAGGAAGTTGTTGGGATCATCACATTGCATCTGAAAGCACTCATACGATTTCTGGGATTTTGCTGCAAGAGGTAAGTATGTTGAAACAGAAAACTCTCATATAAGCATCTTTGGTACCATTTTAGTGGTTAGAAATGTAGATATCATATTGCTATAGCCGTCTGAATCCTCAATTTCACTTAGAATCAATCGTGTTCATAGATTAGTTGAATTTCTCAGTTAGGGTTTAATTGGTACTTTATGGAAATTCGTTTTGATATTTGAGTCTTAGCTTTAATAAGCTACATGGTTGAAATCATGGTGAAATTCTGAGCAAAATGGCATTTAACATTTCTCAAATTGATGAAGAATCAACGAAATTCAAATCTGGCCATGGAGTTGTCATGATGAGGAAGATGAAGGCCATGGCGCCATCTATCCCATTTTCAAATTCGCATTTTAAATATATATATATATATATATATATATATATATATATATATATATATATATATATATATATATGTGTGTGTGTGTGTGTGTGTGTGTGTGTGTGTGTTTTAAGTTGGTTAAATGAATGGATGTATAGTCACCCCAATGGTAGAGCGTGCGCCTTTAAGTCACTTCTTGCCCTCAGGTCTGGGGTTTGAATCCCCCTCGCCCCAGACTTTTTCACTTTTTTCAAACTATTTTTAAAGCACATTCAGAACTTGTTTCAAAATATAATCTCTTCAACACACATATATAACAAGCCACACGTGTGGCCTAGTGGTTAATCTTTTCACCTTTCAAGCATGGGTCCTGAGTTCAACACTCACCAAGGCCAAAATAATTTTTTATCACTTGTTTTGTTCATGTTTTTACCAAACTTCAACATTTTCAAAAACCAATCAAAACTTCTCATTTTGAGATGATTTTTTGCACACTTGTCATTTAGTATACCTATTTTGTGATTATGTCAAATAATCCAAAAAATATTTTCTTTTGATATATTTTTATTAGGTTAAAAGTAGGACTTTTTAAGTATTTTAAAATGCTTTTCAAAATTGTTACTTCTTGATTTTCTTTAACCTAATCTTTTCAAAAATATAATGTGAACAAATTTTCACTCTTCAAGTCTTTTCCAAATATTCAAAATGTTTTTATTGACTTATGCACCTTCTATTCCATGATCGATTTGATTCATTATTTGAAAATACAAACAGAACTAGGTTTCTTTCTCGAAAATTCTTTCGAACTCAAAATCAAATTGATCATGGGCCTCCCTTAAGGTTTAAGTCATAACCCTTTGTTTATATTCAAGTATTACTAGCTTCGTTCGCTTGTTTTATCTACTTGTTTGTACATTTCTTTCACCAATTCCACTAGTATTAAGAGGAGCATTATTCTCGTTGAAACTGCTCTTATTCCAGTGGGCCTCCCTTAAGGTTTAAGTCTCACTCCCTTGTATATATCCAAGTATCACTAGCATATTTTCTTTTTTTATACACTTGTTTATATATTTCCTTCATAAACTTCTATGAATGCACACACACTTTGTCATATATACTTGTTCATGTTTATTTATGTCATTACAGCTAGTACTACAACTAGGTTCCCCATAGCCTCCTATTTGGCTTTGTACAAAATAACTCCCTCTTGAGTTGGCCTCCTCTTGGGCCTCATACAAGAAAGAGATCTGAAAATCTCAAATAGCCTCATATTGGGCTTCATACAAAGAATCTCCTTAGCTAGGATAGATCCCAAAGAGTATGGTTTCCCGATGAAATCACTCTTAAAACAAGCCAGCTATACCCTATAGCCTCCTCTTGGGGTTCATTCAAGGACCCTCGATGTCCCTCGGAAAGCCTCTTCTCGGGCTCACAATACAAGGACCCTCGATGTCCCTCAGATAGCCTCCTTTTGGGCTTACAATACAAGCACCCACGGGCTTCTTAAAAGCATCCCCTCAAACAAACAAAAAAAATTTATCCTCAAAGATGAGACATGAATCATCTCTATGAAAGAAGTATCTCATCTATAACATCATATTCAAATCAAACACTTTCTCAAACAAACAAACAAAACATATTTCTTAACTGTAAGTGGCATACTTGTACACTCAAGTTAAACGCCCAATGCTTACAATGAAAGATTCAACGTTTTTTCAAAACATCTTCTCATTCTAAGAACTATAAGCGGTATACTTGTACACTTAAGCTAAACACCCATTTCTTACAGTGAAGGATTTAACAATCAATTTTTTAAAATGTATGTGATGAAATAGATTAGATGCATTTTTCATTAAGATGACACTTGTCATTGTCTCTTAAAATCATTGCTTCCACTAGCACATAAGTAGGAACTATGATTGCTCTAAATTTCTCAACCTCCTTTTGAGAATATGTAGAAACAAGGTCTCACCCTTGGCGAACATACTTCTTTCTCTCTCAAACCACCCAAACCTTAGTTACTCTTAGACCCCGAGCTACAATTACTCTGATTCCCTCTAAGGGATATGTATGCAGAAGATTCCAATGATCTTTGTGAGCATAATCATAATAAACAAACTTAGGTTCCTAACCAACTGACCTTCTTAATCCCAAAGGAGAAACTTTCCTAAATAGCATAGGAAATAAAACACAAACACACAAAAGATCCTATAGAGTACTATGCAAGATCTCTGTTTGCTAAATAAATTATAACAATTAAAGCGTGTGGGGTAATACTTCTAATCCTAAAAAGCTTCGCACTCGCCATGCAAGACGTCCAAGAGAAACATATGTCCCTGTAGTAGGTAATACTTCTAATCCTACTGATAATGAATCATATCAAGATGTTGTAGATGTTGATAGGGCCATAAGGAGATTAATCACCAAGACCCTGAATGTGGGTATGCATATTCAAGGGATTATCATCCCCCTTTCCTATATACCCGCTGAGGATTCCCCTGAAGAACCTATTGACTCTTCTGTAATGGAAGAAGAAAATACTGAAGAGAGTCTTGGAAAAGAATCTAAGACCAATCTTGAAAAAGTCATATCTGATGTTGAAACATCACTTGTGAAAGAAGTTTCCTCTAACAAGAGTGTCGATATAAGTCCAAAAAGAGCTAAGAACAAGAAGAGTGAAGAAGTTGTAGATGTGGACGAACTGTGTGACAATGAGTTGATTGTCAGTGTGAACCCTGGGATTGCAAAAAGATTGAAGACAAGAAAAGTTAAGGTAGTAGTTTCAAGTACTCCATCCAGACTGTCAAGAAGAAAGTTATGTACGGACCTTTAATGGCATGGAGCAAGGTTGTTCGATCATCAAGCAAGAGAAAATATCAGGTCTGAGTCAGACTCGGATTATGATGTTAGGGATGATGTCCATGACATCACACCTATGAAGAAGTCTATCATTAAGATACCTTATGATGATATCCCTGATGAACCAACATACAACATATCCTTCCACTCCACCAACTATGTATCAAGATGGAAGTATATTTATCAAAGGAGAATTGCCTTGGAAAGGGAACTGGGAAAGGATTCCGTAGAGTACAAGGAGATCATGAAGCTAATCTTTGATGCTGGATTAATGAAGATAGTAACCAAGCTGCCCAAATGTTATGAGATCTTGGTCAAGGAATTTATTGTTAACATGCCTGAGGACTGTGATGATACAAGGAGCAAGGATTTTCAGGAAGTCTTTTTAAGAGGAAAGTGTGTTGAGTTCTCACATGCTGTTATCAACAAATACCTAGGAAGAAGTGAGAAAGAGGATTGTGAGCTTGAAGTAACTGACAACCAAGTATGCAAGACCATCACTTCTAACCCATTGAGTGCTTGTCCTATCAAAGGGAAATTGTCAGCAGGGAAGTTGAGTGTCAAGTATGCAATCCTGCATAGGATTGGAGATGCAAATTGGGTCCCCACAAATCATACCTCAAAAATATCAGTGGGGCTAGAAGGATTTATTTATGTTGTAGGCATGAAAAAACCATATGATTATGGTACCTATATCTTTGACCAAACAATCAAACATGCTGATACTTGTGCTACAAAGCTGCCCATTGCCTTTCCCACTCTAATATGTGGAATAATCCTCCAACAAAATCTTGGAGTCATGTCCACCCTTGATACTGGTAGAAAAAGAGGAACTCCGTTGTCAATTCACCAAAAACTGCTTGCAGGGGAACATGTCCCAAACATTGTTTCAACATCTGCAGATGTTGCAACTAAGACCACAAGTAAGGGTGATTTGTTTACTGAGTTGACAGAAGCCTGCAAATAACTTGATGAGCTTATACGCATAAGCTCAGCAAGAAAGCTGAAATTTGAAGAAACCATCCAAGCTCTTAAGAGGAATGTTGCTGCAAGTGCTGCTCAGGAAGTACAAGAAGAAGAATGCAGCTCTGCAAGTGAAAGCCAAAGCTCCTCTAAAGATGGATCAAGAAGTGAAGGAAGTGGTGGGTCTGCAAATTTTGCAGAAAATTGATTGTGCTTGCAGAACTGTCAGTTGTGTTTCCAATGGCTCCAATGTTGAATGTTTATTGTATAATTTTGGCACTTAAGTGCATAAAACTCATTTTGGTTTGTAATTAACTCTAGATAACAGTGAATGATAGTTGAATCAAGAATTTAACTTTTGTCATCTTTTATGAGTTAATTATGGGTTTGGCATATTATGTATAAAAAAGGGAGAATGATTGTGAATGTGAGCCTCAATGTGAATGTGTAATGCTGTGTGAGAATTTGTGAGCAACCAATGAAGTGTTGAGCATGTTGAGGAGGAGCAGCTGCTATTTGTGTGTTAATTTTGCATGTTCCCAAATGTTACTGATACTGTATGCAGGGGGAGCAAATGACATTATTTGTGCATATGTGAATACTGGTGTTGTGTGCATCATATTGATGCCGTGTGCATCTATGAATACTGATGTTGTGTACAGGGGAGCAAAATGTGGCATCTGTGAATGTTCTAACTGATGTTTAAACATCTAACTAAAGTAATGTTTCAAATAAAAATATTTAATAATTGAAAATGCAATTATATAGAAAGAACTTATATCAGGAAATGCAATAATAAATTTGCAGAGAGTATAAATAGTATTCCAATTCAAAATTTATAAAAACCCTATTTGATTAATATAAAATGTTTTTTGTGTGTTAAAAATTTCTTATATTTTTACTTAATTATTATGAATGAGTTAACTAAAATATTCTAATTTAATTAAATTTACTAGAATATTAAAGGTGTTTAAAAAGGAAACATAGATTTTATTAACAAATATTTATTAAAGGGTATACGAGATACTTCGACACAAAATTTATAATTTTTTTTTGGCTTATAACCACCTATATAGTCCGATTCGGGGAAAAAGTTTTGGCATCAACTGGGTCCTGTTAGAATGAATATATCATGTTCTACCGACTAAGTCAAATTGTCTAATTATGTCAATTTAGTCATTATGTCGACATCGTTTGGGCCTTAGCTTAGCTTCTTTTGGGCCTGGGAATTGTATGCCTATAAAAAGGAAATTCTTTGTAATCATAAGTAATGCAATAAATATAGAATTTTTCATACAGTTTTCAGATAATCATTTTCTCTCTCTCTCTCTCTCAATTCTCTTATTCTTCTTCTTCTTCACAAAACTATCTTTCTTGAAAACCCTTTGTTCCAACAAATTGGTATCAAGGAGCTCGGTTGTGATTCAGAGAGAATCTAATGGCAAACGAAACAACAATTTCGTCGTAGATTCAAGCGAATCTACCATTTTTCAAAGTTGAGAACTATCAATGGTGGGTTGCACAGATGAAGTTTATCTTTAGATTTCAAGATGTTGTTGAAATCTTGAATGATGGAGTATCAAATCTGAAAGCAGACGCGACAGATGCCCAGAAAGCTGCGCACAAAGATCAGAGAAAGAAAGATTGTAAAGTGTTGTTCTTGATTCATCAGTGTGTCTGATGTATTTGAGAATATAATTGAAGAAGAATCAACGAAATATGTGTGGGACAAGTTAAAGAACTTGTATGGAAGAGGTGAGAAATTGAAGAAGGTAAAGTTGCAGACATTGAGGAAGCAGTACAAGATGATTCAGATGAAAGATGATGAATCATTCTCTACATACTTATCAAGGATTGTGATGCTGACAAACCAGATGAAGGCATATGGTGAAACGATCACAAATTTGTAGAAAATAGAGAAGGTACTGAGATCTCTGACTGCAGAATTTGACTACATAGTAGTGACAATTGAAGAAGCCACGAATCTGTCTGAGATATTGTTGGAAGAACTTCAAGCTTCATTGCAGGCTCATGAGATGAGGCTGAAGCAGAGAAACTCTGAAAGAGAAAATGTGGCTGAACAAGCATTGCAATCAAGATTCAGCAAGAAAGCTGAGAAGTCGAAGCAGCGAAAGAATCTTGCAGGTGATGAGAAGTCTAGTAAGAATGCAGATTCGAGCAAGAAAGGTGTGGGTAACAAGTACTCTTGGAGGAAAGTCGACACGAAAGAGGTGAAATGTTACAATTGTCAAGGTTTTGGTCACTATGCTCGAGACTGTCAAAGAAAGAAAGTAGCAAGAGGGAAAGAAGGTGATAAAGCCTAATATGCACGAGCAGGAGATAATGACTTAGATGAGGTGATGATGATGGTAAAGACTCAATCGAACGCTGAGAAAACCAACATGTGGTATCTGGATTCAGGATGTAGCAACCATATGACTGGCAATAAAGATTGGTTCACCAAGTTAGATGAGTTAGTGAAAAAGGTAATAAAATTTGCTGATGGAAGGCACATCAACTCTGGAGGCAAAGGAGATATCTCGATATTTAGGAAGGATGATGGAAAGGCTACTATCACTGAAGTGTTGTATGTACCCTCTATGACAAGTAATTTGATAAGTATAGGTCAATTACTTGCAAAAGGCTTCAAAATGAAGCTTGAATGGAATCAGATGAAAGTCTATAGGGCTAATGGGAGGATAATCATGAAAGCGCCATTAGAAGAGAATAAAAAGTTCAAATTTGAACTGAACACATCAAATCATAATTGTCTTGCTTCGACTATGGAAGAAGACAAGAACTGGCTATGGCATCACATGTATGAACATCTAAACTTCAGGAGTTTATGCATGCTCAACCAGAAAAGGATGGTGTTTGGTTTTCCTTATGTGAAGGAACCAAAAAAAGTATGTGAAATTTTTTGTAAAGCTAAGCAAGCGAGAAAAGCATTCAAGCATGACTTGCCCATGAAATCCAAGCGCAAGTTGGAACTAGTTCACTCTGATGTGTGTGGACCATTTAAAGTGAAGTCAAATGGAGGCAACATGTATTTCCTTACTTTTGTTGATGAATTCACTAGACATATATGGATTTATATCATTGAAAGGAAGAGTTAAGTATTCACACAGTTCAAGAAATTCAAGTTGCATGCTGAAAAACAAAGTGGCTGCAAATTGAAGAAGTTAAGAACTGATGGTGGTGTGAATATATGTCTGCTGAATTTTCCAAATTTTGTAATAAGGAAGGTATAGAGCATGATATTATTTCACCTATACACCTCTGCACAATGTCATAGCTGAAAACAAAAATATAAGTATACTGAACATGACGAGAAGTATGATGAAAGATAAAGATATGCCTAAGAGATTTTGGGCTGAAGCAGATTCGACAACAATATACATTCTAAATAGGTGTTCAACAAAGAAGATAGTAGGAAGAACACCTTATGAGGCTTGGACAGGGTCGAAGCAAAGTGTGAGTCATCTTAGAGTTTTTGGATCAATGTGCTTCAGGCATGTACCTGAACAATTGAGAAAGAAACTGGATGATTGAAGTGAAGCTATGGTTCTCAGGTCATTGAAAACACCGGCCGAACCTCAGACTGACAACGAGTATCAAATAGAGTCGCCATCAAACGTCTTTTATCTCACGAGGGAGAAAGGAAACCATCGAGTAAACATGAGGGGAGAAATCGCGGTCCTGTGACCGAGAGATCAAGAGAATCTAGGTAAGGGAGTTAGTTACGCGAGGGGAAGGGATTAGCACCCCACACGTCCGTAGTACTCTACGGTATCCACTTTCTATTTCTGGCTAAAGGGTGTGTTATATCTATGCTTAATCACTATCATGCATGCAAAAGAAAAGATAAAATAAGAAACCACGGGGAAAAGAAGGAAGTATTTACAAAGTTTGCTCGATCGAGCCCCGCGACAAGATGCCTACGTATTCCCGCGTGCAATGGGAAAGTCAGAGCGCTGTAGTCCGGCTCACTTGTTTTAGTGGGTTTTGTGTTTTTTACTTGTGAAAAAGGTTTTAAACACAAAAAGGAAAAAGAAAGCGCGCAAAGGCGAAAAGAGTTTGTGTTGGTTGGTTGTTTTTACCTTGAGAAAGGAGTTTAAACCATTATTAAGTGTTTTGAGTTTGAAAGGAAAAGAAAGCAAGTTTTAGTTTTAATCACATGCAAAGATGTGAAAGAAAACTAGCAAAACAAAAGGGATACTAGCTAAGCGCTACCCTAATGTTGTCATGCAAAAGTTGAACCTATGGTAGAGGACGCAAGGAAATCTCTACCTATGTTGACATGCAAAGGATGATGATCCTAATGTCTAGGCTAAAGAACCAATCCTAACCAAGGGAACCTGCAAGAAACGAACAAACAAACACACTTCACAAGTAGAATTGCCCTAAACGGGTCTTTAAATAAACCAGAGGGGTTCTTGAACATGCTCCAACTACGGAAGCCCCATCATGCATCTCTATTCCTACTTCTCATGGCAAAAGAAAGCTGAAGCCCTACTTCTCATGATATCTAGGAAAGCTGTAAGAGAATGCTATAAATGGTGTAGAAACTACCGAACGGATATAGAATCCGAAGAGCACTGCGAGCTATAGAAATACTCTGGAAAACTTTAAGTACTGCAGCCATGCAACAAGAATAAACCGGTGAGAATTGTTCAAAGCATCGAAACAAGCGAAATGCGTATCGATACGCATCCGAATCGAAAATGTCTACAAGAACGAGATTAAGGCAAGCAAAACAAGATATGAATGGTGTACACGTGAGTGTACAAGCTCAAGCAACACCTGCAAGAAGGGAGTTAGACCCAAAAAGCAAATAGGAGGAAAGTATGCGCATATCGGAGAAATGTGCCGAATGTGTAGGCAACAAAGGTCCTTGCATGAAATGGAGCATAAACAGTAGCTAGGCATAGCTAGGGTGACTACTGCTCACCATTAGAATCAAGAAAAACCAGAAAACTGTATCAGCAGGCCGCGCTAAGCCCAATATATCGCGCTGAGCGCGGCCCAAACAAAACATTTGGCGCTTAGCGTGCTCTGGACCATGCTAAGCGCGGCCTACAACACAAAAGTCAGAACATTTGGCGCTTAGCGCGCTCCTGGTGGCGCTAAGCGCGACCTGCAACCTGCAGAAATGTTATTTTTTGATCTAGACCACCTGTTCTTGATGTTTTCATGCCAAAATTCGATCCGTATCGTCAGGCCACAATCCCGGAGCAAACGAAAATCGAATGAACATGCAAGAAATGCGAATCAAACGATAAAACCAATGATCATATACATGTAACAATGCATGAACATGCGAGGAATGCAAATCAAATCGATAAAACTAATGTTCATATACATGTAGCGATGCATGAACATGTGACGAATGCAAGTCGAATCGATAAAACCAAAGTTCATATACATGTAGCGGTGCATGAACATGTGAGGAATGCAAATCAAAATGATAATTCCAACGTTCAATTGTGAAGTTAAATGCATGAACATGCAAGGAATGACAATCAAAATGATAATTCCAATGTTCAATTGTGAAGTTAAATGCATGAACATGCAAGGAATGCAAATCAAAATGATAATTCCAATGTTCAATTGTGAAGTTAAATGCATGAACATGCAAGGAATGCAAATCAAAATGATAATTCCAATGTTCAATATATGAAGCTAAGTGCATGAACATGCAAGGAATGCAAATCAAAATGATAATTTCAATGTTCAATTGTGAAGTTAAATGCATGAACATGCAAGGAATTCAAATCAAAATGATAATTCCAATGTTCAATTGTGAAGTTAAATGCATGAACATGCAAGGAATGCAAATCAAAATGATAATTCCAACGTTCAATTGTGAAGTTAAATGCATGAACATGCAAGGAATGCAAATCAAAATGATAATTCCAATGTTCAATTGTGAAGTTAAATGCATGAACATGCAAGGAAGTCATGCCATTTGGAGGTTTCCTTCAAAGAATTTAAGTCATGCATTGACACAAACACTTGGAATGCATATGACGTGGAATTATGTATAATGCATGCGGAAAGATGAACGAAATGCTTGGATATCTACATGTTGAATGCAAATTACACTTCAAGTCACCATGAATCGATGCAAATAAATCAAACTAAACACTCTCCAATGTATGAGCACTTGATGAGGATGCAATGTGTATGAATTTGTGGCTTATGTGCAGGGGAAACACTTATGTACAAGGACATATGCATGCTATGTACAAAATTCTCACACCGACACGAATAAGGCGGCAAAATCCAATTCGAATCAAAGAAATCAAGAGGAAAAATCCTAGAATTAGAATCTACATTGAATTTGCATGCAATTTCAGTATTCAATTTCAGGAAAAGCCGAAAATCAAGAACAACCTAAAATAAGCGCTTATTTGGACCTAACACTTACTTGAACTTGAAGTTTGAATCAAATTGAAGAGGAATTCCTTGTGCTCTTCAAAGAAAATACCAGATCAATGACGAATTGATGATAATCTTTGGAATTAGCCTTGGAATCTTGAAGAAACTTGAGGTCTTCAATGGAGAATTGAAGAAGATGAAGGAGAAATCCTTGAATCTTGAAATTGGAGCAGAAATCAAGACAAAATCGTTCCTTCCATCTCAACTTCAAACAAGAGAAGAAGGAGAAGATATAGGCTGAAGAGAGAAGTGCTGTGATGGAGAAAAATCTGAAATCACAGGTCGCGTTTAGTGCGGTCTGTGGCTGAAGCAGGTGGTGATCGGAGGTCCGGTGGTGGCCTGTGGTGGTTGCTTGGAGGGAAAGTTGCAGTTTGAGCTTTGTTTTGAGTTTTTGCTTTGGAATTTGAGAGAATTGGAGTGTGAGTGGTAGTGGAAAATTAAGCAAATGGTTGTCCTCCCCTTTTTTGTGAAGAGGAAAATCTATTTATAGCTTTGGATCCATAATCAATCCCAAATTATGATTATCCGGATAATTTCCATAATTAATCCAAAACGGCCAAATCCGTGCGGAATTCGGAGTTGGAATGTAAATGAAAAGTGTCCGGAATGCGATTTTACTTGCGTGAATCAAAATCCCCACTTGATCCGATGGATGGTCAAGGAAATAGGAATTTTTGAAGTTTCAGCATCAATTCTGGACCACTGACACATGCAGAATGTCGTTCGCGCTCTGTGGGGAAAATGCCTCGGACGAGGATCTTCCGATCGAAATTTGCAGGTGCTATCTCTGGGACCATCAAAGCTAACATGATTTATGAACTTTGGGCACTGGTCCCATCCCGTTTCGATGAAAATCGAGTGAGATATGACTTTTCTAACTTCGCGTATCAGATGAAAATTGCTCTGTTCAGCTCAAAATCAACCTCAGAGAATAAAATTCTGGTATTGATTGGCGAGGAATCAGCTCCCGAGTTTCAAATGAGAGTTGTAGAGGACTTTGATACGGAATTTTAGAAATTGGTTCCGCTCAATTTTGAGCTTCCAGCTAGAATATGAGGCCTATTTGGCGAGCAAAGACGCACAGTTCAGCACTAAAGTATAGCGCGATCTACTGGGGAAAACCGTTTCTTTGAGGACCTTCTCCATAAAATACACTCTCGGCCTTCAAACAAAAGTCATAGATAATAGCAGGAGGGACCTGCTCGTCGAGTATCAACAGAAAAATACCCAAGGAAGCGAGAGATACACCTTCCGGAGTGTCCAAAATGCATCACAAACCCGAAATCCACTTTATTGAGAAATGAACGAGCAAACACTTTTTTGGGTGACATTTGGAGTACCTTGAACATGGTAACCTCATGATGAACGCTATGCATGCCACTACATGTATGTTTTATGCAATGGGATTATAAGCCATGAAAATGCAGAAAAGAAGAGAGTAAATTTTGGGGTACAACAATCATCATTCGAATGGTGCATACAAATTGTATTCTCCAATCGAAGATAAGCTAGTGATTAGAAGAGATGTTCTTGTTTACAAAAGCAAAGGGTGGGGCTGGAGTCAAAGATCATTTCGACAGGAAACATATACAATTATAATTGTGTTCAAAGAAGATCAACAGGATGAACCCTCAACTAGTCGAAGTGAACAAGGCAATGCGTTGACCAATTGAAATGAAGAACCACCTAAACAGAACAAAAGAAGGTCGACAAGAACAAGAACTGAATCTACAAGGCTAGATGGATATGAAATATTTCTAGATCAAGCAATTAATGCTGATGGTGACTTAATCAAAGAAGCCATGATGATGACTGAGGCTGAACCAATCGACTTGGAAGAAGCTACGAGTAATTCGAAATGGTGTGAATCCATGAAAGAAGAACTTAGAGCCATTGAGAAGAATAAGACCCCGAGAGCTTGTCGAAAGGACGAATAAGAAGCCAATAGATGTAAAGTGGATATACAAGGTGAAACGAAGGCCAAATGGCGAGATTGCGAAGTATAAGGCAGGGTTGGTGGCTAGAGGCTTTCTACAAAAGCCTAGAATAGACTTCGACGAAGTATATGCGCCAGTTGCAAGGCTAGAAACAGTTCGAATTGTTGTTTCGACAACAGCATATAGGGGATGTAAGATGCACCAGTTGGATGTAAATTCAGCATTCTTGAATGGTCCATTGGAAGAAGAAGTCTATGTTACTCAACCACCAGGATTCAACGTCAAAGGACAGGATTCAAAGGTATACAGATTAAGGGAGGCTTTATATGGCTTGAAGCAAGCTCCTCGAGCTTGGAATAAGAGAATAGATAGCTTCCTGGTCAAAGCAAGTTTCACAAAGTGTCTTTGAACATGGAGTGTATGTAAATAATGTCAACAATGTCAGTTGAATCATTTTATGCCTCTATGTAGATGACTTACTCATTACTGGAGCTGACGAAGCTGAGATAATGAAGGTCAAGTCGAAGCTAATGCAAGAATTTGAAATGTCTGATTTAGGAAATCTCTTGTATTTCTTAGGGATGGAATTCAAAAATACTGAATAAGGAGTATTCTTGCATTAGACTAAGTATGCTCAAGATATTTTGAAGAGATTCAACATGAGCAACTGTAATGAAGCTGTCACTCCATTAGAAACTAGAGTGAAGTTGAAGAAGGAAACAAATGATGAGTTTGTAAATTTGACTTTGTACAAACAAATCAGTGAATCCCTGATATATATTTGCAATACCATACTAGATATTTGCCAAAGTGTAGGACTGTTGAGCAGATTTATGGAGAAACCTCAAGAATGTCATCTCATCGCAGTAAAGAGGATGTTGAGATACATCAAGGGAACTATCGACCATGGCGTGTTGTTTCCCAGGAAGTCGAAGAACAACACACGTGTCGAAGTCCATGGATACATTGATTTAGATTTCAGTGGAGATCAAGACAAAAAGAAAAGCACTGCAGGCTACATTTTTCATGAGCGTAGGTGCTCCAATCTCCTGGAGTTCGAAGAAACAAAGCATTGTGGCATTGTAATCTTGCGAAGCTGAATATGTACCTGCATCATATGCTGTTTTCCAAGCAGCATGGGTTGAAATGTTACTTGAAGAACTAAAGATAATGGAGCCTAAGAATATAAAGTTATTTGTTGACAACAAATTAGCAATTAACCTGGAAAGTCACCCTGTGTGTCACGATAGAAGTAAACACATAGAAAGAAGGTATCATTTCTTGAGAGATCAAGTCAGCAAAGGGAAGATGAAAATAAGACACTGGAAGCTGAATATGTACCTGCATCATATCCTGTTTTCCAAGCAGCATGGGTTGAAATGTTACTTGAAGAACTAAAGATAATGGAGCCTAAGAATATAAAGTTATTTGTTGACAACAAATTAGCAATTAACCTGGAAAGTCACCCTGTGTGTCACGATAGAAGTAAACACATAGAAAGAAGGTATCATTTCTTGAGAGATCAAGTCAGCAAAGGGAAGATGAAAATAAGACACTGCAAGACTGAAGTATAACTAGCCGACATATTCACTAAACCTTTGAAGAAAGTCAGATTAGAAGAGTTAAACAGAAGCATTGGGATGAGAAGTCTTAAGAACGTGAATTAGGGGGTGTTAGAATGAATATCTCATGTTCTATCGACTAAGTCGAATTGTTTGATTGTGTCAATTTAGTCATTATGTCGACATCGTTTGGGTCTTAACTTAGCTTATTTTGGGCCTGGGCATTATATGTCTATAAAAGGGAAATTCTTTGTAATCATACGTAATGCAATCAATATATAATTTTTTATACAGTTTTTAGATAATCATTCTCTCTCTTCCTCAATTCTCTTATTCTTCTTCTTCTTCACAAAGCTATCTTTCTTGAAAACCCTTTGTTCTAACAGGTTCAGCCCTCTCCCGATTGGAGTTGTGGGAATCGAACTGTGATCCTCCCTACCAAGTCTAGCATCAATCACCACTGGACCAACTAACGATTGGTTCACAAAACTTACGATTCATTTATTCTGATTCGAGCATTCCAGAGTAAACCATCTTTTATGAAGGATGGAAAAACTATCACGTGTAAAACTACCGCCAAAACCTATGCTCTTAGACAAATATTGCAAAAACTATCGCCCAATTATCTTCTTATAGACACAGATTACAGAAAAAAACTATTACTCAAATATGTCCTTAGATACAAATTGTAAAAACTACTATCTAATCATCTATTCTTAGACAAATGGAGAGTCAAAACTTTAGAAAAAAAGAGCAAATTTTCTAATAATTTTTTGGGAACCTAAATTCAAAAATGAAAAAATTAATTAATTATCAGAGACAAACAAAGAATATTCCCAAGTAAAATATACAACAACTCTATTTCATTGATATAAATTTATTATTATCTATTAATTTAACTAGAAACATCAATAATATGATCAAGAAGTAAAAAATATATTTTTTTAATTAATTATTATTGAATAAATATCATTAATATTTGAATTTAATTATATTTAATATAGGAGTTTATAAAAAAACAAAATCAATAATGTGATCACAATTCCATCTTTTATAAAGGATAGCAAAAACTATCACCCAATTAAAGATGACAATTATCAGAATTTGGGTAGGTATTCGTGCCCATATATGGGGTTTGAAAAAAATTCCATGCACGAACTCAAATCCCGCCGACACCAACGTTCATATCTATATCTTATTGGTATCAAAATATCTATAGTCGGCCATTTAACCGTGTTTGTAGTAAAATTAAATCAATTATTAAATAATATCATATAATTTAAGTTTATTATAACAATATTATATAAAAATTATGGATGATATGCTTAAGTTAAGAGAAAAAAACTGTTTTATTAAAAACATGTAATAGTTTACTAATATATATATATATATATATATATATATATATATATATATATATATATATATATATATATATATATATATATAAACGTATTTTAAATAATAATATAAATGATGTTTTATAAGTATATAGGGTGGGATGTTGCAGAGTGTTTAGTAAGGTATCCGTGTTTGGACTCATGTTCACTTATTTTATTGGATAATTATGTATTCCTTTATCTATTTTGTGAGCTTTTAACCTACCAATTAGAAATATTCTTTTGTAGGTACTTATAGGTATGAGGCAAATTATCATCCCTACTCCTAATCATATGGTCTTAAATACTAATAGATCCAAAATTCTAACTCACAGGTACAAAAATAATTTTTTTTAAATTAAGTAATGTTTCAAATAAAAAAATAAATTAAAAGTGTAATTTATATGGAGGCGATTTATATCAACAAATGCAATAATAAATTTGCAGAGAGTACAAATAATATCCCAATTCAAAATTTTCAAAAATTCTATTTGGTTACTATAAAATATTTTTTGTTTGTTAAAAATTTCCTATATTTTTATTTATTATTGAGTCAGTTAACTACAAAATTTGACTTTAATTATATTTAATAGAATTTTAAAGGTGTTTATAAAGAAAATTTAAATTTTAAATTAACAAATACTTATAAACAAATTTTATTTTTTAAATTTATTAAATAATTAATATATTTAGTCTCTATATAAATCAGATACATTAGTTATTTAATAAATTAAAAGATTAAAATTGTTTTATAATATGAGACAGAGTAATACTTATTAAAAGGTACACGTGATATTTCAACACAAAATTTACAAACTATTTATCATGATTCGAGCACTCAAGAGTAAATAGAATCTTTTCTTCTTTAATATGAGATTGCAAAAACTACACTCCATAAAAATTACTGCCCAAACATATTGTAAAAAATTTACCGGCCAATCATCTGCTTTTAGTCACAGATTACCAAAAAAAAAAAAAAACTTACTGCTTAAATATGTTCTTAGATAAAGATTGCAAAAACTACTATCCAATAATCTTTTCTTAGACACAAGCAAAGTAAAAATTCTAGAAAATAAGCGAAATTTCTAATTATTTTTGGGTCAATAGCTATTTAGCTCCTTGCAATATAGACGAATTTTGATTTACTCTTTTTTTTTTTTAAATATTGATCGCACCTTAAAATATTAAAATTTTAAGTCTTTTGTCCCTTAGATATAAAAATTACCTACTGTAAATTTTTTTATTTATCATCCTGATTTTTACACACTTAGGGGTCCTCAAAAATTAAATGAGATAATAAAAAAAATATTTTGAAAGGGGTAAATCAAAACTCGCCTTTATTGCAGGGGTAAATAACTTTTAACCCATTACTTTTTAAGGAACCTAAATTCAAAAATGCAGAAATCAATTAATTTAAAATTAAATAATTATTAGAGACAAACAAAAAAAATATCCTCATGTAAAATATACAACAACTATATTTCATTAATATAAATTTGTTATTGTTTGTTTATTTAATTAATCAAGAAGTTAAAAAAAATATTTAATTTATAATTAATTATTATTGATGAGTTATCTAAAATATTTGAATTTAATTATATTTAATAGAGGAGTTTATAAAAAAAACAAAATCAATATTGTGATCATTATAATAAGCAGAATTTGAGCATGTTGTGGATTGTGTAGTAAGATATCCATGCCCACACACATATCCATGCCCGCACACATGTTATTGAGTAATTATTTTTAACCTACATGTTATGAATATTTTTTAGAGGTACCTATAGGGTATGTTTCAAATCGTCATCCCTACACCCCATCTTATGGTCTAAAAGAGTGGTAGATTCAGAATTCTAAGTCACATGTACAAAAATAAATAATTTTAAAATAAGTAAAATAATGTTTCAAATAAAAATATTTAATAATTTAAATTGTAATTTATCTAGAGGGAACTTATATCAAGAAATGAAATAATAAATTAGCAGAGAGTATAAATATTACTCCAATTTAAAATTTACAAAAATTCTATTTGATTAATATAAAATATTTTTTGTGCGTTAAAAATTCCTAAACTCTTACTTAATAAAATATTTATTAAACACAAAACTTACAATATTTTTTCCCTTATCACCACTGGTATAGTCTGGTTAAGGGAATATTCTTACCTTTTTTTTTTCAAAATAAAAATTTATACAAAAATGTTATCCATAGATATCTGAGAATATTTGCGGATATCTAAAAATCCATGGATTATCCTTTTAGCAGATACCCGCACTAACATGGGGCGGATATGGATATCATATTTATTCAATGGGGCGGACACATATATCATACTATTCGTCCCCATGGATATCCATTTACATCCCTACTCATATCCACTTATTTTATTAGGTAATTACCAGTTCCCTTACCTATTTTGCAGGTTTTTAACCAACCCATTATGAGTATTTTTTTTGCAGGTACTAATAGGGTGTGAGTCAAATTGTCATCCCTATTCCAATTCAAAATTTTCAATAGCATTTGCCAAGTAATAGGAATCTGCACAACATGCTGATGAGATGTTCCAACATCTAGTAGAACATCAGTTCCCTTCTCATGGAACACAACACAATCCTTGGCCATTTTCAAGGTATTCAATGGAGGTCCATCTTCCAACAACAACAAAGTTAAGGCCACTTTCCTAATATCGCTACAAACTAGGAATACACATGTAGATGTGAATGATCACAGATTCTCTTAATCTTGATCAACTTCTCTTTAGATTCTTATCAAACTTATTAATAAGTGACTTTATGAGTGAACTTGAGATATCCCTCAAGTATCTATGGCAACTTTTAATAAGTTGAGTAGAAAAATATGCCACATGTCACAAGATCATATGATAACCCTGTTGAGGAGACCAAACCCTAATGTCTTTTCCATACTTGCATTCCAAGAACATACCTAACTAAAGTCTCACCACCAGAGGCATAAGGAACACGCAGGGTTACATCAGATACCATATAGTGGAACACACAACAAAAACTCCTCAATATTCTTCAGGCACAACATAGGACCCTTGCACATACCCACCACAATCCAGGTGCAAACAAAACAACCTAGATTTGAAAATAAATCAAACCCAACTCACCACCAAAGCTACATGCCTGATAACAACATACAAGTCTAATACACACCCTGTCACGAATAGTCCATCCAAAACTTCAAAGAACCATTCTGACAATATGAAGTATCCAAGTTCAAATAATTTTTCAGTAGATACCTCATTTCTTGCCCGTGAACTAGAAAGTATCATCCCAAGATCTCATCTAGAACAAAACAGGATGCCTACTCTTATATCAAACTTCAGATGACCTATGACATGTCGAGACATATGAGTTGAACAAAACACATTAGCAAGGTATAAATATACATAATAGTACTGAAAATTAAACAACATACCAGAATTGTTAGCAACTCTCCTATTCTGATGCATTCAAAGTCAGCGATAAAGTCCACTATAATAGTGTCAACTCGAAGCTAAACTCCCTCAGTTACAACTTCTCACTTAATCACTACCCGTGCTAAATTTCTACCTAAGACTCATCTAGGCACGAGGCCCTCCTCAATCTCTCATCAATCAAAACCAACGATTGGACAATAACAAGAAGACACACTTCCATGACAGCAAACTAGAAGATACACTTCCATGACAATACCTAGCCAAGAATATTGACTAAGAAAAGTAGTTTGAGTTGCTTACAAGCTTCCTCCAAGAACAATACTACATCTTGCTTAAAAACTTCAAGGAGAACAATAACATAGATTACAACTCTGTAACATAGTCCAACTCACATGTCGAGTGAATCACACGTACCAACTCTCCCAGAGAGTGACTTATAGACTCAACCCTAATAACTACATCTTTTCAGCCATGACTGGTACCTTCTTCTAGGTTACAATGCTTCTATTTATAACCTTTTTTCCAACTAAATTTGGGCTTCAAATCACATAACACCGGCTGTTACATATCTGCAAAAGATTCTGCAACAAAATAGGCCTTCAATCAAATCCTTCCTAATTTATCTCCATAATTAGAAAGTCAACATTCTTTAATATTGTTCTTGATTCTTTCAGACATATAAATTAATGCAACATAGGATAATATAATATCCTTAAAATATATCTTCTCTTTGTAACTTAACAGAATATAAAAATCCAGCTGAACATCCCAGCACATGTGCGATGTCGAATGACCCTACATAGAACATTTTATTTGACATGTTGCTTTAGATGATAAAATATATGTCTCAACATAAAATAGGACTTCTTTCTCAACCCACTCTTCTTAGCAAGTTTACACATCCTATTTAATATTTTGCTGCTATATTAGTTTTACCAAACAAAATGTCAACCATAAAAACATAGAATTAACAGAGTCTAATGGGGGAGTTGAACTATTTTCTCAAACTTTAAATTAAGTAACTTGATGAAGGAACATTTTTATGTCAAACCAAGTATTGTCTTGAATTACTAAAAAGATTCGAAATGGACTGTGAAAAAGATATTGACACACCTATGACAACAAATGGCAATTTGGATATAGATGAAAAGGGTATAAGGATGTTGAGGTCAAGATATATAGAGGTGTGATTGGAACTCTTCTGTATCTTACTACATGTAGGCTCGATATTATGTAGGCCCGATATTAAGTTACACCACTTAGATTAGGCCTAATATCTCAACATAATCAATACCATATTATAGTCCCAAGCTACTAGTTTAGCTTTGTTTCTTACCAAATGTCCTTGTTGGATATTTATGAAACCCCATTACTTCCGATTACATGTTTCCCTTCTGTTCGTGGCATGAAGTCCCAAATTTAATTCTTTTTAATTGATTGAATTTGCCACAATACATCCATTGTCTTTTAGGGCTCGCGGAAGAAATGTTGGTTCAATAATATAAATGAGTCTACTAGAAAAACTTAATTTATAATAGATGGTTTGATTCTTAGAGGATCATTTTTATTTCCAAAGATACGCTCTTTTGAATATGACGAATTGTGTTTTAAAGTTTGAATTTAATTGGAATGTCCTGACAGTGTAAAGAAATTTTACACTGTCAATGAATGATAACCGTTAGATTTTAAATTAAATTAAAATTTTATTTTAATTATTAAAAAAATAAAATATTTATGGGTGGTTGTGGTGAACCGATGATATAAAACTTTTTATATTGACTAAATCAATTCATCTCGTAAATTTTTTAATGACTCGCTCAAAAGAATCAAATACTAAAGAAACAAACATATATGCCAAAATCTCACCATTTGATCTTGTGATCAATTGTCTTATCTTTCGTAGGATGAAAATTATAATATAGTGTTTTTTTTGTAAGTAAGGGATATATTGAAACAAGTACTAGGAGGTATTCCAACCTGATTACAAAGTAATTGCGGAAGCCAAAAACAAGAAAATTTTCAACCAACCAAGAAACTTAAACAATCCATTTAAAAGCATCATTATAAAAGTTATAGAAATTTATGTTGGAGTAAGAAATTTTTCAAATACATGCAAAACATAAAAATATAAATTTTTCCGATACACGCCCACCTCCATAAAGTTATCTTAATATACCACAATATCAGAGACTATGCATTTACTGTTATTGAAGATAATATTGTTTGGAGTCTTCCAAATTGTAAAAGTTATAGCTAACCAAATAGAACTTGCCTTCTCTTTGCACACCTTAGGTCTTCTTAGGTTTTTGCACTAAACTATAAAATTCTTGCAGGTTGGATACTCCACATTGCTCACAACCACAAGCCAATTCTCCACCTCACCCCAAATCCTCTTTAAAATATCACAATTAACGAACAGATGTTGAATAGTTTCTTCTTCCTGCATAAAAAAAATACAAAAAATATTCCCCTGTAATACAGTGTATGTTAGTCTCGATTTAATAAAGCCATACACATTCATAAAATATCTTTTTCAAAACTTCATCTAATTTTGAAAACTACTTAAAAATAACTCTTAGTTGGGATAAAATATTCTACCCTTTTTGAAAATAGGTAAGATATGAAATAAATGATTAATAACATATATTTTTAAATTAATAAAGTAACAAAATTATATATTTATTTAACATATCTATATTGTTGATAAGATAGGAATGCTGTTTGATTTGGGTAGAAAACATAAAGATGTTTGATATACAACCAATTTGTGTTTGGAATGTTCCTATTCCACATGCTAAATTATTTTTTATGATGAGACTTGATGCTTAACTTTGTCAAATCTTCAAAAATACTATTGTTTACATTTTCCAAATATGGAGTTCATGTTGTCTTTCATAGCCTTATCTTTTCTGGCTATTTTCTTATCAATGTGTTTCATCACGATGACAATCTTTAAAGGAAAATCCATAGGGGATCCAAAATATGCACCAGTTAAAGGCACAGTGTTTAACCAACTTTACAACTTCAAGAAATTCCATGATTACCATACCCGAATAGCCAAAACTCATCCAAATATGAGGCTTCTTGCTCCATATATAAGTGAGTTGTACACCATAGATGCTAGAAGTATTGAACATATATAGAAAATCAATTTTGATAAATATTCTAAAGGTAAGTTTAATCAAGATGCTATGACTGATCTTTTTGTTGAGGGGATTTTTGTTGTTGATGGTGAAATGTGGAAGCAGTAGAGGAAAGTTGCTAGCTATGAATTCTCCACAAGAGTTCTTAGAGATTTTAGTTGTTTCGTCTTTAGAAACAATGTTGTCAAATTGGTGAGAGTTATATCAAAATTTACGCAGGAGGGACTTGTTTTTGACATGCTTGTGAGTTTTAATTTTTTGTTGAAGAAGTTTAAATTTAATTTCAGGATTACAAAAGATGTCATACAATTTTGTTCTTTTGTTAGGACTTACAAATGAGATGTACTTTGGACTCAATACTTGAAGTTGGGTTTGGAACAAATTTGAATTGCTTAGAGGGATTAAGCAAAGAGGGGACTGAATTCATGAAAGCCTTTGATGAATCAAATGCTATAATATTTTGGCGCTACGTTGATCCAATTTGGAAAATTAAGAGGTTTCTTAACATTGGTGATGAGGCTACTCTTAGGAAAAATGTGAAATTGATAGATGAATTTGTTAATGGAGTCATAAAGAACAAAAAAGAACAATTGGCACTTCAGAAAGAATCTGCGAGTAAAATGAGTTGCATTGGTTTCTTACTTTAGTATTGACTATTAAAAAAAACAATGATTGCTTTGTGGTTTAGATTGTTAAACAAGACATACTATCAAGGTTTTTAATGTAGAGCAAGAACATGCAGACAAATATAAGTTATAAGTAATTGAGAGACATCATTCTCAATTTTATGATAGCTTGAAAGGACACAACTGGAAACACTCTTTCATGGTTCTTCTACATGTTATGCAAGAACACTCTTGTTGAGGAAAAGATTGTGCAAGAAATAAAAGATGTGATTTGTGATCATGAAAGTAAACTCAACATAGGTGAGTTTGTTGACAGGTTAACAGATGACAAACTTGATAAAATGTATTATCTTCGTGCTGCACTCACAAAAACGTTGAGATTGTACCCCGTTGTCCCTGTGGTATGATTTATTTTCCTTACTTTAGGTCTGTTTGGTTCAAATGAAGAGGAAGGGAGGGATTTTAATGGAGGGAAGAGAAGGGGAGGAGAGGTGAGGGAATTTTAATAATTATATATATGTTTGCTTCACTAGAGGGGAGGGGAGGGGAAAAGAGGGATTGTAATAAAAAATGTGTTTGGTTCACAATGGGAGAGGAGAGATCTATTAATAATTTACATTTTTATCCTTATGAACTTATATATGTCATATGATATCAAAGTTGAAAAATTCGTAATTATCTTTTGGTAATCAAATATGCATAGATAATTAATCACAATTAATAACGTTGATTGATTAAAAAAGTTATAACATAGCATAAAAAAATTGATTATATTTTAATTCAGATTATAACTATTCGACATAAATTAAATCATATGTTTATAATAATTTTTATATCGTGATGTGCCATTTAACAAAAAATAGCATAACATAAGAATATAATAGACAAAATAAGAATGATTTAAAGGCCTAAAGGTCCTAAATTTTATCAATTCAATTATGATAATATATGTAACTAATGTGTCATAATATATACGCCTAAATTTTTGAGGCGTAAAGCTCTATCCTACGGTGCTTGGTCCTTGGGCCGGTCCTGAACCTATTTATGATGCAATTACATAACTTATTGTCTATTAGGTTTTGATGATATTCTTGGTTGTTTCATATGATATATTATTTTTCAAGGATGAAAGAACAACAGATGCACCTGATGTTCTTCCTGATGGCCACAAACTGGAAAAGGGGATATGGGGTATACTACATCGCTTACGCAATAGGTCGAATGTCTTCTATCTGGGGGAAAGATGCCGAGGAATTTCGACCTAAAAGATGGCTTAACAACGGAATTTTGTAACCCGAATCACCATTCAAATTCATAGCATTTCATGTAATTTATACATTTGTTTCTTTTAAATTTTCTATCTTGTTATAATAATTTATGACAATTGTAGTGTGTAAATGTTTGATTGTAGGCTGGACCTCACACGTGTTTAGGAAAGGACTTTGCATACAGACAAATGAAAATAGTAGCAACGGCTCTTGTTCATTTCTTCAGATTTAAATTGTTAAATGAAACACATAATGTAACTTATAGAGTCATGTTTACTCTTCATTTGGACATGGGCCTCATTCTCACTGCAACTCCAAGGTCTTGATGATTCATGAATGATGTGACATGTGAACTAAAGCAAAGCAAAGCACTTTACTAAACATTTCTAGTGTTTTAGATTTTGTTGTTGATTGAAGATATGCGATGTTTGTTATCTTTCATTATAAAGATGAAAAAAATAATACTAGTATGCTTTAGCTATATTTGGTTCTTGACTCTGCCTGTTAACATCTTGCTAGGTAATTAGTATGTTGTCCTGTGTAAATAGATTTTTATATGACCATTTTTATGAAATTTTCAATTAGAAATACATGACACACATAAGTAGATATTCTTTTAATTAACTATCTAATAAATTAGACGCAAAACTCTAACATGTTAACATGCATGACATTGAATTTCTACAAAATCTAACTTCCTAAATGTTCTCTTAAAATATTTGAGATGATTCTTGTACATTCCAAAGATCTGGACAAGATCCAAACACAGATGTAATATAATCCCTTTCGACTTAACTCATTCATCCAAACACATACGTAACATAATCCTCTCCGATTTGTAGTTTGGGTCTTTAGGATACAAACTCCAAATTTTATGGATGACTATCATGTCTATAACGAGATAAATATGAATCTCTTGGACGCGCCCAAGACAACCTTCATATCAAATAATTGTAAACCATTATCCACCACTTTACTAATACTATTGACCAACCAAAGAGCCGCGATATTCCTCTTGGAGCCAAGTTGGGAGACATCTCTCCACCATGAAAAAACTCTCCTAACTTTTTATGAGGTGCAATATAAAAAGTGGGAAAAAGTGTTGAATATGTAAACCATTGTACATACTCTTAGCACCTTAGCCATAAACACACCTCAAAAACAAATCCCCCTTATTAATACCATTGTGACAACTCTTAGATAAATTAACCCCTCAACCCAATGCCAACTCAAAACTTAGAAGAATAGACTTAATAGTCCAAATATTTTGAATATACTTCTCCCTAAAAAATAAATGTCTCAACAACATACTCCTCCCGAAACCTCTTTAACATATAATCTAAGAATGACTAACTTATTGAGTCCTATGCCTTTTCAAAATCTACTTTGAAAATAATACATTCTTACTTAGAAGTTTTAACTAAATCGATTACCTCATTAAGTATCTTAACCCTATTGAAAAGTTGTATACCCTTAAGAAATGTTGATTGGCGATGAAGGAAACCTTATCCATAACACCAATTAATCTAGTTACCAATACTTTGACCACCAACTTATAGAGAGTTCCAAGAAAGATGATCAACCTAAAATTCCTTAACTCTTTCGGAGACTCCATCTTTAGAATGAGATCCACAAAGAAAAAGGTCAAACTCCTCGACAAAACCACAATCACAAAAAATCACCCAAACATAATATAAACTTCCTCCTTGAGAAAGTATCAAAACTTCATGCAAAACAAAAAATTGAACTCATCAAGTCCCTGAATTTTATTACCGTTCATCCCACCAATATTTGACTCCAACTTTGTCGGCTCAAACCTAGTGGACAGAGCCTCTACCTCATTTAGAGAAATACTTGAAATAGTAAGTCCATCTAAAATAGGTCTATTTGATGTTTGATCCTAAAAGTGACCATTGAAATACCTAAAAATCTCCCCCTTGAACTTCTTCCACCTTTTCCAACCAATTATCACCCACCCTAAGGCTATGTTTGGATCGAAAAAGAAAATAAAAGGAAAGAAAGTAAAAAAGAAATAATATTAAAGGAATGAAAGAAAGAAGAAAGTAAATAGAAATTGAGATGAATATTTGATTGTTTGTTTGGAGTGAAAGTGAAACAAATCTGAGTGGAAAAAAAGATATATAAATGTATAATGACACATATACCATCAATTAAAAATAAAATGTAATTTGACCTTAAAATATATATTTGATTAATATTAAAATAAACATACAGTTATATTGTAAAATAAATTCTAAACATTGATAAATTAAAAGTGATTTTGTTATTAATTTAAAAAACCAATATGAGTTTAAAATAGAAGTTTATTGTCATTTTTATATTTTTTTAAATAAAAAACAAGGTTAATATTGTGCAATTCGTTTAATCTTTATGGATATCCATGGCATTTCAACAAAAAATCTAAACATGTTTCACTTTCCAACCAAATTTGGAAGGACACATTTTCAAGTGGTCCAGCAAAAGGTTTTATTTCCTTCCATTATTAATGACAAACCAAACAATAGAAAAGAGAATACTCTCCAATCTTTCTCTTCCTCCTATTTCTTTCCTTTTAATTTCTCTGAAACCAAACATAATGTAAGAGTAATTACGGAGTTCCTCCATCTCGCTCATTTCACATAAACATGAAGAACCTGAAATTAATGTCCTCTTCCTTAAGCCCAACGCCATATACTGCTAAACCAACTAGGAATCACGACAACAAAGGAGCTTTCCAAGCTCTTGAGAGACTTCCAACCTCTTTTCTAACTCATCAACAACTAGTGAGGATGTCTCTCCCTTAAGCTCCCAAAACTCGAGTTTTTCACACAAATCTTAATCTTAAAATATGCATCCCCAAACACCTCTATATTCTAATTCTTAGGGGGAACTTTGAGAGCCTTAAACTCGTCTCTCACCGAACGCGCCATCCAACTTGGCGCAATGCAAGCCTCTCAAGTCTCCCGGGCCATACTTTCAAAATTGGTACCCAACCAAAAATTAGTAAATTGTAAAACTTTAGGTCCCTAAAGATGAGATGCATATTTGAGCACAATCAAACAATAAACAGAGATATCCTTAGAAAAAAAGCCCACAAACAACCGAGACCTCACTCTTTCTCCCAAAATATCGAGACTAAGACTTCATCCAACCTATCAATTGCTACCTAAATCGGATGAAATGAAACCCATTAAATCTCCTCCCTAACAATTGAATATTTACCAAGCCCAATGCCCCCAATAAAGAAACCAAACTCGATGGAATCTTCCAACCCACTTGCCTAAGAGACTTCCCCAAGCCTATTCTTTCCTGAGACCTAAGCACATAGTGAAAGTCACCCAAAACACACTAAGAAACACCTTGAAGGTGCTTGTGAGCCCATACAACCCTTTTATCGGACAAGTCTTGCATATAATAAATACTAATCACTAAACAAGGCTGGAAATGAACCCCTCATTCCATGCAAACCTAGATAACCTGATACTAAAAGCAACCTTTTCCCTTTCACACTACACAAAATTAAAAGCTAACCACACGTACTACTTCGTAGCAATGGAGTAAAACTCTGATCATAGAATAAAAATATTACCAAGGAAAATGACAAAAAGCCTTTGAACCTCCCATAATTTCACCTCCTAAACAACTATAAAATCTAAGTGTTACTCTCGAATAAGCTATTTTACTTTATCCTTCTTAATCAAGCCCCTAACCCTCTAATATTGAAACGCCCTTTAGCGATTGGAAACTAACAGACGCTTTATTAACCTTGACCAACACATCAGACATTTCAAATTCTACTAATCTCTTAACTTCAAATGAATCATTCCTTATAAGAAAAACCAACAACCTTAAATTTCTGAAAAATCAAAATGGCATCTGAATGAACAATACAACTAGGAAATAAACCACCATAATCATAAAACAAAAAGTTTAACTATATCATGGCATGAGGTGTTGGAACATGTCTTTGTTCAAATATATTGAATTTAAAAAATTTATTTCCCACATTGTTAGAATTTTTTTTTGTGGTTAAAAAACCATTTAGTCTCACGTTCATGTAAGAAATATTAACTAGTCCACTTCACTGCATAAGGAATGCACATGTTTCATTCTAAATTACACCAAAACTTAATCTATTAGTTTTTCCTTCCACGCTCTTATTACTTTGTGTCTCTTGAATTGTCAAAGCGCCAACTTCTTCTCTTTTTTTCCTACTCGTTGAATTTTTCGAGTATTTTTTTGAATTCTCTTTAGAAAATTATGTTAATTATGTTAATTTCACCTCATTTGAGTTGAAAATTTTCAAGTATTAATTTTTGAATTTTCTTTGACGAATTATTTGAATTTGTCTTTGTTGAATGACCACCTATTAAATTTCCTTTGGAGAATTATTTGAGTTTCTCTTCAATTGAGAAATTATTACGATTGATTAATGTACCAGATACTACGAGTGGTATTGATACCATATTTGAATGATTTTGTACCATTATAGAGTGTATTTCTAGACCGATTAATTATCGTGCAAGTAGTAATCGTACAATATAGAACTGAGTTGTTTTATCTTGGACGACACGGTAGTTCGACAATTTTGCATAATTTTAGACAGTGTTGTGAAATGTTTTAAACAGAGTAAATAACCTAGTTCGACTCAACCCGATATTTTCTTTTGTGACAAAATTTTCAAAATCGTGAAACAATAATTTTATGCAGTATCACATCAACTGTAATTATCACATCAACTGTAATTATCATACTTCTCAAAAGAACGCTCCAACTCAGTGGACCCACAAATCTAACCCAAAACTTCTCAAAGCAAAGGTCGAAAAACTTACCATATCAATGACCATAAAAAAAACTTCATCCATCTCATATATTAAACAATTTTCATTTTTTAATTTAATAAAAATTAATGTATTCTCTTTCATATAAGTAATAGTTTTACTCCTTAAAAAATATTATTATTTAAGTGGATACTTACTTTTCATATTTAATGATGCACTTATTCTTCTCGCAGTAGTATTTAAAAATAAAATTAAAAAATTCTTAAAATATCCTACATACGAAAATAGAAAAATATAATTTATATATTACTTCCGTAATGATTTATAAAATAATTTTTATTTTTAATCTCATTAAATAATTAATATATTTAATTTATATATAAACTAAATACATTAATTATTTAACAAATTTAAAAAATAAAATTTACTTATAAATCATTACGAATGATTATTTAAAATCTCTTATACAGTCTTTTGTGATATGTATTTTTTCTGTGATATCCATAAATTTTTACAATCATTTTAAAATGGCTCGATATATTATTTTAATTATTTGATTATTTAATTTAGTCTAAAATTTTATTTTAATTTTTTAATTTAAAATATTATAAGTTAGTTATTTAACTTCACTTTTATTATCCTCGGTATCGTAATATATAGCAAGATTCAAGGATTAAATGTGATTAAACATTTGTATTAAGAAGTATTATTATTTTTATTTAATGTAGTTTTATTGAGACTAACTTTATGGTATCTACTTAAGTTGAAATTTATTTTATAATACAAATATTTAATTATATTTGAACTTTAACTCTAATTGTTCATCTACGTCACTAGAGTTGAGAATATGTCAGACAAATTAACAGGGGTCTACGGCCTAACCTATACAAAACAAAGCTATGTCATGATTTTTTTAAGTAGAAAAGACCTAAATTTTTTATAAACCCATTTAGTTAAATAGGTTAGGTCACATGTTATAAAAAAAGTCTTTCAAGCGGCCGGCCTATTTTAATAAATATGAATATCTTTATTATATTTGTATTGTATTTTATACTTTATATTAAAATGCAAAAGTAAAGTTTAGTTATCTTGAAGAACATGTGAAAATAAATTGGAAAGTTCGTATGAATAACGTCCTAAGTCATTTTCATAAGTTCTCTCAAACAAATATTCTCGCCAAACTTATGCTTCTATGTAAGCTCAAATAATAAGTTTATGTAAACAAACATCTAGTCTTATTGTAGTTTTGATTCTATAGTATATTTAAATATTAATTGAATTTATTATTTATATATGTTCAATGATACACTTTTTAAGTAGGCTAATAAGTTAATCAAGCCTTTAAAAAGGTCAGACTCAGGCCGAAAAATAAACATATGATACGTCATAGGCCAAACTTAGGCTTTGATTTTTTTAATAGGTCAGACTCAAGCTTGACAAAGCCTAGCTCGGTCCACCCTATTCTCACTCCTATTCGTCATACGAATTTAATATTTTTGTGAGAAATTGACGGAAATGACAAAATAAGATAATCAAAACAAAATAAAAGAATGAAATTATTATATTTTTTAATTAAAAAACTAAAACTGAATATTAAATTAAGTTAATAGAATTGAGGACTAAATATAGCTACAATATTCATATATTCATATGTTACAGACCCAAACAACTACGATTCAACTACCTTAGATATATACAATTAACGCAAAAAATACCTATTAATTAATATCCAACTACTTAAATGAAGGTTTTGGTTGAGTAAGAGTTATCCTCTGCTCTTGAGCAATTTGAGGCGTTGCGCACACTCAATGAAACTTCTGCAACCAAACACACAAGTTACTATATAGTGAGAAACATCTCGAACAATTTGAGACATTGTACTGAGGATTAATACTTACCTCCATGAAACATCTTGTGCAAGAAGCCAATCACCTTCTTTGTCTTGATAAACTAGTTCATACTTTTGATCATCATCACCTGTTAATAATTTCCAACTACGTGAATCAATAGCATATGTATCTCTCTTAACTAAAGAACAATAATATAGATAGATATAGTTATACGTACATTTTCCAAACATATCCATCAAAGTTTGGTTGAGAGATTGAAATGAATGGTGCGTGCTAAGATTAACTTTTCGAGCTATTCCTACACCCTCCATCTTCACCTTCACGTAATTTCTTGACACCACGTGATCCTCATTATTATAACGAAGTTTCTTCCTTCTATAAAATATCGGAGGCCAACCCACGAGAGCTTCTTCATCATCCTGTTCGTAATCACGATGATCTGAGTGGCCAGGAGTTAATGGTAGAAGAGAAAGAGTAGGAAACATAACATCTGATCCGTTGGTGTTACTAGACGTTTCTTCTGCATGTTGCAAGAGTTGGGAAAAACTACGTTTCTTATTAGGGTAATGAGTCTTGCAAGCAGCATCGTAGGCATGAGAATGTGAAAGAGCGAGACTCAAATGAAGCTCCATAGTGAGAAAGAATAAGAATGGGGATGGAGCAGGTTGGATTTGAATGCAGTTGGAAGATGGGGATATTGTAGATATATAGAGTGAAGGAGAGCCTTGCGGAGAAGGGACAAGATGTTGGAATTGAGATAAGCTGTCGGTCTCAATGCTAACCTTTTTACCGACACAGTTCCCTCTTCTTCCTTCTTTGCTCATGCTTCACGCGCAGTCGTGTTCCACCTATATTTCTCCGGGCCTATATATAATCATGACTATTAATTGCAGGGAAGTTGCACACGAGCACACTAAAAGGCATTTGAAAATATTTATTTTTATTTTATTAGTTGTAATAACTACCGTTCATGTTAGTGTACAACCTAATAATTCCGACTTTTTCCTAGTTAAGGATAAACATTTTATCAACAAAACACTTTCTACTCTCTAAAAGTACTTTGTTTTGTACGACAATTCTTAGTGATTAAAAATTGTGGAGATCTTAACGTTTTTGAGTTATTGGGAGCTAGCTCACTTAAGGTGAGAAATTATTGTATGTGTGAATTTTTTTTACGTGGTAGTTAGGTTAGTATGTCACGTAATTAAGGTATTCAAAATTCTATAAGGCCTGGATCCCAGTCTGTTTAGGATGGATATAATATCTCTTAGAAATGAGTAGTAGATTTCCTAAAATCCAGAGAACATAGTCGAATTACACAACTCTCAATGCAATGTTTGGTGAACTATGTTTTACACACAATTATGTGTTATGGACTAGTACACCAAGATCTTGTGTGACGTAGCGAAAGAAATGTGCCCTATCCAAATGAGTGGCGCTCGAATCAATAAAAGAGCGACTTGGGAAGGACGATGGGTCAAGTGTATGACTTCGTCCCGCTCTCAATATCACTTTCAATTATAAAATTACATAGTCCCTTAAACACGACGATTCTTAGAGGCCGAAGTGTTTTAACCCCTGAGCCAAGTTTGAGCCTTCCTCACAAGTCTAGTCAAAGTTGTATTTCTACCTTCTATTTTTGAAGTCTCAGATGATCTTCACTGCTACAGATTATGTTTTTTATGACAAAATTTTCACCTCAAAGAATAAAAAATCGAGAGTATAGGTCATGGAAAAGTCATGTTTATTCTTAAAAAATATAATCAATCTTTTTTCTTAGTATTTTATAAATAAATAAAAATGAGAATATATAAGGAGTTCGCTTCAAATCACAGTCACTGCATTTTAATATTTTTTTAAATGGTTTAATTAGTATTTCTCTTTTGGCGCCTTTTCAATTTCTCTTATTTTCTTTGTTAACTTTTTTTCTTTATTTTTTATCAGTATTAACCTCGGTTATTTGGTCTAATTGAGAGTTAATATATTTTGCACCGATGTTTTCAAATTACTATTTTCAAAAGTTCATTTTAATTTTTTATTGTATATATTCAATTCTCTCGGTTTTCATCAAAAAAAGACATGATATACTCCCTTCATTCCTATTTATAAGAAAAAAATTTACTTTTTAGGTTTATAGAATAATTAATGTATCTAACCGATGTATAGACCAAATACATAATATATTCAATGAATCTAAAAAAATAAAAATTTGCTTATAAATAGGAATGGAGGGTGTATATTTTAAATGAATTTCTAGAATATGGCGCTATTATACTTTTTATATTTTTTATTTTTAATTAATACTTTCACATCTTTTTAATGTAAAACCAACGTGTCACACATTTTGCATGAAATACTTCAACTACTAGCTAGTTTTTAATTTTTTATTTACCCATCAACACTCTAACATCATTTCGTCATTACCTAGGCAAAAATCATGGGCGATTTTCATTGTCAATCTTCCAACATATATTTTTCAAAACTCGAACCAAAACGTTTGTTCTTCTTTTTCACGTTTGAGGTTTATATCACTGAAAGGGTTTGTATCACTTGTATGTTTATTCTTATTTATCACATTTGAGTTTTATATAACTAAAATAGTTTCTCCTGATCATTTTGTTTTCACTAAAACGTCAGTTAGTATGTTTCTACATGTTTCTACGTTAGTTAGTCTCTTAATCATTTTGTTTCTACGTGTTTGTCTCTTGATAGTAATGGTCAATTCGAATAACACCTCTCATACAATATCTGATGCAACCTCTGTTAGTACAAAATATAAAAGAAGAACTAGAGGTGCCACGATGTATACTGTAACGCTCCGATTTAAATTAGGATTTATTTTAATTAAAATAATTAGATAATGCGGTGTATTCATATAAATTGATATTTTGTGATGTGTTTTAATGCTTTTTGTTGGGGCTTAGATGGCTTAAAAATGTTAAGAGATGAACTGTTAGCGGTGTGTGGCTAAATGTGTAGAGATATGGGGTGTGAGGTCTAATGCAGAATTATATGGTTCAGCAAATTAATCGATTACCATTATGGGATAACCGATTACCTCATCAAAATTTTGAAAATATTGGTTTTTGGTTCAGTGAAGTAACTGGTTACCTCGTTCAAATTTTATAAAAATTGGTTACTGTCTCAGTGAAGTAATCGATTACCAGTAACCGGTTACCATTCTGAGGTAATCGGTTACCTCAGTTAAAAATTGTCTAACATTGGCGCGTCATGGGTGAAGTAACCAGGTACCTGGTTGAGATAACCGGTTACCTTGTTGAAACTGACAAATTTTCAAAACTTTAAAACTTATTACTTTTGACTCGGGGGTTCATTTGGCACGTCGTTCGAACCCTTGAAAAGCTAAAAATATTTTCTTTAACATGAAACCTATTTTAAGAATAGTGGCCTAATATTTTATGGGAAGAATATGAGATAAAAACGTATGTTTTATGTGTCATAACACGAAATGTTGCGGTTGAATTCAATTGTTGTGATATACATAAAGTATGAATAAATTGCAGGTGTTGTTGCAGTATTATGATATGGTTGTTGACCTAGAATTGGCATGTTGTTGACACTGCATTACATAAATTGTTGTCTCATATCAATGTCGCATACATGCATCCTTAATAGCTCGGATTTGGCTTATGCTGTTGGCCCGGATTTGGCCGTATGTTTATAGTCCAGATTTGGCTTATGTTGTTATCCTTAATCAACATTTTGGAGAGGGTTTATGTCTTGATGGTAGCACACACATTCTGCACACTACGCCAAAAATGAGTTTTGGCAGCACATCAAAGAAAGCGCTTTTAGAAAAAAGCGCTGCTGTAGGTTTTAAAAAAAATTTGCTTAAAAAAACGCTTTTAAAGGTTACCTTAAGAAAGCGCTTTTCAAAAGAGTTGCTAAAGGTTAACCTCAGAAAGAGCTTTTTAAAGCGCTGCTAAAGCTGACCTTTAGAAAACGCTTTTAAAAGCGTTGATATAGGCATATGAAATGAAAGCGCTTTCTAAGGAAAATGTGCAGCTAAAGCTGGCCTTTAGAAGGCACTTTTAAAGGCGCTTTCGTAGATAATTTTATAATTAAAATTAATAAACCCTAAACTAACAAAACACGATTTCATTTCTCAGTTTCTCAGTTTCCCTGTTCATCTTCTTCTTCTATCGTTCTCTATGATTCTTCAATCCTCCATCTTCATCGTTCTCACCGAACACTCCAGCTATTGCTACTCCTTCTCGTCTCCAGACTCTATCCGTTCTCGTGTCCGTCACTGCCTCAACATTTGCATCTTCTTAAAGTGGTAAACATATTCACTTTCATCGTTTTAGTTAATTGAATTCCCAGTTTTGATTGATTGTTTGAGATTGTGATGATTTAGTTGATTAGAATCATGTTGAGATTGTGATGATTAGAACTGGTTTTGGATTTGTAAGTTTTAGACTTTGGTTGTTGTTTCTGTTCTGCAAATTAAAAAAAAAACAATATGATTTTGAAAATAAATTCCTTATGGGATTCGATGGGATATTGTGAGATGAGAGAAGAGGTTTGTGTAAATGTATCTAGTTGTTGTTGTGCTCCATGTGTTTGATAAAATGATTGACTTAAAATTATTAGTGTTACTAAACCACTGTTTTTGAAGAAATGGTAGTTGAATGTTTGTGATGATATGATATTGTTTTAGAAATTGAATCAAATTAATTTTTTTTATTCAATCAATTGGTTGAGGTGTGTAACACATTGTATAGTTTTGTTTATTTGAATGGCTTGATTTTGTTTTTGTTGGGTTTGAGACCGTTTAAAAGTGTTGAACCGTGATATATTCAAAGATGAGCATTTCATTCTAGCCTCTCAAGCTAAACAAGTGTTCTATGTCACTGATCCGACAAGTACGAAATGGTCTATAGTGATTTTATCTAACAAAGTAATTGATGAAAGCATTGGAGATCAAGGTGATATTGGTGTTAACATTGAATCTTTTACCAGAAATGATCAAAATGAGAATGAATCGTGTATTAAAAATGATCATAATGAGGGTATTTGGATCAAATTGTTTTATTATTTATCGGATATTTCATATAATTTATTACTTTTAACTAAATCATGCATATTATATTTTGTTATGTAGTACTTCGATGAACACAAGTGTACATATTACACGAAACTTCAGTTGGAATGAATCAAAGAGGAATTGTGTCAATATTTTATTGAGCAAAGAATCATATAAGGTATGAATACATTGTTGTGTGAAAAGTGTTATGAATACGTTATTGTGTGAATACAATACTGACCGTGTTATTATGTTCATACCTTGCAGGACCAGGCCATTGAATACATAATTGACCGTGTTTTGTTCATACATTAAGGCTGATTTAGTTATTGTTAGGGCTGATTTTGTTAGGGTTGATTTTGTAAGGCTGATTTTGGTAATGTTAAAAATATGTGAATTGAATTACAATGGTGTATATATATTTTGGATAACAATGGTATATAATGGTATTTGTATATAATCTCTTTGTTGAAATAACGGGATTACGATTGTAATTTATCGATTTATGAAATAATGCTACAAAAAATACAGGTTTATGAATTATATAAATTATAGGTTTATTAAAAACCCTAAGAAAGCGCTTTTTCAAGAAAAGCGCTTTCATAGGTAGGCCTAAGGCAGCGCTTTTCCTAAAAAAACACTTTCTAAAGATGCCTACAGAAAGCATAAAAGGCATTCTAAAGTAGGCCTAAGAAAGCGTTTTTCCAGAAAAAAGCGCTGCTAAAAGCTTACTTATGAAAACGTTTTTTAAGAAAAAACCCTGCCTTAGATAGACCTACGAAAGCGTTTTTGCCTAAATAAAAAACGCTGCTAAAACCTATAGCAGCGCCACCTACAACAGCGCTTTTAAGCGCTTTTAAATGTCAAAAAAAGCGCTTTCGTAGGTCTTTTTTGGCATAGTGGCATCAGAGTTAGTTGCACGGCATTGATTAAATTATTGAATTATAGAATTGTTGAATTGAATATTTGATGATTCTCGAGCTTGGAATCTTACTTGATATATCTATTGCTTATTCATGATTATATGACTTATTATATTGTTATGATATCTCACCCATTCAGTTTAAAAATTTCCTCTACATGGGTTACGTGCAGATAATCAAGAGTAATCCTAGTTACGGAATCTAGAAGAGGTTACTCTTCTTATTTAGAGTTGGTGTCAATGCTCTAAATGTAACATCGGGGTTGAACGCTTGTTTTGCTATTGCATTATTTCTTTTGAATATTTTGTTGGAGTAACATGAAGTCCTTTTCATTTGATTATGTGTTGTTTCAATTGTTAATTAAATTTTTGGAGACGATAATAAAGTCGATGTTGAAATTTTTTGAAGTATGTTGTTGGTTCAACCGAAGCTATTGTGTTATGTATCTGTTGATTATACTTGACAAGTTTTGATTTGTTGAAGAATGTAGCATCTTATTTGTTGGCGTAGAATTTGAATTTAAATTACTCTGATTTTTATTAATTATTGTATTGGGGAAATATGGTGTTACAATTGATATCAGAGCATGTTGGTCGGTCCGACCAAGTTGTTGAGACTTAAGTGTAGTGTGACACTGCAATATTGTCGATGTGTTTATGTTGTACCCCAATTTTCCCCCTAAGATCCCTCATCATCTCATTATCATAATGCATTAAGATCAAAAACAAGGTTGGGCTCTAATGGTTGTCTTATTCCTAAGTTTGCTCTTAAGGAATCACTAAACACCCTGACTGTGTTCTGCATGCATGATTGATCTGCATTTATTTCATCTGCTAACCTCTGATTAAAATACCAAAAATATTTGTTTTTTGTCTTTGTATATTTGTATATTTGTATTTTGTAGGTATCAAGCCAAGACATCAGGCAAGTGTAAGTTTTTCCGATGTTTTTTCCCAAAACTTGATTTAAAACCAATTTTTCAAAAAAAGAAAAGAAAAGAAACAGTGTGCAATCGATTTGCACTTTGGAGCAATCAATTGCTCACTAACTAATTTCAGCAATTTTTCAAAAAATACACTTAGTGCAATCGATTTGCACTAGAGTGCAATCGATTGCACTGCGTAGAATGCTGAAAAATTGGGCAATTTTCAAGTTTGTGGGCTTGGGCTCCAAATTCATTTTTTATTTTCTTTTAATTTTGAAATTAATTACTAATTGATTCAATTTTGGCTCCAAAATCAATTTTCAAGCCTAATCCTAATTTCTAAACCACCACTCATTCCCAAACCAAAACCTTATAAATAGAGGCTTCCTCTCATTCAAATCTCAAGCTTTTAATAGCCAAATACACCTTGTCAAATTTTTTCCTCATTCTCTCATTTTCCCCAATTCTCCAAATTCACTCGAAGCTCTTTCTTCTTCATAAAGATTAGTGCATTCTTCATTGGAATTCTCTAATTCTTTGAGCTAAACCTTCATCCACTCTCTTTTTCTTCTTCAATTCCTTAGATCTAGGCTTGTGGTTCTGATTTTTCAAGTTGAAGTGAAGCAATTTGAAGTGTTACTCTTGCAAATTTTCCTCAAGATCTACAAGTGGCGAGTGTTGATCTTCATCTTTTATAATGTGATCTCTTGATAATTTTTGTGGTTTGATTCATTGAGCAAAATTGTTTTTAATTCTATTGATGTTAATTTCTCAAAAATTTGGTGGAATTTTTGTGCTCAATTGAATCAAGACACACAAGGTGTTTGTGGAAAAGTTTGAACAGGAATTTGCCCTTTAGAAATGTGTTTTTTCCTGGTTTTTATAGTGTGCAATCGATTTGCACTCTACTGCAACCGATTGCACGGGCCACGTTTTAAAAAAATTTGAAAAAATAACAGTGTGCAATCGACTTGCATCCTGCTGCAATCGATTGCACAGAGGCAGAATTGTGATTTTCACTTGTTTTGGATATTTACTCTTCTTTTACTTCATTCTTTTGATGGTTGCCTTGGATTGTAGTCTTGTACACCTAATTCCTCTTTAATCTCAATGGACTTTGGGTGTTGATGAGGTTGGAGAAATGTATTGGTGATTCAAATCTATCAAAGGATTAATTATAATTAATTCATGGTGCTTTGAGTCAACAATATATTTTGTGCCTTAATCCACCAAGATGAGTGATTGAACTTAAAGATGGAAGAAATTAGAGAAGATAATCCAAGTTGATCTATCATTCTTGTTATTTTATATGTGTTAACGAACATTAGAAGATGATCTACATATAATTCTTCTTGTTTACTTTTTCAACACATACATCACCATTGACCGGCCTCGTTGTAGGGTGGCTTCTACATAAGTCACTTGGCGATTGCTTAACATAGCGCTACATTGCTTATTCTTCATCTTATTTTCTTTTATCTTGAATCGAAAAGTGATCAATTGGTGGCATGAACTTCAATGTTCTAACATAATCCCCAAAAGATGACTTGAGCTTTGATTTTGGTTCAACACTTCTGGCGCTTGTCGTGTGGTCGCGTTGATTTCTAATTAAGCTTCTGGCAAGTTTCCACTAACCTTGTCCATTTGAAATTCTCAATCATCTTTGATCAAGTGATGTGATAATTCCAAAACCAGTGATATACTTGACAAAAAAACAATTGAAACTTGTCATGTGGCCGCGTTGATTCTATCAAGCTTCTGACAAGTCTTCATGTGTAAGTTTCAAGATGGTCACCTTGCTAACGGCTAATTACTAACAACTCGATGATATACTTGACAAGTTTCAAGATGGTCATCTTGCTAACATTTATTAATTGCTTTTTATTTTTTCGCTCATTACTTTCCGCATTTACTTTTATGCTCTTTATTTTTATGCACTTTAATTTTAGCATTTACGTTCCATGCCATTTTTTCTTTGCTCACTTGCGCATTTTATTTTCTTGTCATTTTTCCTTTGCTCACTTGAGAATTTTATTTTCTTGTTATTTTGAATTTGCTCACTTGAGCTTTATTTTTCTTTTCACAACACTTAATAATTCAACCTTAAACATAAAAAACATTTAATTGGACTTGGTTACTATCCCTATGCTCGGAGCTTGATCTTTGGACTTAGGATTAGGACCTCTACCTAAGTTTGGAGATTTATGTGCCCTTGGTGTTATTCTGTCTTGTCTGGTTATTATCTTTGTATGCAGGTTATGCTATTATACTCGATTAAGAGTGAATTTTCTCAAAATACAACTGTTACTCTGCCCGTTTTTCTTAAGACAAGAGTTCACCTAAAAGCATTGACTTATCCGAAGCTTGATTTTTTTTGTCTGATTATTTGTTGTTTATGTGGTAATTCAAAGGATGGGATATGGTATTGGCTCTTGATGTCAAGTACTAGTCTTCTCACCGGTTAGATCTTTCTTTACTCTTACCTTCTACTTTATGTACATAGGTTAGCCTCTTCATCTCCTCCCCAATCTTTAATTTTCAAAATATTCCCTCTTTTTTTTCAAAGGATTCTTGTTTTCAAAACTTGGACTTAGGTCCATGAATTTTTTCAAACTTATTTTCTTAATAAACTTCCAATTCATTTAATAATACTTTGACTTTTCTTTTCATAAAACTAATAAACACCTAACCTTATTCAAATTTTTTGAGCTCTTTGTGGCTTTTCTAAAACTAACATTTTCTTAAAATCAACCAACACACAATTTTGGTCTTTTTTATCCGAACTACTTTGTTTTGATTTCAATATTGCACATTGTTGGTATGTAGGCCTGGAACTCATTGGAAGTTCTATCAAACCAAAAATTATAAAAAACTACTTCTTTTCTCCCCCCACAATCCATTTTGTACATACACTTTTTTAGCACACATATACAAATTTTCAAAAAGGTTCCTCCAGAGTACCGTAGATGCTTTGGGTGCCTAACACCTTCCTTTTGCATAACTAACCCCCGGTCCCAAATCTCTGATCTTTTTTTTTTAGGATTTTATTCGCTCTTTTTCCTAGTCCTTTGCCGCTACAATTTATTCTAACTGTTGTTTGTTGTTGTGATGTGGAAGAGAGTAATGGTTGTAAGAGGCAATGGTGCACTTGCTAATGCATTACAGGCTCAGGATTAAGCAATGTAGAATCAGCTTAACGCTGGTGGGAACAATGGAACTCGTGCTTTGGAAAATTTCCATAGGAACGATCCACCTACATTTAAAGGGGAGCATGATCCTGAAGAAGCACAGAAGTGTTTCAGGATATTGAGAGGATTTTCCAGGATATGGAGTGTTCGAATGCACAGAAGGTGCGTTATGGTACGCACGTGCTGGTAAGAGAAGCTGATGACTGGTGGGTTTCTACTCGCTAGAGATTGGAAGGTATAAGTGAAGTTATTACTTGAGCTGTGTTTCGTAGGGAATTCTTGGTGAAGTATTACCCAGAGGGTGTCCGTGGAAAGAAGGAGATTAAATATCTAGAACTGAAACAAGGAGATATATTGGTGACTGAGTATGTTGCCAAGTCTGTAGAGTTGGCAAATTTCTACCCTCATTACTCTGAAGCGACAACTGAATTTTCTAAGTGTGTGAAGTTTGAGAATGGCTTGCATTCTAAGATCAAGAAAGCCATTAGATATTAGAGGATATGTAAGTTTCCTGACTTGGTGAACAGTTGCAGAATCTATGAAGAGGACAACGAAGCTCACTACAAGATTATCACTAAGAAGAGAGGCAAGCAGAAACAACATCGTGGAAATCCTTACAATGCTCAAACTAACAAGGGAAAACAGAAAGTTGTTGATGGTAGAAGACCAAGTGGGAGAGGTGCTCCTGCTGATAACGTGTGTTTCAGGTGAAGAAAGCCTGACCATCGAAGTAATGTAAGTACTGAGGGGGCGAAGAGATGTTTCTGTTGTGGTAAAGTTGGAGAGGTCTATATATGAGAACATCATCATTGTCAAAAGGTTATGAATACTATGCAAAATAAGAAAGGAAAGAAAGGTTTGTTTCCTATTAAAATCGATCTCACTAAATTTTATGATAAGCTCAACTAGGATTTTATTTGGCAAGTGTTAAATGAGATATTGATACCTAAAGTTATGGTTAACATTATTATGCATGTTATAACAAGTGTTGAAACAAGTGTTAACTGGCATGGTTCTAGAGGCGAATCCTTCTGTTCGTAGCCTGGTATTATACAAGGAGATCCCATATCTCCCTATCTTTTGCTCTTATGTATGGAAAAACTTTCTCATTTGATTGAGCATGAAGTGAGGAACAAAACTAGGCATGTGATTCAAATGGAAAAAATGGTCCTCGGATCTCTTATCTCATGTTTGCATATGATCTTTTGCTAATTGGAGAAGCTTAAGAATATAATATGATGACTGGAAGCATAATATACTTTTTTCATATAATATAATATAATAAAAGACTAATATACTTTTTTCGAGCAATGTGACTGGAAGCATAAAACTAACGGTGCTTCAGATTTCTGGGTTTAAATAAACTACTCAATTTGGAAGGTATCTTGGATTACCCCTTAGTGGTAAAGTGTTGGGGAGAGTTCATTATCAATATTTGGCGAATCAGATGGAAAGAAGGCTCGTGACACTACTACAAAAAAACATCTAACATCGATGCGAAATGTGTTTGATGTCGGTTATGGAAAAGAGGTAAAGAAAAGTGTCATAAAGGTTACTCATTATCACCTGGATATTAAAAGGATTGTGGGGGAAGTTAAATATACGTGGGTTTGATTCCCAACATCATCATTTTTATTATTTTCAAAATTGGATGACACGCCCAATATTACAAAACCATATTACATAATACATAACCATATTTTGCAGATTCCTAAAACAGAGACATTGTACATTTTCCAAATTCCTCAATCTAAAACAGAAATATTCATTGATTACACCAAATACAAACCCAAAATAACACACACTTTATAATTTTACATCAAAATTAAAACAAATTATGAAGAAACAAAAGTAATAAACCATTTACTTACTAGTTTTCTCTTAATCCCTCTTCATGATCACGACAAATAACATGCACATCATCTATATTATTTTCTTCATACGATTGACGTACACATGTTGTTAAACAATGAGAAGTCTCATAGTTAAAATCTTGATTTTCATCAGTGCTATCAGGAAGATGTTTTCCTTGAAGAAAAATCGACCATCAAGTGTTAGATGGATCAGTGACATAAAAAACTTGTTTTGCTTGGTTTTCCATGATGAATGGTTCTTTCTTGTAACTTTCCTTTTGACGATCAACCCTTGTGAATCTTGAAATTCATCGGTTTCTACACTATTTTTACTGTTAATCCATCTGCACTTAAATAAAGGCATTTAAAAAGAAATATAGTTGTTCTGTAGATTGGCAGCAATTTTGGTGAAACATTCTGCTCAGGAAATGCCATGAAGAATAACTTAATTTGTGAAGCAAAATGTATCAGTGGGTTTTATGAAGATGTCAAATAAGATGTCTTGACATGTGCTATAGAACTGAACTGGTTTTTCAGCTCATAAACGTTACGAGTCAGTTTGTTTTAATTGTATGCTCGAAGTAAGCAAAGCCTTGTAATGCTCTACTGCAACATTATTAGAGAGCTTTTATCCTACTTTCATGGAGAAAGTAAAGGACATGTAAAATACTGCATGTGAAGAAATTCATGGGCCAACCCTAGTCTTACTATTCATACAAAAAGGAAAGCTAACCCTACTTGTAGAGTTAGCCACACTGAAGAAAGTTGATTGTACTGTGTTTAAGTTTTAGGTTTTAAGTATCTGTTAATTGTTCCTTGTGATCCACTCTAGTATTTTTTAATACTTGAGGTGGACGTTAGTTGAGTTGCAAGTTTTTAATCATCTATAAGCTTTGAAGCAATGATGGTTATGTGTCATCGAAGTGTGTCTTCAAGTCTTTGTTATTGTTATTATCACCATGTGTGATTGAGGGGTAGTGAGAGGGATTTCTCATATCTAAGAGGTTCTTAGGTAGAAGGGTCATTGGATAGTGATTAAGTGAGGGGTGGAAATGGGGAAGTTTAAATCTAAATTAATACTACTAATAGTGGGCTTCATCCCTGGCTTGGTAGCCTCCACACGTAGGTGTGATTGCACCGAACTGGGTGAACAATTTACTTGCGTCATTTTAATTTACTGCAATTAGTTTTCTGTTGTTACTTGTTCAGGAAACAAATATTAGTGTCGTGACATCACCTTCTACATCTCATATCTTATACCAGAATTTCAATAGTCAATCTTCGAAACCTTCTCAATGATCCCAAAGTACGTTCTAGATGCTAGTATTATATTGTTATCTTTGGAACTAGAAAAGTACATGGATTCAGCCTACAACCATAACACCTCTATTTTGCATGGTATTAGAATCATCCTTTGATTTTGTATAGAACAAATATTTTATAATGCCGTATGCACTTCAAGTAATTACGTTAAACTTAGGCATGCATGAAAAACATTTGCATTTATCTGATGCGTCACTCTCTTTATAAATAATTTCATCAAACCTGTCTATGAAAGTTCTATTATGCTCCATCAACAACCATTTTTCATTCATCTGGGAATATTTTTCACTTATAAGAGCTTTTTGCGCGGTCAAGTAAGAATCAAATTCACTAAGGTTATTCAATATATATACAAATATGCCTGAAGAACTGCTTGTCGACTAAATGTCTTAACATTTAAACCTTGAACAACTCTACCATCATAAAATCTACTATGACGAGACTCGGGAACTCCTATAAACTTCGCATCTGACAAATAGTTTTTACAAAAACTCAATAGCTTCATCTGTGACGTACCTTTCTATGATCTAAGCTTCTGGACGGTAATGATTTTTTGTACACCCTTTTCAAATATTCTTGTAACGCTCTACCGAATACATCCACTGTAAATAAACTGGACCATAAATTCTAATCTCCCTGACTAGATGAATAACTAAGTGAAGCATAATATCAAAGAATGATGGAGGGAAAACATCTCTAATTGGCACAAGAGAGTTACAGCTTCGTGTTCCAATTCAGCTAAATTTCCAAGATCTATAACTTTACTACATATAGCATTGAAGAATAAGCATAATATGGTTATAGTCACCCTTACATTTCTTGGTAAGATGCCACATATAGCCATTGGTAGAAGTTATTTCACCAATACATGTCAATCATGAGATTTTAAGCCAATTAATTTGTGATCATTCTCTGACACAAGTTTCTTCATGTTTGATGAGTACCACTGGGGAACTTTGATACGCTGCAAATAATTGCAATTTTTTTTCCTTTTTAGACAAAGTGTGACATGCTCGGGGAAAATAAGTTCTATTTGCTACTTCTTTTAAGGACAATTCTTGCCGTATATCCATCACAACCATATCTTCGTTGGATTTCTTAGTATCTTTTGTCTTGCCTTTAACGTTGAGAAGCGTTTCAATCAAACTATCACATACATTTTTTTCCACGTGCATCACATCAAGACAATATCTTACATCAAGATTGGACCAGTATGGAAGATCAAAGAACATCAACCTCTTTTTCCAATAATTTTTCTCCATGAGCTATTTTTGTTTCTTTCCAAAGACAACTTTAATATGTTGTTGTCTTCCATAAACATCTTTTCTGGTTATGGATTTTGGAGTGATACCAAACTCATGCTCTCCATTAAAATCCTTGCACAATCTATGATTGGATGATTAGGTCTTAGAAAATATTTGATGCCCAAGATAAACTGTCTTTTTTACTTTTGGTAATTGGTGGTGACATGTATCAACTTCACATATAGGACAAACTTTATGACCCTTGACGTTGTATCCAGAAAAAATATCGTATGCAGGAAAGTGATTCATTGTGAAAAACAATATGGAACACAACTTAAATTTATCATCTGTATATGCATCATCAACATCAACACCTTCCTCCCACAAAAGTCTTAAATCTTCAATCAATGGCGATAAATAAACATCTATGTCAATTCCTGATTGTTTTGGACCCGAAATCACCATCGATAGCATCATATACTTGCACTTCATGCACAACCATAGAGATAGGTTGTAAATTAAGAGAAGAATAGACCATGAAGTATGTTTAGTACTCAAATTACCAAAATGTTTTATTCCATCGGTGGAAAGTTCGAGCCTAAGGTTCCTCGGTTCAAGGGAGAAATTTGGAAACAAGGAATCAATTTTCTTCCATTGCAACGAATCAGGTACATGGCAAATTTTTCCATCACATATTTTTTCATCTACATACCATCTAGTATTCTTTGTGTCACTAACATTAGTAAACAATCTCTTGAACCTTGTAATTATCGGTAGGTACCACATCACCTTGATGGGAACACCCTTGGTAATTTCACCATCGTCATCATTAATATCATTGTCCTTCGGTTTGTAGCGTGTTACCCTACACCTCAGGAACCCGTTCAAGTTTTCAAACTCTTTCATATATAAGATGCAATTATTACGACAAGAATGTATTTTGACATAGTCCAAACCCATTGAACATGATATCTTCTTGTCCTCATAAGTACGATTTGGCAAAATACTACCTTCATGAAGCATTTCTTTCAACAGTTCAAGCAATTCAGTGAAAACTTTATCCACCCACCTCTTACCTTAAGATTAAATAGTCTTAACACAACTGACAATCTTGTAAAACCTTTACATCTTGGGTAGAACAAATCTTCCGTGTATCTTCGCAAAGTATCTAACATACTAGATTTCTTGAAATCATTTACTCCAATATCATGAATGATGTCTTCTAGATTATCAGTCATACTTTCATCATCTTCAATTGTTTGTGACAATGGTCTATTTTTTCTCCCTTCGCCATGCCATACCCATTTCATATAATTTTGAATAATTCCATCACAACCATATTGATTGAATATAACATCCCTTAGATGTTTATTCGTATTATAGCATTTCATACAAGGACACAAAAAAATATCATTGTTGTCAGGAAGGTATTTTTTTCCCGCGAAATCAAGATATTGTAACAATCCATTCTCATACTCGCTATTTAATTTATTGGCTTTCATTCAACTATGATCCATAATCACATAAATCTTATGAAAATAAAATAAAAAATAGTACAAAAATAAAACTTCTCAATAACAACAACAACAACAATTACACAATGCACTCCTTTCAAAATATTGCGGAGAAAAACAAGAACAAGAGTTATGGAGAACAACAAGAACAACAGTAATGGAGAATAGCAAGAATAACAAGAACATATCAGGGAGTTTTTTGGAGAAGAAGTGTTCTTTCGTTGGCTAAGCTCCTTAGAGAAGAAGTGTTCTTTCGTTGGCTAAGCTCTTTAGAGAAAAAGTGTTCTTTCGTTAGGGCTCAAAAATTAAATTAGATGGACACTGAGGGAATAAAAAATATAAAGAAAATTTATCTCGGGTTAAACTAAAAAACCGAGGTAGATTAGCCGGTGTAAAATATATAAAAAGGTGTCTTTTTGGTTGCCAAAAGAATAAAAAGTTAAGGAGTTTTTATCTCGGTTTTCAAAACAACCTAGGTAACATATCCAACGTAAAATCTAGAAAACATAATGACGCCTTTTTGGTTCCATATAAAACATTAAATAGCAGGAGCGGGGAATCATACCTTAAACCCTGAGCATATGTTTACGTCGGTTTTATAAATATCTGAGGTAACAAATTTATTATTATTTTTTAATAAAACAATGTGCCCCGCTCACATGTACCCACAATTTTGTTTTGTACATTGTGAAAGCTTCGTCATGAAAATCGTTATTTGTTGTATTGCAGTTTGAAGGACTAACATTTTATCTTTTGCAGGTAGAATTACTCTAGCGAAGAGTGTTATTGAAGCAATCCTAGCGTATGCTATGATGACTAATGTGTTGTCGGTGGCGTGTGTTGAAGGGCCTTTCGATCCAGGTGCACACATATTCTTAAACATGAAGGAATGTGAAGATGCCATGGGATTGAATAATAAGTTTAAGGGACAATTTAAAACCTCTGAAATTGTGGTTTGGATTCCTCCGCATAATAATTGGGTGAAGTTGAATACTAACATAGTGTGTAAAAATAACAATCTTGCTGGTTATGGAGGAGTTATTAGAGATGAGAAAGGTAGATGGTTAGGTGGTTTTCGAAGTATATGAGGCATTGTAATCCCTTAATATCTGAATTATGGGGTTTCTACGAAGGCCTTGAGCTTAGTTTTAGTCTTGACTATAGGAGGGTTGAAGTTAATATGGACTCTACTATGGTGGTTAAGGCTATTGATGACGGTGGCTCGAGAATTAGTAAAAGCGTGACGATTATTTCTCAAATCTGAAAGCTTATAGACAAGCATCAGAAGGTTCGTGTGCTACATTCCTTTACAGAAGAAAATAAATGTGTGAATGCGCTTGCGAGTTTTGGTTGTTCCTTAGGCCTGAATACTATGTATCGCAATTCAGTGACAGATTGGTTAATGAGCCTGTTAGATAAGGATGCTAGAGGTGTTTCATCCTTTAAAGTGGTGTCTAATTAGTCTTATTTTTGTCTTGTGCCTTTAACACTCTTTATAATAAAAAATCAATAATAACAAATTAATTTTTTTTTATTTTAAAGTTTATTAGGTTTGAAGTTAACTCTAATCCCATCATTTATGTACTTAGATTTTTTAATATTTCATGGGCTTTGATCCATTTTTTGATTAAAAAAAGAAAAGAAACGAAAAGTGAGCGTTATATGCACGCTCCTCAGACAAATATGAATATTGTCTATTTTATTAAGAGCATCCACATCCATGCCATCTAAATTGGTGATATACATTGATCCCACTTAATTTATTATATTTCTTCACACTTTTCAATTATTTAAACTATTTCACTATATTTTCTAAACATCCATACTACTCATTCAAAATTTTAAATTGGGTCCCACTAATCATTCAATATACTCCATCTCAACATCTTATTTGATTAATATTTAAAATATGTCATTACTACGTACTAACAGAAAGCAACGTGGTTTATAAATAATTGTGCAATTGAATTAAATTAATATTATTTTCTGACCCAAAGTTGTATTACATAGTTAAGATACCATCGATGTGGATGCTCTAAGTTCCTACACATTTACCAATGTTACTGTGTCAAAGGTATTTAGATATTTGAGATTTTTAAACGTTCTTTGATTTACAACGTTTTTAATGAAACACACGCTCCTACAATAAAGTGGCTCATATTTAATATTAAATAATTCATTTTGTCAAAGAAAGAAAAGCTTGCAACGATTATATTTGAGAAAAGCATGCAATAATTAATTTTTATATAATATATTATGGGATTGAGTATAACTCATTTTAATTTGTTTATGAATTAGATATATATTTGAGAATTGTAGATGAATTGTGTAACTAAATGAAAAGTCTCATTTAAAGAATCCAAATGAATATCATGTATGTGGTGCTCTAAATTTTTTAATTGTGGGACTAGAATGTGTCAGAGATAGAAAGCATATTTGCATCTACATTATGTACTCGAAATCTAACCAAAGATTGAGGGGTGTGCTTGTTTCACGGATATAAAATATATTTTTAGGAATGTGATATGGAAAAGACGATAATACTATGTTTGTTTCAAGTTTTTTAAAATTATTTCCGAATACTTTTTTGTTTCCAAAAATTAGTTTACACATGTTTTTTCGCTCATTTATTCTAATGTCTAAAGGGTGAGAATATAAGATTGTCATGAGAATAAAGTTAACCAACAATAACTACCCACTAATATTCACATTAATATTTATTTTTATTTTTTATAATTTTAAAATCAACTAAAATGCGTAAACATTTTCATAAAAAATTATTTTTACCAAGCACAGAGTTAGGAATCTTATTTCTAAGAAATAATTTCCAAAAATAAAATTTCATAATTTGAAACAAACTCACCTTGAATTCTGCTGGCCCCACACTATTCTTAGCATTGTGTTTTCCTTCCCACAATAAACTTGCTTTGAAGTAACTTTTTTTATTTACTCATAATTTTTAGCTTTCTATTTTTCAGTACACAAATATTGTGTGTTTAATTTAAATTATTTATAAATTGTAGAATAATAATGAAATAAACATTTTGAATTTTCTATTTTTTTCTTCTCATTTTCTCTCCTTCCTCTCTATATCTTTTTATTTCATTCACTCTCTTAATTATATTTTTTGTTTTTTAATAATAAAAAGAGATAGCGAGTAAGAGAGATATCTATTATTTAAATATTAATAAAAAAATTAAATATTTTTTTGCAAAGAATATGCTTTAAATTAAAATACAGTACACTAAAATTATATTTTTCTTTTATATATTATTATAGATATACTCAAAATTTTACAAATTTTAATAATATTAAAGATATAAACATTTTATTTTTGTTGACATAAATATACATTATAACTATTTTATATTGCAAAAAAATAATATTAAACTAATTTATTATTTTAAATATTAAAAAATGTATTTAATACAAATAATTAAATAATTATTCATTTTCATACAATTTAACATACAATTCTCGTTAATATTCATAACATATTCTTTCAAGATAGTTGTTATTACAAGTAGATGTTTTGGGTTTCAAAATTTGTTTACGTGACAATAAATACTTCAAACTCTATTATATTTTAAATTAAAATTAATATTATTTAATAAATATTAAATTGATTGATTTTATTCTTCATTGTAAAAAATTAAATAAAACAAGACCTAAATGTATTTTTAATTCCTCAATAATAAATTAATTACTTAAAATTTATATAAAAATATTAATTCAAAATAAGTTCATTATTCAATCAAAATATATATTTTTTTTAATTTTAATATTTTATTTTATAATTAATTAATATTATAATTTTTTTTAATATGATAGGACAAAATTGTGTGACGTGGCGTCATGTAAGCTCTACCAACTCAGTTCCACATCATAAACAATATGTCACCTATGCAAATCTAAAGGGGACTTAAAAAAACCTAGGAAAGAAATATATAGAGGGAAAAAAAACTGATTTTTTTTCAAAAGAAGACTACAAATTTAAAAAATGAAAAAAAAATCAAAATAGAGACTTATAGTACATTTAAGTCATAAAACAAATAATATAATTATATTTTTAAGAGGTTTTATAAATTTCAAAAAGTATATTATTTAAAAATATTATTATATCTATATTTTAAATAGGTCACACTTAAGATTTTCTAAGTCAAAAAATATATTAAACATTTCTTAAATGATAATATTAAAATTACTATAAAATTAAATATATCAACAAGTATACAACATGACTTTAATATTTATATAATAAATATTATAGTTAAGTATAATATTTTAAATTTTAAGGGGATATTTGTAACACTTGAAGTCGAAGAGGGCGATGAATTGTCGCCACATTTTGAAGTTGCATCGGAAAGAGATTGCATGATTGAAGGAAGATTTATCAAAATTGATATATACTATCTATATATCACTAAGATGCATATCCTAACATATAAGAATTCCATTATTAAAGAGGATTAATTTGAAGTAGTATTTGGATGAATGACCTTCTAATAAGTTTCTCAGTTAGAAAATATTATATTCAGATCTCTAAAATACGTTGTGGTTCGAGGATGAACCATGCAAAAGTTGATGAACATGTAACACTCGCGGTCAAAGAGAACGAGGAATGGTGCCCATATTAATCCTGAGATTGTGTAATGAAGAGAGCGCATAGTTGAAAGGAGACTTATAAAGATTGATATGTAATTCTTATACAAATTAGATGCATCTTTTTAGTAGTCTAATAATTGTTTGCAATAATATTTAAATAGATAATCTTTTAAAAAGTTAAATTTCTCAACAAAAAAAACGTGCAAATAGAGACAAAATATAATAAAAAAATTCGTATTAATTTTGAGATTAATTTTAAAAACAAAAATATAATAAAAAGACTCGTATTAATTTTGAGTGATTTTGGAGCATTATGATACTCGCCCCCACACAAATATGTAATTAGGAATTAGAATTCTTATCTTTATAATTTAAAACTACTATAAAATTTTCAAGATTGATATTAAAATCTAGTCTAACTTGGTGAATGAATAAAATTGTGGTTTCTAGAAGGTAAAAGTGTTGGTTCTGGATCTCTCCAATTTATATTTTGGTTCTGTCCTTTCATCTTTATCTTAGCCATTCATTTACATAAGTTTATCTTTCCAAAACAACTTCATTTTTTAAATTAATTATGAACCCTTGGATATAGGACAGGGGGGACAGTATGAGAAAAAGAACAGCAAATGATCCATTTTCAAAAGTCTTGCATTTTGCGGATGATATTGACGTGTCAAGTTTTGAAAAATAGATGTTAAACTATATGTAAATTAAAAAATTTACGTATATTTTTCACAGTTTTTTAAAATGAATTTTATATAATACATATTTTTAATTAAAAAAAAAATTTAAAGAGTGTAAATAGAACATTACTTTAAATATTTCCATTTTTTGCTATGACTTTCTTAAATATTTAAATTTTAAAATATTATTAAAATATGAAGCTATTATAAAAACTTTTTTTTATAGAAGTTGATTTTGAGATATGTATATGTATTTAATATGATTTAACTCGATATGTATGTAACAAAAATTTTACACACATTACACAAAAATTAATTTTAAAAATATTTTACTATCAATTTTAAAAGGTTTTTATACCCAAAACTAGTAACAGACCCGTACTCCTGCACGGGTATATTTGTTAAGTTGTTGAACGAATTGTAATGAATTGAAAACAATGAAAAATAGGGTGAATGCTTGATTGTAGAGTAGATAGATAGATTTGTTTTGATATTTATAATATTGAATGATAAATATAATTATATAAATAATTAATGATATTCAAATGCTTTATAGAGTAGATAGATAGATTTGTTTTGTATAGTAAATTTTTATTCAAATGCATATTGAAAGATATTTATCAAAAATAATTTTGCGTGAGTTTAACTGATCGTGTCCCGTTATAAATTTATTTAATACGATATAGATTTTATCTAAATATACATGTACATTTGAAATGAGTTATTTAATTATAAAATGAATAATAATAATTTAAATTTAATTTAAATATTTGAAAAAAAGTAGATTTTGGGTCTCAAATAAAAAAATATTAATTAAAATAAAATGAAATGATAGTGCCCCGTGAGAAAAATAAAAAAAAATTGAATTTTGTGTCTCAAATAAGTATAATGTTAACTAAAAATTTGAAGAGGAGTAAGAAGTTGCAACTTCTGAAGAGGAGTCAGAAGTTGCAACTTCTGAAGAGGAGTCCGAAGTTGAGACTTCTGAAGAGGAGTCAGAAGTTACGACTTCTGAAGAGGAGTCAGAAGTTGCGACTTCTGAAGAGGAGTCAAAAGTTGGGACTTGAGAGAGTCAAGTTGAAACAGAAGAAGTTGCAACGTCTGAAGGGAAGAGGAAAGATTTGAAAAATAGAGGCACACGTGTCTTTTGATTGTGGAAGGAGTGAGTAAAATGTTAGTGAACTGTGTGTTTGTATAGAGAGGATGATAATGAAAAGTGAGGGACACATGTGTTGTTTTGAGTTGCTAAGAAGTGAAAATAATTTGTGCCTTTATGAATAGACAAATTAACCCTTTTTGACATGTAATTTTCAAAATAGAAAAGAGTATTTTTGGTGTAATGGTGATATCTTTCTTTAATGGCTAGATAGTATATAGTAGACTTCTGAAGAGGAGTCAGAAGTTGCAACTTTTGAAGAAGAGTCAGAAGTTGCAACTTCTGAAGAGGAGTCAGAAGTTGTAACTTCTGAAGAAGAGTCAGAAGTTGCAACTTCTCAAGAGGAGTCAGAAGTTGAGATTTCTGGAGAGGAGTCAAGTTGAGACTTCTGAAGAGGAGTCGGAAGTTGCAACGTCTGAAGAGGAGTCAGAAGTTGCAACTTCTGAAGAGGAGTCAGAAGTTGCAACGTCTAAAGGGAAGAGGAAAGATTTGAAAAATAGAGGCACGTGTGTCTTTTGATTGTGGAATGAGTGAATAAAATGTTAGTGAAGTGTGTGTTTGTATAGAGAGCATGATAATGAAAAATGAGGGACACGTGTGTTGTTTTGAGTTGCTAAGAAGTGAAAATAATCCGTGACTTTATGAATAGACAAATTAACCTTTTTTGACATGTAATTTTTAAAATAAAAAAGAATATTTTTGATGTAATGGTGGTATTTTTCTTTAATGACCAGATAGTAGATAAACGATTTTATCAAAACAGTGTATTCTGTGTCTTAATTTAAGTTTAAAAAATGTCAAATTTGTAAAAGTTATGAAAAGTACTGTACGAAAGAAAAAAGGACGAAAATACTACACGTTTATTGGGTCCGAGGTGTTTCAATGTTTCTAAATTCAATCAATAACGTATTATTGGTTAGTTAGTAATTAGCAAAGTCAAATCCAAAATATGTTAGATTTCATTCCAAAAACAAAAATCCAAGAATACTATTAAGTAACAGAGATACATTGAACGTTAATTTGATAGATTTGTTTGTCTAATAGAACTACTAGGGTTTAATATAAGTGGTACTATATCTTAATCAATGTTTAGTTATATGACATATTCTCTAAAAAAATATCAATATTATTAAAGGACAAAAGCTTATGATTTTTTTAGTTGTGTGATACTTATTATTTTTAATAAAAAAATAATAATTGTATTTAAATATTATTTAAAAAATAAAAATAGAACAAAATTATATTTGTATAAGTGAAAATTATATATTTGTGATATTTTTAATAAAAGATAGTAAAAACTACACCTAAAAAATTATATATAAATTTTTTTATTATAAATTTAAAAATTCAAAATCATTTAATAATTATAGAGACTGATTATATTAATTATACAATAAATTTTTAGATTTATTTTTGAAAAAGTAAATTTAAGTATTATATTTCTTAAATCACGATACACAAAATTATATCCTGCTACAACTTTACATGTTGGAAGATACTAAACATAAATAAAAATGAATAAATAAAAATGATTCAAAGTTAAAGTGAATATTTTAGAATTATAAATAATATTACTTACGTAGTAGAAATACTTATCTTTTATTTTTGTGTTCTTGCTAGAAAAACTCTATATATGATTTTAAAAGTTTCAGAGACTCATACAAGGGATGCATGACTTCTAAGTTAGGGATCTAATTTACCCCGCATATGGGAGCCCTTAGATATGGTGTAAGAGATCTCTCTTGAGCGTGTAACTAAGAGAGAGAATGAGAGAATGTCCACTCCTCATGGCCATAAGGCCTCTTTATATAATATGGTCATCACTAAGGTTCATGATGACATAACCGTCCATTAATACTCGTAACCGATTACTAATAACTTGTAACGTCCGTAACCGCTCTCTAATAGGTTCCGTAACAGAAACCAACCCGGTCTGGTACTACTCGGCCAGCACAGGTCGGCCGCGAATATACGTCTAGCACGTCCGACCTAAGTACCCGACTCCGACCTTGGGGTCTCGCCGAGGTGCTGCCCGGTTATCAACTAGTAGACCCATCTCGGTCTCTATTTATCACTCCTAGCCCTGCCAATATATTTTATGTATGATCATAAGCCCCCCGAGCATATGGTTTCTAGATCTTGAAGCCTTATGGTCGATTTAATAGAAACATAAATTTTTGCCCCGGGCCGAACTTTCAATACTGAACTATGCCTTAGCGTGAATTTTGTTTGAACATGGTGGTTACCATTTTTTCGATTTTAAGGCAAGCATTACTTCGTGGGAGTAGGTTTTTTAGAACAAAAACTTCTTGAAAGCTACTTTTAATATAAACACAATCCTCTGTTTGTTTAACCGACCTTATTATTATCCCGGCATGCAACGTCTAGATTTTGTCAGGCTACAGGTCGTAAATTTTAGACTGTATTTGATAATATTTATTATTTGTAGGAAGACCAGCCCCCAAGTATTTTTTTCGAGGTTTTGCCAAGTCGCATTTTATCAAGTTTTCAAAAATTCCCCCAAGGCTTGAAGTCGAGTTGTGGAAAAGCGTCGGGCTGAGTCTGACACTGATCCAAGCAAAGTATCCTGAACCAAGGTTTTGGTACAGAGCCCCTGGCAGGTTGATCCGAGTCGGAACAGAGCATTGGCGAGGTTGAAACCTTGTTTTTGGTACAGATCCCCTAGCAGGTTGATCCGAGTCGGAACAGAGTCTTGGCGAGGTTGAAACCTTTGGTACAGACCCCCTAGTAGGTTAATCCGAGTCGGAACAGAGCCTTGGCGAGGTTGAAACCTTATTTTTGGTACAGAGCCCCTAACAGGTTGATCCGAGTCGGAATAGAGCCTTGGCGAGGTTGAAACCTTATTTTTGGTAGATAGCCCCTAGCAGGTAGATCCGAGTCGAAACAGAGCCTTGGCGAGGTTGAAACCTTGTTTTTGATACAGAGCCCCTAGCAGGTTGATCCGAGTCGGAACAAAGCCTTGGCGAGGTTGAAACCTTGTTTTTGGTACAGATCCCCTAACAGGTTGATCCGAGTCAGAACAGAGCCTTGGCGAGGTTGAAACCTTGTTTTTGGTACAGATCCCTTAGCAGGTTATCCGAGTCGGAACAGAGCCTTGGCGAGGTTGAAACCTTTGAAGGTTGTTCCGAGTAGGAACAGGGCCTTTAAGGTTGTTCCGAGTAGGAACAAAGCCTTTGATTTGGTTCAGAGCCTCTAGTAGGTTGATCCGAGTTGGAACAAGGCCTTAGTGAGGTTGAACCGTCTAGGCAATACATAAGAGATTATTTGTTCTAAGATGCCTCTTTGTCCACACAAGGGAGTAGGACGACACTCTTATTTTTAGATGTCACTAACATTTTTTACAACCGGCAGAGACATTTAGCTCGCCTTATACAATGATATTTTACACAATCTTTAATCTTTATAAATTTGTAACTATCCAATCTACCAGGCTTTTCGTTGATCTTCTGTAATGTTTCACGGTGGGCGCCAAATTTTCTTACTAGAAAAACTATATATATGATTTTAAGGGATTCAGAGGCTCATTCAAGGGATGCATGGCCTCCAAGCTAGGGGTCTAGTTTACCCCGCATATGGGAGCCCTTAGATATGGTGTAAGAGACCTCTCTTAAGCGTGTAGCTAAGAGAGGGAATGAGAGAATGTCCACTCCTCATGGCCATAAGGCCTCTTTATATAATATGGCCATCACTAAGGTTCATGATGACATAATCATCCATTAATACTCGTAACCGATTACTAATAACTTGTAACGTCCGTAACCGCTCTCTAATAGGTTCCGTAACAGAAACCAACCCGGTCTGGTACTACTCGGCCAACACAGGTCGACCGCGGATATACGTCTAACACGTCCGACCTAAGTACCCGACTCCGACCTTGGGGTTCCGCCGAGGTGCTGCCCGATTATCAACTAGTAGACCCATCTCGGTCTCTATTTATCACTCCTTGCCCGAACAATATATTTTATGTATGATCATTTTGAATCAAGAAAATTGTCTAACAAACATAACATCAGATGATTTTTTTCCACCTTATGTTTTTCTAACGTATTACGCAAAATTCCAAAAATATCCTTAAAATTGAAACTATATTTCTGGTGTGCATTCACACACTTTAATCAATAAAATTTATTCTAAAAATATATTTCCGATAATTTTCAAAAACATATTTTCAGTTTCTAATAAACAATTTTGCACTTTTGTCTAATCTCTTGCAAGTTGTTTTCTCTTAGAGTCAAATTAATTTATTTTATTTTATTTTTAAAATTATTTCACATCCAGAAAGAGTTTTTACATTACATCTATTTATTTTTTGTTTGATTCTACAAGAAGGGAAGGTTAGAGGTGAAGAGAAAGAGACTGAAGAGAATAAAAATAGTCATATCAGGTGAGAATATATGATGAAGTTTCAAGTTTCTTAATTTATTCAACATTATTATTTTTTATTTTTTTATACTCTACATCATTTTCTCTTTCTTATACCTAATAATTTAATATACATTCAATTTTTACTCACTACAATAATTTTGTTTAATAAAATTCGACATCATATTCTATTATCATTCACAACACACTAAAAATCTAAATATTCACAATAATCAATAAAATTTTACAAAATATTTTATAGGATCACACTATCCTCATTCGACGTGTTAAATATTTTCAATATCAATTAATACACCTCATTAACACCTCATTGCAAACATTCAACTATTGATTTTTTTCAACACCTCCATTATACATAGCTTAAAAAAAAAGAAAGTATTGTTATTATTACTATTTATAAAGCTATTGCAATAGAAATAATGTTGAAGGTGTTTAAAAGTTATAAATATTGCAATAGAAATAATGTTGAAGGTGTTTAAAAGAAGATGAATATTGTGTATTATATCTATATATACAAGATAGCATGCTGTTGTGTTATTGTTTATTAGTAATCGAAAATATATTTTTGAAAATTTTCGAAAGTGTATTTTCGATTTTTACGTAAGTTCAACTTTAAAAAAAAAAAAATGTATCGGAAGTATATTTTAGATTTTTGAGAACATTTTAAAAAATACATATGTTATGATTTTACGCTATAAGATGAAAAAAGAAATCCCTTAACATAATTATACTATTTTTCTTAGAAAAATAATTATCAATTAACAATGGCCACTACATGAATATACAAAATAATTAATAATGGATAGAAAATTGGATATCAAATAAGAGAAAACATAAATCTATATATACTTACAAATTGATAAACAATCTTATGTTACAATTCTTTTTTTTGTTGAATTAACGTATTTTATTTGTAAGTTTGGATATCATTTGATGTGTGTTGCGTATATTTGAATATTAAAGGGTAAAAAAAATCATACTTTTATAAATTTCTTTCTCCATAAATCTTATGCATATTGTTAAGATACAAGTCAAATTTGTATGTGATTCTTGATATTAAAAATATTTGAGAACACTAAATATAAATTAAAATCATCCTAAAAGATGTAATTACGTGCACCATAATTGTAATATGGTTATGTCAAACCAATTACTACCCCACACAAGATCTATAATACAACTCTTTTGAATTATATAAAATTGATATTGATCATGTTGTAATTGTATCTCGAAGGAGTCTTACATATCTTTGATCATGCTAGTCAATCTTTGTAGTGGATCAGGTTGAGTTACTAGGTCTCAATCTTGTGATGGGGGATGAAGAACTATCTTTCGTCTTGCACCATCCAAAACACATTTTCATATAGGTCTATAGATTTAATTTTGGGTGGGGGAGTATACCCATCAATTTTAATTGCTACATCATAAAAACAAAATGAACTCTTGCATTACAAAACTAGAATCAAATGGAGAATTAGTGGTTGGAAAGGATTATGGTAGATCTGTATTTCCGATGTGGTGGAGAGGGAATGAGCTTTAAGGTTAGCACTCCAAATCTCTCAAGTCAATATGTGAAGGATGATAGTGAATTGAAATTGGGTTAGAAAATTGTGTACATGAATTCTTTGTGCATGTCCTTTTTATAGCGAGGTAGTTATAGCACCGCTATTTGCTAGGTGTGTGATGCAGAGAGTCGTTGGATGAATTATAATTCCCTATGAATTATAATTTGGTCATCCTAGAACAGTTTCTCCTCTAACCCTTTGCTTCTGCATGGTAGAGAAATGGTTTGTCGTATTTGTTTAGCCTTTTGACTTCTACTTCAGCTGCTTTGGAAAGTCAAGAGAACACATTATTGTTTTTTTGGAATTCATGCCTTTAATGTGTTCTATGCTTCAAATGTCTTTTAATAGGTTCCCTCATAATGACCTTTGCGAACCCAAAAACTTGAGTGTTGTGTGTATGTAACTTATTACATTGATGGGGTCTATTCTCCTTAGTATGCCAACACACGAGTATTTAAGTGTTAGTTTCCCATTTATATAAGGTTTATTAGAATATCATGTTTATTAGAATTATTATTTATTTATTTTAAATATAATTTAAATAAAAAATGATCAAGCATTACAATTACTTTTAAAATAATAAATTATTTAAATTAATTATTGATTTTTATTGTTAATATACAATGATTAACCCTGATTGGGTTTGGGAACAGGGGAAGGTATGGTTCTGGGAGGCGGAGTGGGTCTGGGTATGATTAAACCCGCGCCGTCTCCATCCTATTGTCATGCCTAGTGCCTCGGTCTCCCTTAGAATCTGAGAACGACTCTGGTGCTTCTTTCTCTTCTGGTGATTTTTTGATTTTGGAGCTTGGTCTCTTCTTAACGCAGTTAGCCTAGGGATGGCAGCTTGACGTCTCTTTGATATGAAACCCCAAAGGTTTTGCGTAATGCGACAGAACGAGTAGCTCTAGATCCATCCATTAGTGAAAATTATGGAAGCCAAGAATATGGAAATTTAGGAAGTCATAGTTGATACGCTAATTGATCAAGTCAAATCCAATAGATCTCCGTGTTGGATTACGAGAAGTCTTACCCAAATAAACTAAAAAGGTTAGGAACCAATGAATTGAGGATCGAACATGCAATTGTGGAAAACAGGAGAATCAAAAGTAGATTCCCACAAAAAATGCCATTTTTTATTACATAATGAAAATTGAATAGAGAATTAGTGGATATGAATGATTGTGATGAACTTGAGCTTCAGATGTGGAAGAGGGTGCTGACCTTTAAGGTTAATACTCCAACACTCAATCATGTATGTGAGGGAGAATAGTGAATGGAATTTGGGTTTGAAAATTGCGTATCTAAATTTTTCACACATATCATTTATATAGTGAGATGGTTATAACAACCTGATACTTCCTAGGCGTGTGATGCGGAGAGTCGTTGGATGTATCTTGAATTTGGATTGTGTGTAATCTCCCATAGGGTAGTTCCCATATGTTGTGAATACTTGAGATGAATTATAATTCCCCTTAAGTGGTCAGATGATGGCCAATCTGGTCGGTCCCGGAACGACAACACAATACACAATTTTAAGAACACAAACATCAAAAACACACAACAAATATTTTTAATTATAAAAACAAAAAAGGAAGTTCCAAAATGAAACTTATACTTACATCAATCACATCTCAGGCCAAACTCTCCCACATAATCACCCTATCTTTTTCTAATCTTTCCTCAATCCTCTCATTCACCCTCTGATCCAACCTCTCCTTTAGATTTTCCTTCATCTTCTCCTCTGATCTCTGATGAACTAGATCTTCAATACTTTCTTGGTGCATCTTTTCACTATTTGAAGATGATTAAAAAAATAACCTCATGCGACGCCCCGTCCAATACCATGGACACACCCACCATGCTTCTTTGTTCCAATCGCATCTACCAATATGTTTTGGTGTTGTTATGGAACAAAGGAACTAACTTTGGCTTTTTCAACCATCAAATCCTACAACACAAATAAAATTTCATTACTAAACTTAATTAACTACAATTAATATTGTTAAAAAAGAATTTGTTTACAATCTTCTCAACAACTACACGTGTAATATGAACTCGCCTTCTAGAATTTGACGTGCTCTCTTCCATTTCTCGTGGCATGATGGTGGAGATTGGATACAATCAAGGCTTAGTGAAGTATCTCCTATCTCTTTTTCTCTATGTTTTTCGTTTTACTTTAATCATTGTCACATCTAGTTTATCATATCCACCACGAGATTATCTATGTGGATATATATATATATATATATATATATATATATATATATATATATATATATATATATATATATATATAATGTTGCCTTATTTTCCTTTCTTCTTTGCCTTAATCAATAAAATTACACATATTACATGGAGGTTTTAAGTTACGCTTTGAATTTGTAATGTAATTTATTGTGAGTTGGGTTTTAAAGCCCCTCAAACATTCACTAGTTTATGAAATCCACTTTTTCCGAGTTTGATACCATCTTTTGGAATCATAAAAACATTCTACATTACATAATAAAGTGGGTATAATATTAAAAAAATATAAATGGTCTTATATATTTGTAAAACAAATCTTGAAAGTTAAAAATTGTTATTACAATTGATTGATAATTTTTGTTGGCAACTTATTTAACAAGATGATGTGACATATTGTGTGACATTCTGGTGCACGCAATACTCATATTATGATACATGATTTGTCTGCATTTAGTTATCAAATCTGTTTCATTTGAGTTTATTTAAAAGGTTGCCTATTGGAAGAAGTTTGTTAATACAAATCAGTTTAGAAAAGATTTGATTAAATCATAAATATGGAAGAAGAAGAAGAAGAAGAGTAGTTAATTGGATATGATTTAATAAAGATATTTGAATTTGATTTAATCAAATATATTTTTAATTAATATTTGATTCCGTTTTATTTAGTCCAAGATTTTCATAAATTAGTTCTTAAAGATATTGATTGAAGATGTAATTAAATCATCCCATGAAGAGATTTAATTGGATTTGTTTTGAGTACAATATTTAGATTTTCATTTAATGAGAAGATTTCCAATCAGTAATAAAGATGGTTTATAGTGCGTTTTTGTTTTGGAAGATATTGTATTTTGAATTCTTTATTTCAGAGCTTGGAATTCAAATTTATAACAAGTATAGAAAATATAGATTCTGTTTTAATGAAGATTCAAAATTGGTTGTATGAAAAGACGCGGAAAGCAACATGTTAAGCATAATATCCCAAACATCACGTCTCGAACTATTTTCTTGGTACACAAGGTTGATTGAAGTATAACTCACACTTTTGAGTCTTGTTTCCTTTTATGTTCAATCAGATAATAAGTGTATTAGAATGTGATTGGATTTTGAACATATTTATCCTAAATTTGTTTTTAGCAAGATTGTATTTTTTGTTCTAATTTGTTCAAGATTTGTATCAACCAATGGTCCCAATCTTCATAATCAAGGTTTGATTAATCATACATGTTTGTGGAAGCTGTGATATGAATTAAATACAATAAGATTGAAGTTTCTATAATCAAGAGAATTGGATTTATTCAAGGTTTGATTAATCAAAGATTTGAAATCAACATGATTGAAGATTGATCTCGTGCTTTTGAAGTTCCTACAAAATTCATGACAAAACCCTAGTGGTATTTTTAGGTGGGTTATTATTGTTATTTAAGAAGACAATCTTCTTTATGAAGATTCAAAACTTCAGAGAAAATATTAACTTTATAAGAGAGTTTTAGTTGAGTATGTAATTTTTTATTATGTACACTCTATTCTTGGGAATTAATTTTAAATTTGCCGAATAGATTTTTGAGTTGTATTAGTGTTTTATCTTTCATATTTGTAATTGAATAAACACTTGGAATAGTGTTCGAGTCATAATAAGAGGTGTATTAGATTTAGGGGGACCCTGATCAAATCTTCACGGTATTATTAGGAGTGGAGCTCTTTCTATAGGGAGTCCTGAATAGAAATTTATGGGCATTATTAGGAAAAGGGACATTGAGCATGGAGAGTTTAAGTCAAACCTATTTTTACTTCCTACTATTAAGAATAAATTTCCTTTCATTGGGTTAAACCCCTCAGATGTAGGTGATTTCTCACTGAAGTAGGTTACCAATTCCAGTATTATTTATATTTTTCCCTTATTATGTCTTCTACACATTTAAATTGTAATACACATTGTTAAAACATTATGTCTAAGATCTAGCCATATGAAGAACATCATATAAAAAATAAATATTGCATTATCGACCCATATGTATTTTTTCACTTCACGACCAACTTGGCTCCAATCTTCTAACAAAATGTAGTGTGCTCACCATAAAACTTCCCACTTTTAAAATCAAAATTGATTGGCTTCCTAACAATGTGTTGCTGAATTTTGTCAACTTGACCATCATCTTCGCACCTCTAGAATTTCATGTACTTTTAGTCTTAGTAGTAGAACCATATGTTTTTTTTCTTTCAATTCAAGACCAACTTAACTCCAATCTTATAAACAAAATGTAGTGTCTTCACCATAAAACTTCCCACTTTTTAAATCAAAATCGATCGGCTTCCTAACAATGTGTTGTTGTATTTTGTCAACTTGACCATCATATTGGCACCTTTAGAATTTCATGTACTTTTAGTCTTAGTAGTGGAACCCTCATTTGTTGAAGATGTGGTTGTAGCATAGTTTGTGGATTAATCTCCCATATTTGTTTAAACAACAACAAAGACAATAAACATTTTACTTAACAAAAATCAACCCTTCTTAATAGCACTTCATAAGAATACCCTTAACATAGGCACATAATATGAGATTCATGGTACATTTTACTTAACACAAAACCAACATTTTCTAATAGCACTTCATAAGTATAACCTCATAAACATTTTACTTAACATAACGTCAACAAAGAAACATAAGGACACCTTCAAAGAATAGCCTCAACAAAGGCACTTAACGATTCGTGGTACATATGTGATTAGTCACCATTTTATTATGCTTTATCCTTAAGTTTATATAGAATTTGTTAACCTTTTCATGTTTTTAAATAATAAACTTAGTAAGTTTTACAAGTTTATCAACAAATGAGGGTTACAAGAGTTCAGGAATCTCTCTCTAATAATATGATATTTTGGGAAATGATTAACATGTTTTGTAGGTCGAAGGTAGTTGAAGAAATGATCAAAAAAGCAACTGGATGAATGTGAGAAGGATTCAAAAAGTCTAATTTTCAACACCTTTTACTTCATGATGCATGTGGTGGCATTATGATCATATCTAGATCATCATAACTCGAATCGACGTGGGTACGACAACAAAGGAAAACAAACATCATTAGGTACAACTATTATAAAGACACCAAAGGCTAACAAAACATCAAATTTTTTTCTGTCTTGTAATCCATCCCAAAGAACTATGCGTACGAGTTTGTAGCGGTTACATATAAGTTAGGTTTAGGGTAAAATCTGTTTAACAAGAACTTGTACAGTAAAATATGATTATTTAATCCATCAGTTATTATAGAAACTGAAGGAATAGATCATTTAATTTACAAATATGAAAATGAAAACAAAGGCGCCACTTATAAAGAACAATTGTCATGAAAGATGGAGATTTAAAATTGTTCGACACCCCAAAAAAAATTGGCCTTAAAATATCCTCTGTCGAAGAATAGGACATTTAAGACTATGATCAGTTTGACTGAAGTAAAATGTCTAAAAACTGTTGTCGACCACAAGGATAGTTGGCTGTGGCATTTAAGGTTTGGGCATTTGAACTTTTAATCACTCAATCACCTGATTACTCAAGATATGGTAACTAGTATCCCAGGTATTGAGATGTCTGACAAATTTTGTGAAGGTTGTTTAATCGGAAAGTAATCTAAAAATTATTTTGTTTTGAATATTCCAATGAGATCATCCTGCATAATTGAAGTGGTACATTCAGGTGTATATGGCCCATTCGAAGAACATACCATTGGTGGAAACATTTTTTTTTTTGTCGATGAGTTTAGTCAAAATTTGTGGATCTATGTGATCAAAAGAAATGACGGAGTATTTGAAATCTTTAAGAGATTCAAGATACTCGTCGAAAATTAGAGTGAGAAGAAAATCAAAGTTTTGCAAACATATGGAACTTGGAAGTGGTGAATACACATCCAAGATATTTGAAGATTTCTATGCAGAACATGGTGTCGATCATGAGGTAACTACTCTTTATACGCCTCAACATAATGTAATTGCAGAAAAAAGAAACATAACCATATTGGATATGGTGATATGCATTCTAAAGTAGAAGAATTTGCTAAAATCCTTATAGGGTGAAGCTATTCCGACAATAGTTTATATTCAGAACAGGTGCCCTGTCATGTAATTGAAGAACAAGGTTCTCGAAGAAGTGTGGATCGGCAACGACCATTAGTAAGTCATCTGAAGGTGTTTGGCTCGATATGTTACAAGCATGTTCCCGATCCAAGAAGAATGAAGCTTGATGACAAGAGTGAACCTATGATTCTGGAAGGATATTACATGACTGGTGCATAGAGGATATTCAATCCAATCAATGAGAAGATTGTGATAAATCGAGATATTGTTATTGATGAAATTTCTTCTTGGGATTCAAATTTTAATAATGCAATTAACAAGCCATTGATGAGTTATAAATTATGCGAAGAATTTAATGAAGTCAAAGTCGAAGAAATTGCTAATATTTCAATCGAAGCACTTGTTGACATTCTTGACACATTCGAAGTCGAAGAGGGTGTGGTTAGCACAAGCCAAAGACCTCAAAGAACTATAGTTCGTCCAACAAGAATTCAAGACTATGAAGTGAATGGTAACGATGAAGTAACACTAGATGGAGAATTAGTTCATTTTGCTTTACTTGCAGGTGTTGTACCAATAAACTATAGTGTGGCTTTGAAGATTAAATAGTAGAAGTCTTTTATGGTCAAAGAGTTATAGACTATTAAAGAAACAACATATGGGAGTTAGTCGAATTGTCAACACACAAAAAAGCTATAATAGTGAAGTGGGTTTTCAAGTTGAAACAAAATGCTAATGGGTCAATAGAAAGACATAAAACAATATTAGTAGCTCAAGGTTTTGTTCAAAGAGAATGACTCAACTAATCTGAAATATTTTCTCCAGTAGTAAGATTGGAGATTGTTTGACTAGTGGTAGCATTGGCATGCAACCAAGGTTGATCGACTAGCAGAAAATTGATGTATGTTGTAATGTTAACTTCTTGAGTAACTTTTCTGATCAATTCTTCGGATGAGATACTTTTGATCTTAAATTATTGAGAGAGCGCAAAAGAGATTGTGACTTTGTTCTTTTAATCTTTTGATGTAATATTTCTGACAAGAAAGTGATAGATATTTCAAAAGACTTTTCATAGTAGTGTTCACAAAAGTATCAGAGTCTTTCAGAACCAGAACCTTGTTTTCATATATGTAACAACAAATTATCTAACAAACAGTTTCTTGATATTTGAGCTGGAAGCAAAAGCTTTATTTGAGAAGCATTCAATCTTGTTTTCTGATCTTTGAAGAAAAAACTTGATATCCGATCTTTATCTTGATTTCTGATCTTGAGTGGAAATTCCTTTTCTAGACGAATTTGTGACTTGTGAAACAACAACTTATTTGAGAAGTATGTGTGGTTCTCCTTCTGACGAACATTCAACATTCCTAAGAATTATTGATGTTACTTTAGAAACAAAAGGAATAGTCTTTCTGAGACGCGCTAAGTGGTTCTGATGATTCTTTGGACAACCATCCTTAATCAAAATAAAATACTTTATCTATACACTCAACAAACAATTAGATTACAAAAATTGTTACATATAAAATATATGTATTGTTATCATTAAAACTTAGAGATTAATTGAAAACCCAAATCTTGTTCTTACAATCTCCCCGTTTCTGTTGATGACGAAACCATGTATTTTGCTTAAATAATTTAACAAGGTTATATCATCAAAGTAATAGAGTGAGTTTAGAAGAACTCCCCTAAGATGAACAATCTCCCCCCTGAGATAAATAATCTCCCCCTGAGATAAAGACTCAATAATCTTTGTAGAATACAAGGGATATTTAAGCATTATTTTCTTTCTTAATACTTGGATAGAGCATAAGATACTCTTTTAGTCCAGAAAAGTCATTACAGAAAAGTCAAAAGTCAAGCCTGCCATTTTTTTTTTGTTTTTTCTCATTTTACAATTTAATTTATTACATAATTTACAAAAAATTTAATCATTATCAAAGAGACGGACAAAAGATATTTTTTAACAGCACATAATAGAACTTCAACATATCTAAAATCAAGCCGTTCAAAATTAAAATAAATAAAGACCAATTACATGAAAAACATAAAGAAATAGATTCAATCACAATAAAAAAAAGTATCAAAATAAATAAACAACACATCTCAACCTAATCATATTTTAAAACTAACTACTAAAAAAACTCAATTAATACTTTGCATAAGACAAACAATGATAACAATTACATTGCATAAAATATTATAGTACATAAAATAGTCGAACATAAAATATATATATCCGACTTTCTCATGTACATCATATTGACTCTATATTAACCAATTTCTTAATAGTTATATTATAAACTTGTCACAATTATACACTAATCAAATCCTTTCTTCTATTTCTAAAGAAATCATGTGGGCTAATATATTAACAACTTAATAATTCTTCATGTCATATAATTTTTCTTTTATTTTAAGTTTTTTCAACCAACCCATGTATTAGAAAGTTATAGAAAGAATCTTATAATTATAATTCAATTTGTCTATATAATAATTTAGAATACAATTTAATCAACATAATTATAAGAGGAGAGTGTTATTTTGATAGTTAAATTTATTTTAATTCTAATTAAAAACAATTTTAACAAAAAGTCTGTGGACAAAACCTGCTCTGTCCCACCTCAACCCGTTTTTCTAAGTGGGTAAGACGAGGAGGACCAATTTAAGATACTGAACCACAAATATAAGTTCGTCCCACAAAAAATAGTAGGTCAAATAGGCCGGTCCAACAGATTTGCTCAGTTTTACCACCCTCACATATACTCCACTATATTTTCTATAAGTATGGAATACTATATATTTATATACTAATTAATTAAAAATATTTCTTTATAAAAGTATAATCCATCAATTAATTGAAATATTATTTTTATTATAGATATAATATTTGAAATTGGACGTAAAGATAAATGGTATATGAATAATTGTTTAGGGTCCTGCTTTAAATTATTTGAAATTGCTGTTTTTGAAAATTTATTTTAAAATTAAAATATAGGCAAATTAGTTTTGTGTTAATTTGAAAATAATTTCTTTACTAATTTTTTTTAAAAAAAATATTGTTTTATTGTTTTATTTTAAAACTAAAATATTGTCACCAAAATTTCAGGGTTAAAAAGAATTTGAAATTCAGAATTTAAGTTCTGACCAAAATGTAAATATAATATTCAGGATTAACTATCAATAACTTATGTTTTATTTAAATTATTTTGTATCAATCATAAAAGAAGTGAGGAAAGTATCTATAATATAAATATCTTGAAAATTTCTTTAATTTAAATAATTTAAAAAATAATTAAATATGATAAAATTAAATAAAATTAAGTGATTGATTTAGGATACACTATCAATTTTTAGAGATGAGTCAGTTTAATTGACATAGAGACGTTTACGAAGTCACAAATTAAATATTACATATAATACAACTACTCATATATATATATATATATATATATATATATATATATATATATATATATTATGATCTCAAATCTTTATTACTTTATTGTAAAAATCTACTCAAATGGATTTCAAGGATAGACATCCAGAATATTCTGATAGTAAGTAATTATTTTTTCTGAAAAATGCCTTCTCTCATGTGCAATTATGGAATGTTAGATTAATCTAATGGTTCATAACAGAGATAAAAAACATCATTTAAAAAAGAGAGAGAAATATATTGTAGTTTTAATTTTATTTTTATTTTTTCATCTACCATATAACTTAAATTGAGAAAACAAAATACAAGCTTAAGACATCCCATATAATTTGCTTCCAAAAGTTCGTGTTATTTTTTTATTTTAATATTCTTTATCAAATAATTTTTTATATATTTTTATTTGTTAATAATTAAATTATTTATTTATATATTTAATAAATAAATTAAATTAATTTTTATATTCGATAAAAAATGAATATAATAAAAATATAAATAATATATTTTTATTATAAACATCATAGAAAAATTATGTAAGTAAAAAATATTTAAATAAATATTTTATAATATTGTCAACATAAAACAACAATTATAATAAATCAGTTATAATTAAACACTATTTTTTGAAAATGATTCGCTAAAACTAGACTTAATACAATTTAATTACTTATATAAGAGAAAATTATCTTTCATTAATTTAATTAATTAATTTTAGTTTTTTTCTATGTATTAAATAAAAGTAAGAATAATTTTAATATTATAAAAAATGTACATAGAAAACATATTTGTAGCTAAAGAAGACAAACTAATGTATTTTATTTTATATTGTCATCATAAAAATATTATAAAAATGTATCAACTTGAGAATAGCTATTATATATTTTATTATAATTTGTATTATAAAAATATACACCGAGCAAAGGTTGCGACAAAAGAATTAATTAAAATAATTGATTTTTAATCATTTAACATTAAAAATATACACTAAGTAAATGTTGTTAGGATGATTTTTTTTAATTTTATTTAATTTTAAATCAATCTTCATTTAACCAATTCAATTAGCCATAATCAACTTGAGTTGATTGTTGTAGGAATAAAATTGACAAGAAATACCATAAAATTAAAGAAAATAAAAACAGACATGTGAAATGTTTTTTTTTTTTAAATGTATTATTTTTGCCTCTTAAATATTGGATTAATAAATGAAAATAAAAGAAAATTAAAAGTAGTATATATTCCTCTCTCTTCTTTAAATGATGGATTTTTCTCTTTCTTGTCACCAAAAGATTAATCTAATGATTCATAATTACACATGAGAGAGGGCATGAGAGAGAAAATTGAAGAGAATCCAATTCCAACTACTACTATTAACATTTGGGAAGTATTTTGAATTTTATTGGTTTTGGGAATGCGGAGTATGCGGAGTTTTGTGTTGTTTTTACGGCTATTGAATTGGCGAAGTCTTATGGTTGGAGCAAGTTTTGGATTGAGTCGGATTGTCTTTATGTGATTAAATCTTTTTCGCATCTTATTTTAGTGCCTAAAAATATCAAGTCTCGTTGATTTTTGTGTCGTTCTTTCACGACTATTATAAATTTCATGATAATTCAAATATATATATAAGGAAGCTAATTTTTGTGTCGGTATGCTAGTTGATCTTGATCTTAGACTTAGAGTTTATTCTTGATTTAATTTTTATAAATAAAAAAAAAACAACAAAAAAAACTACTACTATATACAGCTAAAATATAGCACTATATATTACATACCCAAACAACTTAATATATTAGCTTCCAATTATAACATGAACGAAGGTATGAGTTGAGCTATCCTCTCCTCTTGAGCAATTTGAGGCGTTGGGCACACTCAATGAAATATCTACAACCAAAAAGATAAGTTATTATAGTTAGAAAGTATTACAAATCTTCAAAAAAAACATTAAGATATAAATAAATAAAAGAGAATATTTTCAAATTAACATTCATCTTAAATTGTATATCACAAAAATTAAAAGTTATAAATTAATTATAGAATTTTTTAATTCATAAAATTATTATTGAATTCTCTTTTAACCGGTTTAAAATAAATAAAACGTCATTTATTTTTATCTTATATTTATAATACTAGAACAATAATTAATTAGCATGCAATTACCTCCATGAAACATCTTGAGCAAGAATCCAATCACCTTCTTGATCTTGATAAACCAGTTCATACTTTTGATCATCATCACCTGTTAATAATTTCCAACTACATGAATCAATACCATACGTATCTCAACTACTTAATGAACTTGAAATATATTAGGGTTTTGTATAAACAATATATTGATTCACGTACTTTTTCCAAACATGTCCAACAAAGTTTGGTTGAGAGTTTGAAATGAATGATGTGTGCTAAGATTAATTTTTCTAGCTATTCCTACATCCTCCATGTTCACTTTCACGTAATTCCTTGACACCACAAGAATTTCTTCATCATCCTCACCGCTACTAGTCCTATAAATCAATCATATAACATATTTGTAAATAATGAACGTACAACCATTGAAATATATATTGAAGAGTGGTTTAATATTACTTGGTGATGGTGGAAGTGGAATTGTGATTGCAGTGTTGATGAACATGATGATCTGAATGGCCAGGAGTTAATGGAAGAAGAGAAAGAGTAGGAAACATAACATCTGATTTGTTGGTGCTACAAGATGTTTCTGCTGCATGTCCCAAGAGTTGAGGAAAACTAGGTTTGTTATTAGGGAAATGAGTTTTGCTAGCATCTTGAGCATGAGAATTTGAGAGAGCGAGACTCAAATGAAGATCCATAGTCATACATGCGAAAGAGTACACACTATGTAGGATAAAAAGGAAGGAACGAGGTATTTATTGAAATCGTGTGAATGGTGAGACAGAATAAGAGCCATGGATGGAGTTAAGATGTCGGCCTCACCTAGCTCCCTCTCACTAATTTGTTTATGTGTCCATGACCCTATATGTTCATAAGTTGTTACATGTATTAAATTACTTATTTAATAATTAAAACACTAAGTGAGATCTAGCAATTATCATTGCTTTAGACACTTTTAATGAGAGAGAAAATAAAAATAAACAAATTATATTATTCATTTGAATCGTACAAATAATAATAATATAAATTATGATTTTTTATATATAATGCTAATTAGGTTTGAATTTAGGTTATATTTAAATATTAAATCTAATATTTCAACACCCTCCTTAATCTAAGTTGTCGAGCTTACGTTAATTAATCATAGTCGATCTGAACTATTCATATTTTCTTTTTCAAATTCAAGAATCTGTCAATCTTCAATTCTTTGGTGAAAATGTCGGTCAACTGTGCTTCACTTGAGCAATGTCTAACTTCAAGTTCACCTCGATTTTCCTTTACCCTCAAGAAATTAAATCTAGCTTCGATATGCTTACTTCTTCCATGCAGAACTGAATTCTTTGCCAGATTTTATGGTTGACTTGTTGTCGATTTCTTCAGCCTTCATTTCTTCAAGTACTGATCTCATCCAAATTTCTTGACATGCACCATATGATCCTGCTATATATTCCACTTTACATGATAATAATGCCACTACAAGTTGATTTTTCGAGCACCATGAGATTGGAGCAACAAATACTTGAAAAAAATATCCAGTTGTGCTTCTTTGATCTTCTTTATCTCTACACCAATCAACATCTGAAAATAAATAATTGTAGCTTCTTTGCTTACACATTCTCATCGAAATAGTATTCCATAGTTTATTGATCCTTTTAAGTATCTCATAATTCTTCTTGTAGCCTTCATGTGTGACACCATTGGTTCATTCATATATCTGCTTACTAATCCAACTGTAAAACCTATATCAGGTTGACTCTTACACACATACCTCAAAGATCACACAATTTGCTTGAACAAAGTTACATCGATTTTGTCTTTCTCTCCATTCTTCTCCAACTTCCCATTTAGCTCGACAGGTGAGGATGCAGGATTCAAATCATCCATTTTTCCTTTGGTACAACACAATACCTTGCTTCGACATTTGAAATTCCACATGCCTAAGAAATAAGATAATTTTCTCAGATCCGACATTTCAAATTCTCTCATCATCAGCTATTTGAACTTCGACAAGTTCTCTAAGCTATTTCTAGTTACCAACAATCATCGACATATAAGCAGATGATTATTATATCTTGTGCCATAACCTGAACATAGACATCATACTCAAATTTGCATTTTATAAATCCTAATTCGACTAAGTATGAGTTGATCTTCTTGTTCCAGGCCCTAGGTCCCTGCTTGAAGCCATAGAGCGCTTTGTGGAACTTATATACTTTACATGTTTCCTTTTGAATCACAAACCCATGAGGTTGTATGAAATAGACCTCTTCGTCTAAAAGACCATTCAGAAATGCAGATTTCACATCTAAATGAAATATTGACCAAACTTGGTTGCATGCCAAAGCTACCACCAGTCGAATAGTCTCCAATATTTCTACTGGAGCAAATACTTCAGAGTAATTGAGTCTTGATCTTTGAAGAACACCTCAAGCTACTAATCGTGGTTTATGTCTTGCTATCGATCCATCTGCATTGTGTTTCAACTTAAACACCCACCTTACTTCGATAGCTTCTGTATGTGTTGGCAACTTGACTAAATCCCATGTGTTGTTTCTTTCGAATTTCTATAACTCTTTGGCTATAGTAGACTTCCACTATTTAATCTTCAAATCCTTACTATAGTTGATTAGTTCAGCACTTGCAAGTAAAGCAAAATGAACTAATTCTCTACCTGGTGTGATTCCATCATCACTAACCACTTCATAATTGTGAAGTCTTTCCAGAAGAACTCTAGTTTGTTGAGGTATTTGGATTGTTCTAGCCACATCATCTTCAACTTCGACATTGTCGGGAATGTTAGCAATGACTTTAACTAGAATATTTTCAATTTCTTTGACTTCGACTTCATCAGTTTCTTCATCGAATTCATAGTTCATCAATGGTTTGTTAATTGCATTTTCAGAATTCTAATCCCAGGTAGAATTTTCATCAATCACAATGTCTTGACTCAACACAAACTTCGAATTGATTGGATTTAATCGTCTGTATGCACCAGTTTTATTATATCCAAACAAAATCATAAGTTCACTCTTGTCATCAATATTCCTTCTTCTTGCATCAGGAACATGACTATAATACATAGATTCAAACACCTTCAGATGACTCACTGGTGGTCGTTTTCCGCTCCATACTTGACACAAGTTCAGGATATAAACTGTAACCGAAACAACTTCTTCCCACAAGGATTTTTGCAAATTCTAATGCTTTAGCATGCACCTCATCATATCCAAAATGGTTTTGTTTCTTCTTTATGCAATTCCATTATGTTGAGGCATATAAGAAATAGTTACCTCATGATCGACACCATGTTCTGCACATAAATTTGTAAACATTCTTGGAGGTGTATTCTATATATCCATATGTACGCAAAACTTTGATCCTCTTCTCACTCTGGTTTTCAACAAGTATCTTGAATCTCTTACAGATTTTGAAGTCCTCGTCATTTCTCTTGATCACATAGATTCACAAATTTCAACTGTACTCATTGTTAAACAAAACAAAATATAAGTTTCCACCAATGGTATATTCTTCGAATGGGCCACATAAATCTGAATGAATCACTTCGAGAATGCAAGATGATCTCATTGGCATATTCGAAACGAAAGAATTTATGGATTTCTTTCTGACTAATTAACCTTCAAAGAGCTCGTCATGAATCTCAAGACTTAGGATATCAATAACCATATCTTGAGTAATCAGCTTATTGAGTGATCGAAAGTTCAAATGTTCAAACCTTAAATGCCACAACCAACTATCCTTATGGTTGGAAACTATTTTCATATAATGAACTTCTGTCGAACAGATCATAGTCTTAAATTTCATGTTCTTCGACATAGTAGATTTCAAGACCATGTTGTTTTGGGTGCTGAACAATTTTAAAGCTCTATCTTTCATGACAACTGAGAAACCTTTTTCGACCAGTTGTCCAACACTTAGCAGGTTACACTTTATTCCAGGTACATAGAGAACATATTTGAACATAGATTCCCCTTCATTACTCATTTAAAAGACTATGTTGATAGTACCATATGCTTGCCACAAACTATTATCAATAGGTTATATCTTTCTCTTCTTCGACTCGTCGAAATCTGCCAACCACACCTTTTGACCAGTCATGTAATGCAATCAGCCTGAGTTGAGGAACCAGGTCTTGGATTCAACATGGTTATCGACAACTTCAACCATAACCACCATACCACCTTCATATTAATCTAAATCTTTGCGTGCAAGATTTGTTCCTTTGTCCTTGCTTGTCGATCCCTTGTCTTTCCTGCACCAATAATTCTTGGCAAAGTGGCCCCACTTTTCACATTTATAGCACTGCACACTTATTTATCTTCTTTCTCCTTTTAATATTTTTCTCCTCCTCTTTCCGAGGATTCAGAAGCCCTATCTTTGGCAAGATGCTTGTGAGGGTTCGACCAAGACTTATTTTCCCGAGTCTTCTCGAATTTTCCTTTGAATTTGTTGGAATCACCATTCCTTTTCCATGACTGGACTTGCAGATCTTGAATCTATTCTTGAACTCCTTTACATTCAAAAATCCTAACCTCATGTGCTTCCAGCGAACAAACCAAATCTTCCAATTTTAGAGTTTCAAGTTGATTGGATTATTGAATAACTATGATAATGTGATCAAAGTGAGAGGTCAATATTCTCATTACATTCTCAACTATCATATTATCTTTTATGGTTTTATCACAACCCTTCATGAGATGGACGAGTTTCTAAACCTTAGACATATTCTGCAACTTTTTCGTCTTCTCTCATCGATAACAATTCATATTGTCGATGCAAGGTCTGCAACTTGGGAACCTTAACTTTATCACCTCCTTTATAATACTTGACTAGAATATCCCATTCCTCCTTCTATGCTTTGGTTGCATTTGCAGTCAATACAAGAATGTCATCGATAACCACTTCGAGGGTATCTTAGAAGCCAAATAAGGATTGCATCTATTTTTCCATCGAATCCAATTTTGGCCGTCAAGCATTGGAAGAGAATTCAGAATACCCTTATCACTAACAATCTTCACATCAGTTGTTTCACTTGCCTTGGAAACACGATTTTTGACGTGAAGTTCTTGAAAACACGATCAAGAACAATAACTGAAAGCTATGGATACCAATTTGTTAGTGTGTCAGTCACTTTTAATGAGGAGGGAAAAAGATAATAAAGAAAATAAAGATTATATTATTCACTTGAATCTTATGAATAATGATGCAAACTATGACTATTTATATACAATCCTAATTGAACTTGGACTTGCTCAACTAGAATTGTATTCAAATATTAAATCTAATATTTCAACAACAACATTTCACTATTTTTCAAGAAGTAATAAAAAGTAATGTGATCTAACATCTATACATATTATTATATTTATGTTACTATATTTATATTGAATACAATGTAGGGTTAAATATGTTTTTGATCCCTCTAAATATCTCAAACTTCATTTTTAGTCCCTGTAAAATTTTCCTTCAAAGAATGGTCCTCCTAAAAATTTGAATTTTAACTTTTGGTCTGTCCTGCAATTTAGCGATGTTTCTTACAACTTAGCGACGATTTTAGCGACAGTTCTTACAACTTAGCAACGGTTTAGAGACGATTTTTACAACTTAGCGACGGTTTTTTATTTAGCAACGACATTAGAGACCATTTTAGCTACGATTTTGTCATGAGGGACCAAAAGTTAAAATTCAAATTTTTAGAAGGACCATTCTTTGAAGGAAATATTTAGAGGGACTTAAAACAAAATTTGAGATATTTAGAAGGACCAAAAACATACTTAACCCTTTTATAATTATCTTGTTACTAATAATATTTGACTGTTCTAAAGTAATTATCTTCTCAAATAGGGACCATAGTAATTTTAGGCCAAATGGTAACTTACATCACTATTACTATGAAAATAACTTATAACACTTACGTAAAAAATTATATAATATTTTATGGTAGGTAAATTTAGTATAAATATTACTCGTATTATTGTACTTATACTAAAATAAAATCTTGATATCTTATATTTATAATCTTGAGCTGTGTTCACACAATAGTATTTATGTATCAAACACTCATTTGATAGTAAAATATCACTACATATACTTTAATAATAGTGTTCTTATGTTTAACAGAGTCTCATTGTTAACATTTCGTTAATTAACCATATTCTTTGTTTGAGTCGAAAGCAGATCGATAACTAATTTTTAGAGTTTTTGTCTTTGGCTATATTTTAGAAGAGAATCTCATTTTTAAAAGTTAGTTAACAATTCACAATCAACAATGAATTTATTTTTTCTCTCTCAAAGTGTTAACTTTAATATGGCATCAGAAGACATTTTTTAATATTAGCTTTTGCCTATGTGTTTTCCCTCTCTTCTCTTCTCGTTTCAGTTCCTTCATCCATGGTGAATCATGATGATCCATACTACATACATTCATCCAATCATATCGGTGTTACTCTAGTTACACAATCACTCACCGATGACAATTTTAATTCTTGGCATCATGCCATGATGATGGTCGTCAATGACAAGAACAAACTAGGATTTATTAATGGTTCAATTCCAAAACATGTTGAAATTGATCATTTTTTTCATCTTGGATGTGTAATAATAGCACAGTTTCTTCTTGGTTTCTTAATTCTGTTCCGGAAGAAATTTTAGCTAGTGTGATTTATGGTGAAAATGTTATTGAGATCTAGAAGAAGCTTCATAATTTTTTCAACAGAAGAATGGTCTATGTATTTTCCAAATATAGATAATCTTCTCAATTGCATTCAAGGTTCGTCTAATGTCAACACCTATTTTACTACCTTCAAATCCTTATGGGAAGAATTTTGTTAATTTCACCCCATTCATCAATGTAATTATGGGGGAGAGCAACAAATCGTTGATCATATTTAAAATGGTTGGGCTTTCTCATGGGTTTTAATGAATCTTTCAATCAAGTTCGTGGCCAAATTTTAGTGTTGGATCCATTGCCATCAATCAATGTTGTTCTTTCAATGTTTTCTTAAGATGAGAAACAAAGAGGAATATTTACTACTTTATCCCCTATTGAATCTCCAGTTGCATTTTCAGTTCAAGGTAAAACCAATAATTCCAAGAAATAATTCCATATATGCTCCCATTGTGGTGTTCTTGGCCACACCAAAGAAAAATTCTTTAAAGTGCATTATTTTCCTCCTAAATTCAAGAAATCTCAATGTCCTGAATCTTCTCCTCAAGCCAATAATGTGTCTGATAGCTCTGCTACAAATATAGATACACTTTTAGATGTTACTTTTATGCCTTCTCAACACTATCAAGTATCAACAACTAATTCAATTATTGCAGGCACAATTGACCAAGGATTCCATATCAGAAGTTAGAACTTTAATTTATTCGGTCATTGGTATGATTTTTCCACCCTTGATTCCCATAAATCACAATTGTTTAACATTTGGGTTATTTATTCAAGAGCCTCACATTTGTTGTCATTCATATTTATTTCATAGCTACACTTCTTTAAACAAAAATTTGCAACTCTTCCTAATACTCATCAAATTAGTGTTTCAGCCACAGGTAATGTCATCTTGAATGGTTCCCTTAATTTACATGATGTTTTTCACATTCCATATTTTAATATAAACCTTTTATCATTTGGAAAGTTACTTATGTGTATGAGCCTCAATTTTATCATCAAGTCTCTAAATTGCCTTAATGGTACAAAGTTATGTGTGAAGAAATCGCAGCACTTGAAGCCAACGATACTTGGATTGTCCAACCATTACCTCCTGATAAAAAGACAATAGGTTATAGACGAATTTATAAAACAAAATTTAAAGCAAAAGAAACTTTAGATAGGCATAAATCATACATTATTTCAAAAGGCTACACTTAATGACACGACCTTGATTTTATAGACACTTTTCTTATTAGCTAGCTTACCATTATCATAGTGTTGTTAAGTTTGAAAGTTATTCATAGTTGGAAATTTGCCCAGCTAGACATTAATATTGCCTCTTTTAGGTGGGGATTTTTTAATGAGGATATTTATATTAAATATAAACTAAAAGTCTCTTTATGACTTGAGATAAGCATCAAGATACTAGTATCACAAGTTTTATACCATTGTAATGCTGTAATACGGTGAACTGACTTTGTAGGATTTTTGTATCCAAATGTGCGGATAGCAAGAGTCGCCACCGACTTTTATTTTTATCCAATTAAGGGAAGGTAAAAGTAACAGAAAAAGACCTTCGTTAGATTCTGAGTTCGGAGAATGGTTATGAAAAGGGAAGGTATTAGCACCCTTTCCATCCGTAGTTATCTACGGGCTCTTAGTTGCTCTAGATCACTTTTTAAAATTGCTTTTTGTGTGTTTGACAAAGATGTTTTGAAAAAAGGCATTTCGCTTTGACTTTGTAATGACTCATGTAGGAGTGTATACAAAGTGTTCGGAAATGTTTCGTTTTGAAAAGAAATTGAACTTTGAAAAAAAGAGTGTGTGGTGTGAAAAGCATTTGATTTAGAGCAAGCAACTAAAAGACTTATTTACCCACTCAGAATTGGTCGTTGCATTTACATTCCTTTAGAATAGCGCTAGCCATACCATTAGTTAGTAGGTAGCTCCATTCGTTGGATGTAAGCGGGACATTCGAAGGGACATCGGATGGTCATAGAAGGCAACTTGTAGGAAGTATCCTAGCACATTCGAAGGGACTATCATCATTTTTCGTAGGCGACAATCGAGGGTCAAGATCATGTATTCGGAGGCGACATCGTGGGTCTTATGATCTTTGTATCGAAGGAACTATGATGATTTGTTTGGAAGGCAACGGTGCTAGAATACCTCTACGTTCGAGGGACATGACCATTTGAAATCGAAAAGGCATCGAGAGATAATTACCCTAAGGGGTGCGTGTGTGCAAGAAGTGTGTTGATTTCAGATATTTTATCTTGCAAATTAGTGGGCTATGTTCAATTTTAGTCTTGCCATACACGCCTAATTACTAGCAATTGATAAGGGTGCGGAAAGTAAAATGCGGAATGTAAAGGTGCGGAAAGATAAACCTACGCTATTACATGGCTTTGGGGCAGATACATAATTTAGAAATGCGGAAAATAAAATCCTAAATTAAACTATTACAACCCATATGCAATTACATTATTGAAAAATAAAATAGAAACGGAAGAATCGTCCGAATCAGATGAACCTGTGAAACAAACGAGAAATCGGAAAATATGATGAAATCGAAATAAGAGAAAATGTTAGGAAAAATGCAAGTTTTAATATGGGAAAATTAATACATGCTGGAAATAAGATAAATAAGCTAAAATAATTTTTTGGGATTTTTTGGAAAAGTTTTAATAATTAAAATGCAATTAAAAGTGAATTAAATGCAAAAATATAAATAAAAATAAATATGCATGCAAAAATATGTTTTTTTATTTATTAAATTAAATAAAGATTTTCAGAAAATAAATGCAAAAAGAATAAATGTTTTTGGTGAATTTTTAATGCAAAAATAAAATGTGGAAATTAATTAAAATTGAATAGAAATATTAAAATATAAGAAAATAGAAGAAATTTGAACTTGGAAAAGAAAATAGCAAAACTGGTCTCAGTGTGGATCGAACTCAGGACCATGGAAAGCATCCGGAAACAATGAACGCCTTAGTCAGCCATGTGTACAAGCTTGTTTGGAAACGAGGTGGTGGAACTTCACACGCCGCCTCGACTTGCCTCATCACCGCGGAGACTTCATCTTCTTCGTTTTAAAAATTCAAAAGCCTGCGGCCTTCCTTCGACGCTATGTCCCTGGATAATTCAAAAAATCAAGCAAACATAATATAAATAAATTCTAAGACCATGGATCGATTCCTCAGGTCATTCCGAATGCAATGGTATGGGTCTTATGGTCCAATTTTTCCTAATAAGAGAAACCCTAAAACGGCATAGGGAACCCTAATCATGGCATGTCGTGTTTCTGGCCATGGAAACTCAATCAAAGTGCCCAGAAAGCTTGGAAACTCATCACTAATCACAAAAACAAACACAAAACAGGTTAATAATGCGTGATGATTGAAACACGATTTTGAAAAAAACAAGAACAAACCGATTCGTGATTTCTTGTTTCTGGATAGTTTTTGGCAAAGTAAAGGTCTGGATCGACTCAAGAGGTATCAAGGAATGTGTTAGACACCTCAAAATCGATTGAAAACTATGGAAGTATGATCTCCAATAGCTTGCAGGTCACGATTTTTTTGAGTTTGGGAATAGGGTTTCTGAGCAATTTTTTCGTCCTCTTGCAATTGGTATGCATAAAGTATATATGCTGGATGGATTTGGGATTGATTTGGGAAAGAATTGATCAATAATCAATGATAATCAAATTTGATTTTTCATGAAAATCAAATTTTCAAAATTTGCTCAATTTCAATCCAATCTTGCCTTTTTTGATCCAATTTCGAAATTGCTGGCTTTCAATGTATTGATTGGATCTCAAAGAAAAAATAAAAATCAATCTTCCATTTAATTTTGATTTTATAATTTATTTTCAAATTTAATTTGCATTTAAATGAATAAATTACAAATTAAATAGAAAAATAAATCAAAAATTCGTGGCATTGGGCTTGGATATTCCTAATTGCATGAGGGTAAAGTTAGGATGAAGAAAAAGTAGGCCCATTTGCAAAAGATTTGATTTTTTGAAGTATCTCTCTTTGTGCATTCTTTCAAAATTGCCCAACTTGTGAATGGTGTATCTTGCTCAATTTTCCACATTTTGAGTGTTCTTGGACTTTTGAAAGCTCTAAGAGTCCTCTAACCAATGTCTTTGGTTTCATCTCAATTGACTTACCATGCTCAATATATCTTCAAAACAAAAGTTGACTTTTGTTGACTTTGAAAATGACCTGTAATGTTTTGAGCTATACCTCTCAAATGAAGCATTTTTTGGACATTCTTGTGAGACATGAAGTTGTAGAGAATTGAATTTCCTTCAAAATGAGATTTGATGGGAAAATTTTGAGAAAGTATGAGAAAGTTATGATCACCAAAGTTCATTGACTTTTCACCTAGAAACCCTAATTTAGAAAGTTTGACTTTTGAGCAAATCTTGAGTTTTCTTGATGAATCATGATCAACCCTTGATCAAATGATGAATGTAACTTCAAAATGAGGATGTTGACCAAAATTATGAAGTTTGACTGTATGTTGACCACAGTTGACTTTTGTCCAATACAACCGATTTTCAACCATCCGAGCAATTTCGAGGAAACTTGACTGTGAAGCTTGAAACTTGACATGGAGAATCTTTGAAGCATATGAGGAGGCATGAAGGCCATTGGAGATGTTGTAAATCCATCTTGGCTTGAGAGATACCAAACCCTAGTTTGGGTTGATTGTCTAGAGAGAGTTTGTCGATCAACTCTCGAGGAATCCTTGAGCATAGATGTATGAAATCTCTTGAGTAGATGGAGGGCAAATTTTGGGGTATGACAGCTGCCCTGTTCAATCTTCTTGTACTGGAGGGTTAGATTGACATGCTTGTCTTTCGCGACCGGAGGTAGAAGATGATTGAACAACACCGAAAATTTGCACTCATTGGTGGATGATGCGGGAATGGGCTTACGATGCCATTTGATAACGGAGAATGAGTCGTACGCTAGACTCGAGAATGTTGATAGGAGAATTGACGAGGATGGGCTTAAGATGCCATCCGAAAGATCGATGGGAGTGAGCCGACGCCAGCTCTCAGCGTTGGAAGGAGCATGGAGACGGGCTTAAGATGCCATCCGAGGAGTCGACGTTAGACTTCGTGTTCATTTTGAATGAAGTTATTGGTTTGTATTGATTTTAACCATATATGCAGATTCGAAAGTGAAGCATGTTGATAAGTAGTCGGAGATGGGCTTAAGATGCCATCCAAGGCAACCGAGTCGACGCTAGACTGTAGTCATTGTTGATAATAGGAAGGGTCGAATAAATCTTCGTGCTGATCACCGAGGAGATTGTAGTTGGCAAAAATGTGGATAGCTTCCCTGTTGTGCATCGGGTGTTGATCCATTGTCTGTTATCGGAGGATAACTAGAGGCGGTCTTTAGGATAGTTTTCCCGTCGATTCGGGGCTTAATCCTGGACCAGTCGTCGGAGGACAACCAAGGGCAGTCTTTCAGATAGTTTTCCCGTCGATTCGGGGCTTCATCCTGGACCAGTCGTCGGAGGACAACCAAGGGCGGTCTTTTCAGATAGTTTTCCGCCGATTCGGGCTTAATCTCGACCAGCACGATTACTGCTTTTGGAGAAAACAAGAGAAACTTTGATAGAATATTGGTTAGTTTTATGCAAAGTATGATGCATGACAGTGTATGAATGAAATATGCATGAATTATGACTTTATGAGAAATGTATGAATGATAGATGTTGTGGTATTTCAAAACATATCCATCTTGAAGAAGATGCGGATGTTCCGTTTGAGGATTTCTAACTTCTGCTTGGGAAATTGAGTAGGTGAGAGTCCCTGCTTTTGAAGGAGAAGAAAGAAATCCTGGATTCCTCCGATGCACTATCTGACCAAGTCTTGGGCCTAGATACTGTTGAGGAAGGTAGAGATTTGAGAAGCTCGCTGCTGGAGATCTCGCATATAGATCCTGCTGAGGAGAATCTGGGAGGCGATCCGTTGGGGACCTTGTATGTAGATCCTGCTGAGGAAATTTAGGAGGCGCTCTACTGGGGGATTCTGAGTGTAGATCTCGCTGGAGAGCATTTGATAGTTGCCGGGAGACCGTGCTGGAAGAGTCAGGAACTTGTTGTAATCTCTGGCTGGGGAATGAAGATGTAGGTTCCTCCGATGCACTATCTGACCAAGTTTTGGGTCTGAATACTGCCGTTGGGGGAGAAGGGAAGGACTAAGAGATATCCGTTGGGGATAAATACCTCGACTGGGGGTGAGGTGTTACTGCTTGGAGACTGATGTAACTTTACTTAGTCGAGTAGAATTGCAGCTCGTGGATTCCCTTTTGCTCTGCCGGGGAAATTGTGTCGTGAGTGACATCTTTGCAGGGACCATGCTCTGTGGGGGAATGCTTTGGTGACTTTCGTCGTCGTCCTAATTCCTGGAGTCTGTAGTAAGTACTTTTGTATGTTCACTTTTCGTATGTTTGCGATTAGATTCTTATTGTCAAATGCGTATAGTCATTCAAAGCAAACGTTGGACTTATTGCAAACGACAACAACAAAAATTGTAAAGAGAAAGAATTTGCGTTTATTTGAAAGGTGGCGATGGCCAAGTAGTTTGTACACAAGAAAAGTAAAAGCTATGCGGAAACAATCTCGTTAAGTTCCAACTATGCTAGTACTCATATATTTCGACTATCTCATCTCCTTGTTGTCGAGAAAGTGAGTGACCGATCTTCGCCATTTGAATCTTGAATGATAGTAGTCCGGCGGTGTGATCCGAGGAGACATAGTTAAATTAATCCCTAACCGCTTTCCGGTTACCGATATTTTGCCCAAGCCTCCTTTTGTTTTCGGTGTACATGTTTTGTATATATCCTTAACTTTGCCCGAACCTTTGGTTCGCCAGATGCCCTTATTTTTGCCTAGGTTTGTCGACCTAGCGGGTCTCTTTATGCGTAGTATTTTTGACTATGTCCGCGTCACGGTGGGAAGTCTTCACCATCCATGGTGCTAAGTATCATAGCCCGAAAATACTTGACTACAAATGGTCCCTCGAGGTGGGAGTCCATTTGCCTGGATCACCTTGTGGAAGAATGATGCGCTTGACTACTAGGTCACCAACTTGGTAGACTGCTTGACCTTCTTGTTAAATGCTCGATTATTCGTTTCGATAACTGATGTATGGATGCGAGTCGCTTCTCATCAATTTAAGGCGACCCAATCGTCTTCACCTAACTCTGCCTTGGAGGACTCGGTTGAGGGTATCCGAACCTCGATAGGTAGGATGCCCATACACAAGAGAGAAGGGGTTGCCCTGATGATGTTCGCCAAGTGCATAACCATGAAGAGCGAATGGTAACATCTCATGCCAATCCTTGTAAGTTACCGCATCTTCGATAATCTTCTTAATGTTCTTATTGGCGGCTTTCGCGCCATTCATCTTAGGCCGATATGGAGAAGAATTGTGATGCTTGATCTTGAATCGTGCGAGTTCGGTGATCATCTTGTTATTGAGATTAGAGCCGTATAATGCTTTCGTGAATGCCATACCGATGATAAGGTTATGCTTGATGAAACGAGCCACAATATTCTTGGTAACAGATGCGAACGAGGTCGCTTCTACCCACTTGGTAAAGTAATCGATTGCCACAAGGATGAAACGATGTCCGTTGGAAGTGGGCTTAATTTCTCCAATCATGTCAATGCCCCACATTGCAAAAGGCCAAGGAGTTAGAACATTCGAGGTACCGAGGTACGTGTACTTTGTTTGCATAACCGCATTTGTGACAAGATCGAGCGGTGACAATCGCCTTCCATGGTGGACCAATAGTAACTGTTCTCAAAATCTTCTTAGCCATGGTGTGTCCACCGGAGTGGGTACCAAATTGTGTAACTCTTCCATGATACGTTTCTCGGTCTACGAGTAAGCACAAGTCGTGGTTGCGCTTGTACAAGATGTCGTTGAGGAAAATTTGGATGCAAATCTTCTCATGAACTTATCATTAATGCCCTCGGGATATTCCCGAGTCTCAAGATACCTCTTCACGCCATAGTACCAAGGTCTCTCTTCTGCCAAGCTCATAACAATACGCGTCGAACTTCTCAATGATGATCCGGGAGCCTCGTTGTCCCATCGACCTTGAACATAGACGACATAGTAGCTAATGCGTTCCAACCGATTCTCTTCTCGTGGAATATGATTGAAAGTGATCTCTTCAAAGTAGGGAATCAAACTAACATGCTCTCGATATGGAATGAGATTCGGATGTCGTCCCACTCGCCTTAATCTGACCGATCACCAAAGTCGAGTCTCCATACACTTGTAAGAACTTGATTCTTAAGTCAATAGAAGACCCATAATGCACGCTGTACACCATGTTGTTAGTGCAATGAAACATAATCTGCGGTGAAAAGCGATGGGGGATGTAATGATGGCGCCAATGCCAAGTGCGTTGAGGCTCCATCAAAGACCATAGTCCATCGGGATCCGTTTGAGTCCTTCGTCTGGCTTGGTTCTTCGCAATCGGTAACTAGTAAAACATCTTCGTTTCGATAGATCGATAGTCATCTACGGCTTGATGAGCCAAATGATCGGCTACTAAACTTCCTTTGATCGCTTCGAGAAGTATAGATGTCATACTCGGTCAAGATCATTTGCCATCTTGCAATTCTTAGAGAGTTTTCTCAAGATGTATTTTATCGGATCCATCTTGGAAATCAACAAGGTAGTGTGAGTATTGCCTTAGTCGGCGAGCAGTCGTTGCAAGTTTTCTCGAGTGAGTATCTTGTTTTCACGGTAAACTTTTGCTAAGGTAGTAGATTGCATGCTCTTTTCGACTCGCCATGTTGCCCCAACACACACCCCATTGAGTTCTCTAACACCGCAAGTACATGATAAAAGGTCTTCCTTCGGGCGGCATCGGATGGGAGGATTTCGTAGGTACTCCTTGATTTTGTCAAAAGCGATCCGCAATCGTCATTCCATTCTACCACTTGATCTTTCTTTAGTAACTTGAAGATTGGCTCATAAGTAGCGTTATGTGCAATGAATGCAATGTAATTTAATCGCCCAAGAAACCTCGACTTCCTTCTCGGTGTGGATTTCTTGAATAGCTTTAACTTTGGCAACCTCAATACCTTTACTATCGACAACAAACCCTAGGAGTTTACCGGATCGGACTCAAAAGTGCACTTGTTAGATTCGCCTCAATATGTACTTCTTCAACTCGCAGCGCAAATGATCAAGATGTTCTTCTTTAGTCTGTGACCGAGCTATCATGTCGTCGACGTAGACCTCTATCTCGTGATGAATCATGTCATGAAACAATGTCACCATAGCACGCTGATAAGTGGCACCCGCGTTCTTCATCGAACGGCATAACCTTGTAGAAAGTGCCCCACCGTAACAAAAGTAGTCTTCCATGTCTTCGGAGCCATTTTGATCGATTGTAACCGGAGAAACCATCCATGAAGGAGAAAACCTTATGCCGAGCGGTATTGTCAACCGTAACATCAATATGAGGAAGTGGGAAATCATCTTTCGGACTTGCTTTGTTTGTTCGTAATCCACACACATGCGTACCTTACCATCCTTCTTAGGCACGGGTACCACATTTGCAACCCATGGGATAAGAGGTGACACTAAGAAGCGGCATTGAACCGCTTCATAACTTCACTTTGATTTTCTCGACATCTCGTGACGATACGACGAACCTTCTTTCACCGAGAAAACCTTCTTTTGTCGACAATCGGTGTACCACGATATCAATGTCCAACCCGGCATGTCTTCGTATGACCAAGCAAAACCTCAATATAGTCTCGTAGCATCCGAACCAACTTTTCTTTAACACTCAAGACCCGCCCTATCTTGATCTCTTTTCTCTTCACAAGACCCAAATTCACAACCTCAACTTGCTTTCTTCGTGGTCAGATAACTCGCTTCTTCTTGCTGTAGCAGGCAAGTTCTCCGGCACTTCACAATCTTTCTCACTTTCGTCTTTGGCTTGGTAGATCGGATTATCAAGTCATATTTAGCACTAGCATATTATTAACTAGATTCGGAGTGATTCGCAGTGTATCATGGTGTGTGTAAGAAACACATAGCCTTTTGAAGGGGTGATAAAGTAAAAGAAAGAGAACAAACAATTGAATGCAAAAAGTCCAACGAATTTATTGAATGAAAATACGCAAACAATAGATAATAACCCTCGCAAACGAGCCATGATGCCCCGGGCAAGGCACTAGGCTTTCAAAGTTTATTGTTCAAAACATAAAGGAATACGAAAAGCAAAACAAAACAAGAGCAATTACTCGACTAAAGGAGATTGGTATGACGTCTTCGCCTTCCAATTCCGAGCCCATGATCCGAGTTGGGAAGATCCACTTGCTGATGTCGAAGTCGTTGTCGCCGCCTTCTATAGTGGATTCCACTGCTAATGCGGAAAGGAAGTTGCCGGCACGTCACGCGTATCATCTTTCCCTTGATGGTGAAGCCTAAACCAGTCTTGTCGATTTGAAAGGAAGATCGTGAGCTGACCCCAAAATGCTACCTCCTTCTTCAACAGCTTGAGCATCTTTCAATGAGGCCATCCTAGGCGGAACTTGTGTAACCTTAGAGGACAGGGAGTCAGGCATGACTGGGTATTGTTTCAAAAGCTTGACAGGAGTCTCGAAGAATTTCTTCCATCTCGAGGTATCGGAATGACCGAGATGACGACCATATACTCTTCTTCACCACATACTGTGACAACCTTCCTTTCACCGGTACTTCACGATGTGGTGGAAGTCCTCGCCCATGTATCCAAGGGCCCAAGTAGGCAAGAGTAGGTGGACGGATGTCCATGACAAAGAAAGTAGAGTCAGGGAACCGACCGAGTGAGTGAGTCTGTGCGCTTAGAATCATCAAAAGCTCTCACGATAATGTCACGGGTCTCGAACCAACCCTTCGACATCAAGTCGATCAAGCCTTCGTAAGATATTCGAGCGAACCGTATCCACCAAAATATGGGATAGTGTAGTGCCTTGCATTCAACAGAGATGTGCAAGGCTTTGTTGTGTTTTTTTAGGAAAGTCAAGATCGTAGAAGCTTAGGCCGTTGTTGGCAGCTAGCAATACAAACTTCAAACTGGTCAGTGGTAGTGTCTTGCGGTACATGAGCAATCTTCGGAAACTTCACCAAGGCGTTAGCATGAGCCTCAGAGCACAAGAGCAGAGCGAGCATGGAAATTTTGGACGGAGTCTGTCCTAACTGTTCCACAACATTGTAATCACTCCTCTTGATGATCTTCAGAATTTCCTCCATTTCTTGTTTGGAGGTGTCTTCAGTAACTTCCTTTGGTACTTCTGGTTGAGCAGGATGAGCCACTGATTCTTTCCCTCTAGCTGGGGATATTGGTGGAGTAGACGGAATACGAGTTGGAGTCACAGTGTCTTTTGGAGGAGAGATCTCTGGAGAGAATACCCTTCCGGTTCTGGTCACCTTACTGGATCCGGTGATGTTGTCGATGTCAGGAATAGAAGCTTCAATTGTAAGATCTTCAATGGTCAGAGGGTCTTGCTTGACGCCATGATAGTAAACATCAGCTCCATAATTCCAAGGGATAGCCTTGTTAGAAGAATATGGCACTGGTCTTGGAGAAGTGATAATGAGAGGCGCCACTTTAGGCACGGAATTAGCAGAGGAAATCCTTATTGTGTTAACATCAGCATAGTCTTCTGGGAAATCGTCACCCCATCCGGTCGCCTTAACATCTTCAATAGGAATCTTGTAGCTTTGAAGTGTACTTCACCATGTAATCATACTTTCCACTTGGCTGCCCCAAGGTATCCCACACAGATGGCACGTCTCGCATTGTCGATCTTCAACTTAGACATTTCTTCACACCGCGGTGGTTTCGAAATAGTATCTCACGGTTGTCCATCATGCAGAACACGCCTTCTCAACCAAGCACAACCATCGCGGATGGGCACCAACGACAATTCTCGGCACACCGGCTTGCAACAAATTCTTCTTAATACCATCGAGGAATGGTCAAGTCATCTATGTTGAATACATAAGTATCATCCCCAACAAAGATTGGAACTCTTGTCATGGTTAGGCATAGGCGCATTGATCACATCGAGTCTCAACGGGGATCAAATTCAACTGCTTAGCTTCAATCATATCTTGAATCTTGTTCTTGAGCCCAACAATTGTCGTGTCGGCTATTGGAATGGTAAGCACACTTAGCATTAGGATTGTACCGGAGAGGAAGTGTTGACATTCGAGGAGGATCCCTCAAGGTAATCACTCTGCTCAACATGTGTTGCAAGGCTTGAGACAATGGCATGTTGATCTTCGTAACTGCCTTCGCGTGTTTCGTTACGTTGTCTGCCGAGGTTGTCTGATGTAGGATCGAGATCACACCCCCCAGATTGAGCACGGTCGGTCTTGGCTCGGCTATTCGACCATACACAAGATTGGCTTCTTTCTTACCACCAAAAGATTTCTTCGCAGATTTGAAGATGACTCTACCGAATCTTCCCACTCTTGATACCTTCAATGCTCGTCAATATCACTCGGTGAATCCGGATGAAGAATTTCCAATCGATGATTGAAGAATGGGCTGTCGGTGTTCCATAAACATATCAACCAACTCCTATTGGACAAGGGTGGTTGAACTCACCGCTAGATCTCCATTTCGAGCATACTCCTTGAACTTCTCGTCACGACCCATAGACATGCTTTGTAGTTGCATGAGTGGGTGTCAATTCGATTGTACTCATATTGTCTAGAAAGCATCCAAGTCACCCAAGTACGGATACGGTCATTCTCTAGCTGATAGTACCACTCCAATTGAGTTCCGACAAACTCTCTTGAAAATAGTGCATCCATAACTTTCTCATCGGGGATTGATCTTCGGACATAGGACTTCAAATGCAGCTTTGGGCAAGACATGCCATCATACTTGGCAAAAGTAGGAACTTTGAACTTGGGAGGAATCACAACACCAGGAACGAGACTCAGATCATCAAAATTCAGCCCGGACATTTTCAGGTTTTCCACAGCATTCAGACGGTCTTCAAGTTGTTTGTACTTGTCATCTTCATCAGAGTGTTGGCTATAATCAGAGTGGTCCTCTCCTTCTTTCCTTGGCTCACGCTGGTCACCTTCATCACCCTTGGTACTCCCCTCGGTATGAACACTTCCTTCAGAGAGCTCGATCCGACTGACCACTTTAGGACCTCCTTTGTAGCGTCTACCCATGTTGAGGAGACCAACAACCCTCTTCTTCTTGTTAATGAGCTTCTTCAAATCTTCTTGGCCTTGGACCAAGTTGGTGAACATCTGCTGAAACTGAGCATTCTGAGCTTGAAGATCTTTGACGGTCTGTTCAAGAGCCATTTCTGCTAAAATAAATAGCGAGCAAATGAGAAAACCAATTTCCAATGTACCTGTGATGCAATGTTATGCTATGCTATGCGATGTTTATGCGAATGCAATGCAATGTTTTCAAGGACCTAAGAGATTTAAATTTGTTAAACAAGCAATGAACAAACATTTATTAGTACTCTTTTTATTATTCTCTTTTTTTCTTTTTAAGTACAAGGGATAGTTCGAAATAATAAAAGAAAACAAAAACATCCTAAAGCTCTAAGTCTCCCATGGGCGCTTCCTCTTGGTGCCGATAAGCGTTGATGTTTCGCCTCGTGAAGTAGCTTGGTCAACTCTAGCACTTTCTTCTCACTTGCATAGCATCGAGCTTCAAAGGTATCCTTTCTTCTTTAGTTGAATCCAGGATCTCTTCAAGTCTTCAAAATCGTAGGCATGTCGGGATGGAGAATGATAGGGTAGGTCACCTATAACAACAGTTCCATAATTCTTGGTAAAACAAAGTGAATGGCATCATGAGGTTTTGAGCTCGAGCTCGCACCCATTTGAGGTAAGGTTCCCAAGGAATGGAGTTTTGGTGCCCCAAAGTCTTGGTATCGCCTTCTTTACCATGCCCCAAGCATGTATGAACCTTCGTGTAATTCGAGATCATGATTGTAGTCGAACACAATATCTTGGAGAAGCATATCATGCGGACCATCTCTTCGGGCAAAACCAAACTGACGTAGATCTAGAGAAGGGTTGTAAGTAATACCTCCCCTTATACCAAGTAGTGGTACATTAGGGAATTCTCCACAACGCTCAATGAAGGTGAAGTCCTTTTGAGGGAAAAGACTCCAACGGATATCTGAATGAGAGAGTGACATCATCCTTTGAGACCATCTCAACCTTTGTTCGTTCTTCAAAACTGATGGAGGAAGGTGCGAAATAAACCACCTTGAAAGTAACGGTATACAACACATGAGAGTTCCTTGTCGCTTAGTAGTACGAGTGTGGAGAGAATGCAGGATGTCTCCAAGTAAAGTAGGCACTGGATTGCGGGTAAGGAACAACTTGATGGCATTGATATCTATGAATTGATCCGAGTTAGGGAATAGAACCAAACCATAGATTAGTAAGGCCACAATGATTTCAAATGCATGGAAACTCATAACCTTGAGGAATTCTCGGGCTTTCTTAATCAGGAACTTGGAAAGTAAACCCTTAACTCCACTTCTAGTTTCCCAATTGGCTTCAATGTCTGAGCGCTTAAGATGTAAGGCGGATGCGATGTCTTCGAACTTAGGAACCTTTTTTAGACCGGTGAATGGCAATTGGTCAAGAATAGGTACCCCAAGTAGCTTAGAGAACTCTTCTAAGGTAGGAACCAACTGATAATCTGGAAATGTAAAGCAATGGTGTTTCGGATCAAAGAACTGGAATAGGACATGCATCATATCTTCTTCAAAACCGGAGATAACCAAATCAAGTAGATAACCATGTCTTTTGATGAACTGTGCATGGTTGGGAATTTCTGAAACCAATTCTTTGAGCTGAGAAGGGATACCCATGAAGTTGATTCGGATAGTCTTTCTAGAAGCCATAATCCCTACAAAACAAAGCAAAGATAAATCCCTAGGTCCTTGAAATAGTTAGAAATGATATGCAATGCGAATGATGTCATGATGTCATGTTTGGCACACACAAGCAATTCACACAATGAGCCTAGGTTTAAGGCTTGCATGAGGTATAGGTGATTACCCTACCAAAAGTTTGAGTTGGTTCATCCTGTCCTATAATAGTAACCGGGTTCTAGGAATCTCACATCATTGATCTTTCTCGTAGGCGCTTATTTCAATACGACGGTCAAGTGGTCGATCGAAAATGTCCCAAAAGTCTGATCTCAATGAGCGTAGCATCGAGTATCAACCAACCTCGGTCTACACCAAAGCCGGCCATCTCACTACCTTCTAATGGCCAAGATGGGTCAATTAAGGTTCTAAAAGTTTAGTTAGCGCTTGATGACACCACGCGAAGCCAAATACTATCTTCAACTTGGGAATGAAGAGTATCGGACAACCAAAGTGTCACGCTAACGTAGCCATCATGTTGACCGCTTAGTTATACGCCTAACGGTCGCGATGATCTAATGCTACTTACCTAAAAGGAAACCCGGATCCGGTGTAGGATCCCCAACAATATAATACCCAAGCAACCCTTAAAGATAATGTATACAAGTCAAACAAAAGCAGAAAATGATCTAGAAATCCCTAAGGCAATTCTCTTTTTGGTCATTCCTCACAGAGTCGCCATTTAATACGGTGAACCGACTTTGTAGGATTTTGTATCCAAATGTGCGGATAGCAAGAGTCGCCACCGACTTTTATTTTATCCAATTAAGGGAAGGTAAAAGTAATGAAAAAGACCTTCGTTAGATTCTCGAGTTCGGGAGAATGGTTATGAAAGGGAAGGTATTAGCACCCTTTCCATCCGTAGTTATCTACGGGCTCTTAGTTGCTCTAGATCACTTTTAAAATTGCTTTCGTGTGTTTGACAAAGATGTTTTGAAAAAGGCATTTCGCTTTGACTTTGTAATGACTCATGTAGGAGTGTATACAAAGTGTTCGGAAATGTTTCGTTTTGAAAAGAAATTGAACTTTGAAAAAAAGAGTGTGTGGTGTGAAAAGCATTTGATTTAGAGCAAGCAACTAAAAGACTTATTTACCCACTCAGAATTGGTCGTTTTCGTACTTCTACATTCCTTTAGAATAGCGCTAGCCATACCATTAGTTAGTAGGTAGCTCCATTCGTTGGATGTAAGCGGACATTCAAGGACATCGGATGGTCATAGAAGGCAACTTGTAGGAAGTATCCTAGCACATTCGAAGGGACTATCATCATTTTTCGTAGGCGACAATCGAGGGTCAAGATCATGTATTCGGAGGCGACATCGTGGGTCTTATGATCTTTGTATCGAAGGGACTATGATGATTTGTTTGGAAGGCAACGGTGCTAGAATACCTCTACGTTCGAGGGACATAACCATTTGAAATCGAAAACGCATCGAGAGAGAATTACCCTAAGGGGTGCGTGTGTGCAAGAAGTGTGTTGATTTCAGATATTTTATCTTGCAAATTAGTGGGCTATGTTCAATTTTAGTCTTGCCATACACGCCTAATTACTAGCAATTGATAAGGGTGCGGAAAGTAAAATGCGGAATGTAAAGGCGGAAATGTAAAGGTGCGGAAAGATAAACCTACGCTATTACATGGCTTTGGGGCAGATACATAATTTAGAAATACGGAAAATAAAGTCCTAAATTAAACTATTACAACCCATATGCAATTACATTATTGAAAAATAAAATAGAAACGGAAGAATCGTCCGAATCAGATGAACCTGTGAAACAAACGAGAAATCGGAAAATATGATGAAATCGAAATAAGAGAAAATGTTAGGAAAAATGCAAGTTTTAATATGGGAAAATTAATACATGCTGGAAATAAGATAAATAAGCTAAAATAATTTTTTGGGATTTTTTGGAAAAAGTCTAATAATTAAAATGCAATTAAAAGTGAATTAAATGCAAAAATAAAAATAAAAATAAATATGCATGCAAAAATATGTTTTTTTATTTATTAAATTAAATAAAGATTTTCAGAAAATAAATGCAAAAAGAATAAATGTTTTTGGTGAATTTTTAATGCAAAAATAAAATGTGGAAATTAATTAAAATTGAATAGAAATATTAAAATATAAGAAAATAGAAGAAATTTGAACTTGGAAAAGAAAATAGCAAAACTGGTCTCAGTGTGGATCGAACTCAGGACCATGGAAAGCATCTGGAAACAGTGAACGCCTTAGCCGCTGCGCCATGTGTACAAGCTTGTTTGGAAACGAGGTGGGTGGAACTTCACACGCGTCGCTTCCTGACTTGCCTCATCACCGCGGGAGACTTCATCTTCTTCGTTTTAAAAATTCAAAAGCCTGCGTCGGCCTTCCTTCGACGCTATGTCCCTGGATAATTCAAAAAATCAAGCAAACATAATATAAATAAATTCTAAGACCATGGATCGATTCCTCAGGTCATTCCGAATGCAATGGTATGGGTCTTATGGTCCAATTTTTCCTAATAAGAGAAACCCTAAAACGGCATAGGGAACCCTAATCATGGCATGTCGTGTTTCTGGCCATGGAAACTCAATCAAAGTGCCCAGAAAGCTTGGAAACTCATCACTAATCACAAAAACAAACACAAAACAGGTTAATAATGCGTGATGATTGAAACACGATTTTGAAAAAAACAAGAACAAACCGATTCGTGATTTCTTGTTTCTGGATAGTTTTTGGCAAAGTAAAGGTCTGGATCGACTCAAGAGGTATCAAGGAATGTGTTAGACACCTCAAAATCGATTGAAAACGGCTGGAAGTATGATCTCCAATAGCTTGCAGGTCACGATTTTTTTGAGTTTGGGAATAGGGTTTCTGAGCAATTTTTTCGTCCTCTTGCAATTGGTATGCATAAAGTATATATGCTGGATGGATTTGGGATTGATTTGGGAAAGAATTGATCAATAATCAATGATAATCAAATTTGATTTTTCATGAAAATCAAATTTTCAAAATTTGCTCAATTTCAATCCAATCTTGCCTTTTTTGATCCAATTTCGAAATTGCTGGCTTTCAATGTATTGATTGGATCTCAAAGAAAAAATAAAAATCAATCTTCCATTTAATTTTGATTTTATAATTTATTTTCAAATTTAATTTGCATTTAAATGAATAAATTACAAATTAAATAGAAAAATAAATCAAAAATTCGTGGCATTGGGCTTGGATATTCCTAATTGCATGAGGGTAAAGTTAGGATGAAGAAAAAGTAGGCCCATTTGCAAAAGATTTGATTTTTTGAAGTATCTCTCTTTGTGCATTCTTTCAAAATTGCCCAACTTGTGAATGGTGTATCTTGCTCAATTTTCCACATTTTTGAGTGTTCTTGGACTTTTTGGAAAGCTCTAAGAGTCCTCTAACCAATGTCTTTGGTTTCATCTCAATTGGACTTACCATGCTCAATATATCTTCAAAACAAAAAGTTGACTTTTTGTTGACTTTGAAAATGACCTGTAATGTTTTGAGCTATACCTCTCAAATGAAGCATTTTTTGGACATTCTTGTGAGACATGAAGTTGTAGAGAATTGAATTTCCTTCAAAATGAGATTTGATGGGAAAATTTCTGAGAAAGTATGAGAAAGTTATGATCAGTCAAAGTTCAGTTGACTTTTCACCTAGAAACCCTAATTTAGAAAGTTTGACTTTTGAGCAAATCTTGAGTTTTCTTGATGAATCATGATCAACCCTTGATCAAATGATGAATGTAACTTCAAAATGAGGATGTTGACCAAAAATTATGAAGTTTGACGTATGTTGACCACGTTGACTTTTGTCCAATACAACTGATTTTCAACCATCTGAGCAATTGTCTGAGGAAACTTGACTTGTGAAGCTTGAAACTTGACATGGAGAATCTTTGAAGCATATGAGGAGGCATGAAGGCCATTGGAGATGTTGTAAATCCATCTTGGCTTGAGAGATACCAAACCCTAGTTTGGGTTGATTGTCTAGGAGAGAGTTTGTCTGATCAACTCTTGAGGAATCCTTGAGCATAGATGTATGAAATCTCTTGAGTAGATGGAGGGCAAATTTTGGGGTATGACAAATGCAACATGGTTTCCAACAATCATCTCTCGATCATTCCTTATTCGCAAAATATTATGGACCTTCCATAATTGTTTTGTTACTCTATGTGAATGAAACAATATTGGCTTGTCCTGATCCAATTCTAGTCCAATAAACTCGAGAGTTGCTTCAAAGAATCTTCAAACTTAATTTGTTGGTAGGTTTTAAGTATTTTATGGGCTTAGAAAATTTTGGATCAACTAACAATATTCATCTTTGTTAGAGAAAATATACAATTGAGTTGCTCATGAATACTGGTTTCATTGATGTCAAACCACTTCCTTACCAATGGATCCAAATGCAATGTTTAATGATAATGATGATAGACCACTATTAGAAGATGTTTCTCGGTATAAAAGAATGATCAAAAGACTACTATACTTGACCATATCAAGACCAAACATATCCTTTACAATGAACAAATTGAGCCAATATATGGCTAAGCCTAGATTTCCACACTTATATGGCATACATCATTTTCTAGAATATCTGAAAGGAACTCTAGGATGATGCGTTCTTTTCTCTCTAAAGTCATCCTTACTTATCTCCGCATAATTATATGTAGATTGGAGTAGCTGCACTTCAACCATAAAATATACAACAAGTTTTTGTATATTCATTTGTGAATTAGTAGTTTCTTGGAGAGACATGAATCAATCAACTGTACCAAGGTCCTCACCTGAGTATAAATATAAAGCATTGGCAACTCTAACTTAAGAATTGATGTGGCTCAAAAAATTATTGAGATCCTTTAGTGTAGATGTCCCTTCACCCTTCATGCAAAGTGTTTTTTAATAGTACCTCAACAATACATAATGTTATTTCTCTATAATTTGAATTGACATTATGTTTGGTAAAACTAATATAGTAGCAATTAGTTAAATAGGATTTGTAACTTGTAAGAGAAAGTAGGTTGAAGTTTTATTTGACAATGGAACATGTTGAGTTGAAATGTTTCAACATATGGATAACATGTCAAAGAAGATGTCCTATGCAGAGCCATTCGACATCGCACCTAAAACTCCAAAGATTATTGATTAAATTTGACCCGACAATTAACATAATGCAGAATATTACTAACCAAGATTCTTAAATCATACGTGGCACCAGAAGAATCTGGAAGAAACAAATCAGAATATGCTCAAATGTAGACTTCCTAATTATGGAGATATATTAGGAAGATTTGATTGAAGACCTATTTTGTAGGAGAATCTTTTGCAGATTTGTAATAGTATATTTGATGTGATTAGAAGCCCAAATCCAGTTGTGTACTAGGTTATAAATAGAAGCATTGTAACCTAGAAAAATCAAGTCAACCAACATGTAAAATTATATGTGTTGTGTTTGTAGATGAACCACTCGGTTGTGGGATGGTCATTGTGTTCTCACTCAAAAGCCTTTAGGTAATGATTTGAGTATTGTTATTGGAGGAATATTTTAAGCAACTCCAAGTATGTGTTCTTAGTCTAGAGTTAAGACTGAGTATGGAGGGAAGTGTGACTTCTTTCCCAGTATAGAAGTGTGTCTTCTCATCATGGAAGTGTGTCTTCTACTTTTCTCTGTTTGAAGAGTTGTAGGTGAAGGGTCGTCGATGTAGTGGCTGAGGTGTTGACTACTAGACATTATTGCGATGATTGGAAGTGGGATGGAGATATTTCATATCTAGGTAGGACCTAGGTAGAAGAGTCATTAGATAGTGATTAAATGTGTAGATTGTCAACGGGTGTGTTTTTTGTAGGGTCTGCGAATTGATACTGCTAAAGTCGACTTCATTCCTGGCTTGGTAGCCCCCAAAGTAGGCGTGTGTCACTGAACTGAGTAAATAACTCTTGTGTGCACTTTACTTTTCAGTAACTACTTTAATTGTCTATATCTTGTTCATGATGTTAATAACATACTAGATGTCTCAACATGTTATTCGACATCTAGGACTGCTATACTAGAATTTCAATTGGTATCAGAGCAGGCATCCTGTTCGTTTTCTGGGTGAGATCCTAGGGAAGATACTTTCTGGTTCATATGCAAGAAATATAGTTTTGCTGAGAAGTAGTATGGATTTGGTCAGTTCGTATATTTTTTAATGGTCCCTAGAAGTGGAGGATGGACTATTCGTGACAAGGGATGTGGTGACCTTGGCTTAAAGGTATCAGGAAAGCAAAGAATCATGTTGTGCTTGAAGCTTGGTGGAGGAGTTGTTCGATTATTCCACTGCATCTGATGGAAAACTCTTGGTGTATCCTTTGAAGATGCATCTTGAGGATAATATTGACTGAATTGTTAAAGTAGGCAAAGATACTTGAGGTTTGACCCAAGTCCACTCATAATGGAATTTTTCAATAAGTTTGTCGATGAGAGATCAGAAGGAAGCAAGTTATTTTTGCTCTATACTCTAAAAGACCAACCACAAGTGTTTGTTGAAGGATCTCTTGGTGCATTTCTTGAATGATGTTCTACAAGATGTTGGGACATCACATCAGCAGATTATGCAAAATTTTGTTGATTAAAGAGATTGCACAATAGATGCTTTGGAGGGCTGAACATTGGTGTATTGATCACACATGTTTGGAACCTACTCCTGATTTGGAAGAGGAGGCATCTGGTTCTAGGAGGTTTCAATGCTAAAAACTTATCCTAGACATATATGTTGATCAGGACCCGACCAACATATGTTTTACTTCTTGGGTTGGTTGATTATTGATTCAATGAAGTAGGAGTGCAGAGTCTGAGCATGTTTTTGTATCTGAAGAACATCTCAACAAGGTTCTTTATGTATAAAGTCTATATGAATGCCCAGGACATTCTCTATGACATCTGTTAGGTTCTTCTAACCAAAGGAATCAAAAATTTCAGATAAAAAGACTTAAGGCAACAATTATCCAAGATTCAAGGAAGATGGTTAATTCTGCAAACATGATGAAGGTTACTTACTCTAACTTGATTCAACTGTCAAGTATATAAGAGCATGTAACCTTGCTTCTGAAGCAAATGAGTACTATTATCCAAGGAGGGATAATGAAAGGCGTATCAACCTATGCCCATTGGTTGATAAGTATCTGCACTTTGGAAGTTTATTCTAATTTGTTTGGATTTATTCTTTTGTATTTACTCGAGAAAATACAGAGGAGCATACCACATCAAGATCAAGGTATGTACACTCAAAGGAGCTCTATCTCAAGTTAGAGTCCAATTGTGTGGTGTCCTCACATGTTGGATTAATTGGGTATGCACTAAGGGATAAAGTGCATTAGTGAGCCTTAAAGACGTGAATGTGGTTATGGTATTGTGCTAACCTTATCATTTGTTAGTTGTTTCTGCCTTAGATACCTATCCAGAGGGAATCTCCTCTTCAAGTAAAGAAGTTTGGCTCCTACCACCCTAATGTTAGATAAGAGGTTTGTACATATGTTCTTGAGGTGTGTATTATGCATGTAACGACATGAAGTCATTGACTGATTATGAAGCATAATCAGTTGCTAAAGAATCATCTTGTATCTCCTACAAGAGTCATACAAAGATTACTATGGAGGTTCTTCCAGAAACCATAGTTGGTGAATCTATGTGTAATAGGTAGATGTTGGATCTGATGTTAAGACATTTATCTATCCAACAAACTGAAGCCCAGGTTGTCCAGAATAAAGCACAAGGTCAATCCACTGACCTTTTCTAGAGTTGTTTGTGATGAAGGAGGTTGTCATAACTTGGTTATCAGCCTGAGCCACGGGAAAGCAGAAGAAGTAACATGAGACTGATGGTGAATACTTTGATGGGAGATGGAGTGTTTATTTGAAGAGTTATGCAATTCTCCAGTCTGAACTCTCAAGGCTCAGAAAAGTATAGAGAATTTATTTTTCTCTATGTGGCTGAGTAGCTTAATCAAGAGAAGCTATTGAATACTAAGAGTTTATTTCTCTCAGTGGTGGTGGTTGACAACCAGATTCAGCTTCCAAAGTTGATGTCCTAAATGATGTTGGAACATCATGATTACTGGTTGTTAACAAGTCTGTCACTATATTCAGAAGTGGGGTTTCTAAATATTACAGAAGCAGTATACGGAGCTTCTGGCCCTATCCACAAGGATGTATGGGAAAGGAAATACTCCTAAAGACAACAATTAAATCTAGAAATTTCTAGGAGTTCAACATGAGATAGGGGATCTGATCAACATGCTTTTCAAGGAATGGTTTCTTCTTCAACAAGGAACATAGTGGCAGTCTGAAACTTGTACAACAAAAAAGCTAAGAACATTTGATATGGAATATGTGAAAAGTTCCAAATCAAGTGTATCCTTACTTATGTGGATAGCTCAGGGTACTTGATATCTCTCTCAAGGAGCTGATGGTTCTGGATTTGTAAAAGTCAAGATGATTTTACAGTATAAAGTCGTACTCAGCTGGTATGTCAAACCAAAAGTATGTAATAGTGGCTACCCTACACTATGGGAAGATGAAGTTCCTTAGAACTCTTCATTCTATGCTTCAAGGTTCATCTTTAACTGAAGCATTGATGTCTATAACAGGAGAAGCATTGGACCTGTTCATGGATTGGAGTTGCAGTAATGCAGTCGTTGGAGTGGAATGTCACACAACATATTGTGACATTTTAGTATGATTGACAGGGCATAGATGGTTAAACCAAGTAAAGGTGATTGGTGCAATCATTTGATCTCAAGTTTCTCAAGGTCGACTCTGAGAAATTACAGGGAGTCTGGAGAATTTATTTTTCTCTGTAGAATCTGAAAGGGGTATTAAGATCAACAAAGACAATGTACTTTTTCTTCTGAACTTATGGAAAGTATTCAGAAGACTAATATTTTCAAGCAATAGGAAAAATTTCGAAAAAGAAGTCAGGACATATCTCAAGACATGTTTTTTTTCTTGAAAACCAGCAAGGATCAAGTTTAAACATTGTCTCCAAGACATGTATTGATGGTGTGTATCACGTGTTTTGACTTGGTGCATGTTTTGGAAACTGTCAGTTCCATGATAAACTGGCTATATTAAAAGCATTCATAGTTTCAAGCCGGTGCACAAATTCACCTGACGCGGTTTTTGTTGAAGTAGTGTTTCTTGACCAAGACATTTGTTACAGTCTAGGTACGTTATTTTGGTTGCTCAGATATTTAGAGTATCTTTTTGTTCTTTTTCTTTCCTTCACTTTTGTGTGTGTCATTGTTTGTTGTGTTCTCATGTCCTTTGTTCGGATATGAGTAAGTTTAGAGTCTGTGAAGGTTATGTTTGTCAACTTGTGGCAAACATAGGGAAAAAGGGTAGTGTTTAGACATTGTTAAGTCTGACTCAATCTTTGCAGTTGTTTTTGCAAAGATGTTGAATAGGATGTCCTATTCTGAGTCTGTTTGTTCTTGTAGTTTTTGCAAGTTTTTGTTTTGTGCCTTGTTTTAAGTCATAAACACAAATTCTGTCTTATGTTCTGAGTTATCCAATATAAAGGTCTGGTTCTCTATGTCTATACATGAATAGTTTAAGTGTTTGTTTCTATTAATATGTTTCCTCTTGTGATCTAAAAGAGAATGGTGTGTCTATCTGTGTCGTAGAATAGTTCTCAGTTTGAGGGGGAGTATTTAGTATCTTCTTCCTCATGTAAATCATGGCCTCAATTTTTCTCCTTCTTTGTGAAGATGTTGTCTATGGTGTTATGTTTCTTGTGCTATAGTGAGTTCTCCTTCAAGAAGTCTTTGTCATATTATGACTAAAAAGGGGGAGAAGTGGTTATGTTATGTTATCTCTAAAGAGCAACTTTTAAGGGGAGAGACTATGTGTGATCTGTGGGATCCTTAAAAGAGTGAGAAAACATTGGAGTTTTGGACCAGCTAGAAAGATGTCCTAGTATGAAGTTTCAACATCATAAATGAAGAGTAAAGATTGTAGCATGCAAATATTGAACAGCATAAACAATGACAAATATGAAGACTTCTAAATTGACATTTTTGGACTGAATTGTTAAAAACCATTGTATTTTTTTTAAGCTTCTATAATGCAAAGGTTGTGTAAATTAGTTTTAGCCAAAATAAGCCAGAGGGGGAGATTGTTATTTCTCTATAATTTGAATTGGCATTATGTTTGGTAAAACTATTTTAATATCAATTAGTTAAATAGGATTTGTAACTTGTAAGAGAAAGTAGGTGGAAGTTTTATTTGACAAAGGAACATGTTGAGTTGAAACGTTTCAACATCTGGACAACATGTCAAAGAAGATGTCCTATGCAGAGGCCTTCGACATCGCGCCTAGAACTCCAAAGATTGTTGATTGAATATAACTCAGCAATTAACCGAATGCATAATATTACTAACCAAGATTCTGCAACCATACGCGGCAAAAGAAGAATCTGGAAGAATTAAATCAGAATATGCTCAAATGAAGAATTTCTAATTATGGAGATATATTAGGAAGATTTGATTGAAGACCTATTTTGTAGGAGAATCTTTTACAGATTTGTAACAGCAGATTTGTTGTGATTAGAAGCCCAAATCTAGTTGGGTACTAGGTTATAAATAGAAGCATTGTAACCTAGAAAAATCAAGCCAAGCAACATGCAAAATTATAAGGGTTGTGTTTGTAGATGAACCACCCGGATGTGGGATGTCATCATGTTCTCACTCAGAAGCCTTTAGGTAATGAGTTGAGTATTGTTCTTGGAGAAAGATTTTAAGCAACTCTAAATATGTGTTCATAGTCTAGAGTAAAGGCTGAGTATGGAGGGAAGTGTGACTTCCTGCCCGACATAAAAGTGTGTCTTCTCATCATGAAAGTGTGTATTCTACTTTTCTGTGTTTGAAGAGTTGTAGGTGAAGGGTCGTCGATGCAGTGGCTGATATGTTGACTTCTAGACATCATTGCGATGATTGGAAGTGGGATGGGGATATTCCATATCAAGGGAGGACCTAGTAAGAAGGGTCATTGGGTAGTGATTAAGTGCGTAGATCATCAATGGGTGTGTTGGCTGTAGGGTCTGCAAATTGATAGTGTACTTCATTCCTGGCTTGGTAGCCCCCGTAGTAGGCGTGTGTCACTGAACTGGGTAAACAATTCTTGTGTGCACTTTACTTTTCAGTAACTACTTTAATTGTCTATATCTTGTTCAAGTTGTTAATAACAGACTAGATGTCTCGACATGTTATTCGATATCTGGGACTGCTATACCAGAATTTCACATATGAAAAACAATTCATGAGTCATGAAAGAGCAAAACATATAGACATAGATTGTCATTTTATAAGGAAACGTGTAACACCAAGTTTCATAAAGCTGATTCACATTCCATCAAAACATCAACTGGTTGATTCTCTTACTAAATAAATTTTTTCCTAAGAATTTTTTGTCTAGTCTTATTTCTAAGTTGAGTATTTGTAACATATACCTCCCAGCTTGAGGGGAAATATTAACATAATTGGTTAGCTAGTTATAACTAACTTTTTGAGTTCTTATCTTTAGCTATATATTAGATGAGAACCTCACTTGTAAAGTCAATTAACAATTAAAAATTGAGTTCTTAACTTGAGTTCTTATCTTATCCAATAATTTTTCATAAAAATACTTTTTGAAAAAAATGTTTTTGACTATGTTTTGATCTTACAATAATGTATGTTTATGTTATAGGATATCAAAATTAATATTTCAATTAAGAAAAAACTAATTTAAAAAATTATAATATTTTGAAAAATATTTTTATAACAAATATTTTTAAAAATACATAGAAAAAAAATCTTTTTTTAAGTTAAAAGAAACAAGCCCTAAAATATAATTAAAAAACACAATAGCGTCAATTGTACTTGTACCCGATGCATTTTTCATGTATTTTATTAGAAGATGCCTTCCGTTGCAATTGATGCCCTACTATAAAAAAAAAATTAATTTATTTGAAAAATGGTTATGTTGGGAATTGATTTGGAAGCATTAGAGAATAAAGTTGTAAGCAATAGATATTGTGATTAAAAAAAAAACTTAAATAGTATTTTGGTCTCTGTAAGTTGGTGTGTTTTTTACTTTAGTCCCTAAATATTTTCTTATATGTTGAGTTTTGTTTAATTTTAGTCTCAAACGTCCACCCTCCTTTAAAAAAATTGGAAGTGTCAAACATCCATTAACGTGGCACTAGTGACATGGCATCGAAGGACGAAATATAAAAAATCAATTTTACAAAACATCTTATTCTTCCTCAATCTATCTCCATCTCCATTTTTGCTCACCTTAAAACTCATATTCAAACTCTATTTTATCATGCACAACATCATTCATCCACAACCTTCATACAAACCCGAAATGTTTTCAAGCACAAAATTAATGTTGAAATTCATACTACCACACCAAAGATTTGATTGTATCTTAAATAAATGTTATGAATATCAATAATACAATTAAAAATACAAACAAACATAAACGCATGAATATACAAGCAACTCATATGTGTTACTTCCTCACCCAAATACATTTGTTTCCATAAATAGAAAAAAGTAGAGTGGATTCAAATCCAACACTACCATGTAAATTTAGAAGTGAAAATTCAATGTGCTAAACTTCAAAAAATAAGTAATTTAGAAAATTTGAGTTTTGGATCTTGAAAAGGAGGGTCAACGATTGGAAATTTACAACTAGGGTTGAAAATTGAGGATATTAGGATTTTTGTGTCATGAAGAGGAGGGTCAAGAATTAGAACATTGAGAAGAGGGTTGCAAAATTGAGGGGTTTTAGGTTCTGGATATTGACGATTATAAAGGGAATAAAAAGAAGTCGATGAAGTTCTAATGGGAGATAATGTTGAAGATTGTGAGAGAAAGAGTGAATAATAAAGCTACATAATCTAATTATCAAAGATGATTATGGTTTAAAATAGTGGAGCACTAAATAAGCATACATGAATGCCTCATAAACAAACACATAAGTTCTCATCGATCTGAAAACAATTATGGGTTTATATGAAGGCTGAGGATGAAGATATGAGCACAAACCCATTATTAGGTGTTAGAACATAGTTTGGTTCTACATCCTTTGTAAGAAGTTTTGATGATAACAAATAAATATGATGATAACCTTGTTCTGATTCTGATTAAATTTATATTTACATTGAACATTCTTACTCTCTAAATTTTTATAAATTATGCAAAAGAAGTTCTGATGTAAGAAAAAGAAGATCTGCTTTGAAGAAAATAATTGATGTCTTAAGAAGATCTTGTTAGAAACAAAATTGAAAACAACATCACGCTCATAAGATAACTTCTACTCAAGGTGAACTTCTGATAGCACCAAGCTGCAAGCAACAAACTCGGATATCTCATATACGCTTCAAGTTGCTTTGTATCCTCTGATTCTAATGCATTACTACAACCTTATAAGGAAATAAAAAATAACAGATGTCTACAGACAAGATCTATATTTATGGAAAGATCATTCAAAGCATTCATCAATACCTTACACAAACATATTGTGATATCTTCCAATGGTTCAAAGCTACGCCTATTTAAAGAGACCTGATCATCAAGCTGTGGTTGACGAATCTCTCTCTCTCTCTCTCTCTCTCTCTCTCTCTCTCTCTCTCAAAAACAAATCAAAGTCTTCATCATATTCTCAAAAAATTTGCTTTATAATTTGTGTGTCAAAATAGTGTATACATCACAGTTGTGATAAAGTTTGTAAGAAGCATACGTTAACACATCATTTTATTGTAAACATTTTAATTCCTTGAGAGATCAAGTTGTGGTTAGATATCAAGAAGAGTTGGCACTAGTCATCGTATTTGTAATTAAGTTTTGATTAGTGGATTAAGGCCTTGTTGATAGAGGCAAACCACCTTAACGGGTGGACTGGAGTAGTTTGAGTTCAAACGAACCAGGATAAAAATAACTATGTCAAACTCGTTTTAATTTTAAAAACACCAATTCAAACCCTCTTTCTTGTGTTTTTCAACCTTCATTAGAGACTACAAAAAAAGGTTACATGGACTAAACACAAAAAATGCGCCAACTTATAGGGATGGGAAGACTATTTAATCCAAAAGTTTGGGTTTGCGTTCATATCTTCATCTTCAACTTTTATACAAACCCAAAAAAATTTCAAATCTCCATTTGTTTCATATCTTCATCAGTTTGTAGAATATAATATAAAGGTAAAGGAGAAAAAAAGGAAGTTGTGTATGGATTGGGGGAAGACACTACTACAAAACACACAAACAACAATGTCTAAGTCACCACGGCTCTTCCAAACACCGTGGTGGCATCTCCAAACTCAGGCACTGACATTTTTTTTTAATTTTTTAACTAATAATTGTTAGGAAATAATGACGGTTGAAGAACTCACTGTGGTGATACAGTCAATCTTTCATGGGTTCGAACTTCAACGCCCTCAAATATTTTATTTCTTTAACGTTAAGACGCACCTTTACTTCTTCTTTTTTTAAATAAAAAATAAAAGGATATCACTACAGTTGTTTTGTTCAAGCATTATGACACACACACACACACACACACACACACAATATATCTATCAATCTTGTTCTTCATACATAAATGTATTCGTCTTCTTCATTATTCGTCTTCTCTCATTTTCATGTATGTTGTTGTTATGTTTCACATGATTTTCATATCATTTTCTTCTTATTATATAGCTTATGATTTTTTTTATTGTTGCATGTTGTTATTTTGTTGACAATTCTTTTCATATTCTCCCTTCTTCGTGTATGTTATTGTTACCTTGATGTTGTTTTTATGTTGCATGTTGCTAAGTCACAGGAAAGAGACTTAATCAGAGGGAAAGTGAATGAAGAAACAACTACAGCAGGAAACTGCATCCAAATTGTGTTGATATGAGAAAAAATATAAGAAGTATGAAGCTATTGTATAAACTTTATCCACCTTATATTTCTTCTTCATAACATCATAAACTAGATGAACCTCATAATTGATTCAAGTTCCACAATTAGTTTCAAGAAAAGGTGTGTCCTTGAAACATTTTATTATATTTAGTGTTGATGTATGATGTTATGTTGTTGATAAATGCTTTTATATGTTGTTTTTGTTGTTGTTGATTAATATTCTTAGAACAAGAACATAATATCGCTAAGTCATAAGAAACGAGACTTCTTGTAACTTAGCAATGTTTTGTTCTTTAAATTATTATGCAAATTGATAGAAGATTAAAGAAGATTAAGTTGAGTTTATTATATTCTATGTAGATTGTTTGTTTCACTAACCCTTCACTTAAAATACATTCATTTAAATTGACAAAGAAACTTATAATCTGGAAATTAAGTTGTATTTGAAAACCATCTTATATCAATCAATATTTTCTGAACTGCATGTGCCTCATCGTTCATTTCACGCTTTGTAACATATAAAATATGGTTTAATGACCTATCTCTTTCATTACATTGATATCTTCTCTTATAGTTAAATTTCAATAAAAATAATTTATTGGCTAAATCTATCTCATCATCACTTATCATCGTAATTGTTATGATGATAAGTCATCATAACAATCACGATGATAAGTAACGATGATGAGGTAGACTTAGTCAATAAATTGTTGTTATGGAAATTAAACTAGAATCGAAAGAATCAATGTCATGAAGGAGTTAGACCATTAAACCACATTCTATATATTAAAGTGTGAGAAATGAATGATTAGACACATGCAATTCATAAAACAGTGGTTTGTTTAAGTTGATTTTTAAGAATAGTTTAATTTTCAGATTATATACTTCTTCATCGATTTGAATTGTATATCTTTTGTGAGGTGTATGAAAAGATAAGCAATCTACATATTATGTAATAATCTGGGTACTTCAACAACGATTATCTATTGTAACTATGACTAATAGTAATTTATGTTCTAAATAATTTGTTGCTTATGGATTTCGAACCCAATATCTAAGCGTATATATTACAACAGTTGATATTAATAACTGTTGTGAAATGTAGTGTGTGTCATACCTTACTATCATGATCTCCAGACCATAGTGAAAACAACGAACTTACAACACTACTCCACAACAGTATGTCACGCGTGATGATATCCCTTTTTTAATCATTGTGAAAAAGACTTTTTCGTAATAACGAGAAGATATTTTATAAAATTATTCATATCATTTTTTTAATGGAAACTCAACATTTAATGACCTTATTAAAAAAAATTTAAGGACTAAAATAAAATTACACCAATTTAAAAGGATCAAAATATTATTATTAAAAAAAATCAATTTTAGATATCTTCAACGAATTTTTATTTTTTTTTTGGTTGAAATAGGGCCTAGGCTCGATGGTGTCTTGAATGTACTTTAGCTATTGTATACTACTTGGAAACAACTCATTAATTGTAAAAGATGAAGCAAGCAAATATGAATTGCAGGAGCTCTGGTTTTGTGGGGTCAGAATGTGACAAATATAGAAAGCAAAGTACAATTTTCTGAAACAACTTGTACTCAAAATCAAATCTAAGGCATAGTGCTGCTGTCCCCACACCATTGTTAGCATTCCGCGCGTCTTCCTTCTCACATCAGACTTGCTTTGAACTTTCCTTCATTAATTATATTTTATTTTATTTTTAAGTTTAATATAATATTATTCCATTTTAAATAATTATTTAACTTTTGGATATATAATAATACCAATCCTTTCAAATACATGGTATATATATATATATATATATATATATATATATATATATATATATATATATATATATAGGGTTTTAAAATCGGACCGGACCGGACGGTCAACCGAAATCGCCGATAACCGCCCGATTCAATAGTTGGATCGGGAATGTCGTTGAACCGGTAAGAACCGGTGAAAACCGGAAAAACCGGAAAAATCGGCGGTTTTCTAAAATCGGTGGTTCAACTGTATTTTTTAATTTTTTTAATTTTTTTATTCAAAATTTTTAAATTATTAAAAAAATATGCAATTTAAATTTTTTATTTATTTGAATTATTTTATTAAAATATTATATTTAAATAAAAAATAAAATTAATTAATTATATTATTGACAAAGAAAATGTTGTTGATGCGGTTGATTTTATAGATAATTTTGATATTGAAGAAGGATATCTTAATATTAAAATAATCTTTACTTCTTGAAACTAAATAGTAGATAATAAAATTATTTTGTTATAAATTATTCAATTATACTATGTTACAATTATACTTTGTAATTTTGTACTATTTTATTATATATGATATTTATATTTAAAATTTAAATTTAAATTATCAAATTATAAATTTATTTATGATATGATATTTTTAAAATATTTAAAATATTTAAAATTTAAATTTAAATTATCAAATTGTGAATTTATTTATGAAATGATATTTAAAAAAAAATAGTTCTAATTATATTTTGTAGAGATTGAGTCATCTGGTTCGACAAGTTTTATACCTATATCATTTTGTTATAAAGGCCGGTTTAATCAACTGAGTTATCCGGTTTAGTCATGCGGTTCGACCAATAACCCAGTGGTTCAACCAATAAACCAGTGACCCAGTACCTTCACCGGTTTGATCTCCGATCCGATTTTAAAAATATATATATATATATATATATATATATATATATATATATATATATATATATATATATATATATATATATATATATATATATATATATATATATATATATATATATATATATATTGTTAAAGAATTATTGTAATAAAATAGTGTCTACATGAATAAACGAAATTATAAATTTGTTATAAATTTTAAAATATTTTAGGTGTAATCAATTAAATAAATGTCCAATCTTATAAATTTAGTATTATTTTGTTAAATTTAATCAAATATATGTAAAATTTTGGTGATTCCCATAGACAACATAAATATCGTCAAAAAGGAAAATACCTTGAAACCTATAAATATAAAAATAAATAGAATTAATAATACTATGAAAGATCTTTAAATTAAAAGTATATAAATGTAAAATATTTTCTATAATCAGGAGATAAATTATACAAAATAAGTTAAACTAAATGATATTCATCATAACAATAACATAACGGTTCATCCTAGAATTTTATTTATCTCTTAAATTTATGGATGTGGTTTTTAAAATGAATAAAATTGTGATTAAAAGGGAATAGTGGTATAATTTATTGTCCATTTATTTTTTATTTTTACATTAACTTAATTTTTCATAATTAATATACTTTTTATTCTTTAATAAAAATTAACATTATTACTATAAAAGGTATATAAATTATATTTATAGACATAAAGTGTAATGATTTTGCAAAAACATTCGATCAAAATAAAAATAAAATAAAATTAGTATACAATATACTGAATTGTGAGGCAATGGGTTTCTAAAATTTAAATACAAAAGATTTTTATTGCAAATTAAAAATAATTTATCACCTAATTTAATAATTATGATAGGGTAAATCAAATTAAATACTCTTAGAGAGTTTTGTTCTCGGATTATTCTTAATCCTAAATCGTAAACTACAAACCTAAATACACACTCATGTAATATTAAATATTAGGTAAGACTTAGCTCTGGGTTGAGATAGGTTATATTTTTACTCCTACAATTATTTTGAAGATGTTTTATTTCTTGTTGAGTGGTGGAGTTAAAATATTGAACAAAAATTTTAACCGAATTTGTATTATTTTCACGTCATATTTTTATTAATTTTGCCGCATAATTTTACTTATTTTATCTATGATTTTATCTAAAAATTGTCTATTAAATTTAAAATAAGATAAAAAAAATTAAGAGTTGAACTCAGACACATGTCTAAGTCACTAGACTATAGAACTGCCGCTGATTTCTCGTATGGATAACTTGTGTCTGCAGGCTTTGTTGATCAACCAACCATACTGAAATAGAAATACAAGGACAGTACGTGCCCTCAAAGACAACAATACCATGAATGCATGTCGAACATCTTCATCCATCATCATTGATTAAGACAAAAAACCCTAAACCGTGTGTGTTTGTTCACCTAACGTCACAAGTCAAATTAATCAATAGATAGAGAGATAGGGGACATACTTTGAATTTGAACCCACTCCTCTATATATCCTATAGTGATACCCTAGGGTAACTCAACCTACCTAGCTATATATAGCCCATACAAATTTGTCAATATTGTTGAACCTTCAACTTCTATTTCAGACCACTCAACTTGCCGATCCAACATGACAAAAAAGCATATCCATGCATTACTATTATCAAGAGCTAGAAAGAATATTGTTTTTTGTATGGATTTTTTTAATCATTGGAAGTAATTTAATTGACGTTTCGAATGAGATGAGGTTCAAGTGGTTATTTTTTGTTCAAGTGTTTTGTGGATGGGAAGATTTGAACAGGCTTCTTCAACTATTGCATAATTAGATTGCGCGTGCTATTTGTTCGAGAAAGTCAATTTTGACTATAAGAAACTTGTTCTCATTTGGTTAATTAGTTTGTATTATGAAAAATAAAGAATAGGCATTACAACAAAATTTGAATTTGTACCAACTTTAACGGAGAAAAATTGGTTTAATTATGGGTAATAGCTTTTGTGATATAATGCAACCTCAAACCGAAATTAATTAAGATTTATTATTTATTCAGTGTATAACTCATAGATGTATATATACATGCATGAATTTGTAATTTAGTTTGTACAATTCAATAATAGTAATTATTATTTTTTTATTATCTCTCTATGTCCTTATTAAAAGTATCCCATACACTAATAAATTGACATCTAGAGTTTCTGTCGGTGATCGTGTTTTCAAAGAACGTGAATCAATCGCTGCAAAAATGAATGACAGTAAAGGCATTATGAATTCTCTTTCATTCTTGACGAAGAAAATTGGAACCGATGGAGCAAAGAGATGAAGTCCTTGTTCGATTTTCATGAAACTTAGAAGTGGTTGAAAACGACGTTCCTGAGCTTGCTCAAGATGCAACCGACATGCAAAAAATTGCACACAAGGAGACGAAGAAGATTACAGGATTGCGTATTGCATTCAATCGACAGTAGATTAAGAGGATTTTGCAAAATTTCTCATGTTGAATCGGCGAAGAAGGCGTGCAATATTTTTGTCAAGTACTTTGAAGTAGGTGAAAAAGTTAAAATCGTTAAATTGCAGAATTTTCGACAATAATATGAATGATTGCAGATGAGAGAAGATGAAAAGATTGCAGCTATGTGTCTAAGGTGCAGAGTCTCATCCATCTTGTGAAAGGTTGTGGTGAAATCCTAATTGATAAGATGATTGTTGAGAAGGTAAAGTGCATGTTAGCCTCTCACTTTGATCACGTTATCGTTGCGATTCAAGAATCCAACAATCTTGAAACCCTAAAATTTGAAGATTTAGTTGGTTCGTTGTAGGATCATGAGATTAGATTGTCGAAAGGAAAGGGGTTCAAGATTTGATACAAGTATTGTAGACTCAGGCATGGAAGAAGCATGGTGGTTCCAACAAATTCAAAGGCAAAAGAGACAAGACTCGGAATAAGAAGTCTTGGTTGAACCCTCAAAAGCATAAGGTTGATGATAGGGCTTCTGAATCCTCGAAAAGATGGGAAGAAAACTCCTATTAGAAAGACAAAGTAGATAAAAAAAAAGTTGTGTAGTGTTATAACTATGAAAAATGGGGTCACTTGGCTAAGAATTATTGGTACATGAAAGACAAGATAGCGACAAAAGGAAAGGAAGAAAGAGAAAACCTTGCACTTAAAAATTCAGATTATTCAGATGATTTGGTGGTTATGGTGGAAATTGCAGATGACCATGTCGACTCCAAGATCTGTTTCCTCGACTTTGGTTATTCGAATCACATGATTGGTCGAAAGGTGTGGTTGACAGATTTAGACGAGTTGAAGATGAGCAAGGTCAAACTTGATGATAATAGCTTATTCCTAGTAAAAGCTATTGGCGACATACTTATTCAAATGAGCAATGGAGCAAAATCTATGATCAAAGATGTACTTTATGCACCTGGAATGAAGTGAAATCTACTAAGTGTTAGACAAATGGTCAAAAAAGGTTTCTCAGTGGTTATGAAAGATTGAGCATTAGAATTGGTCGACACTCAGAAAAATTTGGTTTTGAAATCTCCTTTTTTGAAGAATATGACATTTAAGATCATGACCAATCTGACTCAGGTACAATGTCTAAAAATAGTTGTGGACCACAAAAATAGTTGGTTGTGGCATTTAAGGTTTGACTATCTAAATTTTAGGTCACTCAATCAACTGATCACTCAAGATATGGTAACAGGTATACCAAGTCTTGTGATGCCTGGAAAACTTTGTGAAGTTTTCTTAGTAGGGGAGCAATCCAAAAAGACTTTCGTTTCGACCATGTCAATGAGATCCTTCTGCATACTTGAAGTCGTACATTCAGATGCATGTGACCCTTTTGAGGAGTATATCATTGATAGAAATAAGTATTTTGTCTCATTTATTGATGAGTATAGTCGAAAATTTGGATCTATGTGATCAAGCGAAAAGACGAAGTATTTAAAATCTTTAAGAGATTTAAGATGTTTATCGTAAATCAAAGTGATAAGAATATCAAAGTTCTGCGAACAGATGGAGGTGGTGAATACACATCCTATATATATGAAGAGTTCTACGCATAACATGGTGTCAATCATCAGGTAATTGCTCCTTATACACATCAAAATAATGGAAAAGCAAAAGGAAGAAACAAGACCATATTGGATATGGCATAATTAATGCTTAAGCAGAACAATCTACCATGGGTGAGGCATTCACTAGTGTTGTCTATATTCTGAAGATGTGTCCTATAAAGAAATTTAAAAACAATGTTCCTAAAGAAGTTTTGAGTGGAAGATGATCATCAGAGTCATCTGAAGGTGTTTGGCTCTATTTGTTACAAGCATGTTCCTAATGCGAGAAGAATGAAGCTTTATAACAAGAGTGAATCTATGATTTTGGTAGGATGTCATAAAAATGAGCATACAGATTGTTCAATCTAATTATTGACAAGATTGTGATGAGACGAGATATTGTGATTGATGAAAATTCTTCCTGGGATTGGAATTCGGGTGATGCAATTAACAAGCTATTAATGAGTTATGGCTTTGACGAAGAAACTAATGAAGTCGAAGTCGAAGAAATTGTCGAATTCTAGTTGAAGCAATTGCTAAAATTTCTGACATAATCGAACTTGAAGAGGGTGTGGCTAACACAAGCCAAATACCTCAAAGAACTAGAGTTCGTCCATCAAGCCTTCAAGATTATGAAGTGATTGGTGATGATGAAGTAACACTAGACAGATAATCGGTTCTATTTTATTTACTTATATGTGTTGATTCAATCAAATATAAGGATGTTTTAAAGAATAAATATCGTAAGTCATCTATGGTTGAATACTTAAAAGTAATCGAAAGAAACAACACATGGGGATTTAGTCGAATGGCCAGCACATACAAAAAAAGTGAAGTGAAGTGGATGTTCAAGTTAAAGCATAATGTTGATGGGTCGATAGCAATGCATAAGGCGATATTTGTAGCTCGAGGATTTCTTCAGAGAGCATGAATTAAATACTCTGAAACATATGCACCAGTAGTAAAATTGCAGATTTTTCGACTAGTGGTAGCCTTGGCATGCAAGCAAAGCTGGTCGACATTTCATTTATATGTCAAATCAACATTTTTTTAATGTTCCTTTAGATGAAGAGGTGTATGTCACACAACCTCATAGGTTTGTGATTTAGGAGGAAGCAAGGAAAGTATACAAGTTGCACAAAGCGTTTTATGGCCTTAAGCAGACACCTAAGGCAATGAACAAGAAGATTGACTCATACTTAGTTGAATTGGGATTCATAAATTGCAAGTCTAAGTATGGTGTATATGTTTAGATTATGACATGACATATCAATCATATGCTTATATGTCGATGAATTATTGGTAACTAGAAATAGCTTAGAGAACTTGTCAAAGTTCAAAGAGTTGCTTGTGAGGGAATTTGAATTGTTAGATCTTGGAAAATTATCTTATTTTCTAGGCATAGAATTTCAAATGTCAAAGCAAGGTATGTTGATAGATCAAAAAAATTATGTCATAGAAATACTCAAGACATTCAGGATGGATGATTCGACTCCTTCATCTTTACCTATCAAACCAAATTTGAAGTTGGAGAAGCATTGAGAGGAAGTCAAAGTCTATGTTATTTTGTTCAAATGAATTATGGAATCTCTGAGATATGTGTGCAATAGTTGACTAGATATAGGGTTCACAATCGGATTAGTGGGAAGATACATGAGTGAACCAAGAGTGTCACGCATGAAAGTTTCAAGAAGAATCATGATTTACTTAAAAGGATCGATAAACTATGAAATTATATTTCGATGAGACTCTGAAAGAAAAGATGTGATTAATTTATATTTAGATGTTGATTGGTATGGAGATAAGGAAGATCGAAGAAGCACAACTAGTTATTTCTTTCAAATATTATGTGCCCTGATCTCATGGTGCTTGAGAAAGCAACATGTGGTGGCATTATCATCGTGTGAGACTGAATATATAACATGATCATATGTTGTGTGTCAAGAAATTTAGATCAGATATCATGGTTAGACATATTGAAAACATGAAAGAAACAATCACAAGGACTTTTTCAAGATTGTAATGTGGCTTAGTTTACAAACAAGGGACAATTTCTAAAACTAATTGAAACAAAAATTTACCTAACCCTAAGAGAGTGATCAACTCACAAAATTCTCTTTGAATATACACATCCGAAAGAGTATTTTTGAGTTTTCAGAAATTTAACTCAATATATAGAGGTGGGCAAAGAAAATATCTTAATGTAAATCAAATGGAGAGACTAAGTTAATATGTGTACTCGCTTTCAAATACCAAATTAGATTTTTACTTGAACACCGAACACAGTTTTATCTGAGTGAAGGGGAATTGATATCTTCTCCTTCCATACTAAATCTTTGATGTTTTAACATTTTATTTTTGCTTACACTATGCCAAAAATAAAAATAGACAGCACACTTTAGGCAACATTTTTTTTCAGAAAGCGCTGCCTAAAGCTTTAAAAAAACACGGGAAAACACATAAAATACATCAAAAGAGTTGCCTAAGGGTTACCTTTAGACAACGCTTTTAAAAAGCGTTGCCTAAGGCGTACTTTAGACAGCACTTTGGGAAAGAGTTGCTAAAGGACCCCCTTAGAAAGCGCTTTTCAAAATCATTGTCTAAAGTTATTCAAAAAAGCGCTGCTAGAGCCCCCCCCCCCCCTAGACATCGCTTTCTGAAAAAGCACTGCCTAAGGTCATTTTTAAAAAAAATTAAAACATAAACCCTATTTTTTTCATTCTTTCTTTTATTCTCTGCAAAACAAAACCCTTTCTTCTTCTTCTTCCTCAGTCGAAACCCCTTCTTCTTCGTTCTGAAATCCCTTTTCCTCTGTCGTCTTCCTCCGTCGAAGCCCTTCTTCTTCATCTATTAGCTTGCTCCTCAAAAATGCGTCAACTGATTTCGTTCCAACCGTGTGAAGGTTACAAGTTTCAGAGAAGAGGAAATTTCACCTTACCATTGTTTCAGAGTAAGTTTTCACTTTCGAATCTTGCAGCATATATGTTTTATGTGATTACTTCGACTATCCCTCATACAGCATATACATTTCACATGATTGTCTCTACTTTTTCCTTTTATTTTTTGAGTTAAACTGTTAGCTTGTTCAACTGTTAGCTTTACTGAGTTAAAAGGAAAACACTAAATTTATAATTTTTCTGTGGCTCTCTATTACTTATTTGAAGTTGCAAATTACAAAATCCTCTTTGAATTTGAACTATTTAAACTCTCTCATTTTCTTCTGTACTTTTGCAGATTAATACTATTTCACTCAAACTTACGTTGATTTACGGAAAACCTTATTGTTAGTCGCTGAATACACAAGGTTGGCATGATTTCTTCTTTCCCTTATTTTGAGTAAATCATTATGCTGTCATATATATATATATATATATATATATATATATATATATATATATATATATATATATATATAGTTTTTGTCAAAATTCATGTGATACATGATGGTTCAGCCAAATTCATCGTCAATTCAAATACGCCCTAGTTTTACTTGCTTTATAGGACAATTAGATTTGGCATTTAGTTTGTGGTTATTAACTGTGATTGTTTGGTTTGGTGAGATTTGGCAATTCAAATACTGTGTCTAGTAACAACAACCCACTGTGACTGTTTGGTTTGGTGAGAATTTCATATCGGACTTCGTCGAGTAAATCGAATACTAACCTTCGGTTACAGCATGGACCCAGATGGTTTTTCTGTGTAAATTTGTTATCTTTATTGGTTGGATAGAGTTCGAGACGATGAAAATTGAAGGGTATAATGGATGTGTTGAAGAGAACCATTGAAAAATGTTGAAGGACGTTTGTTATTGTTTCTCTGTGTATTCATGTACGGTTTTGAAAGGTTGTGATGTACTGATACTCTAGTTCTTCGTCTTCGGCCCCGACGGCTATGTAAGCTTTAGAGTTTGATTCAGATTTGGTTGTTTGGCTACAGAGTGTGTACTTCTGGTGGCGCGAATAACTAAATAATTGAGAAATATTTTTGGATTCTTGGACATCATCATTTACCTATATTTGATATTATAAAATAATAAAAAACATGTTGAAAATAAATTTTAAATTTTTTTGAAGGAAAAGTAAAAAATGTGAAGATTTGAATAGTTTATATATGTTTTTGAGGGATTTTTGTATATGGAGGAGAAGGGTGTGCTTTGAGAAGATTTTGGGAAAGATTTTTTGTCCTTGGTCATCATCTCTTTCTGTTCTGAAATTGCTTGAGTTTTAGTCTTTGTTGAAACTCTTGAAATATGTGCTTCAATGTTGACCAAAGGTGGTGGTGATGATTGTTTTGGTAGTTGATGTGTGTTTTGGTCTTTGATAGATGGAGAATGTTTGTGGCTGTTGTTGATGATGTTGTTGTCATTGAATCTACTGAGTCTTGGAGAGTGAGAGGATATGTTTGAATTTTTTACTTGTTTTGATTCTTCAAGCGGTTTCAGATCTTTCTCTGGTCCTTGTTTTTGTTCATTGGTGATGTCTTTGCCAACTTTTCTTCCACCAACACTTTTCTTAACATGTTTTCTGATTTTCGAGAATGAAAATCGAGGAGGAGTGTCTAAATCTTCACCGTGATTAATCATATTTTCTTTGTTGATTTGTAGTTTCATTTGTGAATTGAAATTCTTGAATGATCGATTACTTGGTTCTTAAATTATTCATGAGCACCATATAAGTTTCATTTTGATTGTATACCTTGTGATTACTAACTTGTTTATGGTTTGAGCAAACTTAGTTCTAGATGGTTTCATTGAGCATGATTGAATTTAGGTAGTTGCTTCCCGAATTTTGGTTTAGGGGTTTAGAACTTACTTTGAATTTGATTTTTCATGTTTCGAATGTGAATTGAATAATAACTTGAGTTTCTTTGGTTTTAGTTTCATTTGTGAATTGAAATATTGAATGATCGATTACTTGATTCTTGAATTGTTCATGTGCATCATATAAATTTCATTTTGATTGTATACCTTGTTATTACTAACTTGTTTATGGTTTGAGCAAACTTAGTTCGAGATAATTTCATTGAGCATGATTGGATTTAGGTAGCTGTTGCCCGAATTTTGGTTTAGGAGTTTAGAACTTACTTTGAATTCGGTTTTCCATGTTTCGAATGTGAATTGAATAATAACTTAAGTTTCTTTGGTTTTAGTTTCATTTGTGAATTGAAATACTTGAATGATCGATTACTTGGTTCTTGAATTATTCATGTGCATCATATAAGTTTAATTTTGATTGTATACCTTGTGATTACTAACTTGTTTATGGTTTGAGTAAACTTAGTTCGAGATAATTTCATTGAGCTGATTGGGTTTAGGTAGTTGTTGCCCGAATTTTGGTTTAGGAGTTTAGAACTTACTTTGAATTTGATTTTCTATGTTTCGAATGTGAATTGAATAATAACTTGAGTTTCTTTGGTTTTAGTTTCATTTGTGAATTGAAATTCTTAAATGATTGAGGTTTCAAATTCATGACATTCAAAATCTTGACATTTTGTTTCGGTGTCCATTTGCTTTAAGTTTTTTTTAGTCGAAATTATTAAGATCTCTCATGTAAGATTAGTGGTTGCCCGAATATTGTTTTAGAGGTTATGACTTATTCCAGATGTGGTTTTATATGTTATGACTTATCCCGGATGTTGTTTTATATGTACATCGCTCATTCCCTGTGTTTCAGTGAGTTCAACCTTCTCGTTTCAACTTCTCGACATTGTTGTTCGATAACTCCAAGGTAAATTTCTTCCTCAAATTAATGGTATTTTGATGAATTTGTTTGGAATTGCGTGAATATATTTGTGTTTGCTAGCTCCGGATTCATTCCGTGTATACTTTGCGTTTTGACAAAAATGCTTATATCGTTTTGTGCCCTAATTAGTGTTTTTGTTTAGCTTACTTAGTAGTAAACCCATGGATAAAAAATGGATGTCTTTCGATCGATTGTCAAAAGAGTAGGAGAATGGGGTAATAGAGTTTGTTAAGTTTGTTGTTGAACACGCTGAAGACCCCATTAGAATGAAATGTCCTTGCTTGGGTTGTTGTTATGTGGGTCGGGTTGACGCAGATGGATTGAAATCGATTTACTGATTCGTGGAATTGATCGAAGTTATACGTGTTGGATATTTCATGGTGAGAAAAATAGCGAGAATGTTGAACCGGGGTTGAAAATTATTGCGACCTATGCTTCATACGACAATGTCACGAATATATACGATTGTGATCGAGTCGAAGAGATTGCAGAAGCACTTAAAGAAGATCTTCAGGATTGTCCCAAAATGTTTGAGAGGTTCGTAAACGATGCAGAGAAACCGTTGTATAAAGATTGCACCAAATTCACAAGACTATCTGCGGTATTAAAGTTGTACAACTTAAAGGCGCGCAATGGATGGTCGAATAAAAGTTTCACAGAGTTATTAGCCCTTTTGAGAGATATGTTTCCTGAGCATAATGTTCTTCCTAATCGAACCTACGAGGCCAAAAATATGTTGTGCTCTATTGGCATGAGCTATGATAAGATACATGCATGTCTAAATGATTGCATTTTTTTTAGAAATGAATATGCATCGTTGAATGAGTGCCCTAAGTGTGGTTTATCTCGATATAAGAAAAAATTATCTCCAGCAAAAGTCTTGTGGTATTTTCCTATTATTCTAATATTTAGACGTATGTTTCATAGTGAAACCGATGTAAGACACTTGACTTGGCATACAGATGAAAGAATTATCGATGGAAAGTTTTGACATTCGGCAGATGCACCATAATGGAAGAAAATTGATAATGATTATCCTGATTTTGGAGGAGAAACAAGAAAGCTTTGCTTGGCATTATCTACTGATAGAATGAACTCGTATGGTCTTCAAAGTATCTCACATTCTACACGGCTTGTGATTCTTATGATTTATAGCCTACCTCCAGGGCTATGTATGAAGCGTGAGTACATGATGTTATCTATGTTAATTTCTGGGCCTAAACAACTAGGGAATGACATAGACGTATACTTGAAACCTTTAATCCAAGATTTTGTGGGAGAACGGTGTGGAGGTTTATGATAGATATAGGAAAGAAAGTTTAAATTTGAGGGCGGTGTTGTTTGGCACAATTAACAATTTTCCAGCATATGGAAATCTATCTGGGTATAGCATTAAAGGTGAAAAAGTGTGTCCTGTTTGTGAAGATTGAACCAATACGACGCGATTGAGATTTAGTTAGAAGAATGTCTGTCTCGGTCATTGTAGATTCTTAAATTCTAAACATCAATATCGTGGATGGAGAAAAGCGTCCAATGGAGATACCGAACAGCGTATAGCTCCACCTGGATTGACAGGTGATCAAATTATTAAAAAGGTTAAAGATGTGAGTATTCAGTTTGGCAAGCCTTTTGCACATAAAGTTGTCACGGGTAGGTGGAAGAACAGGTCTTTTTTTTTTAATTTCCATATTGGAAATCTTTGTATGTAAGACATTTTCTTAATGTTATGCATATAAAAAAAAATGTATTTGAAAGTGTTATTGGTACGTTACTCAATATAAAAGGAAAGTCTAAAGATGGCCTTAAAGCAAGGGAGGACATGGTAGAGATGAGAGTAAGAACTGAATTAGGACCCATGGAGAAAGGAAGATAGACATATTTACCACCTGCTGCTTATACTTTATCTAGAAAGGAGAAAAAATATTGTGTAAGTTTCTGAGTGAAGTTAAAGTTCCATAAGGTTACTCCTCGGACATTAGAAGACTTGTGTCTATGAAAGACCTGAAGTTAAAGAGTTTAAAGACACATGATTGCCATGTCATAATGGAGCATTTTGTACCAATAAGTATACGTTCTATTTTTCCAGATAAAGTAAGAAGCGCCATAACTAAATAGTGTTTTTTCTTCAAGTAAATTTGTAGTAAGGTGGTCGATCCTGAGATCTTACCAGTATTGCAAAAAGAAATAGTTATTACTTTGTGTGAGCTTGAAATGTATTTCCCTCCCTCATTTTTTGATATAATGGTACATCTTGTTGTTCATCTTGTGAAAGAGACACAACTGTGTGGACTAGCTTATATGAGACAGATGTATCCTGTTAAGCGTTATATGAAAATATTAAAAGGGTACGTGAAAAATCGAAGTAGGCCAGAGGGTTGTATTGTTGAACAATACATTGTTGAAGAAGCAGTTGAGTTTGTACTGAATATTTGTACAATGTTCAATCCGTTGGACTACCCAAACCTCATATTTTTGAAAGAAAGGAAGGAAAAAAGTTAATTGGAAATAAAATTGTCACAGTGTCAATGGCTGAACGGGATCAAGTACATTTGTATGTTCTGTACAATGACAATGAGGTTGAGTCGTATGTTGAAATGCACAAGCATGAACTCCGGGGTTTAAATCCGAATAGAAATGAAAGTTGGATAGTACTAGAGCATAATAATAATTTTATAAAATGGTTCAAGGATCATATTTATTCAAGTATTGATTCAGATCCTACTTCTGTGACAGAAAGGTTGACATGTTTAGCATATTGTCCGAGTTTGCTTGTTTTTTCTTATAGTGCATATGCAATTAACAGATACACACTTTATACCAAAGAACAGGATGATAAAAGTATTATGCAAAATAGTGGTGTCACCCTGGTAGCTGAAGCAATGCACATTTCCAGTATGAAAGACTTAAACCCCGAATATGCAAATTTGTCATATTTTGGGGTTATCCGACACATTTGGATGTTTGATTATAAGAAGTTTCAGATTCCTATCTTTGGTTGCAATTGGGTACATAATGGTGGCATACGAATGGATAAATCGGAATTTTTACAAGTGGATCTTAATAGGGTGGGGTACAAAGATGAGCCCTTAATTCTAGCTTCTCAAGCTAAACAAGTTTTCTATGTCACTGTTTCGAAAAGTACGAAATGGTATATAGTGCTTTTATCTAACAAAGTGATTGACGATAAAAGTGTAAATCAAAGTGATATTAATGTTGAGAATGAGTCATATAGAAGAAATGATCAAGATGAGAATATTATAGCGGATGAATCATATATTAGGAAGGATCATAATGAAGGAATTTGGATCAACCCATCATTCTGCGTTGTTAAGAAGCAAGTAATTCATACTCAAACCAAGAAAAGAAAGAGACGTTAGTGAAAAGGTAATTGTGGGTAATTGTGTGTATATTTTTATATTGTGCTTATGTACTTATATTGTGTTTATGTTTTTATATTGTTTTTATACATTAATTGTCTAACGGTCACTTTATTACAGGTCACATGGCTAGTAACGAGGACAACCCACCACATGAAGCTTCTAATAATGATGATGGTACTTGTGTTATATTATTATATTGTGCTTATTCATTAAATACTATTTTAATTTTCTAAATATGTTTATGTTTTTACATTGTGTTTTCTAAATGTCACAGTTCAACATAATGATGGAAATGAAAGAGTTCAAGATGCGGAGAAGGATATTAGACGAGGAATAATCATCATGAAGTCAATCATTCGTGACAGAGATAGAGGAGTCAAGTATGACATACATTAGAATTAAGATAACCAACTAATTGAGCCCAACGGTTCAAATTTGACAAGTTATATTGGTTCCCTTGCACGGAGAGAGGTTTCAATCACTCTTGATCGATGGAGTGATAAAACGGTGAAACCCGCTAAGAAAAAAATTTGGAGTGAGATAAAGGTACCATAACTGATTTTTTTTGTTTTTGTTGACGAATATGCCTTTAAATTACTAATGCACTCAATGTATGTTTTTTTTCGTAGCGGTCTTTTAACATTGAGGATAATCGAGAGACCTGTTGTCTTCAACTGTCCAGAAAAAGACATAGGGGATTTCGAACTTTTTTAACAAGAAAGTACCTTAAGGGTGCCGATGAAAATTATGTTGATGGAGAATATCCAAAAATGTATTCCGACTTTGTCTCACCTGAAGAATGGAATAGTTTTAAATCCAAAAGAAGAGACAAAAAATTTCAGGCTGTGAGTGTGGTACATATCGAAAGAGCATCAAGTTTGTCGTATCCATACAAAAAGGGGCGTACGGGATATGCACGCTTACAACAAAGAATATTAAGTACTTGTTAAATGTTATGATATACTTGATGTTATTATTTTTCATGTGTTATATTCTTGATCTTAATACTACTTTATTTCTCTTGACCTGTAGTTGGATGAGGAAAAAAGTCAAGAAACATCTCTTCTGAAATATGTTTTATGGCGGGCTCCCCGTGTTGGCAAGGATGGAGTTGTTAAAGAAGATGTGCAAGAAGTTTATCAGAAATGTATAAGTATATTGTTATTCCTTGAATTTTAATACAAATAATTTATGCTTCTTAATCACCACTAATTTCGATATGCATATGAATTTCAAGAGAGTCTATCTCAATCTTTAACTCTAGGCGAAGACCATGATTTCAGGAGCTTACTTAGTCGAGTGTTAAATGTTCCTGAGTACTCCGGTTGTGTGAGGGGTAAGGGATTTGGGGTGACTCCAACATCTTTGGGTATCAAGAAAAAAGGGAAAGTTCATAGCAACAAAGAAGTGATGGAGGAGCTGGAAAAGTTAAAGGCTAAAATTTATGAGCTGGAAAAGGATAAAGAAAGACGCTAGGCAGAAGGGCAAGGTTCAGGGATCAAGGATATTAGTGAGAAAAATAATATCAATTGTGATTTTCAAACGAAATTTCTTGAGGTAATATATATAATTATTAAATTAAATTTGTGTAATTTATTTAATAGAAATATATATATATATATATATATATATATATATATATATATATATATAAACACATTAACAATGTCATATTTATTATTGGTTTAAGGCATTTCATCTTGTCATCTATATTTGTCGTCACCGACTTATCGCATAGTCGGCAAGGGAAAAGTGCATAATACTATAGGAAATTTACTTCACCATAGGCCGCTCCCTGATGGACATCTGAAAGTATCGGTTGATATTGCATTAGATCTGGATGCCTTGCTACCGATGCTTGACATTGTCTCAGAGACAACCTTGTTGCGAGATGCAATAGGATCGTTTGTTGCATGGCCCTCAGACCTCATTATCATAGATGACCAGGTATGTTGAAAACCGTTATGAATATTTAAGTATTCAAATGTCAATTCTGAACCGTTACGTTAATTTTTTTTACATGGTAATTTTAGACTCCTACAAAATCCGCACTTAAGGATAAAGGGATTTTGCGGCACAACGAGTTTGTTGCATCGCAAAAAGAGGTACATTAAAAGTGTTAGTTCTATGATCTGAATTCAAAAACTGCATGATTTTATAATTTACTTAAGTTATATGATTTTTAGGTACTTGCTCAAGAGTCACAACAAGTGAGCCAAAAAAATTAGTAGCGTACCCAGCAAGAAAATGGATCTTTCAAGAACCGTGCCAAAAAAAACTGGTACCTCGATTCCGGATGTGTCTTGAAACACTAGTGGGAACATCAAATTTTATGAATGGTGATATTTGGCAATTGGATATGGAGGAAGGTATCTTTGGTTTTTCTAGCACCGAAACAATTGCAAAAGAGGACGTGGAAGAGATTTTGCAGCATACAGAATTAGACGTTGGTGTTGTACATATATACGTCTGGTAATGCGATCAATCTATTATTTAATTAGCTGAACAATTTATTTACACATTTCAATGAAAATAGTCTAATGTTTATTATGTTTTTATTTAAGGTTCTTGTATGACAAATTGATGCGCGGAAGTCAATTGTCAAACAGATTCCATTTTGTGTCTTCCTCCCGTGCCAACGGACGAACAATTGTTAACGATCCGGATTCAGTAAGAGAGCACTTAGTCGAGAGATTCATGGCCAACCATATAGAAAGATTGTATCTTTTGGCATATAATACTATTCCTACAGAGTTAGATTTTATTCTAAGTTCATTTTAATCTTTGTATTTTTTGCGCAGAAAATTTTCATCTAAACTTTTGGATCAAAGTGCAGGTATATTAATTTCCACAATTTTGTTTATAATAGTTATGCTACTTGATAAAACAAGACAACTATATATTCTTATTTGTTTTTCTTTGTAGTGTGCTCAACAGCGAAATGGTATAGATTGCGGATACTTCATTTTGAGGTTTATGAGAGAAATCATTCAGTTGAATCAAATAGAGATTCCAATCACGGTATGGATTTATAATTTAGGATTTGTTTTATCATTTATCGGATTTTTCTTATAATTTATTACTTTTAACTAAATCATGCATATTATGGTTTTGTTATGTAGTACTTTGATGAATATAAGTGTGCTTATTACACGAAAAATCAGTTGGAAGAAATTAAGGAGGAATTGTGTGAATATTTTATTGAGCAGAGAATCATATAAGGTATTCGTAATTGAAAAGTGTTAAGAAAAATTAGGTTATATGTTAGGGTTGATTTTGATTATATTGTAACAAATGGTTTATGCGTATATTGAACTATAATATAATGATGTATATATTTTTGATTAATGATGTATATATTTTGGATTGTTTGTTTATAATGGTGTATATATTTTTAATTATAATGCCTATGTTTATAAAGGCTTGCTTGTTGAAATAAATTAAAGGCCAATAATGATAAATATAATATTTGTAATGGAATTACATGTTTATGAAATTACATGTTTATGGAAAAATATATCAAATATATATAAAAAATCGTTGACTTTAGAAAGCACTTTTTTTCCAAAAACGCTGCCTAAAGACCACCTTAGACAACGCTTTTACATTGAAAGAAAACGCTGCCTAAACCTATAGCAGCGCAGGCTTATGCAGCGCTTTAAAGTGCTGCCTAAAATAAATAAAAAACGTTGTCTAAGATCTTGTACGGACGTAGTGTTAAGAATAGGTTCCAAAAAATTCAAGATTTAATCTTAAAGACCTGTTATAATAAACAATTAAACAATTTATTTGTAGTTAATATTACAAGTACTTATGTTCGTACCCCCTCCATTTTTTTAATTGTCACACTTGTCAAAAAAAAAAGTTTATATTTAATTGTCACTTTATAGATATAAGATGGATTATGTCATTGCTATTTTAATTGACACATTAAATAAGGAACGTTTAAGAAAGAGAAATAATGAGCCGAATAAAGATAAAAATTAGAGTAAACTACAAATATAAATATATATATTTGTTCTTTTTTTATTGTCTTGATTATAAAAATTTTAACAAATGCAACAATTAAAAAAGAACAAAGGGAATATAACTTATTTTTATAACAAAAAATAAAATAAATCTAAGAGCTCTTAAGTGAGATGGTAAAGGTCTCTTCTAGCCAGAGATCCTGGATTCCAACCCAACTCTGAGCATGCGTTAGTGTTAAATTTTGAGAAATCGAGAGAGAACCTTGTTGTCTCCTCTCTAACTCAAGTAGAAGATGTCTGATTTATACCAAAAATCTATGTTATGTATTGTTTTTATTAACTATCTTTTAAAATTTATTAACAATATAATAAACCGTTTTTATTCAGTCTCTCAAATATTGCCACAAAACTTATGAGAGTAAATAAACTCAATATCCAAAAGGGCCCTTACTCCTTTTTCAACTACACCCTTAGACATTTATGTTCTTTGCATTGAAAATTTGTAAAATATTGTAGAAAAATGTTTATCGAACAGTTAGTTTATTTGTGTGAAAAAACTTTAAAAACCAAAGATCTTGAATGAGAACTTTAAAACAAGCAAAGATCTTGAATGAGGGAAGTACGGAAGAATGCTAGTCCCTCGGGTTGTAGCAGAAATATACACTGACAGCATGCTTTAACTCAAAAATACAAAGACAAATTACGAAATGGTTTTAATGCATTAAATCAAATCAGGAAAACGCACAATGAAGATGCTATGATGCTATTCATTCATATTCAAGACTTTGTACCCAAAAAATTACTTAATATATTTACAATACTTCGTCATCGTGTTGAATGTAAACCGAACCATCATCAACAGGCAGCGATGGTGGAGTACCGGGTGGGATACGAGCCGCACCTTCCTCACCGGCACAGATGGATAGAGCCTCTGCATCCCTTAATGTTGCATCAAGGTCAATGTGACCACTTAGCTCATTTATAAACTTCAAAAGGCTGTCAAAGTCCATTTCCTCTCCCATTATTTTATTACGGTATCGTTTCAAGACAGCAACACATACATAGAGATGCAGATGTTCTGAGGGATAATGTGTCCATAAAACTTCCCACAAGAGCATTGTTTTCTCGTACTCAAACTCCCTGAAATTTAAATCAGTATTGTTAGTTGTCTAAATGAGTATTGTAGATAAATGTTTCAGGTAATTCAAGGTAAGGCTAAGCCTATCAAACTTGCAATTTGCAAATCAGAAACACTAATAACTTGATATTTACTAATATCAAGTGCGTTGGGAGAGACTAATATCAAGTTCACTGGCATAGTGAATCTGTTGAAAACGTTGTTATCAGTGACAGATCGCGAAAAATTGGCGAATGTTTCAAACTTTGCAACAGAAACTATTTGCTAACATTTTGAACTAAACAATAGTTTGCTCAAATTTAGCTATGCTATGCCGCTATTTGACAACACTGATTCAAAAGGCACCGCACATAAAATAACTTCATTTGAGAACAAAGAAACTCAACACTATTAACATCATATACGCCAAAAAATTATTGAATTATGATCAAAATTGAAAATTCAAGGAATCTATCTAACCTTTTAAATTGAATCAAAATCCAGCGGAAACAAAAGAAGTAATTGAGGCAGTCTCGCTGCTTAAAATAGTTATGTAATGGACTATCCAACAGCTCCACCAACTGCATCAAATAAACATAAGTTAGGAATGGAGGAGGATATTAAAAGCAATATATGTCAGAATGTGGAGACCAGTTACACAGAAACAAAAATATCGCCGGGTGAGACTGACACATTAGAAGGTCAAAAATAGAAATAATTCATGGATCTCAGTTGCATAACATAATTTATTCTTGTTGCTAATTACAGAAAATAAATCACTTGTAATCCTGCACAGTAATTAATGGAAAATACATGAAAACAAAACACAGCTTGGAGTGATGGCCGCAAGTAAATCGGTGCCTATCATATAATTACTTCAAATTATAGATCTGGTAGATTCTACGGTAATCAATTTCTTTATGGATTTGGATCTCAGTATTAAAACTCATTGGGCCCCACTTATACATTTTTGATGTTGTGAAACTTAAATGAGTTTTATGGTAAGATGATGAATATATTCCCTTCATGTTAGATTCAAACATGAGAATCCAAATCCTTTCTTTATATCCCAGAATCAGAAGAAGTTTGGGACATTAAGGAGAAAATTGAAGTGTTTTAGCAGAGCTACATCAGCATAGCCAGCCATAAGAAAGAGTGTCTCCTTGAAAGAGTGTATATTCCCAAATTATTTCAAGATGCCATAGATGTATACATAATGAAGTTGTACAAATATATGTGTGTGTATATGTACATATATATGTGTGTATATATGTATATATCTATACAAGAAAGTTTAAAATTGACAAACAAATATAGATCAATGCAATCGCTAAAAATCAGCAATGGTATGTGTATGCGGCTTGTCAATGAGAAAGAGAAGAGATAAACCTTAGATAATGCAAAAAGTTGAGAGTGCATGCCATTTTGGTCACGATTAAAATTGGGTCCAAGGCGTTCCATCAGAGCAACAAAACACCAAAATGCTTCTGATTCATCGTTCATCACAAACAATATGGGAGACAGAAGATCACTCATTCCCTGCAAGAAAATAGCGAGAATGTATGAGGTTCTACAACCATGTGTTTAAGCAGTCGTCAACTATAACATTTTTTTTATCCGCAGATGGGAAGAAGATGGTGCATGTAAGGAAAGGGCGTTATTTTTCATAAATTCATAACATATTTGGTTCAGGAAGATAATAGCTATTGAGATACTCATCTCTGACTACAGTGAATACATAATTTAAAATTTTTAATCAAGTAAGAAAACATTTGCACCACACATGCATATAAAGTAGAGCTGCTAACTTCAACAAAGCATTAAAAGAAACTTTCGTGTGTACGACATATGATATTGTTAGATACTGGTCAGAAAGGCAGTGAAGACTGAAACCACCTTAATTGCGGACACCTATACAGATACAGTATCAATGTGATACAGAAAAGAGAGCACATAGGATATAATTGTTAAAATTGGTCTCTAACCACTAAGCACCTTATTTGAGAGAGCCACACTATCCTTCCAATTTCCACTCAATAAAAATACCTCCTCTCTATTCTTTGCTTCTTAATACTGAAACCAAAAAGGGAGGTGACCGGTTGAGTCGTCGAATTACTCTCGCAAATAAAAATAAAGCTTCCTACAGCCATGACACAGATCCAAGTATCCAACCTTTTCCAAGACTTTGTATGTAGTGGGATCTTTATGCCACTGAGTTTCCCTTTTATAAATTTAATATCTTCCTCTTTAACTACCTATATAACTAAATATTACAATTGCCTACTTGGGTGTGGTTACTAATAGATATTGTTAAATATGTGTGGATCTCAACCCCAAAAGCTAGCTCAAAGGGTGAGGTTTCCCTCACACATATATACATTCGGCAGTCCGGGAACCTAAGCAATGTGGGACTTCAAACAAACAACAACAACACAAATACCAACTTCAACACCCACCCTCACGCCTAGCGTGGGCCTGGGTCAAATGCCCACATTGCAGTCTTTAACCCAGCTCTGATACCATGTAGTTTGAAACAGTTTTGTTGAGTGTGACGACTTTGACCACAGTAGTCGCAAACTAAATGGTTCCTGTCACCACCTCGTGGATTAGGGAAAGGTTTGCGATTGACTTGAGGAACAGCCAATGCAGATCCTTCGACTGGTGGAGGGACAATGACAGCCTTTTTTCCAAGCATCACCTGCCTGCGACTCTCTTCGCGACGCACTTCAGCAAATACTTCACCAATTGGAGGGATAGGATTCCTGCCAAGAATTCGGCCACGAACCTCATCAAACTCAATATTTAGACCTGCAAGAAACTTGAAGACTCGACGAACATCCACCATCTTCTTGTAGTGCTTGCAGTCCTCGGGTGACTTCCACTCATATACATTGAACAGATCCAGATCTTGCCAAATACGCTTGAGACAATTGAAGTATTTGGTAACAGAATCTTCTGCTTGACGAATTTCTCCAAGCTGGAGAGTTAATTCATAAATTTGGGATTGGTTGTCCAAATCAGAATACATCTGAGAGACACTTTCCCAAAGATCTTTTGCAGTAGCATAACAAAGATAGTTTGCACCTATCTCTTCAGTCATGGAATTGACTAACCATGTCATGACCATGGAATTTTCAGCATCCCAACTATCATAGTCTGCACCTTCCTTGTCTGGTTGTTTCTTGTCTCCAGTGATGTAGCCAATTTTTCCTCTTCCCCTGAGATACAAACGGACAGACTGTGACCACCGAAAATAATTAGGACCGTTCAATCGAATTGTTGTGATCTGAACAGGGTGGTTTTCATGGTATGTCCTGACAGATTGAGGTATTTCAGGTTTAAGTGAAGAATGTTTGGGCGAATGCTGGGACTCGGTATCAGACGAGTGATCAGACATTATGTGGGATGGAAAAAAAAAACGGAAGCAAAAAAACCTAAGGAATTCTTCCAGCAACTGATACCATGTTAAATATGTGTGGATCTCAACCCCAAAAGCTAGCTCAAAGGGTGAGGTTGCCCTCACACATATATACATTCGGCAGTCCGGGAACCTAAACAATGTGGGACTTCAAACAAACAACAACAACACAAATACCAACTTCAACAGATATTAATAACTAGATTTAGGCATTTAGCCCAAACCTAGTAGAAAAAAGCTTTAATCATTGTTTTAAGAATAAGCCCAGACAGAACCATTGCCAAATACCTGACAATAACCAAGATCGAAGTTGTAGAATGAATATGTCAACAGGATATCTCGCAGAACATTTACATTTGGATTATCATCCCCCTCATAGAAAGAGATTGATCTGTCAGTTCTCACCTTCAAAAACACAAGGAAAAACAGTTACAACTACATAAACACCACTTATCTGTTCATTTTTAGTAATTCTGATTTAGTGGTGTTCAGCTTACCACATCTTTCTCAATAAGCCCTTTCCTTTCCCTGAATTTCGTGAATCGTTTAGCCTGAGCTGGGGAGATACTCTACATGAAGTACATAAATAAATTTATACATTGAATAGAAAGCGAGAGTGTTAATTAAAACTAGAAAACAAAACCAAGACAACAAAAATTATCCATGCCCAGATCTCCGCATCTGTGCAACTACTAGGGGTGACAATTGAATCCATTAAGACAAAATTCATCCAATCCATCCACTAAAAAATCCATCCACCAAATAAAAAATAAGTTAACGGATTGATCCAATCCATCCATTTATATATATGGATTGATCCAATCCATCCACCACATTGGATCATTAAAATGTGGTGAATGGATTGGATCAATCCATATATTATATAAATGGATGGATTGGATCAATCCGTTAACTTATTTTTCATTTGGTGGATGGATTTGATGGATTTTTTAGTGGATGGATTGGATGAATTTTGTCTTAATGGATTCAATTGTCACCCATAGATACAGATGCAACGCATCAAAATTGATTTTGCTATCTTCTATCTAAATCCCAACTTATTTACACCTATATTTCATAATATGTGATCTGTCTATCATGAATATACTTAAAAGTTCTGAAAATGAATTCATTTCATGATGTTATTGATTTAAATAGTTGACAAACTTGAAACTACGGGCTGTTGTGGATCATTTCATGATTTCGGGACAGGAAGTGTTATACAAAAAACAGTGACCTCGTTAAATCAGTTGCATCTAACTTATGATTCAGAAAATCATTTTCAAGTTTATAGTAGGAAGGCAGAAAGAGAAGTATATCTTCTTTGGAAGAAAATGAAAACCTGCCACTGGTTCTTTATGTTCTCGTACTCTGACTTCTTGACTGACTTCAGAAATTCTCTCTCAGCATATGTTGAGTCATACGTGTAGTATCCCAGAAGCAAACCCCAGACCTATAATTTTTATTTTACATAAAAGATGTATCAGAGGATTAGCATATTTCAATTCATAATAAGGATACTCAACCTGTATAACTTGTCACGGATGCAATATACAAACCTCATTTCGTAATTCATGGTCAAGGCCACCATAAAATATTCTCTTTCTCATAGCTTCTGAATCTGTGACTCTCCCTTCAGAATCCAAGAAGGTAATCCACTGTATATGATTGAGCCCAAAAACCAATTAGTATACAAAATCTGAAAATTTTCAGGATATAAATAACATGAATGACATCCCTCAACAATTCACAATTATCATTTTGAAATAAGAAAATTAATGCAAGTTGTCTTCTTATAAGTTATAATCCCAGCAGCAAGCTCTTTTATAGCACAACGCATGTAGATATTTGATAATGCACCATATCAAAATGGATAGGAATAGGATCTATTACACTTCTTACAAAAATATCATTTACTCAAAATTTACTGTATTTACAGAAACTTGTTATGTTATATTCTTATAGAGAAATAAAATTTGTTTTGTTCCGCAAGAATATTCTACCACTGCATGCTCAACATAAAAAATATGGTTCGAGAAAAAGTCAACAAGAATCGATATCAAATAGCCAAGAGATTTAAAAATAAGTATTAAAAAATTATTTTATTTCACATATTAACTTTTTTGAAGATAGAAAAACATATTTTTCTTTTCAAGTTAATTGCAATTCTAAGAGAACTATTAAACTATCCAAAACTATCACCATTTAAATTTCGGTTCGGTCATCCCCAGGAAAACCCATCACAGTTATTTCATTTGCAAAAGGATTGAGGAAACCGTACATTCCAATATCAATGATCATTGGGACAAGTGAGCATTTACTAGAGAAACTCAAGCATGTAATAATGTTGGTAGTCTGTATAAAAAACAAAATCTTTTATTAAACATACAGCTCATACCTCTTTAGAATCTAGAGGGGATTGTCGCGGTTTTCCCCATACTAGTGACAAATTGTCAAACTGCCATAAGAGAAACAAATAAAAAAGATGTTATTAATTATAATCATTCAGAGGTAAGTGCACTACAAAATTTGCAGATGTGAACAATATCCAAACCAATCATAACCATACAAGCCAAATATGACATTACCCCCATGGCAATCAGATCAATCAAGTCTACTAAATTAATGTGGATTGACAGATGCCACCGGGGCAGAATGTGGACATGGCAATTACAATTACACAATATTTAATACAGTTTGTATCATCTTGAACAAAATCAAGTACATAGTTACTTGAAATGAAAATCATGAACATGCTGCTAACTGGCTAAATGAGATGCTAAAGATGGTAAACTACTCAGAATTTTCAAAAACTACATGACAGACATTGTTGCTGGGTTTTGTTATAACTGATATTTCACTGCTTTACTCTAACTGTGAATGTTGAGTTTGCGTAACTCATTAATATGGTAAACTAATATAAATTAGTGAGAACAATTATATTTTTCTTCTTTTTCCTAATATTAATTCTTTTCTTCAATTAAGTGAGCACTTCTTGTTGCCTCTTCGGTTATCTCTACTTTCATCTCCTGCTCTAAAATTGACACATGAACACCTGGTAGCCAATAAAAATAATCCAGAAGCTTTATCGCATCCAATATGCATGACACATAATGTCGTAAGTTTAACCAACCAGACTGCCGGGTGCTGATGCAATAAAAGGATCAGTATTCTATACTTCCTTCGCACATGGTGAAGCATATATGCAGAGGTGAAGAAGAATACATGAACAAATGATTGTACAATAACCTAACCTGTTCACTGTAATGAAGGACTAATTCATTATGTAATAGGTTTCGTACATGCTAATGAAACGCAGCCACCAAATTAAGAGTCTCAACATGGCATCTTAAGAGACTTAAATGATCCCCTTCTCTAATGCATTATGTAATAGGTTGTACCGGGTGTGTCTAAATCAATGTAAGCACTACCTTGCACCCAAAAAGAATGGCCTTACTTTATGCACCATTTATAAACCAAGCTTACACTGTCTATGGAATAACTTTCTAATAGCTGCCAAAAGTTTGACCTAATGAATTGGTACAGAAATGTGTATGAAACACAGCCAACAAGTTAAGATATCCTAACATATTATTCATAGGAAGGATTCAAAAAATGCATGAATAGACAAACACAGTTTTGTACTGAAGTAAAATTAACTGAAGAACTAAAAGAAAACAAACAATAACTATCTTAAATGTGTACTATTATTCTACAAAACTATACACAATGGGAGACGCTTCAACATAATATGCTGATTCTACGATGTTACTCCACAGTTCACTAGAAGTTAACAATATTCCGGGTGGAAGATACAAACAATATAAGCACCAAATATCTATAAGAAAGTTATTTTCAATTAACAACACAGCTTTCTATGTGAATCCTGAAAGCAAGCTAACGTCCACAGTATTAATACCAAAAAAAGGAGTTACCTCCTGAGAATCTGGGACAGCAGAGTTTTCATCAGAAATTTTTCCTGCAACATTGGAGGACTTCGGAGGATCAAGGTTATTCTGGATTTGGGTTCTCCTCTCATTGGTACTAAATCCATTAGTTTGATTTTCTCTGAAGAGTTGAGAAGTTGTTTCACGGGCAAACTTAGTAACAAGAGAGAACTTCTCTAAAACTTGTATAGAGAGGTCCCGGGCAGGATCGTGAGCTTTTTGTCTTGGTCTCCTATGGAACTGAGGAACACTTACACTTCCATTATTTACACCATTATCATTCCTCTCTTCGTTCTCATTCAAAGTGGACTCATCAACAGACATATTTGAAGGTCCACGTGCAAGAGGAACAGCCCTGGGCAATTCCAAGGAAGACAAAGTCCTCTGATAGTCAACCAAGAATTAAAAAGTCAGCAGGCCGAAACAATGAAATAATAATATTCAATTACAAACTCAACATGTAAGCATTTTCATTGTTCTCATTTTTCTTGGTAAGGATAAGCTATTTAAGATTTGGACTTATCATTTGCTAGACGGACAAGTTATTTTAACATTTAGATTATCTCAGTAAATAGGGAAAATTACTTATGATCTTGTATCATTAGTGAGGTAAAACTCCCTCCCATTTTTCAGAAATATTTTCCTCTGAGATATTTTTGCTAAAGGTCAAAAGATAAACTGAACCAATGATCTGATAAGTATCCTAGCACTTATGGAACCCTCTCTTAAAAGCAAGCTACCAAAGGGCGAGACCTCTGTTGTTAAACTCAGATTACGGCGCGGCGCGGCCTCCAAAATATTGGAACGGAACAGGATCGCGGAATAGAATGGCCGATATTTCGTGACGCGGATACTAAGATATTTAATATAAAAAATATATATGCATAAAAATTATGATAGATAAATAAAACATTCTTTAAATTCACATTAAACTAATTAATTTATTACCTACTATATTGTTTTCTACTTATATTATATTATTTTTAGAGGATTAATTATCATTATTGTTACTTATTTTCTAGTAAAAAAATAATTATTTTATTATATTGAGAGGTGAAGTAGTACTACTACTAGTACTATGTACTAGTGTATATAGCTGGTATTAATGATCATTATTATTACTTATTTTTCTGGTAAAAAAATAATTATTTTATTATATTGAGAGGTGAAATAGAACTATGTAATAGTGTGTCCAGCTGGTATTAATCATCATTATTATTACTTACCTTTTTTGTCAAAAAATAATTATTTTATTAAGTAGTACTATTACTAGTGTATACAGCTGGTATGGTACGGCAACCGTGAAAAGAGAGAGAAAGTATTGTTTTTAATATTAGGGCTTTTTAATTTGAGAAATGACAAAATTAACCTTCCAACAGTTATAAATCTGGGGAAAAAGGAAAATTGGTCGCTTTGACCCACTTCATGGCCGCTCCGACACCGCTCCGAACCAGATTTTGCAGCCGCTCCGTCCGCTACGACCATACGCGCCGTTCCGGCAGTGGTCGACTCGGTTTTCTTTGCTGTGTCGTTCTGCACCGAGATCTCGGCCGTTCCGGCCGAGTTTAACAACAGAGGGCGAGACTCAAGCCCCTTAAATACTCCATCGAGCATCCCATACTAATAAATGTAGGACTTAGGCATCCCTTAATACCCAAGTCCCTATCATATCATGCAGTTGCAAAATCTAAACAACCTTCACATGAATATTGCATAACACGCACCTGCAGTGTACTCTGAAAATCATTTACTAGGAATACGTTTGCATCTTCCGCAGATCTGAAATGCATCAGAAGAAGAAATAAAAATGTGATATTAAAGATTTGGTTGGCATTCAAGTAAAAGCTACTCAATATGGCTTCTTAAGAAAAAGACAAAGCGCACAAAAAACCGGTAGGGAAAAATTTAACATATGGGCCTTCTTGTAGACCTTAAAAACATATTTCATGGCAATCATAGTAAGAGAGATTAGATGGAAACACGTGTCCTTGTAACAACTTGCCATATGATAACCTCAATAGACAATATAAATGGCAAACCAAACCAGTCATCAAATTCTGTTTCATTTAAAACTTCTCTTTTGCTATATTGTGAAACCATGAAAATACCATAGAAGCTGTATGTAAATAAATTTACAAGATTTATTATTCACCACATCTTCCAAAATAATCATAAGCGAAGACAAACATCTCTGCAAATAATCAGCTTTTAAAGAATGTTCTATTTTATCTCTCTCTCCTTCTATGATACACTCATTCAAGTGAGAAAGGGGAATCAAATAGCTCATTTTATACTGTAACTGCCCCCACAAGCTTTCTTAATTCCCAGGAAAATATCAGAATTTTATAGTCTATCATCAATGTATTGGATATTTGCCTTGAAAGAAATTAAATACAAAGGGAATGAAATCGGAACCTAACCTCACAAGAAGAACATGTTGCTTTATTGTAGCAAGGAATTCTTTGATTCCACCACTATAGAAATATAGTGGAGGATAGGCAAGTCCTGCAAGAGGATTTTATTCACGTGAGATTGAATAGTAGAAATCAGAATATAAGGTACAGAGTAAGTCAAATATCTAAATTGCAATAGTATTGTCAAACATACACAAAATCTTATTCACCAAATGAATGTCACCCAGAATACATGAAAACACTACCTCATGAATGAACTATAACAAATTTTGAAAGAGAAAGCATGCATTCAATTCAACGATTAAATGGAGCGGCATCAAGATAGCAATTCACATTTTTTATTGAAAATTGGATCATACCAATCAAGTTTAGAAACACGTGCTAGGTATTTAAGAAATACAGCAACTGGAAGTTACTGGTTGATATACAAGTTACTTAGTAGCTATTTAATATATGAGATAAAGTATGACAATTTCTCGAAAACAATTTTAAAATGCATTGAACTAAAAATTAATGACTATTTAATCTAACAATTTGTTATTGAAATCTATTTTTTAATTAAAAAGGAGCCAACGCCCAACAATGGCTGCAGAGAAGCTAAATGCAGTGTAAAAATTCCCTAAACATCATCAAGTAACAACTGCCTAACCATCAGAGGGGGATATAAAAAAAATTATTTCGCCACCAAGCTCACACCCCATGCTACCAAGAGCATCGGCAGCCTTATATGCTTTACCGTAACAATAATTTTTAAAATATTCTCTAATATCCATTATAAAATTAATTCTTAAGCACATTAAGATATATTTTTCTTATATATTACAAGTATTTGCAGTACTCTTATCCTATAGACCTATACTTATTTTAAAATTGCTCTATCCTCGCATCCATGCATTAGTCTATTACATAAAAGAAACCATTTTCCGTTTACAAAACTTTCCTGTGCTATATAGTCAGCCAATACAAACTTGGCCTGTCCTGTCTAAAGTAAAATATTCTCAGTTTAGCTTTTCCTACATTAGAACGGCATGCTTATACAAGGTTCCCTTTAGGCTTATGCCTCCCAGTTTTCCAGGTCAAATTTATGAACCTTAGTTTCCAGCATTTAATAACCAGATCTCCATGCTATACTATAACAAACTATCTACTCGTTTGGTGTCTGTTAACTTGCACATTAAGGGAGCCTTTGAGAGAGCTTATTTACAGATTATTAGGACTGATCTCATGACATGAGAACTTATATTAGTATTTGAATACATCTCCATAATAGCTATGCCATACTAACAATCTGGTTTCAACTTGCTCAATATGCAGTATATGCAGTGTACGCAGGATCGCGAGTTAATCCAACATTCCAATTGCATGTCGGCGTGCTGCGATTCAAGTAAACTGTATGTAGCAAACTCGGTAACATTGCCCGTGAAAAGCTAACTCATTTTGATTCAAAGATGTGTCGCATCTGTTTTTGGGTTATTTTAGAAGAAAAAAACCCTATTTTTCTAAAATGGGCCTGGATTCGGGTCGTGCCATATTAAAATCCTTATTTATTATTATTATTTTCAAATGGAAATTCAGAGACACGTATCATAACTTCTTTTAAATAAAAAGCTATCACTATTACGTAAACATGATTGCATCCTTCCCCTCTCAATAAACTCAACCGTTAGAAACATATTATTTCAACATAAATTCTCTTCATTCACTTCATCCACGATTCTTCTACCATATTTACTTCATCTTCCTTATTTTATATATACCCTGCATCCTCTTATATTCAAGCTTCCTCTTTTATTCAACAAGACGCCGTCAACGCTGACCCGCCGCACTGCTTTCTGATTTGATTTAGAATAGTTGTTTTTAGATTGTTTTCATTTTGAACTAAGTTTTTTTAGTTGTGCTTTGTTTATGAATTTATGGTTATTATCGTGAACTTATGAATTTATGGTTATGACCATGTAAACTTAGTATTTTTAATATGATGGTTTTTGAGCATGTCTATGTAATTATTAATTATAGATATATAAATATATTTTTCTACCAGTAGTAGGATCTTACAATCTATGCTACGATCCTCGAGTTACGATTTTCCAATTCACTACCAATTACACGTTAACTCTCGAGTTTTTAAACATTGTCAATATGTTTCTTAAAATAGGTTATTGAATAAGCACTTAATTAAATTGACTACTCAAACACACCCCAAATTCACGTGAATTAGTACGCATATGTTGCTGGTAACAACAAAGACAATAACATGAGGGAAACTTCAACTTCCTACCATACAGATAGAACTAATAATCCATTCAAGGTAGTATTTCCCTGTTATAGTGTTATGTATATTTTTTATAATATCATATGCATAAAACACATTAATAACAGAAGTCCCATGGTTGATACAGAGCATGGAAGATAACAAAACCACGGCGAATCAAAAAAATCAAGCACACTAAATATTAAATGCAATTGATTCAATTCAACAGCGGAAAATTCACCTGACGATAGAACAACAATGATATATTGCCATCCAAGAGGAGGAGTATGCCTCCGAATTGACCTGATCTCAGTAAACGGCACCGCCCTAATGGTGTAAAGGTTTCTATCTAAACAAAAAATGAAAAGAAAAAAAAAAACTTCAACACTTAGCCTCATTTTCCAATTTCACAAAGCAGCAAACACCTCAACTCTACTCCAAACACAAATTACCTTTATCAGACAAACCAGTATCCGCGTTATGCCCTTTGTAAGGTATCCAAGTCTACAACCAAAAAACAAAAGACCAACATAAACAACAAAAACAAACAAAACAAAAAGCAAAAAACAAACAAACAAACAAACAAACAAAAAAGGATGCTCATTCATCAATCATCACCATAAACAACGAAGAGCCTTGCTTAATCAACTTCAATCTCCCACTAATAGCAAACTGAGTAGGATGAATCGCAACATTATCCTTCCAATACACAATCTCAGCACCATCAAGCTCACTCGCGGAAGAACTTTCCTTCGTACTGTCGTTACACAGCATCACGCTAGCAGATCCCTAATCCCAAACAAATCAAATTCAAAAACAATAACACAATCTCAAAACCCTAATCGCAATCGCAAAACCCTAATTGAAACACAGATTTCGATTCTGAAGTGAAAAAAAGGGTTTATCCGTTTATGTAACTTACTTGTTGCAGTGACGCGGCGTAATCGGCGTCGTCGGAGAGGTCGTGAATTTCGGAATCTAGCATCGGAGAATGAATTTGTGAGTGAGTGAACGGAAAGTTGTGGAAATATAGAGAGAGAGGTGTCTTCGAGATGAAGGAAAGGAAAATCGGTGGTGCGGGAAATTAACAGAAAGTGATAAGGACGGAACGTGACGTTTCTTGTTTGTTAATAATAACGCGGGTGCCGCGTTTGTGTACCGCTTTGATGATTACAGGCAGCAGCACAGAATAAACGGCTGAGATCGATGAACTTACTTTACCAATTTGATTTCCATCTGTCGATCGCCGCATAGTACGAAGTCTATTGAAGTGGTTATTAGTCCGAACTAATTGTTGGATTGATATATCAGCTATGCTATATGTCACGAAAAGAATACTCACGAATTTTCACGAATACCCTTTATATTATATTTTTGTAATTTTGTTTAAAATAAGTTTTGGTTACATCTTTGTTTTGGTTTGGTGGTGGAGATTTGAGTTTTGAGAATGTAGTTTCTTGTAAATTTGAATTCGAATTTGAATTTTGTTGGATATTATTAATTTTTGTGTTGGATTAGTCCATATAAAATTTTTGACCAATGATAATTTAAAGTTTGTACAAGTGGCACAACCAAACCAAACCTTCCATTATTCAAATTTTAAAATTTGAATGATTTGGTTCTTCACTTTCCCCAATCTTCTCTCTCTTTCTCTGTCCCGTTTTCTTTCATCTCTCTTTCTCTCAAAACACCTAGCTCCGCCGTTAAACTTCCATAAATTGATTTTTCATCTTCACTCCCACACAACCATTAAATCGAAAACCACCATTCCATTGTTTCTTCGTAAGCCGAATCTAAACCATAATGCGGAACCAGATCCAAACCGTGATTCGCAATATACTTTCACAACCAGTGCAGACTCTAGTTTTGTCGATTTCACGAGGCTTTTATGTTCATTTTTAGGTTGCTGGCTTTTGTTAATATTTGTGCAGGTTATGAAGTCGATTCAAGTGTAAAATACCGCATTGTTATAATGTTGGTTACGCGGTCGTATCATTCACCGTTTCTTAGTCAGCGTCACTAATAACACGCTGTAGTTGGACAAATTCATCACGATGTAAATTTCGGTAATATTGTTTGTGTTGTATGTCTTTCTGATTTCGTTTTTCTTATCATGGACATATTCATTTCCGATTTCGTTTTTGCTTTAGTTGGACAGCTTCATCACGAAGTAGATTTCGGTAACATTATAATGAGTTTCATTATGGAGAAAGCTAAAGTCATTTGTAACAAAACTCAATATAAACATGGGAGTCAACTTCCAGATCTTGAGGCTAAGTTTTTTTATCTTGAGGCATTTCATCTTGTTGTTTATAAGGTACTTTGTTATCTTGAGGCAACTACGCACATTTTTTATATTTATATGCCACTGTTATTTTTGGGTATCATGATATTAGAGTTAATAACTCATTATAAACATTAGATTTGAAATTTTTAGCTATGCAATTTGGGTGTCATTTCTTATCTTCTTAAAATGTTGCGAAAAGTTGAAGACTTTTGGCAAGTTAAATAACATTCTGGTCCTTCTTTTATATGTTTACATGATTAGTTGTTCTTTTTCTTAATGATAGGATAATAATATTCTTGAAGAATTTGGAGCAAGAAATGAGGCAAGTAGCCTTCAGTTTTTGGAGAATACAAATATAGAAGGATATGAATTTCAAAGGTAAACAATCTATGTCAATTGTATTTGTTTCTGGTTGCACATTGATCTCTCGATATTGAAAACCATTTCGATTGACTCAAATTTTTGAAATTCCCTAATTAGTTGTCTTTAGAAACTCATGTGCCGTGTCAGCTACTAGGTGACCAAATTCACTCCTCAGATTGAGAATTTGAACCGCTGAATAAATTATTCAAGGATAAAGTCAAGAATATTGGTATTAGTCTTATAAAGCATGTTGCTAATGTTGGTTCACCATATAAGGTCAACTAAGCATGTTATTGTTCACTAGTTACATTTTTTTTCTTTCATTTTATAATAATAAGTCCACATTTGAATTAAAAAAGGGATTACCATATTGTATATCTGACTATAAATATATTTATTTCTCATCATGGTAGAGATGTGATTACCTTTTTTTGTCTCTATTTTATTTCAAATAGAAAATAAGAGAAACCATATCAGAAACATTGTTAGTTATGATAATTGTGGTATTGGTTACTGCATTATTTGCAATACTAATTCAAATGAAGAAAAGAAAAGAAGAGAAAAGCATATGGAGATGACCACCCGAAAGTATATGTTGGCCTTTGATTGGTGACAGTATCAATTGGTACAATGATGTTGCAAGTTCTCATCCTCCTCAGTTCATTAAAGAAATGGCGCAAAGGAATAGTATGTCACAACTGTGTTCCCTGATGATAAGCTTTTTAGTATAAATTATTGTCAAATAATAGTTATAGTTGCACTATAACACTTATTTATGTATATCAGAATTTAAACAAAGAATTGTTTTCTATTATCTATGATAGACAAACACTGTAACACCCCTTCTAATTCCCCAATATATATATATATATATATATATATATATATATATATATATATATATATATATATATATATATATATATATATATATATATATATATATATACACAATCAAAGTATATAGAATGCATAACAAGAGGGTGTCACATGATATTTCTTTCAATATTAAAATCATAGATGCACACTGGTCATAATCATAACACATAATTGAATTTTATACTTTAGAACAATTCATGCATTTTCACAGCGGATCATTTAATGTTCACAGATACTATCAATGATTACATCCCATACTATAATCATTGGATGAAAAAGTAATGAATCCATAATATAACCAAGTCATCAGAATTCATGCATCGGCATCAAGGTCACATCAACATAGTATCGCAAGCATACAAATCAAAATAGATGAGAATACATAACAAATCTCATCAAAGCAGAAATTCAGATAAATCTCGTGTTACATGACCAGAGCAATGACTCAACTACCTAGTAAAAGATAAATTAGCTAGACTCCTCAACTAGTCTCGTGCGAAGCACCGCTATCCTCAGAACCTGCACGTTACCCACATAGAGGAAACATCATAACAGAAGGGTGAGAATTCACATCATTATCCAAAAGTATATAATGGGAATAATATAGAAATAACATCTATTCATAGATTCCACACACTTCAAGTGATATTCCAAGATAACATGATTATACAAATCTTCCAAGTATATCATATTCATATTTATTACACATAGCATAAATGTCATTCATCTAAATGATTCAATTATCCATACGATTAAACATCAAAATTTCATTACACACATTGCATATTCATTAATGACTCATGTGTCAACAATGAAATATGACTCAATATGCATGTGGTACCAATATTGGGAACATTTCATTATCATAGAATCCAAGCCACTTCTGATTCAGACAAGACCAAAAGTCTTCATTACTTATCCCCAATGGGATCAAGCCAAATGTGAACCCAACGTTTCACTGCTACTTATACATCATGGATCGAGCCAGTTGTGAACCCAAAGTTGCATTACTACTTATCCATATAAGGATCGATCCAAATGTATGCATGTGCAACTCATCAAGACAACATACGCAAATTAAGATTATTTACAAAACCTCAACTATCCAAACATATCATCACTATTCAACTCATGTGAATTATCCATCAATTTCACAACATCATATTCCAACAACAAAATCATTACATGTATCATATACATATCATCACATATAACCAACAACATTATGACATATCATTCCACCAATATTATTCACAATATTCAATTAAGAATAGCGCACATTATATTCAAGTAATCATACATACATTGAAATAGTATTTGAATCAATCCAAAGCACATTCAATCACGATCGGATCAATTAATCACATACATGAAAATACTACAATAGATATAATCATATAAGATTTCATGTCAAAAGATCCTAAAAATAACATTTTTCATTCCAGGTCACGCTAAGCCCGACCTATCGCACTAAGCGCACCTTCCTGAACAAACAACCCCAAAAGTCAGAACATTTCGCGCTAAGCAGGTTTCTCCTTGCGCTAAGCACGGTCTACGATACTACATTTTTTCTGCTACAAACCAGTTTCTTTCTCCCACGAAATTACCACATAAAACTCATTCCAATCAACCAAATAACATCATTAAAGTGTGTCCTAACATGTTTCTAGTCATGGATCATCATTCTAAGTTGAAAAACATAATTTCCCTTCAAACTCTAACATTCAAAGATTCTAGAAATTGAAATTGAACAACCTATCATATTACTAATCATTACCCACAACATACAATCAAACAATAACATGGATTTTCCCCCTTACCTCTTGAAGATTCTTCTTCTAGGGTTTCCTCTTCACTTTTCCTCTTTCTCCTCTTCTCTTCTATTCTTTCACCAAATAAAAATTTTAATTATGATTTCCTTCTAAATCTTACTAACTAAGATTGTCTTATTGGGCTTAATACTTAACACCTCTCTATTACTCCTATTTTCATAAATAGACTCAATACTAAATAACCACTATTTTACTCATAAAATACAATTATTTAAATAACACACATATTCAAATAATTCAATTTTCATTTAAATCACCCAATTAAATTAATTATCATATAATATAATATATAATAATAATTAATAATTAACTATAAAAATCGGGATGTTACAAACACAAATTTAACTGATGAAACCTTTTCTTGGGCAGTGGTGTCATCAGATCAAAGTTTCAACCGTTTTGCATGTTTTGTAATGCAAACCGAAGGGAAATTGTTCGTGTCAAGTTATCCAAACTCTTTTAGGGATTTGGTTGGTAAAAATGGTGTGATTACCGCTAAAGGAGGTCAACAAAGAAAACTATGAGTTTTTGCTATTATGGAAAACTAAAGTTTTAACATCCCATATACTCAAGGTACATTGAAGAGAGATATTTTGGGAGATTCGTCGAAACTTGCCTGGAGAAAACAGTGGTTGTTTATGATGATAAAATTTTAATGCATGTCTCTTCTTTTAATAGATTTTTTTTTGTTCTTATTTATTGGTTAGTACGTACATTCTTCCGTAAGAGCTTTCTGTTCATTTGACTTAAGTTGTTCTGTGGATAATTTTAATTGCAGAAAAACTACATTAAGGAAGAAACTATTGAACAGATGAGGCTAGACGAGGAGCTTATTGTGAACTTATTTTGGAAACATATTACTATTTTTGTAAGTTATGTTTTAGACATTTTGTTACAGTTGTCCTCTACTGTGATTATTATAGCAGTCTCAGATCAATATGTTATTAGATGTTAATCTAGGCATGTTGCTTCCAAGTTTCTGACTGTGATTTCCTTGGCATTTTATGGCTTAGAGATTTGAAAACCGAGTGAGTGTACTTATTTAAATTTATGGCCAATAGGATTTAAATAATTTATCTAACTCAATTATTTTCATTTTACACAGTATTTTTAAAGTCGTTGTAGTTTTTCCACTTTACATCTTAGACGACGAGGTAAGTTTTGTAGATTTTCCTTTCATTACATAACAATTTTGGAACTAAGTTAAATGCCTCGTGTCTTATAATTGCATGCACATTGTATGATGCTGAAAGATTAGCAGATAATTAGAGGAGATAGAGTCAGTGCAAGATTTGTGACAAAATTTGCTTCGGTATAGACTAGAGACTATTTATTTAGTGCTAAGGTGTTTCCAACAACACTGTCTAATATTTAGAATTGTGTTAGCAATGGTTTTGGTTTTTCTATACTGTCTCAAATTGAATTCTAGAAGGCAATAAGTGAATATTCATTAGCTGGAGATTGAGCAGTGGTTGAACAGTACATGGAAGCTTGTGGAATTTGGAGAATGTGTAATCTTAACAGATTCTGATTTTTGGTCTGTTACTTGTCTTGGATACGGGGGTTTCGACCTATTAGCGTTTTTATTAGTGCGCTCTCGGGTGCATTAATATCAGGGTCGATTCTTGGCATTTCTTGATCTTAGAGTTTACTGATCTAATTTCCAGGATCGCGTTTCTAGGCCTAATTGCAACAGTTCAAGTGGTTCTGGTTGCTGCTGTTCTGCTCAGTTGCAATAGAGGACAAGTTTTCTTTCGATTTGCTCGGTTTCCATGGAAGGTGTCTTTGTATGGCTGCTAAAGAATGAGTTATTTAGTAGCTACAGATTGAGTTATTTATGATGAAACTATCAAACTAGCTTATATGAAATGAAATTGAACTACTTTTTAATTTAAATATTGACAGTCAAAATAATGTGTAATATTGTATTTAAATAACATAAATTAATGCGTCTAACCTTGACTGTGGTAATAGTTGCAGTGTTTAGTAGCATCAATTCATAATAAAGTCTTGGATAAATTACCTTTAGCTATGATAAATTTGTGGAAAGTGTAAATGTTTTTTAGTTGTATCTCATGTGTGTCTATAGAACTACCACCTATTTCAAAAATAAAGTTCTAAAACTTGTTTGTGTTTGGTGTTTGGTCTTGTAAATCTTTACATAGATTTTGTTGGTGTAAGGTGATGAATAGTGGAAGAAGAGAGAGAAATAATAAATGATAGTGATACAACTTGTAACTGATTAGTAAAAAAGGAATTGGATTGATTTTTATTTAAAGCATAGGAACACCTATTTATACACAAAGACTAGCAAGTAGAAGATGCCACATAGGCCTAGAAAGTAGATAGCCTCACAGCTAAGTTGTCCCTAAGCATGATAACTTTATACTTAAGTTATCTCTAATAACTTCATACTTAATTTATCTCTAACTAGTAGATACTAATTATCCTCCAGAAGTTCAACTCCTTCTGGATAAGCTTCTGATCATCAGAACTTCTGACTGACCCTCAACAGATGTTCAACTTCTTTTGGACCATAAGAACTTCTAACTGACCCTCAGAAGTTCTAAATATGAATTACTTTCAACACCATCCCATAATCCATATTCATCTAGCCAAAATCTACAACACCAATTCCATCCCTCAAACGGGTAAGGTGTTCAGTCTTGATATCCTTCATCAGAGCTTCTACAAGTTTCTTCTGGTTGCTACTTTGTGAAACTTCCAATACTCCATTCAGAAATGCATATTTTCCTTGAAAACCAATCTGGCGCTGATGGTTTTTTTCTCCCTTGAAAGCTCAGTTAACTTCCAAGTCTTATTTCCTTCTGAAGTCTCAACTTCTTCTTTCATGGCATTCAGCCACACTTTCTTCTTGAGAACTTCTATAATACTCATTTGTTCATAATCTCCTTCTAATTCTAGAACCATATCACCTTTCGGACTTTCTTCAGAAGTTTTACTTCCACTAGAAGTTACACCTTTGTTAACTTCTGGGCCTTGTCCAAAACCACCACCTTCAGAAGTTGGATCTCCTTCAGAAGTTGGATCGTCTTCAGAAGTCTTTATTCAGAAGTTCCACCTTCAAAATCATGAGAACCACCAGAGGCTGGACTACTTTTAGAAGCACCTCCTTCAGAAGGTCCACCTTTAGAGTCATGATTACCACAAAGCATTTGATCACCTTTAGAAGTTTTTCCTCCAGAACCTACGTCTTCAGAATTTTCCCTTCCAAAAGCATTACCACCAAATTCTTGATCATCATCAAAATCTGGATCAGAATCAATTTCACCATCTGACTCATCCTTAGAGTCACCAGAAGATTCATCATCTTTTGACTTTAACTCTTCTTCAGAACTTTCAAGTTCTGACTCATCTTCAAAACCTTCATATTCTGACTCATCTTCAGAAGCAGAATCTCCTTGAGATTCTAACTAATCTTCTGATTCTTCTTCAGAACCTTTATGTTCTGACTCATCTTCAGAAGTAGAATCTCCTTGAGATTCTAACTCATCTTCTGATTCTTCTTCAGAAGTTTCAACTTCTGACTCTTCTTTAGAAGTTTCAGCTTCTGACGCTTCACCAAAAGTTTCAACTTCTGACTCTCCTTCAGAAGTTTCAACTTCTGACTCTTCTTCATAAACCTCAGATTCTGACTCATCTTCAGAATCTTCTATGTCATTTTCTAATTCTGACTCATACAGAAACACTCCTTCAGAATCAAAATATTCAGAGTCATCTTCAGAAGTTTCAACTTTTGATTCTTCGTCAGAACTTTCAAGTTCTGACTCTTCAATGTCATATTCTGACTCAGACTCATAAAGAAACACTCCTTCAGAATCAGAATATGATAATATGACAGGTTCCTCATCAAATTCATAAGCCACCAATAGCACAGGTTCATCATCTGAATCTCCTTTGGCTATTTTTGCTTCTTCTTTGTTTGACCAACAATCTCTAGTAAAGTGGCCAAACTGCTTACAATAGTAACATTGAACCATTTTTTTGGTCATACTTCTCCTTTCCCTTTTGATGTTTCTCATCAGAATAGAAAGCTTCTGACTTCTGCGACCTACCATGTCTTTTTTATCTTTTGGTCCTTCTTGACAAAAGAAGCCTTCAGAGGTTGCTCATCTTCCCTCTCAGAAGTTATCTCAGTCAGACGCAACTCTTGTGCTTCTAGACTATTTTGCAACTCTTCTATTCTCATGGTTTCCAGATTTTTAGAATGTTCAATAGAAACAACAATATAATCAAACTGAGGAGTAAGCGACCTCAAAACTTACTCTATGATTACTTGTTTAGAAAGTGTTTCTCCACAAACTTTCATTTCATTAGTGATTAAAATCACTCTAGAAATATACTTAGAAACGTTTTCACTGTTTATCATGTTGAGATTTTCATACTGCTTTCGCAGAGACTGAAGCTTCACATTCTTCACTGATACGTCACCGCCGTAACATCTCACCAGTATATCCTATGCCCCATTCGACGTTATCGAAGCAACAATTTTCTCAAACATGTTTTCATCCACACACTGATGCTGATGGATGTAGAACAAAGCTTTCTGATCCTTCTTCCTTATACCTCTTTCTTTAGTTTTCTATTTTTCAGTAGCATCTTCTGTTACTGAAACATAACCATTTGTTACCAGCTCAAGAACATCTTGAGAACCAAACAGAACTTGCATCTATATCATCCATCTATTCCAGTTTTTACCATTAAAAACTAGTGTTCAAACTACTGCTTCCACTCATCTTATCCTTGCAAAGAAAATTTCTCACAAATTTAGTTTTCACTCAATGTTTCCCAAAACCCACAAAATCAATATGATCTCGTTTAAACACACAGCTCACAATCACTTGTGTTTCCCAGGAATTTTAAAAACAACCAAGAGCCCTAGATACTAGTTGTTGGTGCAAGGTGATGAATAGTGGAAGAAGAGAGAGAAATAATAAATGATAGAGATACAACTTGCAACTGATTAGTAAAAAAGGAATTGGATTGATTTTTATTGAAAGCATAGGAACACCTATTTATACACAAAGACTAGCAAGTAGAAGATGCCACGTAGGCCTAGAAAGTAGATAGCCTCACAACTATGTTGTCCCTAAGTTTGATAACTTTATACTTAAGTTATCTCTAACTAGTAGATACTAATTATCCTCCAGAAGTTCAACTCCTTATGGATAAGCTTCTGATCATCAGAACTTCTGACTGACCCTTAGCAGAAGTTCAACTCCTTCTGGACCATCAGAACTTTTGACTGACCCTCAGAAGTTCTGAATATGAATTACTTTCAACAACTTTTGTAAGGATATTTCCATTTCTTCCTTTTTTGGAAAACTTTCAGAATGATCTGATATATGTTATCAGCGTGTTGAAGTTGCAAAAATTAACTTCATTGTTTTTGTATGGCAATGATTTAAAATGAGGATGGAAGATAAACTTAATATACCTATAACATTAGAAGTTTTGAGTTCTAATTGGTTGATATTACCAGCAATATATTCGTTGTTGTTGAAGTATAATTTAACATGAACTTTTACTTACAATAAATCTCATTTACTATATTATTTGAATAAAATTAACATACGAGATGTTTGGAACAATTTATAGCCTAGACTATAGAGTATGGAATAAAAGACATTGATTGGATTTAATACTATTTATTTGATATAATCATTGTGTATTACTTTGAAAAAAAATAGGCATATTATTTGTGTATTATACAATTAAATTTATGATTTCATATTTATAATCGCATTTAAATAAATAATATACTATTCATCTAAGTTGTTATCTTTTAAAATTATAACATTCTTACATGGCAAAACTTGCAATTTCGTTGAATGACACTATAAAATTGAATTAATATTATTAGAGTATCTTCCTAATTTACCCTTTCAATCAGAGATTATAGAGTCCAACATCAACATATCATTATAACTTTTATCTTATGATTAATTACATATCGTAGTGTTCAACATAAACTTAACTCCTATTAATTTTTACGGATACTATCACCAAAATATCTTTTTTTAATCAACAAAGTATTATATAAATTTATAGTTAGCATAAATTCACTATTTTTACAAAACACTATCACGACAATATTTTTTTTATTTTAATCAACAAAATATTGTAAATATTTATAGTTATTAGTGATATTTATAGTTATTTAGACATTGAATTTATCATGTTGATGATTTGCTATATCTTAATCGAATGATATGAGATATTAATAAACTTACTCGTGCGGACGCACGAGTCTTTTACTAGTTCTATTTTAAAACAAACATAGCTCAAACATATAACATATACTATAAACATATTACAATCATATAACATATTACATATAATTATTACATACAATTTTGTATTCAAATAAATATAAAATATACATATGTCATACAAAACAAACCTATAACATATATAACAAACATATATATATATATATATATATATATATATATATATATATATATATATATATATATATATATAACATGTATGTATACTTAATTGTGTCAGATGATGTCAGATTGTGTCTGTTTGTGTCAGAATATGTATTGAAAACAATTAGAGTGTCAGTAGATGAAAAGAAATGATGGAAATATGTTGTTTGATGTGATAATGATGCCAATAGGATGTGGTTTAGTGTTTTCCATGTTGGGATTCGTATGGACAAGTTGTGTTTGATTGAGAATGAAGGAATGCTGTCAAAAGTGCAGGAAATGGCTTTTTAACACGTGGGATTGTGGGAACCAGTTCCCAGTGGGGAGGAACCGGGTTCCACATACAATTTTCCAGAAACGTGAAAATTGAACTTTCAGGAACCGGTTCCTGTATGTGTAGGAACCGGGTTCTGCCTTATTTTTTTTGAAAAATGTCAAACTTTGAAAATTCATAACTTTCAAACCGTAAGTCCGTTTTGAGCGCTGTTTTGGACGTTATTTCCTAAATTTAATGCTCTATTTTATGAAATGAAAATATTTTCCAAAACTTGAAGTTATTTTGAAAATGAGCCAAATTCCGAGACAGGTGACTTTTGACTGACGCATATTGACGTGTATGTAGCAGAGATCCTATGTTGATGGACGTATTGGTATTGTGTGGATGAAAAACATGTTTATGTTGCTAATGATGGTGTGCATGATCGTTGAGATATCATGTTTTGGTTTTGATTCGGTTTAGGATAACCAGTGTGTTCATGATTGTATTGATACCATGTGTTTTGTTGGTGTGGTATATGCCTGATAGTTAATGATCTTAGTTGTTGTTGTGGTGGTATATACTGGTGAATAGTCTTACCAATTGAAGGGTAAGTGTTTGGCATATTATGCTTTGTGATGATTTATTTCATGATAGTTGATGATATCATGTTGTGGTTGATGATGGTTGATGATGTCTGATGTGGTCATAACCTGTGTTGATGTTGCATGCTAGAGATGTGCGTGCATATGCATTGTTTGGTGAAGTTAATTCCCATTGTGCGGAATTTGACTTGGATTTCCGATAACCGATACCCGAGTGAAGATGGGTGGTTATGGATTCGTGTCCGGTGGTTATGGACGAATCGATGGTCTTATCCGGTTGATGATGGATCGTTGGGTGACTTGGTCACGTGTCGGCCGCATGCATTGAGTCTGCATTGTATTTGCATGGTGTTGTAACATGTTAGGATGTCTTCCAGTGTTACTCTTCTTTGATTGTTATGAATATGCATGATGAATGTGGTTGTGTGTGTGAATCTGAATTTATGCCAAGTGGGTGAAGTAATATGCTTGTGATATATTATTGATTGAAAGACTTATAATATGCTTTAATTATGAGAAGTCTCACCTTACTTTACCATTTGATTAAGGTTAGCAGCTGAAGAGTCGGTGAGGATGGCTCTAGAGCTTATCGTTAGTCCGCGTGTCAGTGTCATGCTCTGATTAGATTGTAACACTGGGGAACGTTAGATGAGGAATTAGACATTGGTTTATTGTTTAATTAAAATTTTGTTGGGAATACAATGATTGAATTATTCCGTTTTGGTGATGATATTTTCCGCTGTGTAAGACATGGTCTTAATTTGGTGAATTATTGAAAATGTTGATCCTCGGTAGCATAGCTCTTGTTTGAATGAAGGTTATTTTATTTATTAATTGTGACATCCCTCATTATACTGTGTTAACTCTGATTAAAGCTGAATTAGATATTAAATCAATTGATATATTCGGGGTATTTAGATGGGGTGTTACAATAGTGGTATCAGAGCATAGTCGGTCGTTGTGACCAGTGTCTTAATGTCAATATTCCTTTTGTATACGACATGTGTGTGAAACACACGGTACCTTGTTCTTCCTAACTACCGGATTGCAGGAGTGGCTTAGAAGCAAGTGGGGGAGAAACTTTACTTCTCCGAGATATTCTGGTGTGAAGAGTTGGATCGATGTTTTATTGGTTACATGAGTGCAGATGTTGTTAGATAGTGTAATTTCCCGAATTCGGAGGGATTACGAATTCAAGAAATTGATATAGGTCGATCAAGTTCTCTTAAGGGATAACAATTAAGTACTTGTGTTGTTCGTACCACTAAGAGTGGAGGACGATGGTATGGATAATGGTGTCCCAGTGAGGTGTGAGTTCTAATGTACCCCTGGGAATAATAGCGACTCATCGTTGAGCAAGATGTTGGATTAGCTTGAGGTCATCCTTGGGTTGAATGTTTGAAGTTAAACCAAGTGATTATGAATCGTTTTGATGAGTCGATGCATATTCTTAGCCTAGAAGATATTTGGTAATTAAGAAGGATGACTCTGAGAAGATGAAGGTGTGGTTGGAATGTTGCAACACGGTTGATTGTGGAGTTATCATGTGAGTTACCTCTTTGTGTTCTTGAAAAGATTAATTGTGTCAGTGTCAATGGTTGATATAAAGTATGAAATGGTGTGAATTAATTATTGGAGTTGTAACTTGACGCAATTAGTCATGGGGAATGATGTGTGTTGCGGTATGTTGAAGTTAGGATCTCAAATTTTGTAGAAAACTTGTAAAAATTCATAACTTGAGTTTTGGATGTCTGATTTGAGTTCATTTGAAGCATTGGAAAGATAATGTGATGAACTTTGTTTTAAAAATGGTCCCACACAGAAGTAATTTATTTATCATGTAGTGATGTTTGAGGAGAATCGGAGTTGTTGTTGATGTTGTTCTTGGTACAAAACTTGTTTCTATGACACCATACAAGATGTCAACTTTTGAGTTAGGAAAATTGAAGAAGCTATTGGAAGATACACAGAGAAATAGATTCGTAAAACCAAGTGTATTGTTTGGGGAGCTCTAATTTCCTTAGTCAAGGAGAAAGAAAGTAGCACGAATTGCGTGTGGATTTTTGATAACTGATTTAAGTGGTGATTGAGACTAAATATCTATTTCAAATTATTGGTGATTTGATGGATCAATTGGTTGGAAAGTATGTCTTGATGCGATAATTGAGGTTAACTTACCTTCGTGGTCGTTAAGGATGAAGATAGTTAGAGAAGCTTCTAGAACTCGGTATAGGCATGTTGAATGTTGTGAGGAATTCCAACTTTGAAAGGAGTAGAATTTTGTTAAGTTTTCATGGTGTATATTATGGTATGAGGATATGAGTTTTCTTTATCATGTTATCTCAAGTGGGTAATGTAGACCCATCTAAAAACGTAGTGTTCGGGAAAATTCAAAGTTAGTTCGGGTATTAGAAGATTTTATGGATATAACCGATGTGATCAGTATATTTGAGATGAGGTCAAGAATGATATATTCTTAATGAATGAGATGTTGGTATTAGTAAGAATGCGAAAGTATTAGAGATGCAACTTATGTCGATTGAGGATGAATAAGTGACGTTAGCCAAGAAAAGATAAGTGATGTTAGAGGAAAAATAAATTCGATAGGAAATGCAATCCTGTTTAAGATGTCAAAATATTGACATGTGTTAAGAAATGTTGGAAGTTTCTTTTACCGATCATATGATGAGATGTATTACCGAGATTGCATTTGAAATAAGATTCAGACTGAATATATATGGATCCTAGATGTTATGAGATTTAAAGGGAGACTAAGAGTTGTGAATGTCGTTAAAGTTCTCCGCATGGATAAGGACTTCAAATGGGAACAAAATGAGTTATGGTGTATTTGGTATGTTAGCATCTTATGAGGGGGAAGATACTTAACATTTGTGTGATGCTAAGTGAGTGTGAAGAAGATTATGTAAATTGTCTGATCGATGGTATCTCATCGTCGAGATCAAATGAGGAATAATTATGGAAGAAGTTGTAAACCTTAAAGGAAGATTATTGGACCATGGTGCTTGGGTGACTTCGAGCACGAGTTCTAAAGGAACGTTATTATAGTTTGGTACGGTGGTTTATACTCCATTGTGATTGTCGGCTATCTATTGACAAATTGAGGAACTGATCACCCTTAATCTCTTGTTGATAATAGACGGGATCGTGTTGGATTGAATAGAATCATCTTGCAAGCTTGATAGTGTGTGAGGTGGGTGACGTTCTATTGAGAGGATAGTAGTTCATCAGTTCGTATGAAACTAAGAGGAAAAGGGCTATGAAAAAGACTTGGAAATAATTCATCATTGGAGACTTGAGTGTGTATCGAGTGAAGCAGAGTGGAAGGTTTAGAATGTAAAAAGGTGGACAATGATTTTCTGGTAGATACTAAAGAGAGTCTAAAGATAAATATGAAACTTGTAGAGTTGGTAGTTGATGAGAATCAAATGAAGATAATGACGTAAGGTAAATAATCGGAGTCGCGTAGCGAAAGCGTAATGTGATGCACTTTGTTATGCGAGTATGATTTTTTGGAAGTCACAAATTAAACGTTAGAAGGTGTGGAGTTTATGAAACTATTAGAAATTTCAAAATAGAATTGTTAGGTGAAGGGTTCTATGTCTTATTGGTGTTACATCCATTCGATAGATGTATTAATTTGCAAGCTCGATCGTTGGAGTAGCCTTGTGGTCGGCATTGTGTATAAATGTTGGGGACATTGCGGTCATGTGGAGGTTCTTATAATTGTGTTGCGTGTAATGAAGTGATAAATCATGTATCCTAGAGTGAAGGAGGTAAGTGAGATGAGCGATGCATTCTTAACCCGATAGCAATGGATCGTGTGGGATTATAGTGGTTGAATAAGAAGGATATTTGTTAGTAATATTGGAAATGATGTCAAACATGACGTGATAGTTGGAAGGAAGGATTCCAAGAGTTGAAGGAGGTTGACTAGTGCTCGATTCTAATTTTGCCGAATCCGTGAGAATCTTCGTGGTGTATTGCAATGCGTCGATGGAATTAGGTGGTGTTTGGATGCAAGATAGGAGGTTGTGGCTTATGCTTCAAACAATTGAAGGTACACGAAGGAATTATCCGACTCATGATTTAGAGTTGGCGTGTTTTGTTCAAGTTATGGAGGCATTATTTATATGGTTCTCGGTTTGAGGTATCGTGATCATGAGAGCACAGTATGTCTTTGATCAAAAGAGTTGAAACAGTTGAGGCAAAGAGATTGCATTGGTAAGAGTGGCTTGGGAGGACCCGAAATGTCACTGGGGGGAGAGTGAGATGAAGGACTCGTATCCCGAACTATTCGTCTGAGGTATGTTTTCGAGGACGAAAACTCTTTTAGTTGGGGAGAGTTGTGACACCCCAAATAATTCGGTAATTAAATAATTACGATTTTTAATTATTAATTTAATTGAGAATGTAATTTATTAATATATTGAATTATTGAGATTAAATATGGATTTATTGGAAGTATGTTGAGTAAAGTGGGGTGTGAGGAGTAAAAGACTCTACTCACATTAATTGATTTATTTTAATTATGTTAAAAAGGAATAAAAGGAATTTAATAAGGAAAGGAGTCATTTTTGGAGAAAACAAGATACGTGAAGTGAGAAGAGGAGAAAAGAAGGAAGAAGACCTAGAAGCGTCAGAATTCGAAGAACCCACAAGGTAAGGGGTGATTTCGATTGATTATTGCTTATTATAGGTTTTGATTTGATACTATAGATCAAAGTATGTTAGGAAACCTTAGTTTGGGAATTTCTAGGTTTCCATGGATGTATACTTAATTGTGTCAGATGGTGTCAGATTGTGTCTGTTTGTGTCAGAATATGTATTGAAAACAATTAGAGTGTCAGTAGATGAAAAGAAATGATGGAAATATGTTGTTTGATGTGATAATGATGCCAATAGGATGTGGTTTAGTGTTTTCCATGTTGGGATTCGTATGGACAAGTTGTGTTTGATTGAGAATGAAGGAATGCTGTCAAAAGTGCAGGAAATGGCTTTTTAACACGTGGGAACCGGTTCCCAGTGGGGAGGAACCGGGTTCCACATTGAAAATTTGTGAAAAACTGGAAAAATGTACTCAGGAACCGGTTCCTGTATGGGTAGGAACCGGGTTCCCATACAATTTTCCAGAAACGTGAAAATTGAACTTTCAGGAACCGGTTCCTGTATGTGTAGGAACCGGGTTCTGCCTTATTTTTTTTGAAAAATGTCAAACTTTGAAAATTCATAACTTTCAAACCGTAAGTCCGTTTTGAGCGCCGTTTTGGACGTTATTTCCTAAATTTAATGCTCTATTTTATGAAATGAAAATATTTTCCAAAACTTAAAGTTATTTTGAAAATGAGCCAAATTCCGAGATAGGTGACTTTTGACTGACGCATATTGACGTGTATGTAGCAGAGATCCTGTGTTGATGGACGTATTGGTATTGTGTGGATGAAAAACATGTTTATGTTGCTAATGATGGTGTGCATGATCGTTGAGATATCATGTTTTGGTTTTGATTCGGTTTAGGATAATCAGTGTGTTCATGATTGTATTGATACCATGTGTTTTGTTGGTGTGGTATATGCCTGATAGTTAATGATCTTAGTTGTTGTTGTGGTGGTATATACTGGTGAATAGTCTTACCAATTGAAGGGTAAGTGTTTGGAATATTATGCTTTGTGATGATTTATTTCATGATAGTTGATGATATCATGTTGTGGTTGATGATGGTTTATGATGTCTGATGTGGTCATAACCTGTGTTGATGTTGCATGCTAGAGATGTGCTTGCATATGCATTGTTTGGTGAAGTTAATTCCCATTGTGCAGAATTTGACTTGGATTGCCGATAACCGATACCCGAGTGAAGATGGGTGGTTAGGCTGGATTCGTGTCCGGGTGGTTATGGACGAATCGATGGTACTGTATCCGGTTGATGATGGATCAACGTTGGGTGACTTGGTCACGTGTCGGTACCGCATGCATTGAGTCTGCATTGTATTTGCATGGTGTTGTAACATGTTAGGATGTCTTCCAGTGTTACTCTTCTTTGATTGTTATGAATATGCATGATGAATGTGGTTGTGTGTGTGAATCTGAATTTATGCCAAGTGGGTGAAGTAATATGCTTGTGATATATTATTGATTGAAAGACTTATAATATGCTTTAATTATGAGAAGTCTCACCCTTACTTTACCATTTCAGATTAAGGTTAGCAGCTGAAGAGTCGGTGAGGATGGCTCTAGAGCTTATCGTTAGTCCGCGTGTCAGTGTCATGCTCTGATTAGATTGTAACACTGGGGAACGTTAGATGATGAATTAGACATTTATTGTTTAATTAAAATTTTGTTGGGAATACAATGATTGAATTATTCCGTTTTGGTGATGATATTTTCCGCTGTGTAAGATATGGTCTTAATTTGACTGAATTATTGAAAATGTTGATCCTCAGTGTAGCATGGCTACTGTTTGAATGAAGGTTATTTTATTTATTAATTGTGACATCCCTCATTATACTGTGTTAACTCTGATTAAAGCTGAATTAGATATTAAATCAATTGATATATTCGGGGTATTTAGATGGGGTGTTACAGGAACCGGTTCCTGCAACCTGCAGAGGCAAAATTATGCAGTTTTGACAGTTCCATGCATACCAACTCAATTCCTATCAACCCCACACGAATCCAACATCCAATCACAATATATTTACACCATCCAACAGCAGTAACATGCAATATAACATACTCTGATCATTCCTAATCACCCTATAACATACGAATTACTCAATTCTACTCAATCCGACACAAATTGGGATAATTCTACGAAAACCTAGAATTACTAAATTGAGACTCTTGATATACTACGATCAATTTTATTGAAATCAAAACCGATAATACATGTTAATCAATCGAAATCACCCCTTACCTCGTGGGTTCTTCGAATTCCGGCAACTTTCATTCTTTTCCTCTTTCTCTTCTCTTCTCCAATGTTACGAATGATGAAAACCTTCTATTCCTCTTTTTCCTTCTTTTCCCTTTTATTATTCCTTTTATTATTCCAATAAATGAAATACAATACTAATTAGGATATGTAGAGTATTTTACTCGTCACACCCCCCATTACTCCTCACACTCCCAATTCATCCTTTCCTTTATTTAATCAATTAATTCCAATAATTCCAAATATTAATAATTAAACTCTTAATTAAATTAATAATTAAAAATTCTAATTATTTTAAATATTGAATTATTTGGGGTGTCACATAACACATATTACAAATATATAACAAACATATTAAATGTTATATGTCAATTTTCACGTCGCAAATTTGCCACGTGAAAATCACGTCACAAACACCAACAATCATAATTTGAGTCATATATATATATATATATATATATATATATATATATATATATATATATATATATATATATATATATATATATATATATATATATATATACATATATAACAAACATATTAAATGTTATATATCAATTTTTATTAAATTTGCCACGTGAAAATTAAAACACCAACAATCATAATTTGAATCATCAACTTACATCAAAAGAAGATAAATCTTAAATATTGAAAGTGGAACTAACACCATACTCACATGAAAGTTCTATCTTGTTGGCATTGTCATTTATCTTACAAAGCACTTGAAATGGATTATCTCCTCTTGGTTGTAATTTGGATTTTCTTTGCAAAGGAAACATTTCCTACCTCGTAAGAACCCAAACACAATCTCTAGGTTCAAACACCATTTTCTTTCTGCCCTTATTTGCATACTTAGCATAACTTTCAATTTGTATTTTAACGTGTTCATGTAATTACTTTACAAAGTCTGTCTTATCTTTTCCATCCTTATGCTTCAAAATAGAAGTGTTAGGCAATGGCAATAAATCAAAAGGTATTAATGGATCAAAGCCATACACAATTTCAAAAGGTGAAAATTGAAGGTTGTAGGTCCCACTTATTTTTTTATCTCTCTTTGTTATTCATCTTCAAAACAATCAGAAGAAGTGTGAAGGAATGTGGAAAGATTTTAGTGACGAAGTAATACAATAAATTTGGTATTTTTAGTTGATTAATTTCTCTTTCATATTAATATAATATATAATAATAATTTATTCATCCATCCATTAATCTAAGTCATGAAACTTATGCCACAATAAAGTCACTCAAGTCTGGCCCGAAGAAGTCTGTTCTCTCTTTCCAACTTCACTCTCCAATTTCTCTCTATTCAAACTCATCTATATACATCCTAAATATACAATAGCTATTCCCAAAGGTTAAAATTTGATCACATATTGCAAGGGAAATGTTGAGATGATAGATGATAATACAATTAGATTCGTTTTAATAAATTAGTTAAGATGACTTATTTCATATGAGTATATTTATTCATCTATCTAATATAAATATAAGATTTCTCATTTAATATTTGTACACTTATTAGTCCATCTACTCTATAATGCAAGATTTGAACTTTAAAAAATAAGTTAAGTTTAAATTATTGGCCCGAAGAATTCTTTTAATCCGTCCTAAAAAATAAATTAGTTAATAGGTTTAGTTTAGATGAACCACATACTAGATGGTTTGTTTATTTCAAATAATTAAGTTTAAAAATTATATTAATATTTATGTTGTTTCACTAAAAAAGACACATTAAATTATTACATTTCACTAATCTTATCTCTTATATTATATTTAATTTTAAATATAAATCTCATATATCTTTAAAATTATAGTTAAGACTTGCTTGGATTAACTTTTTCAAAATTGTGAAAAGTGAGTTAATATATGAGAATGATAATTCTAGTGCTATGCTAGAATAATTAGATTATCACTTATATCGTAATTTTAGTGAGCGAAACATATGCGAGAAACATCATTGGCAAGTGAAACATTAGGGGAGAGGACTTTGGGGATTATAAAGGAATTGATAAGCTCACCATATGTGTTAGAAAATTATCCTTTGAAGAATTGAAAATATTCCTTAGATTTTGGAGATCTATTTCTGAATGCATCATATGCATCTCTCAAGCGACCAAATTGAATAGCATCTTCAAAATTTGTTATGGATATGCATCTGTAACAATCCAATGCACACCACAAAATATTTCCAGCAAAACAACGTATGTTGGGAAGAATTGATCTGGAGATACATCTTCTTGATAACACATGAAAATTTTTGGAGTGTTAGTTGGGATTTTCGACAAGGATTTAAAAATCCATCTAAAGCAAGAGGAAGATGAAAATATTCTTAGATGAGGTGTTGTTTTAGGGGAAAAAGTGTGATCGATGCATGTAGAGGCAATTGTTCGACACGAGTTAAGAAAATTAGAGGTCAAAATCATAATAAAAAATATCATGGATTTAGGATATTTTGGGTAAAAAGATGGATAGTTCGACCAAGACAGTTACATAGATCTAAGTGGGTGGCACAAGTAAATATGGTGTAGTAACCGTTCATTACCTTGTGCCTACATGGAGATGTGTGAGAAATGTTAACATAGACAAAAGACATGCAAAGCTTTTCATTTTGTTTTTCTTTACTTTTATTTACATTTCCCATTTGTCATCTTTACATTTTCAATCAAATCTCCATCGTTACTTATTTCAAAAATACATAACGTGATCTCGACCACTGTCGAAATCACTCAAACACTCGTCATTTTTACTATACTTAAAAAATTCCAAGCATATTGTTCTGGGATTCACTAGTCAAGTTGGCAAAGTAACTTTCAATAAGATACTAGCATTGTTTATCAATTTTCACAGTAAACAAATTGGCATGTCTAGTGGTACAATGTGATAATATTTTTCAAGTATTTTGTTAATTCGATGTGGTTTTCATTGTGTATAGTTTGTTTTGCATGACACTAATGTTAGTTATGCATGAACTTGAGGAGTAGGAAATAGTTGTCTAAAATGCCACGTTGACATATACTAACACTTTCAACCCTACACAAAGCAATGCTCATAATGTGGATGTCATCCTATTCGGTACTATCACTACTAAAAATGTGACAGTTTTGTTTCCTGTGAGGGCATATCCCGCCACCTGTTTGACAGCAATGACTTTGTTGGCACCGATACACCTAGGCAATTCACCGTTTAACGCCTTCATGGCATTGTTTCAAGTATGATCAATGCCACATCCAAGATATTATCAATACGACATGCCTTAATCGATGATGGCTGGCCTTCAATTGAACATGCCAACGTATGATGATAATATGATGGCTATTGGGGCACCCTTTAACCTTTTAAAATGGTTATGTTGTGACCTTGAACACTAGTGGTCGACCAGGAGGGATAAGTTATGTCCCTCAGACGAAAACGTCACTAAATATGAATTTTGTGATGGCTTTAAGGCAAGATATGAACGAAAGTAATCTCGAGTTGGTAAATAATCTCACCCATCAAATGGGTATTATCTTTAACCCTATGATTAACCAGATGAGTCAGATTACTGAATCCTTCAGCGTTCACCTAGTTCAGCCCCGACCCATGCCCAAAAGGCAAATGTAATATAGTTCGACACACCAAATGATAAGACACCCCCAGTAAATCAAGAGAAACTTGTGAGGTTTCATCTACAGGAAGAAAGATTGTAATTCGACAAAAAGACAAAGGCCTCGATGTAAGTTGATTCTGGCCTCTTTCAGGATATCGATGCCAATTTCGTGGAGCCTGTCTAAATCATGATGATAGAGGATACTGATGGCCTTTAAATGGATGTCAAGGAAGATGGGCAAGAAGAGAAGTTGTTTGAAAAAATATTCATTGAAATGATAAAAGTCGCTTTCCCTCAACCTAAAAAGGAGTTGATCTACTATCTAAACATGTGTAAGCTGACTAATTCAAGGACTATGTTATGTCCTAAGTGAAATTTAGTGTATGATGAGAAGACTGTAAAAGAGATCTAAGTGGATAAAGTTGCAGACCCTGTGAGGGTTCGAACTGCTGAAAGAACCCTAGGTTTGTGTTTGACAAGCGATGAGTTCCTCACAGGAATCAACAGTTCCAAGGGAAGGCCAAATTCCCTTACCAAATAAGCTTTGTGCCTTTGGAAAATGCCCCCAAAGACAAATGGAAAACATAGAGGAACATTTTTTGAAATGGGTCAATGACTATGTCGAAGAGAGGGAGGTCAATACGGAAGAATTAAAGCCAGGACCTCCATATGCATGCGGGATTTTAAAACCTTTTGAATGGGAAAAACCCTGTCAAACGTAAGAAGTGATAAATTTGTTGCTAAAACTTATACATTTGATGTTACAAAATATGTGATGTCTTAGTATCTGATGGACATATTATAGTGCCACCGAACCTAAAAAATCCACCATTAGAATAAAAACAAAAGAGAGATTTTTGTAAATACCATAACTTATCGGGTCTTAAAACTTCTCAATGTGTTCTTTTCCGGGATCTCGTGCAAAATACTTATTCTTGTAAACAATTATTTTTATTCAATATAAATATTTTATTCTTGTAAACAATTATTTTTATTCAATATAAATATTTTATTCTTGTAAACAATTATTTTTATTCAATATAAATATTTTATTCTTGTAAACAATTATTCAATATCGTATTGGTTTATTCAATATCAATATACATATTTTATTCTTGTAAACAATTATTTTTATTCAATATAAATATTTGAAATTTCAAACTAAATTTCATTCGATGTTTACTTAAAGTTTTAATAGTTAATTAAGAAAATTACATTTGGTTAAAACTTTAATAAATTTTATTTTCTCTAATATGGAAATTATATGAAACGGAAAAAATGAAATTATTGATAAAATATTAAATAATAATGGGATGAAGTTTACTATTGGTTCAATTATTTTACTAAAACAAAAATTAATATTTATAGAGGAAAAACATATATTGTTGATTCAAACATTTTTATATACGAAAAAAATTATAGACACTAATTTATTATCTATTTTTAAAATAATAAACATTTTGATTGAATTTTTCTCTTTCTACCTTTTATTTTTTCATTTTAAAAAAAAGTATGTGTATAACACACATGTATCCGCTAGTTGCTTAGGAAAAGATTTTTTGGAGAAAAAAACAGCTAATTGACTTTGAGATAGAATGAGGAGAAGCTTCATAGTGCCAACTAAAAAAAAATTCTTACAAAATGTCGGTCAATCTTCAAATATTTGGTTCTTCCATGAATAAATACAGACACAATAAATATCAAGACACTTTATAAAGATAGATCTCCAAATTTCAGAAATATATTTCTGAATATTTTTTAAAAGTAAAATAGAAGTGTTTTACATGCAATATTTTTATTAGTGTGATTTTATATCCGTCTAAAGATGCATCTCTAAAATTTGAGGGACATTATAATATTTTTCATAAGGTGTTTTTCCACCCCATTTAAAAATTCCCTTTTGTTTCATGCATTGAGATCTATGTTAAAGTTAGAGAATGTAGTGTGGGCTTAGGTCTAGTTTACTATGTTTGCATGTTGGCCCATTTTCTTTTTTTAAATCTGTACTTTTACTTCATTTCAAGTTATTAGATGTTGTATTTTTATTTGTGGTTATCAATAATGAACTAAAAATGTTTACACTAATATCCCATTGGATAGTTTTTTGCACTCCAGCATTATCGATTAATTATATAAATACTTGCACTATTATTTTTGTTCATTATTTTTTATATATAATTAGATTTCTTTTGCACTCTTTTTAGGAATGCAAAGTGTTTTAATTTTACCATTTTAATTTCTTTTTAGTGAAATAATTAAAGCAAAATCTTAAAAATTCGGTTAAATAGACATGCATCTATGTTAACTGTTAAAGTTTTGGATAATTTAGTTGTTTCAATTTTCATTTTTTTTTTAAATTGAATTAAAATGGAATAAGTAGATATACATCCATTTTGTTCAAGATGATCATAATGTATGACACACGTTTTTTTAAGTTCCGATTCTCGTATATAATCCTTATTTTCTAATAAACAAAAAATAGATGAAAAATGGATTTACTAGATGTACATCTTTTTATCCTCGATTAAACGGATCTCAGACATACATCTTATTTAATATCGAATATTCATCTATCGCTTAAAAATAATGATTAGTAAATTATTTTCCCTCGGATTAAAAGGAAATAGCGGGTGCACATCCTTTTATCCTCGAGTAAGTGAGCATAGAGGAACACCTTGATCAACGATTTTAGTCGCTCTAACAATATTTTAGTCGCTCTAACGCGATTTACAAACAACGATTCATTCTGCTCTAACGCGACCAACAAACAACGTTTTTTCGCTCGAATGCAATCAAAACATTTTTTTTTAAATCAACCAACACTAAAAGCTTTTGCTACAAAAAACTATGTAGTTTTGAATTCTTCATTGCACCGAAAGATACGTAGGAGCAAGATATTTCAACATGCCATGCACCCTAATACATTTTTTTTCTTCATATTCTTTTCCTGAAAGTAACCATAATAATTAGAAGAAACCAAAAACCTTAACGATAACACTTATATTTGCAAAAACTAATAAAGGTAGCTGATGTTTTCAACTGATGTCGCGACATAATTGAATCCTGAATCGAATTTAGTTGTGATGACTATATTTTGGTTCTTTTAGGGTTTTATCAATGTTTCCCCTTTAAAAATAAACTTCGACGACTTAATTGCATTCGTTTGTTGGTTCAAATATGTTTTCGCCACGCCAATATTATTCTTAAAAATATTCTTAATATTTGTTTTAAGGACAAGGTTTCAGTGGCTTTGCTATAAAATAACTTTGTTAATTTTATTTAACAAATTGTTGTTTCATCAATATAATATACATTCTTTATTCATTTATTCATTTTGCTATAAAAAAACTTTGGTAATTCTACTAGTTTCATTGAGTGTGCAGATATTAAAATTATGGATAGTCTTAATCAAGATATCATCAGAATCACTTTAGCACTCAGGAAGAAAACCATTGAGTTCATTTCTAATAAATCATCAGATTACATTGAATCTTTGAATGTTCAACAAAAGCGAATCTCGATAAGTTTCTAAGAAGAGCTCAAGCTTTGAGATCAGAGAATAAATTGCACAAGAAATTTCATCAAAAGTTGAGACTTAGTCATCATAAGTGTTGTTGCTCATAGTTCTGAATACAAAGTAAAGACTTTGAAGACAAGCATTGCGAGAAAGATCATTGCACTCATCAGAATAACTATTACGATATTCTCTAAAGAAACATCAGCAATTCTAAGGAATTTTGAATGTTCGACTGAAAGGAAAATAAAGGTGTTCTCAAGAAAAACGCAGCTCTTAGATCATTAATCATATACACTTCAAAGAAGGAATTCAAGATCAGAAATGAAGGCGTGGTGACATAAGTTATTGCTTTCATTTCAATCAAAGATCGAGTGCGGAATCCAGAAAAGAAAGATTTCAATGTTAAGATCAGATGTACTGATATAAGCTTTTGCTTCAAAAATCAAACATCAGATATACAACTCAGAAAAGTTGTCACCAGAAATCAAGATCAAGACCAAGGAATAGTGGCTAAGTAAAGCTTTCAAACAAGAACTTATTCTTGGACTAATTGTTTCTTGTATATCTGAAGACAATATTAAAAGATCTAAAACACTCTGACTCTATAACAAAGAAGCACCATCTGGATAGTTATCATTCTTCAATCAAAATCAATCCAGTGAGAAGTAAAGAATCAAAGCTCATAATTCAAGACTTGAGATAAAAAGGTTCGATTTGGAAAAGCTGTTGATATCATCTTGAAAAGATTTAGCCTACAATGACAAGACTTGTTTGAGAAAAGTTCTGCTTATATATATGGAGACAGGAATCCACTAATGAAAGTTAACAAAAGAAAACATCTTCTCACTCAATCTTCATCTCTCAAATCAGAAAGGAAATATGCCTTCAAGATTTGTTCAAACATTAGAAGTCAAGCTTTGTTCTTGAGAAAAGTTGTTGCTATTATTTATGAAGACAAGTCATGGTTGTGATAACTCTGGTGTTCCTATGCTAGAACAACAAAGTATTTTCTAAACTATTCATCATAAGAACAAAGGCAATGTAATTGATCTCTTCCAAGCTTAATACTTCAAAATCAGAAGTACATCATCAGAAGATACATATCAAGAAACTTAGTCAAGAAGAATACAATACAAACAATATGATTCAAAATTCCACTACATGTTTACATATTGTATTATTCACAAAAGTTATCTCCCTTGATATTAAGCTAAACAATTGCAAGCAGCAAGCTAAGGAAAGTGACGTTTCATATTGTTCCAAATCTCTCTAGAATCTATCCTCTGGGAATAAACCCTTGGAAGGATAAAGGACTTTTCTATCCTTACAATGACTCTTTTTGGAGGCTATATAATAAGATCAATGAATAGGCGCAAATTAACGACGTTAGCTTCTAGCGAAGTCCAAGTTCTTTGTTAAAAAACAACTTAAAAAGAGAGATAAAATGAAGAAAAAAAGAAGATGAAGATGAATACCTCTACAAGATGCTACACTCAAACTTATATTATATTCATCTGTGTATAATTATGTAAAATCAAGGAGTTGTTGCTCATATATTGCTAAACACTTTTGTGTTTTTTCATGTACCTAAACTAGGAGTAATTTGCTTGTTAAGAAGCACTCTTGTAATCTCCAATAAACAATTATGTTTAGAATTAATGTTGCCTCAAGTGATCGAGTGGAGATCTGTAGGAGGTTGGACAAGATGTAGCTTTGTTGAAGGTGAACTGGATAAATTGAATGTGTCTTTTTTATTTCTCGCATTCTAAATTCTTTCATAGTATTATCAATTAGTTTTTCAAAAAGAGAAAAGCCTTTAAAACCCAATTCAAACCCCCATTTCTTATGTTTTTATCTACCTTCAATTGGTATCAGAGCCCGACTTTGTTATTGATTTTTGAATCAAACACTTAGCGGTGTAGAGAACCAGTAAGATGAAAACTATGAATGCTATTGATTGAAATGAAATAAATGAGATCATTTTCTAAGCATTCGGTTTATCAGAAAAGGTATCAAGATTCTAAAAATCTAGATCATAAAAGGAATCAAAGGCTTGCCGAAGAAATGAAGATCATGCATATAAACAAAAATCTAGACGTATCAACTCTAGAAGAAGAAGTTACAAAATCTAAAAAGCCTACAATTATGGAATATAATCTGAATTCCTCATACAAGGGCACAAAATAAAATTATCCTAAAAGGGCCACCCTTCATTGGACCTTCAAGAATCTCTTGAAGTCATCAGAAACAAACCATTGTGGTGGTATTAGGTTTTATATGAAACTTTTCTATATATTTTTTTTAATGAAATACTTGTTTGCGTTAAATCATGATTACACCATTTAAATTATCACTTCGTGCTATGTGTTTTCTTGGGACTAGTCTTTTAGTCATCATTATTTTCTTTGTGTGGAAGTTTCAACTTCTTTGTATTCTTGTCAAATCATTTCAAAATCACTCACGTCGTGCATTCTCACACACTTTTTCCTCTCACTCTGTTCTTTGTTCAAACCCTTAATCTCAAAACAATTCTGAGTCCCTTAGGAAAATTGGTTCATGAAAGGCCTCCACCTCCTAACTCAAAACCCCTTCCTCATCTCTTGTTAATCACGGAAATACCCTCCGACCATGGTCAAAATATTATATAAGAACAACCATACAATACTCTGGAAGTCACCATGTCTACAGATTTGGATTCTCTAAAAGTTCTTTGCGAACCCTTACTGGATTTTGGGAATCTCAAGGATAATGGTTTTAATCTTCTAACTAATGTAACAAAACAAGGATGGGAAAGTTATTTCGACTGTCTCAATGGACCAATTGTTCCTCATCTTGTAAGAGATTTTTGGGTTTATGTGAAATATTATTCTTATCAAGTGGTTTCGTTTGTTAAAGGAAGGAAAATAATTATCAATGAACAAATCATTGCAAGTTTTTTTTAATCATGATGGGAAAAGAACAAGATGTTATGGGGCAGTTAGCATATGATCGGATGTGGCAGATATAAATAAGGCTATCTTTAAATCAAGAAATACTTGAAAGTCTGATGGTCTTCATGATAACCTAAGGATTTGGGTTAAAATCCTTGAGTCGACGATTATTCAAACATATCATAGGAAACATGCATCCTTAATTCCTGGAGATCTCTTGTATCTACTGCATTTCATTTCCTCATGTTTTCGTATAAATCTTCCCTCTCTTATGTTTTACCATTTGAGAGATAATGTGAGGAAGACAAGAGAAAGAAGTGATAGGAACAAAAACTTCATTCCTATAGGAAGATTCATCTCTTGTATTATCAATAAGAGTATTGAACTTAAATTTAGATGAAAAGGCGGTGAGAAATCATTGGGAACCCTAAATCTTTGTAAATCATTAGAGATGAGAATTTTTGAGAAGGTATCTACCCGAAGAAAATGCTATGAATGTTAACATTTCAACAAATCCTACACGGTTCTGACCCATAATCAAAGCGATAGTCGAAGGTAATGATTCCTTTAAGGAACACGCATTGAAGCAGACCATGATGAAAGTAAGGAATAAGAATAGCAAGAAGCCACATGTCTTTCATTTGATGAAAATTTATCTATTAAGAAATACTAGCTATTAGAGCTATGTTTCAAGATTTTGAGTCCTCTAAAAAAAAGAAACAAAAGAAAAGTACTCCAACTATCTACTCTTCTCCTCAACTATATTTGAGCTATTACCACCTCACAACTTTTAAAATCCACATGTTCTTTCACACCAACCATCTCTCAAATGATTTCTTTCACCAAACACCTCTAAATAGGTGACTTGTTATAAATTAAAATAGTATTTTAATTTAAACAATTTAATTTTAATCTAACGTTAGAAAAATATGAAAGACATATTAACAATTTTGGGAGAACTCATCCTTGACATTACCCTAGAGACTTATATATGTCAACACCATAAAAAAAGTTTATTCTAAATACCCTAACGACTTTTCTTATATTTTAGGAATGAATTTTGCTTGAGATGCCTCTTCAACCTCAAAATTTTAAATTTTATCTATAACATTGCTAGATTTTAGTGTTTTTCAAACTCCATATTTTCGCCAATATTTTCAATTACTCAATTTAATGTCGCAGTTGCAGGGGTATTCTGAGGTACAATATATGATTGCAGTTTCATTACTGCCTAAATTTCTTGCAATTTGAGATGTTCTTCGATTCTTGAAGCATTTATTTTGGTCAAATTTTCATGTGCTGAAGCTGGTTTCTCATGAATTTTTTGATGTGTGATGTGAATAGAGTTCACGCACAATTTATTAATGCATGAAAAAAGAGATAGAAAGTGAGACAAACAAGGGTAAGAAAACGGAGTTTCGTGTCTTTATTGTCTTGAGAAACAGACAACCTTAATTGACTTCATTGCAAAAATGAAACATATATACCCGTCACACTCCATACTGTAACTTCTTTATTACTTTTGTTTCTCGATTCCATCTCTTGAATATTCTCTTCCCTTATTTCATGGAGATATACTATTACACCCAAAAAATTTGCTATTACTTTCTAGTTCTACTATAGTCTATAATATATTAAGACTCTTTATTATAGCTTTTTATTATGTATATTTAGCCATATTAATTTTTAACATATATTTTTAATTAAATACCATTTCAACTTAATAAATTCATATTTTTAATTAAATACCATTTCAACTTAATAAATTCATAAATAAATAAAAATACATATTTATTAACATATTCAAACACAAGGGGTTGAGAGCAATTGTAATAACTAAAAAGTAAAAACAGACATCAATAATAATACCTAATAATAATAAATTACAGAAATAGTCAAGTTTGAAAACAACAACATTATACTATATATTCAAAATAAAAAAAAAAACACATTCATTGAAATATTCTCTTGAACAGGAATACTTAGGAAAGCATGTTAACTTTCTTGATTGGAAGAGGACCAACAAGACCCCACAAAACTTTTTGATGTCTAAGTTAAATTAAGAAATTGGATGTCTTTGTCTATTATCTACCTTCAGGGCCCTCTACATTAATTTTATCATCACACATACTTTAATGACCACACCATATTCTCTGACTCTCTGACCATTGAGAATTTTTTGCTATACTAATTCAACCATGCACGAGTCTAGCTAGAATATCAACTTTTATTTAAGTGCACGTTAAGAAATGAAAGAGATTAATACTAAAGATTTCTTGTAGCTTTTGACCATGGTTATTATACTGCCGACTTCATGTATGAATCTTCTTATTAATTAGGAAGATTCATCACTCAGAGAGATATTTTCATGTGTAATACTATTTCGTTTGATGTGTATATATATGAAAGATCAATGATTCACATATAAAAAAAAATATAAGAGAAGTTAGGAATTGAAGGTGGATGACTAGCAAATCAGATTTTGTATAAATGCATCACATTCAATATACAAATTTAATAGGATATTAAAACATGTGTCATATGTTAATAATATTATAATTAAAAATATTAAATATAATAAAATATAATAAAATTATATTAAAAATTTTAAAATATTAAATGCACGAGTTCTAAATTATTTTTTTTATAATTAATTTATTAACTTGTATCTTTGGAACACATGTTAGCTCTTTTACTATTAAAAATCTATCCTTTCAGGACAACCACTGAGCCCTGTAATATTTTAGGTGAGAGAGTGTATTAGAAAAAATAAAGAAAGTTTAATTTTTATTTTCTTTTAAATTGCGATATCTCACTTTATATATTGGAGCGAAAATGTTAGAAGTAATTTAGATTCAAAAGTTGAATATTCGAGCGTTGGTGAATAAGAATCTTGAGGTTGTTCTAGGAGCTAAGCTTAGTTTATAGAATCTTTTTGTTTTGTTAGCTCTTAACTTTGTCTACGTGACATTTGATTTTGTTGTGTATTTAAACAACTTTGTAACTAATTTTTCATTAATGCAACAATAGAGTTTCTCTCTCTAAAAGTTTGTTACAATCGTTCTCTCTCTCTCTCTCTCTCTCTCTCTCTCTCTCTCTCTTTCTTCTTTAATCCTTATCTTCCTCTTCAACATTGTGTTCCAACAATTGATATCTAGAGCGCTAGTTTGATTCATAGGGAAACACGAGTCTACATAAGGCGTGTGTGATCGATTTTGTTTTTCTTGAATTCATGATCAAAATTGTAATAGAATTGCATTTCTTGATTTTATGGGATGGTGAGAACTGTTTAAGTTTCATTGCACAAGAATGAAGATGAACGATGAAAACAATTTGAATAGAAAGCTTCTTGTATTTGATGGAAAAAATTAGAATCAATGGATGTTTCAAATGTGTGTGTTGTTTGATGCTCAAGACGTTCTTGATCTCGTCACTGAAGGTTACATTTCGATTGCAGCAGATGCAATGGAGGAACAAAGAAATGTGCAATGAGATACATGGAAGAAAGATTAGAAAGCGTTGTTTTACATCTATCCATATGCAAATGTGTTTGATAAAATCACTAATTCGACAACGATGAAGGTTGCATGTGATATACTGAACAATGTTACGATGATGATGCGTCAGGGAAAAAGGTGAAGCTTTAGTCTTTACGCAAGCAGCATGAGAAACTTAACATGAAGAACAATGAGAAGATACCTCCTTACATGTCTAGAGAAATTTTGATCACAAATGAGATAAAATATTATGGAAAACTCTTTCTGAACAAGTAATAATTGATAAGGTATTGAGATCTCTTACTCCTCAATTTGATTACATTATTTTAGCAATTGAACACTCTAATAATATTAACACCATGAGGCGAACAACTGCAAAGTAGTCTAGAGGCATAAGAGTTGCGTTTGGCTGAGACAACCTCTGAAAGAGAGGTAGAATAGGCTTTGAATGCTTCTTTTGTCAAGAATGACCGGAAACATTTTGGATAGAAGCCAAGAAGAGACATGAGGTGGTTCTCGAAGCTAGAAACCTCGAACTCGATGAGAAGAAACACCAAAAGGAAAGGAGGCTTGACAAGAAAAATATGCAGTGCTACAATTATAATAGGTTTGGTCTTTTTGCTAAGGATTGTTGGCCAACAAGGAAAGAAAATCAGAAAAAGCAAACATAGCTAGAGGAGATTATGATGATGAACATGTGTTATTGGTTACTTCTCAGTTTTATGGTAGGTATTTGGTACTAGGGGTATATGGACACTTGCTTCGCAAATCAAATAACTGGAAACAAAAAATGGATGATTGATTTTGACTCTAGAAAGAGGACAAATATAAAATGTGTTGATGATAAATACCTTAATGCAGAAGGTATGTGAAATATTAAAGTCATAGTGAAGAATGGAAGAACCATTCTGATCAACTATGTTTGGTATTTTCTTAGTATAAAGAGCAATCTGATGAGTATAGGTCAGCTCATTGAGAAAGATTTATCAATTATCATGAAGAACACTGTCTTAAAGTTGTATGGCTGTAATTAGAAGCTGATTATGCAATATGTGCAGGGAAGTAACAAAATATTCAAGGTGAATATGGAGACAACTAAAATTAAATGCCTTAGTGCAGAAGGGCTTAAAGGTGAACATGAGTTATGGCACAAGATATCAAGGCATCTTAACTTCAGAATCTTAGGGCATATGAGTTCGAAGAAGATGGTACATAGCATTCCTAATATTCTGAAGCCTAAGAAGTTATGTTAGATATGCATGAAAAACAAGCAACCCATATTTCCATTTGCGTTAGAAGTATCCCCAAAAGCAAATCATGCTTTAGAAGTAGTGAATTATGATGTATTTTAACCATTTCTAGTACCTTCACTTGGAGGAAATAAGTATTTTGTATCTTTTGTGGATGAGTTCACATTAATGACATTGGTAGCACTCATCAAGTTTAAGCATGAGGTGTTTATTGAGTTCCAAAAGTTTAAGGTTGATGCTAAGAAATAAAGTTGTTAGAAGAAAAAATATAAATTTTCTTGATATGACAAGGAGTATGCTGAAGAATCTGCCTCGCACCTTATACGGAGAAATTGTTGCCACTTCAGCATATGTGCTCAACAGGTCTCCAACGAAGAAGCTGAAGGAAACTTTCCTTTTGAGAAGTGTACTGGAGATAAGAAAAGTGTGAGTCAATTCAAAGTATTTGGTTCATTTTATAATAAACATGTTTCAGATGCTAAGAGAAAGAAGTCAGATGATAGAAGCAAGATAATGTTATTGATTGGGTACCACACTAAATATGTGTATAAGCTTTATCTTCCACTTACTAATAAAGTTGAAGTCAGCGGAGAAATCACTGTGAAAGAGTCAAAAGTTTGGGATTGGAGCAATTTTTAATCTAACTCTATTTTAGTGTTGATCCCTGAGATAACTTTTGAAGATACTTAAAAATTTGAAGGATTTGAAGATGGGTTAAAGTTATAAGATGATTTTGAAGGTTCTAAAGATGATTCGAGTCAAAAGACGACTCTCGAGCTGAAGGTGAATCTGATTCTGATAAAGATTTTAATGACAATCTAAAATCTAGAAGTCAAGACTCTGGTGGTCATGCTTCTGAAGGTGAAACTTCTTGATGTGGTCAAGATTTTAGAGATAATGTTGTATTTGATAATGTTTTAGAATCAAAAGGAGATTTTGAATAAGTTCAGAGAGCACAAAGAATCAGACAAATACCAAGGAGTTTTAAAGAGTTTGACATGTTGTAGGATACTAAGATAGACTCTGAAATGGAAGTCATTCAGCATGCTATGTTAGTAGACTTTGAACCAGTTAGTACTGAAGAACATCTCAAGAATAAAGTTAGATGAAGGCCATGTAAAAATAACTTGAGGCTATAAAGATAAAAAAAGTCTTAGGATTTGGCTGAGCTTCCAAATGAGAAGAAAGCCATTAGTGTTAGATGGGTTTCCAAGATAAACTAAAGCAATATGGATCAATTTGAAAAGCAATCAAGGTTAGTATCTAGAGTTTTTACATAAACACGAACTATATTATTTTGAAGTGTTTGCTCACGTAGCTAGTCATGAGACAATTAGATTGGTGATTGTCATAGCTGCAAATATGAATTGGCATCGATGCATTTAGACATGAAATCTACATTTGAACGATCCATTTTAGAAAGAGGTATATGTGTCACAACCTCCCGGATTTGTGAAAAATAATCAGGCAAGGATGGTGTACAGGTTACATAAAGCATTGTTTGGACTGAAACATGCTCCTAGAACTTGGAATTTGAAAATGGATTTATTTTTCAAGCTTTAAGGATTCACAAAAGTGAGATGGAGTATGGAGTTTATGTTCACCATGTTAGAACATGGTTTGGTTCTACACCTATCTTAGAATTTTTGATGATAATAAGTACTATTGATGATAATTATGTTCTGACCCTGATAAATAAATATTTTGTATGAAGCATTGTTGTCTCCTAATTTTTTAATGAAGTATGCAGACGGTGTTCTGATTCTGAATGGAAAAGGAGAACAAGTTGAAATTCTGAAGATAAAAGAAGTTCTAATATTTTTTAAAAGAATTTCTAAGAGAACTTAAAAAGATACACATGTAAAAGCAGTCTTCAAGATTATCACGCTCGTTAGAAGAAGTTCTGCTATGATCAAAAGACAAACTTTTGAAAGCACCATGCAGCACTACAAACTATGACTCCTATATGTTGGCTGCTTAGTTCTGATGCGTTACAAGGACTCAAATGGGAATATTTACAGTAACAACCAATTTCCAACAGGACCTCGTTTTTATGGAAAGTACAATTAATGACAAATGTCATTTTTCCATTTGTGGAATCTATGTCTACAATGGATTGAAATTCTCACGCCTATATAAAGACAAAATCATGAAGAATTTCACACAACTCTTACACGCATATTGCAGGGAAAATTTTCAAAGAAAGCATTCATATTTCTATAGTTTCAATTGAGCTCAAAATATATTGTGTAATACATCACAATAGTGATATAACTTATTAGAAGCGTCTTTTATACACAATTGTAATTGTTCAATCAGTTATGATTCCTTGAGAACCAGGTTGTGGTTTATCTAAATAAGAAAAGGCAATTGTCTTTGTGAATTGTAATCTATTATTGAATAGTGGATTAAGACCTCGTTGAGAGAGACAAATCACCTTGACGGGTGGACTGAAGTAGTTTGAGTTCAAACGAACCAGGATAAAAATAGTTGTGTCAAACTGTTTTAATTTAGAAAACCCAATTCAAATCCCCCTTTCTTGTGTTTCTCAACCTTCAATTGGAATCGGAGCACCTGGGTCTGGGTGCTAACACTTAACCATGTCAGATAAAAGATCCAGCTTGAAAAACACAATGGCAGAACCAGTTTAGAATAATAATGACCAATATGATGACAAAGACAGAATCAGCGGCAGACCCCCAATGTTTGATGGAAAAAAGTTTGACTATTGGAAAGACAGAATCAAAGTTTCTTTACGCCCATGGCTGATCTCTAGGATATGGTAACTAATGGATACATTCATCCTTGTGATGCAAGTGGTCAGAAGATTGAAAGAAAGAAAATGTTAGATCAACAAAAGAAAGAATTAAAAAATCATCCCAAAGCCAAAATAATCCTCTTAAGCGCCATCTCATACTTGAGTATGAGAAGATCAGAACTCATTAAGAACATTTTCGACTCCTTAAGAATGGCGCATGAAGGCAATACACAAGTTAAAGAAACAAAAGCTCCTGCTCTTATTCAGAAGTACGAAGCGTTCAAAATGGAAAAAGATGAAACTATTGAAGCAATGTTCTCAAGGTTTCAAATTCTGGTAGCTGGTTTAATAGTTCTGGACAAAGGATATTCTATTGCTGATCATGTAAAAAAAGTCATCAGAAGTCTTCCCAAGAAATGGAGACCCGTGGTGACAACTCTCAAGCTTGAAAAAGATCTGAACAAAATCTCTCTGGAAGAACTCATTGGCTCATTAAGAAGTCACGAGATAAAATTAGAAGAAGATGAGCCCCAGAAGAAAGGTAAGTCTATTACTCTTAAATATAACCAAAAAAAATGACTCTAAAGCTTTTCAGGCTCAAGAAAAAAACTCTGGAGGATCATTATTAGAAGAATATGAGCTATCTCTGCTCTTCAGAAGAGTTCAGCAACTCTGGAAGAACAGACAGATGAAGTTCATAAATCCAAGAAGATCTAGGAATCATTCTGATTTATCCTATGGATGCAAAAAGACAAGAAGCAAAAAGATTGTATGCTATGAATGTAAGGAGCCTGGTCACTATAAAAGTGATTGTCCTAAACTTCAGAAAGAGAAGCCGAAGAAGAGGTTTGACAAAGAAAAGAAGAAAAGTCTTATGGAAACATGAGATGATTCAGATTCTTCTGAAGCTTCGTCAGACTCAGAAGATGAAAAAGCCAACATAGCTTTAATGGCCAACATAACTGATAACTCAGATTCCTCTGAATCTAATTCTGATACTGAAGAGGTATTTCCTAATTTTATTGTTAATTTCTCTAAAGCCGAATTAGCTGAAAGTCTATCAGAAATTCTTGAAAATTATCAGAAACTTCAAATCAAATACAAGAATCTTAAACAGAATATTACATCTGATTATGAAGAAACTAAGAAACTAGAAATAGAAAACTATGAGCTTAAAGAAACCATTTCTAAACTAAAAATTGAAATTTCTGTTTTTAAAGAAAATTTACAAAAAGCTCAAGAAAAACCTGTTTCAGAAGTTCTAAATGATTATGATAATATTATAAAGGAATATGATATTGGTTTTCAAGAGTTCCTGCCTAAAAGCATAGGCAGAAGCAAAATAACTTCAATGATCTATAAAGTCAGTAGAAACAGAAGAAAAGACTTAGGATATGTGCCTCCTAAAGATGAGAAACCATATTCTAAAGTAGTTTATATGGTCATTAAATACACACCTCTGAAATCTCACTTCACTTATGGTCACCCACATGACATAAAATATACTAGTGAATCATATTATGCAAAATCTTATGTTAAACCTAAGTTCAAACAGAACTTTAGAAATTCTAACCAAAAAGGACCCAAAAAGATATGGGTACTGTCATACCCCAATTTTTGACCTAAGATACCACCTTACATATGCATTACTACATCACTAACAATTTCAGAACAGAATAGATCGTGTGTGGCTTCTAGAAGTCAAAGTTAGGGTTTCTTCAAAATTTCATCTGTTCAAGATATAATCAATTAGGATTTGAGCTTCCACTCACTTCAATTGATCTATCTTAATCAATCATCAACATTTGATCTTCAAATTCCGAACTTTTTCTCATGATCTACCATGAATCGACCAATTAGGGTTTTGATTGAAGATAGTGAATCATTGACTTGCTGCTCAATGGATGACCTATTTGCTTGAAGATTGATCTTAAAATCTTCAATAGAACATCTTGACCTAATTTCTTGATTCAAACATTGCAAAGTCCATGTTTCTTCATCAGACAAATTCTGAACCATCTGATGAAAACTCATCTGCTCAAAAAATTCAAACTTTGACTTTTGGTCAACTTTTTCAAGACTAAATTTTTTCAATCATAAAAACATTTCAAATAATCCATCATGATCATAAAAAATCAAGAAATGTGAAAAAGTCAACAAAAAGTCAAGATTTGAATTTTTTCTAACACTTAGAAAATTTTTCAAGTGTTAAGAAACATGGTTTTTTCTTACTTTCATGGACATTTTTCACCTAGATTCATTTGGATTCAGAAAAAACTCAAAACATGAAAGTTGTAGGTCTTGTTACAAGCTTTCCAAAATGTTCAAGAACGTGCAAAAACAGTTTGTCTAGCTAGGCTTTTGATTTTGAAACATAGAGCTCCAAAACCATGGAATTCTAAGATCATGTATCAAAATTATAAGTCATTTTTCACAAATCTCTCTTCTAGAAGCCTTGTCATCAGCTTTGGATAGATTATAACTGATAAATATCAGTTAGACATGATTGAAGAAGAGGATTGAATCAAAGAAATTTTTAACCATGGTTAGAAAGTAACTTTTGCATTAAATGCAAAGATTCCTTCTACCACTTAAGTAAGTTACAAAGCTCTCTCAATGATAACCTTGCCTTGTCATTGATTTTTGGCCTATAAATAGAGGTCATTTCTTCATTTCAAACTACACCAAAGCTATCATAATCAAGCTTTCCTTCTTTCTTTCTTAAATTCCAAGTTTCAAAGTTCAAGAGGAAATTTTGCAATTTTCAAACCTTGCAAAATCGAGCAAACTTAAGTTTCTAACATGTTCTAAACATCATTTTGAAGTAGTTTAAAACTTAAAACCACGGAAAACAAGCTAAGCAGTTTTCTACACAAAACTCCATTTGTGCAAGTTTTGAGCCAAAACTGCCAAATTAGAAAACTACTCGTGCTAGCCTTGATTTCTCACTTCAAACACATCCTATACATCATATAGAGACTGTTCATACACTTAAACAAGTTCTGGAACAGCTCCATCACCATCTTCCATTTTCAAATTAAGCAACTTACAATTTGACTTGGTCAGAAAGTTCCAGCCATTTTCAGGACAAACTAAGAGTAGGAACACACTCAATGAGGTTCAGGGAAGCTTAATCAATCACTACTTTGCACCTGGAAGTTGTCCAACTCGATCTGGTATTTCATACCAAGAGGTGGGTTTTCAAAACTTTGATACCTCCATACATGCGTTTTTAGCTTTAAAATTGAAAAGGAAAATGTAGATATACAATCACTAAAGCTATCTGGATCCTTAATTTAAACTAAAATCAATTGAGTTCAAAGAATTAATCACTTTTTGAGTTAGGGTTTAAATTGAGATTATTCAAATTCACGCTCATCTTTGATTAATAATGTTAACAAAATACATAGTCAGAATCGTGATGAAAATCTAGACAAAATGGTATTTTGAACTTTTAAAATTGATCAAGAAATGAAGAAATTCAAATCTGGAGCCATGGCCATGTCTCGTTTGGTTCAACGAAGAAGATGAAGTTGAGTTTCAGAAATTTAAAAGCTGGGTTTAAAATATATATTTGTAGTTTAATTTAAAACAACGGAAGCTTCTAATGCTTCTATCCCCAGAAGCAAGCCTTCTCAACATGCTTCACACATGGAGCCAACAGGCAGAAGCACCATGCCAGCCTTCTCATGCCCAGAAGCTGCTAGCCAACACGCCCCAGAAGCAAGCCTTCTCAAGCGCTCTAGAAGCCAAGCTTTCTCACGTTCCAGAAGCAAACCAACTTCTGAATCCTTCAGAAGTCCAACTTCTGGACTTTTTTTCCAAACTTCTTTTTTTTATTTATAAAACTCCTTCTAAGTAAGGTAATTAAATGACAAGTCAAGCAAATGGCTCAGTGGAAACTCTTCACTTCTAAGCCAAATGTCCAAGGTTCAAATCTCCTTAGGACCAAAAACTCTTTTTTTATCACTAATTTCTCAAGTTTCTAACAAACTTAAACATTTTCAAAAACCAATCAAAACCTCTCATTTTGAGATGATTTTTTGCACACTTGTCATTTAATATACCTATTTTATGATTATGTCAAAAAAAATCCAAAAATATTTTCTTTTTGATCATATTTTAATTAAGCTTAAAATATGACATTTTAAGTATTTCTTAATACTTTTCAAAAATGTTTTCTTTTAAACTTAAATCTTTTTTTCAAAACTTCTTGTGAATATCCTTCACTTTTCAAAATCATTTTCAAAACCTTTTCAAAAACATTTCAACAAACTTACACTTTTTTCCATGATTAATTAGACTTAAAGATAAACCAAACCAGGTTTCTCCTTGATTTTTCTTAATTGATCATGGGCCTCCCTCACGGTGTAAGTCCCAACTCTCCTATGTACATATTCATTTTCTTGTACATAATCACCCCTTCGTGTACATATTCATTTCCTTGTACACAATCAAAAACCTTTGTATGTATTCAAGTTACACTTGCTTTAATTGCTTGTTTTATACACTTGTTTATATTTCCTTCATAAACTCCTGTGAATACACATCACACGCTTGTTTATATAACTGTTCAGTTATAACATAACTATTAGTCTAACAACTAGGTTCCCTTTTAGCCTCCTCTTAGGCTTCATATAAGAAAACTCATTTACTGAGTTTAGCCTCCGCTTAGGCTTCATATAAGACACAACTCCCCTACTGAGTTAGCCTCCTCTTGGGCTTTGTTCAAAAGAGCTCCCTCGTTGAGTTTAGCCTTCTCTTGGGCATCAAACAAGAAAGAGACCTGGAAATCTCTTAGCAGCCTCCTATTGGGCTTCCAATACAAAGAATCACCCGCGCTGGGATAGAACCCTAAGAGGATGATTTCCCGGTGAAATCACTCTTGAAATCCTAAGAGGATGGTTTCCCAGTGAAACCACTCTTAAAGCCAAAGCCAGCCATACCCTATAGCTTCCTCTTGAGCTTCATACAAGGACCCTCGATGACCCTCAGAATGCCTTCTCTTGGGCTTATAATACAAGGACCCTCGATGACCCTCGGAATGCCTCCTCTTGGGCTTATAATACAAGGACCCACAGGCTTCTTAAAAGCATACCCCTAATCCAATCAATTTCTCCTAAGAGATTTAGACATTTATCATCTCTATGGAAGAAGTATCTCATCTATCACATCACATACAATCAAACTCTTTTCAAACACTTTTCAAACAAAAACATCTTTTAATCTGTAAGTGGAAAAGCTTGTACACTCAAGCAAAACACCCAATGCTTACAATTAAAGATTCAATCATCTTTTCAAACATCTTTTTTAACTCGTAAGTGGTAACACTTGTACACTCAAGCAAAATACCTATAACTTACGATGAAAGATTCAATCAATCAACCTTTCAAAATGTATGTGATGAAATAGATTGGATACATTTTTCATTAAGATGACATTCGTCTTTGTCTCTTAATAACATTTGTTGCTTCCACTAGCATAAGTGGGAACTACGATTGCCCTAACTTTCTCAACATCCCTTTGAGAATACGTAGGCACAAGGTCTCATCCTTGGCGAGCATAGTTCTTTCTCCCTCAAACCAAACAAAATCATAGCTCCCTTTAGATCCGAGCTACAAATTCTCTGATTCCCATTAAGGGATATGTATGCAGAAGATCCCAATGATCTTTGTGAGCACAATAATAACAAAACCTAGGATCCCACGTAATCTACCCTTCTTCAAATCCAAAGGAGACACTTTCCTAAAGAATAGATATAGCAAATTAAAACACACAAACATATCAAACTATTCATATATAAAGCTATAGATAACTATATATATTTAGGGTGCCACATCTATTCCCTTTATATAACAAACCCCCTTGCCCGAAATCTCCCCAATGCGTTGCGTCTAGTTCGTGCTAGTCGTAATGCATATCATATTTATTGAGGGTATTGCAGCTTTCCCCATTTTCATCTCATTTTTATTGTTTTGGAAACAATAAAGCTTGATGCTCGCGGCATCTTTATAAACAAATCAAAAGAGTAAATCGTTTCGAGCCAGAGAATTCAAATTCAGATTCGATTCCCTTGCGCGTCACTTTTTAACGCGAACAGGTACCTAAGAACAAAATAATATATGTTGCATATGTCTTTGACAGCAAAGTTGAAACACCAGTCTTGGTATCTGGACTCTGGATGCTCTTGACATATGACGGGAAGAAAGCATATGTTCCAAAGTATGGAACTTAAAGCTGGAGGTTATGTAGGTTTCGGAGGCAACCAAAAGAGTAAAATCATTGGATCTGGAACTATCAGTAACAATTTTTTACCCTCTATTACTAATGTTTTGTTGGTAGATGGATTGATGCATAAATTGTTACCCATAAGTCAATTAAGTGATAACGCTTATGATATAATCTTTAATAAAAAGTCTTGTAAAGTTGTTAGTCAGAAAGATGGAACAATCCCCTTTAATGGTAAAAGGAAAAATAACATTTATAAGATCAAACTTTCTAAACTCAAGAGTCAATATGTAAAATGCCTTATGTCTGTGGAAAATGAGCAATGGGTCTGGCACAGACGATTGAGGCATGTTATCACAAGAAGAATATCTCAAATTAACAAACTCAATCTAGTCAGAGGACTTCCTAATTTGAAGTTCAGCTCAGATGCTATGTGTGAAGCATGTTAAAAAGACAAATTTTTAAAACCTCCTTTTAAATAAAAAAAAATGTTGTTTCAACCTCTAGGCCATTAGAACTTATGCATATTGATCTGTTTGGACCAGTGAAAACTGCATCCATCAGTGGCAATAAGTATGGATTGGTGACCGTAGATGACTATAGCAGATGGACATGGGTAAAGTTCTTAAGACACATGGATGAGTCACATTCTGTGTTTGTTAACTTCTGTAATGTGGTCCATAATGAAAAAGAGTTTAGAATTGTTAAAGTCAGAAGTGATCATGGTGGAGAATTTGAAAATAAAGATTTTGAAAAACGTTTTAATGAAAATGGTATTTCTCATAATTTTTCTTGTCCTAGAACTCCACAAAAAATGGAGTTGTAGAATGTAAAAAGTGAACTTTACAAGAAATGGATCGAACCATGATCAATGAGACTAACAATGCTAAAAAAATTCGGGGCAGAAGCAGTGAACACAACATGTTATATCCAAAATAGAATCTTTATAAGACCTATTCTTGAGAAGACTCCTTATGAATTGTGGGAGAACAGAAAGCCCAACATTTCTTATTTCCACCCTTTTGGATGCACTTGTTTCATTATGAATACCAAAGATCATCTGAATAAATTTGATTCTAAGGCACAAAAGTGTTTAATGTTAGGATATTCTGAACGCTCAAAAGACTACAGAGTATATAACACTGAAACATGAACTGTGGAAGAATCTATCAATATCAGATTTGATGATAAGCTTGGCCCTCAAAAGTTAAAGCAAAAAGATTCTCTTGCAGATATAGAAGTTCAAATTTCAGGATCAGAAGATATTCTGGACAAAGAAACAGGTTCAAAATAAGCCATCAAAGAAACATTAGAAGAGCCCATTTAGAAGAAGCCATCCAGAAGCAGCCTAGCTCATCCTGAAGAGATGATTCTGGGAAAGAAAGATGATACAATCAAAACCAGATCAACATTCAGAAATTCTGAAGAATCTCTCATGTGTCTGGTGTCCTTGATTGAGCCAACTTCCATATATGAGGCTCTTCAAGATAATGATTGGATCATGGAAATTCATGAATAGCTAAATCAATTCACCAGAAATGATGTATGGGATCTTGTGCCCAAACCAAAAGGCCTTAACATTATTGGAACTAAATGGGTCTTCAGAAACAAGTTGAGTGAACAAGGAGAAGTAGTCAGAAACAAAGCTCGACTGGTAGCACAAGGTTATAGTCAGCAAGAAGGAATAGACTATATAGAAACCTTTAATCCAGTCGCCAGGTTAGAATCTATCAGACTTTTAATTTCATATGCTGTAAATCACAATATTACACTTTATCAGATGGATGTAAAGAGTGCATTTTTAAATGGTTACATTGATGAAGAAGTATATGTGCATCAACCCCCTGGTTTTGAAAACACAAAACATCCATATTTTGTTTATAAGCTTAAAATATCTCTATATGGTCTAAAACAAGCCCCCAGAGCTTGGTATGAAAGACTAAGCAATTTTCTATTAGAAAAAGATTTTACTAGAGGGAACGTGGACACAACTTTATTCTGTAAAATATTTAAAAATGATATTCTGATATGTTAAATTTATGTTGATGACATAATTTTTGGTTCTGCTAAAGCCTCCCTTGGGAGAGAGTTTGCTAAGTTATGCAGGCAGAATTTGAAATGAGTCTCATGGGCGAACTCAATTTTTTTGGGGAATTCAAATCAACCAAACTTCAGAAGCAACGTATGTACATCAGAGTAAGTGCATTAAAGAACTTCTGAAGAAATTTGACATGTCAGATAGAAAACCTGCCAAAACTCCTATGCATCCCACATGTATTCTAGAAAAGGAAGAGGTAAGTAAGAAAGTAGAACAGAAGCTCTACAGAGAAAATCTAGAGAATACAAACTTGTAGGATATTGTGATGCTGACTTTGCTGGAGACAGAATAGAAAGAAAAAGCACTTCTGGGAGTTGTAAGTTTCTAGGAGAAAATATGATATCTTGGTCCAGCAAAAGACAATCCACCATTGCTCTGTCTACTGCAGAAGTAGAATATATAGCTGCAGCTGGATGCAGTACTCAGATGCTCTGGATGAAAAGTCAGCTTGAGGACTTTCAAATATTCGAGAGTAACATTCCTATCCTCTGTGATAGCACTTCTGCTTTTTGCTTATCTAAAAATCCTATTTTACATTCTAGAGCTAAACACATAGAAATTAAACATCATTTCATTAGGGACTATATTCAAAAGGGAATTCTTACTTTAAAATTCATTGACACAGACCATCAATGGGCTGATATATTTACAAAACCCCTTATTGAAGATAGGTTCAGTTTCATTTTGAAGCATCTCATTATGGAATTATGCCCAGAATGAAAAGTTCAATTCTATATGTTTAACTATTAGAATATTATTTTATTTTTTTTGTGAACTTCTGATCAATTGTCCTTCAAAAAGTGAAAAGGGTAACTGAATCAGAATCTATCAAGAAGATCTGAATGATGACTCAGCTTGAGATAGAAGCATACAGTTCACTAGAACAACACTTGTCAATCTTAATCGCTAAGTCATTCTCAGAATATGGACACATGTTCAAATTCTGATAGAGTGAAACGCTTGAGTTGATTCATTGAGGTGTTGGTCACATCGGTAACTGCTCACCATATCTTCACGCTATCTCCCGTGTCAGCAATCATTATGGTTAATAATCATTTCTTCATGCTTTAATTAATCTTAATTGCATGGTTTCAAGAAATCATTTTTCTCTATATATACTTTCTACTTTACCTTTTTCAAAATTCATCGTTTTCAAATTGTTTGCTTATTTCTTCCTCTTTTGAAAAACCCTTATTTTCAGGTCTTCACATTTTTTTTAATCAAAACCCTAGTTTGAGAATAATGGCTTCCTCATCTCAAGATCAACAACAGCAACAACATCCCTAAGTTAACACCAATGAAGAAGTGTTTATTGATCCCCACAGAACCCTGAACACCTCTTTTGAAAATCTTGAAGTTCTTTGTGAGTTTCTCGTTGATTTTGAATGCATGAAGGAAAACGACCATGATCTCCTTGAAGAAGTGCTTTTTCAAGGGTGGCTTCAATACTTTGATCGTTTGATCGGTCCTGTTTTTCCAAAGTTGGTGAAGAAATTCTGGATTCATGCCTCAGCTTCTCAGAATCAAGTCACGTCATATGTGTCGGGGAAGAAAATTGTCATTACTGAAGATCTCATTGGAGAGCTTATTGGTCATAACGACAATGGAATCAAATGTACTAATATGGCTGATAAGGTTGGCTCTGACCTAGCTGCTGTTTCCAAAGTGATTTTTGTTTTTGGAGACCCTTCAAATAAAATCAAAGACCTTAAGGATCACTTTAGAATTTGGGCCAAGATGATTCTGGGGGTGCATCAACCACAAGAAACCCTTAAGTTCTGCTGACTACATCAACATCAATCAACAATATCTTCTTAACTTCATTGAAACAAAACAAAAGATTCATCTCCCTCACAGGCTGTTTAATCATCTGAAGACTAGTGTTAAAGATACAAGAGAAGGAGAAAGAACCAAAAGAGACTGGATCCCTCTGGGAAGGCTCATCTCAGATATCCTAAAAGAAAATAAGTTTATCGACTATCTGAGTGAAGTCAAGATAGTAGATGATTTGAACCCCATTGTTGGAAAAACTCTGAACGCCAAAAATCTGAAGAAGATGAAAATCATAACCTCTCTCACAAAGAAACCCACAACTTTGGTGAATGAAAATATCTCTGTTAGAAGAATTCATTTGAATAACTTCCCCCTGTTCTCAAACATTGATGATTCAAGACCTGACATCATCTGCCACTTTATGCAAGTTTGCAAACAAAGTAGTACTGATTGTGACACCCCAAATAATTCGATTATTAAATAATTAGAATTTTTAATTATTAATTTAATTAGAAATTTAATTATTGGTATTTTGGATTATTGGAATTAATTAAATTATAATGGAAGTGGAATTGTTGGTGGTGTGAAGTGTAAAGTGAGGGTGTGAGGAGTAAAAGGCTTTACTCACACTATTTATTCTATTTTTATTAGTTTAGAATAATAAGAGGAATAAAAGAAGGAAAAGAGGAAAAAGAGTCACATTTGGGAATTATTCATCATACGTGCAGTTGAGAAGAGGAAAAGGAAGGAGGAAAGCCAATTTGTGTTGGAATTCGAAGAACCCACAAGGTAAGGGTGATTTCGATTAATTAACACGTATTATCGGTTTTGAATTCAATAGTATTGATCGTAGTATGTTAAGAATCTCAATTTAGAAATTCTAGGTTCCCGTAGAATTATCCCAATTTGTGTCAGATTGTGTAGAATCCATTGATTTGTATGTTATAGGGTCAATAGGAATGAACAAAGTATGTTATATTGCACGTTAATGATGTTGGTTGAGTGATTCTACTACGTTGGAACGTATGGGTACGATTGGAAAGAGTAGGAAAATTGTTTTGGAAACCTGTTGCTGTCAAACTGGTGTTTTTGGCTCTGTGAGTCGTGGGAACCGGTTCCCCAGTGGGAGAACCCGGGTTCCAGCGTGTAAATTAGCAAAACTGTGAATTTTTGAACTCAGGAACCGGTTACTCCTGGGGAGGAACCGGGTTCCACGTTAAATTTTTCCAAAGAAAAATGATTTTCTTCTGGGAACCGTTTTCCTGCCCGGAGGAACCGGGTTCCCCATACATTTTTCCAGGGGGCGTGTTTTTAAACTTTTTGGGAACCGGTTACTCCCTGGGAGGAACCGGGTTCCACTATTAATTTTTGAAAAATCCCAAACTTTAAAAATTCATAACTTTCAAACCGTAAGTCCGTTTTGAGCGCCGTTTCGGACGTTGTTTCTTAAATTTAATGCTCTATTTTATAAAATGAAGGGATTTCCTGTAACTTGAAATTATTTTGAAAATGTGTCGAATTTCGAATTATGTGGTTATTATTCAATGCATACTTGGTGTGTATGCGGTAGTGTATCTGTGGCATTTGATTGTATCAGAATTGTGTGAATGGAAGGCATGTTTATACTGCTGATTGTATGCATGATCGTTGAGGATATCATGTTTTGGTTTTGAATTCAGTTTATGATAATTTGGTGTATTCATAGATTGATTGAATGTTGCATGCTGGTGTTATGCGTGCATATGCATTTCTGGTGAAGTTAATTCTCATTGTGTGGAATTTGACTTGTATTGCCGATAACCGCGTACCCGGGTGATGATGGGTGGTTAGGCTGGATTCGTGTCCGGGTGATTATGGACGAATCGATGGTTACTGTATCCGGGTGATAATGGATCAGTGTGTGTGACTTGGTCACGTGTTGGTACCACATGCATCACGTCTGCATTCGTGTTTTTGCATAGAATTGTAACATGTTAGGATGTTTTCCAGTGTTACAATTCTCTTGTTGTTATTGTTGTGCATAGTGAATTGTGTGGTTTTATCTGTGTGTTGAAATCTGGATTATGCTGGAATGGGTGAATTAATATACTTGTGATATATGTTGATTGAGGAACTTATAATGCATCTTAATTATGAGAAATCTCACCCTTACTTTAATGATTTCAGATTAAGGTTAGCAACTCAGGAGTTGGTGAGGATGGCTCTAGAGCTATGTTATTCTGTGTCCGCGTGTCAGTGTCATGCTCTGATAGGTTGTAACACTGGGGAATGTTTAGCTGAGAACTTATTTAGTATTCCATTGTTCTCGAGTTATTTTGGAAATATTTATGAATTGGTGTTATTCCGTTTGAATTGTGGTGTTTTTCCGCTGTGTAAGACATGGTCCCAATTTGATTGATTATTTTTAATAATGTTCTTCAGTGTAGCATGGCTACTATTTTATTGGAGTTTAATTTATTTCGGAATTGTGACATCCCTTGTTTGCATGTTAACTCTGATTAAATATATATAAATCGCGGGTAAATTAGAAGGGGTGTTACACTGATCCTAATATCAACATCTTAGATCTTCATCAATAAGCTCCCAATGTTTCTCTTGGAAAATCTAAAAAGAGAAAAACAACTGATGAAGGTACCTCTCTGAAGCAACCCAAAGTTGTCAAAAAGAAAGGTAACTCGCTGTTTATTTCTGTTATTGAACCAGTATTGACATCAACATTTGTTTCCACTCTATCTTCTCTTCCCATTTCTTCCCTACCAGAAAATTCACCACAAACCAGAGACTCAACCTCTGGTTCTCTTTCAAGACAATGGGAAATCAGTTGTTGAATCCTCTGAAGCTCTTGCTACTGAAACTCTGGAAACTGCTGATAAGGATGCTTCCTATCCCTCCTTAGTCATTCAAACTCTGGAAGTTCTGAAGAAGGAAAATGAAGAGGTCAGAAAAAGATTGGATAAGCAAGATGAAACGAACAAGGAACTTAAAGAGATGATGGGTAAACAAGAAGCTTCAACATCTGAGATCAAAGGGATGATGGAAGCTCTGTTCTCACGATTCCCCCCCACCATCTTAGACCTTAAGTTTTTCTTGCTCTGTTTAATATTGTTCTTATTTTAAATTTTTTTACTTTCTGGATCTTTTCTTTTGTACTTCGTCCTGATCAATGTAATCATCTTTTGCTTTATTTTATTATTTTCTCAGTTTTTCTTTTTGATATATGACAAAAAGGGGGAGAACGTAAGATATTTTGAACCCCAATTTTTGACCTAAGATACCACCTTACATTTGCATCATTGCATAACTAACAATTCAGATAGCATTAATCGGGTATATCATTCACAGGTCAAAATTAGGGTTTCATCAGATTTTCATCTGATTCAAGAGGCAACCAATTAGGGTTTGAGTTTTTATCACCACATTTGATCTATCTTGATCAAATCATCAACCTCTGATCATCAGATACCCATTTCTCTCACAGATCAATCAAGGATCGACCAATTAGGGTTTTGATCGGGCATGAGTTTTCTCTGACTTTTTGAGCAAGAAATGACTTTTTTGGATAGAGATTGGTCATTATATCTTAGATAAAACATCTTGACCTAATCTCTGGATTCAAAACATCACGAAGTTCACATTTCATCGATCGATTTACGAAACATCGATGAATTTTCATCCACGGAAAAGTCAAACTTTGACTTTTGGTCAAATTTTTCAAAACAAAACTTTTTCCAACATCAAAATACTTCAAATGATCCATCATGATCATAAAAAATCAAAGAATTTGAAAAAGTCAACAAAAAGTCAAAAGTTTTTATACTTAGAAATTTTTCTTAAGTGTTGAAATTTCTTATTTTTTCCAAACTTCATGCCATTTTTTCACCTAGTTCCATTTTGAATTGGAAAAAACTCAAAACATGAAAGTTGTAGTTTGTGAAACAAGCTTTCCAAAATGTCCAAGAACTCTCAAATCCATGGAGTCTAGCTACACTTTTGAAATTGAAACATAAGGCTCCATGAAACTTGATTTTCAAAGATCACAACTTCAAATTATAGGTCATTTTGTGTTTTCTTCATCTAGAAGCAATCTAACCATGCCAAATGAGTCATCAAACTGATAAATATCAGTTAGAGGTAATAATTGATAGGATTGGATCAAATTGTAAAAATTGAGCACATGGTGAAAAAAGGAAGTTTCCTTTTTTGGCAAATGTCATTCTTGCCCTCTAAGCAATCCATGATTCACCAATTGGCTTGTACTTGTTGCCTAACAATTCAGAACCTCTTGCCTATAAAAGGATCACAAATCCAAGAGAAAATCACACCAAAGCATCACAAATCCATGCTTTCCTTCCATTTTCTCCAAATTCTCAAATCATAGTTCAATTTGCCAAACATTGCAATTTTTAAATTTAGCAAGAACTATGATAAACTTTGGTGTCTAATACATCTTATAATCAATATGGAACATGTTTGAGTCATAAAATCTACACAAAAATCACTGAAAATCAGAATTGCATTTTCCATTTTCAAACTTGTACAAACTGCCTTATCAATCGAATTCATGGCTAGGCTGGATTACTTTGAGTTCTGATCATCCTAACACGATCCATATACATCATAGAGGTGATTCAGATCAAGAACAACAAACTGTAACAGCTCTAACACGATTTCCAGTTTTATTTTGAACTGACTGTAGGTTGACTTGGTTGGGAAGATTGGAGCAAGTTCAAAGCAGGCCAATCATACACATAGCTTCCAGACATGCCGATGATGGTGTAGCAATCCTCAAACAAGTTCTGGAAACGCGTTTTGAGCTTCTTCGATTCTCACTTTTCCAGGTTAGAACATGAACTGTGATATCATAATTCCTTGCATCAATTGAAAAAAACTCACGGCCATTTTCTTTCTGCACCTCTAACGATCAATAACCCTAAAAAAAATCCAAGAATCATCAACCACACGTCATTTAATTTGAAATCTTAATTCTAGGGTTCATCACGATTCCCAGAAATCAAAACATGTTAGGCTAAATATAAATGAAATTAACAACCACCTTCGTGTTCGTGATGAAAAACCGAGTAACTTTGATGTTTACTTCATTGAATTTCGTTGAGAAACGAAGATTTTGGATTGAATTTGGATTTCTGAAAATCAAAACCACGAAGAACAGCTTCGCGCGTGTTCTTTATTTTCAAATGTTTGAAATTTCCAATCTCATATCAACGCGTGTCATTGTCCACAAAACACAGAAACGCGTTTGGTCTAGTGGTTGCTTGCTTGCTCTTAGTTCTCTTTGCCACGCGTCCCACCCAATGGTCATGGGTTCAATCCCTCACAAGACCATTCTTTTTTATAACTTTACCATTTTTTTCATGTTTTTTCATCAAACTTTCACAATTTTTTTGACCAATCAAAACTTCTCATTTTGAGATGATTTTTTAAACACTTGTCAATAAATACATCTATTTTATGATAATGCAAAAATTTTCAGAAAAAAACTTTCATCTGATTAAATTTTAATCGAGGAAAGCAGCGTTCTAAACACTTTTCAAACCTCCTTAAAAGGTGAATTTTTCAAGTCTTCGACTTCCGATTTTTTTCAAAACTTTTCATAAATAAACCTCACATTTCAAAACATTTTCAAATCATTTTTCAAAACATTTCATCAAAAACTTGCATCTTTTTACCACGATCGATCCGATTTAAACGATAAAATCAAATTCATTTTTTTTCCTCGAATTTCTCAATCGATCATGGGCCACCCTTATGGTGTAAGTCCCAATCCTTTATGTACATACTTAGTTTTACTTGTACATACTCAAATCATCATTGTCAATATTCAAACATAAACAAATTTCTTTCGTTTGTTTTCATTCGTTTGTTTATACACCGATGCCATTGGTATTGAAAGAGCATTATTCCGTGAAGCGCTTTCAAACCAATGGGCCTCCTTCTGATGTAAGTCCCATAACATTCTTTTATGTACATAATATTTCTTTGTACATATCAAACTTTCTTCAAAAACACATACAATTTTCATCTGTACATAATACAGATACTTTTTATACTCGAGTACAGACAAACTTTGATCGTTTGTTTTCACTTCACTTGTGTATACTCAAACCAACATCCTTTATGTACAAACAAAACATTCCTTGTACATATCAATTTCTTTTCATACAAACTTTTATCATACATAACAGATACTCTTTTTGAAAATACTCAAACACGATAAACTTGATCATTCGTTTACATTTCATCATACACTTTACGAATACCATTGGTATTGAAAGGAGCATTATTCCTGAAACGATTTGAACCAATGGGCCTCCCTTACGGTGTAACTCCCAACCCTCCTATGTACATCCATCTTTTTCTGTACATAAAAACTCGTTCGTGTACATATTTACTTCCTTGTACACAGTTCAAACTTGTAAATAATCAAGTTACGCTCGTTTTAAACGTTCGTTTCACAGACACTTGTTTATATGTCCTTCATAAACTCCTGCAAATAAACATCATGCATTGTTTATATTTCCTTCATAAACTCCGTGAATACATATCACACACACACACTTGTTTATACAAGCTCTAACATAACAATTAGCAACCAATAGGTTCCCCACAGTTGTAGCCTCCTTGGGCTTTATACAAGACAATCCATCCCCAGCATGGGTCAGCCTCCTTTTAAGCTTCAGATAAGAAAACTCTCCCCACAGAGTTTAGCCTCCGCTTAGGCTTCATATAAGACAGAACTCCCCTGTTGAGTTAGCCTCCTCTTGGGCTTTGTTTAAAAGAACTCCTCATTGAGTTTAGCCTTCTCTTGGGCATCATACAATGAAAGAGACAGAAATCTCTTATGACTCCTATTGGGCTTCCAATACAAAGAATCACCCGCTAAGATAGAACCACGAAAGGATGGTTTCTCGGTGAAATCACTTTCAAAATCCCCAGAGAGTAAAACTTCCGGTGAAATTGCTCTTATTCCAAAGGATGGTTTCTCGGTGAAATCCCTTTAACACAAAGCCACCATACCCTATAGCTTCCTCTTGAGCTTCATACAAGGACCCTCGATGACCCTCGAATGCCTCCTCTTGGGCTAACAATACAAGGACCCACGGCTTCTTAAAAGCATCCCTTTAATCCAATCAATTTCTCCTCGAGATTTAGACATCTATCATCTCTATGGAAGAAGTATCTCATCTATCACATCACATCATCAAAAAACTTTTCAAAACTTTTCAAACTCTTTTCAAACAAAACATCTCTTAATTGTAAGTGGTAACGCTTGTACACTCAAGCAAAACACCCAATGCTTACGTTAAAAGATTCAATCATCTTTTCAAACATCTTTCTTAAACATGTAAGTGGTAGCGCTTGTACACTCAAGCAAAACACCTAATACTTACGACGAAAGATTTTATCAATCAAATAACTTTTCAAAATGTATGTGATGAAATAGATTAGATACATTTTTCATTAAGATGACATTTGTCATCTCTTACTAACATCCGTTGCTTTCCACTAGCATAAGTGGGAACTACGATTGCTCGACTTTCTCAACATCCTTTTGAGAATACGTGAGCACAAGGTCTCATCCTTGCCGAGCAAATTTCTTTCTCCCTCGGACCAAACAAACCATAGAACCACAGATCCGAGCTACAAATGCTCGATTCCCACTAGGGATATGTATGAAGATCCACGATCTTTGCGAGCACAATAATAACAAACACTAGAATCCCACATAATCTCTTTTCTTAAAATCCAAAGGAGAAACTTTCCCAATCATAGAAATAGCAATTAAAACACACAAACATATCAAACATATTCATATATAAAGCTGTATATAACTACATATATTTAGGGTGCTCCATCTATTCCCTTTATATAACACTCCCCTTACGAATCTCCCAATGCGTTGCGTCTAGTTTGCGCTAGTCGTTACGGATACCAATATCAATTGAGGGTATTTCAGCTTTCCCCTTTTTCATAATCATTAAATCATCTTTCTTGTGTTGAAAATAATAAAGCTTGATGCCCGTGGCATCTTTATAAACAAATCAAAAGATTAAATCGTTTTGAGCCTGTCATACCCCAAAATTTGCCCTCCATCTACTCAAGAGATTTCATACATCCATACTCAAGGATTCCTCAAGAGTTGATCAGACAAACTCTCTCCTAGACAATCAACCCAAACTAGGGTTTGGTATCTCTCAAGCCAAGATGGATTTCCAACATCTCCAATGGTCTTCATGCCTCCTCATATGCTTCAAAGATTCTCCATGTCAAGTTTCAAGCCTCACAAGTCAAGTTTCCTCAGACAATTGTCCAGATGGTTGAAAATCGGTGTATTGGACAAAAGTCAACTATGGTCAACATCAAAACTTCGATTTTGGTCAACATCCTCATTTTGAAGTTACATTCATCATTTGATCAAGGGTTGATCATGATTCATCAAGAAAACTCAAGATTTGCCCAAAAGTCAAACTTTCTAAATTAGGGTTTAGATGAAAAGTCAACTGAACTTTGGTGATCATAACTTTCTCATACTTTCGGAAATTTTTCCACCACCTCTTGTTTTAAAGGAAATTCAATTCTCTACAACTTCATGTCTCACAAGAATGTCCAAAAATGCTTCATTTGAGAGGTATAGCTCAAAACATTACTGGTCATTTTCAAAGTCAACAAAAGTCAACTTTTGTTTTGAAGATATTTTGAGCATGGTAACTCCAATTGAGATGAGACCAAATACATTGGTTAGAGGACTCTTAGAGCTTTCCAAAAGTCCAAGAACACTCAAAAATGTGGAAAATTGAGCAAGATACACTATTCGAAGTTGGGCGATTTTGAACATTGCACAAAAGGACATTTTGGTCAAAATGCAAAATTTTCCAAATGGGCCTATAATCTTTTGATCCAAACTTGTTCATGATGTTATGCTTGACCCATAAATGCTTGACATTGGTAATTTTCTATTTTTGTGATTTATATTTGAATTTTACAACATTTAATTCAAAAATAAATTATGTAAAATATGAAAATTAAGTTTCTTTTTCAAATAAGTTGGATTTATATCTTTCTTAATGTCCAAGAAAGCCCACACCAATTGCCAAATTCGTGACTCTTGCATATGGAAAGAATAAATCAAATTTTTAAAGAAATTTGATTTTATTTATTGAAGAATATTTGCACATTGATGAATGGATCTTTTTTGCTTGCTTTTGCCATCCAATCTTCTCCTATAAATACCCAGCAGTACACACAAGACGAGAAACGGAACCCTAATCCTAAAAAGAACCCAAACTCTTGCCAAATTTTCCAAGAATCTTTGAAATTCGAATTTCAATTTCCAGCAGGTTTCAGCCTCCAAACATCTTTCCATCGTGCTCAGTGGGTAAGTTTGAGTAAGTATACACTCATGGCATGGTTTAAAACAAGCCGGATCGATGCATATACATACATACATATTCAAACTTTGTGATTTTTGCATTTTATTATCCTGCTTGTTTTAATTGATTCTAACGATTTGGTTGTGTTCCTGAGACTCCACATGGTCGATCTGGGCCATCGTTTCAAAGCTTTCACGTAAGAATCTCGATTTGCCATGGCTAGGGCTTTTCGAGCTGTCTTCATCGTACCGGTAGCTACAGGTCGTTTATCAAAACTAATGGCACCAATGAACTCGCAGCCATCGATTTAGGGGGGTAGGGTCCCCCTTTCCCATTTATCCCACGTGTTTTGCTTGTTTTTGATTTCAGGTCATCGGAGAAGACGACCGGAGCTAGGGCTCCGGCGTCGTTGACCGATTCAGACTCCGGCGAGGCATGCGTGGCAAAAGCGAGCAATCCGATTCGTCCATTCAGTCCACCTGGGGCCCACGCACGCTGATTGTGTTTTCAAATATACTCAGGACGTGTCAACGTTCTTATTCAAATGTTTCTCACTTTCCAAACACAAAAGGCAATGTGGCGCAGTGGTTAAGGCTTCGTTTTGAAAAGATCCTCTCCAAGGTCTCCAGTTCGAACCACACAGAGACCAGATTTGCATTCTTTTTCAAAACTTGCATTATTTTTCCTATTTTCATATTTTTCTAATTATTTAATATTTGCATGTTATTTTAATTAATTTCACAATTTTATTCTGCATTAAAAAACTTACTAAAAACATTTTTTCTTTTTACATTATTTTCATAAAAATCTTTATTTAATTTATAAAATTAAAAAAATACCTTTTTGCATGCATATTTATTTTTATTTTGATTTTAGCATTTAAATCATCATAAATTAGTTTTTAATTATTAAAATGCATCTAAAAATTCCAAAAAAATTATTATAGCTTATTTATCTTATTTCCAGCATGCATAAATTTTCTCATATTAAAATTGGCATTTTTTCTAACGTTTTTCTCTTGTTCGATTCATATTGCATTCTCCGATTTTCTTATCCTTTCACAGGTTGATCCGATTCAGACGATTCTTCCGTTTTTATTTTACTTTTCAATAATGTAATTGCTCATGGGTTGTAATAGTTTAATTTAGGACTTTTATTTTCCGCATCTTTAAATTATGTATCTGCCCCAAAGCCATGTAATAGCGTAGGATTTACCTTTCCGCATCTTTACATTCCGCATTTTAATTTCCGCACCCTATAAACTGTTAGTAACTAGGCGTGTATGGCAAGATAATAATTGGACATAGCTCACACTAATTTTCAAGATAACATATTCTGAATTTGACACACTTTTCTCACACACGCACCCCTTAGGGTAATTCTCTCTCGATGCCTTTCGATTTCAAAATGGTCATGTCCCTCGAACGTAGAGGTATTCTAGCACCGTTGCCTTCCAAACAAATCATCATAGTCCCTTCGATACAAAGATCATAAGACCCACGATGTCGCCTCCGAATACATGATCTTGACCCTCGATTGTCGCCTACGAAAAATGATGATAGTCCCTTCGAATGTGCTAGGATACTTCCTACAAGTTGCTTTCGATGACCATCCGATGTCCCTTCAAATGTCCCGCTTACATCCAACGAATGGAGCTACCTACTAACTAATGGTATGGCTAGCGCTATTCTAAAGGAATGAAGTACAACAAAACGACCAATTACGGTGGGTAAATAAGTCTCTTAGTTGCTTGCTCTATCACATACTTTTCACACCTCACACTTTTTCAAAGTTCAAACTCTTTTCAAAGCGAAACATTTCCGAACACTTTGTATACACTCCTACATGAGTCATTACAAAGTCAAAGCGAAATGCCTTTTCAAAACATTTTGTCAAACACACGAAAAGCAATTTTAAAAAGTTATCTAAGAGCAACTAAGAGCCCGTAGAATAAGCTGCGGATGGAAAGGGTGCTAATACCTTCCCTTTTCATAACCATTCTCCCGAACTCGTAATCTAACGAAGGTCTTTTACATTACTTTTACCTTCCCTTAATTGGATAAAAATAAAAGTCGGTGGCGACTCTTGCTATCCGCACATTTGGATACAAAAATCCTACAAAGTCAGTTCACCGTATCACAGAGCCAGAAGATCCGAATTCACGTTCGCATCCTCTAGCGCGTCACCTTTTAGCGCGAACAGGAAAAATGGCGACTCTGCTGGGGAGTACGCTGAAATTTTGATTTTCAAGAAAAAGAAAACGCGTTACTCTGCCCGAGAGCACCAAGCTTTTTTTTGTTTTCAAAAAGAAAAGAAAGGGGATAAGCTTTCATATTATGCATATGTCTGTTTTTCTTTTATTGTGTGTTTCGCGATTTCATCTGATGGAAAGAAATCCTAACCCGAATTTAAGAAACATTTTTAAGATCTAGGTGGAGGTATTAATCGTGAGAAGTTCAATGCTTACGGTTAATATCTCCGCTCGATGGAGGTTGTCTTGGGGTATTGTGTTTAGCAAGTAATTGCGAAGACAGTACTTTCGGGAACTTAAGAAGTCGATTGGGTAGAACACATAAACCATCCCGCCATTAGGATGTAGTGCGAGATTATTCGGTGTAAGCCTAGAGTAATTGTCATGCGAGACTACGATCAAAGAGTTTCTCTTGAAAATATTATTGGACCATCGAGTATTCAACAAATCCAATAATGTTTTGAAGAGGAGTGTTGAGCTCAGTACATCGATAGAACCCGTTTCACGATGAATAAGCCCTTAGAACTTAACCACGTTGATTCTTATCGTTGGCTTCATGCTCGTGACAACGCTGCGTGTGTGTAACTACTAACCATGTTTGCCGCATTCATGCATTCATTCATTCAAAAACAAAAAAAAAACTTCATTTTCTCTTTCCATTTCCAAAGAATTTAGAGATTTTTTATTTGTAAAATATTTTAGGTTAGAGTGATGGACGTCAGAGGAAGATTCACTAAGAGATACAGTTTTAGAATTCGACGTAGGAAAGTTGAAAGAGTTAGCATCCTTGGTAGAAGATCCTCGAATTTGACGCTATGGAACTCTTTTAACTCTTCCGAACGCTAACGTTGATGAGGACTTCTCAAAACTTTCGTTCGATTTCGATCGATCTATCGTTGTTTCACTTTTCCCGATTATCAGTTGATGCCTACTTTGGAAGAGTATGCACATATCCTAGGTATCTCGATGTCGGACAAAGTACCTTTCAATGGTTTGAAGCCATTCCTAAGTCACCGATCATTGCAACGATGACTCACTTAAAGAAATCGAGATAGACAAAACCTAACTACGGAGGAAAACTCTTAGGATGACTTCAAAGTTCCTAATGGAGAAGGCTCTCAAATTCTCGAAGGCGGTAGTATGGTAGCCTTTGAAGCTATTTTAGCTTTACTCCTCTATGGATTGGTGTTGTTTCCCAACGTCCCAAATTTCGTTGATATCAACGCCATAAGGATCTTTCGATTGGAAATCCGTTCCCTCGCTTGGTGACACGTCGTCTCTATTCATCATAGGAATCGTCAAGGAGATGGAACTATCGTGTGTTGTGTACCTCTGTTTTTCAAATGGATTGTCTCACACCTGCCTAAATCTCCTATCTTCCGCGAAAACAAAGACGAGTGGCATTGGTCCAGAAGACTCATGTCTCTTACAAACGACGATATCCATTGGTATACCTTGGCAGACAATGAGATGGAAATCATTGAGAGTTGTGGAGAATTTGCCAACGTACCTCTCATTGGAACGAAAGGAGGAATCAACTACAACCCATTCCTGGCGAGACGTCAACTCGGATACGCAAACTCTGGTAAACCTCTTGGATTTACAGTAGAAAGCTACTTCTACCATGAAGGAGAGGATTCCCAAGGATTGAAGGCTAGGATGATCAAAGCTTGGTATCACATCCGAAGGAAAGAAAAAGGGAAAGCAAATAATTGTGTAGCCATGGAAACCTACACTTCTTGGGTAAAGAAAAGAGCGAAGGAATTTCGAATGCCTTACGCTTATGAAGATCCCATGTTCTCAATTGCTTCCAAATCAACAAATTTTCCCGTCGAAGCCGTGGGAGAATACCAAGAAGCCTTGACCAAGATAAGGTTTGAGAAAGAAGCTTTGGAAAACAAATTCCTTAAGGCTAACCTTGAGAATGAAAAGCTCAAGAAGCAAGTCAAAGATCATGAAAAGACGCTCTACTTCCAGGATGAATGGCTCATGGAGAAAGATGAGAAGATTCGCCAGAAGGATAACGCAATCCAGAGATATGTCAAAGAAAGAAAAAGAAAGCTTAAGGAGATGACAACCAGCGATCCCGCTCCCAACGAGTGGAAGAGAGTCATCAGCAAGCTAAAAGCCGAGAAAGCTGAACTAAAGACTCACTATGGGAAGGAAATCCTGAAGTTGAAGCTGCATCAAGCCTTTGGATTGTCATCCGACGAAGACGTTTAATTAGTTCAATTTAGTTTGTAATTTTATCATTTATTTTATCATTTGTGTGAGCAATGCTCCAACAAAAAACAATTGTTGTAATCTTCTTCCATTTAATCAATAAAATTTGTGTTTTCCATCCAAATATTTGCCAGAAATATCTCTTTTAGCGTAAATTCTTTGGAAATTCCTTTTCTTTACAATCATATTCATGCATCATACTTTGCATTTAAGTCTATCATCTAGAGTCTCACTTTCCAGTTTTAAATTGTCTTTTCCAGATAGGAAAAATTTGTCAAGCTGTCGCGTCTTAGAGTTTCTCGACTGCGTCCGCAGCCAACTCAAACGTACGATACTAGATCAAAAAGAAGAAAAGTAATGGAGAACTTTGAGCAAGAGAACGTTGAACTTAGTAAGAATAACACTACAAGAAGAAGTGGAAAGACTCACATCCTTGGTCAACTCACTTACCACAGCAAAGTCAACAAGCAAGATCGAGCGGTCAAAACCAAGCGGAACAGAGGATACTACTACTCCAGGTTTAATTGTCGCGATCAATAGTTCACCTTTGCGGAGGGCTATCCATGGGGAATGCCTTTCAACTTGCATCGGAGTTCGCCAACCGACTTCTCAAACAACCCCGCTTGAAATACCTACTTTGCGAAAACATTCACTCCACAACGTGGAATAACTTTTCCACAAGTAACAATGTCGGTTTCTCAACCGATTATGTTAAGCTCAGCTTCCGTAGTGCACGCTACCACAGACGAAGAAGTTCACCACACTCCAGGAAATAACACGAACGCTCGTGGTTCAATGGAGAATCTCCAGGAACAACTCCTCAAAATGCAGCTTGAGATAAAAACAATTAGAGGGAAAGAATTGTTTGGAAAGAACGCCCAGGATCTGTGCTTAGTTCCTCGCGTAAAAATACCTGCAAAATTCAAAGTCCCTGACTTTGAAAAGTACAAAGGAAACTCCTGTCCGCAAAGTCATCTCACGATGTATGCCAGAAAAATGTCTACGTACAATGAGGATCATCAGTTGTTGATCCATTACTTCAAGACAGTCTCCTGGTGGTACATGGGTTTAAACGACGAATATCAAACATTCAACGACCTAGGCAAAGCCTTTATCCAAAGAATACAAATTTAACTTGGATATGGCTCCGATAGAGATCAACTCCGCTCCATGTCTCAAAAGGAAGAGAGACATTCAAGGAATATCTAACGATGGAGGGAAATTGCTGCCGTGTTGCAGGAAAAAGAGATGACTAAGGTATTCTTGAATACTCTAGGCTCATTCTACTATGAGCGAATGATCGCTAGCGCTCCCGGAGACTTCAACGAAATGGTAAGCATGGGAATGCGATTAGAAGAAGGAGTTCGAACAGGACGCCTAACCAAGGAAGTAGGATCTTATAGTGGTACAAAGAAGGTTGGAACAAGTTTCCCAAAGAAAAAAGAAAATGACGTAGGAATGGTATCCCGAGGGAAACCACGCAAAAATGTCATTCAACAACGACAGGTAGCTGCCATAGCACCCGTTGTCAACACAACTCCAAACACAAGAATTGCTCCAATTTCAACAAAATCAACAAACTCAACGCCTCGTCAGCGGTATAACAATCAAAACCGTGCGCCTCGGGTCACTGGTTCGACCCAATTCCCATGAGCGTACGAACTTTACCACGATAGAAAGGAATCTATGAAAGGTTACCACCTCGGTCCACGAAAACTACCATGGTGGTACAAACGGACGTATCTTGCCCTTTTCACCAAGGGCACCGGCCATGACCTTGAGCATTGTATAGCATTGAAGGCGTACAGATTGGTGAAGACTAATCTTCTTTCCTTGAAACACAAGTCCGAATGTGCAAGCCAATCCACTTCCGGTCATAGTGGACATTGATAAATCTAATGCTAAGGAATACGGTACCTTGTCACGACGTAAACTTAGTCGAGGAAACTTGGTGCATCTCCATGAAGCATACATAAAATGAGTACCTTCACTAAGCACAATTACGACTTGCTATATCGCTCCAAGAATATCCATGGATGTCCCACCATAAGAGCGGATATCCGATTTGTTAGACATTGGTGACCTACAATTTACGTAAATAGAGATGACCATGACGTAAATACAATAGGGCATTTTCCGCATGAGCTTTTAGTCTCAGATATCAACTCGGAAAATCCCGAAGTAAGCGTTGTGATCCCTTGTTTCAACATACCCGAGCATGTGGAGATCGCGTACAATGGTTCCAACATTCCAACATCTCCTTTGGTGATTTGCCCACACGGTCTGTTCGCATGCCTTCGAGCAATTCCTTACCGATACAATGCAACCACGATAGAAGATGGGAAGGAGAAACCCATGCCTACACTTCCACCAATGTCAATATAAAATCGGACGAGTGAAGTGGACAGTACACGCCCATTGCCACCAAAATCGCCTTGACTCTGTTGTTAAACAAAACCCGTTAACATATCTTACGAGAATCACGCAACGATTCCCATTGTTAACCCAGTACAAACATTGGTTCTACTAATGGAACCAACATCAACTCGACTTTGAAGAGATACTAAAACTAATCAAGAAGAGCGAATATCAGTCGTAGACCAATTAATGCATACTCCTTCAAAATTTCAATCATCTTTACTCCTCAACTCCTCACCGAGAAGCTTTGATGAGAGTACTAGACCGAGCTTATGTGGATCACGATGTGACTATGACCAATTTGGAGGATCATCTCCAACATAACGACTGCAATAATCGAGCTTTAGTGACGAAGAACTTAGGAAGAAGGAAAGATCACAACTTGGCCTTGCACATCTCGATGATTTGCGAGACAGATTCCCTATCCAATGTATTGGTGGATACAGGTTCATCATTAAACGTAATGCCAAAACGACGCCGCTCGTTTAGCTTACAAAGGGCCGATGAAGTTCAATGACATAATAGTAAGAGCTTTGACGGATCAAGGAAGTCAGTTATTGGGCAAGTTGATCTCCCGATGACGATTGGCCCGCACACTTTCCAAATTACCTTCCAAGTCATGGACGTACCAGCTGCATACAATTGTTTACTAGGAAGACCTTGGATCCACGATGGGAGCGGAACTACTCTCCATCGAAATTAAAATTCACGATAAATGGAAAGTTGGTGACCATCGCGGTGAACAAGCTTTGCTTGTAAGTCATCTATCCGATTACTCTTTCATCACAGCTAATGACATTGAATGGACGCATCTCCCAGAAAATCCGTTAGAAGATGAATCTACTAAAAACAGATCATCTATCTCTTACATAAAGAAGCGGCACAAATGGTGAAAGATGACAATACTCGAGGATGGGGACAAGTTATCAAACATCAAGAATGAAAAAGCGGACTTGGGTTCACATCCGTATTCTCCAAAGAAAAGCAGAAAGATGAAGCACTTTCCCCGATCAAGGAAGTATTTCATAGCGGAGGTTTCTTAAACCCTGTTCCACAAGAGGTTAATGTTGCAACCATTGAAGAGGATGAAGATGATCCATCTGAATCTGAAGAGTGGAGCACTTATTTGAATAGCCACAATATGTGTCTCAAGAGAAATCATATGCGTCGATCAATTCAAAGACATGTCCTGCTGACACATGAAAATCGCTAGTCCTGCAAGTTTGGGATACCTTGGGAGAACCAAGTGGCAAATTTGACTACATGGTGAAATACTGCGCGTAAAGCTCAAAAATCCGGATCGAAGATATAAAACCCACAGGATGGGGTGATGACTTTGAATACCCTAGTCAATCAGAAGAGGAATACTCGTCTTCTCAACCTAATCAACAAATCGAGATCCCAAACGAAGATCTTTGTTTCAACACGTCTGTGGATTTCACCAAGCGAGATCCTGGTTATCACTACATCAACATGATCACTGAAGATCAAGAGTATGACTTAGGATACGATGCGGAAAGCGTCGCCGACAACGAGTCTCTTCACTCGAAGGCGGAAGGAACATCCCGAGTATTCAACACAAAGATCAACAGGAAGTACAAATGCTATATCTCATACTTCCCGATCTGTTAATAAAGAAGATCGCTTTAGCACCAAAGGCAAAGGCCATCGTCCGAGTCTTCAAAGCACGCTCACCAAGAATCAAAGTTTACTCGAGGGTTAAACCAAGCGGAAAATTACGAGTACCTCGACTTCAAGGAATTCGTCACTATTGGAAACCGTTGAAGTCGGGACTAATGTTCATAGCTCTAAGTAGTTTATTTTTGCTTTTTGTTTTGAACTCTCGCCGCCCAAAGCGAAGAGATGTTTTATAGGGTTTAGCTTTTAAATAATTTCTGTCTTGTCCAAGGCGAATGAGTTTGTATTTTAGGGCCTGTTTCATAGTGTAAATCATGAATAAAGCAGCGTTTATTTTCATTTTACCCTTTTACGAAATGATAATCCTAAAAAATACAAATAAAAAAATCTTCAAAAAATTAATGCATACACAAAATTTTTTTTTAATTAATCAAACATAAATAAAAATTGCAGTTAACAAATGGACAAATCCATTGAAAAAATCACGACTTTGAAATTCACTGAAAAAGAAGTTGAAGAAGAGATCCGGATGAAATTTCTAGACTGCTAAGGCACGAGGAAAGGATCATTCACCTCATAAAGAACCTCTAGAAGCAATCAACTTGGGTTTCGAGGAAGATAGAAAGAAGTAAATATCGGAGCTTCACCAACAAGCAGTGTCAAAAGCAAATTGATAAATCTTCTCAAAGAATATGTTGATGTATTCGCCTGGTCCTACCAGGACATGCCAGGGTTAGATACCAGCATTGTGGAGCATCACTTGCCATTAAAACCAGAGTGCCCGCCAGTTAAGCAAAAGCTAAGGAGAGTTCACCCTGAAATGGCTGACAAAATCAGAAAAGAAGTTAAGAAGTAGCTCGACGCTGGTTTTCTCATCACTTCTGAATATCCTCAATGGTTAGCCAACATAGTGCCTGTCTCCAAAAAGGACGGAAAGGTCAGAATGTGTGTTGACTACCGGGACTTGAACAAAGCTAGTCCAAAAGACGACTTCCCACTACCGCATATTGACATGCTAGTGGATAGCACTGCAAAATTTAACGTCTTTTCCTTCATGGACGGTTTCTCTGGCTACAATCAGATCAGAATGGCTCCCGAAGACATAGAGAAGACAACTTTCATCACGCCATAGGGCACCTTTTGTTACAAGGTAATGCCATTTGGATTAAAAAATGCAGGCGCAACTTACCAAAGGGCAATGACTACTCTCTTTCATGATATGATGCACAAAGAGATCGAAGTCTACGTAGATGACATGATAGCAAAGTCTGATACAGAAGAAGAGCATATAGAATATCTCTTAAAGTCATTTCAATTAAGAAATTTCACTCACTTTGAATCTAACAAATGCACCTTGGGGTAAGATCTGGAAAACTCCTAGGTTTCATCGTCAGTCAAAGAGGTATTGAAGTTGACCCTGACAAAGTCAAAGCTATTCAAGAAATGCCTACGCCACATACGGAAAAGCAAGTAAGAGGATTTCTTGGACGGTTGAATTACATCTCATTTATCTCGGATGATCACACTGTGGGCCGATATTCAAGCTTCTCCGCAAAGATCAAAAGGTTGTGTGGACAGAAGATTGCCAAAAGGCATTCGACAGTATCAAGGAGTACCTGTCAGAACCACCAATACTGATCCCTCCAGTAGAAGGAAGACCTTTAATCTTGTACCTTACCGTACTAGAAGAGTCCATGGGCTGTGTACTTGGACAACAAGACGAAACCGGTAAGAAGGAGCATGCCATCTACTACTTGAGTAAGAAATTCACAGACTGTGAAACTCGTTTACTCCATGCTCGAGAAAACATGCTGCGCTTTGGTGTGGGCTTCGAAACGTCTCCGCCAGTACATGATCAATCACACGACTTGGTTAATCTCCAAAATGGATCCGATCAAGTACGTCTTTCAAAAGCCTGCCTTAACCGGGAGAATCGCTTGATGGCAGATGCTACTATCTGAATATGACATCCAATATCGCGCCCAGAAAGCAGTCAAAGGAAGCGTTCTCGCTGATCATTTGGCTTATCAGCCGCTCAATGAATCCCAATCTCTCAAATATGACTTCCCAGACGAGGATGTTATGTACTTGAAAATGAAAGATTGCGACGAACCTCTACACGGAGAAGGACCAGATCCAGAATCCAGATGGGGCCTAGTCTTTGATGGAGCAGTTAACGTTTTTGGCAATGGAATTGGGGCAGTCATCATCACTCCCGAGGGTTCTCATATCCGTTTTCATGATTGCTATTTGATTGCACCAACAACATAGCAGAATACGAAGCATGCATCATGGGTATCGAAGAAGCCATCGATTTGAGGATCAAGATCCTTGACATATGTGGAGACTCAGCCCTTGTGATCAATCAAATTAAAGACAAGTATGAAACTCATCATCTTGGTCTACTTCCTTACAGGGATTATGCGAGACGATTGTTGACTTTCTTCAACAAAGTAGCCGCATCATATCCCGAGATCAAAATCGAATGGCAGACGCCTTGGCTACTCTATCTTCCATGTTCAAAGTCAACGATTGGAATGATATGCCCAGAGACGCATCGCCTTGAAAGACCTGATATGTATTTGCAATGCGGCCGACGATAAACCGTGGTTTCACGACATCAAACGTTTCCTTCAAACACGAGAGTACCCACTTGGGGCATCGTACAAAGATAAGAAAACTCTGAGGAGGCTTTCTAGGAATTTCTTCCTAAACGAGGAGGTGTTGTACAAAAGAAACTTTGACATGGTTCTGCTCAGATGCGTCGACAGACAAGAAGCAGACACAATCATCCATGAAGTGCATGAAGGGTCCTTTGGAACCCATTAAAATGGGCATGCAATGTCCAGAAAAATCTTAAGAGCAGGATACTATTGGATAACGATGGAATCCGATTGCTGTCAACACGTCAAAAGATGTCACAAGTGCCAGATCTATGCAGATAAGATCCATGTGCCACCGACTCTACTCAACGTTCTCTCTTCTCCGTGGCCTTTCTCCATGTGGGGCATTGACATGATCGGGATGATCGAACCAAAAGCGTCCAACGGACATCGCTTCATTCTAGTAGCCATTGACTACTTCACCAAATGGGTCGAAGCAGCGTCTTACGCCAATGTTACCAGACAAGTGGTTGTGAGGTTCATCAAGAACAACCTCATTTGCCGGTATGGAATCCCAAGCAAGATCATTACAGACAATGGATCGAACTTGAACAACAAAATGATGACAGAACTGTGTGAGGAATTCAAGATTGAGCATCATAACTCGTCTCCTTACCGGCCAAAGATGAACGGCGCCGTTGAAGCAGCCAACAAGAACATCAAAAAGATTGTCCAGAAAATGGTCATCACTTACAAAGACTGGCACGAATGCTGCCATTTGCTCTGCATGGGTATCGTACTTCAGTACGCACTTCAACAGGGGCAACCCCTTTTTCTCTAGTATACGGCATGGAAGAAGTGCTCCCCGTAGAAGTTGAGATCCCATCAATGAGGGTTCTCATGGAAACAAAGCTATCTGAGGCCGAATGGTGTCAAAGCAGGTACGACCAACTGAACTTAATTGAAGAAAACGCCGACCGCTCGTGTCACGGACAACTATATCAAAGAAGAATGAAGAAAGCTTTCAAAAAGGTCGACCTCGTGAATTCCGAGAAGGTGACCTCGTGCTTAAAAAGATCTTTTCAACCGATTCTAGGGCAAATGGACTCCTAATTACGAAGGCCCATACATCGTCAAAAGAAGCTCGGCGGTGCTATGACTCACAACCATGGACGGTGATGAACTCCCGCTTCCTGTGAATGCTGATGCATCAAGAAATACTTTGTCTAAAAACAAAAGAACATTTCGGTAAGTCGAAAACCGAAAAGGCGGCTTAGGCAAAAAAGAGCGTCTCGATGGATTGAAAACCTGAAAAGGCGATCCAGGCAAAAATTAGAGACTATAAACAGAAATTATCCTGATAGATTGAAAACCTGAAAAGGCAATCTAGGCAAAAACAAGGATACAAAAATGACAAAGTAACTGCAGTCAGTCTGTATTTTGTCCATATGAAGAATTTTCCATCAACGGATCTTCAATCAACTCTTCTGAAGCAACAAGCACAGTTGGAATTCAAAGTTGTTAGGGATAGTAGTGGTTATTTGCTTTCAATGTAGCCTTTTCCCAATAAATTATCATTTCCAACTTTTGTAAACAGCTCATGGAATCACGCATTTGGCTGATTACCATTCCATCAATAAAACTTGAGCTTTGTGCCTTTTGTTTGCAATTCCTACTTTATTCTGTTTTGCAAAATAACGCTTTTTATTGTGAAAATCACTTTTTGAAACTAAAATGTTTTAAATGAATTTTTACTTCAAAATTTTGAAACAAAAGCAAAATTTTTCCTTTGAACTATGAACACAGAAAGAACTTCAACAGTTTCTCCACAAGTGTTCCAATCTCCGAAGGATAAAAAACAGCTGCTACAACAGTCTTCTCCTTAGTAGAAATCATCAAAGGACAGTATTCTTATTCCGAAAAAGAATCCCCAACCAAGTTGCCAATGGAGTGCCTTTCTCAGAAAGTTTAAAGCATGCAAATCAAATTCTTCATTAGTGAACGTCTGCACCATTGTTGCAACTTCCACCAAGTATTTGTTCGAACTGTGACGTGGTCCTTTTCCCAAATATTCCTTTAAGTGTCTTTGTCAAGTATTGTTAGCATGCATATAACATTCATGACATTCATACATAATAGCATCATTCATTGCATTTTTGCATTCCTAGAAATGTTTGCTCCCACATCACTGGTGTCAATCATACTTACTCATGTAAGTACAAGTATATCCCCAGTAGAGTATCTCTCCAAACAGAAAGGATACATTTTCCTTTTTTCCCGGGCAGAGTCCCAAAAATAGAGAAATACATTTTCTTCTCTCCACCACATTCCCCAGCTGAGATCATTCCTCATTGGGAATAATGTCTTGATTGACTTTTTTCTTTCCAGTTCATTCCTGGATAGAACCCTGTCTATAATCAACAAAGCAATAAGCAATAGCCTCATTGTCTGAGCCGCTTATCTTCATCCCTCAAACACTGTCATAAAAGTTTGTCCCCTCAACAAAGTCAAAATTGTGATTGTATGAGAAATTTCCCAGCAGTTGTTTTTCTGTCAAAAAGAAAACCTGTGTCTTCCGATCAAAATGCCCGCATCTTCTCAAAAAGAGAGATTCTCGGCAAGATTGTATCCAAGAAAATAAAAACTCATTTTGAGTTCTGTTTCCATTAACTGTCTGTTATTCACAAAGCTTGATACACGGCAAGTTCCTCAAAAAAAAAAGATTTACCTTGTTATAGTTATCACTTCGCTGATAATTGGTAACATCTTCAACACCCATTACCATACTATATCACAAGGCTGATAATTGGTAATATCTTTTTCATTTACCTTAAACATTGTCACGAGGCTGACAGAAGGTAATCTCTTTGTTTCCCAAAGTAAAACAAACATTCACATGTTTTGTGAATCATTCTTTCCCCAACAGGGACGTATTCACAAATTTTCCCCCTACCATGTCATTTCTTTGATATCATCTGGGTGAAACTTTTTTACAATCATTTTGCATCATCCGCATTTTTGTTATCTTAGGTCCAAAATTTGCGTATTCTGATATTTAAGTCTCTTTACACCTATCAAAACGAAGATATTCATCTTCATCTCTCAGGTTAAAGAAACTTAAATAGGGGCATCTGTCATACCCCAATTTTTGACCTAAGATACCACCTTACATTTGCATCATTGCATAACTAACAATTCAGATAGCATTAATCGGGTATATCATTCACAGGTCAAAATTAGGGTTTCATCAGATTTTCATCTGATTCAAGAGGCAACCAATTAGGGTTTGAGTTTTTCTCACCACATTTGATCTATCTTGATCAAATCATCAACCTCTGATCATCAGATACCCATTTCTCTCACAGATCAATCAAGGATCGGCCAATTAGGGTTTTGATCGGGCATGAGTTTTCTCTGACTTTTTGAGCAAGAAATGACTTTTTTGGATAGAGATTGGTCATTATATCTTAGATACAACATCTTGACCTAATCTCTGGATTCAAAACATCACAGAAGTTCACAGATTTCATCAGTCAATTTCTGAAACATCTGATGAATTTTCATCTGCACAGAAAAGTCAAACTTTGACTTTTGGTCAAATTTTTCAAAACAAAACTTTTTCCAACATCAAAATACTTCAAATGATCCATCATGATCATAAAAAATCAAAGAATTTGAAAAAGTCAACAAAAAGTCAAAAGTTTTTATACTTAGAAATTTTTCTAAGTGTTGAAATTTCTTATTTTTTCCAAACTTCATGCCATTTTTTCACCTAGTTCCATTTTGAATTGGAAAAAACGCAAAACATGAAAGTTGTAGTTTGTGAAACCAGCTTTCCAAAATGTCCAAGAACTCTCAAATCCATGGAGTCTAGCTACACTTTTGAAATTGAAACATAAGGCTCCATGAAACTTGATTTTCAAAGATCACAACTTCAAATTATAGGTCATTTTGTGTTTTCTTCATCTAGAAGCAATCTAACCATGCCAAATGAGTCATCAAACTGATAAATATTAGTTAGAGGTAATAATTGAGAGGATTGGATCAAATTGTAAAAATTGAGCACATGGTGAAAAAAGGAAGTTTCCTTTTTTGGCAAATGTCATTCTTGCCCTCTAAGCAATCCATGATTCACCAATTGGCTTGTACTTGTTGCCTAACAATTCAGAACCTCTTGCCTATAAAAGGATCACAAATCCAAGAGAAAATCACACCAAAGCATCACAAATCCATGCTTTCCTTCCATTTTCTCCAAATTCTCAAATCATAGTTCAATTTGCCAAACATTGCAATTTTTAAATTTAGCAAGAACTGTGATAAACTTTGGTGTCTAATACATCTTATAATCAATATGGAACATGTTTGAGTCATAAAATCTACACAAGAATCACTGAAAATCAGAATTGCATTTTCCATTTTCAAACTTGTACAAACTGCCTTATCAATCGAATTCATGGCTAGGCTGGATTACTTTGAGTTCTGATCATCCTAACACGATCCATATACATCATAGAGGTGATTCAGATCAAGAACAACAAACTGTAACAGCTCTAACACGATTTCCAGTTTTATTTTGAACTGACTGTAGGTTGACTTGGTTGGGAAGATTGGAGCAAGTTCAAAGCAGGCCAATCATACACATAGCTTCCAGACATGCCGATGATGGTGTAGCAATCCTCAAACAAGTTCTGGAAACGCGTTTTGAGCTTCTTCGATTCTCACTTTTCCAGGTTAGAACATGAACTGTGATATCATAATTCCTTGCATCAATTGAAAAAAACTCACGGCCATTTTCTTTCTGCACCTCTAACGATCAATAACCCTAAAAAAAATCCAAGAATCATCAACCACACGTCATTTAATTTGAAATCTTAATTCTAGGGTTCATCACGATTCCCAGAAATCAAAACATGTTAGGCTAAATATAAATGAAATTAACAACCACCTTCGTGTTCGTGATGAAAAACCGAGTAACTTTGATGTTTACTTCATTGAATTTCGTTGAGAAACGAAGATTTTGGATTGAATTTGGATTTCTGAAAATCAAAACCACGAAGAACAGCTTCGCGCGTGTTCTTTATTTTCAAATGTTTGAAATTTCCAATCTCATATCAACGCGTGTCATTGTCCACAAAACACAGAAACGCGTTTGGTCTAGTGGTTGCTTGCTTGCTCTTAGTTCTCTTTGCCACGCGTCCCACCCAATGGTCATGGGTTCAATCCCTCACAAGACCATTCTTTTTTATAACTTTACCATTTTTTTCATGTTTTTTCATCAAACTTTCACAATTTTTTTGACCAATCAAAACTTCTCATTTTGAGATGATTTTTTAAACACTTGTCAATAAATACATCTATTTTATAATAATGCAAAAAATTTTAGAAAAAAACTTTCATCTGATTAAATTTTAATCGAGCCGAAAACGACGTTCTGAACACTTTTTCAAACCTCCTTAAAAGGTGAATTTTTCAAGTCTTCGACTTCCGATTTTTTTCAAAACTTTTCATAAATAAACCTCACATTTCAAAACATTTTCAAATCATTTTTCAAAACATTTCATCAAAAACTTGCATCTTTTTACCACGATCGATCCGATTTAAACGATAAAATCAAATTCATTTTTTTTCCTCGAATTTCTCAATCGATCATGGGCCACCCTTATGGTGTAAGTCCCAATCCTTTATGTACATACTTAGTTTTACTTGTACATACTCAAATCATCATTGTCAATATTCAAACATAAACAAATTTTTTTCGTTTGTTTTCATTCGTTTGTTTATACACCGATGCCATTGGTATTGAAAAGAGCATTATTCCCTGTGAAACTGCTTTCAAACCAATGGGCCTCCTTACGGTGTAAGTCCCATAACATTCTTTTATGTACATAATATTTCTTTGTACATATCAAACTTTCTTCAAAAACACATACAATTTTCATCTGTACATAATACAGATACTTTTTATACTCGAGTACAGACAAACTTTGATCGTTTGTTTTCACTTCACTTGTGTATACTCAAACCAACATCCTTTATGTACAAACAAAACATTCCTTGTACATATCAATTTCTTTTCATACAAACTTTTATCTGTACATAACACAGATACTCTTTTTTTGAAAATACTCAAACACAGATAAACTTCGATCATTCGTTTCTGTTTCATCTGTACACTTTACACTGAATACCATTGGTATTGAAAGGAGCATTATTCCCTGTGAAACTGATTTCGAACCAATGGGCCTCCCTTACGGTGTAACTCCCAACCCTCCTATGTACATCCATCTTTTTCTGTACATAAAAACTCGTTCGTGTACATATTTACTTCTTTGTACACAGTTCAAACTTGTAAATAACCAAGTTACGCTCGTTTTAAACGTTCGTTTCACAGACACTTGTTTATATTTCCTTCATAAACTCCTGCAAATAAACATCATGCATTGTTTATATTTCCTTCATAAACTCCTTTGAATAGATATCACACACACACACACACACTTGTTTATACAACTGTCTAACATAACAATTAGCTTAACCAATAGGTTCCCCACAGTTGTAGCCTCCGCTTGGGCTTTATACAAGACAATCCATCCCCAGCATGGGTCAGCCTCCTTTTAGGCTTCAGATAAGAAAACTCTCCCCACAGAGTTTAGCCTCCGCTTAGGCTTCATATAAGACAGAACTCCCCCTGTTGAGTTAGCCTCCTCTTGGGATTCGTTCAAAAGAACTCCTCATTGAGTTTAGCCTTCTCTTGGGCATCATACAATGAAAGAGATAGGAAATCTCTTAACAACCTCCTATTGGGCTTCCAATACAAAGAATCACCCGCGCTAAGATAGAACCCTGAAAGGATGGTTTCTCGGTGAAATCACTTTCAAAATCCCCAGAGAGTAAAACTTCCCGGTGAAATTGCTCTTATTCCAAAAGGATGGTTTCTCGGTGAAATCCCTTTTAACACAAAGCCAACCATACCCTATAGCTTCCTCTTGAGCTTCATACAAGGATCCTTGATGACCCTCGGAATGCCTCCTCTTGGGCTAACAATACAAGGACCCACGGGCTTCTTAAAAGCATCCCTTTAATCCAATCAATTTCTCCTCGAGAGTTAGACATCTATCATCTCTATGGAAGAAGTATCTCATCTATCACATCACATACAGTCAAAAAAACTTTTCAAAACTTTTCAAACTCTTTTCAAACAAAAACATCTCTTAATTGTAAGTGGTAACGCTTGTACACTCAAGCAAAACACCCAATGCTTACAGTTAAAAGATTCAATCATCTTTTTCAAACATCTTTCTTAAACATGTAAGTGGTAACGCTTGTAAACTCAAGCAAAACACCTAATACTTACGACGAAAGATTTTTATCAATCAAATAACTTTTCAAAAATGTATGTGATGAAATAGATTAGATACATTTTTCATTAAGATGACATTTGTTCTCTTACTAACATCCGTTGCTTTCCACTAGCATAAGTGGGAACTACGATTGCTCTGACTTTCTCAACATCCTTTTGAGAATACGTAGGCACAAGGTCTCATCCTTGCCGAGCAAATTTCTTTCTCCCTCAGACCAAACAAACCATAGAACCCTGTAGATCCGAGCTACAAATGCTCTAATTCCCACTAGGGGATATGTATGCAGAAGATCCACAGATCTTTGCGAGCACAATAATAACAAACACTAGAATCCCACATAATCTACTGTTTCTTAAAATCCAAAGGAGAAACTTTCTCAATCATAGAAATAGCAATTAAAACACACAAACATATCAAACATATTCATATATAAAGCTGTAGATAACTACATATATTTAGGGTGCTCCATCTATTCCCTTTATATAACAATCCCCCTTACTCAGAATCTCCCCAATGCGTTGCGTCTAGTTTGCGCTAGTCGTTACGCATACCAATATCAATTGAGGGTATTTCGCTTTCCCTTTTCATAATCATTAAATCATCTTTCTTGTGTTGAAAATAATAAAGCTTGATGCTCGCGGCATCTTTATAAACAAATCAAAAGATTAAATCGTTTCGAGCCAGAAGATCCGAATTCACGTTCGCATCCTCTAGCGCGTCACCTTTTAGCGCGAACAGTAAGATTATTTCTTTTCTTTTTTTTTTTTATAAAAAATGTTACATTGTTTACCCAGAATATTACATGGTTTACACAATAATAAAACAAAAACAAAAATAAAATTCCTTAGAGATCAAGATAAAAATCAAATTTCCTGAAAACCTAGATTTTAGATCTTCAAATCATTAAATCTCAGGGTAGATCAAATGTTAGATATGGCTTGCAATTGTTTATGATGAAAAAATTATAAGATAATCAAATCCAATATTGAAATAAATAATTTTTGGTTAAAATAAATATTTAAGAAAAATAACCTTAAACCCTTATAAGAAAATTGAGTTACATTATCTTCTTATTTTAACTATCACCTTGGTTATTACAAAAATCGAGGTGAAAAACAATATTTTTTGAAATTATATTGTTTATATGGAATATTAAAATAAATTTTTTACAACAAATCTTTACTCTTATTAATGAATATCTTCGTTGATATCTATTTTCTGATCAATTAAGCTCCATTCTTTGTGTAACTTAAAGTAAGATTAATTTTCCGCACTTCTAATCTATCAAATAAGGAAAAAAAATACAATAACAACAACATCAACACCATTATATGAGGTAGATTGCAAGTATGGAAAAAATGTTTTGTGCTAGAGAGAAGAACATTGAGGATTTTTCTGTATTGCAATCCATTCCAAAGAATGATGCATGCGAGTTTAGGGAAGCTTCATATAAGTAAGGATTAACGTAAGATTTGTTTAACAAATGCTTTTATAGTGAAATCTGATTATTGGATTCCTCAATTATATAGAAAACCTGAAGGTTTGAATTATTTAGTTTACACTTATAAACAAATAAAAACATAAATTGCCAAAGTTGGGATTCGAAATGTGTCCTGATTTGTTTTCCCCCTCGGTTTTATCAATGCCCGAGGGAACATGTTGTTTTTATTTTAATAAAAAATAAAATATGGCGCACCTTGACATAATACCTCATTTTTATCTCACTTAGGTGAAAGCTTCATCATAAATGTATTATTTGTAGTAGTGTGAGATGAATCATAAGATGAATTCTGATTCAGAGGATGATGAAGTAGATGCTACGACTTTTAAAGAGTTGGCTGGCTCATTGAGATATTTGTGTAACACCAGCATACCTAATACAAAGTGTCAGATGTGCGTTCCTCTTTTTCTACTTTTGACACAAGCATGGAAGAAACAAGTATCCGTATAGTCTATTTTGAGCCATTTAATTTTAGACTTTTGAAACATTTGAGTTTTTATTTTAAGTCTGTACAATGATCAAAGGTTAGAAGAGGATCTAGTCCTAGCAATAATCTCATCCGGTTAAAGGGCTCATTGATCAACTAAAGAATCTAACACCCTACTTTTCTCCCTAAGAGTCTCAATACTCAGATCCATGTTCTCGAAGACCACCTTACTTTAGGATTTGAGAATGCCTTTTCAACATATTAAGTTTTTCTTTAATGGAAAAAGTCTTTCAATCAAGAGAGGGAGAAATTTTCCAATTATTCAGAACAACTTCAAGAAAATCATTATAATTGAGTTAATGCTTATTAAACCTAATATATTTGGGGTCCATAGTTAGTTAAAATAACGAAGGATAACTTAGCGAGGGTTGAAAACATCTATAAGAATCACCCATTGAATAATCTAACCTCACATATTTCACAACACGTCTAATACAAGGATCATATAAAACACGAGGTATATGAATCATCATACATATATATTATACATTGTTCAACATTCAATTTTTCATCTAATATTAAACTCTTACTTGCATTTGAAATACAAATATAAAAGAAAAATGTTTCTACTTTTGCTAAAATAAGTTCACTTAATTGATAAAGAAAGGTTGAATTCAAATAATTTAAATAATACTTAGAATGAATAAGTAATCAAGTTGAATTTCATGTTCAACAAATATATATAGACAATAAATAATACTCTCTTCGTTTCAAAACGAGTGTCGTTTTAGAGTAAAAAATTTATTTTAAAATGAATGTTATTCTCACTTTTCAATGCACTAATGATAACTATTTTTCCAAATATGTCCTATAATTACTACTTTGTATACTACTTTCAATACATTAGTCTAATTTAGTAAAAGTGCAATGTCACATGACAATATGATTACATTCTTTAATCTGTGTGCAAAAATCTTAAACGAAAATCACTCTAGGGAGTACTTGGAATGAATAAGTAATCAAATTGAATTTTAAGTTCAACAAATATATATAGACAATAAAGATTCGCTTTTGAGGCAAAGAAAAAGAGTGGTGGAATGGGAAAGTCCTAGGATCTGGTGTTGAAAGAAATGTGAAATGAGAAGAATGGTTTAAGGCGTGGGGGAATATGTTTGGGTAGTGGCATGCTACAAATCATGAGTGTAAGAGATAAAAGAGTCTTTTCCACTTCCCAAAAACAAGCTTGAAAGAAAGGAATTGAAGAAAGAATATAAGTATAGTCCTAGAAAGAATGACATTTAGAAAACAAAAGTGGTGTTGTAGTAATTAGCAAAACCCAAGGAGAGTGTCTCCCATTGCAGAATCAAGGCAGGGCCCTCTTTGGCGCCGGTGTCCCCGCGCGCTTTTTATTCATTGTTGTTTCTTGTGTGTCTCTCTTGTGTCTTTGAGTGATGAAATAACCAACTCTACACGTTTAGAAACTTCTTTCAAGACTCAACAAAATCCTTCACTGACATTCTGCAACATGTTTCCCAATCTCTATATCTTTCTCTTCCCACCAACACACTTTGACCAAATCACCTTTATTTTCTCTCATTTTTATTCTTATTGACACACATGCATGTAAGTGTTTTCATTATTCTATGTCGACATTGCTAAAAGTGTGATATTTGTAATTTTGTAATTTTAAAATGAATAAAGTGATTGAATGAAAAGTTATTTTTAATGACTAATGTAATAAGAATATATAATTAAGAGTAAAATCATCAAGTGCCAAACAAAGATCAAGTCAATTCTAATCTTAGACCTAGTCCACACTAGTAGAGAAACAACATTAAAATTATTGATATCATACCTTATTTATTAAAATAAGATATAAAAGTTATATTCAATGACAATTTTGTAATTAAAATAAAAAATTTAGTTTTAATATTAATATTTAACATCAAATTTTTAGAAAAACAAGTGTCTAATATATGTTACTTTAAAACATATAAATTTGTTTAACATAAGTTACTTGATTTTCAGAAAAATGAATATAAAAGAAAAATAATAAAACAATGTATGAAAATATATAAATCAATACCTGATATCATAAAAAATAAATGTGATTACAAAATGAATCTTTATATCTAATTTGAAAAGATTAAATATATTCCTAAAGCAATAAAGAGAATCAAATTACATTAAAAAACTATACAGAAAATTACATAGTTGTTTAGTCTTTGATTTAATTGTATTTTAATGACTATTAAATGACAATCAAAACTCTTATTAAAGATGTTTCATTCCAACTTTTTGTAATAAAAATATGACTATTTTAAATATTTCTTTAAAAAACAATGAAATTCTTAATTAATTCTAAAAACAAAATATACCTAATAAAAAATAGTTTTTTTTTTTTATATTTATAACCAAATCATAGTTTTCTAATATTTTTTTAAATTAAATTTTATTCTTTTCACCTAAAGTAAATAATGAATCACGATTAGAATTTTTTTGAAAATTAACATTTCTCAAGAAAAAATGCTTCATATTTTTAAACAAATGTGATTTTTTCCTTCAAATTATATTAACTTAAAATAAAAATTAAAACTTAATTTATCAAAAGTGAAAGAAGAAGACTAAATTTATATGGTAATTAATAAAAACACAAAATTTACAAGTTTTTAATAAATAACAAATCTCTATTAAAAATAAATAAATAAAAAGTTAAATAATGAAAAATGCGTACATAATAATTATGTTGTATTAAAATTCATTTTATATTATTTTTTGGTTATCTTATTCAAAAATAAATTATTATACACTCTTTACTATTTATTCAATTTTTTTATACATGTTTTGAATATCATTTCATACTATTGTTTAAAAAGTATTAGTTTCATTATTTATTTTAAGTGAATATAATAGAACATAATTTAAAGAAGGTTTAAAAAATTTGAAACTATTTTTTTTATTAAGAATATGCTTTTTTATGAAATATTTATTACTATAATTTATTATTTATCTTAATCAAATATAAGAGAAATCAATTTAAAAAAGAAAAAAAAAAGAAGATATTTGAGTAATTTGATATCTCTCTCCCGCCTTCTCATTATATATACATGACATTAGTAAAAAGTAAATGTCATAGAAAAATTAATATTTGTATCTGATTTGGGAAAATTTTACCATATACCCCTACCTTTATTCTGATACCCCACAATTTTGACACTTGGACGAAATTGCCCCTGTATAAATATTAGTTACCAAATTTTTTTTCACTTTTACCATTTTAACTTCAGAAAACTAAGAGAGAAAGATAAATTTTTGACAAACCGAGAACCTGACATACCTAAATCCGGTTCCCACTTTGCACTCCGGAAGACCCAAGAGTAAGTCATCCGGTTTGAATTTTTGAAAATTTTAACACTCCGGATAACCTGGGTAGTGGGTTATCCGGTTTGAGATTTTGGAACATTTACACACCGGATAACCTGGGTAGTGGGTTATCCGGTTTGAAAGTTTGGAAGTTTTACACACCGGATAACCTTGGTAGTGGGTTATCCGGTTTGAAATTTTGGAAGTTTTACACACCGGATAACCTGGGTAGTGGGTTATCCGGTTTGAAATTTTGTGCTCCGGATTTCACCTCCCATGGTTATCCGGATTGGTTCTGCATATTTTGTAAAAATTTTCCGTTTTTTGACTTTTTTTTTTTGGTTCGCAGACGAGGAGCAGATGGCAATATTTTACGCAGAAGAGGAGATGAGCGACGACGTGTCCGTGAAGCAGAATATGCAGAGGGACATCAGGCACCTGCAGGGGATCAGGTGTATCCACCTTTTCCAGGAGGACCCACCGATACTTCTCTTCTTATCAGATATGATGGTCACGTTGCTCGTCATCTTTGGTTTGGCGAGGTAAGTTTATATTTATCATTTTATTTTGAATAATTGTTATTTGTTAAAATTTATATATTTTATAACATGTTTGGTATAAATAATTTTCAGGAGAGACATCCCAAGAAGGAGTTAAAGGTTGCTGCACATGGCAGCAAATTGATAGGTTGGGTTCCGCATATGCTACCTCCTATTATAGAGCATTGGTTGAGGAATTCTGGTCTATCATCTCTTCAAAGAACCAGTTTGTCGAGGATTGATCAACATCTGGTATCAGCATTTGTTGAGCGATGGCATCCTGAAACATCGTCATTTCACATGCCATTTGGTGAAATGACTATTACTTTGGATGATGTTTCATGTCTTCTTCACGTGCCTATTAGGGTGAGTTGGTGACCCGCAGAAGGTTTATCGATAATGACGCCATTAGATTAGCGATCGATCTTATGGGAGTTTCATGGAGGAGATTGTTGAGGAGGTCCAATTGAGAGGTCCTTACTACGATGGATTGGTTAAAGGATATATTTGAGCGTCGGGCCAACAGTTTGATTGTCTGCCGAGCATACATGATGGTGTTATTGGGTTGCACCATTCGACCGATAAGACCTTTACTCGGTAGAGGCAAAATATCTATCACTATTTAGGGATTTGGAGGGATGTGGTAGATATTGTTGGGAGCCTTGGTTAATCTTTACCGCTATTTAGGTGATGCTTCCTTCTATTCCGCAAATTGGGTGGATATGCCTCTATTATGTATAAAATATATATATATTTTTTTATCTTTAGTTTTATATATATATATATATATATATATATATATATATATATATATATATATATATATATATATATATATATATAAAATTATTTTTTATCTTTAATTATTTATGAATGTTATTTATATTATGTACTTGGATCCACAGTATTTTCCTCTATTGGGAAAAGAGGTCTATCCGTATTTGCGGTGTAGGCGTCCACTCCGAGGCGATGAAGTGGTGTTATAGGCAATCGACTACAAAGGTCGAAAGATAGGAGCGAGTTAGATGCATTGACCGGATGATGTCATTTGGCCCTTTGACGATCACCGACACATATGTCCATTTGATGATATATGTCTATACAAGGGTGGTCTCAAATGGTATGGTACAGTAATGCTATATCTACCCGACAGATGTTTGCGTCAGTTTGGGTACAAACAATACATACCCCACCATCCTCCTGCTATTGAGTCTCTTGATGTGGACATAGACTGGCTAAGCTATGGTCAGGGGGTTTTGGATGTCATTCGGGATGTGCTTTTTGCTGTTCGACCCTATGATGTAGTTGATGAGTATATGGGTTGGTATTATATGGTGTCACATCCTCGATTGGTAGCACCAAAATGAGAGAGAGATCCTGTATGCTGAGGGACGACCAGAAGACGAGAGGTTAGCCTATATATCAGGTGAGCTTCATCGCTACTTGCAGCGTCACGGTGCAAATGAGGAGGACGATGAGTTCATTGAGATCTTTCGATCCTTACGTGTAGCTCGTATGGACCACTACCTCGTGGAGGGCCGATACCTTACCCATCTCCATGATTTGCCTTGTTTATTATTTTTAGACCTATTTTGTATTTTGTGACATGTATTATCCTACGATTTACGTATTTACTGACTTATCTATATTGCTTTGTGCACTCTTTTAATATTTCTACTTTCCACAATCCTAAATATAAAATGAAAATAAGATCTAAAAATAACATGAAAGATATATGTCAATGAATCCAAAATCTAGCATGAAAGTCATATGTCAAATGAATATAAAACAAAACAATGACATCCGAATCCAAAATCTAGCGTGAAATAAAATGTCAAATGAATACAAAATAAAACTAAACATAACAATTATAGTTTAATAATACGTGGCCCTACTACGGTGTAAGACGCCAATGTTGTAGTCGTCCGCCAAATCCTATCATCCAAGAAGTCGCCTTGCGGAATTGTTTCCAAGCCCAGTGACGGTGGTAACGGAAATCCTTCGTTCATGTTTACCTGGTTATAAGTAATTGAACAAATAAGTTTATGCGTAATATAACAAATAAGTAAAATAAGTATATATGTAACTTAAAAAATAAGTATAAGCGTAATTTAAAAAATAATTACCTGTACCCAATGATTTCCATCTACAAATCCAATGTGGTACAATCACACATTAGGTGAATGTGAAGTCTTCATAGGAAAGAACGTTAGAGAAGGAAAACCCAAAGAGACAACAATGACATTATACCGATTAGCTATTACATAAGCCATTTCAGGTAATGTCATCCATTTCTCTAGTGGTTGAGGACCTAACTTTGATATCATCAACGAATCTCTCACTATCGAAAAACGAGGTCCAAATAACTTTTCATACAGCTCTCTTCTAGGACCTTTAAGTTCATTATCCAAATCACGACGAACAATTGACCATCCATCCGATCCATAACCATGAAACAATGCAATGACTCTAAATCCACAATTTCCATCCTTCATCACATCAACAATGTCATCAATAAATGGTCTGATATATGCTGGAAATTGTGTAATGTAATTACTACATGGTTTTTTCTCAGAGGTTTGGGATAACTGTGAACATACCCTCTTTGAAGACTTTTGGGAGTTCGAGTGCGCTCGATCAACATACTCGTGATATGAAGGATCACGATAAACATCATATCCATGTGTCTCTTCCCATTCTTCTTCACTCCTCCTTGGTTTTATTTTTCAGCGGTGCCAACATTTTTGATGTAGTGGGATAAGCAATTTCACACACCCTACTCTTTAATGCTCTTTTCCCGACAACATCTGCTGCCCTGTACTTTTTCCAAATTTCCTCAATTGCATGGGTCATGTCCAACTCTGATCCATCATCCGCATCCACCTCTTGTTTGCCTTCCATACTTAGCTTTCTCCAATGAATGTGAATAGCCTCAATTGGTATTGGATCACCACTCTGTATATCTCCTAACTCACAAGCACAAGGTAACCCATACACTTTTCTATGAGTACACCCGCATTTTGGGTGTCTGTATCAACAATATCAACCTCACCCACTCTTCAAAGAATATGCCTCAAAGCGACTCTAGATACAGATCCACGCAAATTTCCATAAAATGGGCTAGTGTGTGCATGTTCAACTTCATAAAACTCTTTCGAAATGAAGCTCTAATGTTTCCCAATTGTATCTTAAGATTGCCATTCATAGCCTCCCAAAGATTTGCACATATCACCTAAACTATTCTCCAACATTTGCTTCAATTTCCAATGTGCGGATTCAACCCTTTAAATAAATTAAAAAACAAGTAAGTCGACAATAAAATTAATATAAAAAAACATTGACTAAAATCAAGATATATTAACATATGCATACCTATTGGTCGTGGTGTTTCCCAAATGCAACACTTGATTAGTCCATGCTTCGACGAATCTATGTCTATGCGGAGACAACCATGTATCTTTCACATAATCAATAAATGTTGTAAAGTCGACACATGCATGCTCAAGTTGTTGCAACCGTTGTTGATACTCCACCTCATCACTAGCCCTTACAAGTTCATACCACATTTTCTCTATCGACTCCCGCATGTCATCCACAACATATTCCTTACACTTCGCTTTCACATTTTTGTTGATGTGAAATCGACAAAGCAAATTGGTTGTTTTGGGAAATACTGTTTCAATTGCTTTCATCAAGGCAAGATCTCTATCACTCAACACCACTTGTGGCCAAAAATCGTCCTTAGTAAATAACTGTTTCAACTTATCCAAAACCCAACAAAATTTTCACCGCCCGATTCCATATATGCAAATGCAACAAATGTCAACTCGATGGATGTCACACCAACTATTTCAAACAGAGGTTGTCTATACTTATTTGTCTTGTATGTGCTATCCATAATCAACACAACAGAAACATATTCAACAACTTCATCGATTCGATGAGCCGGAAAATATCCTCACAACTTCGAATCATCTTTTTTTCGCTCCAAGATACATAATCGATTCTTCTACCACTTAAACAAATGTTGCATTTGTTCTAGGCCCCTTATATCTTTCTATTTTACTCTTGTGCTTGTATATTTGCGTGATCCGAGTGACATTTTCTGGATCTTGCTCCTTCAATGACAAAAGTATGTGTCTTGGTGGAACATGACGTTTTGTCAAATCAACAATATGTTGTTGTTGTTCTGCATTAAGTCGACTTACAAACGGATGCCCTGCAAATGTATCGTAACCCATGATTGTGAACTCCACATTTTACATCAATCTTCCATCCGGAACCATCTTTTGACGGTGTGGATCTAATTTTGAACGGACAACCACATTTCTTACTAGCACTCTGTGTTTCACTTTCTCCTTCTTTGTATTTTCCACCTTTATCACAACCAAATATTACTTTATCACTTCTCCCTCTCTTGCCTGTTTTGGTATCTGAACGTGTTATTATAACGGTCACTTTATTCCTGATTCCAATCTCCTTAACCCATCTTATTACCTCTTCTCTTGTGGCAAAACGTTCTGCAGAAGTAAACAGATCAGTGGTATCTACGCATGTCTGAGGAATAACACCTGTTAAAAAAAAATTTTAAAATTTTTTTTAAAAATTAAAAAAATTAAAAAAAACAATTAAAAAATAAAAAAAAGAAAATAAAACGAACCGGATAATCGAACCACAAGTTATCCGTTTAAAAATACACCGGATTACCCACTAACAAGGTTTTCCGTTTGTTATTTTGGGAACCGGATTACTCAAGCCTGGTTTTCCGGTTTGGAAATCGTTCGGATGTAGCTAGCACATGTTATCCGGTTCGTAAAATACATACCGGATTTGGCCATTCGGTTATCCGGTTTGTTAAATTTCTCCTCCTTTTTCCGACGCTCTAAAAAGTAAAATAAATATAAAATTCATATAAAAATAAAAAAAAATAAAAAGGGTAAAATTGGAATATTGAAAAATGCGTAGGGGTATGGGGATAACTGTAGGGGTATAGGGTAAAATTTTCCTGATTTGGACTTCTCATTATATATACATGATATTAGTAAAAAATAAATGTCATAGAAAAATTAATATTTGTATCTGATTTGGACTTCTCATTATATATACATGATATTAGTAAAAAATAAATATCATAGAAAAATTAATATTTGTATCTGATTTGGAAAAATAAATATATATTCCTAAAACAACCAAGAGAATCCTGCAAATAAATATAATAGCAAAATTTTATAAATGAATAATTAAAATTGGCGCTGAAAATTCCGGCTTCTTTACAAAATTTAGGATTTTGAAATATGTGCACTTCTGAAAAACTTAAGACCTTATGACATAAAATCCTCATTCTATCATATTAGGGTTTACTTGTATATTTTCTCAATCCGTCTCTCAATCAAACTTGGAAAATCCACTTCAATCTTTCTTCAAATTAAAATTATTGATTAGTTTCACTATCAATTAAGAATATATATCTCTTTTGTTTGCAACTCATGCCTCCGTATCAAGATTATTGTAATACAAACTCACTATTTCAAGCACTCTCCTAATGTATTTTTTTTATTAGGGCTGTGAGAGGTTATAATATCCCGAGAGGTCAGATTATGAATAAAACCTAATTTTATATCTATATCAAGGTAAGTCAATTGTCTTAAACTTATTGATATTTCATATAAATTATATATATAACTGATTATGTGTTTTTTTATTCAATTACTTTGTAGGCACATCAACAATACGAAAGATGGGTTTGTGGTTATCATGTAATGAAAAATATATTTTACATTATCTAGATGGATATATTGCAAGAATTACACGAGGTAATAATAAAATATTTCAATATTTAATATGTAAATCATATCACTTCATATTTTAACATGCTCTCGTTTAATTTATTTTATTGTTTTCATTTGTAGATATATGAAAATCCATCGTCATATGACAAAGATGTTATTGATAATATTCAACAACTTTGAACACAATTATTTTTGCAGATAGTTGAAGAACAAGATCAACTTGAAGAGAAAGAAACAAGGAGTTAGATAAAAAAAGTTTTATTAGAATTAATAATGACTTATTAATTAACATTGTTTTTTAATATAATTTTTTTCTTGAATTTAGATTTACACTCTTTGGTATAATTTGTTAAATTTAAATTTGGTGAGTTTGATGTTCCTCGATTGAAACAATAATAAATTTTTTGGCATATATGACCTAAACTTGATTTAAGATTAAACAGTTATGCTATATATTTCCCCATCCAATTTAGAGAATAATATTTGTTGATGTTTCATTTAAAATCAAACCGCACTCGATGTCATTTATAACACTAAATTTAATAAAGAATGATGTGATACATACGCTATACAAACATTATCTAAAAAAGTTTATACATTCAATTTAAGAGAAAAAAAACAGGTATGAAAGGTCTGTTTCTAACCAAATAACACTTTATTAAAATTTTAACACATATTTTTTTTGGAAAAGTTAGTGTCATAAGTTGGTTTCTAATCAAGCAATTCTCCATTATACTTTAACACCGATTTTTGGAAAAAATAGGTACAATATATAAGTGTTTAAAACTTTTTGAAAAAGAAAAAAGGTGTTGAATGTTAGTTTTAATACCTAAATATAACACTTATAACACCACTTTATCATCAGTGTTAAATCGATTTATTATACCTTTTTAAAAACCAATATGGAAAATTATACTTACAATACCAGTAGCAACAACACCCAAGAAAATCAGGTATTAAATCTCAAAAAAGTTGGTGTTAAATCTCTTATCTACACTAGTGCCATAAGGATTTATGCAGCTCAAATAATAAAGAAAGATGACTTAAAAAACTAAGTCTCAATTTATTAACCTTAAAATTCTATAGAAATTTTATTCAGATGAAGTTCTCATGAAAATACAAATACCTTAGAGGAGTGCCAATTATTCTAAATAAGACGCAAGAGAAAATCGACTTTTTTCAGAGAATTTTTCTCTTGATGACACAATATGCCAATTTAACCGAATATGCATCATCTTTGTCATGACGCCACCACCACTAGTTCTCTTCATAAGAAAGAGTAACGTGTTAAGTGACTAAATAAATTATTCAATAGCTTTTGCTCCTAACAAATAACCCCTTTTTTCATCTGATGTACCAAATCTAAACCTCATTTTTCAACTTTCTGATTCCGTTGGAGTAAGAAGAGAGCACTTAAAAAGGTTGGCCATAACTAAGGGTCGTTCTAGAATAAGTGAAAAAACATTTCATATCTTCATAAACACAAAGTCTACAAATGAATAGGATATAAGGTCTTGGTCCGATCCAATGAGAAAAGATATCTTACACATGTGGGAGATTTTGAAACCAACAACTCTTCCCCTCAAAAGGGAGTGAAAAACTCCTGCCCATATCTTGCAAAAATAATATCATGTCAAAGGCAGTTGGTATCAAAGCATAATTTTACCACTATTTTTTAGAAGAGCTAAATTGACCAACCAAGATCTCAAACACCAATCCTCCACTACTTTGGTGTTTAGAAATGCCAACAACCTAACCCAATTAATTTATGAAATAACTTTTGTGGATGTATCTACTTACATGTATAATCAAGAAGTGATTCAAGATGGTGATGCTCATGGATAGCAAAGATACAAGTCAACTAGTAGGTATTTAATTTTGATTATGACAACACTTGAAGTCGACTACGATCAAGATATCTCAAGCAATCAAAGGTACAAAAGATGGTTGGTGAAGCTATCCTCCTAAATCATGCTAGACATATATTTATAGTCAACATTGTAGTCCAACTACTCTCATTTGAAGACTTAGGTTTATATGTGGTTTAACCTTTCAAACTCTCAAATGTCGGTATTCTACATGCAAATATCTCGAGCCTTATAAAGAAGACTCAAGGTTCTTGTATGATTCTAAATTCAAAGATAAGGATGTCAAAACTTGAAGCTTTATAGTGTTAAGGAGATGAAGTGTGATAGCTCGCCTAGTCTTGTTCGTCTGAGCGACCAATATCTTGTAAAGACACAAGGACAATTCTTGAAACATTATTGCTAAATCAAACATATACTAAAAATTCTTGAGAAATCTTTCATGTTTTAATAAAATCACCAAAAAATATTTTGAGGCCTAGCTAGTTGGAGTGTCAGATTGATTAAGATACTTTTTTTCTAATTGTCTAATTCATTAGATATTTTGTCTAATCAATTAGATGATGCTTAGTTTTGTCTATAGTCAATTGGAATTGTCTCTTATGTAACAGATTTATATCATAATCTTTCATTTTGGATCTTAACAATTGATTATTTAGGTAGCCTAAACGATTACCAAAATGGATTAGAGCATTGAATATGCTCATTGTTTGTTTCTAGATTTATACCATACTTTGACCTATAAATATAGACATTCTTTATCACTTTTCACATCCAAAAAACGTGAAAAACCTCATTTTTCATTTCTCTCATCACCTCTCTAAATATCTCATATTTTCTCACATATTTTAGTTATAGTGATTTGAGAGTGTTCTTGAGTCGAAGTAAGGATATTTGTTCTAGGTGAGAGAAAATTATAAATTTATCAAAAATGATTTTTTTCTCTTATGTAAATGATTTGTCCATAGGAAGTTGATATTATTGGTTGTGAGTTAAACCATTTGAAACCTCTTATTTGTATTTAGGAGATTGTCTTAGTCACCACTTGGTTCGTGAGTTATGTCATTGAAAAAAGAGCTTTCTTTTTCTTTGTGAATATCAATTAGTAAAAATATCCACAATGGTTATTGAGCTCAACTTGATTAAATACTCTACCAATTCGAGACCAGACTAGTTAAAATCTCTCTTGGTTTTTAGTTCAGTCTGGTGTAAAAACTCATAATATTCAAGATTATCCCTTTAAAAATATCAGTTCAGTTTGTAGCCAGCTTGTGTAAAACCCCAGTTTGGTGTGGATGATAGCCAACTCAAAACTACATTTAGTTCAAGATCAACCAGTATATATTCTATGTTTGGTTTGGAGACTAACTGCTTTAAGCCTTGTTCGCGGTTTGGTTAGAAGTTAGCCTGAAAACTTTATTTCCTTTTATAAGAGAGTTCGTGGGCACAACCTTCTAAAAGCTCTCAAGTTTAGTGGATACTCTCAAGATAAATACTTTGACATTATTTCTCTTCCATTATCTCTTTTAATTTTTCAATAATTATCTTTACTTTGATTGCCCGTTGCGTATTTACTTAAAATGGTTTCAAAATCTGTTTTTACATAAGGTTTTCTTTTAAACCTTTATATTTCACCCTCTCTCTTATGTATGGGTTGCAGAGACTCAACACTTTTAACACTTTCTCAAGTTAACATGAAGATCATATAATTTCCTTACAGTGTTAATAATCTTATTAAATCACTATTCGATATTAAATGTAGTTATCTTATAGAAAGACATTTAAGCTACCACTTGACACCTTTCCTTTGCGAAAGAAATAAGCTTAAATAAAACATTTTCTATATTGATGTTTCCACTATAAAGATTTTATCGAGATCCCCACAGTCAAATATTACAAGCATGTTGTGTTGATTCAAAATATTAAGAATATTTTACATGAGAATAGTCATTTCAGAATTACTCACTCGCAAAGATAACCAACATGTTGATTTCTTTGTCAAACTAAATCTCTTATGATCTACACTTTTTGCTGCACACTTCTCATTCTTTGAAACTCAGTCACATTCTTGTTGGAATTAAATCCCAATCTTGAGGATAATTCATATCAATCTTGATGAACAAGAATCAATCTTTTTGATTGATTGTGCCTCTTGTTCTTCACTCTTCACTCGAGTGAATCAACCACACTTTAGTTGCAAGATAGTTTTTGCTGCACAAAAATTTAAATTGTGCCTCTTGTTCTTCACTCTTCACTCGAGTGAATCAACCACACTTTGGTTGCTAGATAATTTTCGTTGCACAAAAATTTAAGAAGAATAAAAAGATGAATTGGTGAAGAAAAGAGAAATTAGGGTTCGAGAGAAAAGAGAAAGAAGAAGAAGAAGATTATGCAAAAAATTTCTATGCCTTCAAACTGAAATTTTATTAAAATTTTCTTCAACTTTACAATGATGGGGTAGCGCCCTATTTATAGTTGAGTTTTCATGTTCACTAAACAAACTTTAACTAACTAATTTAGCTAAAACACAAAATAAATACTAAGTTTAATTCTGCCAAGACTAACTCCTCTGACAACTACATGATTCGACTACTACATATAATATTTGATTTTGTCAAATATAGTTAATGTATACTTTGTTAAATTACCGCTTCGACACAAAGAGTTACACATTCAACAATTCTTGCAGCATGAAGCTAAAAAAACCTTCTTTTAAGTAGTCCTTTGATTTATTTGTTTATTTTTATTTGTTTTAGTCTTGTAATTGAAATAACATGTCTCCTTTGCCTCCTTCAAAAAAGAGAGATAAGGGATCAAATGTCTATAACTAATTTCAATCCTTCCAACATGAATTTTCGAAAACAATGATTTTGTTCATAAAGCTAGGGCATGCACATATAAGCCAACTAACTTATTTTCTCTTAATTATCAAAAGCATAATCAAATACAATCCACAAGCATGATCTAAAAAGGGTCCTAGTTGTTTTCCAAAATAAAAAAGATCCTTCTTTAAAAACAATAATTTATGCTAGCTAGAAAGAAAAAGGTAAGTACAATTAAAGAAGTTGTTTGGGATATGTTTCATATATTTGTGTGTGTAGAAGAATATTTGTGGTGCATGCGCAAAGACACAAGAGGTTGATTTTTATTGAGTACAAATTAAGCATGACAAACCCTAAAGTAAGTGTTTGCTCCCCTTTGACATCATTCCACTCACTCCTTCTTCATCTTAATTCTCATCCCGAGGCAAAACCTTCTCCTATATACTTCTCCACGATTCCTATATATCTTTCACCTCTCATCTTCTATAATCTTCACAACCTCATTCTATTCCTCTTACATTTTATTTTCTTACACATATATATATTATCACTAATTAATCATAATATATGTTACTTTATTTATTTATATGGTCTATTAATTTAAGACCATTTTTTATTTATTTTGAAACTAGCTAGCTAGTAATTTATTTGTTGCACACTTGTTTTTTTTTGTTTTTTTTATTTTTTTTTATTTTTATTTTTTATATAAATAATGTTGAGAAATGTTAGTGTGATTGTAACTACAACAATAATGTTGTGTAAGGACAAAATTAGCAAAGGCAAAATTAAACAAACCCATGCCTTTGTCCTTTTTTTTTTGTCTATTTCCCAGAATTTGATATCTCCATGAAATAGTATGTGGAGAATCCACTTAATTTTGCTAAGAATATAAATCTATTTATGGGTTTTGTGCTTTTTCCACTTTATTAATTTTCATTTAGGCATGGTGTTACCACATTTATAGTTCCACCTGAATGCATATTGATAGTGACGTCCATCAATTAATTATGATGAGTTTTAATTAAATTGAATTATTAATTTATATATATATATATATATATATATATATATATATATATATATATATATATATATATATATATATATATATATATATATATATATATATATATATATATATATATATATATATATATATATATATATATATATATATATATATATATATATATATATATATAGTGTGTGTGTGTGATGTTCCTAATTATCACCAACTTATAGCTTAGTTAGATAGATCATTTCACCATATTCTTCAGCTCCACCATGGTTTTAATTATTGTGATTAGGTGTATAATGGGACCATATAATAGAATATATATTGTTTAATGTTGAAATGCCTTTTTCTTCCCTTTTTGGTAGATAGTCAATTAGAGAGCTAGCTAGCAATGAAAACCACTTGAAATTTTATAAGTAGTTGGAACAATATGAAACCTTCTTCATCAACTCATATATATCCATATATACATATATAGTAGTTGAATAAGTGAATATTATTGGCATCAATCAACTTTAGTTCTATGATTACTGTATAGTTAGCTTAATATTGATCATATATGTAAGAAGGTTATTGGTGTTTGACATTTGGGAAGCTGAAAAAGCGATGTTGGTGAGGTTCAATCTGAAGACGGATTTACATGTAGAAAGATGTAAAATACGATCTCAGATTGAGCCGCGCCAATATCACTTTTTATTATTGATTGTTTTCCCGCTCATCAGAACTCATCATATTCTCTTGTGAGAATATTCTCAATTTATTGATAGATCTTATCATGGCTAACATTATTTCTTTCTTGAATTCAAACTAGCAAAACCTTGGAAGCAAAAGTGCAATAGGAACTGCAACAAATGTGAGTATCTAGCACTTTCATTCTCTTTTCTATGTTAGTTCTGGCTTTTCTGGTTTTTTTGTATGATTTGCAGATTCAAATTATTGCATGAGTTTGTGTTATTCCTTTGATTCTTGATTCCTCTAAGTTACACTAATTTCAAGGTGATACGACAGAAAGTATGAGAAAAAAGATGGATGAGAAGTGATATCATATCAGTAGTGTAGCTAAGCATGCATATACCATATAGTCATATATTCACTTTTTCCCCCATTATATTCTCATTCTTGATGAGAAAATTTATATATCTAAATATTTTAGAATATAAAGACAAGTCAACTTACATGTAAACTCTCTTTTTCAGTAATAAATTTTATGACAAACTGATTATTCTCATGATATCAAATGTTAGCTAGCTTGAAAAATATATGAGTTGTAGAAGTCAAGATTCTATGCAACAAAATTGATGATAAATTAAATAAATAAAAAGCAAAGACCTGATCATACATTCATTTATTTCTTTCTCCATATACAACTTTTTTTTATATATATATATATATATATATATATATATATATATATATATATATATATATATATATATATATATATATATATATATATATATATATATATATATATATATATATATATATATATATATATATATATATATATATATATATATATATATATATATATATATATATATATATATATATATATATTCTTCCGTTCTATAATAAATAATTTATTTAACCATTTCATACTAAATAAAATGACATTTGAGGTTAAACAAAAAAGTAAAATGTATAAATAATAAATAGAAAATGATATTTTTATAAGTGTATGTCTCTCCAAAAATATAAATTAATTTATTGTGAATGATATCAAAACTATGTTGTCTGGATAATTTAATTAGTCTTCTTTCGATGATCTTAATTGACTTTGGATTAAGAAAATCATTTTAAAGCTGTATAATTTTAAAACTTGTGAAAATGCATTAAAAGTAAATTTTTAAGTCATTTTTATTTTATAATTCAAATCAAGTTTTGGATGAATTGAATCACATACTCAAAATTCAATTATGGGCCTTTCTTTGTCACGATGATTGGAAAAACATTTAGGATGATTTGAATCACCTTGGTGAAATTTGGTTTTGAATGATGATTTTGTGTGATTCGAATTAATTTGTCAAAAATAATTATTTGAATGTGTAATTCAAATCATGCTCGCATAAGTTAAGTTTTTAACGCATTTGTCTTGATTTCCTCTTTCATTTCTTTCTTTAAATTATTCATATTCTTACATTCCATTGATATTCATTCAATAGGAAGATCATGATGTTAAGGTGTTGACTCAATTGAATATTGAAGTCTCAACTGGAGAAGCTTTCGAATTGGTGTTGATAAATTCAAGGTGAAGATAAATATATGATTTTGAAGGAAATTTTTGAATTTGGGTTTCTTGGGTTACAAAGTGGTAGATTTATAGGACTGTGAAATTTTTATGGGTAACCATTCATTCAAATATTCATAATAAAAACATAAGAAATTCATTCACGCATTATTGTGAGAGACTGAAGCATGTTCCCAGCAAGAATGTTAATTGTTATTATATGATGATTGTCTAAGCAAGAATGTTAATTGTTATTATATGATGATTGTCTAATTTATATAGGCAATTTATTAAGTAAGATCTCTTGATTTGTTGTGAGACATGATATCTCTATTGACTTTGGTGCACAGTGGCGGAGTCAGAAAAATTATAAAATCTGGGCAATAATTTAAAACCTTCAAAATTATAATTATATATAATATAAATAGTCATCAATCAAAATAACATAGACTCGTCATTTTATCAATAAAAATATAATTTAAAATAAAAGAGATAAACATAACTTTACGATAACGGGTTAAATAAAATTACGAGTCAAATGTTCTTTCTGAGACTTCTTTGCGGCGAATGTTCAAATAATATCGCGGCGAATATTCGAATAACATCATAAAAATTTGTTAATAAATGAGTTAATCATATAATAAACTTTTAATATTTAACTACAACATATAAATAGTCATTAAAATTTATACTATAATAAGTTAAAATAAAATTATAAGGATTATAATAAATACTATCTAATAATATATATATATATATATATATATATATATATATATATATATATATATATATATATATATATATATATATATATATATATATATATATATATATATATATATATATAATTAAAATTTAAGAATGAAAATAATATCAAGTAATTGTTAGTGGAAATTTGATAATGAAGTGGGCTGCATGTAAAAAATAAGAATAATTGAAAGCTAAGCATAGAATAAATGAAGTGTGTTGCATGTAAAAAATAAGGATAATTGAAAGCTAAGCATAGAATGAATTGAGTTTCGAACCAGTACACATACTTTCCAACGCATTGAGCATAGAATAAATGAAGTGTGTTGCATGTAAAAAAATAAGGATAATTGAAAGCTAAGCATATAATGAATTGAGTTTCGAACCAGTACACATACTTTCCAACGCATTGATTAAGTCACTGGGTTATTGTGTATATATTGTACAAGTTCTAAATATTTTCAGTGTAGAGCCCGGGCAGGTGCCCTAGGTGGCCGTACGCTAAACCCGCCACTACTGGTGCATACTCTATGTGTGATTTGAATCGCTTTAACATTTATTCAAAATTTGTTTATGTTGTACCTCCTCTAGAAATTCGCAAAGATTATATTTGGAAGAAGTATTTTAAATCAAATTTATTTGAATAAGATTTAATGATCATATATTACCTCCATTTCTTTTTATAATAGACAATTTATTTTTAGATTTATTGAATAATCAATATATTATAAACTGATTAAATACATTAGTTATTCAATAAACTTAAAAAATTATTATTTTTTTTATAAAAAGGAACAAAAGAAGTATTTGATAAAGATATTGATTTGATACGATTTAATTAAAAATGTTTGGGTTTGTTTCGTTTTATTAAAGAAGATTTGATATGATATTTTCTGATTGAGCTTATTATTATTTTTTTTACCAAATCTTATTGGGCTTTTCTAGTGAATCTCTTTTGTTTTATTTAAGGAGGTCCTTGTTTGAGGGTTACCTGTTTTGAAGAATTATTTTAGCGTCATATTTTTTGTCTAATAGAATCTTTTGTGTTTACTTGTGTAATACTCTATTTTCAGAGTCTTTCTTACATTAGAAAGATAGAATACTTGGTATGTAATTGTGATTTGAATCACTCCATATATAATTATATTCTTGTAAATACTTGAGAGAGTGTGTGTTTCAGTGAAAGTGAGTGAATCTCAGATTTAGGAGGAGTTCGAGTTGAAATTCTCTGATATTATTAGAAAAAAGGAGATGAATTGTGAGAGTTTAGATGAGACTATCATGTACTACTGACTACTTTAGTTAATGAATTTTCTTTCATCGGGCTGTATCCCTCCAAACGTATGTGACATTGCACTGAACTGTGTTGCCAATTGTTTGTGTTATTTATCTTGTTTATTTGTTCATCGCGTTTTTCAGATCATATTATCTCACACATTGTCTCAATATTATATTTAATATTTGGTGACTAACCAAACATAATTTCAATTGAAATCGAAGCAGACACTCTATTCTGGTTGAGTGAGCTTTAAGACTTTTAATTTATCCTGTTAAAGATGGAAAACACCAAAAAATAGGATATATTAATCGTCCACCATTTCTCGATGGTAGTAATTATGAATATTGAAAGGCTCACATGGTTTCTTTTATTAAGTCCATGGACAACAAGATCTGGGATACTATCATCAGTTAATGGACTCCACCAAATATCATAGCTTAAGACAACTCTTAATCTGTGAATCCAAAAAAAGATTGGACACATGATAAAGTTATGCTTGGAAATTCCCATGCTCGTAATACTATTTATAATCAAGCCGACAATATTATGTTCGCATGTTAAGACTTCAACTCCTTACCACAAGATCTGAAAACTAGAATATGCGTGAGGACAAAACTGTTTATAAATTCAATGTTTGTCTCTGTGAGATTGCTAACAATTCCTTTGCTCTTAGTGAAAAAATGTCTAAAGAAAAGTTGGTAAGAAAAATTCTAAGGTATCTTCCTAAGAGGTTCGATATGAAAGTTACAACTATTGAATAAGCTCAAAATGTTTCAACGGTGAAAATTGATTAATTAATTGGATCCTTACTCATATTTAAGATGGCCATTGATGTCAAATTCGTTACAAAAGGTAAGGGTGTGGTGTTCGAAGTGAATACTGAAAATTGTGATGACAAATAAGAACATGATGCTGGTGAAAATATAATTGAAATCATTGCCATGTGTGCTAAGAGTTTTATCAAGGCCATGATAATACTTGATAAAATATCTGGGAACAATGTCTCTATTCATATGAGCGACATTCTTTTTGAACATGTGACTCCATACATAAGAGATGAGTAAATTGTGTGGGTTGAAATACACTGGTTGAAAAAAATCATTTGGAAAATCAGAGTTGGAAAATATTTTGTAAAATAAACAAGTAAATATGTTGTGAAATAAAAGATAGACGGAAAACGAACAAAAAGAAAAGAAAATAGAGAGAGAGAGAGAGAGAGAGAGAGAGAGAGAGAGAGAGAGAGATCAAACATTTATAGAAAATAAAAGAGAATGAGAAAGTAAGATAAAAGCTCATTTTTTGGTTGAAATAAAATGATATAGAAGCTTTCTATTTATAGGTCAAATTGTGGTTTGAATTTTGAAACAATACACATGCAATGTCAATGTGATAACCGATTATTGACCTCCAATAATCGTCTTTCAAGTCACAAATGAAAGGTTCTACTATTTAGTCATTACAAATCATTAAGAGAATATCCCAATTAGTTTTAGACTTAACCTAGTGAAAATAATCGATCAAGTTATTAGGTATAATCAATAATTCAATTGAAAAAATTATTCCAATCAATCATACACTCCCTTAATAAGTTAACTAGGATTTAAAAACATTACTTTGGAGGTTTGAATAAAATATGAGACTTCTTAAATATTTTTAGTGTATGGGGGATTTTGCCATAGTATTTCCTAAAAAGCCCTTGTGTCCTTACAAGACACTGGTCACTCATAAGGACACGACCACACGAGTTTTCACACAAGAATCTTGAATATTCCTAATGAGACTTAAGATATGTCCATGTTGATTACCATCATTTGAGAATCGAGAGTTAAAACCATCATAAAACCTTGAAACACGAGTTTTCACTTGAATGTGGTTTGACCATAGTGTTGAATTCAAAGAGATGCCTTGATTTTCAAAAGGATAACTTGATTCAAGAGGAAAACTTGATAAACCATCTTGAGCATATTACACACTGTAACACGGTGGGAGAACTGACTTGTTTTGTTTTGCGTTTGATCGCGAATGTTGCGGATAGCAAGAGTCGCCACCGACTTTTCTTTTATCCAATTAAGGGAAGGTGAAAAGAACAGGAAAAGACCTTCGTTAGATTCTGAGTAAGGGAGGTGATTATGAAAAGGGAAGGTGTTAGCACCCTTTCCATCCGTAGTTATCTACGGGCTCTTAATTGCTTTAGCTCACTTTGAAATTTGCTTTTTGTGTGTGTGTTTGAAAATGTTTTTGAAAAGGCATTTCGCTTTGACTTCGTAATGATTCACGCTGGAATGTATACGAAGTGTTCGGAAATATTTCGTTTTGGAAAAGTGTTTTAACTCTGTAAAAGTGTGAGGTGTAAAAAGATGTTTTGATAGAGCAAGCAATTAAGAGTCTATTACCACTCAGAACGGTCGTTTCCGTGTTATTTTACTTTCCTTTAGAATAGCGCTATCCATACCATTAGTTGGTAGGTAACCCTATTCGTTGGATGTAAAGGGACATTCGAAAGGACATCGGATGGTCATAGAAGGCAACTTGTAAGAGTATCCTAGCACATTCGTAGGGACGATCATCACTTTTCGTAGGCAACAATCGAGGGACTATATCATATATTCGTAGGCAACATCGAGGGTCATCGAGGGAATATGATATTTAATTCGAAGGGACTATAATGATATGTTTGTAGGAAACTGTGCTAAGATACCCCTACGTTCGAGGTACTTGACCATTTATTCGAAAGGCAACGAGAGAGAATACCCTAGGGGGTGCATGTGTGAATAAGGTGTGTTGTATTCAGATAATTTATCTTGCGATTAGAGTTAGCTATGTTGATTTTATCTTGCATACACGCCTAGTTACTAGCAGTTTATAGGTGCTGAAAGTAAATTGTTGAAAGTAAATTGTGGAAAGTAAATCCTACGCTATTACATGGCTTTGGGGAAGATACATAATTGAGGAGTGCGGAAAGTAAAACCTAATTAAACTATTACATCGCATGAGCAGTTACATAATATTGAAAAAAAGAAAATGCGAGAAAATTGTCCTAACTATTACAACCTGGAAGCAGTTACAATAATTGGAAAAAAAGAATCGAATTGCAAATAAGAGAAAAACATGTTAGTGAAAAAGATTTTTGAGTTAGGAAAAAGCTTTAGGGTTAGTAAACCTAATTAGATGAGAAAATATTTTTTGGGAATTTTCTGGATTGATTTTAGTGTGGAAAAACAATTAAAGGTTAATTTTTCGATTAATTAACAATTAATTAAAATATGCATGCAAAATATTATTTTTTTTATGTTAAAAATTAAATAAACATTTTTCTGACCTAAATGCAAAAAGAAAATATTTTTTTGTGATTTTTTAATGTGTTAGAAAAATATTTAAAAAGAAATTAAATTGAATGGAAAAAATATGAAGAAAACATGAAAAAAGGTCAGTTAGAACAAGTGTTAAAAAATATTTGCAGGAGCCAGGGTTCGAACCAAGGACCTCCAAGATACACGCGCGCTGCCTTTGCCATCTGAGCTGGGTGGATTAGCTGTTAGCATAATGAAACAAAAACGTTATAAGGGGAATTGATTTCTGAATGCCAAAAAAAACACGCGCCAAGCCTTCGTCTTCCCCATTTGAATTTTTTTACAGGCTTTTACCTACGAACACGATCCGTAGAAAAAACCAATAGTGACGGTTTTATCTGTCACTAAAGCACCTGCAAATTTCCAAAATTCAACACAAGCAATATAAATTAATTAGGAAACCACGGTTCGATTGTAAATTGGTTCCTGAGTTCAATGGTACCACTCGTTTGGTCCAATTTTGCCTTGAACAAAAAACCCTAATTCAAGCTTAAGAAACCCTAACAATGGTGTAGCTCATTTTTTGCATCAAAACTCAAATCGGACCACCCAGATAGCTTGCAAACATCATTCTAAATATAAACAAACAATCGAAACAGGTTAAATATGCATGAATAATAAAAATCGATTTTGAAAAATAAAGTGCAAACCGTGTTCTTGATTTCGTGTTTCGGGAGGTTTGGTTGGCTTGTGAGTATCTGGAACCAATTAGAGGACCTCTAGGAATCGATTGCAATGCTTGAAACTGTCTGAATTGAAGCAAACTATGGCTGCTATGTTGCTTAAAGGCATTGGTTTTTTGGACTTGGTTTAGGGTTCTTGAGGTCAGAATTTCGTTCTTGTGGCATTTGGAATCATTGAGTATATATACTAAAGTGAATTAGGTCAAGAATTGTCAAGAAATATCATGCTAATCAATGAAAAAATATTTGATTTGGAATCAAACCAAATATTGCCTTTTTGAGCCAATTTCAATCAAATCACTTGCCAATCTTAATCATTTCGAAATAATCAGATTAATTGGATTTCTTGGACCTCAAGGATGAGAGAAAATCCATCTTGCACTTAATTTTTGATTTTATATCTTTTATTTTAATTAAATTGGTTTTTAAATGAATAAAATCCAAAATAAATAAAAAGTAAAAGATAAAAAATGTGGCCTTGGGCTTGGAGGTTCCAATTTAGATAAGGAATAAGTTTGAATCAAGAAAAGTTAGGCCCATTTGGAAATGTTTTGATTTTCTCAAGTATTTCTCTTTGTGCACCTCCTCAAAAATGCTCAACTTGCACAATGTGTATCTTGCTCAAATTTTAACATTTTTGGGTATTCTTGGGCTTTTTAGAAAGCTCAAGATGTTTTTTAAACAACCCTTTTGGTTTCATCTTCATTGAAGTTTCCATGCTCATGAACACTTCTTTGCAAAAAGTTGACTTTTTGTTGACTTTTAAAAAGACCTGTAATGTTTTGATCCATAACTTCCAAATGAAGCATTTTCTGCCCAAGCTTGTGAGACATGAAGTTTTAGAGAATAAAATTCTATTTAAAATGAGCTTTGGTAGAAAAATTTCTGATAAAATATGTGAAAGTTATGCCTGGTCAAAGTTCTGCTGACTTTTGTCTAAAAAACCCTAATTTAGAAACTTTGACTTTTGATCAACTCTTGACTTTTCTTGAGGAATCATGATCAAACCTTGATCAAATGATGAATATTACTTCAAAATATTGGTGTTGACCAAAAATTATGAAGTTTGACTGTATGTTGACCATAATTGACTTTTTGTCCAATATAGTTGATTTTCAACCATCTGAGCAATTGACTAAGCAAACTTGACTTGTAAGGCTTGAAACTTGACATGGTGATTTTTTGGAGCACATGATGAGGCATGATGACCACTTGAAGCATTGGAATCCCATCTTGACTTGAGAATGGAAAAACCCTAGTTTGGATTGATTGCTTAGGATGGGTTTGTCTGGTCAACCCTTGTGAAATTCTTGGATATGGAGTCATAGATTGTCTTGAGAAATAAGAGGGAAAATTTTGGGGTATAACACACACCTAGAGATATCTTCACCGTATAAGGATTTCACTTAAAATCATTTGATATCAGGTATTTTCGTCATCAAAACCAAATAGCTACTCAAGGAGATTCTTATTTCAAAAAACTTCACCATCTTGAGAATTTATACAGGCTAATCTTTAACCAAGGAATAGTTTTGAAATTGCTATCCTCTAAACTTAACTTGGGTTATACATGGGCTGACCACGAACCAAGTTAAGATGTAACACATGGTTGATCTCGAACCAAGTAGAGATTTTACACCAAAAGGAGCTCATAAACCAAAGAGGAGATTTTTTTACTGGTTATCTTCAAGGATCCACAAAGAGAGGTTTTCCTTAAGTGGCTCAGCTCTAAAAATAATCAGGGATTGAATATCCAACCAAGAGAAAAAATGGCTCTTAGTAAATTTACATTTATACGCTTTCCATAAATAAATTTCCTGACTAAACACAAGGATATTCTTTAATCTCTATGACTCTCTACAATGGTTATCGCCTCAGGACCTCACATCTCAATGATCCCTAAGTCCAAAGCCTTATGCCCAATCAAGTGTATCCTAACAGATCAACAAAATGTTAGTGGCATGGTCCTCTTGAATACCCAAGGTTAATTAACCTATCTCTGATATGAAGGTGTATCATATATACAATGTTATCTCCCCAATAGGAAAATGGAAAGATGAGGTCTCCTTGTGCCATCTCTTGGAAAATTCCCCTTGCATGTCATGTCTAATAGTATCGTAACTGCAACAACAAAGTCCAACAAGTCTAGAGTCAAGAGCGACCTCCTTGAACCCATCTGCATTGGGATGATGTAACTCAAATATTTTTCGCGCTTGGTTCATGGATTTAATGGGTAGGCTTTCCTGTTAAAAAATATTAATGATGTTAGTGGTTAAGATATTTGTGTGTAAATCATTTAAATGAAAAGTATAATAAAATATATACCTCTTCATTACAAACATGTGGAGTGGTTTGATCAGTATAATAGATCAATAGAGAGGTGTTATATGGCCCTTCCTGGACGTGGAGTCGGTGTATCAACCTCCTCGAGCTCCTGTGACCAAACATCAACCTCATCGAGTATCTGCTCATTATCACGAGACAATGATGCATGAGATAGGCAACTCCTCAGATCTGAAGTGGATCCTCGTGCCACTTTCTCCCGTGATACCCGACTATGTCCTTGATTTCTAATAGCCTGCTCAACTTTCTCACATCGAGTAGAGGCAATATGGCTTGGTCTACCGAGTCTCAATATGGCGTTCGGGTTCTCAACAATTATCTTGGAAAAAATAACAATTACTCAAGAAAGGAACAAGTTTGAACAAGTTTGAAAAAGTTAAAAAAACAACCCATTAGCAATTATGAATGTGAAAAATAATCAAATGTTGTTTAATAATATTATTAGATGTAATTTATTTTTAGATAAAAAAAATATCTTATTTAATTTGAGATTTATTTTATGGCAACGATTTTATAATAAATCAAATGTTCAATAATATTTTAGATGTAAATTATTTGACTATTATTTTTAAAATATTTTATTTTGAAGGAGAGGAGGAAAAAATTCGTGTCATATAAAAAATGGTTAAATATGTTTTTGGTCCTCTAAATATCTCAAGCTTCGTTTTAAGTTCCTTTAATTTTTTTTAAAAAAAATTGGTCTTCCTAAAAATTTGAATTTTAACTTTTGATCCCTCATGATAAAATTGTAGTTAAAATGGTCACTCATTTCGCCGCTAAATAAAAATTGTTGCTAAAATCGTCGTTAAGTTGTAAAAATCGTTGTTAAATTACAGGAGTGACCAAAAATTTAAATTTAAATTTTTGGAAGGACTATTATTTGAAGGAAAAATTTAGAAGACTATAAATGAAATTGATATTTAGAGAGACCAAAAAAATATTTAACTTAAAAAAAAATGTTGTTATTGTTGTTATTATAATTATAATATTATTATTATAATTATAATATTATTATTATAATTATAATATTATTATTATAACATATTATTATGAATGTTATTATCCTCTTATAGAAGATGCTTATTATTATTATTATTATTATTATTATTATTATTATTATTATTATTATTATTATTATTATTATTATTATTATTATTATTATTATTATAATATATAAGAAATTGGAATCAGGGAACATTCGTTAATAAAACTCTGAAACATTTGTTATCATTTATAATTATTATAACATAGAAAATATACAGCTCTTATTATAACATATATAGAAATGGGAAATATTAAAATAAATAAAAAATGCTAATTAAAAAGGATTAGGCGGGATATGAAAAATTTTAGGCGCTTATTAAGGAGGCTTAGTATTGTGTTTTAAAAACTACACATCACCCTACATAAAAACTCTTTGAAGCACAATAATCTCTTTAATCACGAACTTCAGAGCTTTATAAAAGGAAAAGAAATAGATACAAATATTTGTCAATATGGATTCAAGAGGATCACTCTTCCCCATATCGAAAGGTTCTTATTCTAACAACTAGAAAACCATATTCTAATTTTGGAAGTAATAGGCTTTTAAACCTCTTTCCTTCCAGGATTGATCCCAATCGAAATGCGAGAAATAAAAAAGAAGGAGCACCGATCTCACAACCAACAAAAGTAGAGGTTGTTTGGATAAATTTCGGTAACATATCAATGCCCATGATCCGACTTATAGACAAATTGATTCGAAGCCCCCGAAACCAACTCGAAACCCCTAAGAAGAGACTTAATACTCCTAAGGTTCTTCAAAGACCCATCACCCAACAACATAGTATCATTATCATATTGAAGGATTTCAAAGTGTAACTCATTACTCAATTGAAATCCATCAAACACACTCAAACTAGACATCTTATTCATTATAGTCACAAACTCTTCCACCACCATTAAAAAAAGAAACAAGGAAAGATGGCCCCTCTTCTGTTTGCCTATAGAAAACATAAAATCCTTGATAGGACTCACACTAACGAGGATTGATAAGGAATTATTGAAGACGAGTGCCTCTATGTTACCTCTCCAAGTAGATCAAAAACCCATACTCTCCAACATGAAATGAAGGAAACTCCAAGAGACACAATCACATGCCTTTTTGAAATCCACTTTCAACAAATAACTTTTCTTAGCCATCTTAGAAAAGTCCATAATCTCATTCAAAATGAGAACCTCATCCAACATATTTCAGACAAAAATGAAAGTCGATTGGAAAGGAGAAATGAGATTTCCAATAGCCAAATTTAAAAAAGAAGAGAGAAGCAACATCAAGATTCTATATAAGCTTTCGATGATAGAAATCAGCCTATACTCGTCCAAAGAAATTGAGCTCTTAGATTTGGGCACCAAAGCTAAAAACCCAATTGTGATCTCTTTAGGGACACCAGGAGAAGAATGAAACCCATTCACAAAGTTAACCATATCCTCCTTAACGATCGACCAACTAGTTTTTTAAAAAAAACATGTTGGATCCATCCAAACCCGAAGTCTTATCACCATCACAACTCTACACCATATCTTTGACTTTATCCTCATAAAAGGGGCCTCCAAAGAGACCCTCTACTCTGCCGACAGATGACAAAAATCAATCCCCACTAAATATGGCCTATTGAACCAAGTATCTTTAAAACGTTTCTCAAAATGACACTTGATCCCATATTTGAACTCCTCCACATTGTCAATCCAACCATTAGGAGAATTAATACCCAACAAAGAATTCCTTCTAAACTGTTGTTTCATGGCATCATGAAAGAATTTAGAATTAGAATCGCCCTTTTTAATCCATATACATCTAGATTTTTGGCGAAGAAAACTCTCTTTCTCAATGATGGAACTCCACACTTTCTTGGATGTAAGAGATCTCTTGTTAGCCAAGGAAATAACATCCACTAGACCATCACTCAAACCGTCAAAATCTAAGGTGTTGAGATCTTTGATAGCCTCATGCACTCCCAAATTAAGACGACCAAAAACCTCATAATTCCAACCTCTTAAGTGACCTCTTAACAACTTCAACTTCTCTTTAATCACAAAGGTGGCCTTGCACTCAACAACCAGATTCTTCCAAGTATTCTCAATAAACGGTAATAATTCGTCGTGCTTTGCCCACTTAATGAAAAACTTCAACGATTTCATACCCTAATTTAAGGAAAAACCTTTGAGCTAAATAGGTGAATGATCGGAAAGATCCCTTTCCCCAATAATCTGCCCTCGGATCTTACAAGCATCTAAAGACCCACCGGAAAGCAAAAATCTATCAATGCGACTCATAGCTCTACCATCCAAACTAAGCCAATAAAATCTCTTTCCCACTACCGGCGGATCAATAACTTCCATTTGATTAATAAATCCACCAAACTCATCCATCTCTGAGCGATTCATGAAACTTATACATATATATTGGAGAGGTATCAATGTTACGTTTCTGATGTATATATTATGATTAATTCTTGTTTTATGTTTTTAAAAAAAAATTTAATTTTATTATTAGTTGAGTTACTTGATAGACCCCTTAAATGCATCAACAACGAGGAGAATATCACCACTTTTTAGGTTTAAAAATAAAAATGGTTCACCAATGTCTTTTAAGACACCTGGTTAGTCGACCTCTCCACCATCGAATTTGACATAGTTAAGCATGGCTTGCTAACCACTTTCTTAGAGAGGTAACACAAAAACAAAAATACTTTCCACCTTTCCCGTTGAAGGAAGAGACGACAATGACATTTGACGATGTGTCATGTCTACATCATAGTTAACCATGTCGATGTATTTTATATGAGTTTTTATCAAATAAATAAACTCCAATACTTTAAAAAGAATTTCATGTTTTATATCCCCCACTAAAAGGTTTTGGTATAGTATGCATTTTACAGTTTGAACTCATGCATAGTAATTTTTGACATTCTCTGAATTATATCATCTATAATGTGTAATTAAAATGTCATAATTAATACGTACGCCTACTATTTGGACACCTTACACATCCTTTGTGATTTTGGTGTATATGCGTACTTTTGAGAATTATAAATATATATATAATTAAGGTATTTAAGAGAGATGGAAAAATACACTGTACCTATACGACGATGTTGAATTTTTCTAGTGTTCACATATCATACCTCTTAAAATGTATTTTGTAATCTAAATTGCACCGATGTTTTTGATGTAGACTAGAATGCATAGTGACAATGATTTCGAATATACTTATAGTTTACTATAATAAAAGAAATCATTTTATTTGTTGAAGATCATTATGAATGTTATTGGGCGCTTCACTTACCTTTTTGTTTGATCTACTTTTTATTCTATTGACAATTTTCTGGGAATTTTTAGAATTATTTGTATTTTGGTGCTTTCTCTTTTATTATTATCAATATATTTTGCCGTTAAAAAAATTATAAATGTTACATTGTTCGATCTAAAGCTTCAAATGAATCTATGTTTTAAGTTTTAACCATGGTGACACAAGACATAACTAAGTGTTGAGTGTCGTCTTTTGTCCACTGACGATGATAGGCGTGTCTTTTAGCAATTTCAAAACAAACAATGACATGAGAAGCATGTCCTTAATATTTGACATATGTCGTTCTTTGGAACCAATCGATTTAAACGCTATCTTAAGTTTGAACATTACCCTAAACAAATATGTTGATGATATTTGTTCAAACCTTATTCGTCCTAAAATATTTGATGAGTATGATGAGAAAAAAGATATTTTGTTTGTCTGATTTAATCTTGTTGATATTCAATTTAAATTTTTAATCATTTTTAATTTATTGTTAATATCTAGCATATTAAATGTGGTTGAATTTCATCAAACTAGTGAAGTATTACGTGTATTTGTTCATGAATTCATAGTCATGCATGTGGGTTCTGTGACCCATTATCGTTTACCAACCCACTACATGACATTTTTTTTCTTTCTGTCACCCTTTCTTGTAGAGAAATGGTATTTTTACACTCAATATTTACACCAAACACAATTCAACGTATTTATACCGTAAATAATATTTTTTAAATAAAATAATATATTTATGAACAGTAAAATATTATTATAATAATTTTAATTTTTTTTTAATAATAAAATAAAATTGATTAATAAAATATAAAAAATTGGTTAATAAAATGATGGAGTTGGTTAATAAATCTCCAAATATCAAAAATAATTTTAAGCAGTAAAACAAAATTGGTTAATGAAGTGTAAAATATTTGTGAATGAAGTTATGAAATTGATTAATAAACGTCAAGATATTAAATATAATTTTGTAATAAAACAAAGTTGGTTAATGAAGTATAAAATGTTGATTAATGAAATTATAAAATTGATTAATAAACACTCAGATTTTAAAATTAACATGTTTAAAATAAAGTTGGTTAATGAAATATAAAATATTGGTTAATGAAGTTATGAAGTTGGTTAAAGACATAATTTTATGTGGATACCTCTTAATCTAAACAAATAAAAATAATAATATTTGAAAAAATATATTATTATAATAATAATTTACTGTTCAAAAAAATATTATTTTAATTAAAAAATACTATTCACCGTATAAATACGGTGAATAGTGTTTGGTATAAGTATTAATATAGAAATTTGGTGTAGAGATAACATACTCTTCTTTTATACATCTCATCCTCCAATTTTTTGTTATTCCCTAAATATCTTGAGATTATTTATTGAAATTTTTTCCTTTTTAGAAAAAAAAATTATTGTTTCCAAATTTATAAAAAGACAAATTTTTGGTATCTCAAATCAAATTTTCGGTACCTTTTTTTGACGCATACTGAAAATTCTTTGTATCTTATAAATTTCCGGTTTACTAGATATTTCTAAATTTACGGTGCAATTTACTGGAAATTTAAAATATACGGTATATTTTAGGAAAATTATTAAACGTACCGGAAATATCTCAAATTTTTGATATAAAAGCAATAGGAAGTTCCATATTTCTGGTATATTTTATTCAAGTATAAGTTTATATGTTTAAAAAACAATAAAAATTAAGTCTCAATATTACCAGAAATTTGAAATTTCTGGTATATAAAAAGTACTGGAAATTTAAAATTCCCGGCCATTTTCTGTACTGAAGCCATACCGAAAATTTGAAATATCCGGTATTTTTTCGGTACCGAATTTTTGAATTATTTGGTATATGTTCTACATACCGGATATTTAAAATTTCCGGTAAGGATTTTAACTGATTATGCATTCTGGAAATTCAAAATATCCGGTACCAAAAATTTGGAGTTTCCGGTACGAAACATGTGCCAAGGTAAATATGGTAAATCTCACAAAATTTCTGGTATTCCCTATGAAATTTCTGGTATGCACCGCAAATCACTAAATATTCGGTATTTTCTGGGGATATTTTAGTAAAAATACCATATTTGAGGGGGTGACAGGTATAAATCCGGGGGTGGCAAGAAAAATTCTCCAACTACATTCATGTAGGTTCTCTTTTTAGGAATATTTTTCTTGCCACCACCTAACCTTAATCTGGCACCCCCAATAATGTTTATTCCCACTTTATCCCTGAATTTTTACAAAGAGAATTCCTGACGAAATTTCCGGTAAAACGCCAAATTTTCGGTATCCACCAAATTTTCGGTATATAAAAAATTATAAATGTTCGATATGCATTAAATTTCTGGAAGCATATTTGAAAAATACGGCATACCGGAAATTACAAAATATTCGGTATTATTGTCCAAATTTCCGTTAGTGTTTTTTAAAATTCTGGTATACCGGAAATTTCGTGTGTGCATGAAATTTTTGGTATGTGTGTATATTTTGTTTTTTCCAACGGTTGAGATTTTGCCGACACTTTTGGAGGATCCAGATTGCACCGACATAGATGTCTGGTCTAGAACGTATAACCATTTGTATAAATAGTGGTTTTAGGGTTATTGAGTAACACATCTCAACAACATACCTCTTTATCAATATCTGATTAATGTAAAAGTATATTACAATGGCCGCAAACCTGCTGATGAATTGAAGCTCCTAGATGTATCTGAGTCCTTTGCCACCTTGAAGGAAACGTTGAACAGTTTGCTGCCCGATTTCTAGAACAAAAGGGTGACAAAGATCGAGTTTTGGGAAGATTACATTGCTACAGATGGTTGGGTGAAATTCAACCAAATCGAGCTGAAGAATGATGAAGATGTAAAAGCCATGTGGAAATCATTTCGTCGTAGGATAAACAAAGGTTCGATTGAGTTGGACGCGGAGATCCGAAGATCTGTTGACGACACAATGAAGTGTCTAAAACGTCCAGATGAATCCAAATCTGGTTGTTCCTAGGTTTTCATGTATAGGAGTATTGTTTATGTTTGTTGTTTGTCATTTGATGTTTGTCAACATATTCGAGTTTCTTATTTGTGTCGGCCAACCTAGCTAACCCATGATAAACCTCACCATCAGGGTTCACCAACCCCATGATGTTATCTAATGTAACTGCAATAAGTTGTAGGCGGGTGTCCTGGTCATCTGCGGGAGGAGGAGGTGGTGGTGGATCGGAAGAATCTCTGGTACCTGAAGGCCCTAAGACGTCATATGTTGAAGCCGATGGTATGACCCGAGGCCGTGTCACACTAAGGAACCACTCAAGGTATCAATCCTTGCACTGCCTGTGCTCCTGAACCCTGACGGCTACATCCATTATCTCACAGAGGGAGCTGATGATGTGACTTGAAACCAACGACCAATGCCACCAGCTTGGGCGTGTGGGGCCGACTATGTGATGCCCTGTACATAACCATACTGGCGTAGACACCTCTTAGGCAAGTGTCTAGCCACATAGGTCTCCCCTCTGACATGCCCTAAATATAAAGTAGATACCTCAAAAGGATTATGGGGGAGATGACCCGTATACGGTGTCTAGATGACATCATCCAGGTCAGAGCATCCAACCTCCTCCTGTATTCCATCACACCTCCAGGATGGGTCTGTCTGGCCTTCCACCTCTTCGCATATGGGTCTGTAGGCTGAACACGATGCACCTTCCATTCACAGATGTGAGAGAAGTGCTCGTATATTCAACACTTCACAAATAAAAGTAATGAAATTATTATTGTAATACCTAATAATTATAAAAAATCGTCTAATGAATTTATAGTATGCCTGTAACAGACTTAGATAACCAGTAAGTTGTCTGGTCTCATGACGAGAAGCAACACCAAGTACCGTGTACAACATCGTCAAAGCCGCCACTCCTCAATCCCAACATAGAGTGTCAATGGAGCTGGATAGAGACAAGTAACAAACATCAATGTAAAATCCAAACTTATCCGCAAAGAGAGTACATGCCACCAAATGTAGCATATATGTCCTAGTGGCAGCCTCATACCTATCTGCCTCCACAAGCTCCTTAAAAGTACTCCTCAACCAAGACATGTTGAGGTGAAATCCCCGAGTATCACCAAACTCGCGTAGGACATCCACCTCCAACGCATCCACAACCATGCGCATCTTTTGTTGAGTGGTAGCACCCAGAGACATAATCCTTCCATCATCCATTTGGGGAGATGACAGTGACTTTGGATGATGTGGATGCCTTCTTTCATCTTCTGATTGCTGGTACGTTTTCACACCAATATATAGGGACTAGGCGACGATGATGCGCATGGTTGTGGATGATTTGGAGGTTGATGAGTTGGACGTGTTACATGAGTTTGGTGAGGATTTCACCCCTCCTCATGCAGGTGACCAGGACAGCCGCCTACAGCTCATCGCCGCTCACTTAGATAACCTCATGGGGTTGGTGAACTCTGATGGCGAGGTTTATATAGGTTTAGTTAGGTTGGCCAACATGGTCTGCGGAGGGCCTATGTAGATTTATTTTTATTTATTTATGATTATATTATGTGTATATGTTGTCACAAACAGGCATCTAGTTTATTGCATAATCTTTTTTTGGCTAGTACATGTTTCGATTAGATAAAGAAAACAAAATAACACAAATAAAAAACTTGAAAAAGTTAAAAACATCAGATGACAAGCAACAAAAATAAACAGTACTCCGATACATGAAAATCTAGGAACTACCGAATGACTCTGGATGCTTCAGACACTTCATTATATCGTCAACAGATCTTAGGATATGCGCGTCCAACTCGATCGGACCTTTTGTTATCCTACGACGAAATAATGTCCACATGACCTTCACATCTTCATCATTCTTTAACTCGATTAGGTTGTATTTCACCCAACCATCTGTACCAATGTAATCCTCCTGAAACTTGATGTTTGTCACCCTTTTGTTATCGGAATCAGGAAGAAAATCGTTCAACGTTTCTTTCAAGGTGGCAAAGGACTCAGATCCATCTGGAAAATTGAATTCAACAGGAGGTTTATCACTGTTGTAATACACTTCTGCCTTAATTAGAAATTTAGGAAGAGGCATTTGTAGAGATGTGTTATCCAATAAACCTAAGACCCTATTTATACTAATGGTGATGCGTTATAGACCACACATAAGTGTTGCTGCAATCAGGACCCTCCAAAAGTGTCGGAAAAATCTCAACCGTTGAAAAAAACTAATATTTAAACATACCAAAAATTTCATTTATAAAGGAAATTTTTGGTATACTGGAAACTTGTATTTTCCAGTTTACCTGAAACTTGTATTTTCTGGTATACCAGAATTTTCAAAATCACTTCCTAAAATTTCGTTGCACCAAAAAATCGTTATTTCCGGTATACCAGAATTTTCAAATAGACTTCTGGAAATTTTGGTGTACCAGAAGTTTGGTGGGTGTACCGTAAATTTGGTTCAGAAATTCCTTTGTATTGCGTCAGGGGTAAAATGAATGTCACATTACCTTGCACGAGTAGTATTGTTCATGATCATAACACAAAACACCTCAAAGCCTTCCAAAATCTCACTGCATTCTTAATTAAAATTTTCACATGCAAACAACATTTAAATGTATTTCGACATAAAACGGCACAAAATCATCTAGAATTACAAGTAACATATACTTATATCATTGATCCTCATATACATGATTTAATTTTTCTTTTGTACTATGAATGCATAATCCAAAGATTGAAATTCGAATTCAGGATTGGTCTGAAAAATCTGGATCCGTTCAATGTTTATTGAAATTATATTTTTTATTAGTTGTAGTTATGGTGCACCCTCATGATGTGATCAAACACCCTAATGTTATGGTGAAACACCATGATGTGGATCTTAAAGCTATTACATCTAAGTATGTTGATATGGAATTACCCCAACAAGTTGTCGTCCATATTGATGTTTAAAAATAATTTACGAATAAACACGAGTTTACTTTATGTGAACATATATGCTTTAATGGGTCCGCACGGACGATGTTAAAATAGAGGTTGACATTGTTATTGGGAGGTGAGATTCTGGTTTTGATAAAATACATACATTTGTTACAATGAGCTCCCAAGGAACTGGCAAGTATGACAAATTTATCTATCAGTTGAAATAATATGATACTAGAATAAGGAAATGAGGATGCCCTTTTAAGTACCACAAGAAAAATGGTATATGGATATTTAATTTGGTTTGTGATGTACATAATCATGGTTTGGGTCACAAGTTAGTTGGTCATGTGATTTTATATCATCTAAATGCTTAAGAGAAGAAACTTATTTCAAACATGACATTAAACATGGTTCAGCCCAAAAACTTATGTGCAACTTTGAAAAGGAAAAGACTTGAAAGTTTCACAAATAGTAGGCAAGTATACAATGTTCCCAATTGAAACAATAAGACTATAAGAGGTTCAATATTTGGAATACAACATTTATTGAATCTGTTGGATGATTATCATTATGTATCTAAATAGAGAGCGTGTGGGAATGGAAAATTGTTCAATATATATTTTGTGCTCATCCCAAATCCATGCAGTTGTTCAACACATTTGATTCAACATATAAAACCAAAAATTATAGGCTCCCATTTCTAAAAAAATGTTGGTGTTACTTCTATAAATATGGCTTATTCAGTTGGCTTTGCCTTTTTCAAATGTGAAATAAATGATAATGTTACATGGGCTTTGAAAGTGTATCCGAAATTTTTGAAAGGACAACTAAATAAGTTCCATGTGATTGTCACTAGTCGAGATAACACTTTGATGTATTCAGGTGAAAAGGTGTTTCCTACATCATATGATTTTCTTTCTAGGTATCATATAACAAAAAATGTGAGAGGAAGACTTAGGCGTGTAATAGAGACAAAAAAATCATGGGTGAAGACAAGAAAAAAGAACAGTATGAAGAAATTTTCAATGCTTTTATTCTTGTTCTTAATGGAAGAGAACTGAAGGAAAAATATATGTGTTTCTTGAAATATGTCATCTTATAGCAAATGCGCATAATCGAGTGTACATTTATTTGACAAGATATGGTTTCTCATAAACATATTTCCACTTTGAAGTGTCTCACATCACAATCTAGTCAGAAACATTATGTGTATTGGATGGATTTCAAAATCATAACATTTTGTTCAAGAATATTTGAAACCATAATGTATTATACCATGAAGATCCCTTGAGTGAACATCTAGTTCCGCAAAAGAACATGAAACTTGGTTGAATAATTTTGTGAATAGGATGGAAGAGTTTTCCAAGTTGAGCGATATTAAAAAAGAAGCAAATCAGGGAAATTTAAAGATGGAACCGCTCGTAGATTTATATGGTGAAACAGTTTTTTGATGCATTTTAGTTTTTCTCTTACACTACACTGACAGTTGGAGATTGGTTAAGATCGAGTATCGTTCAAAAACAATTTTTAATGAAGGGAAGATTAAATTCGATAAGTTAAAGCTGAAGACAGATGCTGATGTAAGTGTTATGTGGATTATATTTCATTGTTACACAACTAAGGATCCAATCAAGGAGACGTGTGTTAGCTGGGATTTTTGACAATCCTCAAATCTCAGCTTATCAAGAAGAGGATTGAAGAAATGCTTAGTAGAATTTTGATGAGTCTGTTGGTTCTTTTCGACAAACATGTTGGACAATTTTTTGACATGATTATTTCAAAGGAATGTGTCGAAGTTCCTATGCACGCAGTAACATTTGGGACTTAGTCATTTTCATAGCAACATGAAAGACCATTTTGATATTGTAATTTAGAATGCATAGCGTGGCTAAATAGCTATCTTTTGACCTTATCTGCATTTGAAGGACGCGTGTAAGCAATTTGGAAGCGAAATGCATGCAAACGAAGACGTGTCATTCAATGGATCAAAGAACGTTCATTTCACTTATTTAAAATTTAATATAAATAGGAATTTTAGTGTTATGTTAAATTCACTACAAAATTCAATATACACAAAGTGTCCGACAAACACTGTTTTTGTTTAAGCAGAGTGTTTTACATTAAAGTTATTTTTATGCTTTCAACTTAGATCACTATCGAAGTATTTCATATTTCTTGCACCTTTACTTTATTTGTTTTATTTCACTTTAAATATTTCACCTACGTCAAATTTTTAGTCTTTTACACAAAATCATACAAATTTTAGGGAACTTTAAGCACGTATGTCCTAGGATTCACTAGTTGATCTTGCAAGTAACCTTTCATAAGAGACTATCTCTTGTTTACTAAATTTCATGATAAATAATGTAACACTTGCAAGATCAACTGCAAATATTCTAAAGATGTCAAAACTTCCTGAACCTTTTGTTGTTGATGAATTGTCATGTGATAACAAATATCTATCTTAAATTGTGTTATTTTATATTCTTTATCTGATAATGCAGTTGCATTACATATTTATGGGATTAATCTAGATTCAATATTCAAACAAATCTCTTGACCAAATTGTATGTTTATTTTGTGTATGTGATAATAGAGGTAAATCCGGATTCAATATTTTGACAAATCCTTAGACGAAATTACTTGTTTGTTTTGTGTATGTGAAAATAGGGGTGAATCCGTATTTCAATATCCCAAATTGCATGCATACCATCAATTTTGATAAATAACTCAAGCCAATTGGATACACTTATACAAGTTTGAAGGAAGCACTTGATTAGAGGATCATACATTCATGTTAAGGACCTTAAAGAAGTGTTGCATGAGAAATAAACGATAAATTTGATTGATTTAAGTTTCCTTTTTGTTTTTATTTACTTTCTAGTATTTTCACCACTGCTTGAAATTAATGAACTTATTTGTTTTCTAAATTTTTTCAGTTAGGCAACATTGTTTATTTACCAATGATACCTCGAGATAAAAATAAATAATATACCATATAAAAGAAAAAGAGCTAAGTTGTTCCAAAAGTTCTAAATGTATTGACATATGAAGAAGAAGAAGAAGAAAGATATCCAATTAATGTGTACTCAACTTCCAGATACCTTAGCAATCAAGGTTTGAGCCAAAATTTCACTTTTTACTCTTTCCTTCTTATAGAAAGTATTCATGCAATTGTTTATTTTCTAGAATTTACAAAATTTTATAAATGGTATATTAGTCTTTTTAGTGTACACGATGTTGTACTTGTTTGATTAAAAAGAAAGTCTTTTCAAGCCAACCTTTATAATTGTTTATTTGTTGTTTGAACCCCTTAAGGCTGAAACTTTTTGTTTGGTGATATACGCAGCATTATAAATCAACTGACTTAAAAGATTAATCTTTTCACTCTTTTCGGAATTAGGTATAAATTTTATATTTTCTTTGTTAATACAACACATTAAGTTTGGGATTTCTCTTGAAATTAACAATGTTTTAAGTTTGGGATTACTCTTAAAATTAGAAACATTTTAAGTTTGGGGTAAGGGTACAATAGAACATAGTTAATAATAATATGAAAACAAAGAATTTAAGACGACTTCTTAAAAAATAAGTAAGAAAAAGAATAAAGAAAAAAGTTATTCTCTAGTACTCTTAAATTGGCAACATGTATTATGGTTGGAAACAAATAAAAACAAAGAAAAATAACAAGTACCTAACTCAAAATTTTAAGCATACTATTCAAATAGATAGTACATTTGATATATGACCTCAAAAATTGTGTATTCAAATGGTAACTTTGATTAATTTCTTAGAATTTTTTTCATATTCATTGTAAAATGAATTTTGTATGTTGATTGAGTGATGACCATGTTATTCAATTCAAGCCAAAAATATGAGAATGAGAGACATCTTCAGGTACATGTGAAGTTGGAAAATTCTTTAGAACTATTTGGAATAAAGCAAGGAACATAAGTGACATATGAGTTAAGGAAATAATTTATGATGATCATCTGGTTAGGTAAGCATGCTTTTATACAACTTAAATATTTTAGTTTGCTAGCAGGTTCTTTGAGGACAAATAACCGTTCAAGTTTAGGGATGCAATGACAGTTTACATCTATGTATTTTATGGATAGCTTCTAGTGTTTTTAGAAATATCTAAAGGAGAATTACATTGTTTAAAGATGAATTTAGGCAATATTTTAGATAAAGGAGAAAGCTGTGAATTTTCAACATATTTTGCAACATGATGCATGTTCGGTAATTTGATCTTATTTAAAAATTCATAACTCTGATTGAGGTGAGACCTACCAAAAATGAAATCTAACAAAAAATATAGCTACTGAAAAAATTGTGCTATGTTCAAAAGAAATCGTGTGTTGACAAACATATGAATCAAATTTAGGCTTAAAGTAATTATTGACCATAATGCTAAAAATCATAACTAGGTTAACTGTTCAAACTTAGTAATTGATTTAGGAATAAATAATTATAAGCTTGCGATTTAGAAATTAATGAGTGTTATTGCCTATTTTTACTTCGAATTCACCTGAAGAATTAGGAATTTGTTGTAAAAGGAGTAAGTTATACGCTAAGATGTTGGGTATAATGATCGTTAATTTATCATAACTCAAGAAAATATACATAGTTACCAACAATGAGAATGAGTTGATTCAAAATAAGACTTGTCTGCCTTTATTCTCTGATAAATTCGAACAATTTTGACTTATTTTTAATTAAACCAATTTTTCATGCAAACTGTAACACTCCAATTCTACCTCAAGTAATTAAACAGAAAATCAGAGTTTAAAATTTTCCAACATAATCAGGATGTCACACTTTTCAACTTAAACACATAAACCTGTCATTCTTACCCAAAAACAGATACATAACACTTTAAAGATGCGAAACAAACACAACACATAAATATAGTCTTCATAGCACAAACCAACTTTACTAATCACGCAACAGATTCATAATAATTTTCCACGTAAGATATAACATATTTTGAATCACAAAACAACATCAACACAATAAACTCCTCAATCAACAACATAAAATTCAACACTAAAACAACAAAATAAGACAAGTGTTCATTTTCCCCCGAGTGCTATGTATCAGAGCAATGACATCAAACTTGAACTAAAGGCAGTGGCAACTACTCCTCCTGGTTACCTGCATGTTGCCAATATAAAGGCAACGGAGAAACAAATGAAATGGTGAGATATCAAACTATATAATTAAGATCATGATAAATAATATATAGTTAGAATTATATAAAAATCTCTATTTTTCTATCTCACAACCAATCAACAACAAACATAATTTAAGCACACAACAATATAATTATGCACTATAGTATGCAACTTAGACAAAAACAGATGCATGTGGTACCATCAGAGTAAAATTTCCAACTTAAAAATATGCCATTTTACCGAGGCATCAACAAGGCATAAACCTTCAACTTTCAACATTTGCCAATACAAACCAACATGGGTGAGCATAGCTCCAACTTAATAAAATGCAATGTATGCGACTATCATGTATGGCATACAACAACAACATACACAACAAGACAACTTAGGACAACAAACAACTTTCAACATTGGCTAGTAAGCATCCAACAAAACTTGTCCATAATTAGGACAACAACCAATTTTATACCATTATACCTGCAATTCAATGCATTCAACATAAATTCAGCAAAACAAACACGCTAGAATAGCCTACTAGAGTATACGAACCATTCCCTCAATTCCTCCAAATTCCGGTTAATTGGCTATACCGCTTACAACTACCAACACACTAATCATAATTGTTTTAATTAATTCCGGTATCATTCCTTATTAATTACTAACATTATTTTACTCATGAAAGCCTACTAAAAGTTCCCAACTTCAAGTACCTAAATTGGGCAGAATTCATAAATCAAAATTTATTGTTCAAAATCACACAATACGCGTCGCATCCTCATCTTCGCGCCACGTCTTTGACAGGAACTCAGTTCGTGTCGCGTCCACCCGTTGGTGCCGCGAACTGAACGTAACTCAGTGGGAATTTTTGCGCTATCAGCATCTTCCTCATGCCTTTTTCCCAATTTTTGGCACCCAAATCACTTTTAGACCAAAACGATTCAGTACAACACAACATCAACATAAGGAATCAAACCAAAATAACATATGCCAATTCATACAACCAATTTCATGGATTATCAAGCAACAATTCGGAATCAATTTGACAACAACAAGACACAAAACAAGCAAAATTCATAAACCCCATCCCACATATCATCCATCATGTTCCCAATTATAAAGCAAAAACCCCACCCTTATCTGGTGAATCGAAGGTTGATTTGCTCTACGATGGAAATTCTGACCTAGCCTCAAGGTTGCAACTTCTACCTATCTCTTGTTTTTTTTCCAAATCCTTTATCTTCTACTTATAAACCAACAACCTAATTTCTATTCTATTTTTCTTAAAATATTATTATTATTATTATTATTATTTTCATTGGGCTTACTAGTCTATACCCCCACTTTGCTACAACCAACATAACAACATAGCCCACTTACAAATAATTTTTACAATTCTAATATTATTAATATTATTAATATTATTCCTACAACTTAATTCAATTAATCACCCTATAATCATATAATGACTTAAATTGACATTCTACAATATTACTAATTATTCAGCAAAATATACGAAAATATTAAATTAAATAAATAATTAAATAATTCGGGTGTTACACAAACCCCTAATTTAAATCATTCTAGTGCTTTTCAATGGTGTTGTTAAAATAAAAAATTCATGTGGATACAAACTTTGTTTTATTACTTGACGATACTTTAGCTACACTTGCTTAAGCATTCATCAATCATATTCTCTCTCTCTCTCTCTCTCTCTCTCTCTCTATATATATATATATATATATATATATATATATATATATATATATATATATATAGAATGATGTATCCGGGAGAAGAAACCAAACCTTGTAAGGCATGGTACCATCCATGATTAGTGGCGCAAATTCTTCAAAATCCTTTTGGTAACATGCTATGTTGATTACAACTTACACACTTAATTGTAATCCATCCAAAAAGTTTGAGAATAAACCATACGAGGTATGAAGTTGTAAGAAACTATATATTGTTAGACATATGACTCCACACACAATAAGGGGATGAATGACGTGTTTTAGAAAAACCATAGTTTGAAAAAATGAATCATTTTAAATTTTAAAATCATTTTTTTGAAATTAGCGACATAAATTAAGAATAAAATGCGAAAAGTAAAAAGTTAAGGGATATAGAGACAAAACCAGAAAATATAGAGGTTCTCTAAAAAAGAAAATACTTAATCATCTCCCCATGATTTATACTTGAGAGTATCCAATAATTTTAAGATCTATTAGTAGCTTGAACTCTCGACCCCCTTATATAAGGAAAATAAAGTTTTCAATCTAACTTCAAACCAAATAGCGACTAACGGAGATAAGCAGTTAGTCTTCATTCGAAACAAATATTGAAGCGGTTAGTCTTATTTCCAAACAATAACTTGAACTGGTTAGTTAAACTAATATTTTACACAGGATTATCTCAAACATATGAGAGCTTTTAAAACGGGTTAATCTCACAAACCTAATTGAGGTTTTGACAGACTATTGACGAACCTATGAGATTTTATACCGGGATGATTATGAACCTAGATATTTTATACTGGGCTTAATTTTAAACCAAGTTAACCTTATGAATCAAACATAGGTTTTACACAGAATAACTACAATCCACCTTGAGATTTTAATATGGGTTTGTTCACGTTAAAAAGTGACGTGCGAGGGAATCGAATCGGAATTCGAATCTCTAGCTCGAAACGATTTACTCTTTTGGTTTGTATTTAAAGATGCTGCGAGCATCAAGCTTTATTATTTCCAAAACAAGAAAAATGAGATGAAAAAGGGGAAAGTTGCAATACCCTCAATAGATATGATATGCATTACAACTAGCGTGAACTAGACGCAACGCATTGGGGAGATTCTGGGCAAGGGGGTTTGTTATATAAAGGGAATAGATGTGGCACCTGTTCACGTTAAAAAGTGACACGCGAGGGAATCGAATCGGAATTCGGATTCTCTGGCTCGAAACGATTTACTCTTTTGATTTGTTTATAAAGATGCCGTGAGCATCAAGCTTTATTATTTTCAACACAAGAAAAATGATTATGAAAAAGGGGAAAGCTGCAATACCCTCAATTGATATGATATGCATTATGACTAGCGCGAACTAGACGCAACGCATTGGGGAGATTCCGGGCAAGGGGGTTTGTTATATAAAGGAAATAGATATGGCACCCTAAATATATATATAGTTATCTATAGCTTTATATATGAATAGTTTGATATGTTTGTGTGTTTTAAATTGCTATTTCTATTCTTGGGAAAGTTTCTCCTTTGGATTTTAAGAAAGGTAGATTATGTGGGATCCTAGGTTTTGTTATTATTGTGCTTGCAAAGATCATTGGGATCTTCTGCATACATATCCCTTAATGGGAATCAGAGCATTTGTAGCTCGGATATAAAGGGATCTATGGTTTTTTTTGGTTTGAGGGAGAAAGAAGTTTGCTCGCCAAGGATGAGACCATGTGCCTACGTATTCTCAAAGGGATGTTGAGAAAGTCAGGGCAATCGTAGTTCTCACTTATGCTAGTGGAAGCAACAGGATGTTATTAAAAGACAAAGACGAATATCATCTTAATGAAAAATGTATCTAATCTATTTCTTCACATACATTTTGAAGGGTTGATTGATTGAATCTTTCATCATAAGTTATAGGTGTTTTGCTTGAGTGTACAAGCGTTACCACTTACGATTTAAGAAAGATGTTTGAAAGATGATTGAATCTTTTAATTGTAAGCATTGGGTGTTTTGCTTGAGTGTACAAGCGTTACCACTTACGATTAAGAGATGTTTTTGTTTGAAAAAGAGTTCGAAAAAAGTTTTTGATTGTATGTGATGTGATAGATGAGATACTTCTTCCATAGAGATGATAAATGTCTAAATCTCGAGGAGAAATTGATTGGATTAGGGGGATGCTTTTAAGAAGCCCGTGGGTCCTTGTATTGTAAGCCCAAGAGGAGGCATTCTGAGGGTCATCGAGGGTCCTTGTATTGTTAGCCCAAGAGAAGGCATTCCGAGGGTCATCGAGGGTCCTTGTATGAAGCTCAAGAGGAAGCTATAGGGTATGGCTGGCTTTGGATTTAAGAGTGGTTTCACCGGGAAACCATCCTCTTAGGATTTCAAGAGTGATTTCACCGGGAAATATCCTCTTAGGTTTCTATCCTAGCGCGGGTGATTCTTTGTATTGGAAGCCCAATAGGAGGCTGTTAAGAGATTTCCTGGTCTCTTTCTTGTTTGATGCCCAAGAGAAGGCTAAACTCAACGAGGAGTTCTTTTGAACGAAGCCCAAGAGGAGGTGACTCGGGAGTGTTGTCTTATATGAAGCCTAAGCAGAGGCTAAACTCAGTAAATGAGTTTTCTTATATGAAGCCTAAGAGGAGGCTAACTCACTAAATGAGTTATCTTATACGAAGCCTAAGAGGAGGCTAACTCAGTAAATGAGTTATCTTATACGAAGCCTAAGAGGAGGCTAAAGGGAAACCTAGTTGTTAGGGTAATTGTTATGTTATAACTGAACAGTTATATGAACAAGTGTGTGATGTGTATTCACAGGAGTTTATGAAGGAAATATAAATAAGTGTATAAAACGAGCGTTTAAAGCTAGTGTAACTTGATTATTTACAATTTTGAATGTGTACAAGGAAATGAATATATACACGAAGGGGTGTTTATGTACAAGGAAATGAGTATGTACATAGGAGGGTTGAGACTTACACCGTGAGGGAGGGCCATTGGTTTAAGAGTAGTTTCATCGGGAATAATTCTTCTCTTAATACCAATGGATTTGGTGTATAAACAAGCGATTCAAAACAAACGAACAAAGTTTGTTTATGCTTGGATATTTATAAAGATGATTGAATATGTACAAGGAAAATTTAATATGTACATAAAAGGATTGGGACTTACACCGTGAGGGAGGCCTATGATCAATTTAAGAAATTCAAGGAGAAACCTGGTTTGGTTTATCTTTAAATTTAATTAATCATGGAAAAGGGTGTGTAAGTTTATTGAAAAGTTTTGAAAAGGTTTTGAAAATGATTTTGAAAAGTGAAGTATATTCACAAGAAGTTTTGAAAAGATTTGAGTTTTGAAAGTTTGAAAGAAAACATTTTTGAAAAGTATTAAGAAATACTTAAAATGTCTCATTTTTTACTTAATAAAAATATAATCAAAAGAAAATATTTTTGGATTTTTTTGACATAATCATAAAATAGGTATATTAAATGACAAGTGTACAAAAAATCATCTCAAAATGAGAAGTTTTGATTGGTTTTTGAAAATGTTTTAAGTTTGCTAGAAACTTGAGAAAAAAAAGAGTTTTTTGGTCCTAAGGAGGTTTGAACCTTGGACATTTGGCTTAGAAATAAAGAGTTTTTCCACTTAGACATGTGTTAAATTGTCATTTAATCACCTTGTTTATAAGGAGTTTTGAGAAAAAGAAAGTTTGAAAAAAAGGTCCAGGGTCCAGAAATTGGAAAAAAAAAAAAAGAAAGTCCAGAAGTTGGCTGCTTTTGGAGCGTGTGAAAGGATTTCTGGGGCATATGTGAGCTAGAAGTTTATGGGGCATGTGGGCTAGCATGGTGCTTCTGGCTACTGGAGAAGGCTTGCTTCTGGGATAGAAACATTAGAAACTTGAGGTTTCTAAGGATAGAAGTACTAGAAGTACTTCTGAACATAGTGTAAATGGGAAGCTTCTAGGGGCAGAAGCTTCAGAAGCACTTCTGGAGGCTGAGCCCCAGAAGGACTTCTGGAAGAACAAGTTCTAGAAACTTGTATTTCCTTTTAATAAAAAAAGGTTCCAGGTGGATTCGAACCCTGGACCTTTGGCATGGCAAGTGATTTGAAAAGCGCGCTGACTACCACTGGGGTGGCTATACATCCGTTTATTTAACTTAAACTAGAAATATATATTATAATTCCAGCTTTTAATTTTCTGAAACCAACTTCATCTTCTTCGCTGAAGCGCGAACTCCATGTCCATGGCTGGGAATTCGAAATTCTTTGTTTCTTGACCAATTTTAAAAGTTTAAAATGTCATTTTGTCTAGATTTTTGCCACGATTTTGAACATGTATTTTATTAACATTATTAATAAAAAATGAACGTGAATTTTGTTAATCCCAATTTAAACCCTAACTGAAAAAAGTGATTAATTCTTTAAACTCAGTTGATTTTAGTTCAAATTAAGGACCCAGATAGCTTTAGTGATTGAATATCTACATTTTCCTTTTCAATTTTAAAGCTAAAAGTGCATCAATGGAGGATTCAAAGTTTGAGAAACTCACCTCTTGGTATGAAATACCAGTTCGAGCTAGACAACTTCCAGGTGCAAAGTAAGGATTGCTTTAGCTTCCTTGAACCTCCCTGAGTGTGTTCCTACCCTTAGTTTGTTCTGAGAGTGGCTGGAACTCTATGACCAAGTCAAGTTGCAAGTAGCTTAATTTGAAAATTGAAGATGGTGATGGAGTTGTTCCAGAACTTGTTTAAGTGTATGGACAATCTCTATATGTTGTATAGGATGTGTTTGAAGTGAGAAATCAAGGTTAGCACGAGTAGTTTTCTGGTTTGGCAGTTTTGGCTCAAAGCTTGCACAAATGGAGTTTTGTGTAGAAAACTGTTTATTGGCTTGTTTCTTGATGGTTTTAAGTTTTAAAATACTTCTAAATGATGTTTAGAACATGTTAGAAACTTAAATTCTCTCAGATTTTGCAAGATTTGAAGATTGCAAAATTCTCCTCTTATAACTTAGAAACTTGAATTTCAAGAAAGAAAGAGTGAAAGCTTGATTATGATAGCTTTGGTGTGGTTTGAATTTGAGGAAATGACCTCTATTTATAGGCCAAGAATTATGAATGACAAGGCAAGGTTATAATTGAGAGAGTTTGCAACTTGGCTTAAGTGGTAAGAAGGAATCTTTTGCATTTAATGCAAAAGTTACTTTCTTAGCCATGGTTAGAAATTTCTTCTTGATCCAATCCTTTCTCAATCATTCAAAACTGATATTTATCAGTTATAATCTACCTCTAGCTTGTGACAAGGCTTCTAGAAGGGAGATTTGTGAAAAAAGACTTATAATTTTAAAGCATGAACTTGAAATTCCATGGTTTTGGAGCTCTATGTTTCAAAATCAAAAGTATAACTAGACAAAGTATTTTTGCAAGTTCTTGTATATTTTGGAAAGCTTGTAACAAGGGCTACAACTTTCATGTTTTGAGTTTTTTCTGAATCCAAATGGATCTAGGTGAAAAATGGCCTAGAAAGTGGGAAAAAAATCATGTTTCTTAACACTTGAAAAATTTTCTAAGTGTTAGAAAATTTTCAAATCTTGACTTTTTGTTGACTTTTTCACATTTCTTGATTTTTTATGATCATGATGGATTATTTGAAATGTTTTTATGATTGAAAAAGTTTTGTCTTGAAAAAGTTGACCAAAAGTCAAAGTTTGACTTTTTTGAGTAGATGAATTTCCATCAGATGATTCAGAATTTGTCTGATGAAGAAACATGGACTTTTGAAATGTTTTGAATCAAGAAATTAGGTCAAGATGGTGCATTAAAGATGTTAAGATCAAACTCCAAGCAAATAGGTCATTCATTGAGCAGAAAGTCAATGATTCACTATCCTCGACCAAAAACCTAATTGGTCGATTCATGGTAGATCATGAGAAAAAGTTGGGAATCTGAAGATCAAATGTTGATGATTGATTAAGATAGATCAATTGAGGTGAGTGGAAACTCAAACCCTAATTGATCATATCTTGAACAGATGAAATTTTGAAGAAACCCTGACTTTGACTTCTAGAAGCCACACACGATCTATTCTATTCTGAAACTGTTAGTGATGCAGTGATGCATATGTAAGGTGGTATCTTAGGTCAAAAATTGGGGTATGACAGATGCCCCTATTTAAGTTTCTTTAACCTGAGATATGAAGATGAGAATCTTCGTCTCGATAGGTGTGAAGAAACTTAAATATCAGAATACGCAAATTTTGGACCTAAGATACCAAAAAATGCGAATGATGCAAAATGATTGCAAAAAGTTCACCCAGGAGGTATCAAAGAATGATATGCTAGGGAAATATTGTGAGGATGTCTCAGTCTGTCTAAGAAAAGAGAATCATTTTTTTTGGGAAACAAGCAATATGTTTCACTAGGAAAATAGATTCACAATGTAAGTGAAAATCTGTTTCGCTTTGGGAAACGAGGAGATTACCTTCTGTCAGCCTTGTGAAAATGTTTAAGGTAAGTGAAAATGATATTACCAATTATCATCCTGGTGATAGTTTATGGTAACGAATTCTGAAGATATTACCAATTATCAGCAAAGTGATAACTATAACAAGGTAATTCTTAAGAAATTTATTGAGTATTCAGCCTTGTGAATAACAAATAATGATGGAAACAGATCTCAAATGAGTTTCTATTTTCATAACTACAATCTTGCTAGGGATCTCTCTCTTGAGAAGATGCTGGCATTTTGATTGCAAAGACATAGGTTTTCCTTTAGACAGAAAGACAACTGCGGAGATTTCTTGAACTTTCATGATTGGACTTGCTGAGAAGAACAATCCTTTTATGTTTCAAGATGAGAAGAAAATAAGCGGCTCGGATGACGAGGCTATTGCTTATTGTTTGCAGGTAGATTTTTTTTTGTGAAATCTAAACCTGAATTGGTCAGAGACAACGTTCTATCTAGGAATGAATTGGAAAAAACCGTCAATCAAGACTTTGCATCCAATGAGGAACAATCTCAATTGGAGGGACTGGAGAGAAAAAAGATGTATTTTTCTGCTTGGGGATAATCTACTGGAGAGATGACACACCCACACTTGTTTTTTTTTGTTTTTTTTGGGAATAAACGCAACCTAAACAAGTGATATTGAAGCAAACATTGAGAAATGCAAAAATGCATTAATGATGCTAATATGTATGAATGATGAATGTCATGAATGTCATGAATGTCATGAATGTCATATGCATGTTGGTGATACTTGACAAGATAACAAAAAGTTTTTGGGAAAAGGACTACGTCACAGTTCAAACAAATACTCAGCAAAATCTGCAGCAATGATGTAGACGTTACTGATGATGAATCTCAGTTGCATGCTTTAAACTTTTCTGAAAAAAGGCATTTCACTTGCAACCTTGTTGGGGATTCTTTTTCGGATAAGAATACCGTCCTTTTGATGATCTCTTTCGAGGAAAAGAAGACTTCTTAGCAGTTGTTTTATCTTTTAGAGGTCGAAACACTCATGGAGAAAACTGTTGAAGTTCTTTCTGTGTTCATAGTTCAAAGGAAGATTTTGCTTTTATTTCAAAATTTTGAAGTAAAAATTCATTTAAAACTTCTTTTTTTTTTAGTTTCAAAAGTGATTTTCACAAGAAAAAGCGTTATTTTGCAAAATAGAATAAAAGCAAGAATTGCAAACAAATGGGCACAAGGCTCAAATTTTATTGATAGAATGGTAATCAGCCAAAGGCGTGATTCCATGGACTATTTAAAAGAGTTGGAAATGATAATTTATTGGGAAAAGGCTATGTTGAAAACAAATAACCACTATTGTCTCTAACAACTTTGAATTCCAATTGTGCTTGTTGCTTTAGAAGATTTGGTTGAAGATCCGTTGATGGAAGATTCTTCAGATTGACGAAGTATGGATTGATGCAGTTACTTTGTCATTTTGATCCTTAATTTTTGCCTAGATTGCCCTTTCAGGTTTTCAATCTATCAGGATAATTTTCTATTTATTGTCTCTAATTTTTGCCTGGACCGCCTTTTCAGGTTTTCAGTCCACCGAGACGCTCATTTTTGCCTAAGCCGCCCTTTTCGAATTTTTGACTTACCGAGCTGTTCTTTTGTCTTTTTAGACAAAGTATTTTTTGACTGCATCGACATTCACAGGATGGGGGAGTTCATCACCGTCCATGGTTGTGAGAGTCATAACACCGCCAAAAAAGCTTCTTTTGACGATGTATGGGCCTTCGTAATTAGGAGTCTATTTGCCCCTAGAATCTGGTTGAAAAGACAGAATCTTTTTAAGCACGAGGTCGCCTTCTTGGAATTCACGAGGTCGAACCTTTTTGTCGAAGGCTTTCTTCATCCTTCTTTGATATAATTGTCCATGACACAGGGCGGTCAGGCGCTTTTTTTTGATTAAGTTCAGCTGATCGTATCTGCTTTGACACCATTCGGCCTCAGATAACTTAACTTCCATGAGAACTCTCATTGATGGAATTTCAACTTCTACGGGGAGCACTGCTTCGATGTCGTATACTAGAGAAAAAGGAGTTGCCCCTGTTGAAGTACGTACTGAAGTACGATACCCATGTAGAGCAAATGACAGCATTTCGTGCCAGTCTTTGTAGGTGATGACTATCTTCTGGACGATCTTTTTGATGTTCTTGTTGGCAGCTTCAACGGCGCCGTTCATCTTTGATTGGTAAGGAGATGAGTTATGATGCTCAATCTTGAATTCCTCACACAGTTCTTTCATCATTTTGTTGTTCAAGTTTGATCCATTGTCTGTAATGATCTTACTTGGAACTCCGTATCGGCAAATGAGGTTATTCTTGATGAACCTCACAACTACTTGTCTTGTAACGTTGGCATAAGATGCTGTTTCGACCCATTTGGTGAAGTAATCAATATCCACAAAGATGAAGCGATGTCCGTTGGACGCTTTTGGTTCGACATCCCAATCATGTCGATGCCCCACATGGAGAAAGGCCACGGAGAGGAGAGAACATTGAGTAGAGTTGGCGGCACATGGATCTTATCTGCATAGATCTGGCACTTGTGACATCTCTTGACGTGTTTACAGCAATCAGATTCCATTGTTATCAAATAATATCATGCTCTCAAGATTTTTCTGGACATTGCATGCCCATTTGAATGGGTTCCAAAGGACCCTTCATGCACTTCGTGAATTACCATGTCTGCTTCGTGTCTATCCACGCATCTGAGCAAGACCAAGTCGAAGTTTCTTTTGTATGGCACATCTTCATTCAGGAAGAAATTTCTAGAAATCCTCCTTAGAGTTTTCCTATCTTTGTTTGATGCCCTGAGTGGGTACTCTTGAGTTTGAAGGAAGCGTTTGATGTCGTGGAACCACGGTTTATCATCGACGACTGCTTCAGTTGCAAACACATATGCAGGTCTTTCAAGGCGTCTGATATTGATCTTAGGCATATCGTTCCAATGGTTGACTTTAAACATGGAAGATAGAGTAGCCAAGGCGTCTGCCATTCGATTCTGATCTCGAGGGATATGATGCAATTCAACTTTGTTGAAGAAAGTCAACAAACGTCTTGCATAATCTCGGTAGGGAATCAAACCAAGATGATGAGTTTCATACTTGTCTTTGATTTGATTGATCACAAGGGCTGAATATCCATATATGTCAAGGATCTTGATCCTTAAGTCGATGGCTTCTTCGATACCCATGATACAAGCTTCATATTCTGCGATGTTGGTGCAATCAAATAGCAATCTGGTGGAAAACGGGATATGAGAACCCTCGGGAGTGATGATGATTGCCCCAATTCCATTGCCAAAGACGTTAACTGCTCCATCAAAGATTAAGCCCCATCTAGATTCTGGATCAGGACCTTCTTCAGGTAACGGTTCGTCATAATCTTTCATCTTTGAGTACATAACATCCTCGTCAGGGAAGTCAAACTTGAGAGATTGGTAATCGTTGATCGGTTGATAAGCCAAGTGATCGGCGAGAATGCTTCCTTTGATCGCTTTTTGGATGCGGTACTGGATGTCATACTCAGATAATAGCATCTGCCATCGAGCGATTCTTCCTGTTAAGGAAGGCTTTTCAAAGACGTACTTGATTGGATCCATTTTGGAGATTAACCAAGTCGTATGATTGATCATGTACTGGCGGAGACGTTTTGAAGCCCACACCAAAGGACAACATGTTTTTTCGAGCATGGAGTAAGGAGTTTCACAATCTGTGAACTTTTTACTCAAATAGTAGATGGCATGCTCTTTCTTACCGGTTTCATCTTGCTGTCCAAGCACAAAGCCCATGGAATCTTCTAGCACAGTAAGGTACATGATTAATGGTCTTCCTTCGATTGGAGGAATCAATATTGGAGGTTCTGACTGGTATTCCTTGATACTGTCAAACGCTATTTGACAATCTTCTGTCCATACAACCTCTTGGTTTTGGCAGAGAAGCTTGAATATTGGTCCACAAGTAGCAGTCATCTGAGAGATAAATATGGAGATGTAATTCAACTGTCCAAGAAATCCTCTTACTTGTTTCTCTGTATGTGGCGTAGGCATTTCTTGAATAGCCTTGACTTTGTCAGGGTCAACTTCAATACCTCTTTGACTGACGATGAAACCTAGGAGTTTTCCAGATCTTACCCCAAAGGTGCATTTGTTAGGATTCAGACGAAGCTGGAATTTCCTTAGTCGTTAAAACAACTTCAAGAGATATTCTATATCCTCTTCTTCAGTGTCAGACTTTGCTATCATGTCGTCCACGTAGACTTCGATCTCTTTGTGCATCATATCATGAAAGAGAGTAGTCATTGCTCTTTGATAAGTTGCGCCTGCATTCTTTAATCCAAACGACATTACCTTGTAACAAAATGTGCCCCATGGCGTAATGAAAGATGTCTTCTACATGTCTTTGGGAGCCATTCTGATCTGATTATAGCCAAAGAAATCGTCCATGAAGGAAAAGACATTGAACTTTGCAGTGTTATCCACTAGCATGTCGATATGCGGTAGTGGGAAATCGTCTTTTGAACTAGCTTTGTTCAAGTCCCAGTAGTCAACACACATTCTGATCTTTCCGTCTTTCTTTGAGACAGGCACTATGTTGGCTAACCATTGAGGATATTCAGAGGTGACGAGGAAACCAGCGTCGAGCTGCTTTTGAACCTCCTTTTTTATTTTGTCGGCCATATCTGGGTGAAATCTTCTCAGTCTTTGTTTAACTGGCGGACACTTCGGTTTTAATGGCAAGTGATGCTCTACGATGTTGGTATCCAAACCTAGCATGTTCTGGTAGGACCAAGCAAATACATCGACGTATTCTTTGAGAAGATCTATCAGTTTGCTCTTGACGTTGTTGTCGAGTAGAGCTCCGATGTTCACTTCTTTTTGTCTTCCTCAGAACCTAAGTTGATTGCTTCCAAAGGCTCTTTGTGAGGTTGAATGATTCTTTCTTCTTGCTTAAGTAGTCGGGAAATCTCATTCGGTTTCTCTTCTTCATTTTCTTCCTCGACGTCGAACACAGGGAATTCAAAGTCGAGAGAGAGCGCATAGTTATTGCGTTCAATGGATTTGTCCATTTGTTAATCTGCATGTTTGATTTATGTTTGATTAATTAACTTTTTTTTCTTTTTTTTCTTTTTTTTTATAGAAAAAGTTAATGTGAAAGTGTATGCAGATTATTTTTTTTTGAAGATGCTTGTTTTTATTTGGGTTTTTTAGGATTACCATTTCCAGAAAAAAGGTAAAAAACAAAAAACAAACACAAAATATGAGAATCAAAACAACACTTTTATTTATGATTCACAATATGAAACAGGGCCCTAAATACAAACTCATTTGTCTTGGGCAAGACAAAGAGAAATTATTTAAAAGCTAAACCCTATAAAACATTTATCCGCCTTGGGCGAGGCGAGAGTTTAAAATAAAAGCAAGATAAACTACTTAGAACTATGAACATCAGTCTGAGCTTTAATAGGCTTCCAATAGTGACGAACTCCTTGGAAGTCTAGATATTCGGGTAGTTTTCCTTTTGGATTATTTCTTGTGTAGACTTTGATCGTTGGTCGAGCAGGATTTGAAGACTCTGGTCGGTTAACCTTGCCTTTTGAGCTGCTGAAGCGATCTTCTTCTGCTTGATTGACAGGTCGAGGAGCATAGAATGCAACATATGTACTTTCAAGTGGCATGTACTTTGGATTCTTGGGATGTACTTCCCAATCTTGTGGGTGAAGAGACTCATTATCCGAGACACTTTCCAACTCGTTTCCAGAATTATCTTCCTGATCTTCTTCGGTAATTGCGTTGACTTGGCGATAATCAAAATCTGGCTTAACAACCTCGGCGGGTGTATTGAAGTAGAGATTTTCATTTGGGATCTCAATTTGATGATGAGATCGAGAAAATGTGTATGACTCTTCTGGTTGACTGGGATACTCAAGAGGATCGTCCCATCCAGTTGGTTGGATGTCTTCAATTCTGATTCTTGAGCTTTCAGGTGCTATCTTACCATGAAGTCAAACTTTCCACTTGGTTCTCCCAAGGTATCCCAAACTTCAGATGGGATAGGTGGAATTTCATTCTCATTCTTTTGTAGGAACATGCCTTTGAATTCGTCTGTAGGAGGATAGAACGGCGCATACGATTCTTCCTGGGATACATATTCAAAGTCATTAAGATAAGTGCTCCACTCTTCGGATTCGGAGAGATTGTCTTCATTACCTTCATCGATAAGACCATTAACCTCTTGAGGAATAGGGTTTAAGAAACCTCCCCTGTGGAATACTTCTTTGATTGGACGAAAAGTTTCATCCTTTTGATTGGCTTTTGGAAATACTGGAGCAAATCCGAGCCCTGTTTTTGTTCCGTTGTTGACAGGATTTATTACTTGTCCCCAACCTGCGGTATTACCGTTCTTTACTATTGGCACTGCTTCTTTGTAAGATGAGATAGACGATCTGCTTTTCTTTGTAGATTCATCTTCTAACGAAAGTCCTTGGAACTGTGTCCCTTCAACATCGTCGGCAGTGATGAAAGAAAAAGTGGACAAATGGCTTACCAATAAAGCTTGTTCACCAATAATGGTTACTAGCTTCCCATTTGTCGTGAATTTCAGTTTTTGGTGGATCGTAGATGTTATTGCTCCTGGTCGTCCTAACAAACAACTGTAAGCAGCTGGCACGTCCATGACCTGGAAGGTAATTTGAAAATTATATGGACCAATCGTCATCGGAAGGTCAACTTCCCCAATAACAGATTTCCTTGATCCATCGAAGGCTTTGACTACTATATCATTGGATTTTATTGGCGTTCCTTTGTAAGATAAACGAGCAAGAGTCGTTTTTGGCATTACATTCAAGGAAGAGCCAATGTCTACTAGCACATTAGACAGAGAGTCTGATTGGCAATTCATAGAGATATGTAGAGCAAGATTGTGATCTCTTACCTCCTCTGGGAGTTCTTCATCACTGAAGCTTAAATTGTTGCAAGCTGTTATGTTGCCTATAATTCTACCAAATTTATCTGTAGTCACATCGTGATCTACGTAAGCTTGATCTAGCACTTTCATCAAGGCTTCTCGGTGGGCTTCGGAATTCAGAAGTAAAGAGAGTATTGAAATTTTGGAGGGAGTCTGCATCAGTTGATCTACGACTCTGTACTCACTTTTCTTGATCAGCTTTAGAATCTCGTCAAAGTCTAAATTGACATTGGTTCCATCAGACGGACCAACGTTTATATCTAGATTACCAACAGGAACTCGCATAGGATTCTCAAGAGGCGCATCAACAGAATTTTGTCCAATAGTGGGCGCATCAACAGGATTTTGTCCAATAGTGGGAGCAATGGGTTGATTTGGTGGCAACGAGGTATACACACGTCCGGTCCGAGTTACCCGTCCTATTTCAGCAATGTTAACTACGGCTGAAAGAGTTGGTATGCGTTTCTCCTTCCCATCTTCTATCATAGTTATGTTGTACTGATAGGGAATTGCTTTGTCAGAGTTGTAAGGAACAGGACCAGGTAGACAGATTACCAAAGGAGAATCTGGAACTCTTGGACCGTTGTACTCAACTTCTACACATTTGGGCATATTGAAGTAGGGGATAATGACGTTTACTTCGGGAATTTCCGAGTTGATATTTGAGACTAAAAGCTCATGCGGATAATACCTTACCATATTCAAGTCATAATCGTTCATGTTTCTGAAGATCTGAATGTCGCCAATGTCTATTAACCGTTGAAGGTCTTCTCTCACAGTTGGACATCCTCGAAAATCTGTAAAGCAGATTCTGCAGGCTGTGTAGTCATGTTTAGCAAAGGCGCCCATTGTGCTGAATGTAGCGTGCAGTTGTACCAAGATTTCTCTTATCATATTTATGTTGGTGATAAGATATCGGTATGTATTTCTGAGTATCAAATTCACGGTATGTCCACTATGATTAGGAAGTGGATTTGCTTGTACATTCGGATTTGCATTCCTAAAGGAGAGAAGATTAAACCTTACTAATCTTTGAACTTCGGCTTTCAGTGCTATGTAGTGTTCGAGGTCATGACCTGGTGCCCCTTAATGAAAAGGGCAAGACACATCTGCTTTGTACCACCAAGGTAACTTGTCTGGTACTGGAGGTGGTAATCTTGTTTGCACAAGATTTCTTTCTACCAAGGCAGGATATAATTCTGTGTAAGTCATCGGAATTGGATCAAACTGCGAGATTCGAGGAGTACGGTTCTGATTGTTGTTGAATTGTTGAGCCTGTTGTCGAGGTTGTTGATTTTGCTGTAATTGTGGGGTAATTCCCATGTTTGAATTTGCATTAACAACTGGTGCTATCGTGGCTACCTGTTGTTGGTGACGGACATTTTTCCTTGGTTTCCCTCGGGATACCATTCCAACGTCATGTTCTTTCTTCTTCGGGAAACCAGTTCCGACTCTCTTGGTTCCGCTTGAAGATCCCATTTCTTTGGTTAAGCGTCCTGTTCGGACTCCTTCTTCTAGTTGCATCCCCATACTTACCATTTTGGTGAAATCTCCGAGAGCGCTGGCGACCATGCGTTCGTAGTAGAATGGGCCAAGAGTATTTAGGAAGACCTTGGTCATTTCTTTTTCTTCTAACGGTGGATTAACTTGGGCAGCAATTTCCCTCCAACGTTGGGCGTATTCTTTGAAAGTCTCCTTTTCCTTTTGAGACATAAAACGGAGTTGATCTCGATCTGGAGCCATGTCTAGATTGAATTTGTACTGTTGGACAAAGGCTTCGCCTAGGTCATTGAGTGTCTGGATATTTGCACTATCTAGTCCCATGTACCACTTCAGTGCGGCACCGGTGAGACTATCTTGGAAATAGTGAATGAGCAATTGATGATTGTCATTATATGTAGACATTTTCCTAGCGTACATTGTAAGATGACTCTGCGGGCAGGAACTTCCTCTATATTTTTCAAAGTCGGGGACTTTGAACTTAGTAGGTATCCTTACGCGAGGAACTAGGCATAGATCGTGGGTGAAACAACCGGCTGAACATCATTCGATAACTATATCAATGAAGTCGTCATCGAACATTTTTTATCTCGCAAAAGGAGAAAGGTAAACGCATCGCGAAAACCTAAAAGGGATAAGACACGGTCGTGCGACAGAGAGATAGGGTAAGGGAATCTATTACGCGAATGGAAGGTATTAGCACCCCACACGCCCGTAGTACTCTACGGTATCCACTTCTATTTTCTATCTAATGGGTGTGTTTGTATCTATTTACTGCTTAATTACTAAATTTGTATGCTAAAAGAAGAATGCATGTGAAAGAAAGGAAAATAAAGAAAACACGGGGAAAAGAAGGAAGTATTTACAAACTTTGCTCGATCGAGCCCCGTGACAAGATGCCTACGTATTCCCCCGTGCAATGGGAAAGTCAGAGCGCCGTAGTTCGGCTCACATGTTTTGATGGGTTATGTTTTTTTTAATTATGAAAAATAATTTAAAACACAAAAGAAAACCCGTAGGCAAAAAAGAGTTTGCATTGGTAGGTTGTTTTTACCTTAAAAAGGAGTTTGAACCATTATTAAGTGTTTTAATTTGCAAAGGAAAAAGAAAACAATTTTTAGTTTTATTATATGCATGGATGCAAAAGAAACTGGAAAACAAACAAGGGAAACTATCTAATGCTATCCCTAATGTCATCATGCATGGATTACAACCTAAAGTCTAACTTGAATCACTACCTAAGGTAGAGTCAAGAGAATCCTAAGGGAACATGCAAAGGTTTACAACCTAGATCTATGTCTATCTCGAATCGCTAGCTAAAGTAGAGTCGAAGATGACAAAAAAGGATGGAAAAGGTTTAAAACCTAAGTCTATGTCCATCTCGAATCACTAACTAAAGTAGAGTCGAAGGTGACAAAAGGGATGAAGCAAACAAGTGCTTTGGCAAAAGCACACAAACAATGCAATACAAACAAACAAATGGCACACAAGCGCAGGAAAAGGAGGAAGTCTCATAGCCTCGACAGTAACGAGCATACTGTGAGTCAACCAGGAGCCGACACATCCGATTCCTGTGAAGAGCGAATGATGCGAGTTCTGCAATAAATGCGAACCCCAGGAAAGTGTGGAGAGTCAGAATAGGGAACTCTTGCCACTTTTATTATTGACTCGATAAAGGAAGCAATACGATTCGCGTGTGCTGAGCTGACACGGACTAGAACTGTGCGAGGGGTTGATTGCGGACCCTTTTTCCGGCTTGCCCATATATCAATGACTCGATGACAGGAAATATAAAAAGCGGGACTTTGCTTGGTGGTACCACGTTGGGTGTCCTAACCACTCTGACCTATGCAAGCACAAATATAAACACTTACTGAGAATTACCTCCCTATGCAGATGGAGGATTTAAAACAAACCAAACACAATTAGCAAACAGAATTTCCCTAAACGGGTCTTTAAATAAACCAGAGGGGTTCCTGAACATGCTCCAACTACGGAAGCCCCTTCATACATCTCTATTCCTACTTCTCATGGCAAGGAAAGCGGTAAAATCCTACTTCTCATGCTCTCTAGAAAAGCGGTAAAGAAATGCGATAAATAAAGTAAAATAAATACCAAACGGATATTAAATCCGAAGAGCACGCAAGCTAAGAAATACTCCGGAAAACTTCAAGTATTGCTGGCACGTAATAAAGAAATCCGATGAGAATTGTGCGGAGGCACAAAAAGCATAATCAAAATATGTGTCATACACATCTGAAGCAAATACACCTGTACGAGATCATAATCCAGACAATACAGATAGAGGATGTGCATCGATATGCACGGTCAAGAATGTGTGTCTATACACACTCGACGTATATCCAATAAACCTGCAAGAAACTATCCAGATAATACAGACAAAGGATGTGCGTAGATATGCACGGTCAAGAATGTGTGTCTATACACATTCGACGTATATCCAATGAACCTGTAGAAAATTACAATCCAGACAAAGCAACAGAGAAGGCACACACATGTGTGTGAGCAACAGATGTGGATTCTACACATCCAAATCAAATCAGATAACCTGCAAAAGATGGTGAAAACCAAGCAGACAGATAAAGAGTACACACATGTGTGCAACATCAAAACATGGATCCTACACATCCAAACCAATAGTATAATGCCTCGTGTACCTCGCATACAAAACAGAGTGTCAGAAATAGCAATGAGGCTTTTAAATAAAGCACAAGACGCAAAAGATGATTATTTACAATGAAATCGAAGTATTAAAGATAGTTTCCTAGTGAGGGCAGCAACTAAATTGCTCTAAAGCTATCCTAAATGTCTCTAAAAATAGAGGGAAAGGCTACGAATTAATCATGCGGAATGAAACTAGAGAAACTATACAATTATCAAGCTAATTCCTACGAAATCGAATCATTAAAAGTAGATTTAAAATTTTATTTACAATTCTAAGGTAAAGTTTAAATTTAATTACAATTAGATGGTAGAAAAACTATCTAAAGTTTCAAAGAAAATATGCCACTAAATTCCTAGGATTAGTTGATTTAAATTATAAAGGAAAAACATCTAAGTGTATTATTGAAAATGAATTAAAAAATAAAAGAAATTAATTGCAAAAAATATTACAAAAAATACCAAAAATATTCTAAGATGCTAAAATGTCCGAAATTAATTTTTATGTATTTTTTACATGTTAATTGAATCGAAATCGGGGGGTAAATCGAAATTGCATCAAAATTGTGAAACATGGAAACAGGGGGTGTGAAACTGAATCTGTAGAATGAACTAAATTATGTTATGAGGCGCTAAAACCCAGAATAAAGGGGTACGAGTCAGAAATTCGCTAGGCCCATTTCAATATTGTACTAAGCCCGTTTCAGTTTTTTTGGTCTAAGTCCAATTTCAGTATTTTTGTCCAAACACCATGATCATTATTTTTTTTATTCAGATTTTATAATAACATGCTGTCACGTTTTATATTTTTATTTCATGTAATACTATATCAATTGGTCAAAACATAATTACTGATTATCAGATTTTATTATTTTTTTTAATAAAAGTAACGCGACACGTGGCAGGACAGGATAGGCTAATGGAAAAAAGCATGTACCAGTTGGAGAACGACACTCCCAGGGCTCGCTATTGCCGTCGCCGGAATCACAATCTCCGGTTACCTTCTTCGTCTCTCCGGCCAAACACCGCCACCGGGGATAGTGATCCTTCTCACCCGAATCAAAAACACGACTTCCGCTACTCTATTCAATTTCACCCGCTGATTCCGAATATGAGCTCTAGTTTTCCAGTCACCAGAACTATGATTCACGGCTGTCTATGATTGGTTAATAAAAAACATACATGAGCTAAGGGAGGAAAGCCACGTCGAGGATTCACAGATGTCCACCGGAATTACGATCTCCGGTCACCTTCGCCGGACAACAACTTGCCGTCGTCCGTGGTGATTCTGAACCTTGCCGTCGTCAAAACAAAAGAGAGATGCACCCCGCTCGAATTTTCACGTTAAATCAGAATCCAACGCTCAAATTTATCAAAAAAATTCCATGAAATTCTCATGAACCAGAAACTCAAATGAGATCTGCTAACGATTCGAATGAGTCTCAAGATTTCGTTTGGAAACTCTACCGCTTTTCCGACCTTAGTGGCGATGGGAATGTGCGTCAATACCATAGCTACTTAGAAATAAACTCAGTCGTCCAATGAATCTTGCAGAGGAAAATGGCGAGTAATCGAAATTTCTGCTTGCTTATAAGAATCAACCATGTCGGAAGGTGCTTCCTCTCTAGTAGAAAAACGGTGACGGCACGATGTTGTGAGATAGAGCAAAAGAACTCGTTGAAATTTTGCCGTTGAGTCTGTAACCAAATATTTTTCGGAGTTTGTTATGTATGAAGCGATGAAAGGATTAATGGGGGTCGTTGGCGATGGTATCCAAGAATATGAGGTGTGGTGAAGATTTTTGTAAGCTGTTACAGTTCTTGGTGAGAGAGAGAGGGGAAAGATTCTGTTGAATTTTTTTCGGTTATGGATTTCTTGGAGTGACGAAGGAGTGTGGTGACGAACGATGATAGGATGAAGAAGGTTAGTTATGGAGGTTTGTGGTGGTGGTTCGAGAGTTTCTGTTACGGCGGAGGGAGGTGTTGTTGCCGTGAAGAATGGCTGTTACGGCGGAAGTAGCAGGTTGTTAGGCGAGAGAATGAAGGTGGCAGTGAAGAGATGGTTAGTGAAGAAGATGAAAACCGAACGGGGGAAGAGGGAAGATCAATGGAGATGTCAGTGTCTTTGTTAATTTTGTTATGAGTGAGTGATTGAAAAAAAAAATGGAGAGTGTGGTTTGTTACTGTGTGAGTTATAACCAGTGTGTAAAACGCATGCCAACACAACTCTTGCTACATAATCATGAGCTCAAATCATAGCCGAGTGTCAAGTTTGTGATCCTATAACTCCTTCGATACTCGACGAAATAACGCAAACTCGGTGTCATTGGAAAGAAGGCACGTGGCAGAACAACTTTGATGTTGAGTTCCCGATGAAGAGTTGATCACAAGCTCGTCGTATTTAGCTTCGAAGTCACGACAGCACAAGCTGACTTGAATGTTTGAGAATTTCTCCAAGTGTCATGTTTGCCACTCAATCCATGTACACCACTTTACGGACCTATAACTTTTCTGATACTCGACCGGATAATACAAACTCGGTGCCATTGGAAAGATGACATGTGGCAGAACAACTTTGCTTTTAATCACGAATTCGAATGAGGCTTAAATCATAGAGAAAAATCGCCATGAATTATGCCTCGCAAGTGTTCGATGAAACTCCTGGTCAGGCTGAGCAAGTTTGTGCATGATATCCACCCAATTTCCAGCTTCAAGCTGTCACTTACGACGCTTCGTATCTCCCGCTCCGACGTTCGAAACAAAAAGGTTTCTAAACAGAACATGTAGAGTATACGGCAAACTCCAACTTTTGTGTTCCAAGTTTTTCCGTGCGACAATTGAATCAACGAGAAAACAGCCCCGAACATGTGCACAAAAACTGTTCGATGACATGCTTCCGTATGCTTGGCAAGAAATGTGTATGCTGTCTTGCATTTTAGCAACTTCAAACTGGCACATACGGCGCTCCATATCTTTCGCTCCGATGTCCGAAATGAAAAACTTTGTGAACGAGACTCGTAGAGGAAATGACAATCTCCAACTTTTGTGTTTGGAGTTTTTCCATGCGGCGACCGAATCAATGACAAAAATAGCCCTGAACACGCGCACAACAACTATTCGAATCTTACAAACATAATGAATTCTTATTTTCTGAGCTTTATAACTTCCGATCCGAGCCCCGAATGAATTCGACTCCTTCAACAAAGTTATAGGTTGCCGTGAGATGAACAACTTTTTAGTTGAATATTTTTTGATTCGGAGCCACGAACTATGATAAAATCGACCCTGAAACTGTCAGCTTGAGCATAAAAATAAACACTTCAAAATATTTCTAAGTGTTGAATTTTTGAGAAATGATAAACCGTAACTTCCGAGCTCCGTAATTTTTGATTCGTTTCCCGAATGGATCCAATTTCTTCGACAAAGTTGTAGATTACCGCTAAATGAACAATTTTGATTTTGAACTCGACTCGAATCAATGCCTCGAAACACGTGTAAAATACCTCCGAAGTCGAGCACTTGAACACATTGAAAAACACTTAAAATTTCACTAAGTGTAAAACTTCAAGAGTTGTGAACTTCAAACTTCGGAGCTTTATAACTCGAAATTCGGGCATTTCTGGAAAAATCTTCACAAGTTCAAAGTCGAAGTACGAAATGCGCTCTTTCCAACGACTATCAATTCACAAACTTCTGACCACAGACGGGCAAGATACGGATACAGCAACATGGCTTCGTGAACACAAAGTGCTTAAAACTTAGAAATTTTTTCTAAGTCCAAGATTACTTAAAATGCAAGAAACCTCATTTTCACCCGATTCTTCCGATTTTTTTCAACAAATGATCGCATTTTCTCAAAAGTCGACTTTTGACTATAATTTCGACCCGAAATTCCACCCGGTCAAACTTTGACTTTTGTTGACTTTTTAGTACACACATTCAAATATCATTTTATCTGATCGTTCTTAATTTTCTGATGAATCGCTTGGACCAATAAGCCAAATACCAATACTTCAAAACTCACCAAAGCCCATATAATCAATTCGGGCTCAAATATTCGACCACAACACACTGTAGCTCGAAACTGTAATCAATATCCACCTGATAGGCGATCGAAACACCAAAACTTCAATTCGCGAGATAATCAGAAGCTTCTGGACACACATATCTTGCGTATTGAGATATCGCTCGAAATAACAGAACCTCAGATACTCATCTTTTGGAACCAAACCTCTTCTTCAGAATTGCACAGGCTCACACGATTTAGAAAATTCTGAACCCTTGATCAATGCATGAATGATATGTATGCGATGCACCTATTGATTAAATGTAAGCCAATTATTTATTAATAAAATGAAGAGGGCGAATTTTGGGGTGCAACAATGGGCATTCTTCCCAAACAATTCCTTTCCACGGATTGTTTTGATCTCAAGCTGCATCTTATGGAATTGTTCCTGGAGATTTTCCATTTGGCCACGAGGATTCGTGTTGTCGCCTGGGTTATGATAGACTTCTTCGTCCGCAGTAGCGTGAATTACAGAAGTTGAGTTTGTCATGATCGGATGAGAAACCGATATAGTGATTTGAGGAAAGGTTACTCTGTGTTGCGGAGTGAATGCTGAGTTCTGTAAAGTAGGGACCTCAATCGTGGTCGCTTGTACTTCAGAAGTGTGTTGACGAAATCCAATGCCGAAATTGAAAGGCATGCCCCATGGATAGCCTTCTGGCATACTGAAAAGAGGATTACTGACTACAACAGCTGAAACTGGAGTAGTAGTGATCTCTGAAATCGTTGCTTGATTTTGACTGTTTAATTTTGTTTGTTGATTTTGTGTAGCTGCCAACGAACTTACCAAAGAAGTCAGTCTCTCCACCTCTTCCTGAAGTGTTGTCACTGTGCCACGAAGCTCAACATTTTCTTGCTCAAAATCTTCCATTGCTTTTCTCCTATTTGCACGAGTATTGTATCTCTGCGAGTTGACTGTGAACGTAGTCGAGAAACTCTAAGACGCGACAGCTTGACGATCTTTCTCTCTGGAAGAAATTCCAAAAGATAAGACTCCAAATAACAAACTCGAGATGCAAAGTATGATGCATGATTATGAATGCAAAGAGAAAAGAATTTCCAAAGAATTTACACTAAAAGAGAAATTTCTAGTAAATATTTGGATGGAAAACTCTTATTTTATTAATATTTGAAAGAAGATTACAACAATTTTTTTTTGGAGCATAGCTCTTACAATGATAAAATAAATGATATAAATAAAGATAAACTAATTAAGCATCTTCGTCTGATGAAGAACCAAAGGCTTGATGTAGCTTCAACTTCAGGATTTCTTTCCCATAGTAAGCTTTCAGTTCAGCTTTCTCGGCTTTCAGTTTGTTGATGACTTTCTTCCAATCGTCAGGAGCAGGATTGCTAGTTGTCATTTCTTCAAGCTTTCTTTTCCTTTCTTTGATGTATCTTTTGATCGCTTCATCTTTTCGACGAATCTTCTCATCTTTCTCCATGAGCCATTCATCTTGAAAATAAAGCATTTTTTCATGATCTTTGACCTGCTTCTTAAGCTTCTCATTTTCAAAGTCAGTCTTAAGAAACTTGTCTTCCAAAGCTTCTTTCTCTAGCCTCATTTTAGCCAAAGCTTCTTGGTATTCTCCCATAGTTTCGATGAGAATGGTGGTCGATTTAGATACCACTGGGAACATGGGTTCTTCATAAGCATAAGGCATTCAGAATTCCTTCGCTCTTTTCTTTACCCAAGAAGTGTAGATTTCAATGGCTACACAATTCCTTGCATTAACCTTTTCTTTCCTTCGAAGGTGATGCCAAGCTCTTATCATTCTGGCTTTCAAACCTTGGGAATCTTCCCCTTCATGATAGAAGTAATTTTCTACTGTAAAACCAAGGGGTTTACTGGAATTTGCGTACCCGAGTTGACGTCTTACCAAGAATGGGTTGTAGTTAATTCCTCCTTTCGTACCGATGAGAGGTACGTTGGCAAACTCTCCACAGCTTTAAATGATTTCCATCTCATTGTTTGCCAAGGTATACCAATAGATATCGTCATTCATGAGTCTTCGAGACCAATGCCAACCGTTTCTGTTTTCGCGGAAGATAGGATACTTAGGCAAGTGTGCGACAATCCGTTTGAATAACAGCGGTACACAACACACGATAGTTCCATCTCCTTGATGATTCCTATGATGAATGGAGAAATACGTGTCACAAGCAAAGTGGGAACGGGATTTCCAATCAGAAAGATCCTTATGGCGTTGATATCAACGAAACTTGGGACGTTGGGAAACAACACCAATCCATAGATGAGTAAAGCTAAAACAGCTTCGAAGGCTACCATGCTACCGGCTTCAGAAATTTAAAAGCCTTCTCCATTAGGAACTTTGAAGTTAGTCCTAAGAGTTTTCCTTTGGTAGTCAGGTGTTTTTGTCTATCTCAGATTTCCTTAAGTGAGTCATTGTTGCAATGACTGGTGGCTTAGGAATGGCTTCCAAACCATTGAAAGGCACCTTGTCTGACACTGAGATACCTAGGATGTGTGCGTACTCTTCCAAAGTAGGCATCAACTGATAATCAGGGAAAGTGAAACAGCGATAGACTGGATCATAAAACTGAACAAAAGTTTTGAGAAGTCCTTCATCAACGTTAGTGTTCAAGACAGTTAAAAGAGTTCCATAGCGTTTTCTGAAATCCGAGGGATCTTCTACCAAGGATGCTAACTCTTTTAACTTTCCTACATCAAGAATTCTAAAACTGTATTTCTTGGTAAATCTTCTTCTGACGTCCATAACTCTAACCTAAAATGTTTACAAAGAAAAATCTCTAAATTCTTTGGAAATGGGAAGAGAAATGAAGTTTTTTTGAATGAATGCATGAATGCCACAAAGATACAAACATGGTTAGTGGTTATACACACGTTCAAGCGTTTGAAGTCACGAGCATGAGGCCAACGATAAGAACCAAACATGGGTAAGTTCTAAGGGCTTATTCATCTGCAAAACATGTTCTACTGATAATACAGGTTCAACGCTTCTCTTTGAAATATTATCGGATTTGTTGAATACTCGAAGTCCAATAATATTTTTCAAGAAAAACTCGCCTGATCGTAGTCTCGCATGACAACTATTCCAAGCTTACACCTGAATAGCTTCTGCACTACATCCTAAATGGCCAGGATGGGTTATGTGTTCTACAGCCACTCAACTTCGTTAGTTCCCTTGAAAGCAAAATGTCTTCGCAAATACTTGCTAAACACAAAATACTCCCAAGACAACCTCCACTGAGAGAGGGATCTCAAATTAACTTAGTAATTAATAAAACTTCCCACAAGTTAATAGGACTATACCCCCACCTAGATCTTAAAATGTTTCTTAAATCCGGGTTAGGATTTCTTTCCATCAGATGAAATCGCGAAAACATACAATAAATAAAAACAAACATATGCACATATGAAAGTTTAACCCCTTTTTTTCTTTCTTTTGAAAACAAAAAAAAAGCTTGGTGCTCTTGAGCAGAGTCACAGTTTTTTTGAAAATAAAAGTTTAGCGTCTGCCCAGCAGAGTCGCCATTTTTTTTGTTCGCGTTAAAAAGTGACGCGCGAGGGAATCGAATCGGAATTCAAATCTCTAGCTCGAAACGATTTACTCTTTTGATTTGTTTTTAAATATGCCGCGAGCATCAAGCTTTATTATTTCCAAAACAAGAAAAATGAGATGAAAAAGGGGAAAGCTGCAATACCCTCAATATATATGATATGCATTACGACTAGCGTGAACTAGACGCAACGCATTGGGGAGATTCTGGGCAAGGGGGTTTGTTATATAAAGGGAATAGATGTGGCACCCTAAATATATAGTTATCTATAGCTTTATATATGAATAGTTTGATATGTTTGTGTGTTTTAATTTGCTATTCTATCTTTGGGAAAGTTTCTCCTTTGGATTTTAAGAAGGATAGATTATGTGGGATCCTAGGTTTTGTTATTATTGTGCTCGCAAAGATCATTGGGATCTTCTGCATACATATCCCTTAATGGGAATCAGAGAATTTGTAGCTTGGATCTAAAGGGAGCTATGGTTTTGTTTGGTTTGAGGGAGAAAGAAGTATGCTCGTGAAGCAACTCGTGTTTTTTTTTCAAAAATCATTTAAATTTAATTTTCAAAACAATGAAATCGCCACCTAATTTTATTTGTTCTGGAAAGAACGGGAAAATATAGATAAAACCCACAAAAATTGGATAAGGCGGTCTACAAGACCAAAAAGGATGGATTCGAGAGTCGGTTACGCAAGAGGAAGGTATTAGCACCTCTGACGTCCATCGTACTCGATGGGACCCATTTAGCTCGCGCGTATTTGTGTGTGTATTCGCTAATTTCTAAATTATGATTGAGAAATAAGAAATAAGGAAACGAGATTTGTTTATTATTATTTTGAGTTTGACACGGTTTCGAAACCGCGTGCCTACGTATTCCCTCGTGCAATGGGAAAGTCAAAACTCCGTAGTTCTTCTTGAAAATGTTTGAATTTGTTGTGTTGATTTTAGTAAAATGTTTTTGATTATCGCATATGAGCGGAAAAGAATTTGAATGGGTGAAGTTGATTTTAATTGTAGATGACAAGTACCAAAATGTTAGGCTATCATCTAACGATTCGAATACTCGAAATTGGTGAGTGAGCTCAACCAATCATCTCTCATCCAAAATCTTTATTATGAAAAGGGTGAGGTGAAACAAAGTTCACATTTATTAAGTGTATGGAATAAAAGTATTTAAGTCATTAGGCTATCATCTAATGGCCCAAATACTTTAAATTTAATTAAATCGTCGAGCTATCATCCAACAATTTAATTAAATACCATAACACTATATTTTTTGTTTTAGAACATGGATAGAAGTTTTTAGTTTATTAGGCTACCATCTAACAATCTAAAAACTTCGAGTTGTTGAAATCGTTAGGCTATCATCTAACAATTGAAACAAACTTCATCCAAGTATATTTTTTTTATAGAAAATTGATTTAAAGAAAACAAATTCAATTAATTATTTTAATTTGAAAGTGTTTTAAGAGTTTCAATATTGGACGTAGAATAATTCAATTAGGAAAACAAGCGAGCCCATACAAAGTGGCTTTATGTATGCTCCTAAAAGTGGGACTAGCGTGACACTAGTATTTTAAACGACCGATTGGAACAATCGATCGGATAGTTGTCGCTGTAGAAAAGCCCAGGACCAAACTACGAACGTGTGCAAGTGTGCACTGTGTATGTTTACCTGTTCCTTGATGAGGAGCCCAAGAGGAGACTATGTGTTCTAATATGATAAACGCATAATTAAACGATAATTAGAACACACAAGGAAATAAATCCTAAGCTATTACAATCTATGTGGGAATAAGGGGTACATGTTCATGAAAAGGGATATATACAACCAAATCGAATTAGTTTGAATAATTAAATAGCTTTCAATGCGCTTCAAGTAGTCTTCAAGATTGGATACAACTTGCCTCGTCAGATGAAGACCAAATGAAGATTCCTACATCACTCAAGATACAAACAAAAACTATGCGGAGAATGTTGCAATGCTTAAGTATGTATTATATTAGATTGATTAGAATAGATATGTTTGCATTCAAATTCATTCGAAGATTGAATTAAATTCCAAATTCGAAATCGTAACACAAGAATAATAATTACAATATGATTTTATTTACAAATTGAACCGAATAAAGTATATGAATAAAAGTAGTATGTATAATTATATATTTACAATACTAAATATAAGAATAAAAATAATATTAAGTATAATCATATTTACAGTATTAAATATAAAAAATAAAATACTAAATATATTGTATGTACATTATTAAATATGAAATAAACAATAATAATATGAATATTAAAATGCTAATGATAAAAATGTAGATGTGCTAAAAGAAATTGAATGTTCCGATCAATTCTCGGATATCTACACAAGTAGAAAAAATGTTAGTAACATAAAGTAATAAAATTGAAAAAGAAAATGAAATTACAACAAGTGAAGAAACAAACAATTGATTATAATTGAAACTAGGGGTGTGCGTTTAACTGGTTCATCCAATCCATAACTATAAAATTGGTTTCCAGATAAAAACATCCAAACTATTTTTGCTATTAACTAACCCATTCCATTTAAAGAAAAAAACCAATAACATTGGATTACCCATTTATTGAAATTTGGTTTTTATTCCTTATCCAATTTACTTAAATGTTAAAAACATCTTTCTAAATTTCCAATATAGACAAAACCATTACAAATTGAATAACTGGAATGACAGTTAATTTTTGGATTCCAACATTAAATATATCATGATAAATATTATTCTTTTCGTTTTTTTAAAAAATATACTATAACATATTTTACCTGCAAAACGTGTTTGAAGGATAATACAGTAATGGGAGTTGAGTTTCATCAATTAAAACATGAATTTCCATGTTGAAAATCAACTTTCATAATACGCCACCAAACACCAAACTTACTTAATAGAAACTATTCACAAATTGAATATTATTAGAAAATGAACAACACAGTGAAACAAAATAAGGTATGTTGAATGCACCTTTCAATATTTTCCAACACAGTATCATAAAAGTTTCAAAATGAAAACCAGATTTTACAGTATGTTTCAAGATTAATCAAAAACACAATATCACAGTATATCAAAGTTTTTCACGGATAACAGTATAGCAGTTATACAGACCGAAAGGTATCGAGTTTACCGAAGCGCGTCGATGTCTGATGAAAATGCGACTGGCTAGAGCTGCGATTTGTTGAGGATCTATCGGTGATGGAGTGAGAGCGATGATGAACTGTGATGTTGAAGCAGCGAAATGACGTCGTGGCGGAGGAAGCGATGTTGCTGCGACGGTGTTGAGGAAGACGACGTGAGGCAAACAGGGACGCGGATGGGTGGTGATGAAGCAGTGGAGGTTGGGAGTAACAGTGAGAGGAAAGGTGAGTTTCGGTGAGGGTTGTTTGAGAGGTAGTAGGCGGCTGTGATGCTTGGATGTGAGATGACGGCGGAAGAAGCAGCGGAGGGTCGACGGACTAAAGGGAGATGGAGGTATGGAGTTTGGGGGTTCCGGCAGAATGAAGGAAGTTACAGGGTGCGGTGTGTTATGTAGGAGATGAGAATGGCTGAGAGTTAAGGGTTGTTGGTAGAGGAAACAGAAGGAGTGTGTGAGGAAATCGTGAATGGAAGCGGAGGGAGTATACGATGGAAGTAAGGCTACGATGAAGGGTTGAGGAAGACGGCAATAGCAAAAGGTTTGGCTGGAGATGGAGGCTGGAATGGAGGCCGCGGGGTGTTTGGTGAGAAGAGGAAGCAAATAGGTGATAACGGTTGATGGGGTAAATCCGGAAGTAACGAAGAAGAAGAGGTTTTTATGTTTTCTTTTCAAAATTGGCTTTTGGTAGCTTCTGTGTTTTCCATCCGCCTCCTAATGTGTTTTCAATTTTGGCCTCCGTTTCTTTGCCTCCCAATTATAACACACACACATATATATATTACAAAAACTAGGTTTAGCAATTTTTTAAAATGCCTAAAATGCCCTTTTCATAAAATAGGCCACAAAATTGGATCTCTTAAAAAATAATAAGCCCAAAAGATTTTTGTTTGATTTTTTTGAGATAAAAAATGGACACTTAAAATTGTCAAAAATGGTAAAAGTTCGGACAATAAATTATCCGAAAAATAATATGAGCACATTAAAATAAACTACGAGTTTCATAAATTAAAGAAAAATTATCGAAATAATTAAAATTGAAATAAAACGATAATGAAGAATACCTGATTTTAAAACACTTACGGTTAAAAACAAAACTTCGAAATGTATCGAAAAATTAGAGAGATCACATTTTCATGATCTACGCGACATGTAGATTCATAAAGCAGTGAGTTAGAGGCGAAAACTTGAAATATTTTTTCCCGCTAATTTTCGTACAATGTCGAATCACTTTTAACAGTCTGTTTATAAAACCAAAAATATTGATATCATCGACATATAAATAACTTAACACAATGCAATAAGTAGGTAAGGAGATAAAAATTATTGAAGTGAAATATCGGGTATTTTACAACTACAAAACGATGCAAATATCGATTTAAACCGGATTTTGGTCAATTTAAATACGACAAAATGATGCATATGTAATGAATGAATGACCGTTTAATGCCAATGACCTAATGGACGCGTATGCAGATGAATGTGAAGCCTAAGCCAGATAAAATCGAGATAGGAGGGCAAATTTTGGGGTGCAACAGCTCGCCAAGGATGAGACCTTGTGCCTACGTATTCTCAAAGGGATGTTGAGAAAGTCAGAGCAATCGTAGTTCCCACTTATGCTAGTGGAAGAAACGGGTGTTATTTAAGAGACAAAGAAAAATGTCATCTTAATGAAAAATGTATCTAATCTATTTCATCACATACATTTTGAAGGGTTGATTGATTGAATCTTTCATCGTAAGTTATAGGTGTTTTGCTTGAGTGTACAAGCGTTACCACTTTCGAGTTAAGAAAGATGTTTGAAAGATGATTGAATCTTAAATTGTAAGCATTAGGTATTTTGCTTGAGTGTACAAGCGTTACCACTTACAGATTAAAAGATGTTTTTTGCTTGAAAAAGTGTTTGAAAAGAGTTTGATTGTATGTGATGTGATAAATGAGATACTTCTTCCATAGAGATGATAAATGTCTAAATCTCGAGGATAAATTGATTATGGATTAGGGGGATGCTTTTAAGAAGCCTATGAGTCCTTGTATTGTAAGCCCAAGAGGAGGCATTCCGAGGGTCATCAAGGGTCCTTGTATTGTGAGCTCAAAAGGAGGCATTCCGAGGGTCATCGAGGGTCCTTGTATTGTGATCCCAAGAGAAGGAATTTCGAGGGTCATCGAGGGTCCTTGTATGAAGCTCAAGAGGAAGCTATAGGGTATGGATGGCTTTGGCTTTAAGAGTGGTTTCACCGGGAAACCATCCTCTTAGGATTTCAAGAGTGATTTCACCGGGAAATCATACTCTCAGGGTTTTTTCCTAGCGCGGGTGATTCTTTGTATTGGAAGCCCAATAGGAGGCTGTTAAGAGATTTCCAGGTCTCTGTCTTGTTTGATGCCCAAGAGAAGGCTAAACTCAATGAGGGAGTTCTTTTGAACGAAGCCCAAGAGGAGACTAACTCAGCAGGGGAGTGTTGTCTTATATGAAGCCTAAGCGGAGGCTAAACTCAGTAAATGAGTTTTCTTATATAAAGCCTAAGAGGAGGCTAAACTCAATAGATGAGTTACCTTATACGAAGCCTAAGAGGAGGCTAACTCAATAGATGAGTTATCTTATACGAAGCCTAAGAGGAGGCTAAAGGGGAACCTAGTTGTTAGGCTAGTTGTTAGGTTATAACTGAAAAGTTATATAAACAAGTGAGTGATGTGTATTCACAAGAGTTTATGAAGGAAATATATAAACAAGTGTATAAAACGAGCAATTAAAGCAAGTGTAACTTGAGTATATACAAGGTTTTGGGACTTACACCTTAAGGGAGGCCCATTGGTTTAAGAGCAGTTTCACTGGGAATAATGTTTCTCTCAATACCAATGGAATTGGTGTATAAACAAGCGGATGAAAACAAACGAAAGAAGTTTGTTTATGCTTGAATATTTACAATGATGATTGAATGTGTACAAGGAAATGAATATGTACACGAAGGGGTGTTTATGTACAAGGAAATGAATATGTACATAGGAGGATTGGGACTTACACCGTGAGGGAGGCCCATGATCAATTAAGGAATTCAAGGAGAAACCAAGTTTAGTTTATCTTTAAATTTAATTGATCATGGAAAAAAGATGTGTAACTTTATTGAAAGGTTTTTTTTGAAAAGGTTTTGAAAATGATTTTGAAAAATGAAGGATATTCACAAGAAGTTTTGAAAAAAGTTTGAAAGTTGGAAAGAAAGCATTTTTTTAAAGTATTAAACATACTTAAAATGTCTCATTTTTAACTTAATCGAAATATAATAAAAAAGAAAATATTTTTGGATTTTTTTTGACATAATTATAAAACAGGCATATTAAATGACAAGTGTGCAAAAAATCATCTCAAAATGAGAAGTTTTGAATAGTTTTTGAAAATGTTTAAGTTTGCTAGAAACTTGAGAAATTAGTGATAAAAAAAAGAGTTTTTGGTCCTAAGGAGGTTTGAACCTTGGACATTTGGCTTAGAAGTGAAGAGTTTTTCCACTGAGCCATGTGTTTGACTTGTCATTTAATTACCTTGTTTAGAAGGAGTTTTGAAAAAAGAAGTTTTGAAAAATGTCCAGAAGTTGTACTTTTGAAGGGATAAGAAGTTGGCTACTTCTGGAAGGATCAGAAGCTAGCTTGCTTCTGGGGCGTGAGAAGCATGGCTTGCTTATGGAGCGCTTTGGCTTGCAGCTTCTGGAGCGTGAGAAGGAACATATGGTGCTTTTGGCTGCTGGCTGCTTCTGGAGCGTGTGAGAAAAAGGTTCCAGGGGGATTCGAACCATGGACCTTGAGGCAAAGGAAAGTTTTAAGGCATGCTGGCTTTACCACTGGGGTGGCTATACATCCGTTGTTTTAACTTAAACTACAAATATATATTATAAACCCAACTTTTAAAATTTGAATTTCCACTTCATCTTCTTCGTGGAAACAGGCGCGACATGTTTATGGCTCAGATTTGAGTTTCTTTGTTTCTTCATCAATTTTGAAAGTTCAAAATACAATTTTGTCTAGATTTTCATCACGATTCTAACCATGTATCTTGTTAAAATTAATAATCAAAGATGAACGTGAATTTTGACAATCCCAATTTAAACCCTAACTGAAAAAATGATTAATTCTTTGAACTCAGTTAATTTTAGTTTAAATTAAGGATCCAGATAGCTTTAGTGATAGGATATCTACATTTTCCTTTTCAAATTTGAAGCTAAAGATGCATGTATGGAGGTATCAAAGTTTTGAAAACTCACCTCTTGGTATGAAATACCAGACCGAGTATGGCAGCTTCCAGGTGCAAAGTAATGATTGATTAAGCTTCCCTGAACCTCACTGAGTGTGTTCCTACTCTTAGATTGTTTTGAAAGTGGCTGGAACTCTCTGACCAAGTTAAGTTGCAGGTTGTTAATTTGAAAATGGAAGATGATGATGGAGCTGTTCCATAACTTTTTAAGTGTTTGGACAGTCTCTATATGTTGTATAAGATGTGTCTGAAGTGAGAAATCAAGACTAGCACGAGTAGTTTTCAAGTTTGGAAGTTTTGGCTCAAAACTTGCACAAATTGAGTTTTATGTAGAAAACTGTCTCTTAGCTTGTTTTCTGATGGTTTTAAGTTTTAAACAACTTCTAAATGATGTTTATAACATGTTAGAAACTTAAGTTTGCTTACATTTTGCAAGGCTTGAAGATTGCAAAATTTCCCTCTTTGAACTTTGAAACTTGGAATTTAAGAAAGAAAGAAGGAAAGCTTGGATTATGATAGCTTTGGTGTAGTTTGAAATGAAGAAATGACCTCTATTTATAGGCCAAAAAATCTGAGTGACAAGGCAAGGTTATCATTGAGAGAGCTTGCAACTTGGCTTAAGTGGTAAGAAGGAATCTTTTGCATTTAATGCAAAATAGTTACTTTCTAACCATGGTTAAAACCTCTCCTTGATCCAATCCTCTCTCATTCATTCCTAACTGATATTTATCAGTTACAATCTATCTAAAAGTGATGACAAGGCTTCTAGAAAGAAGTTGCAAAAAAAAAAGACTTATAATTTTGATGCATGATCTTGGAATTCCATGGTTTTGGAGCTCTATATTTCAAAATCAAAAGCCTAGCTAAAAAAAGTTTTTTTGCAAGTTCTTGGACATTTTGGAAAGCTTGTAACAAGACCTACAACTTTCATGTGTTGAGTTTTTCTTGAATCCAAATTGATCTAGGTGAAAAATGGCCATGAAAGTAAGGAAAAACCATGTTTCTTAACACTTGAAATTTTTTCTAAGTGTTAGAAAAAATTCAAATCTTGACTTTTTGTTCACTTTTTCACATTTCTTGATTTTTTATGATCATGATGGATTATTTGAAATGTTTTTATGATTGAAAAAGTTTAGTCTTGAAAAATTTGACCAAAAGTCAAAGTTTGACTTTTTTGAGCAGACGAATTTTCATCAGATGATTCAAAATTTGTCTGATGAAGAAACATAGATTTTGCAATGTTTTGAACCAAGAAATTAGGTCAAGATGTTGCATAGAAGATGTTAAGATCAATCTTCAATCAAATAGGTCATCCATTGAGCAGAAGGTCAATGATTCACTATCTTCGATCAAAACCCTAATTGGTCGATTCAAGGTAGATCATGAGAAAAAGTTGGGAATTTGAAGATCAAATGTTGATGATTGATTAAGATAGATCAATTGAAGTGAGTGGAGATCCAAACCCTAATTTATTATATCTTGAACAGATGAAATTTTAAAGAAACCCTAACTTTGACTTCTAGAAGCCACACACGATCTATTATGTTCTGAAACTGTTAGTGATGCAGTGATGCATATGTGAATAATGTAAGGTGGTATCTTAGGTCGAAAATTGGGGTATGACAGGGTTGATCTCAAACTGATGCAATTTTTTGAATGGATTGAGCCTTCAAACCGAACCGAGGTTTTACACGAGATCACCATATACCAACTCGAGATTTTAATACAGGTTGATCTCGAACCAGTGAAATCTTTTAAATGGGATGATCATTTAAACCGAGTCGTCGACTTAGTAACTAAACCCCCAAACTAAAGCTTTTAAATGGTTTAGCTTTGAATCTAAATAAATTACCTCTAATTGGATAAATTATTCAATCAATGTAAAAAATATTCCTTGGTGAATTTACAACGCTATTCTTCCAGAATTAGAAATATACCTCACTTGCAAAAGTCCTTTCTGAAAAGCACCACAACTAAATTTCTAAGTGAGAGAAAGTGATAAAATATTTTCTTGAGAAAGAGCGAGGAGTGAGATATGAGAGATCACATTTATGAATGTTAAAATATAAGGGAATAAACCTCTATTTTAGGATAGAGATTATAAAAAAAAAATATATTGTGACTAAAATTAATGAGTCAATCGACTAGTATCATGTTCCAATCGATTGGTTGACCTAAAAATTAATTATTTAGAAGGTTTTAAAAGAAAGGAAAAGATATATAGTCGTTACTGTTCATTAAGACACTGCCATAAACGTTTAAGGAACATTTTTTCACTAACCCAATCGATTGGGTATATGTGTCAATAAATTGACCAATACAAAAAATTCCTCAGAACTTTTCTCACAACTCCTGATTATACAGTCATGGATTTAAAAAAATCAAACATTTTCTTAAGAAAACCAAGTTATAAAATTTGTTTTAGTGTAATGTGTGATTATATGCATAAACTTAGAAGATATGTATTATGCTTTTACAACATACTGTTCACTCAAACGTGATAGGGAGAGCTTTCAAATTTCTTCTCTTTCACACTTTGAAGCTTAAAGAATTGTCAAATAGATTAGTCATACAAACACTTGCTTTAATTCTTTTTGAATATGAGGCTTGAGATGTATTTTTTTTTTGGTGCCATCATCGGAATATCTTTGTAGTGATCATTAAATCCTAGATTTATTTTCTTACATCTTTAACTAATTGTTATGTTTGTAGTTTAGTTGTTATCATAAAAAACTAGTTCTCATAATCAAAAGCATTGGGGTTGCAAAGTTTTTGTGAAACAGAAAATTTCAACTAAGCTTGAGCCTAAATCTTACAAATTCTTATTTGTGAGGTATCCTAAAGAAACAAGAGGGTATTACTTCTACAATCTTTCTGAGAGAAACATGTATGTCTCTCAAACTAGAATATTCTTGGAAAAAGGACTTTATTTCTAAAGGAAATAGTGGAAGGAAAGTTTAGCTTGAATAAACTAAAGAATCATAAAGTTGTGACACACCTATGGAAAAATTAAAGCAGGAACCACAAACACTTGTGGAAGAGCAGCTTGCTCAAGTAGAACAAGACCATCGTAGGTAAAAAAGGATACTTTTACAAACCTGAGAGATATGTGAGCTACCAAGAGGACATAACTGGTTCTAACTCTAAGAACTGACTAAAGGCCGTGAAATCTAATAAATATTCCATGTACACAAACAAAGTTTAAACCTCAGTAGATTTTCCTGTAGGAGTTAATCCTAAGGGTGCATTTGGCTCTTCAAAAATAAAAATTATATGGATGGTAAGGTACACACCTATAAGGCAAGACTGGCTACTAAGGGCTATAAGAAAATTCATGGTGTAGACTATAAGTGAACTTACTAGCTGCAATGCTCAAATATTTTCGAATTTTACTTACTATCACTGCATGCCATGATAATGAAATATGGAAAATAGATGTTAAGACTTATTTCCTTAATATGAATCTTGTAGATGATGTGTACATGACACAAATTGAAGGATTTTACATATCAGAAAAATCCTAAAAGATATGCAAGTTACAACTATCAATCTATGGATTGAAGGAAGCTACTAGAAGCTGGAATATTCGTTTTGATGAAACAGTATAACAATGTGGATTCATTAAAAACGAAGATGAGCCTTGTATCTACAAGAAGTTTAGTGGGAGCATGATCATCTCCTTTAGTTGAAGCTTTCTTCGGATGATTGTGCTTCATTCATCTAAAAATGATATGTTTTGATCATATCTTAGCTTTCTTCTTATTATTAACAAGTCCTTGATGAGTTTTGCATAAACCAACATTTGCTCCAAAATGTCACCAAAAGGAATGTTGACTTGAAGCTTAGTAAACATGTTTGTAAGTATCTTCTTAGTTCTCCACGAAATTGAGTAACATTTGATCAACTTATCAACTTTTCTTCCTTAAAGGTGTTTCTCAATCCATTATGATTCATCTTGTTCTTTTTCAACTTCTCCCTCATATATGACTTCTGATTCATCTTCAATCACTTTTTGTTTTCACTCCTATGATTTGCTATTATAGATATTACTTTATTTCTCAACTCAATAGCTTTGGAACTCTCACTCCTAGGATTATTCGATGAATTTCCAACGAAATCTCCACTTGAATGAGTTGTGAACTATTTATCTAATTTCCCAATTTGAGTTTCAAGATTCTTTATGGATGCTTCATGGTTCTTCTTTGATGTCTCTTGACAAAACTTTATTTCCTCAAAGTTAATTTGAGTCATATTCATGAATTAATTCATAGTCTATTCTAAAAGAGATGGCCTCCTTGGTGTTGGATTATAATAAGCTTTTTGATTATCATTTTGACTTTGATTTTTGCTCCGTTTGAAATTTGGATGACCCTTCCACCCCAAATTATAAGTGTTAGAGTAAGTTTGTTTAAATGTACAACATAATTAGCCTCTTCAATTGTCCCTCTGGCACATATTGGCATTTACATGACCTTCACCACATAAATCACATCTTAACACTTGGACTTGACTATCATTTGCTTGAGCAAGAGTAATGACAACTAATTGTTTTGTTAAAGCTTCAAGTTGTGCCAATAGAGCATGTTGAGTATCAAGCTCTATCATACCATTCTTCTTTGGAACTCTGTCACTTTGTGTGCATTATTCATTTTGACACATATTCTCAATCATCTCATTCACTTCATCTTCATTTTTTCTCATAGTAACTTTCGTTGAGGCACCAATAAGAATTTGAGTTTGAACTCTCAAGTCCCGTGTAAAATCTTGCATTTATTCCATGTTGTCCATATTCTGATTATGACATTTTCTAAGCAATAATTTAAACCACTTCCAAGTATCATAAAGATATTTTGAGTAACTCTGCTCAAAACTTGAAGTTGTCACTCTTTTTTTCATGAATTCAGAATATGTATAAAAGCGTTCCAAGAACATGTCTTCTAACTCTTTAAAAGTCTTGATAGTTCTATTGGCTAGACACTCTAACCACTATTTTTCTCCTTAATTAAAGTGAAAACGAACAATCTTAATTTTATTTGAATGTCAATCACTTCATTTGATCAACACATATAACAAGTCTTATAAAAACAAGAAAGATGTTCCCATGGGTCCCTAGTAGCATTTACTTCAAATTGGGTTTTCCTCAAACCTATTATAATTGTATTCTTGATTTCAAAAGCCACATGATTTGCTGGTTGGAATCCAAGAGAAAATTTCCCAACATTAGTCCTTCTACAAAATCTCCAACAGTCTTCCTAGGTGGATTGTTAGCCATAAGTGCTCCATCTTGATCAGACTCGTTGTCTGAAGGTATTGGTGTTAGCGTTTATTTTTGTGCTTCTTCTGCTAACTGTGCTAACTAGACTAACTAGACTGCATAAGTGTTTGATTTGCAAAATTGAGAATAAAATAGACTAAATTTGACAATGATTAAAAAACAATAAGGCCTTTTTTGAATCCTTTACTTCTCACTATTTCATAATTGTGTCTATTCTCTAAAATTGTTTATATAGTACAACGATGAATTAACAAATTAGTTATGACCAATTTCTTGACTCATAACCCTTCCCTTCAACTACAACCTTCTAATGTCTTAGGTGAATTCGTAATCAAAAGAGGTTTTCCTGAACGTTAATTTCTATGATCACAATCAAATAATTAAATATGTCTAAAGTAATTATTGATTGAATAGTTAATTAAATCAAGTTTCAAAAATTGTGGTTAATAATCAATTTTTACTTGGACTCAATTCATACATTTGTCAACTTATGAAAGATTTTAAGCACAAATTTAACTAAATAATACTAGGATTTCAATTTCACAAAATAATAGTCAACTACATGATTAAAATAGCTCAAAATATATTCATTTGAATGCCTAATCAATAAGAATTTAGCTATTCAGAATGTAAATAATTATAGCTAATGCGTTTAAAAAGTTATATATGAATTACAGATGAAATCCGAGTTTCAATCGTGTAGAAACATCCTAATCATCCTCTTTAACCTTGACATTTTATCTTTATACTAGATTTCTGACGCAATCAAATCATACCACGAATTTTCCAATCGGTCCATGACTTCTCCATTAATCCATCTAACATCAAATGATTGAATGTAAAATTGAACCACGATGCTGCCAATTCTGCCACAATTTTTCAAATAATGCCATAATTTAAACACATGTCAATTTTATATCTTTTTGTAATGTCTCAACTATTGCTAAAAATCATCTTTAGAGCATACAATTACACACAAAATACTAAAAAAAATTGCAAAAATGCTGACCAGACTGTAATATGACATCTTTTCATCACCTAACTACAAGCCTATTTAAATCTAACTACAATGAATGATGTGAGCTAAAGAAAGACTATGATATTAAATATTAATTCTAGAAGTGTGGCATAAATTTTCACGAGTAAAGCTAAGCAGATTCTATGAATAAATTCATGCCTTTATATGAAGACCAAACTTTGCATCTACCATTAATATATTAATATACTAAAATGAAAATGAAAACTACTAGGTTAAAGCAAATTCTGATTCTTCTTTTTTTCCCTTCAAATTGTAACTGAAGCCAGATTTTGACAGAGGCAGACCACACAAAGTCAGATACTATGCTCTGCTTAAAGACATTTATATGCTCTCTTATTGGTATCAATAATATATGCTCTTTTCTGAACATTGACAGATTATAGTATTTATGGCATGATAGACTGACCTATGAAGAATATGTCCTCAAACATCATACATCAACTTTACTAATGGAACCTTTGGATGACAGTTTATTAAATGCGACTTTGAATAAACATAAAAATAGATTGTTCTCTCGTGACTGCACACAGACTAAATTCATCAGAGTAGATTGATGGATTTTGTTTGCGTGTGGTCACAAGAGAAAAATAAGTTTTGTTTCTCCACGTTGCATCCAAACATGAACTAAAGCTTTTTCAGCATGCTTAACTTTTTATTTAGTTACTTTTTCAAGGGCTATCCCATGCTTGCATGTAGTCAAGCACGAGTAGGAACGACCGGCTTGTGAAAAATTGTAAGACTCGGATCATCAGCACGGAACATAAGATCCTACCAAAGGAAAAAATGACAATCTCATACATATATATTACATATACATACACAAACAGGTGAAATACAATCTTGCATCAAAAGGTTCGATCTTGACCATGCTGGCAACGAAAACTATCTTTCTCCGATCGTAGCACTCTTAGACATCCTTAACATGTAAGATCTTACGACCTAGCTCTCGATCTTGACTACACAACTACCATGAAGACATATTAATGCATAATACTATAAGGTAACAAGCAGATATTACTAACAGGTAGCAGCAAACTGTTTTGAGAGATTTGAAGCCTTTCATATACATACAAGACTTGTCAAAATACATCATTGACAAATCTCAATTTCTATCCATAATGAGTAATGGCTTTAGCTCTTTAAGCCCAAAGAAATAATGGTCAATACATCATTACATTACTAACAAGTTTTAAACACCAAAAAAACTTATGCAAGCTTGAAAATTTCCATCTCCACACACACACACACAACACAAACAACAAAGAAGGCATTTCGAAAAAGAGGATTTCACTTCAAACATCATCGAAGGTGTCTTCCGGTATTCAAAGGCGAAGCCCTCATGCTCTTAGAATGCGTATAACTGATATGCGAAGTTCCATCTGGTTTCTTCTTTCTCCTCCCTTGTTGAGATAAACGAGAGTGATATGACAAGATTGCAAAGTCGTTAAGATCCTGCAGAGGTGTCAAAGCATTCACAACTTCGTCCATGTTAGGACGACACTTAGGATCTCTACTGAGACAACCATAAGCTAACTGAGAAATTTTCTGTACAGCTTTTAATGAATAGTTTAGCTCCAAGCGAGGATCAACAAGTTGATAAAGTTTTCGCTTGTCTGCTAAATATGGTCTTGCCCATGAAACAAGATTTTGTTCACCACTCGGACGTTTCTTGTCCATTGATCTCCGTCCTGTTAAAATCTCGAGTAACACAACTCCAAAGCTATAAACATCACTCTTAGCTGTCAAGTGTCCTGGTGAAAAGACAAACAGAAAATCACATAATCGGTTAATCGTAATCTGCTAAAGCATTTTCCTTGTTCTTTGAAGATATTTACTGCTACATTTTTACCTGTCATGACATATTCTGGAGCAGCATAACCATAAGTTCCAACAACTCTGGTTGAAACATGTGTCTTATCTCCTTGAGGACCTGCTTTCGCTAGACCGAAATCTGAAAGCTTTGCATTATACTCCTGTAAAACATTATACATTCGAAATTAATCAAAGAAAACAAAGAGAAATAGAGAGAAAGCTTTGTTATAGCACATACCGTATCGAGCAAAATGTTTGATGTTTTGAAATCTCTGTAAATGACTGGTTCTGGACCATTATGTAGGAAAGCTAATCCTTTAGCAGCACCAAGTGCAATCTTCACCCTATTCGACCACGGAAGCGGTACAGTTCCTTCAAAACATAGGCAGCAGTCAGAATTTTTTATTGTGAAACCTAGAAATCTTTGTTAATGGAAAAACTCACTTCGAAATAGATGATTTTCGAGACTTCCACGAGTCATAAACTCGTAAACAAGAAGCCGCTGATCATCTTCAATGCAGTAACCAATAAGTTTCACAAGGTTAGGATGATGAAGCTGTCCAAGAAAATCAACTTCAGCCTGCAATAACCAAAACACAATTTTTCATGATATCAATCTACCAAGTACTAACCAACAACATATATTTTACTAACCACCCATTCTCTATGACCCTGGAGACCATCTGGCTTCAGGCTTTTAACAGCTACGGTAACCCCTGAACCGGGTTTCGCTGGAGCAGTTCCACCTTCCTCAATCCATCCTTTGAAAACATAACCAAAACCCCCCTCCCCAAGAATGCTATCAGGTCTGAAATTCCCGGTCGCGGATTTTAGCTCTTGAAATGTGAATTGAAGAAGCTGACAAGGAGCCTTGGTTTCCTGAGGTGGGGGGTCAGGATTATCAGAAGACAGCCTAACTTCATTCGGAGCACAGAGTTCTCGATTGCTAGCATTCAGATATCGTGTCTCAGTTGCTGCATCAATCAATATAATTAGAATGTCTATACTTCCATCTTAAAATTTCAACTTTTTCGATCTGTTAGAATAACAAAAAACACAAAGTACGAAATCCTCATGACAAAGTTCGGCCAATTGTGCTTACCTCTCCGATTGTGTCGCGGCCGCACAATAATATTATCAGTAAACTATGACTAATACCAAACAGGATCTTATAACTTATTTGAACAAAAAAGACAATTTCAACAAAAACACAAAAAAGAAAGAACAAAACCTGCATCATGGACAAGACTGGTACGAGGTATAGTGTTAGGAGATTGTCTAGAACCAGATGGTTTACAAACTCCACGTTTAAGGACAGACCAACATCCACACTTGTTGTTCTTCTCCATCTCCATGTGCTCTCTCTCTCTCTCTTGTTGTTGAGTTTGTTATGGTGGTTTCAAAAGTTCATCTTGGCGTTGTTGGATATGGAGATGAGAGAATAAGCATAAGCATGAGTGGAAAGGTGGAAGAGAGAGTGCTGTTGGTGCAAGGAATTGCAGGCAAGAGGCATCATCATGATCGCCATCATCGCAGTGTGTACAAAAAGAACTTTTTTGCTACCACCTTTTTGTGTTGTGGGGGTGGGAATTTTCACACTTTCTCTTTCTTTTTTTAACCTCTTTGTTTGCTCCAATTTACCATAAAACATAATAAAATCTTATGTTGTCTAGTAAAGTTTTGGCATTTTTACTAGCTTCCACTCATGTCTTTTTCACTACAATTATTCATCCTCTCACTAAACCTGTCAAAATAGGCTATCCGGCCTGTAACACCCCAATTCTACCCCGGTAATTATTAAGAAAATCAGAGTTGCAAAAATTCTTTTCAACAAACAATTGGAGTATTACAATTCAACTAAACAATAACATGTTATCACAGATACATAACACGCAAGTTTGGATGAACTTAAACAACATTAGTTTAACTTTATTAATATAAAATCAGCGGAACTACATTATTCAATTCAGAAGTTGTAACGACTTTTCAACTTTAAAGCTTTTAAAATCAATTACTTTTCATGTATCAACATGGTTATTCAACAACAAATCCAAAACAACTAAACAACTAGCGTTCATCCCCGAGTGTTACGTATCAGAGCGACTACCCAACTTGAACTATCAGCAACTAAATCCTCATCGATACGCGCGTTACCGAGATAAAGGTACGCGAAACAAAGAAAAGGGTGAGATATCGAAAAATATAAGCAAAAGTATGATAATTCATATATTAGGTAAATAATCATACAATAATTACTACTTCAATCAACAAAATACGACATTCTGCAAAACAACATAATAATCAACATCGACTTAAAAATGCAACTCGGATGCGACTCGACTAATGCAAATGCATGTGGATCCATTGGAGCAGAACTCCCAACTTAAAATCATGCCAGGTTATCGAGGCACTCAACAAGGCATAAGCCTTCAACTTTTAACTTGTGCCAATCCAGGCCAACGTGGTGAGCATAGCTCCAACATAAAGATCGCCAATCCAGGCCAACTTAATAATGCAAATGCTATGTATGATACAACGACCACAGCATCAACAACAACTTAAAACAACAGCAACTTAATCATGCATTAACTACATCAACTTAATCAACACGATCAACTTCGACTTCAACAACAATTAACAACAATGCAACTTTCAGTCAACACAATCAACTTCAACTTCAACAACAATTAACAATATCAACAACAATGCAACTTATAATTAACACAATCAACTTCAACTTTCAACTTTGGCCATTTAAGCCTACAACCCAAAAATTGTCCAATTCGAGAACAAAATAACTTGTTCTGACAGTACCTGCAATTACATCAATCGACGCGAAATTTAACAAAACAACATGACTTTATTTAACTACTCACATGTGTGAACTGCCCTGTAAATTTTTATCTGATTCCGAGCAACTAAATATACCGCTTAATTTTGGCTACTGTCTATATTTATGACTGTTTCTGCTTCCATTATTATTTTTACTTAAATAAACTAATGCTATCAATTTTATTCTACTATCACCGTTCATTTTTTTGCATTATTAAACTACTCCACTATACTGGTTTTCACTATCTTTTGAGTTTTTAGTTGCTGCTAAGTTCTAGTCTGCTAGCAATTTCTACTATGTTCTACTACAAATATTCATCCTGCTACATGGCAAACACACTAAGTCAATTATTTATAAATTCCTAAGTTACGGAACAAAATAAAAAGGAAGAATTGAAGAGATAGATTTTTAATTCTATTTTATTTAATATGTCATATTTAGTATTTTCATGTTCTAGCTAAACAAGCGCAAGTTGAACATTATTTGGCAGCTCCAACTTGCTATACTGACAACTCTAAACAAGTCAGAATTACGTAAAACAAATAAAATATGACTCATAATAACTCAAAACAAACTCTGACAACTTTATTGGTGACTCTCAGAACTCTATTGACAACTCTAACAACTCTATCAAAATTGAAATTAACTTAAATTATTCAATTAACTCAAATACTTAACTCCTAAATATTATACTATTATTATATTTAATAATAATAAATTATTATTATTATTATTATTAGAAATATTATTTTATTATTATTATTATTAGTTAGTATTAATTGTTACTTAGAACTAGTATATATTAGTAACATGAAGTTATGATTCTCATACTGCTACTAATTCTATGCGGTACAGTAAGTGCTCATCTATTTTTTCTAAATTGAACTCATATGTGGATTGAAATTGACGCTACAGTATATGGAACAATTACCTTATCTAAAACATGGCTATTACATAGAAACATGGCAATTTAACATATACACACAGTGCCGCAAGCGATGCTACAGTATCGACTTGTTATTCTCAATATAAATCATAATGTCACTACAGTATCTATTTTTATATATTAAATTGGGTGTTCAATTTCAACAGCAACACATCAATTTCATCACAAACAAAGAATTGACGGCAAATTTATACAACCCTCCTAAATCTCACATAAAAATTATCATACAATTGATTATAGTAATCGAACCCCACCCCTTACCTTTGGATCGAAGGGAGTTCGAAAAAATTGACCAGAAAAACACCAATCTCGGACAGCTAATGGACACTGCTAGGAACCCTATTTCTCTTTTCCTCCTTTTTCCCTCTCTGCTACGTGACTTGTTCTTCTTTTTGTTATTCTACTTGCTTTTATTTTTCCTTTTTATATGGTAACTACAAGTTACTAAATAATAATAATAATACTAGTAGTGGATTACTATTATAAATTGGGTTTATTGATTAATACCCTTAAAATACTAATTCATCCTTCTAATTAATTAATCTTCTACATTTAATTTAATAATTCTAAAATAATAATTAAAGTCTAATAATATTCTTCTTCTGACTAATTTTCATCCGACCATTAATTTAACGATTCCCTCACAAATTCGACTTAACTCAACTAATTTAATTAATAATTCTACTAATACTAATATTATTTCTAATATTAATTTCTAATAAACTATTATTATTTACCAATAATATTTTCTCCTCGTTAAACCGACTAATTATCTGATTATCAGCTTATCACTCAAATAACGTATTAATTCAAAATGCTTCTTATAATAATTGCGATAAATCTAATTATTCAGTTAAATTCTCCAACTTCGTCTATACCCAATAATTAAATTCTTCAATAATTTAATTAACTAATTAATTAATTTCAGGGCGTTACAACTCTCCCCCACTTAGGATATTTTCGTCCTCGAAAATCTATCCGACACAACCATCCTCATTACCGCATTCGCCTCCAATCCTTCGATTCAACAATTCAATCACCGTTTAAATCCAATACTTACGCTTCATTCTTCCAATTACTCTTGCAACATAACCGTTATTATCTTGCCAACCATTTTAGCAACATCCTGAAATAATTGTCTTACAACATAGTAGCAACCTTTACTTGCTCGTACTCTATTGGTACAACATCGTGTCTTTATTTCATTGATATATTCCCACCAAAACACAAATATAATTCTTATTCTCATACTCTAAAGTTATTCATCCGCGAAACACCAACAACTTTATTCATCTCTTCGTATCACTCTCATAGTGACATCACCATATCCAACTTCATCAATCCCATCATATTATGGAGTATTATTCCTTACTTACGGTAACCAACAACAACATCATGACAACGAAATTAGAGTCACTATAATGTCAAATTAACAACTTAACTCAACAAATATACGCACAACGAACTATCAACTTACAACTATAATAACATCCTTAGGGAATCCGCAAAATTTACGAGAACCACAACACCCTAACACTTCACGCTTCCGTTGCGCCACTCTAATTATCCACCTTAGTGAGTAGTGCTTATTCAAACCTCGGTCAACTAAACAATTAGTAATCATCAATTTAGTCTCATCTTCCTTCAACGTTCTCAATTTCTCATTCTACGACGATAGTTTGCACATAAACCATCTATGCTCCATTGCTCAATACTCCTCAACTTCTTCATTGATATTCCTCTGCTAACTCTCGTCAACTCAAAAGCAATTATCTCCACAAGATAAAATCCATTACTTAATGCACTATTAAAATAGTAATGTAAGTCTACATCCTCCACTGTGATTCCGTCAACTATCAACAATAGATTAAGGGTGATCAAGTTCTCAATTTGTCAATAGATATCTGACAATCATAATGAAGTGTAAACCATCATGACCAACTACAACAGTGTTCCTTTTAAAACTTGTGCTTGCGTCATCAAAATTATCATAATTCATCAACTTCCAAAATTATCCGAGCATGCCAACACCGACATCTTACATTACAAACTAATACACCTCTGACGTTAACATCAGAACAAAATTTCTTTACACCGTTACCAATACTCCTATTCTTAGAATCACATCCTCCTCTTCGCATTCCAACCATGATTCGCGATTCAAAGGTTCCAACCAACTAACCCAACAACTTTACAACTTTTCATTACTTACCAATAATCCCACAACATGGCCTACAACAATTTGATACTTAATCGTCACTCTCCCGTCACCTCTTACACAAGGCTATTTAAACAGCAACATCACAATCCATCAGCAGCGCTGAACATAGTGACTCCTTAAATTCCATCCCGTAGCAATTATCCTTGTTACTTAACAGTCACCTTCTGAAACATCAGGAAATTGCACCACACTTGCACATCGATAATCCTTACATTGATTCTCATCCTTCGAGAAGTCAATCCTAACAATTCTTGATCATCCTCTTTCAAGATGCTCCAACTCGTTAAATGACCAAAATCTTAAGTCCATGTTACCTTCGAATTCAGGAATCAACAACGCTCCAACAATGCTTGCACTATCGCCGATAATAACATACCAACTGGTGCCTCTCAACCAAACACATATGAGAAGCAAAGCTTCTCTCCCACTTAGCATCAACTAACTCCTGCAACAAAATCAGGAAACAACAAGTACCGACAGTGTTTCACACACTTATCGCGTACAGAGGAATAAACAACATTAGACAACACTGGCCGGACAGACCGACCTGCTCTGATACCAACTTGTAACACCCCAATTCTACCCCGGTAATTATTAAGAAAATCAGAGTTGCAAAAATTCTTTTCAACAAACAATTGGAGTATTACAATTCAACTAAACAATAACATGTTATCACAGATACATAACACGCAAGTTTGGATGAACTTAAACAACATTAGTTTAACTTTATTAATATAAAATCAGCGGAACTACATTATTCAATTCAGAAGTTGTAACGACTTTTCAACTTTAAAACTGTTTTAAAATCAACAGTTACTTTTCATGTATCAACATGGTTATTCAACAACAAATCCAAAACAACTAAACAACTAGCGTTCATCCCCGAGTGTTACGTATCAGAGCGACTACCCAACTTGAACTATCAGCAACTAAATCCTCGACTGGGATACCTGCACGTTACCAGTATAAAGGTAACGGCGAAACAAAGAAAAGGGTGAGATATCGAAAAATATAAGCAAAAGTATGATAATTCATATATTAGGTAAATAATCATACAATAATTACTACTTCAATCAACAAAATACGACATTCTGCAAAACAACATAATAATCAACATCGACTTAAAAATGCAACTCGGATGCGACTCGACTAATGCAAATGCATGTGGATCCATTGGAGCAGAACTCCCAACTTAAAATCATGCCAGGTTATCGAGGCATTCAACAAGGCATAAGCCTTCAACTTTTAACTTGTGCCAATCCAGGCCAACGTGGTGAGCATAGCTCCAACATAAAGATCGCCAATCCAGGCCAACTTAATAATGCAAATGCTATGTATGATACAACGACCACAGCATCAACAACAACTTAAAACAACAGCAACTTAATCATGCATTAACTACATCAACTTAATCAACACGATCAACTTCGACTTCAACAACAATTAACAACAATGCAACTTTCAGTCAACACAATCAACTTCAACTTCAACAACAATTAACAATATCAACAACAATGCAACTTATAATTAACACAATCAACTTCAACTTTCAACTTTGGCCATTTAAGCCTACAACCCAAAAATTGTCCAATTCGAGAACAAAATAACTTGTTCTGACAGTACCTGCAATTACATCAATCGACGCGAAATTTAACAAAACAACATGACTTTATTTAACTACTCACATATGTGAACTGCCCTGTAAATTTTTATCTGATTCCGAGCAACTAAATATACCGCTTAATTTTGGCTACTGTCTATATTTATGACTGTTTCTGCTTCCATTATTATTTTTACTTAAATAAACTAATACTATCAATTTTATTCTACTATCACCGTTCATTTTTTTGCATTATTAAACTACTCCACTATACTGGTTTTCACTATCTTTTGAGTTTTTAGTTGCTGCTAAGTTCTAGTCTGCTAGCAATTTCTACTATGTTCTACTACAAATATTCATCCTGCTACATGGCAAACACACTAAGTCAATTATTTATAAATTCCTAAGTTACGGAACAAAATAAAAAGGAAGAATTGAAGAGATAGATTTTTAATTCTATTTTATTTAATATGTCATATTTAGTATTTTCATGTTCTAGCTAAACAAGCGCAAGTTGAACATTATTTGGCAGCTCCAACTTGCTATACTGACAACTCTAAACAAGTCAGAATTACGTAAAACAAATAAAATATGACTCATAATAACTCAAAACAAACTCTGACAACTTTATTGGTGACTCTCAGAACTCTATTGACAACTCTAACAACTCTATCAAAATTGAAATTAACTTAAATTATTCAATTAACTCAAATACTTAACTCCTAAATATTATACTATTATTATATTTAATAATAATAAATTATTATTATTATTATTATTAGAAATATTATTTTATTATTATTATTATTAGTTAGTATTAATTGTTACTTAGAACTAGTATATATTAGTAACATGAAGTTATGATTCTCATACTGCTACTAATTCTATGCGGTACAGTAAGTGCTCATCTATTTTTTCTAAATTGAACTCATATGTGGATTGAAATTGACCTACAGTATATGGAACAATTACCTTATCTAAAACATGGCTATTACATAGAAACATGGCAATTTAACATATACACACAGTGCCGCAAGCGATGCTACAGTATCGACTTGTTATTCTCAATATAAATCATAATGTCACTACAGTATCTATTTTTATATATTAAATTGGGTGTTCAATTTCAACAGCAACACATCAATTTCATCACAAACAAAGAATTGACGGCAAATTTATACAACCCTCCTAAATCTCACATAAAAATTATCATACAATTGATTATAGTAATCGAACCCCACCCCTTACCTTTGGATCGAAGGGAGTTCGAAAAAATTGACCAGAAAAACACCAATCTCGGACAGCTAATGGACACTGCTAGGAACCCTATTTCTCTTTTCCTCCTTTTTCCCTCTCTGCTACGTGACTTGTTCTTCTTTTTGTTATTCTACTTGCTTTTATTTTTCCTTTTTATATGGTAACTACAAGTTACTAAATAATAATAATAATACTAGTAGTGGATTACTATTATAAATTGGGTTTATTGATTAATACCCTTAAAATACTAATTCATCCTTCTAATTAATTAATCTTCTACATTTAATTTAATAATTCTAAAATAATAATTAAAGTCTAATAATATTCTTCTTCTGACTAATTTTCATCCGACCATTAATTTAACGATTCCCTCACAAATTCGACTTAACTCAACTAATTTAATTAATAATTCTACTAATACTAATATTATTTCTAATATTAATTTCTAATAAACTATTATTATTTACCAATAATATTTTCTCCTCGTTAAACCGACTAATTATCTGATTATCAGCTTATCACTCAAATAACGTATTAATTCAAAATGCTTCTTATAATAATTGCGATAAATCTAATTATTCCGTTAAATTCTCCAACTTCGTCTATACCCAATAATTAAATTCTTCAATAATTTAATTAACTAATTAATTAATTTCAGGGCGTTACACGGCCTATTAAGGACCGGCTTTATGGGTTGAGTTTTTTAGAATTTGGTCAAAAAAGTCCTATTGTAATATAGACCTTAAAATTATTATTTAAGTTCGGTGCTATATGGACTTCGGATTATTATTTTTTTAATAAAAAAATTAAAATACAAAATTCTTAATATTGACTATAAGTAAAATAAAAAATATATTATTTAAATATAATACATTTTTAAGTATTATATTATCTTTTATAAATATTATAATGTGTTTTTAAATATAATATATATTTAAATTGTAGAAATTAATAGAATACGAGAAAAAAAATATTGATTATATTTATGTATAATATTTAAAAGAGAAAGATTGAATAGAATAGAGACAAAATTTAATAAAATAAAAAAAATCAATGTGTTATTTTGGAATCGTATAATATAATAATCATAATTTTTTAAAAATTTATAATAATGCGAGCCTAATGGGCTACCCACGGTCCATATGAGCTAGCCCTAATAGGATAACAGGTTTTTTAGAATTGAGTTAAAAAGACTCTTTAAAATATAGACTCTAATTTAAAGCTTCAAACCCTATGATTTTTCGAGCTGGGCTGGCCGACCGACCGACACCATTTTCACAACTCTACCTCTCACATTGTTTAAATAAAGGACACTACCACCAAAATAGTTTTTGGCTCTATGAGATGCTCTCATTTTCATTTTCTAAAACACACAGATTTAAAAATATGTTAACAATAGTTTGTTTCTAAATGTTACTCCATCCGTTTTAAAATGAATGTCATTTTAGCTATTAAAATTTGTTTTAAAATGAATATCACTCTTATTTTTCAATGCATAAATAATTATTATTTTTTCAATTATATCTTATAGTTATTACACTTTATACTACTTTCAATATATTAATAAGATTAATTTAATAAAAATATAATATTTTATAATAATATTATTATATTCCTTAATTTGTGTAAAAAAAAATCTTAAACGAGGCTATTTTGAAATGGAGGGAGTAGTTGATAAAACATTGGTTAAGTGAATTTGTGAAAGTCTTAGGAGGATATTTTGATAAAAATTAAGTCTTTTAAGTATTTGATTATGAGTTGAATTTTTAACTAATGTGTATGGAAGAATATTATTTTAGAGTATTAGAATGACTATTAACATAGACACTAAGTTAGTTAGAGGTTACTCACGTTTTATCTTGTCACTAATTCAGTTAAATAGTTAAGATTAGTTAAAATTAATTGGATTAATGATTCAAAGCTAAATTTTATAGTAAGAGTGTCATCTTAACATTGTAATTCAATTATTCGATAATGAATACGAGGCTTAATTGAGTTCTCATAAGAAGTATAACTCACTAATATAGATTTTTGTATGAACGAATAATTATTTTGATTTTTACTAAATATGACATGGGCAGAAAAACATAATCTTATTAAAGTAAGGAATACTCCCTCAAATCTTGAAAAAATTCAGTATTGTGATATATCGAATAATTAACGTATTTGATTCATATATATATGATGTGAATTTAGATGTCTTTGAAATAAAATATAAACTGTTTCTTTATAATCAAGAAATAAACAGGGTAAAAATGATGGAAGAACACGAAAAACATTAAGGAATTGGTTATAGCGGCTATTCTTTACTTTTTCTTCAAACAAGATTACAAGTACACAAGAATAATTAATAATCTCTCTCATCCTAAATTAGGATTTGCAGAATACAATGATGAGGGACTAGAATGCTATTTATAATAAACCAACATATTAAACTAATGATTTTTTCCACAAATATCTATTACAAGCTAACTTAGGTTGCAAGCTAACTTAAACAATTGGACATAACAAACAGGCTAGATTCGACATGCTAACAATCCTAACATTTTCAAAAACTACATGCTTGACCTTACTTCGAATACAACATACACTACTTCGACACCGACAAGTGAGCGACCTTCGACTGCATGCTAACTTTTGTCGAACTTGTCGAACCACGAATCTACCCTTCGACCCAATAGAGTTCGATCCAATATCTCAAAAATATCCACCTTGGAACAAACTCTATAACATAAAAGAACAAACTAGCTTTTTTCGTGCAGCTTTATCAACTGCATACAATGGAAAAACTTGCAACTTGGCAATGTCTTGTCAATCATATCAACATCATTGTGATTTGTCGAAATCTTCAAAACTTGAACTTCTCCACGCTTGATTACCCATCTGATGAAATGAAGCCTCACATCGATGTGCTTGATTCGCTCATGATATGTTGAATTCTTCAAAAGGTGTATTACACTTTGACGATCACATTTAATAGTGATAAGTCAACCTTGAAGTTTCAACTCCTTAGTAAAACCATCAAGCCATAATGTTTCTTTCAAAACTTTAGTGAGGATAATATATTCGGTTTTAGTGGCCGATAAGGCAACAACCTTCTGAAGTGTCGCTTTCCAACTAATTGTTGTGCCAAACATAGTGAAAACATATCCATAATAGATTTTATGGAATCTATACAACCTGCATAATCAGAGTCGACATATCCTTCAATTATTTCTTTATTATCTTCACCCAAGGCTCCACTATAAATTAGGACTCTATTTAGAGACCCATTTATGTACCTTAGAATTCACTTAAGTGCTTGACAATGAGCCTTTCCAGGATTTACCATGTACCTTCTTACAAGACTTACTACATATGCTATGTCGGGTCTAGTATATACTATATCATACATCAAAGAACCTAGTATGTTATCATATAGGATGTTATTCATATAAGCTCTTTCAACCTCATTATTGGGACACTGATCTATACTCATCTTAAATTGAGGGTTTGTCGGAGTCGCAATAAGCTTTAAATTCAATATACCAAACTTATCAAGAATCTTCTGTAGGTATACCTCATGAGGTAAGCATAATTTTGACAATTTTTTATCTCATTGGATGTCAATCCCAAGAATCCTGGATACGGTTCCCAGATCTTTCATGTCAAACTTCTTATTGAGTTCATTCTTCACTCTCATTACACCTTCGACATTGTTGTTTATTATGAGAATAATATCATCATAAATCAATATAATAACAAATGAATTTCCAAGTCAAAATTTGGAGTAAACACAGTGGTCGAACTGACTTCTAAAGAAACCTATGTGTGCCATAAACTTGTCAAAACTCATATTCCACTATCGAGGAGATTGTTTTAGTCCATATAAATATTTCTTCACTTTCTACACATAATATTCCTTCCCCTTTTCCATACACCCTTCAGGTTTCCTCATCAAGATTATTTCATATAGATCACCATACAAGAAAAAAGTCTTCACATTCATTTGTTCTAGTTCAAGGTCGAACTTTACCACCATGGCAAGCAACATTCAAATGGACATATACTTCACAACAGGATAAAACACATCATTGAAGTTGACACCTTATTTTTGAGTGAAACCCCTTGCGACCAATCGTGCCTTGTATCTCTTGGACGTAACTTCTTTGATTTCTTTCTTAACTTTGAAAATCCACTTACAACTGACTAAACTAGCTCCAGAATGTTTCTTGATCAGTTCCCAAGTGTGGTTATCATGAAGAGATTTAATCTCTTCATCTATGGCCTTTAGTCATTCGGTCTTATTTCTACTCCTCATAAATTCTTTATGGTCTCTAGCTTCTTCGTCAAGAACCTCACTTTCTAAGATTAGGGCATAACCTATAAGATATTGATGTGCGATAAACCTAATGTGTCTAACGGTATCTTAACTGCAAGCGCACAGCCTATCGCGGTAGTAATAAAAGATTTTCGAATCCACAGGGACTTTGTAATCACTCTAGTGCGGGAAAGTAATGCTAGTTTAGCTAAGGCGGAAATTGTCACGTTTGGTTTTAGGAAGGTTAAGGAAGGTAAACTAATTGGTTTTAAAGTAATTATGAAATGAAATGGTCGGTATGCAATAGAGTCGACTTAAAGGATCTAATCTGGCTTAGGCATATTAGGATGGTCAACTTGGTTTGTCAGAATTAATCGGTTTAAAACCCTAAACTCACACTTTCATGGTCTTATCTCGGATTATACGCCTAAAGCCCTATACACCTTTCGCTAGCCTATAAGTGTTTAGAAGTATTTTTGGAAACTTAATTAGTTCTAATTTGGTTTAAAGCGCTTTCAACGTATTTAAATCAAATGCCTAACTTTAGCTATCCGGTTAAAAACCTCACACTTTCGTGGTCTCGATCTAACCTATTTACTCTTCTTACTTTCGTAAAGGTTTTATTTTAAGCATAAAAGTTATAACCAGAGTTAAGTTGATTAAAGTTTTAGCCTAAGTTTAATCAGATGCCTAATGTCTCTTACTATCCCATACCGACACTAAAGGTTTAGCTAGCCATGGAAATTAAAATCAACGTACAGGAAGTAAAAGCAAACAAATATAAATTGGACATTATGAATAATAAATTAAACTTGCATTAATTAATTAAAAGGTATGAAATACAATTGCAAAATAGAAACCTGAAAATAAAGCAGTATCCTATATCCTTCTTCCACAGGTCGGAAATTCGGACTTCGGAAATTGAAATGTAAAAATTCTGAGGCTTGAATAATAAATCCTAAACTATAATAATAATTTCCTGATGTTGGAAATTATTATTTGGGCAATGAAAATGAAAAGGAATAACTGAATGCAGAGGAAATTAGAAACTGAAATATTGCTGGGTTCAAAAATCGGCAGAGCTTCCGCACAAGAAAATTCTCCAAAACTCTGTACCTCTAACACTGAAATGTTGAGGTATTTATAGAGGATTGAATCTGGCAGTTTTGATTTGAAACTTGTCACGAAGTCTTCCTTCCACTTCTCCACGAATATAGGAATGTGGGTAGTTGAGGTTGAATGTGTGAACGTGGGAGAGAATCCAGGAGAGAAATAGGGAGTTTCAAAACTCCTTCTGTTAAGCTTCTCCACGTTCTGCATATTTTGAAAACTGATATAATGCGCGTTACGCTCGTCACTGGGGCGTTACGAGCAGTCTTGGTGTTTCTTCCGTGTTACGGTCGTGGTGGATGTGTGACGGTCGTAACACGCTTCAGAATGTGTTACGGTCGTGGCATGGGCGTTACGACCGTCACAGCTACAAAAACTGTATCTTTTGACAGATTTGTCTTTTTCTTCTGTTCTTTTGGTGTTTTCTTGCATTGTTTCATATTTTCTTCTGTTTTGAGCTAAGTTGTGAATACCTGCAAAAAGTAATGACAATCTCGAAATATTCGGGAGTTAATCGGGTCAAAATAATACAAAACGGGTTAATTTCATGTAAAATAAACGATATGATTTCGTGTTATCAAATTCCCCCATACTTAAACCTTTGCTTGTCCTCAAGCAAAATAATCAATTTAGAAATATCGGACAAGTTTTATAAACGCACATAACTAGTATACCTTTCGTTTTCAAATAGTTACAAGAAATCCTAAGTTAGTTCGGCCAAGAAAATCGAATGAAACAACAACGATATGCTAATGACACAAGCAACAAGCTAGTCGACGACTATCCGTTTTAAATGAAACATCCAATTATACCATTATAATTCAACTCAAGGTTTCTCGTTCCTATTTCACCCGGTTTCGTTCTTGCGCAATCACATTAAGCCCATTATCTTTACACGCACGTAGTGGAATAGCCGGTTAGTGGTTCTGATCAAAACACAACGGTTTCTGGCACACTTATGTGGCAACCTCTTTTATCCGATTGTAAGATGCGGGGGATCAGACCGTAGTCTGCCCTACCGAGTTCAGTACGAGATGCTTCTGAACCACCTAAACAATGGATTCTTATGTTACTTAGTAAAAGCTTCCGCATCCGTTGGATTAAATGATCGGGTGAGGATCGCCCAATTTAATTGGTGCCTTGGCTATTTCCTTAAATCATGTAACATTTTTCTAAATAATTAACTGAGATCATCCACTTATATTCATCGGCTTTCCACGTGGCTTGTGCTAAGACTGGTGCCGACTGCTAGTATAAACTACTAGGGGCTAATTTAAGACTTAAAACTCAAAGTATCGGTATAACGGAAATGGGGACGATTCGCGTAAGTAGGGAGTCGAAGGTGTCATAATCGTATAGTTCTCGTTGGATCGCTCTCGGCCTTCTAACTAAGATTTCGGTTAAAGTAGGTAACTAACGATTATGCGAATATAAAAGGCGAAAAATTTTGGTATGGCTAAATAAAACGGGGAGAAAATGAAATAACAAAATATTACTGAAATTGAAATGAAATTACTCGTTCTGAAATTAAGAATGCAGTACTCCTCCCACACTATATCAAACATTGTCTCAATGTTATGATATGACGGCGAGGTTAAATTAAAAATACATCGGAAAAACAAGGGAAACAACAAGAAAAGGAAAGACTACTGGCGACCACGGCGGCTTCGGGTTCTGGACCTTCTGGAACGGGTAGCTTCAGAGTCAGTGCTCTGGGGTCCAAGAGATGTTACGTCCATCCTTAAAGCATTAAGCTCGCTAAGCACTTCATCAAGTCTTTCATTCGTCGAGCGCTGACCACTTAAGATTTGAGCGTTCTGCGCGAGTAAGGCGTCGAAGCGCTCCTGATGCACCCTCTCGGCTCTGGCAGATATAAGATTCTGATGATGAATGGCTCGGAGGATCTCGTCAAGAGACGGAGGTAGTCGAGCAGAGGATGACTCAGGTATGTCAGGCACAAGAACAGCTCGATCCAGTTCTTCCTGCATCTCGTCGGCGGGGCCGACATGAGGTTCTTCTTGAGCAGCAGCAGGGCCTTCAGGGTCTTCAATGTTAAATAGCCAGTTGGCTCGGTTCTGAGGGTCGATTCGATCCCTGCAAGGCAAAACAATGTTAGTGTAAACTCGGTTCTGAATCACTGGATGGAACTTTCCATCGTCCCGCTCGTAGATGAGGTGGGCTGATTTGCAATGGTCTAAAGTGAGCAGGAACGGTGGTCGGGATGGCAGATGACCAAGGGTGTCACCATGGTTGAGTGCTAATGCAAGAGAAGTGACAAGCCCTCCAAAATAGAAAGGTTTGCCGCCTCTGGTGCAGATGGAGTGAATATGGGCTAGGAGGAAAGGTGCGGCATTAATTTTCTGACCCGAGAATGCACAATGCATGAAGAACAGCTCCTTGGAGTTTAGCTTGTGGTTACTATCTCTTGCGAAGATTTTGTTACCCAAGATACGGTGGAAGTAGCGTATGGCTGGATTGTGGATTTGAGTGGCGTTGAGATGATCATAAGAGTGTGCTCGGTTGTTGGTGAGGCTATGCCAAAGGTTGAAAGACTCTTATCCAAAGTTGTCGGGTACACGGAGATGGGAACCTTCCTCGGTGCAGAAATCAAGCAATTGTCCGAACGCGTTCTGAGTGAACTCGTACTCGGTACCAAATATGCGAAACTTTGCAACACCAGAAAGTTGGTTTGTTAAACCAGGTGGAGTGATGTAGCAGAAGGAACTGAGGAACTCGAGAGTGAGTGTCTCGTACGTGGGTTGGGGCTGGCTACATAGAGTCCACAAGTTGACACTCTGAAGAAGGCGTTGGACACCCTCAAGCAAACCAAGGTCTCTGAGGCAGTCAGTGTCAACATACCTAGTGGGGTGTAGACCACGACGTTGGAATTTCAAAAACTTAATGCGTTGAGTCTCACCTTGCTCACCATTACGTAGGATAACGCCAGGAATAGGCTGGAGATTGTTCGCCATTTGCATGCAAGAGTGTTTGAGTGAGAATGGGTGTGGTTGGTGAGTGAGAGAATGAGAAAGTGATACGGGTAATGGGTGTATAAATAATGGAAGGAGATAGTGGGAAGTTTGAAAATTGAGAGGGATTGATGGTGGATTGAACGGGGTTAATGGGTGGTTAATGGAGGAAGTGGGATGGTTGGGGAGTTATGGAAGAAGAGAGAAAGGTAGAGGAATAAGAAAGGCGTTACGCTATCAGGTTATCGATGTAGCCGCGTTACGGTCGTAACGCTAAGTCGACAGCGTAACACGCTGAAAGGCGTGTGACGGTCGTGGGGGTGGATTACGATCGTGGCAGCTACAAAGTTTGCAAATTTTTACATAACAGAACACAATTACACAGAGTATATAATTTCATAACAGGCAGAACATCTCAGGCATTCCAACATAAACACAACATTAATTTATTCAACATATAATCCAGTATATATAATTCGCAATCGAGTAGAAAACCATAAAACATTGTAAGCAGAATAATGAATGTAAGTTTAAAATTGAAAACAAACAATTGCATTAATTCAAATTGAGTAGCTTGTTCTTTTTGACAGAAAAATTAATGACTTGTAAATTGAAATGCAGTAATTGAATAAACAATTGAAACTACCTAGAAACAAAACAGAATGGAAAAATTCTAAAAACTAAGAATTGAAAAAACTAAAAACTGAAAAACTAATAAACTAAAAACTGCTTCATCCAATCTTTTCTTTTAATATCTCTAAAGCTTGGGTGATGTTATAGAATTGCTCCACTGTGATGTCAGTTAAACCAATAAGATCCAAACGCATAGTCTTCAATTCATTCTTTATTCCATCAATGTCAGTTTTATAAGCATCCAAAGTGGTCAGAATGGTGTTTAATTGTGTAGTGTTTTCTCCTTGGTTTACATCAGGGGCTACTTGTGCTTCAGCCATATTTGTAAAGTCATGGTAACGGAGGAGTTTCAGATCCGCTTCGTTTCGCACATGAAATTATCAAGAACAAAATATGATTGTGGTGTTTCGTGTCTCGGGTGGTCGTGGATTCAATTCATACAACCAATTATCACGGTTATGGACACTAACTCGGGCATGGTTCGGAAGGGTAAAAAAGAGTAACAACTTCGTTTCTTATCAGGTAATCATAAGGTGCAGGGCCTAAATTTCCTATTATCATGTTGTTGAAACAAAAAACAATATTCATAGGCCTAATCGATCCAAATGGTGCACAGTTATTAAGTTGGTAACGAAGTCCAAGAGCATTTGCAATCATTGTAACCAATCCTCCCACACTGACAGGAACATTAGGGTCCTCACTAATGCGGGTAAAGGTCTTCATCAGGAGTGGGACAGCATTAACAGGGCATCCTGTGTTTAAACAATAAAGCAGAGATAATTCATCCTTGGATATAGCATTTTGGTTTTGTTCTTTTCCAAACAGAGTGTGGGCAAGAATCCTATGGAAATAACGGATGGCTGGGTTATGTATCTCATTGTTATCCATGCTTTCTAGGTCAGAGTGATAGTTTCCGGTTAAAGTACCCCAGAAATAATCCAGCTCAAAATCCAATAAATCCGCCTCAGGGGTAGTAAAAGCTAAGGGTCCACTGGGGAATCCTAATAAAGCCTAAGTCCCTATGGTTATAGGTGAACTCAATACCAAAAGTCTCAAGGCAATGATTCCTTTGGCTCCGACACCATGTTCGTGGATGTAAACTAATGAGCTCAAGAACTCAAGGTGAGCTCTCGTAAGTGATAAACCTATTTTTCGTGTGTGCTCTCCCATCCCAACTGGTTAAACATGTAGTAAACACATCCGCTATGCCTAAAGTGTCCATAGTTGGTTCATCATAATACAGGGTTAAACTGATGTCTCTCTGAGACAAAGCCTCAAATCTTCTCCTTTGGCTTCTACCTCTAAAGGTGGTTTCCATAAAGTTCTGTGGGGGATCCATAGCAAAAGTAAAGCGGGGAAACAGAGTAGAGGAGAAAGTAAAGAGAAAAAGACTTTTCAGAAATCCTGTAGCAAGTAAAATTGTTTTGAAATCAGCAGCAGTTTTATAAAAGTTTTTAAAAGATGAAAAATACTTATATAGCAAGCAAAAACAAATAAAACAAACAAAATAGCAAACAAAAACAAATAAAATGGGTTGCCTCCCATGAAGCGTTGTTTTTAACGTCATAAGCCTGACGAAGTACCTAATGAAAGATTAGTCGGGAGAAAAAGGTGGTAATTCTACGAGTTTAAGCTTATTCGTATAGTCTCTATTATCTATACGATGATACTGTTTTAACCGCTGCCCGTTTACAATAAACGGGGCACTATTTCTATCCTTAATTTCTACCGCTCCGCTAGGAAATACTTTTGAAATTTCGAAAAGACCGGACCATCTAGATTTAAGTTTTCCAGGGAAGAGTCTAAGTCTAGAATTGAATAAAAGTACAACATCTCCCACACTAAATTCTTTCCGAGATAAACGCTGATCGTGCCATTTTTTAGTTCGTTCTTTGTATATTTTAGCGTTTTCGTAAGCGTCTAATCTTAATTCTTCCAGTTCATGTAAATCGAGGATTCGTTTCTCGCCAGCAGCAGTGTAGTTAATATTGAGTGTCTTTATCGCCCAATAAGCTTTATGCTCTAATTCTACCGGGAGATGACAGGATTTTCCGTAAACAAGTTTGAAAGGTGTAGTTCCGATAGGAGTCTTGTAAGCTGTCCTATAAGCCCATAAAGCTTCGTTAAGCTTGGATGACCAATCTTTTCGAGAAATAGCGACGGTTTTTTCTAATATTTGTTTAATTTCTCTGTTCGAAACTTCGACTTGTCCGCTAGTTTGCGGATGATAAGGTGTTGCTACGCGGTGTTTTACTCCATATTTAGATAGTAATTTATCAAATATCTTCGAAATAAAATGAGATCCACCGTCACTAATAACAAGTCGAGGAACACCAAAACGCAGGAAAATTATATTCTTGAAAAGCTTTATTACCACTCATGTGTCATTTGTAGGAGAAGCTATTGCCTCGATCCATTTTGAAACATAATCGACAGCTACGAGTATAAACTTGTTTCTAAAAGAGGAAGGGAAAGGTCCCATGAAATCTATTCCCCAAACATCAAAGACTTCAACTTCAAGTATTCCTTTCTGAGGCATTTCATCGCATCTGGAGATATTACCGGTGCGTTGGCATCGATCACAGTTTTTAACGGCGATGTGGACATCCTTCCACAGGTTAGGCCAGAAAAGGCCGGCTTGGAGAATTTTGGCACACGTTTTAGAGGTGCTAGCATGTCCGCCATAAGGAGATGAATGACAATGGGAAATGACGTCTTCTATTTCTTCGTCGGGTATACAACGGCGGAAAATTCCATCAGGTCCTCGTTTAAATAAAAGTGGTTCGTCCCAATAGTAACTCTTGAGATCGTGGAAGAATTTCTTTTTCTGTTGGTAAGTTAAGTCAGGTGGAAGCGCTCCGGCAGCTAAATAGTTAACGATGTCGGCATACCAAGGCAATCCTATGGTCATGTCAATGGCTTCCACGACTTCTTTAGCTTCTGGTTTATTTAAATCCAATTGAGCTAGGTCGCTTATCATATGTGCTATCGATGTTCACGGAAAATCGTCGTTAATTGGCACTTGTTCGGTTTTATACCTTCTAAACGGGATAAATGATCCGCTACGACGGGTTCCTTTCTTGTCCTTAATTTCCATGTCAAATTCTTGTAAAAGTAAGATCCATCGGAGGAGTCTAGGTTTTGCATCTTTCTTGGCAAGTAAATATCGATAGTAGCGTGGTCCGTAAATGATGATTTTGCTCCTACAAGGTAAGAACGGAATTTGTCAAGCGCGAAGACCACGGCTAAGAGTTCTTTTTCAGTTGTGGCGTAGTTCATCTGAGCTGAGTCTAGCGTTCTGCTGGCGTAGTAAATTGCGTGAAGTTTCTTATCTTTTCTTTGTCCAAGAACTGCGCCTACAACGTAATCACTTGCATCGCACATGATTTCGAAGGTAACCTCAATCGGGCGGTTGCATGATTGGTGCGTAAATAATCGCTTTAAGGGTTTCAAAAGCTTTAAGACAATCGTCATCGAATATGAACTCAACATCCTTCATTAATAGACCGGTTAGTGGTTTTGTAATTTTCGAGAAATCTTTAATAAAGCGTCGGTAGAAACCTGCGTGTCCTAGAAAACTTCGTATCTCTCGAACGGTCTTAGGTGGTTGGAGTTCTTTAATCACTTCTATCTTAGCTTTATCAACTTCAATTCCTTTATTGGAAATAACATGTCCAAGTACGATTCCTTCTCTGACCATGAAATGGCATTTTTCCCAGTTAAGCACAAGGTTTACTTTCACACATCGTTCTAAAACACTCTCTAAATTAGATAGACATCCTTCAAAACTTTGTCCACACACAGAGAAGTCGTCCATAAATACTTCCATGATGTTGTCAATGAAATCTGCGAAGATTGCCATCATACATCGTTGGAAAGTTGCAGGAGCATTACATAATCCAAAAGGCATTCGTCTGTACGCGAACGTTCCATAAGGACACGTGAATGTAGTCTTCTCTTGATCGTCAGGGTGAATAGGAATTTGGAAAAATCCGGAATAACCGTCTAAATAGCAGAAATAGGAGTGTTTGGCTAATCGTTCTAACATTTGATCAATAAAGGGTAAAGGAAAATGGTCTTTCCGAGTAGCTTTGTTCAGTTTTCTATAATCAATGCACACTCTGTGTCCACTAACTACTCTTTGTGTTATCGATTCGCCTTGTGCATTTTTCACGACAGTGACACCTCCTTTCTTAGGTACGACATGTACTGGGCTAACCCATTTATTGTCGGAGATCGGGTATATAATTCCAGCTTCCATTAGCTTTTTGATTTCATCTCTGACTACAGTACTGAGGATCGGATTGATTCTTCTTTGAGGTTCTCGAGAGGTTTTGCAATCCTCTTCTAATAGAATACGGTGCATACAAATTGAAGGACAAATTCCTTTTAAGTCTGATATGTTGTAACCTAACACAGTAGGGTATTTCCTTAGAACGTCTAAAAGTTTTTTCAAGCTTCCTAAACGGAATTCACTATTACAGGTCGAGTTTGTTCAGTATCAAGGAATTCGTATCGTAGATTTTTAGGTAGAACTTTTAATTCTAGTTTTGGTTTCTTGGGACATGGCATATGATTAGGTGTAAGTGCTAGACTTTCGCTTAGACTGTCATCTTTATATGGTTCTCGCCAATTGTCGTCTTCGAATATCAGAGGGGTTTCGATTTTCATTATTTCGGAATATGTGGTTTGTTTAGCTTCCATCTCTCTCACGCACTCGTCTATAATATCGAGTATAGGGCGGTGGAGGCACATAAGGTTTCTCTTTTTCTACAGCCTCTTGAGTTTCGTTTTCCTTTTCTTTCGGTTCACTCTCGTTTTCACTCGGCTTGTCTTGCTTCTGATACATAGCTGGGTTTTCTAGTCTTGGATCAACAGGTCCGTCAAGTTCTTTTCCACTCCTTAGTATCACGGCATTAGCGTGTCCTTTCAGGTTAGGTTGTGGTTGACCGGAAATATTCCAGAGCGTGAGTGCTGTTGAGCTACTTGCGAAATCTGAGTTTCAAGCATCTTGTTATGGGTAGCTAAAGCATCGACCTTGCTAGCTAATTGCTTAATTTGCTCATTGGTATGTAAGTTCTGATTTAAAACATCCTTATTGGTATGGGATTGAGAAGCAATGAAGTGTTCTATCATAATTTCGAGTTTTGATTTCCTAGGAACGTTGGAAGTATTAGGTCCGTTATTAGGATGATTCGGGATAGCTTTCGGATAACCAGGTGGTGTAGCAGGAGCTTGTCCAGGGGCATACAACGCATTGTTGCTTTTGTACGAGAAATTTGGATGATTCTTCCAACCTGGGTTATACGTATTACTGTAGGGATTTCCTTGCACGTAGTTAGCTTATTCGGCTGGCACTCCGGTCAAAAGGGGACATTCTGGAGCAAGATGTGATTGAATACCACATAGATCGCAAGTTGGAATCGCTGCAGCTACGGTAGCTGCGGGAGTGACGGAAAGGTTCTCTAATTTTTGGGTAAGAGCTCCACTTTAGCATTAACTTGATCCAGTTCACTTCAACCTTGATACCTTTCGTTTGAGATTTCTCTACATTAACTCTCTCGCTTCCCCATTGGTAGTGGTTCTGAGCCATGCTTTCAATAAGTTGGTTTGCTTCGGCATATGGTTTATCCATCAGTGCGCCACCAGCAGCAGCGTCTATGGTTAATCTTGTATTGTATAATAGACCGTTATAGAATGTGTGAATAATCAACCATTCTTCTAAACCATGATGAGGCCAGAGTCTTAGCATATCCTTGTATCGTTCCCATGCTTCGAATAAAGATTCACTGTCTTTCTGTTTGAAACCATTGATGTTGGCTCTGGGCATAGCAGTTTTGCTTGGAGTAAAATATCTAGCTAAGAAGACTTTCTTCAACTCAGCCCAAGTGGTGATTGAGTTGGTAGGAAGAGATTGAAGCCAAGCACGAGCTCTGTCTCTTAAAGAAAAAGGAAATAGGCGCAATCGTATCGCCTCGGGGTTTACTCCATTCTTTCACGAGGTCTGCGTCGCACAAACACGATAGATGTAGATTAGGGTCGTCGGTAGGTGCTCCGAGCGGTTCTCCGAACGCGGAAAGAAGCGAAGGTTTCACTCGAAATCGTTTGAGCAATAGCGAGCTGCAATCTTGTTATGAGGCTCCGCTTGAGAAGGAACTGTAATCCTTAAGAGGACGAGGAGGAGGAGGTGGATCAGCCATTCTTCGTAATCGCCGAGATCGGAAGAAGACGGCGGAAGATTGTTGAGTGCAGTACTCTTGAATCGTCTTCTTAATCGAAGATAACGATATATGATATGGGTATATGCAAAGTACCGCCTTGAGAGCGTGATTTGGCATACACAAAGGGAAAATAAATAGTTGCCTTAGCCTAGTGCTACTTTAAGAGTGCACTAGTGACTAGATCAAAGTCCCCGGCAACGGCGCCAAAAACTTGATGTGCGATAAACCTAATGTGTCTAACGGTATCTTAACTGCAAGCGCACCTATCGCGGTAGTAATAAAAGATTGTCGAATCCACGGGGACTTTGTAATCACTCTAGTGCGGAAAGTAATGCTAGTTTAGCTAAGGCGGAAATTGTCACATTTGGTTTTAGGAAGGTTAAGGAAGGTAAACTAATTGGTTTTAAAGTAATTATGAAATGAAATGGTCGGTATGCAATAGAGTCGACTTAAAGGATCTAATCTGCTTAGGCATATTAGGATGGTCAACTTGGTTTGTCTCAGAATTAATCGCTTTAAAACCCTCAACTCACACTTTCATGGTCTTATCTCGGATTATACGCCTAAAGCCCTATACCTTTCGCTAGCCTATAAGTGTTTAGAAGTATTTTTTGGAAACTTAATTAGTTCTAATTTGGTTTAAAGCGCTTTCACTGTATTTAAATCAAATGCCTAACTTTAGCTATCGGTTAAAAACCTCACACCTCGTGGTCTCGATCTAACCTATTTACTCTTCTTACTTTCATAACGAAGGTTTTATTTTTAAGCATAAAAAGTTATAACCAGAGTTAAGTTGATTAAAGTTTTAGCCTAAGTTTGATTAGATGCCTAATGTCTCTTACTATCCCATACCGACACTAAAGGTTTAGCTAGCCATGGAAATTAAAATCAACGTACAGGAAGTAAAAGCAAACAAATATAAATTGGACATTATGAATAATAAATTAAACTTGCATTAATTAATTAAAAGGTATGAAATACAATTGCAAAATAGAAACCTGAAAATAAAGCAGTATCCTATATCCTTCTTCCACAGGTCGGAAATTCGGACTTCGGAAATTGAAATGTAAAAATTCTGAGGCTTGAATAATAAATCCTAAACTATAATAATAATTTCCTGATGTTGGAAATTATTATTTGGGCAATGAAAATGAAAAGGAATAACTGAATGCAGAGGAAATTAGAAACTGAAATATTGCTGGGTTCAAAAATCGGCAGAGCTTCCGCACAAGAAAATTCTCCAAAACTCTGTACCTCTAACACTGAAATGTTGAGGTATTTATAGAGGATTGAATCTGGCAGTTTTGATTTGAAACTTGTCACGAAGTCTTCCTTCCACTTCTCCACGAATATAGGAATGTGGGTAGTTGAGGTTGAATGTGTGAACGTGGGAGAGAATCCAGGAGAGAAATAGGGAGTTTCAAAACTCCTTCTGTTAAGCTTCTCCACGTTCTGCATATTTTGAAAACTGATATAATGCGCGTTACGCTCGTCACTGGGGCGTTACGAGCAGTCTTGGTGTTTCTTCCGTGTTACGGTCGTGGTGGATGTGTGACGGTCGTAACACGCTTCAGAATGTGTTACGGTCGTGGCATGGGCGTTACGACCGTCACAGCTACAAAAACTGTATCTTTTGACAGATTTGTCTTTTTCTTCTGTTCTTTTGGTGTTTTCTTGCATTGTTTCATATTTTCTTCTATTTTGAGCTAAGTTGTGAATACCTGCAAAAAGTAATGACAATCTCGAAATATTCGGGAGTTAATCGGGTCAAAATAATACAAAACGGGTTAATTTCATGTAAAATAAACGATATGATTTCGTGTTATCAGATATGCATACCCAAGTCTCTGAGGTGACTTGATGAATCTTTTCATCCTATATCTTGCCAATATGTATTCATCGACAATTTCCTCAACTTCCTCAGCATCTTTCGCTTCTTCTTCGACTTCATATGGGATACGTAATTCAGCACCAACATGCTCCACCACAACATGAATCTCTCCCTGTTCCAGGTCTTCATTAGATATTTCTGCACTTCAATCAAAATTATCAGTTTTCTTGAACGTCATTTCAGCTTCATTGAAAACTACATCTCGACTAATGATACACCTCTTGTGACCTAGATCTAGGCATGATATCCTATAAGCTTTGACTTCTTCAGGGTGCCATGAACATACATTTTAGAGCTCTAGGTTCAACCTTGTCTTTCTTAATATGAGCATAGGCTACACAGCCAAATACTCTCACTTTTTCGAGATCCGTTGGATGTGCCGATAAAACTTCTTCAAGTGTCTTCATATCTAATGTAATCGAAGGATATTTATTTATCAGACATGTAGTTATTTTAACATCCTCAGTCCAGAACATATTCTTTAACCCAACACTAGTCAACATATATCTAACTCTCTCCAAAATATATTAATTAAACCTTTCAGCCAAACCATTTTGTTACGGAGTACCTATAATAGTTTCGTGCCTGGCTATACCAGAGGCATCACAAAATCTATCAAAATCATCATTACCAAATCCAAGGCCATTGTCGGTTCTCAACCTCTTGACCTTTATGTCAATTTGATTTTCAGCCAGAGTCTTCCAACTTTAGAAATTCTCAAAAGTTTCATCCTTAGTCTTCTGGATTAATACCCATAACTTTCTGGAATAATCATCTAGTATAGATAGAAAATACCTTGCTCTTGAATGTGATAAAAACCTTGCAGTCCCCAAAAGATCAGGATGGATGTAATCAAGGGATCCATGTATTTTTTTTTGCCTTTGTTGAACTTCACTCTGCAAGAATTTCTATGTATACATGGTTCATAAAACTTCAGTTTTTCGACTTTGTCTCCACCAAGAAAATTTTGTTTCCCCAATTAGACCAGGCCTCTTTCACTGACATAGACCAATCTTATGTGCCAAGTTTTTTTCTTTGACAAAGGTTTCATAGATGCAATATTTGTCGGACCACTTACAACGTCAGTCTCAAGGGTATACAAGCCTTGTTTCTTCACGCCTCTTAAGACTTCCTTCGACCCCTTCATGACTCATAGGATAATTTTCTCTCCTTGGAATACATATAATTTATTATCAAATTCACCAAGAGAAATCAAGTTTCTCCTCAAATCAGGTACATACCCGACTTCAGTCAACAACTTTATTGAAATATCATGGAGCCTGAATCTCACAGATCCAACACCTGCTATCTTGCAAGCTTTATTGTTTCCCAGCAATATAGATCCACCATCTTAATCACATAATTACTCAAACAAGGCTTTGTTAGGAGTCACGTGTCGAGTGCAACCTAAATCCATAATTCACTCTTTTTTTGAGTCGCTTGTTGAAACCACAAGAACTTCATATGAGTCGAAATCATCTTGAACAATAGTTGCGTTTCCAGTATCCTTATATCGATAATCTTTCAAGAATTCAGGACAAAATTTTCATGTATGACCTTATTCTTACACTGATAACATCGAATACCAAGTGCATCATCACTATAAGACTTCGACCGACTTTTTCCCTTCTTTTTGTCGAACTCAGCATCCTTTCAAGATAAGATTCCTTTAAAGACCAAACCTTCACCAACCGTCGAAAGGTTATGCTCTTTTCATTCATTCAAATCCTTAGAATACAAGGATGATTGAACTTATTCAAAAGTCATGGAATCTCTTCGATACAAGAAAGTTTCTTTGAAGATAACATGTGATATGGGAAACACACACAATAACAACAATAACGCTTGATCTTCATCATCAATCTTAACATCGATATTTTCAAGATCAAGAATCATCTTGTTGAACATATCCAACTACTCAGCCAATACTTTGTCTTCAATAATATTGAATGAATATAGATATTTCTTCATATATAGTCGATTTACCAACGATTTAGTCATGTACAAAATTTCATGTTTCACCAATAACCCTGTTGTCGTCGTCTCCTTTGAAATCTGCCGAAGAACCTTATCATCAAGGCTCAATAGGATGGAATTATGTTCTTTCTCTATCATGGTCATCTTTTCCTTTTCCTTTAACACATCATCCATGCTCGCGGCTCCCTTCAACACTTTTAATTTTCAAGTTGTGTAATCCCAAACCCAATTAGGGTTGTAAATAAATAGTCATAGTTTGTACCATTATTTGTATAATGTAACACCCTGATTTCCCTGAAGATTAATAATTTAAAATTAGTAATTTTTCTTTAAAATAAATACATTAACAAACAATTAGGATGTTACACTTCAAAACATAATAAACCTCCTCATATTAAGTATATATACATAATACAAATAATAGATGAACCAAAGCAAAACATCATAGTCCTCAACTTCTAATTTTATTACGCATCAGAAAAGATTCACATTTCATATCAAATAATTCTCATCTAGTATGTGATAACACGATTTTATATAGTATATTTGATTTAATTTTCATAAATAATGTTAGTATTTTTATTTAATTATTTCATTTTATTTCCATATTACACTGGTATTTTTATTGTTTCAGGTATTTTATTTTAAATAAACAAATTGAGCAAAGTGAAGAAATTAAGAGGATTATTTAATTAATTGTGCAAGAAATGAAGAAAAGGGGTGTGCAAAGCAAAATAATGGATCAAAGATTTATTAGAGCCCAAGCAATCAAGGAGCCCAAGCAAGCAAAGGCCCAAACGAAGTCAAGCCCAAAGCAAGCAAAACAAACCCTAAAAGCCACGTACAAGAGTGAGACCCACGTCTCAACTCTCTCCTACAAGTGAGGCGCCCGCCTCGGACTCCCTCCTACAAAGGAGGCGACCGTCTCCAGTGCCACGTTGGCCCTAGGAGTTGCTTGAGACGCACGTCTCAACGTGGAGGAAAGTGAGGAGGACTTTTCGGACGACCAAGGCAGATGGTGGGCAGTTGGAGCGAGAAATTTGAGGAGAAAGTGCTACGAATATTTAGGAACAAGTGGTTACTTCCTACCACTATAAAAAGACCTCTCCAAATCATATTTTGACACACCGATTCTCAGCTTTCTTTTCCCAGTTTTTAGATTTTTATTTCCAGAGTTATTTTCCATTGTTCTTAGAGCTAGTTTCTTTTCAAGCATTGTTATTTAAATTCCTGTTGAAGAACCGAGACGTTGTACGAGTTATTTCCAGCTTCAAGGATTCTTTCCAGCATTTATTTAATTCAGGTTTCTATTTACATTGCTTTGTTTACTTAATTAATTGTTGCATGAGATATATTTGTTTGCCATGAATTTACTAATGAATGTTAAAACCTTTAATTTATTCATGTTTGTTTTTATGAATATGTCTGGCTAAATTATTTAAACATCGGTATGTAATGAGTTAATTTGAAAGTATCCAGAATAAACTGGCTTGATTATATTTTATAAAATAAATACTTTTTCTGGTTTAGTTATCTAATTTATTTTGTTAAAAAGGTTTAGAAACCAACAGAGCGAAAGTTTGAGGTTAATAAACTGAAAAAGATTAGAAACCAATAGAGCGACAGTTTGAGGTTTAAAATCAGATAGTAGATACTAGGTATTGTTTTTAAAGACTGCGACAGCGTTTTAAAACCAATTAAAATTTATTTATTTTCAAAAAGTAATTTTAAAATCAATGGGATAGCGAAAGCGTACATTAGAGTTTAAAATTATAATTTATTTCAATAGAGCGAAAGTTTGAGAATAGATTTTTAAATAAATACTTTTTGCTGAAAAAGAAATTATTATCATTTTTAGAAAATAAGCCAGTGGAAAGCCGGATTCTTTAGAGTTAATGAATACATACCGATATTCACACTATTATTATTTTAATTAAAATTAAGTTTTATTGCCCAAAAAAAATTCCCCATTTATTTATTCGATAGTTATAGCTTTACATAGTAAGTTTGGATTACGTAAGTTCAATTTATAGTCCCTTAGGTTCGATATCTTTTAAAACTACGCGATAGGGCTGTATACTTGCAGTCTCCCGATTATTATAGACGATAAAGTCGCGATCAGTATGAACCGATATTTATTCAAAAACTAAGGAGTTTATATGACTCCCAGAAAAATCATTTATACCGAACAAAATAATAAAGCATTCATCCCCCATGTGTTACATATCAGGAGCAACAACGCCAACTCTAAAATAAAACAAAGAGCAACCTCTTTCGATCGTTGCAGCCTCAAGCTACTCCCAACTATCTGCATGAGGCCATATAAAGCATCATTCCAACAAAAGAGTGAGATATCACAACAATATAAAAGAATGTATAATAATAAGTATACAGTGAATAAAATCATGCATAGTAATACATTCTACATATCACACATTCACACCATTCGACACACCTATATTGCATATTGCTTATACCATTACATATAATCATCCACACATTTCAAACATCATCAATTAATACATACACCAATCATGCAACTCAAACATCATGTTATCAATAATGCAATGCAATGAGACATACTCACAGACTCAATGCATGTGGTACCAATATCGCTCCTGAATCCATGCCATTTAGGACAAAATCCACCAATATCATGAACAATTTGGTTCACCTCGCTCCCGATCCACACCATCTAGGATCAGAGCTAACCAACATCATGAACAATGAGGTTCACCTTGCTCCCGATCCACGTCGTCTAGGATATGAGCCAATAAATGTTGCAGCGGTAAAGCGGCAAGAAAAAAGTAAAGTATTTATCTTTACCGAGTGATATTTAGGTTATATCGTATCGTGTCCACAGAGATTGGTTATTGATTCGTTGTTTGACAATTAGTTCATTAATGAGTTTCGGGTTAAATGGGTTGTAAAGAAAAGTATGGACAAAAATTAAATGTATACTAGTAAAAAGGATAGACAAACTTATCCGGCTCTAATGTATACTACTCGTCACAAGCTTAAACCTATAGTCCATTTATACTCAACCTACAATACTAGTCTATGTCATCACATATCTCTCACAACCTAAGTTATTTCTAACCCAAATTGAGAGTCCTACTGCATCACCTCGGTAGTGATCCCTCACTCACCTTAACAACACAGAAGTCAACTATGTCACTAGTATCGACAATGTCTCGCCCGACACGACCAATACAGAGGCATTAATTTCAGAAACCCATATTGAATGTCAGCTCTAAATCTATGTCTAGCATTCAGAAACTAATAGGTAATCATCCTAGATAAGAATCTAAGCAGTATATGTCTATCACAACTCAAATTCCTAACACAAGGTAAAAACCTAGGATAACAACCAACACATATTTGTAAAGCAAGCTTTATATAACACCATGAGCGACAAATATACATGAGTTAAGAGAAAATATACATTCAAATATAACAAAAAGAGATTACACAAAGAGGAAGAGAAATGAACAACAAATCTTTCGGTTTGTCAACTCCAATCGAAGAGCAACCCACCCCGGATCATCCGTATGCAAGATTCATAGTTGTTTTCTAAGATAATCTATCAAAAATGAAGGTTGATGGAGTTAGGGATCAAAATCCACCCCAAAACCATAGCCTAAAAGTGAACTGAAAATGAATTTATAAAACAAAATCCCGCAGACCGCACTAAGTGTGCTAGCCTCTCTAAGCGTGATCTACTTTATTAAACTTAAATCGCCATAGGGCACTAAGTAGACTCAAAACCGCGCTAAGCGCTAAATTTACTGCCAGATCTTGGTCTTCAGCTCCTAGAGTGCACTAAGAGCACGGTAAGCGCGACCTGAAGCTCGAGACTTCTTATTTCTTCCAAAAATGCGTATCCGGATCCGTGCCTCAACGCTTTATTCCTTGATGCTCCAAATATGCTCCAAATACCTACAAAATATATACAAAATTAATAAAATGGTATAATGTGTACACAAAATGAAATAAAACATATTTACAACAAAAGATGGGTTATTCAACGATAAGTCGGTAACTAACAAACAAGAGTCATAAGTGCAACAAAAAGTATATACAAAATAACTATATTTTTGCACTTATCAATAAACAGGACCAAAATTTACAATATGTAATGCATATGACACCATCATGCAACAAAATAACATACCTTGATATCTGTTGAGAACAATTCGTTAGAAGTTCTGGTGCTGTCCAGAAGTAGAAGTTCCAGCGCTATCCAAAAGCTGAGGTTCTGATGCTGTCAGAAGTTATTGAACTTCTGAGGGTGTTATTGTAATTATTAATTATTAGGGTAATTTAGTATTTTTTATTTTTTATACTGTTAGTATCGTCTAACTTAATCACCAAGACTAGGATTTAATTAGAGTTTGTTTTAATTAAGGTTTATGGGCATATTTATTTTTTGGGCTTTTGTTGTGTATAAATATGTAATCTTATTTCATTAATATTAATTCAATCCTTATTTTATACTCTTTCTTATTTCCATCGTTATTTCCTCTTTATCCTTGTGCACCAACAAATTGGTATCTAGAGCTTCCGGTTAAGAATTCTGGGAAACACGAGTGAACGTGAGTTTGTTTGTGTGTTTGATTTTTGTTTCTAGGTTTCACGTTGAATCTAGAACAAGAATCGTTTTTCTGTTTGTGGGTTGGGAAACACTGTGTGAGTTGATATCTAAGGATATTTGCACAAGGTATAAGATGAACGGAAACGGAAACATAAGCACCAAACTTCCAGTCTTTGATGGCAAAAACTAGAATGGATGGATGATCCAGATGCTTGTGTTGTTTGGAGCTCAAGATGTTCTGGAGCTTGTTACAGATGGTTATATTCTAGTTGTATAAGATGCAACAGAAGATGAGAAAGAGGCGCAGAGAAATAAAAGAAAGAGGGATCAGAAGGTGTTGTTCTACATCCATAAGTGTGTGGATGCGATTGTGTTTGAGAAGATTGCAGATTCTATGACATCAAAGGGGGCGTGGGACACACTAGTCAGATGTTACAGTGGCGACGCATCAGTGAAGAAGGTGAAGCTTCAGTCCTTGAGAAAGCAATACGAAAATCTCAACGTGAAGAGCAGTGAGAAGGTTTCTGAGTACATCTCAAGAGTGATTCTGATCACTAATGAGATGAAGGCTTGTGGAGAAACTCTTTCTGAACAAGTAATCATAGAGAAGGTTCAAAGGTCGCTTACTCCTCAGTTTGATTACATTGTTGTTGCTATTGAATATTACAAATATCCGGAGACCATGAAAATTGAAGAGCTGCAAAGTAGTCTAGAAGCACATTAGTTGCGTTTGATTGACATAACTTCTGAGAGGGAAGTAGAGCAAGCTCTGAAAGCTTCTTTTGTCAAGAAGGACCAGAAGCAGAATAGACGTGGTGATAAATTCCAGAAGTCATAAGCTTTCTATTCTGATGAAAAACATCAGAAGGGAAAGGAGAGGAGAAAGGTTTAATGTTACTGTTGTAAGCAGTTTGGCAACTTTGCTAGAGATTGTTGGTCAAACAAAGAAAGAAAATCAGAAGAAGCAAAAATAGTCAGAGGTGATTCAGAGGATGAACCTGTGCTATTGATGACTTATGAATCTGACGAGGAACCTGTGAGGTTGTCATTTTCTGAATCTGAAGGGGATGAAGATGACTTTGAATATTCTGATTCTAAAGGAGTGTCCCTTTATGAGTCAGAGTCAGAAAATCAGATTAAAGAGTTAGAAGATGAAACTCCTGAAGAAGAGCCAGAAAATAACTTTGTAGATTCTGAAGATGAGTCAAAATCTGATGTTTCAGAAGAAGAGTCAGAGTTAGAAGATGAGTTAAAATCTCAAGGAGATTCTACTTATAAAGATGATTCAGAACATGAAGCTTCTAAAGATAATTCAGAACATGAAGGTTCTGAAGATGAGTCAGAACATGAAGGTTCTGAAGAAGAGTTAGAGTCAGAAGATGAAGAATCTTCTAGAGACTCTAAGGATGAGTTAGATAGTGAATCTGATTCTGATCCAGATTCTGATGATGATCCATAATCTGGTGGTGATCATACTTCTGGAAGGGAAAAATCTGAAGATGTAGGTTCTGGAGGACAAGTTTCTGGAGGTGATCAAATCGGTGATCATGCTTCTGGAAGGGAAAACTCTGAAGACGTAGGTTCTGGAGGACAAGCTTCTGGAGGTGATCAAATGTTTGGTGGTAATCATGACTCTAAAGGTGGAACTTCTGAAGCAAGAGCTTCTGAAGGTAGTCCAGACTCTGACAGTGGTCATGATTCTGAAGGTGGAACTTCTGAAGCAAGAGCTTCTGAAGGCGATCCAACTTCTGAAGGTGATGGTTCTAGATAAGGTCCAGAAGTTAACAAAGGTGGAACTTCTGGTGGAAATAAAACTTCTGAAGAAAGTCCAGAAGGAGATACGGTTCCAGAATCAGAAGGAGATTCTGAACAAATAGGTATTGAAGATGTTCTCAAGAAGAAAGTGTGGCTGAATGCCATGAGAAAAGAACTTGAGACTTGGAAGTTAACTGAGCTTCCAAGGGAGAAGAAAGCCATCAGCGTCAGATGGGTGTTTAAGGTGAAGTCAACATTTCTGAACGGTCCTTTACAAGAGGAGGTATAGTTGTCACAACCTTCTGGCTTCGTGAAAAAGAATTAGGAAGGAATGGTGTACAAGTTACACAAAGCTCTGTATGGATTGAAGCAAGTATCCAGAGCTTGGAATCAGAAGAGTGATTCATGTTTCAAGAAGCAAGGGTTTTAGAAATGGGAGATGGAGTATGGTATGTATGTGAAACATTCTAGAAGCAATATGATTCTAGTATGTCTTTATGTTGATGACATATTGCTTACAGAGAGTTGCAACCATAAGAAGAAACCTGCAGATGTTCTGATGAAGGATGTCAAGACTGAACATTTTATTCGTTTGAGGGATGGAATTGGTGTTGTGGATTTTGATGGACATGAATTAAGGGATGGTGTTGAGAATAATTCATGTTAGAAGTTTTGGTGCTGTCTAGAAGTAGAAGTTCTGGCGATGTCCAGAAGTTGAGGTTCTGATGCTGTCAGAAGTTGTTGAACTTCTGAGGGCATTATTGTAATTATTAATTATTAGGGTACTTCAGTATTTTTTAATTTTTATACTGTTAGTATCGTCTAACTTAATCACCAAGACTAGGTTTTAATTAGGGTTTGTTTTAATTAGGGTTTATGGGCATATTTATTTTATGGGCTTTTGTTGTGTATAAATATGTACTCTTATTTCATTAATATTAATTCAATCCTTATTTTATACTCTTTCTTATTCCCATCGTTATTTCCTCTTTGCCCTTGTGCACCAACAATATCTACGTCCATCAATTTTACAGGCAATTACAGGCCACTAGTTGTTCATACATGCATCATACAATTCATTCAGTCCCAACACATAATACATCATCATCACACATAACTCCATGCACATATCTCAACATAATATACAAAATTGCACACATAAGGGAATAAGTCCCCAACAAATATTCACACAATAGTTTCAAAAAAAAATTTATGTCATAGAAATTTTTTTTAGCTTCCCGTAGGTTCAGACAATGCGTCAAACAGACACCGAGTCAAAAATTATGTATTTTTAAAGTTTTTAAAAAATACAAGCCCTTATACATTTTCCAGGAGCCTTGTTTTTCCACCAGCACTCTCCGGCTTTCGAGCGAAACGTTGACGCTTATCTCCCTTAACGCATTCCGCATAACAATTTCTGCGATTTATGCACTAATTCAGTCACAATTTCTATGCGATTCCATCACCAATTCATTCCAAAATTCACATAATTCAACATATTTTCATCATACAACAATAGCACATTGACATGCATATTATGAGTATAAAATCATTGCATTTTAACATCAAAATCCATCACACTTATCGTAAATTCATCATGTTATCATATTCCTCAAAAACCCCAAATTTAATTCAAACACAGGGGCCGATAACAACTATGGCAATAATAAACCCCGACATACCCATAATTATACAATACCTTTAGAGAATTGGAACTCGCCGTTAGTTTAAATTGACGGTTCCTAAACTTCACCAATAGAGTCTTCTTGCCCTAGCTCTTTCTCACCTCCTTAGTTTCTCTTCTCTCCGAAATACGACCGTACAAAATAATACGATTCACTCTCTAACTTCTTTCTTTACTAGGATAACTCTTAGACTCTTAATACGGTCTTCCTTCCTTACCCTCACTATTTCACACAACATTATCACTATATGCCCTTAATATCTCTACACTAAATATTATCCTTATTTAATAATTAAAATAAAGTTAAATAATTATAATTAATTATCTTACTAATCCAATACTACCCTACCACATGCCATCAAACCATCTGTTACATTAAATAAATCTCAACAACATAATTAAATAAGAAAATAATATTCGGAGCGTTACTTAAAACAATATTATTTATTCAATAATAAATTTATTATTTATTTATTTTCTCTTTTTATTCTCTCACTAAAAATGTCTCATACACAAACACATATTATGTGTCGCCCTTGCATACGAAATTAAAGTTAATCCCTTATTCTGACAGGGATAAAAGATTTTTTTGTTGCTGTAGTGTAAGCATTAAGTGATGGTCGTTGGATAATTTTCATGCAAAAGATTTTTGTTGTTGTAGTGTAAGCATTAAGTGATGGTCGTTGGATAATTTTCATGCAAGAAGAACATATAATTTCAAAGAAATGGCATTTGGAAGAACACAATGTTTTAAGCACCGTTGCTCCTTTCGAATATATTTTCGTGACAATAAAGAATGGTGATTAAAAGAAAAACTATAAGAAATGATTTATGGTGTATTTCACAATTATAGTGGAGTGATTGCGGTTTCTAGAAGGATGCTTAGCACTATTTTTAACTTATTCAAATTATGCAACTTAGGACAAAATGTTGAATAAAAATTTGATTCCACAAAGACAAAAGATAAGCATTTTTACTATACAAACCCTTATTGGGTACTCAACCAACATAAGAGATTTCCATACATATTGCTTTCACTTTTCTCTTCTTCATATATTAGTTGCAAATGGCATCTTTGCACGAAATATCTAAAAAGGTGAGTTTGTAATATTTAAGTAATCTCCGAGATGCTTGTAATTAGGCGTTAATTAAGTTACACTAATTGCCAAATTTAGGGTCATCCATGTCTATTTGTTTGGTCAAAACTAATGGAAAGATGGTCAAGAGCATATTTTGAGTGCATTTGCAATCTCATTACTATTTCTCTCTAGGCATTGAGGTGAGAGATAGAGATTCCTATATGAGTGATCAATGGGACTATAATAGGTGGGTTTCTCTTGTAAAGGGTATTTTAATAGGAGAAAGGAAAGAGTTAGTGGGGAAGGTAATTGGTGAGAGGTCATTTCATTAACCAACTATAAATAAAGTTGTATTTCATATGGCGATGAAAAACAATTTGACATGGCTTTTTTAAATAAAATTTTGTTGAATATTTCGTATGTTAGTCCTAAATTATGAGTCGTTTGAGATATTTTAAACATATTAAGTAGCGTAATTAAATTAATTTTATAAGAAAGAAATACAATGCATAATTTTATAATATTGTCATATTAAAAAGTAATTAAAAAAAATTAGAAGAAATAATAATAATAAATTATAGAGAATATATTATAAAAAATTATTAATGTTTTAGTAGAATTGTAAAGTGTTCATTAAATTTTTGTCTATGAAACCTTTTTATGATAATGTGGGCTCCTCCTTCGTCGCCCCATCTTGACTCTAACATTTTCAAATCAATTTTAATATCTAGAGAGAAAAGTTTATTTGCATAGGCTGTGAGTGAAGTGTGTGACATCCTCGTATCACAACTTTCTCGATCTATTCTAAAAGGTCTCAATAATAACACTCGAAGATGAATATGAGACCGATGTAGAATCGTGCAAACATAATTTACATGGAATAATTCTTTGTCCAAAAGGTTTGCACTGTCCAAAAAATAGAGGTGTGCGACTATTCCCTGTAAAAGAATATGGGGACTCAAAAGCCCTAGTAGGTATATTACACGAAATAGAAGTGAGCTAACCCATGACAGTGAGTAGCCATTTTATGGTTGTTTTTTGAGACTATTTAGGGAGGAAGCTCATGTGAGATGAGTAGTCCTGATGATGACTGGTGTTGTTAGGTTGCAAGCGGGTGGTTAGAGTGGTGCTTCAGGTGACTAATTGGAACAGTGCGCTCTCTAAATAGTATTGGGTACTAATAAACGGCCGTCACTTGAATGAATGAGGGTTTTCTCAGAAAAGGTAGGTAATAGTTGAATTACTATTTCCAAGGGATACAAGAGTTAGTAGGTATCTTGACTTTTCATGTATCCAAGACACGTCTTATCCCACTTTTCCTCTTTTCGGGGGCAAGAAAAACATAAAGGGGGAGGCGATGCATCCCTTTGGGCGACCTCGTGTAGTCACCCTTTCCTAGGGCAGTCACGAAGATATCGCCCTAGACAAGGTTATATACAAATATAACACTATAAGGTTCAAAACCCCTCTCGGTTGTTGAGTTGCATACAAAATTGGCGACACTGTGTAAACACATTAACAAATGGGTCATCATCTCTTTGGACAAAGGATTTTTAGAGTTCACCTTGTCTTCTCTTGAGGATGTTTGAAGAGTTTGGCTTCAGGAGCATGAAACCTATCTCCAGTTCTATTGAAACTTTTCTCTTGGTCAATAGATTTCAAGTCTAGCAGTAACATAACAATACTGCTCAGGTATGGGTACGATTCAACAGTCTTTCCCAAAAACACTAGGGGACCTAAGATTTTGTTTGAAATTTTTATTAGCACATGATCTTGTCATTGACTCATATTTTCCTCTGATAGATGGATATACCTTCCATAAATTTTATTTGGATTAGGGATGTTAACAAGAGGAAACTAGTGATAGTGTCCTAGAAAAAGTCTGCCAACCCAAAAATTATGTTGGTTTGGGTCTCAAGTCTCTCATCTGTCTAAATGAATCTTCTAACCTCAATTTTGTATGAGACTCACTCACTCCAAAGAAGCCTAGGCTTGCTTACTTACTTAAGGACATAGCTTTTAGGCCTACTGGTTGTATCATGCATCACATTTCTTCATCAATATGGCAATGTATTGAGACTGAAATAAGAATCATTCAAAGAAACTCTTGTTTGATCCTTGGGGATGGTAGGACCATTAAATTTTTGAAAGACTTTTTGTGTGGGAGTCTGTCATACCTCAACTTTGTCCCACCTATTTTAATTATTTGGCTATGTTCATCTATCCATAATGAGAGGTCTTATTACCTAATTCCTTAATCATATCCCTGATATCATTCATAATAATTGCATTTCATTGATCATACATCATTTTGATCAATTTTAAGAATCTCATGAGATTTGATTCAAATTTCTTTCATCACAGAATGCATTACATTTATCTATTAACATCATTTGTCTAATTCATTTCAAGTCATTTTTAGGCTTTCAAATGCCCTCATTTTAAAGCTATTTGGGTTTATGACTCAAGGTGGTTGAATATGCATTTTGAAACTAATGCCTAGTTTGACTTTTATTATTTGACTATTGACTTAAGAAATATTTTTCACTTAGGACATTAATTAATAAAAATTCATTTTATGATGTATTTGATAATAAAACAACAACAACAACAACAATAACAACAATAATAATAATAATAAAACAACAACAACAATAACAACAACAACAATAATAATAATAAAACAACAACAACAATAACAACAACAACAAGAATAATAATAAAAATAAAAATAATAATAATAATAATAATAATAATAATAATAATAATAATAATAATAATAATAATAATAATAATAATAATAATAATAATAATAATAATAATAATAATAATAATAATAATAATAATAATAATAATAATAATAATAATAATAATAATAATAATAATAATAATAATAATAATAATAATAATAATAATAATAATAATAATAATAATAATAATAATAATAATAATAATAATAATAATAATAATAATAATAATAATAATAATAATAATAATAATAATAATAATAATAATAATAATAATAATAATAATAATAATAATAATAATAATAATAATAATAATAATAATAATAATAATAATAATAATAATAATAATAATAATAATAATAATAATAATAATAATAATAATAATAATAATAATAATAATAATAATAATAATAATAATAATAATAATAATAATAATAATAATAATAATAATAATAATAATAATAATAATAATAATAATAATAATAATAATAATAATAATAATAATAATAATAATAATAATAATAATAATAATAATAATAATAATAATAATAATAATAATAATAATAATAATAATAATAATAATAATAATAATAATAATAATAATAATAATAATAATAATAATAATAATAATAATAATAATAATAATAATAATAATAATAATAATAATAATAATAATAATAATACATAGAAAACTCATTCATTTGCATATCATAATTTAAAAGGGCATTAGCACATTTCCGCACCTTTAATTTGAATTTCTCACTTTTATTCATAACATAAATTCACAAAAAAAAAAAAATTTAAAACTTCCTTTTTATTCCATTCACAACTTGAATTATTGCATTACGTGTGCATTTACCTTTAAATTTGAATTTACATTACATTCATTTCATAACAAAACCAATAGAGAAACACAAACTCAAAATTTATTTTAATCTCATCTAAGTCATTCTTAAGGAATTAACTAGGGTCACAATCCAAGGGTTCTCCTTAAAAATCAAACTTCACTTCTTAAACACCAAACTAACACAAATCATAACTAACTCTAGATTCAATCTCTTCTTAACATTTTCACAAGGATTACATACAATCTTAAGGACTCTAAGTCATCCAATTCTAACAACCACTAACCAGCCTAACAAACTAAAATCTACATTTAACGAACATTTAGAGCCAAAAACTTCAAGAATAAAACCTCATCATCTTCATTAATTCAAGACTCTTCGTTCATTTTTTACCAAATTTCTTCACTTTTTCTTCACACCCAAGCATCATTTTTCTTCAAGCTTCAAGCTTCCACATTCAGCTTCATCTTCCATCACAATTTCTCATTCAACCACCATTTTTCATGATTCATCACTATTCATTCTCAAATATGTTAGATCTTGTGTTGGGGGTCTGCTGCAAAATATTGACGAGAAGAAGATGAAAGCGGTACGATAAAACTTCCACAAAATAAATTCCAAAACGTGTGTTTACCCTAAGCTTTAGTTCGATTCGCCCCCACCAATTTGAACAAATTGGATGTAAATGGGTTAACCGGAGAATCCCCTTCAGGATACTTTGAAAACCCTAACATGAATCACACATTCACATTAAACATATCGATCAACGATATTTTACCGAATAAAGTTTCCTCATTAATTTTTATACACTAGAAAAATAAAGATATGACACTGAAAATATTATTTTCATGTGTTTTCATACGTTTTTATGTCTAAAAAATATCTTTATTTAAAGAGAAATTTATGCCACTTGGTGAAGGGAAACAACCTTATGAATTTCTAACTGTTTCCAATTGTGAGGCATTGATTTGGTAACCGAGTGTTGAACCCACTACATTTTTATTATTCATTCAAAGTCAAAACCATTACACCAACACATTAATTGTGATCTAAAATTTCATCAAATGAACTTAATCATTATTATTTAGATATTTTGAAAATTTCTCCAATAATATTCCATTCAATTCATCATTTTTATTACACAAAAAATCACTACTTTCTTCATCTTTATCTCCAAGATTATTTTTCCATGATCATCAATCTTCATCTTTTTCTCAACATTAGCAACACTTTAATCTTCATTCTATCCAATGTCGTTATCATCTTCAAATTTCTTCACTTTAAAAAAAACCTTGAAATTTCATCAAAACCTACAAGAATTAATTAAAATTTCACAATTCAACAACCAAGAAATCTCAACAAGCAATGACTGATAGCACAAGCAAGAAATAGAAGCAAGAAATACAAGCAATGACTGATAGCACCAGAGATATTAAGTAAAAACGGTGAAGATGAGAATTGCTTTTAAAAAATCACGATGGATAATAAGGAATCTTGGCGTTGGGTTCGCGTTATATATATAAGAGAATACTATAACACACCCATTCATTTTTATGAAGATGTGTTTTAGTAACATACACCTTATGGTGCATTGAATGTATTTTTAATCATCATTTAATAGCACGATTCTTCTAAAAATGAAATAGGTGTGTTTTAGAAAATGTCAATAGGAGATGCTAATTTACACCCACCTAATTTATAAAAGTGTATAGAAAAAGTGAGAGAATTTATCTTTCCACCACTACAATTATACATTTACCTCCTAAGGATGTGATTTTACGATTATATTTTGTGAAAAATTATTAAACTTTAAAAAAATTGAGTTTTATTAGAAATTTGGGGAGTGTATCGGAAATTTTGAATCCATACAGAAAATTTCATTATATTTTAGAATTTTCAAATAAAAATATTTTTTTCATATAAGAAAAACCTGAAAATTTTGGGGTGTTCCAAAAGTTTTAGTTAAATACTGAAAATTTCACTATATTTTAGAATTTTTCAAAAACAAAATCTGAAAATTTTTGAGATATCGAAAATTTATGAAATTTATGATAAAATACATAATTTTTTCAAATAAAATTAAAATTTCATATAAAAAATTTTAAACACACTGAAATTTCTGTTATTGAATTTTTTTTTCAAAAAATTCCCAAAAATTTTATTGGAATTTCACAAAATCTATCAAAAATTTTGTTGGAAATACCGAAAATTTCAACAAGGATAATTTTAGAATAATTTTTTTTTGAGGTGGCAGATATAAAATGGACGGTAGAAAGATAAATTCTCTAAAAGTCAAGGTAGCAATCACCCGAGAATTTTTCTTGCTACCCCAGATTTATACTTACCATCCCCCCCCAACTATGGTGTTTTTACCTAAATATCCCCAGAAAATACTGGATATTTAGTGATTTCCGATACATACCGGAAATTTTATAGGAAATACTGAAAATTCTGTGAGATTTACCATTTTTACCGTGTCACAGGTTTCGTACCGGAAATTTCAAATTTTCTGTACCAAATATTTTGAATTTCCATAATGCATAATCAGTTAAAATCCTTATCGGAAATTTTAAATATCTGGTACGTAGAACATATACTAAAAAATTCAAAAATCCGTTACCAAAAAAATACCGGATATTTTAAATTTTCGATATGGCTTTAGTACAAAAAAAACCAGAAATTTTAAATTTCCGGCATTTTTTATATACCGGAAATTTCAAATTTCCGATAATATTGGGACTTAATTGTTATTGTTTTTTAACGTATAAACTTATACTTGAATAAAATATATAGGAAATATAAAATTTACGATATTGTTTTTATACCGGAAACTTGAGATATTTCTGGTACGTGTAATAATTTTCCTAAAATATATGAAATTTTTTAAATTTCCGATAAATTGCACTGTAAATTTGAAAATATCTTATAAATAAATATCAAAAATTTATAAAATACAAAGAATTTCTGATATACGCAAAAAAGAGGGTATCAAAAATTTGGTCTGAGATACTAAAAATTTGCCTTTTATAAATTTGGTAACAATAATTTTGTTTCCAAAAGGATAAAATTTTTAAATAAATAGTCTCAGGAATACTTTACAAATAATAAAAATAAAGGATGAGAGGTATAAAAGAAGGGGTGACAGTAAAAAAAAGCCCAACCACCCTAGTTCTCACATTGGATCCTTATTATATTTTCATTTTATTCAATTGGACCTTTAAGGTCAATATGATTTTATTAATACACCAGTTCATTTGTTTGTACAACTCATAGAATTTTTTGAGAATAATTTAGGTTTTTAGGTTTCAATGTGTTCATCTCTAATTTTTAATAATTAGAACCCTTTTAACTAATTAATTAATTGCTTGCTTAATTGTTTTTTAGTGGATATTAATTATTTAGCCCTTTGATTAATTAGTTAATTAATTGTTCTCCGTGAATTATATTTGGATCGATTATCTTGGTAATTCATCCATAAATATTTGTCATTTACTTCTTTTATTTTATGTTATTAAAACAAAAATACCACGAAGCAGCATATGGAGCATAATGTCCCATAGATTGTGAGAAATTATGTCTCTCATAAAAGATAATTTACACGTTGATTGAATCTCGCACCTGATTGGCGATTTATTTCAATTTTGTCCAGTCTTGTTTAAATGTCTTATGTATCTTTTAGAAATTGAAAGTGTTCCTAAAATATCTTTCACCAAGAATTAAAGAGAACAAATGTGATATAATGAAGATTTATCAAATCAAAGAAATGCAAATTATCTTAATGAAGATTATTTTCTGCGCTATTAGAGAAATGTATATTTGAGAGTGACCTGGCCATTAGTGTTGAAAATAGTAGGGAAGTTAGTTACTGAGTAACTCTATGGTAACTATATAAATAACAGTGTCATATCTTTGTAAATTATCATTGTGATTAAAACTCTTGCTTGTCAACCTTTCCCTTTTGTTGCACTTGTATTGAGTCACAGTGAGAGAGATGAAAATAGAATCTCATCTCTAATATGGTATCATTCGCGGTACAATTTATCACACTTCTCCATTCATTCATCTCTATATCACTGTCTTCTTCCTCGCCTCTCCAGATTTCTGCACGCTTCGTTTGATTTGCAAGCTCATCAATGGAGTCTGGTGATAACCAAGAATAAGTGATCAGAGGTACTGTGTACACACATGATATCACCACTGCCTCCGCCTCTTCCAAAGGAAATCATGCGTTTGGCCCCAACCTATTAATCAAACTTCAAGACAACAACTACTTGCTCTGGAATCAACAAGTTGAGGGTGTTATCCTCACGCACAAGATGCACAAGATGGTGGTTAATCCTCAGATTCTGGCAAAGTTCAAAACTGCTCAAGATCGTCTCGAAGGTACGATTTTTGATGAGTATATAGCTTGGATCGTTCAAGATCAAGCTATCTTTATCTGACTGTTATCCACCATCTCTGAGTTTGTTCTACCTAGGGTTCTTGCGTGCAAACACGCCTTTGAGGTCTGGGACAAGATTCATCGGTACTACAATGCTCAGATGAAAGCTCGCATCCGGCAATTGTGCGTGGAGCTCAAATCCACCAAGAAAGGCAACTGCACCATCACTGAGTTTATTCTGCGTGTTAAGGCCATTGTAAATTCGCTGCTTGCAGTTGGGGATTCAATCTTTGAGCAAGATCAAATTGACTCTATTCTTGAGGGGCTTCTAGAGGAATACAACCCCTTCGTGATGCAAATGTATGGTAGTCCGGTCACTCTTAAATTGTGCAATGTAGAGGCTCTCTTGTATGTGCAGGAAGCTCAACTGGATAAGTTTTGTCAAGAACTTGCAGTTGCCAACATCGCAGCCAACATTGCTCACTCCAGCCAAAAATCTCACAACTCCAGAGGAGTTCCAACAACATATCGTGGAAGAGGACGTGGAAAAGGCATGCAATCTACTGCTACTCGTCCCACATGACAGCTTTGTGGCAAATACGGGCATGTTGTAGCTTCGTGTTGGCACAAATTCGATGCGAACTTCACTCCCCCTTATACTTCCACCTCTCCAGCAAATTCTACAAATAGTGCAAATGTTACTCAAGAAGCCATAAAGGACACAACTCAGAGTAGTTAAGCAGTTGCTATGATGGCTACTACCAAGCGTGGAGCACCATACACACAAGAATACTCGCTGCCAGATGAACTAGAATCGTAGGCATGGTTCGCAGATTCAGGTAGTTCCCACCATCTTACTCCTTATAATTGTATTTTACATAACACTAAAGCGTATTCTGGTTCAAATAGAGTCTTTGTTGATAATGGTCAAACCCTTACGATACAGTCTATAGGCTCTGCTCAGCTTAGGTCTCAAAGTTTACCACAATGCACTTTGAAATTATCTAATGTGCTCTTTGTACCTGTTATAACTAGAAATCTATTATCTGTCTCAAAGTTCTCTAATGACAACAAAGTCTATTTTGAATTTATGCCTAATAAGTGTTATACAAAATCTCAGGATTCTAGACAAATCCTACTTGAAGGTTTTTTGGATGGAAATGGTCTATACTGCTTTTCTCCACAGTCTTTCGGATCCATCATCTCCTCACCGGTCAATGATGTGTTTCCATCAACTCCAGGGACCCCTAGCTATGTAGTTTATAAGAATGTTCCTGTTAGTAAGAATAAATGTGCAACAAATACTTGTATTTCAAACAAATGTAATAGTTGAATGGTTTGGCATCTTAGGCTAGGTCATGCACATTCAAATTCAGTTTCTCAAATTCTTAAACTATGTAACATTCCACTTCTAACAAAGATTGCAATTTATTCTGTAAAGCTTGTCATATTGGTAAAGCTCATAGAATTCACAGTCCTCTAACTAAAACTGTGTATCATGGACCCTTTGATATTACTTACACTGATTTGTGGGGACCTTCTCCCTATCCCTCTAGTTCTGGATACAGGTACTATATAGCATTTGTTGATGGATGTACCAGATACCTGGATTTACTTTCTTAAGTAGAAATCTGAGGCATTAACAACATTTAAACTGTTCCATAAGTTTGTGCACACACAATTTCATGTTAATATCAAATTTGTACAATCTTACTTTGGTGGTGAATTCAGACCCTTCACTAAGTTTCTTGCAGAACTGGGCATCCAACACAGGATCACTTGCCCCCATACATCTCACCAAAATGGTGTTGTTGAACGCAAACACAAACACATAGTTGAATTGAGCCTCACTATGCTCTCTCATGCCTCTCACATATTAGATCATGGTTGTGCTTCTGCAGTCCATGTCATTAACAGACTCCCAACATCTCCCTTGACAAAATCCACCTCTCCCTTTCATGCTCTATATGGATATCAGCCTGACTACAAAGCTCTGAGAGTTTTTGGTAGCTCCTGTTTTCCTCTCTTAAGACCATACAACCATCACAAGTTACAAATGAGGAGTAAGGGGGTGTGTTTATCTTGGTGTCTCCTCTCAACGCAAAGGGTTCAAATGTCTGAGTGCTGATGGTAAAGTTTACGTCTTTAAAGATGTTACCTTTAATGAGCATAACTTCCCCTTCTTTTCCCTATTTCCTCATAAGTCTAGTAAACAGGGTGCCTCATCTGGTTCTGTGGAAGCTTGTTCCCATAACTCCTCATCTATTCCTTGTATCATCTTTCCTGTCTCTACTATCTCAGCTCCACAACCAATCACTTCTCCATCTCAGTCTACATTGTACCTCTGTCTACAGATCAGGTTATAGGCCAAGCTATGCCTGGTCAACATCCTAAACTTATCAACACAGTCCTCGAGGTCTTCTCTTATGCAACAGTCAATACCAATCACTTAGATAATAGCACAGACCAACATCTAATAGTGCCTAACTCCACTGAGAGTCAGTCTTCTCCACCTCTCCATACTCATAACTCACCTTCATTATCTGCATCAATATCCCATAATGCTGAGTCTGCTTCTCTCAACAGTGTCTCTCCTACCCATTACAATAATCCTTCATCTCCTCTCTCATTATGCCCAAATAAACTCCAAGTGTCTTCCTCATTACCTTTATCTGAATCCTCTCATCCCATCTCCATATCATCTCATCTCCCTATGGTATCTCCACCTCAAAATAATCACCCCATGCTAACTAGAGCCAAAACTTGGAATTCCAAACCAAAGGCACTAGTTGCTCATACAGATTCTGAACCTTCAAGTTACAAACACGCATTGTCTCACCATGCCTAGACAAAAGCGATGCATGAAGAGTATGTTGCACTGCTAGCCAACAAAACATGGAGTCTCACTAGTTTACCTCTAGATAGAAGAGTTGTGGGGTGCAAGTGGGTCTTCAAACTCAAACAAAATGCAGATGGGAGCATTCAAAAACATAAGGCAAGACTTGTTGCCAAGGGATTTCACCAGGAGCAAGGATTTAATTTCACTGAAACTTTTAGTCCAGTTGTCAAACCTACCACTATTAGGGTCGTCCTTACTCTGGCTATTACTCACAGTGGAATATCCAGCAAATCGATGTTAACAATGCCTTTTTAAATGGTATTTTGAAAGATGAAGTATATATGACTCAACCACCTGGTTTTGCAAGTTCTGATAAGACTCTTGTGTGAAAGCTTAACAAAGCCATATATGGCTTGAAACAGGCTCCACGAGCCTGGTATGAGCAACTTACTCAAGCTCTGGTGCGGTTTGGATTTTCTGCATCAAAATATGATAGCTCCCTCTTCACATATTATAGACAAGGAGTTATTATGTATATGCTTATCTATATTTATGACATTCTGATAACAGGATCTAATTCCAGTCTCATTCAGGATCTTATTACCAAATTGAATTCCCAGTTTGCCTTGAAGAAGTTGGGCAGACCTCAATATTTCCTGGGCATTGAGGTTACTTATCTAGATAATGGCTCTCTATTGTTACACAAACCAAGTATGTCAAAGATATCTTGTCTAGAGAAAATATGCCAAATTCCAATGGTGTCTCCACTCCCCTGCTTACCACCCGCAAACTCAGCAAGCATGGCGATGATGTTCTCTCTGACCCTCATCTTTACAGGTCAATTGTGGATGCCTTGCAGTATGTGACGCTTACTCGCCCATATATTTCCTTCAGTGTGAACAAGGCATGTCAGTACATGTCCAGACCTCTAGAGACACACTGGGCAGAAATTAGAAGAATGTTGCGATATCTAAGTGGTACAATATCTCATGGCCTTCTTCTTGCGCCAACTGTCTCTGCCCCCAGGTTTTCTCTCCGCGCATACAGTGATTCTGATTGGGCTAGCGACCCTGATGACCATCGGTCCATCTCAGGCTCTTGTATCTTCTTTGGGCCAAATCTATTTTCATAGAGTTCCAAGAAATAATCCTTAGTTGCTCGCTCAAGTACAGAAGCAGAGTATGGAGCTCTAGCTTACTCCACATCTGAGTTACTATGGCTTGAATCTCGTCTTTTTGAGCTTAACATTTCGTATCATACTCCTGTCTTGTTATGTGATAATTTGAGTGTTGTTCTATAATCTCACAACCCTGTTCTTCATGCGCGTACGAAACATGTTGAATTGGATATTCACTTCGTTTGGGAGCGTGTTGTTGCTGGCTGTCTACAAATTCAACATGTCCCAGCAGCCTCACTGATTGCAGATACACTCACAAAGCCCTTAGGTATCGCTGCCTTTACAGAGTTACGAAGCAAGCTCTAAGTGGTTTCAACGAGTCGTCTCTCCCCTTCAGCTTGAGGGGGGAGGGTATTAGAGAAATATGTATTTGAGAGTGATGTGGCCATTAGTGTTGAAAATAGTAGGGAAGTTAGTTACTGAGTAACTGTATGGTAACTATATAAATAACAGTTCCATATCCTTGTAAACTATCACTGTGATTAAAACTCTTGCTTGTCAACCTTTCCCTTTTGCTGCACTTGTATTGAGTTACAGTGAGAGAGATAAAGATATAATCTCATCTCTAATATGCACTTGTTAGATTGATTATGTTGTTCCTTAAAGATATAAACTCTAATTGGATTTAAAGCTGAATGTTGTTGCTATTTAAGGTGGAGATTTCCATTGTGGAAGGTTCAGGCCTTGAGGGAAAAAAATGAAGGCGTGTTTTAGTTATATTAGTCCTTTGTTTTAGTTGTGTCACTTTGTGTTGTAATAATATATTATTAAGTCATTCTCATGTTAAAGAATAAAGTATTTATGATTCATAATTCATTCCATAAATCTTATGTTATTGTAACTGTCTAAACACACGAGAGAGTGTTTGAGAGAAAATGTGAGGTGTCACATATTTAGAGGAAGTCGTGACTATGTCATACAAGCACATAAATAACACTTTTTTTTTGGCTTTAGGCAGTGCTTTAGCGCTGCCTAAGACTGCGCTACTATAGGTTTAAACAGCGCTTTGTTTCAATGTAAAAGCGCTGCCTAAGGTTGCCTTTAGGCAGCGCTTTTTTTCCCTAAGTTTCGCCTTTTGTCTACCTTAGGCAACGCTTTTTTTAGTCAAAAGCGCTGCCTATCGTTTACTTTAGGCAGCGCTTATGAAAAAAGCGGTGCCTAAAGGTGACTTTAGGCAGCGCTTTTTAAATCAAAAGCGCTGTCTATTGATCCTCTTAGACAATGCTTTCTTAAAAGAGCAGCCTTAAGCCTTATAAAAATTCCCTTATTTACAGTTTTAGGCAGCACTTTTATAAAGCGCTTTCATTGGTTCTTTTTAGGCAGTGCTTTTGTATATAGGTGTTGTCTAAAGTCAACGACTTTTTTTTATATATTTGACTTATTTTCCCGTAAACCTGTAATTCCATAAACCTGTAATTTCATTACAACATTATATACCATTATTGGCCTTTATTTCAACAAACAAGCCTTTGTAGACATATGCATTATAATAAAAAAATATATACACCATTATAAACAAACAATCCAAAATATATACATCATTATAATCAAAAATATATACCCATTATAATCAAAAATGTATACACCATTATATTATAGTTCAATACACATAAACCATTTGTTATAACTTAATCAAAATCAACCCTAACATATAACCTAATTTTTCTTAACATTTTTCAACTTCAAATACCTTATATGATTCTTTTCTCAATAAAGTATTCACATAATTTCTCCTTGATTTCTTCCAATTGATTTTTCGTGTAATGAGCACACTTGTATTCATCAAAGTACTACATAACAAAACATAATATGCATTATTTAGTTAAAAGTAATAAATTATATGAAATATCCGATAAATATTAAATAAATCCTATGTTATAAATCCATACCGTGATTGGAATTTATATTCAATTTAAATGAATGATTTCTCTCATAAACCTTATAATAAAGTATCCGCAATCTATATCGTTACGCTGACGAGCACATTGCATAGAAAAACAAATAAGAATATATAGTTGTCTTGTTTTATCAAGTAGCATCACTATTATAAGCAAAATTGTGAAAATTAATATACCTTGACTTTAATCCATGTAATGTTGCTTAATTTAGACCATGATACTCGAGCTTCTCTTTGAGATCGGAATACTTGTATTGCTCTAACAAAATTAAAACATATATTTAGAACAATCTCACATAAATAATTAAATATACAAATACACACGAATATTTAGAACAATCTCACTTACATATCAATGATTAACTTCATTTCTGGATAATTTGTCCAATCATCATCTACCGAATTAAGATAATACACCACTTCTTTGAAAGGATCCATAGATACCAACAACCAGTGACGTCTATAAATTAAAACAAAAGTTTATATGGAAACTTTCTATGCAAAAGAAACAATGATTAGAATAAACTTAGAATGAAAATATAACCATGTAGGAATAATATTATACGCCCAAAGATATAAGCTTTCTGTACTACTGGCCATGAATCTCTCGACTAATTGCTCTCTTACTGAATCTGAATCCTTAACAATTGATTGTCCGTTGACACGGGAGGGAGACACGAAACGGAATCTGTTTGACAATTGATTCCCGCGCATCAACTTGTCATACAAGAACCTTAAATAAAAACATAATAAAGATTAGACTATTTTCATTGAAATGTGTAAATAAATTGTTCAGCTAATTAAATAATAGATTGATCGCATTAACGGATGTATGAGTTTACAACACCGATGCCTAATTCTGTATGTTGGAAAATTTGTTCCATGTCCTCTTTTGCAATTGTTTCGGAGCAAGAAAAATCAAAGATACCTTCCTCCATATCCATTTGACGAATAACACCATACATCAAATTTGATGTTCCCACAAGTGTTTCAAGATACATTTGGAATCGAGGTACAAAAGTACTTCTTGGCACGGTTCTTGGAAGATCCATTTTCTTGTTGGGCACGCTACTAATTTTCTGGCTCACTTGTTGTGACTCTTGAGCACGTACCTAAAAATCATATAACTTAGGTAAATTACAAAATCATGCATTTTTTGAATTCGAATCATAAAATTAACACTTTCAATGTACCTCTTTTTGTGATGCAACGACTCGTTGTGCCACAAAATCCCTTTATCCTTAGATACGGGTTTTGTAGGAGTCTAACATTACCATGTAAAAAAATGTACGTAATGATTCAGAATTGACATTTGAATACTAAAAGTTTCATAATGGTTTTCAACATACCTGATCATCTATGAAAATAAGGTCTGACGGCCATGCAACAAACGATCCAATTGCATCTCGCAACAATGTTGTCTCTGAAACAATGTCAGGTATCGGTAGCAACGCATCCAGATCTAATGCAACATCAACCGATACTTTCATATGTCCATTAGGGAGCGATCTGTGGTGAAGTAAATCTCCCAAAGTGTTATACACTTTTCCCTTGCCAACTATGCGATAAGTTAGTGACGATAAATATAGCTGATAAGATAAAATTCCCTAAACCAATAATAAATATGACATTGTTAATGTATATATATGTCAATTAAATAAATTACACAAATTTAATTTCATAATTATATATATTACCTCAAGAAATTTCGTTTGAAAATCACAATTGATACTATCTTTCTCACTAGTATCTTTGATCCCTGAACCTTACCCTTCTGCCTGACGTATTTCTCTATCATTTTCCAGCTCATCAATTTTAGCCTTTAACTTTTCCAGCTCCTCCATCACTTCTTTGTTTCTATGAACTTTCCCCTTTTTCTTGATACCCAAAGATGTTGGAGTCACCCCAAATCCCTTACCCCTCACACGACCGGAGTACTCAGGAACGTTTAACACTCGACTAAGTAAGCTCCTGGAATCACGGTCTTCACATAGAGTTAAAGATTGAGATAGACTCCTGAAATCCACATGTATATCGAAATTAGTGGTGATTAAGATGCATGAATTATTTGTATTAATTCAAGGAATAACGATATACTTACACATTTCTGATAAATTTGTTGAACATCTTCCTTAATAACTCTATCCTTGCCAACATGAGCAGCCCGCCACAAAACATATTTCGGAAGAGATGTTTCTTGACTTTTTTCCTCATCCAACTACACGTCAAGAGAAATAAAGTAGTATTAAGATCAAGAATATAAAACATGAGAAATAATAACATCAAATATATCATATCATTTTACAAGTACTTACTATTCTTTGTTGTAAGCGTGCATATCTCATACGCCCCTTTTTGTATGGATACGACAAACTTGATGCTCTTTCGCGATTTATGGCACTCACAACCTGAAATTTTTTGTCTCTTCTTTTGGATTTAAAACTATTCCATTCTTCAAGTGAGACAAAGTCGACATATTTTGGATATTCTCCATCAACATAATTTCCATCGGCATCCTTAAGGTACTTTCTTGTTAAAAAAGTTTGAAACCCTATATGTTTTTTCCAACAAGTTGAAGACAATAGGTCTCTCGATTATCATCAATGTTAAAAGACCGCTACAAAAAAAACATACATTGAGTGTGTTAGTAATTTAAAGACATATTCATCAACAAAAACGGAAAAAAAATCACTTATGGTAACTTATCTCACTCCAATTTTTTCCTTAGCGGGTTTCACCTCTTTTTTACTCCATTGATTACAAGTGATTGAAACCTCTCTCCGTACAAGGGAAGCAATATAACTTGTCAACTTTGAATTTTTGGGCTCAATTAGTTGGTTTTGTTGATTCCAATGTACGTCATACTTGATTCCTCTATCTTTGTCACGAATGATTGACTTCATGATGGTTATTCCTCGTCTAATATCCTTCTCCATACATCGAACTGTTTCATTTCCATCATTATCTTAAACTGTGTCATTTCGAGAAAAAAAATATAAAAACATAAACACATTTAGAAAATTCAAATAGTATTGAATGAATAAACACAATATAATAACATAAACACAAGTACCATCATTATTAGAAGCTTCATGTGGTGGGTTGTCCTTGTTACTAACCATGTGACCTGTGATAAAGTGAACGTTAGAAAATTAATGTATAGTATTGAATGAATAATCAAAATATAAAAACATAAACACAATATAAGTACATAAACACAATATAAAAATATACACACAATTACCTTTTCACTAAAGTCTCTTTCTTTTCTTGGTTTGAGTATGAATTACTTGCCTCTTAACAACGTGGAATGATGGGTTGATCCAAATTCCCTCATTATGATACTTCCTAATATATGATTCATCTGCTATAATATTCTCATCTTGATCATTTCTTCTATATGACTCATTCTCAACATCAATATCACTTTGATCTACACTTTTATCGTCAATCACTTTGTTAGATAAAAGCACTATAGACCATTTCGTACTTTTTGGATCAGTGACATAGAAAACTTGTTTAGCTTGAGAGGCTAGAATAAAGGGCTCATCTTTGTACCCCACCCTATTATGATACACTTGTAAAAATCCCGATTTATCCATTTGTATGCCACCATTATGTACCCAAGTGCAACCAAAGATAGGAATCTGAAACTTCTCATAATCAAACATCCAAATGTGTTGGATTACCCCAAAATATGACAAATTTGCATATTCAGGGTTTAAGTCTTTCATACTTGAAATGTGCATTGCTTCAGCTACTAGGGTGACACCACTATTTTGCATAGTACTTTTATCATCATGTTCTTTGGTATAAAATGTGTATCCGTTAATTGCATATGCACTATAAGAAAAAACAAGCAAACTCGGACCATATGCTAAACATCTCAACCTTTCTGTAACTGAAGCGGGATCTAAATCAATACTTGAATAAATATGATCCTTGAACCATTGTATAAAACTATGATTGTGCTCTATTAATATCCAACTTTCATTTCTATTCGGATTTAAACCCCGGAGTTCATGCTTGTGCATTTCAACATACGGCTCAACCTTATTGTCATTGTGCAGAACATACAAATGTACTTGATCCCGTTCAGCCCTTGACATTGTGAAAATTTTATTTCCAATTAACTTTTTTCCTTCATTTCTTTTGAAAATATGAGATTTGGATAGTCCAACGGATTGAACATTGGACAAATATTCAGTACAAAACTTAACTGCTTCTTCAACAATGTATTGTTCAACAATATAATCCTCTGGCCTACTTCGATTTTTCACATGCCCTTTTAATATTTTCATTCAACGCTCAACATAATACATCCATCTCATATAAGCTCGTCCACACAGTTGTGTCTCTTTCACAAGATGAATAATAAGATGTACCATTATATCAAAAATGAGGGAGGAAAATACATTTCAATTTTGTTATGGCGCTTCTTACTTTATCTGGAAAAATAGAACTTATACTTATTTGTAGAAAATGCTCCATTATAACATGGCAATCACGTGTCTTTAAACTCTTTAACTTCAGGTCTTTCATAGACACAAGTCTTCTAATGTCTGAGGAGTAACCTTCTGGAACTTTAACTTCACTCAGAAACTTACACAATATTTTTTCTCTTTTCTAGATAGAGTATAAGCAACAGGTGGTAAATATGTTCGTCTTCCTTTCTTCACGGGTCCTAATTCAGTTCTTATTCCCATCTCTAACATGACCTCCCTTGCTTTAAGGACATCCTTAGACTTTCCTTTTATATTGAGTAACGTACCAATAACACTTTCAAATACATTTTTTTCAATATGCATAACATCAAGAAAATGTCTTACGTACAAAGATTTTCAATATGGTAATTCAAAAACAAGTTGAGCTCTTCTTCCACCCACCTGTGACAACTGTATGTGCAAAAGGCTTGCCAAAATGAATACTCACATCTTTCAGCTTTTCAAAAATTTGATCATATGTCAATCCAGGTGGAGCTCTACGCTGTTCGGTATCTCAATTGAACGCTTTTCTCCATCCACGATATTGATGTTTAGAATTTAAGAATCTACGATGACCGAGAAAGACATTTTTCTAACAAACTTTCAATCGCGTCATATCGGTTCCATCTTCATAGACATGACACGCTTTTTCACCTTTAATGTTATACCCTGATAGATTTCTGTATGCTGGAAAATCGTTAATTGTGGCAAACAACATCGCCCTCAAATTGAAACTTTATTTCCTATATCCATTATAAACCTCCACACCATTCTTCCACAAAATCTTCAAATCTTCGATTAAAGGTTTCAAGTATACGTCTATGTCATTCCTTGGTTGTTTAGGCCCAAAAATTAACATAGATAACATCATGTACTTACGCTTTATACATAGCCATAGAGGTAGGTTATAAATCATAAGAATCAAAGGCCATGTGGAATGTGAGATACTTTGAAGACCATACGGGTTTATTCTATCCGTAGATAACGCCAAGCGAAGGTTTCTTGTTTCTTCTCCCAAATCAAGATAATCATTTCAATTTTCTTCCACTGTGGTGCATCTGTCGGATGCCGAAACTTTCCATTGATAATTCTTTCATCTGCAAGCCAAGTCAAGTGTCCTGCATCGGTTTCACTACAAAAATGCGTCTAAATCTAGGAATAATAGGAAAATACCATAAGACTTTTGCCGGAGATGATTTTTTCTTATATCGAGATAAACCGCACTTAGGGCACTCATTCAATGATGCATATTCGTTTCGAAACAAAATGCAATCATTTGGACAAGCATGTATCTTATCATAGCTCATGCCAATAAAGCACAACATTTTTTTGGCCTAGTAGGTTTGATTAGGAAGAACATTATCCTCAGGAAGCATATCTCTCAAAAGGGCTAATAACCCTGTGAAAATTTTATCCGGCCATCCATTGCGCACCTTTAAGTTGTACAACTTTAATACCGCAGACAGTCTTGTGAATTTGGTGAAATCTTTATACAATGGTTTCTTTGCGTCGCTTAACAACCTCTCAAACCTTTTGGGACAATCCTGAAGATCTTCTTCAAGTGCTTCTATAATCTGTTTGACTCAATCACAATCGTGTGTATCCGTGACATTGTCGTATGAAGCATATGTCGTATTACTTTTCACCCCCGGTTCAACATTCTCGCTGATTTTGTCACCATGGAATATCCAACACGTATAACTTTGATTAATTCCACGCCTCAGTAAATGCAATTTCAATCCATCTACGTCAACCCGACCCATATAACAACAACCCAATCAAGGACATTTCATTCTAATGGATTCTTCATCATGTTCAATAGCAAACTTAATGATTCTAATACTCTATTCTTGTACTATTTTGACAATCCATCGATAGACATCCATTTTTTATCCATGGTTTTACTACTAAGTAAGCTAAAAAAACACTAATTAGGGCACAAAACTGTATAATGCGTTTCAGTCAAAACGCAAAGTATACACAAGTACAATAATACAAATTAGGCTAGGCAAGTACAAATATATTCACACAATTTCAGACAAATTCATCACAGATTAAACTGTGTTATAAAAGAGAATCTCACTCACACCAGTACCAGTAATTTGAGGAAGAAATTTACCAAACAGCAACGTCGAGAAGTTGAAACGAGAAGGTCGAACTCAGGGAAACATAGGGAATGATCAACACTGTGAGTAAAATATGGAGTGTCAACTATCAAATAAAAAAGGAAAAGTAAACTACTTTCATAATATATTATGCATTACAACATATCAATCTTTGGCATATCAATCATCTTATAATATCACTATGATTATCACCATTGCAATATGATCATCAACTTCATAAAAAATCAAACACAACACTAACAATGCACTATGCCAAACAAGGGATTAGATGGTCCTAATTCCAAATTTTAATGAAAAAAATAAACTAGGAGAAGGAGGTTTTGGAGATGTATACAAGATGTATACTTAGTTATTTTTCAATTTTTTTTGTTTTTTTTCTATGTCAATTTTCTATGTTTATTTTGTTTATTTTCTATTACATGCATGATTATGTCAATTTTGGACATGGAACTCTGAAAAATGGTAAAGTAGTTGCTGTGAAGAAATTAATTTTAGTTGTTGTTAACTATATTATATTAACTATTAGTTTTTTTTATAAAATTAATAAATTAATAATTAAAAAATGAATGAAATAAGTAGATTTGCAGGAACATTCTAAGGCCAAAACTATATTATATATATATATATATATATATATATATATATATATATATATATATATATATATATATATATATATATATATATATATATATATATATATATATATATATATATATATATATATATATATATATATATATATATATATATATATATATATATATATACACACACTATTTTATTAACTATGGTTTAAAAAATGTGAACATGTTAGGGGTTACACTGCACCAGAATATGCGATCCATGGTCAGTTATCAATGAAGGCTGATACCTAAAGTTTTGGTGTTGTAGTCCTAAAAATCATAAGTGGCCAAAAGAGTAGTGATTTAAGGGATGATGCTGATGGAAAATTCCTTCTTCAAAAGGTAAGAAATTTCACAAAATTTCGTAAGAATCTTAGCGAATATTTGCTTATAATCAAATCTCATTTTCATTTTCACAGGCTTGAAAAGTATATGAGGAAGAGAGACACTTGGAGTTAGTTGACAAGACATTTAATACTAGTGGCTATGATGCACTACTTTGCACTCAAGCAACAACTGCTACAAGACCAACCATGTCTGAAGTAGTAGTTCTACTCAAAAGCAAGAACTTTGTGGAAATGATAAATTAGAGTATGGATGTTTTGTTAATGTATTTGAAGTTTGAGGTTAAAGTGAAGCCAAATAAAGAAAACAAGTAGAGGATTATTCTCTATAAACTCTTAAAACCAAATTCTAAACCAAATTCAATGTTACACGGTGGATAAAAAACTCTTTAGCATGCCTATTCATCAACATCAATTGTTGTTGCTTGTGAGGTTGTTTTGAGCTGAGAGCGGAGACGAGGGAGTAAATCGCTGCTTGAAGGGGTGCCGGTGAGAATGGTGATGAACAGAAGTATACAAGAAGATATTTGTGAGGCACTGGGAAGTTTGTATGGTATAATGGAGAGAGGTCGAAATGGAGAACGATGAGAGGTTATTTGGATCTGAAGCAAACAGATGGGGATGCAGAGGTGCGGAGGTATGGTTATATAGAGGTAGCTGGTGATGAGGCAATGTAGTGAGGACAACATGAAGAAGAATGCGTGGTGAAGAAGATGGTGAGCGGAAGTTATTTATCGCAAAGATAAAGATGGAAGAGAGACTAACTTAGTTAGGGTTTTGTAGAGAGAAGAAAATTCAGTTAGGGTTTTGTAGAGAAAGAAGAAGATCGAAGAAAGAATGAAATGAAAAAGGGTTGTTTTATTAAAAAAGATTAAAGGACTTAGGCACTGCTTTTTCAGAAAGTGCTGTCTAAGATGAGCCTCTAGCAACGCTTTTCAAAAGCGTTGTCTAAAGGGTGCATCTAGCAGCGCTTTTTGAAATATCCTTAGACAATATTTTTTGAAAATTGCTTTCTAAGAGGCCCTTTAGCATCGCTTTTACAAAGCGCTGTCTAAATTGTGCCTTAGGCATCACTTTCTAAAAGCGTTGTCTAAAGGTAACCCTTAGGCAGCGCTTTTGCTTAAATTTCTTCAAAATTTTCCGTGTTTTTTTATTTAGCTTTAGGAAGCGCTTTCAGTTAAAAGCGCTGTCTAAAGTGCGCCGCCTTTGTTCAATTTTGGCGTAGTATAGGAAAAAAGGCATTGAACATAGCAAATTTAAATAATATCAATTTTTTACTTTTGAATATTACGAGTGAGTTTTCTTTCTTGTGAGATGTTGTTTGTTTTGCATCCAACCACGTTAACAATTCATTGTGTCATTTTTCTAATTTATATTATTTTTATGTTACATATGAATATTATCACACACATTGTTACAATATTTTGTTTGACATATTTGCCTACGAAAAACATAATTTTATACACAATTTCAATTTCAGTTTTCATGCACTCTTGTCCTTCACACATTGAGTTGAGCATTGGAGTGATAATCTTGTAAGTCAGTCATTCCTCAACCGCACTAGAAGCTCAGGTCCACCGTTATCTATTACAACCACAAATTCACCAACCTATTATGGTTCTGCAACTTAACAAATGGTAGAATAATTTGATACAAGTTAAGAGGCACAACTAGAAAGTTAACATTTTAAGACAAAACTAGTAACAAACCCGTGCTATCGCACGAGTCTCGTCTGGATTCACATTACATTTATAGATTATTAAATTATTAAGTATGTTACCATGTTTTCAGTTGAGTATATGTCTCATGTAAACCATGTTGGCATTTAACTCCATATTTGTAGCAAGCGTCGGTCCTATCAACAAATCACGTCTGCATGAACAAATAGGAAAAATTATATACTTCTTGAAATACATGGAAAATGTACATAACCGTCTTTGTCAGGGCAGTCGAATTTCATATAACATGGAACTAACTTTGTCATGTAATAGAATATTCCTATATTTTTAAGTATATGACAGTATTTTCAATTATATAAGACAACAATTAAAAAAATCGAATGTACTTTCAATATATGTAGTTTATTCTCATTTATACATGTCTACTAAATCATTATTTGTAAAGTTTGAATTCATTTTTCAATCGGTTAACATTCTTATAGTTTTTAATATAAACTAATAATATACACAAACTAATAAGTATTGATCTGTATTTATAATAAATCGTACATTCGATTCTCTAACTTCAACTATATAAAACAACAGTAAATCAAATTTAAAAGATTAACATTAAAATGAACACTCTACAGTTGATATCTCATAAATACGCGTGAATCCAGATGATTAACTCTTTAATAGAGTTACTATACATATAATTGAGTAAATGATTAGTTAAATAAATATTTCTTTAAAATACATGAATTTTATTCACCTTTGTAAAATATATTTCTTTAAATAAATATTTCTTTAAAATACATGATTTTTATTCACCTTTATAAAATCAATTATAAATTATTCAATTTATTAAAATGATTATATCAATAATTTTTTTATTTTATCATAATTTTTTATGATTAACATTTATCATTAAATTTTCATGATTACTATTCAATATTTTTATCATGATTACAATTATAAAGTTAATTTGAAAAGATTATGATATATTTTAGTTATTTCATAAAGTTAAAAATTATCAAATCTCAATTGATTTTGTTTTGTTTTATTAACCTTTTTATAAAAATTGAAATAATTTATTTTAGGTCAAATAAGGATCTAAATAATTACAAAATAATATTTATTCTTACATTTTTAGAATGATAAATTAAATATTTAAGATAAATATTAGAGTTCTTATTTACGTTACCTTTTATATATTTATAATATACTTTTTTGTTAATTTTATTAACAATATATTTATAGTTAACAATACATCGTTTAAACTACGTTGATTTTTTCAAGAATATAAATGTAACCTTTCAAAAAATATATACAAATATATTTAGAAGTCGATAGAAAATTTTATTGGTTAAATTATAATTCCATTCAAAATTTATTGATCATAAATTTTTTGAAATCAAATCATGCATAAAAATAAAATGTATTAATGTGACCATTCAAAATAATTTCTATATATATTAAAATTAAATAATATTAATACCTTCATTCAAAATATATATTTGTAAAGTTTTGATTTAATTTTTTTCATATCTTTATATATTCTAATGTATATAATATTGCTACAATATGAAACAATATCAAACCTATAATATTAAAAGAGAATTCAAATTTTATTGATCATAATATTTTATAGAATCAAATCATACATAAAAATTAAACATATTTATGTCACCATTCAAAATAATTTTCATATAAGTATAATAAAAATAAATGAAAATAATGTCTCCATTCAAAAAATATATTGTTAAAGTATCGAATTAAAATTAAATATAAAGTTAATTTGAAAAGATTATGATATATTTTAGTTATTTCATAAAGTTAAAAAAATTATCAAATCTCAATTGATTTTGTTTTGTTTTATTAACCTTTTTATAAAAATTGAAATAATTTATTTTAGGTCAAATAAGGATCTAAATAATTACAAAATAATATTTATTCTTACATTTTTAGAATGATAAATTAAATATTTAAGATAAACATTACAGTTCTTATTTACTTTACCTTTTATATATTTATAATATACTTTTTTGTTAACAATATAATTTTGTTCCATTCAAAATTAATTGATCATAAATTTTATTGGTTAAATTATAATTCCATTCAAAATTAATTGATCATAAATTTTTTGAAATCAAATCATGCATAAAAATAAAATGTATTAATGTGACCATTCAAAATAATTTCTATATATATTAAAAATAAATAATATTAATACCTTCATTCAAAAGATATATTTTTAAAGTTTTGATTTAATTTTTTTCATATCTTTATATATTCATATAACATGGAACTAATTTTGTCATATAATAGAACATTCCTATATTTTTTAAGTATGACAACGTATTTTCAATTATATAAGACAATAATTAAAAAATAGTTATGAGATAGATATTAAAATGACCATCAATAGTTGGTTGTCATACGTTCACATTTTACCCGTGAATTTCGATGAGATTGAATCCAAATAGTTAATTGTAAAAATGTATTAAACCAATTTTAGATATTAGCATTTTTTCCAAATATAAAATGTATGACAACTTCCTGTCGTGATTCACACTACATGTTCATTAACTTCATGTCTACCAAATTATCTTTTGTAAAGTTTAAATATAAGTTAATAATATACATAAATTTTTAAGCATTGATATGTACTTATAATAAATCGTATATTCGATTCTCTAACTTCAATTATATAAAACAATAGCAATATAAATTTTTAAAATATGAATATTAAAATGAACAGTCCACAGCTGCTATCTCATAGAGACAACTTCTCGTTACATTTCAATTATTAGATGATAAAAAGGATTGTATCAATTTTTATTCAATTTATAAAAGGATTGTATGAATAAATTTATACATTTTATTATTAATTTTATGATTATCATTTTCATTAAAATTTCATGACTACAATTTAACATTTTTTATCATGATTACAATTTTAAAGTTATTTTAAAAAGATTGTGATATGCTTTAAATATTAGAGTTCTTATTTACTTTACCTTTTATATATTTACAATATACTTTTTGTTAATTTTACTAACAATATATTTATAGTTAGCAATACATCGTTTAAACTACGTTAATTTTTCAAGAATATAAATGTAACCTTTCAATAAATATACACAAATATATTTAGAAGTCGTAGAAAATTTTATTGGTTAAATTATAATTCCATTCAAAATTTATTGATCATAAATTTTTGAAATCAAATCATACAAAAATAAAATGTATTAATATTACCATTCAAAATAATTTCTATATATAATAAAATTAAATAATATTAATACCTCCATTCAAAAGATATATTTGTAAAGTTTTGATTTATTTTTTTTCATATTTTCATATTAATACCTCCATACAAAATTTCAATTGATTTTGTTTTCTTTTGTTAACTTTTTTATAAAAATCTAAATAATTTCAAAATATATTTGATTTCATATAAGGATCTAAATAATTATAAAATAATTTGTATTCATATATTTTTATAATGATAAACTAAATATTTAACCTGTGTTATCGCATGGAGCTTCTTTGGATTTACATATGCTAAACACTCAATTATAAGTTTGAATTCATACTTTAATTTGTTAATATTCACATAATATATAATTTATAAAATCCGTTTATAAAAATAATTGTAATTTATCCCAATTTATAAAATCGTTTATCAAATTTTAATTTTCTGCTTATAAAAATAATTGTAATTTATCCCAATTTATAAAATCATTTATCAAATTTTAATTTTTCATTTATGAAAATAATATTATCATTTATCAAATTTTAATTTTCCATTTATGAAAATAATTGTAACTTATCTCCGTTTATAAAAAAAAAAATTGTTCTTTCTTGTTTTTAAGTGCCTCAAGTAAAATGATGTTGAATCATTAAGTTTTTAAGTGCCTCAAGTAAAATGATGTGCCTCAAGTAAAATGATGTTGAATCGTTCTTTTGGTTTTTGGTTTTTTCTTTCCAAGAGCAAATATCATTTATGTTGTTCAATCTCTATTATAAATGATTACATTAAATGAAAAACTAACCAAAGCATTTTTTATAATCTAAACACGCACACCTATTTAAAACTTCCTAAATTAAACATCCATTAAATCCTCCACTTTCTTGTTGATTTGAAATTTCAAATAGAAATTTTGTTTGAAATTCCTTGTAAGTTGTTCTATAATAGTTATGCTATTCTCTATCTAAGAAATTCCTTCTAAGTGAAACCTGTACAACCTAGCATTAAATCCTCCACTTTCTTGTTGATTTGAAATTTCAAATAGAAATTTTGTTTGAAATTCCTTGTAAGTTGTTCTATAATAGTTATGTTATTCTCTATCTAAGAAATTCCTTCTAAGTGAAACCTGTACAACCTAGCATTGTAGGTGGAAATGCAAAAAATAATAAAGAAAATGTCAGCTGAAGAATGAAAAAAACACACAACAAAGTAATAAATCTTGGTTACCCTGCATCATCAGCTGAAGAATGAAAAAAACACACAACAAAGTAATAAATCTTGGTTACCCTGCATCATCAAAGCATTGTAGGTGGAAATGCAAAAAATAATAAAGAAAATGTCAGCTGAAGAATGAAAAAAACACACAACAAAGTAATAAATCTTGGTTACCCTGCATCATCAAATATAAATAAATTAACCGTGAATGAAACATAAATAAAATTCAAATATAAATAAAATAAATTAATAAATAAAAAATAGTGTAAAATTATGAAACATAAATAAAATTCAAATATAAATAAAATAAATTAATAAATCAAATAAATAAAAAATAGTGTAAAATTATGATAGATTGACATGTCAGCAAAATTAAATGTTTGAGTCGTTGATGTCTTTCACAGCTGAATCAAAATATGGGAATGAAGAAGAATTGGAAAATAATACGTAACCTGAATCAAAATATGGGAATGATAACCTTTTGAAAATAATGGAGAATGAAGAAGATTGAGGAGTGCATGGGAAAATAAATTAAGACAGATCATCATGCGAAATTTCACACTTCATCTGTTTACATAACTTTAAACCTTTAAGATCTCTTTCTTGATTCATCAAAGATATCTTCAACACTTAATTTAGAACTTGATTCTTCTAATTTATGAGACTTGATATAGTTTCTTTGATAAACACCATCGTTAAGGTCAATGGTGGATCTATGTGGGAGCAGAAGGGTGTAGTGGCACCCCTCGTATTTATATTTTTTAAATTTTTTTCTTATACTGGAACTTATGGCTAGAAAAAAAAAATTGAAGAAGAACAATTAATGAAGGAAGAGAATAAAAATATGATTCATCATGATTAATATTTTTTATTAAAATAATAATAATTATGGTTAGAAAAGTTTTGCTTCTAAGATATAAGTTTTTTTATTTGTTAAATAAGTTTGAATTATTATTATTTTTATTATTATTATTATTTATTTGATTAAAATTTTTTTAAATTCTAAGTGAAATTCCTTTATATAAATAAAATAAATTAATAAATCAAATAAATAAAAAATAGTGTAAAATTATGATAGATTGACATGTCAGCAAAATTAAATGCCAAATGAATATGGTAACAGCATAGTGTTGATTAGTCTATTATACCCTTGGAATAAGAAAAGTTATAACATTTAATCAAAAGGTTAGACTTGGAATTTCCAGGTACTTTACTTTTAATAGATTGATAATAGATAGATAGATTTGGAATGAATAAATTCCGCAAATGAAATTAAGTTTTCAAACAGATTTGAAACACATTAATGACTTAATTGGTTAACTCTAAGGTATAATCAATCAAGAGATTAAAAAAGATGGAAACCCTAATTCCAAAATGGATACTCTATAATATTTTTTGTCTTAATTTCTTAAGAGTATTTCTAATTAATTAAAGAGTATTTTTTCTTGCTCTAATCAATTGAACTAAGTCCTGAATCGACTAGGTAGTGTACAGATTCTTCCTAAATGATTAAGAGCACTCAATTGGTGAAATCAAAATACACCTCAATAGGTTTTCCATATGTTTAAAGGTGATTTTGCAAACTCGTAGAGGTTTAAAATAGTTTCAAGTAAGTGTGTGAATTGCTTTTGTAATTTAAAAACTTTTCTTATAGCTTTACATATCATTGATCATTCAGACAGATCATCATGCGAAATTTCACACTTCATCTGTTTACATAACTTTAAACCTTTAAGATCTCTTTCTTGATTCATCAAAGATATCTTCAACACTTAATTTAGAACTTGATTCTTCTAATTTATGAGACTTGATATAGTTTCTTTGATAAACACCATCGTTAAGGTCAATGGTGGATCTATGTGGGAGCAGAAGGGTGTAGTGGCACCCCTCGTATTTTTATTTTTTAAATTTTTTTCTTATACTGGAACTTATGGCTAGAAAAAAAAAATTGAAGAAGAACAATTAATGAAGGAAGAGAATAAAAATATGATTCATCATGATTAATATTTTTTATTAAAATAATAATAATTATGGTTAGAAAAGTTTTGCTTCTAAGATATAAGTTTTTTTATTTGTTAAATAAGTTTGAATTATTATTATTTTTATTATTATTATTATTTATTTGATTAAAAATTTTTTTTGTTAATTTGGTTCACCCATTTCTCTCTCTTTTTTTTTTTTTAATTACAAATGAATAAAAGGTAACAGTTTATGTTATAAAATTTTAAATTTTTAATATTAATATATCAATACTAATATAGTTAATTAATGAGTCATCAATTCAATCAATTTTGAGATTGTTATGAGATTAAATTTGGACTTGATGTTCTAAATTGAAAGAATAATTGATACTCCATTTATTAGTAATTTAATTTTTTCTTAAATAGTAATAAATAGTGTATTTTCTAAATAATGTTGTTTAAAAATTAAATTTTTAGTATCTAATGGTATTAATAATGTATTTATGTATTGTTTTACTCAATGTTTTAAAAACCGGATCGGAGATTAAACCGGTAAAGGTACTGAGTCATTGGTCTATTGGTTGAACCTCTGAATTATTGGTCGAACCGCATTACTAAACTGGATTAAATCGGATAACTCGGTTGAATAGACCGGTCTTTATAACAAAATTATATAGGTATAAAACTTGTCGAATCAGATGACTCAATCTGTACAAAATATATATAGAAGTTAAATTTGTTTAAAATATCATACCTTAAATGAATTCACAATTTAATAATTTAAATTTAAATTTTAAACATTTTAAAAATATCATATCATAAATAAATTTACAGTTTGATAATTTAAATTTTAAATATAAGTATCATATATATAATAAAATAGTACAAAATTACAAATTATAATTACAACCTAGTATAATTGAATAATTTGTAACAAAATAATTTCATTGTCTCTTATTTAGTTTCAAGAATAAAAATTATTTCAATATTGAGATATCTTTCTTCAATATCAAGACTATCTGTAATGAAATCAACTGGATATGCAATATTTTCTTTGTCGATAATATAATTAATTATTTTATTTTTTATTTAAATATAATATTTTAAAAAAATAATCAAAATGGAAAAAAATTAAGCAGCAGAATTTTTAAAAAATTTAAATTTTGAGTAAAAACAATAAAACAAATACAGTTGAACCACCAATTTTAAAAAATCGTCGATTTTTTTTCCGATTTTCTTGATTTTCACCGGTTCTTGCCGGTTCAACGACATCCCCGATCCAACAATTGAATCAGATCAATTACCTGATTGATTCTCGATTCGACTGGCCGGTCCGATCCAATTTTTAAACCACTGATTTTACTAATAAACATTAGTTAAACAAAAGAAAAAATACATATTAAAAAATGTTAGTCCTAGAGACATTAAGAGATTAAAAAGATAAGTCGAATATTATTTAAGAGATTAAAAAGATATTTAAAAGATAAGTTTAACAAAAAAATATGTATATTAAGTGCTTTGAAAACATTAATAATATACTTGTATAAGTAATATTGTGTGTATTTAATGCTTTAAACATAAAATATTTTTTTATTTAGAATTCTTAACCGATACCTACGAAATACTGGTTAACATAACCCATCTATCTATTATCTATCTATTATAAATCTATAAAAATGAAAGTACCTGAATTTTACCACAACACCCTTTCTGAAAAATTACAATTTGGTCTATTATTTAAGGGTAATAAAGTCAATTTCACAAATGCTTGCACCACATTCATTTGGAGCTGATGTGTCACTCCCACAATTTTTCCCCATTTTTATAATTTTCTTTTTTTACACTAAACAAATGAATTTATTAATAGTGATAGCTGAATTTATTAATAGGGCTATCATTTACAATATACACATTATTACTTCAGTTATCACTACAATTTGAAATTTAAAATTACTTTATTTACTGTGCTATATTAATATACCACTTCCCAAAGCCTCAACCCACTTTTTGCAATTTGAAATTGACAGCGAAGCTGGAAAACAAATGGTTGGGAGAGCAATGCTTCATTGTTGTTGTCTTTCCAATACTCCCTTGATATTCACCATAATAAACCCTAACTGCCTACATATTCTCTCTATCCTCCCATTTTCTCCCTAAACTTTCCTATCGTCTTCGTCCCTCCTTCAACATATCCTTCTTTTCTGAAACATAAATCTCAATTTGCTACACTATTCTTTTCTCTGGCGGTAACTATCGACACATTCATCAGATAAAAATGACAGTTGAGCATAAACAAGCAAAGAGAAAAAGGAAGAACAAGCAGTGTATCCATGGGAAGTTTTTGGCAAAGACGGAGGAACAATGCGTCGAGAAGGTCAGTTATCTCCCAGCTCACGTCTTCCTTCGCTGCGATGTCGACCTTCGCTGAAAAAGTTTTTGGTTGTAAGTGGTATGCTTCATTCTGATTTCTTTGATCTGAATCACAGTTTATGATTCGATCTTTCCTTTTCTCGATATGTTGCTACAATCTTCATAACGTGATTTCAATTTTAATTTTCATTTCATTTTTCAGTATTGCATTGATATTAGTGTAAATTGATTTTCATTTGTGCATGAATTAAATACACATGCAGATCTCTGGAGTGTTGGAGAAATCTTATATCAGTTTGTCACAGGGAAAACTCCTTTAGGATAAAATAATCAAATTCAGGTATTTGAATCAATTGAGTTTCATCTTATTCTATTTGCATGCAAAAAACAAAGCATTTTTATGTTGCAATTGTTGTTGTTATTTGTACCGTGGTGATGGGATGAAGAATGTTGGTAAAGATTAACATTATGTTTGTCCTTTTTTTAAAACATAACGTAGGTTTGGAGGTCATGTTCATGATATCTGATATGAACTACTAACATTTCTTTTTTTATAAATTTTTAAAAATAAGTTCCTCTATTCCTCTGTTCCTTCGTACTTCTGGTAAGCATTGGTAAGCATTGATTTCTTTCTGTCAGTTGGTTTGTAAAATTTTGTTTTTCCTACTACAAGCATTCGTGTATTCTATAGGACTAAAAAGACAGGATACAGGTCTAATGTATCAAGGTTGATACATATGTGCTTTTTTATGCAGATCTATGTTGTTGATAGTTTGGACCGAGAGAATTGGGAAAGCAAAGCAAGAATTTCGGTGATGAAGTAAAAACTTACTGCGATTACACACACCATGTTATTACCAATGACTTTGAACTTATCTATGGATTACTTGCGAATATCATAAATGACCCATTTATGCTCAATGATGTCATCTTTGTGTTAGCCAACAAACAGAACTGGTATGTGTATCTTCTTGATATGTGTTCTACTTCTTTTCTCTGAGAAAAAAATTAAAATTGTGCTTTAGAAAGTAGTTGCTGAATTGTATTCTGCTGGTGCATCTAATCAGAATAATTAGATAAATGTTTATTGGCATGTTTGTTGTGATATGATTCGCTATACCATCCGATTTACGTGGCGGTTCTACTATACCATCTTTTTTGGGTTTTATGGCGGTGTGTGGAGCGACTGAATCAATGAAATTGCTCTTGGTTCGCAATGGAAGCAACACAACTCTGCAGCTTTACAAAGTATCCCCTCGAGGTATGTTGCATTTTGTGAAGCAAAGGCAAAAGATTTGTTAGAGAAAACAACAGAACCTATGCTAATGTCAACAAAACTTTGTATAATTTGTTGAACATCACTATCACTATAAATAGGATATACTAAATTTGCTTCTGCAATGTATAGTTTGTTGAACATCACTATCACTATAAATAGGATATACTAAATTTGCTTCTGCAATGTATCTACTTTAGCATTCTTATGATGCAACGTAATTTAATTTTATTGCTTCCTTATATATGTAGGTACCGTGTGAAAGTTAGAGTTATTGATGATACAGACTCTGCTACATTTGTTCTTTTTGATCGTGATTGTTATTTGCTTACAAAAATGTCATATTTGGACTTGATTGCTGAAATCGACTTACAAAAATGTCATATTTGGACTTGATTGCTGAAATCGACAGGGTAAGTATCCACTGCAACTTTGACTTTTATTTCCTTCATGTCAACTATCACAATATAAACTACATATTACCTGTCTTAATCTCAACTGAATTTTCTGATGATACTATGTTTCATTTTATTTCGTATTAAAATTATTTAGTCGCATTTGAATTATAGTTATTTTTACATTTAATTGAGACATTTGTGAATTTGGTTACATTTAGGATTCTGTTGATGAAGATGACTTGAATACTTCAGCTGTTCCAGATGATAATGCTGAAGGTGTTAAACCTGTTTAAATTCAAATTGTTTTATTTTTGTGAACCCTGTTTTATATGTTCATATTATTGATGTTTGGTCATTATTTTTCTTTAGATCTCTGATGGATTGCATGAGAGTTTGGGATACAAACCTGTTCAAAGTGAAATATCTGATGGTGTGGCTCGAGATTTGAGTTCAAAATTTGACATTGTTGGTGGTGAGAACAAATTAAAATATATGCAATGCATTCCATGTGTTCCATTTTTGTCTAATTTTACCTTTCATATTGTTCTTCCGTGTTCATTTGCGTTTAATCCAAATAATTTATACCGAAATGGTTAATAAATATCCCCTTATGCCTTGGATGAACTAATGATCTAATAGTATTCCTTATACCTTGATTGAACTAATGGTATTCCTTATGCCTTGGATGACACCTTAACAGTATTCCTTATGTCTTGGATGAACTAATGGTATTCCTTATGACTAACTGGATTTAATTTCATATACAACAATTATGACTAAGTGATTTAATTTCATGATTTTAACAGTATTCCTTATGTCTTGGATGAACTAATGGTATTCCTTATGACTAACTGGATTTAATTTCATATACAACAATTATGACTAAGTGGATTTAATTTCATGATTTACTTTAATTTTTTTTATAAGACAAAACTTAAAACATTTAGTGTAATATTTCTATAAGACAACACCTTTTGAAACGGTAAATCTATACAACCAAAAAAATCATTTTCCCAAGATGAAACGGTAAATCTAATTTATTTTGAATCAAAATTATAATTCTCATTTGTTGTGAAATTTGAATAAAAATACAATTTTGTATTGATATTTTTTTATTTTTAATTGCTAAAATTTTAGAAATAAATATTATAATTTTTAATAAAATATTTATGATTTATTTTTTTTAAAGTACGACTAATTAATATATTTTTATACAATATTAGAAACAAATATTACAATTTTTTAATCAAATATTTGAGTACCATTTAATTCGATATTTTACCAATATATCTTTTGAATGAAGACATTATTATAATTTATTTTTATTATACTTATATGGAAATTATTTTGAAAGGTGAAATAAATATGTTTAATTTTTATGTATGATTTGATTTTGTAAAATAATATGATCAATCAAATTTGAATTCTCTTTTAATATTATAGGTTTGATATTGTTTCATATTGTAGCAATATTTTATACATTAGAATATATAAAAATATGAAAATAATTAAATCAAAACTTTACAAATATATCTTTTGAATGGAGGTATTAATATTATTTAATTTTATTATATATAGAAATTATTTTGAATGGTAACATTAATACATTTTATTTTTATGCATGATTTGATTTCAAAAATTTATGATCAATAAATTTTGAATGGAATTATAATTTAACAAATAAAATTTTCTACTGACTTCTAAATATATTTGTGTATATTTTTTGAAAGGTTACATTTATATTCTTGAAAAAATTAACGTAGTTTAAACGATGTATTGCTAACTATAAATATATTGTTAATAAAATTAACAAAAAAATATATTATAAATATATAAAAGGTAAAGTAAATAAGAACTCTAATATTTATCTTAAATTTTTAAAGCATAGGGATCTTAAATACTATTTTGTATTGATATTTTTTTATTTTTAATTGCTATAATTTTAGAAATAAATATTACAATTTTTAATAAAATATTTATGATTTATTTTTTTAAAGTACGACTAATTAATATATTTTTATACAATATTAGAAATAAATATTACAATTTTTAATCAAATATTTGAGTACCATTTAATTCGAAACTTTACCAATATATCTTTTGAATGAAGACATTATTATAATTTATTTTTATTATACTTATATGGAAATTATTTTGAAAGGTGAAATAAATATGTTTAATTTTTATGTATGATTTGATTTTGTAAAATATTATGATCAATCAAATTTGAATTCTCTTTTAATATTATAGGTTTGATACTGTTTCATATTGTAGCAATATTTTATACATTAGAATATATAAAAATGTGAAAATAATTAAATCAAAACTTTACAAATATATCTTTTGAATGGAGGTATTAATATTATTTAATTTTATTATATATAGAAATTATTTTGAATGGTAACATTAATACATTTTATTTTTATGCATGATTTGATTTCAAAATTTATGATCAATAAAGCATATCACAATCTTTTAAATTAACTTTAAGATTGTAATCATGATAAAAAAATGTTAAATTGTAGTCATGAAATTTTAATGAAAATGATAATCATAAAATTAATAATAAAAGGTATAAATTTATTCATACAATCCTTTTTATAAATTGAATAAGTTACATTTTGTTATAGTTTAAATATTATTTTGTTACTAAAAATATTTAAAATCATATATTTTTATGAAATATTAATAAAAATCGTGTATTTTAAAGAAATATTTATTTAACTAATCATTTACTCGATTATATGTATAGTAACTTTATTAAAGAGTTAATTGATCAATTAATTCAATTAAATTATTTTCAAAATATTAGTTGATCCATTAAAAATCAATTTAATGTAAATAATGGAAATAAAATATATAATATTGGTATAATTTTAAATAGTATTTAGAAAGTAGTTTAGGAAAAACCATATGATTTTGAATGTTATTGAAATAAAATATATATAATATTAGTGGTTAGAGCCTGCAATATTCAGAATTTAGCTAATGTTAAAAGACTACAATTTGACGAGGAGTTGTTATATATTGTAGGTTTGGAAAAATTGTAAATATGATATATAAAAAAATAATTTAAAAGTGGTTATACATTGTCATTTCATTAATTCTATTCCAATTAAAATCAACGATGCAAACGAACCAATTAAAATAAAAATTATGATTTATTTAAATAAAGAAGATATCTTTTCTTTCTCTCTTTTGATAATTTTTTATTTTTCTACTAATATCAACAATAATAAATGTTAAATTATTATTTAATAGTTTAAGCGATTTTTCGATATTCTTAGATCTAATTTTTTATTTCTTTCCCTACGGATATCTATAATAATAAATGTTATATTATTATTTATAGTTGTAATTTTTTTAATTATCAATAATACATTTATATTAAAAAAAAATGATTATATTATTAAAATTATTATTCTCTTTTATTTCCATATTTATAACATAATAAAAAATAAATTATATTTTTATCCATAAAATTTTATAACATGATAAAAAATTATTTTTTATAAACAAAAAAAAAGTTATAATTTTTATAAACGGGAATAAGTTACAAATATTTTAATAATAAAAAAAATCAACTATTGATGCAATTGTTTTTAACATGAATAAGTTAAAAATAATTTCGTAAAACGTTACACAGGTTAATGACACTTATAAACAAAAAAAAGTCTATATTTATATAATTATTTTATTAACGGAAATAAGTTATAATATTAAACATAAGGACTAAAGTATCGGTGAGAAGGTTTTAAAGTATGTAAAATTTGTAAATATGATCTAATAAGAAGGTTTTAAAATGTGAACGTATTATGAGATATCAATTGTACTGATATTGTTAACTCATCTAGATTCACAGGTAGATGTGAATGTATCATATCAACTGTACTGAGTTTGTTAACTCATCTAGATTCACGGGTAAATGTGAACGTATTTATGGGATATCAACTGTACTGGGTTTGTTAACTCATCTGGATTCACGCGTATTTATGAGATATAAACTGTAGAGTGTTTATTAAGTTAGAGAAGTTTTATATAGTTGAAGTTAGAGAATCGAATGTACGATTTATTATAAGTACAGATCAATACTTAAAAGTTTGTGTATATTATTAGTTTATATTAAAAACTATAAGAATAAGTTACATATTTTTGACGGGGTACAGTCAAAAATTAATAAACTATGTAAAATTTATAAATATCATCTAATAAGAAGATAATCAACTTGAAATGTAACGAGAAGTTGTCATACATTGTAGGATGTAATATAATTTTAGAATTAACTCATTTGGATTCAACTGGGTTTGTTAACTCATCTGCATTTACGGGTAGATGTGTTAACTCATCTTCTTATGTGTGGGACTATTGCCAAGTCCTAAGTCCTGACACTAACCAAAAACATGAGACTAAAGAATGGAAGGGACAGTACAACTTCTGATGAACTTGCAGAATTCTCTAAATGGATATTAGATGTTGGCGACGGTAAAATATGTGAACTTAACGATGGATTAGCTGATATAGAAATTCCTCCGGATTTGTTAATTTCCTATTTTGAGGATCCAATAAGAGCTATAGTTGAAAGCACATACCCAAATTTGGTTGCCGAGTTTCAAAATGTAGAATTTCTACAAGGAAAAGCAATACTTGCTTCGACCATTGAAGTTGTTGATAAAATTAATCATTACGTATTAGACATGATACCAGGTAAACTATAGTTTGTTTTAATATTTTTTTTCATGTAGATGTTTCGTTATTTAATTATTCTTGAAAAACATATTGGATTGATTCGCGTTTTCCCATTTCTTAGGTGAGGACAAAGAGTATTTGAGTTTTGATTCGATTGATAGAACTGATACAAGTTACACCGAAGCCTATGAATGTCTTACTCCAGAATTTCTTAGCAAGCTTAGGACTTCAGGTATTCCAAATCACAAACTCAGATTAAAGGTTGGTACACCAACAATGCTTATGAGGAATTTGGACCAAAACGATGGTTTGTGTAACGGAACTAGACTAATTGTTACAAGGTTGGCAAATCATGTTATTGAGGCAAAGATCATGTCTGGAAAGAATATTGGTAACATCTTTTACATCCCTCGAATGTTTATGTCACCTTCCGAGTCACCGTGGCCATTTAAGTTGATTAGGAGACAATTCCCAATTATTGTGTCATACGCAATGACAATTAATAAGTCTCAAGGCCAATCACTTGATACAGTTGGATTGTATTTGCCTACTCCTGTATTCAGTCATGGCCAGTTGTATGTAGCCATTTCAAGAGTTACAAGCAAAAGTGGTCTAAAGATCTTAATACATGATAATATGAATGTATCAACATCTATCACTACAAATGTTGTATACAAAGAAGTTTTCCAATCTCTTTGTTGATCGGTAAGTACATCATAACAAATCTTTTCTTTAATATAAATTGTTTGCGTAATTGCTGTCTAATTTTTGCATAATTTATTGTGCAGGGTCAAATAGTTGAAAACATCGTTTCCAAGCTGGTTGCGTTGTATCCGAAGACTCATGATAATTTCTTATTTTGAAGACTCGTGACAGTTTCTTATTTTGTTACACAATCATGTTTTCAGTTTACATTTGATACACTAAATTTGGCCGAATTAAATAAACTTTTATTAAATTACATAAAAACGAATTTTCTGTTACATGACAAGATTAGTTCCACGTTATATGAAATCTCGACCGGCCCCGTGCGACAGTACGGGTTATTTACTAGTTACTATTTTATATATTTTTATTAAGCTATTTTAATAGATGTTTACCGCATTCCTTAATATTTTGAGCGAGATCTGCCACTGATTAATGTTCATGAATAAACACCATTAATAACTTCTTTGGAATTTGATTCTTCTTAGGCTTATCATATAATGTTTTCATTATCAAAATCACAGTGAATATGACCATTACAAAAATATTTGAAAATATATAGATCCACAATTTTACCCAAACTCTGTAATTCTCACAAATCAAGTTAACTCTCTACTCATAACCATGAACACTCCATCTCTTATTTAATAAAAAATTTAGGTGTTTTGGAAGAAACTTATATATATTTAAAAGGAATGGGAAGGGTGACTGGTTGTATAGCTAAGTAAGGAGTGTATATGTTCTCTAAATTTTTGCTAATTTAAGAGGGTTATTTTTATCACCAGTGATATAATTCGGTTTGGAAGTCAGTTCTTAATTATTGTTACGAGAATCGAATCGTAATTCTTCCTATTAAATTCAGTGTTAATAATTATTGAACCAACAAACGATTGGTCTAATTTACGAAACTTTAAACATCATAAGTGAAATAATATATATTCTCAATATATTATGTAATGACTAGGATAGATAAGTATTAAGTGGTGATTAGGGTGGTTTAAGTGTTGATTTAAATAGTTATAAATTGTTGGTTTATAGCTCAATTTTTTGCGTACCATTTATTTATATGTATTAATAAATAAGTAGTTGATATCTATAAATCATAGTTTTTTCAAAAAAGTATTAAGATTTTTGGCATCAACAGGATGTATAATCTAGTTATTTGAAATTGAATATCATGCAATCGGCAAAAAGCCACATTCATGCAATTACCACGCGTTAATAGTTATTGGATCTTATATGAGAAAAAATATTTTATTTTATAATTTTAAAATTATTAATCTTAAATAAAAATTACACTCATCTCTTTTAAAATTTGTTAAAATGACATCGACAATTCCTCTAATTTTAAAATATACACTAATTTTCTTTAAACTTACATATATTAACAGAAATTTTAATAACAAAACAAAAATCACAAATCTCTTATATATTTATGAATTTTAACTCAATCAAAGTTAACAGTGTCAATGCCATTTTAATCAAACAATTATCAAAATGTGTGGCATCATAGTATATTGATTATTGTGAATCTCGTTCCCTAACTACATAAAGACCAGTGACGAAGCCATGATCCTGGGTCCGAGATGCATATTTATGTATTAAATTTATTGCATGTTTGACATCTCAATTAATATAATATAACTATAGTGATTAACTCTAACATACTCATTCTAATATCAAATAAATATTTAACTAATCTTTTTAATTATTAGTTCATAATTTTTTTTTACATGATCTTATGCTTAAAGTTCATATGAAAAATTAAAGGATAAAAAATTTGAATTTTACATAAAATAGAGTTCAGGTGCTACTGTATAATAAAATATTATTTACTATATATTATAAATCAACAAAAATTCTTAACATACTCAGACTTAGTGGTTGAGTATTGTATAATTAACTACGCAAATGAAGTGTTTGATCCTACGATCTGAATATTTTCAATCTTAGTAATAATAATAGTTGCAAGAGAGTACTTTTATTGATCAACCATGTTAGTCTCTTATTTCTATTAGGCTATAAACAAGATTTAATGAATAATATATAAGTAGAAAGTACTACAGCTCTAGACTTATAGTCTTATTAATAAAAACAAAGACTAGTCCTGTTGTTATTAAAAGTGTATATATGTTACTCTCCCAAATTATAAGATGTTTTGATAAAAATTTGTCCCAAATTATTAGTCACTTTACATTTTTAATGCAATATTAATGATGTTTTTTCTAATATATTCTCTATTATTTATTTCTCTTTTTTCTTTCAATTATTTTAATTTCTCTCTCCTCTATATTTAATGAAAGATAATAGTGTAAAATCATATATAATTTATCTTTCTCATACAATAATAATTATTTTTCTTAATATGTGTGAAATGCTCAAAACGTCTTATAATTTAGGACGGAAAGAATAGTCATTAAAGTAAAAGTACAGGGATACACATTTCACAAACTTGAGTTAGAGGTGCAAAACTAAAATAAAATAAAGTAGCATTATTGGGTGTATTATGGAAAAACCAGGGGTGTATTTGAACCCCCTCACCAATAGGTAGCTTCATGACTCAACAATCCAAAAACTTATTCCTGTGATAATAGTACCACTTAAAAATGTGATTTAACATCGCTAAAGAGTCACATCAAAATATACAATGCTCTAAAGCTTCAACTAGCAATACACGATGGCAAATTGGCAACAATAATTGGTCCTTATTTAAACTTTTGGGATACACTAATCTTTGAGATTCCCTTTATCTTCTCTTTGAATCAAAAGGAAACATCACAATCCACGCGGTTTGTGGGGATAGATAAAAAAGCACCACAACCAAACACGCGTAACTTCTTTTTTTCACTATGAACATAAAAACATTAAAAGCAGATTTTTTTTGGTATAAACTTATGTTGTTCCTTGCTCACTTCCTCGTCCTCTTCTTACTTATCTTACATCTCTCTTTGTAGTCTTACGTTTGACTAAAACATGGTTCTTGCTACACTTTTGCTAGCGGTTTTGTTTATTGCAGGTATCATAAATATATTCTTTTACATACCCACCAACAAAATTCGTACTTTCCTTCAAATATTGTTTCCCAACAACAACAACAATATTAACAATGGTTTCAAAACGACCAAGATTGAGAGTGATGCAACAAATTATGGGAAGCAAGAAGAACTCAAAAAGGTTTTTTCAACTTTTGACAAGAATGGTGATGGATTTATAACAAAGCAAGAGTTTAGGGAATCACTAAGGATCTTCATGGAAGAGAAAGAGATAGATGATATTATTGTGAAATTTGATTCAAACAAAGATGGGTTGATTGATTTTGATGAGTTTTGTTTGTTAACTAGAGAGTGTATGGGAGTGGGTGAAGGTGAAAAGAAAGAGGGTGTAAATAGTAAGGAAGAAGAATTGGAGGGTAATATAAAGGAGGCTTTTGATGTGTTTGATAAAGATAATGATGGGGTAATTTCAGAGGAGGAGTTAGGTTTGGTTCTTAATATGTTGGGGTTAAAGGAAGGGAAGAAGATTGAAGAGTGTAAAGAGATGATTAGGAAAGTTGATATGGATGGAGATGGTATGGTTAATTTTAATGAGTTCAAGGTAATGATGAAGAAGGGAGGAGCAAAACTTGTATTTGATGCATAATTTATTCTAATTTCATCTTAGTGTCTATGATAATAACAATATATGTAACACTCATGATACCAATCATGTATTAAGTTGAGTTATATTAAGTTATGTAGTTACATTACTTTAATTCTTTTTAAAAAAATAATGGTAATAATTTGGCAGTGATTCGGAAGATAAAAAATTAGTTGTGTGAATGATATGTAATATTATTCGTTTTATAAAATATATTTTTAATTTTATTAAAATTAAATAATAGGTTAATTAGTATTTAATGGGAAAGTAAAATAAAAAATTATGAAATTAAAATATTACAACAAATAATATGATTATACAAAATATAATAGTAAACTGGACAATAATATATTTAGATACACATGTGAATTTAAATTGAATAACGTAATGTTAAAATCAACTCAATGTATTAAGTAATTTTTTTTTAAAAAAATTTTGACATGGAGAAAGAAAAAAAATTAACATTTAAAAATAATGGTAATAATATGATAGTGACTCGTAAGATAAAAAAAAAATTGTGTGAATGATATGTAGTATTATTAAATTTCATAAAATATATTTTTAATTTTATTAAAGTTAAATAATAGATTAATTAGTATTTTCAATAATAATAAACAAATAAAAAAAAAAGTCATAATATGTAAGTTTAAAATGAGATGTATAATTATAAAAGAATTAGTTGTAAGAGAAGAGAGAAAAAAAAAAGGTAATGTAAGATAGGAAAAATAGTTTTTTTAATTTGGACCAATGAAAAATTGACAATTGGTGCATGAAATAAAAAAAGTTAAAAATTATTTTATTAATTATTAAAATGTTCAAAATATAATATAATATTTTTTTTAAAGGGATAATTTAAGTAATTTGAACAATTTTAATATATATTAGATAATAATTAATAGAGTGGAATAGACTTCAAAAGAGATATGCTTGCTTCATGGTCTTCCACCAATATGCTTTTTCTTTTATCTTTTTATTTTGTACGAGTCAAGCAGAACAAAAACTTGTTAATTTATTTGGCCCTATTGATAGGTTTTGCTTGCTTTTAAACATTTTTAAGTAGACTTTTTACACAAGTATAAAACTTAAAATTATACTCCTTTCGTTCCTTTTTAACTGTCAGACTTGTCAAAAAAATTTGTTTCTATTTAATTATCAATTTATAGGAACAATATCAATGATATCCTTACCTTTTTATTGGCACATTAAACAAGAAGGGCTTAGGAAAAAGAAATGATAAAAATAATGGTAAATTAAGAAAAAAAATAAATATATTTGTTCTTTTTTTTGTTGTCTTTGTAATTGGAATTTTAGCAAGTGTGACAATTAAAAAAGAACGGATGAAGTGTATATCTATAACACCGGGATCCATGATTGTGGTTTAAAGTAGATCCTTTAACAATGGGGAAATAGATTCCTGCACTCGCTGCAAATCTTAATTACTCAATTAAATTATACTTTTTCCATTCCTTTATAATTGTTATTTTTTGACTTTTTATACATACTAATAAATGTAATAATTACTCTTACATACAATTTTTTTATTCTATCTATAATATCTATAACTTTTCATTCTTTTAATTTATTTTCTCTCTCTTCATAATATGATTAATTTTGATTAAACAATAATCATTACTATTTTATAATTTGAAAATGATAATTAAAAAGAAACAATTTTTTCCCAAAAATAACAATTAAAATTAAAAAAGAACTGAGAGAATAAACTACTGTATTATATTAAATCTGAACTTTTAAAATTTAATCCAATAATCTACGTATAAATTGTGACTCTGTAAATATAGGATTGCCCTTATTGCAGGAAATCCAAGTCCTAACAATCATGCAAATTCTCTACAGTCTCTGATGCATATGTTCGATGCATCGGAAACTATTCGATCAAGATAAAACGAATTTTATTAAAGTTTTATATTTTATATTATAATTCAATAATTAAAAATATATATATTTTAAACCATTTGATTTCAATCAAACGGTTAGTAGTAATATAGTGACTTCATAAATGTAGATTGTTTACTTTAGAGAATCTGCATTCTTTAAAAATGGGTTATTTTAGACACTGTAATACAAAATTAAAATAAAATAAGAATCTCAGCCGAAAGACATTAAATTCTTAATGGTTCCTCTGCCGATAAATTTTGCGCTTGAAATTAACATTTTCTGCTGATATATCTACGGTTTTTCACAAATAATAATTTCAAAAATTAACTTTCAAACAAATTAATTTTGTCAGAATAACAAAGTATAATCAATTTTTTGATTGGCAAAAAATCAACAAGAATAGAAAAGAAGAAAGCAAGAAGAACACACTAAAATTGGTTATAAATTGTTATTTTTTATTTTTTTTCTTTGAAACAAGATCATAAGTTTTACAAAATAACAAATAATTTCTCTCAACCTAATTAGGATTTGCATTATGCAATGATGAGAGACTATTATGTTATGTATAAGAAAATTAACATACTAAACTAATGGGCTTTTGCACACATGTCTATTACACAAGCTAACTTAGGGAACAAGCTAACTTAAACAATTGAGTATAACAAACAAACCCAATTTGACATGTTAATAATTATAGCATACTTCGACTACAACATGAGAACAGACTTTAACGATATGCTATGATCATGTCGAATTGTCGAACCAATACTAGAGTTTGATCCAATATCTCACTAATCTCCACTTTGGAACAAACTCTATATCATCAAGAGAAAAAACTAGCTTTATTCATGTAGCTTTATCAACTGCATATACTGAAAATTTTTGCAACTTGGCAATGTCAGTGATAATTTTAGCAACATTGTGATTAGTCAAAACCTTTAGCACTTGGACTTCTCCGTGCTCGATTACCCCTCTAACAAATTGCAGCCTCATATCAATGTGCTTGGTTATCTCATGATATGTTGAATTCTTCGACAAATGTATAGCATTTTGACTATCACATTTAATAGTGATAACTCGACCTTGAAGTTTCAGCTCCTTAGCAAAACCTTCAAGCCACAATGCTTCTTTCACAACTTCATTTAAGGTGATATATTCCACTTCAGTGGTTGATAAGACAATAACCTTATGAAGTGTCACTTTCCAACTAATTGTTGTGCCAAACATAGTGAACACATATCCAAAAATAGATTTATTTTTAATCTATACGACCTGCGTAATCAAAGTCAACATACCCTTCAATTACTGCCTTACTATCTTGACCACAAGCTCCACCATAAATTAGTAATCTTCTCAAAGACCCATTTATGTACCTTAGAATCCACTTTAATGCTTGCCAATAACCCATTTCCAAGATTTTCCATGTACCTGCTTACAAGACTTACATCATATGTTATGTCGGGTCTAGTACAGACCATAACATACATCAAATAACCTACTATGTTAGCATACAGAATGTTATTCATATAACCTCTTTTGACCTCAATATTGGGACATTAATCTATATTCAGCTTGAATTGAGGATTTGCCGGAGTCACAACAGGCTTTAAATTTGACATACCAAACTTGTCGATAATATTTTGTAGGTATGTTTGTCTCTTAAGATAAGTATAATTTAGACTACTTTTTGTATCTTTGGATGCCAATCCCAAGAATCCTAGATGCATCTCCCAAATTCTTCATGTCGAACTCCTTATTAAGTTCAACCTTCACCTTCATTACATCTTCAACATGGTTGATTGCTATGATAATATCATCCATATAAAGCAACAAAATAACAAATGAATTTCCACGTCAAAATTTGAAGTAAACACAATGGCCAAACTGACTTCTAATGAAACCTATGTGTGCCATAAACTTGTTGAATATCCTATTTCACTATTGAGGAGATTATTTCAGTCTATATAAAGATTTATTCCGCTTGCACACATAATCTTCATTTCCCTTTTCTGCATACTCTTCAGGTTGCCTCATCTGGATTATTTCATCTAGATCTCCATACAAAATAACATTCTTTACATCCACATGTTCCAGTTCTAGGTTGAACTGTGCCACCATGGAAAGTAACATTTGAATGGACATGTACTTCACAATAAGAGAGAGAACACATTATTGAATTTGTCACCTTCTTTCTAAGTGAAACCCCTTGCAACCATCTTGCCTTGTATCTCATTGATGTCACTCCTTCGATTCCTTACTTAACTTTGAAATTCCACTTACAGCTGACTAACATGGATCCAAGAAATTTCTTGATTAGTTCCCAGGTGTGTTTATCCTGAACAGATTTTATCTCATAATCCACGTCCTTCATCTATTTAGTCTTATTTTGACTCCTGGTAACTTCCTTATAGTCTCTAGTTTCTTCATATAACCTCGCTTGCAGAAATTAAGGTGTCGCACCCTAAAATTTGCCCTCTTTATCATAATTTCTTGGATTCCTTTGCAAAGGCACGAATTCGGAGATGTGGTTTACTTGTTGATTTTTGGATGCATCCTTGTGTGCTTATTGAGTTAGATTAAGGTTTTGAGCGAGAATATCAGTAGTTTGTGATTTAAAAATTAATTTCTACTTGTTCTTCGGAGCGCGAATTTTCAGGTTTGAGGAGGCTTTTAGATTCTACTCCAGGCTACAAAGAGTGGTTGGTTTTGTCAAATCAGTTCAAGAGGAGTATCGCGTCCTCATTCTTTTCTGGGATTTTCAACCTTGCATCACTCGGTTTGCACATTGCAAACCAATTATACAGAACGTGGTTGTAAAGGAAATACAAAGGCACACTAGTGATGGCCGTTGCACAAGATATAAACAATATTGTTTTCCCAATTGCCTTTGTTCTTGTCGAGGAAAAAACTGGAGGTGCTTGGAGTTTCTTTCTAAAGAATCTTCAAACACACGTGGCTCCACAGCCAGATCTTTGTCTAATTTTTGACAGACATGCTTCTATTGAGAGTGCGTACAACAATCCTGCTAATGGTTGGCATGCCCCCTTCTACGTATGTGTATTGCGCAAGACATATTTTTCAAAATTTCATGCACATTAACACTTATGAACGCATGGTACGCATTAACACAACCTTCATTCAAACATTATCGCAACCAAATCAAATTGGCAAATCTAGATGCATGTAGGTGGATTGATAATCTACCAGTGGAAAGGTGGACAAGGTCATATGACAATAGAGTGCTTTGGGGTCACATGACAACAAATCTAATTGATTCAATGAACGATGTCTACAAAGGCATAAGAAATCTCCCAATAACCGCTATGGTGAAATCAACATATTTTAGGATGGCCTCGTTGTTTGCAAAAAGAGGTGAAATGTAGAACGCGGTGGTATAATCAAGACAACTATGGAGTGAAAGTTGCATGAAATTTATTAAGGCCAAAAGTGTCAAAGTCAGCACTCATCATGTTACAAGATTCGACCGACATAACCATAACTTCATTGTCAAAGAGACACTCGACCACAATGAGGGGTTGACTAGACAAGATTATTAGATTAAACTACCATCGCGTTGGTGCGATTGCAGAAAGCTTTAGACCTTTCGAATGCCTTGCTTTCATGTTATTGCGGCATGCGCACATGTTCATCATAATGCAATGCTACTTCTTTCTCCCATTTGCAATTTAGAGACCTTGCTCAACGTATTCAACAATGGCTTCCAACTAGTAGCAAAACCATATTATTGACCTGCGTACGAAGAGGAAGTAATTTGGCACAACAATCAAATGTGAAGAAATAAAAAGGGTCGTCCCAAAAGTGAACATATCACAACTGAAATGGACGACCTTAACAAACTAGAAAGAAAGTGTGGTTTATGCCGTTAGGTTGGACACAATCAAAAAAATTGTCTCACACATGCTACAAGTTCGACAGCATAAAAATTGTATACAAATTATCTGCACTTTGTAATATCTTAACGAAACTTTTTATTATTAATAACATTTCTTACAACCACCATATACACAAACAACAAATAAAACACATCACGATTAAAACAACAACATAAATAATATATAAATATAACATCAACAAATAAAATATCTAAAAAACTACAACCGTCAACACAATTTCATCTGATCCATGCATCATCGCGATAACGTTTAAGTCTGTTTTAACTTGCTCCGACCAATTGCGTGGTTGTCTATGTTATATTTGAAAAGAATTAAATCCATTATTGTGTTGATTATACATATTGCCTTTTCTCAGTATGATGTTGAGTATACATATGCCTTGGAATGACAATAATGGTTGAATCTTTCTCATACTTTCAATTTGGAAATTTGGAATTCTCATGCGGATATTATGTATAAATTTAATTACAAATTCGGAGTGGTAGAAAACAGAGAGATAGAAAGTTGGTTTGTGCTAAGAAACAAAGAGAGATACCAACTGTGGTTACCAGCTGACAAGAACAATGCTAAAACTACTACATGCATGTAAATAAAACTATGTTTAGATTAAAAAAAATTTGCACTCTCATTGTTGGTTATAATAATACGGTATTGATGTGTTGGTAATTCTTAGTTGTAATAACTCTCATTGTGAACTATCAAAAGATATAGTTCTTGGTTGTAATAACTCTCAAAAGTTCTTATTAGGTGACTTCATTCACATATGTTGAGTTGCTAAGATTCTAACATAAAGTGAACTTAACTTCCACCACGATTGAACAATAGGTAGTAGAAGTAATGGAATGAACTATTGAAGCATATCTCATTGATTTCAAATAGAACCAAAATAACAACTTGAATTCATATTGAACTAATTCCTACATGCACCATTCTCTCTACCAAAAATCACCAATGATAATGAATTAATTACTGTGGTTATTAGAGAGTTCCAACTTATCAAAGCATGCACTTCTGTTATATTGCATGCACTTCAGAAGTTGTAACTTGGTTCCTGTTTTGTAACTTTAGGTTGGAAGGTGAAATTCAACAAGGCACAAAAAAATAAAAAGTACATGGCATCTCAGATTTAGGTGTTGAAGATTTGTTTGCCAAAATGTTGTTGCTTCTATATTTGCTTAGTCCCAAATTGAAACAGTGTAAGCAAACTAAAATGTTTATAAATTGCTTTTACATAATATTGATGAAAATTTTTCTTGCCAACCCCAAGTTTAATTTGACACCCCAAATTTTTGTATTTCCCCTTTACTCCTGATTCATTACAAAAGTATTTTCAGACAAAATTTCTGATATCACCATAAATTTTCAATAACATCCAAATTTTCGAAAGTGTATTTAAGAATTCTGGTATACCGAAAATTAGGTAATTTCTAGTATTATCCAAATTTCCGAAAGCGTATGTTTATAAATTTTAGTATGTCAGAAATGGCATAATATCTGGTATTATTCAAATTTTCGAAAGTTTATTAAAAAATACGATATACTGGAAATTACGTAATATCCGGTATACCGGAAATTTCCTTTATAACTGAAATTTTCAGTATGTGTAAATATTATGTTTTTTTCAACGGTTGAGATTTTACCGACACTTTTGGAGGATCCTGATTGCACCGACACTTATGTGTGGTCTAGAACGCATCACCATTTGTATAAATAGGGGTTTTAGGGTATTGAATGACACATCTCAACAAAATGTCTCTTCCTCAATTTTTGATTAAGGCATACGTGTATTACAACCGTCGCAAACCTCTTATTGAATTCAAGCTCCTAGATGAACTTGAGTCCTTTGCCATTAAAGGAAACGTTGAACAGTTTGTTGTCTGGTTTCGAGAACAGAAGGGTGACAAAGATTAAGTTTCAGGAGGATTACATTGGTTCAGATGGTTGGGTAAAATACAACCTAATCGAGCTGAAGAATGATGAAGATGTGAAGGCCATGTGGAAATCATTTCGTCGTAGGATAACCAAAGGTCCGACCGAGTTGGACGCAGAGATCCAGAGATTTGTTGACGGCATCATGAAGTGTCTGAAGCATCCAGATGAATCATGTAGTTCCTAGGTTTTCATGTATCGGAGTACTATTTATGTTTGTTGTTTGTCATTTAATGTTTGTTAACTTATTCGAGTTTTTTCTTTGTGTTATTTTGTTTTCTTTATGTTGAAAAAAAGGTACTAGCCAAAATATATCATGGGTCTGTAGGCTAAACACGTTGTAGTTTCTGGTCACAGATGTGAGGACAGTGCTTGTATATCCAACACTGCATAAATAAAAATCATGAAATTATTATACTAATACCTAATAATTATAAAAATTATATAATGAATTATAGTATACCTGTAACAAGCTCAGATAACCACTGTTATAGGTATACCTCTCTGCCTCCACAAGCGCCTTATAAGTACTCCTTAACCAAGACATGCAGAGGTGAAATCCCCGAGTCTCACAAAACTCACGTAGGACCTCCACTTCATCCACCTCTAAAGCATCCACAACCATGCGCACCGCCGTCTGATAACATTGCATTTTCTTTCCTTTTTAGATACTTAACTATTTCAGAGCCTTCCTGCGCAAAACGGAGCAAATCGACTAAGAAATCAAGTTTCCAAGCCATTTGTACACATGGCGGTTAGCATGGCGGCCCCTATAGAGGATGTCGTGATGTGTCAAGGACCAACCCCCTCAACTGTCATCTACCCATGATCTTCCCACATTTGTTCATGTGGCGGGTGCCATGGGTTGGTGGCGGGCGCCATCTTTGCTTTGGTCTTCCCGCCCAAAAGGGAGTTGATGGGTGTTTCCGTGATTGCTTCGGTTTCTATTTTTCTATAAATAGGAGTTTTCAGTTTAGTTTATTTTCATTCAAGCTTAGTTACAAACTTAAGCCATATACTGCTAGTCTTGTAAAGCGATAAACTCCTCACATCGAAGGGTTATTGCACCAGTGATCGAGTCTGTAATGAAGTTTGGAGCATTTTGATAGAAGTTAATCCTACCGCCATTTACATTTCAGCATTTACTTCTGGTTATTTCAGAATTAAAGTCTTTGTTTTGGAACGGGTTTCTGTTTATAAATTTCGCATTTACTTTAATTGCATTCGCTTTTACTTTTGCTTTGCTTTATCGCACTTGTCTTACTTTATCTATTTCCTTGTCTTTATCTGCTTGTCTACTTTTCCCAACGCTTTATTTCTTTTGAAGGTTTTCAACATGTCCAAATTTATCATGCTTAATTTATCTTCCATGTCTGGATAATTTCTAAAGGCAAGAATGTAAGGATCGATGTTAGGATAACATTCTGCATTGTATCTGTATAAACACTTCAAGGGTTGTTTTAATTTTAATATAAGTTTTATGAACTTAAATTTTGGTTGGGTAAGATCGAAAGTCATCCAACCCTGAAGATAAACTTGGTTACTTTCAATCGATCAAAGAAGAGCGAAAGCGCTTTGTTCTGTTGATTGAGGATATTTACTCTTTAGAAAATTGATTTTAAAACTATTTTTGGACGCGCTTATGGGTTTAAAATATGGTTCTCAAGCGAAAGCCACGAACCTCTTTAGTTAAATTTTCTGAGTTAAAAACAATTTTCAACTAAGTCAAGAAGTCACATTTCTTACAAATAGGTTTACTACTTTAACGCAATATGTGCCTTTTTATAAAGTGACAATAAAATGGATTGATTAAATATTAAAATTGGTTTTGATTACACGAAAGCGATAGTTCCCGTTAAATTGACTATTTTCGAAGTAGAAAATATTTCCCTGTAAGTATGTTATCCAGAAGCTGTTAGGAATGGTCTTATCATTGTGAATTACATTCGAGTCTGTCCTTTTATTTGTATTTCTTTATAATCATTTATTTTCTCTAAACACTCCTAATCATACCTGGATTTGATCTGCCTTAGATAAACATCGTGACAATAGACTTTGATAGATTGACACTTGGTCTTTGTGGATTCAACATCCTTTTATATTACTCTGACGTGATTCGTACACTTGCGAAACAACACATCAAATTTTTGGTGCCGATGTCGGGGACCAACTTCGTCAAATTTTGCACCTTGTTGTTACACTTTATAGACTAAGGCACTTTTGTCTCTATTACAATGTATCACCGAAATTTTATCTACAATTATCACTCCCAGTATTTTGAGGAACCACAAGATGCTCATAAATCCAACCTCGAAATTATAATGGAGAATTTCCTTGAGGCGCAAACTCTCTCTAGGCTAGAACCTATGATGAAGCGCTTTGTAGCGACACAAACTGTCCAAAATGAAGAATTTAGAAAACAAAATCTCCATATTAATAAACCCCTTAGGCAACTGAACACTATGGTCGAGTCCCTAGCGACTCACAACATGACCTTGGAGACTCAAATCTCACTGCTTGAACAAAAACCTCTAGGACCATACCCTGAGGAGCATGTGGATGTTGTAACAACCAGTAGTGAGATTGAAAACCCTAAGGAGAGTGATAATAAGGTTGAGGAAATTTCTGATGAGAAAAGAGTAGAGATTAAGAAAAATCCACCGACACCACCCGAAAGGGAGGTTTTAAAAAAGTTGAGAAGGAAACTCCTTATGTTGTTCCTCCTCCCTACAACCCACCTACTTATTTCCCTAAAATATTTGTGAAATCTAGGGTAGACTCCCAATCCAAAAGTTATGTGGAAGTATTGGAAAATGTCCAAGTTAATGCACCTTTATCAGACGGCCTGTACAAAAAGAGAAAATTAGATGACCATGAAATTAGGGAGGTCATTAGTGTCAATAGGGGAATGTTAACCTTTGAGATGGTGGATGAAAGAACTAAATCCAAATCTGAGAAGTTGATACGCATGATAGATCCAGAACCACCACCACAAGTTAAGAAGTTTGAGCCATCCTACAGAAGGATGAAAAGAAAAGGTGAGGGATATGAAACATGGTATGATAAGTGGCCATGGAAACCGAAGATTGAGTCGTCAAGCTAACGACGTTAAAGAAGCGATGCATGGGAGGCAACCCATGATTTTTATTTCCTTTTTCTTTTTCTTTATTTTTAACTATATTTTACTTTATTCTGACTTAAGTTTGCATTATATTTATAATTTCAGGTTATAGCATTGTCATCTAACCTAGTTTTTAGGATGCAGTGCTTTGACGATATGCACATTATTTTCCGAGATGATGCTCAGAGGAGACACTATGAGATCTTATTTACACGCTTGATGCTTCCCACAAAATACCCTGAGTCCGGCTGCATGGAGGCTCTCGGTATTGAGCCCAATGTGAGGTATCTTTGCAACCAGCTTCAGTGGGAAGAATTTGTTGATGCAATGAACGTGGCGTACAAGAACCTTACCTTGGAATTTCTTAGCTCCTTTGAATACGAGCCTTATGTCACCAACGGGACTCATTGTGGATACATTAGCTTAATACTATTTGGACAGGACTACGCCTTCAACCATAAGGAGTTCGGTAACCTGCTAGGTTTCAAAATTACCCCTGATGTTATAACTGAGCTCCTTTTGGGTTACTTTATGAGTAGGGACATCGTCAAATTATGGAGTGATATCACAGGAGGAAGATATCATGATCCTTCCACACAACTGTCCCACAAAATTAACAATCTAGCATTCATATACTTTCAGATGATCCTTGTCGACACTTTCTTTGGGAATAAAGACGCTAATTTCCATGTTAGTGCTGAAGAAATACTATTCCTATTTTGTACCATCTATTTTCCCCCAGTAGCTTGTGGGAACTTCATGTTATGGAACCTTCATCTCACTGCCTTCTCTTCTGAAGGAAATATTCATGTAGGTGGGATAAAGACTCAGATAGCATCAACTTTGGGCCTTGATAGTAAGTTGCATCACCTAACCTCTTACTGTGGGTATGCTTTGATGGACATTGACTTCTGCTTAGACCGTGGTGTTATGAGGAGATCCTCCTTCAACCCACACCAGTTTAGGCTCCATATTGGTGGTGAAACCATTCATTACTTTACCCTGCCTGACCCACAGATGACCTGTGTCTATAACCCATCAAATTGGATATATGTTTTAGAGGGACAGGGAGAGACTATTAACAAGCCTAGAGAACCACCAGTGCCTGAGTACCATCCATTGCCTCTTTTTGAGAGGACTACTATTTTATCTAATAATTTTAGCTTGCAGAGATCAGATGTTCAGTCAGGACTCACTTAGACGCGCTGCGAGATCTCAGAGTTGCACAAACAGATGGCAGAGTTCCGTCAGGAGGTTGCTGTCCTTACTTTGCAGATGGAGGCGTCTAATGCCACTCATGCGAAAGAGACTGACTGCCTTTATGAGGAGATCGGAGATCTACGCCGTCAGCTAGCCGAGATTTGAGGGCTAGTCTGCAGTGAGGATGCTCCAGCATCTTGATGACCTCACTTGGTTGGACAGACAACAGTTGCATCTTTCCCGCTTTGTTTTTCTATTTTACAGACATATTTTATATATTTCCACAATATATTTGCTTTCACATATTTCTGTTTCATCATTACTTTATATATATATATATATATATATATATATATATATATATATATATATATATATATATATATATATATATATATATATATATATATATATATATGTAACTTTATTTATTTCCCAATTGTTTTATTTTTTATCTTAATTATTTTATTTATTTTATTTTTCCTAACAAATGTTATGCCTAGCCATGTTCCAAATGCAAGAAAAATGTTATGAATACCATCAAATTGTCCAATGTGTAGCTATCTCGAGTGTAGTAATTCCTTGCACCCGCCGTACTGATGTGCATTGTGAAAGAAACTGGACATATGATTTGGAAGCACACGCTTTTCTTGGTTCGTTGCCACCCAAAATTCCTTTGGTGATGGCCACGAGACCAATGAGGAATTTGACCAGTAGTAACAACCTCTAACTCATCATGTTCCCACACCTCATGCATCACCGGCACACACTACACCATCTTCCTCTAACCCACCTGCAGGTTTCACTCTTGGATTTATCTTCACTGAAGATATGTGGCAAGAGCACTTGGCCAGAGAAGAAAGACGTGATGGAATCCTCACTTTCATTAACTAGCAGATGGTCAACAATAGAGATTTCGTGAAAGCCTCGCAGCAGCGAACTGATTATTTCTTCTGCCGTATCATTGAGTCCTAGTCCGCTTTCTCTTCCGAGCAGCTCCGTCAACGAGCGGATTTCTAGAGGCACTTCAGCCTAGTGGAAGCCACACAAGGATCCATTCTAGGTAACATGCGACAACTGCAGCAGGATAACGCCACTTTATCTTCCAGAGTCGAGCAGCTTGACCTTTCTAGAGACCACCATTGTCGTAGCAGGAGTCGTCATCCTCGGCAGGCAGGCCAGGATGGCGAAGATTCCTGTGGCTAGTAGCAGTGATGCCAGGTTACTCTTTATCTATACTTTTATCGAAACATTGAGGACAATGTTCGGTTTAAGTGTGGGAGGAGATTTACTTGTTTTTATGTTTTTCCTTTTTCTAGTTTAGTTTATTTTTCAGTTTGTTAGCTAGTTTTCATGTGTCTGACGAGTCATTTGTGCAAGTGTACCCTTTTTCCTATTTCTTGAGCCTTACCAAATTACTTTTATCAAAGATAACATATTTTTTAGAAAGATTTTGGCTATAAGAATGGTTTAAGATAGGATGTAGTGGACTGAGGAAAAATCTTTTTTAAAAATCGATATCGTTCTGACACCTTAAGCTCCATTATTTATAAGAACCCAACCCTGATACCCCTAAATCTATGACCTTAATCATTATCTTGAAAATAAAGTTCTTTAGTAGTTTATCCTAGCAGTCGGCTCCGCCCTAAGCATACTCCACATAGAGGACCGATGAAAATAAGTGAATGATCCTGTGTAAAAAGATAAGATGCGACCCGAGGATAGGTGACTCTCACCAAGTCATTTAACCTAAAAATGTTGTAAAAATTTGCAAAAAGAAAAATAAAAAAGCTCGCTGCTAGTTGGCTCAGTGGTATCTGGTGCTGAACTTGGAAGGGCGGATTATGATCTGATCCCCCATAATTGTAATCAGCTCAAAAGAGGTACACCAACTTTTGTACCAGTACCCCATTACTTAAGATCAGAATCACTGAGCGGCCACTCTACTATGAGAAATATACGGATAACAGGCTTAATGTGATTGCACCCAAACCAAAAAGAACCATAAAAAGATGAAGAGGTTGGTCGAGAATTCGGTAACGTATCATGGGTTGGTTTACATAGAAGTGGAGTTTTCGCCCGCATCTAGCGAAAAGTGTCATCACGATACCTTTAGTTAAGAAAGCGAGTTCCCATCAATACATCCTAGCTCGAACTTAGAAGCCTTTTTTTCCTAAATCTCTCTTCATGTTGTTATTCTTTGAATGAGCTTTATTAGAGTTTTGCTTGAGGACAAGCAACGGTTCAAGTATGGAAGGATTTGATAACACTGAAACACATTTTATTTTCGACTCAGATTTCAGATGATTAACTACAGTTTTTATTATCTTTTTCCCTTTTATGCCTTCTTGTTCTTTCCTTTTTAGATACCTAGCTATTTTGGAGCCTTCCTACGCAAAACGGAGCAAATCGGCCAAGAAATCAAGTTTCTAAGCCATTTGTACACATGGCGATCAGCATGGCGGCCACCACAAAGGACGCTTTTACGTGTCAAGGACTCAACCCCCTTCAACTGCCATCTGCCCATGATCTTTCCACATTTTTTCATGTGGCAGGCGCCATGGCTTGGTGGCGGGCGCCACCTTTGCTTTGATTTTCCCGCCCAAAAGGGAGTTGAGGGGCGTTTTCGTAATTTCTTCGGTTTCTGTTTTTCTATAAATAAGAGTTTTCAGTTTAGTTTATGTTCATCCAAGCTTAGTTACAAATATAAGACATACACTGTCAGTCTTGTAAAGGGATAAACTCCTCACATCGAAGGGTTATTGCACCAGTGATCGAGTCTGTAATTAAGTTTGGAGCACTTTGGTAGAAGTTAATCATGCCGTCATTTACATTTTAGCATTTACTTCCAGTTATTTCAGAATTTAAAGTCTCCATTTTGGAGCAAGTTTCTATTTATAAATTCCACATTTACTTTATATACTTTAATTCCATTCGCTTTTACTTTTACTTTACTTTATCGCACTTGTCTTACTTTATTTATTTTCTTGTCTTTATCTGCTTGTCTACTTTTCGCAACGCTTTATTTCTTTTGAAAGTTTTTAACATGTCCAAATTTATCATGCTTAATTTATCTTCCATGTCTGGCTAATTTCTAAAGGCAAGAATGTAAGGACCGATGTTAGGATAACATTCTGCATTGTATCTGTATAAACACTTTAAGGGCTATTTTAATTTTAATACAAGTTTTATGAACTTAAATTTTGATTGGGTAAGATCGAAATCCGTCCAACCCTGTAGATCAACTTGGTTACTTTCAATCGATCAAAGTAGAGCTAAAGCGCTTTGTTCAGTTGATTGAGGATTTTTACACTTTAGAAAATTGATTTTAAAACTATTTTTGGACGAGTTTATGGGTTTAAAATCTAGTTCTCAAGCGAAAGTCACAAACCTCTTTAGTTAAATTTTCTGAGTTAAAAACACTTTTCAACTAAGTCAAGAAGTCATATTTCTTAAAAATAGGTTTACTACTTTAACGCAATACGCACCTTTTTATAAAGTGGCTATAAAAGGATTGATTAAAGATTAAACTCGGTTCTGATTACGCGAAAGAGACATTTCCTGTTAAATTGGATCTTTTTCAAAGTAGAAAATATTTCCCTATAAGTATGTTATCCAGAAGCAGTTAGGAATGGTCTTATGATTGTGAATTATATTCGAGCCTGTCATTTTATTTTTATTTTTTATAAACATTTATTTTCTCTACACATTCCCAATCAAACCTGGATTTGATATGCCTTGGATAAACATCGTGACAATAGACTTCGATAGATTGACACTTGGTCTTTGTGGATTAGACATCCTTTTATATTACTCTGACACGATTCATACACTTGGGAAACAACGCATCACCGTCGCCTAGTCCCTATAATTCGATGTGAAAACGTACCAATAATCGAAAGATGAAAGAGGGCATTCGCATCATCAAATGTCATTGCCATCTCCCTAAATGGAAGATGGAACGATGATGTCTTCGGGTGCCACTTCTCAATAAAAACAGATAGCATGGAGGCGTCCAACATGGTCAAGGAGCATCCAGCAAAGTCATTTAGCTTGATATCCTCAACTATCTTCCTCACCTGCTCAGGCATCGGAGTCTCGGGGAAGTTCTTCAACTTTGACCCACGAGAAGCGACCTTCAACACTAGACGCTCCTAAATAAAACAACACAATTACAAAAAATTAGTATACATCAAATGGTGTAATACAAATAAAAATTAAGCATAAAACTAAACCAATATTACATACCTCGCCCTGCCATATCCTATAAGCGACATGGTCAGTATAACCCATCAAAATGGACATGTTAGAAGGTCCTAAGGGGAAACCACCATCAGTACACACTGATGGCTCTATAGATGCAATAGTTGTGGTGTCTATATTAGCACGAGACACCACGTCCACTCCCTCCTGAACCGCCTCATGAATTGGCTCCTGTATCACCAACTCCTGAATCGGCTCCTCAACTATCTGCTCTTGTATCACCGACTCCTATATCACTTGTTTCTCAACAACCGGCTCCTAAACCACCGGCTGCTCTACAACTACCTGCTCCACTATAAGAACAGGAGCATGACCCGACACCACGAGAGGGTGATCCTCGACTGTCGTAGAAGCTCTAGCAGTCCGTCGACGAGATGCATGAAACTCCGTCACGGCCTGCTCAACCATCCGTTTCCAATGATACCGGTCAGACGATGGCGTTCGGCCCACATCTCTGAGGCCTGCGCCTCATCAGTAGCTCGAGCCACGACATCGGCCTGATCTGTAGTCCTCTAGCAATAGACCCATCTCTACCTTTTGTCCTCACTGTAAGCAAAATTAAAAATCATAAGAAACATAAAAAAATTTATAAAATAGAAAATACTGGAAATTTTGAAATTTCTGGTACGGAAAATGTACCGAAATTTTCAAAACTTTGCTATCAGTATCAAATGATTATACCGGTGCGAAAATACCAGAAATTTCATAATTTACGGTAAGCGATACCGAAAATTATGAAATATCCGATACAAAATACCGAAAATTTCCCCAAATATATCGTAAATCTTACTTGATTTCGCGAAATTTCCGGTATCGCCTCTAAACTTTCGGTATCGTCTGGAAATTTTGAAAATCTGGTATATCGTAAATTGTGAGAATAAAATTTGATTGAACAAAATTTGTTTTTTATAGCATTGGGGGGTGCCAGGTTAAACTACGATAGTGGCAAGAAAAAACTTCAATATTAATCAAATGGTTAAGTAACGGGCTCTCTTGAAATAAAATTGGGCTTATGCCCTATTATGTTATTTTGATAAATTAAGAAATTAATAAATAAAAAGTGAAAAAAGTAATATAAAAAATAATTTAAAATAATTTTTTTAAAATATAATATAATTAAATTCCATGTAATAGTGTGCATCGGAGTTTTACAAAACATAGCTAAAAATAAAATTTTCTAATATTACATGGACTGTTGTATATTTAATTTTTTTTGTTTTATATTTTTTTTATTTTATAATTTTTTTTCAAAAATCTATATTTATACCTGATTTAAAGAGAAAAAAACTATATCAACCCAATTAAATTTAACTATAAATTTTAACTGGGATATAAAAATTATAAAATAATTAATGTCGATACATAGAAACACATTGTATGATAATAAATAATGTGAACTTCCATACATCTAAAGTTACATAATGTGAAGTTAACTGAGATAGTGTTTTAAACATGATCAACAAAATAAGCGGGGTAATGCGGAAATAAGAAAGAAATCAAGAAATTTCTTCAAACTCCAATCATTGTGCAGTCTTCTTACCCTATTCACTCGCCTATTTGAAAATAAAACATGTGAGAGTTCCTTACTACAATCATTATTATTAGTAAGCTATATAGGCTGAAAGCAATTGAGACGTTAATTGAAACTCACCAATTGAGACGTTGAAAGCAAATTATATCTAGTTTTAACTCCAAAGCCCCCTCCTTCTTCTACTCAATTCAAACAAAGTTTATACTCGGATCCTTACTACTCCTACTCCTAGGCATTAAAACAACACCATTAATTAACAAATTGCACAACATACTACCATTTTGAACATGAATGAAAGTTTGAACAACCACTTAGAACTTATTTCATTAAAAAATCCTTAGAGATGGAAGACACTTAAAAATCTCACCTTTGCTTCCTCTAGTACTAGAAGTTTTTGAAGGATGAGGATAGTACCACATGCAACAATTTGAATTTTCTATATTTAGGAAATTTGGGGATTATGGTTTTGATATAAATGGGAAAAAGAGAAGAGTATAACAAAAAAACTAAGATGTTTATGATAATGGGTCAAGTTTTTCGATGAATTATCTTGCTTGAATAATGATTTTTGGTTAGGATTTGAAAGTTGAGAAATTTGGCTATGGGGCAGATAAAAGTTCGGTTGAGGAGGAATAAGAAGAATGAAAATTTGATTTTGATCCAAAAGAGAGTAATTGCCCAAATGTTATCGTGTTTTTTTGCACTTAATTACAAAAATGTCACTCAACTCCACTAACTCATAACGACACATATGCGACTCCTTATGTTTTTAGTAATCAAGATATATTAGCAAAAAAAAGAACTAAAAATTCTCAAAGTCCGATTACAATAAAAGACGAGAGTGTAAAAACTCGCCGAAAATTACACACCAAATTGAAATTACAATAAATAAAACAATGGATTTTTGTTAAACTCATAAAAATTACAATTGGGATGAGTAATTTTACCCATAAAAAATCACCTCCAAACCATGGCTTTGATGTTCCACACCACATCGAGAACATTCCAAGAGTCACCGGAAAATAATGTTGTTCCTTAACAACCATATGTTCCAAGAAACCGCCAACCAAAAACAACCCGCTTTGCACTTTTTCACTTTACAACCAATTCCAAAATTATATCAATCCATAAAGTTACCTCTAAAACTATCAACCGACAACATCAGACAACCATTCCACTCCTGTATTTCCGTCCAAACCAACTTTGCTACCGATCAACCAAAAAAAATGAAATAAAGTTTCCTCTTCATTCCCACAAAACACACAAAGAGGATGATTAATATTATTTACATCTCTAAATCTCAAAAGGTCTTTAGTTGGCAATCTCTCAATGAACATTTTCCACCCAAAAGCCTTAAGCTTTTGTGGAACTTCTAAACTCCAAATAATACTAAAAGCTTTGTCATGAGCATTATTTCGACCAAAAGGAATATAAGAATCCACATATAAAGAGTAGCAAGAACTAACAGAATAATTAAAGTCCTCCCCATACAACCATGCAACTTGATCCCTTCCCGATTCGAGACACCGAATCCCTTCCAAAACAGCCCCCCCGCCCCGTCTACATGAACTCCGAAATCACCCCAAAACCAATCAGAACCTTCGCGAAAACCAAGACCTCCCACCACTACCGTTTTAAGAGAAGAAATCGTATAAATATTCGGAAATGCTCCACACAAAGTCTTAGACAACAACCACTTGGTGTGCCAAAAAGGAGTGGTAAATCCATTTTTCACATCAAACTTATAATTGTTCACAAAAAAGTCTTTAAATTTCTTCCCCTCGCAATTAATAATATCCAACCCCCAAGAAGAGGTAGAAAGGGATTTTTTTAATTCAAATTTCTACCTAGAATGACTTGAGAACAAATATCGTCGTACCTTGCCCGAAGTAGATTGTACCATAAATAGTCCGCTCCACAAATAATCCGCCATCTCCATTTATTAAGCAAAGAAATGTTGAAGTCTTCTATTCTCTTGAGACAAATACCCCATTTTTCGTAAGGTAAACAAACATCACTCCACCGAATCCAATGAATGACCCTTCCATCTTGAACTCCGCCCCACAAAAATTTACTTTGAATGCCAGTAATCTCTTTTACAATCTTAACCAACATCTTGTAAAAAGAAAGTGAAAATAGAAAGGGAGCATAGAACCGATTTGAGAAGAGTTATTCTCTCTCCCAAGTTAAGTAGACGTGATTTCCACCTCGAGAGCCTCCTCTTCAACTTGCTAGTTAACGAATTCCATGTAATGAGTCTTCAAGGATTCACACCAATTGGAATACCGAGATAAGAAAAGTTGTTATCTTTCGACCTATAAGACAGAAAGACAAAGTCTCCTCCAAAAATAATTGTTACTGTTAATATCGATGAGTTTACTTTTGTGGTAGTTAATCCCCAAACCCGAAACCAATTCAAAGGCCCTCAAAACCGCCTTTATAGCCCACACATGTCTCCAATTACTCTCTCCAACCAAAAGCGTATAATCCGCAAATTGAAGAATATCAACCATATACCTCTCATTAACATGAACACCACTAAATTCTCCATTTTCCTTCAACTTCCTAACAAGGTCCGACAAACCCTCCGCCACCAACACAAAGAGAAAAGGGGAAATATGATCTCCTTGTCTCAAACCTTTTTCCACCAAAAAATCTCTAGTCGGACTCCCGTTCACAAGAACCAACATTTTGCTAAGATAAGCGCTTCCATCCACCTAATCCAAAGTGTTCCAAACCCCATCCTCCTTAAAATATATCTAAGAAAATCCCAACTAACTTTGTCATAAGCCTTCTCAAGATCCACCTTAAACAACAAACAACTTTTTCCCTCCTTCTTAGCATAATCCACAACCTCGTTAACAACCAACACTCCATCCAACAATTATCTCCCCAGAACAAACGCGGTTTGACAAGGAAAAATGAGAAAAGAAAGCACTCTTTTCAATCTAGACGACAAAAGTTTTGACAAAGCTTTAAACATGCAACCAACCAAGCATATAGGTCTATAATCGCCCAACCCCAAAGGATTAGAAGATTTGGAAATCAAAGAAAGAAAAGAGGAAGTCATCGTTTTAGATAAAAGAGCCCGGGAATAAAAGTCTTTAAAATACCTAAAAAAGTCATCTTTAAAGAAATGCCAACAATTATTGATAAATAAGAAAGAGTAATTGAAAGAACCGGCCAAAAATCAAAGAAAATGTAAATCAATGAAGTCTCCATCGAATGTTTTTTATCCCACCGAGAGGGAAAGGTAAACATCGAGTAAACCTGAAACGGAGAAATCACGGTCTTGCGATCGAGAGATCGGGTAAGGAAGTTTGTTACGTGAGGGGAATGTATTAGCACCCCACACGTCTGTAGTACTCTATTGTATCCGCTTTTACTTTCTATCTAATGGGTGTAAAAAATATAACTATATCTATATATGAGGTATAATGCATGCAAAAGGAGATAAAGAATAAAGAAATAAATAAAAAAAGGAATGAAAGAAAACATGGGGAAAAGTAGAAAATATTTACAAAGAATGGTCGATCAAGCCCCGCGACAGGATGCATATTATTCCCTCATGCAATGGGAAAGTCAAAGCGTCGTAGTTCGGCTCACATATTTTGGTTGATTTGTGTTTTTTGTTTAGAAGACGAGAAAACAAACAACGATGACGAAACACCTCCATGACGACGAAGCATCAACTACAGATGGGACGACGGAACGTCAATAGATATGGACGACGGAACGTCAGCAATAGAAGAGACGACGGAATGTCAGCAATATAAGGAATGACGAAATATCAGCAACAGTAGGGACGACGGAATGTTAGCAACAGAAGGGATGACAAAACGTCAGCAACAGCAGGGACGATGGAAAGTCAGCAACAGTAGGGACGACAGAATAACCTAAGACACTACACGATTTGGTTTGTATCTTTTACTTTGGAAAAGTTTCAATATTATTAGCATGTTTTAATGCACTTGACAAAATAAAGTTTTAATTTTAAGTATGCAAAAGGATAACGGTAAAATAGCTAGGGGAAACTAACTTATTTTTAATCCTAATTATTATCATACAAAGTTGTTCCTAGGTTATGGATATAAACAGGGGGAACTACTTAGATTATTTATCTAATGTTGACATGCATGGATACCTACCCTAATGTTTAAGCTCGGTAACTAACCTAATCCAGTGATCCTAAGGGAAAACTATAATATCTTCCATATTGGTTAAAGAACCAAATGAAAAGATGGGAAAGAAGCAATCAAGGTGCTATGGCAGAAGCACACAAACCAAACACAAACAAATAGAAATAAAGAGAAGAAGAAGAAAAATAAAGTGAAAGCAAGTGAGCAAACAATCATGTAAGGTGTCAAGTGAAATGAATATAGTAACAAGATCACATAAAAGAATTCACAATCAAATCATAAGGAAAATATCACAAGGATTCAAGTACGACACTTAGCACAACAACTTGTTCAAACTTTGACCTAGAAAGCGTTTACAAGTAAAAAAAGTCATGAAAAAGGCATAGATGAAAGGAAATGAACCATTCAAGGTCAAGATACATGCAACTTAAGTCACTAATACATCAATCAAAACATACAAACATGAACAAGAAAGATTCACAAACAAATCACTTAAGGAGAACAAAATCAATCCATGAAAGTGTGTGCAACGATGTGTGTGAATGCGTGTGCTTGAGAATACTTGTGCTAAGTGTCACATAAGTGTGAGATAAGAAGCAACATATAATAAAGTAAGACTAATTTTAAACACAATCAAATTATAAGAAACTCAAAAGAGCACATATGCAACACTTAGTACAAAAACTAGTCAAAAATTTGACCTAGAATGCATCTAAATGGTCGAATAAGGTGTGGTGGTGCATAGATGAAGAGAAGTGAGCTTTGGAAGATAACAAGGCATGAAAGTCAGTAGCTAGCATAGTAAGAATAAATTCACATCATATATACAATCATCATGAATATTCACAAGAAAATTATCATGAGAAAACATAGACATGCATCAAAAAGTGTGTGATGAAGTGTGTGCAAATGTACACTTGTGTGAACATGCTTCAAGGTGTCACATAAGAGTGAAGTAAGAAGCAAAACATATTGAAGTAAAACTCATACATAGCAAAAAAATCAAATGAAAAATATCACAACTACAAATAACACAAAAGCTAGAAAAGGAAGAAGTTAAAATCTAACCCTAAAGTCAACTTATGCAAACATACAAGTCAACAAGTAAAACAAGGTCAAGAGACAAGATGAAAAGGTGATAAGTGTAACGCCCTGTTTTAATTAATAATATATTATATTAATATTTTCGAATTACCGATCGATATTTATTTGGCGACGAGAATATTCATATTAATTAATATATCTATTAATTTATCGCGACGTGTGTTCGGTCCGAGTTTTATTCCGTTCGGTTCGGTAAAATATTATTCGGATCCGATATTTAATTCCCCGGAATTATTTTAATTGATTGAATTAATAATATTGGTAGATATGTTTGTGTGTTAATTTATATTAATAAATTAGGAGTGTGAGGATTAATTGGGAGGAATTGGGTTTACACCTTAGTTTACTAGTAAGGTTATCATAAAACCACTTTCCTCACTTTCTTTCCATCCAAACACTTTCCTTGTTTTTCTTTCCAACCTAACACACCAAAACCATACAAGAGCATGTAAGGAAACTAGTAGAAAGTAACTTATAAAACCACATTTTTCCTCTTTTCTTCCCATTTGAAAAACAAAAGCCAAAATAGAAACATAGAGGAAAGAAGAGGGTTTTGGCATGAGAAGAACAAGAGGAGAAGATGAGGGAGATCTTGAGCAAGAGAGGAAGCTTGAGGTTGAGCTTTGGAGAATCACCATGGATCAACCAAACTAGAGGTAAGGGGTTTGATTTCTTCCATTTCATTATAGTTAGGGTTTGATGATATATGTTGGATTTGGGGAAAAATTGATAGTAGAGTTTTATGATTTTGTTGGTTGATTGTTGAAATATTTAGAGGAGTAGAAAATTGGTGTTGAGGTTTTGAGTTGGGTGTTTGATGGTTTGATTTCCATTTCTTGTTGTTAGGGTTGGTGGAATTAGTTTGGATTGAGGAAAAGATTAATGGTTGGGTTATAGGGTTTGATTGATTGTTGAAATATTTAGAAGGATTGAATTTGGAATAGAGATTATGGGTGTGGTATTGATGGTATTGTAGTGTATGAAATTATAAAATGAAATGGGAAAAGAAAATAAGAAAAACTGTTAACTGGTATAAAATGGAAAGAAACAGAAAAACATAAATACACTGTCTGTTTGCTGGCACGATGAAGAAGACGGAATAGGGGGGGTGAAGGACGTGGGAGGCGCCCACCTCATGAAGAGGGGCGGCCGTCCCAACCGTCAAGGCCCTCGCCTCAACCTTAAGGCACCCCTAAGGCGTCCGCCTCATGGGGCTTGCATGTGGCCAGCGAAAATTTCCATTTTCCGTGTCTATTTCCATTTTTTTCTGTTTTCATTTTTTCTGTTCTTCTGCATAATTGGTTTGTTCTGCATAATTCTCAGTCTGGGTTCTATTTCCTTCAATTCCCCCAACTTCAAATACTCCTAGTTAACATTAATAAAATATAACTAGGATACGAGTTAGCCGATTAAAGTTAGAACCCGATGATGTTCCGATTTTTCGATTTTGGTAAATTCGACGACGGAGTAAGTTGCTCCGAATTCAACGAAAATTGACATGCTAGCTAAGTTTGACGTGTAGAACGTAGTGGTGAAGTTAGTTTTTAGAAATTATGAGTTTTTACGAAGCGACCCGAAATAGGCCAATTTACGGTAAATTGAACCGGATTGTGTTTTAGTGGATTTAAGGTACGTATGGACAATCCGATTTCGACGTTGACGATTATGAATAATGCCGGTTATAAGGAATTACTTTCGCGACAATTATTGACGTTTTGACTATTTTTCCGCTTTTGAATTTAGCGAATTAATTGATAACGATGCGGTGTTAATAAACGTAAATTTTGCGACGGTGTATTTATTAAAGAATACTTGTTGATGTGCAATGTGATGATTAAATTGAGGTTGTTAATAAATGCTTCCGATTTGTGAATGCAAGATTTTTTATGAATGTATTAGTGATGTTTGCATAATGCAACTATGATGCGATGTTATATTTATCTTGTTTTGGATAAATTATGGCGATGTGGGCTTCATGCCAATTTGAATGAACGAAGATGTTGTTTTTGTGTTGTGTTGTTTTATTGTCGGGTCACATACATTTCATAAGCGAAGAGGGCTTTTATGCCAAGCGATGATGGCTTTTATGCCAAGCGATGATGGCTTTTATGCCGAGCGAAGATCGGCTTTATGCCAAGTGTCCCTAATTACGGACAAAGCGATGGGTACCACATGCATAACATAGTCGTGTCTCATGGAGTCGGTTACGTTTATGTTTGAGTTGTTTGGCGTTGGGTTTTGTCAATTGATGAATGATATTAAATTGCGATGATATATGATGCGATGATGTTTGTGATGATATTGTGATGATGGGCTTTATGCCAAAAGCGAAGATGGGCTTTATGCCAAAAGCGAAGATGGGCTTTAGTCAATTTGTGATGATTTGTTTATGTTGCTTATATTATTAGCACTATTTAATGTTGTTGGTTGATGTTGTTGTTTAAGACTGTCGTGTTAATTAGTGGCGTATAGCTTGTGATGATTTCGTAGTGATGAAAGTTTAGGTGTTGTTGCGATGAAGTATGCCGATGAGGTTATGACGATATAGTGTAGATTATACACATTAGAATGACGATCGAAGTAAGTGAGGTTTGGATATGTGTTGGAATGCACTTATTAACTTATATCCTTTATAATTCCAAACCTATATATATATATATATATATATATATATATATATATATATATTTATCATGCCTTTAATTATATATTTTGGAGTATCTCACCCTTTACTTGTTTCGCCGTTACCTATATATTGGTAACGCGTTATGAAGACGGAGTCTATAGTCATTGTCGAGTCGGTGTCGCTCTGATATGTAGCACTCGGGGGGAAATATTTATGTCGTCTTGTTGTTGTTGTTTTATTATTATTTCTTTTGTGAATAAGAACCATAATTCATAAAAGCATGATTTTGATGAGGAAGTTTAATAAAGGGGATGTTTTGATTTCTATGAATCAATTTATGTTTTCCTGTGATGCTATGTATCCGAAATTTATACTTTAAAGTAAACTATTTTAAAGTGAGTTGTTTTTGATGGTGTAACGCCTCAGCATTTAATTTATGAAATTTTAAAATTACTCTGATTCTTGCATATAAAACTTTGGGTAGAATTGGGGTGTTACAATAAGACTGTTAGAACGTGGTTTGGTTCTACACCTATGTTAGAAGTTTCGATGATAACGAGTACAGTTGATGACAATTATGTTCTGACCCTGATATTCTCTAGTTTCAATTAAGCTAAATATATTGTGTAATACATCACAGTAGTGATATAGCTTATTAGAAGCATCTTTTGTACACAATTGTAATTGTTCAATCAGTTGTAATTCCTTGAGAACCAGGTTGTGGTTTATCTCAAGAAGACAAAGGTAGTTATCTTTGTGAATTGTAATCTATTGTTGAATAGTGGATTAAGACCTCGTTGAGAGAGTAAAAACACCTTGACGGGTGGACTGGAGTAGTTTAAGTTCAAACGAACCAGGATAAAAATAGTTGTGTCAAACTGTTTTAATTTAAAAGAAACTCAATTCAAACCCCCTTTCTTGTGTTTCTCAACCTTCAATTGGCATCAGAGCGCCTGGTTCTGGGTGCTAACACTTAACCGTGTTAGATAAAAGATCCAGATTGAAAAACACAATGACAGAATCAGTTCAGAACAACAATGACCATTATGACGAAAAAGACAAAATCAGCGGCAGGTCCCCAATGTTTGACGAAGAAAATTTCGACTACTGGAAAGTCAGAATCAGAAGTTTCTTTCTTGTCCATGACGCTGATCTCTGGGATATGGTAACTGATGGCTACATTCATCCAATTGATGCAAGTGGTTCCGGAGATTGAAAGAAAGAAAATGTCAGATCTACAAAAGAAAGAATTCAAAAATCATCACAAAGCCAGAACAATCCTCCTAAGTGTCATCTCATACACTGAGTATGAGAAGATCACAAACAAAGACTTAACTAAGAACATTTTTGACTCCTTAAGAATGACACATAAAGGCAATACACAAGTCAAAGAAACAAAATCTCTTGTTCTCATTCAGAATTACGAAGCATTCAAAATGGAAGAAGATGAAATTATGGAAACACTGTTCTCAAGGTTTCAAATTCTGGTAGCTGTTTTAAAAGTTGTAGACAAAGGATATTCTATTGCTGATCATGTAAAGAAAGTTATCAGAAGTCTTCCCAAGAGATGGAGACTTGTGGTGACAGCTCTGAAGCTCGCAAAAGATATGAACAAAATATCTATGGAAGAACTCATCAGCTCATTAAGAAGTCACGAGATAGAACTATAAGAAGATAAGCCCTAGAAGAAAGGTAAGTCTATTGCTCTTAAATCTAACAAAAAATATGACTCTAAAGCTTTTCAGGATGAAGAAGAAAAATCTAGAGGATCATTATCAGAAGAACATGAGTTATCTCTGCTCTCTAGAAGAGTACAAAAACTCTGGAAGAATAGACAGAGGAAGTTCAGAAATCCAAGAAGATCTAGCAATCATTCTGATTCATCCTCTAGATACAAAAGAACAAGAAGCAAAGAGATTGTATGCTACGAATTTAGGAACTTGGTCACTATAAAAGTGATTGTCCTAAACTTCAGAAGGAGAAGTCGAAGAATAGGTTTGACAAAGAAAAGAAGAAAAGTCTTATGGCAACATGGGATGATTCAGATTCTTCTGAAGCATCATCAAACTTAGAAGATGAAAGAGCCACATAGATTTAATGGCCAACATAACTGACAACTCAGATTCCTCTGAATCTGATTATGATACTGAAGAGGTATTTCCTAATTTTGCTGTTAATTTCTCTAAAGCTGAATTAGCAGAAAGTCTATCAGAAATTATTGAAAACTATCAGAAACTTCAAATCAAATACAAGAATCTTAAACGGAATCTTGCATCTGATTCTGAAGAAACTAAGAAACTAGAAACAGAAAACTATGAGCTTAAAGAAACCATTTCTAAACTAAAAATTGAAAATTCTGTGTTTAAAGAAAATTTACAAAAAGCTCAAGAAAAACTTGTTTCATAAGTTCTAAATGATTATGATAATATTATAAAGGAATATGGTATTGGTTTTCAAGAGTTCCTGTCTAAAAGCATAGGCAGAAGCAAAATGGCTTCAATGATCTATAAAGTCAGTAGAAACAGAAGAAAAGGTTTAGGATATATGCCTACTAAAGATGAGAAACCATATTCTGAAGTAGATGATATGGTCATTAAATACACACATCTGAAATCTTACTTCACTTATGGTCACCCACATGACATAAAATATACTAGTGAATCATATTATGCAAAATCTTATGTTAAACCTAAGTTCAAACATAACTTTAGAAATTCTAACCAAAAAGGACCCAAAAAGATATGGGTACCTAAGGACAAAATAGTATATGTTGCAGATGTCTTTGACAGCAAAGTTGAAACACCAGTCTTGGTACTTGGACTCTGGATGATCTTGACACATGATGGGAAGAAAGCATATGTTCCAAAGTCTATAACTTAAAGCTGGAGGTTACGTAGGTTTTGGAGGCAACCAAAAGGGTAAAATCATTGGCTTTGGAACTATCGGTAACACTTCTTTACCCTCTATTACTAATGTTCTGTTGGTAGATAGATTGACACATAACTTGTTATCCGTAAGTCAATTAAGTGATAATGGTTATGATATAATCTTTAATCAAAATTCTTGTAAAGCTGTTAGTCAGAAAGATGGAACAATCCTCTTTAATGGTAAAAGGAAAAACAACATTTATAAGATCAAACTTTCTGAACTCAAGAGTCAGAATGTAAAATGCCTTATGTCTTTGGATAATGAGCAATGGGCTTGGCACAGAAGATTGAGGAATGTTAGCATTAGAAGAATATCTCAAATTAACAAACTTAATCTAGTCATAGGACTTCCTAATTTGAAGTTCAGCTCAGATGCTCTGTGTGAAGCATGTCAAAAAGGAAAATTTTCAAAACCTCTTTTTAAATCAAAAAATGGTTTTTCTACCTCTAGGCCATTATAACTTCTACATATTGATCTATTTGGACCAGTGAAAACTGCATCCATTAGTGGCAAGAGGTATGGATTGGTGATCATAGATGACTATAGCAGATGGGCATGGGTAAAGTTCTTAAGACACAAGGATGAGTCACATTCTATGTTTGCTAACTTCTGTAATGTGGTCCAGAATGAAAAAGAGTTTAGAATTATTAAAGTCAGAAGTGATCATGGTGGAGAATTTGAAAATAAAGATTTTGAAAAACTTTTTAATGAAAATGGTATTTCTCATGATTTTTCTTGTCCTAGAACTCCACAACAAAATGGAGTTATAGAACGTAAAAATAGAACTTTACAAGAAATAGCTCGAACCATGATCAATGAGACTAACATTGCTAAACATTTATGGGCAGAAGTAGTGAACACATCGTGTTATATCCATAATAGAATCTCTATAAGACCTATTATAGAGAAGACTCCGTATGAATTATGGAAGAACAGAAAGCCCAACATTTCTTATTTTCAACCATTTGGATATCCTTGTTTCATTCTAAAGACAAAAGATTATCTGAATAAATTTTATTCGAAGGCACAAAAGTGTTTAATGTTAGGATATTCTGAATGCTCAAAAGGCTACAGTGTATATAACACTAAAACAAGAATTGTGGAAGAATCTATTAATGTCAGATTTGATGATAAGCTTGACCCTCAAAAGTCAAAGCAAAAAGATTCTCTTGCAGATATAGAAGTTCATATTTCAGGATCAAAAGATAGTCCTGGAAAAGACACAAGTTCTAAAGAATCTATCAAAGAAACATCAAAAGAACCCATTCAGAAGAAACCATCCAGAAGCACCGTATCTCATCCTGAAGAGATGATTCTGGGAAAGAAAGATGATCCAATCAGAACCAGATCAACATTCAGAAATTTTGAAGAATCTCTCATGGGTGTGGTGTCCTTGATTAAGCCAACTTCCATAGATGAGGCTCTTCAAGATAATGACTAGATCATGGCAATGCAAGAAGAGCTAAATTAATTAACCATAAATGATGTATGGGATCTTGTGCCTAAACCAAAAGGATTCAACATTATTGGAACTAAATGGGTCTTCAGAAACAAGCTCAGTGAACAAGGAGAAGTTGTTAGAAACAAAAATCGACTGGTAGCACAAGGTTATAGTCAGCAAGAAGGAATTGACTATACAAAAACCTTTGCTCCAGTCGTCAGGTTAGAATCTATCAGAATTTTGATTTCATATGCTGCTAAGCACAATATTACACTTTATCAGATGAATGTAAAAAGTGCATTTCTAAATGGTTACATTGATGAAGAAGTATATGTGCATCAACCCCCTAGTTTTGAAAACTCAAAACATCCAGATTTTGTTTATAAGCTTAAAAAATATTTATACGGTCTAAAACAAGCTCCCAAAGCTTGGTATGAAAGACTAAGTAATTTTCTATTAGAAAAAGATTTTACCAGAGGGAAAGTGGACACAGTTCTATTCTGTAAGACATTTAAAAATGATATTCTAATATGTCAAATTTATGTTGATGACATGATTTTTGGTTCTACTAAAGCCTCCATTGGGAGAGAGTTTGCTAAGTCTATGATGGTAGAATTTGAAATGAGTCTCATGGGCGAACTAAAATTCTTTCTGGGAATTCAAATAAATCAGACTTCAGAAGAAACTTACGTACATCAGAGTAAGTACATTAAAGAAATTATGAAGAAATTTGACATGTCAGATAGCAAACCTGCCAAAACTCCTATGCATCCCAAAGGTATTTTGGAAAAGGAAGAGGTAAGTAAGAAAGTAGAACAAAAGCTCTATAGAGGTATGATTGGCTCTCTCATATATTTAACTACTTCAAGACTTGATATTCTATATAGTGTTTGTCTCTGTGCTAGATTCCAATCAGATCCTAGAGAAACTCACTTAACAGCAGTTAAGGAAATTCTCAAGTATCTGATAGGTACTACTAATCTTGGCCTGTGTTACAGAAAATCCAGAGAATATAAACTTGTAGGATATTGTGACGCTGACTTCACTGGAGACAGAATAGAAAGAAAAGCACTTCTAAAAGTTGTCAGTTTCTAGGAGAAAATATGATATCTTGGTCCAACAAAAGACAGTCCACCATTGCTCTGTCTACTGCAAAAGCAGAATATATAGTTGCAGCTGGATGCAGTACTCAGATGCTTTAGATGAAAAGTCAGCTTGGGGACTTTCAAATATTCAAGAGTAACATTCCTATCCTCTGTGATAACACTTCTGCTATTTGCTTATCAAATAAATCCTATTTTACATTCTAGATCTAAACACATAGAAATTAAACATCATTTCATTAGGGACTATATTCAGAAGGGAATTCTTACTTTAAAATTTATTGATACAGATTATCAATGGGCTGATATATATACAAAACCCCTTGCTGGAGATAGGTTCAGTTTCATTCTGAAGAATCTCAGTATGGAATTATGCTTAAAATGAAAAGTTTAATTCTATATGTTTAACTGTTAGAATATTATTTATTTTTGTGAACTTCTGATCAATTGTCCTTCAGAAAGTGAGAAGGGTAACTGAATCAGAATCTATCAAGAAGATCTGAATGACGACTCAGCTCGAGATAGAAGCATGCAGTTCACCAGAACAACACCTGTCGATCTTAATCGCTAAGTTATTCTCAGAAAATGGACACGTGTTCAAATTCTAATAGAGTGAAACGCTTGAGTTGATTCATTGAGGCGCCAGTCACATCGGTAACTGTTCATTGTATCTTCATGCTATCTCCCTTGTCAGTAATCATTATGTTTTTAATCATTATTATTTTCTACATCAAACTCTCAAAATTGCATGATATCAAGAAATCATTTTTCTCTATATATACTTTTATTTCACCTTTTTCAAAATTCACCGTTTTTTAAATCATTTGTTATTTTCTCAAGACTTGCCCCTCCTTCTTAGAATTTAGTTTTCTTACTTTGTTTTCTGCAAAAAAAAATTCTTGATTTTCATTTAGCAAATTTCATTTTCTGCATCTTTCTTTCCATACTTCGTTTTGATCCCTTAATGCAATTATATTATGTTTTGCCTTATTATTTTTCTGTGTTATTTTCTTTTTGATTTATGACAAAAAGGGGAGAACATAAGATATTTTGAACATCATAGTTGTTGATAGACTAAGTCTCAAACATTCTGATATCATCTTTGATTTCATTAAATTCAGGGGGATACCTCTCTTTATCAAAATATTTTTGTTTTGTCATCATCAAAAAGAGCGAGATTGTTAGAACATGGTTTGGTTCTACACCTATCTTAGAAGTTTTGATGATAACAAGTACATTTGATGACAATTATGTTCTGACCCTAATAAATAAATATTTTGTATGAAACATTGTTGTCTCCTAATTTTTTAATGAAGTATGCAAATGATGTTCTGATTCTGAATGGAAAAGGAGAACAAGTTACAATTCTGAAGATATAAGAAGTTCTAATATTTTATAAATGAAATTATAAGAAAACATAGAAATGATACATGTAAAACTAGTCTTCAAGACTATCACGCTCGTTAGAAGAAGTTTTGCTATGATAAAAAGACAAACTTCTGAAAGCACCATGTTGCACTACAAACTTTGATTCCTATATGCTGATATCACGTTCGTTAGAAGAAGTTCTGCTACGATCAAAAGACAAAGTTCTAAAAGCACCATGATGCACTACAAACTTTGATTCCTATATGCTGGCTGCTTAGTTCTGATGCGTTTCAAAGACTCAAATGAGAATATTTGAAGTAACGACCAATTTCCAATAGGATCTCGTTTTTATGGAAAGCACGATTAATGACAAATATCATTCTTCCAATTGTGAAATCTATGTCTCCAACGAATTGAAATTCCCATGCCTATATAAAGACAAAATCATGAAGAATTTTAGAACAACTCTTACACGCTATTGCAGAGAAAATTTTCGATGAAAGAATTCATATTTCTCTAGTTTCAATTGAGCTCAAAATATATTGTGTAATACATCACAGTAGTGATATAGCTTATTAGAAGCATCTTTTGTACGCAGTTGTAATTGTTCAATTAGTTGTAGTTCCTTGAGAACCAGGTTGTGGTTTATCTCAAGAAGACAAAGGCAGTTGTCTTTGTGAATTATAATCTATTGTTGAATAGTGGATTAAGACCTCATTGAGAGAGGAAAATCACCATGACATGTGGACTGGAGTAGTTTGAGTTCAAATGAACCATGATAAAAATAGTTGTCAAACTGTTTTAATTTAAAAGAAACCCAATTCAAACCCCCCATTTCTTGTGTTTCTCAACCTTCAAATACATACAGGGTCAGTAGCTTAAACAACCTAAGCAAGAAATTAAAACAAGCTACCTTCAAAGGTCATATACAAAACATTCAACAAGTTAGAATAAAACTAGTATATGCAAGCACAAACAAGCCTCTAAAAGAAAAACAATCATAAACCAAGTACCTGTGAATAAGGGTTAAGACTAGGAGAGGTTAGCACATGAAAGATCAATAGCTTAAGAGCTAATCCAAACATAAACAAAGGCATCCAAACCAAAGAAGAAAGCTTGCACTCAAAGGCACACACAATTAGGGTTTGAAAGCAACAAAACTTGTTGAATTTAAATCATATATCAAGGATCAAACAAAATGGTCATAATTGGATAATTAAGAAATGTGTGAATTGTGTAATAAGTTAACTCAAGATGAATTTCATGAGCAAAAAATGTAGAAGACAAAGCTTCAATACACAAAACAAATCACCTAATTGATAGTCAACATCATGATATATGGAAAACACTTGTCTAAAATCAATGATGGATAATATAAATCAAGTGTGGAAAGAAAATTTTATACTTATAGGTCCTAGGAAAGTGATGTATCCTATTATAAGTATCTATCATGAACTTACAATAACTCTACGCAATGTCACTAATCTAACATGTTAGAGTGTCATGACAATGTGCAAATTCAGTCCCTTATGCACAAAACAAAAATTATCAAATGACATCAAGAATTAAGGTTCTTAGATGTTATTAGTAAAGAACCAACATCAAGGTACCACAATGGGAACAAAAAGATAATGAGAAGCATCATTGAAATCTTAAAGAGAAAGAAATTCTAAGCTACAATGGTGACCAATTTAGCTTCCAAAAGAGACCAAGATGGAATGACAATGAATGGTAATCCATGAGTTCATAGAAGCATCAAATTATGAAAAATAAAACATACAAGATCCGAATCATAGTGAATTAGATATCAAGTTGCCTCACATAAGGTACTAAAGGTGGTACGTGAAAGTTACCTCCTAAACCATGATCATGAGCAAACTACTACATAATAGGGACAATATATGGGCAAATTGTGAGAGTTTGAATGGTTCAAGTATGAACTCAAGACTACAATAGGCCATGATAATGAAGAAAATAAAACACATATTCCTCATGGATTGCTCAAAGTGCATTCCTCATATTCATAAGTTTCACAAAACACCAATGCATGCATAAGAGAAAGCTTGGACAAATAAGTAGAAGCATGAGTCATAAAATTGAAACAAAAATAATATAAGCCTCTTAGAACATCAAAAAGTCAGCAACAAAAGTATGGGGCAAAGATTAACATATTTCATGTTGAAATAAAATCAAACAAGTTAGTCCAACCTAGGAAATCAACAATTAGGAACCCTAATTTGACTTAAAAGTGAAAAGTGTCAAAACAAGTCCTAAAATCTAAACAAAATTAGTTCTAGAATCCTAAAGGATCATGCAACCCTAATCTAATTGAAAGTTGACTTAAAAGTCAAAGGAGGTTAGCATACAAACCCTAACTTGAGGTCTAAGCAACCAAACATTATGAAAATGATTAATTCACATCAAAATTCAAACAAATATGATTCACATCAAATAAATTCAAATAAAAATTCACACATCAAGATATGAACCTCTAAAAGTCAGAGAAGTCAACTTTTGGAATTTTTTTAATAAAATAAAATGTTAAAAATTAAATCTAGAAAGATTAATATATCAAATAAACTATGAAAAATATTCACAAAAGAAAATTTTGCAAAAATATTGATTCAAGGTCAGAATCTAATTACATATCATGAAAAAGGATCAAAATAAAATTGGTGAATTTTTTATACTTGAAAAAGTATTTTTAAATTAATTAAAATTGCACAAATAAGCAACTACTTACATATTTCCTAAAATAAATCAAAAAATTAGAAAACTGTGAAATAAAAATCAGAGATCATAAATAGACCAAACCAATAGCCTAAAATAATTTTCGTGTAATTTTTGTACAATGAAAAATATTTTAATAATAATTAAAATGCATGGAATGCAATATAGTGGAAAAGATTTATTTAATTATGCAAAGAATGCAAAATTATGAAATAATTAGAAATGCAACCTATATACACAAAATGATTTAAAATATTTTTTATGCAATTTATGCATGGAGGAAAATATTTTAATAGTAATTAAAATGAATGAAATGCAATATAATGCCAAATTTTATTTAATTATGAAAAAATAGAAAATTATGAAATAAAAATCAATGACTCATCATAAACCAATCAAGGGATTCAAAATAATTTTTGTGGAATTTTTGTATCATGCGAAAGTATTTTTTTCAAGAATTTATAATAAAAATTAATTAAATCAAAATTAATCATCCAAAAATTTATTTGAGCAATCAAAATATTCACTAAAATTCCAGAAAAATTTCACAAAATATTAGAGATTGAAATGAACCTATAATTTTTTTTTTCTCATAATTTTTGGAAGATTTTTGAGCATAAAATAAAATTATGCAAGATGTTAAATAACATAAAATTTAAATAAAACAAAATTATCAAGCCAACCAATCAAACTTCGCCACTCCATCATCTTCAACCTCTAGACAAACCCTAAACTCGTGTTTACACGCAAATGAACACCCCAACTTCTGATCCTCGTATCTTGCTTGTTTCTTAAACAAATTACATGATTCAAGGCTCAAATTAAAGTCCACATGGCAAGGAACAAAACCAAATTCGTAAATTTTAAAAAGAATAAACACACATCAAGAAATCAGACCACGAAAATTATGAAAATCATTCAAACACAAATTTTCAGAACTTCATATTATGCAACATGCTTCACAAACAAGCAAAGATATATAAAAAATGAATAAATATAATTACTTGTAAATATAACCTAGCGTCGATTTAAGACGTCATTTACGCTAAATGTATTTAAATTTCATAAATTAATATATATATATATGTGTGTGTGTGTGTTTGTGTAGCGTCGGTTGAAACCGACGCTATAGTTAATACCATGATAAACTAAAACAAACAAATGATTTTGCCAATTAGCGTTGTTTTATGTGATCATATTTGTAATGCTAGCAGCGTCGGTGTCGACGCTAAATTTTGGAGGCAAAATTAAGATTTTCTTGTAGTGATTTGTGGCAAATCTAAAGTTTAGTGTAAACACACACTTTGGAATTTATTTTTTTCAACTTCCATCTTACCATTTTCTTTTTCTTTTTGTGCATGTTTTGCATCAAACCCCAACACAATATCTAACAGAAGATGGCTCAACTCAACAATATTGGCACTTTCTTTATGTAAAAACTCATGATAAAACCTACATCTCGACTAACACCCTCTCAAAGCAACATCATCCCAACATCAACCTCCCAATGTCTAAAGAAAACAACTCCTCAAAAAGTTTACTTCCATCACACAAACGTTAAAAGATCTCAACTTTACGAATATTTAACTGAGACCAAATCCTGTACCCGACTTCTAAATGATGTCAAGAGCTTTAGCCACCTCCTCTAAATCTCATACAATGGTCTTATTGCTAAAATACCAGACATGAGAAATTTTTTACCATTGTTTCTGATATGATAAATATGCGGGTGTAACACAAGAGCAAAAAGAGATGGCCCTAACAGATCACCTTGATGCATTATAATGGTTGGCATAATATGCTCATCCCAAAGATATAACCTTGATGTCTGACCATACAAAAATTCAATCCACAAAAAACATAAATACACATCTCACTCTCATCTTTCACAATAAAGCTGATCGATCTTTCAGTTTAAAAGCATTTATAAAAGAACTATTATCTAGTATCTTCACACTAAAAAGAACTATTATAATATGTTTGTGATTCTTATTTGTCTCAAATATTAATTTCCTTTTCCTCTTTATAAAAAAAACAATAAGTATGTAATTGAATATTTATGATGATCTCCATTATTTTGGGAATTTATTTCTTCACCTAGTGGGTTTCTCCCACACCTCTGAAAAACCAAAAATACCCTTCGTAAGTTAACTTACGAATTCACCTTGTTGGGTGAATTCACAAGTTAACTTGCGAATTGACCTTTCTAGGTGAATTCGCAAGTTAACTTGCGAATTCACCTTTTTTTTTTAAATCGTGGATTATTTCGTAAGTTAACTTACGAATTCACCCTACAAGGTGAATTTGTAAGTTAACTTGCGAAACATTTGCTGAATGTGTAAAATCATGTTTAAAACTACTATGTTTTTCCACATTTACTCAGATTATGTTTCCGTTTTCAAAAATTCAATTAAAGAAAATATTAGAGATATCAATATACGTAAACCATGTAATAATATGTTATAAATAATAGAGAAAAAATGTCAGAAATATTATTACATAAATTATTCCGAACAAAATACGATCATACAAAATCAAATAAAAAACATAAAGGCTATTGGGTATGCCTAATCCTGACCCCCACGCCCTCCTCTGCCAGTGGTAACGCATTGAACGCTCTGCCTCAACGACCATCCTCTCCACCACGGCAGCCGCATCGGGTCCTCCCCCATCGATAATCCCGTCATCCAACTGTTGGCTGAAGATTTTGATGCAGATGATTTGAATAAGAATCACTTAGCTAGAAATGAAACAATGTCAGTATTCATTGGAACGAGGAAAATGTCATGATTTGGAATGAAGGAATCAGCTCTTTGAATAAGATATTGAAACTTGGGGCTTCGAGTAGCAATTGTGAAGGAGCTTCGAAATGGTGGAAGCATGGTGTTAGGCGCTGCTCAATCGAAAGGCGTCAGATATTTGAAATTCAAAATATGAGCGGATGAATGGACGTCAATATGCACGCTGAAAACGGTTCGAGACGTGGAGGCTAGAGAGGCATAGTATTGTCCGAAACGTGGCAAGCTCTCATAAGTCGACCGCTATGTAATAGTATAAATAGAAGTCTTAGTGTTAGGATTTCGTGTGTCATATCTATTGTACTAAATTCAAGAACATTCAAAATACCACATGGATAGGGAAACGAATGCACGAATGATGTACGATAATTGCACCACTTTTATCTTTCAACAACGTATCTTTATCTTTCCAATTTACCTTTATCTTGCATAAATGTCATTTAAATCATTTATATTCAAAGTCATTTAATTTTCCATGCATCTAAACGCTTTTCCTTTCGTTTGAAGCCTTTTACTTTTCGTAAACCTTTACATTCATGCTATTATTTTCCGTAAAACTTCTACATACTTGCTTTTACATTCCTGCCTTTTACACTTCATGTTTTACTTTGAAAATCTTTACATTCACAAGTCATTTGAACATTCCCGCACTTACATACTTTCGCAATTCAAGTCTTTATGCCCGATATGTTCAAATCATCTTTATATTGCTTTGCTTGATTACGTTATTAATTTATTGAATATCATAATCGAAATACACTGAGACATGTATAAAACATCTAAAAATAAGCCTTGAACGTTAACCAAGAGTTTAAGTTTATGCAAACGACCAATAACCCCATAGGATCAATCTAGTCGATCCCGCAAGTTACCAAAGGGATTAAACAACAATCATAACGCTTGTTTGATAGTTTGAGGACTAGCGGTTGTTTCACCGTAAATCATCGTGAACAAATTGGCACGCCCGGGACCGAGATTGGTTGTTGCTAATTAAAATTAACGCTTGAAAGACTTAATTTTGTTAAAAGGTTCTTTCGAGTAAACAAAGTTCATTAGTATATGAACCTTAGGAGTGGTAGAATAACTAACAAGAACCAAGCCGCACCGTAAGAAATCAAGTAATAGGATGTCGATCCAAATAACCCACAAGGGGAACAAATGCCCCACATGGAACAGCACTAATGCGTCTGCTTTCGACGTGGACGCCCAGTACGATCCCGAACACACAATCTATTGCATCTTCTACTAATAGTATGGCGCGAATGGAACAAGTGGCATGTCAACAAACAATTCGATCCTAGGTAGTACAGAACCACTGGTATCCTGGGGATTCATCCCACCGTGGGCACAAACCCATTTCGCTACCCCACCACCAACTAGACCATTTAGTTTCGACAAGATTAGACCCGTAAATTCCTGATGGAATGCCAACATCCTTTATGGCGTGTTTACAAACTTCGACGTCGAACGCGCCACCACACTTCGTCGTTCGGGCTAATCAATTTATGACAACAACCAAGGGTCAAGAGGTTATGGTACGCCCATCTTAACCACGTAAAATCAAATGGCTTTTAGACGCTTAATGGATGATAGTAACCATAACATGATAGGAGTATTAGCACAAACTATGCAAGAAATCTTTGCCCCAATAGTTCAAAACGCGACAAACAGAGAGAACGCAGACAATATGAATCGAATTGCGATTTCTTTGCTCGGCGAGGCGTAACCGTGCATTGGTTCGAGCAAACGCACCTATCATAGAACAGATCGATGACCCACCTTATAGGCCAGCAGAGAGGAGTTAACTTGGGGCAAGAGCACAAAGGGTAGATGTCCCATTGATTCGAGAAGAACCACAAAGGGATTGATAGAACCACCAGAAGGGTCAAAAGATTTGAGGTCCCTGATTCGAGAAGAACCACAAAGGGAATTATTGAACCAGGGCAAGGGTCGATGCACTAGAGGTCCCAGCTTTCGAGAAGAACAACCTAGAGGGGTTGTCCTTGTAGGTCAAAACCAAGATGTGATGCAAGGTTCATAGGGTTCGAAATGACAATATCTTGGCGGAAAATAACCTAACCACCATGATAGAAAGGATCATGGCCCAAAACGGTATTAATACAGAATTAGAAGGCCAAATTACGCTCTATAGCAGATTATGTAATCCATCCGATTTACCAAGGGATACAAGATCCCTAAATTTACAAAGTTTGCTGGGATACCAATGAGTCAACAATGAACACATAGCTAGGTATCTAACCGAGGGTGAGACATAGCAAATAACGAAAACCTTAGGATTAAATATTTCCCAAGTTCCCTTACTAAGAATGCTTCACATGGTTCACTACTTTGCCCTCGGATCCATAGATACCGGACCCTCTTAGAAAGGTTGTTCCATGAACAGCTCTATATGGGACAATCCAAGATAAGTCTAAAGGAATTAGCAAGTGTTAAGAGGAAGTTCATCGAACCTATAGATGAATACTTAAACAGTTCGACTTTGAAATCTAGATGTTTCACAAGAGTCCCCGAGCATGAGTTAGTCGAAATGGTCACCGGTGGTTTCGACTATTCTATTTGAAAGAAATTAGATACTCAATACTTGAGGACATGGCCCAGCTTAGCGATAGGGTTCGACAGTCGAAGGCTAAAGGCCGAGAAGACCAGGCTTCAAGAATAATAAGAAGGAAAGAGTCTCCTATGTCGAAACGGAGGAAGGTGAAGACTACCCCGAATTCGAAGAGGTCGAAATAGATCTCGCTGAATTGAAACAGGCTCCACCTTACTCTTGTAAACTCCTAGTCCCTACAAAAGGGAAAGAAATTGTTGAAAATGAGAAAAATGACAAGTTTCCAAAGAAGGTGTATACCTTCGATATAACAAAGTGTGATGAAATCTTTGATTTACTAGTCAAAGATGGCCAATTAATTGTGCCACCAAATGTCAAAATACCTCCTTTAGATCAAAGAAAGAAGAGAGGATTTTGTAAATATCATAGTTTCCTAGTTCACAACACCTCATTTTTTTCGTGGACTTGATTCAAAATGCAATTAAAGAAGGCGACTAAAGTTTGGCGATAAACCAAAATGAAGGTGGATGAAGACCTCGGATATTGCGACACCAACTACTCCGAGCCTTTGAGCATGGGAGACATCAATATGGTGGAAGCAGACAAAGGGGCCACTACCTTGAAAGAGGAAAGCACTGAGAGTGAAAGTTGGGTGTTGGTCGGAGTTAACAATGGAGTCACTCAAGACGCCCACGAACGACAGAGCCTTCGGTCGAACCAACTCCATGTTGTTTCGTAGGAATCCAACCGAGGGTCGAAAGCCGAAAGAAATTGACAAAGCATCAAGGCCCGAGGCTCAAACCGAAAAGGTTCAGATTACAAAACAAGATTCCCCGAAAGAGACATGGGATACCTTGGTGAACCTAGTGGGAAGTTCGACTATCCGTAAAATATTCGCTCCAGAGTTCGAAAGTCCGAATCGAAGACGCCAAACCATCGGGATGGGGAGATGATGATACGAAGGAAGATAAAGATAGTAACGCCCCGTAAAGAGACATGGGATACCTTGGGTGAACCCTGGGAAATTTGATTATATGGTAAAATATTCGCTCGAGAGTTCAAAGATTCGGATCGAAGACATCAAACCATCGTGATGGGGAGATAATGGTACAAAGGACCGATGTGGATGTCAATATGGTGGACATGGAGAGACCCGCTCGAGATGGAAATGGAAAGATATCTCAAAAGAAAAATACAAAATGGAGGATGGTTATGCCGCAGATACTAGCCTAAAACAATATCTCATGTGTGCCACAAGGACATGTCAAATGATGCTTTGTCCAAGATGCAAGATCATATGCAACAAAAGGATTGCCATGGAGTTCGAACGAAACAAAGGGCTCGAATCGAGTAAATTGCGCCAAGACAACCAACTCGATGCTACCCTAGAGCCGGGAAAGTTTGTTGAATTTTAGTGTTGTCACAAAGGCAACCAAGTGCTTGATTTTCCCAAGATGTTCAAAGAAGATACGACCGTAACATGGCCGAGCTTCAAACGATTCCCTTCACCCTTTGGAATCACAAGGAAGTTGGTCAAATGAGTCTTCGATGGTAGTCACAACAAAGCCCGATAGCCCATATCCAAAGGGTGCTCAAGGGTGACATTTAAAATCCTGCCAAGTACCAATGATGATGGTCGCAAGTCAAAACCAACAAAGGGAAGGATAGATGGGAGGCAATGAGCGAAATGCGTCATGCCATGGTATACCGAGACAATTCAACACAAAGAAAGAGGGAGGAACCGAGGTTGGGAAACTATAAAGGTAAGAATCCCATGTCAAGATCCCAATGGCGAAGAATCGAAAGGTCGAGAGGAAGGTTTAGCGCAAAAGGCGCGACCAACAAAAAGAAGCGCCACACCAATCAACCAACAACAAACAGTAACTCAAGACAAACCTCCTTAGTAGGAGGCTTTTTCAAACAAAACTAGATGAATCAAAAGAGTACACCCAGTCCACAAGAAGACGAGGATATGCTTACGATAACTTCAATCAAGGAGAATCCTCCCTTAACCTTAATCGCAATGTGGTATCAGATACCATCCGAATTTGGCCAGAGACCAAATCAAGAACAAGAAGAAGAAGACACCATTGATCTAATGAAACATGCATCGTTATTATGTAATGGATAATGTCGGTCAAGAGCGTAACGCATTCTTCGCATCCCACAATGAAGAATCATTTAAATCCACTGCTCATTCGAGCAAAGGCGGAGCCCAGGGTGAACAAGGTCTTAGTAGATGGGGTGGCTCAATGATGCCAAAATTCATCCGAAAAAGTTAGGCATTCAAGATGGTGATGTTAAACCTCATAACATGGTTTTATCCAACTATGAAGGGAAGGTAGGACAAACATTGGGGGTAGTGCAAGTGGAGTTAACGTCGGATCAAGTCAGCACCCACTATGTTCATGGTGATCGAAGCCAAAGCAAATTACAACTTGCTATTGGGAAGAGAGTGGATTCATGGCGAGGGCGTCCCTTCGCCGATGCACCAAAGGTTAGTCCGTGGAGAGAGGATGGGATAATAGAGAACATCGAAGCGGACCAGAGCTACTTCATGACAACAGTTAATCTAGTTAACAAGAGGAATTATGACAATTATCTGACCAGCATAGCTCCTTGTACCCCAAGTGACGAACTGAATGAAACAAGAGATGTACATTACTATATGACCCTTCGCCATGATGGCATGTATTGGGATAGGAAAATAATTAAGGGTGATGAAGGAGGTGAAGGCACTTCGCAAAGACGGCCACCAGGCTAGGAGTCCGATGACCCTGATCATGATTGAGTCCTCTTTCCTCGAAAGGATTTTGGCCTATATGGCTGAGAATGAATGGAAAGCGGCTTCGGAGGCTGCAATAGAACATACAGTTGAAGTAAACGAACTCGAAGGGAATGGTCCGAAAGATTCACCCTGTGACGAGAACGAAATAGATCAAAGGCTTGATGCCATTTATGATACAGAACCCTTGGGCTTCGAGAAGGATCCAACAAACTCTAGTGTTAAGATGTTGGCACAGGACCCACTCGAAGAAGTGAATTTGGGGGATATCAACACAAAAAGAATCACCTACATAAGCGAAACTCATCAAGCCTCAAACAAGAGGTGATCAAGTCCTCAAATGTAACAAAGATTGCTTTGCATGGGACTATGACGAAATGCCTGGTTTAAAAAGAGAGTTAGTGGAGCATAGACTTCCAATTAAGGATGGCAAGAAGCCCATCAAGAAGACTCCCAGGAGGTTCGCGCCAGCAGTGCTCACGAAGATCAAAGCAGAGGTCGAGAGGTTGTTACGCTGCAAATTCATCAGGACCACAAGGTATGTCTAATGGTTAAAAAATATAGTACCTGTTATTAAGAAAAATGGTTCATTGAGAATATGCATAGACTTTAGGGATCTAAATCGCAACCCCAAAGATCAATACTATGCTGTGGCGAAATGTTAATAGATTTTCTGCAGATTCAATACCTAAGTATGCTAGATGGATACTCGTTATAATCAAATTTTTATTGTCAAGAAGATGTTGCTAAGAAGAGATTTCGCTGCCCAGAGCCTTAGGCACCTATGAATGGGTAGTGATGCCTTTTGTTTAAAAAGCCGGGCAACTTACCAAAGAGCAATGAACTCCATATTTCATGATTTTATTGACACGCTTATGCAGTGTACATTGATGATATAGTCATCAAATCTATATCTAGAAAATCATCTGCATCATTTGAGCCAATCATTCAAAGGATGAGAAAACATGGCTTGAAAATGAATCCCTTAAATGTGCATTTTTGTGCAGGGAGATTTCGGCTTTGTGGTTCATAAAAAGGAATTAAAATTAACCGAACAAGACCAAAGCCATCATGGAGACTAAAGCCCCACATCGAAAAAGGAGTTACGCCTCTACTAGGGAAGATTAATTTTCGGAAGGTTCATTTCGAACCTAAGTGGGAAAACAGCTTTTCTCCACTACTTCTTAAAGCAAGGCCAAGCCTTCAATGGAGCGAAGCACAGGAGGCCTTCGACAAGATTAAAAGATATCTATCTCAACCTCCTATCTTGTTCCACCTTCATGGGGAAAACCCATGAGATTGTATATATCTGCGTCGAACTTACTATAGGTAGTATGTTAGTACAGAGACAGAATGGCATCGAAAGAGCCATATATTATTTAAGTAGGTGTTGAATGATGCAAAACTAGATATAGTAATATAGAAAAGTTGTGTCTTTGTTTATACTTTTCTTGTATGAAACTCAAGTATTATATAAAACGTTGATGTTTATGTTTCATCTCATTTCGATGTTATTAAACACATGCTTTCCAAGCCAATAATGCATAGCGTAATTGGTAAATGGGCATTGGCCTTGACAATATGCTTTGACTTTTATGCCTTTAAGAGCAGTGAAAGGCCAAGTAGTTTCTGATTTCATTGTGGACCATTCATTGGTCGAACAACCTGTCATGGGTTATGTCGAAATGAAACCTTGGAAGTTATACTTTGATGGTTCGACCCATAGAGAGGGCAGTGGTGTTGGAGTTCTCATAATTTCTCCTGAGGGAATTCCAACAAAATTCAAGTATAAGTTAGATGGCCCTCGTTGCTCGAACAACGAAGCTGAATATGAAGCGCTCATTGTTGGACTTGAAGCTTTGTTGGAATTGGGGGAAACTAGAGTCGAAATCAAGGGTGATTCAGAGTTAGTAGTCAAGCAGATAACTAAGGAATACTAATGCATAAAGGAAAATCTGATGATATATTTTGTCATAGTTAATAGGCTACTCAAAAAATTCGAATACATGGACATTCAAAGACATACCAAGAATAGAAAATCAAGAAGCAAATGACCTAGCACAATTAGCTTCAGTTATAAAGTCTCGCTAAAAACTTAGAGGATTTGATTGAGATAAGAGGAAGAGTCATGGCTACCAGACTTACACCATCAGATCTAGAGAATATCAAAATAAGTTATGGTGATATAGATAGGTTTGAAGTATTAGCCATAGACACTTTAACAGATACAGATTGGCGAAATCCATTAATAAGGTATTTAGAAAACCCAACATTGAATGTGGATAGAAAAACAAAATATAGAGCGTTGTCATATGTCCTTATGAGAAATGAATTGTTCAAGAAGACCCAAGAAGGTGTGTTACTAAAATGCTTGGGAGAAAGTGAGGCATATCTAGCACTATCAGAAGTCCACAATGGGGTATGTGGAGCACATCAAGCGGGTCATAAAATGAAATGGTTGCTATTTCGTTATGGTATGTATTCAAGATGCTCAAAGATTGTATAGATTTTGCTAAAGGATGTGAAGAATGCCGTAAACATGCAGGATTCAACATGCTCATGCGAGTGAGTTGCATTCGATCATTAAGCCATGGCCCTTTAGAGGATGGGCATTAGATTTAATAGAGAAATCAATCGCTTCATCTAAAGGTCGAAATATATCCGGTAGGAATAGACTATTTCACTAAGTGGATCAAGCAATACCTTTGGTAGTCAGATCAAGAGACTATCATCGAATTCGCATAAACATTATTTATAGGTTTGGGTTGCAGAGCATAACCACGTACCAAGGATCGGTGTTCTGGCAAAAGATGCAAGAATTTGCCCAAGAAATGGGGTTCAAGTTGCTAACGCCAACACCATATTATGCTCGTGCAAATGGTCGTCAAGCAACCAACAAAGTAATAATAGGTCTAATCAAAAACATGTTGGTAAAAACCAAGAAATTGGCATAAGACTTTAGATCAAATACTATGGGCCTGAGAACATCCCCTAAAGAAGCTACTAATACTACACCTTTCCAATTAACATTTAGTCATTATGCGTCTTACCAAGAGAAATTCATCTACCTCAATTCAAAGGCAAAATGAAATCTCATCTTCTTTATATTGGGAAATGATGATGAATGAGTTGGTCGAGCTAGATGAAGTTAGATTACATGCATTAGAAGTCCGATGAGGCAAAAGAGAGTGGCGAGCATATAACAAAAGGGTGAAAGGTAAAACATTCAAGTTAATGACTTAGTTTGAAAGTTATATTGCCCATGGACAAGAAAAATAAAGCATTAGGTAAGTGGTCACCTCATTGGGAAGGACCTTTTCGAATAGTGAAAACATTTTCAAACAATGCGTATGAAATCAAGAGTTGGCGATGACAAACGAATCCTAAAGGTTAATGGGAAGTATTTAAAGAAATATAAACCACGCTGCAGGAGGTTCGAATAGTAGCAACGTAAATCATAAACATATAACTCGAGGCCAAAATGGTGAAATTAGTTGCCAAAATGGCATTGTCAAGTGTTACAAACAAACATTCAATGAAGATACAAGATTGCTTTAAATAAACAAGTTCAGAAGTGGGTATTGTTCCTTAATCGATCAAAGATATTCTTAAAAGACTCAAGCTTGTCCGAGTAGGCGTTGGCTCCTTCCAAGATAGCAACTTCGCCTTCAATTGTTCACCCTCCTCGCAAGCCCTTTATTCAAGCTCTTCAAATCGATTACCAAAAGTATTGGACTCATATGCAAGTTGTTCCTGGCTTCCTTAATTTTATGTCAAGTTCCGGATCCGCCTCTTCCATTGAAGAATGGATTGAGCTCAAGATCATAATCAACTTTAGCTTTTGGATATGCATGGCATGATCTTCAACCTCCTTAGTGAGCTTCGAGGCATGTTCATAAGCGCGCCCATTGCAGTTCGTTTTCTTGGACTTTGTTGCCAGTAGATTCATTTTGAAGAAGGCATCCAGTTACGTTATCGATCAGGGATTGAAGTTCAAACAAAATGGTCCTGAATTCCAGGGAACATGTGGCGAGATTGACTTGATTAAGGAGTCCCTTCATCGCGAAGCAGGCTGTACTATCTTTTCTGAGTATTTCGAACAAATCCATATCAAGTATGGTTTTTCGAATCTTATGAAGAAGTATGACTCTATCATCAGAAGGTACTGAGTTAGAGGTCGAACTAGCATTAGCCTTAGGGAGGGGAGTGTTTCTCTGAGCTAGTTTAGCCTTCATGTACCCAATAGGGTCAGTTCGTTTCAAGAGGGCTAACTCCTCTTCGGCTGTCTGGCATTTGGAAGACTCTGGAAGTTCCATACGCAATGGAGTGACATCCATCTCAACGTCCATTGGGTCATTAGTGGGAACATCATCGCCTTCATTATTCGCCTCTTCATCATCCTCTTCATCATCAATCAAGTCCACCACCTCGATGTTATCATTTTCATTACCACCAGCATCAGATGTTGTCCCTTCGCTCGAACCTTCTTGAGCATCTTCTCCTTCTTCATCCTCAGACCCTTCCTCACTTGAATCTTCGCTTTCTTGGGAGTCATTGGTTTTTTCTTCTTCAGTATGAATTGCCCTTTCGCTCTCTTGATGGATTTTGGGAGGAGACTCTGGGTGAGAAGTCTCTTGAGGCACTTCTGTAGCATCTTCGAGCGTTGTTTCGTTGGTCTCCTTGAGAGGAGGCGAAGTGCCTTGATCATCTGGCTGTTCAGAGGTTTCAGTTGAAATTGCCATATTGGACGAACCTTTGTTCTGCACTAGATTGCTTGAATCTCCATGAGGAGAAGAATGGATCAGAGCAGTTGTTTGTGGGGGAGGAGTCGAAGTAGTTGGGATCGGAGTTGAATCATCCTACACGAAACAAAAAGAAGATTAGAAACTTATAATTAAGGTACGAATAATCATTTTCAAAATTCGAAGTAAAATCACCTGTGGGTTATCTGCAGATATATTGCTGTCTATGTGTTCCAACATTATGTTGGAGGTCGAGGGTGGATTTTTGGATTTTTGTGAGGGAGCAACATCCCTGGAATCAAGTCCAGAGACGTTAGTGTCTTTTGGGAGCGTCTTTCTTATGCTTCTTTCGTAAAACCGATGGTGAACTTTCCCCAGCCTTGAGAGTCTTTCCACTAGCACTGGGTTTTATTTTCTTTGGAGTAGTTGGTGGGAGTTTGCTAGGCTGAAATAATGTGAACGTAAGTTAGACTTCAATTATAGACTTGAACTTGTTTCGAAATGCCAAAATAAAATTGTTTACCTTTGAGGTTGGAACGGTTGTTGGGATTGGAGCAGGTGTTGGAGTTTGAGTAGTTGTTGGAATCAGAGCATTGGTGTTTGTTGTTGTTGTTGGTGCAGGAGTGATGGTTGGAGTTGCCTTGGGTACATTGTCATCAATTTCGTTAGTTGTTTGGGAACTACTTCCTTCCTTGGTCTTTGATGCAACAGTTTTTATTCTGATAGCTGAGAAGTGAAACACATAAGACGAAACGTTAAAATAAAGTAAATAAGACTTATTTGGGGTTTCCCAAGCATTCGCACCTGCGCATTCATTCGAAAGAATCGACATGGCAGAAAGGTCATAGTGAAGATGCCCTGGGAAATTATGGAGCCAATGTCGAGCCCATGTCACAGTCTCAGATGGCTTTAGTTTCCTTTGAGATTTGTACTTGAACATCTCTTTGCAAGTAAGCCACCAAGGGTATGGGGGAAACCAAGCCAGAGCCAGTTCTGAGGTAGGTAGTTTGGGAAACTTAGGTGGATGCATTTCGAGTGCCAACCTATACCTATCCTCAGGTGACAGTCCTGAAGGAAGTTTGAACTTAGAGATTTTTACTAAATTTTTCCTTCAAGGTTTGGGACGCCGATATACCGTGGACTCCAAGCGTGTAGGATCATAAGTTGTTTCAAGTAAGTTTGAAAAGCTTTAATTTCTTGAGCGTGAGTGAACATACCTTTCTTTCTATGTACCGCACATCGAATGCGTGATTAGTTTCTCTTCGATAGTAAGGGTGTCAAACATACAAGACTGGTAGAATCTACTCCACCAATCCAGAAAACCTTTGGATGAAAAATAAGTTGGTTCAAAAGAGATCAATTTAAATTGAGCAAAATCTTGGTATTGTTCTTGCTGAAGTTTGGCTTCTCTAGCCTTGAAAGTTCGACCAGAGGTAATGGAGTCATGAGTTTGAAAGAGTGGTTCAGGAATCAGTTGGCATAAACCAAATTGTCTTGAGACAAAGTTGGGTTGGTAGGCGAATAGAAGGATTTGATTCTTGGTCGGAGTGATTCTTGAAGAAATTAGTCTTGGGAGCAAAAAGGCTTTCCAGATGTCCTGGATTTCTTTGGTCTTGGCAGCCTCAAAAGGGATATGGTAAACCATGATGGTCCATGGGTCCTCGAAGCAAAAGGCGCCATAGTCTCTTCGAACTTATGCTTCTTGGAAAATAGCATGATGTACTGGGAAAAAAGAATCTGGAAATCAACTTTGTCATCACTTGGAGTCAGTTTCCTTAACCTCGTGCCCTCAATATTTCGATCCATCACTTCTGGGTTTTGCTCAACAATGGTGTCAGCAGTAGAAAGTGAAGATTCGAACATGGCATTAAGCCATAGCTGAAGCAACCAGAAAGGACCAGCTAGCAAGATATTCTTAGGAGTATGGGATTTTAAGCTCGAAACAGCTGACCTCAAACTTTCATAAAGGTTAACTAGTAGGAGTTCACTTAAATTAATCCTCCTATTTTCATGTAAATCCCTTGCTAAAGGGATGAACCTGCTAGCCACTTGAAGCGATCTACTGCAAAAGACATATCTTGATAGCCAGAGGGTAAGGAAAGCAATGTGTTCAACATCAGAAACACTATCACCTTCAGTATGATAATGACTGATAAACTTGGAGAAGCTAGCTAACTTGATATCGAAGTCAATTATGCTCGAGTGCTCCTCAGAATCAGGAATGTATGTTTCTCCTAGTGGTGATAATCCAGTGATAGCAGCTATATCAAAGAAAGTAGGTGTGATCATCCCTCCAGGAAGGTGAAAGGTATTGTAAGTATTATCCCAGAAGTACAGGGATGCAAAAAGTAGAGGATGGTTGTAGGTAAAGCCCGGTTTTGATAACTTGAGCAGATTGTAAATACCTAGTTCCTCCCACTGATGGGATTTCTTAACCTCTATCTTAGCAAACCAATTCTGGTATGCTACATCAGTGAGGACAAGATCGAAATGGTTTGAAATTACTTTTAACATAGTCCAAAATGAAAGGATCCTTTGGGGAATATCAAGGGTTCTGTGGTTTTAGAAGCGAGGGTTCGTTCACATTATCGCTTTCTACTCTAGGATTTCAGTTTGTTAAATAACGGTTTAAAATCATAGCAAACAGGGAATATGGTTCTAGCGTCCTTCAAAATCTCAAAAACTGTGAGAGGGCCCATTAGGGCAAACCTCTTTCCAGAGGCGTTAGTTGGGATTAATACCTGTGAAGAATACAAGAGTTCTTGTTCCTTTGAGATGCCTTGAGGAATGAGCACCGATTGGCCGTGGTGAGTTTCAACCTTGCTTTCCGTGATCGTTCGGTGTTCTTGGTCTTCTTCTTAGAAATCTTTTTACGAGATGTTGTTGTTGAAGACATTGTTGGAAGTCATAAGGTTTTAGGGTTTTCGGAAAAGAGAGAAAAGGTTCAGAGTGTGGAAAAAAGAGTAAAAAGACTGAGTCTGTTGGGTTTTATAGTAAGGAATTTGAAACAATCATCAACTAAGGCCAAGGTACGTGGAGAACGTGGGTTGGACACGGAGTAAGGTGGCGTAAAGTAAGCATTGGAAGTAAGCATGATTAAAGACAATCATTATCTTTAATAACCGCACCATACTAACCGATTGAAGCGGTTCGAACCCAGAGCCGTCATGACTGACGTAATGGAAGTCATACACAGTGTCATTATTGCTTAAGGTCACATCAAAATCGTGTGGATATATTTAAAATAAGTATTTCTCAGATAGGGATTCCAAATACATATTTTAAAGGGGCAATTTGTTGGCTGAAGATTTTGATGCAGATGATTTGAATAAGAATCACTGAGCTAGAAATGAAACAATGTCAGTATTCATTGGAACAAGGAAAATGTCATGATTTGGAATGAAGGAATCAGCTCTTCAAATAAGATATTGAAACTTGGGGCTTCGAGTAGCAATTGTGAAGGAGCTTCGAAATGGTGGAAGCATGGTGTTAGGCAAGCGTTCAATCGAAAGGCGATTCGGATATTTGAAATTCAAAATATGAGCGGGATGAATGGACGTTCGAATATGCGCACTGGAAAATGGTTCGGAGACGTGGAGGCTAGAGAGGCATAGTATTCTGCATGTCCGAAACGTGGCAAGCTCTCATAAGTCAGACCGTTATGGCCAGAATAGTATAAATAGAAGTCTTAGTGTTAGGATTTCGTGTGTCATATCTATTGTACTAAATTCAGTAACACTCAAAATACCACATGGATAGGGAAACGAATGCACGAATGATGTACGTATGATTGCACCACTTTTATCTTTCAACAACGTATCTTTATCTTTCCAATTTACCTTTATCTTGCATAAATGTCATTTAAATCATTTATATTCAAAGTCATTTAATTTTCCATGCATCTAAACGCTTTTCCTTTCGTTTTGAAGCCTTTTACTTTTCGTAAACCTTTACATTCATGCTATTATTTTCGTAAAACTTACATACTTGCTTTTACATTCCTGTCTTTTACACTTCATGTTTTACTTTGAAAATCTTTTACATTCACAAGTCATTTGAACATTCCTGCACTTACATACTTTCTGCAATTCGAAGTCTTTATGCCTGATATGTTCAAATCATCTTTATATTGCTTTGCTTGATTACGTTATTAATTTATTGAATATCATAATCGAAATACACTTGAGACATGTATAAAACATCTAAAAATAAGCCTTGAACGTTAACCAGTAGTTTAAGTTTATGCAAACGACCAATAACCCCATAGGATCAATCTAGTCGATCCTGCAAGTTACCAAAGGGATTAAACAACAATCATAACGCTTGTTTGATAGTTTGGAGGACTAGCGGTTGTTTCACCAGAAATCACTGTGAACACCAACGCCTCTTGTCCAATCAGGTAGATATTATGACAGATGGAAAGTAGATCAATGGCATGATCATCCTCGGCCTGCTCGTTTTCCAAGATCTCCTCATGTGCTGGCCTCGGAGGATGTCCTTCAGCCTCCAGTGTCATGCAAGGGTGTGACACTGTAAAGAACCATTTCGCGTACCCCTTCACAGAGTGCCACATACGGGATGCCCGCAACAACCGAAACTCATCTGGCACGACATGATTCTCCCAATCCTGGAAGATATCATCTAGAGCCCTCCGTGTGATGGTGTCGGGAGAAGCCTGGAAAGGAGATCGTGGTACGGTCTGCACATAGCCAAACTGGCGCATACACTTCTCGGGCAGATACCGAACCATCAGGTTAGCCCCATAAGCTAGCCACCCGAAGTATAATGAAATGGTATCGAAGGGGACAACTTCCCTGTAGTCCTCAAATGGGATCCAATTGATATCGTCGTGGTTCGTGTGATCAAGGAACACCCGATAAGAAGCTACATTATCGTTGCCCCTATTGAGAATAAACTTGGCAACCCTGCGCATGAAGTCCTCATAGTCAGGATCCACGGAGTAACCATGGATGTGATAAAAGTATGATAAAATCCAGCTCTGCATCAACAAAAATATAATGTTAACATAATTAAAATCAATTAAAAGTAATTAAAATTAATTAAAATTAATTAAAATTTATCTTTAAAATAAAGCGTCGTGAGTGTGCACAAGCCGATAGCTCCTAGCCCTCCACAAGCTTCATTCACACGGTAGAGGTAGGTAATAATGACACCTCGGTTCGATCGTGAACTATAGAAAGGTCCGTAAAGTATCTCAGGTATGTCACATCGTTGTAGCGGCCACTCGTGTCCACAAAGACGAACATGCCTATCAAGTACATTAGAAAATACCAGATGACACAACCCCGATGATACTGAACAAAAAGATCCTCCTTCATAGGCTCCCCAGCTGCATGTGCATCTCTTTTTGCACGAGCTACTAGACGGAGGTTCTTCTCATATAACTCCTTCAGATAGGAGAATGTCACATGCGCTCTGTTTGTAGAGTCGCAGTCCTGAGCAACTTTGTACGAATCAGCTCCCATATGCTCAACCATCCACTCAACCGCCTCAGCTCTGGTTATTTTAAAATGGTTGAGTAACCTACCTCTGATAGGTAGTCGGAGCAAGCATGCAACATCGTTGAAGTGATCGTCAACTCCCCAACTGGAAAGTGGAAAGATGATGCCTCCCTCTGCCATCTCTCAGTAAAAGCACCCTGCATGTCAGTGCTAATGGTCCCGTAACCAGTACTGTATAATCTGGCAAGACCAGATGTGAGGATGGAACTGTGGAACCACTGAGTCTTCGGAGCATATAGTTCAAAGATTTTGAGGGAGTGGTTCACATGTTTGAACGCCTTTCTTTCCTGAAACATAAGAATTAAACAAAAATAAATAAATTATACGAACTGGCAGTATAAGAAAATAAATAAAAAAGAACGTACAATATACAAAAATAAATAAAAAAGAACGGACAATATACAAAAATAAATAAAAAAGAACGGACAGTGAACGAAAATATATAATACGAAATATAACGATAAAAATTTTAATACCTCTCCACCTCAGACATAGCGGACATTATGGTCCCCATGATAAATCAGGAGGGATTTGTCATATGGCCCTCCTGGATAGCCAACATGCTCCGCCTCTGCAGTTCGTCAACATTGTCGTCGGGAACTTCAGCATTTTCGGCGTCCTAGGCATCCCGGACCTCCTCAGTCGGCGATTCGACCTCCGGTACTGCCATCTCCGGTACCTCCTCCTCATGTGCACGAGAGGAAGACAACTCATAGAGACGACTCCTCCGTCATGGTGCGAAAGGTGATGCTATATCAAGTTGTGCCATTTTTTCCCCTTGTGCCCTTGCCCTTTGCTCGCGCTCTCGACGAGCCGATGTTGTTTGGCTTTGTTTGCCATGTCTCAACCGTGTCATTTGGTTATGTTGATCGACCATTATCCTGAAATAAACCATTACAACCATTAACATACTAATTCAAAAATAAATCATACCAAAATTTGCAAGTTAACTTCAGAATTTTCCATTCAGACCAAAATTCGCAAGTTAACTTCAGAATTTCCCATTCAAACAAAAATTCACAAGTTAACCTGCAAAGTCTCTTCTGGTACACTTCGCAAGTTAACTTGTGAAACCCCTTCCTCCAGAAATTCAAAAAACCATAAATACAGTCCAAAAACTACCTAAGTCCAATTTTTTCTACTACATTTACCTACTACTACTTCATATACTGCTACATTTATACAACCTAAACCTTATAATCTAAAAAAAAAACAGAAATTTGAATAGTGAAGAGTGAAGAAAACTTACAAAATTTGTTGATTTTGAACTTTGGAGGAGTTGAAATGTGTTGGTGAAAATGATGAGATTGAGTTGAAGTGGCTTGAAATGAGATTGTAGAAGTTAGAATTTAGAGTAGAGAGGGAAGAGTTTGAGTGTAGTTTGAAATGAATTAGTTTGGGGGAAAATTCAGTGTTTTCTAAAATTATACGCAGACTTCACAAGTTAACTTCCGAATTCCCCAAATAAGGTGAATTCGAAAGTTAACTTGCAAATTCACCTTTTTTTTTTTTAAATCGTGGATTATTTCGCAAGTTAATTTATGAATTTACTTTATTTGGGGAATTCACAAGTTAACTTGCGAAATTGGAAGACATTTTTGGTTTTTCATCAAGGGTGAAGAAAAATCCCACTAGATAAAGAAAGAAATTCCCCTTATTTTTGGAAGCTATGAAAAGAGTAGATGAAGCATGTGGGAGTCAGTACTCAAACAAACAAGCTGTTACACAGAGACAGTGTTTTAAAAACCGGACCGGAGATCAAACTGGTGAAGGTACTGGGTCACTGGTTTATTGGTCAAACCCCTGGGTCATTTGTCGAACCGCAACTAAACCGGATTAAACCGGATAATTCGGTTGAATAAACCGGCCTTTATAACAAAACTATATAGGTATAAAACATGTCGAACCGGATGACTCAATCTCTACAAAATATAATTAGAACTATTTTTTAAAAAAAAATATCATATCATAAATAAATTCACAATTTGATAATTTAAATTTGAATTTTAAATATTTTAAAAATATCATATCATAAATAAATTTACAATTTAATAATTTAAATTTAAATTTTGAATATAGATATCATATATAATAAAATAGTACAAAATTACAAAGTATAATTGCAACATAGTATAATTGAATAATTTATAACAAAATAATTTTATTATCTACTATTTAGTTTCAAGGAGTAAATATTATTTCAATATTAAGATATCCTTCTTCAATATCAAAATTATCTATAAAATCAACCGCATCAACAACATTTTCTCTGTAAATAATATAATTAATTAATTTTATTTTTTATTTAAATATAATATTTTAATAAAATAATCAAAATGAATAAAAAATTTAAATTGTATATTTTTTAAAAAATTTAAAAGTTTTGAGTAAAAAAAATTAAAAAAATTAAAAAATATAGTTGAACCACCAGTTTTAAAAAACCGTCGATTTTTCTAATTTTCTCGATTTTCACCGGTTCTTACCGGTTTTTGCCGGTTCAACGACATTCCCGATCTAACTATTAAACCAGACCGATTACCTAATCGATTTTCAATTCGACCGATCCGACCAATCGATCCGGTCCAATTTTTAAAACACTGCACACATGTAGTGACTAAGTGACCCCATGAATGTGACTTATTTCAAATACAAACAATCTCACCCTCTCAATCTCTCTATCAACCAACCAACCCCGTCCCGTTCTAACGTACTATATTTTTATTCCATTGAAGGAAAATGATCGCATCACATGCATCATGTTTGCACGCTCCTTAGCATGTCCCACAGTTTTCATCACCCAATTATAGTATGGTTTACTGAATTGTAGGTTAGGTGTGTACTCTGTCTCGTGATGACTATGACCCCCGTTCGGACCCCTCTATAGGAAAACGTCACGTTTTGGTTTAACTCTCTCTAAACTGTGCTGTGTTGTGTTTTGGTTTCTTCATTTGGATTCATTTATTTAGTTTTATCTATATACCTAGCCTATGTCATGTGTAGGTACGTAGATACAAATCGTATCTTGTGGCTATCTCCCCGTTATAACTTCTTCCCCTTCCCTTTTTAAATTATAAGACGTTTTGTCACTTTCATATGAATTAAAAAATATAATTATTATTTTAAGAAAAAGTAAAATAATGTATGACTTTATAAAAATATTTTTTAATAATTATATTGAAAAGCAAAATTAAAAGAATTGAAAAAAGAAATAGAAATAATAAATAGATGATATATTAGACAAAAAATCATTAATGATGTGGTAGAATTTTAAAATGACTTATAATTTAAAATAAATATTTTTGACAAAATAATTTATAATTTGAGACGAAAAAATAATAGTTAGTAAATATTATGATACGTTAGTGTTTGGCATCAAACTCAATTTTGACGGATTCCCGAAAGTAGGCTCCGTTTAACATTAATGTAGGGTGTTCTAGGCTACATTTGTCTTGGGGATTGCCAAAAACGTTTATGTAGTTTTGTGAAACACAAAGCGACCCTCCCAACACCTTTGAAAAAGATGCTTCTCGGCCATTTTCTTGGTAGGATTAGCATGCGGGGGTCATTAAGATGCAATTATAGTAAGAGAAACGTAAAGAGATAAAGGAACATATTTTCTGGATTGAAGCCTTGGAAGACCCTTAGATGTATTTAAAGGGATTGGAAAAAAATTATAATCAATAAGTTTGTGATTCATATATTAAAAAATTGAAATGATTGAGAAGCACCTGAGTAAATAATAAGAGATGTTCTATGGATCTTGGAAGACTGTTTTTTTTTATAAATCTTTTCTAATATCTTAGAACAATTTTGAAGTTTACTGAATTGTAGAGTTGATATCGTTCTATAGTAAATCGGTTAGCTCAAATAGAGTAAACAACTTCTTTGTTTACTCATTATTTTATCTCCTTTTCCTTCTAGCTTGTGTGGATTTACTAACACTCTTTCACAATAAGTGACGTCTTCCATAAAGCAAAGAAGTTAAATTTACAAGTGATTATCATGAGTTATAAATAGGATATCAAAAAGATTACTGGAGACAACAATTTTGAGTTATGGAAAGTGAAGATGCAAACAATATTAAATTTTTTTTTCCGGATATCTACAAAACCTTCACTGCAACATGACCTTAAAATTTGGTAGTATTGCTCATTTATACCATATTTCCTCTGTTATTGCAAATAATATGTTATTCATGTTAAGTTCGTGGTTTATGATAAACAACAATTATGCTAAAACATGCATCTCATCAAGATGTTGTGACAAATGTCTTGACATGTTGACCAGACATCATTGAAAACAAATATCGTGTACGATGTCGTAACAAACTATATCAGAACATCATTGTAGTTTAGGTTTTATTTCTTGGAAGATTTGTTTTTAAAATATGAAATTCTATTTGGTTTTAGTTCTCATATAGACGTAGACCAATGAGGGTTATTTTAGGAGCATTGCTTCTATAGCCGAATTGATTTTGTTTCATAAAAGGATCTTGGAGACTTTTTAGGAAACTTTATATTTTTGTTCGAATTTTCGTGGATAAGATTTTGCAAGAGGTTTGCGCCTGGAATATTGGATATGCGTAAAGAGTCCAAGTCCATGCTTGCAAGAGTCTTTTCATAAGGACTTTCTAAACCTAAAAACACTTGGAGAAGTTGTGTGCATGAGATAAGGATTTAGGATTTTTAGTTTGTCCATTGTTCATTGTGATCCACTCTCTTATCACTTTGATATTAAAGTTGGATTGAGTTTGAGTTGTTATTTGTCAATCAGTCATAAGCTTTTAAGCAAGACTGGATTGTGTGTAAAGTTAGCTTTGTTCATCAGCCATAACCTTTTAAGTAGAGCTGATCTTTTGTCTTTGAAGAGTGTTCTTCTACTTTATTTATCATTGTTAGTTTGTCACTGGTTTGTGACTAAAGGGAAGTGAGATAGGTATCATATCTAGGAGGGTCTTAGATAGAAATTGCACGGGTAGTGATTAGGTGAGTAGTTTGTAAAACAAGGGATGGTTAGAACTTCAAACAAATACTACTTTAGTGGATTTCCTTCTTTGCTTGGATGCTCCTAGAGTATGCGACTTACACCAAACTAGGTTAACAGTTGATTTGTGTTCTTTACTTTCTGCAACTTATTTTACTTGTATAATTATTCTAATTGTTGTGACTGATCTGATATCAGTGTCGTAACATCGGGTATATGTGTGCCAGAATTTCAATTAACATCAGAGCAGATACCATGTTCTATTTTAGGTGAGCTTCAGAAAAGATATTTTTTGGTACCATGGAAATGGAAGGACGATTAAATAACATACCACCACTCTTAGATGGCACAAACTATGACTATTTGAAGGCTAATATGGTGGCTTTTCTAAAATCTCTAGATAGAAAAACTTGGAAAAATGTCATAAAGGGTTGAGACCATCATGTTGTGATGGACAAGGATGAGAAAGAGACTTTGAAACCAGAAGAGGATTAGTCTAAAGGTGAAGATGAACTTGCTCTTGGAAATTTCAAAGCTTTGAATGCCTTATTCAATAAAGTTGACAAAAACATATTAAGGTTAATAAAAACGTGTACCGTGGCCAAAGATGCTTGGGAACTTCTCAGAACTACTTATGAAGGCACATCTAAAGTGAAGATGTCTAGACTTCAGCTTCTCGCCACAAAATTTGAGAATCTTAAGATGAAAGATAATGAGAGCATTTAGGATTTTCACATGAATATTCTTGAAATAACAAACTCATCTAGTGCTTTGGGGGAAAGGATGTTAGAAGAAAAGCTGGTTAGAAAAATTCGCAAGTCTCTACCTAAGAGATTTGACATGAATTCGAAAGATATATAAGAAGCCCATTCCATAAGAAACATGAGAGTGGATGAATTTGTTGGGTCACTTCAAACATTTGAATTGGTTATTAGTGACCAATCTAAAAATAAGAACAAGAGCATAACTTTTGTTTCCAACACTGATGATGAAGAGGGTGAATGTGATCTGAATACTGAGGAAGAAATGTCAAATGCCATTGTATTACTTGGGAGGCAATTCAACATGATGCCGAAGAGAATGGAAAGAAAGGAAAAACCTAATGTCAATAACATTCATTCGACATCAACAAGAACTATAATTTTTAAAGGAAAACTAGTATTGAAGAGATGCCCAATCAAGATAGAGGTATTCGATATTTTAAATGTGAAGGCTTTGGTCACATTAGGTTAGAATGTACCATCTTCCTCAAGAAATAAAATAACAGTTTTTCTGTGTCTTAGTCCGATGATGAGGAATCAAAAGATGAAACTAAAGTTGAGACTACAAAACACGTGACTTCTCTCAATGGCATATGGGATCTGTTGTAGAATTTTGTGATGAGAATGTTTTTTAAGAAGATTTGGATGTGTCCTACAAGGAGCCATGTATCAGGTGTGAAGAAAGCTATAAGACAAAGGAAAATCAGCGGAGAATCATAACTCAAATGAAGGACAAAAAGGAGAAACTTTTGTGTAATTTGTTTGATCTTCAAAATGAGGTAATTTTCTTAAATTCTAAACTTGACAATATGACCAAATCCTCTAGAAGGATGAAAAATGGAACTGATATGATGAACGAGGCTAGAAATATAGGTGTTAATAATCGATCTTCAATTCAAGGCTAAATACCCTTTTTCGTTCCTTATCTTTATCTCGGAGTCCAGTTTGGTCCCTTCATTTTTAAAAAGTGCAAATAACTCCCTTAACTTTCATAAAGGTGGCATGTTAGTCCTTCTTTTTGCTTCCGTTAGTGATGTCTTGTTTTCTTTATCCACGTGACTGATCTGAAGGATGATGTGGCATATGTTCATCATCAAACTCAATAAAATTCTAAAAAGTTTCAAATATATGCTTTCACCAAGGCTTAAACCATGATCATAAGGGTTACAAAGCACACTACCTTACCACTTATCCACTTCACGTTTTTTGATATTATTTACACATTAAACATAGTTATTGTAATCATAATGTAACCTAATCAATATTAAACACAGAAATCCAAAAACCCAGAAACGCTTGAATGTTCACACTTCTTTTAGCCACCCCCACTTATGTTCTTCCCTCAAGCTCTTAAACTGTTCCATATTTCCGATCTGGAAATCGTAGCAATCACACAAAACCCTTTGCATCAACTCATGAAAACAAATCAAAGATGCTATAATCTAAATTCTACTGCGTTCTATTTTTGTTGCAAGAGACTCTATCCTGGTTTATCAATACTTCTCTTACACGCACGTTGCGTATTTAAATCTAATTTATGGTAATGTTTTTCACGCAGTGGCACGATGTAATGAAAGAAAGGATTGGGGTTCTTGGATTGAGACGAGGAATTGAGGCTCCACTTAAACAATGTTGAAAGATTTTATTGACAGATTTTACCCAATTAATGTCTGTTGATTTTAACTATTTTGGAATTAGTTCCATTGCTGCCGGAGAAGAAGGCAGTTTCTGCAATCGACCACCGCGGTGCCATACCGGAATCCGGGCAAGTTGACAATAGAGGAAGATAGAATTTCATGCTGAATATGAGTTTGAGAAAGTTTGTTTTGATTTCATGCTGGAATTTTCATCAACGATTCAATGATTTCCATCAACAGCAATTAGGGATTATGGTCAAATTTTCAACGATTTCCATCAAATGATTATGGAATTTCAATTTATGATATTTGCAACAGATTTTCGAATTTTAGATTTTGGGGAAAATGATTATGTTTTGATTTTTGCAATTGCTTTTCGAATTTCATATTTTGGGTTTCATAAGCCATTGAATTTTTATTTCAGTTTATGTTTTGATTACGGGTTTTTGAAGACACTGATTTTCAGATTCTTATTTGATATGTATTTTCATGGTTTAGTAATTAAGATGATGATAATGGAAAAGATGATGTGAAAGAATAATATGGTAATCTATATTTAATTTGTAGATAAAATTATCAAAAGGTGAAATGACCTAATGGTATATGAAGTTATCTAACAACCAAAGTGTCATTGGTTCGAGTCTTCCTGAAGGCAAAGTTTTGTTTTATTTTTTTAAATTTGGGTGACCTTGGTAAAGGCGTGATGCCACATCTAGAGGTATTCACGGTGCGGTTTAGGCGGTTTTGACGCAAAAAATCATCCGAACCGCGAGAGAAAAATGTGTGGGGGGTTGCTTTGGTTTAGTTAGTTTTTAGAAAAAAAAACCAAACCAAACCAAACCAAACCAAACCAATGCAGTTTGGTTCGGTGCGGTTGGTTCATTTTTTTTAAAATATTTTGTTTAGTCATATATACACATACATATGACAACATAACTTTGTTCGAGTCTTCCTGAAGGCAAAGTTTTGTTTTATTTTTTTGTCATTCATACACTACCAAATAACAATAAAACTCATCATATTTAGACAATAATTTTCCATTTAATATGTAAAAATTAGATTAAACAAAAGTGAAATAATAATCATAGAATAATAGCATAAAATAATGTCAAAAATATTATAATGAAACAAAAAATAGAAGAGATGAGAGATTAGTGAAGATGATAAAGAAAAAACATAAGAGTGAAGACATTAGAGATAAATATGTGCGATAAAATGAAATTGAAAGAGAGAATATTTGCATAAAAATGAGAAGGTGAAAAATAAAGAATATAAGATATTAGAGACTAGAGAAGAAGATACAAGATGTAAGTGGTGAAGACGGAGCAATAATGCTATGAGAGATTTAAGAAGACTGAAACTGAAACCATAAGTGTAATGATGAGAAAATTGTTCGTAATCATAAGCTAATATATAATAGGTTTAGGTTTGAGTTAGATGAGAGTTAAGTAAAATTTAAGTTGTAACATAATGTGGTTTATTTAGTTTGGTTCGGTTTGCAAAATACAAACCGCAAACCGAACAGAACCATGCAGTTTTGTTAAAAGATGGCCCAAACTAATCCGAACCAAATGCAATTTTTTGCGGTTTCGGTTTAGTTTATTTTGGTTTGCGGTTTTTATTGGGTTGGTTTGGTTTTGAACACCCATAGCCACATCAGATGCCACACATGTATAAATAAACACCGTCTGTGAGATTTAGACGTAAAGGCTTTAAGTGAAGTTGTTTGGAAACATAAGGGATCTATATGAACTTTTTAAAAATTAAGGGACCAAAATGGACCCCGAGTAAAATATAAGGGACAAAAAAGGGTATTTTGCCTCAATTCAACAAGGTAAAATGGTTGTAGAAAGGTTAATTCCTCTTGAAAAGAAGAAAGTGATTCCTATATCCTTCCACATGTTACAACATCTTGGCAGACATCTTGAAACTTCAATTAAAGTCAAGTTCTTACCTTGGAGATGTCATTATAATGGTGAGTATGGTCACATAAATCCATTTTGTTACAGACTGTATGGGGTCAAAAAATGGCGATAATCCTTTAAGTAAAAAATGAAGGTCTAAAGATAGGGATATTAATATTATATCCCATACTTCTTTGAGAGCTTCATCTAGAGAAGAATAATACTTTGATAGTGGATGTTCTAGACATATGACAGGGGTTCAAAAGTTTCTATTGGATATTAGATCCCATTCCAAAGATTTTGTCACATTTAGTGATGGATCCAAAGGAGAAATTTAAGGAGTTGGAAAATTATGTATTGACTTTCTTAGCCTATAAGATGTTCTTCTTTGAAATGACTAACTATTAATCTTATTAGCATTAGTCAACTGTGTGATCAAGGTTTAACAGTCAACTTTACAAAATCAGAATGTTTGGTCACTAATGACGAAGATGTCATTCTGATGAAGGGGAATGGGTCTAAAAACAATTGTTATTTGTGGGTGTCTCACAGAACTACCAATTATCTGACATGTGAAATAACCAAGAAGGATGAGGTGCCATGTCATCATAAGCTTGTACACCTACATCTCAAAGGTTTGAAGAAAATCATATTTGATATCCTCGAAGTCTTTAAAAAACTGTGTAAGTTCATTCAAAGAGAACAAAGAAGAAAAATGGACCCCGGGAGTAATAAAGGAATAGTTTTGGACTACTCTACTAACAACAGAGCTTATAGAATCTTTAATTCCAGAACTAAAGCCATAATGGAATCTATAACTGTTGTGGTTGATGATTCTATCAATCAAAAAGTGAATGATGTTGAAGAAGATGTTGGAACATCATCTTAGCAGACTAATGATCCAGAACATGAGGAATACATTGAGCTCAACATTCAGCTTGTAGGGAATTATGATGAAGACTGGGGAGGTGATGTTGATGATAGAAATATTACTTCTAGATATGTTTATTCTTGGGAAATAATATCATCTCTTGGTTCAACAAGAAACTAAATTGTGTTTCATAATCTACTATTGAGGCTGAGTATATTACAATAGAACACAATTGTTCTCAACTGATTTGGATTAAGCAGATTTTAAAAGAGTATAATGTCAAGCAATATGTCATGAAATTATATTGTGACAATTTGGGGGCTATCAACATATCTAAGAAACTCATTCAACATAACAGGACAAAGCATGTTGACATTCGTCATCATTTTATTAAATACCTCGTTGAAGACAAAATTGTGTCTCTTAGACATGTAACCACTGAGAATTAATTGGATGATATATATACATATATATACACTAAAGCTTTGGATGAAAGTAAGGCTAAGAAGGTAAAGGGTGAATTGTAATTTTTTACTACTTATGAGTTATAGAAATTATAGGTATGGAGATGAGCAAATGATATTTTCTCCTTCCATTATTTAGTAGTGCACGATACTCTAGAGAAATCATTACAAACTTTTTTGTACTTTCCTTTATACACTCCATATTCAAATTTCTCCTAGGAGTGGTGAATCTTATGTCACTATCAAGAAACCTGACTCTTTGACAAGGTTGTGTTTTAATCCTACTCAAACCCCTAATGTTAAACCTGATGTTAAAGCTTTTGCTAAAGGGTTTGTTGTTTCAAATAAAGTGGTTTAAATGAAGTGATTGATGTAGAAGAAGATGTTGGAACATTATCTCAGCAGACTGATGATCCAGAACATGAGGAATACATTGAGCTCAACATTCAGCTTGTAGGGAATTGTGATGAAGGCTAGGGAGGTGATGTTGATGATAGAAAGAGTACTTTTGGATATGTTTCTTCTTGGGAAATAATCTCATCTCTTGGTTCAACAAGAAACTAAATTTTGTTTCATAATATACTATTAAGGCTGAGTATATTACAATACAACACAATTATTCTCAACTTATTTGGATGACGCAGATGTTAAAAGAGTATAATGTCAAGCAAGATGTCATGAAATTATATTGTGACAATTTGTGTGCTATCAACATATCTAAGAAAATCGTTCAACATAACAGGACAAAGCATGTTGCCATTCGTCATCATTTTATTAAAAACCTTGTTGAAGACAAAATTGTGTCTCTTAGACATGTAACCACTGAGAATGAACTGGCAGACATATATACTAAAGCTTTGGATGCAAGTAAGACTAAGAAGGTAAAGGGTGAACTGGAATTTCTTACTACTTATGAGTTATAGAAATTATAGGTATGGATATGAGCAAATGATATTTTCTCCTTCCTTTATTTAGTAGTGCACGATACTCTAGAGAATCATTACAAACTTTTTTGTATTTTCCTTTATACACTCCATATTCAAATTTCTCCTAGGAGTGTTGAATCTTATGTCACTATCAAGAAACCTGACTCCTTGACAAGTGTGATGACTGGTTTTTTCATCGGTTGTTTTAGAAACAATGAAGTCGCCACCTAATTTTATTTGTTCTAAAAAGAACGGGAAAATATAGATAAAACCCATGAATGTCGGATAAGGCGGTCTACGTGACCAAAAGATATGAATTCGGGAATCGGTTATGCAAGGGGAAGGTATTAGCACCCCTTACATCCATCGTACTCGATGGAACTCGTTTAGTTCCAAGTGTTTGTGTGTGTGTTAAATTGCTAATTCATAAGTTATGATCGAGAAATAAAAGAAACGGGGTTTATTTATTATTATTTTGAGTTTGCCGCAGTTTTAGAACCTTGTGCCTACGTATTCCCCCGTGCAATGGGAAAGTCAAAACTCCATAGTTCTTCTTAAAAAGGTCTTGCTTGGTTGTGTTGATTTTATAAGAAAAATCATGCATTAGACATTTCAAATGTTTGAACTATGACTTGTATAGTTTGTTTGAAAAGCTAAGTCTTTTGTTCGTATTTGAAATGGATATTATACACTCTTTGCAAGAAAAGAGTTTGATGATCGCGTATGAGCGATAAAAGAATTTGAGTAAGTTGAATTAATTTTAAGTAGTGGATGACAAGTACTGAAACATTAGGCTATCATCTAACGATTCGAATACTAGAAATTGGCGAGAAAGTTCAATCAATCATCTGTCATCCAAAATCTTTATTATGTAAAGGGTGAGGTGAAGCAAAGTTCACATTTATTAAGTGTGCGATAAAAATATTTAAATCATTAGGCTATCATCTAACGACCCAAATACTTAAAATTCAATTAAACCGTCGGGCTATCATCCAACAATTTAACCGAATGCCACAACACTATTTTTTTTTGTTTTAAAATACGGATAGAAGTTTTTAGCTTATTAGGCTATCATCTAACAACCTAAAAACTTCAAATTTGTTTAAATCACTAGGCTATCATCTAACAATTTAAACAAACCCCATCTGAGTATTCTTTTTATGAAAATTAATTTAGAAAACAAGTTTAATTAATTAATTTGATTTTTGAAAGTGTTTTGAGGTTTGGTACGCAAGGAAAGGAGAAATGGAATCGGGTTATGACTAATCAAGTATATGGACTTAATTAATCTTGTGAGGATAGGTGCCCCTATCCCCAACTATGAGACCCTTGTGCATGGACAAAATGGTATATGGACCAAAAATTACTCGGGTTATGATTAATTAAAACAACAAGGGTTTTAATTAATCTTGTGAGGATGACCATGCCCATCCCCAACTATGAGACCCTTTAGGAAATTGGCTTATGAGCCAATCAAAAGAAATCAGCGTTGTTTTATATTAATTATGTGTGACGTGTACAATGGTGAATAAATTGTACAAGCGTATAAAGAAGATAAATAATTATCAAACAATACAATTAAAAATTTAAATAATTGTTAGAATAGATCTTTTTTATTTGATAAAATCGACTAATAGTTTAATCGGAAATTATCAAATAAAAATTATCAATTACTAATAATTATTTAATACAAATTATCACAATTTATTTGCAAATAAATAAATAAAAGAAATAAGTTAAAGGTTAGAAATGGGCCTGCAATTTGAAGTAATTTGGGGGTGCTGAATAGCAAATAGAGCCCCGGCCCATTAAGGTGGTCATGGGATCTGGTATGGGCAGTTCCAGGAGGTGTAGCATGGAACTCACTTCTGAGGTGTTGGATGATTATGATGATGATCTGATGGTAGAGATTCGGCATGTGTATCATAAACCTATAGAGATGTGCACACAAAATAAAATCTTACCCTATCTTCTCCGATGGGGACAAGTGTCACCGGGGTATACTTGTCACCCACCGGTGACATCACAATCCAATATTAGCATAAAAAGCCTAACAACTCATCCAGAGAAAAAAGTTAGAGAAAAAAAAACCCAAAACCCATAATCAATTGGGTTAAAATTAAACCTAATTCATTCATGTTATAACCTCTTCTCTCTTTTCTCGCTGCTTTAGTGTCTCTCTCACATTCCAATCTGATAACAACATAATCCTCTGTCTCATCCGGTCGTTTACGTGCTTCTATCTTCTCTCATCTTCTCGTCGAAGAAGAGAGCTTGGCCACCGTTGGTTCTATCTTCGCCTTACTCTCTCGGGCATTCTCGTTCTGCTAGTCTCGTCACCGTTCTGATGGCCCAATCTGTTGCCCCTGTGCATGTTCTTTCTCGCGATCTGTGTTCTGGGTTTAAAATGAGGAAAAGTGGTGGGGAAATTGGAATCGCCGCTGCGCCGGAAATCTCCTCACGGTGGAGGCGGCGGTGCTCCGATATCTTGCCCCCGATTTGCACTTTTATTATATTTTCTTGCTCGTCTCCTTCTCCTGATGCTTTATTTGTGGTTTGATTCTTGCAGATGTTGAAATTCTGGCAACAAATACTTGATGTCAAATAGAATGTTATGACACTGGTATCTGATGAACTTTCTAACAATCTTAATAATAAATCAAAAGCAGTAAAGAAGACAATCAATTGTTAACCCAGTTCGGTGTGTAACTACACCTTCATCTGGGGGCTACCAAGCCAGGGTGGAAATCCACTATAATAGGTATTAATTCTGGAATAAACCAACAGTTTATCTCCTTCACTTAAGACCTACCCAATGCAACTTTAATCCAAGAACCTCTTAGACCTGAGAACTTACTCACTCCCCCTCAATCACAGCAGTGATTATAAACTAACACTAAACAGAATTATGAAGACATTCTTCAATACACATACTTGATTTTACTTCAAAGCTTTTAATCAAGAGACATAGCACTCGTGCTTCAAAGCTTTGAGTGACAAGTACAACCCTTACAAAAAGTCCTACTCTAATGCACTTATCAGAAGATAATTGCTTGGCTCACAAGAAACACTAAGAGCACGTACACAACTCGTTGTTTTCTGCCTTCTTATTCTCTTTCAAAACGCTTAAATTTTACCATCAGGATTAGTGAGATTATATAGAAGCAATAGAGGACTTCGTCTTGGGCTTTCACAACAATAATTAGGGTTAACCATAGTTAACCTGTGGACTTGGTCTTGGGCTTGCAAAAACACTAATTAGGGTTAATCAAAGTTAACCTTATTTCCACGTGAGCATAGGAGCTTAAGAAAACAATCCAACCCAGAATAAACTAACAGAATCCTGAAAACTCTCAGGAAATATAAAACTGCATAATCCACTTATACAATACAAAATGTCTTAACGTTGGATGTGACACCACACATCCTACATATTATTCTTGCAGAACCTGTACTTATGATTATAGCATAATCATCTGTTATGCAAAGATTTTGAGCTGCACCTCTAAAAACACTCCTTCTGCAGAATTTATCTTCATACCAGAATGTCATGACATCAGTCAAGACATTGCCACACCAATCTGGTTTTACCAAAAATTGCAGCCAACACAGAAACGCTTACAGATCTTAACAGATTTGGTCGAAATCTTGAAAGGGGGTTTGGAAACCTAGCGGTTCTGATAGCTTTGGCGGTGATAATGATGATGGCGACGACGGAAACGCAACACTACTTCAAAGTTGGTGAGATTGTTCTTTTTCAAACTTCTTTCCTCTTCTTCTTTCTCTATGAAGGGTTATGGTTGCAAAAATGATGAAGAATGTGTTTAGGGTTTGATCTATTATGATGTTGTTTGCTGCCATTTTGATTTTGGAAATATGGATGCGATGTTTTTTGTTAAGATTTTCTATTTATGATTTTTTGGTTATTATGGCTCTTCTGTTTATTGAACGATGGCTTTCCTTGTGTTTTATTTGTCATGGTTGCTTCTAGTATTAGTGTTTTCTGGTTTCTCTGAACAATGTGGCTGCCCCTGACTTATATGCATTTAGTGCTTATATATTGTCAGAATTAGGGTTTCTATTGTTGTTGGACTCTCTCATCTTTGGCTTAACAGGACTTGTGGCTTTGTTTCTGATGGGCTTTAACATTTCAGATGTTATGTTTTCTGTGATAATCTGTGAAACTGAACCTTTGTTGGGCTGTTACTTTTGAACTTTGTACTTGTTGTTGTACCATGATGCTATGCTGAGTTGCACCTCCTTTTGTGAACCAAACTTCACTTTTTGTGATTTGTAAATGGAGGTTATGGTCGATGAAGGAACCTTACAGTTCTGAGGCCTTGTTGGTTACTACCATGATCGAAAACTCTTGCAACCTGATTCCAAACAATAAATCCTAATGATGAGTTCAAAATAAATTCTTGCTTGAAAAGTTTTGTTTATGTTTTGACTTCTAATCATTTTTTCTTGTTTTCATGAACTTCATTGATAATCGATGGAGATTGGCGAGGCAATTACAAGGAGGGATTATGGCCAACACTAAGATCAAACTTCCATGGTCATGAAACAAATGACGAAAGAAAAGTCAAGAAGCCATAGGTTCCATTCAAGTAGAATATGTTTGTAACATTGTAGGAATTTGATGTAACATTGATGTAACTTTGAAATAATATATTCAAATTCAAACCTTGTATTAGCACATTTCTTTTGCAAACAAACTTGATAGAACTTGTAATATTGTACCTCTTGAACTTCTTTGTAAATGAAAATATGACTTGAGGTTTGAATGAACTTGTATCAATTAGGATCTTGAAATATAACAACCTATAGTCTTCTTGTAACTTGAAATTTTGACATAGAACTTAGGTGTGAAAAGTTGTAGTGTACAAAGTTTTGGCATAGAACTTGAACCTTGTATCATGATGATATAACTTGTAATGTACAAAGTTATCATGTAAGAATTCAACCACTAATTTTTTGAAACTTAAACAAACGAGAGTTATGTTCTTGCAACCTTGAAATCTTTGGCCATAAAGCTCATATCTTAAACTTGTTCGAAGAAAACACTCTAAGGTTCTTGTGAATGAGCTTCACCAATCCCAATTCGAATCAACTAAACCCACATTTATTTCAAATTTGAAAATTGATACATAAGATAAGATCCTTATTGAAAAGAAGTAGTTTTCTTAAAATCAAGACCATACTCTTCAATAAGCTCCATCATGAGCCAAATAGTGGAATGATGTCCGCTTGAAAATAACTTTAAAAACATGATTTCTTTCTTAAACAATGAAAGCCAAAAAGACATTCATTCTTTCTGAAATTTAAGTCCAAAACTTAATTCACAAACAAACCTTCAATGACTTATCTTTGAGTTCAAAACCCCTTTGAAAAAGAAATCCATCTGGCTTAAATATGCATATTGACGAAGTTCAATATTCTAGTGAATTTAATCATCTGATGAAACGATGGACATATTGAGATGTCCTGAAACATAAGAATTCCTTGTAACTTGAATGGGTATAAGAAAATATTATATTGGACCCTTCTCACGCAAACATCTTCTATAACTGGTAGAAGAACCAATAGAATGCACCTTGATCCCATATTGTTGAATTAATAATATGAAATAATTTGCATGCTAGAGAAACAAGCCAATTAGGATTGAGATGAAGAGGGTAAATTTTGGGGTGCGACAGTTTCCCCTATTCAATCATCTTAAACCTGATAAGTGAGAAAGATTGAAAGTTTTCGAACGTTCAAGGTGGAAGAGGATTGAATACTAAAAGAACCCCAAAAATTTGCCCTGCGCGGGATACCAATGCCAGATAATATCTCTTGACCACAGGGTCAGGGAAGAGACACTTGAGGAGAATAAACTTGTTAAGCACCAACAGAATGTCGTAACAACAACAGTAGCAACTGAGAAATACCAGGAGATCAAACAAAGTGGGGATAATCCGAGTAACCAGAATGAGCAAATAAACAAATGGTTTTAAAGAAAATCCCCTGAGAAGGAAATTGAACATCTCAAGCGAAAATAAGAACAATAGATTAAGCCATCTCGGGATGTCTTAACGAAAATGCTATGAGAAGGAAACCGAACTTCTCAAGCGAAAAGAAGAAACAACAATAAATTAATCCATCTCAGGATGTCTTAACGAAAATGCTATGAGAAAGAAACCGAACTTCTCAAGAGAAAAGAAAAAATAACATATCAGAAGACTCTATCAACGATATGATGGAGGATTTGTCAGAAAAATCGAAAGAGTTAAAGAATACCTGGAGACTTTAACGAAGACATAATTGAGAAATTGTCTGAAGATCCCAAAGAAGATAATTGAGAAATTGTCTGAAGATCCCAAAGAAGATAATTGAGAAATTGTCTGAAGATCCCAAAGAGGATAATTGAGAAATTGTCTGAAGATCCTAAAGAGTTAAAGAATACCCGAAGACTTTAACGAAGATAAATAGCTTAGAACAATAGTAGAATTGTTGTGCACGAAAGTGCAATGAGCCACGACATGTTGAATGTCTTAACCCTTGTAAGTGTTTTGTGTTGGCTGCATTTTTTGATAAAACCAGGTTGATGTACCAGTGTCTTGACTGATGTCATGACATTCTGATATGAAGACAATTCTGCAGGAGAAGTGTGTTTGCAGATGGAGTTAAGTATATTTGCATAACAAATGTTATGCTATTCTCAGAAGAACAGGTTCTGCAAGGGAATTATGCATGACGTGTGATGTCACATCAAATGTTACGACATTCTAAATAAGTGGAATGTGCAATCTTTATTTCCTGAGAGTTTTCAGGAAAATTAGATTATTCTGGGCTAGATCGTTTCAGGAGGAAACAGGGTTCTTTTGTACGTGGAAATTAGGTTAACATTAGTTAACCCTAATTATTGTTTTTCAAGCCCAAGACCAAGTCCATAGGTTAACATTGATTAACCCTAATTATTGGTTTGCAAAGCCCAAGACCAAGTCCGCTCTTGCATCTATATAAAATCTCGAATCCTAATGTTAATGTGGCGCATTTTTGAAGAGAAAATCAAAGAAAGCAACGAACATAATTGCTTGATCGTGAGTTCAAGACTTTGTCTGTGTTTTAGTGTTACTTGTGAGCCAAGAAATTATCACTCTGATAAGTGCATTGGAGTAGGATTTTCTGTAAGTGTAGTTTTGTCACTCAAAGCTTTGAAGTACGAGTGCTATGTCTCTTGATTAAAAGCTTTGAAGCATGATCAAGTATTTGTGTTGAAGAATGTCTTCATAATTCTGTTAAGTGTTAGTTTAAAATAACTGCTGTGAATGAGGGGGAGTGAGTAGGTTCTCAGGTCTAAGTGGTTCTTAGATTGAAGTTGCATTGGGTAGGTCTTAAGTGAAGGATATAAACAGTTGGTTTAATCTAGAATTAATACCTCTTATAGTGAATTTCCTCCCTGGCTTTGTAGCCCCTAGATGTAGGTGTAGTTACACACCAAACTGGGTTAACAATTGATTGTCTCCTTTACTGTTTTTGCTTTACTATTAAGATTGTTAAAAAGTTCGTCAGATACCAGTGTCATAACATTATATTTGACATCAAGTATCTGTTGCCAGAATATAAACCCTGTAACTTTCGAGTTACCAACAGAACAAATTTAGTAGCCCAACCCGAGAATACACTTCTCTGGGGATAAAAAAATCATATCAACACTCTGGTGTGATATAGATATTTATGAAGTCGGTAAATCTTTGTTTCCGATATTTCTGCTGATGAGAGATCTTAAGGAACATGTAAAGACATGTTGAACAACTTACGAGTTGACAAGATCTTCAATCTGTATGCAGATAGCTTTACCGGTGATAGAAGAATCAGATTCAACACTTGTGATTGAAAAACTTCCCTGGTAAGGTTCTTCAATTTGCTGGCATCGTCCTGACAATGCGTTGTAGCAAGTGGATATGCAGATCAACTTTCGAGTTGGTGAAATATCCCGAGATTGAATAAATATCCTACTTGGTGGATATTTATCTATTGGTTAATCAAAAACTTACTGGGGAAATAAACACACCAGAAGTTTAACGTGGTCTTCTGAGAACAACTCGGAGAAACAAATTCGTAGAAGTCACTGCCGCTAAAATTTGCTGTGAAGATTCTCGTCTGAAAGAACACTTGAAAATACCATAAATATGTTGTAGTAACCCTTCCTGAAGGAGACTCACTTGAGAGTAAATGAAGCTTTGATGGGGAAACTCCATAAGAAAACCGTGTGGAAAACTTCATTGGGGATTCTCGGTAGATAATTTTGCTGACATTATAGTCCATTTGAAAAAGACAATCGTTTCGCTGGGGAAGAAATTTCGATTGGAGAAACCATCAGTTGTTGAGACCCATACATGTATACTACTTGTGCTGGAGAAAAAAGAATAATTCTATCATCTGAGAAATAATACTTCAATTTTGATTCCTATGAGGATATTTACAATTTCAGCTGGAAAAAACCTACAAAAGAACTATCCGGAGCTAATGCATGAGTATGGTATGCATGATATGATATGCATGATTTTTTTATGTTTTAATGCAAAGGGTGTCAAATTGAATTCCCTATACATTTTGGAAGAGAAAAATCCAAAGGCGTCATGAAGATAATGCACAAGAAAATCTGAATGTCAATCTGCCACTTGAAAGGCTCCACAGTAATCCTTGTAGAAGGAAAGATAACAACTATGATGATCCAAAGAATGCCCTAGGTCTGACGTATTGGGTGCAAAGAGAACATGTCAGTAACTTCGAATATCGAAAGTGGACCTCATTAGAAAATCTTCATCTTGTAGCTGCTGAGCCGATAGTGAATTGCAATAAGCAAGAGATAACTCCATTGGGGAGAAAGGAATCAAGTTCCACATCATCTAAAGGGAATAATCACTTCCATCGTGGATAAATCTTCCATCTCCTGGTACCATGCTGGTAGATGCATATTTCTGGATAAGCGAGGAATACACTGGGGAAATAAACACACTAGAGATTCACAGGGGATTAACTGAGAACACCTCAGAAAATCGGATCCATAGAGGATTATTGCCACCCTAAGACTTATTGAGAGATTGTTATATGCAAGAATCTGAACAGATCTTTGTTGAGAATAACAACACTTGGGATACCTCAATGGTAATCCTTGTTGAGGAAGTCTTCAATGGAGAAAACTTCTAAATATAACTCTGTGGGGAACATCACTGGGGAAATCTAAGTGGAAAATTTCGTTAACACAAGAGTTCACTGGGGATGATTAATCACTTCTGGGGAAGAAATTTAGCTTGAGAGTCACTGCACTACCAATTTATTCTTGAATAAACATTCAACTTATACTAGGGAGAAGAACTAAGTTGCCATTTGAGAAATAGTCTTCAAAGCTTGCACTTGACTTCATTTTGAAAATCCTGAGTCTAGACCGGGGTTTATGCATGAATATATTGTATGATATGTCTGGATGAAGCGACGTGACTAATGCATGACGATGATTTATGTGATGATTTATGAATGCAGGCATGCATGGACTATCCGATATGTACCAAATAAAATTCGGCCTTGAAGGGTGAATCATTAGACGAGAACTGACTTTTAAGATAAACACCAGACGAAAACTGGCGAAAGAAATTTTAACAACCAGACGGAGACTGGTGAAATGATTTTAATCACCATACGGAAACTAGTGAAAGGATTTTTTTTAAAACCACCAGCGAAGACTGGTGAAATAATTTTTACCACCAGAAGGAAACTGGATTTAAATGATAACAGTCAAACGAGAACTGACTACCAGACGAGAACTGGATTTAAATTAACAGTCAAATAAGAACTGACTATCATACGTGAACTGGATTTTAATGATAATAGTCAGACGAGAACTGACTACCAGACGTGAACTAGATTTTAATGATAACAGTCAGACAGAACTAGATTTAAATATACCCAATAAGGTCGAATTTTTATTGCACAATATGAGATGAATGATTTATGTTAGTGTATGCAATATATTTTGACTATATGATTGGTAATGCACGAAGATGCTTTGACTATTTGATTAGTTAAGACCAAAGAAAGATTCTTGACACAATTTTCCCATCAAAAGGAAGTTGTTAGCATGATTCCCTGCCACTCAAATTAAATGCAACAACTGTTGACGCTTGATAGAAAATTTCCTTGAGTAGCTTGACAATACTGAAAGGGATTGTTTGTATGTAACAACCATTTCCCCAGTCTGTTGAGGCTCTGATGATATTTTCTTTGAGAGTGTGTTGGAACAGCTTACAGTAATTTGATATTTGAGATCTTGCCCTAGAATCTTGAATTCCAATGCAAGATCCACCTGATTGATAGATCCTTTGAGAGATATTATCGTATCTCAACGTGACCGCTCTAGATTGACTGAATCTTGAAGGATCGGCTTCACCGTGCTATAGAAATAACATGAACCAATATGCTCTTTAGAGGTACTTCAATGTGTCATGGTGACTTATTCAGATTGACTACATTTGGATAATTGGCTATGCAAACATGGGAAGACTTTCCCCAGGATGAGCTTTAGAGAGACTCTTACGTCTCGAAGTAATTGCTTCAATCAGACATGTTAGCAACTAACTTGATGGAATGAGAGCTTTTTTGAAAGGCTTCGACATCTCAAAGTATTTGCCTCGGATTGACTGCTACTGAATGATTAGTTCTGCAGGGATTGAAGTGAAATGCCCCAATTTATAGCCTTAGAGAGACTTCAACGTCTCGAAGTAGTTTCTTCAGATCAACTAAATCCTGAAATGACGGTTGTCCCAAGCTAACCGCCCTTTGAGAAGGACTAAACCATCCGCTGATTGCTCTTTAAGGACCTGCCCCAAATTGGCTAAAATTTAAGAAACTGAATTTCGACTTGATTGCCCCCAAGTTAATAGAATATTGAGAAAACAACCTATGATATGCTCAACAGAGTCCTTAAACGTTCCGCCCCTTGATACAAATAACTGCTAACTCAACAAAATAATCAAGTTTCTCTTCTTTGGACAAAGTTAAGCTCTTCACTGATGTTCATTATGAGAACTTCTTTAATGTCAAATAATTGTTTTACATGTAGAGTTATGTTTACTATGACAATTATAATGCAACATTTATGCGTCTTGAAGTTTTGTATGAAAAACATTATGACTTTTTTTGTGAGTGAAACACTTTTAGAGAGCAACACTGAATTTTGTTTTGTCTTTTTTATGAAAGATAATACAAGCATATGATACCAACTCAAAAACTTAGCATGCACCATAGGAGTCTGGTAAACGCGATCTCATCGTCGTATGCTTTTGAATTAACCCATACTTCAATTAGGACTTTTAAGGGTTGTAAGTGGCTTGGTTCACGTTTTTTTAGAAAAAAGGATTTTTAGGCTCAAAATATTTGGTTTCCACCCGTTCTCCATGATGTTCTTTCGTCCTAAGTTCAACTATCTTGATACGAGCACTCATATCTCGAGAGGCGTTATGATGGTTGAGGAACCAATATGAGGTTTCTTGAACATGACAGTCACTCACTTTTTGCTTTGGTGTCTAACCACGTGACTTGTTCTTTGTTGAAATTTTTTCTTTGATAATGCATTTCGGGATTTTCTTTTTTTCTTTCCCTAAATTTTGCCTGACTTTTGCCTAAGCGACTTATTACTATATTTCGACTTAGCGGGTTTTTTGTCTCTTTTTCTTTATTCATTATTCCCTTTTTTTTGAACAAGTCGTGGATCCTTGCACTGTATTCAATTTGTTGAAAGTGATAGTGACTGTCTGAGTCTTTGGGTAGATGAGGGATAACCGTTGTTGTATCGTCATTTGTTGACCTTATGATGTGCGAGAAATAACCATTATAGTATCATCCTCTTTTGATGCACCCTGTTGATAGACGAAGGTTGACTATCGTGGTTCTGAACTTTCTCAACCTTTTGAAGGATAGCCATTGTAGTATCCTTTGATGCATACTCTCTTGATGAGTTCTGAACGCCCGATCAAATTAACTGAACACTACCCGCCCCTGGGTTAAGAATGAGGGTTTTTTTCCGAAAAGAAGAGAAACTCCTTCTTTAAGGCTCAAAGGGGTTAACGAGGGTCTATCTCCCTTATAACTTTGGTGTTTGGGGAATTTGAAACAAGGCATGTACATCGTCAGCAGGGTTCTACTCAAGAGCATACGTTCAGAGACCTAGCATTTTTCAATTATCGTCATCCTCTCTCCAATCTTTGCCTAGGTGAAAGACTTGGTAACGTTGGTATTAAAATGCTCGCAAATCAAATAAAGAGTGATAAGAATGGATTGAGTAACAACGAATGGATTACTTCAAGACAAACATACTCGTTGCATTAAGATTTAAAAACCAAACAAGTTTCTACATGCAAACAAAGTTTAAACAATTAAACAAGGTACAAATTAAAATGAAATAAAGAAATACAAGATTGTCATTGTGGAGGAGACTTGAGCTCCATCTTGACTTGTTTATCAGATGACATTCAGTAGTCTTGGCATTCACTTGAGTACGGGGTTGCCATTCACAAACATATTCCCTCCTTGAATAGTCAAGTACTTCTGGTCAATCAACTGTTGAACTTTGGCTTTGTAGGCGTTGCAGTCCTCTGTCGAGTGTCCTACTGTTCCAGCATGATATCGACGTCGCGCATTGAAATCAGGTAAAAAATTCAATAGAAAAATAAAAATAGTAAAAGGATAAAGTTGAAATATTAAAAAAATTTTAGGGGTATGAGAATAACTGGAGGGATGGGTATATGGTAAAATTTTCAGTTTTTTTGATGATTCTCTAGTTAGTATTCTTAAGAGTTATCAAAACAATTTATGTAACACCTCCTTTTATAGGAGGGTGTATCATGTATGGTTAATTTTCTTTTTGAACTTTAAGCCATCTCTTTGCCCAAAAGAAAAAGAAGCGCCAATAAATTTTCTTTCGCGTTTTTTAAAAGTAGAATATATTAATAAAAAATTAAAATGTGGGTTTGTTAGTGTAAGAATTTGGAAATATGGGTTAGGTTGATAAAAAAAATTCTTTTTAAGTTACCCATACGAAAAGTGTATGAAAATAATAATATTGTATTATTATTATTATTATTATTATTATTATTATTATTATTATTATTATTATTATTATTATTATTATTATTATTATTATTATTTTCTTTAAAACAGTTTATTAATACTTAGAAATACTTGTATTCTTTAGTTAAATTCTGGAAGAATATTATAGTAATACTTTATCACGTCATAATTTTTGTATTTTTTAAGTATTTAAATATACTTAATATATTATATTATTTAGTTTAGTATATTGAAAATTTTAATAAAGAAAATCAATAAAGAGAATTAGAGTTCTCAAATCTGATTATAAAAGAAAATGAGCTAGCCAACTCATTAAAAAGGAGAAATTGTTAACCAATTGCGTCTATAAAAGATAATACAACGGAATTTTATTAAAACCCTAAAAGTTACATTTGGAATTAATAATAACATTTTTGAGATCATTGCCAAACTAAAATTTTGATCTTTTAGATGATATCAAAAATATTCCAATAATAGTTCTCAAATTTTTTACTGTTCCTCAGTGTCAAAATATTCAAAAAAAATAGTTAATTAAATAATTCATGCCTTCTCAATTCTAACTTTTTGAGAATTTTCTATAAATACAATAAGGAAAATGTTTGTTAGTAAAAAAACATGAAAATAAGAAACGTAAGAATTCATAGTTAAGTCTTGAATTAGTTTCTTAGAGTGGTTGAAAATGCTCTCAATTGATAACGGCTAATTTCTCATCGGCATCGGCTAAATCCTTCGTTTCTTCTCTCCTCTATCTCACGTTTCTTCCCTCTTCCAATGGAAGCTTCCTTGCTCTTCCCTGAAACATGTTCTGGTTCCAAACCAGATCCAAATATCTCGAAATCGGTTCAAATCATCAAATCCTTTGCTTCGGTGGTTTCAAACAATGTCTATGACATTCCAATGAGCCAGCTCCCTACTCCTTGTCTCAAAAGTAACCGCTTGGCTATAACAATCTCTGAAGATGAATATAAACCGGGGGTGGAAGCCTGCAAGCATCACCTCCATGGTAGAATTGTGTGGTCAAAAGGATTTGTACCTCTAACTGTTAACCTAAGATCAAAACTCTTAGAACTCTAGCCTTCTCTAGGTAAATGGGGAATTACTTCTCTAGGCAAGGGTTTCTTTGAATTTGCGTTTTCATCGCTTGAAGATGTTCACCGGGTATGCTTTGTCAGTGCCTGGAATCTACCTCATGGGGTGTTGAAATTGTTTCCCTGGACTAAATATTTTGTTCCATCTACGATTAAACAAACATCAGTGCAGGTGTGGTTGAGAATCCATGGGTTGTGTCAAGAATATTTGTGTCCTCGTATACTTTTCGCTATAACAAGTAGTATTGGAACCCCAATATGCATATACTTAGCTTCTAACAAATGTGCTTTTGAAAGGTCGTTCGGGCATTTTGTTTGAGTTCTGGTGGACTTAGACCTTACTAAAGAGCTAAGCTACAAAATCCTAGTGGAAAGAGTAAGCTTTGTGTACATTGAGTATGAAAAATTACCAGATTTTTGAAATTTTTGTTATTGTATGGGACACTCATTCAACAATTGTAAAAGGAAAGAATTTGTCAGCAATAAAGTCAAGGACCAAGAAAAAAGGAAACAAAAACATGTTAAAATCCCAGAAAAAGAACCAGAGTTAGTAGCTACGCAAGTAACTCAAGTTGAATACTCACCTGCTCAGTTTGAGGGACAGGAAAATCAAACTGATACTGTTATGGAAAATGGAATCCAGGATAACTCTCTCAGCAATCCTAATGCGCAGCTAGTTGGAACTACTACAATTGTTGTGAACTCTACATCCTCGTCTAATGAAGAGAGTAAATCGGAGAGTGAATACATTGATGCAAAGAAAATGGTCGAGGTGGTTCCTGAGACCCAAATTGACCCTGCTCATAAAGAACAAGTGAAAGATTTTTTGAACCAAGCCTGGGAAAACATGGTTGACATGGATAGATATGATGATAATGTTATGTATTTTCTCTCTGAAATGGACTTCAAGATGGTGTCTTCAAGAAAGAAAAGAAACAAAAAATCAAGATTTGTGGGCATTACTAGACCTCAGTCTAGTCAAACTTTCATAACCTTGTGATTTGCCTCTTTTGGAACATCAGAGGTATTGCAAATAATGCTTCTATGCTAGCCCTAAAGAAGCTGATTCTCAATAACTCTCCAGATTTTGTCTTTATAGCAGAACCTTGGATGAATGTTGATAACTTCCCTCAACATTGTCTTGCCAGGTTTGATCTAAATCTTTTCACACTTATGTCAAGATTAAAAGGAAAACTAAGTTAATTAATTCTATGGTTATTAATGACATTTTTGAAACTAACCATGACAGGTTGGAGCAGCACATTGAATCTCATTTCAAAAGCATTTTTAACAATAGTGTGGATGTGCAGAATTTTGAGTTAGTTCAAAAAGTCATTCCTAAGCTTGTTAATGATCACACCAATGATATGCTCACCATGATTCCAAGCCCGAGTGAAGTGCACAATGTTGTTATGAGCCTTAAAGTTGATTCAGGGCCAGGTCTCGATGGCTTTGGCCCAATGTTCTACCAAACTTATTGGGAAATTATAAAACATGATGTTGTAAATGATGTTTCTCAATTTTTTCTGCAGGGTTGGATCCTTCCTAACTTCAATGCCAACACTATTGTGCTCATTCCTAAAACGATGGAAGCTAACAAGATAGAACAGTTCAGGCCAATACCTCTTGCTAATTTCAAATATAAACTGATATCTAAAATTCTTGCTGATAGGCTTGCTACCATTCTTCCTTCCATTATCTCATAGGAGCAAAAAGGTTTTGTGCAAGGTCGCAACATCAAGGATGACATCTACTTAACCTCTGCAGCCATTAATCTTTTAAACAACAAGAGTTTCAGTGGAAATGTGGCCCTCAAAATAGATATTTCCAAAGCGTTTGATACAATTAATTGGATTTTTTTTAGTAAAATCGTTAGAATGTTTTGGCTTCTGCAGGAAATTATGTGATTGGATTCTTGCCATTCTTAAGTCTGCTAAGCTCTCCATTGGTCTCAATGGTAAAAAGTTGGCTATTTCGCTTGTTCTAATGGTGTTAGACAAGGAGACCCGCTCTCCCCTCTTCTTTTTAGTATTGATGAAGAGGTCTTAAGTAGAAGCATTACTGAGCTTGTGAATTCTAACAAATTAAATTTAATTCAAGCTAGTCGCAATTTTAAATTTCCATCTCACACTTTCTTTGCTGATGATATTATGATATTTTGCAAGGGAGACTGCAAATCCATTATTGTTGTTGCTGATCTTCTTAAGGCCTATGTTGATTGCTCTGGCCAAATTTCTAACTTATCTAAATCTCTAATCTTTGCAGGTGGGATGTCTGCCAGCAGGCACGATTTCCTTGCTGAGCTTATTGGTTTCACAAAGGCCTTTCCTCCTTTCATTTATCTGGGTGTTCCAATCTTTGTTGGCAGCCCCAAAGTGTGTCATTTTTTTACCTTTGGCAGATAACATTAGGCTCAGACTTGCTTCTTGGAAGGCTCAACTTTTATCCATGGCAGGGCGGCTTCTCCTTGTAAGATAAGTGATTCTCAACATGATGGTGCACTGTATATCTATATACAACTGGCCATCAAGCATTATAAAAAGCATTGAGCGTTGGATGCATAATTTTATTTGGAGCGACAATATGGACAAGAAGAAACTTGACACTATCTCTTGGCGTAAGTGCTGCAGAAATATCAAGGAAGGCGGGCTCGACATCATTTCTATGCATCACTTTAACACTGCAACTAACTTGTAGCCTTGTTGGCTCTACCTGAACAAGTCCCAAGACTGGTCTGCTGCTATGGCTGCTAGAGTGAAAAGGAACAATAAATTTATAAACTATCCGATAAAGTCATCTTTATGGAAATGTATAAAAGCTTTATACTCCAAAGTTTTAGACAACTACATCTGGTCTATGGGAAACAACAAGCAAATCAACTTTTGGCTGGATAATTGGTTAGGAGAAACTCTTGCTGACAAGTTCAAAATTCCTCAAAGATTTCATGATAATATCACTTCGAAAATTTGTGATTGGTGGGCTCATAATTCTTGGGTTTTTAGCAGTAATCTGCTTCTTGCCATCCCCTATCTTCAAGCTGTCACTGATCCAATAAGTGTCTCTCTGCTTGGAATTCAAGACTTCCTGGCTTGGAAACATGTGGAGAATGGTCATTTATCTATTAAGCATGCCTATTGAAATTCCTGGCAGCAGATACGTGATGTCACAGAGAATGTTATGAGATCGTATCTGACAAACTGTTTAACAATTCACACAGTAATGTAAAAACAGTAAAGAACACAAAAAATTGTTTACCTAGTTCAGTGTGTAACTACACCTACATCAGGGGCTACCAAGTCGGGAGAAATCCACTATAAGCGATTAATCGAGAATAAACCAACGGTTTATCTCCTTCACTTAAGGCCTACCAATGCAACTTCAATCTAAGTCCTACTTAGACACGAGTTCCTACTCCTCCTCAATCACAACAGTGATATCAACCTATTGATTAATTGAATTGTGAAGACACTCTTCAATAAACATACTTGATTTTGCTTCAAAGCTTTAATCAAGAGACACAACACTCGTGCTTCAAAGCTTTGAGTGATAAACAACCCTTACAATCAAATCCTAGTCCAAGACACTTATCAACTGATAATTGCTTGGCTCACAAGAATAACTAGAATACAAATTAACAGCCTGCTTAATCTTGTACACAGTAAAAGGCGCAACAGTCACATCAGGGTTTGTTTCCTATTATAGAAGCAGTATTGTAACTTCAATTTGGGCTTCCATAATTATAGCTAGGGTTAACTTAATTTAACCTAAAGACTTGGTCTATTTAACAAACCAATTTAGGGTTAAACAAGGTTAACCTTAGAGCCACGTGAGCATGTGATCCAATAACATAATCCATAATAAAAACAGCTCAACAGAAATCCTGAAAAGTCTCAGGAAAAGTAAATTTGCAGAACAGCAGATGTTGCACAGAATGTCATAACATTGGTCATGACATCAGTCATTCTTCTTGCAGATTTCCAGCATAGTAGTTAACTCCCAGTCTAAGTTGTACCTGTTTTATTCTTCTTCTGCAGAATTTATCTTCAACTCTGAATGTCATGACATCAGTCAAGACATTGACATAAACTAGTTTTACCAAAAATTAAGGCCAACATAGAAACACTTACACCTATCAATTCTTAACCAATTCTTCTACTTCAGTTGCGAGATTTAATTTTCCCTGGAATATTGACTCAGCTCCGTCTCATTCTTTACTTGTGTGGAGATTGATTCACAACAAAGTGCCCATTGATGAGAACCTTCACATTCGTGGATTCGCTTTTCCGTCGATCTGCTCCTTGTGAGGTTCCTACTGTGAAACCTCGGAGCACCTGTTCTTTCAGTGCAAGTTGTTAATAACATTTGGCGGTGGTTTACAAGCAAAATTCAGATTCAGATCTCAATTAATCATTTAGCTGACTCTGTAAAGTTTCTGGAAGCCGCTTGGAGTCCTCAGGCAGCTGCTGTTATTCATGCCTGTACTGTTAACATTTTTTCCCAAATTTGGTATGCTAGAAACCGTGCCAGATTTGAGGACATGATTGATTATTCACTGGAAGCATTGTGCTTCTTCTATAGTAGCTCATGCTAGGATGGTTGGTAATATTACTTCGAAGAAATCTAATAACTCCATCTCTAGTTTTTCAGTTCTGAAAAGTTTTGACAGTATAATCCATCTTAGAGATCCTCTTGCATTGGTTAACATCATTTGGTCTCCTCCACTTGTCAGTTGGATTAAAGCAAATGTGGATGACGCCGCTGCAGGTTTGTCTTCAGTTATAGCTTGCGGTGGCATCTTTAGAGATGAGTTGGACAATCATCTGGGCAGTTTCTTCTCTTTTTTGGGTGAAGGTAGTGCTGCTACTGCTGAATTTTATGCAGTTATTCTTGCTATTGAGAAAGCCAAAGAAATGAATTGGATGAAAATTCGGATTGAAACTAATAGTTTGTTGGTTGTTAAATCCTTCTCGAATCTTAGCTCAGTGCCTTGGAATCTCAGGTCTCGTTGGCTCTCGTGTAAACACTATTCAGTGAGTACTGAGTTTATAATTTCGCATATATACAGGGAGGCCAATTTTTGTGCAGATTTCTTGGCTAAATTAGGTTTAAATGTCAATTGTTTTACTTGGTTTAATTCTGTCCATAATGGCATAACTAAGGATTACTTATTAGACAAGCAAGGTACCCATAAATTAAGACTCGACCATTAGAGAAGTTTTGGTTTGATCCCCTCTTGTGTTGTGTAATCCTCCTTTTGTTTCTAATATATTTTGCCTTTATTAAAAAAAAAAAATCACTACTATCCCATAATCCTTATTGAAAAAGAAATTAAAATTAAAATCATTTTAAAATTAACTTCTAAAATAATAACATTTGTATATTCTTGTATTTTTTATTCAAATTAATTAGTACAAAATAGCATTACTCATAAAATAATTGCAAAAATTTCTCAAAAATAAAATATAAAATAAAATATAAAATAAAATATAAAATAAAATATTAGTGACTTATTTAATACCTCAGTTACTATAAAATAAATATTTAATCACAATATCCGTCACTGAATTATGTCGGTCATTAATTTCACCAAGAAAAATTCTAGAAAAATTTCTTCAATTTTCAAGCATTATAGTTGTGACTTGTAAAATAAATAAAAATATAGAAAAAAAAAAACAGTTACTGTTTATCCTACCTGCTATGTTTGACATTTGACAACAGTGATATACAAAGGCTAAAAAATTAAAATAGTGCTATAACAAATTGTACCATCACATATCATTAGATGCTCCAAGTGCTCGTGCACCTGACTTGTCAAGCATATACTAATTTCATATTATTAAAGAAAAAACATATCATGGGCCATGTCACTCAGTGCTGATTTGGATGTTAGCTTTTGCATGGGACCAAATTTCAAATTCATTCAATTATCACTGTGCATAATGGTAACTTGCTAATTATTTTAATTATTTAATCCTCTATTCTTCTTTCTCTTTATGTGTTACTGCTTCCGGTGCTGGTATTTTTCTTACTTTTTTCTCCCTTTCTTCAGTGTGTTTCTGTGCAGCACTGCACTCTTCTGCTGCCACACGCTTGGGAGTGGAACCACTCTTCACAGTTCACAGATTCAAACAAACTTCATTCATGCACTTTTGGCTGTATTAGGCTCACTTTTCTTTTTTTCCATAGTATCGTTTTAATAAAGTTATTTCATATTCTTACTTTATTTGGTAAACATTTTTATGATAAGATATTAAAATTTTATTTTTTATTTTATTAAAAAAGTTTAGTTTAAAAAATCCATTAAAATTATTAAATATTAAATATAATTTTTATGAATTTTTATTTATTTTAAGTTTCGTTTAAAGCTGTCTGTAAAACATAAAACATTTTTAAAATTATTATTAAAAAAAGTTTTATAACACTGTCTTTAATTAATGAACCAAACAGCACCCATTATTTTGGTCAAGATAAGCTCATAAAAATTCAAATAAAATCCAACACATTGATTTTGATTGGATTGATTTTTTTTTCTTCCAATTAATCCCAACTCAGGCATAGGGTAAATTCGCCTAGCTTTGGCCCACCTCTGCATAATACTAATAAGTTTCCAAGCTTAATTATTACATTGTGATACCACATTTAGTCTTTAATATAAAAAAATTATTTTTAATTTATTAAAAGGTATGTATTTAAATTATATATATATATATATATATATATATATATATATATATATATATATATATATATATATATTTTAATGTTGTGGACAATAACATATTTAGGTTTATCAACACATCTTCATAAGCTAAAGAAGCATGTAATATTCTTAAGACTACACATGAAGATGCATTCAGAGAATATATGTCAAGGCTGCAACTACTTACCACAAAGTTTGAGAATATGATGATTAATGAAGACAAGTCTATAAATGAATTTCGCATTAGATTATGTTATATTATGAACACTTCCCTTTGCTTAGCAGAAAAAGTATGAAGAAAAGCTTTCCAGAAAATTCTTATATGATTGTCTAAGAGGTTTGATGTGAAGGTGACTGCAATTGGAGAAACTCAGGACCTAAGCAACATCAAAGTTGATAAATTTATTGGTTCTTTACAATCCTTTGAGATTTCCATTAATGTTAGGGATGAAAAGAAGAACAAATGTATAGATTTTGCACTACAAAAAAATATGTTCATTAGCGACGTAAAATCAACATGACAAACTTGAAAATCACGTCACAAACCTAAAACAGCGACGTGACTAATTATGTCGCTGGGAAACAAGTGGCAAACTTGTTGCGACGTGTTTTCCATGTCACAAAGTTGTGACGTGGTATTCACGTCGCAACATAGTGAGTGATATAGGGAACATAAATGGCAGGCATGCAACAGCTTTAGTAGCGACGTGAGAAACATGTCACAACTTTGTGACATGTAACTCACGTCGCTACCTTTAACGTTTATTTTTTTAAAAAATTATTTAGTAATTACTTTTTTATATTAATTAATTTATATAATAAAATTTATATAATATAATAAAATTTATATAATAAAATATATATAATATAATAAAATTTATATAATAAAATTTATATAGTAAAATTTATATAATAAAATTTATATAATAAAATTTATATATTAAAATTATTATAATAAAGTTTATATATTAAAATTATTATAATAATATTATTTTATTATATATTCAAATAATAAAATTTTATAAAATGAATTCATGTAATAAAATTTTATATAATTTAATAATTTAAAATGATAAAAATAAATATCTTACATAAATGCAAATTTAAAAACAAAATAAATAGAATATTTTCACGGGGCATCTTCACCCGGGTAATCAAGATCAAAATCATCAGTTCCGTCATTATCCGACTGTTGTCAGGAACATTTTAATTTCCACCACCTTGCATAAACCGTCTCATCTGCTCCTCCATATCAGATTGCCTCTTCCGCATAATCTCCAACTGCTGCTCCTGCTCTTGCATCATAGTCGTCATTTGGGCCTCCATTTTGCGTCTCACTTCACTTGCCGCCAATTGTCTTACTGTTTCAAGTTGATCCTGTGTCAGATTCGGTTGACGTGAGCCTCCCTCTCTATCTCTAAGTCGTTGAAACAGATTACGATCACCAACTCTCAAGCCGGCCGCCAAATTTTCATCCGCAAAAAAGCAACCATTAGGCCCTTTTCCATTAACTACTTCATTCCAAATATAGAAATCAACATCACCATTAAGCGGCTCGCCCTCTGCTGGCCTATATTGAGGATTGTGCTCTAGAAAAAAGTGCAAGCAATGTCTGATAATCATCTTACACATACATTCAATAATAAAATAAAATAAAAATATTTACATATATATTAAATTATACTAAATTAATATATGTATATATTAAATTATACTAAATTCAAATATATTAAAAAGTTGTCACGTGATTTTCACACCAGAACTTATGAGTTGCCACGTGATTTTCAAGTGGCAATTTATCAGTTGCCACATGATATTCACGCCACAATTTATAGATTGCCATGTGAAAATAACGTCACAGATTTTGTTATTAAATTAAAAAAAACATAAATTGAATTACTTACAAAAGCTCTCTTCGTGCGCTCGTCGATAAAACTTCCCGATTTCTTTGTCCGAGTCCTCGTAATCAACTCAGTAAACAACGGGGGTCTCCCAAACTCCTTAGTCTAAATAATAAAATTAAAATTAATTAGTAAAAAATATTATGAATAAAAATATAACTTAAAAAATTAGTAATTTTTACCATTCGCCGGACATGCTCCGCAGTACTAATACTTCCAACAGTATTGACACATCCCCCTTTTCGGATGCCCTTATCTTCTTAAAAGTTTCTGAATTAGCCTTGAATTCCGGCGAATCCCAATATGTAAGAAGTTCTCCGAAAACCTCTACGCCTATTCAGTTAGGACGGATACCATGAAGCTCATAATTCTCCCTAACCCGCCTCATTATATCAGAAAATCTTCTAGAGGTTCTGCTATAATAGATTTTTTCCATAATTTTCTCATTCAACGGATCCCACACACATTTTTCCTGCAATGTTGTATGACATTAAAATAAAAAGTTAAGTAATTATAATGAAAATGTCACTTAAATAACAATACTAAAAAAATAAATTAAATTTACAACTTAAATAAATAACAATACCTTAAATTTTTTAAACCATTCTTCTTTATTTGTAACCTCACCAAAGTTCCTCCAAAATGATTTATACATCTGCTGAATTATATAATTAATAACCTTGGCAGCAGTCCGACTCGGCGCGAAACTAAACAACAAGATTTTGAATAAACATTATTAATTATAAATTTATACAAAACTTACTTAAATAAAAGTTTATATAAGAAACTTACTTGCTTCCTTCGGGCCAAATCCAAAACCTTCCGTCAATGACATGAATCTCACTCGGATCATCTCTCCCACGAAGATCAGCTCCATCTACGTCATCAGCTACCACATCTGCATCACCGTCAGCCTCACGTGCAGGTACACGTGTAGGACGTGGGGGCTGGATCTTGCAGTCTGTCTGGGATGTGGGATGCGTGATCCTCCGGTCTGTCTAGGACGTGGGGCTCGGGATCCTCCAGCCTGTGTGGGATGTGGACTGGGGGATCATCCAGCCTGTGTGAGGCGGATGTTGGATCCTCCAAGTATATGCGGGATGTGAGTCTTGGACCCTCCCGCCTGCTGGTAGGATGAAGGCATCTGTGTGGGATATGAAAAACCGGGTCCCCCCGCCTGCTGGAAGGATGAAGGCACGCCAGTCTGTAGGAATGGAAAACTGGGTCCTCCTGCGTGCTGGAAGGGTGAGGGCACAACAGTCTGTACGAATGGAAAACTGGACCCTCCCGTCTGCTGGAAAGATGAAGGCATCTGAGTCGATGTGAAAGGAAAACTAGATCCTCCCGTATGTTGGAAGGATGATGACATCTGAGTAGGTGGGAAAGAAAAACCGGGGCCTCCAGGTGGCACAAAAGATGCAGGTACCCCAGACGGGAATGTATGGGAGGAGAGTAATGGAACAAAACACTGAGTACTGGCCAGGGACATAAGATCAACCTGACTCTGAGGGGGGGACACATGGCTGAGTGAGGAGCCTCACATGTTACTACCCTCGGACGTTGAGACTTCTTACCGTTATCCTTATTCTTAGGTGGCATTTTACCTATTTATATATATTTTCATAAACAAAGATAATAAAGTCATTAACATCAATAGATATTCATTAACACATTCTATATATACATGTTCAATTAATATTACATTAAGTGGTTTAATTAATCTAAATCTTCGTGCTCGTTATCCATATCATTTTCATCATCTGATGTAATATTGTCCTCGGATTCAAACTCTTCATCATTCTCTTCATCCACATTATTATCAACCAACAATATAGACGCATCAACTTGATGTCCCTCAACAGTTGTATCAGACAAACTCATAATGTCTTCAGCTGCAACCACATCATTAATTTGTTCAACATCATCAACTTGGTAGGCAACATCTTCCACTAGATCGTTAGTTTCAATATGACCTAGCGGTTTTGTTTTTATTACAACACACCATCCTTTTTTACGTATTACAAATGAAGGATAAGGAACATAATAAACTTGCCTAACAATATGTGACATTATAAAAGGGTCATACTCTTTGTATCTCCGGTTCATTTGAATCTCAACAGTACCATATGACTTGTCTATTTTTGTGCCTCTAGTTGGATCATACCATTCACAATAAAACAACACAACTTTATTTTTCGAGTCCAATTAATTGTATACCAACTCGTAGATATGTTTAACAAATCCATAGAAGTCATCTTCACCGCCATCTATAACTCCTTCTACAAATACACCACTATTTATGGTTTTTTTTCCTTCGGTCCATGCCTCATTGTAAAATTTATATTCGTTCACGAAGTATGTGTGCCAATCATTTGCGCTTTGGATAGGGCCTTCTGCCAAGTTTCTCAAATGGAGTATTTCGGGAGTTAGTGCAACAACGCTAGACAATGTTTGCTTGAACCATGAGGGAAATTGAGCATGTATGACACCTGATGTTGACTGTACACCGGTACTATGAAAATAGGCATTGTTAAATTCCCTACAAAACACACACCATAAGTTTAATAAGTTTGACATACACACATTGTCAACAGAGTTAAAACGTTTGGGTAAACTTACTTAAGATATGGTTTAACTTCATCGCAGTTGATCAAGACATGGACATGTGCAGATTGCATTTCTTTTTGGGTCAACCAATGCACACCCTTCTTTCCAGAAGGTCGACCTGGAAGCCCAAAGACTGATAAGGTGAATTGACTCCTCTGGTTGACATTTACAGGATTCCGTATGATTCTAGGAGTTAACATCAAGTGATTGAAATAGTGACTGCAAAATGTGATGTCTCCCGATGCAAGTAATATGCACATATAGATCCTTCTACTCTAGCTTTATTTTTCACCGATCTCTTTGAATCACCCATGAACCTTTCAGACGGATACATCCACCTATATTGAACAGGTCCACCAAGATAAGCTTCATATGCAAGATGCACAGGTAAATGTTCCATGGAGTCAAAGAAACCAGGCGGAAATACTTGTTCCAACTTACAAAGAATGAGTGCAATGTTTTGGTCCAACTTAATGATGTCTTCCACTTTTAAAGCTGACGCACAAATATCTCTAAAAAATTGACTAATTTCAGTTAGTGGATCAAGAACATGTTTAGGTAGCGATCCAAATGCAATTGGTAGCAATTGTTCCATAAAAATGTGACAATCATGACTTTTCATACCATGTAACTTTTCAGTGTTAGGGTCAGCACACCTTGCTAAATTTGATGAATATCCATCGGGCATTCTCAACTCTTTTAACCATCGACAAACCGCTTTAGCTTCTTGGGAAGTCAGACTGAAACAAGCCTTGGCCTTCTCATTATCTTTTTTTTCCTGTCACATCCATCACTGTGTTAAATATATTATCAAAAAAATTCTTCTCAATATGCATAACATCAAGATTATGGCGCAACAAATTATCTTTCCAATACAGGAGGTCCCAAAATATACTTCTTTTTGTCCAATTGTGGGTGACGCCGTATCCTTCAATTCGGCATGCTTTGCCAGTATCCGTAAATTTTGGTAGTTCACAAACTTGGTTCCATATAACCCCTGGTGGCAATCGAGGCGGAGACAAATCTTTCTCTCGTACATCTTTTTTAAAATTTGTCTTGTTTCTTCTATAGGGGTGATTTGCTGGTAGGAATCTACGGTGACAGTCAAACCACGAGCTTTTCCCACCTTTATCCAACGTAAATGCTTTGGTGTATCCCATGCAATGCGGACAACCTATTTTGCCATGCGTACCCCAACCAGACAACATGCCATATGCTGGAAAATCATTAACGGTCCACATCAAGGCAGCTCGCAATGTAAAGTTCTGTTTACGGGATATATCATAAGTCCATTCTTCAATCCACAACCTCTTCAAATCATCAATTAAAGGTTGTAAGTACACATCAATTCCGACTTTTGGACTGTGCGGGCCTGGAATGATGCACGTCAAAAACATGTATGGTTTTGTCATGCACATCTCAGGAGGGAGGTTGTAAGGGGTTACAATAACTGGCCAACAAGAATACGCACTTCCCGACGCTTGCACGTATGGGGAAAAACCATCAGAATGATTGGATGTGTCCGATCAAAGTGCTTCCATGCCTCACCATCAGATGGATGTCGCATAGTGCCAGAACTTTTTTGGTTTGTATGATGCCATGTCATTTGACTTGCACTGTGCATTGAAGCAAACATTCTTTTTAACCTTGGTACTATCGGAAGATAAAACATGGATTTTACTGCTACACGCTTTTGCTTGCTATTAACGGCTCTACTGCGAACTTGATATCTTGTACTATTACAAAACTTACACTCCTCTAACGATCCATCTTGAGTACCAAACTCATTGTCATAAAACAACATGCAACCGTTAATGCAATAGTCAATCTTTCTTACTTTTAAACCCAACTTCGACACCCACTTCTTTGCATCATAATAATTGGTAGGCAAGTTGTCTTTCGTAGCGGTGGAGTCCAACATCATTTTTGCGAAATGTTCCAAACATTGATCAGAAACATTCCAATTTGACTTGGCGGCCAATAATCTCACACACATTGATAGCTTTGAGTCTGATGACCCCTCAAACAACGGCGTATTTATCTCATTCAACAATTGATAAAATCTTTGCGCTTCCTCATTCGGCAACTCTTCCCCGTCAAAATCTCCAGGTTCATCATATGTCACGTTCACACCAAAAGCATCCTCAACCATCTCACCGATCAGATTAAAGTTCTCCTCATACTCCATAAACAGTTGACTACTTGAAGCATGCGTGTTGCTAGTCTCTGGTAAATTACCCGGCAGTTCTTCACCGTTATACGTCCAAACCCAATAATTTTCAATGAAACCCCTTCTATGCAAATGACATGTTACTTCTTCTGGGTCACTAATTACTGGTCTACATTCACATTTAAGACAGAGACACCTAACCCCTCCTTCGCTTCGACAATATTCCTGAGCAAACACCCACTTAATAAAGCCATCAACTCCTACTATAAAATTGGGTTTAAGTCCACTTCTTCTTGGATATGTTCTATCGTACATCCAACTACGATAATACCGATAATTTTCCATACTGCACATTTATACAATCATTGTCTTTTTCATTAGAAATATTAATCAACTTAATAATATTCTTAATCGTATACTATTTAATTACTATTCTTAAAAATATTAATTTTGTTTAATTAACTATTAAACATGTACCATATAAATATATATTAAAGTATTAACTTTTACTTTAACTACTATAACAATAATATCAAAAAACAATATTATACCATATATATACTTTTTATTATATATATTATAATAATAATATTAAAAAAACAATAATATATAACATATATATACTATTTATTATATATATAACAATAATATTAAAATAATAATATAATATATCTTTTTTAACTATGTTTTTTATAAATTCTTATTTTAATATATAATTTTTTTATATATTTTTAACATGTAACTAAAAAACTAAAACTACTATAATAAATAAAATATAAATTTTTGTTTTTAAATTTATGTTTTAACATATATATACATCTATAAAAAAATGATTTTTAATTTTCTGTTTTTAAAAATTCTTATTTTACTATATATTAAAATTTTTGTTTTATATATATACTAACGTATAAATAAATATTCTTATTTTATTATATATTATATATTTTTGTTTTTTACTATAAATATTCTGTTTTTAAATTTGATTTTAAATTTATGTTTTAACATACATATATAATAAAATAAAAATTAATTTTCTGTTTTTATAAAAAATCTTATTTTACTATATATTTAATTTTTCATTTATATATATATATATATATATATATATATATATATATATATATATATATATATATATATATATATATATATATATATATATATATATATATATATATATATATATATATATATATATATATATATATATTTATATAAAGTAACATATAAAAGATTCTAATTTTAAATTGTTTTAAATACTAACCTATAATACTAACATATAAAAAATTCTAATTTTAAATTGTTTTATATACTAACCTATAAGACTAAATTTATGTTTTAACATACATATATAATATAAAAATTTAATTTTCTGTTTTAAAAAAATCTTATTTTACTATATATTTAATTTTTCGTTATATATATATATATATATATATATATATATATATATATATATATATATATATATATATATATATATATATATATATATATATACACTAACATATAAAAAATTTAATTTAAAATTGTCTTTAAATACTAATCTATAATACTAACATATAAAAAATTTTAATTTTAAATTGTTTTTAAATACTAACCTAAAACTAAAATTTCAAAAATATATATTTTTAATTGAAATAAACACAATACAATAGAAATAAATATAATACATATAGAATATTAAAAAAATTGCATAAATACCTCTTGTATATCCTTCACTTAATCTTTTTCTTTTTGAATACATCTCCCTTGATATTCTTCTTCAAGATTCTACAACTTAAACAAAATAAATTTCATTAAATTTTTATTACCAAAATAAATATAGAATACATAAAATTAAAATTGGACAACATATAATTACCTTATATGAAATTGGAATTCTAATCAAGGAAACTTTGAGCCAAAATTGGAGAAGGAAATTTTTTTGGGGGAAATTACAGTGAGGAAACGGAGAAGAGAAGGAAAGGAAAGGAAAAGAAGAAGAAAAAGAAAGCAAAAGGTTGAGTATTTCTGATAGCAATGCGTTATAATTTGTGTGATTTATATGCCACGTAGCGACGTGAATATCACGTCGCAACCTTGCTACGTGATAATCACGTCGCTACACTCCCAACGGCAAATAAGTTTAATTGGTCAGTCTGCCACCCTGTAATCAATCAAGTCAAAGTCAGATTTATTTTCCCCCTCAAAAGTAGCGCGTGAGTATCACGTCACTACCAAATTTCAAAAAAAATTTAAACTCCCTCCAACTAAATGTGCCAAAGTTTATTTAATTTATTTTTTTTCTTTTTTATAGCGATGTGTTTATCACGTCGCAGTATTTGTTTTTAAAAAAAACTCTGACTTCCTTGTTTATAACGTTGGCTTGATATTTTTATTATTAAAATTATTTGTGACGTGATTATCACGTCGCAACTGGTTTTTTTACTCACGTGATAACCACGTCGCTACTTTACGTCGCTAGGGACCATATTTCTTGTAGTGTTGTATCCTACACGCAAGATGTGAGAAGTCGTGATGATGAAGAGGAAAAGACATTATAATTTTTTTCCCTTCTTGGGAAAACGTTTAACAATTCCTTGAATTATTTGCACAGAAAGTGGAGAAAAAATGTCCAAGACAAGAGGTCTAACATCAGTCCCTAGAACGAGGCAGTGGTGAAGATGAATCCAATTGTGGCAAGGGTACTAAGTGTTATGAATGTGAAGGCTATGTACACATTAGAACATAATGTATTACCTTTCTAAAGAGATAGAAAAAGGATTAATCATAACTTGGTCTAATTCTGATCGTGAAGGTGAGGATAAACTGCCAACAATGTCATGTCTTTTTCTGGAAGAAGTGAATATGCAAGTGTATTTAGTTTTGAAGACATGTCTAAAGAAGAGTTTGCTACATCCTTTAGAATGTTACATTCTAAGTGGAAAAAAATAATGCTTGAGAATAGTTAAACAAAAGGAAACCATTGCTTTTCTTCAAAAGGAAACATAGGATCTTGGGTCAATCATCACATACGTAGGAAATGAGTCTTTTCACTAAACTCCAAAATAGATAATTTGATGCAGTTGGAAAGAAATTTGAAAACTAGCACAAATTCACTTGATAGAACGATTGAGTGTGGAGGAATGACCAATAATATGAATAGAATAGATCTTGGGACGAGTATGAATGAGATGAAGATTCGTACACTTGAAAAGGAAACTTAGAGCATCCACATCCATACTACTCAATTTAGTAGTATAAATGGGACCCATTAAATATATTATATTTCTTCACACATTTCAATTATTTAAACAACTAAATTATATTTTTCAAATATCCATACTACTCATTTAAAATTCTAAAGTGAGTCCTATTAATCTTAAATGTCACTTTATTATTGGTTAAAAGAGAAAAGTTTGTTCAAAACCTGCCAAAGCTACGTGGTTGCAGAAAGCCACAGTGGTATAGTTAAAGCATTGAAAATATAATTAAATATTATTATTTTCTGACAAGTGTGGCTTTAAAGCAACAATATTACGACCGATATTGGTGCTCTTAGGTTCAAATGTTAAACTACATGTCTCAACATCATGCTAAACACGTGTCAGCTCATCACTTGAATATCAAGAAATAGACATTAATATGTCATCAGTGTGGTAAATATAGACATACAAGGTCTAAATATTTCACTTTGGTGAACCAGAAGATTAGAGGACACAAGGAAATACAAGCTAAGAAAAGGTGGAAATCCAATTCTATATCAACTAGTTCCTTAGCTTATAACAAAAGAGATTGCAAGCATAATCTTAAACACATACATAAACATATAATAAAATGAAGTAGTTAAACGAGAAAGGAATAATAGCAATATAACTTGAATTATTTTTTTACAAATTACATCATAGTACTTCCTCTAGTGGAGACTTTTTTAGGAAATATAAAGTGCATATAAATTAGAAATGAAGTAAACTAAATTGTGTAGAAAATTATAATATGAGAGAGAGAGAGATATGAGTTTACAAGGTGTTTATATCACCTTCAACCTATTAAAAATATCAATAATTTGTAATAAGAGAGACTTTATATCAAAGTGTAATAATAAGGAAGTGGAAAGGCCAAGAATAAACACCCAATTGCAAAAAATACAAATAATGTTGGGGCTATTATACTACCAGCTGGTTATAATGCCATATGCATTGTGCCACAAAATGTCAATTTTCATGATCTGGTTTTGGGGCCATTACGACTAGGCCATAATTCCTCCTAGTTTTGGTTGTTCAACTTCTTTCTTGTCAAGTCCTTAGCTATTTTCATTTAATATTTTATTTCTTAGATTCTTTCCATTTGATCATGACTTGAAACCGCATAAGCTCATGAAATATGAAGATAAAAATGAATACACAAGTAAAACGAAATAAACCAGGACAAAAGTACTAGATAAATTGATGTAATTAAATTTATAAATAACGGTAAAAATAAAAGTTATCAAATACCCATGAGGGGAAATGGGAGTTGTGGTGTTGTTGTAATGAGATATTGAGACGAGAAAATGGCATAATGAATTTGAGATTCTTCGAAAAGGTAATGTTTGAGAGTTATGATAGTTGTTCTAGTTAATGAAGAGACTTGTCATAGTGATTTTATTTTGATATTTTATTACAAGGAACTAATGAGACCAATAATGGTGACTTCAGACACATGCAGGGTGTATTTTAAGAATAAGTGGAGAGCATTAACTCTTTGTTCAATAGTTAAGCAATGTTAAATCATTTTCATGAAGATTTGTTTATATCATCCAACAGGAGAAAATATTATGTTTTACATGAAACCTGCATGAAATGTGAGAAGGCTTCCATGAGGCATCCTCAAGGGATAGAGGACAAATTTTATATATGTACTCGTGCGTTATAACCAATTTAAAGGGGGTGAATCCCTTTCACCACATTTCATGAATGCGATCAACATCGCCCAATCACAACTCAATCTGAATAGTTTGGCCTTCATGAAGGGTTATGAGATCCTCTACAAGGCCCTTGAGATCATTCTAAGGCGATTTTATTTTATTTCTATGGGACAAGAGAGATTAATAAGGTAAGTTGGTTTTATCTAAACACCCTTACTGAACAAGGTTTGCTCACTTTATATTTTTTAAACTTCAAAAATTGGAAGGATAAATTTGTTTGAGTCTAGGGTAGTACTAAATCCCCTGGTGTTATATTTGAGGAGGGAAGATTGTAAAACTAAATTTTTGAATGTTAAAGAGTTGATGAAGTGTGAGTCGAATGAGCTAGCGATTATATATTACTAACTAATTTAAGTGTGTTTTATTTTTGCCACCCCTAGTTCTTCCTTTTTTATTCACTTTGAAACCTTAGCTCATATGTCTGAATTAGAAAAGAAAGCATTGAAACTCGAGGACTAAGAATATTATGGATCGTTTCTAATTTTTCTATGGTCTTAGTTTATTTTTATTTGATGTTTTGAATGTAGTTTGGGATTTTACCTTTTATTTTCATTTTAAAACCATTTTAAAAATCATTTTCTCATTTTAGTTTGTTTATTATTGCAATTTAAATTTTGTATATTCTAATTGGCTTGGATAATGACCTTTTTGGTCATAAATTTTATCAACATCAAAGTGTTGATAGGTTAAAAGATCAAATTCACCAAAATAGATGATTGATTTTGATAAAATTAGACCTAATTCTTGATCCATTTTGGTTGTTCTTGAATTTTTTCTTCCCCTTCTGTCTTCATATCTTTCTTCTTCTTTTTCTTTTTTCATCAATTGGATGATTGATAATTCATCTTGTTCAATTGAATATGGATTGATACATGATGAACTTTCATAATTTCAAATTTACATCTAAGTGATCAATTTGTCACTCATGGTATCATGCAGGATTTGATTGATGTAGTTATCTCATCTCCTTGACTTAGGTCTTGATCCACCTTTGTTTTACTTGTGCTACATGTTTTAGGAGATTAGATGCATTTTTCATTAATATGACATTTGTCTTTGTCTCTTAATAACACCCTTTGTTTCCACTAGCATAAGTGGGAACTACGATTGCTCTGAATTTCTCAACCTCCCTTTGAGAATACGTAGGCACAAGGTCTCATCCTTGACGAGCATACTTCTTTCTCCCTCAAACCAAACAAACCTTAGTTCCCTTAGATCCGAGCTACAAATGCTTTGATTCCCACTAGGGGATATGTATGCAGAGGATCCCAATGATCTTTGCGAGCATAATAATAGCAAAACTTAGGACCCCGCCTAACCTACCTTTCTTAAAACCCAAAGGAGAAACTTTCCCAAGAATAGAGTGGCAAATTAAAACACACAAACATATCAAAAATATTCATATGTACAAAATATTCTATAGATAACTATATATATATATATAGGGTGCTAATACCTTTCATTTATATAACCAACCCTCTTACCCTGGTCTCTCCCCAATGCGCTGCGTCTAGTTCACGCTAGTCGCATCGCATATCATTATTTATTTAGGGTATTTTAGCTTTCCCCATTTCCATCTTCTTTTCTTGTTTGGAAACAATAAATCTTGATGCTCGCGACATCTTTTAAAACAAAAAAATCAAAAGAGTAAATCGTTTTGAGCCTGAGATTCGAATTCCGATTTGATTTCCTCGTTCGTCACTTTTTACCGCGAACAGAAAAATGGCGACTCTGCTGGGAGCACCAAGCTTTTCTTTGTTTTCAAAAAAGAAAAAAAGGGTTACGCTTCATTTGTGCATATGTTTGTTTTTCTTTATTGTGTGTTTGGTTCTGTTACTCGCGATTTCATCTGATGGAAAAAAATACTAACCCAGATTTAAGAAATATTTTAAGAATTAGGTAGGGGTATAGTCCTATTAACTTATGAGAAGTCTCATTACTCACTAAGTTAATTTGAGATCCCTCGCTCAGTGGAGGTTGTATTGGGGGTAATTGTGTTTAGCAATTTAATTGCGAAGACATTTTTGCTTTCAAGGGAACCAGCGAAGCTGAGTGGCTGGAGAACACATAACCCATCCTGGCCATTTAAGGTGTAGTGCAGAAGCTATTCAGGTGAAACATGGATTAGTTGTCATGCGAGACTATGATCAGGCGAGTTTTTCTTGAAAAATATTATTGGACTTCAAGTATATAACAAATCCGATAATATTTCAAAGAGAAGCGTTGAACCTGTATTATCAGTAGAACATGTTTTGCAGGTGAATAAGCCCTTAGAACTTACCCACGTTTGGTTCTTATCGTTGACCTCATGCTCGTGACTCCAAACGCTTGAACATGTGTATAACTAATAACCATGTTTGTATCTTTGTGGCATTCATGCATTCATTCAAAAACCTCAAATTCTCATTTCTCTTCCCATTTCCAAAGAATTTAGAGATTTTTCTTTGTAAACATTTTAGGTTAGAGGGATGGACGTAAAAAGAAGATATACCAAGAGATACGGTTTTAGAATTCCTGATGTAGGAAAGTTAAAAGAGTTAGCATCCTTGGTAGAAGATCCCTCAGATTTCAGAAAATGCTATGCAGCTCTTTTAACTGTCTTGAACACTAACGTTGATGAAGGACTTCTTAAAACTTTGGCTCAGTTTTACAATCCAGTCTATCGCTGTTTTACTTTCCCTGATTATCAGTTGATGCCTACTTTGGAAGAGTACACACATATTTTAGGTATCTCAATGTCAAACAAGGTGCCTTTCAATGGTTTGGAAGCCATTCCTAAGCCACAAGTCATTGCAGCGATGACTCATTTAAGGAAATCTGAGATAGAAAAAAACATGACTACCTAAGGAAATCTCTTAGGACTAAATTCAAAGTTCCTAATGGAGAAGGCTTTTAATTTTTTCGAAGCCGGTAGCATGGTAGATTTTGAAGCTATTTTGGCTTTCATCATTTATGGATTGGTGTTGTTTCCCAACGTCCCAAGTTTCGTTGATATCAACTCCATAAGGATCTCTCTGATTGGAAATCCCGTTCCCACTTTGCTTGGTGACACGTATTTCGCCATTCATCGTAGGAATCGTCAAGGAGATGGAATTATCGTGTGTTGTGTATCTCTGTTATTCAAATGGATAGTCTCGCACTTGCCTAAGTCTCCTATCTTCCGATAAAACAAAAACGGTTGGCATTGGTCTCGAAGACTCATGTCTCCTACTAATGACGGTATTCAATGGTATACCTTAGCCAACAATGAGATGAAAATCATTGAAAGCTGTGGAGAGTTTGCCAACGTACCTCTCATTGGTACGAAAGGAGGAATTAACTACAACCCATTTTTGGCAAGACGTCAACTTGGGTACGCAAACTCCAGTAATCCCCTTGGTTTTATCGTAGAAAGTTACTTTTATCATGAAGGGGAAGATTCCCAAGGTTTGAAAGCCAAAATGATAAGAGCTTGGCATCATATTCGACAGAAAGAAAAAGGTCATGCAAGGAATTGTGTAGCCATGGAAATATACACTTCTTGGGTAAAGAAAAGAGCGAAGGAATTCCGAATGCCTTATGCTTATGAAGAACCCATGTTCCTAGTGGTATCTAAGTAGACCACTATTCCCATGGAGACTATAGGAGAATACCAAGAAGCTTTGGCTAAGATGAGGCTAGAGAAAGAAACTTTGGAATATAAATGTCTTAAGACTGACCTTGAGAATGTAAAGCTTAAGAAGCAGGTCAAGGATCATGAAAAAACGCTCTACTTTCAAGATGGATGGCTCATGGAGAAAGATGAGAAGATTCGTCGAAAGGATGACGCGATCAAGAAATACATCAAAGAAAGGAAAAGAAAGCTTGAAGAATTGACGAATGGCAATCCTGCTCCTGACGAGTGGAAAAAAGTCGTTAACAAGCTAAAAGCCGAGAAAGCTGAATTGAAAGCTTACTATGGGAAAGAGATCCTGAAGTTGAAGCTGCATCAAGCATTTGGGTCTTCATCAGACGAAGATGCTTAATCTGTATTGCTTAGATTTTATTTATCATTTATTTTATCATTGTAAGAGCTATGCTCCAAAAACTTGTTGTAATCTTCTTTCGAATATTAATAAAACGAGAGTTTTCCATCCAAATGTTTGCAAGAAATTTCTCTTTTAGCGTAAATTCTTTGGAAATTCTTTTCTCTTTGCATCCATAATCATGCATCATAATTTTCATCTTGAGTTTGTTATTTAGAGTCTTATCTTTTGGAATTTTCTCCAGAGATCGTCAAGCTGTCGCATCTTAGAGTTTCTCGACTACGCTCACAATCGACTCGCAAATACAATACTCGTGCAAACAGAAGAAAAGCAATGGAAGATTTTGAACAAGAGAATAATGAGCTTCGTGGTACAGTAACCACACTTCAAGAGGAAGTGGAAAGACTCATTTATTTGGTAAGCTCGTTGGTATCTGTGCAGAATCAACAATCAACACCTAACAGTCAAAATCAAGCGACGATTTCAGAGATCACTACTACTCCAGTTTCTGCTGTTGCAGTTAGTAATCCACTTTTCAGTATGCCTGAAGGTTATCCATGGGGCATGCCTTTTAATTTCGGCATAGGTTTTCGTTAAAATACTTCTGAAGTACAGGCGACCACAACTGAGGTTCCTACTTTGCAGAATTCAGCGTTCACTCCGCAACACGGAGTAACCTTTCCTCAAGTCACTATGTCGGTTTCTCAACCGATTATGACGAATTCAGCTTTTGTGGTTCACGCTATTGCGAACAACAAAGTCTATCATAATCTTGGCGACAACACGAATCCTTGTGGCCGAAAGGAAGATCTCCAGGAACAGTTCAATAAGATGCAGTTAGAGATCAAAACAGTCATTGGAAAGGATTTGTTTGGGAAAAATGCCCACTATCTATGTCTGATTCCTAGCATAAGGATACCCGCTAAGTTCAAAGTCCCTGACTTTGAAAAATATAGAGGTAACTCTTTCCCGCAAATTCATCTTACGATGTACGCTAGGAAGATGTCTACATATAACGATAATCATCAATTGCTCATTCATTATTTCCAAGACATTCTTACTGGCTCCGCTCTGAAGTGGTACACGAGATTGGATAGTGCGAATATTTGAACTTTCAACGACCTAGGCGAAGCTTTTATTCAACAGTATAAATTCAATTTGGACATGGCTCCAGATCGAGATCAACTCAGATCAATGTCTCAAAAGGAAAAGGAGACTTTCAAAGAGTACGGCCAATGTTGGAGGGAAATTGCTGCCCAAATTAATCCATCGTTAGAAGAAAAAAGAAATGACCAAGATCTTCTTGAATACTCTTGGCCCTTTCTACTACGAACGCATGATCGCCAATGCTCCAAGTGATTTTACCGAAATGGTAAACATGGGGATGCGATTAGAAGAAGGAGTCCGAGCAGGACGCTTAACTAGGGAAGTTGGATCTTCAAGCGGAACCAAGAGAATTGGAACTGGTTTCCCGAAGAAGAAAGAATAAGACATTGGAATGGTATCCCAAGGGAGACCCAGGAAGAATGTGAATCACCGACAACAGGTAGCCAGTGTCGCACCAGTTGTTAGTACAACTTCAAACATGGGAATTACCCCACAATTCCAGCAGAATCAGCAGCGTCGACAACATGCTCAACAATTCAACAACAATCAAAATCGTGCTCCTAGCATTTCGTAGTTTAATCCAATTCCGATGTCTTACACGGAATTATATCCTGCCTTGATTAACAGAAATCTTGTTCAAATAAGAGTACCACCTTCAGTACCTGATAAATTACCTTAGTGGTACAAAATAGATGTGTCTTGCCCTTTTTATCAAGGGGCACCAGGTCACGATCTCGAACAGTGTATAGCCATGAAAGCTGAAGTTCAAAGACTGGTTAGGGCTAATCTTCTTTCTTTGAGAAATACGAATCCAAATGTGCAAGTAAATCTGGTGCCTAATCATGGAGGGCATGCTGTGAATTTAATAGTTAGGAATTCAGACCGATACCAAGTCACTGATGTAAATTTGGTAAGAGAAAACTTGGTACAGTTACATGCTACATCCAGCATGATGGGTGGTTTTGCTCGGCATGCCTACACATCTTGTAGAATTTGTTTTGCAGATTCTCGCGGATGTCCAACCATAAAAGCAGATCTTCAGCAATTAATTGACACCGGCGACATTCAAATTTTCAGAAATAAGAATGATTATGACCTAAATATGGTAGGGTATTATCCACATGAGCTTTTCGTCTCAGATATCAACTCAGAAATTCTCGAAGTAAACGTCATTATCCCTCACTTCAATATGCCTGAGCGCATATAGGTCGAATACAATAGTCTAAGGGTTCCTGAATCTCCTTTGATCATCTGTCTACCTGGACACGTTCCTTATGACTCTGACAAAGTAGTTTCCTATGAGTACAACGCAACTATGATGGAAAATGGGAAGAACATACCCATACCTACTCTTTCATCTGTAGTTAACATCGTCGAAGTAGGACGAGTAACTCGGAGTGGGCGTGTGCATACCCCGTTGCCACCAAAGCAGCCTATTGCTCCCACGGTTAGAGAAAATCCTGTTGATATACCTATTGAGAATCCAATGGGAATTCCCGTTGGTAATCCAGACTTAAACATTGGTCCGTCTGACGTAACCAATATCAATCCAGACTTTGATGAAATTCTAAAGTTGATCAAGAAGAGTGAGTACAAAGTTGTGGATCAACTGATGCAAACTCCTTCCAAAATCTGAATACTCTCTTTGCTTTTGAGTTCTGAAGCCCACCGAGACGCCTTGATTAGAGTGTTGGATCAAGCCTACGTAGATCACGACGTGACTACCAATCAATTTGGTGGAATTATAGGCAACATAACGACTTGCAACAACCTGAGCTTCAGTGATGAAGAACTCCCAAAGGAGGGAAGAGATCACAATTTTGCTTTACGTATCTCTATGAATTTCCAATCGGATTCCCTGTCTAACGTGCTAGTGGACACTGACTCATCCTTGAATGTAATGCCAAAAATGACTCTTGCTCGTTTAATACAATGAAATTTAGTGGTGTAGTAGTCAAAGCCTTTGATGGATCAAGAAAATCCGTTATTGGAGAAATTGACCTTCCGATGACGATTGGTCCACATACTTTTCAAATTACCTTCCAGGTCATGGACGTGCAAGCTTCTTACAGTTGTTTGTTAGGACGACCTTGGATACATGAAGCAGAAGCAGTAACATCCATGCTGCACCAGAAATTGAAATTTATGACAAATGGGAAACTGGTAACCATTAGTGGTGAACAAGCTTTATTGGTAAGCCATTTGTCCACTTTTTCTTTCATCACTACTGACGATGTTGGAGGGACACAGTTCCAAGGACTTTCGTTTGAAGATGAAACTACAAAGAAAAATATATCATTTATCTCCTCTTACAAAGAAGTAGCGTAGATAGTGAAAAACGGTACTACCTCCGGTTGGGGACAAGTGATAAATACTGTCAACAACGAAACTAAAATAGGACTTGGATTTACTCCATTGTTCTCAAAATCCAATGAAAGGGATAAAACTCTTCGTCCAATCAAAGAAGTATTCCACAACGGAGGTTTCCTAAACCCTATTACTCAAGAGGTCAATGTCCTTTATGATGAAGGAAATGAAGAAAATCTCTCTGGATCCGAAGAATGGAAGACTTATCTTCACGAATCTGGATACACATCTCAGGAAGAACTGCATACACCGTTCTATCCTACTTCATACAAATTTGAAGGCATGTTCCTACAAAATGATAAAGAAGAAATTCCACCTATGCCACCTGAGGTTTGGGATACCTTGGGGGAACCAAGTAGAAAATTTGACTTTATAGTGAGGTATACTGCCCCTGAAAGTGCAAGAATTAGAATCGAAGACATCTAACCAACTGGATGGGACGATCCTCCTGAATATCTCAGTCAACCAGAAGAGGCATACATGCCTTCTCAATCTCATCATCAAACTGAGATCATAAATGAAAATCTTTGCTTTGATACGCCTGCCGAGGTTGTTGAACTAGATTTTGATTATCCCCAGATTAACCTAATTTTTGGAGATGATTGGGAAGAAAATTGTGAAAATAATTTGGAAAGTGTCTCTGATAATGAGTCTCTTCACCCAGAGGATTGGGAAGTACATCCTGAGAATCCAGAATACATGTCTCCTGAAAACGCATATACTGCATTCTATACTCCTCGACCTGTCAATCAAGCAGAAGAAGATCGCCTCAGTAGTACAAAAGATAAGGTTAACAAACCAGAGTCTTCTAATCCTGTTCTACCAACGATCAATGTCAACACAGAAAATGATTCAAAGGGAAAATACAAGAATACATAGTCTTCCAAGGAGTTCGTCACTATTAAAAAGTCGTTGAGGTTCAGACTGTTGTTCATCGTCCTAAGTATTTTGTCTCGCTTTTGTTTGAACTCTTGCCTCGCCCAAGGAAGAGAGGTGTTTTATAGGGATAGCTTTTAAATAATTTTCTCTTTGTCTTACCCAAGACAAATGAGTTTGTTTTTAGGGCCTTGTTTCATATGTGAATCATAAATAAAGCGTTGTTTCGATTCCCACATTTTGTGTTTGTTTTTCGTTTTTACCTTTTTTTTTCTTCTGGAAATGGTAATCCTAAAATAAACCAATAAAAACAAACATCTTCCAAAAATAATCTGCACACACTTTTGCATTTACTTTTTCTAAAAAAATCAAACATAAATCATACGTGCAAATTAACAATGAATAAACCCATTGAACGCAATAACTCTATGCCCTCTTTCAACTTTGAATTCCATGTGTTCGACGCTGAAGAAGAGGAAGAAGATCTCGAATGAGATTTCCCGACTACTTAAGCATGAGGAAAGAATCATTCAACCTCACGAAGAGCCTTTGGAAACAATTAATTTGGGTTCTGAGGTAAACAAAAAAAAAGTGAGCATCAGAGCTCTACTCAACAACGATGTCAAGAGCAAACTGATAGATCTTCTCAAAGAATACGTTGATGTGTTTGCTTGGTCCTACCAGGACATGCCAGGGTTGGATACCAACATCGTAGAGCATCACTTGCCATTAAAGTCAGAATGTCTGCCAGTTAAACAAAGACTGAGGAGGATTCACCTAGCTATGGCTGATAAAATCAAAAAGGAGGTTCAAAAACAACTCGACGCGGATTTTGTCGTCACCTCCGAAAGTTCTCTCCTCTCTATGGTATTTCTCCATGTGGGGCATCGACATGATTGGAATGATTTAACCAAAAGCTTCAAATGGTCATCGCTTCATTTTAGTGGCCATTGATTACTTCACCAAATGGGTCGAAGCAGCATATTACGCTAATGTTACCAGACAAGTAGTTGTGAGGTTCATCAAGAACAACCTCATTTTCCAATATGGAGTTCCAAGAAAGATCATTACAGACAATGGATCAAACTTGTACAACAAAATGACAAAAGAACTGTGTGAGGAATTCAAGATTGAGAATCATAACTCGTCTCCTTACCGACCAAAGATGAACGGTGTTGTGGAAACCACCAACAAAAACATTAAGAAGATCATCCATAAAATGGTCATCACTTACAAAGACTGGCATGAAATGCTGCCATTTGCTTTACATGGGTATCGTACTTCAGTACGCACTTCGACATGGGCAACCCCTTTTTCTTTAGTATACGGCATGGAAGCAGTGCTCCCCGTAGAAGTTGAAATTCCATCAATGAGATTTCTCATGGAAGCTAAGTTATCTGAGGCCGAATGGTGTCAAAGCAGATACGATCAGTTGAACTTAATCGAAGAAAAATGTCTGACCGCTCTCTGTCATGGACAATTATATCAAAGAAGGATGAAGAAATCCTTTGACAAAAAGGTTCGACCTCGTGAATTCCAAGAAGGCGACCTTGTGCTTAAAAAGATTTTGTCTTTTCAACCAGATTTTAGGGGCAAATGGACTCCTAATTACGAAGGCCCATACATCGTCAAAAGAAGCTTATCTGGCGGTGCTATGACTCTCACGACCATGGACGGTGATGAACTCCCACATCCTGTAAATGCTGATGCAGTCAAGAAATACTTTGTCAAAAAAGACAAAAGAACAACTCGGTAAGTCGAAAACCCGAAAAGGGAGGCTTAGGAAAAAATGAGCATCTTGGTGGACTGAAAACCTGAAAAGGCAGTCCATGCAAAAATTAGAGACAATAAACAGAAATTTATCCTATTAGATTGAAAACCTAAAAAGGCAATCTAGGCAAAAATTAAGGATCAAAATGACAAAGTAATCGATCACCAGTATTCAGAATCAAGAATCTTCCATCAGCGGATCTTCAATCAAATCTTCTAAAGCAACAAGCATAGTTGGAATTCAAAGGTGTTAAGGAGAACAACAGTTATTGCTTTCAATGTAGCCTTTTCCCAATAAATTACCATTTCCAACTTTTGTAAATAGTCCATAGAATCACGCCTTTGGCTGATTACCATTCTATCAATAAAATTTGAGCCATGTGCCCATTTGTTTGCAATTCTTGCTTTATTTTGTTTTGCAAAATAACGCTTTTTCTTGTGAAAATCACTTTTGAAACTAAAAAAAAAGTTTTAAATGAATTTTTACTTCAATTTTTTTGAAATAAAAGCGACATTTTCCTTTGAACTGTGAACACAGAAGGAATTTCAATAGTTATCTCCATGAGCGTTTCGACCTCTGAAAGGTAAACAACTGCTGAGAAGTTTCTTTTCCCTGAGAGAGATCATCAAAGGACGGTATTCTTATCCAAAAAAGAATCTCCGACAAAGTTGCCAGTAAAATGCCTTTTCCAGAAAAGTTTAAAGTATGCAACTCAGATTCATCATCAGTAACATCTACACCATTGCTGAAGATTTTGCTGAGTATTTGATTGAACCGTGACGTAGTCCTTTTCCAAATACTCTTTGTTGTCTTGTCAAGTATCGTCAGCATGCATATGACATTCATGACATTCATCATTCATACATAATTACATCATTAATTCATTCTTGCATTTCTCAATGTTTGCTTCAATATCACTTGTTTAGGTTGCATTTATTTCCAAAAACAAGTATGGGTTTGTCATCTCTCCAGTAGATTATCCCCAAGCAGAAAAATACATTCTTTTCTCCAGTTCCCCAATCGAGATTATTCCTCACTGGGTACAAAGTCTTGATTGACCGTTTCTTTCCTGATTCATTCCTGGATAGAACCTTGTCTGTAACCAATTCAGGTCTAGATTTCACAAAAAAAATCTACCTGCAAACAATAAGCAATAGCCTCGTCATCCGAGCCGCTTATTTCCTTTTCATCTTTGAACTTATCGTAAAACGATTATTCTTCTTAACAAGTCCAATTATGAAAGTTCAAGAAATCCTCACAATTAGCTTTCTTCCCCAGCATGTCACTCTTTGATACCTCCTGGGTAAACGTTCTGCAATCATTTTCCATCATTCGCATTTTTTGGTATCTTAGGTCCAAAATTTGTGTATTCTGATATTTAAGTCTCCTCACACCTATCGAGATGAAGATTTTCATCTTCATATCTTAGGTTAAAGAAACTTAAATAGGGGCATCTGTCATACCCTAATTTTTGACCTAAGATACCACATCATATCATTCACATATGCATCATTGCATCACTAACAGTTTCAGAACAAGATAGATCGTGTGTGTGCTCATGAAGCCAAATTAGGATTTTATCAAATTTTTCATCTATTCAAGATGTGATCAATTAGGGTTTGAGTCTCCAATCACATCAATTGATCTATCTTAATCAATCATCAACATTTGATCTTCAAATTCCCAACATTTTCTCATGATCTACCTTGAATCAACCAATTAGGGTTTGATCGAGGATGGTGAATCATTGACTTTTTGCTCAATGAATGACCTATTTTATTGGAGATTGATATTAAAATCATAAATGCAACATATTGACCTAATTTCTTGGTTCAAAACATTCCAAATATCATGATTGATCATTAGAGAAAATCTGAATCATCTGATGAAAATTCAACTGTTCAAAAAAAGTCAAACTCTGACTTTTGGTCAACTTTTTCAAATCCAAATTTTTTCAATCATAAATACATTTCAAATGATCCATAATGATCATAAAAAATCAAAATGTGTGAAAAAGTCAACAAAAAGTCAAGATTGAAATTTTTTCTAACACTTAGAAAAATTTTCAAGTCTTAAAAACATGGTTTTTCACTACTTTCATGGCCATTTTTCACCTAGATCCACTTTGATTCAAGAAAAACTCAAAACATGAAAGTTTTAGATCTTGTTTAAAGCTTTCCAAATTTTCCAAGAACTTGAAAAAACAATTTGTGTATCTAGGGTTTTGAAATTTAAACTTAGAGCTCCATAACCATATTTTACAAGTCATTTTTTCAAGATTATAAGTCATTTTTCACAAATTCTTCCTTCAAGAATCCTTGTCACCAAATGAGATAGGATTTAAGAGATAAAAATCTGATTGGAAATGATTGAAAGAAGATAGAATCATTTGAGTTTTTTAACCATGGTTAAAGAAGTTAACCATGTGCATTTAATGCAAAATTTTCTTTCTTACCCTTTAAGGCAACTTGCAAATTATTTCAAGGCAATCCTTGCCTTGCCATTCAAACTTAATTGCCTATAAACTTCACTCTCAAATCACACCAAAATAATTCCAAACTTGTTTTCTCATTTCTTTCTTATTTTGCAAGTTTCTAAGTTTTCAAAGAGGTTAGAATTCCAAATTGCAATTCTTGCAAGTTCTAACCAAAGGTGTCATTCAAACATCTTCTAAACATCATTTAGAAGTTGTTTAAAACTTCAAATCATCCAAAAATAAGCCAAGAGTTAGTTTGCTAAAGAAAACTTCATTTGTGCAAGTTTTGAGCCTTAAACCTCAAACTCTCAATCCACTCGTGCTTGTTCCAATTTATCACTTCAAACATCATCCATATACCTCATATAAGTCATCCAAACCCTTGAATTGTTTCTGAAACCTTAGAATCATCATCATCATCTTCAAATGACTCGAACTGCAGTTGGAGTTGGGTAGATCGTTCCAGGCCATCTCAAACCAAGCTGAGCACTTCCACATGTTCCTTGAAGTCCAGTGAAACTATACAAATCATAAAACAACTTCTGGAAGCACTCTAGCAAGGAATCCGATTTCTGCTCATGAGGTAAGTGACTCCAACTTTGAATTTTTTGATTTCTACATTACTTTTCAAAACTTTCTATGCTATTGTGTTTCTACACTTATGAGGATCATAAACCCTCAGTCAATTGCTTGAATTGGTGCACATACACGATTTCACAATCAAAATTCAAAATTTCGGGTTCTTAATGTTCATGCAAAATTAATGACCCTACACTAAAAATAAATGAAATTAATTGCCACCATCATGTTCCTAGTGAAAATTCGAGCAAGTTTGATGTTTACATCATTCAATTTCATTGAGAAATAAGGAAGTTATGAAATCATGGATTGAGGAAGAAGATGAAGTTGTTGCACACGTTTTCTGATTTCTTGAAAATTCAAATTCTTGTTTTATCTTATATTTAATCTTTGTTGTTAAATGAACAAATGAAATAGCCATCCCAGTGGCAGCTAGCGCGCTCTTAAGTCATTCCTTGCCATAAGGCCCAGGGTTCGAATCCCCCTGGGACCTTTTTATAATTTTCACTTGTTTTTCAAACCACTTTCCAAACTTTGTTTTAAATATAATTCAATGGAAGCGTGTTATTAACAAGCCACGCATGTGGCCCAGTGGTTAAACTTTTCACCTTTCATCATCAGGTCCTGGGTTCAAACCCTTCCAAGACCAAAACAAAGTTTTACAACTTGTTTTCTTCAAATTTTCATCAAACTTCAACATTTTCAAAAACCAATCAAAACTTCTCATTTTGAGATGATTTTTCGCACACTTGTCATTTAATATACCTATTTTATGATTATGTCAAAAAAATCCAAAAATATTTTCTTTTTGTTTATATTTTAATTAGGTTTAAAAATGAGACGTTTTAAGTATTTTAATACTTTTCAAAAATGTTTTCTTTCCGATTTTCAAACCTAATCCTTTTCAAACTTCTTGTGAATATCCTTCACTTTTCAAAACCATTTCAAACTTTCAAAATCATTTTAAACTTACACGCCTTTTTTCCATGACCGATTCGATTTGAAGATAAACTGAACTAGGTTTTTCCTCGAATTTCTTTCAAATTGATCATGGGCCTCCCTCACGGTGTAAGTCTCAACCCTTTTTATGAACATATTTATTTCCTTGTACATATCAACCATCTTATGTACATATTAACCCTTTTGTGTACATATTCAATTTCTTGTACATATTCAATCATCTTTGTAAATATTCAAGTATAACAAACTTCGTTCATTTGTTTTCATCCACTTGTTTATACACCGATTCCATTGGTATTAAGAGGAGCATTATTCCCGGTGAAACTACTCTTAAACCAATGGGCCTCCCTTAAGGTGTAAGTCTCAATTCCTTTGTATATATCCATGTATACTAGCTTATCCGCTTGTTTTAAACACTTGTTTATATTTTCACACATCATTTGTATATATTCAAGTTACACTTGCTTTAATTGCTAATTTAAACATTTGTTTATATATTTCCTTCATAAAATCATGTGAATGCACACACACACACACACACACACACACACACACACACCTTATCATATATACTTGTTTATATACTTGTTCATTTATAACATAACAACTAGTATAACAACTAGGTTCTTAATAACCTCTTCTTGGTATTTGTACAAGATAACTCATTTATTGAGTTAGCCTCCTCTTGGGCTTCGTTCAAAAGAACTCCCTTGCTGAGTTAGTCTCCTCTTAGGCTTTGTTCAAAAGAACTTCCTCATTGAGTTTAGCGTTCTCTTGGGCATCAAACAAGAAAGAGACCTGGAAATCTCTTAACAGCTTCCTATTGGGCTTCCAATGCAAAGAATCGCCCGCACTAGAATAGAACTATGATTTCCCGGTGAAATCACTCTTGAATCCTAAGAGGATGATTTTGCGATGAAATCACTCTTAAAGTCAAAGCCAGCCATACCCTATAGCTTCCTCTTGAGCTTCATACAAGGACCCTCGATAGCCTCCGATGTCCCTCAGAATGCCTCCTCTTGGACTTACAATACAAGGACCCACGGGCTTCTTAAAAGCATCCCCTATCAATAATCAATTTTTCCTAAAGATTTAGACATGTATCATCTCTATGGAAGAAGTATCTCATCTATAGCATCACATACAAATCAAACTTTTTTCAAATCAAACCTTTTTCAAATCAAACCTTTTTCAAATCAAACACTTTTTCAAACAAAACATCTTTTAACTGTAAGTGACAACGCTTGTACACTCAAGCAAAACGCTCAATGCTTACAATTAAAGATTCAATCATCTTTTCAAACATATTTCTTAACTTGTAAGTGGTAACGCTTGTACACTCAAGCAAAACACCTAATACTTACAATGAAAGATTTAATCAATCAACCTTTCAAAAATGTATGTGATGAAATAGATTAGATACATTTTTCATTAAGATGACATTTGTCTTTGTATCTTAATAACACCCTTTGCTTTCACTAGCATAAGTGGGAAATACGATTGCTATGACTTTCTCAACCTCCCTTTGAGAATACGTAGGCACAAGGTATCATCCTTGGCGAGCATACTTCTTTCTCCCTCAAACCAAAAAACCCTTAGTTCCCTTAGATCCGAGCTACAGATGCTCTAATTCCCACTAGGGGATATGTATGCAGAGGATCCCAATGATCTTTGCGAGCATAATAATAACAAAACTTAGGACCCCTCCTAACCTACCTTTCTTAAAACCCAAAGGAGAAATTTTCCCAAGAATAGAGTAGCAAATTAAAACACACAAACATATCAAAAATATTCATATGTACAAAAGATTCTATAGATAACTATATATATAGGGTGCTAATGCATTCCCTTTATATAACCAACCCTCTTACGCTGGTCTCTCCCCAACGCGTTGCGTCTAGTTCACGCTAGTCGCATCGCATATCATTATTAATTTAGGGTATTTCAGCTTTCCTCTTTTCCATCTTCTTTTCTTGTTTGGAAATAATAAAGCTTGATGCTCGCGGCATCTTTTAAAACAAAAAAAAATCAAAAGAGTAAATCGTTTTGAACCTGAGATTCGAATTCCGATTCGATTCCCTCGTTCGTCACTTTTTACCGCGAACAGACACTTATACAACTCATATAGGCTAGCTTGTTATCTTGTATATATAGATTGTGGACTTCTCATTTTTAAGTTAATGAAAATAGTTTGAATTTGTTTTTAGTGTTACATTCTTTCTTCTTGCTACAACTGTTTTTCTATTGCATCTTCTTCTCCAATCTTGGCTCCTTCAATGGAAGGAAATCTTGTGTCCTACAACTTTAATAAATAGCTTTGTTGCTTGATGTGATGACATGTTAGTGATTATTTTGTCTTCTGATTCATTGATATATGCTTGCTACTCTAGCTGATCACCTTTATAATAGGTACAAATTCATCAATGTCGAGGTATCGTTTAGAAAATACATTTTAAGACAAATGTGGATAAAAAAATATATAGAAATATATTTCATCTAGTTTCTTTAGGGATAAAGGGTTAGAATCATAAGGGAAATCAATATTTAAAAAATATGTGCACTTGAGTTACAGGATGACTTTGTTCCTTTACTACTTGTGCATTTATTTTAATGATGTAGGCATATACCACTATATACCACTAGATCATATACTGCCCAATTTGTCATAACACAACTCATCACAAAAAGAACTTAACTTAACATGTGCGGATATATGTTAAAGCTTCCAACTTATGTTCATCAATCTTGAATTTGCAATTGTGATAACTTCATTTATTATTAGTTTTTGTGCATGACTATTCACAAGTTTTGAATAAGGAAATCAAATTTAATTAATACAATCTTTGTGAGATAATACTCTTATTTTTATCACTTGCTACACTTGAACAATGTATGCTTGCACATAAGGGATTTCAATAGCCAACAAATTTCCCACCCCATGTGTTATGCGTGGCTAAGAAAACTTTTCTATCAGATAAACGTCAAATTACAATATTTGGAGAAATATCATTTGATCATTAACTCTTTGCTGGAGAGTCGAGATGAATTATCGAGAGAAACAACACGAAAATGATCTAACTCGTTGTATCAATAAAAATAACACACCAACTCAACATATTTGAAACATAAGTTACATATCTTTTATATCAACTTCATTAATGCAACAAAAAAGAATTTACAATTAAATCCAACATCATCCAATCATTATAAAATCAACAAATTCTCAATTTAAAAGAGAGTTTACAGACTCCCAAAATTACTCTAGAAAACATCAACTAAATAAAGCAAGCGTTCATCCCTGGTGTTACGTATCAGAGCAAGACCAGACTCAATATACACAATTCGAGACGCAACTCCATACCTCAAGCAACTATAATCCTGATCACCTGCACGTTATCCACGTAGAGGCAACATTCAAACAAAAGGGGTGAGATATCGTAACAATATAAACGAAAATATGGTAACAGATAGATAAAGTATGGTATACATAATCATAATAATCACACTTCATGCACCAATACAAATATACATCACAGTTTCAACAATCACACCTAACAATTAAATAACCATATCTTATTCACCAACAACGTCATGAATGTAATGAGAACAACTTCCCTAGGTATATGCATGTTGTACTATAACAACATCATTATGCCATTTAGGCTACACTGTCACTTGTCATTTAGGCTACATCGTCACTTGCCATTAAGGCTACATTGTCACTTATAAACATGCAATAGAATGTGAATATGTCATAATAAGTCATGCAACGACACAACACACGTCACATAACAAAATAATCACCATTCTTGATCACACTTCGCTGATTATACAGTGTCACAACATCGTCACATCATAAAAACTCTAAAATTTCATCACCATATTCACAACTTCGCATTTACAATAAACATCAGAATAAAACAAAATCCACAAAATCACTTCATACTGTTTTCAAATCATTTTATTGGATAGAAAATATTTTTAGCTTCCTGTAGGTTCGAACGACACATTAAACAGACACCCGAGTAAAAAGTGATGAGTTTTTAAAAAATTCAAAAATCCTTCGCGGTAACCGATTGCCCTAAAAGTGGTAACCAATTACTGCTAATTTTACAAAAGCAGTGATTCTGTCAAAAAGTATGGGAACACGGTTATCCAAATATGGTAACCAGTTACCCCCATATAGATTTTTCTCCAAAAACAAATTTTGCACGCGGTAACCGATTTCCCTTAAAGTGGTAACCAGTTACCACTACTATTTTTCAGAAAATTTTGCAACTTTGCAGGTTGCGATTTCCCTTTTAAAAACACCCAAGTTTACCAATTTTTCACATGAATTAGCAAGAATAATTCCATCAAACATACACAATTCATAACCATTAATTTGGGAATAGTTTATATCATCAAACATCAAGTTTTTCACACTAAATTATCATCAATCATCATCACACATACAATTCACCACACACCAACAATTCACACAAATCAAGATTTTATTATTACATAACCTAACTCTACCATAACCCATCATCATACAGCCCCTTATAGTGTTAGAACTCCACCCTTACCTTAGGTTTTTGTTGATTTCCTTGATTCCTATGGTGAATCCTCTTGCCCTAGCATATGGTGGTCTTCCCTTTCTTCTCTCTTCTATGATTTCTCTGACAACTGTAATTCTAACTTTCTTTCTTATGACTACTTAACCCTTATGACCCTTAATTCATAATACCAACATTTCCCTCATTAATCAAATTATTATCTAATAATAATAATAATAATAAATAATAAACTTAATATTGATATTACTAATAATTATATATTATACCTCACACCACCATGTCTCTATTCATTTAGTCACACACCCCTAACACTACACTCTCCATCATTTCTAGGCATCTAATCACCAACAAATTGCATCACATAACATCATAAAATTCATCAACGCATATTAACACGTCATATAATCTATTTATTTTATTAAAATAAATTCTAATTAAATCGGAGCGTTACAGTCTCCGCCTCCGTTCTTCCACTATATGAAGCAGCTCTAGAGCCACCGTTCTTCCTTGCGCCTCCGTCTCCATTTCTGGCAAACGCTATCTCTGCCCAACTAGGTGTTTCGGTGACTTCACCATTGTTGATTTCAGCGAAACTATACTCTACCCAGTCAACTGTTTTCGGCGACTTCACTCATTATTTTGTGGTTTTGGTATGTTTCAAAATCACTTCACCAAACCCTAAACCCCTCTCTTGGTAGTGTTTTGATAAGAATGAAATGTGATGACATTATTCAGATATTTGTGGTAAATTTGTGATAAAACTCTAATGGCAACATCATTTTGATTTTTGTTAGTCTAAGTGATGAAGTTATGTGACAAATTTTGACGTCAATAAGAGTTTGTTAATGTTAATTTGAATATTGGTTTTTGACAACTTTGGTTTTGTGTTGTTTGTGTCAGATTTGAATGAGATTTTGGTGTCGACGTCACCTTAACCGTGTTGATTTCAAATGATAGAGTTTTGCTAATATCATGGTGTTTGTTTGTGTTTAAATAATGGAGGAGTTGTAGTCACATTTATCAGAGACATCTAGTTATCTATTTCTAGATATCTAGTTATATATCATAACAATTATTGTTTGATTGGATGAATCATGTTGAAGGAGGTGAGCTATTTCGAAATCAGAAACATTAGGTTGCCACTCAAAAAGAGATGTCTAAGAACTATTTTTTATTATGTTTAAAATAAAAATTATATTTATGTTTAAAGATTGATAAGTTTTATTGTGGCCATTGTTTTGGTTTTATAGAATTTGATTATAAATCTATATAGTTTTGCAATTATGTTTGCCATCAAAGATTAAAAGTATATGCGAATTCTATTTTGTTGGAATAAGGTGGAATCACCCTTGTCAATCTTCAAATCCTGCAATCTATTTGTTTTAAAACATTTATGCAAATATGCTTGTGAATAAATTTATATGTATATAAGTATTTGAAGTGTGATTTAAGAATTATAACTAATTATCTTACCTGTGAACTATGCTTATTGTGATAACTGATTTTTCCATCGGTTATTTTAAAATAATGAAGTTGCCACCTAATTTTATTCGTTCATAAAGAACGGGAAAATATAGATAAAACCCGCGAAGACGGATAAGGCGATCTACGAGACCAAAAGATACGGATTTGGGAGTCGGTTATGCAAGGGGAATGTATTAGCACCCCTCACATCCATCGTACTTGATGGGACCCATTAGCTCTATGTGTTTGTGTGTATATTCGCTAATTTCTAAGTTATGATCGAGAAATAAGAAAGAAGAAAATGGGTTTGTTTATTATTATTTTGAGTTTGCCGCGATTTCGAAACCTTGTGCCTACGTATTCCTTGGTGCAATGGGAAAGTCAAAACTCTGTAGTTCTTCTTGAAAATGTTTAAGTTGGTTGTATTGATTTTATGGAAAAAAATCGTGCATTAGACATTTCAAATGCTTAAACTTTGACTTTTTTAGTTTGTTTGAAAAGCTAAGTCCTCGTTCGTATTTGAAATGGTTATTGCACACTTTTTGTAAGAAAAGAGCTTTAATGATCGCCTATGAGCGGAAAAAAGAGTTGAGTGAGTTGAGTTATTTTTATGTGGGAGATGAGAATCGGACTATAAGCGTTCAACAACTAACGCCCCAAGTACTCAGATGAATGGATAGAACCATCCTAATCATCTTTTTCTACCCAAAAGTTTTATTAAGAAAAGGTGATGTGAAACAAAATTCTCTTAATTAGATTCAATTAAAGAAACCAAACGTACAATCGAGGGTCGAAATAGGACTGACTACCATACGCTTGGGAAGAGAGAAGTGGAGTATTTTATTTAAGAAAATATTTTAGAAGGAAACTCGACATTGAATCGAGGTTTAATGATTTTATTTATGAAAGTGTTTTAACGTTGGTATATGGACCGAGGAGAGTTGAATCGGGTTATGATTAATCAAGTATATGGACTTGATTAATCTCTTGAGGATAGATGCTCATATCCCAAACTATGAAACCCTTGTGCATGGATGATTGGTATATGAACCAAATTATTCGGGTTATGGTTAATCAAAGCAAACTAGGGCTTTGATCAACCTCGTGAGAATGGCCACGCCCATTCCCAACTATGAGACCCTTTTTTGACATACAAGCCAAAATAAGAAATGGAATTGTTTATGTCAAGTGTGTGAAGTGTACAAGTGTTTATAATTCAAACAAATACGCAAGAGGCGAATATATAATTAACACACAATACACGTCTAAATCCTTAAATAATTATTAGAAAAGATCTTTTTTATTTGATAAAAATCAACTAATAATTTAATTGACCATTATCAAATAAAAATTATCCTAAGACTAATAATTATGTAATATAAAACAACGTTCATTGGTAAAATTTAATAAAAACTAAATGAATAGAAAATAAAGAAAAAACCACACAATACAAGTTCTAAACTTTAAATAATTATTAGAAAAGATCTTTTTTATTTGATAAAAATCAACTAATAATTTAATCGACAATTACCAAATAAAAATTATCCTAAGACTAATAATTATTTAATACAAAACAAACACAATTTATTTGCAAATAAATAAATAAATAATATAATAAGGAAGAGGGTTTAGATATGGGCCTGAGTAGAGCAGCAATACGGGGGTGTAGATAAAAAAGCCCATGAAAGCCCAAATAAAGGGCATCCGATGGATCGTGTCTGGTTAACAAGCAAAGGTCTACCCTAGGCTGACGAATCAGGTGCGTTGAATGAGGAAATAAGCTCAAGATCTCCCGATAACCATTGGATGATAAGATCTGATGGCGATCAGTGGCAGAAACTGCATGGGTGCATGGTAATGCTTAGGATGGCCAACACCGAATCTCATCATTAACAATTAGTGGGTGGTGACATGTGTCACCACCACTAATCAACACTTATTCCTCAATTATCATAATAAACAGAAAATTAAAACAATAAAAAAATAAACAAAAGACTCAACTCTCTCTCTCTCTCTCTCTCTGTCTAAAACGCTATCTCTTCTCTCTAAACATGGCCTCGCCGGAAATGACAACTCGGTCGCGCCGAAAGTCGCCCAACGACGACGATGGCTGCGGCTAAGTCCCAAACTTCAATTTTTTTCATCTTTCTGTTCGTCTTGTTATCCTAAACACTAATCTGGGTTTAGTTCTTACAAATACGTCACCAAACGGCCTAGATCTAGATGGGGATTTTGAAACCCTAACTTCCATTTTTTCAAAATCGACAGCAGTAGAAAGAAAATGATGCTAAAACGATGTCAGATGCGAAGAAAAAGGAGAAGAAGATTGGAGTTTGGCATCCTTACACCGATTTACAACCTTTCGGTGAGATCCTTCTATGTATCTTTTCTTTGAATCGCGATCTGTTGGCTTTTCTTCTTCTTTGCTTTGTTTCACGATTTTCTAAAGGGACTGTGATGGTATAAAAGTGATGATTATGAGTTAGGCTTTTCAGATCTAGGGTTTGGAAATAGTTTTGTGGTCGCTTTCGTTTTTCTCTTTTGTGAATAGTTGTTCCTCCTCCGAAATCTGTGCCCTTTAATGTTTTTATACTGATGCTAAGAAATTTAGGGTTTTCTGTGTTGATGGAATTTTGATTTTTCTTGCTGATAGGGCCTTACGAATTTTTTGTGTTGCTGGACTTATCTTCTTCTAAAAATAGACTTTACAAATCTCTTGTTGGGCTTGATTTATTTTGAAAAATAGATTTTGTGAATTTGTGTTTTTGCTATTGGGCTTTTTTATGTTTCTGATATGTTGGGTTGTTATTGTTTGTGGGCTCCTCATATGATTGTTACGTTTTGATCTGCATCTGCATTCTAAACTGTGAACTTTGTGATGCTGGACCGGACATGTTGTTTTTATGACTTATGAGCTTGTGGTGCTGAACTTGGGTTAAAACTTGCTGCTTCTTTGTGAATCGTACTTGTATAACTATGATGATGTTCTGAGTTTTTAGCCTTTTTACTTTAACCTCTTATTGTGAACCAAGCATGTTGTTTGTGATTTGCAATAGGAATGTATGCCGATGATTTTTATTGAGGCTTTGAGATTGTTGGAATATGATCGAATCCAAACTTTTAATTTCCAGATTCTTGCCATAGTTCCCTAATGATGAGATGAAAAGATACCTGGCTTAAAATTTTCATATTCATGTTCAAGTTTTGTTTGCTAACCAATTTATTTTTTCCTTTTTGTTTCATGTGATGGATGATGGTAAGGACAACAAGGTCGAAAGATGAAGAGTTTGGATCAAAAGGGCTTGCAAGAATGTGGACCATGAAGTGAGAAGCTTAAAGATGGAGCATACTCAAAACAATTTCCTTGTAGTTAGGCAACTTTTGTAGAGTTAGGAAACTTGAATTGTAATTCGAAATTGTGATTGAACTTGTAAGAAGATTTGAAAACTTCAGTGAACTTGTAGATTTCCAACTCTTGAAATACTCTTGTAGCAACATAGTTTGTAATTTGAATGAAATCAAACTTGGTGTGAACATTCTTTGAACCTTGAATTGTAACATGAAAACCACAAATCTTAAATTTTGGATACCACTTGAATGATAAGTATTTGCATGATTTGAGCTAAGTGTTTGAACTATGTTGAACCTAAAGTTTAAATGATAAGTCTTGGGATGTTCTTTGAATTAAATGTGGAATTTTGATGAATGGACTATGATGAATTAAATTGAACTTGCAAATGACGAGTGAAATAGAGTGAAATTGTATATTGAATGGATATTAAGTTTTGATGAATTAGTATACTTGATTAACTGAATTCGTATGCCATGTTACTTAAACCTTAAGAAGCTCAAAAATACTTCCTTTCGATCCTTGGAAACTTTGATGAATGAATTTTGATCGATCCATTAAGTAACTTGCACTTCAAGTAAATCATATGCATAAATGGGCTTCTTAACCTTAATGCCAACAATAAATCCACATGAGTGAATTATATCTTGCATTCTTGAATAAACTCCTCTAGAATTACTTGGAATTCTTGGTATTGGCAAACAAACTTGACAAACTTTTTAACTCATTCCTCGATTAATCTACACATCTTCTAAATCCAAATGAAACTTGACTTAATTTTCCTTTTTGAATCCAAATATTTCTATCAAAATGCAACAATTTACCCAAGACACCAAGTAAGATGCGAATTCAAAAAGTCTAGTATACTTTTGAGCCAAAAGAGCCGAACTTCGCAAGTTACTATCCATGACAACGAATCAATTCAAGATCACCTTCAATCTTCCATACTGATGGGTAAACCAAAAAATCACGCACACCATAATTGAATCGAATGGAAATTCTAATCACTTTATTCTCAAGAATTATGCTGCACAAAAATATTGTAACTTGATGAGAAAGAAATCCATAACAATAATGAGCTCAAACCCTAATTTATGATTTTTGTTTCAAATTCCCTTTCCGAAGGAGCAAACACCAAAACCCTTGTAAAAACTTTAAATCAAACTTAAACCACAAACCAAACACCTGGATAGCTTATCCTATGAGATGGACCCAGATAGTTTAAAACATGAACGAATACAATCTTGACCTAAATAAAAAACTATAAGTCACATGAAATTGAATAAGGGTGGGAATGGATGATGGTAGGGTAAATTTTAGGGTGCGACACTTATGATATATATTCTGATCATTCATTTTAGCATGATAAACATCGGCCAGATCTTTGTTAGGGGTTACTTGTGAAGAGTGAAATTATGATCGTTTCCAAGAATCTTACATTTTGTGGTTCCAAAAGTTACTGGCTTTTCTACAAGTAATTAGTTGTTCTTTTGCTTTAGTTGCGTGAATAATTATAGTGTTTTTTTACCTTAATTAGTAGTAAAACCATGGCTAAAAATTGGATGTCTTCCAATCGATTGTCAAAAGACTACGAGAATGAGGTATAAGAATTTGTTAAGTTTTATGTTGAACGCGCCGAAGACCCTAGTCGAATGAAATATCCTTTCTTAGGTTATTGTTATGGGAGTCGAGTTGATGCATTTGGGTTGAAATTGCATTTACGGAGGCATGAAATTTATCAAAGTTATACATGTTGGATATTACATTGTGAGATAAGAAATGAGCTTGTTGAATCGGGGGATACTATGACCTATGCTTCAGACAACAATGGCACAGATACATACGATTGTGATCGAGTCAAAGATATTGTAGAAGCACTTGAATAAGATCTTTAGGATTGTCCCAAAATTTGAGTTTGGTAAGCGACGCAGAGAAATCATTGTATAAAGGTTGTACTAAATTCACACGATTGTCTGTGGTATTAAAGTTCAATAACTTAAAGGCGGGAAATGGATGGTCGGATAAAAGTTTCACATAGTTATTATTCATTAAGAAAGATGTGCTTCCGGAGGATAATGTTCTTCCTAATTGAACCTGTGAGGCAAACAAATTTTTTGCTCTATTGGCATGAGCTATTATAGGGTACATGCTTGTTGAAACGATTGCATTTTGTTTTGAAATGAATATGCAGCGTTAAACGAGTGCCCTAAATGCGGCGTTTAGTGAAATTAGAAAACACTGTCTCCAGCAAAATTCTTATGGTATTTTCCTATAATTCTGAGATTTAGACGCATGTCTCATAGTGAATCCGATGCAAAACACTTGACATGCCGATGAAAGAATTATTGATGGAAAGTTTCGACATCTGGCAGATTCACCACAATGGATGATAATTGATAATGATTATCCTGATTTTGGAGAAGAAGCAGGAAACCTTCGCTTGACATTATCTACTGATGGAATGAACCCACCTGGTCTTTAAAATATCTCACATACCACATGGCCTTTGATTATTATGATTTATAACCTACCTCCATGGCTATGTATGAAGCATAAGTATATGATGTTATCTATGTTAATTTATAGGCCTACACAAGCAGGGAATGACATAAAAACGTATTGACACCTTTGATCGAAGACTTAAAGATTTTGTGGGAGAACGGTGTCTAGGTTTATGATGGATATAGGAATGAAAGTTTCAATTTTAGAGGGACGTTAATCGGCACAATTAATGATTTTCTATTATGCGGAAATCTATCCGGGTATAACATTAAAGGTCAATGTAACACTCCGATTTATTAGAATTATTTTATTTAAAAATAATTAGGTGATGTGATGTAGTTTATATGCGTTGGTTAAGCTTTTGTTGTGTTGTTATGCAATTGTTGAGAATTAGATACCTTATAAATTATTAGAGTTGAGATAATGGGGTAGTATGACCAAAAGTGTATAAGCATGAAGTGTGCAGAGATAACTGGTTATTAGCATTATTAGATTTAAATATTATATTTTGTTATTATTTATAATAATTAAATAAGTCTATTAGTGAGATAATATTATCACTATTATTATTATTACTATTATCATAGTTTTTATTTTAATGGTAATAATAATATAGATAGTAATTAGATAATTAGAATTATTGAATAAATAATTAAAAATAAGGAAGGGCAAGACGATGATTATGAATTAGGGGTCCAAGGGTTAGTATTGGGATAAGAAAGGGGATGAAGATCACAATTGTGATTCGATAGTGAAAACCAAAGAAGATGAAGAACGAGGAAAGGAGAAGAGCATCCAAGTTAGGGAAAGAGGTTTTACGGTAGAGAAATTAGAATTATCAACCAAGGTAAGGATGAGGTTCTAACTCTATAAGGGATTATATGATGCTGGGTTATGGTAGAGTTACGTTATATAATTGTATGTTCATCTTTGTGTGAATTTGGTGCTTTATGTGATTTATATATGTGAACATTGTTGATGATGATGAATGGATGTAAAATTGTTGCACTTGATGTTGTTTAAATAGAATTGATTGATGGGTGATGTTTCGGTATAATGTGTGTTGATCACTATATGATTTTACATGTTTTAGGATGTTTTTAAAAGTGATGTTGGGTGAAAAGGGTTGAATTTCCGTAGCATAAAAAAAGAAAAAAAGAACAGATTTTTCACTTTTTTCAATGAAGTAACCAATTACTTGTGAAGTAACTGGTTACTTGTGAAGTAACCCTAACCTCACTGAAAATATGTGTAACAGGGCCTCTGGAGGGTAAAGTAACCAGTTACATGGTGAAGTAACCTGTTACTTCACTAAAATTAACAGTTTTTTTAAAACTTTAAAAACTCATAACTTTTGACTTGGATGTCAGTTTTACGCGCAATTCGAACCTATAGAAAGCTAGAAACAATTTATATCTAATAAAAATAATTGAAAATAATATGATATGATTTTTTGGATTCTTGTTTTGTTCCGATGTAATTGCAAAATTGTGAATATGATAATGAAATTGATGAGATTTCATAATATAGTGATAATATGACGATGTGAGGACATCGATGTGTGATTGGTGATTTGTGTTGACTTATTCAGTTGATGTGTATTGTGCCATTACATAAGTTGTTGTGTCATATTAGTGTTGTTAGAACAAGATTTGGTTATGCAATTATGTCTCTGAGTTTTGATGATAATAAAGAGTATGTTTGAGTGAACAATTTTTGTTACTCTATTGTTTGTTGTATTTTTAAGATAAACATACAGGTGCTGCTTCTAATGAATGGCGTGGCCAAGACATTAGAAGAGCAGATGTTCCACTTCTAAGCTACAAAGGTTTTGACAAACAAAGTAGTGAGGAAAGCTTCAGAAGGCTCTGAAGTTTAGTTACTTTAATATGTTCGTATGAAGAAACCAGTCAGAAGATCTAAAGACAAAAGTGTGACTTATGTTAAGATGCTGAAGACTAAAGTTTCAAAAGATAAAGGGTTCTGAAGACCAAGTGCTTAAAAACTCTGAAGACGTGGCTCTGAAGATTTGAAAGACTTGAAGTTCTTCTGAACTTAGGTTACGACACAAAGGGTTCTGAAGATCAAGTGCTAAAGACTCTGAAGAATGTGATTTTGAAGATTCCAAGACTTGAAGTTCTTCTAAACTTAGGTTATGATACAAGGTTACAAGACCAAGTGTTGAAGACTCTGAAGAATGTGATTCTGAAGATTCCAAGACTTGAAGTTCTTTCAACCTTTGGTTACGATACAAGGTTCTTCAAAACCAAGTGCTGAAGTCTCTAAAGACGAAGATCTGAAGACTCTGAAGACTTGAAGTTTTGATCAACCAAAAGTTAGATTCTCCACTTCTAAACTCATGCTCGCAGAAGCCTCTAAAGTGAAGAAGGAAATAAGATAAATTTAACGTGGTACAAATAGTACATAGTATGAAAAAGTTTTATTCCACTATCTCCTTACCAGCGTAAAGTGGAATACAAAAAGGACATGAAAGTACTATTTTGTAACGACTCTCTTTTTCAAATGTCCAACAAATATATTTTTAACTGGCTATAAAAAGGGAAGAATCATCATTTGAGAAGTTGTTACTTCTTGCCACAATTCAACAATAATGAAAGTTATTATTGATAAACAAAAGCAACAAGATTATCAATCAAATATCAACAACAAGAGAAACATGAAGAAACTTATGTTATTTTGAATCATGTTAATTGATAACTCAAACAAAAAATCATTGATTCACACTATGCTTAAATCTACATGCTGCAAGGAAGTCTTTTAAAGATGCAAAAAAGGAACAAGTAGATTATGGAAGATTCAATTTGTAAATCCACACAGATGATGTCTTACTTCATGATATTTGAGAACAATGGTTGTTGTCCAAAATGTTCTAAGGTGAATCAAGATGAAGAAGCTCTTATCCATACTATATCAAGATCAACAAGATATCATAAGCTTTTGAACTAGAAGAATTCAATTACTCAAGTGCTCTGGGATGTTGTCCATAAAGAAGCAATTGGAAGAGAAGAAGATCACACATTTGAAGACAAAATACAATGTAATATTCTTAGTGTGTATCAGGATCTTCTGATGTACTTAATAGAGTTTACATCTACTTGTGTAGAAGCATCTTATTATAAGCAAACACTGTAAAAACAAACAGTTTTTTATTCCTTTTAAAGGAACAATTAGGTAAGAAGCTTTAGGAAGGTTTTGAACAATTCTTCTAAAGGACCAGATGGGTCTGAAATTTTAGAAGGCATTGTGTTCCTCAGAGGACCAATTAGGTCAGAGGCTTCGAGAAGACTAAGAAGGACTCATAGTGGATGTCAGTCACTTGCAGGAAGCTTGTGCCATGAACATTATATCCTAAATGGATCCCTGAATGGTTCATCAGATGTTAATCACCGGCTGTTGCTCGTGCAAATGTAATCAATTTGATTATATTGGATTAAGACCTTGAGTTCAAGGAGAAATCACCTCGGAAGGGTGGACTGGAGTAGCTTGAGGTTATCAAGTGAACCAGGATAAAATCTTGTGTTATTTACTTTTTTCTTATGCATCTTTATTTATATTTCTACAACTTGTTAGAAGCATTAGTTAGAAACAATCATAAGAAGCAATCTTGAGAAGCAAAGTTTAGAATCAAAATTCAACATGGAGTTGTATAATAAAATAAAAGTTTATCAAGAACTGAAAACCCAATTCAACTCCCCATGTTTCTTGTGTTTTCTTCACACCTTCAAGTGTTGCATCCATGTTCATAAACGACGATGCAGCCTCAAAGGCAAGTGATGATGTAACCTTAATGGTAAGTGGCGGTGTAGCCTAAATGGGAAAGAGATGTTGTTATGGTACCACATGCATGTATTTAGTGAACTTGGTCTCATTGAATTTATGACATTGTTGGTGAATGAGATGGGATTTGTTTACTTGTTGGGTGTGATTGTGGAAACTATGTAGTGTATTGGTGTTGATGCAAGAAGTTTGAATATTATGATTATGTATGCCATAATTTACCTGTTCATTTATCATATATTCATTTATATTATTATGATATCTCACCTCTTCTGTTTGAATGTTTCCTCCACATGGGTAACACGTAGGTGACAAGGATTAGAGTAGCTTGAGGCATGGAGTTGCGCCTTATATTGCGTAGATTGAGTCGGATCTTGCTCTGATAGGTAATATTGGGGATAAACGCTTGTTTGTTTATTAAGTTGTTATGTTTTTTTAAAAGATTGTGAGAGCATTATAAACCATCTTTTATTTGATTAACTTGTTGGTGTGATGAATTGAAGATGTTGAAAATAATTTATGAGTTTCCTTTCCACTACATTAATAAAGGAGAAGTTGAGAATCATGTTTTGAGGATGTTGTCGGTTCATCTGAAATAAGTGTGTTATGTATCCATTTGTTAAATGATTGAGCAATTTGTATGATGTTGAATGAATGCGATATCCTATTTGATATTGATTTATAATTTTAATTTACTCTAATTTTACTAAATTATCAATGGGAAAATAGGTGTTACAGTCAACATGCGTGTCCTATTTGTGAAGATAAAACAGATACGATGCGAATGAAAAATTGTCAGAAGAATGTCTTTCTTGGTCATGTAGATTCTTAAATTATAATCATCAATATCGTGGGTGGAGAAAAGCATTCAATGATAATCCATAACATCGTAAAGCTCCGCCTAAATTGACATGTGAACACATTTTTGAAAAAGGTGAAATATGTGAGTACCTAGTTTGGCAAACCCTTTGCACATACGATTGTCAAAGGTGGGTGGAAGAAGAGGTCTTTTTTTTAATTTTTATATTGGAAGTCTTTGTATGTGAGACATTTTCTTGATGTTATGCATATTGAAAAAATGTATTTGAAAGTTTTATTGGTACGTTACTCAATATGAAAGGGAAGTCTAAGGATGACCTTAAAGCAAGAAAGGGCTTGATAGCGATGAGAGTAAAAAATGAATTAGGACCCTTGAAGAAAGGAAGTCGAACATATCTACCACCTGCTGCTTATACTCTATCTACAAAGGCAAAAAATATTGTGTAAGTTTCTAAGTGAAGTTAAAGTTCCAGAAGGACACTCTTTAGATATTAGAAGACTTGTGTCTATGAAAGGCCTGAAGTTAACGAGTTTAAAGACACATGATTTCCATGTTATAATGGAACATTTTCTACCAATAGGTATATGTTCTATTTTTCCATAAAAAGTTAGAAGCGCCATAACTAAATTGTGTTTTTTCTTCAGGTCAATTTCTAGTAAGGTGATAGATCCTAAGATTTTACCAACATTGCAAAAAGAAAGAGTTATTACCTTGTGTGAGCTTGAACTGTATTTTCCTCCCTCATTTTTTGACATAATGATACATTTAGTTGTTCATCTTGTGAAAGAGACACAAATGTGTTGACCAACTTATATGAGAGGATGTACCCTGCTGAATATTATATGAAAATATTAAAAGGGTGTGTGAAAAATTGAAGTCATCCTGAGGGTTGTATTGCTGAGTGATACATTATTGAAGAAGCGATTGAGTTTTGTACTAAATATTAATTTGTCCAATGTTCAATCCATTGGACTCCCCAAATCTTATATTTTCGGAAAAAAAGAAGGAAAAAATTTATTGGAAATAAAATTTTGACAATATCAAGGGCTGAATGAGATCAAGTGCATTTGTATGTTCTGCATAATGACAACGAGGTTGAGTCGTATGTTGAAATGCACAAGGATGTACTTCGAAGTTTAAATCCGAATAGAAATGAAAATTGGATAGTACGAGAGCACACTCAAAATTTTATACCATGATTTGAGGAACATATTCATTCAAAGTTTTATTTAGATCCCACTTCAATAACAGAAAGGTTGAGATGTTTAGAATATGGTCCATGTTTGAATGTGTTTTCTTATAGCGGATACACGATTAATGGATACACGTTTTATACCAAAGAACAAGATGATAAAAGTACTATGAAAAATAGTGGTGTCACCGTGGTAGCTGAAGCAATGCACATTTCAAGCATGAAGGATTTAAACCCCAAATATGTAAACCTGACATATTTTGGGGTTATTGAGCATATTTGAGTGTTTCATTATGAGAAGTTTCATATTCCTATATTTGGTAGCGACAAAGATAATATCAACATTAGTTTTCCACAGAAAATTCTCGAGGTAATTATATATATTATTATGAAATTAAATTAGCACAATTTTTTTAATTGACATATATACACATTAACAATTACATATTTATTATTTATTTAGGGAACTTCACCTTGTCAGCTTTTTTTATCGTCACCGACTTATTGCATGGTTGGCAAAGGAAAAGTGCATGACACTTTGGAAGATGTACTTCACCATAAACCGCTCCCTGCTGGATTTTTGAAAGTAACGATTGAAATTTCTTTAGAGGGGGATGCGCTATTTCCTATACCAGACAATATTTTCGATGAAACATTTATCGGAGACGCAATAGGATCATATATTACATAGTCGTCAAACCTCATTTGCGTGATGAGGTATGTTGATAACCATTATGGACCTTTGAGTATTAAAATGTTTTACGAGCCATGTTAATTATTCTTACATTTATGTACATTATATTTACATGGTAATGTTAGATTCCTACAAAATCCAAATCAAAAGATAAGGGGATTACAAGGCAAAACGAGTCAGTTGCATCAAAAAAAGAGGTACATTGATATATATGCATAGAAAATGTTAATTCTATCCTCCAAAATCAAAAGCTTCGTGATCTTATACATTTTCTAACTAATTATAATATTTAGATTCATGCTCAAGAGTTGAAACAAGTCAGTTGGATTAAGAAAAAAGGATATTGCAAGGACTGGGCCTAGATTTAGGTCGTGTCTTCAAACATTTATAATAACAAAAAATTTGATGGATGATGTTGCTCGTAATATACCTATGGAGGAAGGTATTTTTGGTTTTGATTATTCCAAAACAATTTCTAGAAAGGAGATGTATCAGATTTTTGATCATGATCAATTAGGCATGCGTGTTATCAATACATACCTCAGGTACTCCGATCAAGTTTAGTTAATTAATTGAATAATTTATTTACTCATTTCAATGAATAGTCTAATGTTAATTATGTTTTTATTTAAGGTTCTTGTATGAAAAATTGATGCTCCCGTGTCAATTGGCATAAAGATTCTCTTTCTCATCTCCCCACCGTATCAATGCAGGCGGAATTGAACATAATCCAAATACACTCAAAGAGTATTTATTCGGTGCATTTATGGCCAACAAAGATATAGAAAAGTTGTTTCTTTTACTGTAAAATACTGGCGATCAGTTAGATTTTCATTCTAACTTCATTTATTATCATTTTTAAATTTTTGATGGTGTGTAGAAAATTTTCATCTGATTTTTGTTTAATTTTATAGTGGACACTGGTTGTTGGTTGTGATTAATCATATAAGAGAAATAGTAAGTTATTTGGATTTTTTAGATGGTGATCAAACAAAATACCCAAATATGAAGATGATGGTAGATACATAAGTGAGATTATTCTAAATATTCGTGTGTATATTTATTTACGTGAAATTATTCTAAATATTCGTTTATATTTTGTTAGAGTTATACTAATATTCTGATCACAAAGACAAGATCAAGTACCAAAAAGTAAAGCAAAAAACATTACATGAATCAAAGTGCATGTATATTTTCACAATTTTGATTATAATAGTGATGCTACTTGATAAAACTAGTTAAACTATATATTCTGATATATGTTCGTGTTTTTTCTATGTGTAGTGTCCTTGTCATCGTAATGGTATAGATTGCGGTTATTTCGTATTGAGGTTTATGAAAGAAATTATTCTTTCGGATCAAATAGAGATTCCAAACATGGTATATATTTATAAGTTAAGATGGTTTATTTTAATATTTAACAAATATTTCATCTAATTAATTAGTGATAACTAAATCATATTATGTTATATTATGTAGTACTTTGATGCATTCAAGTGTGCTAATTACTCGAAAGGTCAACCGGAAGAAATTAAGGAGGATTGATGTCAATACATTACTGAGTTGCGAATTTTATAAGGTATTGTATTTCTTTCATTTGTGTGAAATTTTTGGTACTTGGAGATTTATGTTATTGTGATGTTCTATATTGGATTGGAATAGTTCTAGAAGTTGTTGTGTGTTGGTGTAAGCCCTAGAGGTCAATACCTTTTGGTACTTGTATCGAATTATTTATTAATAATAAAAGGCTTTTCTTTATTATGTTTTCTTTTTGAAATAATAAAGTCCCTAGAATAGTTAGTCTGTTCAATATAATGTTAAGTGTGACTTAATCATGAGATCCATTAAACACAAGGACATTATTCTTAAAGTATCCATAATCGAGCTTTATTGTGAAGTGGGATAACATTAAAGCATTGAGATTATTATGAAGATAGACTGATGATCACATCTCATGGATCATGGATAAGGAGTTATCAAGTCTTGACATAGGTATAAATATTAGGAGTAATATTTATACTGGATTGATCCGCTATGAGAATACTACATAGAATATTATGCAAAGTGTCATAAGTTATTCTCATGGTGATAAGTGGTGCATACCACCCTTCGACCTGAAACCACTGTGGACCCTAGATGTAGAGTCAAGTGCTTTATTGTTGATCAAACGTTATCCGTAATTGGATGATCATAAAGACAGTTGATGGGTACTTCACAAAGCATGCTAAGGGACATGAGTGACCTAGATGGAATTTGCCCATCCTGCGTAACGGGATAAATGTCTGAGGGTCCAATATTGAACTGGACAAGGATGACACGGTCTATGCCTTGTGTTCAATATAGACATAAGGGCAAAAAGGTAATTATACACACAAGTATTATCACGGAAAGGTTTTTTCAGATCACATGACATTTTCGTGACTTGGGTAGCAGTGATGTGTTGCTAGATACCGTTCACTGTTTATTGTGTTAAATGTGATTTAATATAATTGTCAACGTCGCGGAAACCTACAGGGTCACACACATAAGGACAGATTAATGAGAGATAGTGTAAATAAGGAACATCCTAGGGTACGGTGTACTTAAGTGGAATACGGAATGTGGTAAGGTACCACATGCTTAAGTGATACACGATACATCATAATGTATGATTTTCGTGTGCTTTATTGGGCTTTTAGTTTACAGCCTTTATTGGGCTTTTAGCTTGTAGCTCACACTTGTGGTCTTATAAATAGAATCCTTGTGATGAAGCTTTTTACTTGATGCAAATTCGGTCCTGAATCCCTGCCGAGATTCCGTTCACTCTCTCACTCAAAGCTTCCGTTCGTGAGCAGCTAGCACTGTGATCGGAAGCAAACTGTTCGTGTGGGCTGAGTAGAGACGTTGTTCTTCATCAACGTTCATGATCACAGCGTCAGAAATCCAAATCTCCACAAGAGGTAAAAATACTCTATCACTGACCATGAACATTCGTAAGGATCACAAAGGAAAATCGTTTTCCGCTGCAATTTTAAGTCGCGATTTTCCTTCATTGTGAATTAAGGGTTGATGGAGTTTGTAATGGTATATAGTATTTACAAATTTTGATACAAATATGATTTTCTTGGTGTATGAGGTTGTGTTGAATTATAATTGTTATAATATTTATGTGTTGAATTATATCTGGTTATATAAGGTTATATTTTTAAGTTTCTAATTGTTTATGTTTATGGTTATAATTGTTATATTTATGTGTTGAATTATAAGGTTATAATGTTTATGTTTATGATTATAATTGCTATAATGTTTATGTTTTTGACGCCTTTTAATTTGTTAGTTTTGTTTCAGATAGGTGCAGAAGATAAAATAAGTTATTAAAAGTTGTAGATATATGCAAAAGACAAATTCTTTGTTTTTTTACCTAGTGTTGGTATATATATTCGTGTATGTATTCGTACATGTATATTAATAATATGTTGTGTAGTTTGTTCTAAAAATATGCTATTTATATATGCTTTCATTTTATTAAAAAAATGTTGTCATTTTATTAAAAATTATGCGGCCAATTTATTAAAAAAAATTGTGCAAAAGACAACACTTTTAACAAAAAGTGCTGTCAAAAGTGGAGGATAGGCAACGCTTTCATTAAAAAATTCGTGCACAAGAAGCGCTGTCTAAAGGGGACATCATAAAGCGCTGCCTAAAGGGGTCAATAGGCAGCGCTTTTAGAATGAAGCGTTGCCTAATGGGGACCTAAAATATATTTAAAAAAAAGTGCTGCATAAAGGGGGCAGTAGAAAACGCTTTTCAAGCAAAAACGTTGTCTAAAGGAGTCATATAGCAACGCTTTTACATTAAAAGAAAGTGCTGCCTAATCCAAAAACAAAGAGTTGCCTAAGGTCTTCTTTGACGTAGTGTTTCTTTATGTGCTTCCACTATTAAGAACTTAATTTTTTAAAAGGTGTTAGGAGGGGTGGGATGTGTTTCTCTAACAGGTGTTTTATTTCTAAGAAACATAGTAACACATTATGTTTTCCCTAAGGTGTATTACATTATGACAAGCTCTGCATTTATGCTACACACACGCACACACACGCACACACAAATAAACAAATACAGACACACACAAACACACACGCACACACAAATAAACAAATACAGACACACACAAACACACACACACACATATACAAACACATACACTCACACGCACATACACGAATACACGCGTACACACACATGCACACAAGCATAAAGACACAAACACATAAATGGTGATAAGTTATTTCTTTTTTAAACAAAAACTAGAATAAAATTATGAATTTTTCCAGGGTTATCAAACCACTTAGCTAAGAGAATAAATTACTTATATTCTAACTCCAAAAAGAAAATTGTGAACTGTAAGGTATATCACTTATAGATTTTTACCATTCACAATTTTCTTTTTGTGTTGTAATATTCTTAAGTATGATTAGGAATAAGTTTCTCAATATTGTCGGTCAATGAAAGAATTAAATGATTGGATTTTTTTCTTGGATGAAAATATTGAGAAATTATTTTGAAATATAATAATGGATTATAAAAGGTGAAATCAACAACAACAATAACACAATTCTTTGGGATATGTTACAAGAGCAAAAACATATTTTGTTCAAGGTTGATAAAATTAGTTTCTTCAAGAATGAATGTAACAACAACAACACAACCTTGAAAGATCACTTAACTAATTAAAAAACCTTAAAAAAATTTATTGTCTTGCAATCCAACTCAAAGAATAATTTTTGCAAGTTTGGATCAGGAACATTGAGTTAGGTTAGGGTAAAATTTAATGAAAAAATGTGTTTATAGGCAATACTGAGTAAATTTTCCAATAAATTGATAGGTTAGCTAGAGGAATATATTATTTAATATTTAAATAAAAATAAATGAGAAAAGAGTAACGTCATTATAAAAGAAATAAAACATACATTGTATTTATTAGAATTCGAAGCACATCCCTTAATTTGTTTAGCTCTCGACTGTGCCTAGCAATCGAATGAATAGATTGTAATTATTTTGTAAAACAAAATGTGACGAGTCCAAATTTTATATTTCAGTTATTTGTTGGAGCAAGTGAAAATTTTATCATAAATATATTATTTATAGTAGTGTATTGAATCTTAAAAAGAAGTTGAAGTTCATGACATTAAACTTAAAAATCATACAAATGAATCTAGACGTTACATCTCCACCATAAATCATATTATATATATATAACAAATAGGTTCTTCTGCCGCTTCCTTGTAAGATCGGCATACGAGGGTGTCAGCACTAAGAAAGCAAATCGGGTGTCGCCCTGCCTTTCGATCGATACACAGTTGAGTAGGTCGATCACGAGCGCTACAGGTGTGGGAGCGATCCTGGTCAAGGAAGGCTAAGACGGCGCCTCGCATATGGGTAGCAAGAGGGCGCTTATGCTCCGACGGTGGGGCCTGTATATATAGGAGGGATATTCTTACCGCAAGAGTCAGTTTAAAATACTTACTCCAAATCTTAACTCTTGATTTTTATTAATCTAATGGCTTTAATTATTTCTAAAAATAAATAAGTTAAATAATTAATTAAAGCCGTTAGATTAATGAGAATCAAGGGTTAAGATTTGAGTAAAATATCCCTTATATATATATATATATATATATATATATATATATATATATATATATATATATATATATATATATATATATATATATATATATATATATATATATATATATAAATTAACATTTTTATCTACTATAAGAATTGTACTCGCACTAAATATAGCTAGACTCCCTCAAAGCCCAACACTAGCTCTTCCTATCAAAGGGAAATAGACAACACCTAAACATGTGCAATGTCTTTCTAAACACACCAACTAACTAGAATGTTGAAGTAACTTTGCATATATCACCGCCACCACACATTATTGAGCATGACTAATCATCCAAAAAATTGTTTCCTATTGTGAGCAAGTATCGAATCTTTCTTTCAAATTGCAATGACTGAATTCAATGTTATTTCATGGCCATGCCTCTCCCAAAATTTCACCACAACTTTTTCTAAAAAAATATTTACTTGTTGGAAATAGTTTCCTTTTTCCCTCCAATTCATGATCTCTACTTTGATTTGTGACTGATATCTGAGTTTGCCACATCTCTATATATGCGGCATCTCTGCTGACAAAACTAAATGAACCATTTATATATATTGTGGAATATGGACCCCAATAGCATATGCTAAAGAAAATAAGATTGTACAATTCAATGACGAAGGAGAATTAGATGAATAGTGTAAAAATAGGGACATTGCATACATATTGTACCCCTATTCTAGACACTGAGCAATGAACTATAACATCAACATATTAATAAACCAAGCAAGCATCTTTATTTACAATTCAATATTGCCAACCAAGTTCAAACATTCAATTTCATTATAGATCATTGTATTTCTGTATCAAATGGACCTCACTAATTGTCTTCTGCTCATAGCATTTACTAACAGTACATAAGACTATGAACAATGTTGAATAGACCTTACATGTGCTGGCCACGCAAGTAGTAGTCATCATTTTTCATATTAGTTATAATCACATGTATCAACATTACTAAATATAGAATAAATCCCGAAAGAGTTCTAACAAGCTCATGGTCTTCAAATACCTAACATGACCTAATTAGTGATATTATATTTTATTTATTTTGAGTTGTCGGAATATTTGAGAAGAAAAAGACGCCTATGAATTATTTGATTGAGTGGTAAAAGGAAAGATCAAAATTTAAGTCAATAGATATTCTGGTGTAGAGTCGAGTAAGAGGAAAAATTGACACTTAGGTCAATATTTATTCTAGTGTAGAGTTGGATAGAAGAATGTGCGGGTATTTTGACTAGGGTTTCTCAATGTAGAAGTGAGGAAGAAAGATTTTAATGCGGGACAAATAATCCTCAAAATTGTTTCAAATAAAATCGTTCAATATAAGAAAACGTGTTACGACAATCAACATGCTTTCTTATCATTTGATTTTAACACTTTTGATTTTCTAACACTAGAGAAAATGAATCATTTAGATAGAGATCAAAAACTCATGCATAACAATGATGTATCTTGTAAAATAATAAATATATTTTTAAAATGATTGACTTTGTCATCTAAAAATGAATACCAACAGTGTTTGTTGTAAGTTTGATTTCTATTTTATCTATAAACTTTATCATATATTATATAAAATTCAATTGAAATACTTATTATTTGTCACTATAATATTTCAAAATTTATCAATTGGCTCAATAATGTCTAACAATATGATCTATGAATTGTGAAATCTCTCTAGGTGTTATAGTTTGTATGCAACTGAATGCCCCATCATCATGATTTGGAGAAGTGTTGCCAGCCCCGGAGGGCCCTGCCATAGGCTCAATTATGCTTATTGCATACCCTATAAAATTACATGGATATGCATATGTCATCGGATATATAATAGAGACGGGTAAAACCCTGGTTAGATATTGAGAAGAAATTATTCAAAAATTGAGATAGAGTAAATACACAATTGAAGAAGATTTTTAAACCTAGTGGGACATGTTTACACTCAGCAAGTCAGCTGAAGTTTGTCCTATAGCTCATCTGCAGTGAACCAAATTCTGAATTTGAAATTTATGGACAATCTAACAGTTGGAAGAGTTCTTAGGCTATTAGGGTTGCCACTCTAATGAAAGTACAGGGGACAACCTAGCTATACAAATTTGAATTCAATGACCTTATTTGCATTGACAGTAGTAGTGCCACCCTCCCACGGGTCACCTAGCCTTACAGATTCGTTTTTCTGCATATATAGTTCAAATTTCAAGTATTTATAGTTAATGGAAAAAATATTATTATTCTATTGATTTTTTATATAATAGTGATCATATATATATATATATATATATATATATATATATATATATATATATATATATATATATATAGGACCAATTTACATAATTTAAATTTTAATAAGAATTCATTTGAGTTTCACAATTTATAGAATTAAAAAAAAAATCAAATTCTTATACTCTTAGGTAATATTTTTAAATTTCAAATTTAGGTTTAGACAAATAATTTATAAAATCTCTTGATTTAAAAATTCTTCTAGATTTTTATAGGGTATGATGTGCATAATAATTTACCTTTATAAATGGAAATGATTGAACTTTAATAAATAATAATTTTAATTTATTCAATTTTTAAAATTTTAACAGAATATATAAACGATAAAATTTTAACAAAAAGAATTTGAATTATACATAATTTTAATTTTCTTTATCTCATCCAATCATATTCTTGGAAATGCATGTAGTGAGGCAATTAAAAATTAGATACAATTAGGCAAAGTTAGGCAATTAGATAGAATTCATTTTATGTTAGGCAATTTTAAAGAAGAGAGAAAAAAAAGGGAAAAGATTTAGAATCATTACTGTAGTGATGTACACGGTAGTGACCTAACATTAACCGATTTTCTGCACCATTGAATGATGTCAAACTGTAACCACCATCAAGTGAAGAAACATATGTTATCTTCATCCACTAAAAAGTCTAAAAGTGATAGCACATATAAACATAACAATCACAAAGCCATGTTTTATGGAGAAAGCTTAAAACCACAATTGTTCTATATGATACACATGAATTATATCTTTCACACACACATTGCATGTGTTGTAGGGTATTAGATTAAGAAATTCTGACACCTAATAAGGAACATTGGTTAATTATTAATGAATATATAATAATCACTGTGAATGTATATGTGTAGTTGTGGGAATCAAGAAGTGAAAGATGGGACTTTGAAATATTGTCAATTAGCGGTTTGGATTATATCTAAATTGGAGGCATCTTATATACTCCTTTCAATAATAACCATCTCATAATAATGTCTCATTTGTGCAAGCATAATTTTTAAGAAAATAATTTGATGTATTAGATGTAGTGAAAAAGTTAATATAATTTACTAAAATATCTTTATTAATTATAATTGATAGAGTTCTTGAATAAAGTGAAAGTTAATAAATAAAAATATAATAATAAAAAATAATAATAATTGATGCATTGAAATTGTAAATGGATAATTATTTTAAGACAAAAGAAAAAATACAAATCAAACACTTATAATAAGAGGAAGGGAATAATAAATATTTCCTTTCTTTCTTTACCTATGTGTTTATTTTTATGCTATTTTTTTTTGGGACAAGAACAACTTATTTTATTCTGCTTTGCTTGAAAAAGAAACAGGCTTAGTAAAATTAGGAGATATAAGAAAAAGTGAAAAGAATAAGAGAATGAAGTGTAATAAAAGTAAAAGAAAAATTACAGTTGGTCTAAAATTAAACTTTGAATCTGAAGAGCAATAAAAGAATAATAATTCTTAAAATATCTAAGATACAAGGGTATCATTGACTTTTATCTTTTGTAATATTTAAACAAATTTTAATATTGTCAAAAGTAAAGTAAAAAAATTCAAATACAACAACGATAATTTAATACAACCGTTGTTGTATGTAGCGCGCATGATCATGAGTTCGAATTTTGTTGTTATTGTTTTTCTACTGCTGCATTTTTATATTTTATTAAAATACATACAATAATGGTTATTTAGTACAACTTTTGTTGTATGTAGCGAATTTATTTTGTTTCTTCACCATTCTTAAAAAAATCTCAATCGTTCATTACAGTGACTATTAACGCTCAGGACACCACTGTTAGCGATCAGCATAAAACCTAAAACTTAGACAAATTTCTAACTTAGACGAACTTCATATTCTACCTTCAAACATCATCTTTCATTTACGACTTTCTATTTCTCTATTAAACCAAGCTCAAAAATATTATTTCTTCCATAAACAAAACTCGAAGCATCATTCTTTAATTTATAAATTTTAGAACTCCGTCATCTATTCTCCATCTTGAATGAGACAAGAAAAATATTTATTCAAGTAAGCAATGTTAGTTGTTGTTGTTCTTATTGTTCTTTTTTAGTTAATGTTGTTGTTGTTGTTCTTATTATTGTTGTTGTCACTACAAGAAAAATGCCCTACGGTCACGCTAAATTTTTCCACAGCTCAGAAACTGTGGCTACATATAAGCTTTGGCCGGAATTTTCAAACCATAGACATATGTTTTTAAATATTGAACCCAGATTATGAAATTGTGGCCTTTTCTTCAATTGTCACGTTTACAAAATGACATTTATATTTATACCACGGTTAATATACCGTGGCATTATAATTTTTAGTTCAAACTGTGGCCCAAGCTCAAAATTTTATAACTCGCTAATTTTTTTTTCAGTTTCCCTCTTTTTTATTATTTTCTTTTCTAATTGTTTTTTATTAAAAAATTGGAAAAAAGTTAACCCTAACGTTTCATTCTCTCTCATATTTGGTCTTGCTCTTCCTTTCCGCCGCTCACCGCAGCATTTCTCTGTCTCTCTTTTTTTATCATCTCTCTCTCTCTCTCTCTCTCTCTCTCTCTCTCTCTCTCTCTCCTTAGTCATTTCTCTCATTTCTCTCATTTCTATCATCTCTCTCGCCTTAACCTTAACTTCTCATTCGCCATCTCTCTTGTTAACACTGACAATTTCAGCGTGAATCACTCTGACCCTGCTTCTTTATCGGCTTCAACAACATGGATATGGTTACCGTGGAGGTCGATCTGACATCAAAGCAGTTGAAAGAGGCAGAGTTGGATTCGATGAAGTGGATATTGCCACCTTTGTTATAGATAAAACTCCTTAAATGTTAAGGATTAAGGTTAGTTTCATCCTCTATCTCTGCTAAAAAATTAGGGTTTTTCTCAATAACCCTTTCCAATTGGTCACAATGTCTCTATCTCTCCCAAGTTTCAATTTAATCTTAAACCCTAAGTAGCGTGAGTCACCTTATCTCTCAATTTCCCTGTCTTAATCGAAAACCATTGCAACCACCACAAGCCGGTGAAGTTCGTCTCAAGATACTCTTCACCTCCCTTTGCCACACTGATGTTTACTTTTGGGAAGCTAAGGTAGATCCATGAACTATCTTTTTTTAATCCAATCCTGAACTTTTACATCATTTTAATTAGATCTGTAAACTTTTCTCCTGGTGGTAACTTTTAAAAATCTCTGGTGGTAACTTTTGGTTCAAAATCAGTCTTCTTATTACGATACATGATCTAGTAAACATGTAATTAGTGATTGTATGTGTAGGGGTTAGTGTTTTCCGCGACGCTACCATTTTTATACTTGAGTTACATATAATAGAATCTAGGGTGTGTACTTTCACTTGTTGGTTACAAGTATTGTACTGGTGGAATCGGGTGTGAAATGGCATCAGCATATATTAGGTCAAAAGGTGATGGGTTTGAGAACGTGTTTCAGGTAAACACCTTGTTTGGAAGCAAGAAGTTTTGATTAATATCATATATTGTATTTGTATTGTGTTCATACTTATTAATGAAACTACATTTGGGAACAAAGGAATGGCAAAACATATTGTCAGTCGTAAATCATCGTTGAGACCCCATGACCCATTAACCATAGAAATTATTTCTTTTGTGGCTGTAGGATATGAGTTGGAGGTTCAGAGGCTAGTAGTACATATATTTGGATATTTTACAAGCTTGAGCTTTGGATATTATTTAAAGGATGTATAATTTTAATCATGAAACCCCCTTGCATCTGATCCTGCCTGCCATGTGTTTTTAAATATAATGATGAAATATTTGCAGATTATATGCAGAAGAAAGCAACATTTCTTGGGTTGAATAGGATTTTCCTGCTTACAACACGTACAGCAGAGTGGTAAGTATCTTCTCCTAATCCATGTCATTTAAGCGTTATACACAATCAGTATCATTTTTCACTTTTAGTGGCTTGTTACTGCCATATTTGGCTGGCCTTTGTGTTTTATGGTTGGTCTTTGTGTTTTTCTTCATGATTGCATTTCTAAATAAAAGGATTTCCAACTTTTTGACAGGTTCGTGAGGCGTGGATTTTCAAAATGTTCAATTGATTTTATTCCTAAAAGGAAGAAGAAAACAATCAACCTATCCCGCAACTCCAAGTATTATATGAAGGAGCTTATACCAAATAAGTGTGGGATTACTATTGGTGCAAACAAATTTGCTTCAAATTAGTATGATCTTCCAGATACAAGGGTGGAAGGATATGATTGGATGCAAGATATTGGGATCTTATGTAAATTATAGATTAGTAATCAGGTAATAAGGTAGCTAGAATATGTATTTTTTACCAGGTCTTCCACAAGTAGCATTAGCCTTTGTATTGTAAATTATCTTTTGTTAGTGTGTAGTGCAGAGATGCTTCGTGGTGAAAATGAAGATGAGTACATTTTCCAAGGTATGTAGTTAGTTGCATATATTTGGATTGATTAGATTAATATGAGAAATTAATAGTTCAGGTGTAAACTATAAGAAATTGAATTTGTTGGTTGTTTGGATGAAATATAAACACTTTTTGATGATATTCAAGCTCCAGCTAAGTTAGCATTCAACTTAATTCCGATCTTGATGTCATATTTTCCTATGGTTTGATGTTATATTATTATACAAAATTTTGAGTCTTCCTATTTTCTTACATAAGCGCTGGCGAAAACCCTAGAAACTCCTATCGCCAGGTACACCTTCTCCCCGATTTAATCGATTTTCACCTTTTCGTTTATCGGTTATGTTGGATCTAAAGTTTGTAATTGAATTGTTTCTGGTTAATTGTTTCAAGAAGAAGATGAAAGTGGAGAAGAATGGGACTGATTCGAACATTTCCAATGGGACTACTGTTACTGGTGGAGATCATAAGGTGAAGAAGAAGAAGAAGACGGGGCTTCCGGCAAAAAATCTTATGGAGGAGAGGCGGAGGAGGAAGAAACTCAATCATAGGTTGTACATTCTTAGGTCTGTTGTGCCAAAGATTAGAAAGGTATGGAACAAATTCATTCCTTGGTTTTTTCTTTTTGAATAAGTTTTGTTTTCTATATTAGCTTCTATCAAGGTTTTAAATTGAGTAATGTTGGGTGTTTTCATTTGTTCGTTATAGACAGGACTTCAATACTTGGTGATGCAGTTAACTACTTGAAGGAGCTACTGCAGCGGATTAATAATCTTCATAACAAACTAGAATCAACTCCTCCTAGATCATTGATGCAGCCTTCTACAAGTGAAAGCTTTCACTCGCTGACACCCACTCCTCCGACTCTTCCTTGTCGAGTCAAGGAAGATATATATCTTATTTACTTGTTAAGCCCCAAAAACAAATCTCCTAAGGTAATTTTTTTTGTCTTAACACAAATTTGCTCCAAGAAACTCAGATTTGTAGCTTGTGGCTTGCGAACCACATAAATTATTGTCACGGCTAACATGGCAAACAAGTGTACATGGATACAAACTCTTTCTATAATTATGATGATTGCCCATTGATGTTTATTTGCCTCTCTTTGGTTGTTTGTTCTGAAGTGTTTTGAGTTCAATAATTGTTGGCTTTCTTTCTATCATTTGCAGTTTTGGTTTTGATTTATACTCTTTCTTGTTTCTTAGCAGCAATGTAGAGAAGGTCAGGATGTTCTTAGCAAATTCATATTTTTATTTTATGTATATACAGGGACATACACATGTATTATATTGTAATGGTATGCTTAATTTTCACCACACATATGTATTATATCGTAATGGTATGCTATTCATGATTTAGACTTCATGGTGAATTTCTTCCCTTTTTTTAACATCAAACTAATCAACAACAATATTTACTAGTATTTTATACTAATATTTTGTCCTTCTTGTGTAACTGATAATCTGTTGTCGTGTTGTAGCATATCTTATACTAATATTTTAATAACTGTTATTTTTGCTGGCCTGGAAGATAATTGCTTGGTCTGGAGAGCATATTGCAGTGGTGGTCAATTTTATTTTCATCTATGATTTGCAGGTTGTTGTCTCCCGCCTTTGCATCAAATTCACTATTATTTTTTAACTTATAATTTCTGCACTTTATTTTCAACTTATAATTCTGCATTTTATGCTACAGAGTATGGATTTGGCAGATACTATGTTGGCAGATACTAAATTATGTCCCTGTATACTAAAGAGATTATACACGACTTTTTGTTGGCAGATACTTTATTTAGATTATACACGACTTTTTTTGGTGCTTATTGTACTAATTTATTTTATGTATATACAGAGACATGTGTAATCATGTATAGATATTAAACTTGCATGAATTTGATGGTGATTTTTTATTTAGATTTCTTAATGAATATTTTGACATTGTGTCTTAATATTTTCTTGTATGATTAAAATTTAATTTTTTTCAATCAATATCTACAAGAATGAGTAATCAATATCACAAAAAGAAACCATGGCCAACTTAAATGGTGTAAAACCATGGGAAAAATGTAGTTGTGGTTTTAATTAGTGGCCATAAATTAGAATCCTATACATTAAATAAGAACCGTGGCTAGATTTGAGCACTGTTAATAATCGAGGTGCAAGATAAACCGCGGCCTTAACCTATATATCTAGACCGTGGCCTATTCAAGCCACAAATGTATATAAAATATGGCCCACAGTTACATATTCGTGGTAAAACCGTGACAAAAGCGTATTGTCACGATTATTTTATATCTAGCCGCGGTTTTCTAGTCGTGGTTGAAGACCTTTTTTTTGTAGTGCGTTGTTGTATGTTGTTGTTGTTGTTCTTCTTCTTCTACTCCTTGTTTTTGTTGTTGATGCACGTTGTTGTTGTCTCCTTGTTTTTGTTGTTGATGCATGTTGTTGTTGTTTTTGTTGTTGCTCTTGTTGTTGTTCTTCTTCTTCTTCTTGCTCTTGTTGTTCTTCACGTTGTTCTTGTTTTTCATGTTGTTCTTACTGCTATTGTTGTTCTACATCTATTTTTAAATTTTATTAAAAGACATACAACAATAGTTAGGTTAACTAACTATTGTGATATCACGCGAACTTTCCAATAAACTATAACGGTTTAAGGATTGTGATTATAAGTAACACATTTGCAACAACATCCTACATAACAACACTTGAAACCACATGATTATATATCTTTTTCAACCGTTGCTAAATGTCTTTTTCATAGTAGTGTCTAAAGACTAATCTAAGGAGACATTCCTAAAAGTGTTCCAAAAGAGGTTTTATAGGCCTACAAAGTCTCACTGAGATGTTTGGATTAGTCCTTCCTAAAAGGGTTAACTACCTTTTCAAGGATTCTCTTAATTTCGTTGTTGGACCATTCAGCTTGGTCACTTCATTAGGGGTGGTTGGTTCTGACAATGTTATTATTGACCTCATATTTAACCATTAATTCCTCAAACAACTTGTTATAGAAAAGGGTCTCATCTTCTCTAATGATATACCAAGGTGCTCCATATTTAGTTGAAATATTGTTTATCAAAATTTTGATCACTACATTAACATCATTAGTGGGGGTTGTCAATTCCCACGGTCTCTATCCACTTAGAGAAATAATCAATAGTTATCCTAATGTATAGATTGCCAAAAAATTCAAGGAAAGGTCCCATAAAATCAATTCATATCATAGAATTCAATGTCTAAAATATTTGTGGGTGACGTCTCTTGTCTCATGGTAAAAAATTTTACAACTTCATTAGCATCTTTAAAGAGAGAGGGGGAAAATAACCTAATTAAAGTAATTTAGTAGTACTTTTGACTCCTCTAAATTGTCCTTCAAAGGATGCATTATGACATCATAACACTACTACAAAAAACACCTCGCATAACAGTTGGAAAAAGGGATACAACCACTTTCGAATAATCGTTGAGAGGTAAAATATGATTGTATGTATGATGCTTTCCACCTCGGACTTATGACCATTGTGATAAACTAGGTAATGCACTATGTATCACAATAGTCAAAGTATACAATCTTTGTGATATAAAGCGAGAGGTCATGGGTTCAAAACCCAATGATTTATGGCTTATAATATTTTGAACTCTCTTTATAATAATGGTTCATATAAATAACCGTGATGAAATACTTTAATTTGTTTATTTTATTTTATTTTATTTTTTCTTATATTACAAATTTGTATTCTGTATATTATACATATATTAGCTAAATATTTACAAAATATCAAATTAAGCAACAATAATATATTTACAACCATCAAAGACAAAGTCATAAAATACCACCCTCATTTTCAATTGACGCATTGAAAATAAACGCTCAACGTCTAGGAACATTGTCTAAGTCTTTGGAAGAGAAAGGTGTCATATCATTAAATGTCTACATAAATAAGTAAAAAAATTGAATACCATGTGATTTAAATTATAATAACAAATTACTTTAACATTAATATGTTCTTGTAAATATTTCATGACATTATATATACCTCATCCACAAATTAACAATGTTAGTGAGGCAATGCTAAACATGTGTTTCATTACATAGTACTCAAACTCATGTCCCTCTAGTTGTTTCCTACTCTACAAATTTAAACATTTCATGAATATACAACCACATATTTCATGAATATATAAGTGAATGTCAAAAGTAATCTACTTACCTTGGGATGACAAAATGCAAACTTTATTCTAGAGTTGTTCATAATATAATGTCTCTCCACAACACTGTATTTTGAAAATGATATAAAAATATTAACGCTAGGATAATTACAGAGTCAAATAAAAAATTACTAAAATTCTCATAAACATAAAGTTACCTAGTAATAATTTGTTTCATTGTTGGTTCAAGTGGATAGAGAAACATATTCGTCCGAAGATATATGATGATCAATTGAAAATGATCTCTGAATGAATAATACAAGCATGTATAATTAGTATTTAGTAAAATATGAAAACTAACTATAATAGAGAAACCATAATTTTAAAATTACTCACTTATTGAGGAATGGTGCTAAGTAACAGTCTTTTCCCCCTGTTATTCGTGATGTTAAGTAATCTTAAATATTTTTTGGAGAATTACTTTTAAATCATACTAAAACTGGATCCAACAATCCATAAGTATTTGATTTATTTGATCCAATCAATACTAAAACGATGAATGTACCTAAATGGTTTAACAAAATTTAAAAAATACATGAGGAATTAGTTATATACAAAACAATGAATGTACCATAATAAGATATACTTATGTGCACCAAACTTATTGTAAACCTACATCCAACCACCAATTTCCAATGATCATATCCTTTATATCTTTAGAAAATATTATGAAATCCTCTAACTCAAGATCATATTCTATCCCAATAGAAAACATCGTGTCTTTGTTGTGCATAAAGTAACATAACATTCCATTATATGATCCTTCAGAAGGAGACAATAACCTATTATGGATCTCGTTACCGTTAGGGGAAGATGAATAACCTATCATTTATCATCACCATCTAATTCTCTACATAATAAAAAACAAGAACGAAAAAATAGAACCAGAACAATATATATCATACATTTCAGATGTCACAATATTCTCACATACTCATATAACTCTTTTTTTTCTTCCAATTATTCCCTGCGAGTTTCATTTTCCTCATCTAATAGGTCTTGAAATTGTTTCTTTTGAGTATCCAACTTCCTATCTATCTCTTCTAACGTTACTTTTTGCACTTGTCTGATGCTTTTTCTAGATGAACCAAAATACAGTCTTAGGTTGATACCATGTCTTACACCACGAACACTCCTACCATGCTCCTTTGTTGTGATTTCTTCTACGAATTCGTGGTTTTGGAACAAAGGAATCTTCACGGGATGAGATAACTAACGAATCCTACACAACATGATAAGATATACATTGTTAACTACCAAAGCAATTTAAATAACACATAACATACGCACAACAAGTCATAATTACAATTTTTCAGCGAATAATCTTGAGGCATCTCAAGTGTAGTCTCTATTTGGTATTTCTCGAGCCCTCTTCCACTTATCATGTTGTGATGGTGGAGATGGTTCCTGATCATGACTCATGGAGTCCTCGTCTCCTAGTTGTTGTATTTTCAGCAATCATTGTTTTCTCAAATTTCATGTATCCTCCACAAGATAATATATGGGGGTATTTATTATTTGCCTTGTTCAACTTTCTTGGGTTACTTTTAACCTGTTTTAAAAATAGGAACTTGCATGGTTGTATCCATAAACTTATCAAAAAATACAATTGGCACGAACCATGAACTCCTCGGAACTGTGAGACTTCACAAACTTTTTCCAATCCTTCTTGTCAAGATAAGGATATCTAACCCACGAGCGTTCAAGATTAGGCTTAGGCTTTGTAATGTAGTCACTTGTGATTCGTGACTTAAAACTCCTCCAAGACATACCACCATAAGTGATCCACTTTTTTTTCAACTTTGAATCATTGCTAAACTCAAATGTCAACTAAACAATTACATCAATAAGTATGTATTAGTATTTATATAAAGTAATATTGAATCAATATGCACTTTTTTGAATAATATGCTCTTTATTGAATCGATATGTTCATATGCTCTTTTTCGCATCTTCTCTTACATCGTTCCAATCATTTATCATTATTCTAGTTTTGATACGTCCAAGGAACATAACATAACTCTTATAAAACGGAGAATGAGGACCACCAAGAAGCGTATAATTCACACATAACTCTTTCCAATTTTTGATTGTCGGTTAACACATAAAATTATTATTTCTCTAATCTATTTTGATAACATCGATTGATGCTTTCAAACTAGAATCAAGATCATTTGAATTAATCTAAATAGTTGTTTGTGTTATTACGAATAAGGTTTGTTAGAATTTATCATGGTAGTAATAGGATTTGATTAAATTTAGTTTATAAATTAATTGTATTCTTGTAATGGATTTGCATGAATTTCAATTAATCATAATATGTGACAGTTTAACGGTTGTAATTTTCCCAATAGGAATTCTTATAAGATTCATTGTCAGTTGATTGGTTAGTCTTATAATTAAACAGTAATAGAATCATAAAAAAGAACAATTCTTTGAACTGATGATATATCCCATGAACATCCTTATAATAAGTGAATCAACGTTTTAATTTGTTTGTTAGGTTTAGTATCCTTTTTGGTCCTATATGTTAAATTCAAGGTTCATTTTAGTCTCTTAGCTAAAATAATCCACATTGTCCCTTAACTCTTCACAATGCATAATGATAGTCCTTTTCGTCTAATTTACAACAAAAAAGCTTAAAAATTGGTTGCTAAATTCGTCGCTAATTAGACGTAAAGAACTAATATGATGCGTTTTAAATATTTAAGGGACCAATATGAACATTTTTAAGCTAAGGGAACAAAATGAATCTTGAGGTTAATATACGAGACCAAAAAGAGTATCAAACCAATTTCTTTAAATTGCTCACCGTTTTTTTACAAACAAAAACCCCCAAATTTACATTATTGATGTTGTTCTTATTTTTGGTTATTATTAATTCAGAGGTTCTTGAGTCAAACAAGGTTAATTACTTTGTACTATATTTATAAAAAAAGTATTTTGACAGCACACGACTACACCAAATTGGCATCGTTGTCGGGGAACTCTCTAATAATGTTAATCAATTTTAGAATTCTAGTTTTAGAGTCATATAGTTTTTTTTTGGTTGATTTTAAGAGTTGCATTTTAGTGCTAAGTATTCCTACCTGTCAAGTAGGTGATCTGTGAGCTACTATTTCAAATTGCTCATATTTTTCCCATAAAATCAGGAAAAAATCAAGGAACAAAATTCCTATAGAAGACACTTCTAAGGGATTTTGACCCTCAAAATTGCAATTTCCTTCATTTAGGTCGATTTTTTTATTTTCCATATTTAAAGAAAAAAACTATGTTGTCGTTATTTGATTTTTAGAATATTTTGTGTTATATTTTTAATTTTTAGATTTTTTTTTAATTTTTTTTTTCATTTTTCACCTATATTTTATTTTATTTTGTTCAAAGAACTTTAAAAGAACATGATGCACCTGATATCACTTATCATGCATTATTTCTTGAATATTCTAAGTTAACTATACTATTTGAACTTAAATCTAATTTAATATATGTGTTTCCCAAGTTTAATAGTCTTGCAAATGAAGATCCTCACAAACATCTCAAGGAGTTCCACATTGTGTGCTCAACCATAAAACTTCAAGGTTCCAAATAAGTATATCAGACTCAGGTCTTTCAATTCTCACTTCAAGATGAAGCCAAAAGATTGGTTGTACTAACTTTAACCAAATTATGTTTCAAGCTGTAATGATATGAAGGAAGTGTTCATAGACATATTTTTTCTACCTCAAAAGCTGCTTCGATTAGATAAGAAATATGTGGCAATATATAAATTTCTAGAAAACTTTGAATGAGTACCGTGACAGATTTAAGAAACTAGTGTCTAGCTACCCTCAAAACTAGATTAGTGAATAACTACTCATCCAAAATTTATGTGAAGGTTTGCTACATATGGATAGAAATAGCTTAGATGTTGTTAATGGAGGAGCACATGTTGATAAGACCCAAAAGCGGAAAAATATTTGATTGAGATTATGTCACTTACCTTTCAACAATTCACAACAAGGAACAGTTCAACTCTATTGACAAGAGGAGTGAATGAAATTCAAGCTTTTTCTACTTTGAACAAAAATCCAGAGAACCGATTTGATGAGCTTAATTCATTGGTTAAAAAGTTACCAGTATGAAAAGTGTTAAAACAAGATTGATTATGTATTAACAAGATTAGTTCTACATATGGCCTTAGGTTTTGATGATAACTTTACATAGTATCTTAGAGAAAAATTATGTACCATAATAGCTTTTTTTCTAGTGTGGAGCTTTTGCTAAACATGTTATGAGTCTTGTAAGAAGGCATGTGACGTCATCAAGTTCTGAACTTAACACCCTAGAACAATACCTTTGGTGTGTTACAAAGAAACTCAAGGTTCTATAATTCCTCATATGCAACGGTTCTAAGGAATGTTACTACAAGAGCTTATGATCTTGACTTTGCAAGGAAGCTTTGGAGGCCTTCAAAGGCTTTATTTTTGTTGTTCCAAGTTTTGAAGATGTTGAAGACAAGGTTCTGCTAAACGAGTTCTGAAGATTTGAAGACATTCTTCTAAAGACCAAGTGCTGAAGACAAGGGTTCTCTGAACAAGTTTTGAAGACTCAAAGACTTAGGTTTTGAATATACAAGTTCTGATCCTTCTATAACATGCTTCATCAACATAAAAATTAGAAACCTATGGAGATATTGAAGATAAATCTCAAGACTATGAATTGCGTGTGATGGTGAGCATAAAAGTACAAAAGTACATTGTGACCTCTACTCTATATGGTGGATTAAGGGAAAAACGTTTTGTACTTGTTATCTACCATTCCCACCATGACCATTGGGAACAAAACCATTGTTTTTTGTGTTTCTTATTATACCCTCCAACATATCTCTTTTTCATCTATAAAAGGAGAACTTGGAAGAATTTGAAGTCAACGAATCAATTCGAAAAAACTACACTAAAGCGTTGCACAAACTTTGTTATATTCTTTGTATAGTTTCATAAATAAGCAAGGAGATTTTGTTCGTATCTTGCTATCAACACTTTTGTGTTTCTGTACTTAAACATTATGTAATTTTATTTTTAGAAGCATCTTTGTATACACATCTCTGTAAATCAACGGTTGTTGATAGGTTCCTTGAGAGACTCGGTTAGTCTGAATTCCCAAGAAGACTTTGGTTGCGGTCATAGTGGATTAGAAAAAAGAGGAGAGATCAAATTACACTCGAAAAGTTACACCATAAGTTACACTCGCTCAAAAACGTCACTTCAAATTAATATTTTTTAAATTCAACCGTTGGATTGAAACATACCATCATATAGATCATACCTATAAAGTTTGAGATTAATCTATAATGATTTACTATGTCATTGAACTACATCAAAATTAACGTTATATGAAAATCCATTTTGACGTTAATTTTTGGATATCTTGATCGTATAGTAAATCATTATAGATTAATCTCAAACTTTATAGGTATGATCTATATGATGATATATTTCAATCCAACGATTGATTTTAAAAAATATTAATCCGAAGTGACGTTTTTGAGCGAGTGTTACTCATGGTGTAACTCTTGTGTAATTTGATCTCTCCTCATATATATATATATATATATATATATATATATATATATATATATATATATATATATATATATATATATATATATATATATATATATATATATATATATATATATATATATAAGAGATCAAATTACACCAATTGTTACACTCATTATTAGTCGTTGATTTGTTTTGACCTAATGGTTATCAAATGACTAGTTAATGCTCATATCACACATTCAAATAGCATCATCTTATTTAGGTAATAAATCAATTCTATTTTATAAAATCATAAAATCAATATTTTTATAAAATAAGTTTTTTAATCCTCATGTAATTCTTCATATAACTTTTTTTTCTAAAAACAATGATAGTCTAAATATAATTTTAAAAAACAGTCGTAATTCATAGTAAAAAATAGTTCTTATTATATTTTTTAAAAAAGTTTTAAAATAAAAATCTTTTCTTTTTTACTTATACTAAGTTGATGAATTTTTAATTAGAGTGCAAAATAATATTCAAATTGGCTATAAAAAATAAATAATTAAATAATGAATATATATAATTAGAGTATTATGTAAGTTGATTCTTATTTATATTTCTTAAACTATTTTTACAATCTTTTATTATACGTTTCACCTTTAGTGACAAATAAATTTATTTTTAAATAAATTTTACTATCTATTTTTATTTATTTTAATAAATTATATTCTCCTCACTTATGATAAACTAGAATACTTGATAAGATTTTAAATAGAGTATAAAATAATATTAAAAAATCATGTAAATAAAGAGGAAAAAAACTCAAATAATGAGTACATAATAATTAAGTTGTAAATTAAAAAATAAATATAAAAACACCTAATTTAGGATATAGTTTAAATATATTTCAAAATTAATTATTTCCATTCCTTAGTTGAGTGAAACATCACCTGCTTCAGCATCACTTGAAACATTTCAAATTTGAAGTCATGGTTGCTTACAAACCTTGAGTATCAAACAATGCATGATTTTAATGTTTAAATTTTTGTTAAAGAATTTTGAAATATTTACCCAAATGTCATACTATGAAATTATGCCACATTTTGAAAAAGAAAATTCTAAAATGTCATGGTTTTGACACAAAGTAGCACCGGTTCGTCCCTCCGTTGGACGACCGTGCCCCATCAAACGCCTCCTGTGTCGGTTCATCCCACCCTTGAAAGACCGGATACTAGAAAATATTTTTTTCATTTTTAATTATTTATTGATTATAATATGGTTTTTAATTAATATATAAAAATTAAAAAAATATTTAAAATGTTAAAATATAATTAAAAACATTTTAAAAACTAATTAATTAATACTATATTAATATAAGAAATATTTCAAATAATTTCTTTTACAAAAAATATTTTATTTATTATATTATTATTTCGACACAGTTTGTAATTTTTTTACCAAAATGCCACACATTGAAATAGGTGTGTCGGGTTCGTCCATCCAACGGGCGAGCAGAATAATATTTTAATATTTTTTTATATGTTATAAATAGGTCAAGTGTGCTCATTTGTTTCTCACACCAAAATAGTTATCTCGCTCTGAAGTATGTCTGAATTCTTGAGACAAAGGCATCCCTCATCAGGGTCGGAGGAACCACTTCCAACTTTTCCGTTCATGAAAAGAGATTCTTATGTGATTTATTCATCAATAAAGGCTTCGATGAAGATGTTGCTCTAGAACACGCAGAATTTGGAGCATTTGAGGAGAGAATTGAATCGTTGGTTAGATGGAGAGATTGTTGATGGTGAGAAGATCGTTAAAATAGAGAGGAAAGTTATGGTGGCCAGCCCAAATGGAGAAACTCCGTCTTTCAAACTTGTGCATAACGACGCTTGTGTCCTTATGATGATGCTAACATCGGAGGATCCGATTGTGTTGATGGTTATAATTGCGTAGATCTGTTCCGTTCTTGGTCGTTTTATCAGTTTATCGTGTTGTAATTTTCAGATTGTTTTTTGTTCATAGGTTGTTGTTGTTTGTTGTTGTGGTTGTTTGTTGTTGTTGTTGTTCTACCCCAAGTGGTTTGTCTGTTGAATTTGAAATGAAAGGAACCATTATAAAGACATGATATTACATTGCTAAAATATTTATGAAAACACTAAGGCCTATTAGACGAGCCAGCTACATTCGGACATTTGCTACGTATATGACCTAGTTCACGACAGATCCCACACAACCTCTTTTGTTTTCCACATTCATCCATTTCAGTTCTAATGCGAGTACTATTTGAGCGACCTTTCTTTTTCCTTCGCATAGTGTCATACCCCAATTTTTGACCTAAGATACCACCTTATATTATTCACATATGCATCATTGCATCACTAACAGTTTCAGAACAAGATAGATCGTGCGTGTGCTCCTAAAGTCAAAGTTAGGGTTTTATCAAAACATCATCTGTTCAAGATATGATCAATTAGGGTTTGAGTCTCCACTCACCTCAATTGATCTATCTTAATCAATCATCAACATTTGATCTTCAAATTCCCAACTTTTTCTCATGGTCTACCTTGAATCGACCAATTAGGGTTTTGATCGAAGATAGTGAATCATTGACTTTCTGCTCAATGAATGACCTATTTGCTTGAATATTGATCTTAACATCCTCAATGAAACATCTTGACCTAATTTCTTGGTTCAAAACATTCCAAAATCCATGTTTCTTCATCAGACAAATTCTGAATCATCTAATGAAAATTCAACTATTCAAAAAGTCAAAACTTTGACTTTTGGTCAACTTTTTCAAATCCAAAATTTTTCAATCATAAAATCATTTCAAATTATCCATCATGATCATAAAAAATCAAGAAATGTGAAAAAGTCAACAAAAAGTCAAGATTTGAATTTTTTCTAACACTTCGAAAAATTTTCAAGTGTTAAAAAACATGGTTTTTCCTTACTTTCATGGTCATTTTTCACCTAGATCCATTTTGATTCAAGAAAAACTCAAAACATGAAAGTTGTAGATCATGTTACAAGCTTTCTAAAATATCCAAGAACTTGCAAAAAAAACTTTGTGTAACTAGGATTTTGATCTTGAAACATAATGGTCCATGGCCATGAATTTTCAAAATTTACTCATCAAAACTCCAAGTTATTTTGCAATTTTTCCTTTCTAGAAGCCTTGTCACTAAATAAGATAGGATTTAAGGGATACAATCTAATGGAAATGATTTGCAAGGGATAAAAACACTTGAGTTTTTTTTTAAACAATGATTAAAAAGATTCCATGTGCATTTAATGAGGAATATTCCTTTCTTAAGCCTTAAGCTTCAAGTTGCAAACTCACTAATCTTATCTTGCCTTGCCATTCATAATTCCTTGCCTATAAATAGAGGTCTCTATTTCATTCAAATGGATACACCTAAAACAATTCCAAACTTGTTTTCTCACTTCTTTCTTATTTTGCAAGTTTCTAAGTTTCAAAGAGGTTAGAGTTCCAAATTGCAAATCCTGCAAATTCTAACCAAAGGTATCATTCAAACATCTTCTAAACATCATTTAGAAGTTGTTTGAAACTTCAAATCATCATAGAATAAGTCAAGAGTCAGTTTTCTCCGGAAAACTCCATTTGTGCAAGTTTTGAGCCAAAACTTCCAAACTTCAAACACACTCTATACAACATATAGAGATTGTCCAAACACTTAAACCAGTTCTGGAACAACTCCATCATCATCCTCCATTTCAAAACCAGCAGCCTGCAACTGGACTTGGGTAGGAAGAATTAGAGACCTTCAAAGCAAGGCAAGTGATGGAATAACTCAGAACACTCAAGGAAGCTTGTGGGATCAACAAAAAGCATCTGGAAGTCCACATCTGGTTTCAGCAAATTCCAGCCAAGGTAAGTTTTATGTGTTTTTGGATATCATGATACATGTATCTTTAGCATAAACTTTGAAAAGAGAAATGTGTATTTGATCATTGCGAAGCTAACTGAATCCTTAATTGCAATTAAAATCAATCATGTCATGAGATATGTGAATTTGTTCAGTTAGGTCAAGTTTGGGAATATCCAAAATTAGAGCTTATTTTTGACTTATAGCTTTAATGATTTACATGGTTGAGTCCGTATTGAAATTCTGAGCATGTTTGGTGTTTGAATTTTTTGAATTGGTTGAGAAACGAAGGATCTCGAATTTGAGCCATGGATGTTTGTTCTCGGTTCCACAAAGAAAATGAAGTGGGAAACTCAAAATTCAAAACTGGATTTATAATATATTTACTTGGATGTGATTAAGTGAACGGATGTATTACTGCCCCAGCGGTTTCCAGCACGCTCTTAATCCTTTCCTTCGCCTCAAGGCCCAGGGTTCGAATCCCCCTGAACCTTTTTTTTAAATAAAAGGCTCATCCTTCAGAAGCACTTCTGATGCCCTTCCCTTCAGAAGCAGCAAGCTTCTACTGCCTTCAGAAGCACTTCTGATGCTTACCTCTTCCAGAAGCAGCAAGCTTCTTCTGATGCCCTTTCTTCCAGAAGCATCAAGCTTCTAACATTTCCAAAACCAGCAAGCTTCTGACTCCTTCAGAAGCAGCAAGCTTCTGACCTCCCTTCAGAACTCCGGCTTCTGCTTCTGACCCTTTTTCAAAATTTCATTTTTACTTATTTTCAAATTTTTTTCAAAACTCCTTCAAAACAAGGTGATTAAATGACAAGTCAAGCAAATGGCTCAGTGGAAAAACTCTTCACTTCTAAGCCAAAAGTCCTAGGATCAATCCTCCTTAGGACCAAAAAACTCTTTTTTATCACTAATTTTCTCAAGTTTTTCAACAAACCTCAACATTTTCATAAACTAATCAAAACTTCTCACTTTGAGATGATTTTTTGCACACTTGTCATTTAATATACCTATTTTATGATTATGTCAAAAAAATCCAAAAATATTTTCTTTTTGATTATATTTTTATTAGGTTAAAAAATGAGACGTTTTAAGTATTTTTAATACTTTTCAAAAATGTTTTCTTTCCAATTTTCAAAACTAATCTTTTTCAAAACTTCTTGTGAATATCCTTCACTTTTCAAAAACATTTTCAAAACCTTTTCAAAGACCTTTCAATAAACTTACACACCTTTTTTGCATGATCAATTAGATTTGAAGATAAACCGAACCAGGTTTTTCCTTGAATTTCTTTCAAATTGATCATGGGCCTCCCTCTCGGTGTAAGTCTCAACCCTCCTATGTACATATTCATTTCCTTGTACATATTCAACCTTTCGTGTACATATTCATTTCCTTGTACACATTCAATCATCTTTGTAAATATTCAAGTATAAAAAAACTTCGTTTGTTCGTTTGTTTTCATCCGCTTGTTTATACACCGATTCCATTGGTATTAAGAGGAGAATTATTCCTGGTGAAACTACTTTTAAACCAATGGGCCTCTCTTAAGGTGTAAGTCCCAAACCCTATATATATATATATATATATATATATATATATATATATATATATATATATATATATATATATATATATATATATATATATATATATATATATATATATATATATAGTTACACTTTCTTTAATTGCTTGTTTTATACACTTGTTTATATATTTCCTTCATAAACTCCTATGAATACACATCACACACTCGTTTATATAACTGCTCAGTTATAACATAACAATTAGCCTAACAACTAGGTTCCCTTTTAGCCTCCTCTTAGGCTTCGTATAAGATAACTCATTTATTGAGTTAGCCTCCTCTTAGGCTTTGTATAAGATAAATCATTTATTGAGTTAGCCTCCTCTTAGGCTTCATATAAGACAACTCCCCTGCTGAGTTAGCCTCCTCTCGGGCTTCGTTCAAAAGAACTCCGTCGTTGAGTTTAGCCTTCTCTTGGGCATCAAAAAAGAAAGAGACCTGGAAATCTCTTAACAGCCTCCTATTGGGCTTCCAATACAAAGAATCACCCGCGCTAGGATAGAACCCTGAGAGTATGATTTCCCGGTGAAATCACTCTTGAATCCTAAGAGGATAATTTCTCGGTGAAACCACTCTTAAAGACAAAGCCAGCCACACCCTATAGATTCCTCTTGAGCTTCATGCAAGGACCCTCAGAATGCCTTCTCTTGGACTCACAATGCAAGGACCCTCGATGACCCTCGGAATGCCTCCTCTTGGGCTTACAATACAAGGACCCACATGCTTCTTAAAAGCATCCCCCTAATCCATAATTTCTCCTAGAGATTTAGACATTTATCATCTCTATGGAAGAAGTATCTCATCTATAACATCACATACAAATCAACTCTTTTCAAACACTCTTTTTCAAACAAAACATCTTTTAACTGTAAGTGGTAACGCTTGTACGCTCAAGCAAAACACCAAAACTTACAATTAAAGATTCAAACATCTTTCTTAACTCGTAAGTGGTAACGCTTGTACACTCAAGCAAAACACCTAATACTTACGATGAAAGATTCAATCAATCAACCCTTCAAAATGTATGTGATGAAATATATTAGATATATTTTTCATTAAGATGACATTTGTCTTTGTCTCTTAATAACACCCTTTGTTTCCACTAGCATAAGTGGGAACTACGATTGCTCTGACTTTCTCAACCTCCCTTTGAGAATACGTAGGCACAAGGTCTCATCCTTGCCGAGCATACTTCTTTCTCCCTCAAACCAAACAAACCATAGCTCCCTTAGATCCGAGCTACAAATGCTCTGATTCCCATTAAGGGATATGTATGCAGAAGGTCCCAATGATCTTTGCGAGCACAATAATAACAAAACCTAGAATCCCACATAACCTACCTTTCTTAAAACCCAAAGGAGAAACTTCCCAAGAATAGAATAGCAAATTAAAACACACAAACATATCAAAATATTATATATATATATATATATATATATATATATATATATATATATATATATATATATATATATATATATATAAATAAGGCTATAGATAACTATATATAGGGTGCCACATCTTTCCCTTTATATAACAAGCCCCCTTACTCAGATCTCTCCCCAATGCATTGCGTCTAGTTCACGCTAGTTGCACCGCATATCATTATTTATTGAGGGTATTGCAGCTTTCCCCTTTTTCATCTCATTTTTCTTGTTTTGAAAATAATAAAGCTTGATGCTCACGGAATCTTTAAAAACAAATCAAAAGAGTAAATTTTTTCGAGCCAAAGATTTGAATTCCGATTCGATTCCCTCGTTCGTCACTTTTTAACGCGAACACATAGTATCGTCATGGTAGAGTGTAACTCCTCTATACTGTGGCCAATTTTCCTCATGTGGTAGTCTAAGGCAGCTTTCCTGGTAGACTTTAAAAACATTAAGAATTGTGAACACCTTTGGTATGTAAATGGTGTAGTCTTGCCGTATAATAACACATGTTGCGATAGCATGGGAGCAGGGCAAGTGAAATGCTTGAAATTTTCCACAATCACATACTCGCTTCCTAAGATCAACACAGAAAGTACCTAATGGTCGATCATTGCGTCGGTTTATTCTTTTGGCCACCATGAAATAGAATATTTCAAAGTCAAATTGCATGACATTATGAATGCTTGCTTCAATAACTTCTTGTGCCAATCCCTTGATGCATCGGAAGCCAACAATCGTGTCAACTGATGACCTAGTTTCCCAAACAAATATCCCATTCGAAAGTATGTTGCCTTAACCAAAGCTGTGATTGGAAGATTACGAGTATCCTTAAGTTCCAAGTTCAATGATTTTGCAAGATTAGTTGTCATGTGTCCCCATCATTGTCCACTTTCATATGCTCTTGCCCATTTCTCTCGGGAAATGTTGCCTATCCACCTTATGACATCCTTATTTGCTCTACGAATTTCACCTCCATAGTAATTAAATGATGCCTCCGTCAACGCATATCCTGTTTTAATAATGGTCAGAAATTTTTTCCAAATTATTGAACTATAAGTAGTAAGTTTAAATGCAGATTCTTACCCATGTTGATAATTTTTTTGCAAAGTTTGTTGACCTTAATCTCACGCATGAAGATTTGCGCTATGTGTCTTATGCAGTACATATGTGTAGTTGGAGATTGTTGCTATCCATTTTCGATATTTTCATATGCACTCTTGATTGATGCATCTCTGTCAGATATAAGACACAAGTTGGCTTGAGGTGTCACATGCCTTCTCAAATTCCTCAAGAAGAAACTCCAAGCATCCTTTGTCTCGCCTTCAACTATTGCAAAATCTATTGGAAAAATGTTAACATTCCCATCTTGTGCGACAACCATCAAGAAGGTGCCTCTATACTTCCCATACAACCATGTTCCGTCAACCTGCACAATAGGCTTGCAATAAGCAAAACCTCTGATACAGGGTTGAAATGCCCAAAAGAGCCTATAGAATATCCTCCTATCACCCAATTGTGTTCCTTCATTTGAAATCGCAGGTAGTGTTTACAAATATGTAACGGTACCTGGGAGGTAGGTTTTCATAATCAACAACCATTGTGGAAGATCGTTGTAAGAGGTATCCTGATTTCCATGCAATGATTTTATGGCCTTTACCTTATCAATCCACGTTTTCTCATATGATATTATATACCCAAATTTTTCAATAACATGAGCGATGATTACCTTGACTTTAAGTGAAGGGTCACTATTAACAAGTTCCCTGATGCTTTGACTTACAAGATCTGAAGTAATTTGTCTGTGGTCCTGACCCATGGAACGCGTTGCGCAAGTGTGTGGACCCCGTAGCTTACCAATCACCCATTTTGTGTTCTTCTTATGGAGCGAAGCTCTGCATTTGAATGAACATGCTTTGTTTCTTTATTATATACCTTGTATTATCATATTTGTATGCCCAATAATCAAGACAATTGATTATATGCCAGTGTTGAATAGCAGTCATGCACGCTTCCTTGTTTTCAAAATCTATTCCAACCTCTAAGTTATCACCCATGTGATTGGGAATCAAGTTGCTAAAAACAGAAATTGGTTGTGCCTCCAAACATACGTTTGTCATATGAATAGGTGGATTGTACAAGTTCATGGGTGGAAAGTCTGGAGTATGGGAAGGAATGACCTCGTCATCATCATCATCATCTCCAAATAGATCTTCATATTGGATCTCACCGAGTTCATCGTCACTATATTCACCAACCTCCTCATTTGGTATGAATGGTTCGTTGTTTTGTGTAAGTTCATCATCAGTAGGTTGACTCAATCCATATTGGTGTGACTGTGACTCTTGCATTTGGTCTGCCTCCACAGGAACGACACGAACATATGTCTGTTTTGAAAATGCAAGGTTCGCTCAAAGAGGCATGGAGTACGAAACAAATCCCCGTAATTTTTTACGTGGATATCGAAATGCTTTTGATCACATGATTCCTTCCGATGTAAGTCGTATAACCACAAAATAACTATTTAATTAAAGGGTTGTCCATTGGATGTGTATTATAACACTTAATTAAATTTTTTTTAACATTTTAAATGGAGGCCATACCTTGTATATCCAGAAGTTGTTCGTGCTAATAGGCGTGTGTGGAGTGCGACGACTCCGATTATATGTCTTCACATTATTGAGATGCATCAATCGGATCGGGTTAAAGTTGTGTTTGGATTTGAGCAAGATATCCCTTCTCAACCAAGATGTCTGATAGAAAAACATGATACCGACATGCAAACCAATTGGGGTGTCCATTAGAGTACCATCAATGAACAAGAAAATGAAGAGTGGAATAATAGAAGAAATTTGGTTTTGAATGATATCTGTTTGACTGGAGAATTCATCCATACCAATGAATATATTAATTGGTTTAGAAGTACTCCTTTAGTCTTTCCTTCTCAACCACAATTTTTAAACGACCCCGCCAATTTGCCTCCTATGCAACACAACAAGCCAACATGCCGCACATGCATCAAAATATTCCCTAAACAATGTCATCACCTTTCCAACAACAAACATCACCTTTCCAACCACAAACATCATCATTCCAACAACAAATATATCATCACACCCAAACTACACAACAACACTCATTCTATGTCACCTCTTCACAACAACCCCTTCATCCATTTCCACAACAACAACCCATCCAAGACACAAATCGTCCAATCCACTGGAACTCTCCAATCCCTCAACAAAACTTCGATTATGCTTACTCTTACTCTTAACAACATGTTGTTACCCCATCGTCCTCTCAACCTAACTATGACTTTGCATACTCATAATTCCAACAAACAACCTTCAACCCATCATCATTTGAAAATGTATATCGTCCACCTTTTGAGCCGAATGTTCCACTTCCAGCCATACCGGTGTCTTAACCCATATCAAACTCGAGCTAACTGATGAGCACCTAATGCGTATGTCGGACTTCAGTGTTGATGACATTGAACGCGTTACTGACGAAGGTCCATCAAACCAAGAGGAGGAAAATTTATCATCCGATAATACTCCTCCAAGAGAAGATGCTCCTCCAACAAAACCGCGTGGAAAAAGGACGCCGCTAAAAAATTTCCTACCAAATGCTACACTGGCTCACATGTTGTTCAACCACCAAAACCAAGAAAAAGTGAAATATGTAATGCATTTTTATTAAATAAATAATATATTATTATTGTTGCATTTTATTATTTAAATATTTTATTATATTGTTACAAATAAATAATATTATTACAACTAAATAATATAATGACAAAAAATATCTTTTTTTTAAATTTTATTATATTAAAATAATATTTATCAATTAATAATATATATATATATATATATAAACAATTTTAAATAAATAAAACTATATTATAATCAATAAATAATAAAAAATAAAGAAAAAAAAATTTCCTAGTACCCGGTCGTCTAAGGGTGGGACGAACTGGTACAAGAGGCGTTTGGTGGGGCCCGGTCGTCCAAGGGAGGGACGAACCGGTGCTATTTTGTATCAAAACCGTGGTATTTTGAAAAAAAATTTCAAAATATAGCATAATGATATATTATATTTCATAGCATGACATTCGGATAAAAATTTCGATAATTTTTGTAAAACTTTTGTTTGAACACAAAAAAGTTTGATGTTACGTAGAGCTTATAAGTGTCTAAAATATTGGGTTTTCATAGTATAAAAAATAAAATTAAAAGCACTTATTAACTTTTTCATAAGAAAATATATTATAAACCCTAATTTGTTGTTCATATTCGATTCGGTAGGTTTTAATCTATTTAAAAGTATATGTCCTTTTTTCTTACTTTTTATAGGAAAATAAATATGCTACAAGAGCTAATCTAAGCCAATATTTTCGCGAGAAGAGATAATAAATTGGGATTAGTATATTTTTTTTCTTTTAAAATATATCTCAAACTTCGTTTTAAGTCCTTCTAATATTTTCGTTTAAAGAATAGTTTTTTTGAAAATTTGAAATTGAATTTTTGATCCCTCGTAACAAAATCGTAGCTAAAATGGTCTTCAAATCCGTTATTAAATAAAAAAAGCTTCGTTAAATTATAAAAATTATCGTTAAGTTCTAAAAACCGTCACTAAATTACAAGAGAGACCAATAATTAAAATTAAAATTTTTAAGAGGGTCATTCTTTAAAGAAATTTTTTAAACTTAACAAAACAAAAAGAGTTTGAAAATTTATATAAAGTTTGTTCCATCATATTGTATGTATAAGTTTATTCCATCATATTATATGTATTTAACTTGCAAACATATATTTATATAAAAGAAAAATAATTATCCATATTTATGTTTATATATTTTGAAGTTTTTATGTATTTAAAATCTCATCAAAAAAAATATTTTTAGGTGTCCGTAGAGTCTCTTGACGTGCTTTAAGATTGAGTCAAAAAACTCTTCAAATCTATAAAAAGTTTGATATTTTAAAAAAACCATTACTTTTGAAGAAAAATTAAATTTTAGCTCGAAGGCACCTTCATTCAAGAAACAAAAAAGGAAGCTAAAAATAAAAAAACATCTATATGAAAATATTTCCTTTGGCTCCCAACATTTAGTCTTTCCACCAAGGCACTTGTATTACTTGTTATATAAGTGCAATTGTTACATAAGTGCAATTCATTTATATATATTACATACTATTTTAATTTTATTAAAATATATTTTATTTTGTTTTGAGTGTTGGTGTTAATTTTTGTTTTGTTCTAATAAATAATAATATACATTAATAAATATAGTAATCTATATATTAAATAGTTATAAATATTTAATTATTTTTTAATTATATTACTTAGTTAATAATAATTTAAGTATTTAATAGTTAATAAATAAACTCAATAGTTTGAATTATATATTATGAAATAATTATTTAATATATAATAATTGAAATATTTAATAGTTAAGACATTAAATATTTAGAACATTTAATAAATTGTTGAAATATTTTTTAATCAATTTAATAAATATTTGAAATATTTAATAAATTATTTAATTAGCTTTTTTTTTTTTTTAGTGATGAGCGTTCGTGTAGAATGTATTGATTTACAAAAAATGTGCAACATATGTCACATTTATTAGGCTGGATTAATCATATTGATTGAAGTTTTGGTTTTTGTCTTTTCTAATTTTATTATTTATCATTTGATTAATAATATGTTTTACTAGTTGGTTTGCAGAGCATATGTTTTTTTTTGGAGAGAGCAAACATTTTTCGTAAAATAGAGGAGTATATTTAAGGAATTTAAAAATTAAATACAATATATTTAAATGATTTAAATTAATATTTACAATTTAATTTATTTTAAGTTTCATCTAATCCGTGTTTAATGTGTGTATTGTAGTATGAAAACTATATTTCGAAATATGGTGGCTCTACAAAAACATTAACAGTTAGTGATTATTGCTCTTATAATTTTCAAGTAAATGAAGAGTTTTTCAAAGGTGCTCTTAAGAGGTATAATTCTTTTCCTACTTCTTGTTAAGAATTTGTTTAGGAGTTCGAAAGAGAAGAAAGAAAAAAAATTAAAAAATGAAAGAGTTTTAGTAATATGATTTAAAAAATGGGGAATTAATATTAATATTTTACTACCTCTATAGATGTGATGCATTTTTAGTAATTTTTTATTGATTTATATATTAGATTTGCCGATGGCGTCAGTAAACCTATTTTTACGAATTAGAGTTTTAAGGCGGAAGTGAATGGAAAGATTGTGGTTTTTTTTTTTTTGTTTTTGTTTTCTTTACAAGTGGTATGTTTAGTCTTATGTCAAATATTTTTTTTAATGTAAAAAGATAGTATGTTTATGAACAAGTTACTCTAATTGCATGGTTTTTGGAAGATATGAATAAAATTGAAAAGACTCTTAATTGTTTTCGATGTCACTAATTAAAACAAAATCATTCGTATAACAATTTATTCTTTTCAGGTAAAGTCATATTTTGTTCTTCACACTTTATGTGCAAATTAATTTTTCATAGGGTTAATCACATTGTTATATTTAATTCACTGTTATCCTATTTTAGAATTAAAACCATTTGGTCCCTCTCTCCGTTTTTGTATGATGTTTCAATTTTAAAATTATTTGTCACATAAATTTTTTATCTGTTAAATTGCAGAAACATTTTTATATATAATTTATGGTTTTTCTAAGTTATATATGAAAAACGATCATATCATCAATTTCTAATAAAAAGTAGGAAATAAATCAAAATTGTTTTAATTTAAAATAAAGGAATTAGTTTAATAAATTAGAGAGACAATATCTATTATAATTTTTTTATAATGTACATTTACTATTCTGTTTTATTTAGAATTTCCTTATGAACTTAAGGAAATAAAAAGAGTTTGATGGGCGAAGAATCGTTTTATGATGGTCTTCTCGAAAAAGTGTCAAATTTTTATCATAGAAAATACAAGGCGAATGTGATGAAGTTAGTTATTATTGCTCGAGGTAAATTGTTGTTTTGAACATGTCAAAATTTTATTTATAAGCTTTTTCCGTCATATTGTATATATTTAATTTATAAATATATATTTATATAAAGAAAAATATTAATCCAAATCTATGTTTATATATTTTGAAGTTCTTATGTCTAGAATAATATGCAGTGATGCTTAAATGATACAAGAAACATACAATTAGATGAAAAAGACAAGAATTTAAAACTGAATACAATACAAATTCATAATCATAATGTATCCAAGAAACTTGTCTTCAACATTGCGCAGTGGAAAGATACATTTAGAGAGGTCTTCCTTCCTTCTGCTCATTTGCGAAACTGATTATCTAGCAATTATACTATTATAACCTATTCTTGAAAAATAATAAGAGGATTGGAGTGAGATTACTAAATCTCAGTGAATTTCATATCTTACGGGTTCACTCGGTTCTACAGGGTACATGCAATAAACAGATACACCTAGAATCCTAGTTTGTGCCTCACGGTTAGGTACAAGTACAAACAAGGATAGCACCACCAATGGAAGTTCCATAACTAACCAAAGAAGTGTTAACACAAACGACAAAACACAATATGCAGACCCACACCCATGTACGAGGAATTCATGAGTTATACCTATCTATCTAGGCTATCATAACTACACCCTCGGTGAGTCCTCGTGTACCTCATCGTCAAGAGACTTGTACAGGCAAACTGCTAGGCAACGGATCTGTCCTAAATGGAGTACATCCACGACGGGTTCCAACCATGACCTTGCTTATAGAGCGTCACGACCCCGCCTCCGTCCAACGCAAGTGAGATGGGCCTCAACCACACAAGTGCAAACACACCATCTTGAACGTACACGCCCACCGGGTGAAAGCCTAGTGACTTTGTCTACTTAACGTCACTAGATGGTAAGTAATTCCAGTGATGTAGCCTACATGGCGTCACACACTTACCAATACACAGCATACAGATGTGTTCCCAGTGGGAAACTCCTCAAGATCCTCACTAACACATCGCCTTTGGTAGCTCATGTGAGTACAAGAGAAATGAAACGTCAAGGCATAACAGCCACATAACGGTGAGAAAAGGATTTATCACCTGATAGTCTGGTTCTACTCTGATTCAAGCATATATATATCAAAACCACAAAGGCACACATCAAAGCCAAACAAGTCATCAAGATCAACCATCCGAACGTTCAACTAGAACGACGGGAAAAATATTTCACAAAGCCATGTAATACATACTTTTAGACCAGAAAACATAATACCACTATTATGTCATTTATATCTATTCATCACATACAATTAGATCGAGTCTCAATTGTAACATACAAAATGCAACTGGATTAGACAATTAGTTTGGGAGTATTCCTTTCCACTCTTTGAACACCCAAATATGCATGACATTATTAAAGAATCAATATAGGCAAACAGTTCCAAAGTTTGGAACCATCCTGCACTTGGGGAAAATAATCTAGTTTTGCCCAGGAGGGCGCGCTGAGCGGGGTCACGCCGCTGAGCGGGATCCTGCGAAATAGGAATTTTCAAACTATAGTAGGGGCCGACCGCTGAGCGCGGTCTGCGTTCTGCAGAAAAATCAGAACGCAACCAATTCTGTTCTACTTCCTCAACTGAGATACATGGAATACATCATTCAAATTTGCAAGCGACGGCGGTAAAGCAATCTGATAAGCAACTTTTCCAAATTTCTTTGTAATCTGAAACAGACCAATAAAATGCGGAGTTAACCTCTTTGACTTCAAGGCTCGACCAATACCACTCATCGGAGTAACTCGCATAAACACATGATCTCCTTCACTAAACTCGAGATTCTTCCTTCTCTTATCATGATAACACTTCTGACGACTCTGAGAAGCTCTCATCTTCTCCTGAATCATCTTAATCTTTTATGAAGTCTGTTGGACAATCTCCGGTCCAATCACAACACTCTCACTACCAACACAATAGTGTCCAACACCTCCTACCATACAATGCCTCAAACGGAGCCATACCAATACTCGAATGAAACTATTGTTGTAGGTAAACTCAATCAAAGGTAAGTAACTATCCCAAGCTCCACCTTTTTCCAACACACAAGCTCGCAACAAATCCTCTAACGACTGAATCGTTCTCTCCGTCTGACCATCTGTCTACTAGAAGGGATACCGTGCAAACTCATGATCCTCTCGACATACAACTGTGCCAACCTCTCCATAGGGTAATCCATTATTATCGGTATAAAATGAGCTGAATTCGTCAATCGATCAACAATAACCCAAATAGAATCATAATTCTTAGACGTCCTCGGCAGACCAGACACATAGTCCATAGAAATGCCATCTTATTTCCAATCCAGAACAAACAACGGTTCCATCAATCCCGACGGTTCTGATGTTCGATCTTCGACTTCTGACAAATCAAACAAGCATAGATGAACTCAGCAATTTCCTTTTTCATTCCAGGCCACCAAATCAACCTCTTCAAATCATGATACATCTTGGTAGCACCAGGATGCATACTCAATCCACTACGATGTCCTTCTTCCAAAATACTCTTCCTAATCTCGGCAATATCCGAAACACAAACTCTATCACCAAACCTCATAACACCATTCTCGTCAATTCGAAATTCACCTCCTCGACCTTGGTTGATCAACATCAATTTATCAACTAAACCAACGTCAGATTTCTGTCCAATTTGAATTCCATCAAGAATACCACCAGTTAACTTCAGCATACCCAACTTAACATTATTAGGAGTATTCTCGCATACCAAACTCAAATCTATGAACTGTTCTAATAAATCCAATTCACGCACCATCAACATCAACATATGCAAAGACCTCTTACTCAACGCATCTGCAACAACGTTTGCCATACCAGGATGGTAATTCAAACCTAAATCATAATCTTTCAGGAATTCTAACCACCTTCTCTGCCTCATATTGAGCTCTTTCTTATCGAAGAGATACTTCAGACTCTTATGGTCGGTGAATACCTCAAATCGAGAACCATACAAGTAATGCCTCCATAATTTCAAAACAAACACTACAGCTGCCAACTCCAAATCATGAGTCAGGTAATTCCTTTCATGAATCTTCAACTGTCTTGAAGCATAAGCTACTAACTGCTTATCTTGCATCAAAACACTACCTAAACCCATCAGTGAAGCATCACAATACACAACAAAAGACTCCGTCGGGTTCGACAAAATCAAAATCGGAGCACTAGTCAACCTCCTATTCAGCTCTTGGAAACCTTTCTCACATTCAGAATCCAAAACAAACATTTTCCCTTTCCTCGTCAACTTAGTTAACGGCAAAGCTAACTTCGAAAATCCTTCAATAAACTTTCTATAGTAACCTGCAAGACCAAGAAAACTACGGATTTCAGAAGAATTCTTAGGCGCTTCCCATTGAGATACCGCTTCTACCTTCGTAGGATCAACAACCATGCCATTCTTGGAAATCACATGGCCAAGAAAACTTACTTCACTCAACCCGAATTCACACTTAGACAACTTCGCATAGAGCTTCTTTTCTTTCAACAACTCCAACACAATCCTAAGATGTTCTGCATGCTCTTCATTATTCTTTGAGTAGATCAGGATATCGTCAATAAAGACTACCACAAACTTATCAAGATACGGATGAAATATCATGTTCATATACTCCATGAAAACATCAGGTGCATTAGTAACTCCAAACGACATAACAGAATACTCGTAATGTCCATACCTCGTTCTAAATGCAGTCTTCTGAATATCTTCCGCTTTGACACGAATTGATGATATCCAGATCTCATATCAATCTTACTAAATACACAAGATCCAACCAATTGATCCATCAAATCATCAATCCTCGACAATGGATACCGATTCTTGATTGTAACTTTGTTCAACTGCCTGTAATCAACACACAGTCTCATCGAATCCTCTTTCTTCTTAACCAACAACACAGGAGCACCCCACGGCAAAACACTCGGATGAATAAACTTCTTCTCAAGTAATTCTTCTAGCTGCTTCTTCAATTCAGACAATTCGGATGCCTACATGCAATAAGGCTCCATCAACATCGGACTAGTTCCAGGAATCAAATCTATAACAAATTCCACTTCTCTCTCAGGTGGAAATTCACTAACATCTTCCAGAAAAACTTCAGGAAATTCATTCGCAACAGGTAATTCACCGCTCTTAGCTTTCCCCTTACTTCCACCGAAGAATACAACATAACAATACCACACCATCATTAACAGCTGCGTAACTCTGATCATCCATCTTAATTTATTATCCTTATTAGAGTCTTCGTCAACTCGTATGATTCACAAGCTTCCACCAAATTTCATTCATATTCATCACTTTATGCACCATTTAGATAACAAGACAATTGTATATCATTCAATACGATTCCGTGTACTATCAACAAGAGATTAAGGGTGATCAAGTCCTCAATTTGTCAATAGTCATCCGATAATCATACTAGAGTATAAACCATCATTACCAACACTGCCTATTCTCAAAATCATACTCGCTTCTTCGCACTTCCAACTATGACTCGCGGTCCAAACGATTCCAACAACTCTAACAACTCTTGCATTGTCTTCTCAAGCAGTACATCGCACCAATGACTTACAATCGAAACATATCTGGGAAGCATGTCTTCTCCCCCAGTTAGTTTCACACTACTCCTGCAATAATCAATCAGAAAAGCAACAAGTACCGACAATGTTGTACACACTTGTCACGTGCAAAAGGGATAATGACATTAAGACACTGGTCACAACGACCGACTATGCTCTGATACCACTATTGTAACACCCTTCTAAAATACCCCGCGAATTATCATATTATATTTCAGGGTTAACATGTAATAAGGGATGTCACAATTTATTTTTCAAAATATAATTAACCTCAAAGCAGTTGTCATGCATTACCGAGGAACGTAAACATCCATAATCAGGAAATAACATGTTTTACACAACGAAATTAAATCAAAACTAGGATAATTTCAAAACAACAATGATCCAAAATAATCTCAAATAAATCAACAGAGTTTCATTAGCACTCTAATCTAATCGTTCTCCAGTGTTACAACTACCAGAGCATATCACTGACACGCGGATAAACTAAATGCATAGCTCAAGAGCCATCCTCACCAGCTCCTAATCAGCTAAGACTTCAATCTGAAATCATCAAAGTAAGGGTGAGACTTCATCATAATTAGAATGCATTATAAGTTCATCAAAAGCAATAAAATATTAGAAGATATCAGTACACCCTATTCAGCATAATCAGATCTGCTTCATACACAAGTCATAAACATACATCATACACAAACAACAGACTATAACACTGGAATTCATCCTAACATGTTATAATCCAAACAAATATGATGCAGACTCTATGCATGTGGTACCGACAGTGAACTAAATTCACACACTGTTCCATTGCAACTCAAACACAGCGTTAATATTCGATTCACCCATACATCATTCGGACGCAAATCCAGCCTCACCACCACTAATCAACTGGATACGGGTATTGGAAATACAAGTAAAATTCCACACAATGAGAATTAACTCCAACATAATGCATATGCATGCACATCATAAAACATGCAACATTCAACACAGGTTATGACCACATCAGACATCATAAACCATCATCAACCACAACATGATATCATCACCTATCATTCCGGAAGAGTGGTGTCAAACATTCCGACAATAATCTTGTCAAATTTAGAAGACAATCATCCTCCCTTAAAGATGAAAACAACAAAATATACAAAGGAAAGGTTATTTTCTATGAATGTGGCAATCTCGGTCACTACAAACTGGATTGTCCGTCTCTTTCCAAAATGAAAGGTAAAGGCCAAATCAATAAGTCCAAACAAGAATATGTTGCTTGGGAAAGTGATAGTGAAGCCTCAAGTAATGAAATCTCAAGTGAGAGCGGTGAATAGGAAATTTATTGTTTCATGGAAAATCATCGTCAAGGCAAGAAAAATGATGTAAGTCTCAAATAATTTAACATTTCTAATTTTTCTTATAATGAATTAAGAAGGGAATTTGAAAATATACAAATAGAATCTTTGCATATAAATAAGAAGTTAGCCTCTCAAGAAAAAGTCTTTACTTGTTTAGAGGCCAAGGTTGTTGAAACCAATAATGAGTTAGAAACATTAAAGAAACTTATTGTAGATAGTTCAAATCATGAAAAAGAGGATGAACCATCTTGTAAATTTGGTTGTGAAACATGTCAAATTTGGCAACAAGAGGTGAGTACTCTTGCTACCAAATTTGATAGTATACATCATCCCTTGAGAATATGTCTATTAGGTCTTCAAAGGTTCAAAAGTCTCATAAAACTACTATTTGCTTAAGAAAGGGCCTAATAGAACTAGTGAATCTCATCATAGATTATTTTGTCACTATTGTTGCAAAAAAGGCCATACTATTGAAAAATGCAAATTTAGGATCCTTTTGGTTCCTAAAGGCAATTTCCAATGATTGCCCAAATACAACAATTAGTTAACTCACTCTCAATGACCCAATATGAATTCGTTACCTACCACCCTTGTTTAATTTTTTTGTAGGATGAATGTCTTGATGCTATAACGAGAAATTGGATTCTCGATAGTGTATGTTACGACATATGACGAGAGACATATCCCTCTTCTCCGAATTTGTGGCGAAGAGTAAAGGCTTTGTGTCCTATGGTGATCACAACAAATGTGAAATACTTGGAAAATGTAGTATAGGTAATCCCTCAACTATTACTATCTAAAATGTCATGTTAGTTGAAGGTCTTTGACATAATATTCGTAGAATTAGTAAATTATGTGATAATGTGTATAAGGTCACTTTTGCCAAAGATTGTTGCATAATTATACATAGTGAAAAGAGAGATTGTATGTCTAAGGGTTTGAGGGCTAGGAATATTTATATGCTTGAGTTAAGAGAAATTTCCTTAAATAATGCTCAATGTCTCGTTACCTTGAGTTAATAATCTTGGCTATGGCATAAATGTTTAGCTCATGTCAACTTTAACCTACTTAATAAAATCATTTAAAAAGCTTTAGGAATCGATCTACCAAAAATAAAATTTCAAAAGACCATTTATGTGATGCATGTCAAAAGGGTAATCAAACAAGGGTCTCTTTTAAATCAAATAATGTTGTTTCAACATCAAGGCCACTTCATCTTCTTCACATGGATTAGTTTGGTCCTTCGCGGACTAAAAGAATAGGTGGTAATTACTATGGTTTCGTAATTTTAGATGATTAATCTAGATTTTGTTGGACTATTTTTCTTACGTGGCAAGAACGAAACATTCTCGACTTTCACACGTTTTGCTAAGATAACTCAAAATAAAATGAATTCAAAAATAGTTGTTATTCGAAGTGATCATGGAGGTGAATTTGAAAACCACCTCTTTGAAGAATATTGTGATAAATTTGGGATTAAACATAACTTTTCAGCTCCTAGAACTCAACAACAAAATGGTGTTGTGGGGCGGAAAAATCATATTTTAGCAGAGTTAGCAAGAACAATGCTCAATGATTGTGGTCTACCAAAATACTTTTGGGCCGACGCTATTAGCACGACATGTCATATCTTGAATAGGATTATAATATGTCTAATTCTTGACAATACTCTCTATGAACTTTTAAAAGGTAGAAATCCAAATTTCTCTCATCTTCATGTCTTTGGATGTAAATCTTTCATGTGAAACAATGGAAATGATAATCTTGTAAAAATTGACCCAAAAGCCGATGAAGGTATTTTTCTAGGATATTCTAAATCTAGTAAAGCATATAGAGTTTATAACAACATATTGATTATTGTTGAAGAGTCTGTTCATATTACCTTTGATGAGTCCTCCCCAAATAGTGTTGGGAATTGTAGTTCTTTTCAATGTGTAGGTGCATCTACAGAAGACATACTCAAGGACACCGATGAAGGAGTTGATCAACCTAAGACAGTGGAAATTGAGAAGGATGAAGATAGCACTCAATAAAAGAATGATGTTGAAGGCCAAGAAATAAATGATGGTCTTCCTTTGGAGTGGAGAACCTCCAAAGATCATCCACTTGACAACATTATAGGTGATATCAAAAAAGGGGTAACAACTCACTCTAAAATAAGTATTATTTGTTGTCGTCATGCTTATGTGTCACAAGTTGAACCTAAAAACACCAATGATGCCCTACTTGATGAGCATTGCCTTATGGCCAAGCAAGAAGAATTAAATCAATTTGAAAGAAACGATGTTTGGGATCCTATTCCTCGTCCTTCAAATCATCAAATCACAGGAATTCATTGGGTGTTTAGGAATAAGCTTGATGAGCATGGTGTGATAACAATAAATAAGCCCCATCTTGTATCTCAAGGATATAACCAAGAGGAGGGCATTGACTATGAGGAGACTTACGCTCTAGTGGCCGGACTTGAGGCTATACGCCTTTTATTAGCTTATGCTTGTTCTAATAACTTAAAATTATTTCAAATGGACGTAAAAAGTGCATTCCTTAATGGAAACATAAGTGAAGAAGTGCATGTTTCTCAACATCCCGGTTTTGAAAATGATGAGTTTCTTAATCATGTTTTCAAGCTAAAACGTGCATTCTACGGTCTTAAACAAGCCCCCAATGTAACACCCAAAATTAGAATTAATTATTTAATTAGTTATTTTATTGATTTAATGTGAATATTGGTGAATTATTGACGATTTATATGAACTATGGTTATTTATACGATGCATTGAGGTGTGTCGACGATAGTACGTTATGTGGCAGTGTTGGAATAAGAAATATATGAGGAGTGTTTGATTAGTTTATAATTATTTAGAACATAAATAATTATTTTGGATTTATTAGATTTAATAATAATATTTAGAATTATTATTTATATTAAAATAGAGATAATATTTTGTGTAGAGATGTTGAGGGCATAATTGTAATGTTGTGTGGAGTAAGTAAGGGAAAGAGTGGAATAACATAATAAGGGTCCAAGAGGTAAGAATGACAAAAGGAATAAGTTGGGGTTTCTTGCATTCACTTGTTAAGATCGTATTGTTTTGGGAGAACGGTGAAAGAAGCTGTTATGGCATAGAGAGAAATAATAGAAATTCAACCGTAGAGCTTGGAACAGGAATCAAATGTAGAATCTAAGGTAAGGTATTTAATCGCATTTATTATAATTGATATCGGGTTAAGGTGTTGGAAGAATGGATGGTGTCACTTTTTCTTGTGGCACACCTCTGCATTATAGGACTTAGGAATCATTAAAAAGCATTTTAAAATTGATCTAAATCATTGAAAAATAGTTTCTGCATGATTTCTCACTGCATGTGTCGACACATCTATTTTTCAAGTCGACACATGCAACTCATTATTTAAGCACTTGAACTTATGTAAGTCACGGGTCGACTCATACATATTATAGGCCGACACATACTGAAAGAATTCTGAAGTTATAGAAATTCTTATTTTATGTGTCAACACACCCGTATTTCAGGTTGACACATTTACTCACGTTTTGAAGCTTGTAGCTTCTTACTTGGACAGGTCGACATATACAGCCCCTTAGGTCAACACATGCGTTCTTTTAATAACGTATGTGTTGACACATATGAATTTGAGGTCGACACATACATTATGATTTGGAAAAAATTATAATTCTTTTTATTCTGAATTTGTCCTCTTTGTCCTAAATGTTTCCAAACTATAAATACCCATTCATGCATCATTCTAAACTTGATGATACCATAAAATTAGCCTACATTTCCTCTTCTTCTTCAACCTTCCAATCTATGTATACACACCAACATTACATTGTGATGATGTTCCGTCGGGGTGCCATATAGACGAAGAACTGAAGATTTCCAATTGGTAAGGCTTAATATTTGTAGGGGTCCTCATCCGGGAAAAACCATCATGGTGTCCTCCAAAATCATTTGTTGAACTTGGGGTTTTTCGTGCAAGATTGTGCGAGAAGGAATCATCCATGTGAACAACCTTGGAGTCTTTGATATCTCTATAAGGAACCTTGGAGTGTTTTAAATCTTTTCAAGGAAGTAGCAAGAATTGGATGATAGAATCAGTGATCTTATGTTAATAGATTGCAATCAGATTTACTCGAGTGAAATCCCTTTGGAGTGTTTGAAATCTTTGCAAGGGTCCTTGGAGTGATTAAAATCTTTGCAAGGAAGTAGCTTAAGCATCAAATAGGTTACTTCTATCAGTTGATTTGATCTTGCTTAAGATTAAAGGTTGGAAGAAGTTACATCAACATCAATTAAAAAATTTGTATTGTTGTTCTAACTTTTCCTTTGTATTAAACAATTTTGCATATAAGAATTATTCTATTTCCTATTGGAATTAGACGTAGACGTACCTACACATAAGGACGACTGTGGCGAACTGCATAAACAAATTCCACGTGTCTTTTACTTTTCTCCTCTTACTTGCTTTGTAGTTTCATAAATTTTTTAAGAAATAACATTGTGGTAGCAATTGAATTGTAAGAATTTTCCTCTTTGAATCTTTTTTTGAAATAGGTGTGGATATAGCTTATAATCACTTTTGATTATAAGTGGTTTTGTATATCAACACCACTCACGGAAATGTTATGAAAATTCACCTGCATGCTAAGTGTTTGATAAAGTAATCAAGTTAGTTCTTTTTCATTTAGCCTTGGAAATAGTATTGCAAAGTGATTCTGCTCAAACAATAAATAAGTTGCTTGTTGAATTGAGTTTGTTTCAATCCATTGTTTATTATTATTCCATTGATTAATACTCAATATAATTGCATATCTGAGTTTCCAATAGGTTGGTTTTAGACGACTTATCCAGATTTTCTTCCGCGTTAATTTTTTTTTTGAAAACAACTAAATTCTAGATTTGTGTCCAGAGTAATTTCTTGCACCTCTATTCACCCCCTCTAGATACGCGCAGTCATCTAACAAAGTTGTCACCATGGTTTGGGAGATTGTTGTCAATCGGTGGCAGAGTTTCTCTTATTGACTTTATGGTCACGAAACTCCATGTGTATTTTTTTTTATTTTTCTGTAAGATATCCCTAGCAAGGTGAAGGTTGGTATTGCCAAAATAAAGAGAAATTTCTTGTGGCATAATGTAGACGAGAAGAAATATGTTGAATGGATTAGTTAGAGTACAATATGTAGGTATAAAAATGATGGAGGATTGGGAGTCAAAGACATGGTGGTATTCAACAAGGCTCTTCTAACAAAATGGCTATGGAGATTCTTAAATGAAGATGATGCAATTTGGAAAGGAATTCTAAAGGAGAAGTACAACTTGCTACATGAAAGGATCACATTTACAAAAAAGATTAGTAACAAAGTGTTAGAATCCATATGGTGGAGAGATTTGATGAAAATTGGTGATGATACAAAAGTAGTAGGATTTACACAACTACCATCGATTATGATAGGGAGTGGAGTTAAAGTGCCATGTTGGACCAAGAGATAGATCAACTATAGGCCTCTGTGTGCTATTTTTCCAATTCTTTTTCAGGTCATTGAGGACATAAGTAGCAGTTTGTAGGCTATGTGGGCATGTGTCAACTATATATGGTAGTGGAGGTTAGAAGAAATGGAGTTAATTGACAATCAGGACACAAGAGCATAACTGGAGGAGCTGTTGCAAATTCTAGATAAAGTCGAACTAAGAGAAACGTTACGGATTTATTTCTCTGGCCATTGGATAGATTGGGATATTTTTCATTTCGTTCTTATTACATTAAGATAATGAGGGTTATGAATGATGTGGAGGATGATCCAAGGTCTAAAGAAGCTTTGAAAGTCTTATGGAAATCATGGATGTCATCAAAAGTAAAATCGTTTGGGTGGAGATTGATTAAATATAGACTTGCAACAAGAGCCTAGCTTGTTAAAAGAGGAATTATCGAGAATAATTATGGAATTTTCTATGTATTTAGATGCATGCAGGTTAAAGAGATAAACCATCTATTTATTAACGGTGTCTTTTTAAGAGGAGTTTTGAAAGAAAAAAAATTGGCTAGGGATGGAACTATTGGGTGACACAACTTGTAGCAATTAGTCTTTTCATATGGTGGAAGTTTATGAAAAACTGGTGTTTGTTGAGAAGAGAGGGGGTCATGTGGGTGGAAATTTTTTGGTGCATTTGGAAACTACACAATGACATAATAGTCAACAATGTGGTGGTGATAATGATGAAATAGTTCATAATATGAAGATGTTCTCCTGGTGGTATTGGCAACCAACATAAAGTTTATTGTAATTTTAATTAATGGAACCATATCCCTTTAGATTTTATGTAAGTAGATAATATTAGGTTGCAAGATTGGTGGGTAAAATTTCCACCTCTTATATTGTTTTGAGTATGTTTTGAACTATGTTTTTTTATATATAATTGATTATTAAAAAAAGGTGTTAGGTATCTAATAAGACATCTGTATCTTGTTATTTTTCTTGATAATTCAATGGATTCTTACTTTAGAGTTGGCATCCATTGCAATGAATTAAGATGCACCATTGTTAAATATGTCTTTAATTAATTTAGTTTACAAACTGTTACTTGCTCACTGTTGCACTCCAAATTTTACCCTGCTATTTTTTCTACTTGCATTGTATTTAAATTTAAAAAAAAACAGTCATTCACTCATTGCATACGCATTATTTCGTCGTATTTAAACTGATCAAAAGTCAGTATAAATCGATATTTGCATCGTTTTTAGTTATAAATTACCTGTTATTTTACTTCATTTATTTTTACCTCTCTGTCTGTTTATTGCATTGTTTTAATTTATTTATATGTCGATGATATCGATATTTCGGTTTTATAAACAGATTGTTAAAAGCAATTCGACGCTGTGCGAAAATTAGCGGGGAAAATATTTCAAGTTTTCATCTTTTACTCGTTGCTTTATAAATTTACGTATCGCGTAAATCATAAAAATGTGCTCTCCCTAATTTTTCGATACAGTTTGAAGACTCGTTTTTAATTGTAAGTATTTTACAGCCGAGTATTCTTTATTATCATTTTATTTCGATTTTAACAATTTAGATAATTTTTCTTTAATCTTCGAAATCCGTAGTTTATTTTAATATACTTATTTTATTTTTTTCGGATAATTTATTGTCCGAACTTTTACCATTTTTGACAATTTTAAGTGTCAATTTTTATCTCAAAAAAATCAAACAAAAATATTTTCAAATAGGTTAATTTTTGGTCCATTGGGCTTATTAGCCCATTTTATGATTAAGGGCATTTTTGACATTACTAAAATATTGTGAAAACCTAATTTGTATGGTATATATATGTGTGTCACGGTTACTGTTAAAGGGGGGACAAAGGCCAAAAAGAATGAAACGACTGAGGCTATGAGAAAATAATAAACAGAAAAATAAAAAAACTCCTTTCCTTCTTCTTCGGTCTCACCATCCTCTTTCACTGTCTCTCTCTCACTCCTTCGCCGTTGTTTCCAAAACCTCCCTTCATCCCTTCCGTTTCCCACCTCTTACTCACAGCCGCCTTCTCCCTCTCTTCATAACTTTCGTCACCTACTTTCTCCCTGTTTCACTCTCACCCGAAGCTGCTACTCGCCATAAACCCTCTGTCTGTCACCTTCTTCCAAACACATCACCGCTTCGCCTATCTTCTTTGTTCACTGCCATCGACGCCTTCTGTTTCTCACTTCCAACCACACTTCCGTTCTGTCCACTCAATCTTCACACTCTCTTCCACCGTATCCGCCGCTCACACTCTTCTCTGTTGCCGACTCTGATAGAGATTCAACAGACAACGTACTCGGGTTGATCGCTCAAGTTCTGCTCCAGCTTCCGTTAATGCAACAACATTGATACTGAGTTCGACAGCAAACTCCTTTCGTTCATTCCTCCGTCATCGCTTGGTAATTTTCGATTCCTTTTCTTTTGATTGTACAATTATTGCATTGTAGAAAGTGATTGTTGGCAAGTTTTGATGAGGATAATCTATGAATGTTTGTCATGCTGTTTGTGTTAGAATTGATAGGTAAATATGAGTTAGTGATGTTTGTGTTGAAATCTGGTATATGTTGACTGTCCTTGCTGTGTTGGTGTCGAAACTTGGTTATTGTTGCACCAATATCTGGTTGTTTATTCTGGCTTGCTAAACCGTTTTGAAGTCAAAACTCTTGCTAGCATAATTCGTTTCTTGAGCTGAACTGTAATTTGATTTTAACACCGTACATCATGAGAAAATTTTGTTTACAACACCATGGTAACAATGTCAAAACTGATTTGAAATTGAATGACGACATCACTTCATTTGTGTTAAGTTTGAATTAGGAAATTGGTTATACCATAGTTTTGTGGTAGTCGTCGATGTTGAATTTGTTTGAAAAGAACTTTAATATGTGTTATTAAGTTTGTTTACGGCTGCCCGAAATTTGGCTTTAATTGATTTGACTTTTTGAATTTGAATTTGATTGTTGTCATGTAATCTAGTCGAAAGAATATTATGATGATATTTGGATCGTTTATGATGAGGTTTCAATGAGGATTCTGTTTAGTTTAAGGAAAGAATTCAACATGGTATTAGTAGGCCACTTCCATTTTAGTTTAAGTGTATTTGAGACGAGTTTTGTGAAGCTAATTGCATATGCGTGTTGCTGCCCTTTTTTTTTAAATTTAATCGATTATGGTTCAATTCCAATTTTGTTTTACATGTTTTGAGTATGTCATGATTTTCAATTTGAGTATATACTTTAATTTTGATTTGTTTGAAGATTGGTTTTGAAGCTACAAACTTTCACGAACCCTTACTTGCTCATTATCTTATTACTCATGTCGATTCTTTTGACATTTCGATTCTTGTTATCACTTGTTTATGCATGTATAGTGATTTTAATTGTGGATTTTGTTTACTAACCATTTTCCGATTTATTGCAATTTCAATTTTATTTTATCCCACTCGTGCTACTAACGAGTTTATTGTTTGTGTAGACATTCGAGGATTATTCGAAACAATCACTTTCAATTAGCATTTATTCTTGTTCATTAGCATATTCATGTTACTATTTATATTTAATATTTAGTATTGTACATACAATATACTTAGTATTTTTATGTTTTATTTTTATACTGTAAATTTAATTATACATAGTATTTTTATTATTATACATAGTATTGTAAATATACATATTATATTTATTTCGTATGCTTAGTATTGTAAATATATACTATATACATATTACTCTTATTATTATACTTTATCTATTCATTTTGTAAATAAGTTTGAATTATATTATACTAATCTCCTTCGTATATCAATTTCTTAGAATTAGTTCCTATTATCTATTCTAATTAATCTAATAGAATGCAAATGATACAATCATCGATATTTAAGTTTCTCCGCATTTAGTTTCTGTTTGTATGTCGTTAACGTAATTAATTTACCGTTTTCTCTTTAATTTCAATTTATCCCCATTCGAAAAAATGTATCCCAATCCCCTTGATGCGTTGTAATTTAATTTACCGCTTTTTACTTTACCGTTTAAATCCCCATTCGGAAAAATGTATCCCTCTCCCCAAAAACTTGTAATAAATATTTAACTGTCTTTACTTTATTATTTAATTTAACTGTCACTTACACAAAACCAAAAATCATTTTTAAACTAATAATTGTAAATCATTTTTAAACCCGTAAGTCGACAAAGCTTAGAAGCGTCGCGATGACCACACATGCACACATGTATGCTTGATCCTGGGCCTTCTTACAGTGAGCCTATTTCGATTAATTGTTCTAATTGGTCGTCTTAGTAGACTAGCCCACTTTGCTAGTACACATGTAATTTAATTGTTTTATACTTAGGTTGGCCACCTTGTATGGGCTTTGTCGATTTTATTTGTTATTTACAATTATTTCGATCCACTTCTCATCTCCATAAAGGTTCAATGGTAGGGAATAGGCTTGGCTATTCTCTCGAGATTGATCAAGTCTTTTGGCTTGATTGATCATAACCTGATTCTTTCTCAATTCACCAAGCATTTAAAACACTTTCAATAAAACTCGATCCAACGTCGAGTCTTCTTCTCAAACCTCGATCCAACGTCGAGTTATTTTTCAAAATGTTTTTCATAATAAACTTGGATGAAATTTGTTTAAATCGTTAGATGGTAGCCTAATGTTTTAAACAAATTTGAAGTCTTTAGATTGTTGGATGATAGCCCGATAAGATAAAACTTCTATCCATGTCAAAATACTAGAGCGGTATTCAATTAAATTGTTGGATGATAGCCCGACGATTTAATTGAATTGGAAGTCTTTAGATTGTTGGATGATAGCCCCATAAACTAAATACTTCTATCCGCATAAAAATAGTGGAGTGACATTCATTAAATTGTTGGATGATAGCCCGACGATTTAATCGAATTTAAAGTCTTTAGATTGTTGGATGATAGCCCAATAATTTAAATCAATTTCATAATAAATTTTTGGGATGAGAGATGATTGGTAGAGCCCACTCGCCAATTTCTAGTATTTGAATCATTAGATGATAACCTAATGTTTTGATACTTGTCATCCACAACTTAAAATCAATTTCAACTCATTCAATATCTTTTGTGCGCTCCAAGCACCTTTTACCTTTTAAACCATTTTCAAGATTAGACATGATTCATTTATAATTGAGATGCTTCTTCCTCTATTCCCAAGGTTTTTGACTTCTCCACTTGAGTACTAGAGGCGTTCTCAAACCCTCCCTCATGTTGGTGCGTAGTGCTTTATTCTTTATCACACCTTGTGGACGTTAGACGAGTCTTCTCCTTTAAAAATGATGACTTGTCTTTTCATTTAAAATCAATCAACAAACAATCATTTTCTAGCCGAACTACGACGCTCTGACTTTCCCATTGCACGAGGGAGTACGTAGGCACTAAGTCTTACGACCAAAGGCGAGCAAAAATAATAAAAACATTTCTCCTCTCTTTCTCTCTCCTTTCAAACCTTAGAAGATCGTAAAATTTTCACATAAACACACAAACACACTTTGAACTAAATGGGTACCATCGAGTACGATGGATGTGAGGGGTTCTAATACCTTCCCCTTGCATAACCAACTCCCGAACCTATATCTCTTAATTTCGTAGACCGTCTTATCCATTTCTCTCGTGGGTTTTATCTATATTTTCCCGTTCTTCTTTTAGAACAAATAAAATTAGGTGGCGATTTCACTGTTTTTGAAAATTAAATGATTTTTGAAAAACGAGTTGCTTCACTCACATGAATGTAAGGCAACCTATTTTCCTGGAGCAAACTACCACTATTACGGAAAACTCACATAATTATGTGGGTCCAGGCGTTGTTGAGTATAATGTTGTTGTAAATGTGCAACTTACAATCATTGGGACCGTTGTGGTATACTGGTAAACTTGCGTGATATCACAAAGATTATGTTCATTAATCGTTGTGATATATAAGGTATTTGGTTCGAAACTCAGCAACAAATAAAATACACATTAGATCACAATTAATATAAAAAATCGGTGTTGAACGTACCCATATTTTATTATATACAAATGAATATTTCTTGTTTTACCATACACCTCATTAACGAAATACAACCATTAAAATTGGTAAAGAATTATATAATCTGAAAAATTAAACTATTCTTGAAAACTAACTTAAACACGCTATTGTATTTCGAATTGCATATGTCTCATTCATCATATTTTATATTCTTTAACACATAAATGATTCAATGATCGAATTCATTCAATGCATCAATATATTTTATTATTGTTTACCTCATCATCGTGGCTTATCATCATGATTGTTATGATGACTTATCATCATAACAAGTCATCATAACAATCATGATCTTACCAATCACGATGATAAGCGACGACGACGAGGTCAAGTAGAATAATAGATATCGATGTATTGTAGGAATTGAAACATATATGTGTTAAGGAACATAAAATATGCTGAATAAGACATATGCAATTTATAATACAATGATTGATATAGGTTGGTTTTCAAATACATCTGAATTTTTAGTTTGTCAATTTCTATGTCAATTTAAATGATTGCATTTTCATTAAAAGGTTAGAGAAACAAAAAAATATACGTATATAATAAACTATACTTCATGTTGACATGTCAACCTGTATAAGAATTTACAGAACAAAACATAAATTACTTATCATCATAACAATCTCATGATTAGTGACGATGATGAGGTAGACTTAGCCTATAAGTTATGGTTATTGAAATTTAACTATATGAGAAGATATCGATGTAATGAAGGATCCCGATCATTATACCATGTTCTATATGTTAAAGAGAAAGAAATGAATGATGAGACTCATGCAATTCTAAAAAACTAAATGTATATAACTCAGTTTTCAAATGCAACTTAATTTGAAAATTATAAGTACTTATGTCAATTTAAATGAATGTAATTTAAGTGAGGGTTAGTGAAACGAATAATCTATATAAAATATAATAAATTCAACCACAACTACAACAATAACATACAAAAGCATTTATCAACAAAACAACATATGAAACTAGAAGCTAATCATGGAAAGAAATCATGGAAATCCATCTAGCTTATGAAGCTATGAAAAGAAATAAAAATAGTAAGGAGTTCACACAACAACTTCATAATTATTATATTTCTTCTCATAATTTCTCAAACTAGATGAAGTGTGTTTACGTTTTTGTTTTTTTATTTACTAAAATGTTTTGTTCTTGTTCAGTTCTATAATAACCTTGAAAGTTATCAACATATGAAACTGCAAACTTATTTGTCAATAGAGTATGAAAATTATCTTGTTTGTGAAGCTACAAAGAAGAAGTATAAGGTGGATGAATTTTCGATCATAGCTTCATTCTTCTTGTACTTTTTTCCAAAGCTACACAAATAATATGTACCATAGCCAAAGTATGGTATTTGTAAAGGTAGTGAAGATGAATCTGAATAAAATGAGAACAATCAACAAAAACAACCTACAACAAACGATATAATATGGAACTATCTAACAAGAAGATGGAAGAAGAATAATACCTTAATGTATGTAGCATAATATTCACGGCTAATGGTGAAGAAGAAGAGGAAAAATGGGTTCTAGGGTTTCACTGTAAAGGAAATGACACTATTGTCAATAAGTGAGAGTTAATTCGCTTATATATATGAGTAAACTATTTCCAATGGTTAACACTAACAACCGTATTGATAAGTCTTTATCTATTATAAATATATCACAATCTATTATAATCTATTATAAAACTATAAAAATCAAAGTGCTTGAAAAAACCAAGTATGCCTTTTTAATTTCACGTTAAAACTTTTCTGATTCTAGGAATAAAAATGACTATTTAAAACCTTGTTGCACTCACATTCATTTGGTATTTATTATAGCTGATGTGGCATAACCATAATCATTTTTTATTTTTGTATTCCATCTATTTTATATACATAATCTATTTTATAAACTTAAATTGTAATATAAAGTTAAATTGTCTATTAGGCTTCATGGAATAATTGGGAAACATTTTTAACGACAATGGAAAGTTTCACCACTTCCCATGTTATGATTGTAATAACTTTTTGGACAATGGAAAGTTTCACCACTTCCCATGTTATGTTGATCATCAATTAGTAACCATATGCTTTATAAATTTCTGTCCATATCAAACAACATTTTTCGATACTCTCTATTTTTCTTATTGTATCGCTCCTTTTTCTTTCTTCTTTCTTATTCTCTCAGAAAACTCAACAACATATCCATGACTATAACAACAACATCAGGTTCAAACATTTATTCAAATTTGAAAATAAGAAAATAGATCTTACTAGTCCAAGTGTCAATGATAGAAACGGTGGAGTTGCAATGAGTTTGTCGGAATTAGAGGATGTCTCCGCACGGTAGTGCGAATGATGGTCGGAAATAGTGGCGGTGTGTGGCAATTGGTCGTTGGAGCTGCTTCGATCAGCACGATCTTGGCTGATCACAACAAGTTTTTTATATATTACTTTTTATTGTTTTTCTTTTATATTGAAGGAGATTTTTTTACAGATGCAATAGAAAGGGTTTATGGAGATTGCTGCAAAGTCTTAATTCGCTAAAGAGGTCCCCTTCTATGTGAAATTCATATTCTTTATATAGTGAGAACATTTGGTTTTGTACTTATTTTAGATTTATTTTATTTTATTTTGATTGATAAACCTTTTCAAATGAATTATTGGATTTTTAGTTGCTCAATTAACCTCTTCAACTCTTCTTATTTCGTTAATTGTTGTATACCCATAACATAAAAACAATTTGGAGAGGATAAGAGAGATTTGAAAAAAGCTATTTGAGTATAAATTTATATACTTTTTATTACCATTATGTTTATGCAGATCTGCTACATTTACTTGCTTATGATACTATACATGATGTGGTCTAAGGATACGACTATTGAATCAATTCACATGGATTATCTATTCAAGTGATATTATTCAAGTGATATTTTTCTTCATGTCTAACATATTAATTGTTCATATTTATTGTGCTCAGACATAGTATTCTTTACTTATTTATTCTCATATATAATAGATTTGTTATCTCTTATTATGAGAGTGACCATTATTATTTTAAAATTATTTTTTATATAAACCATTATATGTTATATGTACTGCTATTCATTTCCTTGATATAGTGTTTCTCATTCTGTTTTTTATAAAGTTACTTAGAAGAGGATTATAAATCATTGAGAAAAAGAATATATAAAATGAAACAAAAAATTTGAGTGAGAAAAACATAGAACAGAATGATTATTGAGATCAGATTGATATAATCTATCACCGAATGTAATTATTAAAGATATCAATATTTGAAACATTCAAGAAAAAAATTTATAAATTTATTGATGGTAATCAGTTTTTTTTCACCAGCCTATATATTAGAATATAAATCTTTGGTTTTTACCTTACTATTTTCAATTTAATTGCAATTTGAATATTTCTTTGGTTTAATAGTATTTATTTTCATTTTTTGATCAACTTCTAAAAATCATCTATAAAATAGTTTTTTTTTTTTAATAAGAGTACATACATGAATGATGAGAGGGATATTGGTTAACATACTTTCTCTTGATTTGTGACATTTGATTTTATTTTTTTAAAGATATCATGCGAATTAGGAGTTGTGTAAATAGTTTAAGAATTTATAAATTATATTTTTTAATATATTTATTTCTATTTTGTTTATTATTTGTCAATTTAAAGTTGGATGAGGAGGCGATATTCAGGATGGTTGCGTTGGGCGAATTTTCGATGACAAAAATATCCTAAGTGGGGAGAGTTGTAACGCCTCGAATTTAATTAATTAGTTAATTAAATTATTGAAGGATTTAATTATTGGATTTAGACAAAGTTTGAGAATTAATCGGAGTAATTGGATTTGTCGGTATTATTTTAAGAGGCATATTTGAATTATTAAGTTAAAGTCGAATTTTAGTCGGTTAAGTCGGAGGAATAATATTAAGAATAATATTATTTATTTATTGAATTATCTTATTTAATTAATTGGGTTGGATTGTTGTGTGGTTGTATGAAGCAATTGAGAGGTGTAAGAAATAGGCCCATTAAGGAATAATAGTAATTATATTATTATTATTTGAGTTAATTGGAAAACAAGGTTAGTAGTGATATATGCAAGCATCAGGAAACAAAACCTAAGCATTGTTGCGTATCAATTGGAAGAATAAGAAAACAAGGGTTTTGGAGAAAGAGGCAAGAACAAAGAAATTGCTAGAGGAATTGATCGTTGATTGCAAGGAAAAAGGCAAAGAGGGTTTTGGAGAAAGAGGCAAGAACAAAGAAATTGCTAGAGGAATTGATCGTTGATTGCAAGGAAAAAGGCAAAGAGGCAAAAGTTTGCTCGCGATCGGATATTAGAGCAGTCTCCAAACTAAGGTAAGGATGAGTTTTGACTTTATAATGGGATACATGATGAATTGTATGTGGGATTGAGTTTGTATAATCGCCTCTGTTTGTGCTTGATTTTTGTAGTCGATGCCGAAATTGATTAATTCAAATAAATTAGATGATGTGAAATTGTGTTGTTATTCGTGGTTAAAATCTATGTTGTGGGTTATATGAAATTAATTGATCCCGGAAGTTTTGTTGTTACTAAGAATAACCATTATGTGAAATCAGTGTGGTGATTGAAATTGATTGTTACCCATGGATATGTGTTGGAACAAAACGGGATGACCGGTAAAAGAGAAGTGTGTCGACAGACACAATGTGTGAAAGAGATATACCGATCGACATAGTGGGTATAGGGTGAGGGGTGCCAAGTGGCACATCTTTTATGACGAGTGGCATGGAGGTGATGGGGGTTTTCCAACCGGCACACCTTGTAGGTACAAAGATGTGATGAACGTCATGTTATTTTCTCATTGTGATGAGTAGCACAAAAATGTAATGATAGGCATGATAATTCGTGATGATAGGCATGATGTGTGATGAGGGGCGTAACAAGTGTGATGAGGGAGACAGGGGTTCTATGAATGTTTTACTTATATTAAGTTACAGAACTTGTATCCTAATTATAACTAGCGCCAATAAATTAGGATTTAGTGTGTATATATATATATATATATATATATATATATATATATATATATATATATGTGTGTGTGGAGGGATCAAATTACACCCGAAGAGTTACACCATGAGTTACACTCGCTCAAAAACGTTACTTCGGATTAATATTTTTTAAAATCGACCGTTGGATTGAAACATATTATCATATAGATCATTCCTATAAAGTTTGAGACTAATCTATAATGATTTACTATGTCAATGAACTACATCAAAATTAACGTTATATGAAAGTTCATTTTGACGTTAATTTTTGGATATCTCGATCGTATAGTAAACCATTATAGATTAATCTGAAACTTTATATGTATGATCTATATGATGGTATGTTTCAATCCAACGGTTGATTTTAAAAAATATTAATCCGAAGTAACGTTTTTGAGCGAGTGTAACTCATGGTGTAACTCCTAAGATAGGGAGACTCACTAAGATTTAGTAATTTCACCCCAATCTTCTTATTATTTTTTCAGGAACAAGTTATAAGTAGTGGGATTTCTGGATGGTCAGTTTCGAGGACTGCATATGAGCAGAAGGCAGGAAGACCTTTGTAGAAGTTATCTTTCCGTTGTGCGATGTTGATGACAAGCTTCTTGGATACATTATGATTAAGATTTGTATTGTATTCAGTTTTAAATTCTCGTCTTTTTCATCTAGTTTTGTGTTTCTTGTACCAATTATAGAATTATTGCATATTATTCTAGACATGTATGTTTGGGGTGTTACAAGTTTTCATCCAAATATTCCAAAATACAGTGCGTACCGAAAGTATATTTCCGGTTTCCAGGAGAATTTTTGGGTTTTCACAGGGTGCACCCCACCCTTATGGGGTGGTTTAAGAAATACACATCCAATGTATGAAGAGAAAGGTTCAAAATAGACATTTGATATAGGACATGTTATTGTTTCAATTTCAACTTGTTCTTTGTTAGGACAGACTAACGTTTCAGCTTTTAAAGTTGTTAAAGTGGACAAACTATTATTTTTGGAGGAAATTTTAGACAGATTCTTTCTGTTGTTCCAAGACGAGGTCATTCTGATACATTCCATGCTATTGAGAAATATTTTGGAAACAAAGTTCAAATATTTAGGTTTAGGAAAAAGTTGAACTGTATTTGTTCAAATCAAACAATGTTGGCAAACTACCTTTCCTTTTTCTTTTATACTACAATTTTAATCTTCATCTTTTAAATATTTCTTTTGTTATTAATTTATAAAATTGATGTTAGAGAATCAGTTGCATGATTGATTTTAATTTTGTGACTATGTGAATGTTAACCAACTGAAAAATGAATCCAAACTTGACAAATGAGATTCGACGACGTGTAATGTATATCAAGATGGGTAAGATGTGAACGTATCTATGACATACCAGCTATAGATTGTTCAGTTTAATGTTCGCCATTTGAATACTTATTTTTGTTGTTGTTTTATATTAATTCACTACATAATTCATTTTTTACTAAATTGTAGAATCTTTTTAACAAAATCCGATTAACATTAAAGACTCAATACTCTCTCTTAGTCAAGTAATTAATCTAAGACTTATTTTTATTTCTCATTTTATTTCTCAATTTAATAGCGGAAGATCGTTCATCATAATGAAGGCCCTTGCAGACAGAGATCAACGAGTACATGTGAACGTATCTATGAGAGACAAGTTGTAGACTGTTCATTTTAATGTCCATCTTTTAAATCTTTCTTTTTTGCTATTTTATATAATTGAAGTTAGAGAATCCATTGTACGATTTATTATAAGTACGTATAAATTATTATAAGTTGTAACAATGTGAATGTTAACTAACTAAATAAATGAAGACAAACTTTACAAATGATAATTTGGTAGACATGTCATATTGTTTCACCCCAAAATTTACCCTCTTGATTTAGGCTTATGTTTCATCATAAACATCATATTGCATTGCATTCATATCTCATGATAGGATTCAAGCTCTTTGGGTTCTCAAGACTTCTACAAGCCAAGGAGGTTGATTGGGTTAGCATACCCTTCTGAGGGAATCCCAAATTCTCATGTCTGTGAATATTTCAAGTCACAATGATGTATTATGCCTCAGGACATCTCATATGTCTCATTGATTCCTCAAAAGTTGAAGTTTTACAAGGAGTTGGGGAGAAATTCATCTGTGGCACTCATCTGATGAAATTAGGGTTTTGGCCCTCTGCGGAGTTTGAAGCTTGGATGAGTCAATTTCTTGAAGTATTACCTTCTTATTATCATTTGAGTTGTCATGGTTCAAAGGATTGCTCAGCACATTCAGAAGATTTGAGGTTTTGAAGCTTGATTGGTTATCTCCTAACACATGGAGCAAAATTAGGGTTTTGAGTAAAATCAAGATTTCTTTAGATTTTTCACTCAAACATGATTTCAATTGTTTCTATATGTTGTTGGACATCTATGAGTGAAATATTGAGGCTCAATTTTGAGCAGAAGTAAGTCAATTGATCACAAGGGGCAAAATAGTCATTTTGGTCAAAATCAGTCAAAGTCAGAAGTTGATCAAGTGGACTTTTGGTCAACCATCAATTCAAATATCATATTTTCATTTTTTATGACCAAATTCATCATTGAATCAAGAAAGTTGAAGAAATTAGGGTTAACTTGTTCTTGAAGTTATTTGAAGTTCGATTTTTTTTCCTAAGTGTCCACCCTATGGAACTTTGACACATCATAACTTTCTCAATTTTTATCCAATATTTGCATACCATACATTTCTGGAAAGCTTGGAAAAAATCCTACAAGATTGCCAATGTGTAAAATTTCTCAAAAATGCACCATTTGAGAGATATTTGGGTTGGAAGTTTCATGCACAAGTTTTGACCAAGGCTGGGCAAGCATGCATTTTCTGGGCATTTTCTAGGCATTTTCTTTGAGTAATTTTCACAAACAGGTGGTGTGCCATATGTCCAAGCCTATTTCTTCCTCCTCAAGCATCAATTCTAAAAATTGAAATGTGAATACTGTAGATGCCCATGAGAGCTCTTCATCAAGCTTGGAATAATCCATTTTGGCCAAGTATCCATCAAGATATGGATCCTCAAAGTTATTGTCTCGCAACTGTTTACCATGCACGCCATGCAGGCCCATGCGTGCCCAGAATTTTCAGTGCATGGCTTGTTTTTTCTAAACTTGTCTTGGTCATATCTCATTCAATATTCCATCATTTTGCATGAACCAAAGCCCATAGTGAACCTCATTGAGAGATCTTTTGATAGACTCCAAAAGGCCAAGAAATGCACGAGTCAATTGTGAGAAATTTGGGTCACAAGTAAGGTCATTGGGCTATAATTTGCAATATGCATATTTTTATAAAACTCAATTTCCATGCATTTCTTTCACCTCAAGTCAATTCTATTATTCATTAGAAGTGTACTAAAGCCCACAATGCCAGCCAATTCAGTTAAATGTGTACTTGTACTTGGTTGCACACCAAATTCTCAAACTTGCTCATTTTTTCCAAAACAACAATACTCATTACTTAAAAGGAATCAAGGGCTGAGATTAAAAGGATCAAAATATGAGAATAAAAGGCACCAAAAGCAAGTGAAACCACGGGAGAAGCACAAGCCATTTCCATGCTTGCAAGTGACACCTCCATAAGAGCAAATTTTCGATTTGGACTTAGGAGGCTATTTCAAGGCCCATTTATTTTTCTAAACTCTTCAACATAATATACATAAGCCAGAGCAAGCCTCATTTCACTCTCTCCACGCTCATAAACCCTAAATTTCAGATCTGAACACAAAACTTCATAACTGCATTTTTCTTCAAATCTCAAGTTTCAACCGTGCATTTGGAGATTTTCTTCTTTATTCTTCATCCTCAAGACACAAGGAAGGGAAATCAAGCATTGGAACTCAGCTGGAGTGAAGGAGACAGTAGATTACGATTTGCTTTTGAGGTAAGAAATTTGAACTTTGATTCTTGAAATTTAGCCGTTCATTTGTGTGTTTGAGCTTATATTCATGTTCATTGATGTTGTTTGAATAATTCTGGAGCTTTACAACTTCCAATTTGATGAAATATGCATGATTGAAGTTTCTAAAATTTTCAATATGGATGATTTTTGCACTTTTCGTGGTGTGATTTCTTGATGTATAGTTACTTATTTTGAGATTTACGACTTGCATGATGTTCCTTGCCATGAGATCTTTAAAATGAACTTTGAACCACGAATTTTGGTTGAGAATTAAGAAAGATATGAGGTCTGAAAGTTGGGGGTCTGAACTGCACGAAATTAGTGTTAGGGGGTTGATGCAGGTTAGGGATGAAGTGAGGTGTCACTTCCTGATTTGTCCATTTGAATTTTCATGCATTTTTTATTTATTTCTTTCATCTGATTTTATTTTATGCTCAAATTATTTTCAAAAATTATGAAAAACATATCATAGGTCCTTTTCAGTATCTAATATTTTGTGGAATTGTTCTGGAATTTTTAAAAATGTTTTGATTGGTCAAATAAATTCGGAGATTAACTAATTTTGATTTGATTAACGTTTATCTAATTTTCTTGTAAATTCTTGAAAAAATACTTTTCCATGATAAAAAATTCCACAAAATTTATTCTGAGATCTTTAATTGGTTTATGATGAGACCATGACTTTTATTTGAGTAGTTTTTAATTTTTTCATAATTAAATAAATTCATGCATTATATTGCATTTCATGCATGTTTATCATTATTAAAAATATTTTTCTTCATACAAAAAATACATAAAAAATATTTTGGTCCATTTAAATCATGAACCATGCATTTATGAATTTTATTTCATCATTCTTGCATTTTTTTCCATTTTTAAATAATTTCATGCATATTTAAATTGTTAAAAATACTTTTATGCATGTAAAAAATGCATAAAAAATATTCTAGCTCATTTAAATCATACCTCATGCATGTCTGATTTTTATTCTATAATTTTTTGATTTTTACATGATTAGATAAATTTTTGCATTAAATACATGATTTGTATTATCCATTTTGCATTTTATTTGCTTTTTACCATTTTTCCTTGAAAATAAAAAATGTCAAAAATAGTTTTGACCATGTTTAGGGTGTTAGGTCACTGTTTCTGATTTTTATAGATTTTTACTTCTGACTTTTACATTTTATACAAATTTTTCTTATTTATTGGTCATATAAGCATGAAAGGTAAATTAGTGTTGATTTCTTGATTTTGTTTTGACCTTTCCATGGATTTTTAACTTGGGCAAGGATATGTCCCTGACTTTTAAGGGATTTGAGCTCCTTATTTCATTTTTTCTTGGATTTTATCTTTCATTTTCCCATTTTTGTGGAATTTCTAAAGTGAGCCTACCTTTTTGGACCTAGTGTAATTGAGTCTAGCTTCAATTTGAAGTTTGTGGACATGATTTAAGGCCAAGCTTTGGGTATGTGATGATCATTTGAGTGCTCTAGATATGTGTAACATGTTTTCATTCATTGGAAATCCTATGTTAATCATTAGGTTTCTACCTTGAGCACAAAGTTTTATATGGTTCCCTAAACCCTATTTTGTTGATGTATTGGTTCTTAGCCCTTTTCTTGTATAGTTTATGTTTCTAATTGATGTTTAAGGGTATGATAACCTCAAGGATATTCTTCTAAGACTTGAGAGAAATTTGACCTCAAAGGATCACCTTGGTCCCTTTAGTTAGAAGTTTGAACTTTGCTTCATTTGTTGCACTCTTGTGCATGGATTGTAAGGTGAGGAATGCATTCATGCAATTCTTTGAGAATTTACTTCTCATTTCATTATTTCATCCTTATAGCATATTTAGGGTCTTGATTCCAGTTTGATTGATTCATTTAAGCCTCCTAATTTGCTCAAGCCCATGCAACTTATGTTGATTAGAATGTTACCAACTTATGCTTATGGTTGTACCACTTGTGTTGTATGCATCATGCATGGTTCTAGCAATTCAATTCCAATTGGATCTTTGATTTTTACTTCTGACCTTGTACATTATGTAATCAATAACTCAATGCTCTTTGATTCATTGACTTACACTCAATTGTAATGTCATCATGATGACCTAAAAGAGCTAGATTTTCTTTTTTCTTCTTTTATTGTTTGGTTGAAACATACCTTGAGGGATTATAGGTTCATGATTTTTGAGGCATGTCACTTCAATTGACATTAATTTAAGTTCATGAAAAACATCTTGTGAGGGTTCTATCATCACCCTATGATATACAAGACATCTTTCCTTTCCTACAAATCTTAATCAATGTTGTTTGATCTAAGATAGGTGGTATTTTGCTTTGGATGATTTTGTCCATCAAATAGGTGATTTGTTTGTGTATGGAAGTTTCATATCCTACATTTGGTTTCTCATGAATCATATCTTGAGTTAAAATTATGGCACAAATCACACATGGTTTTAATTTTCTAATTAAAACCACTTTGTTTAAATTTTTATTAAGTATAATGTTTAACTAGCTTAGATGTTTTCCAACCTTAATTCAATGAACTTGTGTGTGTGAGATTTTTACTTTGTTTGAATTGCTTTTGTTTGTAGTTTACATAGGTCTTAAGTTACTGACCTTGTGTGTTACATTCCTTCCTCATCTTGCCTCTTCGTCATGATTAACCCATTAGCTTGTATGCATGTTTCAAATTAATTCTAGGGTTTAGAATCATCCATTTCCACTACCAATCTTTGCACTATGAGTGATTGTGAAGCATGATATTTGGTAATTTTTGTGTGTTTATGTTAGCATCATGTTTATGTTCTTGTCATTCATCTCACTTGTCCACAACACTTGACACAAACATGCTTGGACACACACACAAATACTTTCCATCCCACATTTCTAGTATGCGCATTCTTGTTGAAAATTGCTCATGTAAAGGGTTTGATGATTGTGTGTGACATGAATGCATCTGTACCATGATAACTACTGACTTGTATCATTTTCCATCATCTAAATGTCATACCTTTTCACTAATACCATGACATGCTTCATTTGTTTCCTAGGTGCATATTTAGGGTAAATGTTTGACTAGTTCTTGCATTATTTTCTTGTTTTCTTTTATTTTGAGATGATTGTGGTTTGTTTATGTCTAATATGTATGTAATGTCTACATTTCCACCACTGACTTCACTCAAAAAATGACACCATAAAGCATGTTCACCATCACACATCTATGCACATTTCACCACACATTTCTAGATGCATGTTTAGGCTTTCTTAGTTGCTTTTATTTGTGCATTGTAATAGTGATCATATACATGATAGTAAAACATTCTTGACATTCTAGCTACTTCCTTCCACATATTTTTATGCTATAAGTTTCATCCTTTTGCATCCATGCATTAACCATGCTTCATTCCATCTTTAGTTACATTCTAGGTTAAACCTTTAACTAGTTTTTGTGTAGATGTTGTATGTGTGCAATTTGAAGCATCTTATGACTTGATAATGTATAACTTGAATAGATTTTCATCACATGTTGTCTCTGATCCCAACAATATTTGACACTTAGAACGTGTATGCACAAGTACAAACACACATATACATGCACATGTTTATCCGCACTTGCACGAATCGAATGCATTTCTCTTGAGTGTTTTACTTTTGAATTCTTTGAATGCATGTTTAAATGTTTTTGTTGATGACATAAGATGTTTGATACTGTAACTTGTGTATTTTAATATTCCTTGACTCATTTCTCTTCATCTTTGCCTTTCCATGGCTTCTTTTAGTTTGAAAATACCTCTTAGGTTAAGCATTTCAACTAGTTTTCGTACCAATGTTGTAGTTGCATCCTCATGACATTTCATTTATGATTTGTTATTAATTCATTTTCATGATGTTGGTACTGTAATATCTTCATCTTGACACCTTCTTTGCATGACATAAGTGCCACACACTTAGATGCACTTCACTACACGCGTTTGTTGCATGTTTGTGCACTTCTTGGTGGATTTTTGCTCTTGAATCTTTGTTGGTTTATTTTGTATGATGTATATGAGAATTAACATTATTAGCTACTGACTTATATGTAATTTTATTCTTTAATTTTCTATCAACTTCATCTAAGTCTACCGCTTCGCACAATTAGCACTTTGCATGCCTTTAGGATTAGTTTCGACCTAGTTTGTGAATTCACTTGTTTGCGGGTGTTTATAATGATGTTTGATGTTTGTTAAAGGTTTGTATAAACTTTATAGATGAATTTTGTGTCTACTGACCTCACTTCACATGACACTTTGCATAAGCATGATTCACTCAAATTTCACTTCTTTTTCTTCTTCTTTTCTTTTTAGCACTTGTTAGTGCTTGGTTTGTGTGCTTTTGCCAAAGCACTTTACTTGATTCTACCCCTCTTCTCACTTGGTTTTCCAACCAAGATGATTGATTTTATAGTTTCCCCTTAGGTTTTGCTCGATTAACTTAGTTATCGAGTTTAGACATTAAGTTAGGCATCCATGTATGATAACTTTAGGTAGATTCTTCCCTTTGTTTATATCCATAACTTAGGAGCAACTTTGCATGATAACATTAGGATTTAGAAGTAGGTTAGTCTCCCCTACCCATTTTACCTTTATCCTTTTGCATCCTTAAAATTAAAATCTTGTTTTGTCAAGTGCATTAAAACACTCTAATGATGTGAAACATTTTCTAAAGTAAAAGATACAAACCAATTCGTTTTAGGATGTTTCGTCGTCCTGCTTCTGATGCTTCGTCGTCCTATTGCTGATGTTTCGCCATCTCATCCTCTAATGTTTCACCATCTCACCCTCTGATGTTTCGCCATCTCATCCTTTGATGTCTCGTCATCTCGTTTGTTGATGTTTCGTCATCTCGTCTTCCGATGTTTCGTCATCCCGTCTGTAGCTGATGTTTCGTCATCATGGAGGTGTTTCGTCATCGTTTGCTATTTCGTCTGCTAATCTAAAAAACACAAACCAACCAAAACAAGTGAGCCGAACTACGACGCTCTGACTTTCCCATTGCACGAGTGAATACGTAGGCATCCAGTCGCGGGGCTAGATCGAGCAACCTTTGTAAACATTTCCTTCTTTTCCCCGTGTTTTATTTTTCTTCTTTTCTTTTCTTTCTACATATGCATACCTTATACCATATAAAAATATAGTTATACCTTTACACCCATTAGATAGAAAGTAAAAGCGGAAATCGTAGAGTACTACGGGCGTGTGGGGTGCTAATCCCTTCCCCTCGCGCAACAGACTTCCTTACCCGATCTCTCGGTCGCAAGACCGTGATTTCTTTATTTCAGGTTTACTCGATGTGTACCTTTCCCTCTTGAAGGGATAAAAAACGTTCGATGGCGACTTCATTGATATATAGTTATATCCTTTGATTTTCGGCCGGGTGTTTCAGCTGACGACTTCACTGGGGACCGTATAGACCTCTTGCTGGTCCGATCTGAAGTCGATCCTAGCTTTTGTTTTCTTTTCTTTTGGGTGTTTATTTGTTTTGTTTGTTGCTTTATAGCTTTTTTTCTATTATTTGTATATTTATACTTGTACATGTTTGCATGCATCTGCATCTAGCGATATTATTTTGTCGGCTGTTGGGTCGTTGTTTTTTTGGTGGGTGGTGTCATACCCCAATTTTTGACCTAAGATACCACCTTACATATGCATCACTGCATCACTAACAGTTTCAGAATAGAATAGATCGTGCGTGGCTTCTACAAGTCAAAATTAGGGTTTCTTCAAAATTTCATCTGTTCAAGATGTGATCAATTAGGGTTTGAGTTTCCACTCACCTCAATTGATCTATCTTAATCAATCATCAACATTTGATCTTCAGATTCCCAACTTTTTCTCATGATCTGCCATGAATTGACCAATTAGGGTTTTGATCGAAGATAGTGAATCATTCACTTTCTGCTCAATGGATGACCTATTTGCTTGGAGATTGATCTTAACATCTTCAATGCAACATCTTGACCTAATTTCTTGGTTCAAAACATTGCAAAATCCATGTTTCTTCATCAGACAAATTCTGAACCATCTGATGAAAATTCATCTGCTAAAAAAAGTCAAACTTTGACTTTTGGTCAACTTTTTCAAATCTAAACTTTTTCAATCATAAAAACATTTCAAATAATCCATCATGATCATAAAAAATCTTGAAATGTGAAAAGTCAACAAAAAGTCAAGATTTGATTTCTGAATTGCAATTCAAAAGTTACCATGCCATCATGTTTCTGCACCTTTGAGGATCATAAACCCTCAATCAATTGTTTGATTTATTGCACAAACACGATTTCATAATCATTTTCAAAGTTAGGGTTCATCTGGTCACGTTCGAAATTAATCATTTTAAGTTCAAAATAAATAAAATTAAACATCACCATCATGTTCCTGGGTTTAAAACGAGCAACTTTGATGTTTACATCTTTCAATTTCATTGAGAAATGAAGAATCCATGGATTGATGAAGGTTGAGGAAGATGAAGATGGAGATACGCGCGTTATTTTGCTTTCAGAAATTCAAATAATTTCGTTTATAATATAATAACATGAAAGAAAATAAATAAACGGATGTATAGCCACCCCAGTGGTAGTTAGGGCACTTTTCAAATCCTTGTCATGCCATAGGTCCAGGGTTCGAATCCCTCTGGAACCTTTTTTTATTAAAAGAAAACACAAGCTTCTGAAGCTTGTTCTTTCAGAAGTCCTTCTGGGGCTCAGCCTCCAGAAGTGCTTCTGAAGCTTCTATCCCTAGAAGCTCTTCATTTCCACTATATTCAGAAGTACTTCTAGTACTTCTATCCTTAGAAACTTGAAGTTTCTAATGCTTCTACCCCCCAGAAGCAAGCCTTCTCAAGCAGCCAGAAGCACTATGCTAGCCCACACGCCCCAGAAGCTGCTAGCTCACACGCCCCAAAATCTCTTTCTCACGCTCCAGAAGCCAGCTAGCTTCTGATCTTCCAGAAGCAAGCCAACTTCTGGACCTTTTTTTTCAAACTTTCTTTTTTCAAAATTTCTTCTAAACAAGGTGATTAAATGACAAGTTTAACAAATGGCTCAATGGAAAATCTTCATTTCTAAGCCAAATGTCCAAGGTTCAAACCTCCTTAAGTTTCTAGCAAACTTAAAACATTTTTAAAAACCATTCAAAACTTCTCATTTTGATATGATTTTTTGCACACTTTTCATTTAATATACCTATTTTATGATTATGTCAAAAAATAAAAAAAAATATTTTCTTTTGATTATATTTTTATTAAGTCAAAAAGTGAGGCATTTTAAGTATTTTTGATACTTTTCAAAAATGTTTTCTTTCAAACTTTTAAACTCAAATCTTTTCAAAACTTCTTGTGAATATATCTCACTTTTCAAAATCATTTTCAAAACCTTTTTTAAAACATTTCAATAAACTTGCACACCTTTTTCCATGATCGATTCAACTTGAAGATAAAACCGAATTAGTTTTTTCCTCAAATTTCTTAATCGATCATGGGCCTCCCTCACGGTGTAAGTCCCAATACTTTTTATGTACATATTAAATTTTCCTTGTACATATTCAAAAATCTTTGTAAACATTCAAGCATAAACAAACTTCGTTCGTTTGTTTTAATTCGCTTATTTATACACCAAATCCATTGGTATTAAGAGAATAATTATTACCGGTGAAACTCCTCTTAAACCAATGGGCCTCCCTCACGGTGTAAGTCCCAACCCTCCTATGTACTTATTCATTTCCTTGTACATAATCACCCCTTTCGTGTACATATTCATTCCCTTGTACACATTCAAACCTTGTAAATATTCAAGTTACACTAGCTTTGTACGCTCGTTTTATACACTTGTTTATATTTCCTTCATAAACTCCTGTGAATACATATCACACTTGTTCATATAACTATTCAGTTATAACATAACAATTAGCCTAACAACTAGGTTCCCCTTTAGCTTCCTCTTGGGCTTTATACAAGATAACTCATTTATTGAGTTAGCCTCCTCTTAGGCTTCATATAAGAAAACTCATTTACTGAGTTTAGCCTCCTCTTAGGCTTCATATAAGACAACTCCCCTGCTGAGTTAGCCTCCTCTTGGGCTTCGTTCAAAAGAACTCCTCGTTGAGTTTAGCCTTCTCTTGGGCATCAAACAAGAAAGAGACCAGGAAAACTCTTAACAGCCTCCTATTGGGCTTCCAATACAAAGAATCACTCGCGCTAGGATAGAACCCTGAGAGTATGATTTCCCAGTGAAATCACTCTTGAATCCTAAGAGGATGGTTTCCCGGTGAAACCACTCTTAAAGCCAAAACCAGCCATACCCTATAGATTCCTCTTGAGCTTCATACAAGGACCCTCGATGACCCTCAGAATGCCTTCTCTTGGGCTTACAATACAAGGACCCTCGATGACCCTCGGAATGCCTCCTCTTGGGCTTACAATACAAGGACCCACGGGCTTCTTAAAAGCATCCCCCTAATCCAATCAATTTCTCCTAAGAGATTTAGACATTTATCATCTCTATGGAAGAATTATCTCATCTATCACATCACATACAATCAAACTCTTTTTTAAACACTTTTTCAAACAAAAACATGTTTTAATCTGTAAGTGGTAACGCTTGTACACTCAAGCAAAACACCTATAACTTACGACGAAAGATTTAATCAACCTTTCAAAATGTATGTGATGAAATAGATTAGATACATTTTTCATTAAAATGACATTCGTCTTTGTCTCTTAAAACATCCCGTTGCTTCCACTAGCATAAGTGGGAACTACGATTGCTCTGACTTTCTCAATATCCCTTTGAGAATACGTAGGCACAAGGTGTCATCCTTGGCGAGCAAACTTCTTTCTCCCTCAAACCAAACAAAACCCTATCTCCCTTTAGATCCGAGCTACAAATGCTCTGATTCCCATTAAGGGATATGTATGCAGAAGATCCCAATGATCTTTGCGAGCACAATAATAACAAAACCTAGGATCCCACAAAATCTATCCTTCTTAAAATCCCAAAGGAGAAACTTTCCCAACAATAGAAATAGCAATTTAAAACACACAAAACATATCAAACTATTCATATATAAAGCTATAGATAACTATATATATTTAGGGTGCCACATCTATTCCCTTTATATAACAAACCCCCTTGCCCGGAATCTCCCCAATGCGTTGCGTCTAGTTCGCGCTAGTCGTAATGCATATCATATCAATTGAGGGTATTGCAGCTTTCCCCTTTTTCATAATCATTTTCTTGTGTTGGAAATAATAAATCTTGATGCTCGCGGCATCTTTATAAACAAATTAAAAGAGTAAATCGTTTCGAGCCAGAGAATCCAAATTCCGATTCGATTCCCTCGCGCGTCACTTTTTAATGCAAACAGAAAAAATGGCGACTCTGCTGGGGAGTACGCTAAACTTTTATTTTCAAAAAAAATTGTGACTCTGCTCAAGAGCACCAAGCTTTTTTTTCTTTTCAAAAAGAAAAAGAAAGGGGATAAGCTTTCATATGTGCATATGTTTGTTTTTCTTTATTGTGTGTTTTTGCGATTTCATCTGATGGAAAGAAATCCTAACCCGGATTTAAGATACATTTTTAAGATCTAGTTGGGCGTATAGTCCTATTAACTTATGGGAAGTTTCATTACTTACTAAGTTAATTTGAGATCCCTCTCTCAGTGGAGGTTGTCTTGGGAGTATTTGTGTTTAGCAAGTATTTGCGAAGACATTTTGCTTTCGAGAGAACTTATGAAGTTGAGTGGCTGTAGAACACATAACCCATCCTGGCCATTTAGGATGTAGTGCAGAAGCTATTCAGGCATAAGCTTAGAATAGTTGTCATGCGAGACTACGATCAGACGAGTTTTTCTTGAAAAATATTATTAGACTTCGAGTATTCAACAAATTCGATAATATTTCAAAGAGAAGCGTTGAACCTGTATTATCAATAGAACCTGTTTCACAGATGAATAAGCCCATAGAACTTACCCACGTGGCATTCATGCATTCATTCAAAAAAAACTTCATTTCTCTTCCCATTTCCAAAGAATTTAGAGATTTTTCTTTGTAAATATTTTAGGTTAGAGTGATGGACGTCAGAGGAAGATTTACCAAGAAATACAGTTTTAGAATTCCTGATGTAGGAAAGTTAAAAGAGTTAGCATCCTTGGTAGAAGATCCCTCGGATTTCAGAAAACGCTATGGAACTCTTTTAACTGTCCTGAACACTAATGTTGATGAAGGACTTCTCAAAACTTTCGTTCAGTTTTACGATCCAGTTTATCGTTGTTTCACTTTTCCTGATTATCAGTTGATGCCTACTTTGGAAGAGTACGCACACATCCTAGGTATCTTAGTATCAGATAAGGTGCCTTTCAATGGTTTGGAAGTCATTCCTAAGTCACCAGTCATTGCAACAATGACCCACTTAAGGAAATCTGAGATAGACAAAAACCTAACTACCAAAGGAAAACTCTTAGGACTAACTTCAAAGTTCCTAATGGAGAAGGCTCTTAAATTCTCTGAAGCCGGTAGCATGGTAGCCTTTGAAGATGTCTTAGCTTTGCTCATCTATGGATTGGTGTTGTTCCCCAACATCCCAGGTTTTGTTGATATCAACGCCATAAGGATCTTTCTGATTGGAAATCTCATTCCCACTTTGCTTGGTGACGCATATTTCTCCATTCATCATAGGAATCGTCAAGGAGATGGAACTATCGTGTGTTGTGTACCTCTGTTATTCAAATGGATTGTCTCACACTTGCCTAAATCTCCTATCTTCCGTGAAAACAAAAACGGTTGGCATTGGTCTCGAAGACTCATGTCTCTTACAAACGACGATATCCATTGGTATACCTTGGCAAACAATGAGATGGAAATCATTGAAAGCTGTGGAGAGTTTGCCAACGTACCTCTCATCGGTATGAAAGGAGGAATCAACTACAACCCATTCTTGGCGAGACGTCAACTTGGGTATGCAAATTCTAGTAAACCCCTTGGTTTTACAGTAGAAAGCTACTTTTATCATGAGGGGGAAGATTCCCAAGGTTTGAAATCCAGAATGATAAGAGCTTGGCATCACATCCGAAGGAAAGAAAAAGGTCATGCAAGGAATTGTGTAGCCATGGAAATCTACACTTCTTGGGTAAAGAAAAGAGCGAAGGAATTCCGAATGCCTTATGCTTATGAAGAACTCATGTTCTCAGTGGTATCTAAAGACCACCTTTCCCATTGAAACTATGGGGGAATACCAAGAAGCTTTGGCCAAGATGAGGCTAGAGAAAAAGCTTTGGAATACAATTTTCTTAAGACTGACTTTGAAAATGAGAAGCTTAAGAAGCAGGTAAAAGATCATGAAAAAACGCTCTACTTCCAAGATGAATGGCTCATGGAGAAAGATGAGAAGATTCGTCGGAAAGATAACGCGATCAAAAGATACATCAAAGAAAGGAAAAGAAAGCTTGAAGAAATTATGACTAGCGATCCTGCTCCTGACGATTGGAAGAAAGTCATCAACAAGTTAAAAGCCGAGAAAGCTGAATTGAAAGCTTACTATGGGAAAGAAATCCTGAAGTTGAAGCTGCATCAAGCCTGTGGTTCTTCATCAGATGAAGACGATTAATTAGTTTAGCTTTAGCTTTATCATTTATTTTATCATTGTAAGAGCTATGCTCCAAAAAAACTATTCTAATCTTCTTTCAATATTAATAAAATAAGAGTTTTCCATCCAAATGTTTACTAGAAATTTCTCTTTTAGCGTAAATTCTTTGGAAATTATTTTCTCTTTGCATTCATAATCATGCATCATACTTTGCATCTCGAGTTTGCTGTTTAGAATCTCATCTTTTGGAATTTTTTCCAGAGAGAAAGATCGTCAAGCTGTCGCGTCTTAGAGTTTCTCGACTACGTTCACAGTCAGCTCGCAGATACAATACTCGTGCAAATAGGAGAAAAGCAGTGGAAGATTTTGAACAAGAAAATGTTGAGCTTCATGGCACAGTGACAACACTTCAGGAAGAGGTGGAGAGACTCACTTCTTTGGTAAGTTCGTTGACAACTACCCAAAATCAGCAAACAATATTAAACAGTCAAAATCAAGCAACGATTCCAGAGAACACTACTACTCCAAGTTTCAGCTGTTGCAGTCAGTAATCCTCTTTTCAGTATGCCAGAAGGTTATCCATGGGGCATGCCTTTCAATTTCGGCATTGGATTTCGTCAACACACTTCTGAAGTACAGGCAACCACGATTGAGGTTCCTACTTTACAGAACTCAGCATTTACTCCGCAGCACGGAGTAACCTTTCCTCAAGTCACTATGTCAGTTTCTCAACCGATCATGACAAACTCAGCTTCTGTAGTTCACGCTACTGCGGACGAAGTAGTCTATCATAACCCAGGCGACAACACGAATCCTTGTGGCCAAATGGAAAATCTCCAGGAACAATTCCATAAGATGCAGCTTGAGATCAAAACAATCAGTGGAAAAGAATTGTTTGGGAAGAATGCCCACGATCTATGCCTAGTTCCTCGTGTAAGGATACCCGCTAAATTCAAAGTCCCCGATTTTGAGAAATATAGAGGAAATTCCTGCCCGCAGAGTCATCTTACAATTTACGCTAGGAAGATGTCTACATATAATGACAATCACCAATTGCTCATTCACTATTTCCAAGATAGTCTCACCGGTGCCGCACTGAAGTGGTACATGGGATTAGATAGTTCAAATATCCAAACATTCAATGACCTAGGTGAAGCCTTCGTTCAACAATACAAATTCAATTTGGACATGGCTCCAGATCGAGATCAACTCCGTTCTATGTCTCAGAAGGAAAAAGAGACATTCAAAGAATACGCCCAACGATGGAGGGAAATTGCTGCCCAAGTTAATCCACCGTTAGAAGAAAAAGAAATGACCAAGGTTTTCCTGAACACTCTTGGCCCATTCTACTACGAACGCATGATCGCCAGCGCTCCCGGAGATTTCACCGAAATGGTAAGCATGGGGATGCGACTAGAAGAAGGAGTCCGAACAGGACGCCTAACCAAAGAAATGGGGTCTTCAAGCGGAACCAAGAGAGTCGGAACTGGTTTCCCGAAGAAGAAAGAACACGATGTTGGAATGGTATCCCGAGGGAAACCAAGGAAAAATGTCAGTCACCGGCAACAGGTAGCCACTATATCACCAGTTGTTAATGCAAGTTCAAACGTAGGAATTACCCCGCAATTTCAGCAAAATCAACAGCCTCGACAACAGGCTCAACAATTCAACAACAATCAGAACCGTACTCCTCGAATCTCGCAGTTTGATCCAATTTCGATGACTTTCACGGAATTATATGCTTCCTTGATAGAAAGAAATCTTGTGCAAACAAGGTCACCACTTCCGGTACTGGACAAGTTACCTTGGTGGTACAGAGCAGATATGTCTTGCCCTTTTCATCAAGGGGCACCGGGTCATGATCTCGAACACTGCATAGCACTAAAAGCTGAAGTCCAAAGATTAGTGAGGGCTAATCTTCTGTCCTTCAGGAATACAAATCCAAATGTACAAGCTAATCGACTTCCCAATCATAGTGGACATACCGTGAATTTGATACTCAAGAATACAGATCAGTATCTTATCACTGACATAAATATGATAAGAGAAAGCTTGGTACAACTCCATGATACATTCAGTACAATGTGCGCCTTCGCTAAACATGACTACACAGCCTGCAGAATCAGCTTCACGGATTTTCTAGGATGTCCAACCGTGAGAGCAGACCTTCAACGGTTAATAGACATTGGCGACCTTCACAGGTCTTCAGAAACAGAAATGATTATGACGTGAATATGGTAGGGCGTTATCCACATGAGCTTTTAGTCTCAGATATCAACTCGGAAATTCCCGAAGTAAACGTCATTATCCCCTACTTCAATATGCCCAAGTGTGTAGAAGTTGAGTACAACGGTCCAAAAGTTTCAGAATCTCCTTTGGTGATCTGTCTACCTGGTCCTGTGTGTTCCTTATAATTCTGACAAAGAAATTCCCTATCAGTACAACACAACTATGATAGAATATGGGAAGGAGAAACCCCAATTTTTGACCTAAGATACCACCTTACATATGCATCACTGCATCACTAACAGTTTCAGAATAGAATAGATCGTGCGTGGCTTCTACAAGTCAAAATTAGGGTTTCTTCAAAATTTCATCTGTTCAAGATGTGATCAATTAGGGTTTGAGTTTCCACTCACCTCAATTGATCTATCTTAATCAATCATCAACATTTGATCTTGATTCCCAACTTTTTCTCATGATCTACCATGAATCGACCAATTAGGGTTTTGATCGAAGATAGTGAATCATTGACTTTCTGCTCAATGGATGACCTATTTTCTTGGAGATTTATCTTAACATCTTCAATGCAACATCTTGACCTAATTTCTTGGTTCAAAACATTGCAAAATCCATGTTTCTTCATCAGACAAATTCTGAACCATCTGATGAAAATTCATCTGCTAAAAAAAGTCAAACTTTGACTTTTGGTCAACTTTTTCAAATCTAAACTTTTTCAATCATAAAAACATTTCAAATAATCCATCATGATCATAAAAAATCAAGAAATGTGAAAAAGTCAACAAAACGTCAAGATTTGAAATTTTCTAACACTTAGAAAAATTTTCAAGTGTTATGAAACATGATTTTTCCTCACTTTCATGGCCATTTTTCACCTAGATCCATTTGGATTCAGAAAAAACTCAAAACATGAAAGTTGTAGCCCTTGTTACAAGCTTTCCAAAATGTCAAAGAACTTGCAAAAACACTTTGTCTAGCTATGCTTTTGATTTTGAAGCATAGAGCTCCAAAACCATGGAATTCCAAGTACATGCTTCAAAATTATAAGTCATTTTTCTAAATCTCCCTTTCTAGAAGCCTTGTCATTAGCTAGAGGTAGATTATAACTGATAAATACCAGTTTTGAATGATTGAGAAGAGGATTGAATCAAATAAATTTCTAACCATGGTTAGAAAAGTAACTTTTGCATTAAATGCAAAAGATTCCTTCTTACCTCTTAAGCAAGTTGCAAAGCTCTCTCAATGATAGCCATGCCATATCATTCAGATTTCTTGGCCTATAAATAGAGGTCATTTCTTCATTTACAAATCAAACCAAAGCTATCATAATCAAGCTTTCCTTCTTTCTTTCTTAAATTCTAAGTTTCAAAGTTCCAAGAGGGAAATTTTGCAATCTTCAAACCTTGCAAAATCTGAGTAAGTTTAGGTTTCTAACATGTTCTAATCATCAATTAGAAGTTGTTCAAAGCTTGAAACCACCATAAAAACTGTCCAAACTCAGAATCATACTCAAAAATCCAAAAGCTTGCAAATTATGCCTTAACTTGCCATATCTTAATCAGCTCGAGCTAGCTGTGATTTAACACTTTAAACATCATCCATACACTTCATAGAAGTGATCCAGACACTTAGATCACATATGTAACATCTCCAAATCCCAAATCGAAACTCACTTCAAGAAGCTGCAGTTGGACTTGGGTAGAGAATTCCAGACCATTTCAAAACAAGCTTAGCATTCAAATACCTTCCATAGGGTCCAGTGAAGCTATAGCCATCATCAAAACACAACTGGAAACACTCTAAGCAAGAATCTGATTTCTGCTTATAAGAGGTAAGTTGTTCAACTTTGAACTCTTTGATTTCTGAATTACAATTCAAAAGTTACCATGCCATCATGTTTCTGCACCTTTGAGGATCATAAACCCTCAATCAATTGTTTGATTTTTGCACAAACACGATTTCATAATCATTTTCAAAGTTAGGGTTCATCTGGTCACGTTTGAAATTAATCATTTTAAGTTCAAAATAAATAAAATTAAACATCACCATCATGTTCCTGGGTTTAAAACGAGCAACTTTGATGTTTACATCTTTCAATTTCATTGAGAAATGAAGAATCCATGGATTGATGAAGGTTGAGGAAGATGGAGATACGCGTGTTATTTTGCTTTCATAAATTCAAATAATTTCGTTTATAATATAATAACATGAAAGAAAATAAATAAACGGATGTATAGCCACCCCAGTGGTAGTCAGTGCGCTTTTCAAATCCTTGCCATGCCATAGGTCCAGGGTTCGAATCCCCCAGGAACCTTTTTTTATTAAAAGGAAACATAAGCTTCTGAAGCTTGTTCTTTCAGAAGTCCTTTTGGGGCTCAGCCTCCAGAAGTGCTTCTGAAGCTTCTATCCCTAGAAGCTCTTCATTTCCACTATATTCAGAAGTACTTTTAGTACTTCTATCCTTAGAAACTTGAAGTTTATAATGCTTCTACCCCCCAGAAGCAAGCCTTCTCAAGCAGCCAGAAGCACAATGCTAGCCCACACGCCCCAGAAGCTGCTAGCTCACACGCCCCAGAATCTCTTTCTCACGTGTTGCACCCCAAAATTTACCCTCTTGATTTAGGCTTATGTTTCATCATAAACATCATATTGCATTGCATTCACATCTCATGATAGGATCCAAGCTCTAGGGTTCTCAAGTCTTCTACAAGTTAAGGAGGTTTATTGTGTTAGCATGTCCTTCTAAGGAGATCTCAAGTTGCCATATATGTGGATCTTTCAGGTCATTATGGTGTATTATGCCACAAGACATTCCATTTGTCTCAATGATCCCATAGGAATTGAAGTTTTGAAGAGAATTAGTGATGGCATTCATCTGATGAAATTAGGGTTTTGGTCATCTGTGGAGTTTGAAGCTTGGATGAGCCATTTTCTTGGAGTTTTACCTTCTTATTATCATTTGAGTCATCTTGGTTCAGAGAATTGCTCATTACTTTCCCAAGGTTTGAGGTTTTGAAGCTTGATTGGTCACCTCCTAACACATGGAGCCAAATTAGGGTTTTTAGTGAAATCAGGATTTCTTCAGATTCTTCATTCAAACTTGATTTCACTTGTCTCTATATGTTTATAGACATTTAGGGTTGAAATATTGAAGCTCAATTTGGAGTGGAAGCAAGTCAATTGATCAAAAGGGGCAAAATGGTCATTTTGGTCAAAATCAATCAAAGTCAGAAGTTGACCAAGTGAACTTTTTGTCAACCATCATTTCAAAGATCACATTTTCATTTTTCATGACCAAATTCAACATTGAATCAAGGAAATTGAAGAAATTGGAGTTAACTTGTTTTTGAAGTAATTGGAAGTTTGGAATTTTTTCTAAGTGTCCACCCTATGGAACTTTGACACCTCATAACTCTCTCAATTTTTATCCAATGATTGCATGCCATACAATTTTGGAAAGCTTGGAAAAAATCCTACAAGATTTCCAATCTGTAAAATTTCTCAAAAATGCACCATTTGAGAGATATTTGAGTTTGAAGTTTTGTGCACATAAGTTGACCAAGGCTGGGCAAGCATGCACGTTTCTGGGCATTTTCTAGGCATTTCTTTGAGTCATTTCCACAAACAGGTGGTGGGCATAATGTTGAGTCTTATATCTTTTGATTTAAATGGAATTTTTGAAAACCACTTCGTGCGTTTTGAAGTATGCCATGATAGCTTTAAATAGAACTTGGAATCATGTCGTTTGGTGCAAAATTGATCAAGATACAAGGCTCACAAGTTGAGGCCATGAAGCTGAATCCATGCACAACCATGCAAGCCAGGATGCGCGCGCCGTGCCCAGATTTCTGCCCAGATTGTGCAATCTTTGTGCATGACTTTGAAGAACCATATCTCACTCATTTTTGATCCATTTTGAGTGAACCAAAGCTTGTTTTGATCCTCATGCTATGAACTTTTGATATGTGCCAAGAAGCCAAAGAATGCCCAAGCCATTTGTGAGAAATTTGAAGGAGAAAAAATGACATAAAGCTGATTTTTTTTAGCAGTTTGATTTGGTGTGTTTTGTAAGTTGTTTGTGCAAGTTTGTTCAATACACAATGCCAGGACTCGAAGCAAGTATTGCCAGCACGATTTTTGCCTTAAAAAGCCAAGCATTTTGAGCATTTTTTGCACACATTTCTTTCATGCACATTTTGATTTTTGTATCTTTTTAGCAAGCTTGAGAATTCTATCACGTGAGCCAAGCCTCCACTCATTTTCCAGCTCATCAAAACGCAAGCAAGCACAAACAAGAGCAAAACGCAAGCTACATGAAAGATGCCATTTTTATGAGATTTTTGCAAATAAAGGATTGTTGCATCAAAGACCAAGATACCCTCAGGATTTTTCACATAATATAAATAAGAAGCTTCATTGTGGGCAAGGGGACTCTCTCTCTCGTTTCCAGATCCAGAAAATTCTTCACTTTTCTCAAATTTTCACAAACTTTGAAGTTCCTACAAACTGGATTGGAAGTTGATTTTCTTGATCATTATCACTCCTTTGAAGATCTAAGAGCAAGATTCAAGTGTTTCCTCTTCAATTTTAGAGGCATATTTGGATTTATTTTCCAAATCAAGAGGTATGATTCAAATCTCAAATCTGGAATTCTAGCTTGTGTTTGATGAAATGGATGATTTGTATGCGTGGTTAGCTGGCCAAACACTAGGTTTGATGTATAAAATTACAACTGTTTGTGAAGCATATTGCATAGCATGAAGTTCTGAAAATCCAGATTTATGATGATTTTTGTGCTCAGATTTCTGGATGTGTGATGAATCATTTGATGTTTTACAAGTTGTGTGTTGTAGCTTGCCATGTGATCTTCATTTAGAGCTTTGAATCATTCATTTTGGTTGAGAATTGAGTGAGATACGTTTGCTAGAAGTTGCTTGCATGAAACTGGTGAAACACGCGTTTAGGGCAACGGCTGGAGGTAGGAGATGATGAGGTGGCGCGATCTGAGTGGTCCATGCATTTTTGAACTTCCATTTATATTATTTCGTAATTAGCATTTTGCATCATTTAATTTTGCATTCAAAAATCATTCAAAATTCTAAAAAATATATCATAGGCTTAAAATAGTTTTAAATATTTTGTGGAATTTTTTCCAAATTTTTAAAAATGTTATGACCATTAAAATAAATTCTTACTTTAATTAATTATATTTTCATTGAAAACTTCTCAAAAATACTTTCCAATGTTTAAAAATTTCACAAAAAATATTTTGAATCCCTCATAATATTAATTTTGAGTTTCTGAATTTTATTTGATAATGTTTGCACTTTTGCATAATTGAGTAAATTCATGCATTTTTATGCATTTCATGCATATTTAAATCATTTTTAAATACTTCCATGCAATTTAAAAATGTACAAAAAATATCTTAATCCATTTAAATCACATCTCATGCATTTTTTAATTTTATTTCAGAATTCTTGCATTTTTTCTATTTTTTTAAATAATTTCATGCATTTTATTACATTTCATGCATATTTAAATCATTTTTAAATACTTCCATGCATTTAAAAAATGAGCAAAAAATATCTTAGTCCCTTTAAATGATGTCTCATTCATTTTTGAATTTTATTTCAGAATTCTTGCATTTTTTCTATTTTTTAGCCATTTTATGCATTATAATGTATTTCATGCATATTTAAATCATTTTAAAATACTTCCATGTATATAAAAAATATTGTAGCTCATTAATAGCATACTTCATGCATTTATGATTTTTATTCTACAATCTTATCATTTTTGCATAATTAAACCAAATTTTGCATTAAATACATGCTTTGCATCATACACTTTGCATTTATCATTTTTCTTGAAAATAAAAAGGGACAAAAAATATTTTTTATCATGTTTAGGGTGTTGAGTCATTGTTTCCAATTTTTATAGATTTTTGTTTCTGATTTTTGAATTTTATCTCATTTTCTTTTATTATTTGGTCATATGAGCATGCATAGCCATAGCATTGACTTTCTTGAATTTTGTTTGGACCATTCCATGGACTTGTAACTTGGGCAAGGATATGTCCCTGACTTGTAAGGGATTTGAGCCCCTTCTTTCATTTTTATTTGAATTTTATCCTTCATTTTCTTATTTTCATGGAATTTCAAAAGTGAATATACCTTTGCCTAGTGTAATTGGGATCCAACTTCAATTGTGAAGCTTATGGACATGATTTAAGGCCAAACCTTGGGTGTGTAATGATCATTTGAGTGCTCTAAGTAATATGTGACATGTTTTCATTTATTGAATATCCTATGTTGGTCACTAAGTGTATACTTTGAGCACAAATTCTTCTATGGTTCTTAAGACCTCCTTTTGCTAATGTTTTGATTCTTGGACCCCTCTCTTGCATAGTTTGTGTTTCTAATTGATGTTTAGAGGGAATGATAACCTCAAGGATAGTCTTCTAAGACTTGAGAGACACTTGACCTTAAGGGATCACTTTGATCTTTATTTAGAAGTTTAATTTTTATATCATTGGTTGCATCCTTGTGCATGGATTGTAAGGTGAGGAATGCATAAATGCAATTCTTTAGAATCTACCTCTCACTCCCTTACTTCATCCTCGTAGCATATTTAGGGCCTTGATTCCAGTATGATTGATTCATCTAAGCCCCTAATTTGCTCAAGCTCATGGAACTTTTGTTGATTAGAATATTGCCAACTTTTGCTTATGGTTGTACCACTTGTATTGTATGCATCATGCATGGTTCTAGTAATCCGATTCCGATTAGATCTTTGAGTCTTAATTCTGACCTTGTACATTGTGTAACCCACAACCCAAATTCTCTTTGATTCATTGGCTTGCATTCATTTGTAATGTCATCATGATGACCTAAAAGAGCTAGATTTTCTTTCTTCTTCTCTTTCTATTGTTGGTTGAAACATACCTTGAGGGATTATAGGTTCATGATTTTTGAAGTGTGTCACTTCCATTGACATTACCTCAAGCTCATAACAAGCATCTTGTGAGGGTTCTATCATCACCCTATGACATACAAGACATCTTTCCCTTCCTACAAATCTTAATCAATGATATTTGATCTAAGATAGGTGGTATCTTGCTTTGGATGATCTTACTCATTAAATGGGTGATTTGTTTGTGTATGGAAGCTTTATCATCTACATTTGGTTGCTCATGAATCATATCTTGAGTTAAATTTATGACACAAGTCACACATGGTATTAATTTTCTAATTAAAACCACTTTGTTTAAATCTTTTCTAAGTGTCATGTTTAACTAGTTTAGATGCTTTTTCCAACTTGGGTGTATAAGCTTTTTACTTTGTTGGAGTTAACTTTGTTTATAGTTTACTTGGGTCTTGAGCTACTGACCTTGTGTGTTATATTACATTCTTATCTTGCCTTTTCACCATGATTGACTCATTCACTTGTTTGTTCATTCATAGCTAATTCTAGGGTTTAGAACCACTCCTTTCCACTACTAATTTTCGCATCATGAGTAATGGTAGAGCATGAAACTTGATAGTTGTTTTGTGTTCATATGAGCATCATGTTTACCTCCTCATCATCCATCTCATTTGTCCACAACACTTGACACAAATATGTTAGGACACATTCATCTAAGCACCTTCACCACCCACCATTAGATGCGTGTTTAAGCTTCTTTCTAGTTGTTTTGTTTGTGCATTGTAAATAATGAACATGTATATGATGATCATGCATTCTTGTCATGATAGATACTTCCATTTACATCTTTGTATGCCATTGATTTTATCCTTTTGCCATCATGCATCAACCATGCATCATTCCATCTTTAGTTGCATTCTAGGTTAAGCATTTCAACTAGTTTTGCATCCATATTGTAATTGTATCCTCATGGAATTTCTTTTATGGTTTGATTATTAATTCATTTTCATGATATTGGTACTGTAGCCTCTTCGTCTTGACATCTTCTTTTCATGTCATAAACTTCATATACCTAGATGCATTTCACCACACACGTTTGTTGCACGTTTGCACGCTTTTGATAGATTTTGGTTCTTAAATCTTTGTGGGTTATTTTGCATGATGTAAATGAGAATTAACATGATTAACTACTGACTTGTATGTCTTTTTATTTCTTAATTGTCTATTAACTTTATCTAAGTCCATCGCTTCGCACAATTAGCTCCTTGCATGCTTTTAGGATTAGTTTCGACCTAGTTTGTGCATTAACTTGTTTGTAGGTGTTTGTAATGATGATTGATGTTTGTTAAAGTGTTGTATAACTTTGTAAATAGATATTGTGTCTACTGACCTCACCTCACATAACACTTTGCATGAGCATAATTCATTTGAATTTTATTGCATTTTCATCTTCTTCTTCTTCTTCCTTTTTTAGCACTTGTTAGTGCTTGTTTTGCGTGCTTTTGCCAAAGCACTTTATTTAATTCTACCCCTTTTATCACTTGGTTTTCCAACCGAGATTATTGATTTTATAGGTTCCCCTTAGGTTTTGCTCGATTAAGTTAGTTTTCGAGTTTAGACATTAAGTTAGGCATCCATGTATGATAACTTTAGGTAGATTTCTCCCTTGTTTATGCCCATAACTTAGGAGCAACTTTGCATGATAACATTAGCATTTAGAAGTAGGTTAGTTTCCCTTAGCCATTTTACCTTTATCTTTTTGCATCCTTAAAACTAAAATCTTGTTTTTGTCAAGTGCATTAAAATACTCTAATAATATGAAACTTTTTTTCCAAAGTAAAAGATACAAACCAATTAGTCTAGGATGTTTTGTCGCCCTGCTTGCCGTTGATGCTTCGTCATCCTGCTGCTGATGTTTCGCCATCTCATCCTCTGATGTTTCGCCATCTCATCCTTTGATGTCTCGTCATCTCGTTTGCTGATGTTTCGTCATCCCGTTTGTAGCTGATGTTTCGTCATCATAGAGGTGTTTCGTCATCGTTTGCTATTTCATCTGCTAATCTAAAAAACATAAACCAACCAAAACAAGTGAGCCAAACTACGGCGCTCTGACTTTCCCATTGCATGAGGGAATACGTAGGCATCCTGTCGCGGGGCTAGATCGAGCAACCTTTGTAAATATTTCCTTCTTTTCCCCGTGTTTTCTTTCTTTTATTATTTTCTTTTATTTCTTTATTTCTCTCCTTTTTGCATGCATTATACCATGTACAGATATAGTTAGACCTTTACACCCATTAGATAGAAAGTAAAAGCGGATACCGTAGAGTACTACGGACGTGTGGGGTGCTAATCCCTTCCCCTCGCGTAACAGACTTCCTTACCCGATCTCTCGGTCGCAAGACCGTGATTTCGTCGTTTCAGGTTTACTCGATGTTTACCTTTCCCTCTTGGAGGGATAAAAAATGTTCGATGGCTAATTCATTGATATATAGTTATATCCTTTGATTTTCGGCCGGGTGTTTCATCACGCTCCAGAAGCCAGCTAGCTTCTGATCTTCCAGAAGCAAGCCAACTTCTGAACCCTTCAGAAGTCCAACTTCTGGACCTTTTTTTTCAAACTTTCTTTTTTCAAAATTCCTTCTAAACAAGGTGATTAAATGGCAAGTTTAACAAATGGCTCAATGGAAAATCTTCATTTCTAATCCAAATGTCCAAGGTTCAAACCTCCTTAGGACCAAAAAACTCTTTTTTCTCTCAAGTTTCTAGCAAACTTAAAACATTTTCAAAAACCATTCAAAACTTCTCATTTTGAGATGATTTTTTGCACACTTGTCATTTAATATACCTATTTTATGATTATGCCAAAAAATCAAAAAAGAATAATTCTTTTGATTATATTTTTATTAAGTCAAAAAGTGAGGCATTTTTAGTACTTTTCAAAAATGTTTTTTTTCAAACTTTCAAACTCAAATCTTTTCAAAACTTCTTGTGAATATATCTCACTTTTCAAAATCATTTTCAAAACCTTTTTCAAAACATTTCAATAAACTTACACACCTTTTTCCATGATCGATTCAACTTGAAGATAAAACCGAATCAGTTTTTTCCTCGAATTTCTTAATCGATCATGGGCCTCCCTCACGGTGTAAGTCCCAATCCTTTTTATGTACATATTAAATATTCCTTGTACATATTCAAACATCTTTGTAAATATTCAAGCATAAACAAACTTCGTTCGTTTGTTTTAATTCGCTTGTTTATACACCAAATCCATTGGTATTAAGAGAAGAATTATTCCCAGTGAAACTCCTCTTAAACCAATGGGCCTCCCTCACGGTGTAAGTCCCAACCCTCCTATGTACTTATTCATTTCCTTGTACATAATCACCCCTTTCGTGTACATATTCATTCCCTTGTACACATTCAAACCTTGTAAATATTCAAGTTACACTAGCTTTGTACGCTCGTTTTATACACTTGTTTATATTTCCTTCATAAACTCCTGTGAATACATATCACACTTGTTCATATAACTATTCAGTTATAACATAACAATTAGCCTAACAACTAGGTTCCCCTTTAGCTTCCTCTTGGGCTTTATACAAGATAACTCATTTATTGAGTTAGCCTCCTCTTAGGCTTCATATAAGAAAACTCATTTACTGAGTTTAGCCTCCTCTTAGGCTTCATATAAGACAACTCCCCTGCTGAGTTAGCCTCCTCTTGGGCTTCGTTCAAAAGAACTCCTCGTTGAGTTTAGCCTTCTCTTGGGCATCAAACAAGAAAGAGACCAGGAAAACTCTTAACAGCCTCCTATTGGGCTTCCAATACAAAGAATCACTCGCGCTAGGATAGAACCCTGAGAGTATGATTTCCCAGTGAAATCACTCTTGAATTCTAAGAGGATGGTTTCCGGTGAAACCACTCTTAAAGCCAAAACCAGACATACCCTATAGCTTCCTCTTGAACTTCATACAAGGACCCTCGATGACCCTCGGAATGCCTTCTCTTGGGCTTACAATACAAGGACCCTCAATGACCCTCGGAATGCCTCCTCTTGGGCTTACAATACAAGGACCCACGGGCTTCTTAAAAGCATCCCCCTAATCCAATCAATTTCTCCTAAGAGATTTAGACATTTATCATCTCTATGGAAGAATTATCTCATCTATCACATCACATACAATCAAACTCTTTTTTAAACACTTTTTCAAACAAAAACATCTTTTAATCTGTAAGTGGTAACGCTTGTATACTCAAGCAAAACACCTATAACTTATGACAAAAGATTTATTCAACCTTTCAAAATGTATGTGATGAAATAGATTAGATACATTTTTCATTAAAATGACATTCGTCTTTGTCTCTTAAAACATCTCGTTGCTTCCACTAGCATAAGTGGGAACTACGATTGCTCTGACTTTCTCAACATCCCTTTGAGAATACGTAGGCACAAGGTCTCATCCTTGGCGAGCAAACTTCTATCTCCCTCAAACCAAACAAAACCCTAGCTTCCTTTAGATCCGAGCTACAAATGCTCTGATTCCCATTAAGGGATATGTATACAGAAGATCCCAATGATCTTTGCGAGCACAATAATAACAAAATCTAGGATCCCACAAAATCTACACCTCTTAAAATCCCAAAGGAGAAATTTTCCCAACAATAGAAATAACAATTTAAAACACACAAAAAATATCAAACTATTCATATATAAAGCTATAGATAACTATATATATTTAGGGTGTCACATCTATTCCCTTTATATAACAAACCCCCTTGCCCGGAATCACCCCAATGCGTTGCGTCTAGTTCGCGCTAGTCGTAATGCATATCATATCAATTGAGGGTATTGCAGCTTTCCCCTTTTTCATAATCATTTTCTTGTGTTGGAAATAATAAAGCTTAATGCTCGCGGCATCTTTATAAACAAATCAAAAGAGTAAATTATTTCGAGCCAGAGAATCTGAATTCTGATTCGATTCCCTCGCGCGTCACTTTTTAACGCGAACAGGTGGGAGTTACAAGAGGTAAAAGGCCCACTACCCAGGCCAGTGACATATAGGATAGACGGATGTTCATGTTGAATCCCGCATCCCATGGTGCGTGTGAGGAGGCATGAAGTACCAAACTCAGACGAGGTTCGATTGACGGTGCTTTCGCCCTACATCCTTTGTGTAGTAAGCGAAGTACTCGATAAAGAACCATCGACTCTGTTTATCATTAGGTACCCAGTTGTGTCTAGTATTACCCGTGAGGTTGGGTTGGGACAGGTACAGATGCTGACTTATGTTATTTTGGTTATTGGTTAAGTAACCTATGGTTTACTTCACCAGCAAAACGGTGTTCAGAAATGGAGCTTGGGTCCTATTGCATTCATGAAACATTTTACAAACTGCATCCATTCTTTTTAACATACATGTTTTATCATTTCCAGGATTACTAATCTCCGAGTCAGGTTATTGGGGCACTGCTAAAAGTTGGATACTGAAAAGAAGACTAATTACAGACGTCATCCATTGTACAAGTTCCTTGCTCAAGCTCTTGAGAGTTTGATTTTGTTGGCCCAGAGGTCCCCTCCTGAGGTTGTTGTTGAGTTTACCAGAGACTATGGAAGGATTCTGTCATATTTGAAGTATCCTCTCAGTGAATACCAGGAAGATAGTCTTAAAGCTCTGTTCCCGTTCTACGACCGTGAGTTGAGATGCTTTGTGTTTCTAGGTTATCTATTGCTACCTACTTTGGAAGAATATTCTGACCTTTTATATATTCTAGTGCTTCATCAAGTACCTTTTCACATTGCTATGGGGAAACCTACTGATGATCAGATTGTTGCTGCCTTGTTCTTAGAGAAATCGGTGATTTCAGCTAATGCCGCAAAAAAGGGGGCGGTGAAAGGTTTTCATTTGGGATTTCTATTGAGAGAAGCTAATGCTAAAGCTGCGAAGCTCGATTGGAGAGGTTTCAATGCCATCTTGTCTTGTTGTATTTATGGTATGGTCTTTCTCCCAAATGAGCCCAAATTCATTCATGAGAATGCTATCTCTTTGTTCATTCAGAAAAATCCTGTTCCCACCCTCTTAGGAGATTTGTATCATTCCATTCATTCAAAGAGTTACAAAGGAAAGGGCGGTTTGGTCCATTGTTGCGCTCCACTCTTGTGCCAATGGTTCCAAAATTTCCTCCCTCGTGCCGGTGCTTTTGTGGATACTCAGTATACTATGTGGTGGGTGCCTCGCTTGATGGCTCTCACATCTCAGGACATCAGTTGGTATACGCATGTTGTGACTAAGACGGATAGAGAAAGTATAATTGTCTGTTGTGGGGAGTTCCCTAATGTACCTTTCATAGGTATTTGAGGTGGTCTCAATTATAATCCATTCCTTGCTTTGAGACAATTGGAATATGCTCTGATAGGACCTCCTAGTGAAGAATATGTGCGAGAGACTTTGTGCTTTGACATACCAGACGTTACCGGATCTTTGGAAAGAGTTGTTCAAGCTTGGAAGAGAATTCACATTGAAGGAGGACAGTTCTTCGGCAAGAAGGATCCTACAGCTTATGCATCATTTGTCCAGTGGATTGAAGAAAGAAACAAAGATCGACAGTGGCCTTCTATTATTGGAGTTGCACCTTTCCATCCTCAAGCTGCTATTGTTCTAGATGTTGTGCCCAAAGGAGATTATGAGCGAGTACGCGCTCAGAACCGCCTTCTGATAGAAGAAAAAGAGACTCTGATCGTGAGATGTTTGGTTGCTACCCAAGAGAAGAACCAGTTGGCTCACAAGCTCAAGAAGTTCGAGGGAGAGACATCTGACGCTGCAAAGAAGAGATCTAGGTCCGAAGAGGGGCTGATATCATTGAAAGATTATGTGAGGGCTATAGTAGAGATTGAGAAGAAAAGCAAAGATTCCAAGGTTGAGTTGGAGAAGAAGCATAAAGCAAATATCAGAAGCCTGGAAAGAAAGATTCTAAAGGAAACTACTCAAAGAGCAGCATTTGAAGATCAGCTCAGACAGAAGGATGTTCAGCTATCTTTGGCCATAGAAGAAATTGGGCAGCTCAAGATCCAGTTTGGAATTCAGGAGTCTGCAGGCTTTCCTATGTCGGATTTTTAGGCTTGTTATTTCATCTTATGTTTCAAAAGAGAATCACCATCAGGCTTGTTGATGGGTTTCCATTTCTTTACTTTTTGTTGTCAGAATCTTTAGCATCTTGGTTTGTATTATTGTTGAGATACTTTGAGGAACTATTTGTATCTTTTGTTTCTGTTATTTTAATGAGATTTGGTTCAATGGGTGTTCGTCACTCTATCTTATGCTATTGTCCAAAAACTTGGCTACGAGTGTTAGCATCCTGGTAATATATAAACATGTCATTACATGCATTGCATATATGTTCATGCATATACATACCTCATGCATAACAGGTTTCTGGTTGGTGTTCCTATTTTGACTTTACCTTTATTATCAGAGGAGATTCAAGACGACAACTCACCGTTACTCTACCCGAAGTAATTTCCCGAGGAAGATGGAGCAAGTACAGACAGAGCTTGCTGAGTTGAGGATCCAGATGGCTACCAAGATGACTCAATTCATGGAAGCAATCACGAATTCAAACCGCAGACAGGATGAGTTGACTGCTCTGGTAAACAATCAAGTTCGAAATTGGGCTGATGCTGAGAATTAGGGGCTGTTTGCTGATATTTCTGTTGGCCAGGATAATGTGCAAGACCAGGCCTTCGTGAATCTTCCCGGACCTCAAGGCAATCCTTTTGATCTTCGTTGTGCTAATCTGGGGCAGTTTCCCCCACCTCTGGGCTCTCAGCTCGTGGGGAACCGATGAGGTAATCCAATTGTTGTGAGGGGTAACCAGGAACGTGATCATGATTTTGAAGAAGATGGTTTTTCTGTGCATTCTGACCCAGATTTCCCAATTGAAGACAGGAGGTATCGTCAGTTGGAGGAACGTGTGAAGGCTGTTGAGGGTGAAGGCATCTTTGGCATGGATGCTAATGATCTTGGTTTGGTATCAGGAGTCAGGGTTCCCCCAAAGTTCAAGCCTCCGGTGTTTGAAAAATACAATGGCTCGTCTTGTCCAGTGACTCATGTCACCGCTTACTTCAAGAAGATGTCAGTTCATACTCATGATCAGGGGCTGTTGATTCACTATTTCTAGGATAGCTTGACCGGTGCGCCCCTAGAATGGTATATAAATCTAGAAAGGGCCCACATTCGCTGCTGGAATGACTTGGTTCGTGCTTTTGTTATGCATTATAATTACAACAGGGATCTAGCGCCTAATTGTACTTAGTTGCAAAGTTTGTCACAGGATCTGAATGAATCTTTTAAGGAATATGCGCAGAAATGACGCGAGTTGGCTGCAAGAGTTCAACCTCCTCTGTTGGAGAGAGAACTAATTGACATGTTCATGAATACTCTACAAGGGCCTTTCTACAATCGTATGATCGGGGCTACATCCGCAGGGTTTGCTGAATTGGTAATGGCAGGAGAAAGAATAGAGGTCGGGAATGAAGACCGGAAGAATTCAAGGTAGTGGTTCGGGATCTTCTTCGAGTGAAAGTAAGAAGCCGTTTCTTGCTCACCCCAAGAAGAGAGAGGGGGAAACTAGCTATGCTCATGCCTATGAGGGAAGAAACAGAAGACAATATCCACAACAGATCAATGTTGTGTCTATTCCCGCAGTTGCTCCTCAACAACAACAACCACAACAAGATAGACAACAGAATGTTCCGAGACAAAACAACAACTATCAACAAAGACAACCAAGAAAGTTTGATCCGTTGCCCATGAGCTATGCCCAAGCTCTACAACATCTGCTTGATTTGAAGTTGGTTAGTCTGAGACAAATGCCTGTTAATCCTGATCGTCGTCCAGCTAATTATGATGCCAATGCAAGATGTGAATTCCATTCTGGTGGTGTGGGTCATTCAATTGAGAATTGTTATGCTCTGAAGTGCAAGATTCAGGATTTGCTTGATTCCAAGGCTATTCAGTTTGAAGCTGCAGCGGGACCCAATGTTATTCAGCATCCTATGCCATCACATGACGGCGCAGCTGTTAATGCCATTATTGGGGATGGCGAGTGGTTGGATCTGGTTATGGATGTCAATCATGTGACTACTTCTCTTCCTTATGTCAAGAGGTATTTGAGTGACAATGGTATTTTCCCGGGTTGTGATCCAGTTTGTTGCAAGTATGTGGAACAGCCAAAAGGTTGTGATGACCTGAAGGCGCGTATTCAGGAATTGATAAATGATGGTTCTCTTCAGTTTGGTAGAGCCAGGAAGTACAGTACAGAAAGGTGACACAAGCAGATGTTTCGGTGGTTTCTATTTTGTTTACACCAAGGCGTATTCCTGTTGCTTTCAAGCCAGTACCATTGATGATTACTTTGCCTAGTCCTCTGCCGTATGATAGTGAGAAGGCGATTCCTTGGCATTATGGTGCTGATGTGTATTATCATGGGGTTAAACAAGACTCTGGTCCATATGAGAATAGCTTTGTGAAAGATAATGATGTGGATGTCAATAAATTTTCTGGTGAAGGTCGTTTGATGAGAAGTGGAAGGGTGTTAAGTCCCCCAAATCTTCAGAGTAATGCAGATGCTTTAGCTAAGGCAAAAGGCAAGCAAGTGATGGTTGATGGTTAAATACCTGAGCAGACTAATGTGCCTAAGCCTCTCGGTGCGCCTGATGCGTCCTCGACTCCAGAAGCTGAGGTTGAAGAGTTAATGAGGTTGATAAGGAAGAGTGACTATAATATTATTGAGCAGTTACATCACACTCCATCTAAGATGTTTATGTTGTCTTTGTTGATCTATTCTGAGGCTCATAGGAATGCTCTGATGAAACTGTTGAAGAATTCTTTTGTTCCCCAAGAGATTACATTGGTTAGTTTGAAACAGTGTGTACTAGTATATCAGCCGGAAATGGTTTAGGCTTCACAGATTTTGATCTTCCACCCGAGGGCCATAATCATAACAAAGCTCTGCACATCTCTATGGAGTGCAAGGGCACAACCTTGTCAAGGGTTTTGGTGGATACCGGGTCGTCTTTGAATGTATTACCTAAGAAGGCACTCATGAAGATTGATTATGCCGGTTTGGAGTTGCATCCGAGTGACCTTGTTTTGAAGGCGTTTGATAGCTCGAAGAGGTATGTGTTTGGAGAGATTGATTTCCCGATCAAGGTGGGCCCAAATATCTTTACTTCCACTTTCTATGTGATGGATATTAATCCATCCTATTGTTGTCTTTTGGGACGTCCTTAGATCTACAAGGTTGGTGCGGTCACTTCCACCCTTCATCAAAAACTCAAGTATCCTCTTGATGGAAAGACAATTACTGTTTGTGGCGAGGAGTATATTGTAAGCCACTTGGCTTCTTTCCGCTATGTGGAAATTGAGGGTGAAATACACGAGACTCCATTTCAAGCCTTTGAAACTGTTCAGATGATCAAGACTCCGACTGATGAGGTTAAGAAGAAAGTTGAGACCCCTCTAACTTCATTGAAAGATGCTTGAGCCCTGCTTGAGGCTGGTCGCCCTGAAGGTTGGGGCAGTGTTGTGGAGGTTGCTCCGAAGTTTAATCGGTTTGGCTTGGGATTTGATCCCATTTTGCGCAGACAAATTCTCAAAGCTCCTGATTCATCTACCCCTGTCAAGTTTGCTAGTGCCGACATTAAGAAGGAAGATCAAGTTAATGCAGTTGATGATGAAGACGATGTGTTTAACATAGAAGATTGGATTCGCCCATGCATCTCGGGCAGCGATTTGAAGAATTGGACATCTGTGGACACCATTCAAGTTACAATCGCTGAGGAGTAATCTTCTTGTTTTTTCTTTATCATTCCATAATTCCTACGCTCCCATGTAGTGAATCATTGTAGGCCACCATGTTTCACATTGCAGTTTTTGTCATGAAATAAAGGACGTTTTTATTCAAACTTTTGTGTTATTTTCACTTTCACTTTTACCATTTGTTTGTTTTTTCTAAAAGAAAATGTGGCAATGTTTTTATTCTTCACACACTGTCATTAAAACCAAAAATTAATCATGCAGATACATGTCCACACCAGATACCAATGATCACAATTCTGCTATTGCACATTATGACTTCGACAATCTGATTCACCAAGCAGAAGAAGAAAGTGATGAAGATTGTGAACTCCCTACAGAGTTAGCCAGGTTGTTAGAACGAGAAGAGAAGAAAGTTATTCAGCCGCATGAAGAGCCTTTGGATTTGGTTAATCTGGGTACAGATGAAGCGAAGAAAGAAATCAAAATAGGGGCTGACTTGGAAGAAAGTGTGAAGGCAAGGCTGACAGATATGCTCTGAGAGTATGTAGATGTGTTCGCATGGTCTTATGAGGATATGCCAGGTTTGGACACGGATATTGTGGTACACAAGCTGCCTCTCCAAGAAGATTGTCCTCCAGTCAAGCAGAAACTTCGAAGAACTCATCCAGAGATGTCTAAGAAGATCAAAGAGGAGGTACAGAAACAGTTAGATGCCGGTTTTCTGAAGGTTGTCTCGTATGCATCGTGGGTTGCAAATATTGTGCGGGTGCCTAAGAAAGATGGTAAGGTCCGGATGTGTGTCGATTACAGGGATCTGAATAGAGCAAGCCCTAAAGATGATTTTCTGCTCCCTCATATTGATATTCTGGTTGATAATACTGCTCAAGCCAAGGTTTTCTCTTTCATGGATGGTTTTTCTGGCTATAATCAAATCAAGATGGTGCCTGATGATATGGAAAAGACTACTTTCATCACGCCTTGGGGAACTTTTTGTATTTAAAATTCTAGAAAGGATGTATAGGTTGCAAGTTTATTTTCATGTAATAGCGTAGATTTATGTTTCTGCCTTTACTTTCTGCACCTCCTACTATCTATCTGCCCCAAAGCCATGTAATAGCGTATGACCTTTATATTTATGCAATTTACTTTCCGCACCTATTAAACTGCTAGTAGCTAGGCGTGTATGGCAAGATAAAAATCAACATAGATCACTAACATAAGATAAAATATATGAATACAACACTCTCTTCACACATGCACCCCCTTTAGGGTATCCTCTTTCGTTGCCTTACGAATAATGGTCAAGTCCCTTGAACGTGGGGATACTTAGCACGGTTGCCTACAAACATATCATCGTAGTCCCTTCAACTTAAAAGATCATAGTTCCTCGATGTTTCCTACGAATATATGATCTCGTCCCTTGGTTGTTGCCTACGAAAAGTGATGATCGTCCATACGAATATGCTAGGATATCCCTACAAGTTGCCTTCTATGACCATCTGATGTCCCTTCGAATGTCCCTTTTACATCCAACGGATAAGGTTACCTACCAACTAATGGTATGGATATCGCTATTCTAAAGGAAAGCAAAATAACACGGAAACGACCGTTATGAGTGGGTAATATGTCTCTTTTGCTTGCTCAATAAAAAATCATTTTCACACCTCACACTTTCAAAAACATTTTCAAGCACTTTGTATACATTCCAGCGTGAATCATTACAAAGTCTCCTTTTTCCAAAACAAAAAATTTCCAAACACTTTGTATACATTCCAGCGTGAATCATTACGAAGTCAAAGCGAAATGCCTTTTCAAAATCTTTTCAAACACACACACAAAAACAATTAAAGTGAGCTAAGAAATTAAGAGCCCGTAGATAACTACGGATGGAAAGGGTGCTAAGACCTTCCCTTTTCATAACCACCTCCCTTACTCAGAATCTAACGAAGGTCTTTTCCTGTTCTTTTCGCCTTCCCTTAATTGGATAAAATAAAAATTAGTGGCGACTCTTTCTATCCGCAACATTTGCGATCAAACGCAAAACAAACAAAGCCAGTTCTCCCACCGTGTTCCAGAACTGGCGACTCTGCTGGGGAAAATAAAGAGAGGTTACCTTAGGGTCTAGATCACTTTAAATTGTTTGACTTGTATGCTTTATCTTAAGGGTTGCTTGGGTATTATACTCGTGGGGGATCCTACACCCGGATCCAGGTTTCCTTAGGTACGTAGCAATAAATCGTTGCGACCGTTAGGCGTATACCGAAACGGTCAACATGATGGCTACGTTAGTGTGACACTTTGGATATGTTGATGCTCCTCATGTCTAGTTGAAGTAAGTATTTGGCGTCTGCGTGGTGTCATTATCACTAACACAACTTTTAGAATCCTAATTGACCCATCTTAGCCATTAGAAGGTAGTGAGATGGCCGACTTCGGTGCAGAATAAGGTTGGTTGATACTCGATGCTACGCTCATTAAGATTCGACTTTCGGGATGTTTCGGTCGATCACTTGGTAGTCGTATTGAAATAAAGCCTACGAGAAATATCAATGATATGAGATTCCTAGAACCCGGTTACTATTATAGGACAAGTTAAACCAACTCCAACTCTGGTAGGGTAGACACCTGTACCTCATGCAAGCCTTAACCTAGGGCTATTGTGTGAATTGTTTGTGTTTGCTACTTGTTTTAAACATAACATCATGACATCATAACATCATCATATCATTTATAACCATTTCAAGGACCTAGGTATTTATCTTTGCTCTATTTTGTAGGAATTATGGCTTCCAAAAAGACTATCCGAATCAACTTCATGGGCATACCTTCTCAACTCAAAGAATTGGTTTCAAAAATTCCTAATCACGCTCAGTTCATCAAAAGACATGGTTATCTGTTTGACTTGGTTATCTCCAGTTTCGAAGAAAATATGATGCACGTCTTATTCTAGTTCTTCGATCCGAAACATCACTGCTTTACATTCCCAGATTATTAGTTGGTACCTACATTGGAAGAGTTCCCTAAGCTACTTGGGATACCTATCCTTGATCAGATACCATTCACCGGTTCAGAAAAAGCTCCCAAATACGAAAACATCACATTAGCATTACATCTAAAGCGATCAGACATTGAAGCTAATTGGGAAACAAGAAGCGGAGTTAAGGGTTTGCTTGCCAAGTTTCTGATAAAGAAAGCTCAAGAATTCCTAAAAGCTATGAGTTTATATGCATTCGAAGACATTTTGGACTTGCTAATCTACGGCTTAGTACTATTTTCTAATCCAGATCAGTTTATAGACTTGAACGCCATCAAGATATTCCTCACTCGTAATCCTGTGCCCACTTTACTTGGAGACATTCTCCATTCTCTCCATACTCGTACTATCAAAAGGTAAGGAACTCTCGTATGTTGCATACCTTTACTTCCTAGGTGGTTTATTTCGCACCTTCCTCAATCAATAATGACGAACGAGCAAAGATTGAAGTGGTATCAGAGGCTAATGTCACTCTCTCATTCAAATATTTGTTGGTGTCTTTTTTCTCAAAAGGACTTCACTTTCATTGAGCGTTGTGGGGATTCCCTAATGTGCCATTTCTTGGAATAAGGGGAGGTATCACTTACAACCCTTCTCTAGCTCTATGTCAATTTGGTTATGCTCGAAGAGATGGTCCTCATGATATGCTTCTCCAAGACATTGTGTTTGAATACAACAACGATCTCCAGAACTACCATCGAAGATTTGTACACGCTTGAGGCATGGTAAAGAAGACTGATACCAAGACTTTGGGACACAAAAATTCCATTCCTTTGGAACCTTACCTCAAATGGGTGCGAGCTCGAGCTCAAAACCTCATGATGCCGTTTATAGTCGTTCTGGCAATGATTATGGAACCTGATACTAAAGGGGACGAACCCTATACTATTCTCCATCCAGACATGCCTACTGATTTCGAAGACCTGAAGAGATCCTGGATTCAACTTACAGAAGAAAGGGATACATTCTAAGCTCAGTGCTATGCAAGCGAGAAGAAGTTATTAGAGTTGACAAAGCTACTTCACGAGGAGCGAAGCATCAATGCCTATTTTAACACATAGAGGAAGCGCCCATGGGAGACTTGAAAGCCTTAGGGATTTCTTTTTTTATTTTGTTTAAAACTTTCTTTTGTACTCGCTATAAGATGATCTAATAAAAAAGTTTGTTCTTTGTTTAACAAATTTAAATTCCTAAGGTCCTTGAAAACACTGCATTGCATAACATCACATATTATGGCATAACATCTCATAACAGGTACATCGAATACCAGTTTTCTTATTCTCTCGTTGTTTATTTCAGCAGAAATGGCTCTTGAACAGACTGTCAAAGATCTCCAGGCTCAGAATGCTCAATTCCAGGAGATGTTCACCAACTTGGTCCAAGGCTAGAAAGACCTGAAAAAGCTCATCACCAGAAAGAAGAAGACCATTGGTATCCTCAACATGGGAAGAAATCACAAGGGTGCAGCTAGGGTGGTCAGCCAGTTAGAACTCTCAGACAAGAGCGGTGAAACTGAGGGAAGTATCAAGAACAGTGAAGGAAGTCGTCATGAGTCTGAAAACGAAGATGAAGACTATGTGAACGAGGAGTATCCTCCTGACAACGACAAGTACAAGCAACTTGAAGACCGTTTGAATGCTGTGGAAAATCTGAAAATATCTGGGCTGAACTTTGATGATCTGAGTCTTGTTCCTGGCGTGGTAATTCCCCGCAAATTCAAGGTTCCTACCTTTTCCAAATATGATGGCATCTCTTGTTCGAAGCTACATCAAAAGTCCTATGTTCAGAAGATCCATCCTCATACTGAAGACAGGAAATTGTGGATCCATTTCTTTCAAGAGATGTTATCTGGAACTCAGTTGGAGTAGTATTATCAACTATAGAATACCCATATTCACACCTGGAATGTCTTAGAAGATGCCTTCTACAAGCAGTACCAGTACAATGCTGAATTAGCACCCACCCGCATGCAACTACAGAGCATGTCTATGGGTCGTGACGAGAAGTTCAAAGAGTATGCTCAGAAATGGAGAGATTTAGTAGGCAGAGTTCAACCACCCTTGTCCAACAGGGAGTTGGTTGAGATGTTTATGGGAACACTGATAGGCCCATTCTTCAATCATCTGAATGGAAACTCTTCAGCCGGATTCACCGAGCTGATATTGACAGGCGAGCATATCGAAGCTGGAATCAAGAACGGAAAGATTCAGGTAGAGTCATCTTCAAATGCTGCGAAGAGATCTTTTGGTGGTAAGAAAGAAGCCAATGTTGTATATGGTTAGAAGAGACGTGACAAAGCTGACCGAACTCAATCTGTGGGGGAAGTTGTGATCTCCAATCCTACACTAGCGCAACCTTAACGAGACAACGCGCATAGCCAGAGTGCGCCACAAAGACAGTTTACGAAGATCAACATGTCGTTGTCACAAGCATTGCAACACATGTTGAAGGCAGAACTCATTACTTTGAGGGATCCTCCTCAACACGTCAACACTTCCTCTCAAAATTAAAATCCTAATGTGAGGTGTGCATACCATTCCAACAGCTCAGGGCACGACACCAACAACTGTTGGGCTCTGAAGAATAAGATTCAAGACATGATTGAAGCAAGGGAAATTGAATTCGACCCTCCTGTCGAAACTCCGAATGTGATCAACGCACTAATGCCTGATCATGGTAAAAGTTCCAATGCTATTGACAAAGACTCTTATGTTTATGATGTGAATAAGTTGACCATTCCTCTGATGAGTGTTAAGAAAGATTTGCTGCAAGTCGGTGTATTTCCAAGATGCCCTGATAACTGTCATTGGTGTGCATCTGAATCTGACAGATGTGCTTGGTTGAAAAGGCGTATTCAACACATGATGGACAACCGAGAAGTGCTATTTCTGAAACCTCCATCTAAGAATCTAAAGATTGAAGGCATAGATGAAGCCATAACAGAAGTCTGGGATACCTTGGGGCAGCCCAGTGGAAAGTTCGACGTCATGGTTAAGTATAGTGCTGCCGAAAGTTACAAGATTCCTATCGAAGACGTCAAGGCAACCAGATGGGGAGACAATTTCTCGGAAGACTATGCTGATGTAAACACAATAAGGATCACCTCTGTTTATCCTGCGCCTAGAGTGGTACCTCTCATTATTACCTCTCCCAGACCAATTCTATTTTCCTTTGACAAAGCTATACCTTGGAATTATGGAGCTGAAGTTTACTATTATGGTGTCAAGCAAGAATCTTTGACTATTGAAGACGTTGCAGCTGAAGCTACCAATTCTAACATCGACAACATCACCGGATCAAGCAAGGTAACTAGAATCGGAAAAGTATTTTCTCCAGAGATCTCTCCTCCGAAGACACCGCTACGCCAGTTCGCATTCCTGCTATCGAACCAATTCCCGAAGCTAGAGGGAAAGAACCAGTAACTCATCCTGCTCATACAAAAGTACCAAAGGAAGTTGCTGAAGATACCTCCAAACAAGAAATGGAGGAAATTATGAAGATCATCAAGAAGAGTGACTACGATGTTGTGGAACAGTTGGGACAAACTCTGTCCAAGATATCCATGTTAGCTCTACTGTTGTGCTCTGAGGCTCATGCTAAAGCCTTAGTAAAGTTTCTGAAGAATGCTCACATACCGCAAGACACTATTGTTGATCAATTCGAAGGTTGTATTGCTAGCCTGCCCGTCAACAATGGCTTAGGCTTCTCTGATGCTGATTTAACTCGAGCCGAAAGGAATCACAACAAAGCCTTGCACATCTCCATTAAATGCAAGGGCACCACATTATCTCACGTATTGGTGGATACTGGTTCTACTCTGAACGTTCGTCAAGAAGTGTCATGAACCGACTTAATCGTAAAGCTTTCATCGAAAAGAATGGTACTTGGAGAGCTCATCCTGCCAATTAAAGTTGGTTCCCAGACTTTTGACCCTACTTTCTTTGTCATGGACATTCGTTCAGCTTATTCTTGTCTACTCGGACTTCCTTGGATACATGGGGCAGGTGTCACCCTCCACCACCAAGTGAAGGGAAGATTGTTACAGTATACGGAGAAAAGGAATATATGGTAAGCCATCTGCAGTTATTCCGATACATTGAAATGGAAGGTGAATTCATCGAAACTCCTTGTCAAGATTTCGAAGAAATTCCATGAGTCATGCCGGTTGACTCTCCTGTCACTCCTAAAGTTACTAGAGTTCCACCGAGGATGACCTCACTCAAAGACACCAAATCTGCAGTTGAAGAAGGAGGTTGTACTGTTTGGGGGAAGCTCCCCGATCTCCCATTCAAGTCTGACAAGACTAGTTTAGGCTTCACTATCAAAGGTCAGAAGATGATACGCCGTGAACGTGCCAGCAAACTTCCTTTCCGCATCAACGAAAGCGGAGTCCATGCTATAGAAGACGACGACAGCGACTTCGACATCACCAACTGGATCTTCCCAACTCCAGGCGACGGGCTCAACAATTGGAAAACTGAAGATGTTATACCAATCTCCTTCAGACAGTAGTAATTGCTTTTTCTGTTATGCTTTTCGCTTTTTAATCTTTGAACAATAAACTTTAAGCCCAGTGCCTTTCCCGGGGCACCATGGCTCGTTTGTGAGGGTTATTATTTGTCATTTACATATTTTCGTTCAATAAAATCATTGGAATTTACATTTAAATACTTTGCTCTTTCCTTTCTTTTACTTTATCACCCTTCAAAAAGCTATGTGTTCTTACACACACCCACGTGATACACTGTAGATTCACTCTGAATATCGTCGATAACAGCTCTGCTATTGCTAAATATGACTTCGATAATCCGATCTACCAAGCCGAAGACGAAGGTGAGGAAGATTGTGAAGTGCCAGGAGAACTTGTCAGACTACTACAACAAAAAGAACAGGTTATATAGCCACACGAAGATCCAGTCGAGGTTGTGAATCTAGGTACCGACGAAGACAGAAAAGAAATCAAGATAGGAACGGGTCTTGAGAACAGTGTCAAAGAGAGATTGGTTCAAATTCTACGAGACTATATCGAGATTTTTGCTTGGTCCTACGAAGACATGCCAGGTTTAGACATTGACATTATGGTACACTGAATACCAACAAAAGAAGGTTTTCTCCCTGTGAAGCAGAAGGTCCGTCGTATGCGTCCTGAGATGTCATAGAAAATCAAAGCCGAAGTTATGAAATAGTTCAATGCCGGTTTCCTAGCTGTTACCTCTTATCTATAATGGGTTGCGAACGTGATGCCCGTACCAAAGAAGGATGGTAAAATGCGAATCTGTGTGGACTACAAAGATCTGAACAGAGCAAGTCCGAAAGACGATTTTTTGCTTCCACATATTGATGTCCTGGTTGACAACCCTGCCCAACACAAGGTTTTCTCCTTCATGGATGGTTTCTCCGGTTACAATCAGATCAAAATGGCTCCCGAAGACATGGAAAAGACTACTTTCGTTACACAATGGGGCACATTCTGCTATAAGGTCATGCCGTTCGGTCTGAAGAAAGCTGGCGCCACATATCAACGTGCCATGGTAGCTTTGTTTCATGACATGATCCATCAGAGATAGAGGTCTACATCGACGACATGATAGCTCGATCATAAATTGAAGAAGAACATCTCGATCATTTGCAAAAGCTATTTGACAGACTACAGAAGTACAAACTAAGACTCAATCCTAACAAGTGAACCTTTGGAGTCAGATTCGGCAAACTCCTAGGATTTGTTGTCAGTGGTAAAGGTATCGAAGTTGACCCTGCCAAGGTTAAAGCTATTCAAGAAATTCCAGTTCCCCGCACCGAGAAGGAAGTCAGAGGTTTCCTGGGACGATTAAACTACATTTTCAGATTCATTGCACATCTAACTGCTACATGTGAGCCAATCTTCAAGTTACTGAAGAAACATCAAGTAGTGGAATGGAACGACGATTTCTAGACAGCTTCTGACAAAACCAAGGAGTATCTACAAAATCCTCCTATCCTGATGCCACCTGTCAAAGGAAGACCTCTTATCATGTACTTGACAGTATTAGATAACTCAATGGAGTGTGTGTTGGGGCAACATGACGAGTCTGGTTGAAAAGAGTATGCAATATACTACCTTAGCAAAAAGTTTACCGACTGTGAAACAAGATACTCACAACTTGAGAAAACTTGCAGCACTTTGGCTTGGACTGCTCGCCGACTAAGATAGTATATGTTGACTCACACTATCTTGTTGATCTCTAAGATGGATCCGATAAAATACATATTCGAGAAACCTGCTCTCTCTGGAAGAATAGCAAGATGGCAAATGATCTTGACAGAATATGACATCCAGTATACTACTCAGAAGGCGATCAAAGAAAGTATAGTAATCGATCATTTGGCTCATCAAGCCATAGATGACTACCAGTATATGCATTTTGAGTTTCCAGAAGAGGATGTTTTGCTAGTCACTAATTGCGAAGAACCTGGACCAGACGAAGGACCTGAACCCGGATCCCGGTGGATCATGGTCTTTGATGAAGCCTCAAACGCACTTGGCAATGGTATTGGCGCCATCATTACATCTCCTACAGGCGGACACACGCCTTTCACCGACAGACTATGTTTCAATTGTACTAACAACATGGCCGAATACGGAGCATGCATCATGGGTATCAAAGCTGCTATTGACTTAAGAATCAAATCCTTCCAAGTGTATCGAGACTTCGCTTTGGTGATTAGTCAGATTAAAGGCGATTGGGATACGAAACATCCGAATCTCATTCCATATCGAGAGCATGTTTTAAGTATGATCCCCTAATTTGAAGAAATCACTTTTGATCACATTCCACGAGAAGAGAATCAGTTGGCAGACGCATTAGCTACCATGTCATCTATGTTCAAGGTCAGATGGGACAACGAAGCTCCCCAAATCATCATCGAAAGATTTGACGAACCGACAACTATTGTGAGCTTGATACCGAAGAGAAACCTTGGTTCTACGAAGTGAAGAGGTATCTCGAGACTCAAGAATATCCCGCAGGGGCATCTATCAATGACAAGAAGTTCTTAAGAAGATTCGCATCCAAATTCTTCCTCAGCAACAACATCTTATACAAGCGCAATCACGACTTGTGCTTACTCTGCTGTGTAGATCAGAAAACGGTGAAACGGATCATGGAAGAGTTACATGAAGGCGCATTCGGTACCAACTCCAGTGGATATTCAATGGCTAAAAATATCCTAAGAGCAGGTTACTATTGGTCCACCATGGAAGCTGATTGTCATCGCTATGCCCGATCTTGTCACAAATGCCAAATATACGCAGATAAAGTGCACGTACCTCCAGTTCCATTGAATGTTTTGACTGCTCCATGGCCTTTCGCGATGTAGGGAATTGACATGATTGGAGAGATCAAACCTACCGCTTCCAATTACCACTGTTTCATCCTTGATGCAATTGATTACTTTACCAAATGGGTAAAAGCATCCTCGTTTGCATCTGTTACCAAAAATGTTGTGGCTCGATTCATCAAGCATAATCTTAACTGTCGGTACGGCATCCCCGAAAGGATTATCATAGATAATGGTACCAATCTCAATAACAAAATGATCACCGAACTCTACACGCGGTTCAAGATTAAGCAACACAACTCTTCTCCATATCGGCCAAAAATGAACGGCGCAGTGGAAGCCGCCAACAAAAATCTCAAGAAGATCATACAAAAGATGACAGTGACTTACAAAGATTGGCATGAGATGTTGCCATTTTCTCTCCACGGTTACCGCACTACAGTACGAACATCTACAGGGGCAACCCCCTTCTCTCTTGTATATGGTATGGAAGCAGTCCTACCAATCGAGGTTCACATACCCTCAACTAGAGTCCTCCAGGACGCAGAGTTAGGTGAAAACGAATGGGTCCAGACACGCCTTGAATAGATCAACTTGATCGACGAAAAATGGCTCGCAGCCATCTTCCATGGATAGATATACCAGAAGCGAATGGTCAGAGCATTCAACAAGAAAGTCAAGCACCGAGTCTACCAAGTCAGTGACCTAATAGTCAAGCGCATCATTCTTCCACAAGGTGATCCCAGGGGCAAATGGACTCCCACCTATGAGGGACCATTTGTAGTCAAAACAGTGTTTTCCGGCGGAGCTATGATCCTAAGTACTATGGATGGAGAAAACTTCTCACACCCTATGAACGCAGACATAGTCAAAAAATACTACGCATAAACGAGACCCGCTAGGTCGTCCGGCCTAGGCAAAAATAAGGGCATCTTGGCGAACCAAAAAGGTTCGGGAAAAAGTTAAGGATATACGAAAAAATGTACACCCGGCAAGTCGAAAACCTACAAAGGCGGCTTGGGCAAAAAAGGGTATCCCGGTAGACTGAAAAACCCGAAAGGGCGGTCTAGGAAAAAATTAAGGATTTAAGCGTACGACTATGTCTCGTCCAAATCACCTGCTTACAGACTACAATGCTATTAGCTTCAAGATTCGAATGGCGTGAATCAGTTCAATTACTTTCTTCTGACATCAAGGAGATGAGATAGTCAAAAATATATGAACAATAGCATAGTTGAAACTTGACGAGATTGTTTCTGCATAGCTTTTTACTATCCTTGTATACAAATTGCCTAACTATAGGCCACTTTTTCAAATTCAATGCAAGTTCCTCTTTCCAATTTTATTGTTTTGTTTGCATAAAGTCCAATGATTGCTTTGAATGATTATATGCATATGACAATAAGCATTTGTTCACAAACATATGAAAAGCGAACAAAAACAGTAATTACTATAGGCTCTAGGAATTGAGATGACGACTAAAGTCACCAATGCATCCCCACAGAGTCACTTTCACAAGAAGTACATCCATAAGATCATCAATCCCCACAGAGCCATCAAAGGCAAAACATCTCCAACGAAGTGCTACAATTTTCTCCCAACAGTATTTCAATATCTTCAGCTTCATCACGTCAATCCCCGAGCAGTGATCCTTTCAGCTTCATCACGTTAGTCCCCGAGCAGTGATCCTTTCAGCTTCATCATGCCAGTCCCCGAGCAGTGATCTTATCAAGCTCATCACGTTAGTCCCTGAGCAGTGATCCTTTCAGCTTCATCACGTTAGTCCCCGAGCTGTGATCCTATCAAGCTTCATTACGTTAGTCCCCGAGCAGTGATTTTATCAGACTCATCACCTCAAATGATCCTATCAGGCTCCTCACCTCAAGTGATTTTATCAGATTCATCACCTCAAGTGATCCCTATTAAGCCTCATCATCTTTAATGATCCTACAAGCCTCGTCAGCTTTAATGACCCTATCAGCTTCACCACGTTACGTCAGTCTCCAAGCAGTAACAAATTATTCCATATCACTTCGTCCCCTCATAGCAAGGTCTATGGACAATGTAATGATCCTCAGATAGAGCTACACACAAGATCCCCAGCAGAGTACCTCTCAATCATTGCTATTCATCTAGCAGCACTAATATCCAGACTTGAAACTTGGTCAGATAGTGCATTGGAGGAATCTGAAGCATCTCTTTTTTCTCCCCAGCCAGGGTTTCCAGCAACCCCCATCCCCAAGCAAACATCAGAAATCTCCAGCAGAACATTCCTATCTTCTTCAAGATGGATATATTTTGAAATACCATAACATCTACAGTCATGCATTATACATAAAAGTCATAACATGTGCATTCACAAGCATTATCATACATTCGCATGCATCATAATCTGGATAAGACTAATCATATCCTTCCAAGCTAAACTTCCCCAACAGGTAACAGCTATTTTCCAAGCAAAAGGTCAAAGATTAATACCCGAAACAAGACGGGAGAACTATCTGAACGACCATGCAAATTATTCCCAGACGACGGATCATGGATTAAACCCCGAAACAAGACGGGAAGATCATCCGCATTCTGACGGATATTCGTTTCAGAAACAACCAAGATGAAGGATTCTTTCTGGCTCCCTCTTATTATCAACCGCCCCAGATGGCATCTTTAAGCCCATCTCCGACTACACATCTTCATCTCTCTAGGTGGCATCTTAAGCCCATCTCCGTTTTCTCTTTAATCCAAAAGACAAACGCAGAGTCTAGCATACGACTCACTCTCCAGCATTAGCTTCTCCAAATGGCATCTATAAGCCCATTCCAGCGCATCATCAACCGACGATCCCATTCCATGCAACAGCAAGTGCAAATTTTCAAGTGTACTCGAGTGTTCAATCATCTTCTACCTTCAGGTCACGAAAGGCAAGCATACCAATCTAACCCTTCCGGTATAAGAAGATTGAATAGGGGGAACTATTATACCTCAAAATCTACCCTCCTATTTCTCAAGACAATCCATGATTCCATATTCAAGAATTTCACAAGGTTTGATCAAATAAACCCCCTCCTAAGCAATCAATCCAAATAAGGATTTTGCACATCTCAAGTTAAGATGGATCTCCAGTACTTTAAGTGGTCATCATATCACATCATATGCTTCAAGGGATCACCATGTCAAGTTTCAAGTCTTACAAGTCAAAATTGCTCATCCAATGACTCAGATAGCTGAAAACCAGTTGTATTGGACAAAAAGTCAATTATGGTCAAAATACAGTCAAACTTCACAATTTATGGACCACATCAATATTTTGAAGTAATATTTATCATTTGATCAAGGGTTGATCATGATTCATCAAGAAAAAGTCAAGATTTAATCAAAAGTCAAAGTTTCTAAATTAGGGCTTTTCAGACAAAAGTCAACAGAACTTTGACCAAGCATAACTTTCACATACTTTATCAGAAATTTTTCCACAAAAGCTCATTTTAAAGGGAATTCAACTCTCTATAACTTCATGTCTCACAAGCTTGGGCTGGAAATGCTTCATTTGGAAGTTATAGTTCAAAACATTATAGGTCCTTTTAAAAAAGTCAACAAAAGTCATCTTTTTGCAAATAAGTGTTCATGAGCATGGAAACTTAAATGAAGATGAAACCAAAAGGTCCGTTTAGAAGACATCTTGAGCTTTCTAAAAAGTCCAAAAACACCCAAAATTTTTAAAAATTGAGCAAGATACAAGTTGTGCAAATTGAGCATTTTTGAGGAGGTGCATAAAGAGAAATACTTGAGAAAGTCAAAAAAATTCCAAATGGGCTTAACTTTTTTTGATTCAAACTTGTACCTTATCTGAAATAGAACCTCCAAGCCCAAGGCCACATTTTTTATCTTTTATTTTGTATTTTTATTCATTTAAAACCAATTTAATTAAAATCAAATATATAAAATCAAATTTTAAATGCAAGATTGATTTTCTCTCATTCTTGAGGTCCAAGCAAGCCACACAAGCTGTCATTTTCAAAATTATCAAGATTGGCAATAAAATTGATTGAAATTGATTCAAAAAAGGCAATATTTGGTTTCATCACAAATCAAATATTTTCTCATTGATTGGCATATAATTCCTTCATGATTCAAGACCTAATTCATCCTAGTATATATACACACTGATTCCAGATGCCAAAGGACGAAAAATTCATGCCTCAAGAACCCTAAAAAAGCTTCAAAAAACCGTGCATTACAAGTCACTTGCAGCCAGGTTTTTAGATCATTTCAAGCCAAACAAAATGTTCCAACACATTCCTTGATACTCTCTGAAGCTTTTCCAATCATTACCAGCCATCCAAGCATCCATAATCGTAAAATCACCACCACGGTTTGCACTCATATATTTCAAATTTGATTTTGACCATACATGCATATTTAACATGATTTGATTGCTTGTTTGTGTTTAGAACAATGTTTCGAAGCTGCTGGGATGGTTTGATTTAAGTTTAGGTACCGGAACCAAGATCTGCCATTGTTAGGGTTTGAACCTTCAAATTGGGGTTCTCTGTTTTAGCCAAAATTAGACCAAACTGAGGGCATGGTCATGTTCAGTGGATCAATTCCAATCGATCCGTGGTCTCATATATAATTTATCTTTGGTATTTGTCAAGTTTTAATTTGCAGGTACTATAGCTAGGAACCAAAATCCGTAGGCAAAGGATGCAGAAAATCCGTTGGCATAGGTCTGGAAATTCAAATGAAGAAGACGATCCCTTGGCGCGTTTTGGTTCCAAACCAGTAACCGGACATCCTCGAAGCATCACGTCCGAAGCTCGCACGGATCCCCGAAGGAGACATCGCGTCTAGAAGCACCAGCTTCTGGATCCCTTTCAGCATTAGAGCCCCCAGGAGTTCCAGTTTCTGGGCTTCCCAGATCCAGAATCTCTAGAAGCCACGGATCCTTTCCGACCGGACTCCCGAAGCTCCGACGGGCGAATCCGGAGAATCTCTAGAAGCCCGGCCGGACCCTTCGGATCGAAGCTCCAACTTTTGAACATGCTCGTGATTTCCACGAAACTCCAGTTTACGAATGCCCATGTTCTACCCACGAAGGCCTAGCTTCGAGGCGAGTCGAAGTTCTTTTTATTTTATTTCTTTTCTGCTTTTTTCTTATTTTCCTTTTAATTAATTAATTAATTTAATTAGTAATTAGGTTAAATAATTAGTATAATTAGGTAATTTCACAAATAATTTTAATTAACTTAATTAGTTTAATTTAGGATAATGTTCATTAAATCTATTTTTTTAAAATTAAAATCAATTAGAATTAGGTTTTTTTTTCTTTCTCACGTAAACACTAATTTTCAAAACACCAAAAATACTAGGACGTAGTTTCTCTTCTGCTATTTATTTTTTCATTTAAAATTCTAGAAAGGATGTATAGGTTGCAAGTTTATTTTCATGTAATAGCGTAGATTTATGTTTCCACCTTTACTTTTTGCACCTCCTATTATGTATCTGCCCCAAAGCCATGTAATAGCGTAGGACCTTTATATTTCCGCAATTTACTTTCTGCACCTATTAAACTGCTAGTAACTAGGCGTGTATGGAAAGATAAAAATCAACATAGATCATTAACATAAGATAAAATATCTGAATACAACACTCTCTTTACACATGCACCCCCTTTAGGGTATCCTCTCTCGTTTTCTTACGAATAATGGTCAAGTCCCTCGAACGTGGGGATATCTTAGCACGGTTGCCTACAAACATATCATCGTAGTCTCTTCGACTTAAAAGATCATAGTCCCTCGATGTTTCCTACGAATATATGATCTCATCCCTCGATTGTTGCCTACGAAAAGTGATGATCGTCCCTACGAATATGCTAGGATATCCCTACAAGTTTCCTTCTATGACCATCCGATGTCCCTTCGAATGTCCCTTTTACATCCAACGGATAGGGTTACCTACCAACTAATGGTATGGATAGCGCTAATCTAAAGGAAATAAAAATAACACGAAAACGACCGTTCTGAGTGGATAATAAGTCTCGTTTGCTTGCTCAATCAAAAATCATTTTCACACCTCACACTTTCAAAAACATTTTGAAGCACTTTGTTTACATTCCAGCGTGAATCATTACAAAGTCTCCTTTTTCCAAAAGAAAACATTTCCAAACACTTCGTATAGATTCCAGCGTGAATCATTACGAAGTCAAAGCGAAATGCCTTTTCAAAATCTTTTCAAACACACACACACAAAAACAATTAAAGTGAGCTAAGAAATTAAGAGCCCGTAGATAACTACGGATGGAAAGGGTGCTAACACCTTCCCTTTTCATAACCACCTCCCTTACTCAGAATCTAACGAAGGTCTTTTCCTGTTCTATTCGCCTTCCCTTAATTGGATAAAAGAAAAATCGGTGGCGACTCTTGCTATCCGCAACATTTGCGATCAAACGCAAAATAAACAAAGTCAGTTCTCCCATCGTGTTACAACCACTCACTTTATTTTGATAGCTTTTATGTGTGTTGGCAATTCAACTAACTCCAATGTGTTATTTATTTATATTTCCAATAACTCTTTAACCATAGATGACTTCCATTGTCTATTCATTAAATCCTCAATATAGTTGATTGGTTCAACACCTAGAAGAAAGGTAAAATGAACTAATTCTCCATCTTGAGTTATTTCATCATCACCAATCACTTCATAGTCTTGAAATTTTACTGGAAAAACTCTAGTTCTTTGAGATATTCGGTTTGTGCTAACCACACCTACTTCGACTTTGATAGTGTTGGGAATGTCAACAATTGCTTTAACTTTGACTAGAACATCAACAATTTCTCCAACTTCGACTTCATTAGTTTCTTCATCAAAACCATAGTTCATCAATGGCTTGTTAATTGAATCATTAGAATCTAATCCAAGACATAATATTCATCAATTACAATGTCTAGACTTTCACAATTTTCTCATTGATTGGATTGAATAGCCTATATGCATCATTTTTATGATATCCTACCAGAATCATAGGTTTACTTTTGTCATCAAGCTTCCTTCTTCTCGCATTAGGATCATGCGTGTAACACATAGATCCAAACACCTTCAGATAACTCACTGATGGTCGTTTGTCCCTCCACACTTTTCTAGAACCTTGTTTTTCAACTTCTTGGTAGAGCACCTATTCATAATATAAACTACAACCGAACTTCACCCCATATGAATTTTGGCATATTCTTTTGTTTCAGCATGTATCTTACAATATCTAATATGGTTTTGTTTCTTCTTTCTATAATTCCATTATGTGGAGGAGTAAAAGGAGAAGTTACCTCATGATCGACACTATGTTATGCAAAGAAATCTTCAAACATATTGGATGTGTATTCTCCACCTCATATGTTCGCGGAACTTTGATCTTCTTCTTACTCTGTTTTTCAACAAGTATCTTGAATCTCTTAAAGATTTCAAATACTTCGTCCTTTCTCTTGATCACATAGATCCAGAGCTTTCAAATATACTTATCGAAAAACAAAACAAAATACTTGTTTGCACCAATGGCTTGATCTTCAAATGAGCCACATACATATGAATTTACAACTTCGAGTATGCAGGAGGATCTCATTGGCATGGTCGAAATGAAAGAATTTTTGGATTGCTTTCTGAATAAAAAATCTTCACATAGTTTGTCAAGCATCTCAAAATTTGGTATGTCAATTACCATATCTTGAGTAATCAATTAATTAAGTGATCGAAAGTTCAAGTGACCAATCATCAAATTCTACAGCCAACTATCCTTGTTTTGACAATTGTTCTCAAGCATTGAACCTCTGTCAAACTGATCATAGTCTTAAATGTTCTATTATTCGATAGAGGAGATTTTAAGATCAAATTGTTATGGGTGTCGAATAATTATAAAGCTCCATATTTTATGACGATTGAGAAATCTTTTTTGACATGTTGTCCAACACTCAGTAGATTGTGTAACACCCCAATATTACCCAAAGTTTAATATGCAAAAATCAGAGTAATTTAAAAATTTCATAAATTAAATACTGAGGCATCACACCTTCAAAAATAACTCACTTTAAACAATTTGTTTTAAAGTATAAATCTCGGATACATAGCATCGTCGGAAAACATAATTTGATTCATAAACATCAAAACGTCTTCTTTATTAAACTTCCTTAATAAATCATGTTTTCATAAAATATAATTCTTATACATAGAGGAATAACACCAACAGAACAACAACAAGACAACATAAATATTCCCCCTGAGTGCTACGTATCAGAGCGACACCGACTCGACTAACAGCAGCTAAAAACTCCGTCTTCAACCTGCACGTTACCAATATATAGGTAACGGCGAAACAAGTAAAGGGTGAGATACTCCAAAACATATAATTAAAGGCATAATAGAAAATATATATTTTTGGAGTTATAAAGGATGTAAGTTAATAAGTGCATTCCAACACGTATCCAAACTTCGCTTACTTTGATTGTTATTCTAATGTGTATAATCTACACTATAACCTCATCGGCATAAATCATTGCAACAACACATAAACTTCCATCACCACGAAATCATCACAAGTTATTACCTCACTAATCAACACGACAATTATAAGCAACAACATCAAACAACAATATTAAATCATACTAATAACTTAATCATCATAAATAAATCATCACAAATTGGCTAAAGTCCATCTTCGCTTTTGGCATAAAGCCCATCTTCGCTTTTGGCATAAAGCCCATCATCGCTTGTGGCATAAAGCCCATCATCACAACATCATCACAAACATATATCATCGCAATTCAATATCATCCATCAATCAACAAAACCCAACGCCAAACAACTCAAACATAAATATAACCGACTCCATGAGACACGACTATGTTATGCATGTGGTACCCATCGCTTTGTCCGTAATTAGGGACACTTGACATAAAGCCGATCTTCGCTCGGCATAAAAGCCATCATCGCTTGGCATAAAAGCCCTCTTCGCTTATGAAATGTATGTGACTCGACAATAAAACAACACAACACAAAAACATCATCATCGCTCATCCAAATTGGCATAAAGCCCACATCGCCATAATTTATCCAAAACAAGATAAATATATCATCTCATCATAATTGCATTATGCAAACATCGCTAATAATTTCATCAAAAGTCATGCATTCACAAATCGGAAGCATTTATTAACAACATCAATTTAATCATCACATCATCATGTACAAAACATATATCATCGCATTGTATATCAACAAGTATTCATTAATAAATACACCGTCGCAAAAGCTAGGTTTATTCACACCGCATCATTATCAATTAATTCGTCAAATTCCAAAAATGGGAAAAATAGTCAAAACGTCAATAATCGTCGCGAAAACCATTCCTAACAACCGGTATTAATCATAATCGTCAACGTCGAAATTGGATTGTCCATACGTGCCTTAAATCTACTAAAACACAATCCTATTCAATTTTACCGTAAATTGGCCTATTTCGGGTCGTCTCGTAAAAACTCGTAATTTCTAAAAACTAACCTCACCATTTCGTTCTACACGTCGAACTTAGCTAGCACGTCAATTTTCGTTGAATTCGGAGCAACTTGCTTCGTCGCCGAATTTATCAGAATCGGAAAATCGGAACATAATCTGGTCCTAAATTTAATCGGCTAACTTATGCCCTGATTATATTTTACTAACACTAATTAGTAGTGTATGGAATTGGTAAAAATGAAAGGAAACAGAAACTGAATTGGAATTATGCAGGAAAATATTCTGCAGAAAACACAGAAAACACAAAAACACAGCAACCAGAAAAAAATGGGAAAATTGCGTAACACCCCCTCACCACTTGGAGGCGGACGCCCTTGGCACTAGAAGGGGCTGGAGGCGGGGGCCTCAGAAGGGGGGACGGCCGCCCCACAGCTGGAGGTGGGCGCCTCCCCCCAAGCTACATCTTCCTTAATTTTTTATCATCTTCCCTACGTTTTCTTATAACATACAATTTTTGTTTCTTTTTCTGGTTTTTCTCCATAGTTTTCCATTTCCATTTTATATTTCTATTTTCATTTCTATTTTCCAAACACTACAACACTAACAACAATACATCTATAATCTCTACTCCTCATCCAACTTCTCCAAACTATTACAACAATCAATCAAAACCCTATAACCCAACTATTGATTTTACTCCCAAATCCAAAATATAATCATCAAAACCCTAACTATATGGATAGAGAAATCAAACCCCTTACATCACAAGCTTGGATGATCCATGAAGGTTCTACAAAGCTCAACCCCAAGCTTCCTCTCTTGCTCTCTTGCTCTTCTTCTTCTTTTTTCCAAAACCCTCTCTTTTCTCTCCCAAGTTTCTATTCTTGGCTTTTGTTTTTCAAATGGGAAGAAATGAGGAAAATGGCTTATATAAGTTATATTTCTACTAGCTCCACCTCTTGCCCTTGTTTGGCTTTGGTATGATGAATGAAAGGAAAATAAGGAAAGTGTTTGGATGGAAAGAAAATGAGGAAAGTGGTTTTATGATAACCTTACTAGTGAACTAAGGTGTAAACCCAATTCCTCCCAATTAATCCTCACACTCCTAATTTATTAATATAATTAATTCAATCAATTAAAATAATTCCGGGGAATTAAACATCGGATCCGAATATTATTTACCGAACCGAACCGAACGTCGCCAGATAAATTAATAAATATATTAATTAACACAAATATTCTCGTCGCAAAATAAATATCGATCGGTAATTCGAAAATATTAATATAATATATTATTAATAAAAACGGGCGTTACAGATTGCACTTCATGCCAAGTACATAAATTATATTTTTTTATCAAGGCTTTATCCCCATTGCTCCTTTGTATAACAATGTATCTTATACCTTTTTCTTGCAATAAGCTATTATCAACAAATTTAACCTTGCTCTTCTTTGACTTGTGGAAATCCGCTAGCCACTCATTTCAACCAGTCATGTGATTTGGGCAGTCAGAGTCAAGAAATCAGATATTGGATTCGACATGGTTATCAGCAACTACAGCCATAACCAACATATCATTAAAATATATGAATCTTAAAGTGCAAGGTTCGCTCCTTCGTCCTTGCCTTTTGTTGATCCCTTGTCTTTCCTGTACCAACAATGCTTGGCCAAGTGACCCCACTTTCCACAGTTATAACCTTGCACATCTTTTTTCTCTTCTTTGTCTTTCTAATAGGAATTTCCTTATCCTCTTTTCGAGGATTCAGAAGCCCTATTATTGACCTTATTCTTGTGGGAATTCAACTAAGACTTTTTGCCCTGAGTCTTGCGAATTTTCCTTTGAATTTGTTGGAACCACCATTATTTTTCCATGACTGAGCATGTAGTGCTTATATCGAGTCTTGAACTCCTTTCCTTTCGAAAATCCTAATCTCATGCGCTTCCAGCGAACCAATCAAATTTTCCAGTTTTACGGTTTCAAGTTGGTTAGATTCTTGAATAGCTACGATATCATGATCAAAGTGAGAGGTCAATGTACGTATTATCTTCTCAACTATCATCTTATCAATTAGGGTTTCACCACAACCCTTCATGAGATGGACGAGTTTTTGCACCTTCTACACATAGCCTGCAATCTTTTCGTCTTCTTCCTTCGACAACAATTCATATTGTCGTTGCAAGGTTTGCAACTTGACAACCTTGAATTTTGCACCTTCTTCGCAGTACTTGACGAGAATATCTCATGCCTCCTCAACATGAGAAAAATTTTGAAGTTCGCCAAATCTACCAGCGTTTGAATGTAATATGCAACCTTGCGACCCTTCTTCTTGGTTTCGTTGTGAGCTATTCTCTGTGTGTCGCTTGCGCCTGCAGCCAGCGCAAGAACGCCATTAGTAACCACTTCTAGGGTTTCATGAACGCCAAATAGAAATTGCATTTGTTTTCTCCGCGAATCCAATTCTTGTCGTCAAGAGTTAGAAGGGAATTTAGAATGTCGTTAGTATCATTCATCTTCATAACGATTGATTGACAACAACTCACGACCCCGAAAACTCAATCTCTAACGTGTGAATCTCGAAACCACGATCAAAAATCTAACTGAAATTCTAAATACCAATTTGTTAGTGTGAGACACTTTTATTGAGGGAAGAAAGAGAAAATAAGAAAATAAGAATTATATTATTAAATTGAATTATACAAACTGAATTACAAGCTATGTCTATTTATAAACACCTAATTTGTATATTAACTAGGCTAAGAAACCCTAATTGGATTTGGGTTTGAGTTTGAATTACACAACTTAAATTATATCTAATATCTCAACATGAATATCATATCACTTATATAAAGATCTTAAAAATAGAAATGTAAATTATTAATAAAATGTTTCTCCTCCCCTCCCTTGATGAACCAAATATATTTTTAATTAAAATTCTTCTTTTCTCCTCCTCTCTTCTCTTTTGAATCAAACATATCTAAAATTAAAAATAAAAATAAAAATCTCTCACCTTCCCTCCCCTTCTCACCATTAAATTTCCCCCTCTCCTTCCCTTTAGTTGAAGCAAATGGACCCCAAATGCTACTGGTGTAAACTAATGTCTAAAACTACAAGATGCTCGTTCTGATGCTCCTGGGTCCTGTTTATGGAATTCATATTGAACCTCATGCTCTAATCAAAGATTTCATAGCGCATTTGCCCTTTTTCACTTGGTTTGCCCCTGCCTATAATTCACAAATCGAAGTAGAATTCGCTTACCAAATTGCCTCATAGTCTTGCTCCTATGATTTACAATGCATTGCTCATTATAACTTTTAGACTAACTTTACGTCCTTCATACCTAGCTCGCAAAACAATGATATTTTAGGATCAATTCTAATCATTTAAGAAAATCTTAATATGCACACAAGCTGGAGATTTTAGGATTACTTTTTATTATAAAATGTGAATAAGCGCTTAGATTAATTTTGATTTTCAAATAAATTATGCACATATCACTAATTATGTCACCTTACAATTTTTTATTATTATTTTGAGATAAAGAATAATCTTGGATATAGAGACTGAAAATTTGAGAACTTGTTTGATTTATAAATTATTAACTTATGGTTATAAATTTAAAATTTTGAAATCTAACAAAATAAAAAATATGATTAAAAAATAATAATAATATTAAATTTGAATTTTTATATAATATTATTTTAAATATGAATATTTATTATTTATATAGTTTAACAATTCAAATGTAATTATTTAGTAAGAATTTTTTATCATTTATATGCAATATATATCATATTTTATTTAATTTCGGGCGACATATTTTCTATATTTTGCAATGATTTAAAAAATCTATTTGTTTAATTATACCAATTTTTAATGTTTTTGTTGATATTTTATTTCAAAACAAATATATATAATTTATTTGGAAAAATAAATTGTTATTATTATTTTTAATTAAATATGATATATATTCTATCATATCATTGTATGATATGTATACCCATAATATAATATAATATCATAAATTAGTGTTATCTTATATGTTATCATGTTTCACATCAAACATAATATCAATATCATAATTTTACTATATTTTTATTCAATTCTATATCTTATGTTATCTTTATTCTATTATGACCACGAAATTGGCTCTATACTTTTTGTATATATATCTTTTAATCTAAAAAATAAATTTATATATACACATAAGTAAATTTTGTATTATATAACTTTTTGACATTGGTAAAAATAAAAATAATAAAAATCCATTCTTGTTAATATATAAAAAGCTCAATAGATCATAATGGACATACTTTAAGCATATTAATTTTTTGATACATCTAAAATGGCAAAAGTACAGATAAAAGTGAGTGCAATTGTAATTTTGAGCAAACATTTGGCATTAAAATCTCAACCACTTTGTAATGTTGTACATCTTGATTTGTGTAAGTAGCTAGTTGTAAAGGTGAAGCACATAGTTAAAATAGCTCCAGAATATATAACTAGAAAAATAGGAGAAGAAAAAACCTCTATAGTAAAACAATCTTGGGCTCTACCTTTTTCTTATATTATGAATTAACTAATTAATTAATTAAAAATATATACATAAATTAATAATTATCTTTTGTAGCTTGGACAGCCTCATATGCCAACCATATTGTAACAGCTACAGATGAATTATTCTTTTTTCACATAAAACATAAGCATTACAGCAAAATAATTGATTATCATGACCTGGAATTGTTAAAATATGTGGTTGTCAATTTATTTAATTTTGAAAAATAATTAAAAAGAGAAACATATTAATAGATATAGAAAGATAGGGGACCATAAACCACCCATACTTTAAATCTTACAGAAAAAAATAAAATAAAAAAAGATCATGCTCACATGGTTGCATGTGAAGAGAATGGGAAAAGTTTTATGCAATTTTTACAACTACCTCCAAATATCTCATTTGCTTATATCAATTTCAATATTTTCTTTTTTCTTTGATTTGTCTTTTTTGGAAAGATTATTGTTCTTTACCAATCTAATGTGTTTGTATATGAGTATGACCCACTGCGCACTCACCGGGAAAGTAAGTTATTTTGAAAATAAATTAAATAAATAAGTTGTTTTTTTTTTTTTAAATTGTAACTATTATTATAGTGAAATGAACCCTACACCCCCTACCCCCACATCCACCCCTCTCTTTTTTCTCTTTATAAAGCTGGTAGATTGATATTATAAATGGTAGAGTGGTCCATATGACTTTGAAAGGGCCATATGGTTATTTTTTTTCTTTCTCAATTCTCATTTTACAATTCTTACTTCTCTTACCCTTTTACTCTCTTCATTTCTCTATATATATCTCTATCTACCTAGCTTTTTTCATTATAAGTGCTTCTTCAACATAAGCTAAGTTAATTAACTTGGTTTATGTATACATAGATGTGAGATCTGAGGCCAATTATGGTTTTTCAAGTCTGGTCATGCTTTTCCACAGCTTTCTTGAACTTCTTTTGTATCTTAAATCTGATTTCAAGGCTAAAAGCCCTAGAAGCTCAAGAAAGCTGTGGGAGAATATGGCAAATTCAGGCTTAATTCTCGTAGCGAAATTGCAGCTAACTCCTCTTGCAGATTTAGAACACAAGGTATACTCAATTTCCTCTTTTTCATACATACTCATCTTTTCAAGAATTTTCAGAATTATGGATAGTTTATTTATAATTATGGCCTTGTTAATTATTTGTCAGATTTGGTTTTCAAGCATTTTATATAATTTTGATGCATAATTCTGAAATTTGATATAGTTTAATTGTTTTTTTTCTCTGTTTTGTTATAGTAAAGAAAGAAAATAATACTTACTTTAACTGAATTATTACTGGTCCTGTTTTTTTTTTTTTTTCTGAGAAAATTAGTAGGGTAGGGTCTATAATACTCAACAACACTTTTTCTTTTGTTGGATCTTTGATTAAACCTAACAATGTGGTTGTTTACAAAATGAAAATCATAAACACAGAATAATTTTTTGAAAAAAGGACTTTTGTTTAATCCTGATGCCATACACGTTTGAGCCATGCAAGAAAAGAGGAAGTAGAAAATTACTATTTAAATTAAATTATTTATTTTATTAAAAAATTACTGTTTCCTAGTTGTCCGTGTAGAATTGAAGAACTTTTTCAATTAAGTAATTACTGTATTTAGTATAGTAAAAAAACAGATTGATTAAAGAAAAAAGGGCATATTATGTTGCAGAGAAGATTCCCTCTCAACATTTCCTTTTTATCATTAATGATGATAGTTCTTCTTGTTTCCCTTTTAGTTTAATGAATCCATATCTTCTCCTACATTTCTGTGAAAAAGGTTAACCTTTGTCACTGCATGACATCATTTTCATTTTAACCACTTCTCTCTCCTGACAGCTATAGATTTTTACTAACCTTTCTTTCTCTCTCTAACTACTCTGTCTTAAAATTTGAATGTCTCTTTCTCTGTAGAAAGCCAACTTGGTGCTGAAATTTTTGGTAATTAGTTTTTGATACTTGATGTCTCGTCTTTGTTCACCTGTCTTTGCAGTTTTTCAACCGTAAATAGTTAGGGTGAGTTACTGTGATTGATTTCCGTAAAATTCCGTAAATTAGCCAGTTTTGTCATGATCTACTGAAATTTAATTTTTATCGTTTTGAAAGTATATATAATAAATTTGTTGTACGAATCTACAAATTAGTCCCTCTATGCATTTATAATTGTCATTTTTGTAAAAAAAATTTGTTGTTTTTTTAATTGTCACTTTTAAATTTTAAAATAGAGTTAGTAATAATTTTATCAAAATTACTCTAATTATTTATTATAGAAAGAAAAAAATAAGTTAAGGTAAATAAAAATTAAGAATATTATAAGTAAAAGAAAAATGATTGCATAAAAAATAACAATAATTATAAATTTTATTAGTATGTATAAAAATTCAAAATATAACTATTAGAGGGAGTAATTGAATTTTCTTTGAAGTGAGTGAAGATGGTAGAATTATTGTTTTTTTTTTTTTTAGCACTGGTAGAATTATTGTTATGAATTAGGAAAATGACATCACAAAGAAAAGTATTTATTTTGTAAGAACTAAGAACAATTGGTAGAAGTAGGACCACTAAAAATCAGATTAAATCAGGAAGCAGAGGCATGGCACTTCTGTGCATCATCTTAGACAAAAGGATACCATTAGTATATGGATACATAGCTACTGTGATGATGAAGTATACTGTGATGATGTGGTATGGTTAAATTGGGTAAACCGGTAAAAATAATTTAACAAGATTATAGAAATCAAATTATAATTTTCTTTAAGATTGTAAAATTAAAAATAAATAAAAAATTAGAGATTAATTTTCATGCTCTATATATTATTGTAAAAATAAGAGATATCAATGACTTTTTTTCATTGTCAATATAATTTTCATTTAAAGAAAAAACAAACTTTTCAGAATTTAAATAAAATCAAAACTCAAAATATATTAAATTTAAATTTAAATAAAATATATTTTAATTTTTGTTTGTTTAAGATCCGATTTATTTTATTCTGTAAAAAGAAAAGATCCGATTTATTTTAATCTAAGAAATGGCAGAGGCAGCCATTTCAACCATTAAAATCTAAATGTCTAAAAAAAACATTGCATTTAGAACTCCTAAATTTCTTTTATCATTAATTATTTTGCATCTACTTGCCTAGGTCCCACTCTATATAAATTGCACTTTCAACCCTTATTGCAGCATTAATTTATTTAATTTTAAACTTATTTGTTTTTACATTCTGATTTACAGTTTTGATTCTTTATCGGTGTCTAAAAGCAAATGATTGGACAATAATTTTTGAATTTTTGGTAAATTATGTTTACTCTTCTAATGTTCAAATCAGATTAATAGTTTGTAAGTTTTTTTATCGAAATACCTCTTATATTTCTTTAATAAATATTTATTAATAAATTATAATTTTTATAAACACCTTTAATATTTTATTAAATATAATTGAAGTCAAATATTTTAGATAATTAGTCAATAATAATTAAATAAAAATATAAGATTTTTTTTTAAATTGTTGATTTATAGAAAAGTGTAAAAATTGATCACATTATTTGTGTTGTCAATTAAATTAACAAATTAAAACAGTTTTACATTAATAAAATAGTATTTTTATAAATTTTGAATAGAAATATTATTTATACTCTCTAATAATTTATTTAATCTTGAATCCTTTTTATTTTGACATTCCATCTAGGTTCCCGGCTAGGCCCTCTTTAAAAAAATTTAAATTTTGTTATTTGAAACATTATTTTACTTAATTTTAAATTATTTACTTTTGTACCTAAGACCTAGAGTTTGCAGGTGTCTAAGAACATATGATTGGGTGCTAGTTTTAGTAATTCTTAAAAAAGAAAATAGAATATTGAACACATTATTAATATTTTTTAATAAAGTTTAAATATTTTTTTACTCCTTCAATATTTTATTAAATATATTTAAATTCAAATATTTTAGATAACTCACCAATAATAAATAAGTAAAAACATAAATATTTTTTAAGCGGTTGATTTATCGAAAAAAATAAAAATTGCTCACATTATTGATGTTTGTAATTAAATTAACAAACAAAAACATTTTTATATTAATGAAATAGAGTTGTTTGTAAATTTTAAATTGGTGTATTTTTTTACTCTTTAATAATTTATTTAAATTTGAATTAATTTATTTTTCAATTTTCGGATCTAAGTTCCCCGTGTATAAATTGCACTTTCAATTTAAAAAAAAATAATATTTGAAGCATGATTTAGTTTATGTTTGGATATAGTAAAATAAACGGAGTGGAAAGCAATAGAATTGAGCAGAGTGGAGCAAAACGGAATATATATGTCATCCTATTATTTAGGTATTATATGACAGAATTAAGAGGTTTTGTCATTCCACCAAATCAAAGGTATAAAAATGATGGAAAGTAATGGAATTGAATGGAATGCATTCCATCTATTTCATTCATTTTTAATCAATTTAAATGATGTAATATAAGTTTATAGCATTTTCATCAATCCAAACTTACTCTGTCTAAAAAGATTATTTGAAACATGGATTAGAGTTCTGTAACTTTGTCAATGTCATAAGAGCAGATGATTTGGTGGTAGTTTTTGCAATTCTCCATCTCTATATAAATTGCACTTTCAACTCCATATTTATTTTTGCACCTAGAATTCTGACTCTGCATGTGTTCTAAGAGCAGATGATAGGAGGGGAGTTTTTGCAATCTGTGTCTAAAAACAGATAATAGGGTGATAGATTTTGCAATCTGTGTCAAAGAGCTAATGATAGGGTGATAGTTTTTGCAATCTGTATTTAAAATCAATAGATGATTGTGTGACAGTTTTTTTGTCATGGATGAATTATGTTTATTTTGAATGCTCAAATGAGACTTCTCATTTACTTTGAATGTAGTTTATAAGTTTTGTGTTGAAATATCTCGTATCTTTTAATAAATATTTATTAATAAATTTTAAATTTCTTTTTTAAACACCTTTAAGATTCTATTAAATATAATTAAAGTCAAATATCGTAGATAACTCACTCGTAATAATTAATTAAATATATAATTATTCTTTAAGATATTAATTTATAAAAAGTGTAACAATTGTTCACATTATTCATGATTGTCTATTAAATTAACAATATAAAAAAGAAATTATTAATGAAATTGAGTTTTTCATATTCATATTTATTGTTTGATACCCGTCAAATAATATTACCTCAATAGAGAGATTCTATAAAAAAAACTAAAATTAAACATCTTTTTATTAAAAAAAGTAAAATAAATGAAAAGATGCATGCAGTAAAAAAAGTGAGAAGACGGTATTGCTAGTATTAACCCAATACGTAATATTTTACAGCATAAAGAAAAATAGTTTGAACACAGGCACACGAAACCAATTGAGTATCCCATGAAATGAAACAGGTTTGTGAATTGTGACACGACATGAAACAGAAGACAGAGATATAGTAACTGATGATAGATGCACGATGAAGACTTAAATTCAATGACATGAAGGAACTGTCAATGACATGAAGGAACTGAATCATCCTGAACCAAATTATTTTTCTAGTACGGCATTATTCTTGCTTTTTGAGTTTTTGACACCACTGTAGATTCCACATCTTGTATTTATTTTACATAAAGTAGAAAAGAATGTGATAGTATATTTGTTATGTCGGGTCTAAACAGTAACGTGTCAGTTTACATGCAGGGTGTATTTCTTAACTCTCTTAATTTTAATATTTTAACTTAAATCTTATTTTAAAAATTTTAATTATTGGGATTGGCCTCACCACTAAAGGTATATATTTATGTTTGGATTCGTGCACCTAAATATTAAAAGAACGCACAATAAAAAAGGAGTATTAATTATTCACGTAAAACAAAATTGAGAGAATCTTTAATAATAATAATAATAATAATAATAATAATAATAATAATAATAATAATAATAATAATAATAATAATAATAATAATAATAATAATAATAATAATAATAATAATAATAATAATAATAAGGATATGATCAAATCACAATATGGTGTCAAATTTTAAAATTTGACATCAAATCTCAATCGTTAAAAGAATTAATTAAACAGTCATATTAAATAAAATAAAATAATAAAAATATATATAACTTATATTTTCTAAAAAATAGATTATTTATACAATCATTTGATCGGATGCTATTAGCGGTTGAGATTTAGTGTCAAATTAAACTTTGACATCTTGGTATTATTTGATTCTATTTTGATTCTATTTCATAATAATAATAACGGAAAGAAGAATATGCATGAAAAAATATATATATCAACCAACTATATGTCTTGAATTAATCACCAACAACAACTTATATGGACATGAAAAGAAGAGGGAGAAATGGGAATGAAGATTAAATAATAGGGGGAATTTTTTCATCCACCTAGTGGGTTTCTCCCACACTCCTGAAAAATCAAAAATATCATTCGCAAGTTAACTTGCGAATTCACCTTGTTGGATGAATTCGCAAGTTCACTTGTGAAGTGACCTTTATGGGTGAATTCGCAAGTTAACTTGCGAATTCACCTTATTTTATATGTTTTCTTATTTAAACGTTGACATTGAAAAAAATCAACTCAATTCGCAAGTTAACTTGCGAATTCACCTTTTTAGGTGAATTCGTAAGTTAACCTACGAAGTGTCTCTTTGTATAGCTTCATGGTCACCTCTTTCCCTATTCCATTCATTTTCAACAACATAACACCAAAACCACTCAACCCACACTGTAACACGGTGGGAGAATTGACTTGTTTGTTTTGCGTTTTATCGCAAATGTTGCTGATAGCAAGAGTCGCCACCGACTTTTCTTTTATCCAATAAAAGGAAGGTGAAAAGAACAGGAAAAAACCTTCGTTAGATTCTGAGTACGGGAGGCAGTTATGAAAAGGGAAGGTATTAGCACCTTTTTCATCCGTAGTTATCTACGGACTCTTGGTTGCTTAACTCACTTTGAAAAATTGCTTTCTGTGTTTGTATAATTTTGAAAAGTATTTTGAAAAGACATTTCGCTTTAACTTAGTAATGATTCTCGCTGGAATGTATACGAAGTGTTCAGAAATGTTTTTTTGGAAAATGTTTAACTTTGTAATGATTCTCGCTGGAATGTATATGAAGTGTTCGAAAATGTTTGTTTGGAAAATATTTAACTTTGTAATGATTCTCGCTGGAATATATACAAAGTGTTTGAAAAGTTTTTGAAAAGTGTGAGGTGTGAAAACTATTTGATTGAGCAAGCAATAGAGTCTTATTTACCTACTCAGAATGGTCGTTTCCATGTTATTTTTCCTTCTCCTTTAGAATAAGGCTATACATACCATTAGTTGGCATGTAAGTTTATTTTGGACGTGAAGGGACAATCGAAGGGTCATCGTATGGTCATAGAAGGCAACATGTAGGGATACCTTAGCAATTCATAGAGACAATCATCACTTTTTTCGTAGGCAACATTGAGGGTCATCGAGGGACTATGATCTTTGTATCGAAGGGACTATGATAATGTTATTCATAAGCGTCTTTGCTAATGGTATCCCAACGTTCGAGGGACATGACCACTGTTTATTCGTAAGATATGTTAATCTTTGAATTAGAGTGATCTAAGGGTTGATTTTATCTTTCCATACAAACCCTAATTACTATACAGTTAATATGTACAGGAAAATAAAGGTGCGGAAAGTAAAAGTGCGGAAATGTAAATCCTACGTTATTACATGGCTTTGGGGCAGATACATAATAGGAGGTGCGGAAAGTAAAACCATAATTAAGCTATTACATCCCATGAGCAATTACATAATAGTAAAAAATATGCAAGAAATTTAAACCCTAACTATTACAACTTGTGAGCAATTATAATAATCGGAAAAGTAGCGCGAAAAGGATTAAATTGCAAATAAGAGAAGATAATGTTGGTAGAAAATAGATTTTCATGTTAGAAAAAGGTTTTAGGGTTAGCAACCTATTTATATGAAAGAAAATATTTTTTTGGAATTTTTGCGATTGATTTTAATGAATAAAACCTAATTCTATGTTAATTAGCATTAAATTAGAAAAATAATTGAAAATGTGAATAAAAAATAAACATTTTTGTGTTAAAAATTAAATAAAGGTTTTAGAAACCTAAATCTAAAATTAAAACATTTTTAAGATTTTAGAAAATAGTTTAAAAATAATTTGAAAGAAAATTAAAATAGGTTAAAAATTAAAAGAAATAGAAAAATGCAAAGCAAACAAGTAGTAAAAATTAGGTTTGGCCTTGCTAAGGTTTGAACTTGTGACCTTGAGGTCATGGGTTCAAAATTTTACCACTGAACCACACTGCACGTGGTGTCAATATGTTAGCCTTGGAAATATATGTGTGATACCTGCGTGAAATCAGAAATTATGAAAAAAATAAAGGTGGGGTTCGAACCCATGACCTGAGGGACAAAGTGACATAGCGCGCGCATGTTGAACCGTTGGGGCGCTGATACATCCATTCATTTATGCCATTGGATAAATATATATAAGAGAAAATAAGTTCATGAAATCATATTTTTAGCACACACGCGCGTGGAACCCCGAATTTCTGAATGGACGAATAGGAAAACGCCACACCTGCCTTGCCGGTCAAACGAAGGTTAGAGGTGCCGGAGATTAATTCCGATCACCTTCTCCGATCGACATAAAGATCAAACCTACAAAAATCAATGAAAACACAAACAAAGACAACCCAGATACACTAATTAAGGTGATGTGAATCCAATGGTGCAGTTAGTTTGTCCTGAAATGGCCTGGAACTATGGATACGAAGCTTCATCAAGCTTATGCCCTAGCAATGGTGTTTTAGGTTTCAGCCACTAAAGATTTCAAACGATGGTTATAACATGTTCTAATGAATCTCAGGAAACGATTAGCATGGTTAGTTTCAATCAAAACATCATAAAAAACTGAAATATGAATTTAAGAAAAATATGCAAGCGGATGTTCATGGATAGCACGATTCAGAGAAATTTAACCATGACTATTGATCCATTCTTACTCTATATTACCTCATGGGCACGATGGAGTGCTTGGAAGTGATTGAAAGTGGCTGGAAATTGAGTTACAATTTACTCTAGTTTCTTGAATTTTTTAGAGTTCTAGGGTTTTTTCTTGGGGCAAGCATGCGTGTTCTTTGTGGTCTGATCTTGTGAGGAACTTATAGGAGAGTAGAATTAGGTAAACAAAAGAAGAAAATATCTTGCATTGATTAAGATATATTTCCTTGAAAGTAAAGACCAAATATTGCCTCTTTTGGCCTCTAATCTTGCCTATCGACGCTTGCACGAATTTGGTAGCTTGTTTGGGCTTCCTTGGTCTTCAAGATACTTGGAAAATAAGCCCAACATGTCATGACCTCACTCCTTGCATTTTATTTTATTTAAATTAAATTTAAATGATTTAATTCAAAAATAAATTAAATAAATGAGAGGAGGGTGTGTCCTTGAGTTTTTGGGTCATGGATAATGTCAATACCAAGTTTGGATCATAAAATCTTAAGCCTATTTGGAAAAAACTTGAATTTGCTAAGAAAACATGCACCTCTTCAAAAATGTCAAACTTGTACAACTTGTATCTTGCTTAATTTTCAACATTCACTACAAAAAAAAAAGGCTTAGTTGCGACATGTTAATCACGTCACAACCTCTAAAACCACGTCACAATCTATCATTTGCGACGTGGCTGGTTACATCGCAGGGGGAATGAAGAGTCAAGACTTCAAGTTCTGAGACAAGTTCTGCTAGAATACCGTTAGTCATTTAAAGTTAAAACGACTAAAGCACTCAAGTGGAACAAAGTTCGAGATTCATTGAAAACACAAAGTACAAGAAGACAAGCAACATTAAATGTGTTCTCATTGTTAAAGATAACAACGGGCAAACTCCTGAAGCTATATATAAAAGATCAATTGTTTAAAGAAACAACGTGTGCTATTCCACCAGTGAACTCACGCTTAATTCATGGAAGCAAGAATAGTTTGAGTATTGAGTTTACCATTTGTATTGAGCTTAAAACTTTGTGAAAAAACACAATTGTGATAAAGCTTATTAGAAGTAATCTGATACACTATTGTTAGAAGTTATTTTATAATTGTTCCTTGAAAGACCAGTTGGGTCAGATTTCTCGAGAGGGCTAGAACTAGAGAGTCTTAGAGGAGTTAGTCACTTGCAGTTGGCCTGTGCAATGTATTGTTAGCCACAACAGTTGGTTGTGCATTTGTAATCAGTTTGATTATAGTGGATTAAGTCCTCGTTGAGAGAGGCAAAATCACCTTGGCGGATGGACTGGAGTAGTTTGAGTTTCAAACGAACTAGGATAAAAATACATGTGTTTTATATTGTTGTTGTACAAAGAAAAAGGAAAAACTTATTCAATCCTCCCCCCTTTTAAGTGTTTTGTAAACCTTCATTCTCCTGTTATTTTCGTAGCTTGGCAAACATGCATTACTACAAATAACGATTTTCATGACGAAGTTAAAACCCCAGACAATGAAAAGACAAGGGTATAGGTTCTGGAAGCGCCATGTTTAATTATTATTATTTTAATAAAAACATTAGTTCTCAGATATTTAATAAAACCGAAGGGTAGTAGCAATAAGGGAACTCAGTTCGACACCCAGTTGCAGCATTTTATGTTTTTTTTCCAATTTTTTAATCAGTATTTCTCACTTGGTGCCTTTCCAAATTCCATTTTTATTATTTTATTTGTTTAATTAGTATTTACCACGGCTACAAGGTCCAACCGAGAGATAATATATTTTGCATTAACAATTTCATAATACTAATTCCAAAATCTTATTTTAATACTTTATTTGATATATTTTAACCCCTCGATTTTCTTTAAAAATCAACGTAGTGTATCTTTTAAATGAATTCCAAAAATATGGAGGTATGAAGTTTTTTTTATATTTTTAAATAATACAATCACATTGGTTTTTGTGTAAATCGACATAACACTTATTTTGCATAAAATACTTCAAACTACTATTTAGTTTCTATCTTTTCATTTACCTATTAACACTCAAACGACATTTTATCGCTCTCATTTTCGTAAAAACACCTAGGCAATTTTCAAGTTGATATTCATCAAAACTCAACAGATATTCTTCATATCAACATGTTTGTTTCATCTTAGTAGTCATCAACGTTAGTTTTTCACTGAAATAGTCTCTTAATCATTTTGTTTAGGGTTTCTTCGTTTGTTTGTCTATTTATCATTTTGTTTAGTGTTTTTTCTTTTATTTTGAATGAAACGTTACTGTTTGATTTATCTTAATAGTCATGGTCGATTCGACATGCACCTCCCATACAACATCTCCTGCAAACTCTATTGCAAAACGTAAAAGAAAAACTAGTGGTGCTATGATGTATACAAAGGTGAAAAAAGCCAACGAAATTGGTATTCGCTACCCGGTTAGAGTTGATGCAGAAACCGAGACATATTCTGGTGAATATGTTGATGCTTTTTTGGGTTACATTATGTTCAAGGTATAAGTAAACTGTGTATTTTAATAGATAGTTGGCGTGAAGTTAATGATGAATTGGAAGACAACTTATGGGTCAATAGCACATTATTTATTTTGTATTCTATAATTTGTTTTACAAGTATATTTTTTTTAATACTAATAAGATCTCTATTGGATAAACATGGGATGTGTTTATTGTTACTCCAAATGATACGTACATGAAAAAGAAAATGATTTCTTATTATGGTGAGGGTTGGAGGGGGTTTAAGACATAACTTACACATGATTATATTAAACATGAAGAAGATAAAGAACTGGCTCCATAAGAGGTGTATTCATTTATTGATCAAGATACTTGGGAGAAATGTTTAGAATCTCGCACCACTCCTGACTTCTTGGCAAAAAGCCAAAAAGGAAAGAAAAATTGAGTTAGAAATATATATCCATATAGGTTGTCTCGTAGAGGATATAAAAGACTTGAAAAAATTGATGGTCGAAAAAAGAAAAAAAATGGATGAGGAAGAGGGAGATTCTATAAGTCTTGATCGCAACCCATCTCCACCATCGCGCCACAAGAAATGTAAGAGGGAACACCAAAGAAAAGAAGGCGAGTACACATCATATGCTACACGCGAAGTGGCTTAAAGAACTGTAAATAGATGCTTCTTTCAACAATATTTATGTTAGTTAAATTAATGTAACTCCCCCGAATGACTTCAGGATTACTAACTGACCCCACAAACCAACACGAGTATTTTCAGCATGCTTTGGCCTCACTCGCACGTTGTCTGAGAAACTTCCCAGAAGGGAACCCATCCCATTACTACTCCAAGTCAAGCACGCTTAACTGTGGAATTCTAATGGTTAGGCTATCAAAAAGAAGATGCATCTTGTTGGTATAGGTAGTATCAATTAATCCTTATAAGCCTTCTTCAACTATGCAGTCACATACCTGCACAATCTCAGGATCCCTCTCAGTCTGATGTGGTGACCACTCTTAGCCCTCTCTGGCCTCGAGTGTTACATGCGGTGTAATCAACCCCGCCTTCTTTGGCCTCGGGTGTTACAATTAATTTGGTAAATATGAAATTTCATGTTTTGTAGGACGATCTTGTTGAACATACCAAGGCCGACCTCTTCACTTCACTAGGTTGTCATGACATCTTGGTAGAATTGATTGAAATTGAGGAACATCTTGGGTGTGTCTATAGACTTGGTAGAGACGTTGGCTTCAAGGTACATTTTGGATGCTCTAAATCATCTAGAGACAAAATCAATAAGAAAGAGATTAAAGAGATTGTTGTTGTTGAGTTGGGAAAGGTCGTATAGAAGTGGAAGAAGGAGCGAGGTAGGTTCTTGGAGGAGGAGAGAGAGAGAGATCTGGTTGCATACGGTGCAAGAGAAATTCTTGGAGGAGGAGAGGGAGATGTTGTTGCAGACGGTGTAGGAGAATTTCTTGGAGGAGGAGATAGAGAAGTTATTGCATACTATGCGAGAGAATGTCCAAAAGGAGCAAGAGGAACAAGAGAGGATGAATGAGGAGAAGGTGTCCGAGAAGTGTACCCATGATGTTTGTGTATTTCAATTTTGGATTGTTTTAATGATGCATAAATTGATTTTGTTGGGTATATTCAACCACAAAAATTCAAATCATTTGGAAATTCGAGAGAATTTACTTGAGAAAGTTATGGGTGGTACAAGCGTGACACTTAGTTGTTCTGCCAACCATTGCAGTGTTGAACCCTCACCACCACCAAATCAAGTTAGCCTTCAAAAACTAGAGTTGGTGTTATCGAGTATTGAAACAATAACTATGGGTATTCAATTAAGGCATGATCTACTGTAGTTGTTTTTTCTTAACAAGTTTGTTGTACATGAATTTTTGAAGGGAGATAAGGAATTAGACAACTCCATATTGCAAATTTGGAGCTCGTAACTCGAAAGTATAGTTTTATTTTAATTTATATTTATATTTATATGTTCTTGTACTTTAACATAAATATTTAACCTTGCAGGTATATCCATGAGGCTTGTGTTGAAATGAAACTTCTAAACAAGTATTATATCTTAGATATTGCAAGGACTTCTCTTACTCACGGTTCTCCAAGACATGAAATTAAAATTTACTTACAAGAAATATTTATGGAAAAAGACAACATCAAAGATTGGTATATTGTCCTGCTTTACCACGAGTAAGTATATATTAATTTTTATACAAAAAAAAGTATATATTAATTTGTATTTTTATTTATAAATCAATGTTGTCCATATTATTAATTATTCAGAATATTTATGCAGCCGACATTGGAAACTACTTATTATATGTCCCAAGAGAAATAATATAATTGTGTTTTGCTCAGTGCACTCGACACTACCCGACGTTGTGGTTAACGCTTTGAGTGGATAAGTGGTATTATTTCTTATACTCAAATTTTACTTCAGAATTGAATAGTTTTTATTCAAGTTTAATTTTAAATGACATGGGTAGAGCGATGAAGAAATTTAATGCACGCAAAACAATTCTCATGGGTAAAAAACTAGTCTATATTTATCCAAAAGTAAGTATAGTAATTATGTTTTTTGACATTATATTATTTGTGTGTAATAGCGCAACATTAATAAATAAAAATCATTTGTAGTGGCGAAAACAAGTTGACGCCCATTCTTGTGGATATTATTTTTTGAGGATATATGCTCCATATTGTCTTTGGAGGCATTACACATGGATTGATGAAGAATAAGATATTAGCTTAATCCATATATACATATGTATACTTCTTAAACTACTGTTGTTGTTTTTAGCTTATCACAGTTTAAATTTTGTTCTAATTATAGGAGCATAGCATCCAAACGCCATACTCAACAGAAGATATTGATGACATTTAATAAGATTGGGCCAATGTCTTCTTATCCCATTATGAAGCTCGACAACCACAACAATAGTTTATCTTGGTTTCTATAATCTTATTTTGTATGTGAATATAGGTTTTGTCATTTTTAATGTTCATATATGATCATGTCAAACAATGTATTCTGTCTTGATGTTAATTTTCATATTTTGGTTTAAAATTATATATATATATATATATATATATATATATATATATATATATATATATATATATATACTAATTTTGTTACAGATTTTGTACTTTCTATGTAAAAATGATACTGGCAGATTAATAGAATTATTATAATGATATAATACAGGTCAATAAAAGTGATATAAGCAAAAACTAATACAGGCCAGTGAAATTAATAAATATAACCCAAAAGCTTCATTTTAAACCCCTCGATTATTAGGTAAAACCGAGAAAAATGAATACCTTATTACCTTACATTATAAATAAAATTGACAGCTATATGACGCGCACAAAGTAATGTAGAAAATAAAAATATACAGTTCTGAGGGATCGAACCCATGACCTTTTCAATTATACCCTCACTTTTAAAACGCCGAGGTGTTAAGTGGATACTTTTCATGACAACCTTATTTACCTCTCCTGGGTAACCGAGGTAAAATGCATTTCACGTTCGACGTTACAAGCGTTATTTGTAGTAACGATGGCTAATTAATCGTTGACAAGAGTAGAGCTTAAGGGTATTACTATGAATTTTATCGCAACCCTAACAATTTTGATCGAACAGATGACAACTTTAAAAACTCAGGTGATCAATGCCAACAACAATGAGAACCATCAAAGAGATAGCATAAGGGAATCTATTAGGATTTCATGGGGTGGTAACAATTGTGTTGTTATTGTAGAAAATTTCAATATTGAAGAAGAAAAATCCTAAAAGGAAGAGGTAGTTAATCATGGGAATCAAAATAACCATGATTATTGAATGAATGAGTATATTACATTATTCTATGGAACTATGGGATTTGAGGAGTTTATGGATTGGCAAATCAATATCGACAGGTTCTTCGATTTTATGGGCGTCCCTGAGAACAAGCAAGTTAAGATAGAAGTGATCAAGATGAAGAGTATTGTTGTTGTATGGTGGGGTAAACTTATTTTTCAAAGGCAGTGGCAAAAAAGGGCTTGTTAGATATTGGCGAAGAATGAAACAATTTATGCTTGGGTAGTTTTTACTTGAGGATTATGAGAACATTCTTTATAATATGTAAGTTGGGTGTGTTTAGGGAAAGAAAACTGTAATAGAATACACAGCTAAGTTACTGCACTTTTTTGAGTGCAATGAATTGGGAGTATCATAGAGTTAAAAAGTTGCTCGATACATCAGTGGCCTAGATAGATCCTTGCACGAGAATATGGGTTTTCACATTGTATGAACCATAACTGGGGCATTCTGTCTAGCTTTGAAGTCAGAACTGGTGGATAATTTGCTTCAAAGTAAATCACCCATCAGTATTCTCCCCAGAATAACTTTGAACAAGTAGGTGACAAGGAAAAGACTGTAGCAACCAGAGATTCCAACCTTGAGAATAAGGGGACTAGTAGCCCTAACAATGTCCAGTAGGGTAAATCACTAGTCTAGAGGAAGAATAATCCATATGATAAACTCACTAAAGACACGTGTTATCATTGTAATGGAAGAGGTCACAAATTAAATATTTTTTCAAAAAGGAGAGTCGCTACCGTTGCGAAAGAATAGAGAGAGGAAAAGGTGTATGAAAAATAATTGAGAATGATGAATATGTAAGGGTTGAGTTTACAAAGGAAGAATATGATGATAGGGTAAAATTTTTGTTGCATGGAATTTTACCAGCATCCAAAGATGAAGGGAAGTGCAAGACTTTGTTTAAAACATGTTGTTCTATCAAGAATAGGGTGCGTAATGTGATTGTGGATAGTTGCAACATGGAGAATCTGGTGTTAGCGAAATTAGTAGGGGAATTTGTTAGGTTGAATGATGGGGTTACAATTTTTAGGGGAGGTGTACCGACTTTAGTTTATGGGTTCCACATTGATAAGTAGATAGTGGTTAACATTCATAGGTTGGTAACTAGGTGAGATTACATGCAAGGGACATACAGAACATGTACTAAGATTCTCAAAATAGATGATAAATTTTTTCAAATTAGGAAGGATGGTGACTATTATGATTTCAACGCACACGCTTGTGCGAACCAAGTAGAAGGGAAAATGTTTGTGGATCATGATGTAACTGATATTGAAGTCTCAATAAGGAGTCGTATGGTGATAAACTAACTGATAAGTTATAGTTTATGACTGACGACCGATAGTTTATAGTTTATAACTCATGACGAATGACCGTGATTGATCGCTGATAAACTAATTAAAATGTTTGATAAAATTAACGGTTTGACTAACTTAAAAACAAAAACAATTAAAAGATAAAAGAGAAAAAGAGAGAATCTAAAATACACCATAGTTGCATCTCATCAAATTTCACAAATGCGAGTGGGATGCAGTATCCTCCGCTTATTCCCTCAACATATAATTTGACATTCTGGTCATTAGTACATTCAATCAAAATTTTACATTTTAGATTAAATTTAATATTTAGTATTATAAAATAAAAGTATTTCATACTTCATACTCCAAATTCAAGTATGTCGTTTAAAAGTGCATTATAACCCCTTTTATAAAGAAAAAATGGTAGGACTAAAATTTAAATGGGTGGAAGTGGAAGGTATATTGATTGTGACTGACTGCATACAAATATAGAAACGCATATATATTTAACAAATGGTGGAAACATTAAAACATAATTGCATCTGTTTTCATTCATAGAATAAGGAAACATTGGCAACAAAAATGGATTCCTCATCACATTATTTGGGGACGGTTTCATCTCAACAAAATAATAATCCAATAAACACACTCTTTAAATAATTAGATCGATCAAAATCTGTAAATCATGTCTTAACGGATCAAAATCAATATTATTCTATCTGTATTAAAATGACTGGTTTTAATAGAAAATTTTATTTTAAATTAAATATTATTTTTACTTTTTAATATAGTAATGAGTAATAGTTTTCAATTGTGTCTTTTAATTTTTAATTTTTATATTATTTTTAACATATTAATAGGATTAATTTTATAAAAATATAATATTTTATAAATATTTATTAATTTATATACAAAAACTTTAAATGAGAGTCATTTTAAAATAATCGGAGTATTAGATTGAATGTCAATATCAAATTTCAAATCTGATTCTTATATATTGAGTTTGTGATAGTTATTATATTTTGTTGTGTATAGAGAATTTTTTAATTCAGATTATGAAGTGAAATTAAATTCTTTGCATTTCTCAAAATGTTCTTTAAAATTAAAAATATATTTTCAGTACACTATATTTTGAAATATTTTGGTCAAAATCGAAAATATATTTTTGATTCCAAACTAAATAATAAAATATTGAGAAATTATTCATAATTCAATCTCAAACACACACTTTATTAAAAAAAAATATATGATTTAAAATTAAAAATATATTTTTGATTTACATCCAACTTTTTTCAACGTATTTGCATGATATAGAGTGCGAACCGAAAATATATTTTCAATTTTTAGAGGTATTTTAAAAAATTCACAAGATGTCAAAAAGGTTATAGAATGGAATGAAAAATTGCCAAAAATTAAACGCCTGTATCAAGGGCTACAATTTTTTACTATAATAATAAAATGTGAATGTGTTGCAGGCACAAGACAAATATAACATTGGTAAAACATCAAGATCTATAGGATTGTCCATTAAGGCACATCACAAAGCACAAGAAAATCTTAACTTTTTGAGATAAATATATATTTAGCTTACTCCAAAGTAAAAAATAAATAAAATAGTGAACTATATTTAAATAAAACAAATAAATCCACATCATTTGACCACAATGCTTCGCTAAAGTCCATCACATTTAATTAATTAAACTAAACTAAAGTAAAATGAAATAATAGAAAACCATGATGAGTGAGGGTCACATTTTAAAAGTAAAGTAATATAACGACAATATTGAATATAAACAAACAATAATAGATCCAAACAAGAAAAAAGCAATTTGTCAACAAAATAAAAAACAAGAAAAAGCAGAACATCATCTCAATCAGTTCAAAGGTGTTTATCATTCAAAATTTTAAAAATATTAATCAAAGCCATAGAATGAGGAACAAATTAGAATATACATGTTAGATTAGTGGGTTACAGTTAGATTAGGATAGAGATTTTACAAATAAAGTAGAATGTTCATATGAATACTTTACAATATTTTTTATAAAGGAAATAAAAGATGAATTTATTTATTGTATTTAAATTTTTTTTTTTCATATGAGTACTTTACAATATTTTTTATAAAGGAAATAAAAGATGAATTTATTTATTGAATTTAAAAATATTTTATTTAATATATTTCGACCAGTGGGAATATTTAGACATCTATGATAAAAAAAATTACATTAGAATCGGTGCAATCAATTTAGAGATCTTGTTTTAATATTTAAAAATAATGCATTAAAAATATAATTATATATTAATAAAAAAAGCACACAAAAATTCAAAATAATATTTTAATTTCTTCCAACACTTTTTAAGCAAACTTATCAATTAAAATTTTATATTTTAATATTTTTAAAATATTGATTTTGAACTATGACCTCAAAGTTGTGTTTTTGATGTTGTATTTTTTATTATATTTTTTTAATAATGAAAAATTAGATACTTAAAAATTTGGAGTAAAGTGATGGAAAATTTACTGCGTATGTTAATGTTTTTATCTTCGAAAATAATATCGAGAACAAACGCGCTTCGTAACCGTCTTAAATAAAATGGTCTAACATATAAAAGTTTATTCAAACATATTCCAACAATATATTTTTATATAATTAATTTTTTAAGACAAATTAAACTATATATATATATATATATATATATATATATATATATATATATATATATATATATATATATATATATATATATATATATATATATATATATATATATATATATATATATATATATATATATATATATTAAAAACTTAATTTAAACAACTAAAAAAATAGCGCACAACTCGTTATTTCTTTACACTTTATTTTTTATCTTATAAATTTTATTAATATATAAAATTAAAAAAATCATAGGAAAAACCAAAAAACTAAAAAGTTATCATTTAAATGTATGGACTCAGTGTGCTTGTGAAATGCACCAACTAAAAAGTCATTGTTGGAAAGTTAATGGCGCTGAAGCTCAACATTTTGTCGGATCTAAATCTTCAGACATAGACACAGTTTTTCTGGGATCAACCACTTCTTCTTCAAGACCATGCAAGATCCATTTTTTCCTCTAAAAACACTTTTTACAGTTTCTCATATTCAGTGGAACTAAAACGGTACAAATTTTCACAAGATAAGCTAAAAACACTCCTTTCTTATATCATGAAATTGTCCCTAACTTGATTTAGGAAAAAAGAAAACCCTAGTTTCTTTCAGGATTATTCATATGGTTAATCTTTTCCATAAAAGCTCTCACCTAACCTAGTGCTAGAGTCACAACAAATTGGTTAAAAGTATTTTTAAGTTGTTGGAAAGTTCCATACATGTGATAATGGCGTTATGGTCACCTCTTTGTGGTCCAATTCTTGTGTGTTAACAACTAATATGTAACTGAAAATCTTTCTTCCTGTTAGTCTCGTGCACCTATAACAAAAAATGAGTTGGTTGTGACTTGTAGATATTTTTTTTCTAATTATAAAATATTTTGATCTATTAGCTAAGATTATTTACCATCTCTCAAGCTATGACAAATTAATACCAGTGTTGTGTTGATGATTGAACTAGTGTGTCTCTCCGAATCAGTGATAATTAACAGGGAACTCTGAATCAGTGACAATTAACAATGTGGTCTATCATAATTAAATTAGTGTTAACGTGATATCTAATGAGGTTGGAATGACTAAATAAGTGTGTTTGATAACTAATGAGTGCCTCTCATTACTAATGTGGCATCCAATGAATATGTGATGACTAAATGATTAATGTGACATCCAATGAATTTCAATTTGATGACTAAATGACTAATGTGACATCCAATGAATGTCAATTTGATGTCTCTGATGACTAATGAGTGTCTCTGATGATTAATGTGACATCCAATGAATGTCAATTTGATGACTAAATGATTAATGTGACATCCAATGAATGTCAATTTGATGTCTCTGATGACTAATGAGTGTATCTGATGATTAATGTGACATCCAATGAATGTCAATTTGATGACTAAATGATTAATGTGACATCCAATGAATGTCAATTTGATGTCTCTGATGACTAATGAGTGTATCTGATGAGTAATGGACCTCCAATGAATGTCAATTGTGACCTCCAATGAATGTCAATTATGGGGTCTGTCTGAATTTGTGACATCAGTGATAATTACCACAAAACATTAATGTGGATCTGACTGAATCAGTGACTATAACACAATAAAATAAAATAAAATTAGAAAAATACACCAAATTAGTGACTATAACACAATAAAATAAAATAAAATTGACACAAAATTAATCAATGACAATCAACACAAAATTAACCGTGCTCTAAATCAGTGACAATCTATATTGGTGACAATTAACATTTTAGTTTATGATGATTAAATTAACAGTGCTCTGAATCAGTGATAATTAACATTTTAGTTTATGATGATTAAATTAACGGTGCTCTGAATCAGTGACAATTAACATTTTAAGTTTATGATGATTAAATTGATTAAATTAACGGTGCTCTAAATCAGTGATAATTAACATTTTAGTCTATAATAATTAAATTAATTGAAATTAGTGACAATTAACATTTTAGTCTATAATGATTAAATTAATTGGAATGACTAAATTAGTGTCAATTTAGTCATGACTAAATTAGTGTCAATTTATTCCAAACAATACACCAAATTAGTGTCAATTTAGTCTTCATAAATTAGTGTCAATTTATTCCAAACAATACACCAAATTAGTGTCAATTTAGTTTTAATAAATTAGTGTCAATTTTGTCAATTTAATCTGAATTAGTGTCAATTTTGTCAATTTAGTCTTAATTAGTGAATGACATTTGATGTGTCTAAGATGACATGAGATCACGTCAATTTGGTTTAGTCTACACATTCTCATTTATTTATTTTTATTAAGTTAATAAAAATAATAATTTAGTCTTAATTAGTGTAAATGGGGTGTATTTGATGTATGATAATGTGAGATCATGTCAATTTGGTTTAGTCTACACATTCTCATTAATTTATTTTTATTAAGTTAATAAAAAAGGATAATTATTATTAAGTCAATAAAAGAAGAAAATTGTTATTAAGTTAATAATTGTTCTAATCTTACAAATAAAATATAAATTAATAGTTGAAAAATGATGATTAATTAATGCAGGCTGGAATGTTCATTCTACCTTGGCCTGAATCTGCAGGCTGGAATGTTCATTATATTAATAATTAACAGTACAAAGTACAGATCAAACTACATGTTCCGTATAAAAATCATATTAATTATTGTGAGAGACATTGTGTATAAAAATCAAATTAATTGTTGACCATTGTATAAGATTAAAAATCATATTAATTGTCGACCATTGATATATGGTAAGATGTATCTGCATTAGTGACTACACAACATACATTTCAAAACAAAAGAGAAAAAGAAAGGGATGGAGACCGCAGAAGAAGCTAAATATGAAATAATTAAAAAATCATCACACTCATCATGGACATGAACACAAACTATATTATTACTAGACAACTATGTTCATGTGCAAATTAACAACCACCATCTCCAATTATATGCCACCCATCCATTCAAATTTGGTTGAAACTACAAAGTACAATCCAATAAAAAGTACATACATCTTACATATATCTAACAAATTATATAATCGGAGCAAAAGCTTTGCTGTCAATAATAATCACATCGGCATCCTCAGAGCAAAAGTTTGCCGTCAATTATAATCACATCTGCATCTCGTCAGTTATAATCACATCTGCATCATCTGAGTATTATGTTATAAGATCTGAAAATTTGGTTAAGTTACGATAGCTCAGTGAATCAACACCATCATCATATCTACTCACTGAATCTGAGAATTCAGATTCAGATCAGATATATAAATCAATATTCAATCGTTTCAATTATTAAAAAAGACATAACAAGGTAAATTACATATCATTCTCATCAGGTTTTTCCCAAATATAGCCACACAGAGAGAAGAACATCATTCTTGGTTTGTAATTGACTCTAGCTGTATCTTCCCACAGCTTTATTGAACTGCAAAAACAACGAGTAGAACACAAGAATGCCATGGCATGCATGCAGAAGAACTCTCTCGATGCAGTTCAAGAAAGCTGTGGAAGAATACAAAGAGAGCCATGATATCACAGAAAAATCATCATAACAAAATCATAACCCTAATTGAACAAGAAAGAAAAAGAGAGGCTAAGAAGAGAGATGTTGTGTAGGTATAGCAGTTGAGGTGTGGTATTTATAGGAGAATTTAAGGGTTTTTTTCTATTATCTTTTTAATATTTATTAAAATATAATTTAATTATCTTTTTTTCCATCAATCCCTAGAAGAATATTGGGCCTAAGACAACAGATTACTGAACCCGCTTTTCACGAACCCTAATTCAAAAGCTGACTACTTTGATCCATTTGATTTTTTTTTTTGAACAATCCATTTGATCTTAAATACCTATGATAATAATAATAATAAATTTATGCAAAGTTTTAGTATTTTTTTATTGGTGTGAATAATTGTGCGGTTATGATGCAATTTTCCGGATCTAATGGTGAATGTTTGATTTGTGGGGGGCATAGTGTGGGCCTACATTTAAATCTGTCCAGTTGTTCCAACGAAAAGTTTGTTTTCCACGCGCTACTCGCCAAGTTTACCTTACTGTTCAACTTTATGGCCAGCTAATAAGTTGATTATTAAAGCAAATTAACTATTGATTAATTTGATTAAATGCTATTAACCTCAAGTAATCTCGATCACTTATTAGAGCATGACAGCTCTTTTTGTTTGTCTTTGAATCAATTTTGAGATTAAAATAAGTTATAATTTATTAAGATCACATCACACCACACGCATATTCTTCTACGTGATACACCTGCTTTTGAGATTGAAAAAATAAAAAATTGATGGAAGTGTAAAATATTTTTACATTATAAATCAATAAATATCATATATTTTGTTAAATTATCTTTAATTTTAAAATTATTTAAATAATATTTTTATATAGAATCAATAAATATTATATATTTTATCAAATCATTTTTATAATTTAAAATTATTTAAATAATACGATAAATTATTAATTTATTATCAGACAATAATATTTATATTATCTCATATTATCTGTGTACACGTCTATTAAACGATAAACTAAAATATAGAGTATAGTTCAATTTAATATCAAATTTGCGGCCGTTTTATTAAGAGATATGTATATAGTTAATTAAATTATACTATCTAGATATTTAACTAGAATTGTTAATATGGACTATTAAGTCCTAAACAGATGGGTCTAGACTTTTTAAGATTGGGTAAAACATCCTAGTATAATATAGGTCTCAAAATTATTATCCGAGTCCGATCGTAAATAGTCTTCGAACTACCCGACTTTAAACCAATTTTTTAAAATAAAACAAAATTAAAATAAAAAGTTATAGTATTTTAAACATAATACATTTTTAAATATTATATTATCTTTTATAAATACTATAATGTGTTTTTAAATAAAATACATGTCTAAATAATAGAAAATAATACATAAATATTTAATATAAGAAAAACTAATTAAATATAAAAAAGTATTTATTATATTAAAATATAATATTTAAAAGAGAAAGATTAAATTGAATAGACATAAAATTTAGTGAAGTTAGAAAAATCAATCTGTCATTTTAAAATAATATAATATAAAAAATTAATATATTAAAAAAAATTATAATTATGTAGGTTTAATGAATTAAACACGGCCCATACGAGCTATACGTAGCTTACTTTAAAAGGTTAAGCCTAAAAGCTCTTAAAAATACTCTAATTTAAAAGTCCAGATTCTGTAAACACAACTAAATCAATTAATATAGAGAATTTAGTTAATAACAAACAGTTTTACTTATTTAACTAAATTTAATAGAAAATATTATCCAAAATGATTATTTAAAATAAAAAAATACTCCAAAAATAAATTATAATTAGAAATAACAGTTTTTCCCAAAAATAAGAAAAATGACTTTTGTTGAAATAGAAAAAAAATCTGAAAATAGAAAAAAAATCTAAAAATAGGAAGAAAAAAAATTTGAAAAAAAAATTCTTCCCTAAACATATATATTTTTTAAGATAAAAAAAGTCATTTTAGGATAACAAAATATTTTTTTAAAATAAAAAAGATATTTTACCCTTATTATAAAAAAATTGAAAAATAAAAATGGAAAGTTATATAATTATTTTTACCATAAAAGCAAAAACAAATTTAAATATATTTTATTTCTAAAACCAAAAAATGAAAAATATAGGTTATAAAAGACTAAAAATATAAAACCAATTTATAAATGAACAAAAATAATAAATTGATGTATATACACACTAGTTTTAAACTGAATTACAAACATTTTAGTAATCAATTTTTTTTTATTAAAGTTACATGACATATTTAGAACTTATGACAAAAATTACATGTCATTTATTCAGTGAAATTTTATAGGAAGCGAAAAAGATCATACTTTCCCGTTAGCAAATTGAGTATGTCAGGGCGAGCATAGTTGAAGGCTTGTGTCTAAAACATTAGCATGCCAACAAAAATATGAGAGTGGGGGCGGGTCAAGAGTTCGTTTTTGAATGATGTGACTTTTTAAGAAGTGTATGTCAAATAATCTTTTGAATATGGGAATTCTAATCATTCAAAATATGTTTTTAACTTTAAAAAATCTCTCTATGAACTCAAACAAGCTCCTAGAGCTTGGTATCAGAGACTTATCAATTTTCTTCTAGAAAATGGTTTTAAAAAGGGTCGGGTAAACATTACACTATTCAGAAAGACACTGAAAAATGATATCTTGATTGTTCAAGTATGTGTATATGATATTATTTTTGGTTCTACGAATAAGAATATTAAACAAATCCTCGTGTCTCTTTTTCTTATTGTTTTACTTGCTTTAATTATAATTAAGTAATTTGTCTAATAACATTGATTAAACGACTGACTCGTAAAAAAATTATGTGGTTGTGTTTGTTTTAAATTAGGAGTCGATTAGCTTATAATCACTTTTGATTATAAGTGACTTTTCATATTAACACAACTCAAAGAAAAATTCTGAAAATTCGATTACACACTAAGTGTTTGACAAATTGCATAGTTCATTATTTTGTAAGTTATCATTAGAAATAGTATTTCTAGTAACTTGATATAAATTATTAATATTGTTTTATTTGATTCAAGCTTATAAATAAATTTTGTGTTAGTCCTTCTAAAAGCACTTTACTTTGCATATCTGAGTTCCAATAGTTAGGTTCGTCTGGACTACATCTTCGATCTATATCAAAATCTTCCGCGTTCACTCTTTTGAATCTATTTTTAAAACCAAGTTTCATTTGAATTTTTTGGCTTGGTGATCTATTCACTCCCACTATATAAGGCGCCATCGTCTAACAATAAGCATATCTCATGTTTACTCCCTTTAAGCATATCTGCAGCAAAAACTAAAGGTGAGAAACACAAGAAACGGGGTTGGAATTGGGTTTCACCAAGCTAATTTTTAACTTTTTTTCGCTGATGAAAGATAAAGATAGCTTAGAACATAAAAGATAAATGAACACAATTGTTTTTATCCCCGCTCACTATTAACTTAGCTACTCTAGTCCACCCCTCAAGGTGATTTGCCTTTAATAACGACTTAATCCACTATAACCAACTGATTACAGACAACCCATAATAAGTTTGATCAACCTTATTGGCACCCCTAATAAGTCTGTCTATCCTTATTGAACATCCACTCAAACCGTAGTAGGAGTCTTCTTGAGATGCGACCTTCACTTGGTCTCTCAAGGAATCAACAACAGTTGAATACTTTCAGTGTATTATAGTTTGTTTCTTTTAAGTAGATTACACAAACGTTTCAGTAGAAACAAAAACACCTAAGTATTCTACAGTAAGATACGAGCAACAACTCCTTGGTTATTTACAAAACTAGAGGATTTTCTCTAAAGAGTTGCACACCGCTTTGGAGTAGTTTTGTTGAGCTTGATTTAATTTGATGGATTTTTTTGTTGTAGTGTTGATTCTTACTTTTCTTAAGCTTCCAAGTCTTCCTGTTATAGCTTGTAAAAGAGATCCATTGAAAGGGTATAAATGTAATCGAAAACCTAGCTGTTTATTCTCAATGGTGAAAGAGTCGGCCGAAAGTCATCAAAGAAATATAACTATGTATCAATGAAGTCTCCATCAAACTTTTTTATCCCACCGAAAGGGAAAGGTAAACATCTAGTAAACCTAAAACAGAGAAATCACGGTCTTGCGACCAAGAGATCGGGTAAGGAAATCTGTTATGTGAGCGGAAGGTATTAGCACCCCACACGTCCGTAGTACTCTATGGTATCCGCTTTTACTTTCTATTTGATGGGTGTAAAATCTAACTAAGTCTATATATGAGGTATAATGCGTGCAAGAAGAAAGAAAAATAAAGAAACACGGGGAAAAGAAGAAAATAATTACAAAGGTTGCTCGATCTAGCCCCGTGACAGGATGCCTACGTATTCCCTCGTGCAATGGGAAAGTTAGAGCGTTGTAGTTTGGCTAATTTGTTTTGGTTGGTTTGTGTTTTTTAGTTTAGAAGACAAGACAACAAGAAATGATGACGAAACACCTCCACAAAGACGAAACATCAGTTACATACAGAACGATGTTGAAACATCAACAACAGGGACGACTGAACGTCAACAACAGAAGGGATAGCAAAACGTCAATAACAGAGGGGACGACGAAACGACAGCAACAGAAGGGACGGAGGAACGTCAGCAACAGAAGGGACGATGGAACATCAACAACAGCAGGGACGACGAAACATCCTATTGTACGTATATTTCATAAACAAGTATTTTTAATTATCGTTTCCACAGGGATTGATGTGATATTGTCATCGTTCAATAGTTAAAGCGTATTTTAAGATTTGGTAACACAAAGGTTTTGTTTCCTAACTACAAGAATCATAAGTTTCAATCAAACAAAGTTTAGTATCCTTTTCAAAAGAGAGATGTTTGGATTAAAGAGAGTTTTGAGTGGTTTTCAATTGATAAAAGCATGTCAAGATTAGTTTCATAACTTAATTTCATATAAATTCAATTAATCAAGCGGATGAACTAGTTGATGATCGATATAATTACGTATCCTCTCAATATTGTTGATTTCCAACCAATATTGTGAGTTTTATCATGTTAATCTTTAGATGATTTCTCACTCTAACTATTGACATGATAATCTTTAAGTTCAATACAAGTAAATACTAACTCACAAATCTATCTCTAGCATTTGTTCCTTAGTAGAAGAATATCTTAGGTCAACTTTGAAGCATATTTTTCAATCATGACCCAAAGCATAAAAAGAGAGTAAAACAAAGATATTCAACATATATATATCATCAACCAAGTTCATACACCAAGAGATCAAAATAAATACATAAGATTTAGGTTAACTACCTCTAATCTTGACATAAAGGAGCTTAGCTACTCATTCTCATGGTAGCTTCACTTGCAAGAATTTTAGAGATGATGATGAACATGGAAGAAAAATCAAGAAAAACAAGACTCTAGGTCCAATTTCTTAGTTTGCAATGATGATCATGAAGAAGGAGTATGTTCCTGGTTTTTTAGGACAAATTATGTGGTGAAAACAGGGAGTGGGTGAGAAAAATATCTAAGCATGGGTCATTGTACTTTTTCTTAAATCGCAGACTGCTCCTTCCAAAATAGATTGAAATTGCTCCAATAGCTCTTCAAGCTTCCTTGAACCCAAGCTTGAAGGTATAATTACCAAAAACCTACAAATTAAACATAAACAAAGTTAAATAATATATTATAAACAAAAACTAAATAAAAACATAAATATATCAAAATACTATATTAAATACTACTAATTAATCAAAAGACATTGTAAAGGACCACAAAATTATCTACAAAATATCTACATTTTGGTCCTTAACAACTCTCCTCAATTTACTTCTTTGTTTGTCCTCAAACAAAAGTCAAAAACTCAACAAGCAAACAAGATCACAAAATTTAAAACATGCAAATCAATACAAAAAGGATGGTTCAAACTCAACATACCCGACACAGATGCAAAATAATCGCTTCTTCGAAACACAACATGGATATGAATTAAGTTCTAAACACAAAATATCGAGACATGTAAGCAAAGCAAAAGATATCTTCAAACCTGAATCACCTAAAGATTTCTTCAATATTCCTTGAAGAACAAAATGCAATATTTACATAGGACTAAACACTCTCACTAGTAATCATGCACATCCAGAATAGTTCATGCATTCATCAAAACAAGTTAATTGTACAAAATGGAAACAAAGATCACTAAGGACTTCAATGGTTGTAACTTGGCTTAGGTTAAAAATAAAGGATATATATACAAAGCCATTGAATCAAAATGGGTTAAATACAATGAGGAGAATTTCATATTCACAAAATCCATTATTTTCCTCCTTATTTATCACAACCACTTCTTTCTATTTCTCACACAATGATCCTCCTTTTCTTTTCATATATATATATATATATATATATATATATATATATATATATATATATATATATATATATATATATATATATATATATATATATATATATATATATATATATATATATATATATATATATATATATATATATATATTCTATTCAATCTCTATTTTCCCTTTTTTTCTAGGATACATTGTGCCATCAATTCATGGTTTCGTTTTGATCAACTTCCCCAACTTTCAATTTATCAATCCTTCTTATTAAAGAGCATGCTCTTCAAAAGGCTAATCAAACGATTGGGTTGGTGTTTACAAACAAGAAAAATTTCATAGAATGAATCATCATTGGATTTTCATAGACTATCAACAACTATTAAGTGGCCTACTTAACACTTAGTTGACTAAGAATGATTCATTCCACAAATTTCAATTTAAAGCTCAAAAGGGGGTAACTAAGATTCACACACTCACAAGGTTAGATTATTCCATTTTGGAATTAATGGTTTTTCTCGTAATACACAAAAAATGCCTTGATCCTTTCTAAGTTTCCATAATGCCAACAACAAATTAAGATTAAACTTGAATTAAACAAGTTAACACAACTACCAGAACTCTCAATTTTTGTACAAGGTGGAAAGCTTCTCACCTTTGTGGTTTAAGTCCTAATGATTCAAACATGAACACAATTTTTTTTTATAAATTGTACATGCCAAGATATTTTACATAAAGCACAAATTTCATACACATGTTAACATTCTACAAATCAACTAAAAATGTACCTTAAACGCGGATCAAGTTGGGAATCATATCATCACCATCACCTTTTGGTGAAAACACATTTACTCTTATTTTTTAGCATCATTGAATAACAAGGACAAACTAAAAGAAATAAAATTAAAATAAATAGTGCATAATTTTAAAAGATAAGCATAAATAAATAAAAAGACCCAAAATTGGTGTTTCAAAATATAAAATGTGCTTAGGCATAATGCCTTCAAAATATAAAATTTGGAATTACAAAACACATCCTAACAAGGATGGAAACCAACAAAATACAACCATTGTCTCAACAAACTTAAACATTAACATATGCTCCATGCCAATTAGCATAAGCACGTAACTGGGCGCTAGTGCGGCTGAAATGATCCACCGCAGACTATCTAATTTACATCACCATATGCTCCATGCTTTGATGCATGAACATGAATGCTCTTTGATGAGCCAAATGCATTTACCGGTTCCATTCAGCTTTTGGATCGACTTGAGGAAGTGCAACAGCAACATGAATAGCCTGGGCAGCAGGATTAGAATCACTAGCCCGACAATAGCGGTCACAATAATTATCATCAATGACACCGTCAATGGTCAAGTGACCTACTGCAGGAAATAGCACCCGAGCACACTTACAAAGCCCCATGATTAAGCCTGAATAAGTGAGGTAACACTTGAGTCATTCACCAGTAGATGTGTAACTCAAAGCTACCCTTTTTAACTCATTAGCAATCAGCCGACCGAAATCAATTTGTGCTTCATCAAGCATATGAGCAATGAGGCTGGCTGTTTCAACAGGAATTAAGGATGTGTGACTTCTGGGCCTTAAGTTGTATAACGTCACACACATAAGTATTTTGGCATTAGTTTTCAGACTTGACCTGCTAAATTTCAAAGGCTGGTCAGATCTGTTCAGCTCGTAAGAATGGCCAGTTAAACAAATTTTGTTCCTCAAGCCTCAAAATTCCAATTACCAAGAGCTAGCTGCTCGTGATACACATCCAGGTCATCCTCAGGAGCAGTCCAATTTATCCCCAAATAGTTGTTGATTGACGAACAAGAGAAAGAAATAATTTTGCCCCGCACCATGGTTGAGAACTGAAAAGAATTCCCCTTTATAGGTAGATCATTCGCATAGAATTCTCGAACTAACTCTACATTAACCTTTGACTGTGGCTCACAAAGAACCCCCAAATTGTAGTCCTCCAAAAGGGAACCACAGTGAGAATAATGACCATGATCACCGAGACAGATCAATCTCTTAGTCCAAATATTTCTTTCTTCCAGCTCTTTGTATCTAGCCTCGTGTCCAGGCCCCAAAAATTGTGTACCGTCAAATGGAGTAGGTCTAGATGACCCGACTCCGGCTGACATTACTCTCGGTCGCTTTGGAGGCATCTGAAACAACAACAAAAATCAACAAAATACGACACCGAAATGTCCATTAGATTTATTTCATGCAAATAGAAGTTTAAAAGAACCAAACAAGGCATCAAGGATTGACAAAACAACAAAAAAAACAGTAGAATTTTTTTCCAAAATGCTACAGACCACGCTTAGCGCGGTCTACGATATGCTGAAATTTTTTTCTTTTCAGAGCAGAATTAGTGCATGAATCTAACCCTACCCACTGCGAAATTCCTTAAACAAACAATATATACAATCAAAATATCTTATTTCTATAGTTAAAACCCTAAAATCCTAATTTCTCACATGCAACAATGGAAAACAAAAAAACTGAGAGGAAAATTGCAAAATAAACTAACCTTGATGCTTGATTAGTGATAAGACACAAGAAATTTGCACGAAAATTGAAATTTGGAGTTGTGGGGTTTGAAAATTTTCTTGAGATGAAGATGACAATGGTGAAAGGTTAGAAGTGGGGCTGACTACCCACTTATAAACCCTAAGTTATTAACAAAAAACATTAGGCCAACAGGTTGGGCCAACAAGGAATTATATATATATATATATATATATATATATATATATATATATATCGCGCTAAGCTTGGGTTTCACCGAGCTAAGCACGATAGTTACTGCCAGATGGAGTGAAACCGCGCTAAGCCTGGTTCTCCCCGCGCTAAGCGTGATAGTTTTTCCAGAGGTCGCGCTAAGCCTGAATACCGCGCTAAGCTCGATCTGCATAATTTTCAGAAATAGCTTAAAAACCAGAAAATTGTTAAGTAACTTACAAAATGTCTTAAAACAACAAATACTTACAATGTTGGGGTGCCTCCCAACAAGCGCTTTGTTTAACATTATTTCGAGCTCGAAGGTTCAAGATGATCATGGATCATCAAGGTATAGCGCTTTGTGTAACCCGAATATCCATCTAAGAAACAATAAAATTGCTACCCCTGGTCTTTCCAACATCTTAACAACTTCTTTTCTCACAACTTATTTCATTATCAGATTCAAGCGCTTTTGAGGTTGGGCCACCGGTTTGAAATCTTCTTCCAATGATATTATGCATACAATAAGCTGGGCTTATTCCTTTTAAGTCAGATAAAACCCAACATTTTGGTTCTTCATCTTGGGAATCATTCTTTAAAATCTCCATCTCCTCCTCCCACGGTTACACTTCTTTTGAAATCTCTAACTGCTCCAAAAATTCTTCAAGTTCCCTCCTATCATCATCATCAAGCACATTAAAGGCTTCGGTCAAGGTTCTTTCAAGCGGATTTGTAAGATGAACTTGGCTAGTGACTTCTTCTATTGATTCTTCAATAACATCTATCTTGAAACAATCCTTTTTATCATTTGAATGCTTCATTGCTTCAAAAAGATTGAAATAAATATCTTCGTCTTGCACACGCACTTTCATCAAATCATCATCGATATCAATCATCATTCTCGCGGTCTTCATGAATGGCCGACCTAGAATCAAAGGAGCATCCAAATCTTCTTCCATTTCTATCACAACGAAATCAACGGGAAAAAAGAATTTATCCACTTTGACCAACAAATCTAAGGCTACACCATGTGGGCGAGTAATAGATTTGTCCACCAATTGTATAGCACGAAAGCAGGTTGGCTTAGATGGCAAGGCAGCGCGAGTGTGAGGGAGAGGGATTGGGTTCGATCCCTGGCTCTGTCCATTATTTTTACACCTTTGCAAAACTAACCTATTTTCTTCATATTTTCTTTTCAAATATTTTTCTAAAACACCACAAAAAATATTTTCTTTTTGCATTTAGGTCAGAAAAATGTTTATTTAATTTTTAACATAAAAAATAATATTTTTCATTCATATTTTAATTAATTGTTTAATTAACCATTAAATTAACCTTTAATTATTTTTCCACATTAAAACTAATTCAGAAAATTCTCAAAAATATTTTCTTCTCTAGTAATTAGGATTACTAACCTAAAACCTTTTTTCTACTAATTTCCATAACATTTTCTTATTATTCTGATTATCCATTTTTTATTTTGCATTTACAATTCTAGAAAGGATGTATAGGTCGCAATTTTTTATCATGTAATAGCGTAGATTTACATTTCTGTCTTTACTTTTCGCACTCCTATTATGTATCTGCCCCAAAGCCATGTAATAGCGTAGGATTTACTTTCCGCACTTTACATTTCCGCACTTTACTTTCTGTACATATTTAACTGCTAGTAACTAGGCATGTATGGCAAGACTAATTCAATCAAGATAGATCACATTAATCACAAGATAACATATCTGAATACAACACACTCTTCACACATGCACTCACCTTAGGGTATCCTATCTTGTTGCCTTTCGAATACATGGTCATGTCCCTCGAACGTAGGGATATCTTAGCTAAGACGCTTACAAACAAATCACCACAGTCCCTTCGAATCAAAGATTATAGTCCCTCGATGACCCTCGATTGTTGCCTACGAATACATGATCTAGTCCCTCAATTATTGCCTACGAAAAGTGATGATCGTCCCTACGAATATGCTAAGGTATCCTACATGTTTCCTTCTATGACCATCCGATGACCCTTCGAATGTCCCTTTACATCCAACAGATAGAGTTACCAACAAACTAATGGTATGGATAACGCTACCCTAAAGGAAAGCAAAATAACATAGAAACGACCATTCTGAGTAAGTAATAAGACTCTTTTGCTTGCTCCAATCAATTCAAAAAAATACTTTTTACACTCCACACTATTTTTAAAAACTTTTCAAACACTTTGTATACATTCCAACGTGAATCATTACAAAGTTAAAACACTTTTTCAAACAAAACATTTCCAAACACTTCGTATACATTCCAGCGAGAATCATTACGAAGTCAAAGTGAAATGCCTTTTCAAAAACATCTTTTCAAACACACACACAGAAAGCAATTTATGACGTGAGCTAAGCAATTGAGAGCCCGTAGATAACTACGGATGGAAAGGGTGCTAATACCTTCCCTTTTCATAACTACCTCCGTACTCAGAATCTAACGAAGGTCTTTTCTCGTTTTTCTCCTTCCTTAATTGGATAAAAGAAAAGTCGGTGGCGACTCTTGCTATCCGCAACATTTGCGATAAAACGAAAACAAACAAGTCGGGCCTCCCACGTACATGTAATCGAGACTTTGTTGGGAAACACCCTAAAGAGAGGCTACCTTAGGGCTTTAGATCATTTTATTGCTTTCATTGTTTGACTTGTCTGCTTTACTTTTAAGGGTTGCTTGGATATTATATTTGTGGGAGATCCTACACCTAGATCCAGGTTTCCTTAGGTAAGTAGCAATAAATCGTCGCGACCGTTAGGCGTATACCGAAACGGTCAAAATGATGGCTACGTTAGTGCGACACTTTGGATGTCCTGATGCTCCTCATGTTTAGTTGAGGAAAGTATTTGGCGTCTTTGTGGTGTCATAACCACTAACTCAACTTTTAGAACCCTAATTGACCCATCTTGGTCGTTAGAAGGTAGTGAGATGGTCGGCTTCAGTGCAGAATGAGGTTGGTTGATACTCGATTCTACGCTCATTAAGATTCGACTTTCGGGATGTTTCGGTCAACCACATGGTAGTCGTATTGAAATAAAGCCTACGAGAAAGATCAATGATATGAGATTCCTAGAACCCGGTTACTATTATAGGACAGGTTGAGCCCACTTAAACTCTGGTAGGGTAGACACCTATACCTCATGCAAGCCTTAAACCTAGGGCTATTGTGTGAATTGCTTGTGATTGCTACTTGTTTTAAACATGACATCATGACATCATAACATCATATCATTTCTAACTATTTCAAGGACCTAGGGATTTATCTTTGCTCTGTTTTGTAGGAGTTATGGCTTCCAGGAAGACTATCCGAATCAACTTCATGGGAATACCTTCTCAACTCAAAGAATTAGTTTCAGAAGTTCCCGATCATGCTCAGTTTATCAAAAGTCATGTTTATCTACTTGACTTGGTTATCTCTGGTTTTGAAGAAGATATGATGCACGTCGTATTCCAGTTTATCGATCCAAAACATCATTGCTTTACATTCCCAGATTACCAGTTGGTGCCTACATTAGAAGAGTTCTCTAAGCTACTTGGGATACCTATCCTTGATCAGATACCATTCACCGGTTCATAAAAATCTCCGAAATACGAAGACATCACATCAACATTACATCTAAAGCGATCAGACATCGAAGCTAATTGGGAAACAAGAAGCGGAGTTAAGGGTTTGCTTGTTAAGTTTCTAATAAAAAAAAGGTCAAGAATTCCTAAAGGCTATGAGTTTCCATGCATTCGAAGATTTTTCCCTTACTAATCTATGGCCTGTTGCTATTTCCTAATCCCGACCAGTTCGTAGACGTAAACACCATCAAGATATGCCTCACTCGTAATCCTGTGCCTACCTTACTTGGGAAAATTCTGCATTCTCTCCACACTCGTACTATCAAAAGACAAGGAACTCCCATGTGTTGCATATCGTTACTTTCTAGGTGGTTTATTTTGCACCTTCCTCAATCAGTAATGAAGAACGAGCAAAGATTGAAGTGGTCTCAAAGGATGATGTCACTCTCTCATTCAAATATTCGTTGGTGTCTTTTTTGTCAAAAGAACTTCACTTTCATTGAGCGTTGTGGGGAATTCCCTAATGTACCAATCCTTGGCATAAGGGGAGGTATCACCTACAATCCTTCTCTAGCTCTACGTCAGTTTGGTTATGCTCGAAGATATGGTCCTCATGATATGCTTCTCTAAGACATTGTATTTGACTACGAAAACGATCTCTAGAACTACCGTCGAAGATTTGTGCACGCTTGGGGCATGGTGAAGAAGACTGATACCAAGACTTTGGGGAACAAAAATTTCATTCCTTGGGAACCTTACCTCAAATGGGTACGAGCTTGAGCTCAAAACCTCATGATGCTGTTTATAGTTGTTCTACCAATGGTTATGGAACCTTTTGCTGAAAGTGACGAACCCTACACCATTCTCCATCTAGACATACCTACTAATTTCAAAGACTTGAAGAGATCCTGGATTCAGCTTAAAGAAGAAAGGGATACCTTCAAATATCAATGCCATGCAAGCGAAAAGAAGGTATTAGAGTTGCAAAGCTACTTCACGAGGAGCGAAGCATCAATACCTACTTCAACACAAAAAGGAATCGTCCATGGGAGACCTAAGCTCTAGGAATTTCTTTTTATTTGGTTTAAACTTTCTTTTGGACTTGCTAAAAGTAAACCAATAAAAAGTTTATTCGTGCTTGTTTAACAAATTTAAATTCCTAAGGTCCTTGAAAACATTGCATTGCATAACATCGCATACCATGGCATAACATTTCATAACAGGTACATCAAAGACCAATTTTCTTATTCTCTTGCTGTTTATTTCAGCAGAAATGGCTCTTGAGCAGACTGTCAAAGATCTCCAGGCTCAGAACGCCCAATTATAGGAGATGTTCACCAATTTGTCCCAAGGCCAGAAAGATCCGAAGAAGCTCATCACCGGAAAGAAGAAGATCATTGGTATTCTCAACATGGGAAGAAATCACAAGGGTCCAGTCAAGGTGGTCAGACAACTCGAATTCTCAGACAAGATCAGTGAAACTGAAAGAAGTATAAAAAACAATGAAGGAAGCCATCATGAGTCTGAAAACGAAGAAGAAGACTACGTGAGCGAGCAATATCCTGATAATGATAAATACAAGCAACTTGAAGGCTGTATGAATGCTGTGGAAAATCTGAAAATGTCAGGGCTTAACTTTGATGATCTGAGTTTTGTTCCTGGTGTGGTAATTTCCCGCAAGTTCAAAGTTCCTACCTTTTCCAAGTATGATGGCATCTCTTGTCCAAAGCTATATCTGAAGTCCTACGTTCAGAAGATCCATCCTCATACTAAAGACAGGAAATTATGGATCCATTTCTTTCAAGAGTGTTTATCCGAAATTCAGTTAGAGTGGTATTATTAGCTAGAGAGTACCCATATTCATACTTGGAATGACTTAGCAGATGCTTTCTACAAGCAGTACCAGTACAATGCTGAATTGGGACCTACCCGCATGCAACTACGGAGCATGTCTATGGGTCGTGACGAGAAGTTCAAAGAGTATGCCCAAAAATGGAGAGATTTAGCAGGTAGAGTTCAACCACCCTTGTTCAATAGGGAGTTGGTTGACATGTTTATTGGAACACTGACAGGCCCATTCTTCAATCATCTGATTGGAAACTCTTCAGCCGGATTCATCGAGCTGATATTGACAGGCGAACATATCGAAGCTGGAATCAAGAGCGGAAAGATTCAAGTAGAGTCATCTTCAAATACTGCGAAGAGATCTTTTGGTGGTAAGAAAGAAGCCAATGCTGTGTATGGTCAGAAGAACCGTGACAAAGCTGATCGCACTCAATCTGTGGGGGCAGTCATGAACTTCAATCCCATACTAGCACAACCTCAACGAGACAACACGCGTAGCCAGAATGCGCCACGAAGACAGTTCACGAAGATCAACATGCTATTGTCTCAAGCATTGCAACACATGTTGAAAGCAGAGCTCATTACTTTGAGGGATCCTCCTTAACACGTCAACACTTCCTCTCCAAAGTATAATCCTAATGCAAGGTTAACATACCACTCCAACAACCCAGGGTATGACACCAATAACTGTTGGGCACTGAAGAACAAGATTCAAGACATGATTGAAGCAAGGGAAATTGAATTCGACCCTCCCGTCGAAACTCCGAATGTGATCAGCGCACCAATGCCTGACCATGGTAAAACTGCCAATGCTATTGACAATGAATCATATGTTTGTGATGTGAACAAGCTGACTATTCCTCTGATGACTGTCAAGAAAGATTTGCTGCAAGCCGGTGTATTTCAAGGATGCCCTGATAACGTTCGTTGGTGTGCATCTGAATCTGCCGGATGTGCTTGGTTGAAGAGGCGTATTCAACGCATGATGGACAACCGAGAAGTGATCTTTCTAAAACCTCCACCTGTGGAGAATCTGTGTGAAGACGTTTCTAAAAACCTAAAGATCGAAGATGTAAACGAATCCATACCAGAAGTCTAGGATACCTTGGGGAAGCCAAGTGGAAAGTTTGATTTCATGGTGAAATATACCGCTCCCGAAAGTTACAAGATTCCAATCGAAGACATCAAGGCAACCGGATGGGGAGACGATTACCCAAAAGAGTATACTGATGTGAGCACAATAAGGATCACCTCTGCCGATCCTGCGCCTAGAGTGGTACCGCTGATTATTACCTCCCCCAGACCAATACCATATTCCTCTAACAAAGCTATACCTTGGAATTATGGAGCCAAAGTTTATTATCATGGCGTCAAGCAAGAACCTTTGACCATTAAAGACATTGCAGTTGAAACTACCAATCCTGACATCGACAACATCACTGTATCAAGCAAGGTACCCAGAACCGGAAGAATATTTTCTCTAGAGACCTATCCTCCGAAAGACACTACTACACCAATTTACATTCCTGCTATCGAACCAATTCCCGAAGCTAGAGGGAAAGAAAAAGTAATTCATCCTGCTCAGACAAAAGTACTAAAGGAAGTGTCTGAGGGTACCTCCAAGCAAGAAATAGAGGAAATTTTAAAGATCATCAAGAAGAGCAACTACAATGTTGTGGAACAGTTGGGACAAACTCTGTCCAAGATATCCATGCTAGCTCTGCTATTGTGCTCTGAGGCTCATGCTAAAGCCTTAGTAAAGTTTCTGAAGAATGCTCATATACCGCAAGACACTACTGCTGATCAATTCAAAGTTTGTATTGCTAGCCTGACCGCCAACAATGGTTTAGGTTTCTCTGATGCTGATTTAACTCCTGTCGGAAGGAATCACAACAAAGCCTTGCACATCTCCATTGAATGCAAGGGCACTACATTGTCTCACGTATTGGTGGATACTGGTTCTGCTCTGAATGTTCTTCCGAAGAGCGATTTTGACCGACTTAATGCTGAAGAAGTCGTCATGAATCCCAGTGACATAATCGTAAGAGCTTTTGATGGTTCGAAAAGAACAATACTTGGAGAGCTCAACCTGCCATTTAAAGTTAGTTCTCAGACTTTTGACTCTACTTTCTTTGTGATGGACACTCGTCCAGCTTATTCTTGCCTACTCGGACACCCTTGGATGCATGGGGCAGGCGCTGTCACCTCTACCCTACATCAGAAGCTAAAGTACCCAATGAAGGGGAAGATTGTTACAGTATGCGGTGAAGAAGAATATATAGTAAGCCATCTGCAGTCATTCTGATACATTGAAATGGAAGGTGAATTCATCGAAACCCACTATCAAGCTTTCAAAGCAATTCCACGAGTTATGCCTGTTGACTCTCTTGTCACTCCTGAAGTTACTAGAGTTCCACCGAAGATGGCCTCACTGAAAGACGTCAAAGTTGTGGTTGAAGAAAGAGGTTGTACTATTTGGGGCCAGCTCCTCGATTTACCATTCAAATCTGACAAGACTGGATAAGCTTCACTATCAAAGGTCACAAGATGATACGTCGCGAACGTGCCGACAAACTTCCTTTCCACATCAACAAAAGCAAAGTCCATGCTATAGAAGACGATGATGGCGACTTCGACATCAACAATTGGATCTTCCCGACTCCAGACGACGGACTCAACAATTGGAAGACTGAAGATGTTATACCAATCTCCTTTAGACAGGAGTAATTGCTTTTTCTGCTTTTATGCTTTCGAACAATAAACTTTAAGCCTAGTGCCTTGCCCGGGGCACCACGGCTCGTTTGTGAGGGTTATTATTTGTCATTTGCATATTTTCATTTAATAAATCATTGGAATTTTGCATTCAAATATTGTGCGCTTATCTTTATTTTCACTTTACCACCCTTTCAAAAAGCTATGTGTTCTTACACACACCCACATGATACACTGCAGATTCACTCTGAATCTCGTCGATAACGACTCTGCTATTGCTAAATATGACTTCGATAATCCGATCTACCAAGCCGAAGACGAAGGTGAGGAAGATTGTGAAGTGCCGGAGAACTTGCAAGTGCTACAACAGAAGAACAAAGTTATACACCACACGAGGAGCCAATCGAGGTTGGAATCTAGGTACCGACGAAGATGTAAAGGAAATCAAGATAGGAGCAGGTCTTGAGAGCAATGTCAAAGAGAAATTGGTCCAGATGCTGCGAGACTATATCGAGATTTTTGATTGGTCCTACGAAGACATGCCAGGATTAGATATTGACATTGTGGTACACCGACTACCGACAAAAGAAGGTTTTCTCCCTGTGAAGCAGAAGGTTCGTCGTATGAATCCTGAGATGTCTGAGAAAATCAAAGTCGAAGTTATGAAATAGTTCAACACCGGTTTCCTAGTCGTTACTTCTTATCCACAGTGGGTTGCAAACGTGGTGCCCGTACCTAAGAAAGATGGCAAAATACGTATGTGTATGGACTACTGAGATCTGAACAGAGCAAGTCCGAAAGACGATTTCCCACTTCCACATATTGATGTCCTAGTTGATAACACTGCTCAACACAAAGTTTTCTCCTTCATGGATGGTTTCTCCGGTTACAATCAGATCAAAATGACTCCCGAAGACATGGAAAAGACTACTTTCATTACACAGTGGGGCACATTCTGTTACAAAGTCATGTCGTTCGGACTGAAGAACGATGGCGCCACATATCAACGTGCCATGGTAGCTTTGTTCCATGACATGATTCATCACGAGATAGAGGTCTACGTCGACGACATGATAGCACGACCACAAACTGAAGAAGAACATCTCGATCATTAGTGAAAGTTGTTTGATAGACTGAAGAAATACATACTAAGACTTAATCCTAACAAATGCACCTTTGGAGTAAGATCCGGTAAACTCCTGGGATACGTTGTCAGTGGTAAAGGTATTAAAGTTGACCCTGCCAAGGTTAAAGCTATTCAAGAAATGCCACCTCCCCGTACCAAGAAAGAAGTCAGAGGTTTCTTGGGACGACTAAACTACATTGCCAGATTCATTGCACATTTAACTGCTACTTGTGAGCCAATATTCAAGTTACTAAAGAAAGATCAAGTAGTGAAATGGAACGACGATTTCCAGACAGCTTTTGACAAAATCAAGGAGTACCTACAAAATCCTCCTATCCTGATGCCACCTGTCAAAGAAAGACCTCTTATCATGTACTTAACAGTATTAGAGAACTCAATGGGGTGTGTGTTGGGGCAACATGACGAGTCTGATCAAAAAGAGTATGCAATATACTACCTTAGCAAAAAGTTTACTGACTGTGAAACAAGATATTCACAGCTTGAGAAAACTTGCAGCGCTTTGGCTTGGGTTGCTCGCCAACTAAGACAGTATATGTTGACTCACACTACCTTGTTGATCTCTAAGATGGATCTGATAAAATACATATTCGAGAAACCTGCTCTCTCCAAAAGAATAGCAAGATGGCAAATGATCTTGATTGAATACGACATCCAGTATACTACTCAAAAGGAGATCAAAGGAAGCATAATAGCCGATCATTTGGCTCATCAAGCCATATATGACTATCAATCTATGCATTTCGAGTTTCCAGATGAGGATATTATGCTAGTCACTGATTGCGAAGAACCTGGACCAGACGAAGGACCTGAACCAGGATCCCGATGGACCATGGTCTTTAATGGAGCCTCAAATGCACTTGGCAAAGGTATTGGCGCCATCATTACATCTCCTACAGGCGGACACACGCCTTTCACCACCAGACTATGTTTCAAATACACCAACAACATGTCCGAATACGAAGCGTGCATCATGGGTATCAAAGCTACTATTGACTTAAGAATAAAATTCTTGCAAGTGTATGGAGACTCCGCTTTGATGATTAGTCAGATTAAAGGAGATTGGGATACGAAGCATCCGAATCTCATTCCATATCGAGAGCATGTGTTTAATCTGATCCCTTACTTCGAAGAAATCTCTTTTGATCACATCCCACGAGAAGAGAATCAGTTGGCAGACGCATTAGCTACAATGTCGTCTATGTTCAAGGTCAGATGGGACAATGAATCTCCCCAAATTACTATTGAAAGGCTAGACAAACCAGCATTCTGTTGTGAACTTGATACCGAAGGAATAGAAGAGAAACCTTGGTTCTACGAAGTGAAGAGGTATCTCGAGGCTCAGGAATATCCCGCAGGGGCATCTGTCAATGATAAGAAGTTCTTAAGAAGATTCGCCTCCAAATTCTTTCTCAGCAACGACATCTTATATAAGCGCAATCACGACTTGTGCTTACTCCGCTGTGTAGATCAGAAAACAGTGGAACAAATCATGGAAGAGTTACATGAAGGAGAATTCGGTACCCACTCCAGTGGACATATAATGGCTAAGAAGATTCTAAGAGCAGGTTACCATTGGTCCACCATGGAAGCTGATTGTTAGCGCTATGCTCGATCTTGTCACAAATGCCAGATATACGCAGACAAAGTGCACATACCTCCAGTTCTATTGAACGTTTTGACCGCTCCATGACCTTTAGCAATGTGGGGCATTGACATGATTGGAGAGATCAAACCCACCGCTTCCAATGGACATCGTTTCATCCTTGTTGCTATTGATTACTTTACCAAATGGGTAGAAGCCGCCTCGTTCGCATCTGTTACCAAGAATGTTATGGCTCGATTCATCAAGCATAATCTTATCTGTCGGTATGGCATCCCCAAAAGGATTATCACGGATAATGGTACCAATCTCAATAACAAAATGATCACCGAACTCTGCACACAGTTCAAGATTAAGCATCACAATTCTTCTCCATATCGGCCAAAAATGAACGGCACAGTGGAAGCCACCAACAAGAATCTCAAGAAGATCATACAGAAGATGACAATGACCTATAAGGATTAGCATGAGATGTTGCCATTTGTTATCCACGGTTATCGCACTACAAGACGAACATTTATAGGGGAAACTCTCTTCTCTCTTGTATATGGTATGGAAGTAGTCCTACCTATCGAAGTTCAGATACCCTCAATCATAGTACTTCAGGATGTAGAGTTAGATGAAGACGAATGGGTCCCGACTCACCTTGACCAGATCAACTTGATCGACGAAAAGCGGCTTGCAGCTATATACCATGGACAAATATACCAGAAGCGAATGATCAGAGCATTTAACAAAAAAGTCAAGCACCGAGTCTACCAAGTTGGTGATCTAGTAGTCAAGCGCGTCATTCTTCCACAAGGTGACCCCAGGGGAAATGGACTCCTACCTATGAGGGACCATTTGTAGTCAAAACAGTATTTTCTAGCAGAGCTATGATACTAAGCACTATGGATGGAGAAGACTTCCCGCACCTTATGAACGCAGACATACTCAAAAAATACTACGCATAAACGAGACCCACTATGTTGACTGGCCTAGGAAAAAATAAGGGTATCCTGGAGAACCAAAAAGGTTCGGTCAAAAGTTAAGGATATATATACAAAAATGTACACCCAAGTCGAAAGGCGGCAGGCGTAAAAGGGTATCGAAAACCCAAAAGGGCGGTCTAGGCAAAAGTTAGGGATTTAAGCGTACGACTATATCTCGTCCAAATCACCTACTTACAGACTACACTACTATCAGCTTCAAGATTCAAATGGCGCAAATCAGTTCAACCACTTTCTTCTAACAACAAGGAGATGAGATAGTCGAAAATATATGAGCAATAACATAGTTGAAACTCGACGAGATTGTTTCCACATAGCTTTTTACTATTATAACAATTTCCTCTTACTAGGATATTTGTTTCTTGTATACAAACTGCCTAACTATGGGCCACTTCTCAAATTTAATACAAATTCCTCTTTTCCAATTCCAATTTTTATTGTTTTGTTTGCATAAAATCCAATGATTTCTTTGAATGATTATATGCATTTGAAAATAAGAATCTATTCACAAACATATGAAAAGCAAACAGAAACAGTAATTACTACAGGCTCTAGGAATTGAGATGACGACTAAAGTCACCCATACATCCCCATAGAGTCACTTTCACAAGAAATACCTCCACAGGATCATGTCTACAATCCCCACAGAGCCATCGCTCTCCCTACAAATACAAATCTTCTCCAGCGAAGTATTACATTATCATCTCCTCCAAACAATGTTCAAACACTTCAACTTCATCACATTAGTCCCCGAGCAGTGATCCTCTATATTCATCACGTTAGTTCCCGAGCAGTGATCTTATCATCTTCATCACGTTAGTCTCCGAGCAGTAATCCTCTACATCATCACATTAGTCCCCGAGCTGTGATCCTCAACTTCATCACATTATTCCCCGAGCAGTGATCCTCTACATTCATCATGTTAGTCCCTGAGCAGTGATCATATCATCTTCATCACGTTAGCCCCCGAGCAGTCATCCTCTACATACATCACATTAGTCCCAGCAGTGATCCTATCAGCTTCATCACGTTAGTCCCCGAGCAGTGATCCTATCAACTTCATCATGTTAGTCCCCGAGCAGTGATCCTATCAATTTCACCACGTTAAGTGATCCTATCAACTTTGTCACTTTAAGTGATCCTGTCAACTTCGTCACGTTAAGTGATCCTGTCAACTTCATCACGTCGGTCCCTGAGCAGTGATCCTATTAGACTTATCTATATTCTCAAGTCATCATGTTACATTGGTCCCCGAGCAGTAACACATCAACCAATTACATTAGTATCCAAGCAGTAACAGGTTATTCCATACCACATCGTCCCCCAGCAAGGTCTATACACAAGATATTCATCCTTAGCTGAGTATCTCTCAATGATTATCATTCCCCTAACAGCAGCAATATCCAAACTCAAAACTTGATTAGATAGTGCATCGGAGGAATTCACATCTCTCTTATTCCCCAGTCAGTGTTTTCAACAACTTCATCCCCAAGCAGAGATCAAAAATCTCCAGCAGAATGTTCCTATCTTCTTCAAGATGGATATGTTTTGAAATACAACATCTACATTCATACATTATTCATAAAAAAATCATAAAATTGTCATACACTCGCATGCATCATAATCTGCATAGGACTAACCATATGCTATCAAGATTTATTTCCCCAGTAGGTAAAAGCTATTTTCCCAACGGAAGGTCAAAGATTAACACCCGAAACAAGACGGGAGAACTATCTGAACGACCATGCAAGTTATTTCCAGACAATAGGTCAAAGATTAACACCCGAAACAACTATTCATCTGAGAAAGGTTTATTCTGACTCTCTTTTATTGTCAACCGCCCCGGATGGCATCTCTAAGCCCATCTCCGACTGCACATCGCCATCTCTCCAGATGGCATCTTTAAGCCCATCTCCTACCGCACATCTTCATCTCTATCTTTAAGCCCGTCTCCGATATTTCTCTCATCCAAAAGACAAATACAGAGTCTAGCGTATGACTCACTCTCCAGCATTAGCTTCTCCAAATGGCATCTATAAGCCCATTCCAACGCATCGTCAACTGACGATCCCATTCCATACAACAACGAGTGCAAATTTTCAGGTGTACTCGAGTGTTCAACCATCTTCTACCTTCAGGTCACGAAAGGCAAGCATACCAATATAACCCTTCCGGTACAAGAAGATTGAACAGGGGCAACTTTCATACCCCAAAATTTTCCCTCCTACTTCTCAAGACAATTCACATCTCCATACTTAAGGATTTCACAAGGATTGATCAGACAAACCCTCTCCTAAGCAATCAATCCAAACTAGGATTTTGCTCCTCTCAAGTCAAAATGGATTTCCAATGTTCCAAGTGGTCATCATACCTCATCATACGATTCAAGGGATCACCATGTCAAGTTTCAAGCCTTACAAGTCAAATTTGCTCATCCAATTTCTTAGATGGTTGAAAATCAGTTGTATTGGACAAAAAGTCAAATGTGGTCAACATACAGTCAAACTTCATAATTTTTGGTCAACATCAATATTTTGAAGTAACATTCAATATTTGATCAAGGGTTGATCATGATTCCTCAAGAAAAGTTAAGATTTGATCAAAAGTCAATGTTTCTAAATTAGGGTTTTTCAGACAAAAGTCAACAGAACTTTGACCAGGCATAGCTTTTACATACTTTATAAAAAAAAATTCCACCAAATATCATTTTGAATGGAATTCAATTCACTACAACTTCATGTCTCACAAGCTTTGGCCAAAAATGCTTCATTTGGAAGTTGTGGATCAAAACATTACATGTCCTTTTAAAAGTCAACAAAAAGTCATCTTTTTGCAATGGAGTGTTCAGGAACATGGAAACTTCAATGAAGATGAAACCAAAAAGAGTGTTTAAAGGACATCTTGAGATTTCTAAAAAGCCCAAGAACACTAAAAAAATATTGAAAATTGAGCAAGATACAAGTTGCGCATGTTGGGCATTTTTGAGGAGGTGCATGAAGAGAAATACTTGCAAAAATCAATTTTTTTCTAAATGGGCCTAACTTTTCTTGGTTCAAACTTGTACCTTATCTGAATTAGAACCTCCAAGCCCAAGGCCACGCCTTGTATTTTTTTTTTTTTTTATTTTGGATTTTTTTCATTTAAAACCAATTTAATTAAAATAAAAGATATAAAATCAAAATATTAAGTGCAAGGTTGATTTTTTATCATTCTTGAAGTCCAAGCAAGCCATACAAGCTGTCATTTTCGAAATTATTGAGTTTGGCAAGAGAATTGATTGAAATTTGATCAAACAAGGCAATATTTGGTTTCATTCCAAATCAAATATTTTCTCATTGATTGGCATATAATTTCTTCATGATTCTTGACCTAATTCACTCCAGTATATATACACACTGATCCCAGATGCCACAAGAACGAATTCCATGCCTCAAGAACCATAACCTAAGTGAAAAAATCCGTGACATCCAAGCTACATAGCAGTCAAGTTTTTGCTCTGATTCAAGCCATTCTAAGTGTTCTAACACGTTCTTGGTGTTCCTCTGAATCGTTCCAGATACTCACAAGCCAGCAACACCTCCAGAATCACTCAATTCGAGTCAAGGTTTGCACCACTCTAATTCAAAATCGATTTCATATATTCATGCATTGTCAATAAGATTTGATCATATATTTGTGTTTTTCTGACTATTTCGAAGCTATCTGGGTTGTTTAATTGAAGTTTAGATGCAGGGATTGTAACTTGCCATGGCTAGGGTTTAAAACCTTGAATTGGGGTTTTCTAGAATAGACAAAATTATACCAAACGAGTGGTAGCATCATGTTCACTGGATTGATTCCAATCGATTCATGTATTCATAACTAATTTATATTGCATGTCTTTTGATTTTGAAAATCACAGGTGCTATAGCTACGGACAGACTGTTAGTAAAGGTTATGGCTACGGATACAAACCATAGGTAGAAACCTGGAAAATTTGAATCGGGGACGACGACCCCCCTTGGCGCGCGTTTTATTTCAATATTCAGTGAATTATTTCCTTTATAATCTATTTGTTTCATTTGCCTAACACGAAAGCAGGTTGGCTCAGATGGCAAGGCAGCGCGCGTGTGAGGGAGAGGGCTTGGGTTCGATCACTGGCTCTGTCCATTATTTTTACACCTTTGCAAAACTAACCTATTTTCTTATTTTCTTTTTTCAATTTATTTTCTTTTCAAATATTTTTCTAAAACACCACAAAAATATTTTCTTTTTGCATTTAGGTCAGAAAAATATTTATTTAATTTTTAACGTAAAAAAATAATATTTTTCATTCATATTTTAATTAATTAATTAATTAACCATTAAATTAACCTTTAATTATTTTTTCACATTAAAACTAATTCAGAAAATTCTCAAAAAGTAATTAGGATTACTAACCTAAAACCTTTTTTCTACTAATTTCCAAAATATTTTTCTAACATTTTCTTATTATTCTGATTATCCATTTTTTATTTCGCATTTACAATTCTAGAAAGGATGTATAGGTCACAAGTTTTTATCATGTAATAGCGTAGATTTACATTTCTGCCTTTACATTCCGCACTCCTATTATGTATCTGCCCCAAAGCCATGTAATAGCGTAGAATTTACTTTCCGCACTTTACATTTCTATACATATTTAACTGCTAGTAACTAGGCATGTATGACAAGACTAATTCAATCAAGATAGATCACATTAATCACAAGATAACATATCTGAATACAACACACTCTTCACACATACACTCACCTTAGGGTATCCTTTCTTGTTGCCTTTCAAATACATGGTCATGTCCCTCGAACATAGGGATATCTTAGCTAAGACACTTACAAACAAATCACCACAGTCCCTTCAAATCAAAGATCATATTCCCTCGATGATCTTCGATTGTTGCCTACGAATACATGATCTAGTCCCTCAATTGTCGCCTATGAAAAGTGATGATTGTCCCTACGAATATGTTAAGGTATCCTTCATGTTGCCTTCTATGACCATCCGATGACCCTTTGAATGTCCCTTTACATCCTACGGATAGAGTTACCTACCAACTAATGGTATGGATAGCACTACCCTAAAGGAAAGCAAAATAACATGGAAACGACCATTCTGAGTAGGTAATAAGACTATTTTGCTTGCTCGAATCAATTCAAAAAAATACTTTTTACACCTCACACTATTTTCAAAAACTTTTCAAACACTTTGTATACATTCCAACGTGAATCATTACAAAGTTAAAACACTTTTTCAAACAAAACATTTCCAAACACTTCGTATACATTCCAGCGAGAATCATTACGAAGTCAAAGTGAAATGTCTTTTCAAAAACATATTTTCAAACACACACACACACACAGAAAGCAATCTATAAAGTGAGCTAAGCAATTGAGAGCCCGTAGATAACTACGGATGGAAATGGTGCTAATACCTTCCCTTTTCATAAGTGTCTCCCGTACTCTGAATCTAACGAAGGTCTTTTCCTGTTCTTTTTGCCTTCCCTTAGTTGGATAAAAGAAAAGTCGGTGGCGACTCTTGCTATCCGCAACATTTGCGATAAAACGCAAAACAAACAAGTCAGTTCTCCCACCGTATTACATGGTGTCTGAGGAAGAAACTCAATATTATCTTGTTCTTAGATGTGGAGAAAATATTATTTTACTTGTGTACGGTATATTGGGAACCATAACCTATATATAGTGTGATGGCGAATTAGAGTTCCCATTATTTCCAAATTGGACCATCCTGACACCCACTCATATTTTAGCCCATATCCAATTATTTAATTAATTAACTAAATAATTCCTAAATAAAATTTAAATAACCTTTTTAACATTATTTGATCACATAAATATTTAAGGTACTTTATTTGATAAAAATAACTAATATAATTAAATAAATATATTAGGCCACATAATTATTGAAATGCTATTATAAAGTTTTATTTTCTTATATCTTTACATTGTCACCAATAATAATCTATGAATTTATATTCAATTTAACAATTAATAACTTATTAAAAAATTAAAATCCATTTTTTACTATTAATGTTAGTGACCTACCAATTAAATCTTTAACTTTGTAGTTACTATCGTATTAAAAAAAATCAAATTGAATCTAAATTTCTTATTATTTACTAATTAACTATTAATATAATTTTGTTAATAATATAATTGTCTACATATAATAGAATTCTAACCTACATATTGTAAAAATATATATTTAATAATTTAATATCTAATAAAATTGTAAATCTCTTATTTTTAAAAAAAAAATTGTATTAAAAAATACATTTAATTAATTATTTAATATTGTAATACAATTGTAAATATCGCTTCTTTTTTTATCTCTTTGACTCTCTTTAACTCTCATTTAAATGTATATTAAAATACTAATTTGATAAAAAAAAAAAAGGTTAATTAGTTATAGAAAACTAAATGGTAACTCTTTCCGTTACAATTTGATCAGTTAAAATAATAAAATTAAAAGTATCATAATAATGGAAAAAATTATTAAAACTAATTAAGCATTTTTTATTGATTATTATTATCTATCTAATACACATAAATTTTTCCATGTAAGAATTTTTCAATAACTATGTTGTTATTTTCTATATACAAACATTTAAAATTGATGTTAATAATAATTATTATGCTCTGTTACACAGTTTACTATATTTCTTTTTAAATTCTTTAATTATTTTATCACTTAATATAAATAATACTAATTAAAAATATTTTTAATTATTAAAATTATGAGTTACAATTTTTAATAAGAGTTATTGTCCTATTAACAATTATGAACACATATAAATACATAGTTGGTGCATGTTATTTACATAATTTATTGATAATTTATTTAGGAAGATTTTTGATGATTTTTTAGTTTTTAAAAAGGAAGCATTGTATCCACTAAGATGATTAAATACAACCATCCAAGATTTGATATAAGTTGGGGTCTTCTTTAACAATTAAAGATTTGATTAATAATGATTGGGAAGTCTGAGCTAGTCATGTGTATTGAAAAGCCCACAAATATCTTGTGGATTGAGGAATTACGAGGAGTGTCTAGTTAATATTTTACCTTCACTCTTTGATGTATTAGAAGGTATTTTTTCAAAAAAAAAATCATAAATTATATATATGTCAATGAATTTTAAATGATATTGGTTTTACATTTTATAATTTCTTATCATTTATAAAATTATATGAAAAACATTGTAGTGTTAATATTTTTCTTTTTGTAATTGTAAATAAATTATATATTGGATGGATATCTTTTAATATTTTAAATTCCAAAGTTCATTTCTATTTTTTTAAACATAATCTAAATAGCCTACACAATAATTCTATATGCAAAAAAAAATCAACTTTCATAAAAAAATGTATTTCTGATATACCCGTACGAAGTATGGGTCGGCGATCTAGTTGTTACCAGGTTCAAAGATGGAACTAGTGGCGTGTTGCATGATCTAGATATGTGATCGACGATAGGATGATTTCAATAACATACTTGTGAGCTTCCAAAACTTTGGTACCACATTCATATAGAGTCGAGGAGTTGAATTGCATCGCATACATACTTTTGTTGTAAATTGATTATCTTTATGTTGTGTGAATAATTGATTGGTGATGATTATTGTTGATGATATCTATCCTTGCATTCTTTTGCATGGCTAACATGTTCAACAAACACTCATTTTCCCTAAAGTAATCCTCTACACATATATCAACTCGTCGAGTCATTGGCGAGTAGCACAAGGATTACAAGTACCATTGGAGTAAGAAGCCCCATTATAATCCACATATCTACCTCAACATCGATTCCAGGAGTGAGAGTTTCATTACCATTAGTGGTGAACGCCCCAACAAACCCTAGGGTCCCTAAGGTCATGGTAGGGGACTCGTTGCCCTCTTATGTTTCGATTTTTTCATTACCCCTAGGCACGAAAGAATGCCTTTATGGCATGATGACCGCCATGATGAAAGGTTTTCACAACCACACTTCTACATTTTTAGATAATGTCGCGATGATGACGTCTCCATTAAATCAATATTTGGCACCAGGGTCCGTGACAAGCAACCTTGATTGAGTGGTGCAACCACATGTTATGTCGATGTTGACTAATACTGGTCTATGATCTAAAAGGTAACAAATGTATGAGATTAACCATGAGATGGTTAACACGGTGACACAACAAATTGGTACTATGTTTAATATGTTGATTCATAATACTAACCACAATTACGAACAGTTAGCACATAAAATAGGTCAAGTTACAGACTTTTTAGACGCTCCACAAACACCACTCCAATGATTACCTAATAAACAGATGCCATAACCAACAATGTTTGTCGAACCATCCATGCCTAGGGTATTCGAGGACAACACGGACCACAATGGTCCATAAGTAGTTATGGTAAATAGGAACTAGGATGTCGACCAAGTCGTTATAAATGTCCATCAGAATAATTTTGCATGGAAAAGAAACATAGCTAATGTGGTCAAATAAATGTTAGTCCAGAATGGCCTCAACATCAGTTTACATAAGCAAAACTTTGTCTTCGCTCTATATGAGTATGTGCTGCAGACTGAATTTCCAAGGAGTTGGAAAATCGCTAAGATTACTAAATTTGCACTGAATACTAACGAGTCAACTATCGAACATGTAGCGTGATACCAATCAACGGTATGAGATATAGAAAATAAAGAGAATTTATATTCCCAATTTCTCTAACTAAGAACGCATTTACGTGATTCACCACATTGCCTCCATGTTCCATATTTAATTGGAGCCAAATAGAAATGGCATTCCATGAACAATTTTATATGGGCCAATCTAAGATTAGCCTTAAGCAATTAGCCAGCGTGAGACGAAAAATGGATGAATCAATAGACGACTATCTTAATAGGATTAGGATAATAAAGTCACACTGCTTTACTCAAGTTCATGAATATGTATTAGTCAAATTAGCCGTACAGGGTCTAGATTATATCAATTAGAAAGAAAATAGAAACCCAGTGCTTAAGAGACATTGCTCAATTAGAAGATAAAGTTCACCAGGTCAAACGCTTGAAAGTAGAAAGTGCCAGGTCGACCTAATACCACAAAAAGAGAAAGTCACCTATGTTGAAGTGGAGGAGGTAGAAAACTTTTCTAACATGGATTACGACTATGTCGAATAAAATGAGGTTAAAGTGGAAGAGCTAAATCCTTGGCCTCCTTAAGTATGTAAATTGTTAAAGCCTTTGTGCAGGAACATACACATTTGATATAACCAAACGTGATGAAATATTTGATCTTCTAGTCTCGTATGGCTAAATCGTAATTGTAACGGCCCAATTTATTTAATTAATTTTCGTAAATAAATTGTGTAATAGTAGGTGTTGTTTGATGTTTTGATGTGTTGGGGGAACCTTAGGTGTAGGGTGGTAGCCTTATAATTATGAGATTTAAGGTGTTAGGGGTGTTTGAGTAATAATGTAGAGATTAGGGTGATGGAAGTAAAAATAATTAGTACTAATTAATTAGAATTATTTTATTTATTTTAAACAGTAGTAAGGAGAATACTATTTAAATAGATATTTATTTGAAATAATATTTATTTTAATTAGTTGGTATAAAGAATAACAATAATAGAATAAAATAAGAAAACAAGGGAATAGATGGACAAAACATACAAAACGTGAAAACAAAGAAGAGAAATGGAAGACAGCTATGACATAGGAAGAAAAACCTCCAATAGAGAATTTCAAGTTCATCATCTAAGGTAAGGGTGAGACTTTCTCTTATATAAGGGATTGCATTATAACAGGTGGATGGGTGTTCTAATCTGTAGGGTTGTTATTATCTTTTTTATGTTATTAGCAAATTGATGTTGTAATGATGTGATTGTGTTTTATGGTGTATGAATTGGGTGTTAATAGAATGATGTGATTTTTCTATATTGTTAGGAATAAAAATGTAGGACTTGGGTTAGGGATGTCAACTTGCCCCGTTAACGGGGATTTCCCATTTGGGGTTCCGAAGACGATGAATTTTTCTCCCACGAGGATGGGGATGGGGAACAAAGTCTCCTCGGAGACAGTTCGGGGACTAGGGTGGCATAAATATCCCCCGCCCCGTGGAGTCCCCGCCCCGCCTAGAATACCATAATAAACATAATTTATATATAATTTTAAATTTTTATGCAGGTTTATTTGTCATTTCATATAATTTATCTTATAAATAAATTTAAAATATAACTGTATTGTTAGTAAAAGAGTGAGATATAAATGATTATTTTTAAGGTTTTAAGTTTGAAATTTTGGTGGTTATCACACTCAATATTATAGATTAAATATTGTTAAAACAATATATTTATCATAAAGGAATAATTTCTAAATTTTGTTGTGGTTAATTTTTGAAATTTTTACTATTCATTTGGTTTAAAATAATAAATAAAGAAAATCATGTTTATGGATCTCCGTATGAACCTTGGGGATCTGCGGATATCCGCGTGGACGAGGATGGGGGACAAAATCCCCTCGTGGCAGAGATCCTAGACGCTGACGGGAAATAGTTTAGAGGGTGAGGATTAAGATGAGAATGTATCCCCCGCCCCCGCCCCCGCCCCATTGATATCCCTAACTTGGGTACACAATTATTTAATGAAAAATGGGGTTTTGGGACACATTTTTTGTGTTACATAATAGCAGAGAATTACTTACGTCACAGTGGTAATCGAATACGGGATTTGGTGTAACAGGTTACACTTGAGATGATTTTTCAAAAAGATTGAAATTTCGTGGGTGTATACGGTTATGTGTTTCAGTGTAACCGATTACACAAACAAAAAAGTGAACTGGAAATTTTGGAGGGTGTAGCTGGTTACCAATTTTAGGGTACTCGGTTACCACATAGGGGATTGTATACCCACTGTTCTGGACTGGATGTAATCGGTTACAACTACTGTATATTGAAAAATAATTAAATTCATAACTTGATTTCGAGTGTCCAATTAAGGTGTTGTTCGAAGCTCTAAAAAGTTGAGTCAATGTACTTTAATTTAAAAATAGACTTGGAACCTAGAAATGATTAAATGTTCTGTGAATATGTTTTTTGGTATGCAGTTTGTATGTAATAGTGTGATAATTATGTATGAACAAATGTGTTATTTCTTGTGGTGTTACTATAATGCTAACATTAATTGCTTGTAGCATATGTATGTTGTCTGGTGGCTGGTGCAGATGTAGTACATTATTTAACTTGAATACTATTGTACTTGTTTGTTGATATATAATGTCATTTATGAATCATGCATCATGGTGTTTAGACGGTGGTCTATTTTTGGTGAGCCTCAATCCTATGGCGGAGATTGGATGCGAGTAGCTGGTTCCAAGTGGGAATCGACAGAGTATTACCTATAGTGATGGTAATGCTTTTTGGTGTGGTATGATCTTATGATGGGAATCAGGAGCGAATGAGCCTGAGTGTTCCTAATTGATACCACATCCATTGAGTCATGGAGTTGAGTCTCATTGCATTGCATAAATGTTATGTGGTAATATTTGATCTGTGTGGAGTGAAATTTGTTGAATGGTGATCATATATGTGGTATTTATACGCTTGCATATTGTTATGTAATTTTATTATATAAATGTAATTCTCTCTCCATTTGTTTGGATGTTACCTTTACATGTGCATCTTGCAAATAATTCGCAATAGAGGTGTGGAAGTGAGTTGCAGAGATGTACTCTTTTTATGCTTATGTTGAGTCGACTGCTTTGATATGTAACACTGAGAAGGTGAACACTTGTTTCTTTATTTTATTTTTGGTGGAGATTATTATTCAAATCTCTTGTGTTTGATAATTTCTTATAATTACATTTGCTATAATTATGTTTGAAGAGTTAAATTATTCCATTGTGATGTTTTCTGTTGCATAATAAAATATTGAAGTTTAGACTCCTCTTGTACACTTTAATTAGCATATTGTTGCATATCTTATCTTATGAATAAGTTGTTGATTAAACTAGCATCCTAACTGCATAATTGCTTTTAATTTAATCTAATTTGTATTTATTAATTAGTTTAGGGAATTAGGGTGTTACATAGTGGTATCGGAGTAGGTCGGTATGTATGACCAAGTTGTCAAATATTGTTTGTTCCTTAGTACGCGACATGTGTATGAAACACTATCGGTGCTTGCTTGTTTCTCTAATCGTTTGGTTGCAAGTGTGGGATTGAAATAAGTAGCGGGAGAAACTTTTGTTTCTCTAAGATGTTACAGGTGTGGAGATTTGGTGCAGCATACTGTTGATTGTAAGAGTGCAGGTGTTATTGTTGTTGTTTTGTTTCTCAAACCCGAAGAGAATGTGGAATCGAGATTCTCGTTTGTCGGTCAAGTTGGGATGTTCTCGAGGGAGAACAATCAAGTATTGGATGTTTTCTTCTCGAAGAGTAGAGAACAATGTGGCGGCTAGTGATATATCAGTGGTGTGTAACTTCCTGATGTTTTTCCAGAATATATATGCGACTTTCCCCCATAGTGTAAATCTAAGTTCAACGAAGATGAAGAGTTGATGTTTATATCTGCTAAGCAAGCAGAAGAACTCTTAAAGGATAAGGTGCATATGTTTATGATGTTTGCTGCTTTGGAAATTGACACTAAAGCTAAGATGGTGGAGTTTCTAGTTGTGTATGATTTTCAAAATGTATTTTCAGATGACATAAGTGACTTGCCTCTAGAGAGAGAGGTTGAATTTTCTATAGACTTGTTTCCCAATACTACTCCAGTGTCTACGGATCTTTATAGGATGTCAACGTCAGAAATGGTTAAGTTGATGAAGCAATTAGAAGAGTTGTTAGATAAAAAGTGTGTTTGACCAAGTGTTTCTTTATGGGGTGCACTTGTGTTACTGGTTAAGAAGAATGATGAAAGTATGAGGTTGTTTGTGGACTACAGGTAGTTGAGTAAGGTGATTATTAAGAATAATTATCCATTTATGAGGATTGACGATCCGATGGATCAGTTAGTAGGTGCTTTTGTGTTTAGCAGGATTGACCTAAGGTCGGGTTTTCATCATATTTTTGTTAAACATAATGATATTCAGAAGAAGGCTTTTAGAAATCGGTATGGGCACAATTAATATTTGGTGATATCGTTTGACGTTTCCAACGCACCTAGAGTGTTTATGGAATATATGAATCATATATTTCATACTTATCTGGATCAATTTGTGGTAGTTTTCATTGATGATATTTTGATATATTCCAATTCAAATGAAGAGCATGCTGAGCATTTGCGAATTGTGTTGCAAGTGTTGAAAGAGAAGTTATATGCAAAGTTATAAAAGTGTGAGTTCTGGTTGCAAGAGGTTAGTTTTCTTGGGCATGTTATTTTAGGTAATGGTATCACTGTGGGTTTGGCCAAAGTAGATGCAGTATTACAATGGGAGGCTCCTAAGTCAACTATTGAGCTTAGAAACTGTCACACCTCAAAATTTTCCCTCCTAACTTTAATTTATCTGGCTTAGGCTTCGCATTCATCTGCATGCGCTTCCATTAGGTCATTGGCATTAAACAGTCATCAATTCATCACATTTACATAGCTAGTTGCATTTAGGTTGACTGAAAGTCAATTTAAACCAAAATTTGCATCATTTTGTAGTTGAAAAATACCCGTTATTTCACTTTATGCATTTTTATCTCTCTAACTGTTTCTTGCATCATGTTAAGTTATTTATATGTCGATGATATTGATATTTCAGTTTTATAGACAGACCGTTAAAAGCGATTCGACACTGTGCGAAAAATTAGTGGCAAAATATTTCAAGTTTTCGCCTTTAACTCGCTACTTTATAAATCTACGTGTTGCGTAGATCATGAAAATGTGCTCTCTCTAATTTTTTGATACATTTTGAAGTCTCGTTTTTAACCGTGAGCATTTTAAAGCCAAATATTCTTTATTATCATTTTATTTCGATTGTATACATTTTGATGATTTTTCTTTAATATTTTAGACCCGTAGTTTATTTTAATATGCTCATTTCTTTTTTCTGATAATCTATGTTAGACGATGTGCTCGATCTAGAAGGGGAGAGGGGGTTGAATAGATCGGGTTTTAAAAAATTGCGCGTTTAAAATATTTTCTTGTTTGAGGCTAGTCTCTTGAAAGCCTCACTAGCCTCATGATGTAGAGTGTCAAATGCTTTTTGTAATTCTAAATGAGACATTTTATCACTATGATCATATTTAGAATGTTTTACCTTTTTCTTCTTTCCTTGATGGGCCATAAGAAAAAAGTTGATTGTTTCTTCTGCATTGTTAGAGTAACTCTTGTTAGATTCTTCACCATCGCTTTCCCATAAAATGCAAGCTCTTCTAACTTTGTTAGATCTTCTTTGAAATTTATCTTTTCCTTTGTGTCTTTTGCGAAGAGGACAATTCGGCTTGTAGTGTCCGGGTTTCCCATAATTGAAGAATGATCCTCTTGATTTTGATTTCTTGTCATCATCTTGCTTAGATGTCTTTGATTGTTGCCTATAGTTGACGAGATTTTTTTCCGAGTGTTGCACTTCATTCTTTCAAAGATATTTGAGATATTTTCTCACAAACAGCCCCATGTCTTCACTCAAGCTCTCATCATCATCACTAGACTCACTAACACATGAGTTATTAGTGGAAGACTTTGAGTTTGGAGCCTTCAATGAGATAAACTTCCTTTCCGTATCTTTTTGCTTTTCCTTTCTTTCTTTCTTTTCGTGCTTGTTGAGATTTGTGAGCTCTTGTTGATGTTCTTGGAGCTTGCCAAATAGTGTTGTGATTTCAAAAGTGGTTAGGTCATTTGCTTCTTTGATAGCGGTGACTTTCTGTTTCCATTCCCTGTTAAGACACCTCAAGACTTTGTTAGTAGCAACTGCATTGGGAGTAACACGACCAAGAGTATGTAAGCGATTAATAATGTGAGAAAATCTCTTTTGCATATCGGCAATGGTTTCACCATGCTTCATGTGAAAGAGATTAAAGTATTGAGTCAAAGTGTTCATTCTAGCAAGTTTCACATCATTTGTGCCTTCATGGGCAATTTGTAGGGAATCCCACAAAACTTTGGTTGTGGTGCAATGAGATACTCGATAGTATTCATCGACACCTAATGTAGCTATAAGCATGTTCCTACCCTTCCAATCATAGGCATAATTTTTCTCATCATTTTCATCCCATAGTGCTTCCGGTTTAGGTATGGTAACGTTATCTTTGTTGGTCATGGTTATTGCCATAACACCATTTTCGATAACTTTCCATATCTTTCCATCAACAGATGTGATATGAACACGCATACAATCTTTCCAATAGCTATAGTTTTCACCAGTGAAAATAGGAGCTCTTGTATAAGCCCCTTTTGGATCGTTCTCCATTTTCTACAAAGTACTATTATAAAGCACTAGATAAATCAGCGCTCGTGATACCACTTGTTAGACGATGTGCTCGATCTAGAAGGGGGTTGAATAGATCGGGTTTTAAAAAATTGCGCGTTTAAAATATTTTCACAAAACTCTCCTGAATTTTCAATCGTCTAAACGATCCTTTATTGAAAAGATCATATATGCAAACCGTTAAGAGAAAGTGAGAAAAATTGTTTTGAATAAGCACTTCGATTACACTTTATTAATCGTCATAACTATCACCTTAGGTATCAAACACTTCCAATGTGAATAGTAAGAAACAAAGCTTAATCACAATAAGCAATTTGTAAGTGAGACAATTTATCAAACACCTTGTAAGTAAAGTTTACAATTGTTGCATTAACTAATTTGTGTTGTCGATAATTGTCACGTAACGATCATATGGAACGTTACGAACATTTTAGTCAAACTTCAACACCACACCAATTTAGTTTATGCAAGTTTTATATTTTGAAACAAACAAATATGATCAATCAAGTAATGAAAATGAATGCGAAAAAGAACACGAGAATTTGTTAAGGTAGTTCCACCTTTCGTCCTCGCATGGTGTACCTCTGCCCCCAACTCTAAAATTTAGAGTTGAGAAGTTTTTCATAAAATTTCAAATTATAACAAGTGAAGAAATAGTTCCCTTTTTACACAATTCAATTGATGATGACGAACCTATCTTCTTCACTATCCTTGGTTTGAGTCAAACCAAGCTTCGATCTCTTCGAGTACACCTCCGATTAGTGATACTTGAAATCTCTACCAATTTTCTATAGAATTTCTTTCTCTCGGCTAATATCAATTGAACAAGATCGAACCCTAACTCTTCCTTCAAGATCCTCCGGTTACCGTGACAAAATCAAGCGAACCCACTACTCCTTGATGCTTCACTTGGCTGAATCTTGCAAAGCGAAGATTAGTACCAAAAACCCTCGCACCGATATGAATCTAAGAGGAAAAAACCCTAACGGTTTTATTCAAGATAGAGCCCACAAAACACAACCCAAATCTGAAGCAACTCTCCAATTCGGACGTTATCAACAATTCTTGAATCTTAAAATCAACCACTTTGATTATTGGAGAAGTTGAATTTGAAGAAGGAATGTTGAAGATGAAGTGCTCTCTATGTGTATCTTTCACTCTATGCTTGTTCAAAAAAAGAAATGACAAACAAAAACTATTTATATGTGTTAGTGTAAAAATGAAATAAAATAAGGCAAAAAAAAAAGAAAATTAAAAGTAACAGCACAGGAGGGATGCGTCGACCGCTCCAGGAGGGAGGGTCGGCGCGTAACTTCCAGAGCCAACGCGTTGGGCTAGTCATGCTGAATGCGTCAACGACACCAAGGGATGCTTCGACGCAGTCACTTTATTTTATCTCCCAGACTTCATTTGCATATGTGTCGACTCAGGGGTCGGCGCGTAACATCCAGGGTGTTACCCTTAAATGTGCGTCGACCGGAAGGTAGTGTGCGTCGATGCATTGGATTCTTTTCTTGATTTCTTTGTTTTCCTTCTAACACTCAACTTTGTAGCACACTCATACACATTCTGGGGATTTTGCCATCATTAAAACTTTAGTATGCATTTACAATTTATTGTCCAAATTTTATCGTTTTTGACAATTTTAAATGTCCATTTTTTATCTCCAAATATCAAAACAAAAATGTTTTCGGATAGATTAATTTTTACCCTATTGAGCTTAATAGTCCATTTTATCATTAGGGTCATTTTAGGCATTATGATAATTAGTTTTACCTAATTTTGTATGTGTGTGTATATATATATATATATATATATATATATATATATATATATATATATATATATATATATATATATATATATATATATATATATATATATATATATATATATATATATATATGTGTGTGTGTGTGTTATAATGGCACTATGGATGGAGGAGAAAAAGAAAACATAGAGGCAGATCTGAGAAAACAAAAAAACTCATCTCCATCATTATTTCACCATCATCACTATCTATAACACAATTTCTTCACCTTTCTCCCTGTACCTCGATCCCTCGCTCTCTCTCGCAATCTCAGAACACCAACTACAACCAAACCATCACCACTCATCCTCCATTTTAACTCACCACAACCACTTTTGGCTCATCCTTCGCTGGTCCAAACCTCCACCCATCATCCAGAACCCCTCGACCTCCTTCCCATAGTTCCTCTCTCTGTACTCAACCTCCATTTCCAAAACCCATAACTCCCTCTGAGATCCATCTGTCATTCTCCGTCAACCAACCTGCAAGTTTTTGCGCATCTACAAGTCACAACTGCACTAGCAACCTCTGTCTCCATTCATCGACATCATAAACACCACTCCCTCCGTTGGTTTCTCATGACTCAGCAATCTTCATCACCAACCAACGAACAACATTGACTCCATCTTTGAATCGACAGTTTCTACATTTTTAGTTAATATTCATCACTTTTCAAGTTGTTTCCCTTAAATGGTATGCTGATGAAATAAGGTGATAATTGTTACTGTTTTGATTAAGATATTGATAATTATGAGAAATTTGAAGTTGTTGTGTTGAATCTAGACATTGAAGTTTGTTCTGCTTGTGTTGAATCTTGTTGCCTTTATATAGTTAAATCTGGATAAATTTATCATGTTGGCATGACTGCATTTGTGCCGGTATTGTGATAAGATTCAATGCTAGTACCATTTCGCTTGTGATGGTACCATGTTAACATTTACAATCGTTTTAATTTCAATTGAAGTTGTGGTTCATGTTAGTTACAATGAAGGTTTGCTATTGTTTCCGCGTGTCTTCGCGTAGAAACTAACTGAGAAACTGTATTGGGCAACCGTTTGTTTTCTATAATTGCAAATGTTCCTTTTGTTCGAAATATATTTGGATACAATCGATAATGGCACCATTTTTGTCGATGTTTATTGGTTGTGATAGTCAAGGTTTGGTAGTTTCGATGATGTTTTAATGTCGATGTCGCGTTTATTCGCATAAGATATAACTGAGAAACTATCGGGGGAAGCATGTCGCTCTTTTTTTGTAAGAATTTGAGTGAGAAAGTCAGTTTTGTTTGGAATATAATTGAGATAAATTATGGCTGCCTGGATTTAATTGTTGTATGTTATCGCTCGATTTAAGATTCATTTTGTTAATGATTTGCATAAGATATTCTTGACTTGTTGAAGTATGCTTGTAATGGAGAATTGGAACAAGAAATGTTATTTATGATATCATGTTTATTTCCATGCACTTTGGGTCGATTTAAGATGGAGTTAGTAAGTTTTGTATATGTGTGATGGATGCCCGAATTTTGTTTCAAGTGATTTATAGCTTGAGTTGAATTTGAGTTATCATTTGTTGAATTTGATTTGAAGAATAATGTTATTGAAGTGATTTCGTGTCGTTTGAACTAATTTAAAAGAAGCTTTGTTAGTTTGTTGCTTTATTGGTGTGATTTTGAAATTTTAATGCGATCATGTCATAGTTTTGTCGTCCCCGTTGAGGTTGAATGTGATTGAAGTCATTTCTTTTGAGTGTTATTAAGATTGTGTAGCTGCTGCCCGGAATTTGTTTTGGTTGATTTAAGCTTGCATTGGACTTGATTTTTCATGTTTTAAACTTGAATCAAGTAATAACATGAACCCTTGTCTTTTGTTTTCATTTGTGAATCGATAATCATGAATAATTGTTTTGTTTACTCGATATTGAATGAATTTAGAACGAGATGCTATGTGGATTGAATATTGATTTAAGCTTTCGATTATTGAAAAGTGTTCAGGTACATTATGCAAATTCCGTTCGATCTTACACTTTTGATTACTAACCCATGTTCTAATTTATTGCAATTTCATTTCATTTTATCCCACTCTTATGCTACTAACAATTTTGTTATTTGTGAAGACATCCAAGAATTGTTCAAAGCATTCACTTTCAATTAGCACATCTACACTTGATCATTAGCAATTTAATATTGAATCACTATTTCTATTTAATATTTAGTAATGTATTTATGAATATACAAAATACTTAGTATTTTTATTCTTATGTTTAGTAATGTAAATATATAATTATACATATTAATTTTGATTTTCTACTTTACTATATCCATTTGTAAATAAATTCAAAATATATTATAATGATCTTCATTGTGTTGCGATTTCTAACTTTGAATTCGATTCGGCTTTCAAATGCGTATGAACATCAATATATTGTTTGTTTTCTTAGAGTTGATTCCTACATGAATCTATTTTAAATCTAATTTAATATAGTCAATAGTCAATAATTGATACTTGAGCTTTGTAAGCTTCTCCACGTTGTTGGTTTTGTTTGTATCTCGTGTGATGTAGGGACTTCTACTCAGTTTTCATCTGATATGTTGAGCTTAGTTGATTCTTTATGCCTTTACCAAATATCTCGAGCCTACACGATGTGACTCCCCTTGTTATCTACACCCCCGAATCTAGCTTCAAAACAGGCCACCTCTAAACCCTTACCTCTTTTCAATTATTTTTTATTTTTTATTTTACATGCAAATAAAATTTATTTTGTATTAAATAATTATTAGTCTAGCATAATTTTATTCGATATTATTGATTAAACTATTAATTAATTTTATCAAAATAAAATTGTTACTCTAATAATAATTTAAAGGATTTGGACGTGTATTGTGTGCTTAACTATTTACTCGTCTCTTGCATGCTTGTATGAATTATTCATAATTGTACACTCCACACACTTGATTCTATTATCTCTTTTGACTCATATGTCAAATTCCTCAAGGGTCTCATAGTTGGGGATGAGCATGGCCATTCTCACAAGGTTAATCGGAGCTCTAGTTTGCATCAATTAACCATAGCCCGAATAAACATTGGTCCATATACCAATTATCCATGCAAAAGGGTTTCATAGTTGAGGGTAGGAGCACCTATCCTCACGAGATTAATTAAGTCCATATACTTGATTAATCATAACCCGATTCAACTTCTCTTGGTCCATATACCAAACGCTATAACATTTTCATAATCAAATTTACAAACCCCGATCCAACGTCGAGTGACTTTTCAAAAATATTTTTCACAATAAATTTCGAGTATTTAAATAGTTGGTTGTTAGACCAATTGTTTAAAATCTTGTGCAAAAATGAACTTTGAGTATTTAAATCGTTGTTGCTAGAAAATTGTTTAAATACTCAAACTTAATAATGTGAACCTTGTTTCACTACACTTTTTTCACAAGAAAAACTTTTTGGGATGATAAACGACTCGTTGAGCCTCGATGCTCCTCTAGTTTCTAGTATTTGAATTGTAGGATGCTAGTCCTATTGTTTGGTACTTTTCACCCACTCAAAATCAATTCAAACTCACTCAACTCTTTTTTAGCTCATATGCGATTATCAAACTCTTTTCTTACAAAGAGTCTGCAATAGCCATTTCTAATACGAACAAAGACTTAACTTTTCAAACAAACTAAACAAGTCGAAGTTCTAACGTTTGAAACGTCTAAACGCATAAAACTTTTCTTCTACAATAAACACAACCAACTTAAACATTTTCAAGAAAAACTACGGAATTTTGACTTTCCCATTGCACGAGACAATACATAGGCACAAGGTTTTGAAACCGCGGCAAGTTCAAAATAATAGAAAACAAACCCCTTCTTCTTCTTCTTTTTAAAATTGCAATGAACACACGTAAACACACGCGAACTAAACGGTTCCCATCGAGTATGATGGATGTTGTCATACCCCAATTTTTGACCTAAGATACCACCTTACATTATTCACATATGCATCATTGCATCACTAACAGTTTCAAAACAGGATAGATCGTGCGTTGCTCCTAAAGTCAAAGTTAGGGTTTCATTAAAATTTCATCTGTTCAAGATATGATTAATTAGGGTTTGAGCTTACGCACACCTCAATTGATCTATCATAATCAATCATCAACATTTGATCTTCAAATTCCCAACTTTTTCTCATGATCTACCTAGAATCGACTAATTAGGGTTTTGATCGAAGATAGTGAATCATTGACTTTCTGCTCAATGGATGACCTATTTGCTTGAAGATTGATCTTAACATATTTAATGCAACATCTTGACCAAATTTCTTGGTTCAAAACATTGCAAAATCCATGTTTCTTCATCAGACAAATTCTGAATCATCTGATGAAAACTCATCTGCTCAAAAAGTCAAACTTTGACTTTTGGTCAACTTTTTCAAATCCAAACTTTTTCAATCATAAAATCATTTCAAATAATCCATCACGATCATAAAAAATCAAGAAATGTGAAAAAGTCAACAACAAGTCAATATTTGAATTTTTTCTAACACTTAGAAAAATTTTCAAGTGTTAAGAAACATGGTTTTTTCTTGCTTTCATGGCCATTTTTCACCTAGATCCATTTTGATTCAAGAAAAACTCAAAACATGAAAGTTGTAGGTCTTTTTACAAGCTTTCTAAAATGTCCAAGAACTTGCAAAAACACTTTGTGTAGCTAGGGTTTTGATTTTGAAACATAGAGCTCTAAAACCATAAAATTTCGAAATCATGCATCAAAGTTACAAGTTATTTTGCAACTTTCTCCCTTCTAGAAGCATTGTCACTAAATACGATAGGATTTTAGAGAAAAAATATGATGGAAATGGTTAGGAAAGGATAAAAACACTTGAGTTTTTTAAGTAATGATTAGAAAGATTCCATGTGCATTTAATGAAGGAATATTCTTTTCTTAAGCCTTAAGCTTCCAAGTTGCAAGCTCTAAGCTTATCTTGCCTTTCCATTTTAGAATCCTTTTCCTATAAATATAGGTTCTCACTTCATTCAAAAACTACACCTTAAAATAATCCAAACTTGCTTTCTCACTCATTTCTTATTTTGCAAGTTTCAAAGTTTCAAAGAGGTTAGAAATTCCAAATTGCAAATCCTGCAAGTTCTAGCCAAAGGTGTCATTCAAACCTCTTCTAAACATCATTTAGAAGTTGTTTGGAACTTCAAACCATCAGAAAACAAGCCCAAGAGTCAGTTTGCTCAGAAACCATTTCCAAAAACATGAAAATGCAAGTTTGAGCCACAACTTCCAAACTCTCAATTCACTCGTGCTTTTTCTGATTTTTCACTTCAAACACCTTCTATACATCATATAGAAGTAATCCAAATCATCATTCCCTCACTGTAAACACAGAATCATCAGATTCGATTCTCACTTCAAGTGATTGTAGCTGGACTTGGTCAGAACAATCCAGACCATTTCAAACCAAGGTAAGCATACCAAAACCTTCCATAAACATCACTGAAGCTGTAGCAATCATCAAAATACCTCTGGAACTCCTCCAACAAGAAACACGATTTCAGTTTAAAGAGGTATAAACTTGAACTTTGAACTCTGTGATTTCTAACTTTCTGTTCAAAAAAGGCTTGGCCATTTTGTTTCTGCACTATCACTGAGTAATAACCCTCAATCAATTGCTTAAAATTATGCTCATACATGATTTCATAATCAAAATTTAGAATTAGGGTTCTTCGTCTTCATATGAAAATTAATGATTCTAAGCTTAAAATAAATGAAATTAAATGCCATAATCATGTTCCTGGTAAAAATCCGAGCAAGTTTAATGTTTGGATCATGCAATTTCATTGAGAAATGAAGAATCCATGGGGAAAACAATCTAGAGGTTGAAGATGAATTCCTGCGCGCGTTTTTCTAATTTCTGGAAAATTCAAATTCTTTGTTAATGTTATGTTTATTGGTTGTTGTTCTATGACTGGATGTAACAGCCACCCTAGTGGCAAGCCAGCACGCACTTAGTTCTTTGCCTCGTCTCAAGGTCCAGGGTTCGAATCCCCCTGGGACCTTTGTTTTTAATAAAAGGCACATCAAGCTTCTGATGCTTGTTTCTCCATAAGCACTTCTGAGGCTCAACCCTCCAGAAGTACTTCTGATACTTCTGCCCCTAGAAGCTTTCAGCTTCTACACTCTTCAGAAGCACTTCTAATGCTTCTACCTCCAGAAGCTTCAAGCTTCTACCTCCAGAAGCATCAAGCTTCTCACCCTCTAGAAGCATAAAGCTTCTAACATTGCTAGAAGCATCAAGCTTCGCATGCTCCAGAAGCAGCTAGCTTCTCATGCTTCCAGAAGCAACGTGCTTCTTATCCATCCAGAAGCAGCATGCCTCCAAGGCCTTCCAGAAGGAGCCAACTTCTAAGCCCTCTTCCTCTAGAAGCAAACCATGCTTCTGACCCCACCAGAAGCAGCTAGCTTTTGATTCCTTCAGAACTCCAGCTTCTGAACTTTTTCAAAACTTCATTTTTTCAAAACTCCTTCTAAACAAGGTGATTAAATGACAAGTCAAGCACATGGCTCAGTGGAAAACTCTTCACTTCTAAGCCAAAAGTCCAAGGTTCAAACCTCCTTAGGACCAAAAACTCTTTTTTTTTATCACTAATTTCTCAAGTTTCTAATAAACTTCAACATTTTCAAAAAACTAATCAAAACTTCTCATTTTGAGATGATTTTTTGCACACTTGTCATTTAATATACCTATTTTATGATTATGTCAAAAAAATCCAAAAAAATATTTTCTTTTGATTATATTTTAATTAAGTTAAAATGAGGCATTATAAGTATTTTTAATACTTTTCAAAAATATTTTCTTTCCAATTTTCAAACTTAAATCTTTTTCAAAACTTCTTGTGAATATCCTTCACTTTTCAAAATCATTTTCAAAACCTTTTCAAAAACCTTTCAATAAACTTACACACCTTTTTCCATGATCAATTAGATTTAAAAATAAACCAAACCAGGTTTCTCCTTGAATCTCTTAATTGATCATGGGCCTCCCTCACGGTGTAAGTCTCAACCCTCCTATGTACATATTCATTTCCTTGTACATAACAACCCTTTCGTGTACATATTCATTTCCTTGTACACATTCAATCATCTTTGTAAATATTCAAGCATAAACAAACTTCGTTCGTTTGTTTTCATCCGCTTGTTTATACACCGATTCCATTGGTATTAAGAGAAGCATTATTCTCGGTGAAACTGCTCTTAAATCAATGGGCCTCCCTTAAGGTGTAAGTCTCAAAACCCTTTATATATGTTCAAGTTACACTTGCTTTAATTGCTTGTTTTATACACTTGTTTATATATTTCCTTCATAAACTCCTGTGAATACACATCACACGCACTTGTTCATATAACTGTTCAGTCATAACATAACAACTAGTCTAAACAACTAGGTTCCTTTAGCCTCCTCTTAGGCTTCGTATAAGATAACTCATTCATCTGAGTTAGCCTCCTCTTAGGCTTCGTATAAGATAACTCATTTATTGAGTTAGCCTCCTCTTAGGCTTCGTATAAGAAAACTCATTTATTGAGTTTAGCCTCCTCTTAGGCTTCATATAAGACAACTCCCCTGCTGAGGTAGCCTCCTCTTGGGCTTCGTTCAAAAGAACTCCTCATTGAGTTTAGCCTTCTCTTGGGCATCGAACAAGAAAGAGACCTGGAAATCTCTTAGCAGCCTCCTATTGGGCTTCCAATACAAAGAATCACCCGCGCTAGGATAGAACCCTGAGAGTATGATTTCTCGGTGAAATCACTCTTGAAATCCTAAGAGGATGGTTTCCCGGTGAAACCACTCTTAAAGCCAAAGCCAGCCATACCCTATAGCTTCCTCTTGAGCTTCATGCAAGGACCCTCGATGACCTTTGGAATGCCTTCTCTTGGGCTCACAATACAAGGACCCTCGATGACCCTCGGAATGCCTCCTCTTGGGCTTACAATACAAGGACCCACAGGCTTCTTAAAAGCATCCCCCTAATCCAATCAATTTCTCCTAGAGATTTAGACATTTATCATCTCTATGGAAGAAGTATCTCATCTATCACATCACATACAATCAAACACTTTTCAAATCACACTCTTTTCAAACAAAAACATCTTTTAACTGTAAGTGGTAACGCTTGTACAGTCAAGCAAAATACCCAATACTTACAATTAAAGATTCAATCATCTTTCAAACATCTTTCTTAACTCGTAAGTGGTAACGCTTGTACACTCAAGCAAAATACCTAATACTTATGATGAAAGATTCAATCAATCAACCTTTCAAAATGTATGTGATGAAATAGATTAGATACATTTTTCATTAAGATGACATTTGTCTTTGTCTCTTAATAACACTTGTTGCTTCCACTAGCATAAGTGGGAACTATGATTGCTCTGACTTTCTCAACCTCCCTTTGAGAATACGTAGGCATAAGGTCTCATCCTTGGCGAGCATACTTCTTTCTCCCTCAAACCAAACAAAACCATAGCTCCCTTAGATCCGAGCTACAAATGCTCAGATTCCCATTAAGGGATATGTATGCAGAAGATCCCAATGATCTTTGCGAGCATAATTATAACAAAACCTAGGATCCCACATAACCTATCCTTCTTAAAATCCAAAGGAGAAACTTTCCCAAGAATAGAATAGCAAATTAAAACACACAAACATATCAAAATATTCATATATAAGGCTATAGATAACTATATATATTTAGGGTGCCACATCTATTCCTTTTATATAACAAACCCCCTTGCCCAGATCTCTCCCCAATGCGTTGCGTCTAGTTCACGCTAGTCGCACCGTATATCATTATTTATTGAGGGTATTGCAGCTTTCCCCTTTTTCATCTCATTTTTTTTGTTTTGGAAATAATAAAGCTTGATGCTCGCGGCATCTTTAAAAACAAATCAAAAGAGTAAATCGTTTCGAGCCAGAGATTTGAATTCCGATTCGATTCCCTCGTTCGTCACTTTTTAACACGAACAGATGTGATGGGTGCTTATACCTCCCCCTTGCATAACCGACTCCCGAATCCATATCTTTTGGTCATGTAAACCACCTTATCCTTCTTCATGTGTTTTATCTATATTTTCCCGTTCCTTTGGAACAAATAAAATTAGGTGGTGACTTCATTGTTTTAAAAAAACAGATTTTGAAAAAATAAGTTATCACAGAAGGTTTTTGGATTTGGCTAGTTATTACTATATATTTATTGGATGTTTTTCTAAGTTAGCACTTCCATTAACCTAGATGACTTGTAAAGGTAAAGTGTTTGTTTGGGACGTCCATTGTGAGGAAGTTTCAATGAGTTGAAGAAGAAGTTGACTACAAATCCAATTCTAATTTTTCCAGATCCTAATGAACCATTTAAAGTATATTGTGATGCGTCTAAGATAGGCTTAGGTGGTGTGTCAATTTAAGGTGGCAAGGTAATGGCTTATGCTTCACTACAATTAAAGGTTCATAACAGAAGATATTCTACTCATTATTTAGAGTTGGTTGCAGTTTTGTTTGTTAAAGATTTGGAGGCATTATCTTTATGGTTCCATATTTGAGGTATTCAGTGATCATAAGAGTCTAAGGTACTTATTTGATCAAAAGGAACTGAATATGAGGCAACGAAGGTGGTCATAGTTTCTAAAGGATTATGACTTTGGATTGAACTATCACCCTGGTAAAGCTAATGTAGTGGTTGATGCTTTATGTTGAAAGTAATTTCATATTGTATGCTTTGAAGGTTGGAGAGTTATAACTTATCAAGCAGTTCAGAGATTTGAGTCTGGTCTATGAAATACGAAAGGTTGAAGTTTGTAGAAAAGCAAAACCCTCGATCACGAGAGGATGTTGATGAAAAAGTTAAATAGAATCTCTTTGTCGATCTTGTAGACGTGTTGGTAGTTGATATGGCTGAAGACATCGTCCCGAAGGAGGTCGAGGTGATATATTGTTGCACAGGGGTCAAAAATGAGTAATTAAAAATTGTAGTTTAGGGAAGCGACACTCGAGTCGTATCAGAAGGAATCTTATTTTTTTAACCAACTGATTGCAACAATGGGGTTTCACTTTCAATTAAGAAGATGACAATCGATTTAACGAATTTAATTAAAATTACTATTAACTAACTAGTCTACTGATTTGGTTCCTACTTATCATTGATTATTAAAACTTTAATTCACTAAGAGGATTCTTTATTCCTATTTGATCACAATATCAATCGACAAGCATGAAAAACATTATTGTGAGTGCAACTTCCCTTTAGTTGTTTTGCATGATGTCAAAACAAGGAGAATTAGCATTTATGTATATTGGACGATATCTCTAAGACTTTCTTTATGCACTCTTGCATTAGAGGTCTTAGGAAACATCTAGGACAAGTTTGGAATTAGTATCAAACATAAAAAATCCTTTTTTTTTGCATAAAAGATACTTGCATGTGTCGGCACATCCTCTTTGTATTCCGAAACATACTGAAGCTTCATCTCTATGCTCCGACACATACAACTTTCATGTTGGTACATGTGTCGCAGCAAAAATTTTGAGATTAAGCTATTTATTAACTTAACTGAGAAAAAGCAAGAGTCACCATCGAACTTTATTGTTTTCAAAGGAAAAGGAAAAAGATCAAACAAAACCCACAAAAAGTTTTTTAAAAAACTAATAAAAAGAGAGATCTAGATACGAGGCTTGTTTATGCAAATGGAATGTATTAGCACCTTTCACTTCTATGGTACTCCACAGGAACCTCTTTGAAAATTTATGAGGAAGACATGTTGTATTCGAGTAGAAAACTCACCTACTACCCACAATTATGAGGAAGAAGCATTTGCATCATCTTGATATGGAGAATTTTCTTAGATTTAATCAACAAGGCAATTATCAACATTCAAGTGGAAATTTTCAATCTTTTCACAATATATTTGTATAAGTATAGTGATTCACATCACTTCAAGAACCAATGAATGTCCAATATTTAAGAAAAGATTTTAAAAGAAAAAGTGCACAAAGGGCACAAAAGATTTGAATGAGTTTTGTATCTTTTAGTCTTTTGAAATGATTTTTATATGCTTAAGGTGTCTTAGCATTTATTAAGAAAATGGTTTTGAATATTACTTGAAAAAAAAAAGGATTTAGTAAGAAAGAGGTTTTAAGTTTGAAAACAAGATTTTGAAATAGGGAAAAGATTTTGAAAATAAAAGTAGGGGTAGGAGATGAAGATACTATCCTAAAGATCAAAGTAAATGCAATAAATAAATTGTATCATTGTAAGGTAGCCCAATATAAAACATTTGTATGTGCATGTGAACTAAACAAAATAAAGCAAGCATTTGACATAAGTCAAGCAAAACATTCCCTTCCTTTTGGATTAAGCTACAAGTCAAGCATCAGATGGATATTCACATAAGCAGATGAATTGTAAAAAGCATCATATGACATCCAAGGTATCATATAACAATCTCTGCATCAGATGAAAAGTAAAACAAAAGGACAAAATATAAGATCACATAGAAACAACCTAAGTTCTCATATACAAAGTCCAAATGAATCTTAAGGTATTAGTTGAAAGTCCAAGCCAATGATCCACCCTAAGTCCAAAAGTCAAATTCCTCAAGCAATGGATAGTAACTAATAGTCCACATGATCCAAGCCAAGTTTAAAAAAGAAAGAAAAATAAATACCCAAAGGGAAAAGTAAAAAAGGCATAAAATAAATGACATCAAATAAATGACAGGAACACAAATGTTTAATATAAAGTACTGAAATGTAAATGACATAAAAATAAAGACAAGAATTTAAAAGACATCTAATATAAAAGTGCGGAAATATAAAATTGAAATTTTTAAGAATATTAATGTTAGTAGTTAGTATTCCAATTCGGGACAATTTGACGCTATGTTAAGCAATCATAAGTGAACTTATGTAAAAGGTCACCTATTTGATATCGGGCTAAAATAACGTAGGTGTATTGCATAAATGTGCATTGTGGTTTATAACCAACAAAGTGATTAAGAGCAAAGCCTAGGAGATGAGATTATTACATCAATCAAATCCTTCATGATACTTTAGGACAAACTTGTCATTAATTCAAAGTACCTAAAGTAATCAAATTATCACTTAGAGGTCGATATGAAATGATAAAAGTTCATAAAGCACCAATTTAAACTAATTGAACAAGATGAATCTATCATCATCCAATTAATCAAAAAGAAAAAAAGAAAAAAAGAGATGAAGAAAGATAACAACCAAATTGAATCATGATATCATCAATATCAACCACCTCTCTTACTGTATCAATGTGATAAACCTATCATCAACCCAAAGTACAAAAAAGATCCAAATGATCATTTAATGATATATTTGAATTGATGAAGATCCATGCAAACAAAGTTCCGCACAAAGTCCATTGACATTGATGAAAAAATTATCAAAGAAGTCATAATTCAAGTCAACAAAAGTCAAACAATATTTTAATTGCAAAAGAAATAAAACAAATGCATTAAAATTGTTTTTAAAATAATTTTAAATTAAAAATATAAGAGAAAATGCCAAAGTAATATCAAAACATCAAATAAATGACAATAAAAATAATAGAAAAAACATAAATAACTTAAAGTATTTTTAGAAACTTTGGGATTTTTTTAATGCATGAAAAGTAATTTTAAATTAATTAAAATGAATGCAAAATGAAAAATTAATGAAAAATAGCAAAACATAAAATCAAATTGTGAAAAATTAAAATAAAGTGAAATAATAAAAGACAATTTTCTTATTTTTTTTATTTATTTTTTGGAATAAATTCTTATTTTAAATCAATTTTATAAAAAGAAAATGAAATAAAAGTAAAATAAAAGGAAATAAAATAAATAGGAAAAAGTTGTGGTTGTTGGATCTATATTGACTGATCAAAGTAAACACGTCAAATGGATTTGGACAGAAATCACACCATGGACTTTCCATTAAACAACACACTAGATCCAATTTAAACATGCCAATATAATTAAAATATTTGTCATGCTCTGATTGGCTAAGAGCTCAAATTCCATACAAACCACCATCACACTTCTTCGGTTGTCTTCCTTAATGGACAGGCCACCTGAGTTACATTTGTCTCATTGAAGTGAACTCAATCATATGTTTCACTTTCATTTATTGAAAGTGAGCATGGTGAATTTTGAGAAAAACTAAGTGAAAACATAAAATCAAAATCAAAATTAAACTCTGTATCCGAAGAATGAAAGCAAAGTAAAGTATGGGAAAGCATCAGAGAACAATAAGTTATATGATAATAACTTGTTTCAATCCTAAAGGTTCTCAAAACTACCTTGTCCAAGTGATGCTCGAAGGTGCAGAAAGGTGAACTTGGTCAGGACATTTTAGTGAGTCTCAAGGCTTAATTCTTGTTGCTACAACTTCAGGAGATGGCAAAGAAGCTCATGGAAACAAGAATGGTGTTGAAAATGCTTGTAAATGAATCAGGATATCAACACTTTTGGAGAAAACTTTTGAGTTTCAGTAGGTTTTTAGGGGCTTTCAAAGCTTTGCATAGAGAGAAAATGGTATCTCTATTTTTAACTGAGTTGAATGAATCTCATACGTGTGAAAAGTTATTGCAATACATATGAATCAAGTGTGAGCAATGCGTGAAAAAGTTGAATCCAAATCTAACCAAAACCTTTCCATTTCAAGTCATTTTTTATCACAAATCATCACTTAACATCATAAGGTGTATTTCATGTGCACGTTTTGGCTTAAAATTGAGAATCGAGTGAAACTGATTCTAAGCAAAATTTTAGTTGCATTTAGCCATTTTCAAAACAATGTTAAATCTTGTTCATTGCCTTCAATTATTTTTTCTAAATGATCATATTATAATATAGAGTATAATGCAAAAAATAAATGTTTCATTTTGATGCTTGAGCAAAAAGTTATGAACTTGTAAAGTTGGCATCATGACCAATAATTAGAGGGTCAAATATATTATAAGTCCAAAATGACCTATAATGTCTTCAACTCTTTCATGACCTTCCAAGAATAATTGGCTATTGACTTGTAAAGAGAACTTGTAGGGAATGCCAAGAAGAGTCATATGCCCAAAGAATCATAAAAAATGTTGAAAAATGAAGGAGTTATGATATTTTGAACTTTGACTTGAAAGGTTGACTTTTTAGGTAAAACCACTTTGTATAATCTCGAATCTTTGGACTTTTTCTTGCATTCTAGGCATATTGGCAATCATATGAAATTCTAGTGATGTATTCTTCATTTCTCTTTGATTAAACTTGGCCAAAACTTGAGGAAACTTGATGAACAAGTCATGGAAATAAACACATAAACCTTTAAAGTTTCTTGAGAAATAAGCAGCCAATCCTAGAACTATTTTGATCAAATCATATTGAATGATGCTCGAGGAGAATTCTCTTTGGTTGTGAGTCAAAACCTTGATGAAAAAGCTTTGAGGTTCCATAGTTGGCCATACTTTGACTTGAGGAACTCAAAACCCTAGTTGAGCAAACATCACTTGATGCCCTTGATTCAAAACCCTACCTTACAAAAAGAAACAAAAGAAATAAGGTGTATTTTTGTATTTTCATTATGGTTAGTAAAACATAAAACATATAAACATAAAATTAAAAGATACACAAAGGAGGATGCTTGATGATCTCTTCAAAAGAAAACCCATAGGTGAGAGGATTGAGGAGAAAACCATGTTTGTGATCTTAATGCAATGTAAAGATGCAGATGAGATGAAATCTTAGGTGTAAAAATTAGGGTATGACATTATGTATTGCAATATTGAAGCCTGTAGGATTTGTGCTGCATATGCTGGCACATAGACTTTTTTAGGTCAGCACATGATGTAATTTTTGTACTTATGTGTCGGCACATTGTTTATTCAGGCCGACACATACTGATTGTTTAGGTCAAATTTTTAAAATTGTTTTACTCCAAAATTTTTCTCTTTGCCACAATATTTCATCAACTATAAATACATCATTCATGCACCATTTCCACTTGATAAAATTATAAACACTTACCATCATTGAATTCCTCTTCAAACTTTAACCTGTGCATACACACTAACAAACTACATATAATCATTTTTTGTTGGGGTGTCGTCTAGACGAGGTTTGATAACGTCCAATTGTGTAACCAAGAATATTGGGTTGAGAATTGCGGGGGGTTTCATTCGTAAAAACATAGGGTTTGTCCTCCAATTATATTTTGAAGGTAATTTTACTTGGGTATTTATTCATGCTTATTTATTTGTCTTTATGTTGTCAATATCTTTGTGATTTTTCCCTGTTAACATAGAAGCAGAAATCTGAAATACCAAAAATTCAATTGCAACTTAACCACAATAATTCTTCACTATAATTGATTTATCAAAGGGAAAGCAAAAAAAATTTAATTAGAATATTAAACTTCATAATAGAAACAAAAAATGAAATAAAGTAGATCAAATTGTAACAACAAGAAAAAAATACATCAAATTTGCCTCATGTTTCACAAGTAGTTGCACAAGTTCATAACACAAGATTATAAACAGGTTAAATGTATGGTACAAGATAAATATCATATTTATCATAACTGAACTTAAAATACATAAAATTATAAGATCACACTTAATGACAAACACAACTAACAACTAGCACATCAAATTAACTACCTCTAAGCCTTGGATGTCATACTTCCATTTGACATGTAAGGGTAAACCAAAAAAATTTCAGTAGGAGGAGCATAATATCCAATTAAGAGAAGAAAATTGTGATGAACTACCAAATTGATCATTTACAATTCTGTTTGGAATTGTAATTCGTCGACACTACCATTTACATTTTTCATCCATTCCTCAAAACACAAGGAAAAAGAAATTATACTTTTTAGCTGCAAATTCACTTTGTTTCAAAACAAAACCACATATTAGGTATAATCAAGTTCTCTAGATATTCTTAAAGCCTAAGTTAATCTATTTATAAAAACAAAACCTGATTGGTTAACAGTTTTGTTGAAGAAAAACTAATCAAATGAAATAAACTATGCGAACAAACTCTTGTTCACCAGATTCCAACGACACAAATACTTCCTCATATTTTATTGTTAAATTTTAGTACCATTGTTTGGTCAATTAAATATTTTTCAAATTAAAAAATAAAGACGGAAATAATATCAAAAAGGGGTTCGAAAATCAAAATAAGAATGAAACTGAAAATTAAATCTGAAGAGAAAAAAATGAAGTAAAAATTAGATTTACCTCATGAATTGTAGTAAGATGTTTGGTTTCTTCTTCAACACTGCCTAAATGGAACTGAACTTTCTCCACACTTTAATATTCATCTTTTCAATTTCTTCTTCTTTAACCATAAAATTTGAAAAAGCATATCTAGAAATCTGGAAACCGAAATTGATAAAAGAAAGAAGAAGAGGAAGATGCATTGGAAACCAAAAGGATGTATATGGAAATAACTTCATGATCGCTAAACATTAAAAAGTAATGAATCCTAATCAAATGAATGTTTATGGAAATAACATAATAGCATAAAATAAATTCTAAATATCAAAAACTAAAGAACCCTAAATATGAATCGTACACAGTAATCATAATACAAAAATAAAATAAACGACAACTGATTTACCTGTTTTCAAAAAATGGATGAAGAAGAAGATGCAAATGGTTAAAGGAGTTGCAAAAATAAAAGAGAACAAGAAGTGAAATGAGAAAATTGAGAGAAGAAGGAAGTGAAAAGTTAGAAGTGGAAGAAAGCAAAAAAAAGTAACTGTGATGGAAGTACAACAAACTGGTTTGACATAATGTTACATTTGAATTTGAATTAGTCAAAACGAGAAGAGTGGGTTTGAGCAACACGTAACTGATTTTGCTACATGCTTGAATGTTTTTCATATGGCTCATCTATTGTTTCACTATATTTATTTTTTGAGTCTTACAAAAAGTTTGCTTGAAATGGTCTCAATACTTTCAACGGTAACACTGGAAACATGCTAACAACAGTAACCAAATCCCACTATTTACCTTTCATACAACACCCATTTTCCCATTTGTTTGAAACAACATTCCATTGGTTTTTAGAGCAAATTTTTAGATGTTGTACTTTATGGTTAAATGAGGTAGAGCCAGATAACAAGAAAACCATGGAGAAATTCTCTTTCGTTGTTGTCCGCCATGTGTTTGATATAATTCCCCAACTAGACATCTTTTTATTGAGTAGAGGAGAAGCACAATTCTACATTGTCTAATGGTTTCTACTCAAATAGAAGGTTTACATTGTCAATTCTACATTGTCTAATGGTTTCTACTCAAATAAGAAGATGATTTATAATATCAAGCAATGCATGCACAAGGTTGCATATGTCCATTTCACAATGGTTGTAAAAGTGTCAGGGTCATTTCAAAGTGGTTGCAATAATGAACATGCAATTAAGGCTTTGGAGCCTAAGCACTCGTACATACCACCTTCATCTATGCCAACTATCTTGTTCTCAAAATCTCCCCTAATGACTTATGCAAATATTATCTTCAAGTTTATTAAATTATTTCCCAAAGGGATGTTATCTGGTAGAGATGGTTTGCATGCTCGACATATTTTAGATGCATTGTGTGGAGAAGGTTCTACTATGGCAAAAGATCTCTTATACGCCATCACTCTAGTTGTTAACTTATGGCTATGAGGAAGAAGTCATATTAGTTTGGCGGAGTTTGTTTCCTCTGCGCCATGGACACCATTATTAAAGCTTGGTGGTGGGATACGACCAATTGATGTGGGTTCTATTTGGAGGCAGTTGGTATCCAAGGTGGCTATCAAAGATTTCGGTAAAGATATGGCACGTTACCTCAGTGACTTTCAGTTTGGGGTTAGGGTATCGGGTGGTGGTGAGGCAATTTTGGACAGAGCCAATAGCGTGTTAAGAAAGCGACACTGAGATGGTTCCCTGGTTATGCTCACTGTATATTTCTCGATTGCTTTTAACATGGTAGATCAATCAGCCTTATTGCACGAGATTAGGGTGAGATGCCCATATATTTTTGTTGGTTGAGTTTCTTTATAGCCAAGCAATGATGTTGTACCTTGGGGATGAACATATTATGTCAACCACTAGAGTGCAACAAGGTGAACCATTAGGGTTTCTCCTTTTTGCTCTTGTGAAACACCTACTCATTCATCGGGTTAGAGACAATTGTAAGCTTTTTCTTCATGCCTGGTATCTTGATGATGAGACTATTATTAGAGATTCACAGGAAGTTGCTAAATCCTTTGATGTCATTCTGGAGATATGTCCAAGATTAGGTCTTTAATTGAATATTTAAATAATTGGGATCTTTTGGCCTCCATGTGATGGTAGTAAACTTTGTGAGGATATGTTCTCGTCACAAATTGGGAGGCCGCTGTTAGGGATAAAGTTCTTGGAGGGGATGTTAGTCGGGATGATGATTTCATTAAGGATTTGTCCAAGAAGAGAGCTTCCAGGGATATTGATTTAATGCACCTTCTACCACAACTAAGGGATCCTCAGAGTGAGCTTTTTCTACTTTGATACTGTATGGGTATTGCCAAATTGTTTTTTGGCCTAAGAACGTGTCAATCTACTCATATGGAGGAAACCGTTGTTTGTTTTGATAAAGAGTTCTGAAAGGCGGTTGAAGACATTGTGTTCGGTGGAGGTCTATTCTTCGGGGACCTTCAATGGAGGGTGGCTCCATTATCCATTAGTGTTTGGGGGTTTTTACTTGGTTGTAGAGGCTGCCTCATACGCCTTTCTGGATTATAGGTCCATATACTGGGTGTTTAAGTGTCATATATTGAGACATAGTGAGGTCTATGGTAAGGGGTTGGATTTTGATAGAGCTTTGGATGGTATTAGTGTTGCGATTACAGATTTTAACCTTAGAAATTTTACTAGTAAGGACATTGTCCATCCTAAAGCACAACATGTTTTGGGGAGTGCCCTTTTTAGTAAAATTATTAAGGACTTGGATGTGAAGTTTGACATGACCATAAGACATAAGGAAATTTTTGGTTATTTGCAAGCAGCACATGCTCATGACTTTCTCCTTGCTATTCCTATTGATGGACTAGGACAACATATGTAACTGGTGGAGTATCGTACTATCCTAAGATACCGTCTTATGATTCCTTTATTTCTTATTGATGAGGTTTACTTTGGATACATTTGGGGAAGACTCGACTCATTGTAGGGAGCTTTTGGGCTTCAAATACCGACTTGAACTTCTTAGAGGTGTCTTGTTTGATACATTCCAACATGCCAGAGTATTTGTGAAGAAAGAGGCGCATGTGAATTTTTTTACTAACCCACTTGAGGGAGATTGACACTTAGGTCAACAGATGTTTTGGTGTATAGGTGGGTAGGAGAGAAACATGCTTGTGTGGACTTGATAGGAGTTTCTCTACTGGTGGATTTACTGTGGGCATGTAACTCTCAAAATTGCTTAATGTAAAGTGGTCAAATATGAGAAAGCGTGTTCTGAAAATCAACATATTTTTATACCATTTGCCTTTGACACTTTTGGTTTCCTAGCCCCAGAAACAGTTGATATTTTACAGAGATTTTAAAGGCTTATGAATAACAATGTTGTATCTCCTAGCTCTATGGATGTAGTTTATAAGAAGATTGATTTTACAATCCAAAAAGGAGTAGTGGGATAATTTGTTACTCGCTTGCCTTCTACTTATGTATTGCCCTAATCAATCTTTTAGTTGGAAGAGCAAGTGACAACAAATAGAACACGTTAATAATTGATCATCATCAAACCAGAATGTAACATTAATTGGAAAATGTAATATTTGGACAAAAAATATCCCAAAATTAAAGAGGTGACAGATTTGTAGGCAAGAACATTAATGTCTTTTTTAGAATATCTAATTTTCTTATATTATAGATATTTTAAAATGATGGTCAATTATTACGGAATAGTCGGCCTACTGCATCTTTGCATCTTGGTGTGTGAAAAGAGGACATATTGTCAAACTAGTAGTGTCAAGGCAAGCTTTCTAGGGTGTATTTGGCTTAGAAGAGAAATTGTGAAGAGAAAATAGATAAGAGAGAATATAAAAAAACAGAAATAGATAAGAAATAAAGTAGATTTGATATATTATTTAGTTTAAAAAAAAAATAAAAGAAATAGAAAAGAAAGAAGTGTTAAATATTTTTAAAGTACTATAATATCTTTATAATAGATAATAATTAAATAAAATATACATTATATTTATAATTTAGTGGATAAAACAATCAATTCCTTCTATTAATTTGTTTTTCTTTTACTTTCTCTTTCTAATTGAAGAGAGAATTTTTTAACAAATTTTCTACCAAATTTCATGCATTCGACCAATGCATTAGACGAATGTTTGAAGGAAAAAGAATTAAACATTCATCACCTAATAAATAGAGGAACCTATAAAGAAAAAGTGAAATTTTGAAATTTTTTTCTAAAGTATGACATTTTAATATTTTATTTTTAATAGTGTGACATGTTGAAAAAAAATCTTAAAGAGAAGTACAAAAATTGTGGGATTTACTCTTTTTTTAGTTTCTCTTTCTCATTTCTCTTCTTCTCAAACAGTAGAAATTATTAATCTTTCATTGACTTCTCTCTTATTTATTTCTCTCTTTCTTATTTCTACTCTACCAAACACGCCATAAATGAACTGTATATTAGTACAAAATCAAACTAAATTATCATGTGTTATTTCATTTGTATATAATCTCACGGTAATCCTAGAACAAATAAGGTGATTTAGATAACTAAGCAGCATAGTTAGATATTAAACACAGAATTTGTTAATATTAATACTAGTGTGAAAAGGAATTACAAAAACTAAATTACAGTTACTTGTTTGTTTTGAAACGTTAAGAGTGAGAGCACGTGTGTAGGTTTAGCGACAATTGCATGGATGCATGTACACTCTTGTCAGTGTATCACTCACTGACACCATCTACCAAACACACATGCCCGACACGATGAAAGAAAGTTTGTTCATTTGATTTAACTCATGACTTTGTCTTTCACCTTTCCCGATTACCCAATCAACCTTCCTTGTTTCTCTAAATTATTCAACAATGAATTTGTGTTTGGAAAATCATGTACTAATACTTCTACGATTTTTAAGATTATGTTTGGTTTTGAGAAAAGGTTGAAAAAGAGATAAATAAATGAGATAGTGTCGGAGAGAGGGAAATAGATGAAAAATAAGTAGTATAGTTTTAATGTATTGTTTAGTACTGTAAAGAAAGAAAAGAGAAGTAGAAGAAAATAAAGTATTGTTAGTTTTTAAAAAGACAAAAATATTATTAATTAAAATTATTATATATTATAATTTATGTTTAATATTTTAATTTAATATTTAACAAATTTTATGTTATCCGTAGTTAGTTTGTAGTTAGTTTATATTAGAGAGATCACGAGCGGTTGTATAGTGCAATGAGTTCGGGAACGCGTTCGGCTTTAATTCTTTTTTTTTTTTGTATTTTTTTAAATGTAATAATTGACTTTTAGACAGACAAAATAAATAAAAATAAAGATAAAATTAGTAAAAACCAAAGGAAATTTTTTTGTCAGATTATCTAAATTTTTTGATTCCGTCACTCATCTTTCGACAAAATTTTATATTGGTTGTCTGTTATCAACTATTTAACGCAGCCTTTTCATTTTATTCGAGTTTAGAACCGACTATACATAAAAAAACTAACATAGACATGATTAAAAAGAGTGTTGTGGTAGCATTTATAGTAGAAAAGATATATTTAAGTAGTTTGAACATGTAATAAGGAGAATTGATACGATGAAAATTAGTCAAATGGTTACCAGGAAGATCTAAAAAAACTATTAAAAAAGTTATTAAGAAAGATATTGAGACTAATAATTTAGATAGAAACATGATTTTGAATACAATATTATGACATAAGTTGATTCATGTAATTGTATGAATTTATTGTTGTCGTATTTAACAAATTTAGTTTATTCTTTTACAAATATAAAACTTAACTTATTTCAATTTTTAAATTAATTAATTAATAATTTAATTTAACAACTTAACATGAATTAATGATATCTAATAAAAATAAAAAATGATTTAGAACCCAAAAATATTGAAAAAACTAGAAGGAAAAAAGTTTTTTTTTTATGATTCAATGGACAATATTATCACGGTCTCCTCTTATTTCATCATTGAATATAATGAATATAATAAAGTAAGATGAATTTTTTGGAAATTTTTTTATTTGTCATTCAATTAGAAAATTTATTATTTAAAAAAATATTAATAGTGTACTATAATTATTTATGATAAATAATTAATTTGTAAAATAACTTGGAAAAATAAAAAATTAAAAACCATTCAATTTTCTTGATAAATAATTAATAATTAATATACTCTATTTTCAAATTCCTGACTACTCTATTTTTTTAATTATTAAACATAATTAATTTGAAAATATGAAATACAAAAATCATTCAATTTTCTTCGTTCAATTGAGATTCGGAACCGCTTCAAAATAAACCCTTGAATTCTAACCATTGATTTATGATTTATCTTCTTTTAATCTCTAATCATCATCTCATCATCTCGTCATCTCATCATCAATGTTATTTCTCTCCTCCAAGTCTAATATCTTTTCTCCCAATACCTCATCAACAATGTTATTTCTTCTCTCAATTCATATTACAATGTGATCATCAATCCAATTTTCTAAGTAATTTATTTCAAATTTTGTTGTTTTTATCTATATAAATATGATCAATTTCATCGGTTCTCAATCACACTTCTTCTGATTCGTTCGTCTTTGTCTAATTTTCATTTTCGACTTCTCGATTCTGTATCAGGCATTTGCAATGACTACCAGAAGACACGATTTTGTTAAGAAAATCACTCCTGCAAAGGAATCATGGAACATTGTTGTTCGAGTGATTCGCATGTAGTCTGCACCATATATGAATTCGAAATAATTTTTTGTGATGGAAATAGTTCTTGTTGTTGTTTCCTTTTAGTATTCTTACTTTATTATATTTTATGGTTTTGATCTAATTCTTGGTGTTTCTAAATTGATAGGGTGACCAAATTTAAGCTTCAATTAGAAAAGTTTTTCAGTCTCAATTTTAAAATAAGATGTGTCAGAGAATTGTGTATAATTTCATATCTTTTGGTGTCGTCGCTAATACTAGAGCATATATCACCACAAAACATCAACTCAAAGTTGAATTTGCATAATGGCACAATGGTTACAGAAGTTGTGATTTATCTAATGTGGTCTATTTTTTAAATTGTTTCTATGTTCTTTGTTTCTTTGCATAGGTGTATGGATAAGTATAATGAGGTCGTTACGGAAGCTTACATATCAATGTTTCATGAATTGCAAAAACTTCGGGTTTGTTATATTTCCCATGAATTACTCCTTGCTTTATTCTCCTATTAATTTAGGAAACGCCTATTCTATTGTCCTGCTAAATAATGATAATGTGATTTTATTTGATGATTATAAATTCAACAACTCATAATTTAAGCTCATTTGATGTCAATCTTTTGAAACATTATAATCTTAAACATCATAGCAATCTTAGAATGTTAAATTAAACCCCAATTAGTTGTGTTTCTTATGCTTAATTATTGTTGTGAATCTTTTTGTTAATTACGACAAAATTCAATATTAATTTGTGAGGCAAAGAATAGTAACAACCAAAATAGTAAATTTTCTACAGCAAAAATAATTTGTATACATATAATATAACAGAATAAAGTGAGAAAAAAACAAAGGTTTGCTTACCTAGTTCGATCAAATGATCTACTTTGGGGAAGAGAGAAGCTCTTCAATTCACTATACTCATAAAGTTGTTACAATAGATTATATATGAGTTACAAGAAAATTGCCTTCGCCTTCAAGTTCCCAAGAACAACCATGAAGGTGCTTAAGAATTACCCTATTTTCTACCCAAGTGTTTCCAAATCTCTTCAACCTCAATTTATGAAAAACTCAAATCCAAGGTGTAAACAAATGTTTCTCAATTCCCAATAACCTTAGATAACCTCCAAAAAAATTCAAAACATTTACCTTTCTAAGGTTTCCCTTAAGAATAATTAAAACCCTATGTTATGTCTTTAAACCCTTGCTCCCTTGTTGTTGTAAGCTCTAAGATTGTCACACTGTAATAACATAAGAGATACGTATTTATAATTGCTAAAATCCAATAAATCCAAAATATATCTCATTAATGGTTAGAATAAAAGATATTATCATAATCTTATAATATCTCTCAAATATTATAAATATCTTATAATATCTCTTAGAATATTATAAATATATATCTTGTAATATCTCTTAGTCTATTATAAATATATATCTTATAATATATTTTTATATTAATTTATATGATCTCCAAATTAATATAAAATATTCAAACATTAATGAATGGATCAATGAATCAAACCGATCAAATCTGATACTCGTAAGTCACTCGGACCAGATTACTTTTCGGCTTTCTAATTTTTGACAATCTCGAAATATGTTTTCTTTCTCTTAATCAACAAAGGTTTTAAGGTACATTTTCAAAAATCCCCACCTTGACTTTAAACATTGTTAATACCAATTTAACAATAAACAACATCGTTGCTCTCTACCATGTTGAAACTCTAATCAATAATCTTGAACAAATTCAAACAACCCTTGAATCTTGATCTCGTCACTTGCATCCACTTGTTCCTAATTACCTTTTTCTGCCTAGGTAATTTACCAAGCCTACAAGTATGATTTTTCAACAATCTTTGACTCCACATGTTTTCAAATGCCACCCTGAAGATTTTTTTCTTTTGTATTATCGTCCTTCAGCCACGTTAAAAACATAATATCCAAGGCTAGCATAATCGTCCATTTGAGATGCTACAATAACCCTCCTTAACTTATCATGAGTCAAATGATAATCCTAGATCTCTGTAACCGTTCCTTCACTACTGCTAGCATCCATATTAGGAAACTCCACCTCAAACTGAGTTTTTTCCATTATAGTTTCTACCGATTTTCTCCCTTGGTTTTCACTATTCTTCCCTTAAAGAAATTCTCTACCAAACAAGTAAGTTGTTTTAACCTCAACTCTTCCCCAAAAACTCAATAACAACTCAGCGTTAACATACATTTCTATCCCTTGATTTCTGTAAAATTCATTATACTCCTCTAAAACTTTCTCAAGACATTCATAATGCCTTAAACCCTAATCTCATAGTTCTTCCTTATCATGAAAGCCTCCACTAGTTATTGATAAATTAATAACAACATTTAAACCTTCTAAAATATATAGACCACATATTTTAGACCATTTAGCAATGATCAATTCATCACGTGAAATCTTCAACACTTCATGTTCAACCCTAGTGCAATAGCCTCGACCATCAAACATAATTATAGATAACAAATTATGCTTGAGTTCTGGAACATACCTTACATTGTGAATAAGAAGTTCATGATCATTAAACATTTTAAATCTTACTATATCAATACCATAAACCTTGCAAGCCTTATCATCACCAATGTGAATAACTCCACCTTGAACCATCTTCAAAGTTTCAAAGTATTCTATTCTTTGACACATGTGGTAAGAGCAACCCGAGTCAATGACCTGACTATCTTTAGTTTCCAAACTCAATACTACTATTACATCGGTATCCTCATAACTTTCCTCACACAAGAAAACTGCATCTTGAACAGAATCTCCATTGACCTTTCTCTCAAGACAATCCCTTTTAAAGTGACCGATTTTTTGACAATTAAAACATTTTACCTTTAACTTGTCATACCTCTTTGATTTTGACATCCATTTACACTCACCTCCTCCTCTTGACACATTTAAACCTTCACCACTATCTTCAATCTTCACATCTTTCAACTTTGAAAATTATTTGGATTTCACTGCCATCTAGTCCTGACTCGTAGGACATATCTATTTTAAGTAGTATCGTTTTGTAGAAAATTTATAAAATAAGTCTTTTTATTATTGTACGTGTTTTTTTTAGTTTTTGAAAATAATTTTATAATAAATACGAAAAATTAAATTGTAATGACTTTTCATTATAAAAATATAATACCCGTGTTTTCAATTAATCACATTTATTTAAAAAATAATTTTTAATATCGATGACTTAAAAAGTAAAGTAAAGTAAATATCCAACATTAGGTTTATTCAAAAGAGTAGTGTATTAACCTATTATATAACGTGTAACTGGCTCTTTCTTCTGCATTCACTTCCTCCATTGATAACAGATGAAGCGAAAACCCACTCCTAAGAAATCATCACAAACCGAAAATCAAATATACTGATTTGTTCATTTTGTTCTCCTTATTTCGAATCCATGTCTCAATTTAAACCATTCTCTAACAACAACCTTTAATTGTCAAACAAAGTGTGTACCCTAAACTTTCAGAATGAAATTAAAAGGCTTTGGAGTATAGTCTTATACAATTGAACATATGCTTATTCATCAATGAAGCATAGAAAACATTGTGGTACATTGAAAACGTAAAAAATAGGAAGTGATACTAAATCGGAAAAGTTATCAGATGACCACTCTGGCGTTCTCATGTAAGAACCATTCCTCTTATTTTTTCCGATATTCCTATTCTTCTCCGCTTCTTCTGTCACATAAAATATCTGTTTTTATATACGAAATTGTTGATTGGATGCGTTGTTGGAGTTTGCTTGGTTTGTGCCGAGGAATAGTAGAATTTCCTTTGCAGAGTTTGGAACAGAGGAGCTTAGATATTTCTTTTGCTTTAAGGGTTTATGGAGCAGCTTCGGTCTACCAAAAAAAACCTTAAAAAATATGCAGAAAAATCGTATTAGTATTTGAAACTAAACATGAATAGAAAAGTCGAATAAAACATATTACAAAAGCATGATATACGTTGAAAACAATGAAATCGGACGATTAACAACACGTAAGAATGAAAGGAATGTGTTTGTTTCAAGGTTGTAAAAATTATTCCAAGAAATATGATCATGGGAATGCAACATTCCCATGTTTGATTCAAGTTTTAAAAAAAATATTTCAAGGAATATTTTATTCCCAAAAACCTTATTTATACATAACTTTTTTCTTTTTATTCTCAGTTAAAGGGTGGGAATCCAACATTCCCATGAGAATAAATCTAGCTACCACTAACTTCCCACTTCTACTCATAAATTATTACTATTTTTATTTTTCATAATTTTTAAATTAAATAAATTTGTAAACATTCCTAGAAATGTTTATTTTTATCCAAACATATAAGTTGAAATATTATTCCAAGGAATATGAATCCAAGGAATATGATTCCAAAGAATATAATTTGATAACTTGGAATAAACACACCCTAAGAGTTTAGGGATGAAAGAGGAACTGAATATTGCATAATAATGCAAGGAGGACTGAATTGATGTAGAACTTACTATTTATTTTAAAATAATAGAATGAAGAGAGTTACTATGGGAGAGAGTAGTAGCTGTTATTAATAATGATGTTGCATAGGTAATGTAAGACACCACCAAACTTTTGGTTAACTTTGCACATGAAGAAAAGTACTCCTTCTGTCCCAAAATAAGTGTCTCTTTAACCTTAAAATTTTGTCCCAAAATAAGTGTCATTTTACTTTTCTAATGCAACATTAATTACATTTTACCAATTTTATCCCTAACTAATAATATTTGCATTTCTTTCAAAATATTATCTCAATCTACTTTTATGACAATGTATATGTAACAAATAACCATTAAGGATTTTTTTTTTGTAAAATTGTTACATTTATTCTTTCAACCATAACTTTTCTTAATTTGTGCGTCATAACCTTAAAAGATTTTTATTTTGGGACGGAAAGAATACTACTACTCTATTTTATTTTATTTATCTTGATTTGTGGTAAACATGCATTCTGGATTGATAGTAGAGTTGGCAGTCTAATGAGTCAAATAACTAATGATGGTAGAGAAAATATTAAAATGATAAGTAATAATGAATTAGGGTGTTAAAATGATATTTAGGGACATGAAATTAGACCTTAAAATTGATTTAGTTGTTTGATTTAGGTAATTTTGATAGTGGTTAATTTTTATATATTAAAGTAGATATTTTATTTTTAAAATAAAAATTTTAAAAATAAATTATTATTTTTAGACTGAGATTTCCCATTTTATAGGTAAAGAATATATATTGAGACTATTTACAATAAAAATGTTTAAATAAAAAATAAAATTGTAATTAAAATAAAATTAAAACAACACATTTAAATCTCATCATTCAATTTTAATTATATATTTAACTTTAATTATATATTGTCCAATTGTTATGAACAAAAAAAAATGTCTTCCACATAAGAAATCTCATGAGCTCATTTATTTAAATATCTTATTATTTAACTTTAATTATATATTTAATTTGATTTACCAATCAAAAATAAAGAAAAATATACATAAACATAACCATTTACATAATAGGTAGCTGAACAATTCTATTTACAAATTTAGTGCAGCTTTGTAATTTTTGGAACTAAATTTTGCATACAATTCATTATCGATTTCGGTAGCCTCCAAAATTAAATTTTGCTTTGGCTTATATTCACTATTACCGTTCATATCTTAGTGTTGGTTTTCTTCCGTTTGCAAAGCTTGCTTATATTGAATACTGTTAGTATATAAAATCAGAAGTCATAGTTTGGTTAAGTATACAGAATTTCAATAAATCTCATTATTGTTAGTATACAAAATCAAAAGTTACAGTTTTAAATATATCTGTTTGTTCTCTAACATTTCCCCATTAGATTTTAATTAACTCAACATTTCTCTATGTTGTTCAGGGTCTACCAATCACTCTTTACTCTTTAATCATTTCATAATCTTTCTCTATTTGATAACCACGTTTGATTTAGAGTTAAATCCAAATAATATCAAATAATGATTCAAATCACAAATTAAAAAAAATGAATTTTGTAAAAGGAACAAATAATCATTCAAAAAATTGAAATCTTTGAAATCCAACACAAAAGTAGACATAAACCCTAAAATTGACAAATTGGGGAAGAATTAGAAGAAATTTAAAAAAATATGAGTTACGATTGTTGATAGATTTGGTTATAAGAAGCAACACAACATCTCACCTTTTTGAACTGAAACTCCAATACTATAAAAATAGTTATCGGAACGATTCCGTTTAAAACCGGTTTGTCGCTCCTTCATAGTTTGATGAATTTAGATTGCAAATATATTGGTTGCTTTTTTATTTTGAATCTGTGCAAAGCAAAAAATTTATATGAGTACATTCAAAAGATTTAAAGAAATCAAAACACTGTAATTTACATTTATAACCTGGTTGGAAAGATGGTTATGGAAGATTGAAGGAAGGGTTTGTGAATGATGAAACGAAATATCTAACAGAACTGAGGAAAAGGATAACACAAGAGAGGAAGAGATAAATAGAATGAAACAAATCTGATTCAAATAAATAATGGATAAATAGAGAAGGTGGATTATTCCAATGGAAATGAGTTCGTTTGGAGAGAATACACTGCCTCCAATGCTTTGGTTAATTTTGAAAATGAGTAATGATGACATTGCATTGTAAATGTGTATTATTTATTTAATTTTTTTATTAAGTTATAATTAACAGATGTATTTTATTAAGTTATAATTAACAGATATAATGACAAATTAGTCATTGCAAAACCTTCAAAATTATTGATTTAGTTAGTTAATTACGTAATTAAGGTACTCATGTATTTTATTATATTAAAAGTAGATTTTTTATTTTAAAACCTAATTCAACCCGCTCCCTTTCTTGTTTTTTTCACACCTTCATGTTTTTCCACATAACAACCGCAGTTTTCTCTTTGGAGACCTCTCTTAGAACTTTATCCTCGAGAGACTAGATAATGGCACTTTTGGTCTTATCCACCATTTCTGTATTCTATACCTGTGTAAGATCTACATGCATCAATATTCACTCTCCAAAGCATCAATACACTTCTCTTGAATTAAAATTACTTACATCTTAATTTTCCACAACCCGAAGTCATTGTTACTTGAAAGTTTCTCGATCTCCCATCTGCCCAGGGTGCTCAATACCTCTTTGCTTCATGCTCACCACACCACTTGTTGTGAATCTTGTTGTAATTACGACAAAATTCAATATTAATTTGTGAGGAAAATAATAGTAGCAACCAAAATAAGGCGAGAAAAAGACGAATGTGTGTTTACCCAATTCGATCAAACGATCTATTATGGGGAAGGGGGAGAGGGAAGTTCTTCAATTAACTATACTCATGAAGTTGTTACAAGAGATTATAAATAAGTTACAAGAAAATAGTCTTCGCCTTCATGTTACCCAAACCCAAGGTGTAAACAAGGATTCTAAAATCCTTCTCTTTCTAAGGATTCCCTTGAGAATAGTCAAAATCTACCTTTAAACCCTTGCTCTCCCTTGTTATATAAGCTCTAAGATTGTCACATTGTAATAACTGAAGAAATACATATTTATAATTACTAAAATCCAACAAATCCATAAAAAAATTCAAAACATATCTCATTAGTGGTTAGAATAAAAGATGTTATCATAATCTTATATATCTCTCAAATATTATAAATATCTTATAATATCTCTAAAAATATTATAAATATATATCTTATAATATCTCTTATACTATTATAAATATATATCTTATAATATCTCTTAGAATATTATAAATATCTCATAATATCTTTTTTATATTGATTTATATGATCTCCAAATTAATATAAAATATTCTAACGTTAATGAATGGATCAATGAATCGAACCGACCGAACCTGATACCCGTAAATCGCTCAGATTATATTACTTTTCGGCTATTTAATTTTTGAAAATATCAAAACATGTTTTCTTTCTATTCATCAACAAAGGTTTTAAGGCATAATTCCAACATTAATTAAACCTCGTTTAGTTGAGAAATCATATAACTTGCTTTGTTCTTTTAAAGATTTATCTTCTGGCATACACATTCTAAAGATGGAAAGTGTTATGTTTTCATTCAATCCATATGTGATGTCGATTGATTATAATGTGAAATTTATATTATACTTTGATTCCTTACCGTGAATACAATTTAACTAATTATCAGATAAAAAAAGGAGGTTAAACAAAAGTATACAAGGAAAAAATCATAATACATTTAGAAATTTCAGAGGCAAGTGGAACTTCAAGAAGAGGTTAAAATTTTGGAAGCTTATAAGGACTATGAGAAGAACAACCTACAAATGAGGGTGCAAAGAGATAAAAGTAAAACCATAAGGAACCAAAAGTCTACCTCTCATTGAATTTAGTCAAATATCTTTTTATGCCACTAGAAAGATATAAATGGAGGTACAAAATATGAGCGTAATATTCCCTTTATTTTTTCTGTGATTAATGAAATTGAGTGTCTTTTACATCATGTGTTAGTGATCTAATATAATATCTTAATATTTCCTTTGTTTCAAGTAAAAATGAATCACATTGGCGGAATAGATCTCAATGCACCTCTTTTTTTTTTAATTTTAAGATTTATTACTACTTAAGGTTGAAACTAGCTCACATGCAAATATGTTACTATGTTACTGATTGTAAGGGCTATGATCCATGTTGATTTGAGACCTTGGCATAATTGGAAGAAAAAAAATGAATAAAGTGATATCATGTATTTTATTATTTCACTTTACTGTTAAAACTTTATTATGCAGAAAATAATTTATGGTTTAGTTTCTTTCTATTGTAATGTGCTAAAAGTTTATTATGCATAAAATAATTTGTGATTTATCTAACTCATGATGTAGGATTAACTGTAATTTATAATATAAAATTTGTAAGTTTTTTAAAGGGAGTGATGGCTTAATATAATTGCAACAATTACAATAAATTCAACCTACTTTATTGTCATTAATTCTTTATAATCTTTTACACTTAAATAATCTTTTACACTTGAAGAAAGCAATCAAGAATGCTATTTTTTACGATTATCTCATGTTACTTTTGAGAGTGATTGTCAAAGTGTAGTCCGAGTTATTTATTCTAAATAGTTAGGTAATTATGAGATTATTGTTATTTTTAAATTATTAAGAATTTGTTGCTCTTGTTTCCGAACTTTGAGGTAAAGTTCATTAAGCGCCAAGCGAATTCGGTTGCCCATGTGTTAGCTATGATGGTCAATTCTTGGTATAGGCAGTGGCGGAACTACAGCTAGACAGGGCCACCCCAAACATTTCAAAATTTCATTTACATTATATTATATATTAACTATTTCACCTTAATAGCAATTGTTTAATTTGGTGTGATCGTTAAGTTAGATATATTGTAGCCTTGTGTCTCTAGTTCAATCCTTGCAACGATAATTTTATTATTTTATTCGAAAATATCTTTTATGGAATCCAAACAATTTACAAACCAATATTATTATTTTATTCAAAAAAATATCTTTTATGGAATTCAAACAATGTACAAACCAAAAATCATCTCAATGCATGTTTTACACAAATTATTAAAAATTTTGAAATAATTTTTATTTTAATCAATAATTTAAAAATTAGGTCGGTCCAATAGTTCATTCGACGAATCAGATAACTCAGTTAAATGAATCAATCTTTATAGTAAAATTAATTGTCAATTTGTCAATTTTTATCGTTTTTGGCCGATTCTCACGAGTTTAACAGCTTGTTCGATCCCACAATCAAATGAAACTGATGATTCTTTGGCTATATTTTATGGCCCCCTCAATAACGATGCTCTAGTTCCGCCACTGGGTATAGGCGTAGTATCCTTAATATGATACCTCCTTGTATTGAGACTTATTTATTGGATAAAAGTCGTTAAGTTGATTTTTGTCAAAAAAATAGTAGGTGAAATTAATCATAACACATTTGTATGATATATACTTTTATTTAGAGAATAATGATATAGAAAATCATATTGGTAATCAATTGTTTGATGAGTCAATAGTTATAAAAGATGAAAATGTCTAATGATTTAGAAATGATGTTCTATAACAATTGATAAATATTTCACATGTCTGTTATAAAAAATGAACATATTAATGGTTTCATGAATTAATTTTTAACAGCATGAGTTTCTAATACTAGCCATTTGAATATTGAAAGCATCTTGAATAATTGAACGTGACCATTATCTTCTTAAGGTGTGTCATTTTTCCAAACAAAATATTCCATCTTTAACATGAGTTTATCAGTTTCTGAAACATAAACAAAAAATTTATCTCAATTGAACAAATAAATTGCCCTTAATATAGTGTCTCAACTCTCTATCAAACTTGATAAAGATAAATAGAGAGCTTGGGGAAAACAATTCAATTAGGATACATATTTCAATTGGAGTACATATTTATTGGAGTTCATATTTTCTATGTACTACTAATAACAAAAATAGATTATAATGTTACTATAGTTTAATTTGTAAACTGTAAATAGTGATAAAATAATCTTTTAGCATAAGTAGTTTTATCGCGTATTAAGTACTGTTTTTATTGTATCCACATAGACTGGTGTGATATTATTATTGTTCAACAGTTAATATATTTTTTTAAGTAGATAATCAGAAGTTTGATTTGATCATAAAAGTAATCAAATGTAAAAACGGTAATGAATAGATAAAGTTCAGAGATGTGACAGCTTATTGGGATTGGGTTCATCCACCGAATGCTTATGTAGTTTATTGATTACTTATACATAATTTGAATATTCATTATTATCCCTATGTATCGTTCACAACTGTGATTATGTCTAAACTCCTGATAAGATTTCTATCTGATTGTTTAACCGATGATTTCTCACTCTATTAAATGCCAAGCAGCATTAAGATTCAATGATTAAAGTGAATAGTTAACCCTAAGTCTATGTAGATCAAATAGAGTTTAATAGATTATTATCTTGGATCAAGATTCAAACTGTATTTCTCAATAACTAGGGGTGTTCAAAACCAAACCAATCCAATAGAAAACCGTAAACCAAACCAAACCAAACCGAAACCGCAAAAAAACCGCATTTGGTTCGGATTAGTTTGGGTCATTTTTTAACAAAATCGCATGGTTTGGTTCGGTTTGCGGTTTGTATTTTACAAACCGAACCAAACCGAACTAAACTGCATTATGTTACAACCTAAATTTTACTTAACTCGCATCTAACCCAAACCTAAATCTATTATACATTAGCCTTATGATTACAGACAATTTTTCATCTTTACAGTTATGATTTCAGTTTCAATCTTCTTAAATATCTCTTAACATTATCACTTCATCTTCATGACTTACATCTTGCCTCTTCTTATCTAATCTCTACTCTCTTATACTGTTTCCTTTGCACGTTCTTATTTTTTATGCAATTTTTTCTCTCTTTCAATTTTATTTTATCGCTCATCTTTATCTCTAATCTCTCCTCTCTTATGTTCTTTTTTTTTCACCTTCACTAATTTCTCATCTCTTTTTTTTTATTATTATAATATTTTTTATATTGTTTTATGCTATTATTTTATGTTTATTATTTCACTTTTATCTAATCTAACTTTTACATATTAAATGATAAGTTATTGTCCAAATATGATTAGTTTTTTGGTTATAATTTAGTAGTGTATCATGTATGAATGCCCAAATACAAAGCTATGTTGTCATATATATGTGAATGTATGACTCAATAAATTATTTGTAAAAAGCCGAACCAACCGCACCGAACCAAACCGCATTGGTTTGGTTTGGTTTGGTTTGGTTTTTTTTCTAAAAGTCAACTGAACCAAACCAAACCGCATGTCTTTTTCTCTCGCGGTTCGGATGATTTTTTGCGTCAAAACCACCCAAACCGCACCGCGAACACCCCTATCAATAACAATTCCAATCTATGAAATTATACGATAAAATAAAGATAACATCGATAATTATGAATAAAGAGATTATGTATAATTATGGTAAATTACATCCAATCCCAACAAGAGAATAATTAGCTATTCATCATCATGGTAGCTTAATACAAAATGGAAGAATATAGATGAATTAGCATCAATAGTGATTTCCCGACAACTGATGTGTATCGAGCTCTTATCCTACAAACTTTCCCTCTTATTATCTATTTTATTGCTACAATATTGATTTTACACAAGATGATCTAATTGTTATGTTTCTAACTCTATTTATAGAAGTGATACCCTGCTGCTTTCGTCTGGCGAGCTACCATTCTTCAAAATTAAGTTTTTGTCAGCTCAGTAACCCAAACCGCCTTGTCTCTCCCGGAGAGCAAATGGCTTGCCCAACGATCTTTCTGACTGCCAATTCGCTGGGTGAGGATTAAGCATTTTAGTTTTGGAAAATTTATGTTTTACTTTTCCTGCTTCTTGTTGGGTGAGCTACCTCATTGCAATCTCGCTGGGTGAGCATGAACCTTTTTCTAGAAAATTTTTGTTTTTCTCTCATGGGCCTCGCTATTGGCTTGCTGGTCGAGCTCATATGGGGCTCGCGTGGCCAACTTAGTTTTATTTTTCTTTGTGTTTGAGAGAACAACTTATATCCATGGCCAAAACACATATACAAAATCATTACATTCTACAAGCAGATGATTAACACACTTAAAACTAAATCTCATCAATAATTGTGGATTTTTGTACAAAAAATTTGCATTTGAAGTTCAATAAGTGCCCATTTATAATGTATATTGTTGCTCTCTTTTGGAATTTATCAAACTCTCCCTAACTTGAATGTTTATTTGTCCTTAAATCAAAATCTTAAAAATGATTTTGAAACGCAAGAAGGTTTAACCAAGTTCCATGACCAATAATATTAAACAAATGAAAGAAATGAATAGTTCAAGTGTAGAATGCACAAGTGAAGATTATGTTTATCACCATCCTAGAATGAAAACATGAGTATGAAATAAGTTCTAAACACAAATTTCATTTCATACATTCTAAAGCTATATCATAATCATTTTGTAATCGCCCTAACACACTTCTTCACAAAGTGGATAAAGAATTTGAATTTCAAACATGTGGAAAATGAACTCTCATCCAATAATCTTACTAACATCTTGATCAATTCATACTTTCATATAAACAATTCATCCTGAAATTACAAAGGCATAGATCACTAAGAACTTTTAAAGGTTGTAATTTGGTCGGGTTTCAAAGGAATGGTCATTTCTAAGGTTTTGAAACAAAAATCCAACGCTAATGGATAGCATCACAAAATTTACCATTTTCCACACTTTAAAATTTCTTACTTACCTTCCACCCCTTAAACTCGTTTGATGCAACAATTGTATCAATTCATGTTATTTTATTTTCTTTCATTTCTTTTTTTATCCATTGCATCTCTCCTTCCATTTTTCAATTTTCTTGTTTTTCTTGTTCATGAAGCAACTTCTCTCCAACTTGAGCAATTTTATCTTTCTTTTTAAATTAATCTTCATTATTGGCAAATGGACATTGGTCATGATTAGTTTTAGGGTTTTGCTTCAAAGAAAGAATTTAGAGTGGGTCAATTATGAACTCTTTTAATTTTTGAATGAAAGATAAAAATTCACCAAGTGGTTTTACTTAGTGATTTGTTTTGATTTCATACTTGATTCATTCATGACTTTTCTCTCAAAAGGGGTTTACAAATTCTCACACATTCACAAGGTAAGATGAGGTTATTTTTGGTTTGGTGGTTTTGCTCAATATAAACAAAAAAAATTCCCTTGATCCTTTCTATGATTTCACAAATCTCTAAACAAATTCAAGATTTAACATGAATCAAATGAGTTAAAATAAGAGTTATCAAATATCCTGCAATTTAATGAATAATAAAAAGTTTCCTCATAATGTCTGGTTCAGATCTAAGTGATTCAAGCATGAAACAAGTTATTGCAAAATGATGCATTAAATTATTTTGTATAGAGCACAAAGTTCAATTCATGCTAACATTCTAGAAAGCAATAGACATGTACATTGCTTGTGTGCAATTCATCCAAGTTCTTGTCATCACCTTTGTATTTTGTTGATTCAAGTGAAACTTGATTATGTCTTATTTTCCTCTTCAAGCAATTTAGAAGACCATATTGAAAACCAACATAAAATATTGTTGTAAAATTGACAAAATAATACTTGCAAACTAAACAAATTAAACAAACTAATTATACATAACCATTATCTAAAATTCATGGTGTAAACGCCGACAAAATTTATCCTAACAAAACTTAAAAGTACTAATTCAAATCCAAAATAGTGCATAATACAACTGAAATTCAAACATAAACATAAATATAAATATATTAAATCACTGAAAGCTTTAAAATTTACACTCAATTATTGCAAGCTTTCAGTCATTGTCACATCATCGCTTGAGCATGACCATGTATGTAACGCCCTGAAATTAATTAGTTAGTTAATTAAACTATTAAAGGATTTAATCATTGGGTATAGATGAAGTTTGAGAATTTAACTAGAATAATTGGATTTATCGGAATTATTATAAGAGACATTTTGAATTAATACGTTATTTGAGTTGATAAGCTGATAATCAGATAATTAGTCGGTTTGACCAGGAGAAATATTATTGGTAAATAATAACAGTTTTATTAGAAATTAATATTAAAAATAATATTAATATTAGTAGAATTATTAATTAAATTAGTTGAGTTAAGTCGAATTGTGAGTGAACCGTTAAATTAATGGTCGAAATGAAAATTAGTCAAAAGAAGCATATTAGTAGACTTTAATTATTATTTTAGAATTATTAAAATTAAATGTAGAAGATTAATTAATTAAAATGATGAATTAGTATTTAAGGGTACTAATTAATAAACCCAATTCATAATAGTAATTCACTACTATTATTATTATTATTTGGTAACTTGTAACAACCATATAAAAAGGAAAAATAAAAGCAAGTGGTATAGAAAATAAAGGAAAAGAAATAAGTGGCAAAAAGAAGAAAAGAAGAAGTCACGTAGAAGAGAGGAGAAGGAGAGAAAAGAGGGAATAGGGTTCCTAGCAGTGTCATGTGGCTGTCCGGAATTGGCGTTTTTCCGATCAATTTTTCGAGTTCCCTTCAATCCACAGGTAAGGGGTGGGGTTCGGATTATATAATCGATTGTAGGATAATTTTTATGTGGGGTTTAGGGCTGCATAATTACACTGCTAGTCATGTTTTGTCAATGAATTGTGTTGTTGGAATGAATAAATTGGTTATACTGTGTAATTGGTTGCAATATTATTGTTTCGGCTATGTGTTATTGTACTAGGAATTGGATTGCAATGGTGTTGAGGCGATGTTGTGGGAGGCGACCGCCCTTCGTGGTATAAGGGAGAGGAGACGACCGTCCCTTGTGGAGAGAAGGATGAGACGATCGTGGGAGAAGGGAGGCGCCCGTCTCCTTAGGTGAGAAGGAAGTGAGGCGACCGCCTCAGGTGTGGGGGTGGGCGTCTCAGCTTCATGCTCTGCTGTTCTATCTGTTTTGTTTTTCGTGGATTAGGAGTGTATTATCTAGGTATATTTTAGGAGAGTGTAATACTGAATGATTAGAATGAATAGGTTGCTAACAGAATAGAAGAATTAACTGGTCAAGTAGTAGAAGAACACTATATCAGTAGAAGATAGTAATAGCAGAATAATAGTAGCAGCAATTTATTGGGACCGACAGTGTAATTTGAGTAGTAGAGTGACTCATAAAAATGCAGAAAATTAATAAGTAGTGACAAGATTAATTAGCAGAATGATAGATAATAGCATAACCTTAATTCTAACAGCTTTAGAAATACTATTAGACAGTGTGAAACAATACCGGAAATTAATCCATTTAATGCAGAAAAATAATAGGGGTGGCTGAGTCGCGTAGAAGAATTTATTAGTTAATAATAATGTTGCAGGAAACTAAGAACAGAGCAGAAAATAATACTGTCAGTCGATTTAAGCGAAAAAATTAGTTTCTCGGAATTGGATGAAACTTTGTAGAATAATTCGGGTATACGGGTAGTTGGATAAAATAGTGTCGTTTCGTCGAAACTCGCGTGGATTGTTGGATTGCAGGTACTGTCGGAACGATGTTGTTTGTGTCTGAATTGGATGATCTAAGAATCGTTGGCTTAAGTGGCCAAAGTCGAAGAATGAAGTGGATTGAATTAAATTATAATTACATCGTGTTGATGTTGCTAATTGTTGTTGAATATTGATTATGGTTATTATAAGTTGCGGGGTTGTGATGTTGTTAATTGTCGTTGAAGTTGACTATGTTTATTAGAAGTTGCATGGTTGTTGATGTTGTTAACTGAAGTTGAACTTGATTATGTTTATTATAAGTTGTGTGGTTATGATGTTGTTAATTTTTGTTGAAGTTGATTATGTTTATTATAAGTTGCGTGGTTGTAGAAGTTGTTAATTTTTGTTGAAGTCGGAGTTGATCGTGCTGATTAAGTTGATGCAGTTAATGCATGATTAAGTTGTCGTTGATTTAAGTTGTTGTTGACGCTGTAGTCGTTGTAGCATACATATCATGTGCATTATTAAGTTGGCCTGGATTGGCACCACGTTGAAAGTTGAAGGCTTATGCCTTGTTGAATGCCTCGATAACCTTGCATGATTTTAAGTTGGGAGTTTACTCCAAATGGATCCACATGCATTTGCATTAGTCGAGTCGCATCTGAGTCTCATTTTTATGTTGTCGTTGATTATTGTGTTGTTCTGTGGATATCGTACATTGTTGATTAAAGTAGTAATTATTGTATGATTATTTACCTAGCATATGAATTATCGTACTTTTGCTTATATTTTTCGATATCTCACCCTTTCTAATTTGTTGGCCGTTACCTTTATATTGGTAACGTGCAGGTACCCCAGTCGAGGATTTAGTTGTTGTTAGTTCGAGTTGGGTAGTCGCTCTGATACGTAACACTCGGGGATGAACGCTAGTTGTTTAGTGGTTTTGGATTTGTTGTTGAATAACCATGTTGATACATAAGAAGTAATTATTAGTTTTAAAACGGTTTTAAAGTTGAAAAGTTGTTATAACTTCCAAATTGAATAATGTAGTTCCGCTGATGTTATATTAATAAAGTTAAACTCGTGTTATTTAAAGTTCATCCGAACTTAAGTGTTATGTATCTGTGATAACATATTTTGTTTAGTTGAATTGTAATACTCCAATTGTTTGTTGAAAATAATTTTGCAACTCTGATTTTCTTAATAATTACCGGGGTAGAATTGGGGTGTTACAGTGTACCTCCTGATTCTGAAGATGTCCTTCATTTGATCCTCCTGATTTCTCATTTTCACCTTCTTTTTCTTCGCCTTCTTCTTCATCATCACCATCACCACCAATTGTCCCACTAAATAAAATGTCGTGTCCCCAAGCCATGCAACATTAGACTGGAAATCCTCTAGAGTTAGAAGATGGTGTGCATCCTCTTGTGGTTCACCTAATTGCAGTTGTAATTTATTCATAGAATCAGGCATAGACATAAAATCTCTCTAGTTAGCTTCAAGCAAATCCTAAGTGTAACTGCAAGTGGCTTTCATCCTAAGGTCCCTAGTATCATATTTAAGGTTTGTTGAGTCTGAAGGGCCCGAGGTTTCATCGGTGTTCTTTTTCTTCTTTCTTATACAGTGTCTGGTAACATAAATATCATTAACGGTTGCAGTGATAGTTTCATGTAACTAACTAGGGAGATGAATTTGGCTATCCACATATAATGTCATGATGAGGTCTTAAAACACAAGTGAGTAGATTAGCCGAGCAGTTCTCAAATCTCTCAAGTACCACATTCCGTGCAAACTCAAAGAAAAATCCAAAGGAAGACTTCAATGTTGTTCTTGGGGATGAGGTCATTGTTGTCAAAACCAAGGAAGAAGGAGCAAAATTACTAGAGAAAGAAGAATTACATGATGAAATCTACAAGGAAAATCTGAAAAACCTACCCAAGAAGGAAGATGGCCCTAGAGTAGTTGTATTATATTTCTCTATATGTAGTATAAAAATTGGAAATGCACTTATTGACTTAGATGCAAGTGTCAATATTATGCCACTTTCAGTGGTAGTAAGAATTGAGTATCTACAAATAAAACAATATGCAAGAAAACTTCTAAGCTTCTATATGACTGTTTGTTGTGTATTAAAATATTTTTAAGTGAATCCTATTAATTATGTACATTTCAAGCATCGTTTGTTTTGTTTATGCATTATTTAATCTTCCATTCATGTATTTCTTGGTCACGTAGTTTTGTTTCTAATTAGTCTCATGACATATTGCATATACTTGTTGCATTTGACATGTATTTCTTTGTATATCTGAAATATATCAAATTTGATGTATATCCTTCTTAGTTGATGTTTGGTTCATGTATTATTTTTATATTCCATTCATCTATATTTTGATCACTATGGTTTGTTGCTAATTAGTCTTATGTCGTATTGCACATACCTGTTGCATTTGACATGTAATTCATCGTATATTTGAAATATATCATATTTAATGTATATCCTTCAAGTTGTTTAGCTCAGAATTAGTTTCTCTAAATTATATTTTTGTGTTGGTTGTTTTTTTTGCATTTAAGCTCATTTGCACCTATATCTTTTTTATCTCTTCAAAGAGGAAGAACTTGTAATGTGAGTCTAAATTTTATTTATACATTCTATGTTGTCCGTTATTTTGTGCATTGTTTCAGGAGGGCACAAGAAAATGGAGGAAAGAATTGATCGTTCTTTGTTTATGTTTAAAGTTAACTCAACTCCAATTGCAACACTCCCTAAGATTTCCAAGCATAAAAAAGAGAGAGACTAGAGTTGAATTGCCTCTGTCTCCTAAGGGTTTATGTTTTTATTGCTTGTCTTTTAGATTTTGGTTTGTTTATAACTTTTTTGAGTCTCCTCATATGATTTCACACCTCAGGATTGAGTTCTTAATTCAGGTTTACACATGCATAAATCAAATTGTTTTATTATAGTTTGAGCAATATGCTTCTAGTTAATTTATTGAATTTTTGAATCAAGAGCCACATTTGAGAATGGTTCAAGTCAACACATGGTTGGACTGTAAAAAAGAACTTCACATTTTGCAAAAATAAAGGTTCTAGAAATGTAATTTAAATCACACACCTATCATGAATCAAATCACAACATCCATGACTCGAATCATAAAAGTTTGATTCGAATAACATAGCCTAATTCAAGTTATACACAATTTGCATATTTTAAAATTTGGTTATATAAATGTGATTAGAATCACTCACTTTCACGACTCGAATCACATGAATCAAATCACATAAAGCATAACTTAAATCACATACTTGGTTTTTCTTGTTTCATGGGTATTGACTCAAACAAATTAATTTCTTGACTCCTCTCATACTCTTTGCTTATGATTCAAATCAAATAGCACTTCATCTCATTTTTGTGCTAGATCCCTAACACATACAAAAATCAATTTTCTCAAAACTCATTCACAATGTTGAAAAACATATACATCCAATTTTGAGTTATAATTGAAAACACATTTGTTCTCTCAACTTTCAAAAGATTTTTGAATCTTATTTTGAGTTTTGCAAACAAAATCGTTCTCCTCCGACCTTTCTTCATCTATTTTTGCTTAGATTTAGCTTTCATCTTAGATTGTGAGATATGTGAAGATGATTGTTATTGTGATAAATATTTCATTTGAAGATTTTCTTGAGGACTTTAGGGGTTCATAAATAGTGTGTGTGGTTGGGGTTTGGGTTGACAAATCTAGCGGAAAAGGAGGTTTATCTCAATTATTTCCTTATTTTTTGATCTTATATTTTCATATAAGTTAGAATTAGAAAAATAGTTTAAAAAAACATGTATAGTCTTTTTTCCTATCATTTTTTATTTAAATTTTTCTTGAATAATAAATTAATTTTTTATTTAATTTCAAAACTTAAATTTAGTCCAGTCTAAATTATATAGATATTGAATAACTAAAATAAACAAATTAAATTAAATTATCAACGTGTATTTCTTTTTGATATATAATACTCTCTCTGTTCCAAAATAAGTGTCGCATTTAGGGGGGAAATTGTCGCAAAATATCTGTCTCATTAGATTATCAATGCAATTTTATTTTAATTTTTGTACTCTTTAATAAATACTCTCAATTTATTGTTTTTCACTTAACATTAATATTAATTTGAATAAACCAATGATTAAATAGGATAATTTAGTAAAATTATCATTCTCTCTTTCATTTGTTGTTATTTCTTAATCTCTGTGAAATGATTCATTGTGACAAATAATATGAGATGGAGGGAGTATGATATATGATTCTGGAGGGAGTATTATATATGATTTTATGTTATTCTATTTTTTTATGTGATATCAATATAGATAAATAATCAATAATTTTTTAATTTTTTTTTAATATATATGCTATTTTAAATTTTACTTTTATATAAAAAATATTTAAACATTTATCTTAGACCAAATAATAATATGTTGAGCCGATAGTTTAACTCCTAAACTAATATTTTAACATTTGTTTTATACCAATCAAGGAACAATAAAATTCTAAGCCAAAATCAATGGTCTATACTTTATGGAAGAGAATTTTTTAACCACTCCACAGGATTAAAAAACAACCTATACAATTTCGAAAATGCCTCCGGGAAATTGAAATGTATTTTCGATGCGCATATCTATTGAAAATGTGAATGTTCATTTTGGTTGTGTGGATATCGATTGATAAATAATAAATGGAGATTTAATGTGATATGTGGTTTACACAATCATGATTTATGTGAAAATTTAGTCGGTCGTCCAATTGTATGTGACATTTTGTTAATGTATTATGATCTGGAATGCAAACATTTTGTTATTATGTCTCTATGCTGGTTTTTTCCTACTTCTATTTCTGATTTTGCATGCCAGGGAAGTTACCGAAAATGCACCTCTGGTTTAACTAAGGGTGGAATCTGATATGTATTTTCGTTACAACACCCTGTACTAAACAGATAAGATTTATGTGGTCCATAATATCCTCAAACTATTATAAATAACCTCATTCTTCGTATTGTTTCATACCAGAACACAAAGAAACCATAATGAACATCATTTGGCATGTTAGAAATGTTCACTTTATCGACAATACACCATCATGAGAATTTAAGATCATCGAGTACACCCCTCTTGAAGATCTGTAATACACATTGCAGGAGCTTCTACCATATGGCAACAATCGGAAAATTGTGAAGATCGAGTACTCCTCATCATCCATTGACAACGAAGAGAAGTTTGAGTTTATCAACCATGAGCTAAAGACGAGTGTTGATTTACCGGCTATTTGGAGAATATTTTTCCATTTAGAAGAAAAAAATTGATCGAGATGGATGTAATTATTCTAAGATTGGTCGAGGATATTGTCAAGATGTTGCTAGGCATGGCAAATAAGCCTGCCCCCGTCAGGATCCGACCGCCCCGTACTGAAATTAGCGGGGAAAATTTGGTTTAACCAGGGGCGGATGCGGAAAAAACTTGATTTTTATTGACGGGGCAGGTGATGCTAGTACTCGCCCTGCACCCGCATCCGCCAACTAAATTAAATTTATTTTTAATAGTTTTATTACTCATTTACACTTTTTAATGTTATAATATCATGTTTATTAGAATTATTATTTATTTTTTTGAAAATATAATTTAAATAAAAATATTAAACATAATTTTTAAAAAAATAATCAATTATTTAGTTTATTTATTGATTTTTATTTTTATTTAAAAAAAGTATAAATAAAAAATATATATCCAAGCGGGTGTATGGAAACCCGTTTCTTGTTTGGGGCAGGGAACAAATATTAACCCCGTTTGAATTTGGAGACAAGTGCGAGTCTGGATGGCAGACGCGGGTCTGAGTGTGCTTAAATCTACCCCCGACCCACCTCGTTGTCATCCATAAATATTGCAACGTTTAGTTGGACATTCAAGTGTAATGTTTGAATTGTGTTAAAATCCTTATTGTATTGTTTATGTTATGATAACAATGTTTAAATTATGATATTTTGAATTTGTGAATTTGGTGTATTTTAATTTAATTTTTCTGATTTAATGTAACTAGGTATAAACAAAAATATAACTCGGAGAAAATTTATGTTTTATGTCTAGGAAGAAGTAGATGGATCAAATTGAATTTCAAAGAATGGTTATAAAGAGCAAAATAAAATAAAAAATGTACACAAATTATTGGGCTATAAAACTTATCAACAAAGAAAAAGTGAGGGACCCGCATATAGTCCGTTTAATTGGGTCCTAACCCAATTTTTTTTCAAAAACAATAATAACAACAACAAAAAAGTGAATAAAATAATTTTAAAAAAACTATTAATGGACCTGAAGAGTCCAAATTGAGAGATCCAAAGAGAAAAAAACTCCTAACCCTATTTGAAACTTTTTGAGAAAAAAAAACTCAAAAACTCGGTTACCTCATCTTAACGAAAACCAACCAAGTTAGTTTTCATATACCAGTAACCCTAATTCTAAAGTCCAATTAGGTCCAGGCCCAATCTCCATCCATCTCCGGTGAGCCCTTTCTCTTTCTCTCTCCTATCTAAAGCCCTAGATCTCACTCCGGCGAACCTTCTCTCGCGGTTTCCGATTCGGATCCGCTTTTCGCCCGTTTTATTTTTCAATTTCGAGATCTGTAACCCTAATTTCATGATTTTCTCGAATTTGTTGATTTTTAATCTGTTTTTTTTGTTATGATCTGGTGTTTTGATCGATTATCATTGTGTTTTTTATTTAATTTCTTTTATGCGTTCATGTAATGGTAGTACATTGATGATGTGATATTTCAGTTTTGATTTTAACCATTGTTTGTGTGAGATTTGTGGGTAGTAAGTAGTACTTGATTCAGAATCTGCCATGGATCCTTCTGCTGATGAGTTTGAGTTCCGTTATGTTATTATTATTTTCATATTATTATTATTATTATTATTAAATTTTTGTTTTTGTTTTGATTATTTAATTGGGCCAACCCGACCCATATGTGGGCCTATGTATTATTTGGGTTCATAGATACTACACGGTGGTGGATTTTACTGTATGCAATGCCTAAGGATTAAGATGGCCACTCTCTCCTTGGGCCTTTTTCTTAACATGAAAGTGCAGTGTTTGTTATGTTATTGCTGTTTGAGAATTTCTTTAAGGCACCTGGAAGGGAAAAAAAACCTTATGAATAACCAAAAATGCCCCTGGAATTGCATTTCCGGGACGCACCTTAACCCTCGTCAAGTCAGGCAAAATTTCATTACACTATTGTTTAATGTAAGAAACATAACCAGAAAGGTATTTTCGGTTTTGGTTAGATGTTGGTGCGTCCCGGAGATATATTTTCATATTTGGAAATTTGCATTGGTGTCTAAGAAACACTTGGGGTGCATTAAAAAATTCTCTTGCTGTTTTGTCTACAAAAAATGCTTATGTTCATTCTAAATGATGCAATTTATGTAATGTCTTTGTTCTTTTTATTCCCACTCCATAGTGGGCTCATAACCCATTCTAGTCTAATGGACATTGCATGCTTGTTATTATTTAAATTTACTTTGCATGGTAGTGTGGACATCTATGTCTTTGTGATCTCATGTTTTCTTCATGGCTATACTTTCTGTGTATAATTTATATTCACCGTTAATCAGCAATTGTGTCTTCTGTGTATTGTAGCTGGATACATATTGAAATAAGATGATTACTGTTGACGAAGACAGAGTGGATATGACCCTTAATCTGAAAAATGCTCTGGTGGGTGCTGATTGTCAGCCAGATAGTGATATCTCTGATTCCAGAGTGGAACCTGCTACTGAAATTCCTTCATCTGAATTACAGGCTTCTGATGGTGATGCAGATGGACGGACATCCGATCATGAGTTGGACAACACTATCGAACCTCATAATAATGAGACAGAGAATTCAGAATCACTGCCCAATGGACAGTCGAGCAATGCTGATGCCTCAGACAACAATCAGCAAGTTGATTATGAGGCACTGCCAAACAATCCATCGGTCGAGTCTGAAACACCCTCCGACAATCAGCCTGTTAGTTCTGAGGCTACTCTTGACCAGAAGTTCGCGGCTGATGATAATTCCGAAGAGCTTCCAAATGATGACGGGGTTGTAGTATCTGAAACGCAGCACGGAAATGAGATGGATTTACCAGAAACACAGCATAGTGGTGGAATGGTTATATTCGAAACACAGCAAAGCAATGAGGTGGACATGTCTGAGGCACACAACATCAACGATACAGTCATGACTGAAAATGAGCTGGACACTTCCACAATTGATCCCAACCATCACCTCTCTCACCCTGAAACTCACTCTCATAACCATCACTTTACTGATTTCCATATGATTCCTGAAGATCAGCTGCCTCAACCTGAATCTCTACCTGATTGTGATCCACTGCCGTGCTCTGAACAACTTGAAGACAGTCACATGAGAGACATCAAACCTATGCATCATGATCATCTTGCTCAGTATGATACAGTTCCCAACAATCATCTGGACCATTCTGAGGCACGGTGCAACCATCAGCTAACCGATTCTGAGACACTGTCCCCTGGACAGCTAGCCAATTCCCAAATGTTACATCACTATGAGCTGGAACATAGTGAAACACTGCATGAGAATCAGCTAGTTAATTCTCAAGAACACTATGGACTTGTCAATGCTAACATCATACCCAGCTATGAGATTGTAAGTGCTGACACTCCTCTGAACTGTGAGGAACCTACCCCAGAGACTCAGCCAAACAAAAGGAGGAAAAAGAAGTCTATAGTTTGGGAACACTTTACCATAGAAAATGTTGCTCCCGGATGTAGAAGGGCGTATTGCAAGCAATGCCATCAAAGTTTTGCCTATAGTACTGGTTCAAAGGTTGCTGGTACCAGCCACCTGATGCGCCACATTGCTAAGGGGACATGCGCAGCTGTTCTGCGTGCCCAAGATCAGAACACGGGTGCCCCCCGAGCAAGGGGAACTGGTGCTAGCAATGCTAGCAGTACACCAAAGCGACGTTATAGAACTGGTGGTTCTCCTTACATAATTTTTGATCAAGATCGTTGCCGCCATGAGATTGCTAGGATGATCATAATGCATGATTACCCCCTCCACATGGTTGAACATCCAGGATTTGTTGCGTTTGTCCAAAATCTGCAGCCCCAGTTCAATATGGTGACCTTTAACACTGTCCAAGGAGACTGTGTTGCAACTTTCCTGTCCGAAAAACAAAAACTTCAGAATTATTTTGAGGGATTACCAGGGCGTTTCTGTCTGACACTGGACATGTGGACCTCAAGTCAGGCTGTAGGATATGTATTCATAACTGGACATTTTGTTGATAGTAATTGGAAGTTGCAGAAGAGAATTCTCAACGTTGTGATGGAACCATACCCTGATTCTGACTCTGCTATCAGCCATGCTGTATCTGCTTGCCTTTCTGATTGGAATTTCGATGGCAGGCTGTTTTCTATTACTTGTAATCGTGCACTCAGCGATGTTTCCCTTGGAAATCTCAGATCATTACTCTCTGCAAAAAACCCACTTATCCTAAATGGTCAATTGTTGGTGGGAAGTTGCATTGCAAGAACTTTAAGCAGCATTGCAAATGATTTGCTTTGTTCTGTACAAGATCTAGTGAAAAAAATACGGGATAGTGTAAAGTATGTGAAGACTTCAGATTTGCATGAGGAAAAATTCCTAAACCTCAAACAGCAACTTCAGGTTCCCAGTCAAAGGAGCCTTTTTATTGACGACCAAACCCAATGGAATACTACATACCAAATGTTGGTGGCAGCATCTGAGCTAAAGGAAGTGTTTTCTTGTTTGGATGATTCGGATCATGATTACAAGGGAACCCCATCTATGCAAGATTGGAAGCTAGTTGAGACACTCTGCAGTTATTTGAAGCTGCTTTATGAAGCAGCAAACATTCTTACCACTACAACTCATCCCACTGCCATTACCTTCTTTCATGAAGTTTGGAAATTGCAGCTAGATCTTGCCCGTGCTGTTATGAATGAGGAGGACCCCTTCCTTAGCAAACTTATTAAACCCATGCAAGAAAAGATTGATAAGTACTGGAGAGATTGTAGTTTGGTTCTGGCAATAGCAGTAGTTATGGATCCTCGCTTCAAGATGAAGCTTGTTGAGTTCAGCTTCACAAAAGTCTATGGGGATGATGCTCATGAATTTGTCAAGATTGTTGAAGATGGAGTTCATGAACTTTTTAATGAATACGTGGCTCTTCCCCTGCCACTGACACCGGCTTATGCAGAAGATGGAAATGTCAATAATAGCAGATCCCCTAGAGGAACTCTGTTATCAGAAAATGGATTAACAGATTTTGATGCCTACATCATGGAGACTAGTAGCCAACAGACGAAGTCTGAATTGGAACAGTACCTGGAAGAATCACTGCTGCCCCGTGTACCAGACTTTGATGTATTGAGTTGGTGGAAGCTAAACAAACTAAAGTACCCAACTCTTTCGAAGATGGCCCGAGATATATTATCAGTTCCAGTTTCTAGTGCTCCTGCTGACTCAATATTTGATAGTAAAAGCAAAGAGATGGACCAGTATCGAAGTTCCTTGCGACCAGAGGTAGTGGAAGCCCTTGTATGTGCCAAAGATTGGATGCATTATGAAGCAGCAGAAGCCTCGAGTGCACTAGTGAAAGTTGAATTCTAGATTTAATTTGTTTTGGTTCAGGGATCCTTTGCAATTTCTGGGCTGAACTCTATGATGGTAGGTTCTGTTATTTCTTATAGATACTAATTCCTAGTAATTTTCTATTAGTACTCTTATTACCATTGAAATGCATTTGGATGATTGGACATAAATACTTAAGTGATAGCGTTGAGGTGCGTCAACTCCATTTTTTGGGATATAATTTACTACCTGTGTTTTTAAAACCATGTTTGGTTTATAAACCTCGTCTCTGTCCAGTTTTTTATATGTTTGCTTTACCCGAAAGTTAAGGAATAATAGAATAGGCTTCATTGGAGCACTCTGCACTAACCATTACAAGTTTTTCATGAGATCACTAATACGATTGAGATAAAAGAGAGGATTAGATGCTGAAACTGTATCAATATGATAATATCCAAAGTGTCCATTATAGCCTATATTTATTAACATATTTAGTTAATTAATTGATTGCCATTGTCAATTTTAGAATACTATTGTATCTGTACATGCATCTTGAAAACTTAAATTCTACTTTGGATGAAAATTGATCAACTTGGCTTGGTGGACTCTTGGGTACGAATGGAATGCTAGGACACAAGTGCTTACTAGGTTTGACAGAAATGAAACTACTCAGAGCAAGCTCCACTATTATTGTAAAACACAAGAACGACAAGGTAATGAGCTATATCCAATTAAGGCCTAAGGAGATGCTCTAACAATTTCGCAATCTCTTTATGAAAAGTATTTTTCACAAAAATCACAAGGAAGATTCACAAATAATAACAAGTCCATCATTTCAAGTAAAAACAAGTACTTGAACCAAATTTGTTATGAACATGTAAGGTGGAAGAAAACCATATAAAACATGGAGTAATATGTTTGGACCTAAAATTTCACGTAGTTTTAGTTACACCTGGTTTTAGTGTTTATATAGCTTACTTATACTAACACAATTTATTGTCTATTTGTGAGTTAGAGACATCTTCCAAAGATATGAGCCGTAAGTTTAGAAAAAAAAAATTTAAAATTTAAAGTAACTAATTTTCAAAAATATTTCTAAACAAATTTAATTAAAATTATTAATTATTAATTTATTTTACAAAAAATATTAGTTATTAAATTATTATACTCATTTAAGCCTAAATGTTTATTTTAGATCTTAAATATTTTTACACTCCTTAACTCTACTTGCTTCTCAATTAAAATTTTAATTATCCTTTAAACTAATTTTTATCACTTTCTCTTGCTACTTCTCTCTTCTTTTTTTATAGACTAGAGGGCTAAAGCCCCCAAAAAAAAAACTACTACGAAGTAATTACTCTACTACTCTTTCAATATTAATTAATTTTATTTAATTAATTTTGCTTATTGTGTATTCACTCACAAATATTTAAGTTAGCTTTTATTTTTAATTAATTTTAATATTGTTCTGAATTTGTCTTCAATGACAGTAAGTTTGTAGAAATGATATTTTATATTTGTTGTGTTTTATTAAAAGAAAAAGTTACTGTTTGTTTCATGGTAATTACTTGGAAGTATAGAATGCAACCTAGGGAATGTGAATAAGTTTTAAAAAAATTCCAGTTATTTTGCTTATGATATGGTGCTTTTTTATTTATTTTTTTACAAGCTTATGGTGAATGGATGAACAATAAAGCAGAAAAACTAAAAGAAAGTAAAGAAAATTGACACAAGATATGTCATGATTTTCATTTTGAAGTAAGAACAATTTACTCCCCTCACCACTTTATGATTTCACAATGCACAATGAAACTGTTACAAATAAATGATTAAATATAGATGAATATGATAAGCACAAACTCTAAGTGCTCAAGAAGATTTTTTTGAATGATTGAAATTATGCAGTAGAATTTCTAAGAGTTTTTGAAACTATGCAGATGAAATCTTTTGAAAATATTAATAAAAGAAGTGATTTGAACTATGAAAAATTATGATATTTATAAGTCACATATACTTCTAAAAATTAGTAACAATGTTTGAGAAAAATATCATGAGAATTGGCAATATTTTAGAAAGGTATTATGAAAAGGCATGACATTGATTCCGAATTTTTCATATTCCAACGTTCAAAAATTTGGAAAAAAAGAACCAAGACAATCTGCTGAATTGGGGCTCCCAATCGATTGACATATATAAAAATGGAATGGTAAATCAATTAATTCAAGAGATAAATTGATTGACCTCTTTAATTTCTTCTGTTTCACAGACTCAATGCCATTCGATTGGATCAGTAGGGTCAATCAATTGAGTTAGTTAAAACTTTAAAAAAAAAAATTAAATTAATGATGCAACTTTGAAATCATGTGTGCATCAATGTTTATGGTTATTTCTTGAGCGCCTAAGGCATATAGCAATTGAAATGTATATTGTGCCTTAGTATAAAATCATTTTCATTAACCAGAAGAGTTTGATCCACCCATTGCCATGAAAGTTTCGATTCTTATCTATTTCTTCTCTCCATTGATTTGTTTTGATCAAAACATCATCTTCATAAGAGCTTGTCTTCACAAGCTTTTCTCATGAGAGTGTTCGACTCTTTGTCCTTGGTTAACTTCGCCACCATTTTGTGCAACTGGTTGTGACTGTTTAATTATGTATCTTCTTCGAAAATCACTCCTTGATTTTCTCTTAGCCATTCTCGATGGGGATGTCGAACTAGGGCTTGAGGGGCACCAAAAAAATATGCAATTTGCATTATGCACTACCAATTGTTGGTTCGTTTTGATATTTTGTTGATTAGTTTGAGTGGCACTTTGGATCAAAGGATTATAAATCATGTCCGTTTGTTAGGTTAAGACCCTAACCATTTCGTGGTTGTTGTCAACCATTTGTTGCCTAAATGTTATTGCATAATTTGTTGTAATGATAGGTAACTGAGTAGCAAACCCTGGAGGTTGGGTATTTCAACCCATGTTGTGTATGCCTGATCCTGACCCTTTTAATAGGGAAAACATACACATTCGTGGATCAGGGAATATTGATGTGCTATTATGCACTTTCCATTACAGATGTTGGCGTGCCATAAATCTGTTCACATTGATCTATTGACATCATAAATCTAAATGCAAAAAAATTTACATTACTTGTCCCTGGTGGTCTCGGGGTCACTGGTGGACCATGTGTTCGCACTAGGGAGAGAATTGGTCCACTATAAGTATTTGTCGCTATTGTCATTGTACAAAGTGGAATGGGTATTGATTTGGTCGCAGATATAGCAGTCATATTTTCCCCTGCCAAATGAGGGGATTGTTCTCCATTGTTGCTTGGTGGATTAACCATTCTTCTAAGGTATTTTCTTTTGGGTAAAGCTTCGGTAGTTTTGGCTATTCTACTACTTCTTAATCTCATGCAACAATGTTAAAATAAATTGTATGAAAATGGTGAAAATTTCTAACACACTTAACAAAATAGACACTTGATCTCACTGAACGTGCCAATTTATTTATCGTGAAATTTGATAAACAACCACTAATCTTTCAAATTCTAATGACTCTGGTTACTTACTTGATCGACTAGATTGATCTTAGGATGATAATGTATATTTTATGTTTTCTAAGTTTTCTGGATAATGTTCTCGACAAAAATGAAAGAAAAATGAAAGGAAATAACTAAATGATTTATGAAAATGACATTAAAGTAAAAGAGTTTCAAGTGATTTTCTAAAGGAATGTAAATGATTCAAACAAATGTAAATAAATACTGAAATTTAATGTGGTATTTTATACGCACATTTCCTCAGAACTTATTTCTCGATTAATTTTAATACTTTGAATAAATAGAGTAATTTGTACAACAATTACATACAGAAATCTAAACTAGAAATTCATATTTATACTAATCTACCACGAATATTCTTCTCTCCATAAGATGACACGTTTTTGCAAACATTATTTCAAAACAAACATTATTCGTCCACTTTACCACTCTTATACCCGAATAATTAGTTTTTTAAATGAAAATTCTTTTTTCACTAAAGTCCAATTAATAATAAAACCTAACGAAAAATAAAACTAAAATAGAGAAAGAAAAAAGAAGTGAATTTTAATCTTATTTATTTGTACACTCAGCGCCGTGGCTTGACGTGGTGGTTCGATACGCTGTAGCTGACGGTACCGGTGATGGCGGCACAAACGCTTAACCCCTCTTCCCACTGAATTTTCGCAAATTTCTCAGGAACTGGTAATTTGAATTTTCACTGTGAATCATAACAGAACTAAAACCCGTAGTATGCAATGCTTTTGCTGAAATATGTTTCCAATTAAATTACTAGATACTCTACCTGCGTGCTGTTTTGTGACTTGTGAGAAGAGATTGGGAGAAAAATTACCAGTTTGGGGTTGCACACCATCTGTTTGATTAAATTCCACCTTAAATAAGTCTCTTTTTCTATATTCTTTTGCTCTGAATTGTGATTTTGTGATCAAGTTGCAGGATGCATGCATACTCAAGTCATACAAAAACACTTTTTTTATGAGTTCATGGTGTAGTTGTATTGTACCCGCTTAAAAAATTTGTTATATCTTCTATATTGTTTTAATAGTTCTTGTTGCTTTTGAAGGTTTATATATGTTGTTTGTATCTTTTTGACGATGCAAGTTTTGATTTTGTTTGATAACTTGATAGTTCATATTTTATCAGGTGCAAATCAGGGTTCTTTACCATGAGTATTGATAATTTCAAGCAGGACATTGATGAACTTATCGCTCAATTCTCAAAGGTATTGTTAAAATCTATCTATCACCATTGTTTTCATCATTTTCGTAATATCTGTGTTTGGTTCAGATTGGCTTAGGTATTGTTAAAATTTATCTATCACCGTTTCATCAGTTTGGTTCAAGAACTTATTTCCTAGTATTTGTTTTAGGTGTGTTCTAATTTATTTTGGTTTGATTCAAATCCGTTTTTTCTACTAGTCCTACTTGTTTCCTAGTATTTGATTAGTAACAAGTGCACTGGAGTTAAGTGGGGTCCATTTCATATTATCTGTGAGAGCTCCCGATGAACGACATGTGGGTCAGGATGCGGTATAATACCAAGTGGTTTCATCGAACGGGTGAGCGGGAAAGGGTTGGTGATTGAGGGATGCGCACCACAGTTGGTGATACTGAGTCACCGTGCAGTGGGAACGTTTTTGAGTAACTGTGGTTGGAACTCGGTGTTAGAAGGGTTGGTGTCTGGTGTGGTGATGTTAACGTGGCCAATGGGTGCAGATCAGTATACAAATGCGAAGCTGTTAGTGGATGAGTTAGGTGAGGCGGTTCGAGTTGCAGAAGGGAATGAGAAGGTTCCAGAAATAAGCGAGCTTGCGGAGATAATAAAAGGGTCATTGGCAAAGACGAGGGAGAGGGTGCGAAGTGAAGACTTGAGGGATGCTGCATTGGGTGCTATCAAGAAAAATGGAACTCGCAGGACCAGTTCGATGCTTTAGTGAAGGAGCTTAATGAACTTAAGAATGACCGATTCATGATTTGAGTGTTTTAGAAAATGATTTGAAAGTGATAGGCAATTCAAAGTCTCTGCAATGAAACAGTCTCCTTTTTAGAACCTAAAAAGATATTGATTGAGATCCTCTCCTTGAATTTAATCCAAAGATTGACAAACAAACCAGCAAAATAATAATAATAATAATAATAATAATAATAATAATAATAATAATAATAATAATAATAATAATAATAATAATAATAATAATAATAATAATAATAATAATAATAACAATAATAATAATATTTAATACTGTCTTCAAAAGAAAATATATGATCTATTGAGGGAAAACTTGGTCCTCCTTTGTGATTCTTTCCTAAATCCATTTTTTCTACTTGTTTCCTAGTATTTGATTAGTAACACACTAACAATCAGTTTTTACTTTCAATTTTGGTGAATAACAGGACGAGTCAAAAACTTTGGCTGATATGAAGAGAGTATGGATTTCTAAGAAGTTTTCCTACATTTATGATGCTAGTCCTTCTACCAACTTGGCCTTCTTTATGCAGTCTCTATATGCTCATTGTATAGGTACATGTTTCCCTGGGATATGCAGTTCTGATCTTTACTTAACTATTTTTATATCTTAAAATAGTAATGCAACCTTGAGTTCTGATTTTTTTTCCGTGTTATTTGTGTGTTGAATTGCTTTATTTTGCGCTGAAAAGTATCTCTATAAGTAGAAGGCATTGAAGCAAGCATAATTAAAAATCACAATGTATTGGTGAAAGTTCCACGGTATTCAATAACTTTGTGATATTGTGGAAGTGTTAATTTTGGCCTTATCTATTATTCCAATGTAGAAACTCCTTTATATTCTTATGCAGGTTACATGGTTAGCACTGGTTCTTTATCAGAGAGATTGGGTGGCCTCTATTGCCTCTATTGTCTTTATGAGACTCAACCATTCAAACCTCCTTTTAAGGTCTACATATCCCTTGGTATGCCAATTTTTACTTAAATCATAATCACATTTAGCTGTGACTGTGGTTTCTGAAATGCCATGCAATTGTGCTTGTTGGAACTTGGAAGGAATATATTATTTGATTTTCTCATAACATGAAAGAGATGATAATGAGTTAACATGAAATTAATAATAATAAATTTAATATGAATAAAAACTGTGAATGCGTCATAACAGGAAGACGATGTGGTTTTATGAGAAGGAGATGGTTGTGTTTTAAGACTCAAATTTGCGTGTTTCTACAGGAGAGTTAAAGAATCTTACAACTCTTGTTGTTGATGCAAAGGAAAATGATATTAGTGTGGTGCCTGCTTTAGTCAAAAGAATGCTGGAAAGAAACACATTCCTCTTTGGTGCTGTGGACTTAGTGGAAAGTTCTGTCACAGAAACAGTAAATCAACTCCAAAATGTACAGAAGGCTCGTATTCAAGTTGCATACCAAAAGTAAATCACCATATCCTTCCTTCCTTGTGTGTTATCATTCCTGACAGTGTTTTAACCAAACAACTTATTTGTTTGAATGTGTTGCCTGTGTATGACAGGTTGTTCGATAGCACGCCAATTGAAACATATGTACGCATGGACCTTGTAAGTTTCCGTTGCTTTTTTACTTGATCAATGATTTAATCATTAATCTTTTGCACACATGGTATTACTATACAGTCAGCTTAACATTAGGAGACGACGACAACAATCAAGCCTTTTCCTGATAAAGTCAGGACAAAAATAGTAGTCTATAGTCAGGTTTACCATTTATGTGAGTGTTTAGATAAATAACTTAATCAAGTGTTATTCAATGAAAACTGACCATGAAAGATTGATTGTTCGGGGTGGTTAAAATTTATTTGTTGGTAACTGAACTTGATGAGTTTAAAGGACATGATTTTAGGCTTTAGCGTATGTTGCAGAGGTATAGCGGCAAGCAAAAAGTAAAGTATTATTTTTACCGGGTGATATAGGTTATATCGTATCGTGTCTGTCTACAGAGATTGGTTATTGATTCGCCGTTCGACAAATTTATCGTTAATGAGTTTGAGGGTTGAATGGGTTATATGAAAAAGTATCAACAGAAAATAAATGTAAACAAAAGTTATAAAGGATAGACAACTTATCCGGCACGAATGTACACCACCCGTCACAGACTTAAACCTATCGACCAGTTAGTTATACTCAACCTACGATACTCGTCTATGTCATCACGTACCACTCACAACCTAAGTCATTTCTAACCCAAATTGAGAGGCCGACTGCATCACCTCGGTAGCGATCTCTCTACCACCTCAATAACACAGAAGTCAACCGTGTCACTCGCATCGACGATCTTTCAACTGACACAGAGGCATTAATCTCAGATACCCTGAGTGAATGTCAGCTCTAAATCTATTTCTAGAGTCTATTAACTAACACAGTATGTGTCTATAGCTATTCAAATCCCTAACACAAAGTAAAAATCTAGGATAATAATCAACACAGATTTGTAAAGCAAGTTTTATATGATGCCATGGGCGACAAATATACATATGTTCAGAGTAAATATACATATAGAACCCAACAAAAGAGAAATACATAGAAAAGAGAAGAGATAAACCACAAATCTTCCGGATTGTCAGAGCCGGTCGACAAGCAATCCACCCCGGATCATCCGTATGCAAGTCTTAGTGTTGTTTTTTAAGCTAATTTATCAAAAGTATAAGGTTGATAGAATTGAGAGACAAAAATCACCCCCAAAACCATAAAACTCTCAAAATGAAATGAAAAGGAAATATAAGGAAAAGCTGATCCGCATGCATCGTCCGACAACGGTTCTTATACACTTGGCTCAGATTGCGCCATGTACATAACTGGGGAAAATATCTTCCATCGTCCGGCGACAGACTCACGTCGTTCGGTGATGCAACTCTTCCTCGCCCAACGACACATCGGCGAAACAAGGCAGAAGCAACATGGAAATTGGTCCTCCTCTCACTCCACCGTCGCCCAGCGACACACACCAGTCCAGCAACTTTTGTTGCTTTCTCTGCACAATTTGGAATGACTTCTCTCTTTTGCCTTATTCCTTTATTGATCTAAAAATGAATCTTGGTGCTTTTATTCCTCATTACTCCAATCATGCTCAAATATATATAAAACGAATACAAAAACTTATCAATTGATACACTTACATAAAACGCAATTAAACGATTTACCACAAAAAGCGGGATTATTCAACCGATATTAACAATAAAGGGTCGATAAGTGCAACAAGTCATATATATACAAAAATAACTACAATTTGCATTTATCAACGTACTAATGGGTCTGAGTCTTTTAAGAAATTAATCAGTATGTCTGTAAATATATATCATTCATCTCATACTATAAGCTGTCTTTATATTAGTTGATTTATTTTCTCATAGCTTTCTTACTCCTTTCCACACTAGGGAATGGAAGTAGACCTCAATTTGCTTAAGGAAATGTCAGCTGAATATGCTGAGGCCAAGAATGTAGCAATTAAAGGTATTTGTTCCTTTTGTACTCTATATCACCATACACTTACAATAAGTTTTTTTTCTTTTCTTTCTGCCTTCTCCCCGAGGAACTGCTTTATATGAGACCTGTAAATTCATTGCTAGACATTTGCTACAAATGAATGTTTTTCTTAACTTGTCAGATCTAAACTAATGTTTATTTTTCTGACTTGCTTAACTAATCTTAACCTAGACAACAATGGAATAAAAAAAAAACTACTTCCCAAATGTTAGTGAAAGAAGTATATTTGGAATGTCTTTTTTGTTTGAAGAATGACAACTTATGTTTATGCTATTTTTCTCTCTTCAACAGATGACAATGTCTCCAAATTGAATTGATGCTATTTTTTTACTTTAACAAATGACAATGTCTCGGTCTTAATCTCTTACATTTGAAACTCTTGAACCTTTCTTTGGGATCTATTTCTAATGTTCTATCTAGTTGTTACAATTTGTCTACTCCCTCCGTTTCAAAATGAGTGTCGTTTAAGGTTTTTGCACAAAGATTAAGGAATGCAATCATATTGTCATGAGACATTGCACTTTTACTAAATTAGTCTTATTAATTTATTGGAAGTAGTGTGCAGAGTAATAATTATAGGACACAATTGGAAAAATAACTATCATTACTGCATTGAAAAGTGATAATGACATTCATTTTGAAACAAATATTTTTCTCTAAAACGACACTCATTTTGAAACGGAGAGAGTAATTCACAATACATTAGTTTTGATCATTGTATGTTTTAATTGGTGCTCCTTCTCCTTTTTTTTCTTCTTAAAGAAGCAAGCGGTATATTGGATGTCCAAAATATAAAACACATATCAGAAGATAAGGAACTCATAGGAGATGTTGTGGAGAAGATTGCTGATGATTGGAACGTCCAGAAACAAACATTTTATAAACAAACAGGATTGGAGGAGGATGACGACGGATTTGTCGAGGAGCTGGAGCAAGTACTTCTTCTAGAGTAGTTTTCAGATGACGATGGGCATAATGAAAACTAAAGACTAACATCTGAGCCATAATTTCTAGCTTATAGGGAGTTTCATAACATTATCACATTTGAATACTTAACACAAGATTTTTTTTTGTAAATATCTCACATGAAATCCAAGAAGAAGCCATGATTTTATAGCAGGGTAACAAAATACTCTTATTTGGCTTATTACATGTGCCATTCAGTTCAACCTAGTTACATCTTCACCTTAGATGAGTAATTTTACCCAATTTTTTTAGATGACTAGTGGCCACCTTGTTTTAATCTATAAAATTAGTAAAACATTGACAATAGAAATTTATATTGATTCGATGGTGTTTTTCCTTGATTTGCAATGTACATCAAGTCTTTTCATAATTCTGAGAGTTTTTTTATTTATTTTACTTATGGTGAATATTTGCAAAGATCCCTTAAAATAAGGAAACAAATTAACTGTTAATTAGTTAAAATAGTATGTTAGAATAAGGAAACAAAGATCTCTAGTTCTCTCTTTCTTCCTTTGGCTCTCTCTAACTAATTGAAATAAGTCTATAATTAACAGTTAGTTAAAGTAATTGCATGTTTGTTGTATTTCAGTCCGTATTGATTAAGAGTATGTGATATAAAACATCTTGTATCACACTGTTAATGTAAAATCACTTTCATCGTAAGCGCACATGTTCTGACCTAAGGGAAAAAGTAAGTAAATATTCATCCAAGATCAAGAAGATTTTAGTGAATCTCATGACTGGAAAAAATAGATTCCTAGCAAATATGCCGATCTTAGATGGCATAAAGAAAACATAGTACAAGATGACTCAGACTCAAATTCAATTATGCACATGGTGACAACATTTGAATGACTCCAATTATATGATGTATGGCATCTTAATTCAGGATGCTCAAACCATATCACATGACATTAGTGGCTCAATGAATCTGGTGTCGGAAAAAAAACAAAAACCAAGTTATACAAAGGAAAGGGAAAACATGGATCGGGGACGTGTGTTTTGTGTTTGGTACCCTTTCGTTATTGTTATTACAACCTTCTTTTTTTATGTCAAAGGCTAAAAGTTGTGCGCTAATTCTCATTGGATCTCGGTTGTTCTTAACAGCGCGATGGCTATTCATTTAAGTCTTCGGGTAGCACCATTAGATCTTCAACAAGGTGGAACTTCTCGTATTCTTTATGTACATGTTCATGTGGCTTGTATGAGTATTCTTTTTTATAACACTACGGCTATAAACATTTTCTTATTCCTATTAACAAACATCCTATTTTTCTTCGCTCTTTCGGAACCGGTACAGAAACGGGTTTTTTTTTTATGTTGTTTACCTTTGTTACCGGGGGGTTCGAGGAAGACCTGTGTGGGGTTGTTTACCTTAGTTACTGGGGGTTCGGGGAAGATCTATGTGGGGCATCTTTTGCGTGTGGGATGTTCGTTTAATCTTTGTATTCATATTGTTTATGATTTATCCAGTGCACTGTGTTTTTAAAAGCTTCCTGTCGGACTGGCTCCTATTTCAATCCGTGCTGGACCGACCGATGTGTGTTTTGTGTTTGCTATGAAGTGTAACCTCATGAGCATTACACTACAAGTAGAGAAGGTTTTTTCTGTGTCTATGGAAGAATGGCCTTTGAATTTTTTATTATAATCAAAGACTTTTGTTGAAGTCACTCTTGGAAAAGATTAAAAATTTTAAAGGCTAGCATAAAGACTAGTGACTTAGAATGTTACACAACCTCTTTACTTGATCATGATAGATGGCTTTGACATCAAAGGTATTGGCACTTAAGTTTTATAAGCTCTTAAGTCAACTGAAATCTAAGAATTTAGTTCCAGGAGTTCCTACACGAGATAAATAAAGTGCAATTTGATTAGTTGGAAAACAATATAGGCTTGTTATGCAGTTTCATATGATATACTCCATTTGAAATCTTGATATTTGGAGGAAGAAAATACTTAATGTCTTTTGCGAATGAATATATATAATAGAGTTGCAAACTTGGATCAGTCAAATTTAGTAACTTGTTTACTGTAAGAATAAACACGGTTGCAGTGAAAGCACTTATTAACTTCAAGCAAAAAATACTAGTGTAATAGTCTCTTGTGGAATTTCATTAAATGAGGGTTCACCAATAATGATACATCATTGACAATAATAAATCGCAGCTAGTACAAACAATGGATGCCACTAGTTAGCATAAAGTTATTTTAAATAACTAGCAAGACATTAACTAACTCATAACTCAATCTGAATGTTGTGAACACTGTGTCCCTCTTCTGGTAAATAATCTATAACGAAACTCAGCAATCCAGAATCATTATCATACTCGAAATCTACATTATTGTCTTTCAACAAACACCTTGTTGGTCTAACTGAACAGTAAGCACCAAATTTGCCACACCCTTTAATCTCCAAACGAACAACACCATCCTCATACACAAGCCTCTCAACCGCTCCACCAGCATTGAACATGTTCACATACCCAATAGGAGCAAACCTGTGTCCATCATCACCCAAGACCTTAATAGGTGCAACAGCAAACACCTCATGTTCCAACACCTTGAGTGTCAAAGGCATAGCAACATTATGAGGAAGGATCACAAGCTCACCGGAATGGTGAGCATAAAAGACACAGTCACCATTCCAATCGCTATATCCGACAACAGCCTCCGATATGAGGTGAACATCTCGGCCTCTAACATAGCCAGTAATAGCAGCAGAGTCCGTTTGGTGAAAAGCATTCTTCCTCTCAGTACCACTCCAAGCGGCACCTTGGCAGTTATAAACACCAAGCACCCCACCATAGGCATTCATGTTCCATATCTTAAGCAAACTCACCCCATCACGCGCCGGATCATTAAACAAACAGTCTGCAGTAGGCCGTCCAGGCAAACGAGCACGTAACACTGACCCATCAGGCAACACCATCTTTTTCAACAAATCATAGTCATGATTCCCAGGCTTATCACTAACATAAACAGGCCCGCCACTTATAGCCCGGGCAGACGCGTGATACTCAGCAGCGGGATGCAGCGAGTGAAACATATCCCAATCCGGCTGCATAATCTCTCCAAGAAAAACACTATTATATGCAACAGAAGCAATGTGGATAGTATGCGAAACCGGATCACGCGGATAGAAATCATCAGAAGCTCTAACAACAGCCGTTTGTTTCGAATAATACAAGGCATCAGTATTGTGGCTCATGCATGCGATGCAACCGTTATCAGAGAAGTTTCTCGAAATAGAAGCATCCAAAGCCTGATGATACTGTTTGGTAATTTCAACTCTACCACCCAAGCCCGAACCTAACGTCTCCAAAACACACTGCACGTCAACTTTAACACCGTCAACACCAGCCCCCGATAGATACTTGTGCAAATTATCATAGAAACCAAAAACCTTGTTTGGGTTTACTAAACCCAAACCCTGAACCGCTAACGGATCGGTTTTCCATGTTGGTTCGTTCTCTCTAACTCCCTTTGAAATTTCAGGAAAACTCATCACTGAATTGTATTCTTCCATTTCCGAACCCGGTCGAACCCCTCCCCAGTAACCTGTTATAGCATGCCAAACGTAAACGAATTTCACACCGTGTTTTTCTTTCGCAATATTCACAACGCTCTTAATCCCCAATTCTGGATCCTCTCTATTTCGAAACTTAGCGTTTTCTTTTATCCCCGTAAGCCTCTGCAACGACGAAGCATCATCACCATCGCCGGCAACCGACTGCCATCCGTCGTCAATAATAACAAACTTCGGCGGCGTTCCGCCAGCAACAAGCGACCGTAAACCATCCTCCACACCTTCCTGTGTAACATCCTGATAAAACGCATCCCACGTACACCACCCGAAGTAATCAACGATCCCGGGGAGTTTCTTCTCGTGCCGGAGCCGGAAAGTGTTGAGATGCTTCCTAACCGCCGCGAAAGCATTATGAATAGTTTCAAACGGATCGGTACCGGCGCTGACGAAAACAGCATGAGAAAACGACGACGTTTTGGTATCCACGTCACCGCTTTCTAAACAGAGTTCAAGAGTATCATTTATAGCGTTTCCTTGTAGACACGCTCTGAAAGAACCTTCAATAAGAGGAAGAAAAATAGTATAGATAATATCAGAATCAAGGTGGGACCCAGTTTTTGTTTCTACCAACAAAAACTGAGTTTCTAACGGTATTTCACTTCCTTTATCTCCCATTTTCTGTGCCATCCACCACAGCTTGAAACGAAAACATGCCATGAATCTAACGTCCGTTAACTTTCCCAGACAAACCACGTGCCGGCTTTCTTCTTTCTCCATTTCCACTCCCAGAAATACTCCGTCCACCGGTCCTCCATACTCCGCCGATGTCTCCGTCACGTTGTCAGATACTCCGGTAAGAATAGTCCGATCCTTCACTATTAGTTTCCCGTCGGAAACCCTAACTGCTGATTTGATCGTCATTTCTTCAAACTCAACCTCTCTTCTCTGTAACCAATAACCAATTTCAAAATCAATCAAAAATAAATAAAACAAAATGGAGATTTAAATTATGATGAAACATTTCTCTAGTACCTTAAAAAAAGAAATTAACGGCAATGCAGGATTTGAATATTGTTTTGTAAATTCTGAAAAATGGAAAAAGAAATGGATGAATAGAATGCAAAAAGAAATAATAATTAGGTTAAGATTGAGAAGAGTGAAGAAAAGAGGGGGGTGTATACCAGAAATTGATAACTGATTTTTGTTGTTGAGATGCAATATGTTTGGATAATTATGAATGGGTTGATGTGGGGAAAGAAATGGAAGTTTGGTATTTATAGGAAGAGAGGAAGGAAGAGAATAGGATGAATTAAACACCATTGTTAACATGTTCCTTCTTCTGTCAAACTAGTGACAAGAACTATCATTCTCTGATTTCAACATTGAAAGTTGTTGAATGAATAAATAAATGTTACATTTATTGCTTTTGGTCCAACTTTATCCATCGCCACGTTGGATCCACGTATATTAAGTTCAACTTGCTTATACGGATTAGGAAGATGTGTCAAAGTTGAAGATGTTACACTAGTGGACACATGAATAGTCTTTATTGGATATAAATGGTTTTTTGGATTTTATTTGGTCATTGTTGTATACGTGTATATGTTGAAGAAGTACCGTATAGTCGTGTATTATGAGCTTGGGTTGCGAAGTTGAATAGATAACCGCGTTATTTAGGAGTATTTAGTTAGGGTTAATTTAAATATATTTAATTAATGGTTAATCAAGAGGGTAATTCCGTGGCTTGTTGAAACTTTGGAAGTTGGAACAACAATTGGGGTTTGAAGATGACATTGGGCCCATACCTTATTATGCCACAATGTTGATGTGATTAGGACCCATTTGATTTTATAAAAAAGTGTATTATAAAGTGAGTTGGGACTTGTACATGATTTTGCAGAGACAAGTAGGAAAAATCTTGGGAATGATATAAGATGGGAGTATGAACGTGGTCCATCTAGTTGGCCAATGGGGTTAAAGTTCGAGGTAGATTAGTTGTTTCAGAGTTTTATCAAATGGATTGGATAATGATATTTTTGTTTCTTTGTTGCATTTAAATTTTAAGGAATTTAATTATTGGAGGGAATGGTTTAGGCATGTGGGAGAGGACAAACTTTGAGCCTAGTTGATCAAAATAGGTTAAATCAACCTGAAAATGTTTCAAATTGAAACGATTCAATGGATGTCAGAATGCCATGCTGAAGATAGCAAGATAACTTATTCAAACATATCCATAGCATCTTAATGGTTAGTTTGTCACAACATAACTAAACTTTTATGAATTGTTTTTTTCTTTTAACTTAGTATAATTTATGTGAATGGTGTGAAATGAAATTCCTTTCTCAAATAACCAATTTTTTTACATTTAATATTTAATATTTAAAAATCGGATTGAATTGGCCAGTTCAACCGATTGGATCGAGAATCGGAGATAAATCTGGTTGGATCAACCTTTAAAAATGACTAGTGGATCAAAACTTAAGTAAAATCAAAAAAATCAGATTGAATCGTCTAAAACCATTCGAACTAACGAATCGGGGTCGATTTTCTATAATCGTCTTGGTTCATAAAAATGCATCAAATTGACCATCTTTTAATTTGAATAAAAAGTTTAATATGTCAATATCAAAACTTAACATACATTCTCCAATCACAAAAAAAAAATTGTGTTTTTTACAACCATACAAACTTCTAAGTTTTGTCACTATGTTATAATTTTTCTTCCAACCACGCGTAATCATCATCACGTCGTCTCGTTCAAACATAGACACGCTATCCATCTCAATATTGGTTGTCATTTGAGTCAATATTATTTGTTGTCAACTATAAATTGTTTTTCGTAGCTCAACTCGAATTTGATTTTTGTTGTTTAATTAATTATATTATATTATTTATTTTCAGTATTCTAATTATTCTTAAATGAATGTTGAAATGAAGATGTTGTGTTATTATATGTATTATTTATATTGTTGTATTAAGTTTGTAATAGATTTTTGAAATATTATTTTATTAAATTGTGAACATATGATTATGTGAGACATATCTATGAAATTTAGGTTCATATTATTTATTTATTTAATAACCTATTCGACCATAGATTTAACTGATTGAACCTTAAACAAAAAATTTCAACTGTTTGATCTTCGGTCTGATTTTTAAAACATTGTTAATACTAATATATTCATCGTTTTATGTTTATCATATTTTTCAATATATTCTTGTTTTAAATAAAAATTATAGACTGAATAAACATTTGGAGGGTATTGGTGCCCCTTCTAATTTTTAATTTATTTACGCTACCTACGAATTTTTTATGCGGATTTAATTGTGTAGTATTTTTTCTGCACGGGTAAATTTACAAATGATGTTAAATATGCAGAAAAGTTTATAGGTAGCGTAAATAAAATTAAAAACTCTTAACTGCAATTTTAGTCCCCTAATTTTTCTTTTTTTAATTCCTTTATTTAATTTTTTATTTTAATCCTTATCAATGTTGTTCTAATTTTTAATGACATGACACATTGACCGATGGCATTTCAAGTTTACCAACATTACTTCTACTTCATATTATTTAAAAAAATCAATTAATTTAATATTTATTAATGAATTGAAAACTTTATATTGGACAAAATATACATCTGAACCCTAACCTTCTCCTCATCAAGTGAAGTTCACCATTCCAATTTCTTCCTCTATCTTTTCTTATCTTTCACCTTCGATGGTGCATCCACGTCACCAACAACACCTGAACAAACCGAAGAACCAGAATCAACCCACACACTACTCTTAAGTACATCCTTCTTTATTCCACTCTCAATCCACTTCATAATATAACCTTTCACCATCCCTGATTCAGATCCTCCCTTATTATTCTCTTGCTTCCACCACCAATCCCTCCTAGAACCAGCACAAACACAACTCCCGCCTTGCTTCCTTTGATTTCCACTATCAACATTAAACTTATCAAAACAACCATCAGACATAAGACTTAATTTCTCAACCTCGCTCATCTCAGGAGAAACAACCCCCACCTCCGACAAAGCATCTAAATCTAAAACCCCCACATTAAAACTCTCTGACGACCGATCAAATCATATAGTAGTATTAATCAAAACTCTCTTTGATTCCTCAATAACAGAAATGAAACTGCAATCCTCAATACCAACACTAACAACTGTAAAACCTTGTTATGTAGGTAAGATGACATTTACTTTTGATGATGACAACTGAAATTCTGGCAGCAGATACTTAATGTCAAAGTGAATGTTATGACATCGTATCTGACAAAATGTTAACAATTCACACAGTAATTTAAAAGCAGTAAGGAACACAATCAATTGTTAACCCAGTTCAGTGTGTAACTACACCTACATCTGGGGGCTACCAAGCCAGGGAGAAAATCCACTATAAGTAGTATTAATTCAGGAATAAACCAACCAGTTTATCTCTTTCACTTAAGACATACCCAATGCAACTTCAATTTAAGTCCTACTTAGACCTGAGTTCCTACTCACTCCCCCTCAATCACAGCAGTGATATCAACCTATTGATTAATAGAATTGTGAAAACATTCTTCAATAAACATACTTGATTGTGCTTCAAAGCTTTAATCAAGAGACACAACACTCGTGCTTCAAAGCTTTGAGTGATAAACTACCCTTACAGCCAAATCCTACTCCAAGGCACTTATCACAAGATAATTGCTTGGCTCACAAGAATAACTAACACACAAATTACAGTCTGCTTCTTCTTCTTCACAGAAAAGGCGCAACTCACAGTATAAGGGTTTCTTTGATAATATAGAAGCAATAAAGTCTTCAACTTGGGCTTCCACAATTATAGCTAGGGTTAATCAAAGTTAACCTAAGGACTTGGTCTTTTTAACATACCAAATTAGGGTTAAACAAGTTTAACCTTAAAACCACGTGAGCACATGATCCAACAAATTAATCCACATTAAAACAGCTCAACAGAATCCTGAAAACTCTCAGGAAAAAACAAATTTGCACAACAGTATATTCTGCACAGAATGTCATAACATTGATCATGACATCAATCATTCTTCTTGCAGATTTCCAGCATAACAGTTCATAACCAAAACGAGTTGTACATGTATAATTCTTCTTCTGCAGAATTTATCTTCAACTCAGAATGTCATGACATCAGTCAAGACATTGTCATAAACTGGTTTTACCAAAAATTGAAGTCAACATAAAAACCCTTACAACAACCACCATGATGACAACTATGATAAGTCAATCACGAACGATTAAACGGTTAAAGATGCAAAACTAAATATTATGGTTTGATAAACTTGATTATCCAATAAGTGCACGTTAAATGGAAACAATCTAAAGTCTCATATCAAGAGATCTCAAGCAGTGTGAACAAGAATATTTGGCAAAAGCTTGTAGAAATGGGATATCTTCTAATTTAGTAAGTGAATGATCAGGTATAAAGCAAATGAACTTTTTCGTAAAAGCACAAGGATAAAATATACAGACAATAAAACCTTTTTCAAAATAATTTACCAAAAAAATACTTTGAAAAGCATTTGGAAGTTGTATCAGATGAATTGAGAGCAGTCAAATGAGTCATGGATGACATTTTTATTTTTAATCGATTAGAACATATGTCCAATAGATTAGAAATGCACAAACTTAAGGCCCAATCTATCTGAATGCACCTTTATTATGTGCAACGGCTAGATATCTTAACTTTCCATTTTGAGAATTTACAAACGTATATTTGCATCATCTAATCAATTAGCAAATTGGTTTAATTGATTAGGTAACGGTAAAATGCGTTAAATACCAATTCTTTTTTGAGTCAACTTCTTGCCTATAAATAGAACATATGCCCAATAGATTAGAAATGCACAAACTTAAGGTCCAATCTATTTGAATGTGCATTTATTATGTGCAACGGCTAGATAAACTTTCCATTTTAAGAATTTACAAACGTATATTTGCATCATCTAATCAATTAACAAATTTGTTTAATCGATTAGTTAACGGTTAAATGCCTTAAATGCAAATTCTTTTTTGAGTCAACCTCTTACCTATAAATAGAGGTATCATTTATCATTTCAAAGAATCCATAATTATGTTTTGACATTTTAATATATCTCTCTCTCTCTCTCAAAATTTATTTAACTTTCTCTCACTAAATGTTCTAGGAAAATGCCTTTGTGAGAAAAATTTCTTGTGAGTGAGGATATATTTGTAAATATGAAGATGGTAGAATTGTAAAATTCAATAAGAAAATCTTTTGTATACACCTTGGTTTTGTATACACCTTGGTTGAATACTGTCCATTAAAGGATTTATATAGGTTATAAGTTCATCCTATAAGAAACTTATGTTTGGGGATTGTGTGATCACTCATAGGTTTGGTTAAAGATTAGTTAGTGTTAAAAAATTTATAGGTTTTTGGTCAGCTAAGTTAAAACCAAGATAGGTTGAAGCTCAACCCAGTATTATAAGCTTCATAGGTTTGAGATCATCCCCATTAAAATCTCACAGATTTTTGGTTATCCCGATTAAAACCAAAGTATTGAGCTCAGATTTTCAGAACTTGAAGACGAATCGCTCCAAAGTTCGTGTTTGTGGAAAGAAGACTAACCACTTTAATCCACCGTTGAGAAGGAATATTGGTCACTTAACTCTCAATAATACATTGAAGAAAAGACGCAAACGTCCACCATCATTCATCGTCTTGTATTATTTGGTTGAAGATTGACCAACATTTCTTTGTATAGGGGAGTTTGTGAGTCTTCCCTACTAAAAACTCTCAATTATTATTGAAAACTCTCAGGATCAATTCTTGGGGAGAGGAGTAAGTCCTTTTTTTACTGAATCTCTATAATTTGTTGTGTTCTTTTTCTTCACTTAAACTCTTTAAATTCAACAATTTATTTTCTGGTATTTATCTTTCGTTGTCTAAGGTTACTCTGTTTTTAATATGAAAAAAATTTAAAAACCAAGTTTTTCCAAACCACACAAGCCCCCTTGTGTGTGGAGCACAAGTCTAACAAATGACATTAAAGTCTAACTCATTTTTAAGGACTGATCATCGCATGAGAAAGATGAGTTCCAACACAAGATCTTTTTTAAATACACCACAACTTTTTCATAACAACGTATATTTGGTAAGTCAGATTAAAAAAAATTCTTCAAGTTTTAAATTATAAATTGTGAGAAACAATAGTCAATGGTCCGGATTACCTTACTAGTCAAGTAGATGATAAAGTAGTGGAAAAACCATATTTCTTTGTACCCAAGAAAAGAGAAAGATAAATATGGATCTCAAAATCAAGAATTTTATAATATTGTCTTTAGAAGATACTAAACCTTTTTATATCGCCATTGTAAAACCATCAAGGAAATGTGGGATATTCTCGAAAATATATATATGAAGTTTCTCTAAGTATCAAACAAGAGAAGATGAACACACAAAGCGAAGAAGATGTAGATATTAGCCATGTGAAGAGGATTGAATCTTCTTGTTGCCACGCAAGATACACTGGATTTTCCACATCGGAGGCACGCTCGTCAACAGAGAGAGATAAGGCTGAGGTACATCAGGATTCGTAAAATAATGATGCAGCTTATGGATGTGAATGATACCTTCGACTTGTAGCTTCCATGAGAGAAAGTTGGAATCATCGAGCTTGATAGTGATTTGTGGCATAGACGTTTTGAATGTGCTCTTCAAGGAATTGCCATAAACTGATTTCTCAATGTTGCGCGAAGAATGTTCATCCTTCGAAGGTCAAGATTATGGAGTTTCAATAGAAGTCATGGCAAAACTTCCTTCGAAGGTCATGATTATGGAGTTTCAATAGAAGTCATGGCAAAACTGAATCAGAAGGCTCTAGATACTATGATAGTTTGTTAATTTGTTACAGCAAGTCAGTTTCCTCATTTATAAGCAGCTAGTGAGTGTTCACTGAGCATAACAAACTCAGTGCCAACTCAGCTATGTGTGACTAACTTATACACATTCTAACAACTATATTTAAACTTGTTTGCAACTCACTTTATATTCATATAGCAGAGTTGCTTTATGCTAATGCTAGTATACTCTAATAACTCAAACAAGAAATTTACTTTTTTTTAGGATTGAAGTATTTAAGCCTTTTCACAAACTTCTTTATTTATGATAATTTTTAGCAAGACAGATATACATATAGTTTACAGAATGATGAGTATGATATATACATACAATACAGTAGCCAAAAACATTATGTAGCCGGTAAGAGAGTAGAGTTTAGAGTCATGGTTCCTCCATCCACCCCGCAAAGCACCTACTAGCTTAACTAAACTATATTAGAATTCTTTCAGCAATAATTTAGGCATTCAGACCCCCTCCATATGTTGTGTCAGTTCTCAAAGCCAATTAGATAATTTTTCTCAACATCTCCAGTATGGCTTCAGAATCTCTAATTTCATCCTGGCTTTCTTGTGAATCATCAAACCCTTGTGAAAAGTCAGCATTGGTGTAAGTTCTAATTCCAGGGCCATGTCCTCCAGCATCCCTTTCCCTTCCTTGCTGAGCTCGCCTGACTTCCCTTTGATGTTCAGTCAATTCCAACCTCTTCTTTTTAAAACTTAAAGGAGGTGCTTCTTTTTGTGTATCCGACAATAATTCCACCCTCTTAGAAGTCTTGTTCTGTTTTGCAGTCACTTTGTATGCCTGCAGAGTGTCGCTTATTTCTTCACGAGTATGGCGTTTTTGAAAAGATGATAAGCTTCTATTCTGAAGTTTCAATTTTCCATGTCTTGATAGCTTGTCCAAGACATGAAGTAGGCGTGGAGGGAAATCAAAAATGATTTGGTGAGCAAATGTAGAATTCCAAAATTCTATGGTGGCCTCTGAAATGGAGGGATATGGGTGATCAAGAGTTTTTTCAAATAGAGGTTCGTGAAGTTCAAGTAAAGCCGAACCAAAGTGTATTGGAGGTTGACTTCTTCTTAAGGAGCTAAGAATTTCAGTCCACAGAAGTTTTAGATTATCATTTGTTTTTTCATCTTGCATTCCTGTATTTGATAGCCATTGAAGTAGTTGAGAGGAAATAATCTGCAATCAATTATACAGAAAATCAGATACTAGTTTAACAGAACAAAACTTTAAGTAGTGAAGCTTTTCTGCAAAATTAAATCCATTTCCCTCAAACCTATCCATTACAATGAAACTCAACTGAAATAAATATGATCTACTATTATTCAGATAATCAACAACTCGTTGAATGTTATTTATCTATTAAAAATATATATAATTGATAAAAGCCATCAGCCACTTGAACTGTGAAGTAGAAATACTTTATGACATAAAGGTAACTTCAACTAACTGCGAAGTAGATATGATATGGGGAAACAAACCTCCAGAAAAAGAAGAATATTTTGCTTCCGATGAAGGGAATTAATAAAGGATGCCAATGCAGAAGATAGCCTGTGATTTATGATAAAGTGAGAGTCAAAAAGAGTTACTCATTGACTAGCCAAGCATGGATTGTGAAGAAAACAAATTATATTGACTGACCTTGATGTTCCAACAAAACCAGGAAGTGGATTTGTCACTATCTTTATCCTCAACAAATTCATATACCTGAAAAATGCCATGTGAAAATGAACATCAGCGATTTGAATAAATACAATTTCCTTTGGTTATGAAAATAATTGATGCACCAAAGATTGGTTGGTTTAAAATCATTCTTTATATTCATATCAACTAAAAAAAGTGGCAAAAACCACATCATGTAGTCAATTACCTGTCCAAGTTTTGATCATAATCTTATCAAGTATCATTATTCTAATAACTTAGCACCAAAAACAAAAAAGGAACCAACACCATATAATGATTAAATACAAAAGGAAAAAGAAAACAAGTGCATTGAAATTTAAATGGCAATGAAATTACTTTTTACATCCCCAACACAATGTAAGTAGGATGAGGAATTTTTCACTGTTAGGCTATTGAAAAAACTGACTCATGTTGAAGAGGGGACTTCTACCATTCCACTTTATTTCAAACAATCAGAGAAAGACAGACAGAGATCACGTATCAAACAAAGGCATGTCCTGTCCTAACAAGACATTTAGAAACTTACTTGGAAGCAAAGGTTAGGCAGTTCTTTATACTGTTGAGTATTTTGCTATCACATTCAGATTTACTTCTGTTGGTTTCTGAAACTAATTCCAAAGTCTGAATCTGTTGGAGAATGCATGTCAAAAAATTGCCAGATAGATGAAGGATATTAAGATCTATATTACTGCAGGTTAACTTGAAATCAGTGCCACTCTCTAACATGCCAACATTTTCATCAAGCCACCTATTTATCAATTTGCACAGATCCCCTGAGAAATTGGTGAATGTTGAACATCCAAAGCATGCACTAAGTGATTCATAAAGTGATTTCCATGTTTGAATAACAAGTTCAAGCCTCGGATTTGTTTCTGGTGATACAGAGCATTTTTCTATAGAGCCACTAGCATTTGACGAGGTCAATCTTGGAACTTCAGAATGTGCCACGATGGGGTAAACTAAAAGGTGGCATATGGAAGAATATCCAACGCTGTCAGACAAGGATTCCTTTAGAGACATGCAGGTTGCATCAGAGATACGGTAATTCAGACCTTGAGCCACTGCTATCCATATATTTAAGTAAATTGGTTCAACGTGCTTGTACAAGAGGCCAATACAGGTGAGGAGATTATCCAAGGGATCACTGAAAGAAAAAATTAATTTAAAATATTCAGACATCCCTTGTGAAATGCGGTCTGATTGCTGGGACTTCAATGTTAACTGAACCATTGTGTGGAAGTAAAGCACTACTAAATAAACCAATGGAGAAACCTTGTCCATATAAGACACGCAGTTGACAGTCAGAAACTTTAGGTGTTTGTTATGGTCACCTGATTGTGTGTCATTCATGTACTTTAGGTCTAAAGAAAACTTGTACAGAGGAGATCCCAAGATAGAAAGACCTAACTCTTTTGTGATAGCTTCTATAAACTGAATGGAAATATAATACAAATCATAATTTTCATTGCCATCTGAGGACAAATCTTCACATACTTTTTTCACAAATGTCAGTAATGTGTCCAAACACCCTATCATACCATCATAATTGGTAGATGGACTTTCCAAGTCCAGTTTGACTCCTTTCAGAATATATATAAATAACTTTAAGGCAGCATCATAAACATGATTTCTATGATCACAAGTGACTGCTGTCACTGATGCTTGACGAATGAGAACAAAAATCATACTCAGATAAAAGTCCAATCGACTGATATCCCATGGCAGCCACCTAATTGGGTGTTGCTTCCAAGAGCTTTTGCCAGATGAAGAAAGTCCGACATCTATGCAGTTTAGCTCCCTGCACTTCTGTGAAACACTATCACTGAGCAGTTCAAGGCCCAGGTTCCATAACCAGATTGTCTTGCTATCAAGTCCATTCTGAAATATTGCTTTAAGAATAGGCTCTAAAATCATTTTTATCAACGAGGGTTCATTGACAGATGCATCAAGCTTATGTAGCAAATAACACCATGTGTTCAAGCAGGATGAATGAACTGATATGTCACATTTACTTGACATGATGCCAATCAGAGGAGTCATTATAAGCTTTATGCTTTTGTAAATCCCATTTACATGATCCTTACCATCGTTCTTACCAAATGAATCCTTAGCTTGTTCTGAAACCAATATGGGATGGTCAACAAGGGCATCAATAAGACCTTCCCAGGCAACCTGCACATAGGACAATTGACAAGTCACATAAGCAGAAATCAGTAAACAGTGCTAACAATCAGTGGGTGCTCAATTTTTTAATGTTTTAATTTGCTTGTTAAAAAAATAAAAAGACTAGTGAGTTCTCTATGCATTGGTCTTCGAATGTAAATCGAGGTTTGTTAAGCCATCTCTGTCACTTAAAACCGGAATAGAATTACATCCCACACATAACTCACCACTATGAATCATGGATGAGATAATGCAGTAACTGGTATATGGTACCTGTGTGGCAATTTGAACTTGAGGGTCAGGATCTGTAAATGTACGCTGAGGAATTTTCAACATATCATTAACTAAATGCTTATTCTTCAAAGCATGGGACCCAAGCATTCGAATAAACCACCCCCATGATTGAATGGCTTGAATCTGCATACTGTTATCTAGCAAGTCCTTCATCCCATTGAGCAATTTTATCTTCATATCTTTAACAAGAACCTGTTGAAAAAGGAGACCAGTGAATACATATTTAAACCATCAAAAGAAGGTCACGGATAATCATGAAATGCCATGGCCATGATATAGTTTAGTTTGTTTTCCAATTCGCAATACCCAAAAAAAGTTACTTAGATAATTATCTACAACGGAAAAATTGCAGGCCGCAGAGGTTAACTTTGAATCATTTGCACAAACATATAAACACTAAACAACAACAATCTAGCAGCAACATAACACTAACATTTGTCATTCCTAGAAAAACAACCAGCAGCTTAAATAGCTATAGTAAAATCACTCCATGCCACTGAGAGTACAGAGCCATGTCTTAATATTGAAGAAGGTATTTGGTACCTTGGAGAGCTCCAGTGAGGGAGGAATAACTATGGAGCTGATCTTCAACAGGCACCTTTCTGATGAATCTTTCTCCCTTTTGTCTGTGCTGAGAAGTCTCCTGTATACTGGAGGAGCCCATATATGTGATGAGTCTCTCATTTGCTCACCTATTTGACCCGATAGCTTCATTATAGCCTGGCATCAAAAGGTTGAATACATTTTTAGTCGGTGAGTAGTTGGAAAAAAATGTTGGCATGCAGTTGACATTGTGGATGAAGAATAAATAATCGAGATATTGGTTCTCGTAGTAATAATTTTTAAGACTAAGAGAATGTCAATATAAAAGGGAAAAAGAATAGAAGATGAGTATTTAAAAATTTATGAATTTGAATATCCATTTTTATGTCATTTTATGGGTCATAGGGTGTACACACAATTTCGCATATAAGCTAAGCTATCGGACAACTAGTAATTAGCAAGGCCCATGCTTAAGTTTTAACTTTATTTCAATTTGAGGGTTAGCGCTGATTTTCCAACTTCTAGTATCAAAATGTTGATTTCCTGACATGACAATTAACTTGGTAAGAAAGTAAATTTAAAAAGTATTAAACCAATCAAATGATAACTAACTAACTGTATTTTAGTTTCAGTTTTCAGTTACAGAAAACAGTTAGAGTTAGTCATTCTTCTAGGGCACACTACTATACAGATAGCCTTTAGCATGTATGTGGTGAAACTCTCATTCTTTGTATATATAGCACAATGTTGTAACCTCTATAATCAATGAGAATTCATCTTTCACTATGTTCATTACTCTTTCATAATTTGGTATCAGGCTATAATCAATGAACAAATCTTGATTATCATTCTTTGCTCATTTTTTTTCGAAGCTCCTTCCTCAAAGCTTCTTTTTCTTCTTCGATTGTTTTTTCATCTCTTTGTGAATTTTCTCATTCACATTTGATTGGTCATCTTCATTGCTCGCTCTGATATTCCACTTTCTTTCATCACATTCCTCATCGATCCAACATGCCTCCGCGTATTGCTCCAAACTCACAATTCGATCTTGGTTCCATCTAATACATTCATCCTAGTGAAGGTCCAAATTTTGTTATCGTTACTCCTAAACTTGATGGCTCCAATTATCTCAAATGGAATCGATCTATGCAACGTGCGCTTGGTGCCAAGAACAAATTGCCATTCATCGATGGTTCTACTGAAGCTCTTGATGAGACTCACCTCAATTTCATTCAATGGCAGCGTTGTAACCATCTCATCCTCTCTTGGATCATAAATTCGGTTAGTGACCAAATTGCTTCTACCATTCTTTTTCATGAATATGCTATTGATGCATGGAGAGATTTGCATGAAAGATTTTCAAAAGCTGGTCGCATTCGTATATTAACCCTAAGATCTACTATTAAAAATCCGAAACAAAACTCACGATCTGTTAGAGAATACTTTCTTGAGATTAAAGGCCTATGCGAGGAGCTCAATTCTCATAGACCATTGCCTATTTGCACATGTGCTCATCGATGTAGATGCAATGCCATGCACAAAGCTCAAGAACATAGACTTGAGGAGCAAGCTATTCAATTTCTTACTGGTTTGAATGATAGCTTCTCTGCTGTTAGGACTCAAGTTTTAGACATGGATCCTCTACCATCCATAAATCGCATATATTCCCTTGTTGTTCAAGAAGAGAGTCATCATAAGAATGTTGCACCTGCTGATGATGCATCGATTCTTGTAAATGCTACACACAGATCTGATGGTAAGTACAAAGGTGGATCCTACAACACAAAGAATTCTCCCCGTGTTTGCACTTTCTGCAACAGAACAACAAGAACAAAGCGTATGTGAATGCAAGCCAAGTGGATGCTCCCTCTACTGACATCACTTTAGACAATGCTGCTACCACTAATCCTACTGTCAAGTGTCAACCACTTTAAAGTTGCATGTCGAGTTTTAAGAAACCTTAAATCATGCCCAGCTCGCGGTATCCTCCTTCCTCGTGATTCTACTTTACAACTGCATGGATATTCGGATGCCGATTGGGCAGGTTGTGTTGATACACGCAGATCCATCTCAGGTCAATGCTTCTTCCTTGGAAGATCTTTGATCTCCTGGAGATCCAAGAAACAGTTAACCGTGTCACTATCTTCATCGGAGGCTGAATATCGGCACTTGCGGCGGCCACTTGTGAGCTTCAATGGTTGTTATATCTTTTACAAGACCTACATATCTCGTGCACCAAAACTCTAGTCTTGTATTGTTATAACCAGAGTGCAATACAAATTGCCTCTAATCCAGTTTTTCACGAGCACACAAAACATCTGGAAATTGACGGTCACATCGTACGAGAGAAACAAAGCCAAGGAATCTTAAAGTTGATACCTGTTAAGTCTACAGACCAACTCGTTGATCTCTGCACAAAGACTCTCCTTCCCCAACCATTCCATGCACTCTTAGCCAAGTTGAAATTGATCAACATCTATCAACCTTCAACTTGTGGGGGGATATTAAACCAATCAAATGATAACTAACTAACTGTATTTTAGTTATTTATTCTTCTAGGGCACACTGCTATGCAGCTAGCCTTTAGCATGTATATGGTGAACCTCTCATTCATTGTATATATAGCACAATGGTGTAACCTCTATAATCAATGAGAATTCATCTTTCACTATGTTCATTACTCTTTCATAATAAAAAGCCCCACCAGAAATTCACTAAACCATTAAAAATTACTAGAAAGTTAAAGTTTTTCTTCTGTTTAAAAAATGTGTATGGACTCATGGAAGAACAAACACTTTCTTAGAGAAAACAAGTACCTGGGTAGCTTCAAATGTAGTTGACAAAGAACCCATTGGATTGTCTAGGGCATGAACAATCGCGTGTAACAAAGAATGGAAATGAGCGACAAGAAATGAAGCACCTAACTGTTGGACAGATAAGCACCAAACCCCTAAATTACAAACAGTCTACAACAAAAGTAGAGATAGTCAATATACAACATACTATCACACAACAAAAACCCAATAAATCTATAAAAAAATCAAATCTAACAACCTTCAATTTGGTGGTCGTAATAAGTTTAGACAATGAATCCAATACCAAATCAACACCATCCACTACAAAACAATAAAGAAAATCAGAGTCACCTAAAATCAAAGTGAATCGCAACTTCTCACACATGTCATGAATTTGACGAAACCAGTACCTTGAAGCGTGGAAACAATGTCAAGATGGTAAATCATGAACCCTAAACATTTCAAGGCTTGTGCAGCTCTAACAAACAAAAATTAAACAAAATCATACAAACATGCTAATTTCACATGAGAATAACAAAATAGTGCAATTGGAAACTCACATTTCTTCGTCGGGGTTCAAAACATCGGAAACGGTAGAGGAAACAATGGAATTGGAGGATTGTGCAAGGGATTGAAGCGAAGAAGGATTGAGGCAAGAATGTTGCTGGAATTGGAGAAGTGTGGAGTAGCCTGAAGATTTGTTGGAGGTGTCGTTGGAAGAAATTAGGGTTTGGATTTCGAGAATCTCTTGAGACATTGTTTCGTTGCAGGGATGAGATGAAACCCTAGAAGTGATGAGTGGTGATGACTACGCGAAGATCTGAGAGAGACGAAATGGAAATAATCTTTCGCGCCGAAACTAGTTTGATGTGAGCGCCAATTTTTTATTTTGCGGTTCAATAGTTTTGTGATTAAAATTTACGACTTTTTATTAGATTTATTTAATCATTCATTCATTTAATAATTTTATGATAAAATAGTTAATACTATTATCTTAGTTTATCATGAATTTTATATCTTTTTCAATGATAAAAAAATAGTTTATTTAATTAAAATAATTTGTACAGCATAAATTAATTTTACTTTTAACTTCAATCAAAATTTGTAATTAATTTTTAAATAGTATCAAAAAAACATATTTATGTAATAACAACATAAATTTGACCAGTAAAAAAATTATGTATATGAATTGGATATTGGTATAAAATAGTTTTACACAAACAAAGTATTTTCTTTTAACTTTATTTTATTTGTGTTCCAAATTATTTGTTATAGATAGTTGTGAATTTTGTGATATGTTTTCTTTTAATAAAACACGAGGTGTGGTCTTTAAATTTGGTGTTGCGAACTTCGTTCATCGTTTTATTTATTTTTTTCTTCAAATAAACGGTGTACAAGGAAAGACATTTTGATGGCAAAGTAAGGAAGAGTATAAGCAAAGTTTATGTGAGATGTCATGAGAATTATATTTGGAGGAATAGTCCAATATGAACTCGCGTATACATTTCATTATTCATTATTGTTATTACTCGTCTTGTGGTTCTTGTAGCAAATTGGAGTATAATTTTAGTTTCAAATATACATGATCTCAGTTTAGATAGAGGTGTGTTTTTTAGTCAAAGTCAGATCTCGAATACCATTTCAAAATTAATGTTGTTCGTAAGGCCCAATACGCAAAGCCTTGTGTTATAAGAAAAGCACTCAAGCACATATAAATGGTACACCTCTTCCTCCCTTGAGATAGGTTATTTTATCTAAGGGAGCCTCACTTATCGTCTTTATTTATTTAAGACGAAAAGCGTGTCATTTCTCAATTTTATAATACATTCTTATTCACATCCAAAATCCCTAACTTTGATGCCAATGTGTGCGCGCGTATACACACTCACAAATAAAGCATACCATAAAGTGGAAAATGCGAGCTCATTTTCCCCACCTCTTGGTAGCTAGTCAATCTAGAGGAAATGATGAGTCTTCCATACATCGACCTCGTACTATGTTTTCACCTGGGGTACTGACCCTTGGTCTGACACGGTCCCTAAAGACGTTCAATAAAAATTTGAGCACGATCCCAAAGGGAAAGTTATGTCCCAGTGAAACAAATTTGGGGTTGAAAGCAATAAAATGCAAACATGTAACATTTGTTGTCGTTGTGTTTGCGCTTAAGATTTTGAGGCATTATTTGTTTGTCCATGGATTTAAAGTGTTCAATGATCATAAGAGCTTGAAGTATTTGTTTAATCGTAACTAGTGGAATATGAGACAAAGTATATGGCTTAAGTTGTTAAAGGATTATGATTTTGGTTTGAACTACCATCCTAGTAAAACCAATATCGTGGCTGGTGCACTGAGTCGGAAGATGTTGCGTATGTCAACATTCCTGGTTAGAAAGTTGAAGTTAATCGAATAATTTAGAGATTTGAGTTTTGTTTGTGAAGTAACATCATAGAGTATAAAGCTAAGTATGCTGAAGCTTACAAGTAGTGTTATCAATGAGATTAAAAAAAAAAGGTCAGGAGATTGATTTGAGACTTGTTAATCGCTTAACTTTAATTAATTAAGGTTAAGATGGTGATTTCAAAATCAACGAGAATGGTGTTATGATATGTTGTGATTTAGTGTGTGTCCTGGATGTGCTATAACTTAAGAAGAGTATTCTTGAAGAATGACATTAAAGTTGCTTGAGTATTTATTCTGGTGCTACGAAGATGTAGCAAGACCCGAGGAAGATGTTTTGGTGGTCTGGAATGAAAAAGGAAGTCGTTGAGTACGTGTATGCGTGTTTGACTTGCTAGAAGTCAAAAGTTGGACATTAGAAGCAGTTGGGTATGATGCAGTCGTTGCCTATTCCTGAGTGGAAATGGTACAACATTTTGACGGACTTTGTGTCTGGGTTGCCGAGAAGAGTGAATAATTGTGATATTATTTGGGTTATTATGGATAAGTTGACTAAATCGGCTCATTTCGTTTCGATTCAACTTAACTATCAGTTGGATAAGCTAACAGAGTTATATAACGATAATATTTTTAGTTTGCATGTGATTCCATCTAGTATTATATTTGATAGAAATCTGAGGTTTACGTCGAGGTTCTGGGAGAGTTTGTATAAAGCTTTGGGTATAAAGTTGCATTTGAATTATGCTTATCATTTCTAGACAAAAAGGACTATTCAATCCTTAGAAGACTTGTTGAGAGCTTGGGTGTTAGAATAATGAGGTGCTTAAGATAGATTTTAAATGTTGATTGAGTTCACCTACAACAGTAACTTTCATTCAAGTAGTATGATGACATCATTCAAGGCATTGTATTGTAGAAGGTGTAAGACACCTTTGTGTTGGCATGAGTCAAGATAAGGTATTTTGATTAGACCTGAGATCATCCAACAAACCACCGAGAAAATCAAAGTGATCCACGAGAAATGAGAGCTCCCCAGAGTCTCCAAATGAGATACCATGATAAATGAAAGAAAGCACTTGATTTTGAAGATAGAGATCATGTGTTTCTGAGATTTAATCCAGTAAGTGGTATTGGTATAGTTTTAAAGTCTCAAAACTCACTTCGCGTTTCGTCAATCAGTTCATATCATCTATTGCAAAGGATATGAGAAATGGCCTATCAGATTGCTCTGATGACACCATCGCTTGCTAATCTTCATCACGTGTTTCATGTGTCTCAGTTAAGGAGATATATTATATATTTGTCTCATGTGATCCAAGTGCATGATGTGTATGTGACAGATAACTTTAATGTTGAGGCATCACCCATGCAAATAGAGGATCGGGAAGTGAAGTAGTTGTGTGGTAAAGAGATTACCTTAGTGAAGGTAGCTTAGGGAGGATCAACTGGTGGAAACCTGACTTGGGAGCTTGAGATCCAGATGAGGGAGTTGTACCCAAACTTATTCACTTAAGGTAATTTTCAATGGCAAAAATTCTTAAGTGGAGAGAGTTGTAACACTCCAATTTCTGAATTTATTGAATTTAATTGATTTAATATGATTCTATGTATTTATGTAATTATTAAGTAATATGAATTAAATAAACATAGGTGACATGAGTGTTTGACCTATTGTTGAAGTGTGGGTGTAACTAGAGGAGAGATAGGTTGATTAAAATATTAGAGTTTATTTTAATAGTTAAAATAATAGTATTTTATTATATTATTTAAATTAAATATAAAATAGAGAATTTTGGCCAATATGTAAACTAATAGAAATATAGGGTAGAAAGTAATCATAATATTGGTAAGTCAGGGGTAAAATTATAAATTAAATTAGATTACTCTAACTATATAGGTTAAACGATAATTTAGGTTTAGAAAATTTTCAACAATACGTAGAAAGAATTGTGAGAACGAGGCTAAAGGCAAAAAGGGTGAACTTTGAGCTTTGGGTGAGAGGAGATCATTCAATCCAATTCAGATTTATTCCTATTGATTAAGGTAAGGGGGAGAATAACCTTAATAAAGGATATATGCACAAGGTTAGGGTAGATGAGTCCTTAACCTCTAATAGGTTTGGTATGAATATATATGTTTTGTTGAGTTGTTAAATAAATCTGGAAATTGGTGATACATTGATGTTATAATCTACTTTTCACATCGAAATTTTTGTACCATATACTATGTAACTATGATGTGCATATGTGTTGTTGAATTTGAATGATGAACATGAAATTGCATGATTTAATCCATGAATATTTGATTCTATCGATGATATAGATGTAATATATGTGTGTGTGGTTATCTGTTTTGATATGTATACCATGTTTGTAATCAAAATTTAGGGATAGGGATCCATAAATCGGAGCTTGAATGAACTCCATGGAAAAAAAGGTTGATTTTTGCATTCTCGTTCAAGGTGACGGACATCACCAGTGTGACAGATAGACTGTCATGTGCTTTGAACCGATGACGGGCGTCACTGGAGTGACGATAAGGGCGTCATGGTTCTGGAGATTGTTCAGTAAGTTTGATTGGGAGTGTATAATTACAGAATTTGATTATTTGACTTAAAATTAATTAAATTAAAAGTTTGTTTGGGGTGAGATGAAAGAACTTAATTAAATTAAAATTATTTAATAGAATAATTGTTGATTTATAAGTGGATTGATAATAATTGAATATGTTAAGTTATGATTGCATGGTAATCTGAATAGTGGATTACAAGAGTTGTCAGTGCATTATGTTAAGATCATAAAGGAGTCTTAACACATTGATAATTATAGGTATGATTCATAAATCATTTGAGTTGTGTCGAGATGCATGTTTGCTAGATTAGAGAAGGGACTAGTGGTTTGTCCCAAGCTCATAGAGGAGGCCTGAAGCTCAAAGAGGGGCCTCATGGGTTCAGAGAGGGGACTCGGTTCCTGAGATAGCTAAATATTGAGTTGGTACCACATACATATGCATTGAGTTTCATTATAGAAATGTGTTATATGCATAATGTCTATTTGTGTCGGATTATTGAGTTGGTGTGAGAATATGTTGTGCAATGTTGTCTGCACCTATTTGTATAATATGTATATTTTTGTACTATATTTCGATGTACGTACCGCTTACTTTATTAATGTGAGTCCTCACCCTTTTATTGTTGGTGTGGTTTGTACTTCTATTTGGAGTACATGTAAGCATGTAACTAAGTAGATGCTTAAAGTGGGTGGATGGCGCGAGTCTGTTCTTCATTCCTTTAGTTTTTGCGTTCTTAAAGTTATGCTCTCTGATCTGTAACACAAGGCAGGGTGAGTAATGTCTTTTAAATTTTTTTATGTTATTTGGAGAGTTTGATTTCATACTCTCTTTCTTGTTATGACTATGTCATTTTATAGAGATTTTTACCATAACTATTTGGTTTTTAATAAAGTATTTTCATGAGACTTGTATGGGTTGTCAATCAGACAATAGGAACTACTAGTACATGCACCAGGAAGAATGTTTTGTCGGACTTGTGTCCTACCGAACTTAGTGGAATGAGATACTTATTAAATCTAATATGTATAAAATTATGTCTATTTTCTTATCACACAAGGTTTATTCTTAAAGGACTTTTGTATAGTGAGTTGTGTCCAAATTACTAACATGTCAAATAGTTGTGTTGCAGAGTTTTCAAAACATTAAATGAACTTGCAATTTAGTTTTATAGATTTTTCCACAACGTAATTGATCCATATCTAAGTATATCTCGTTCTAAATCTTGTTTAGTTATTAATGATCTAAGTTTCATTCTTAAAAGATCTAGGTAACAAGTTATATACAAATGACTAAGTAAAATAACTATAAATTGATCGATGAATGGTAACAATAATACTTAAACATCTATTATAACACATAATCATCCTATAATATTGATTTAACATTCAATTTCTCAAATTACACTTCTATTTAATTTCAACACTAAACTCATGACATGTACACGATTACTACTTTTCACAATGTTATTCATATAAACCTCGTAAGAATATACCATATTCACAACATCACTCACATACATAAACATTATGAGACATTACCATAATCACAATCTAACACAACTAAATACACCTCAAACAAATTTATGAAAGTCAAGTTATGCTTGAAACAAGATGATCAACACTCTCTTGTGTTTTATGCGACTAATTTGGCTTATTTCAACTTATTGCGAATTATTCGACTTGTTTTGATTTATTTTTACTTATTTTGACTTATTCGACTTATTTTGACTTATTTCAACTTATTCGACTCATTCCTTAATGCAACAAATACAAAATTTAATTTACACATATAAACGACATATTTCACATCAAGGAAAATCAATCTAACATATATCACATAAATATTCATGTTTTCTTCGTCAACTTATCGACATCATATAGTATATGAACATCAACAATCAATTATTTTATAGCATATGTTTACACAAACTCCACATCAATAACAATAATATGAGATATTGGATCAAACTCTATTGGGTCGAAGGTAGTATATTGGCTCGACGGTTCAACAGAGTTTAGCATGAAGTCGAAGGTTGCTCACATGTTGTTATCAAAGTATTACAAGCTATATTTAAAGTGTGTTATAGCTTGTAGTGTCGAAGGATGCTAGGATTGTTAGCATCAAATTGAGTCTGTTTGTTATGTCCAATTGGTTAAGTTAGCTTGTAATGGTTATTTATGATAAAAACGCATTAGTTTAGTATGTTAGGTGTATTATAAATAGCATACTAGTCTCTCATTATTGCATATTGCAAATCCTATTTTAGGGTGATAGAGTTATTTATTATTCTTGTATACTTGTAATCTGGATTTAAAATAAAGGAAATAATAGCAGTTAATAATCAATCTTTGTGTTCATTGTGTTCTTAATTCATTTTCCTACTGTTGCACCCCAAAATTCGCCCTCTTTATTTTGTTAATAAATAATTGGCTAACACCTGATCAATAGCTGCATCGCATACATATCATTCATGCATTAACCATAGGTTCGAGATTTTCTAAATCGTGTGAACCTGTAGAATTTTGAAGAAGAGGTTTGGTTCCAGAAGCTGAGTATCTGAGATTATGTTATTTCAAGTGTCCTCTCAATATACAAGATGTGTACATCCAGAAGCTTCTGATTATCTCTTGAGGATCAAGGTCTTGGAGTTCTGATTTCCTCTCATGCAGATATTGATTAAGGTTTTCGAGCTACAGTGTGTTGTGGTTGAATATTTTAGCCCAAATTGATTCTATGGTCTTCTATGAGTGTTGAAGTATCTGTGTATGACTTATCGATCCACGCGATTCATTAGAAAATCAAGAACGGTTGGATAAAATGATTTTTGAGTGTGTGTATTGAAAAGTCAACAAAAGTCAAAGTTTGACTGAGAGGAGCTTCTGGTCAAAATTATTGTCAAAAGTAAACATTTGAGAAAATGTGATCATCTGCTGAGAAAAGTTGGAAGAATCAGACAAAAATGAGGTTTCTTGCGTTTTAAGTAATCTTGGACTTAGAAAAAATTTATAAGTTTTAAGCGTTTTGTGTTCACGGAGCCATGTTGTCGACTCTCTATCTCACTTGTCTATGGTCGGAAGTTTGTGAATTGGTAGTCGTCGGAAAGAGCGTATTTCGTACTCCGAATTTGTCCTTGTGAAGATTTCTCCAGAAATGCCCGGATTTCGAGTTATGAGGCTCCGAAGTTTAATGTTCACAACTTTTGAAGTTTTCACTTAGTGAAATTTTGAGTGTTTTTCAATATGTTCAAGTGTTCGACTTCGGAGGTGTTTTACACGTGTTTCGAGGAGTTGATTCGAGTTGAGTTCAAAATCAAAGTTATTCATTTCGCAGCAATCTACAACTTTGCTGAAAGAATCGAATTAATTCGGAGCTCGGATCAAAAGTTATGAGGCTCGGAACTTACGAATTCATTATGTTACGGTATTCGACACTTAGAAATTTTTGAGTGTTTGTTTATATGGTCAGATTGACGATTTCGGGTTTGATTTCATCATAGTTATTTGCTCCGAATTAAAAAATGTTCAACTGCAAAGTTGTTCATCTCACGACACTCTATAACTTTGTTGAAGGAATCGAATTCATTCGGGACTCGGATCGAAAATTACGAAGCCTGGAAAATAAGGATTCATCATGTTTGCAATATTCGAATAGTCGTTGTGCACATGTTCGGGGCTGTTTTTATCATCGATTCGGTCGCCGCACGGAGAAACTCCGAACATGAAAGTTGGAGCTTGCCATGCCCTCTACAAGTTCCATTTAGAAATTATTTCGTTTCGAACGTCGGAGCGGAAAATATGAAGTGCCGTAGTTGACAGTTTGAAATTACCAAAATACGAGATGGTGCATGCATTTTCGCCAAGCATACGGAAGCATTTTATCGGACAGTTCTTGTGCACATGTTTGAAGCTGTTTTCTCATCGATTCGATCGCCGCATGAAAAAACTCCGAACATGAAAGATGGAGTTTGCCGCGTCCTCTACAAGTTTTGTTTAGAAACTTTTTTGTTTCGGACGTCGGAGCGAAAAATATGAAACGCCGTAAGTGATAGTTTGAAGTTGGAAAATTGCTGCAAGTCATGCTTGGGATTTGCCCAGCCCAGCCAGGACTTTCATCGAACGGTCGTGTGGCAATGTTCAAACACTTTTAATTCGATGATTAAGGCTTTGTTTGGATTTTTGCCCAACTACAAAGTTGTTCTATGACACGCAATTTTTCCGATGGTGTCTAGTTTGCGTCATTCGGTCGGATATCGAAAGAGTTATGAGGTCGTAAAGTGGTGCACTCGGGATGAATAGTTGGCTGGCAGTTGTCTAGAAGAATTCCTTAATAACGCAATCAGTGATGACGCCATGACTTCGGGATCGATTTAAAGCGTGCTAAAGGCTCCGAATCAAAAAATTCCCAACACAAAAGTTGTTCATCAATGTGTCATCTCCAATTGTTGTCTTTGCATCATATCGAATCCATCTGGCCTTCACTCCAAAAAAGCCATAACTAACATAATCATCTTGACCTCACACGCTCCACCTTCATGTTTTCTTTTTTCTTTTACTCCTATCCACTCTCACCAAGACCCCAATCCATCTTTCTGACAAACTAACAGTTACTAACCACCTTTTTCTTCTTCATTCTCACCCTAACAAAATCAAGAAGACACACTCTTTCCTCGTCTTCATTCAGCATCGCCCCCGAAAGTCACCATTATCCGCTTGTACTCTCTCCTCTCATCGTCATGAGAGAAGATGCTCCCTTTCGCCGTCTGAAGACATTATGTCTGTCATCTTTAACCAGAGGTGTCTCCATTCTTTAACTCAGGATAACCGACTCTTTCTCCTAAGAATTATGGTTATTTCTTCCATCGGCTCTTGATTCGTTACGATTCAATGTTGCTCTCTCTTCCTCATTCAAAAGAAAGAGATTCCAAACCTCCATTGATTTCTGGTAGCAATATCGTCTCAGAGTTTCTTTGTCGCCGTCCAAGATCACGAGCAGCTTCTGAGTTTATTTCTCAGATTATTTGTGGCTTTTTGAATCTTCACCTTCATCATTGAGACATCACGCACAAGGGATGGATTATTCTTGACTTCTCTGATTCGCTCACGATCTTCGACAGGTACGAATTTCTTTGATTCTAGATCTGATTTTCTTGCATGCTTCCGTTGAGATAGAATAAGTTTCAGCAGATTTAGAGTACAGATTCATGTTCGCAAACGAAATCCGAGTTAGGTAGCGATCTCATCCTGGATTCTGGATGAAGAAAGGTCATCAGAGGCATCGTCGCCGCCGAAGTATGACCGAGGAAGATGATCAGAATTTAAGATCCCGGTGACATGTGTTTCCTATTTCCGATTGCCCTAGGCGTGGCTTGTCCACGTTGGTTCATACACTTCCCCATATTGGCCAATTAGATACTGAGACGTGCCCTTTTTTTATTTTATAAAATTCTGAATGACTTATTTAATGTGACCAATTGATACATGTTATACATAAAAATAAATGTGACATAAAAAAACTTGAATATAAAGATGGCTTTTTTTTTTGCTTTTTTTAGAATTTGGACTTAGTAATAGGGCCTAGTGTCTTTACTAATCACTGCCTTATGCTAAGCCCAATTATGTGCTTTCAGATGGAAATAGCTTAGTTGGAATTTTCAGTATTGCACCCCCATGCTCATGCTTCACAATATTCAATACATAGTCGATTTTTCCTCCGATTTCGATCGCTTCGATTTACAAAAAAGATATAAAATTTAGTTTCTGACATTTTAGGATCTTAGAATATTTTTGATAATTGTTTGTGAATTTTTGCAATTAATTTCTTTTAATTTTTAATCCATTTTCGATAATATGTTTAGGAGCGATTTCCCCATGATACCTTGCACGTTTCGATGTGTTTTTTCAATCGTTTCTCGACCATAAAAATATGAATAAAAATTCTCCTGACTTTAGAGATTCTTAGGAATTTTTCTATCATGTTTTGGAAATTTTTGTAGTTGTATTTCAATTCTTTTTTAACAATTTTCGATAATATATTTAGAAGCGATTTTCCCACAACATCTTCGCATTTAGATGCGATTTTTGATCGTTTCTCAATAATAAAAATCCCTAAAATTGACATGCTGGTTCTATTAGATGTTAGTAGCCTCTAAGAATTTTTCTCATATTTTTTGGACCTTTTTAGGTTTTTTATTCGATTTTCCTTTTGTATGATACAAACGTAGGTAATTGTTGACTAGTTCACCCGATTAAGAATCAAATTCTTTACATGTAGTGTCTAATACTTGTTCTAACTTTCAATTAACTTTTAATTAATATTTTGACATGTTTAGGTGGCTTCCATATTGACTTAGAAACCATAACCGAACCATGTGATTAGGGTAACATGTTAAGTATCCTTTGGAGCGATAATTAATCGTTTTAACTTTATTTTGTGCATGAATTTGCTTTAAGCATGATTTTTCTTGTGCATTTCATTTGAGATTATTTAGTATAAATTAGCTACTGACTTGTAGTGTTTTACATTTATTTTAATTCAATACTTATTTAATTCTCAAGTTTCAATTATGTTGTATGGTTTAAAAGCTTATTTCTCTTTTGTCATTTGAATCGACTAATTGTAGGAATGTAATGCCATGTGTTTCTTAGAAACTTTAGGTTATTTTTCTACCATTTAATTGTAGTTAAATGTACACCTCATCTTAGGATTGTAAGTAGAACTTCAAATCTAACCTTTAGTAGTTCAACTTTTAGGAACTAGTTTAGCAATTGTATAGTTCTTCTAGGTTTCTCTTGCATGTTTGATTTAAAATCTTTTCCTCTATTTTTAGAGATGTTTAGGATAGCTTTAGAACAATTTAGTTTCTGCCCTCACTAGGAAGTCATCCTTAATACTTCAATTTCATTGTAAATAATCGCTTTTGCGTCTTGTGCTTTCTTTAAAAGCCTCATTGCTATTTCTGACACTTTGTTTCGTATGCAAGGTACACTGAGCATTATACTTGTAATTTGGATGTGTAGAATCCATATTTCAATGTTGCACACATGCGTGTGTACTCTTTATCTGTCTTCTTGGTTTTCATCATCTTTTGCAGGTTATCTGATTGATTTGGATGTGTAGAATCCATATATGTTGCTTGCACACATGCATGTGCCTTCTTTGTCTGCTTTATCTGGATTGTAATTTTATGCAGGTTCATTAGATATACGTCGAATGTGCATAGACACACATTCCTGACCGTGCATATCAATGCACATCCTTGTCTGTATTATCTGGATCGTTTCTCACAGGTTTATTGGATATACGTCGAATGTGTATAGACATACATTCTTGACCGTGCATATCGATGCACATCCTTTATCTGTATTGTCTGGATTACGATCTTGTACAGGTGTATTTGCTTCAGATGTGTATGACACACATTCTGATTATGATTTTTGTGCCTCCGCACACTTCTCATCTGATTTCTTTATTGCGTGCCAGCAGTACTCGAAGTTTTCTAGAGTATTTAATAGCTCACAGTGCTCTTCGGATCATTATCCTTTTGGTATTTATTTTACTTTGTTTGCCGCATTCTTTTACCGCTTTTCTAGAGAGCATGAGAAGTAGGTTTTTACCGCTTTCCTTGCCATGAGAAGTAGGAATAAAGATGTATAAAGGGGCTTCCGTAGTTGGAGCATGTTCAGGAACCCCTCTTGTTTATTTAAAGACCCGTTTAGGGCACTTCTGTTTGCTAATTGTGTTTGGTTTGTTTAAAATCCCCCATCTGCATAGGGAGGTAATTCTCAGTAAGTGTTTATATTTGTGCTTGCATAGGTCAATAGGACACCGATGTGGCCCACCCTAATATCTAGTCATGATGATATGATGGGCCGTCATTTTGGACACGCGAATCATGTTGCTTCCTTTATCGAGTCAATAATAATAAAGTGGCAAGAGTTCCCTATTCTGACTCTCCACGCTTTCCTGGGGTTCGCATTTATTGTAGAGCTCGCATCATTTGCTCTTCACACTTGACAATTCATGTTATGCGGTGATACCATTCACAGGAATCAGATGTGTCGGCTCCTGGTTGACTCACGGTATGCTCGTTACTGTTCGAGGCTATGGGACTTCCTCCTTTTCTTGCGCTTGTGTGACATTTGTTTATTTGCATTGCATTATTTGTGTGCTTCTGCCAAAGCACTTGCTTGCCTCATCCCTTTGTCGTCTTCGATTCTACATTAGGTAGTGAATCGAGATAGACATAGACTTAGGTTACAAATCTTTTCCATTCCTTTTTGTCATCTCCGATTCTACTTTAGGTAGCGAATCGAGATAGACATAGATTTAGGTTGTAAACCTTTGGCATGTTCCCTTAGGATTCTCTTGAATCTACTTTAGGTAGTGATTCGAGTTAAACCTTAGGTTGTAATCCATGCATGATAACATTAGGGATAGAGTTAGATAGTTCCCCTTGTTTGTTTTCCAGTTTCTTTTGCATCCTTGCATGTAATAAAACTAAAACTTGTTTTCTTTTTCTTTTGCAAATAAAGCACTTAATAATGGTTCAAACTCCTTTTTCAAGGTAAAAGCAACAAACCAATGCAAACCTTTTTGTCTACGGGTTTTCTTTTTGTGTTTAAAATTCTTTTGTATAAGTAAAAGAACACATAACCCACCAAAACATATGAGCCGAACTACGACGCTCTGACTTTCCCATTGCACGAGAGAATACGTAGGCATCTTGTCACGGGGCTCGATCGAGCAAACTTTGTAAATTCTTCCTTCTTTTCCTTGTGTTTTCTTTATTTTCTTTTCTTTCACATGCATACTCTTTTAGCATACAAATATAGTAATTAAGTAGTAAATAGATATAAATATACCCATTAGGTAGAAAATAGAAGTGGATACTATAGAGTACTACGGACGTGTGGGGTGCTAATACCTTCCCTTCGCGTAATATATTCCCTTACCCTATCTCTCGATTGCAAGACCGTGTCTTATCCCTTTTAGGTTTTTGCGATGCGTTTACCTTTCTCCTTTTGCGATATAAAAAATGTTCGATGGCGACTTCATTGATATAGTTATCGGATGATGTTCAGACGGTTGTTTCAGCTACCCTTATTATTTCTTGATCATTAAGCAACATGTTTATATGTTGTTCCAAGGCATCCAATTCACAACAAATTGGTGCTTAACATGGAGAATATGCCTTCAACAAAGTATAAGATTGAAAAGTTCATCGGAGTGAAAGATTTCGGTCTGTGGCACTTGAAGATGAAAGCCCTATTAGTTCAGTAGGGTTGTTTGGAAGTGTTGAAAGGAGAATCAGCCATAAACGAAGCATTAATGGAAACTGAGAAAACGGAGATGATATAGAAAGCCCATAGTGCAATTTTGTTGAGTCTTGAAGAAAGCTTTGTATTCATTCAAAATGATTGAAGATAAAGTGTTGGCTGAGCAGCTGGATATGTTCAACAAGCTGGTTCTTGATCTTGAAAATATTGTATGAAGATCGATGATGAAGATCAAGTGTTGTTATTGTTGTGCGGTTTGCCCAAATTACATACTCACTTCAAATAAACCCTCTTGTATGGAAGAGAGTCTCTGACCTTTGAAGAAGTTCAATCAGCCTTGTATTTGAAGGATATGAATGAACGAAAAGAGCATAAACCTTCAACGGTTGGTGAAGGTTTGATCGTTAAAGGAAAATTCTTGCGAAAGGATAGTAAGTTCGACAAGAAAAATGTAAACGTCAATAAAAGTTTTACAGTGGGGAAGCATCTGATATTCAATGTTATCATTGTAAGAAGGAGGGTCACACAAGAAAAATGTGTTCTAAACGCCTAAAAGATTATGGAGGTAAGGATAATGGCAATGCAACTATTGTTCAAGATGATTTTGACTCATCTGATGTTCTTGTAGTTTCGAGCACCAACCCGTTGAATGAGTGAATTATGGATTCTGGGTGTACTTGACACATGACTCCAAACAAAGACTTGTTCGAGGAATTGTGTGATCAAGATGGTGGATATGTATTGCTGGAAAACAACAAAGCTTGCAATATTGCATGTGTTGGATATGTGAGATTCAAGCTCCATGATGAGTCAATAAGGTTATTGACTGAAGTTAGGTATATACCAGATTTGAAGAGAAATTTGATTTCTCTTGGTGAATTCGACGAGAAAGGATATGTTTTCTAAGGAAAGAAAAGTATCATAAGAGTCATGAAAGGGTCGAAGGAAATCTTGAGAGGCGTGAAGAGACAAGTCTTGTACACCCTTAAGGCTGAAGTTGTAAGTGGTTCTACAAATGTTGTATCCACGAAACCTTTGTCGAAGACAGAAATCTGGCACATGAGATTGGGCCATGTCAGTGAAATGGGTCTGGTCGAATTAGGTAAACAAAATTTACTTGGTGGAGACAAAGTCGAAAAGATGAAGTTTTGTGAACCCTGTGTACTTGGAAAATATTGCAAAGTGAAGTTCAACAAACGCAAACAAAGAATACATAGATCCCTTGATTACATCCATGTCGATCTTTCGGGGCCTGCAAGGTGTCTATCACATTCATGAGCAAGGTATTTTCTATCCACAGTAGATGACTATTCAAGAAAGTTATGGGTATTCATCCAGAAGACTAAGGATAAAACTTTTGAGAATGTCAAAAGTTGAAAGACTCTGGTGGAAAATCAGATTGGCATAAAGGTCAAGAGGTTAAGAACATACAATGACCTAGAATTTTGTAATGAGGCATTTAACAGTTTTTGTGTTGCCTCTAGTATTGCAAGGCACAGAACTTCTGCCGACACTCCATAACAAAATGGTTTAGCTGAAAGGTTTAATCGAACCATCTTGGAAAGAGTTAGATGAATATTGACTAGTGCTGGGTTAAAGAATGTGTTTTGGGCTAAGGCTGTTTCGACAACAACATATATGATAAGTAGATGTCCTTTGACAGTGTTAGATACAAAGACACCTGCAAATTTTTGGTCAAGAGATCCACCAGATATCGACAAACTAAGAGTATTTGGTTGCGTAGCCTATGCTCACATTAGGCAAGACAATGTCGAACCTAGAGCTCTTAAATGCATGTTCATGGGATACCCCGAAGAAGTCAAAGCTTGTAGGCTATGGTGCCAAGAGCCAGGTCACAAAAGGGTTATCACCAGTTGAGATGTAGTTTTCAATGAAGTTGAAATGACTTTTAACAAAACTTATGATATTGATCGAAGTGAAGAACTATCCGATGAAGAGCTGGAACAGGTAGAGATTCATGTTGAGGTGGAGCATGTTGATGCTGAATTGCGTATCCTATATAAATAAGAAGAAGCAGAAGATGCTGATGAAGTTGAGGAAACTATCGATGACTACCTATTGGCAAGAGATAGAAAAAGAAGAGTCATAAAACCACCTCAAATATTTGGGTATGCAGATCTTATAGCTTATGCCTTAATCTTTGCAAGTGAGGTTCTAGACGAAGAACCAAGAGACCATAAGGAAGTTATGAGGAGTCAAAATAAGAATGAATGGCTGAAGGCCGTGGATGATGAAATGAAGTCTCTTCATGATAACAACACTTGGAAATTGATCAAGAAACTTGTTGGAGCCAGGTTAGTCAGCTGTATATGGATTTTCAAAGTTAAGGAAGGAATCAAAGGAATGACGTCGAAAAGATACAAGGCAAGGTTGGTTGCAAGGGGTTTCACTCAAAAAGAAGGTGAAGACTTCAATGATGTGTTCTCTCCTATTGTGAAGCATAGGTCCATTTGAATGTTGCTTGCCATGGTGGCACAATTAGATCTTGAACTAGAACAAATAAATGTGAAGATTGTGTTCTTGTATGGTGATCTAGATGAAACAATCCGGATGAGGCAACCTAAAGGGTATGTCGAAAAGGGAAAGGAATATTATGTGTTCAAGTTGAATAGATCTTTATATGGGCTGGAGCAATATCCTCAACAATGGAATATGAGATTCTACAAGTTCATGGCACACATAGGTTTCATTAGAAGTTAGTTTGACCATTGCGTTTACTTTAGATTTCGACATGGTAATTCATTTGTTATTTTGTTGCTTTATGTTGATAATATTCTCATAGCAATCAACAATGTCGAAGAGGTAATGAGGGTGACGACTGAACTCAATAAGGAGTTCGAAATGAAGGATCTGGGAGCAGTCGAAATTATGCCTATCTCAAGAGGCATACCTACGGAAGGTTCTCAAAAAGTTTGGTATGTCAAATTCGACGCTTGTTGTGACTTCATTAAACCCTCAATTCAAGCTGAGCATTGATAAATGTCTCAATACTGATATTGAAAAAACTTATATGAATAACATCCCATATGCTAATGTAGTAGGTTCTTTGATGTATGTTATGGGTTGTACTAGACCCGATATAGCATATGCAGTAAGTCTTGTAAGCAGGTACAAGGCGAATCCTGTAATGGCTTGTTGACAGGCATTGAAGTGGATTCTAAGATACATAAATGGGTCTCTGAATATAATCTTAATTTGTGGTGGAGCCTTGGGTGAAGATAGTAAAACAGTAATCGAAGGATATGCCAACTCTAATTATGCAAGTTGTATGGATTCCAAAAAAATTATTTTCTAGATATGTTTTCACTATGTTTGGTACAACAATTAGTTGGAAAACAACACTTCAGAAGGTTGTTGCGTTATCAACCACTAAAGCGGAATATATTACTTTAACTGAAGTTGTGAAATAAGCATTGTGGCTTGAAGGTTTTGCTAAGGAGCTGAAAATTCAAGGTAAAGTTATCACTGTTAAATGTGATAGTCAAAGTGCAATACACCTATCGAAGAATTCAACTTATCATGAGCGAACCAATCACATCGATGTGAGGTTGCATTTTGTCAGAGGAGTAATTGAGCATGGAGAAGTCCAAGTGCTGAAGGTTTCGACAGATCATAATGTTGCTGATATGATCACCAAGACATTGCACAGTTGCAAGTTTTTCCACTGTATGCAGCTGATAAAATTGCATGAAGAAAACTAGTTCGTTCGTTAATAATACAGTCTGCTCCAAGGTGAATATTTATGAGATATTGGATCAAACTCTTTTGGGTCGAAGGTAGTATATTGGTTCGACTGTTCGACAAAGTTTAACATGCAGTCGAAGGTTGCTCATATTCTGTTGTCGAAGTGTTACAAGCTGTATTCGAAGTATGCTTTAGCTTGTAGTATGTTAGATTTATTATAAATAGCATACTAGTCTCTCATCATTGCATACTACAAATCCTATTTCAGGGTTAGAGGGTTATTTGTTATTCTTGTATACTTGTAATCTTGATTTAAGTTAAAGGAAAGAATAGCAGTTAATAACTAATCCTTGTGTTCATCGTGTTCTTCATTCCTTTTCCTACCCTAATTATTTCTTGATCATTAAGCAACAAATTTATATTTTGTTCCAAGGCATTCGATTCACAACAAATAAAATCAGCATCAACAATACAAAATAAAATTCACAATCAATATAATCATGGTGGTGTTGCACAAACCACTCAAGATTCAATTAACAACATCACAACAAAGAAAAATGGCTAAGATATCTCCATCATCCCTTTAGCTTAACACTCATCATGAAGTAATCTTCGCATTATTTGATTAAGTCGAAACCTTAAGCATTTGGTTGAAGGAAGTTCTTAATCCTTGAACATTTCTCTCACAGGGTTGCCTCAACTCTTCTCATTGTTTTTGTTATATTTACACATTCTAAACTTCCCATACCCTTTTTATAAAATTAAGTTTTTTTAATTTTATTTTAATTATTCTCACTAATCTTATTTGATTAATTTTAATTATTTAGCTCATTATTTCTAAATAACCACAACCTTCCTTATTTTATATTATCATTCTATTTTATTTTAATAACTCTTATTTTGTTTTTTTAACCCTCTATAATAACACAAATTAAATGATAAGGCACACCAACAATTTAATTAAAATTCTAATAGAATCCTAACAAATTTTTATAAATTTTTAATTAAATTTCTCAAGTGTTACAAGGTGCATGTAGAAGAAGTCACACTCAAGGCAACATGGAATGCTATGTTGACCTTTTTCGTCTTCAAAACAAGTTTATATAAGGATATCTTATTAGTCTCCTGAGGGACTCGCCCACCAAGAGGGAATCATCCTCCAAGCCTCGCTTGAGAGATTTCCCATTCAAGCCTCATTTAAGGGACTCACCTTTTTAAAAAAGCCATTGTGCATACAATTTAATCATTTCGCCCATCTCAAACCTCGTGCTCGAGATAATGTTAATTATGATAACTGATAAGTGTTAAAATGTAGTTATTTTTGTATATATGTTATGTGACACTTATCAGTTATTTTGTTAATATTATTTGAATAATTCACCGCTTTATGTGTAAATATGTATACTTCGTGTATTATTGAGTTTTGTGTAAATAATGTACTGTTTGATAGTTTTTGTCTATTTTGCAGGTATTTGTCGGATAAGTGGAGCATTGATAAATAAGGTGTCGAAGGCACAAGTCCAAGTGCGAGTTTTCAGGATAAAAGATGAGTTTCGGAAGTTCTGCAACGGGCTACGCAAATTTTGAGATTTTACCATAATTGATTTTCCGAGCCCACTTAATGGGAATTAGGCGGTTTAGTGTGTAAATATCAATGCATTCCGCTTAGTGCAATGTGCCCGCTAAGCGTGGTATGTTGAGAATAGTTTTATAAAAACAAATTCATTTCATTTATAATTTATGGAGTTTTGGGGGTATATGTTTTCAACTTCATCACCTTCATCCTTTGGTAGTTTAGAGCTTAGAAAACAACAATGGAGCTTGCATCTGGATGATCTGAGGTCGAATTTCTCATCAATTGGTGATGACAAAACCAATAAATGCTTGGTTCCTTTTCTTGTCTTTTCTTTATAATCTCTATTTGTTGGAGTTTATATGAATTTTTACTTTGATTATATGTATATTTATTGCTCACATTGTTGTATGAAACTTAATTTACAAATCTATATTGATGATTGCTTTCTTGATTTGGATTTGGATTGTTGTAGAAATGTACGGTTCAGAATCCGGATTTAGGATGAACATCTATCAGACTTAGACTCTAGAGATAAATTTAGGCTTAATATTCACGTGAATATCGATTATTAATGCCTCTGTGTTATTCGTGTTGTGTTTAGAGATCATCAATGCGAGTAATACAGTTGATATCTCACTATGCGTGAAAGATGATCTGCGTGTGAGTGATATATGATGATATTGACGAGTAGTTTATGTTGAGTACTACTGGATAATGAGTTTGAGTATTTGATAGGATAAATGTAATACAAACCCGAGAATTCTCTATTCTCTAAAGAATGAATTCTTTTTCTATTAATAACTTTAATTCCCGCATTTACCTTTTACACAAACCAACCCAATTCAACCACAAACTCTTAAACACGAGAAATTTTCGAACGATAATTCAGTAGCACTAATCCCCGTGGAGACAATATGATATAACATATAAAAACACTTACTTTTGCTTGCCGCTTTACTGCCTCAACAATAACTTTTATTGAACTCTAAAGGGAAATAATATATGGTCTAAGCAACCCAAAAAAGTGATGAATTGGCCATTGAAGAATCAGGCAAACGTGATCCCGAGTCGTCGAATCATAACTTGGTCGTTCGACCCGAACACACGTCCATTACTAACTTGTATCTTTAATACATGATAGTTGAAGTGTCCTTAAAAGAACCAGTTTGATGATACATACAAATGAGAAAATCACTCCTCCAATACATAAGAAAGAACCGTTCTTCACCAGTATTCTTCCGTACTCGTTGAGAAGTTGAAAGAAGATTGTTTTTTCCATGACCTGGTCCACCGTTTTATCTACAAATATTTCAACTTTTAAAATTGGAAACACCACTCACTAATTTCACACAGTCAACCTACACAAATCCTCTTAAAATCATCTACGAGAAATCACGTTTGCATTTTTGACAGTACACATGCAATGTAAATTGGGATGACAATTTTAACCAATTATCAATTATTCACTCAAATATAAATTAATGAAACATATAATTAATTAGTTAATGAATAAATTGAATCCAACAAATACTTTTAATTATATCTTTAATCTTTTTAGAGAAACAACCACACGATTAAAATGATAGACGGTACACCACTAAATTATGTTGGATTGGAAGATTTTTTTTCTTCCTAAGTGGAACGGAAGTTGCAAAATAGTGTGATGCTCAGCATGTTGACAACCAACGAGGAGAAACATTTTATAGAACACATTGTGTTTAAGTACAAACTAAAAAAACGAAGAAAGTATGCTTTGTAACCGATCACATGCACAAACACATTTGCAAAAGTTGATTATTTAGAAAATGGACAAGGTTTTCATTTTAGACTTTTAAATATTTTAATCTTTAAGTCCAAATAAGATTGTTGTCTTGATATTATTTGGAGTAAAGAAATGGTTACAAATTCGGGGCTCATATCCATTTTAAACCAACATCGGAATTGAGATATCATTCCAACACTCTTTATATCCATTTAAAACCAACATAATTGTCAAAATTCAAAGATTATAGAAGACAACACTTACTAGCTTTATTAAACTATCAATAAGGATACATTTTATACTGAATGCATCATGCACTTTATTTTATTTTTACTGCACTTGAATTGGATTATAGTAAATTTATTTAGATTTATTTTAAAACTTGTCACAACCTTTAAAGTGTTAACTCAATGATAAAAAAATCCAAATCTCATCGAATTCTGCCCTCAAATTTAATAGAGAGAAATTAAATGAATCATAAGCGCATGTAAAAAAAATTAAAATTTTTATTATATATAATTTTAAGATATTAATTTTATTATAATTATTATTTGTTCTTTAAGAAAATAAATGACAATTGTAAAATAATTTTTTACACTGTCAGTTAATAACGATAATGTATTTTATTAAATTAAATTAAAAAATTAAATTTTTTTATAAGACATGATAAAATGACATATTCCCATTTGATGATAGTATAAAACTTTTTTGGACATGTTTATAAAACACATTTTTTCAAAATATAAATTAAATGAAACTGATGGTAGATTATACTTATTTTTAAAATAACCAAGTATTATGATAATTATTTTTTAACTATTTTTAATTTAAAAAGAACATGCATTTTAAAAAAATTAAAGTTTATGTGGATAAAAGTTGAGCGGTTTAGAAAATCTATTTTTCGTAAAAGATGAGAGTGAATGATTAATTATTACTCTTGATTAAAATTTAGAATAGTAAAAATATAGAGACCCTATTTTTCGTAAAAGATGAGAGTGAATGATTAATTATTACTCTTGATTAAAATTTAGAATAGTGAAGATATAGAATCGCAGAAGTAAAATTAATAATGCCTAAATCTGCCTATGCTCCGCCATTGCTATCGATATTATACTTCAAGTAACTTGCAAACTAGGAGTTGCAAATAGATTTCAATTTTTTATTATTAAATCAATTTTATTTGAGAAAAAAGGCTATTCATTAATGATGTAAATTAATTTTATTATTATTCAATGATAATTATATATGTAATTATATATTTTATCGGATTAAATTAAAAATTAAAAATTATTTATATAACTTAGGGTAATAATATATTTGTTGTTTATTTTTGTAGCGTTTTGCTGGTTATAATGAATATAAGATTTTTAAATTATTTATATGATTTAGTATAATAAAAAGTTTTTGTTAAATGATATTGTAAAACTTTTTTAAATGTGAAAGAAACTCTATTAAATTTATTTTATTTTAAAAAAATAAATTATGAATTGACGGTGTAAATTTATTTTATATTATCAATTAATCATGAATATGAATCCTGATAAATTAAATTATGATTTTTTTAAAATTTATATGACATAGCAAAATAACATATAAAGTTATTGTTTAGTGCATCTCTTTTTAATTTTTTAATTTTTGATTAAATAGGTTTATTGTATTTGCTTTTATTTTTGGAGTGTTTTGCTTGTTGCAATGGGCTGTGAATGATATTGTAAGATACTACATTATTTAAAATATTAGAAAGAAGAGAAAAAAAAAGCAAATTAATTTATGCGTTTTTATTATTTTATTTATTTATTATTTTTAAAGAGAAAAAAAAAAAAAAACTTCCACTCTCTTCCTATCTGAACCTGTCCCAAATCGGCGTATAGTATAGGTTTTCAATCAATCTTCGACTCTCACTCATCTCTTCTTCTCTATCTAAGCTCCCAAAAAAACAAAGAGCAAGGGTTTTTCTCTTCCACCATGTTTTCATTCTCACTTCAATTTTAAATGTAAATTCAGATTTAGATTCATTTCACTTCACTTTTTCCTCACTCAATTTTAGGGCTCCTTCTCTCTTCCCCAAAACCCTCTCACATCAAGATTTGTGTATTCTGATTACTCGATCTCGCTATGGAATCTCGTGATTCGTTACCTTCTTCTTCCCCCTCCACCAACAGCCGCGACGCTCCTCCCGCCGCCGCCGAAGTTGACGACGGCCTTTTCGCTCTCGCTAAAGACGCTGCTATGCATTATCAATCTGGCAAGTTCGCTGAATGCGTCGAGGTTATGAATCAGCTCTCGCAAAAGAAACCTAACGATCCGAAGGTAATCGATGGAATTATCCTCGCCTTGATTACTGATTGCTTGCTTCGATTTCGTTTTTGTTATCCACGATAATTGCTCTGATATATCGTTGATTGATTTGGTTCTAGGTTTTTTACAGTAATTGATATGCTTCAGTTGATTGATTTCTGTGAATTTCGTTTTTTGGTACCTTCTGTTAACTGTTATCTAGTAAGCACTTGCAGTTTAGTTGAGTTTTCTGTGGATGTAGATGTTAAATGTGTGTAAGTTCATTTGTTGATTACTTGATATGAAATTGTGAATTTCCTAGGGTAGCAATTATGTGAATACAAGTTGGATAAGTTTGTTTTAAGCTGCTTAAACCACTTTGAACATATGTTTGTGGGAATTTATTCATTTCATACTGTTTGATGTGATGTGATTTGAGTAACGAGTGACGACAGGAGAAATTTATTAGATCGGAGATGAAACGGTTACAGTTATGGATGTTGTGGATCCCACTATAGAAAGTTTGAATGATCTGACAATCGCGCCTGAAGAGGGATTTTGAGCTCTTTTTCTTGTTAAGGACAGTTTTTAAGTTGTATCTTTTTCATTTTGCTGTTTTGCTATTAGCGACGCTAATGCTACTTGATTTTCGGTATTTTTGTGTATATGATGGCTACTTGTTTCACTTAAAGTGTATCTCTAAGTCAAGCGTAGTAAATTGAGTAATGATCTTTGTATAAATTACAACCGCATAATGTTTACCTATCTCCACGCAAGCCTTGTGAAGATATATTTGTTGCATTGTACCTTTTCTCTTCTTGGATGGTTAAGATTGTGCACATCCTTCACATATTGCGTATTAAAAATGTCTTGGGCCTTTAAGCTCTCAACATATATTCCTTTCTTGTGTTTTTTTGTATTTAGCAATGAATAATTAAGTATGCTATGTGATGAATACAATTTAAATAGTTGAAGGAACCTTGGAGTAGGTATACATGCAAAAGTGATTGTTGTCGAAAAAATAAAATGGAATCATTGTTTGTTTGGTTGTGTGTGTGTGGGGTGTGCATGTATGTGCTTTTGAATTAACGGATCTGCTATTTGTGCTCTCCTACATTTCACGAATCTCTTACAAGTTTAGGGTTTAGAGTTCTAAATTGTCAATAATCAATGTGTTTAATTTTGGGGAGGGTATTTGCGTCTTCAATTATGTTACAGTACAATGAAGTTCTTTATCATCCATATTCAAGCTTGCCAAAAGCAAAGGACAATGGTTTAGAGTTCTAAATTGTCAATATGTGTTTACTTTTGGGGAGGGTATTCGCGTCTTCAATTATGTTACAGTACAATGAAATTCTTTATCATCCATATTCAAGCTTGCTAAAAGCAAGAGAAAATGGTTTTAGTGGGTTTATCAGGCCTTGCATTATCTTTACATTGTGTTTTTTATGAAGCTGTCTTACACAATCCCTTTCTCTAAGTCGTAATGCTGCCAAATATTTCAGGTCCTTCATAATATAGCAATTGCGGAATTCTTTCGAGATGGTTGTTCAGATCCCAAAAAGTTGCTTGAAGTAATTTACAGCATCAAGGTATGTTACTTTTATACATATAACATTCTTTTACAATTTCTGTAGAGTCTCAATTTTGCAATAACTTTTATTTTCATGGTTGGTAATTTGGAAAGCCAATTCTTATTCATCATTATGTATTAGAAAACTGAAATGGAATGATACTAACGCGTGTTGAGATCAAAACGGCGAGATTGAAATGAAGATAGACCTAGGTCATTATTTTTGCTTTTGTAAACTAAAAGTATATCTAACTTCTGAGCCTTTGATACTTATTCATGTAAGTATTTTGGGGCCATTAGTTTCCAAATTGGCACATTGCTTCAGTAGATGGAATGATTGTTTTCAATTGACGAAGGCCTTATTTGTTATTGATTTATTTTAATCTGTGCATTGTTTCCTTCATTTTAATACGAAAGCATATAATTTTTCACCATCTATTGTACCTAGTGTTCTGTGATCGGTGACAATTTTTTTTAGGTCTCTGGTACTCTTAAAGAAGGAAAATATGAAAATATTTACGCACATTACCTGAAAGATAGTATAACAAGTTAGGAAATACCGGTAGTGATAGTGGAATAGGATTTTCTCTTAGAATCTTAATCAAGTAAATGTTGGTGCAGAAGATTGGAAGTCTTGTTTATATGCCTACAGTTTTCCAACCTTTATGTTCTGGCTTTTGTCATTGTTTCCCCCAATGAAAGGATCAAGTGTGGTTCACTTTCAAATTCAACCTTTTGAAATTGATAGGGATCGAAAATTAAGAAAAATAGAAAATATAATATTGATTGAATTAAGAAACTATTACAGAGATTGATCCCTATAATCCCAGAGCAAATGCTCCTCAGAGAAGAGATGATTCTCTCTCTGCCCAAACCCTAATAGGAAAAACGGAAAATAATAACCTAACTAACTACTGCCCAATTCACTCCTATTTATATGAGGAATACTAACTAAGCTAACTCCTATTTATTTGGTTTGGACTAAGGCCCAAACCAATATCCTAACAGAAATCAACTTAATGCTGTTTTGTATCTATAAAATTGCAGCTTAAGCTCTCATCTCTATTTATTTGTAATTTTGTACTTACTACTTCTCCTTTTTTCTTTGGGAGTTCATTCAGAGAAAATACGACGAGCTTACCCTGAATTCTGGGGATCAAGGAGAGCCAGTTAACAACGTCTCAAATAAAGTTGCTTTTGGATCCAAAGGAAGCAATAACACTGACACAATGCATCCAGATGAATTTGAATCTACTGCCGCAGCGCTAAATATCGTATGTTTTATTTAGATCTCTATATTAATTTAATATAACTTTGGCAATTGTTGTTTTTTATTATATTTCATGATGTGATTTTTGTTATTTTAATGTCTCTAGGCCATCATCTGGTTTCATCTTCATGACTATGCAAAGACGGTATCAGTTTTGGAACCCCTATTTCAAAGGATTGACCCCATAACTGACGTATGTCTTATACTATATGGCATTATTTTCTTTATAAAAATTACAATGGTTGTTTTGACCCTTTCTCTGTGTGCTCTTTCCTAAAGCAGTCAACAGCTCTACATATTTGTCTCCTGCTGCTTGATGCTAGCCTTGCTTGCCATGATGCATCAAAATCAGCTGTAAGTTCTGTACGAAGATTTTATTAGCTGGTTCACTTTTTAAATGGTTGCAAGGTCTTTTGCTTAATGCTTTGCTGCCAACCATGTTTTCTCATCTATCGAGTGTATTATACATGTGTGTGTTATATGTAAGTTATATGCATTTTTCAATTAAAATTTACATCAAACAGTTGAACTATGAACCTTCTTTCTCTTTCTTCAACTCAAATGTTTCTTCCCAAACTAATAATGTTAAGCATAACAGCTGAATGTTTTCATGGATAATTTGTCCAGCCCACCCCAGTTAAGGCTTGGCTGTTGCTGTAATCTGTTTTGATCCTTTATTGGTAGTTATTTGGAGGTTATCTTTGTTGTGCATAATCATGTACTTAATAAGTATTCCTCAGTTATCAGAAATAGAAAATCAATTTATACTGATTATAAATTGGGTCCATGCACAAAAAATGTTAGGTGTTATATCTAATTATTTATCCCATTCCACATGTTAGACTTAGAACCACTGTTGTTAGGAGGATAGGCTGGGAAATATTGGAAACAACCATTCAAAACGCTCTGCAATTGACAGAGGAGATATATAGAAAGGTGGGGGTATCTAAAAAATATCAATTGGTTTCGGTGTGGCTTAGAACCATTGCCTCTTTACAGTTTTATTCATCTTGTAGAGAGGACTCATCCTGTTATCCATACTTCTGGTTTTTCTTCTATTCCGGTTTTGGTACTTAACAGCATAATAGACAAGAATATATCAGGAGCTAAAACGATTGTAAATTCTACTTTTATCATCTTTACTAATGTGATTAAACTGAAAGTTTGTTATACAACTGGGTTTACTTGACTCTGTCATTTTTTCTGACTAAAGATGATGTGAAAATTTCTTGGTAGTTGACATATATTCTTGAACTCTCCTAGTTGCAGTCTGTCTGAGTTTTGTTAGTGGATGGCTTAATAGATTTATTTTTGTTTGTCCGCTTTTTTAGCTTCTTTAACTGTACAAGTGCACTGTTCTGAGCTGTGGGTCTGTGTTCAGGATGTGTTGACTTATCTGGAGAAGCTATTTAGTGGTGGTACTGCAAGTCAAGGCGACTATGGGAATACAGCACAGCAACAATCTGCAAATCTAACCAAGTCTGCCCCTGTCACCATTAGTGATTCTGCTGCTGATCCATCCAGTACTGATTTAGGGTCAAGCGCTAATACATCTGAAAATAATCTATCCAGAACTTTGTCTGAAGATGGGCTTGATTATGAAGCCATGATTTTGGATATGGGTGGACAAAATTTAACTAGGCCAACAGGCCCGTCTTCAAATGTTCTTTCTAGAGCTTTGGTCGACAGGTTTTCTTCTCTTGATTTAAAGCTTAAGTTGCAGCTTTACAAAGTACAGTTTCTAATTCTTACTAGGAACCTGAAGATAGCAAAAAGAGAAGTCAAGCTGGCTATGAACATTGCACGTGGTCGAGATTCATCCAGGGCTCTGCTTTTGAAATCTCAGCTTGAATATGCTCGTGGCAACCACCGCAAGGCCATAAAGCTATTGATGGCGTCAAGTAATAATAAGACGGACACAGAATTTTCAAGCATATTTAACAACAATCTTGGGTGCATTTATTATCAGCTTGGGAAATATCAGACGTCCTCAATTTTCTTCTCAAAAGCATTAACTAATTGTTCGTCCTTGAGAAAGGAGCAGCAGACAAAGCTGACCACTTTCTCGCAGGATATTTCTCTACTTATAATTTATAATTGTGGTATGCAGCACTTGGCTTGTGGAAAGCCAATACTTGCAGCTCGATGTTTTCAGAAGGCAAGCTTAGTCTTCTACAAACAGCCTCTCTTGTGGCTCCGACTCTCAGAATGCTGTCTGATGGCTTTAGAAAAGGGCCTGATCAAATCATGTCGGGTTCCTCCAGAGAAGTTGGAGGTTGGAGCTTGCGTTGTTGGGTTGGGAAAATGGAGGCAACTTGTTGTGAAAGATCAAATTCCTGGTAATGGACACATGGAATCATCCCGAGGGAATGAACATTGTCCAAGTGAAGATGGGTGTCTGAAGTTATCGATGTCCCTTGCTCGACAGTGTCTCTTGAATGCTCTTCACTTGCTGGACTCGTACAGTACAAATCGTTTGAAATCTGGCTTGCCCTCTAATTCTTCTGTGGAGAACGATACAAGTGAAGTGTTGCCTTCAAAGAATTCAAGTCGTAAAAACTCGCATGTAATTGATTCAAAGGCATTTTCAGGAGCAATAGGTTTAGGTCAGGTAAATTCTAATGGTGACACAAAAGAACAGAAGGGAGGAGCTAATCAGGAACTCTTTCAGAACTCCCTATCGTATTATGAAGATGTCTGTAGAAGAGATAATCAATTGGTTAAGCAAGCTGTTCTTGCTAATTTAGCTTATGTGGAGCTAGAATTGCACAATCCCGTGAAGGCACTAGCAGCTGCAAAATCTCTCTTTGAACTTCCAGAATGTTCCAGAATTTACCTTTTTTTAGGCCATGTTTATGCGGCAGAGGCTCTTTGCTTACTGAACAGACCAAAGGAAGCTGCTGAGTACTTATCCTATTATTTGTCTGGAGGAAACAGTGTTGAATTGCCATTCAGCCAAGAGGACTGTGAGAAATTGCAAGTAGAGAGGACTGTTGAATTTGAAGAGGTAAATGTTGGATCCACTGCTGCAAAGAGTTCTCTTCAGGATACACAAAGTATTGTTTTCCTCAAGCCAGAGGAGGCACGGGCAGCAATTTATGCAAACTTCGCTGTAATGTCTGCAATGCAAGGTGAGTTTGAGAAAGCCAGTATGTTGGTTACCCAGGCATTGTCCATATTGCCCAACAGTCCAGAAGCTACACTCACTGCAGTTTATGTGGATCTCTTGCTTGGTAAGCAACAGGATGCTCTAGCCAAGCTAAAAAGTTGTAGCCGTATTAGATTCCTGCCCAGTGGAATAACATTAAATAAATCTTCATGAGTGTTGTATGCATGGTTTTATCATTGTTCCTGCCCCACCTCTCAGCGTTAGTTATAGCAGGTAGCTTAATCCTTCCATAGCATTTGTAACATATATATGTTCAATTCAGGGAATAATTTTTTTTCTTTTTTTGTGATTCATTGTCCTTATATTTCTCAAATTTAGGGGTCAGTTACTGGTGGAGGCTGTGTTTTGAGTAGTATTAGTGCCCACCTTTGAAATTTGAGGTGTAGATCTGATTCGGATTGTGTTTTTATTTTCTAGAGGCTAATTTAGTTGATATTCAAGAATAGAGGTCATGTGCTTATATTGAGAAAACTGAAAAGTGGATAGTTGTTTTGGAATTACATTTTTAATCCGAGGAAGTTCACTCTTTCTAATTCTGTCCAAATGGGCACTATTATTGCATCTTGTGCGATTTCCCAGTTTTTGTTTGCTATACAGGTAAACTGCCTGTATATATTATGCATATATATTGGAGAGCTATTTTCACCGGCCGCCCTGTTTTCTAAAAACTTTTTTTTTTTTTTTTTTTTTGCAATCCGGATGGGAAAAAGTAGTTTTATTTTTGCATCTGGATGGTAAATCCCGAAACCACACGAGTAGTGTTGTTTTGAAAAATTATGTGTGGGAAAAGAAGAGAGTCAAAATACTCGAATTCTCTTCTGTCTCATTTAAATTTAGTATAAGGGAGAGAAGATAAGATAAAGGCAGTATCTCTCATATGCAAAAATTTATAAAAATCTATTGAAAGGATCTTTGATGTAATATATAGAAAATGAAAAATGCTTATTATTAAGGAAGTATGAAAGTAAGAAATGTAAGAATAAAATTTCAACCATTCATTACTACTATTACCCCATGAGGGAAATTAAATTTAAACTTCTTCCTATCATGTTAACTAGTTAAAAAATCTATAAGTTTATCGTATCATATGTTAACTAGTTAAAATTTAACAAGTGATGAATGGCGGTAGGATCTTATCGTATCATATGTTAACTAGTTAAAATTTAACAAGTGATGAATGGCGGTAGGATCTAATTTTTTTTTATTTTTTTTAATTTTTATCTTAACCCACTTCATGCTTTTTTTAGACATCATGTAAAATTTTAAAAATACCTTTAAAATTTGGAAATATATTTTTGTTAAAAATATATCTTTCAGTTTTGTCTAAAGCTACTTAGACAATGAAAGTGCCTATACACGTGTATTTACTTCTACCTTATTAAAATATAGGGTTAAATATCTTTTACCCCCTGCAATAGTAGCGAGATTTAGTTTACTCTCCTTTAATTTTTTTCTCTTTGCCCCTTAAAAAAGAAAGATTCCAAAATAAAAAAAACTTCTAGAGTCAGATTCCATTGGACTTGATTACATTGCCAGAATCTACTGGTGACTTGACAATGGTTGCTATGTTGGCTGGACACTAGTTATAACATAGTTGATATACTGATTCTCCCCTTGAAAATCTAGGGTTCACTATCAATCGTAATTTTAAAATTAAAAAGGGGGAAGAAGAAATGTGCAACGAAGAATAAGAAACCTTCTAAGCAAGTGAAGCAGCCATCACCTTCAAAGCAAGTGAAGCAACCGTCACCGTCGAAGTTAGCGAGGAAAACGAAAAAAGAACCGTCACAGTCGAAGCAAGTGAAGCAACCGGAGAAGCACAATGAAGAAGGACAATTCGTTGATGCTGAAAAAGTTAGTGTATCTACGTTTTCCGTTCCTTTAGACAAGAATGTGACGAAAGTTAGATTTTTAATGTTTCTCTACTATGATTTCAGAATGATGTGTTCAATGTTGTATTTCAGTATGGTGGTGAGTTTGTACTGTTGAACAATGGAGATACAATTTACAGAGAGGGTGTATCTTCCTTAGTTTCGGAACTCCGTTTGGATCAGTTTACAATGGTTACTGAAATTACCTGGCTAAAATCATCTGATAGGAATATCAATGAAGTCGCCATCAAACGCTTTTTTATCTCACAAGAGGAGAAAGGTAAACATATCGAGAAAACCTAAAAGGGATAAGGCACGATCTTGCGATTGAGAAATCAGATAAGAGAGTCTATTACGCGAGGGGAAGGTATTAACACCCCACACGCCCATAGTACTCTATAACATCCACTTCTATTTTTTACTAATGGGTGTGTTATATCTATCTATCACTTAATCGCTACATCTATATGCTAAAAGAGAATGCATATGAAAGAAAAGAAAATAAACAAACCACAGGGAAAAGAAGAAAGTATTTACAAAGTTTGTTCGATTGAGCCCCGTGACAAGATGCCCACGTATTCCCTCATGTAATGGAAAAGTCAGAGCGCCGTAGTTTAGCTTGTATGTTTTGGTGGGTTGAAATATTTTTATGGGAAGTTCGATTCCGCATCTTTACAATTGCAACTCGTGCTTGGCATTGCAACTCACACTTAGCAATTTTCTTGGACTTGAAAGGGAACACCCTTTTTGAAAAGGTTTTCAAAGAAAAAACAAGTCCAAAGACAAAAAGGTTTGAAGTTAGGTTGGTTGCTTTTACCTTGAAAAAGGAGTTCGAACCATTATTAAGTGTTTTGATTTTCAAAAGAAAAGAAAACAAATTTTAGTTTTATTACATGCAAGGAATGCAAATGAAGGAAGAAAACAAATAAGGGAAACTAACTAGTTTTACCCCTAATAATATCATGCAAAGTTAACCCTATGGTTGAGGATAAAAAGTCTAAGCTCAAAGACTATCCTAATCGAGTGATTCTAAGGGGGGTATCCTAATATCAATCTTGGTTGAAGAACCAAGGGATGCAAGGGGATGAAGCAATCAAGTGCTTTTGCAGAAGCACACACCCAATGCAATGCACACACAAATGATACACACATGCGCGAGGAAGATGAAAGAAGTCCCATAGCCTGCGACGGTAACGAGTATACCAGAGTCAAACAGGAGCCAACTTTCGGAGGAAAACCATAGGCACAAATGGAATTAAACGTGTCATCCAGAAGTTTCATATGAGAGAAATGTATCACAATATGATATGAATTATTAAGTGTGAGGAGAATATGAGTGCGGGTGTCAAAGCAATGAATGCGAACCCCATGAGAAAGCATGGAGAGTCAGAATATGTGACTCTTGCCACTTTTATTATTGACTTGATAAAAGGAAGGTTCACGATTCACGTGAGTTGAGCTAACACAGACTGAACTGTTTGGGGGTTGATTGCGAACCCTTTCCGCGTACCCATCATATTATTATATATGTATATCAATAAGTATCAAAGCGGGAATTTGTTTGGTGGTGCCACACTGGGTTTCCTAACCACTCATGAAATATGCAAGCACAAATGATAAACACTTACTGAAAGATACCTCCCTTTGCACGAAAGAGGATTTTAACCAAACCACACACAGTTAGCACACATAATTGCCCTAAACGGGTCTTTAAATAAACCAGAGGGGTTCTTGAACATGCTCCAACTATAGAAGCCCCTTCATGCATCTATATTCCTACTTCTCATGGCAAAAGAAAGCGGTAAAACCCTACTTCTCACGCTCTCTAAAAAAGTGGTAAAAGAATGCGGTAAAAAAGGAAAAGAAAATACCAAACGGATAACTATCCGTAAGCAAAAACAAGCAAAGAAATACTCCAGAAAACTTCAAGTACTGCTGACACACAATAAAGAAATCCGGTGAGAAATGCGCGGAGGAATCAATAAGCATAACCAGAATATGCGTCAATACATCCGAAGTAAATAAACCTGCAAGAGATTGTAACCTAAAAAATACAGACAAAGGATGTGCATCTCAAATGCACGGTCAAGAACGTGTGTCAATACACATTCGACGTAGATCCAACGAACCTGCAAGAGATTATAATCCAGACAAAGCAAACAAAGAGTGTACACACATGTGTGCGAGAACGAGATATGGATACTACACGTCCGAATCTCAAGTATAACCTGCAAGAAATGGTGAAAACCAAGCAAGCAGACAATAGAATGCACACATATGTGTGCAAGATCGAGATATAGATTCTACACATCTACATTGATCCGATAACCTACAAGAAAGGTGAAGACCAAACAAGCAGACAATAGAATGCACACATGTGTGCAAGATTGAGATATGGATCCTACACATCCAAATCTCAAGAATAATTCTTAATGTACCTCGCACATGAAATAAAGTGTCAAAATTAATAAAGCAAGTGCTTTAAAGAAAGCATCAAACGCAAAATCGATTATTCACATGATAATACACTAGTATAAGCATATAAGAAGTGAAATAAAATCCCAAAAATCGGCTTGGGAAAACGCTTATTCGAAATCGGAGCGATAATATCAACTTCTCAGAATCGATTAAAAATCACATGGTGACTTGCAAACACGTCAACGAATTCAAAAATATGATCGGTTTTAATTAATTCTGAGTGGAAGCGGCGCTTTTTGGACCTTAAAGGAACGGGAATGCGAGGGTGTTTTAGGCATGTTGCACTTGAAATTCGGTTTCAAAACCATCAAAAACGGTTTTAAAACAAGCCAAAATATTGGGAACAAGTATCATTACCTTACTCCTTTAAGGAAAAGTGAGTTCCGATGAACAAAAATGCCTAAAAAGGCTTATGAAAAGTGAAAATTAATGTATCAAATTAATTTCCAATTCACATTTGTTTTGATTTTGAAATGAGAAAGAATTGGATATTAAAACCATACATGGGGTAATCAATTCAAAACAAATGAATATGCAAATGATATGCAAGATTAATAGGAGTTAGAATTAACAAGAATGTATGAAATGCATATTTAATCATGTATTTAATGCACTTTTATGAATGAAAATGCTACATAAATATGAATGAAATGCAAATGTATGACATGCAAATGCAAGTGAATGAGTGATCAACCTATACCATATTTATTCATGATGAAATGCATGAATTAAGGTCAATTTGAATCAAGAATTCAATATGTTTTAATGCTTCAATTAGATGAATCAAGAATGCATCACACAACACATTTTAAGCATAAACAAAATAAAATGTCCAAATGGACAAAGAGAAAATGACATAAAAAAATATGTCCAAGTGGACAAAGAGAAAAATGCATAAACATAAACATGATAATGAATGCTAAAAATAAAGTAAATCAATAAAAGGCATAAAAGTAAAGTTAGACGTTAATTGTTAGAAATTAGTGATTAGTTGTTGGTTGTTAGAGGGTTTAGATTAATGATCCATAGTAATTTAAATATTGAGCCTAAGTCAAAAGTGATGAAGAATCATTATAGGATTGATAAAATTAAAGCCTCATAATAATGAGCTTTCAAGGTTATTGGTCATATCTCAACATTTAATCATCCTTGGGTTTGCAAGCATAAAGCTTGGTCCACTAAGAAAAAATCAAATAAAAAAAGAAAGAGGGAGGGAACTCCACATGATATGGTTCACGATGATTTAAGCCTTGAGCCTATGTCAAAAGTGATGAGAACTCATTAGAGAATTGATAGGATCAAAGCCTCCTAATAATGAATTGTCAAGTTTATTGGCCATGTCTCAACACCTAATCATACTTGAATAATTTCAAGCATACGGCTTAGGCCACGAAGAACCATTTTTTTCGATGTAAGGGACACAAATTTAGCGCTATGTTAAGCAATCGTAAGTGAACTTATATAGAAGTTGCACCTATCTGAGGCCAGTAAATAATAATCTATGTACCATACATGTTAGAGATATGATAAAAACTATACTCCTAAAATATGTAGCGCAAGTAAAAACAAAAAAGGGATAAGATGAAGAGGGAAATGGAATGATAAGCTACAGTGGATCATATTCTCAAAATTCTTTCATCTTCAAGTTCAATCACTCATCTTGGTGGACTAAAGCACTAAATATATAACTAATTCAAAGTACCAAGAATGAATTAAATAATTCCCTCTATGATAAATTTGAATTAATGAACATTTATCCAACTTCATATGCACCCAAAGTCTATTGAATTTGAAGAGAAATTAGACATTTAAAATTGAAATTCAAAGCAACCATCAAAAGAATTGAGTAGAAAAAGAGAGGTCACCAAAACACTCTCCAAAACAAGCCAAAAACAACATCCTGTCTTCAGGAAATCAAATTTCATTTTAGGGGTAATCGATTTCCTGTGCTGATTTTTCAAAAATCTGGTGCAAAAATAGTTGATAAAATTGATTACCCTCAAACAGGAAATCAATTTCCTCTACTGAAAATCCAGAAAGCAGAATTTTAAAAGAGGCAATTCTTGATCAAACTTTTTATCAAACACCTTATGATTATATATTCAATTGAGCATGAAAATTCCATTAAAATTCCATTAAAATTTAAAAAATTAACACCAATGGAATCACAAAACTTGACTCAATGAATAAAATCACAAAGATCAACAAGAGATTACATTATAAAAGATGAAAATCCAACTTACCAAATGTTTATCTTGAAAATTATCAACAAAACTAAAACAATTTGCTTCAGTTCAACTCCAAAGAACAACCTCACAAGCTTTGATCTAGAGAATTGATGAAGAAACAGTGTTTGGGTGAAGGTTTAGCTCGAAAAGCTTACTAACTTTAATGAAGAAAGAGCTTTAGGTGAATTTGGTGGATGAAGAGAATTGAGAGAATTTTTAGCAAGGTGATTTTGGCTATCAAAAGCTTGAGAATTGAATGAAATGAGCCATCTATTTATAGAATTTAGGCTTGGGATCAGTGGTGGTTTGAAGTTTGGTTTGAAAATAAAAAGTTAGGCTTGTGAATTGATTTTGGAGCCAAAAGTGAATCAAGTGGTGCACATGTAATCAAATGATGATGTCTGATGGAATTTAATCATGATGAAGTGTGAAATTTTTTTTGATAATCAAGAATGTTCACTAAAAAAAAGAAATTGAAGATAAAATGCTGAAAATTTAAAAATAGTTTTTTTCTTCAAAATTCGCTGCAGGAAATCCATTTCTACAAAAGGGGTAATCGATTTCCTCTGCAAAGAACAGAAATTCTGGCGCAAAAATTGTTGAAGAAATCGATTACTCTAAAACTGAAAAATCGATTTCCTCTGAAGACAAATGCCAAAAAAATTTGTTTGTTGGATGCTTTGACTTTATAGCTACAAAACACAAATATACAAAACAAAAGCAAATATTTTTGGTATTTTGATTAGAGATTAGTAAAAGAAATGTAAATCACATACATACACGATCACCACAAGAAAATAACATATTAGCGTCGACAGGAAACTATCGCTAACAGTACGAAAATCGACGCTAATACGTATTAGCATTGAGTTAGCGTCGGTGTCGGGGCTGTCACTTCAAAGCTTGAAGCTAACAGTAGCTAGAGGTCGACGCTAAATTAGCGTCGGCTATTATAAACGCTAACGGGACACTGCCATTATTAGCGTCGTCTTTGTGCAACGCTAACTGATAACACGTGGTTGTATGTGATTCGGTTTCCACTTAACATAAACCTTACATGTCATCAATATTGTCGACTCTATGTGTCGTTATATATAGTACACAACGTGTTCATTTATGATTGGCTTGCGCTCAAAATAAGGTTTTATCTTTTGGGAAATTAGTGTTGGCCGAGGCCGACGCTAATGTTTTTTTAAATGCCTTTTTTTTCTTTCTAAATTCAGTTTTTTTACAATTATAATTACAAATTATAAAATATGATACATCTACAAATTGCAATTATTTCTACCAATTATGCCTATGAATATGACACACATTAACAGACTCAAATTGTTAAGAAGTGTCAACTACAATTGAAATAGACTCAGAATCTACATTCTAAATTCTAAACTATGTGAATTACTTCCTACTATCATTTAAACATAATTGTAAATTTTAATAGTGGTCACTATAACAGACTCGAGACTGAACAAGGACCAAGTCAATACTCTCACCTGGAAGATAAACCAAAGGGAGCACTTACCAATCAAGCTCAACTCGATGATCACTCAAACAATTTTCTTAAAATGACCAACCTTATCAACATAAAACAAAGTAACCGACCATTTCAAACAATTTTCTTAAAATAAAAAAGAGAGAAAGAAATGAAAGTCAAAGGAGTAGTAAAATACCGAAAATTTATAATGAGAACGTTCACTCGAAGGAGCACTAGAAGGACTCGCCTGACATGACTGAAACATATCAAACATTTTCCTAAATTCTTTAAATTGCTTTGCCAATTCATCTGGTCGCGCATTAGCTCATGCAACCTCTTCACGTGCAGCAGTAGCTTCAACTCTGTCAGCTTCTATGGCTTGACTATCTACTTCTCTATTGGGGTTTGTAATTGACACCCGTGTCAAGAAGCTCACTTCATATCTTATGTTGCGCGCCAATTGTGAAACTCCATAACATCGCCTCGTGCTTTACCTCCAACAGCTTCTTTCCACATTAGTATTCTTGTTGTTCCATCCATATTATCACCAGTTTGTGTGGCTTGTGTAAGACTACTCACATATGTTTCCTGTCCAACATAAGATTGATGCGTCAAAGATGTTAAATTAGCAAGTTACAATTATACCAATCCTTTTGATTATTATGCTATTTTAGAAGTTTTTGCATATTAACTCATGACAAAATGAGTTAGACAGTAAATACATTTTATGTGCAAGAACTTTTGCATATTAACTTAGCCATATCACGTGGCACTTTCTATGTTTTTACCCTTTTTTATGAAATTACTTTTTAAATTATATTCTGTTTTTAAATATTTAATACAACATATAATTTTATTTAACCTTCCCATAAAAAAGTTAAATAACTTTAAGATAAAATTGTTACTATTACTAATATTCTTTACTGTTGCTGTTTTTTCAGTAGTTATTATTACTAATATTGCTTGTTCTGTAGCTGTTGTTAGGCAGGAAATCGCGGACGAGACTGATAGAGAAACAGGTCGTTCCAAGGGTATTTCATCTGTTCCCATCCATTTGAGTATCTACTCCCCTCATGGTGAGCTAAATACAGTTAGCAGTTAAATATTTTTAAGTTGGTGAGAACTCATAACATGCATAGTTGAATTATTTTTAAGTTCAAACTCTTCATGCATTGAATTTTTTTTTTGGCAGTTGTCAATTTGACACTGGTTGATCTTCCTGGACTTACTAAGCCAAGAAACTCAATAGATAGTAATAATTAAGGTCTAATTAATATAATAAAAGACATACATGATTTTCTGCAATCCTTGTTAATGAGATATTGTGAGGTTGTGACTTGATAAATCGCTACCTTGCTGATTTGTTCCTGCAAGATACAAAAAGAAAAAGAATTAACAAGGCAAGTTCATAGGGAATTATGTAAACATTAAAAAAAATAATATAGTACAGAAAAAATCAGTCATAGTCTTGATTCACCATATTGATCGCTTTGATTTGACAACACCTGCACACAAAAATACACATCATTTTGTGATGTCAAGAAAGAAATAATTATATACAAATATTTATTTTGGATTCAATACAGTTGAAAAACTGTCATACACGTTAGATAAGTACAATATAATATTATAAACATCAAGTTCTAAAGGCACAAGAGTGTAGTTGTAGTTCCAGACATCAAGTTCTGAAGTTAATATCCATAATGCTATTAAATCATGCATCGACAGACATAACATAACAATAACAAGCTAAATGTAGTGTGTGATGAGTTAGGCATACAATGTCACACTATTGTTTGAAACACTATACAACAGGCAAACAAAACAAATGAAAAATAGATCAACAAAATAATTACAATTTCCATAATTTACTACATAATATTTTTGCTGAATAAGAATTGTATTTTAAACTCAATGAAAACTGTTTAAGAACATTTAAGTTCTTGAAATCCAAACTGAAGCAAATAATCGAACCGAATATACGAGAAAAAACATAGATTCAAACCTTAAAATCGAATTCTCTGATAAATCGCTACCTTGATGATTTGTTCCTGCAAGATACAAAAATGATTGCAATCACTTTTTGGAGGCCTTTCTTTAATATATTTACAAGTTACAGTCACTTTTCAGATCCATTACAGGTTACAGTCACCTTTCGTTGATTTTTGGAACACACCCTCCCGTAATCATGAGGAAGATAGTTATTCAATAATATGTATTTTAATTTAATTTTCTACGTTGCTAATGATTACGTATTTCTGATCACGGTTTGACACTCAATGTTTTCATAAGATCAATTTCAGACACATCATAACAGTCAATTTGTTTCCTCTGTTGGAGAACCAGTTTCCATAACTCAAGAATTTTTCAAGACCAAGCTAGCAAATGGATGTATTCTCAGTAAGGATGCACTATCTAAGGCCAAAGACTTTAATGAGTCACACCGCGTTTTTGCCACTGCAACAACCAAGGTTTCTGAATTGAGCCAGAGAATCGGCCTCATTGATAAGACATCTACTGGTTATGAAGCTGTTAAACATGTCGATCAGAAGTATAATGTCTCAGAAACAACCATAGAAGCGGCATCGACAACTGGAAGATCAGTTGTAGCTGCTGCAAACTCTGTCATAAATAGTAGTAATTTTTCAAATGGAGCCTTGTGGATGTTTAGAGCTCTAACCCGGGCGGCTCAAGCTGCATCTGATTTGGGCAACTACGGTGCTAGGCAGTAAGGCATTGAAATTATTCTACTCTTATATGTCTTGTATTATGTATGTATCTATGCCTCTGCTATATAACTTCTCTAACATTTACAGTACCTACTCGACAAAACAGTTGTAGTTTCAACCTCTTCTTTTCTCTAACTAGTCTAATCCTTATTATTATTGCTAAAATCTACTCTAACTACTTGTGTCAAACAATTTTCTTTGAAACTTATACTTATGTCCAATTTCCTATCCCCAAATTATAAATAGACACAATCACCTATCACCAAATTATTATAGATTCAAGTTCTCTGCTATATTTTGTATACCTTAATAGTAATGGATTTCAACTGTTGATTTGAAGTCAATCAGTTCAAGTTTTAAATTTGATTTCACACATTAAGACATAATCTCGACCTTTTAAATTTGATTTCACATACATAATCTCGACATTAAGTAACTGTAACTAAGTTACAGCAGGAAATTCATATCCAAATTATTACACACAATAGAGATGTACCAGATAATAGAGTACAAATGTAAGATCTATATCACATTCTTTATCTTGTCTCCAATTAGGACATAAACAATGAAACAAACCAAGCAGTATTCAAGCATAGATATGCCAACGTATTAGCTGTACAAACATTCCTAACAAAATACAGTGAATCTTTCAGAAAATGATAACAATTTATATGAGAAGAAACACATATTCAAACCTTAAAATCGAACCCTTGAAGCTATTTCTTAAAGCGATCCCTTGAATATCAATCGAACCCTGAAGCTATTTCCTGAAGCGATCCCTTGAAATGTCGTGAAACGAAAGAAATGAGAAGATGCGAATTGATATGGTGATTAAAGAATCTAAATGAATATTACACCAAAACCCTAAATCAAATGAGTAGAGACGCTTACACCATATCAAATGAAGATTGAGCTTCGTGTGAGACTGAGAGCGAGACTGAGAGCGTTTCTGCCAAACAAACCCTAAATGAGTTAGAACGAAAATGAGAGACTGAAAAGCGTTTATGCGAATCGTACCTGATCAATAACGTGATTTTCGAATGAGAATCGTTGAGCTCTTTGATGAATTTCAACTAACGAATCGAACTTGAACAATAACATGTTGAAATTAGTTAGAATCAAGACTCAGAAGCCATTTTGAGAAACTATTTGCAGAAATCGAAGCTCACGCGCAATTGGAGAAGGAGAAGCAGAAGGGGAATCAATTTTGAGAAGGTGAAGGTGAAGCGTGAAGCAAGCGTGAATGACCAAAAGCGATTTTGATTTTGAGAAGCGATTTTGAGAAGGTGAAGGTGAAACGTGAAGCAAGCGTGATACGGAACTAAAGTAATTTTCAGTTGTTTTCTTTTTTATTTTTACTTTAATTTTAGACTATTTCATTTAATTAATAATATATAATTTTATAATATTAGTTTTATTTTATAAATTAGAATTCAGGTTTAATATTATATATATATATATATATATTATTAGCGTCGGCGAAAACCTACGCTAGATTAAAAATAAATATCTATTTAATAAAAATAAATAAAAAGGAGGCAAATGAAACAGGTGGAGGAAATGAAAATATGAAGATCAACATTAGCGTCGGCTATAACCTACGCTAAAATTAAAAATAAATATTTATTTAAAAATTAAATAAAAAGTAGACAAATGAAATTGGTGCAGGAAATGAAAATATGAACACCAACAGTAGCGTCGGCCAAACTCTACGCTAACATTAAAAATAAATATTTATTTAAAAAATTAAATGAAAAGGAGGCAAATGAAATAGGTGGAGGAAATTGAAAATCTGAAGGTCAACAGTAGCGTCGACTAACATCTACGCTAAAAATAAAAATAAATATTTATTTAAAAATTAAATAAAAAGGAGGCAAACCAAATTGGTGGGGGAAATGAAAATATGAAGATCAAAGGTAGCGTCGACTATGGCAGACGCTATAAGTAATTACTTCAAAAAAATAAAACAAGTGGGTTTTTCTTTAAGCGTCGGCTGTAAGCGACGTAAATGTAACGCTATTAGTGTCGGAGTCGGGGCAGACGCTAAAATATTAAAGCTAAATGATGTTTTTCTTGTACACAATAGATGGTGGAGACGAGAAAAGAAATACAATTTTTGATATGATAGAACTTCCAATGAGTCCTAGGACTACATACCAACAATGTGCAATATTGAAATCAAAATCCATGTAATTCAGATAAAAAAGATCGAAATTGGTGCATTGATTAATTTTAAGAAGAGAAAATATCTCAGTATCTGAGTGGAAAAGGTATTTTAATTTTTGTTTAATAATAGTAGGATTAGCATAAGTATTAATATTAGTTAACTATTATTATTATTATTTTCTTAATTAATAAAACAATAATTAATATACCTTTTAAAAAAAATATATAGTAATAATAATAAATAATTAGATTATGTTTCATTTGATGGTGACATTTGTCACCATCTCTAGTTAGGGAATTTTAGTATTTTCTTTTCTTTTTATTTATTTGTACCATGTTGTCTTTATGATATACCTGTGCCATCTCGCTGTCCGCGCGCCTCGGGTTCTTGGTTTTCTGATCAACGAGGCATCATCGTCTGATTACTCCACATGAGATTTTCTGAAGGCTCATTGGGCCCTTTATTTGGGCTCAAGAGTGTTATCTCTGGATTTCTTTCCGCACCGTCCGAACTTGCTTCATACAGGCTAACTCTAAACTTTTATCTTTTCAATTAATTTATTTTTGTGTAAATAACATTTTGTGCGATGTACAAAGTAATAATTAGCTCTGATAGTTTCTATTTGATGACTTATCGATTAAACTATTAGTTGATTTTTCATCAAACAGAAAAAATCGTTTCTAATAATTATTTAAATTTCCGATTGTATTGTGTGATAATTATCTGTTTATTTGGTATTTATTCACCTTTGTACACTTCGCACACAACTAACGTTAAAATTAATCCGATTCTGATTCGATTGGCTCATAAGCCGATTTCTTAAAGGGTCTCATAGTTGGGGATGAGCATGGCCATCCTTACGAGGTTAATTAAAGCCCTTGTTGCTTTAGTTAACCATAACCCGAAAATAACATTGGTCTATGTAATACGGTGAACTGACTTTGTAGGATTTTTGTATCCAAATGTGCGGATAGCAAGAGTCGCCACGGACTTTTATTTTTATCCAATTAAGGGAAGGTAAAAGTAACAGAAAAAGACCTTCGTTAGATTCTGAGTTCGGGAGAATGGTTATGAAAAGGGAAGGTATTAGCACCCCTTTCCATCCGTAGTTATCTACGGGCTCTTAGTTGCTCTAGATCACTTTTTAAAATTACTTTCTGTGTGTTTGACAAAGATGTTTTGAAAAAAGGCATTTCGCTTTGACTTTGTAATGACTCATGTAGGAGTGTATACAAAGTGTTCGGAAATATTTTTGTTTTGAAAAGAATTTGAACTTTGAAAAAAGTGTGTGGTGTGAAAAGTATTTGATAGAGCAAACAACTAAAAGACTTATTTACCCACTCAGAATTGGTCGTTTTGTTGTACTTCTACATTCCTTTTAGAATAGCGCTAGCCATACCATTAGTTAGTAGGTAGCTCCATTCGTTGGATGTAAGCGGGGACATTCGAAGGGACATCGGATGGTCATAGAAAGCAACTTGTAGGAAGTATCCTAGCACATTCGAAGGGACTATCATCATTTTTCGTAGGCGACAATCGAGGGTCAAGATCATGTATTCGGAGGCGACATCGTGGGTCTTATGATCTTTGTATCGAAGGGACTATGATGATTTGTTTGGAAGGCAACGGTGCTAGAATACCTCTACGTTCGAGGGACATGACCATTTTGAATTCGCAAAGGCAACGAGAGAGAATTACCCTAAGGGGTGCGCGTGTGAAAGAAGTGTGTCGATTTCAGAATATGTTATCTTGAGTGGGCTATGTTCAATTTTAGTCTTGCCATACACGCCTAATTACTAGCAATTTATAGGGTGCAGAAATTAAAATGCGGAATGTAAAGTGCAGAAAGGTAAATGTCCTACGCTATTACAAGGCTTTGGGGCAGATACATAATTTTAAAATGCGGAAAATAAAATCCTAAATTAAACTATTACATCCCATATACAGTTACATTATTGGAAAATAAAACGAAAATAGTAAAGAAACGTCCGAATTGGAAGAACCTGTGAAACGAATGAGAAATCGGAAAATATGATGAAATCGAAATAAGAGAAAATGTTAGGAAAAATGCAAATTTTAAATTGGAAAAAATATGACATGCTGGAAATAACGTAAATATAATAAGATAATTTTTGGGATTTTTTTTAGATGCAATTTAATAATTAAAAATGAATTAAAAGTGATTTAAATGCAAAATTATAAATAAAAATAAGTATGCATGCAAAAATATGTTTTTTAATTTATTAAATTAAATAAAGATTTTCTGAAAATAAATGCAAAAAGAAAATTATTTTTTGATGAGTTTTTAATGCAGAAATAAAAATATGAAAATAATTAAAATGCTGCAAAAATATTAAATAAAATGAAAATAGAAAATAAATTGAAAAAAGTTGAAGTTTTTGAAAAAGAAACAAAACCAGGTCCCTGTGAGGTTCGAACTGGAGACCTTGGAGAGCATCTTCCAAATCCCATGCCTTAACCACTGCGCCATGTTGCAATTGGTGTTTGAAAGATTGAAATTAATTGAATAAGAGCGTTTACGTGTCATGGATGTTTGAATTCAAACCGAGTCAGCGCGCGGGCCCCATGACTTATGAATGGACGAATCAAAACGCATCGTTGCGCCACGCAATCTCCTCGCCGGTCCTCGCCCTGAGTCAGCGCCGGAGCTAGGGCTCCGGTCATCTTCTCCGGGATGCCCGATCTGCTAACCTGCAAAATAATGGAAATCGAAGGATGGGATTAAGGCTACCCCCCCTAAATCGGGGTCTGTGAACCTGATGGTAGTCTCAGTTTTTCCTAAAAGTTCCTCTAAATGCCAGTTCGAAACTCAACAGCTCTGAAACCCTAAACATGGCATCATGAGTTTTGGACGTTCAACCTTTGCTAGCGATTGCCCAGATCGTATATATGGGGTCTCATGAACACAAAAAAGGCGTTAGAATCAATTGAAAATAGCAGAATAATAGAATGCAAAAATCAAACAAAATTGAATATGTATGTATGTACATGGCTCGATTCTGGATGGTTTGATCAATGAGGATAATGCATTCTTACTCAAACTTACTCTCTGAGCACGATGAAATGATGTTTGGAGGCTGAAAGTGGCTGCTTTTGAAATTCGAATTTCTCACAATTCTTGAAAAAATTTGCAAGAGTTTGGGTGGTTTTAAGGGTTAGGGTTTCGTCCTCATTGCTGGCTGCATTGCTTGGTATTTATAGAAGAGGTTTGGAAAGAAAAAAGAGTGAAAAAAGATATGATTTGGTGCATTCAATTTTTTTCAAATAAAAATCAATTTTCTTGAAGGAAATTTGATTTCCTCTTCAATGCTTGATCATGCACGAATTTGGCAAGTATCTTGGGCTTTCTTGGACATTAAGGAAGATATAAAATCAGCCCTTTTGGAAAAATACTTAATTTTCATATTTTATATAATTTATTTTTGAATTAAATGTTATAAAATTCAAATATAAATCATAAAAATAGAAAATTACCAATGCCAAACATTTATGGGTCAAAAATCATGTCATGAACAAGTTTGGATCAAAAGATTATAGGCCCATTTGGAAAATTTTGCATTTTGACCAAAATGTCCTTTTGTGCAATTGTCCAAAATTGCCCAACTTTTGAATAGTGTATCTTGCTCAATTTTCCACATTTTTGAGTGTTCTTGGACTTTTTGGAAAGCTCTAAGAGTCCTCCAACCAAAATTTTTGGTCTCATCTCAATTGGAGTTACCATGCTCAATATATCTTCAAAACAAAAAGTTGACTTTTTGTTGACTTTGAAAATGACCTGTAATGTTTTGAGCTATACCTCTCAAATGAAGCATTTTTTGGACATTCTTGTGAGACATGAAGTTGTAGAGAATTGAATTTCCTTCAAAACAAGAGGTGGTGGAAATTTTTTTGAGAAAGTATGAGAAAGTTATGATCAGTCAAAGTTCTGTTGACTTTTCACCTAGAAACCCTAATTTAGAAAGTTTGACTTTTGAGCAAATCTTGAGTTTTCTTGATGAATAATGATCAAACCTTGATCAAATGATGAATGTAACTTCAAAATGAGGATGTTGACCAAAAATTATGAAGTTTGACTGTATGTTGACCACAGTTGACTTTTTGTCCAATACAACTGATTTTCAACCATCTGAGCAATTGTCTGAGGAAACTTGACTTGTGAGGCTTGAAACTTGACATGGAGAATCTTTGAAACATATGTAGAGGCATGAAGACCATTGGAGATATTGGAAGTCCATCTTGACTTGAGAGATACCAAACCCTAATTTGGGTTGATTGTCTAGGAGAGAGTTTGTCTGATCAACTCTTGAGGAATCCTAGAGTATGGATGTATGAAATCTCTTGAGTAGATGGAGGGTAAATTTTGGGGTATGACAGTCTATATACCAATTTTCCATGAACCAGGGTCTCATGGTTAGGGATTGGGGCACCTATCCTCACGAGGTTAATTAAGTCCATATACTTAATTAATCATAACCCGAATAATTCCTTCTCCTTCGGTCCGTTACCATCTAAAACACTTTCAATAAAACTCGATCCAACGTCGAGTCTTCTTCTCAAACCTCGATCCAACGTCGAGTTGTTTTCAAAATGTTTTTTATAATAAATTTAGATGGGGTTTGTTTAAATCGTTAGATGTTAGTCTAATGGTTTAAATAGATTTGAAGTTTTTTAGGTTGTTAGGTGATAACCTAATAAGTTAAAAAACTTCTACCCATGTTTTAATATAAAAAACTTAGTGTTGTGACATTCGATTAAATTGTTAGATGATAGCCCGAAGGTTTAATAGAATTTAAAGTATTTGGGTCGTTAGATGATAGCCTAATGATTTAAATACTTTTATTCACACACTTAATAATTGTGAACTTTGTTTCACTTCATTTGTTTTTCATAATAAATAATTTTGGATGAGAGATGATTGGTTGAACTTGCTCGCCAATTTCGAATACTTGAATCGTTAGATGATAGCCTAATGTTTCAATATTTATCACCCACAACTTAAAATCAACTCAACTCACTCAAATTCTTTTATCGCTCATATGCGACCGTAAAACTCTTTTCCAACGAAAGAGTGTGCAATAGTCATTTCAAACGCTAACGAGGACTTAAGATTTTCAGAAAAACTAAACAAGTCCAAGTTCAAGCATTTGAAATGTCTAATGCATGATTTTTCTTATAAAATCAATACAACAAACTTAAAACCTTTTTGAGAGGAACTACGGAGTTTTGACTTTCCCATTGCACAAGGGAATACGTAGGCACACGGTTCTGAAACCGTGCCAAACTCAAAATAATAATAAACAAATTCCGTTTCTTTTTCGATTATAATTTAGCGAATATACACACACACTTAGAATTAAACGGGTCCCATCGAGTACGATGGATGTAAGAGGTGCTAATACCTTCCTCTTACATAACCGACTCCTGATTCCATGTTTTTTGGTCGTAGACTGCCTTATCCGCATCTATGGGGTTTTATCTATATTTTCCCGTTCTTTTTAGAAAAAATAAAATTAGGTGGCGATTTCACTAGTTTTCGAAATTTAAATGATTTTTGAAAATCGAGTTGCTTCAGTTGGCGACTTCACTGGGGAATAGATTTTAAAGTTATTTTTGACTAAGCGAGTCAACCCTAGTTTAGTTCTTCGCATGTGTGTTGTGTTTGTTTATTGCTTTGATGATTATTGCCTATTATTTCTTTATATTTTGTATGTTACCCTGTTGATATATTGCGATATTGGGAAATTATTGGTTATGGTTTGTAGATAAGCCCAATACCGAGGCTTCTAGGTAACATTTAGGATAGAGGGGTTGCGTAGCCTAGGTCCCCTGACTCCAATGTCTTGTGGATCGAAGCGAAGACTCTGGCTTAGAGTTGGTTGTTTTAAGGAAGTTTTTGCCCCGCAAGATAGTGCAGGACATCAATTTCCGGACTAATGGCCTATAACTCTAAGTTGTTCTTTAAGGTATCCAAACCGAGACCGACCGCTCAAAAATAAAGGATTTTGAGCACCCCTTTAAGAGCCGTTTCTTAGAGTATACTTTTGGAAATATTATCACCACGTAGGCCATTCGCGTGATGATAATGTTTGTTAAAAGGGGATCTAAGACTCCAAGAGACATTTAGCAAAAAAACTTTAGAACCAACCATGTGTGGGGTTTTCATTGGGTAGACGTCGAAGCCATGACCAACTTACCTTGTGAACCGGTTCTATCCATTTCTTCATCATACATTGCATGCATTCGCATAAATTGATTTAGCATATAACTTTTATTTTCAGGGAACCTTATAAGCTTTGATTGTGCAATAAGCAAAAGAAAAGAATGGACCCAACAATGAAGAACGTTCCTACATCTCAAGTTCAAAGAGTTGAAGATTGGAAAGTTAATGACTATGAGCAACAAGATTCCACCTGTCAGTAGGGCTTACTTCGAAAAGAGATTTGGGAATATTTTGGATTTGTTAACTACCAACGTCAACACAGAAGCTCTGGTTACTCTGGCAAAATACTATGATCCACCTCTTCGATGTTTTACGTTCCGGGATTTCCAGCTTGTTCCTACTATTGAAGAGTTTGAAAGAATTCTTAATTGGCCTTTGAACAATGATATCCCTTTCGTCAATATAGGGGAGGATTTGAATAAGGCTGAAGTGGCTGCCGCTTTGTCTCTTCCTCTCAGAGAGGTGGCACCGTGGGTTACAGATAAAGGCATTCTCAGACAGAATATAGAAGATAAGTTATCAAACTTGAAAGTGCAAGAAGATTGGCCTACTTTCAGTTCCATTTTAGCTTTTCTTATCTTCGGTGTAGTCATGTTTCCAACCAATGAAAGTGATTACGTGAGTACTTCTGCTATCAGTATATTCATGTCAGGGAATCCTATTCCTGCTTTATTGGCTGATGTTCTTTATCATCTCCATGAGAGGTACCTGAAGAAACAGGGTGTGGTTTTATGTTGTTCTCCATTGCTGTATTTATGGTTGAAATCTCATATACCCCAGAATGGACCGTGGGAAAAGATTTGGAGAGGGTTGACATGGCCTCAAAAGATGGCTTCACTCATTGCTGATGGTGTTTTATGGCATTCTCCAAGTTGGGGATTCGTTGATATTATCACACATTGTGGAGGTTACTCCAATGTTTCTTTGATTGGGTCTGTGGGCTGTATTAACTATAATCCAAGATTGGCAACAAGACAGTTGGGGTATCCAATGGAAAACGAACCAAGGCCTGAGCACTTGGAAAGCTTCATTATACATGAATTTGGCCAAAAAGATCGTAATGAGGTAAGGAAGATCCGAAGAGCTTGGAATTATATTCATAGAGAGAGCAGAGAATTGATCAAAAGGGGTGGTATTGATGGACGATCCTACCGTTAGTGGGTCATAGATAGAGTAAAAGAAATCAAGTTACCTTATTGTGTGGAGGTGCCTTTCAATCATCCAGAACCTGTGGTTACTCATGTTTCGATAGAAGAAAGCATGGGGCTTCAAGAAATCATTAGGAAAATGGAAGAAGAAAGATTGGAGCTGCAAAGTGTTAACTCTAGCATTTCGTACAAAGCTGAAAGATTGGAAGCTGACCTCCAGGAAGTAAGAGAGGAGTTGGCAGGAAGAAGAAGGAAAAATGAAGAAGACGAAGAGCGTATGCTGAGGTATTCTGAAGACTTGGAGAGTGCTGTGAACGGGACAAGAGATCTCAGCCGACAGTTGAAGACTACTCAGCAACAGAGAGGAAAAGCTTACCGAGATGAAGAAAAGGCTATTGAAGAAAAGGAGGCTTTGAGAACACGCCTTGAAACTAGAATTTCGGAGCTAGAAGATTCTCTGGTACAAACTAACAAAATGCTGTACAATGAGATAACAGAGAAAGAGGAAGTTCATATTGCTCGGGAATTAGAGTTGGCTGAGTTGATTGAAAGGACTCAATACCTGAAAGTTGCGAGAGAAGAAAGGTATAGCAATAAAGATGCTTATGAAGGCCTCAGGGAACAATGTCAGGGGTGGATAGATGAGATCCACAATTTGAATCGGGTTTTGGATGAAAAGGACGAAATTGTGTCCTTTTTAGAAGAGCAGAATGAGTACTTCTATAGGAGATATTGTGATATGGTGGACATGTGTAACCGCTTGGTTGTTGATGTGCCTTGGAGACTTAGGTCGGCTCTAGAAGACCTCGAAGATTTTCAGGTGCCCCCGGCTGTGAGTGAGTTTCTCTTCCTCTGCCAGGATGTGGTGAACAAGTTCAAAGCAGAGACCAAAGATCTGAAGCCTCGTCGTGGGAAAGATTTTTATTAGGATAGCATTTGAATTACTTTATGTCATTAAACTATGGATGGATATTGTAATATTTTGAGTTCCTAATTTGTATTTTGTTATGTTGTTAAAACTTGGTCAGAAATAAAGACATGCCTGATGTTTTGATTTATATAAGAACTTGTTGATGTGCGATTCTAGTTGATTCTTTTTCTGAATATTTTGCTAACTGCTAACAAACTTATGAGAAATTCCCCAAGACTAAAAGAAATTATCCATATATTTTTTCGCATGCATACATACGCAAAAAACATACATAATCATGCACTTGTTACCAAAAAGGGTTACTCATTTTTATCTCGCCTCACACAGATTCAAGCTGACTACCTGACACCCGTACGAAACCAGAGGCAACTCGAAGAGAGCAATGGATCAGTATGAGACAAGACAGACGACCATGCAAGATGATACCGACACTTTGAAGTCCAAGATGGACCAACTGATGGAGATGCTGACTGCTCAACATGCGAGGGAAGAGGAGCAAGCCGCTGCCGCTGCTGCCGCTACAGTAAACAATGCAACTGCTACCGTTCCTCCTATTGTTACCGGAAATATGGGAACCCTTCGAGGTGGTGGCAATGCCCCATTACCGAGAGTGCCAACACCTAATCCGTTACTCTATGGAATGCCTACTGACTTCTTCAATGGAGCTGACAACCAGGGTAATGTTGCTGCAGCCCACGCTGTTACCCAAACTATGGGAAATGAGGAGCAATAGCAAGAGGAGGATGAACAGGAAAATCTATGGTCTACGACTCCTCAAGGAGAGGAAGACCAACAAGACGATTACATGAGACAGTTTTATCAGAATGTGGCGCCTGTAGGCAACCCGACTCCTTTCTAAGACATGGCCGCCCAGAAGATGTGCAAGGAGCTAGCCGAGCAAGTGAAGAAGTTCAGGGGGAAAAATGCTGTCAGTATGAGTGCTGTGGACATGTGTCTTGTCCCTGATATCGTCATCCCACCGAAGTTCAAAGTGCCTAACTTTGAAAAGTATAAGGGAGTGAGCTGTCCGGACACCCATCTGAGGGTGTATTGTCGCAAGATGGCGACACATGTTAAGAACAGCAAGTTGATGATTCATTGTTTTCAAGATAGTCTCTTAGGGGCATCCTTGGATTGGTACATGCAACTAGAGAAGTCGAATATCTGCTCTTGGGATGACTTGTCTAATGCTTTCTTTAAGCAGTACCATTTCAACACCACTATGGCCCCCAATCGTGTGCAACTTCAAAATATGTCTCAGAAGGAAAGAGAATCTTTTAAAGAGTATGCTTAGAGCTGGAGGGAGGTAGCCTCGAGAGTTCAACCAACTTTAGAAGAAAGAGAGTTAAATGACCTGTTCATGGGAACATTGCCTGTGCAATATTATGAAAGACTGATTGGAAGTACTTTCTCTGATTTCTCCAATCTAGTAATGGTAGGCAAGAAGATCGAGGAAGGTTTGAAGACCGGTAAGATTTCCGGAGGGAATGCAGGAGCGTCTACAGTAAAGAAGCCGTTCAATGGCTTTAAGAGGAAGGAAGCCGAAGCCAATGCTGTGTATGAATCAAGGGGCAGAGGAAGGGGAAGACAACCAGCTAGACCTGCTCCTGTTCAGGTCCCGTATATGTCGTATCCTTATGTTGCTGCTATGCAATTTCCTGGTATGCCATATCATCAACCCATGCAAATGCAGATGCCTTATTCAACCCAGGTTCCTCAGAATCAAGCTTCCCAACAACAACAAGTCAAGGGTCCAAACAAAGGTCTGGTTCAACAGAAGAGCCCGCATTATCACAAGTACACCAAGGAAGAGATTCAGGCTATTCCAATGACTTACACTAGTCTATTACCGTATTTGATTCAAGATGGAAGAGTAGTGCCGTGAGAATTAAAGCCTATTCCCGGGCCTCCCAAACCATGGTTTAATGAGAATGCTAGATGCACTTTTCACGCTAATTCTCCCGGGCATACCACAGAAGACTGTTTCTCTTTTAAGTGCAAGGTCCAGGAACTTATTGACCGAAAGCTGTTAACTTTCGCTGACATCCCCAACATTGCTAATAATCCATTGCCGAGGCATGGGTCGTCGTCAGTGAATGCATTGGTTGAAGAAGGAGGAAGTCTGGTTATGGAGGTGGATCAATTGGAGATGTCTTTGAAGAAGGTGTTTGAGGAGTTCAAGAATGCCGGTTTACTGAAAGGAGGTCATGATGGTTGTTTGATTTGCCAAGTCAATCCAGAACACTGTGTAGAGTTTAAGAAGTATCTACAAGGATTAGTGTGTCAACACTTGAATCAATTTAGTCGAGTTCATGCTGAAGTTGAAGTAGATGTGGTGGTTCCGCTCATCAATAATAGGAGACTTCATGTATCTTCGACGGTCCCTATCCAAGAAGAAGAACCTATTACGGCGGTAGAACCAATGATGGTTTATCCGCCCATCCGAATCCCTTATGAAGATACAAAAGCGGTACCTTGGAACTATGAACCTGAAGTCGTTATGGGTGGTAAGCCAATGGTTTTGGGAGAGTCTACTGTTGAGAACATCACTGGTATGAGTGGCATGATCCGTAGTGGTCGTATTTACCACCAGGATCCGATAAAGAACAGAGTTGCAGAGAAGGTGTCAGATGTTCCTCCGAAGAAAGATGGAGTTGTTGATTTGAGTGCGGAAGAATTGAGGGATATTTTAAAGCCAAGTGATGAGACTTTGAAAATCATCAAAAGGAGTGACTATAAAGTAGTTGATCAGCTTAGTCAGACTCCCGCAAAAATTTCGATCTTGTCTTTGTTGAAAAGTTCCGAAGCCCACAAGATGGCCTTGTTGAAGTTCCTCGACAACTCATATGTGGCTGAAGATATCACAATTAATCAATTGGATGTTGCAATTTCAAGTTTAAATGATGGAAGTTGTTTATCGTTCACCGATGTTGACCTCCCTGAGAACGGAGGTAATAATAACATGGCTTTTCACATTTCTGTTACCTGTGGTGGAACGAATCTTGCTAGAGTTTTGGTTGATACAGGCTAGGCTTTGAATGTGATCCCGAAGACAACACTGACCCAATTGCAAGTGGAAGGGGCAATTATGAAACCTAGTTCCCTGATTGTAAAGGCTTTTGATGGATCCCGCAGGATGGCGGTCGGAGAGATTGACCTCCCGGTACTTATCGGACCCCAACTTTTCAACATTACTTTTTAAGTGATGGATATCTTCCCAGCTTATAGCTGCTTATTGGGAAGGCCCTGGATACACGGTGCTAAGGCTGTCACCTCAACTCTCCATCAAAAATTGAAGTTCTTGCTGAATAACCAGGTGGTGGAGGTTAGTGGAGAAGAAGATTACTTGGTTAGTCACTTGTCTGAGTTCAAGTATGTGGATGTTGGAGACGAGGTGCATGATACTCTCTTTCAAGCTTTAGAGATTGTTGGTAATGTGCAAAAAGAAGTTAAGTCTGCTGAAAAGCCTAAAGGTAACATGACCCGTTGGCAGGATGTCAAGGCCCTTATCGATGCCGGGAATCCTGAAGGTTGGGGAACGGTGATAAATGTGGCAGAGAAGAAGGACTCGGATATCAACCATCCTCCAAGATCGGTGAAAGTTCAAAGATATGAAAAGGGAAGATCCCTCGTCTAGAGGATAATTTTGTTGCAAAGGGCTTCCGCTCCGAAAAGGCTATCAATGCCATTGATGATGATGAGCGTGCAATGGAGCTTTCTTAGATGGTGTTCCGTACTCCTCCCGGTGTGGCCCTCAAGAATTGGATCGTCAAGGACGTTACCCTTCTTATTTCATTTTCAAAGTAACTTCTTGTTTTAAAAAAAACCCTGTGCTCTGCCCAAGGCACAAAGGATTGCTTTGTAGGGCTTGTTCCGTTTAATGAATGAATTTTTATCTTCAATGAAAAGTGCATTTTGTTATTCGGTTTGAGATCCTTTTTGTTGTTTTTACTTTTGCTTTCGAATGCATCTTAATAAAAACAACAACATTTTCACTGTTTTTCTGCTAAAATAAACATACATATCTAAAAGATAAAATCAATCATTTATGCAGATCACCTGAAATTGAGCTTATTGAACATAGCCATGCTATGACTCCTTTTGACTTCGATTTCCCGATCAACCAAGCCGAAGATGATGGTGAGGAAGACTATGAACTCCCTGAAGAGTTAGCGCGTCTGGTTGAGCACGAGGAGAAGACGATCCAACCTCATCAGGAACCAGTGGATGTGATCAATCTGGGTACTGAAGAGGATAAAAAAGAAGTCAAAGTTGGAACCGCCTTGGGGCAGGAGATAAAAGATGAGTTGGTCCGCTTATTGCAAGAGTTTGTAGATGTGTTTGCATGGTCGTATCAGGACATGCCTGGACTTGACACAAATATTGTTGTGCACAAGCTGCCGCTAAAGCCCGAGTGCTCGCCCGTAAAGCAAAGACCGAGGAGAACATATCCCGAGATGGCTAAGAAGATTAGAGACGAAGTCAAGATGCAATTCGACGCCGGTTTCCTTGCTGTGTCGGTATATCCAGATTGGATTGCCAACATTGTGCCTATCCCCAAGAAGGATGGAAAGGTTCGGATGTGTGTGGACTACAGAGACTTGAGTCGAGCCTGCCCGAAGGACGACTTTCCTTTACCTCACATTGATGTCTTGGTCGATAGCACAACTCAGTCTTCAGTTTTCTCCTTCATGGGTGGTTTCTCCGGATATAATCAGATCAAGATGGATCCGACAGATATGATGAAGACGACGTTCACCACCCCGTGGGGCACCTTCTGTTACAAGGTCATGCCTTTCGGACTGAAGAACGCAGGGGCAACTTATCAAAGAGCCATGGTAGCCCTTTTCCATGATATGATGCATAAAGAAATTAAGGTCTGTGTGGATGATATGATTGCCAAGTCTTAGACTGAAGAGGAGCACATTGTTCATCTCAGAATGCTGTTTGAAAGATTGAGGAAGTACAAACTTCGATTGAATCCTAACAAGTGCACTTTTGGGGTTCGATCCGGGAAGTTGCTCGGATTCATAGTGAGCCAATGAGGTATCGAGGTGGACCCTAACAAAGTAAAAGCTATTCAAGATATGCCAGCACCAAGAACGGAGAAGGAAATTTGTGGTTTCTTGGGACGCTTGAATTACATCTCCCGGTTCATATCACACTTGACGGCTACTTGCGAACCTTTGTTCAAATTGTTGAAGAAAGATCAGGCCATTATATGGAATGATGATTGTCAGCGAGCATTTGATAAGATTAAGGAATACTTACAAGAACCGCCCATCTTGATACCGCCTGTGCCTGGAAAACCTCTCATAATGTATCTCACTGTACTTGAAGGATCTATGGGTTGTGTTCTGGGACAACATGACGAAACGGGAAGGAAAGAGCATGCAATCTATTACTTGAGTAAGAAGTTCACGGAGTGTGAAAGTCAGTACTCTTTATTAGAGAAAAGTTGTTGCGCATTGGCATGGGCTTCTCGTCGTTTGAGGCAGTATATGGTGTGTCACTCTACAATGTTGATATCCAAGATGGAACCTATCAAGTATATCTTCGAAAAGCCAACTTTGGTTGGAAGGATTGCATGTTGATAGATGTTACTATCTGAATACGATATGCAATATGTAACTCAGAAAGCTATCATGGGAAGTGTGGTATCAGAATATCTCGCCCACCAGCCTATGGAGGACTATCAACCTATGAGATTTGACTTCCCAGACGAAGACGTCATGTTTATCAGAGATTGCAACATTCCTGGACCAGAGGAAGGACCCGAGCCAGGATCCCGGTGGACGCTTGTGTTCGATGGGGCATCCAATGCAGTAGGTCACGAAATAGGGGCAATCATAACTTCTCCAATAGGTTTTCATATTCCCTTCACCGCCAGAATCTGTTTCGATTGTACCAACAACATGGCGGAATATGAAGCTTGCATCTTTGGAATTGAAGCAGCCATTGATTTAAGGATCAAAATCCTTGAAGTTTTTGGAGATTCAGCACTCGTCATTTTCCAGGTCAAAGGGGAGTGGGAAACTCGTAATGAAAAGTTAATTCCGTACAGAGATCATGTCTTGAAACTGATACCGTATTTTGACGAAATCACTTTCCATCACATTCCTAGAGAGGAAAATCAGTTAGCTGATGCCTTAGCCACGTTGTCTTCAATGTTCAAAGTCAAGTGGGCTAATGAAGCGCCTTCTATCACTATCGAGCGTCTAGACGAACCTGGTTATTGTATGATGGTCGATGAAGAAACCGATGGTAAACCCTGGTTCTACAATATCAAGCAATACATAGAGAATGGTGAGTACCCAGAAGGGGCATCTATCACTGATAAGAAGACTTTGAGGAAGTTGTCTGCCAACTTTTTCTTGAGTAGTGGGGTGCTGTACAAGCGGAATTTTGATTTGATCTTGCTCAGATGCGTGGATAGACACGATGTAGATCAACTCATCAAAGAAATTCATGAAGGTTCTTTTGGTGTTCACGCAAATGGGCATGCAATGGCGAAAAGGATTCTCAGAGCTGGTTATTACTGGATGACCATGGAAACAGACTGTGTTGTTTATGCAATGAGATGCCACAAGTGTCATATTCATGCTGATAAGATGCATGTGCCACCCTCACCTCTGAATGTCTTGACCTCTCCATGGCCATTCTCTATGTGGGGAATTGATATGATCAGAATGATTGAACCGAAAGTTTCCAATGGACATCACTTCATACTAGTCGCCATAGACTATTTCACCAAGTGGGTTGAGGCTGCTTCAAATGCAAATGTGACACGATAAGTGGTTACCCGGTTTATCAAGAATAGTATAATTTGTCGCTACGGTACTCCTGGCAAGATTATCACTGACAATGGGACAAATCTGAACAACAAGATGATGAAGGAGTTGTGTGACACATTCAAGATCGAGCATCACAACTCGTCTCCCTACAGACCAAAGATGAATGGTGCTGTTGAAGTATCTAACAAGAATATCAAGAAGATCCTGCAGAAGATGGTGAAGACGTATAAGGATTGGCACGAGATGTTGCCTTTCGCTTTGCACGGGTACAAAACGTCTATTCGCACTTCGACAGGAGCGACACCTTACTCACTTGTTTATGGCATGGAGGCGGTACTTCCTATAGAAGTTGAGATTCCTTCTCTCAGAGTTCTGATGGAAACAGAGTTGGAAGAAGCGGAGTGGGTTCAGAATAGGTATGACTAGCTCAATCTGATCGAAGAAAAGAGGTTGACAGCCATTTGTCATGGTCAACTCTACCAAAAAAGAATTAAGAGGGCTTTCGACAAGAAGGTACGTCCCCGCGAGTTCAAAGTGGGCGAATTGGTGCTAAAGAGGATAATCTCTCCACACAGAGACCCTCGTGGAAAGTGGGTGCCAAACTATGAAGGGCCATACGTGGTAAAGAAAGTTTTCTCAGGAGGAGCTCTTATTCTCACCAACATGGATGGAGAAGACTTGGCACATGCCATCAACTCAGACGCGGTCAAAAAGTACTATGTCTAAAAAAAAAGGGAGAACAAATTAAGCCCGGTAAGCTGAAAACCCGAAAGGGCGGCTTAAGCAAAAAAAAGAGGGTAAATGTCCCGGTGAACCAAGATCTTCTGAAGATGGTTCACGCAAAAGTTAGGGAATGTATACAGACATAATGCTGCAATGTGCGTTTTTCGTGTCACAACAGAAGCTTAGATGGACGGAATCAGTTCAATCACCATCTTCAGAAGTGAAGTGATGAAGAATAGCAGTCAGGAGGGAGAATAACATGTTTATGGTTCAATGAAGTTCGGTTTCAATTTCGTTGTTGTTTTAAGAAAGTGTGTATAGACTTACTCTTTCCTGTATGTTCCTCCTAAAGGAATGTGCACCTTTATGTACAAAATCCCAACTTATGAGTTATTCCTCTCATATTTTAAATAAAAGAATGGTTCAGTTGAACTTCGATTCTTGTCCTACTCTTTTTTTATCTGTTCTGCATGTTTAACTCAATGTCGTTGTTGTTTTAGATAAAATTAAAATCATTCAAAATGGTGAAACAATGAAGTTTTTGAAACTTAAAATCGCTTTGATTAACGGAATGTTGGGGGGTGGCTGACTTTCTAAGTATTACGCCTTTTCCTTTAAATGGGAAGTACCTCCGTACTCATCATGGTGTTTATGAGGAATTAGACGTTATCTTCCTTGTGAGAGATTCATTGCAATAGCAATTGTGACTTGGATTATGGTCATTGCTTTTCATTCGATTTTCAGCGGTGTCGGGAATTCAGTTGATAAACGAATACATCAACCAGTATATTCACGCATCCATTCATTCATTCATTCGTCTATTCATGTCACGGTACATTCATGCATGAACCTTCGCCAGAATCTGAGATCTGTTCAGAATAAGTTGAACGCGGTGTCGACTCTCAAGTGAAGTCTCTTCCCCCAAAGAAGTGATTGATCATCCCCAGTGAACTCTTCCTTTTCTGAACAGTATTAGGAAATCATATACTCTTTACATTAAAACATTAAAAAAATCATGCATATCATATTCATGCATTAGCTTCGGCTATTTCTTTTGCAGGATTTTTCAGCTGAAACTGCAAATATCCTCGTAAGGATCAAAATTGAAGGATTAGTTCTCAGGCGACATAATTATCCTTTTTTCTACAGCACAAGTGATATATTTGTATGGATCTTGACAACTGATGGTTTCTCCAATCGAGATTTCTTCCCCAGCAAAACAATTGTCTTTCAATGGACTCTAACGTCAGCAAAATTATCAACCGGGAATCCCCAGTAAAGTTTTCCACACGGTTTTCTTATGGAGTTTCCCCAACGAAGCTTAATTTACTCGCAAGCGAGTCTCCTTCAGAAAGGATTACTACAACATTATTCTTGGTATTTTCAAGATTTCTTTCAGACAAGAATCTTCTCAGCAATTCTATTGGTAGTGTCTTCTGCAATTTTTGTTTCTCTGAGCTGTTCTCAGAAAACTACATCGAACTTCTGGTGTGTTTATTTCCCCAGTAAGTCATCAACTACTCAACAAATAAATATCCACCAGGTAGGATGTTTATTCAATCTCAGGATATTTTCTCCAACTCAGAAGTTGATTCATATATCCACTTGCTACAATGCATTGTCTATACAATGCCAGCAAATTAAAGCTCATTATCCTAGAAGTTTTTCGGTCGCAGGTGCTAAATCTGATTCTTCTATCACCGGTAAAGCTATCTGCATACAAATTAAAGATCTTGTCAACTCGGAAGTCGTTCAATATGTCTGTACATGTTCAGTAAGATCTCTCATCAGCAGAAACGTCGAAAACAAGATTTACCGACTTCATAAACATCTATATCACACCAGTGTGCTGGATATTGTTTTTTTTATCCCCGAGAATTGTATTCTCGGTGCGCATCAATTTGTTCCGGGTAACTCGGAAGTTACATAGTCAAGACATTCAAGATGCCATGGCTCGCACCTTCGTATTAACAATTCGATATTGTTCTAGCCATGTATCTTCGTTAAGGTTTTGGGTATTCCTTAACTCTTCGGATTTTCGACAAATTTCGATCATATCTTCGTTAAAGTTTGGGTATTCTTTAACTCATTGGGATCTTCGTACGTTTTCATTTCATCTTCGTTAAGGTCTACGTATTCCTTAACTCTTCGGGATTTTCCGACAAATTCTCAATTTTATCGAATCCTTAATTTATCTTATTTCTTTTCGCTTGAGAAGTTCGCTTTTCTTCTCACAAGATTTTTCATTGAAATTCATTATTATTTCATTTTGTTATGTTGTTGTTGAGATTTTCTAATATTTTCATTTGGTTTTTTGTTATGTTTTGGTGCTTGAGTTTGTCTCTTCTCTTGCTTTCTTTGGCTCCGTAGTCAAGGTATTTTATTCTTTTGTGGCGTTGGTTTGCCGCATAGGGAAATTTTTTGGGGTTCTTGTAGTATTCAATCCTCTTCCACCTTATACGTTCGAAAGCTGTTTCTTTTTCTCACTTATCAGGTTTAAGATGATTAAATAGGGAATAACTCATATGTCTCCTCTCTCTCACGATACATGCATTCAGAATCCCAACCCATCTTCTCCTCTCAAAGGCGAATCAGAAAAGGAAAACCCTCATATCTCATTCTCTCGATTCTCCTGTTGGAAACCCAAAAAACCCCAACTCTCTCTCTCTCTCTCTCTCTCTCTCTCTATCTCGCGATTCTCACACTCGTTATCTCTCTCGACCTCTCTTACTCGCCGGAAAGGGAAAGGGACGGTGGTGATGTTTCGATTCGTGACATTTCTTTCATTTTCTGATGCTTTTTGATGCTCGATAATGTTGGTTTTGCAGATGTTTACCAAATTCTTGGAACTTGAAGGGGGGTTGGAACCCTAGATGCTGGATTCGGCCTCCTTCGTCGCTTTCCGGGTGAGACCGTTCTGAACCTTTCCTCTCTTCTTTCTCTGTATCAGAAACCCTTGATTTCTGAAACAAAACTTCTGAAGGGTTTGTGTTTGGGGGAAATGATGAATACATTGGGTTTTGGTTTCGGTTTAGAACAGTTTTTTCTGGTGTTTGATAGCTGAATGGTTGCTTGCGGTTGTTTTGCTTCTGTCTTTGGTTGAACTGAAATTGAACAGATGTTACACTTGGTATCGCTTTTCTGGTTTTGAATGTTTTAACCGATACTATGTTTGGTCTTGGCTATGGTCTTTGAACTTGTTTGTTAGAACATATACCATTTGGTTTTTTGCTGTGGTTTTTGAAGGTTAGAACAGATACTCTGTTTGGTCTTGGTGTTCTGGTATTGGTTTTTCTGTTGTGTTTTGAATTGTGGCTCTGAACATATTATATGCTTGTATCCTGGTTATCTTTTGAACAGATATTATCCTTGCATTTTCTGATTGGTCTTGTGGTTGTTTTCAAACTGTCTTGGTTAACCACATATGTCTTCTTCTCTCTGAGAGATCCCTATCATCATTGCTGGTTGTGTTGCTTTTACCCTTTTCACCTTTGGTGAAAAACCACCTTTGGAACCAGCACTTTCTCTTTCTATGATACTGCTGCTATTATATCTTGCTTGCATTATTTGGCTTGCCTCTTTTGTTCTGCTATGCCTTCTGTGATTGCTTTATCCCTGCTGCCCTTTTGTGCTGATAACCATATATTTGTTTCACTTGCTGCCCTGTTGAACTGTTGGACTAATTTGTTGCCTGTTGAACTGTTGGATTAGTATTTGGGCTGAATCAATTCTGGAACTGTGATAGACATGGGCTGGATTTCTTGATTGCTCTGGGAAAACATGACGTTTTTCTGATTTTCCATTTCACACCTATTTTTGTGAACCAACAACAAAGGTTGTTGTGATTTGCAATAGAAGGTTGTGGCCGATGAAGGAACTTTTTAGTTCTGAGGCTCGATCGATTGAACACAATTAAAACCTTCAACCTGATTCCTGACACTAACCCTAGTGATGAGTTTGAAAAAGAATAGTTCTTTTGATTTTCTTATGAATTTTTGTTTATGTTTTGCAATTGCTAATCATGTTCCTTTCTTTCTTGTTTTTCATGAATGATGGCGATGGTCGAATGACACGACATGGAGATGAAGAGGAGTACTCGTGGCTTGTGATGAAATTCCTGTTGGAGGGAAAAGTTGAGAAAAAGAAGATTTGAATCTTTAGAAACTCCTAGGATTTTAGAAGCCTCTTTGAATTATTCTTGTAAAAGAATTTGCTTTGTAATCTTAGTTCTCTACTTTGCATGCCATTCATGGAAATTTCGAATGTAAACTTTAATTCTTTGTAACACAGTGAACGAATCTTTAGATAAATTAAAGTTTCACAATTCTTTAAGATTCAATCATCAAAATGTCAAGTAGAAAACTCCTCATATAAGAATTGATATTGAATGGATATTGAAGCTTTGAATCAAGTATATCATGTATCAATTATATTTGGAATGTATGTTGCATTGTCTTTATTCGAATTAAAACTTGAAGAAAGTTCCCCAATCGTACCAATTCGCAACATTTGCTTCAAGAACTTAAAAGTTCTTAAATGATAATGGTAACATGCTCTTTAAATCAAAGATGCCATCTCAATTAAAGAATACTCAATCCCTCAAGAAAGTTCGAAACAAAATGTAACCCATGTGAGCATAAATTCTCGACTTCACCCTCTAACCCTTTTGATGAGCGAATGACTTGGAAAAAGATAAAATCAATGTGATCTCTGAAGCAGAAACTCATACCCAAGAACTGACAGATAAGAGAGAATTAAGTTTACTGTTAAACCCTTGTCATTTTCAATCCCGATTGATTGAAAACACAAACATCTTCCACATCTTAAAAAAAAAAAGCACTGCGAGCCACCTTACCCTCATAACCACATAACTCATGACATGAATGTATTTGCGTGCAATAAAAAAGAAGAGGACAAATTTTGGGGTGCGACAGTTTATATATTCAATTGAGCATGAAAATTCCATTAAAATTTGAAAAATTAACACCAATGGAATCACAAAACTTGACTCAATGAATAAAATCACAAAGATCAACAAGGGATCACATTATAAAAGATGAAAATCCAACTTACCAAATGTAGATCTTGAAAATTATCAACAAAACTAGAACAATTTGCTTCATTCAGCTCCAAAGAACAATCTCACAAGCTTTGATCTAGAGAATTGATGAAGAAAAAGTGTTTGGGTGAAGGTTTAGCTCGAAAAGCTTACTAACTTTAATGGAGAAAGAGCTTTAGGTGAATTTGGTGAATGAAGAGAATTGAGAGAATTTTTAACAAGGTGATTTTGGCTATCAAAAGCTTGAGAATTGAATGAAATGAGCCATCTATTTATAGAATTCAGGCTTGAGATTAGTGGTGGTTGGGAGTTTGGTTTGAAAATAAAAGTTAGGCTTGCGAATTGATTTTGGAGCCAAAATTGAATCAAGTAGTGCACATGTAATCAAATGATGATGTCTGATGGAATTTAATCATGATGAAGCGTGAATTTTTTTTTTTGATAATCAAGAATGTTCACTAAAAAAATGAAATTGGAGAAAAAATGGTGAAAATTTAAAATTAGTTTTTTTCTTCAAAATTTGCTGTAGGAAATCCATTTCTACAAAAGGGGTAACGATTTCCTCTGCAAAGAACAGAAATCCTGGCGCAAAAATTGTTGAAGAAATCAATTACTCTAAAACTGAAAATCGATTTCCTCTGAAGACAAATGCCAAAAAATTTTGTTTGTTTGAGGATGCTTCGACTTTATAGCTACAAAACAAAAGCAAATATTTTTGGTATTTTGATTAGAGATTAGTAAAAGAAATGTAAATCACATACATACACGATACATAATTAAGGTGTTTGACGATCTTTCAACGACAAACTTAAAGATATGAGATAGTAGAAGAGAAAACCTGCCCTAATGTGTGATCTTGATGTATTGTGATATGAAATGATAGAGGATCTTAGAGGCAAAAAATGGAGAACAACACCATCTGACTCTTTTGAGTTGTTATATACGTTGTCAATAGTGGGATAGTGGCCACTGGCCACTATTGAAAGTATTTAGCAAGCAACAACTGTGAATGTATTTCCGATGACATTCTGGAAATGGATTTTATGAATAAATTAATCACAAGATGAGGCGTATTTAAAAAAAACGAAAGAATTATCCGTGTGTAAGGTACTTTCAAAAAATATATTTTCGAAAATCAAAAATATTTTCAAAATTTTGCGTGAAGCGTTAAAAAAATCATAAGTTCGATTAAGAAATTTCTTAAACTTGTCCGTTGAACTACAGACTTGAATCATCTACTTCAATATTTTCTTTCGAACTATCTCCTTCACATTTTTGTGTCTTTCTCTCCTTTTATTATTATTATTATTATTATTATTATTATTTTTTAATTTTCTATTCTATTGCATGTGCTTTATTTGAAGGAAAAAATATATATATATATATATATATATATATATATATATATATATATATATATATATATATATATATATATATATATATATATATATATATATATATATATATATATATATATATATATATATATATATATATTCTTTTCTTTAATCTTCAATCTTGTGAAATTAACTTATGTTTTCTTTTAGAATCTCCATCACTTACGCGGTGAAAAGTTAGCTTACAAATTATTGAGTTACTCTTTATAGACTAAATTTTGGATTATAATATTTAGAAGGGTATTTTCATATTTAAGGAATTGCTTAGTCAAAGTATCTAATTACTTAATCCTAAAAAAGGACAATAAATATACTCAGGACACAAATAATCTTTCTGACATGAGACTAACTAGAAATAAAGTGCACATATAAAAATAGAGCAATGTCCCACATCCCTACACTAACTTAGGTAAAAAACTGACATAGCAAAAGTTAGATTGCACTATCTATTGGCACTATATGTTTATTGGCATATAGATTCCAAGTATTAGAAATGGACATGGTACCAACATGTGTACTTAAGACTAAATTGATGTTAATATGCTATAATCAATTAAATATAAAGGATTTGATTCTAATTTCTAAAAGCTACAAATACTCTGAAGGAGATGAATATTGACCAAAACGCAAATCAAATGAATAACATGTTCAAAAGGTTACATATAAAAGCATGCATGTTTGCTTTTACCGAGCTAGGATTAAACTAAACATACATGCAACAATCTGAATTAAAAACAAATGGTTTTACAAATAATTACTAATATTCAAACAAACAATTACAACCGTAATTAAGTCCAATCCTGAGAGTGAAGAAGAGATAGAGATTTTCTCGACATCCTCTCATGTCCATTTCAAACATTCACCTGCAAAGACCATGACATATAATCAGACAAAAACTTCAAGTTCACGGGCACAAAACAGTACAATATTATTAAATAATTTATACATCCATGTGCTATTTTTTTCTGGTAATTTTATATATTTTTCTTAGTCCTCTCACATCATATATATCCTTTCTCAAGAATACTCAATCAATATCATGGTTTTTATACACAAAATATTCGATTCCTTGTTTATATTATTAACTTATTATTAATATATGCATGGGCCCATAACTAGCTTTAGAAAACAAATAAATAGATAATTATGCATGCATGCAATATTTTAATATCTAAATCTGAGATCGACCATCCACAAATCCTAATTCAACTAAGATATTATTAGGTTGAACGTCATCATAGTTGCGTGTGAGTTTCTAGTGGTTATTACCACTTCGTCTACAAACATGCATGTTAACTAGTAGTTTATTTTAGGTTTTTGAAAACTAGGGTTTAGTAGAAGAGTGAAACTTAACTGGTTTAGAGGGAACAAGTGTAACCAGGAGGTGGAGTTTTTCCACAAGCCAAAAGAAGCTGAAGAGCAAGAGGGACATAAATATTAAGGTTCAGAAGCTTAATCTTAAGAGTTGTGCAAAGACATGCAGCAGCTTGAATTTCAGCAAGTCCCTGAAGAAGAGGACAGCACTTGTTGACAGCAGGGTCACCAAGTCCAATGTGAATCAAACCACCGAGTAAATCAACACAAGCACCTAGTTTCAATGTGTCAATTGGACAAGTTTCATGTGATGGTGTAGGTGTAGGTGTAACTGATGGTGGTGGACATGTACTCCCTCCTTTGCTTGGCGGAGTTCCTCCTATGCTTGGTGGATTAAGCACCGGAGGAACCGTGACCGGAGGGATTGGAACATGTGGTAGCGGTACAACTGGAGGGACCGTCACAGGAGGGATTGGAACATGAGGAAGAGGTACAACTGGAGGAACTGTGACTGGAGGGATTGGAACATGTGGAAGAGGTACAACTGGAGGGACAGTCACCGGAGGGATTGGAACATGAGGAAGAGGTACAACTGGAGGAACTGTGACTGGAGGGATTGGAACATGTGGAAGAGGTACAACAGGAGGAACTGTGATAGGTGGTATTGTGACAGGTGGTTTCACAGTTGGTGGTTTAACAGTTGGTGGTTTAACGATAGGTGGAGTGACTATTGGTTTTTTATGTGGTTTGTGTTTTTTATGCGGTTTTCCACAATAGCCACAACCAAGAATAGGTGTAGCAGAAGAGATGAAAAGCATGCAAATGATGAGATAAGCATAGAATTTTGAGGAAGACTCCATTTTGAGAGAGAGAAAAGGGAAACTAGAGTGAAGTGGAGTGATTGTAAGTAGAAAGACTGAAGGTGATATATAGGAATAGTGATGCAAAGAGTATGAGAAGAAAACAAATATCCTTCATTATAGCATATCACGTGAACATGGGGCTAAATGGCTACTTCCAACTTTTGCTAGCTGGCAAACATTATATAATCTCAATTTCAATCTATATGTTCAAAAAATTATCATGAGAGGTTAATAAAATTTAATAAATATTACAATATTTTTTATGATTATTAGAAAAATTATTTTTCTAAAATAAGTAATGTAAATCTTTGAACTTTTTGAGAGGTCCATTTGAAATAACTAGTAATGTATATGGTCCACATCAAATATATGGTCCACTTATATGCCACTTTTCCATAATATCAATCACAAGTTTTATATTTGGGAATTTGTGATTGAACTTTCCTAGCCCTAATTGTATTTTCCTCAGATTCCTTTGTTAAAATTGAAAAGTACTTTTATTAGGAAAGTAACTTGTGACATTTTTTTCTTCAATTTGTCACAAAATTCTTTTATTTTTATAGAAAAAATATTATTCAATAGCACAAGAAATGTTGATACTCCTATATAAAGAAATACATAGCATTCTATCAATCCATACATATATGTGACATCAAACAATCCTGTTAAGAGAGTAATGAATGAGACAATGAGCACGCCTTGTGTTATTTTATGAAATTTATTGCAAATTAGTTTTTAAAATTACTATATTAAAATGATTAATTATACCCCTTCCCCATTCAAATAATTTCTAAAAAAAAGTTAAAAATATATACACTAGTTATATTTTTGACCTTTTAAAAACTCGATCGGACTCGACTAGTTGATAATAAATTAGAGGATATGGTGGATTGAAAATGTTAAGATAGAAATTGCAATTGACCTAGTCTGTCTTGGTCGATATTCACTGGTCAAATCAATAAGCCATTAGACTTGCTTGAATTCACAAATTGTAGTTTTTTCTTTAATACTTTTTAGGGAGAGTGGAAAAATGTGAAATTATATAACAAATTAAATTTGGGAAGTATTGTAACCTCAAGGATCTCCCTCATCCATAAATCTACCTTAACCCCTCAACTATCAAAGTCAATCTTTCTTCTTACCATATCGAGTAGGAACCATTTTAATTGCTTAAGGTGTGAACACGACTTAAGGATTTTTATATTTGTTAGGTTTAATTAATTTGAAATCAGTCATAGCTCATATTTTTTTTTTAGAGTCAAGTTTTTTATATATAAAGGAGTCTTCTATATTCTTTCAAAGCATAAATTTTATGATTTCGCGCTATTCACTTATTCACCTCTCTTTCTATAATTTTGTTATATATTAAACATTGCTTTAGTGGTGAGAGAGTGAAATGCTTATATGAATAATTGTGTAATTATGTTGTTTATTAGTTTAACCTTAAATATTAAATTTCTATGAAACATTAAAACTTAAACACATGTAAACTAGAAAGCAAGTAAAACCTAAGAACATGTGAATTTTATACAGAAATTAAAAGAAAGACGGATATAGAAAATATACAGTGAGATTTATACTATTTCGTCCTCATTTTCACTTAATCCATTCTATAATTGAAAACCATAAAAAATTGTCGAGTCTTCAACTAATACAAAATTTACATAAAGTTCTTTTAATAGATATGACGATCACATATAATAATAGCTTAGATCTAACATCTAAACCACACATATATTATTCTTAACTTTTCATCAGTGGTACACAACTCACTGTGGAATAAGTGATTACAAACACAAAACGAGAGAAAGGGTGAACTGTGAAGTGTAGAAATCATGACTAATTTAAAAAAAGACTTTGAAAATGATTTATGTTAGTACACATATGGAAACAATGGAAAATAAGAGAGAAGAAAATAGAGAGGAGAAAATAAGTTGACAAAAATAAAAGAGATAGGGTTAGAGAGATTGTACTAGAATTTATATAGATTCGACCCAAACACTTGAGCTATGTCCTCTCCTCGAGAATTTCTTCTTGATAGTTCTATTATAAATATCTAGAGCTTTTATGGATATGTCACTACCACGGATAACATTTTTTATGATAAAACTTTCATTTTGAACATGTTAAAAATCGAGAGTAATATACTGGAAGCGTCACATTTGTTTGTTTGGTAATAAAATAAAGAACATGTTACTTCGACGTTATAAAAATTGAGGTAACACAACTATAAGTGATCACCATCTTTTATACATAAAAAAAAAATAAACTTGCTCTCTCGGTATTTTTGTAGAACCGAGGTAATTTAGTTATAAGGTATCTCATTTCGAATCTCCGTTACCGCGTATAACTTTTTCTCAAAGATTTATTACTTGACATTTTATCAGATTCCATGTTTTCATTTGTTAATTAGTAATTCTCAAAATCTTTATTATCAATAAACAAGAATAGATAATAATAGAAAAATAAAATATTTTATTAATGATAAAAAATAAGACAACAGAGAAAACTATTTCATATATTCAAACTTCTCAGTCCACTCAACTTCAAAATTATTTCTAACTATCCCTAACTTAGAGAAAAATTCAGAAATAACTCATCCATATGGTATGAGGAAAGTCATTTCCTCATGAGAAATCTTTATCATTTCCTTAAAGAAGTTGAAAATGGTAAGAAGAAGGTTAACTTAGACGTTGTAGGTGAGTAAGTACAAGAGATGTTTGTCATACAAAGTAAGCATTTCCAATTGTTTCTCCCTTGGGCGGATATTTACCACTAGAAGTTGGAACCAAAATTTTGCAATAGTGAGTAGAGAAGTGGAACTGATGGGCTTATCTTGGTTAAAATAAATTCGATGAAGTTGGGTTGAACAAACATTGTTGAATTCATAATATTCATAACAATTACAAAATAATTTACAACTGATTGTCATAGCAATCAATGATGAAGTAATGTATAGATGAGTGACATTGACATAAGACTGGATGATTTTTTCATGACCAACTGGCATAACAAAGGCATTGAACTAGAACTCTTTAGTGAGGTTAATGTATATAGGGCTATGTAGAATGTGAAAGTAATCATTCAACTTTTGATTGTTAATAGATTTTCTCAGTTCAAAAGGATCGAAATTATTGAAATTAACAAACTTTTCATTGATAACAAACAAAATATTTGCATCTATTTTTGATTAAGAAAAGAAAGACTTTGAAACAAGGAATATTCAATGATTTAGGTTGTGACAGAATTATTCAAAAAATTATAATAAATGGGTATGGCATGGTGAAGCGACATAAAAAAGACTTCTGTCACATACAGTTGAAGACGGTGCATTTATGAATGAAACTCTAGAAGACATGATTCGTGATATTGAAGTATATGCTTTCAAGAAAGCTAACGTGATAGATAATTTTCAAAGAGACATGGAAGATTCGTTGTATCCGGGATGTAAATAATTTACAAGAATTCCAATTGTGTTAAAACTATTTAATTTTAAGGCAAGAGGTGGGTGGATAGATAAACGTTTCATTGAATTGCTTAAATTGTGTTAAAACTATTTAAATCTTATTGGTTGTTGTGAATGTTTAGATTTTTATCTCATTTTAATTATTTGAGTTCAATTATTTTATAATAGATTAATTATTTATTTATTTTTATTTTTAAAAAAATTCATATTTTTTTGTCTATAAATAGATATTTGGTTCATTTGACTTGGACACAAAAAAAAAGTCGACTTTATTAAAAAAATATAAAATAAAATAAAAATATAATTAAAAATGATGAGATAGGGTGTTGAATTTTATTAAACTAAATCATTGTAATGATTAAAAATTGAATGTGTGTTAAATTATTTAGTGGAAAAAAAAGAAAATGATATAAAGTATAAAAAAATAAAGAATGATGGTGTTAAATATATAACCATTATATATAATCTAATAAATAAAAATTAAATAAAAATTAAATAAAAATTAAATAGTAGAAAATATGATATAAAATATATATAAAGTAAAAAAAAGGTTTTAAATCCATAACCATCAAACTTAATCTTAATTTATAAAATAACAATATGTCAAATTGAATGAAGTCATGTCAATCAAATCAACAATTTTTATAGGGAATAGATGACGAGTTTAATAATGAAAAGAAAAGTATTTTTAATTCTCAAAAAGCCATGTATTTTTATTGACGAAGAACAAATAAATTTTCAATAAGAATTCAAGTCACAATTTTAAAAATATATATATTTAACGCCTGCTTGCCTTGTGGGAGGACCACATTTCTTAGACAGACTCTATTATACCGAGCTTGAGGTCAATTTAGCTTTTTACTTTATCATCTTGTTTTCTTTCACTTTTTCATTTCTCTATACTGTATCTCTTTCTCTATTTAACACCAGTATAAGTAGAATCATGAAGAGGGAACATGGTACAATACTCTTTACTATCACCATGCATGCACAATGTTAAGCAATGAGACACTTTTTCTTCATATTCTGCATTGTCACTCTTTCTCTTTTACTATAAATTTGAACAAAAAGGAAATTACAGCTAGCTTGCGAGCAGCATCTCCGACCATTTGTGTCTCAACCCCATTAGTGGAAGTCATTGTCATTGTCTTTGTAATTATAAACCAATCAATATAAATGTGATCTTATCATTTAAACATTATCCTTTTTCAGCCATACATATATATTATGCTAGATATGTGTTTGACTAATAGCATATAAAAGTGTTTTATAATGGCATATAGTTGAAATGTCCATTAAAACATTAATAAGTGGCCATTTGATTTAGGAAAAAAACATGTGAATTCAAGAAGGACGATTGAGTTTAAAACTAAGAGCATGTTTAGATTGATTTTTGGAAGACTCAAAATTAATTTTAGAAGTATAAAATTGATCTTGAAGTGTTTCTTTTATAAAAAATATAATTAATTTTGTCTTTAAAATTTACTCTATTTAATTCTAGAATTTGTAACTTATGTCTCGATAATTGATTATGAATGATTTTTAGATTTAAATTTATTAATTTATTTTTATATAAATGTATCATAACATAAATATTATATTTAATTTATAAAAATAAATTTTACTGAACTCAATTACAATAAAATCAAATTTGTAGTCAAATTTTACATGCTCCATGCTAGAATTTGAAGTTTTTTTAATTGAAAGATTAAATATTTTTTTGGCTATGGACTTATGGAGGTTAGAGGAGAGGATGAAATATTTTAAATCAATTTTTTTAGGGGAGAGGATAAAAGAGGTGATTTAGTTTATGTATTTTCAAAATGAGATAAAATGAGATATTTAGAACATAGGAGAAGAGAGTCATATTAAAGATAAATTAAATTATTTTTCTTGTAAAAATAAAAAACTTAAATTTTTTTGTTTAATTTTTTTTATAACTTTGGAGCTATTATTTTTTGTTTTTGTCTAATTTAATTTTTATTTCACATAAATTCTTTTTAATAGTAAAACATATTAATGTATTAAATAGTAAAAGAAAAAAGTGAAAGTATGGAATATAATAAAAGTACCATACGTGTCAGGAAACAAATAAAAAATTGACTAAAACCAAATAAAAGTACAATATGTGTCAGGAAACAAATAAAAAATTGACTAAAATCAAAAGTTGGAAAGAAACAAGAACAAAAACTCAGGCAACACTAACCTAAAAATAGAAACATGTCTACACGAGAGTAAGAAAATCACACACTAACCAATAATCTGATCTAAACATCTATAAAAAAACATCAACCACTAAAGAGAGAAAGCAGAGAGAATGAAAACCACAACAATGCCTCATGATCTGGTTTAGGCTGAAAGCACAACACAACAAACCGGGAGAAAGCATGCTAGAGAAAGGAAGCCCCAAACATCTGCCAAAACAAAGAAAGGGCAGTTGACAACCCAACACACCTATAAATACCAGGCCAAATGAGCGAATTCTGCTTAAAGTTTAATAAAGAAACGTAAAACTTGGAGCATGGACATTGTAGTTTTATATTTGCGAGAGTCCAAAGCAGGAGCGACTCTAAGATTCGCGCCTAGCGTGGTATCACTCGAAGGACATCCTTCTAGAATGTTGGGGGTTTCCCCTGAGGCAGTGATGTGTACAATATGATTATTCGAGAAAGAGTCATACTACGAGTCCCTAAAAAATAAATGATTAACAGTCTCCCTAGTTATGGAGGAGCGATTTCTACCTGTTATACCTCAAAATTTTCCCTCCCACTTCTCAAAATAATTCACATATCCATACTCAAGGATTCCCCAAGGGTGGACCAGACAAACCCTCTCCTATGCAATCAACCCAAACTAGAGTTTGGCCATTCTCAAGTCAAGGTGGACTTCCAATGCTTCAAGTAGTCATCATACCTCATCATATGCTTCAAAGAATCCCCATGTCAAGTTTCAAGCCTTACAAGTCAAGTTTGCTCATCTAATCGTCGATAATGAAAATCACCAGATTGGACAAAAGTCAACTGTGGTCAACATACAGTCAAACTTCATAATTTTTTGTCAACATCAATATTTTGAAGTAATATTCATCATTTGATCAAGGGTTGATCATGATTCCTCAAGAAAAGTCAAGATCTGATCAAAAGTCAAAGTTTCTAAATTAGGATTTTTTAGACAAAAGTTAACAGAACTTTGACCAAGCATAACTTTGACATACTTTATCAGAAAGTTTTCCACCACAGCTCATTTTGAAGAGAATTCAGTTCTCTATAACTTCATGTCTCACAAGCTTGGGCAGAAAATGCTTCATTTGGAAGTTATGGATCAAAATATTACAGGTCCTTTTAAAAGTCAACAAAAAGTCAACTTTTTGCAAAGAAGTGTTCATGAGCATGGAAACTTTAATGAAGATGAAACCAAAAGGGATGTTTATAAGACATCTTGAGCTTTCTAAAAAGTCCAAGAAAACCCAAAAATGTTAAAAATTGAGCAAGATACACATTGTGCAAGTTGAGCATTTTTGAGGAGGTGCACAAAGAGAAAATAAAAAAATTTCCAAATGGGCCTAAAATTTTCCCAAGGCCACGTTTTTATCCTTTATTTTTTATTTATTTTGGTTTTTATTCATTTAAAAACCAATTTAATTAAAATAAAAGATATACAATCAAAAATTAAGTGCAAGATGGATTTTCTCTCATCCTTGAGATCCAAGCAAGCCAATTAAGTCTGATTATTTCAAAATAATTAAGATTGGCAAGTGATTTGATTGAAATTGGCTCAAAAAGACAATATTTGGTTTGATTCCAAATCAAATTATCTTTCATTGATTGACATGATATTTCTTGACAACTCTTGACCTAAATCACTCTAGTATAAATACACAATGATTCTAAATACACAGGAGACGAAATTCTTGCCTCAAGAACCATACAAAAAATTTCAAGAAAACTTGTGAGAAAAGCAATTTCGGTTTCAACTTTGCAGGCCAATTCAAGGAGTTTTGAGGATTGAACGAGCATCGTCAAGGTCCCAGGAACCTATTCCAATCATCACCACGCATCCAGACGTCCAGAATCACGAAATTGCACATCACGGTTTGCTCTCAAAATTTCAAAATCAAATTCATAGTTATATGCATTTTAAACGTATTTTGATCACATATTCATGTTCATGATGTTATCTGCAAGCTTCCTGTGTCGTTTGATTAAGTTTTCAGTACAGGTACACGAATCTACCATTGTTAGGGCTTGAGACCTTGATTTAGGGCTTTTTGTTTAAGACAAAATTAGCCAAAACCATAGGCATATTCATGTTCAGGAGGTTGAAAGCAATCAATCCATGCCTTTCATATGAATTTATATTGCGTATTGCTTGAGTTATGATTTTGCGGGGATATAGCTACAGAAGCAATCTGTAGGTAAAAACCGTAGCTAAAAGCATGTGTCCCAAGGAAGAAGATGAAGGCTGCGCGCGTTTTCTGATTTTAAATTGATTCCCAGAAATCAATTTCCCTTATATTCATTCTATTTCATATGCCTAACACCAAAACAGGTTGGCTCAGATGGCAAAGGCAGCGCGCGTTCATCCTAGAAGGCACGGGTTGGAACCTTGCCTTTTCCCAAAACTACTAATGTTTTTTGATATTTCAGGTTCCAGAAGCCATAGCCTCCAGAAGCTCCAGCTTCTAGACCCCCAGAGGCAGAAATACGTCCAGAAGCTCCAGCTTCTGGATCCCTTCAGAAGGCAATACGTCCAGAAGCTCCAGCTTCTGGATCCCATCATAAGACGCCACGTCCAGAAGCCCAACTTCTGGATCCACTTTCAGCAGAAAACCCCAGAAGTTCCAACTTTTGGGTATCTCAAGAGCAGAAAACCCCAGAAGTTCCAACCTCTAGGTGCCTCCAACAAAGAATTTTCCAGAAGCTCCAGCTTCTGGGATGGCTTCTTCCAGAAGCGTTTAAGCATTTTTCATCATTTTTTCATATTTTTATTATTTTGCTTATTTCTTATTTAATTAATTAAATTAGTAATTAGGTTAAATAATTAGGATTAATTAGACAACTTCCACTAATTTTTTCTCTTATTTTAATTAATTAATTTAGCGTTAGTATTAACTAATATTTCTTTAAATTAATTAAAATCAACTAGACTTAGGATTATTTTCCACAATTTCAAAATTCCAAAAATATTAGGACTAGTTTTCATTTCCGTTATTTATTTTCTCGCATTCTCTTTTTTCCAATATTATGTATCTGCTCATGGGATGTCATAGCTTAATTAGGATTTACTTTCCGCACTCCTATATTATGTAACTGCCCCAAAGCCATGTAATAGCGTAGGATTTATTTTTCGCACTTTATATTTTCCGCAATTTACTTTCCGCACCTATAAACTGCTAGTAAATTAGGCGTGGATGGCAAGATAAAATCAACATAGCTAACTCTAATCACAAGATAAATTATCTGAATTCAACACACTCTCTTCACACATGCACTCCCTAGGGTATTCTCTCTCGTTGCCTTACGAAACAAATGGTCAAGTCCCTCGAACGTAGGGGTATCTTAGCATCGTTGCCTACAAACATATCATCAGAATCCCTTCGAATCAAAGATCATAGTCCCTTGATGACCCTCGATGTTGCCTACGAATATATGATCTAGTCCCTCGATTGTTGCCTATGAAAAGTTATGATCGTCCCTACGAATGTGCTAGGATACTCCTACGAGTTGCCTTCTATGACCATCTGATGTCCCTTCGAATGTCCCTTCACATCCAACGAATAGGGTTACCTACCAACTAATGGTATGAATATCTCTATTCTAAAGGAAAGTAAAATAACACAGAAACGTTCGTTCTGAGTAGGTAATAGACTCTTAATTGCTTGCTCTATCAAAACATCTTTTCACACCTCACACGTTCAAAACTTTCAAAATACTTTGTATACATTCTAGCGTGAATCATTACAAAGTTCCTTTTCTAAAAATGAAACATTTCCGAACACTTCGTATACATTCCAGCGTGAATCATTATGAAGTCAAAGCGAAATACCCTTTTCAAAACACTTTCAAACACACATAGAAAGCAAATTTTAAAGTGAGCTAAAGCAATTAAGAGCCCGTAGATAACTACAGATGGAAAGGGTGCTAACACCTTACCTTTTCATAATCACCTCCTTTACTCATAATCTAGCGAAGTTCTTTTCCTGTTCTTTTCACCTTCCCTTAATTGGATAAAAGAAAAGTCGATGGCGACTCTTGCTATCCGCAACATTTAGGAACAAATGCAAAACAAACAAGTCAGTTCTCCCACCGTGTTACAATACCTCTATGAGTTCCTTATACCTTAAGCCTAAGGCATCTATATATACTTCTCCCCTAATGGGAGAAAAGGGAACGTATCTTAACTTTTACAGATTACTCCTTATGTATTCTTATCCTAAAACATCGAGTAAACCTGAAGGGAGATCGCGGTCCTATGACCGAGAGATCAAGAGAGTCTAGGTAAGGGAGTTAGTTACGCGAGGGGAAGGGATTAGCACCCCACACGCCCGTTGTACTCTACGGTATCCACTTTCTATTTCTAGCTAAAGGGTGTGTTATATCTATCTACGCTTAGTCGTTACAATGCATGTAAAAGAAAGGAGAAAATAAAGAAACCACGGGGAAAAGAAAGAAGTATTTACAAAGTTTCCTCGATCGAGCCTGTTGCACCCCAAAATTTGCCCTCCTATCTCGGTTTTATCTGGTTTAGGCTTCGCATTTATCATAACACTCACATGCATTCATATCACTGGGTCTATGGTTACGGATTGGAGTTGATTCCTAAAGATTTCTCTGTTGAGCAGAAAAGGCGTGGTGTTTTCGACCAATTTGGGGATATTTGAAAATGACGAGGTTTAATGTTAAATCTTATTCGTTCATATCTATCGGCTTTCGGGGCTTGGTGTTCGATTGTTGAATTGAATGGTCTGTTCTTGATGGAGCTACGGGTCTGGTCATTTTGAATGTCATTACCTCCCGATTCAGGAGATCAATTCACCACGAATTTGGGTTTTGTTGTTGTTTCGAGTTCATTGTTCAAGATGTAGAAGGTTGGATTATGATTATTCATTTATTGATCAACAATACAAGTTCTAGTGCATTTTGGCTTGCTCGTCGACTTTGTTCGCTCTTGGCAATAGTGGGTGTTTGTGAAGATATTCATCCAGAGGACTTGTTTACAAGATTTACGAACGTCAAACTGCCGCATGTTGAGATCTTTTCCTGTCGCGTTCATCGCCCACAAGACTCAAGGCATTCTTTGAAAAAACTTAGAAGTTTCCTTATGGAATTCGTTTGGTTTCAAATCTTTCTCTACTACCGAATATGTTTCGACTTGGAAATGCGGTGATAATCCCATTAATTTCAAGTGGAATCTATCGCTCAATTCTTAAAGAATCATGAAATCGTCAAGCTGACTAAAGTTTTGAATCAAGAATTTTATTTGAAACTTAGAGTTTCAATTTTTGTTTCAAGTAGCAAAGGACTCCGGATTTCTACATGAACGGATAAACATGGAAACTTTGTGGCCGGGAAATTCAAACGGGATTAATTTAATTACGAGATAACTTGGATTTCGAGATTTTTGATCACAAGTTCAAAGCTTTTATAATATGCATTATTGAGTTCGAAGAAAGATTTAGAAAATTGAATACATATTCAAATTCCACTCATAGTTCTCTTAAGACCTCATTCTTTTTTTTAGAACATGAATCAAGATCATACATGGCAATTTTTCTCAAGAATCTAAAGTGCAACAATCACGTTACTACGCGTTTGATTCAAGAATACGGATGGGAATGGTGGATTGATTTGGATTTGGGCGCATATTTTAAATCGACATTTCGACTTAGTTTTGTTCTAACCAAAGTAATTTTGGTTCGTGACAAAATTTTTGGAATGTTTGGTTCGTCATGAATTTTCAACTTCCATGCACAAATGCTACAACATTGCAGATCACATTAGTAGTATTCAAGAATTCAAACTAGAACTCAAATTGGTACATAATCTTCAAACTTTGCATTCATGAAATTTCAAGAGCGTTGAATTACTCTAAGGTTTTACAAGAGTACAAGAATGAGTACATGGTTTTATAACTTATCAATTTTCGAATGCAAGTTCTAATCCAAAGGCCAAACAAGTTTAGTTCAATATTCAACTTCTCTTTGTCATTCAAAGTTTCAAAAATATTGTTCGAATACAAAAGGACACTCGAAGAATGCCCGCTCACAAGTGAAATCAAACTTCCAAATTCAACATTTGTTTAACGTGGTTTGTACAATTTCTACATGAATCATCAAAGTTACAATGTCAATTGGGATATTCGTGTTGATTACAAGGTTCAAATTTTGATACAAATTCTTCAAGAATACAAATATAAAAATACAAGCAAATTTCTTCTTCTATCCTATTGTATTCTAGTGGAAGTCTTTGTTGCTTTCCTTTCTACATCCTTGCTCCATCTTCAAACCCGCTTTCTTGTCCAAAGCATTCCTTTGCTATTCCTCCAAGCTTGCACCATTGCTCATGTTCATGAAACAAAGCAAAAAATGATTAGCAAATAACGGACAACAATGATAACATTACAAGACAAATTCTATCTCATCATTAGGATTTTCTTTCCGAATCGTTGTGTGGTGGTTTCGATCAAAACCGAGGCCTCATAGCGAATCATCGGCCATAAACTCGCTATTGCAAATCCTCAAGAGTGTTAGCCCTTGGTTCACAATAGGAGGTGTGGAAAGAAGATGAGGAAAAGCATCTGTAAAAAGCAGTTTGGGCATGACAGTACAAGAATTTTATACAGGGCAGCAAGGGTAGGCACCTGAAAAGGCAAATTTTACCATAAACAATACACCAGCCAACATATCGAAAATACAAGATCAAAGCCAAAACGATCAAAATCATCATTAATACAAAATGGTGCAAGCCCAACAAGTATTTCGTAAGGCCTTGTTTGTCAAAATCGAACAACAAGGTTCAAGAAACCCTATTTCGAGGATATAAAACATTCAAAGCAAGAACATGGCAGAATCGTTCACCAAACCCTAGCCGAAAATTCATCAGCAATCATAAACCCTAGCCGCATACTAACACTGTCAAGCCAAAAGACCAGGAAACTAAACACAGAACAGCATCCATCTAAACGAATATCATCATTTTCCAGAAAGAAATCCTTCAGAAAGAGATATAACGAGGCAATGTAAGAATAAGGTAAAGAAAGGTCTCACCGGTCGTAACGTAAACCACCGCTTCACCGCCTTTCGACCTTTGAACCGTCACCATATCCTTTTTGCTTTTCATTTTGTTGCATGTCCATCATAGATTCTCCCTCTGACAGCGCCGGTTTCATCAAATAGAAATTAGGGTTCATCTTTTTCCCTTTTCCATCTTTCGATTCCTACGAAAACCAAAGGTAAAACATCAGGAAATCGTTAAAAGGCAGCAGTAACGGAGAAATCAGATCGAGTGAGAGAACAGGGAAAATCGGAGCGGCGATGAGGTTGTGACAGCGACGACGGAATCGCGGCGGGCATCCACAGTGGGGGAATCAGAGCGACGAGTGAGCGACGTCGAGGATGAGAGAACAGGCTCTGGGTTTGAGAGCGGCGCCGAGGGTTTGGTGAGTTCGTTGAGAGAGAAAGGGGTCGTGAGAGGGACGATGAGAGGTGGGAGAGAGGCGATGGGGTTTTGGATCGAAGGTTGAAGATGGATAAGAAATCGTGTGAATATGAGAGGATGAGAGGAGTGTAACTAGTTTTCTGTTTTTTTTTATAAAATATAAGTTTAAGTTAGTTTTAGTTTAATCTAATTAGGATTAGTTCTATTAGTTTATTTTATTTAAGTTTTAATAAAATAGTTTAGGTTAATACTAGCTTAATACCTTTAGTTTATGATGTTTTAAATTAATCAACATGTTAGTAAAATATGATTTTAAAAATCAGTTTTGTTTAAGATATATTTAGTTTTTCCTCTATTATTTAAAAAGCTGACCCATAGTGCAAAAGTAGGATTATTCAAGATGTGTTGTTTAGTTCTGGTGGTGACAAGTGTCACCACCTATGTGGTCTGCTCGAAAATCTAGTGTAGGTACACCCATGGTAACCATCTTGCAATCTCACTCACAAGCCATCAGATCTGCCAAAGTCCAGATCCGACGCTCCAGAACGGTGGACCACAATATGATTCATGGAGCATCTACACAAGATCCAGCAGCTTGGTTTTGGGCTTGGGCTCAGATTTGCTGTTCGCACCCTCCAGATTAAAGCTTCAATCAGGCCCATTCCTAAACTTTTCTCTTTAAATTCAATTTTTATGCAAGTTTTTATATATAATGATGTATTAAATAATATTTGGCATATGGTAGTTTTTTATTTGTTGAATCACCAATTAAATTGGTAATTGATTTTTCATCAAGTAAAAAAATATCTATACTAATAATTATTTAAATTCCGATTTGTATTGTGTGTTAATTTATTTTCTTTTATTATCCGCTATTACATTATCCGCTTGCATGTTTATTACACGATTGTACACTCCACTCTCACATTAATATAAAATCAACAACGACTCCGCTCTCTCTCTTATTTTTGGTTACCCACGCCAAATTCTCTAAGGGTCTCATGGTTGGGGATGGGCATGGCCATCCTCACGAGGTTAATTAAGGCCCTCGTTGCCTTGATTAATCATAACCCGAAAAATAATTGGTCCATATACCAATCACCATGCACCAGGGTCTCATGGGGATAGAGCACCTATCCTCACGAGGTTAATCAAGTCCATATACTTGGTTAATCATAACCCAAATATCATTTCTCGTCCAAACGCCGCAATTTTCAACACACTTTCAAATAAAAAAAGTGTTATGGTACTTAATTAAATTGTTAGAGGTTCGCCCAACAATTTAATTAAAATGTAAAGTATTCGGGCCATTAGAGGGTAACCCAATGACTTGAATACTTTATTCCATACACTTGAACATTCAAAACACTTTCATATTAAATTAATTAATTGAATTTGTTTCCAAAAATCAATTTTTCTACAAAAACAAAAAAAACATAGTGTTATGGTACTTAATTAAATTGTTAGAGGTTCGCCCAACGATTTAATTAAAATGTAAAGTATTTGGGCCATTAGAGGGTAACCCAATGACTTAAATACTTTATTCTATAACACTTAATAAAAGTGAACTTTGTTTCACCTCACTCCTTTCATAATAAAGATTTTTGGATGAGAGAAGATCGGTTGACCTCAATCACCAATCCCGAGTATCGAATCGTTAGAGGATATCCCGACGTTTTGGTACTTGTCATCTACCATTAAAATCAATTCAACCCATTCAAATCCTTTTTCGCTCATATGCGATTATCAAAATTAAAAACATTTTCAATTAAAATCAATACAACCAATTCAAACATTTTCAACCAGAACTACGGAGTTTTGACTTTCCCATTGCACGAGGGAATACGTAGGCACGCGGTTTCGAAACCGTGTCAAACTCAAAATAATAATAAACAAACGCCTTTTTTTTATTCCTTATTCATGACTTAGAAATTAGCGATTACACACACAAACACATTTCGAACTAAATGGGTCCCATCGAGTACGATGGACGTAAGAGGTGCTAATACCTTCCTCTTGCGTAACCGACTCCCGAATCCATCTTTTTTGGTTTTGTAGACCGCCTTATCCGACGTTGTGGGTTTTATCTATATTTCCCCGTTCTTCTTTTAGAACAAATAAAATTAGGTGGCGATTTCATTGTTTTGAAAATTCATTTAAATGATTTTTTTGAAAATCGAGTTGCTTGTTGGCGGCTTCACTGGGGAAAGATTTTTAAAATCTTTTTTGACTAAGCGAGTCAACCCTAGTTTAGTTCTTCGCATGTTTGTGTGTTTGTTTATCGCTTTCTTCTTTATGCTTATCTATTGTTTATTTGCTTATTTTCCTCTATACTTTGTATATTATTTTGTTGATATATTATTGTGATGGGAATTCATGGGCATTGTTACATAGATAAGCCCACTACCCAGGCTTCTAGGTCACCTTTTAGGAATAGAGGGTTGTAGCCTAGGTCCACTTGACTCCATTGTCTTGTTGGCCCGAAGCGAAGACTCCGGCTTAGAGTTGGTTGTTTTAAGGAGGTTGTTGGCCCGCGTTAGCGCAGGACATCAATCTTTGGACAAATGACCTATAACTCTAAGTTTTGTTCATGTTGTCCTAACCGAGACCAAACGCTCAAATTTTGGATTTAGAGCATCCTGTTAAGAGCCGTTTCTTGGGGTATACTTTTACAAATACTATCGCCACGTAGGCCTCTCGCGCGATGATAGTGTTTGTAAAAGGGGATCTGAGACCCCAAGAAACATTTAGCCAAAAAACATAAGATTAGCCTTACCCGGGGAATTGTTGGGTAGACGTCGAAACCATGACCGGCCGATCCTATGAACCAGTTCTATTTAATTTGCAACATGCATTGCATACATTTGCACAAAACCATTTAGCATATAACTTTCATTTTCAGGGAACCTTATAGATTTTGTTGGTGCAGTAAGCAGAAAGGAAGAATGAATCTAACTGTGAAGATCGTTCCATGTCTCAAATTCAAAGAACTGAAGTTGGGGAAGCTGATAACTCAAAGTGAAAGAATTCCACCTGTCAGTAGAGCTTATTTCGGGAAGAGGTTTAGGAACATCCTAGATCTTTTGACTACCAATGTGGACATGGAAGCTTTGATTGCTTTGGCAAAATACTATGATCCTCCTCTTCGATGCTTCACATTCCAGGACTTTCAGCTTGTTCCTACAATTGAAGAGTTCGAGAGAATCCTTAATTGGCCTTTGAAAGACGACACTCCTTTCCTCGACATAGGGAAAGACCTGGATAAGGCTAAGGTAGATGCTGCCTTGTTTCTTCCTGTAAGGGAGGTGGCACCTTGGATTACAGACAAAGGTATTCTTAGGCAAAACTTGGAGGATAAGTTATTAAGTTTGAGTGTTCAAGACGATTGGCCGACTTTCAGCTCCATTCTTGCTTTGCTCATTTTTGGGGTGGTTTTGTTTCCAACTAATGAAATTGGCTACTTGAGCCCGTCTGCTATTGGCATATTCATGTCGAAGAACCCTGTTCCTGCACTGTTGGCTGATGTTCTTTACCATCTCCATGAGAGACATCTGAAGAAGAGAGGGGTGGTTCTGTGTTGTTCTCCACTGCTGTACTTATGGTTGACATCTCATATCCCTCAGAGTGGACCGTGGGAGAAGATCCTGAGGAACTTATCTTGGTCTCAAAAATTGGCTTCACTAACAGCCGATGGTGTGATGTGGCATTCTCCAGGTTGGGGATTCGTTGATGTTATCACTCCCTGTGGTGGATATTCTAATGTTCCTTTGATTGGGTCTATGGGTTGCATCAATTATAACCCAAGACTTGCAACAAGACAATTGGGGTATCCAACGGAGAATGAACCAAGGCTTGAGCACTTGGAAAGCTTCATTGTGCACGAACTTGGTAAAAAGGACCGCAACAAGTATTGAAGATCCGAAGAGCTTGGGGTCAAATCCATAGGGAAAGCCGAGAGTTAATCAAAAGGGGCGGAATTGATGGAAGGTCTTATCGCCAGTGGGTGATAGAGAGAGTCCAAGAAATCAAGCTGCCTTACTTTGTAGAGGTACCCTTTGATCATCCTGAACCTGTAATCACTCATGAGGCTTCAGGAAATTATCAGAAAGATGGAGGAGGAAAGATTGGAGCTACAAAGCTCTAATTCTCGCTTTTTTCTCAGAGCAGAAAATTTAGAAGCCAACCTCAAGGAGGTAAAAGAAGAATTAGAGGGGAGAAGAATACAAAATGAAAAGGATGAAGAGCTCTTGATGAGATATTCTGAAAACTTGAGGAGTGCTGCAAGTGGGGCAAGGGACCTCCGTCGACAATCAAGACCTGCCAACAAAGGGCCAGCTTATCTAGATGAAGGAAAGGCCGTTGAAGAAAAGAAAGCATTGAAAGCACGTCTCGAAGCAAAGATTTCAAAATTAGAAGCTTCTCTAGCACGAACCAATAAAATGCTAGAGAATGAGATAACTGCAAAAGAAGAAGTCTCATCGCTCGAGAATGGAAGCAATTGAATTAGTGAAAAAACTCAAGAGTGAACATTGCGAGGAAGAAAGAGATAGCAATAGGGATGCTTACGAAGGCCTTAGAGAGCAATGCCAAGGTTGGATTGATGAGATCCAAAAGCTGAATCGTCTGTTAGATGAAAAGGATGAACTAGTGTCCTTTCTAGAAGAACAGAATGGGCATTTCTATTGGAAGTACAAGGAATGGTCGACATGTGTAACCGCTTAATTGTTGATACCTTGGAGACTCGGTCAGCCCTAGAAGACCTCAAGGCAACCCGATACCTCCTGCATGAGTGACTTCCTCTTCCTCCTCAAGAGGTGGTGAAGAGTTCAAGGGAAACTAGAGATTTGAAGCCTCGTCGTGGACAACATTTCTAGTTTTAGCCACTTATCTTATTTGAATATTTGAATCTAATTATTAATGTAATGATTTAAATTCAGACGGATCTTATTGCTCTATTTGAGCTTGAACACCTTGTAGTCACAACTAACACTTTGAGTTTCTATGAGATTTCGTTGAATTGCTTTAATCGGCTTTTTTCTCTAATGTTTATTGTTAACTAACGAGTCTTCAAAGAGTCCCCGAAAATGAAATGTACAAAAACATATCATGGGCATGCATGCATACTCCCATAGCATATCATACATAATGGTATTGAGATCACCATCTTACTTCGCCGTTGGTTTTCTTCTCCACACGAGAGACTACGTGTTTCATCGTTCATCGTTACCCGACAAGAAGTAACTTGAAGAAACCGATGGAGAAGATGGAAGTCGACATGGCCGCCTAGGGACAAGAATGGATACTCGATAGGCAATTGATGGAGATAATCGAACATGGCTCGCAACAAGAGAAGTTGAGAGCTCGGTTGTGAGGCTGTAGTCACTCATGAAGAAGTCGCTCAAGGAATGCCGGTCCGAAATTAGCTTGAAGTCAACGCCGGTCTTCGATCTTGCCGGCGAGAACCAGCTGCTCAAACGGATCATGTCGGTGGTTCCTCCTCCGCCTACCCCCACACGTCGCCAGCGGCCAGAACTGTGTTGGTGCCTCCACCAGTCAGAAGGACTATTCAGATTCCGATTCCTCAGCATGATGAAGATAACTTTGAAGATTGGTTTTCCAATGTTGAGGAGCCGACCGAAGCTGATAGGAAGTTGAAGATGCTCGAGGAGCGCATGCAAGCCTTTGAGAATCAGGATGTTTTGGGGTTCGACATGTCCAACTTGGGTTTGGTTCAAGGAGTGAAGATTCCTCCAAAATTTAAAATCCCAGAGCTTTCGAAGTACAAGGGCAACTCTTGTCCTAAAACTCACTTGAGGTACTACTTTAGGAGGATGTCCGCCTATACGAAGGACGAGAAGCTCTTGATGCACTTTTTCCAAGATAGTTTGACTGACGGACCTTTGGATTGGTATATGGGTCTTGATAGCTCCCAGGTGCGAACTTGGAGAGAGTTGGTTGTGGCTTTTGTTCAACACTATGGCTTTAACACCGATATGGCGCCTACGAGGACCCAGTTGCACAACTTGGCCCAGAAGAAGACTGAATCCTTCAAGGAGTACGCGCAAAGGTGGCGCGAGGTAGCTGCTAAAGTTCAACCCCCTATGGTGGAACGAGAGATGGTGGAAATGTTCACCGGCACACTAGATGGGCCATACTATGCCTCTTGCAGTCTGACCAGTACTTTCGCTGACATGGTGATGTTTGGTGAAAGAGTTGAGATGGGGATCAAGTTAGGAAAGATTCAAGATGTTGGTACTGACAAGAATCAAGTTGGTGGCGCCAAAAGTCTTTGGTGGTTACCAAGAAGAAAGAAGAGGCGGCTTTGTATGAGCGAAGAGGAAAGGAGAAGCGTCGAGAATTCAGCCGTCAAGTTGCTGCTGTAACTATTCCTGCTAGTGTTCCAAAACAAGATGTTGTTCCAAGACAACCACCACCTAGACCCGTGAAGAAGTTTGATCCCTTGCCAATGTCTTATGCAGATGTGTTTGCTCATTTGCAAAGTTTGAATATGATTGAGCTGCGCACTTTGAAGATTGACCCAGATAACCTGCCAAAGTACTTTAATGCGAATGCTCGTTGCCTCTACCACTCCAATGCCCAGGGGCATTCTATTGAGAATTGTATCGCCTTCAAATACAAGGTTCAGAACCTGCTTGACACAGAGGCAATCAACTTTGGACCTCCTCCCACCCCTAATGTCATTCAGCACCCTTTACCTCCTCATGGTGGAAACGTGTTAATGCATTTTGAAGATGGAGGTTTGAAACCGATAATGGATGTTAATGATCTGACCACCCCGTTGTGGTGGATAAAGAAGCAATTGCTGTTGAAGGGAGATTTCCCTGGTTGTGATGATGGTTGTAAACAATGCTTAATTCAAGTTGAAGGTTGTGATAAGTTGAGAGGCGAGATTCAACGTCTGATTACTGAAGGGACTCTTCAGTTCGTCCAGAAAGAACTTGATATGAAGAATGATGAAGATGAGGTTGACGTGGTCACTATCCCCGTCACTTCTAGAAGGATTCCCGTTACAATCCCCGTGCCGACTAAGAAACCTCCTGTGATTATCACTTTGCCGGGTCCAGTACCCTACACTAGCGAAAAGGCCATCCCGTGGAATTATGGGTCCGAGTACTACCGTGACGGCAAGAAATTGAATGTGGAGACCTCTGAAGGAGGAAAGTCTGATGAAAAGAAGATTGGAAGATTTGAGCCTGCAGTGCATGACATTGCGGAAGAAAGTCGGATTACCCGAAGTGGACGAATCTTCTCTCCACCCAATCTAGTTGAGAAAAGTCCTGAAGCTTTGGCCAAGGCTAAAGCAAAAGGGAAGGGAGTCATGATTGGGGGTGAGTCAGCACCAAAGATTCCAGAACCTGTTCTGAGCCCTGAGATGACCAAAGATGTTGAAGAATTGATGAGGTATATAAAGAAGAGCGATTACAAGATAATCGACCAGCTCGGCCAGACGCCCGCCAAGATTTCTATCCTAGCTTTGTTGAGGGATTCTGAGCCTCACCGCAATGCTCTTATGCAGCTGTTAGGAACATCCTTCGTTCCCCAAGAGATCTCGGTTAACCAATTTGGAGGCATTGTGAACAACATTTCGGCAAGTAATGGTCTCGGTTTTACTGACTTCGATTTACCTCCCGAGGGAAGGAAGCATAACAAAGCGCTACACGTTTCCGTGGAGATAGCGAGAACTACTCATCCGTGTCTGGTTGACACGGATCATCCCTCAATGTTCTTCCAAAGTCTACTCTCTTGAAGTTGGATTATGAAGGGGTCGTGCTGAGACCCAGTGATTTGATAGTTAAGGCGTTTGATGGGTCGAAGAGGTCAGTGTTTGGCGAGGTGGACCTGCCTATTAAGGTGGGCCACGTGTTTTGATGCGACTTTTTCGTCATGGATATTAATCCCCCATCGTTGTTTGCTTGGACGCCTTGATTCATGGGCTGGTGTGTGACATCCACTTTGCACCAAAAGTCGAAATTTTAATTAATGGGAAGGTGGTCACCATTTATGGTGAAGAAGATTATGTCGTCACCATCCGAGCAACTTCAAGTTGAAGGAGAGACCCACGAAACTCCATGCCAAGCTTTTGAGGCAGATCACCGATAAGATCCCTTTGCAAAAGGTGAAGTCTCCATGGCATCCTACAAGCGTGCTCGGCTATTGTCAAGTCGACATCCTAAAGGGAAGAGTGCTAGAACTTCCTACCCGCAGATAAGAGGGTTTGGGTTTTGCTCCCAAAATGAAGGTCTCGCTCCACCCAGTGAGCAAAGGTGTCTCCTCCGTCAAGTTTGTCAAAGGTGGAATCCAGATTGAAGATGTTGATGCCATTGATGGTGAAGCGGATGGTGACTATGATGTGGACAAGTGGATCTACCCAACCGCCCCGGACGTGAGCTTTCAAATTGGCTCATCAAGATGTTGCCGTGGTTACCCGTTTGAAGAGTAATTTTCTTTTATGTCATGCCATAATTCCTACGTTATGCCCAAGACGTAGTGATCATGCCGTAGGGCCACCATGTTTTTAACTTTCAAGTTTATCATTAATGAAGGACGCCCTTTTGCATTCAAATTTTTCTCTTTGTTTTTCTTCACTTATTTCTTTTAAAGGTGACAATATCAAATTTTACTTTCTTCTTTATACAAACCTTTTGTCTTTTCTTTTTAATTTTATTTTTAAAAAAACTTAATTAAAAATAATAATAAAATAAAATTACCAACCACGCAGATGCGGTCCTTCGACGGACCCGGATTGTTGACGATGATTCGCCGTGGCTCATTATGATTTCGACGAACCGATTTATCAAGTCAAGAGGAAGCCAAGAGAACTGTGAATTACCGAAGAATTAGCCGGATGTTGAGGCAAGAAGAAAAGGTCATCCACCGCACCAAGAGGCTCGAAGTGATCAATCTAGGAACCGAGGATGCTCGAAAGGAGGTCAAGATGGGGCAGATTGGAAGATGGAGTTAAGCAAAAGCTTGTCGAAATGCTACATGAGTACGTAGACATCTTTGCTTGGTCTTATGAAGATATGCCCGGGTTAGATACTGACATCGTTATGCACGAATTGCCGCTCAAAGAAGGATGCCCACCAGCGAAGCTTCGAACACACCGAAATGTCAAGGAAAATAAAAGAAGAGGTTCAGAAGCAGATGGAAGCAGGTTTCCTAAAGGTTGTTTCTTATCCCCCATGGGTGGCCAACATCGTACCAGTACCGAAGAAAGACGGCAAGGTAAGGATGTGTGTTGATTATAGGGATCTGAATAGAGCTAGCCCTAAGGATGACTTCTCTCTCCCGCACATCGACATTTTGGTCGATAACACTGCTCAAGCTAAAGTATTCTCCTTCATGGATGGTTTCTCTGGCTACAACCAGATTAAGATGGCACCCAATGATATGGAGAAAACTACTTTTATTACACCGTGGGGAACTTTCTGTTACAAAGTGATGCCGTTTGGTTTGAAGAACGCCGGGGCAACGTATCAGCGCGCTATGGTTACTCTCTTTCATGATATGATGCATAAAGAGATTGAAGTATACGTTGATGATATGATTGCCAAGTCCCAGACAGAAGAAGAACACCTGGTTCACTTGTTGAAATTATTCGAAAGGTTGAGGAAGTTCAGGCTGAGGTTGAACCCGAGTAAGTGCACCTTTGGGGTGAGATCAGGGAAACTCTTAGGCTTTATTGTGAGCGAGAAAGGGATCGAGGTTGACCCTGCAAAGATAAAAGCGATACAAGAAATGCCAGAGCCAAGGACAGAAAAGGAAGTGCGAGGTTTCTTGGGAAGACTGAATTACATCGCTAGGTTCATTTCTCATCTCACAGCTACCTGTGAGCCCATTTTCAAGTTGCTAAGAAAGAATCCAACGACCAGGTGGAACGACGATTGTCAGACGGCATTCGACAGTATAAAGAGGTACCTACAAGAGCCTCCAATTCTTTCACCACCGGTGGAAGGAAGACCGTTGATTATGTACTTGACCGTGTTGGAGAATTCCATGGGTTGTGTGCTAGGACAACATGATGAGACAGGCAGAAAAGAGCACGCCATATACTATTTGAGCAAGAAGTTTACAGAATGCGAATCGAGGTATTCATTATTGGAAAAGACTTGTTGTGCGCTCGCATGGGCAGCAAAACGACTCGAAGACATGTTGACTCACACTACTTTCTTGATCTCCAAATGGACCCGATAAAGTATATCTTTGAGAAGCCACTCACAGGAAGGATAGCCGGTGGCAAATGATCCCGACAGAATATGATATCCAATACACTACTCAGAAGGCTATCAAAGGTAGTGTGGTGGCGGACTATCTCGCTCAACAACCATTAGATGATGACTATCAGCCGATGAAGTTTGAGTTCCCTGATGAGGACATTATGTATATCGTAGATTGTAACATTCCACGAAGAGGGACCCGAGCTGCTCGCGGTGGACGATGGCATTCGATGGAGCCTCAAACGCATTAGGAAATGGCGTTGGCGCCATTATCACTTCTCCAACAGGTTTTCATATTCCATTCACTGCCAGAATCTGTTTCGATTGCACCAATAATGTGGCCGAGTACGAAGCTTGTATTTTTGGAATTGAAGACCATTGATCGAGAATCAAGATCTTAGCGGTATCGGAGATTCCGCTTGGTAATTAGTCAAATCAATGGAGATTGGGAGACCCGCCACCCGAATTTGATTCCATATCGAGATCACGTCCTGAAGCTGATCCCTTATTTCGACGAGATCACTTTTGATCACATCCCAAGGGAGGAGAACAATTTGGCAGATGCTTTGGCTACTCTGTCATCCATGTTTAAGGTCAGATGGGCGAATGATGCCCCATCTATCACTATAATGAGGTTGGATGAGCTGCTCGCTATGAAGTAGAAGGTGAAGGATGAAAACCTTGGTTCTATGACATCAAAAGGTATCTCGAGACGAAAGAATACCCCGATGATGCTTCCATCGTTGATAAGAAGGCTCGCAAGTACTCGGCTAAATTCTTCCTCAATGGTGGTGTGTTGTACAAAGGAACTATGACTGCTTTTGCTCGGATCGTGGATAGACACGAAGCAAATAAGATTATAGAAGAGATTCATGAAGGTTCTTTCGGGACGCATTCTAGTGGACACACCATGGCCAAGAAGATATTGAGAGCAGGCTATTATTGGTCCACCATGGAGAATGACTGCTACAACCATGCCAGAACATGCTACAAATGCCAAATTTACGCTGATAAGATGCATGTACCACCTTCTTCATTGAATGTTTTGACTTCTCCATGGCCTTTTGCGATGTGGGGCATTGATATGATTGGAGAAATTAAGCCCACCGCTTCTAATGGACATCGATTCATCCTTGTCGCCATTGACTACTTTACCAAATGGGTTGAGGCAGCATCTTATGCTCGTGTCACCAGACAAGTGGTCACACGTTTCATCAAGCATAATATCATTTGTCGCTATGGGGTTCCCGAGAAGATCATTACTGATAACGGCTCGAATCTCAACAACAAAATGATGAAAGAGTTGTGCGACGATTTCAAGATAAAACATCATAACTCTTCCCCATATCGTCCAAAAATGAATGGTGCCATGGAGGCGGCAAACAAGAATATCAAGAAGATTGTGCAGAAGATGGTTGTCACTTACAAGGATTGGCACGAGATGCTGCCATTTGCCTTGCACGGCTATCGCACTTCAATACGCACGTCAACAGGGGCAACTCCCTTCTCGTTGGTATACGGTATGGAAGCAGTCCTACCCGTGGAAGTTGAAATTCCTTCCTTAAGGATTTTAACAGATGTACAACTCGATGAAGCTGAATGGGTTCAGAACAGACTTGATCAATTGAATCTCATTGACGAGAAGAGATTGACAGCAGTTTGTCATGGACAGTTATACCAAAAGCGTATGAAAAGGGCTTTCGACAAGAGAGTGTGTCCTCGGAACTTCCAAGCTGGTGACCTGGTGTTGAAGAGAATTTTGCCTCCTAACAATACCGACGCTCGGGGCAAGTGGGCTCCAAATTATGAAGGACCGTATGTTGTGAAGAAAGTTTTCTCTGGAGGAGCTATGTTGCTCGCAACTATGGACGGAGAGGATTTCCCTCACCCGATCAATGCAGATGTAGTCAAAAAATACTTCGCATAAAGAGACCTGTTAGGTTGACGGGCCTAAGCAAAATAAGGGCATCCCGACGAACCAAGAGGTTCGGGCAAAAGTTAGGGATAAATATAAAAGATTGTACACCCGGCAAGTCGAAAACCTGAAAGGGCGGCTTGGGTAAAAAAGGGTATCCTGGTGGATTGAAAACCCGGGCGGTCCGAGCAAAATTAGGGATTCAAGGCGAACGACTACAATCTGCACGACACATGTTTTGGTCAGCTATTTACAAAAACTTGATAATCCAGAGGGATTGAGGGTTAGGCTAATCGGAGCATTTCGGATAGCTCAATGTTAAGGGATGTTGAAGTTGTGAAGAGCACGGCGGACTCAGGATTCGACAAAATCGATGATTTTTATTGTCACCTTTTCTTTTAACTTTGATGTATAAGCAATTGCCTCTTTTCAGGATTTGCTTCTTGATGTAAATGCTCATTTACGGGCTAATCAATCAATAAAATTACCTTCATCCAAACTGTGTTTTTCTATCATTTATCTCTGTCTTATTTTCATGTATTTTTAACTGTTTTGTTTGCAAAAACGACGTCCGATATTTTCGATAAACTTCGCATATAAAACATCAGCGCCCAACGGCACGTGGCATAATTTCTGAAGTTACTCGGAATTACGGGTACACGGCATTAACGAATGAAACAGTTGATCACTGTAGCAGAATGATTGTTATGTCTCCTGTTTTACAGTTTTTGTTATGATTTTAAATAAAGAGCGTTATACGCTTGAGCTTAAATCTCCAACAAAACTTCTTTCTCTCCCACAAGGGATATCCATGGCATATGTGCGCCCTTGGATGTTATCGATCCTTCCCCGACGCGGAAGATTGCAAAGAACGGTCTACACCAGCAAGATCACTTTCCAAAGCTCACTTGTGCCAGAAGATGTTGTCGACCCCTCTTATGCTAGAGCTCGTAATCAGGAACTCTACGCAATACGATTGTCATCCCAGATGAATGTTAATCTCCAGGAGTTACTTCCCCAGTGATGCTAATCATTGAAAGATGATACTTCTATTCCACAATCCCCCCATCAGGGTCCAGACTATCATCTCTTTGATGAAGACCAGATGATTGTATTCAATTCATGAAGGGTTGACGTTCCCTCGGCAGCTCATGATTGCTTTTAGTCCTGGGTGAATCATTAAAACATGCATCATTGCATTACATAGCATCCTCAAAAATGCGTAGCATTTCCAGTGATATGGAGCATTACGCCAAAAATAATGATCTCAAACATGCATCTAAGCATAAGCCAGATTAAAATGATTCTCGAGTACCTTTTGCGTCTCCGAAGAGAAGTTTATCAATAAAAAAATCCCCAAGTGGTATTCCCAGTCAGAGTTCCCTCAAGAAATTCTTCTTGTTGTTATCCGCATTTTTGACCCCGTGTCGTTTTCCTACATTATTCAAATTCAATATATTTACCAAGCGTCTTGCTTTTTGCAAATTCTTATTTTGGTTATCTTACCCGTGTTTGCCTCTGTCGTTAGAGTGCGAGTAAGAGTTGGTGTCTAACCTTTCTTGCTTCTCAATTGTTTGAGTATCCATACTTGGTGTGTGGTAATTCATATAATTGCCACTCTTGAAGAATTACACCCCGCCTTTGGCCTGAGGGATATTGTTGTCTCTTGCACATTTGCAACCTTTTAAAGTCCGACATAGTTTAGCAATCCTTGCTAGAGTCCCCTTTGTTTGGCCTCTTTCCCCGTGAATTCGTCTTCGATCGACGATTTTACCATTCCATATATCTTCTCCCCAGTGAGTCCGCTTCAGTCGGTCTCATTCTTGCGTATGTCTAATATGTATATTCGATCTTTATATGTCCAATATCCTTACCGGGCATGTATATTTCGAAACCTTTGTTAGAGTCGTCTTCGGTCGGTCTCTTTCTAGTGTATGTCTAATATCCTTACCTGACATATGCTCCCTATATGTGTTCAATATCCTTACCGAACATGTATATTCGATCTTTATGTGTCCTTACCGGGCATGTATATTTCGAAACCTTTGTTAGAGTCGTCTTCGGTCGGTCTCTTTCCAGTGTATGTCTAATATCCTTACCTGACATATGCTCCCTATATGTGTTCAATATCCTTACCGAACATGTATATTCGATCTTTATATGTCCAATATCCTTACCGGACATGTATATTTCGAAACCTTTGTTAGAGTCGTCTCCGGTCGGTCTCTTTCCGGTGTATGTCTAATATTCTTACCTGACATATGCTATCTATATGTGTTCAATATCCTTACCGAACATGTATATTCGATCTTTATGTGTCCAATATCCTTACCGGGCATGTATATTTCGAAACCTTTTGTTAGAGTCGTCTTCGGTCGGTCTCTTTCCAGGATATGTCTAACATCCTTACCTGACATATGCTATCTATATGTGTTCAATATCCTTACCGAACATGTATATTCGATCTTTATGTGTTCAATATCCTTACCGAACATGTATGTTCGATCTTTATGTGTCCAATATCCTTACCGGGCATGTATATTTCGAAACTTTTTGTTAGAGTCGTCTTCGGTCGGTCTCTTTCCAGTGTATGTCTAATATCCTTACCTGACATATGCTATCTATATGTGTTCAATATTCTTACCGAACATGTATATTCGATCTTTATGTGTTCAATATCCTTACCGAACATGTATATTCGATCTTTATGTGTCCAATATCCTTACCGGGCATGTATATTTTCGAAACCTTTGTTAGAGTCGTCTTCGGTCGTTCTCTTTCCGGTGTATGTCTAATATCCTTACCTGACATATGCTATCTATATGTGTTCAATATCCTTACCGAACATGTATGTTCGATCTTTATGTGTCCAATATCCTTACCGGGCATGTATATTTCGAAACTTTTTGTTAGAGTCGTCTTCGGTCGGTCTCTTTCCAGTGTATGTCTAATATCCTTACCTGACATATGCTATCTATATGTGTTCAATATTCTTACCGAACATGTATATTCGATCTTTATGTGTTCAATATCCTTACCGAACATGTATATTCGATCTTTATGTGTCCAATATCCTTATCGGGCATGTATATTTTCGAAACCTTTGTTAGAGTCGTCTTCGGTCATTCTCTTTCCGGTGTATGTCTAATATCCTTACCTGACATATGCTATCTATATGTGTTCAATATCCTTACCGAACATGTATATTCGATCTTTATGTGTCCAATATCCTTACCGGGCATGTATATTTCGAAACCTTTTGTTAGAGTCGTCTTCGGTCGGTCTCTTTCCAGGATATGTCTAACATCCTTACCTGACATATGCTATCTATATGTGTTCAATATCCTTACCGAACATGTATATTCGATCTTTATGTGTCCAATATCCTTACCAGGCATGTATATTTCGAAACCTTTGTTAGAATCGTCTTCGGTTGGTCTCTTTCCAGGATATGTCTAACATCCTTACCTGACATATGCTATCTATATGTGTTCAATATTCTTACCGAACATGTATATTCGATCTTTATGTGTCCAACATTCTTACCAGGCATGTATATTTCGAAACCTTTGTTAGAATCGTCTTCGGTCGGTCTCTTTCTTGTGTATGTCTAATATCCTTACCTGGCATACCAGAATCTTTTGTTCCCGATCCCACTGTAAATATATAAAAAAAATTCAAAAAAATTGAAAATACGGAAAACGAAATGTTTCTGCTTGTTCTTCGGAGCGCAAATTTTAGGGTTCTTTTAGTATTTAATCTTCTTCTACCTTGAAAGTTCAAAAGGCTAGCGCCAATTTCACTTTCAGGTTTAAGACGATTAAATAGGGCAATATTGCACCCAAAATTTGCCCTCCTATCTCGGTTTTATCTGGTTTAGGCTTCGCATTTATCATAACACTCACATGCATTCATATCACTGGGTCTATGGTTACGGATTGAAGTTGATTCCTAAAGATTTCTCTGTTGAGCAGAAAAGGCGTGGTGTTTTCGACCAATTTGGGGATATTTGAAAATGACGAGGTTTAATGTTAAATCTTATTCGTTCATATCTATCGGCTTTCGGGGCTTGGTGTTCGATTGTTGAATTGAATGGTCTGTTCTTGATGGAGCTACGGGTCTGGTCATTTTGAATGTCATTACCTCCCGATTCAGGAGATCAATTCACCACGAATTTGGGTTTTGTTGTTGTTTCGAGTTCATTGTTCAAGATGTAGAAGGTTGGATTATGATTATTCATTTATTGATCAACAATACAAGTTCTAGTGCATTTTGGCTTGCTCGTCGACTTTGTTCGCTCTTGGCAATAGTGGGTGTTTGTGAAGATATTCATCCAGAGGACTTGTTTACAAGATTTACGAACGTCAAACTGCCGCATGTTGAGATCTTTTCCTGTCGCGTTCATCGCCCACAAGACTCAAGGCATTCTTTGAAAAAACTTAGAAGTTTCCTTATGGAATTCGTTTGGTTTCAAATCTTTCTCCACTACCGAATATGTTTCGACTTGGAAATGCGGTGATAATCCCATTAATTTCAAGTGGAATCTATCGCTCAATTCTTAAAGAATCATGAAATCGTCAAGCTGACTAAAGTTTTGAATCAAGAATTTTATTTGAAACTTAGAGTTTCAATTTTTGTTTCAAGTAGCAAAGGACTCCGGATTTCTACATGAACGGATAAACATGGAAACTTTGTGGCCGGGAAATTCAAACGGATTAATTTAATTACGAGATAACTTGGATTTGAGATTTTTGATCACAAGTTCAAAGCTTTTATAATATGCATTATTGAGTTCGAAGAAAGATTTAGAAAATTGAATACATATTCAAATTCCACTCATAGTTCTCTTAAGACCTCATTCTTTTTTTTAGAACATGAATCAAGATCATACATGGCAATTTTTCTCAAGAATCTAAAGTGCAACAATCACGTTACTACGCGTTTGATTCAAGAATACGGATGGGAATGGTGGATTGATTTGGATTTGGGCGCATATTTTAAATCGACATTTCGACTTAGTTTTGTTCTAACCAAAGTAATTTTGGTTCGTGACAAAATTTTTGGAATGTTTGGTTCGTCATGAATTTTCAACTTCCATGCACAAATGCTACAACATTGCAGATCACATTAGTAGTATTCAAGAATTCAAACTAGAACTCAAATTGGTACATAATCTTCAAACTTTGCATTCATGAAATTTCAAGAGCGTTGAATTACTCTAAGGTTTTACAAGAGTACAAGAATGAGTACATGGTTTTATAACTTATCAATTTTCGAATGCAAGTTCTAATCCAAAGGCCAAACAAGTTTCGTTCAATATTCAACTTCTCTTTGTCATTCAAAGTTTCAAAAATATTGTTCGAATACAAAAGGACACTCGAAGAATGCCCGTTCACAAGTGAAATCAAACTTCCAAATTCAACATTTGTTTAACTGTGGTTTGTACAATTTCTACATGAATCATCAAAGTTACAATGTCAATTGGGATATTCGTGTTGATTACAAGGTTCAAATTTTGATACAAATTCTTCAAGAATACAAATATAAAAATACAAGCAAATTTCTTCTTCTATCCTATTGTATTCTAGTGGAAGTCTTTGTTGCTTTCCTTTCTACATCCTTGCTCCATCTTCAAACCCGGCTTTCTTGTCCAAAGCATTCCTTTGCTATTCCTCCAAGCTTGCACCATTGCTCATGTTCATGAAACAAAGCAAAAAATGATTAGCAAATAACGGACAACAATGATAACATTACAAGACAAATTCTATCTCATCATTAGGATTTTCTTTCCGGAATCAGGTTGTGTGGTGGTTTCGATCAAAACCGAGGCCTCATAGCGAATCATCGGCCATAAACTCGCTATTGCAAATCCTCAAGAGTGTTAGCCCTTGGTTCACAATAGGAGGTGTGGAAAGAAGATGAGGAAAAGCAGCTGTAAAAGCAGTTTGGGCATGACAGTACAAGAATTTTATACAGGGCAGCAAGGGTAGGCACCTGAAAAGGCAAATTTTACCATAAACAATACACCAGCAGCCAACATATCAGAAAATACAGCATCAAACAGCCAAAAACGATCAAAATCATCAGCCCAATACAAAATGGTGCAAGCCCAACAAGTATTTCGTAAGGCCTTGTTTGTCAAAAATCAGAACAACAAGGTTCAGCAAAACCCTATTTCTGAGGATATAAAAACATTCAAAGCAGAAGAACACAGGGCAGCAACTGTTCACCAAACCCTAGCCGAAAATTCATCAGCAATCATAAACCCTAGCCGCATACTAACACTGTCAAGCCAAAAGACCAGGAAACTAAACACAGAACAGCATCCATCTAAACGAATATCATCATTTTCCAGAAAGAAATCCTTCAGAAAGAGATATAACGAGGCAACAGAAGCAGAGAATAAGGTAAACAGAAAGGTCTCACCGGGGTCGCAAACGTAAACCACCGTCTACAGCCGCCGTTTCGACCTTTGAACCGTCACCATATCCTTTTGCTTTTCATTTTGTTGCATGTCCATCATAGATTCTCCCTCTGACAGCGCCGGTTTCATCACGTTTCGACCTTTGAACCGTCACCATATCCTTTTGCTTTTCATTTTGTTGCATGTCCATCATAGATTCTCCCTCTGACAGCGCCGGTTTCATCAAATAGAAATTAGGGTTCATCTTTTTCCCTTTTCCATCTTTCGATTCCTACGAAAACCAAAGGTAAAACATCAGGAAATCGTTAAAAGGCAGCAGTAACGGAGAAATCAGATCGAGTGAGAGAACAGGGAAAATCGGAGCGGCGATGAGGTTGTGACATGACGCGGAATCGCGGGCATCCACGATGGGGAATCAGAGCGGCGAGTGAGCGACGTCGAGGATGAGAGAACAGGCTCTGGGTTTGAGAGCGGCGCCGAGGGTTTGGTGAGTTCGTTGAGAGAGAAAGGGGTCGTGAGAGGGACGATGAGAGGTGGGAGAGAGGCGATGGGGTTTTGGATCGAAGGTTGAAGATGGATAAGAAATCGTGTGAATATGAGAGGATGAGAGGAGTGTAACTAGTTTTTTTATAAAATATAAGTTTAAGTTAGTTTTAGTTTAATCTAATTAGGATTAGTTCTATTAGTTTATTTTATTTAAGTTTTAATAAAATAGTTTAGGTTAATACTAGCTTAATACCTTTAGTTTATGATGTTTTAAATTAATCAACATGTTAGTAAAATATGATTTTAAAAATCAGTTTTGTTTAAGATATATTTAGTTTTTCCTCTATTATTTAAAAAGCTGACCCATAGTGCAAAAGTAGGATTATTCAAGATGTGTTGTTTAGTTCTGGTGGTGACAAGTGTCACCACCTATGTGGTCTGCTCGAAAATCTAGTGTAGGTACACCCATGGTAACCATCTTGCAATCTCACTCACAAGCCATCAGATCTGCCAAAGTCGAGATCCGACGCTCCAGAACGGTGGACCACAATATGATTCATGGAGCATCTACACAAGATCCAGCAGCTTGGTTTTGGGCTTGGGCTCAGATTTGCTGTTCGCACCCTCCAGATTAAAGCTTCAATCAGGCCCATTCCTAAACTTTTCTCTTTAAATTCAATTTTTATGCAAGTTTTTATATATAATGATGTATTAAATAATATTTGGCATATGGTAGTTTTTTATTTGTTGAATCACCAATTAAATTGGTAATTGATTTTTCATCAAGTAAAAAAATATCTATACTAATAATTATTTAAATTCCGATTTGTATTGTGTGTTAATTTATTTTCTTTTATTATCCGCTATTACATTATCCGCTTGCATGTTTATTACACGATTGTACACTCCACTCTCACATTAATATAAAATCAACAACGACTCCGCTCTCTCTCTTATTTTTGGTTACCCACGCCAAATTCTCTAAGGGTCTCATGGTTGGGGATGGGCATGGCCATCCTCACGAGGTTAATTAAGGCCCTCGTTGCCTTGATTAATCATAACCCGAAAAATAATTGGTCCATATACCAATCACTATGCACCAGGGTCTCATGGTTGGGGATAGGAGCACCTATCCTCACGAGGTTAATCAAGTCCATATACTTGGTTAATCATAACCCGAAATATCATTTCTCTACGTCCAAACGCCGCAATTTTCAACACACTTTCAAATAAAAAAGTGTTATGGTACTTAATTAAATTGTTAGAGGTTCGCCCAACAATTTAATTAAAATGTAAAGTATTCGGGCCATTAGAGGGTAACCCAATGACTTGAATACTTTATTCCATACACTTGAACATTCAAAACACTTTCATATTAAATTAATTAATTGAATTTGTTTTCAAAAATCAATTTTTCTACAAAACCAAAAAAAACATAGTGTTATGGTACTTAATTAAATTGTTAGAGGCTCGCCCAACGATTTAATTAAAATGTAAAGTATTTGGGCCATTAGAGGGTAACCCAATGACTTAAATACTTTATTCTATAACACTTAATAAAAGTGAACTTTGTTTCACCTCACTCCTTTCATAATAAAGATTTTGGATGAGAGAAGATCGGTTGACCTCAATCACCAATCCCGAGTATCGAATCGTTAGAGGATATCCCGACGTTTTGGTACTTGTCATCTACCATTAAAATCAATTCAACCCATTCAAATCCTTTTTCGCTCATATGCGATTATCAAAATTAAAAACATTTTCAATTAAAATCAATACAACCAATTCAAACATTTTCAACCAGAACTACGGAGTTTTGACTTTCCCATTGCACGAGGGAATACGTAGGCACGCGGTTTCGAAACCGTGTCAAACTCAAAATAATAATAAACAAACGCCTTTTTTTTATTCCTTATTCATGACTTAGAAATTAGCGATTACACACACAAACACATTTCGAACTAAATGGGTCCCATCGAGTACGATGGACGTAAGAGGTGCTAATACATTCCTCTTGCGTAACCGACTCCCGAATCCATCTTTTTTGGTTTTGTAGACCGCCTTATCCGACGTTGTGGGTTTTATCTATATTTCCCCGTTCTTCTTTTAGAACAAATAAAATTAGGTGGCGATTTCATTGTTTTGAAAATTCATTTAAATGATTTTTTTGAAAATCGAGTTGCTTCAGAGCCCCGTGACAAGATGCCTATGTATTTCCGCGTGCAATGGGAAAGTCAGAGCGTCGTAGTTCGAATCATTTGTTTTGGTGGGTTTTGCATTTTTTTACTTGTGAAAAAGGTTTTAAACACAAAAGAAAAACGCACAAGGGCGAAAAAAAGAGTTGGTGTTGGTTGGTTGCTTTTACCTTGAGAAAGGAGTTTAAACCATTATTAAGTGTTTTGTTTTCAAAGGGAAAGGAAAAGGTAAGTTTTAGTTTTATTACATGCATGGATGCAAAAGAAACTAGCAAAACAAAGGTTGAACCTATGGTTGAGGATGTAAGGGAATCTTTACCTATGTTGACATGCAAAGGATGTGAATCATAAAGTCTAGGCTCGAGAGTCTATCCTAACCGAGCAAACTTTGGAAAACAAACAAAACAAGCACAAGTCACAAGTAGAATTGCCCTAAACGGGTCTTTAAATAAACCAGAGGGGTTCCGGAACATGCTCCAACTACAGAAGCCCCATCATGCATCTCTATTTCTACTTCTCATGGCAAAAGAAAGCTGTAAATCCCTACTTCTCATGATATCTAGGAAAGCTGTAAGAGAATGCGGTAAATGGTGTAGGAACTACCAAACGGATATAGAATCCGAAGAGCACTGCGAGCTAGAGAATACTCTAGAAAACTTCAAGTACTGCAGCCACGCAATAAGAATAAATCAGTGAGAATAGCTCGAGGTACCAAAAGGCAGGTGGAATGCGCATTCGTGCGCATCTGAAGCAGCAAAGTCTGCAAGAAGGGAGTTAGACCCAAAGAACAAGTACAGGAATGCACATGTGGGTGTACAAACGCAAAACACGTGCAAGAAGGGAGTTAGACCCAAAAAACAAACAAAGGAATGTATATCTGGATATACAAACATAAGAAACCTGCAAAAAGGGAGTTAGACCCAAAACACAAGCAAAGGAATGTATACGTGGGTATACAAACAGGAGAAACCAAAGAAAAGTGTCATATATGCTTACAACACAAGCCCCTGCATCAAACACATGTCAAACAGTGTCTAAGAATGTTAGAACACCTGCTGTTTGCACTTAAATTAGGAAATAGAAGAAAAACCAGTACAGGCCGCGCTAAGCCTGATATACAACACTAAGCGCGACCAAATAGAGGCGACCGCGCTTAGCCTGCTCTAGACCTTGCTAAGCGCGACCTGCAACACAAAAGTCAGTGAGTTTGGCGCTTAGCGCGCTTCTGGTGGCGCTAAGCGCGGTCTATAACCTGTAGAAATGCTGTTTTTGATCCGGATCACCTGTCCATGAAGCTCTCATGCTAAAAAGTTGATCCATACAGTTAGGCAATAGAAGGCGTGAAGTTGATAACCCTTAAAACCTCCATGTAAATTGGGGAAAGGAGAAATAGGAAATATCTAAAATAAGCCTCTAAAATAATAATATCTTCATCTTTTGAAGAGGAAACCTCCACTTCTAATCGAAAATTAAGGATTTATTTGTCAGAAGTGTAATAAGGTCAAATATATTTAATGTCATTGGACACGACGAAAGGGGTAGCCGTTGTATTTTTGTTCATGAGAGAACAGTGAAACTAAAAGAAATCAACACCGTCGTCAAACCTTAGCCTTATTTTTAACATGTCTTCATAAACCCTACTTAATATAGTAAAATTAGGAGAAAAGGGAAATCATACTTGAAAAAGGTTATGAGCGAAGAATCTGGGGTGAAGAGAAGTTGCGCAGTTCAGGCAAGCTTGCAAAAGTCGTGGGAGAAAATTAGAGGAAATAAAGTGGAAGGAGAAATATTTTATAAGGGAGTTAAAACCACAAGGGGCCTCTTAGAGTCCCTCATAATTTTGAAAACCTTAACACGCTTCTGACACGTTCCACTAGCGTTTAATGTCTAAATAAATAAACCATCATTACTTATATTAAATAGAAGTAATTGTGACTAAGTGAATGATTGACTGATATTCCTAGCTGATACTTCAGCTAACCAATAGACATTTGAAAATGGGACATGACTCGTCCCTTAATTAGGATATTACATATATATATAGAGACCCGCCTCACTTTAAAAAGTCCTTTTTCAACTAAGGGAATCGCCCTAAACTGAGGGATTCGCCTCACTTTAAAAATGTCTTTTTAATCTTAGGGACTCGCCTCACTTTAAAAGGCTGCTTTCATGTGAGGAAATATCCCCAAGATGAGGGACTAGCCTCACTTTAAAAAGGCTGCCTACAACAAAGGTACTCACCCCAAATTAAGGGATTGACATTGCTTTAAAAAGGCCTCATTCGACAGAGGAATCCGCCCCAAGCTGAGAGACTTAACTTTCAAATGAAATAAATCTTAAAACACTTTACCTTTAACAAAGCCCTCGTGCTTGATGGACTGTGTACTGTTATATTTGTGAGTCCCCAAATATGGAAGATTATAGGGTTCTCGCCTAGCATGGCATCTCTCGGGTGACATCCTCCAAGAATATAGGGGGTCTCCCTGAGGTAGATGACATTCATAATTTTGTTATTCGAGAAAAGAGATATACCACATGACTCCCTAAAAAATAGGTGGTTTATAGTCTCCCCTTATCACGGGGAAGCGGTTATCGCCTCTAAGGGTTTTCTTAAAACCTAGGCCTATGGCCTTTATATAAACTTTACCCTCAAAGGTAGAAAAAGAAATTGGATCTTAACTCATACAAATCACTCCTTACGTATTCTTATCCTAAAGCATCACACTTATAGAGAAAGCCTTTCATCTCACGTGAGCATGTCTTCTATGAAAGCATAATGCCACCATATAGGTATTCTTGCTACCGTGGCAAAGACTCAACCACCATATATTGTAATATACCTACTAAAGCATCTGAGACCCCTGCCCTTACAGGGGTAACATACACACATGTACATTTTTTACCATACATGCATATACCCATTTCTAATCCAAACTAATAACTGAAAATAATCAATGGTTAAACGAAAAGTGTTCGTTTCTATGAAATTTTTCTCTACAAATTCCAAATAGGACAGACCATAAAATTCTATTAAAACCATGCCCAAAGAAGCCATTTTCCCCTCCCTTAAACCCTGCAACACATCAAACACTCTTAAAATTTACTATAGAAAAGACCCCGATCATGCTAACAATATAAACACCCTATATCCAATAACTTAAGTAATCTCGCCCGACAAAAAGAGGTGGTCAAGACTCCACCTACTAGAACACACATGACACCTAATCTCACTACTACTTGTAACTACCAGACGTCTCCGATGATTTTTCCTAGTCGAAATGACATTATTAAGAAATCACTACAACATATAATACTCTTCATGACAAATATTTCTTCATGACCAGGTGGCACAATGGAGACATTGAACTATAACTCATTAAAGAGGTTAGTGTATATTGAAACCACCCGACTGAACTTCCGACTGATAGGGGTGTATCAATGGAGTCGCCATCGAACGTCTTTTATCTCACGACGGAGAAAGGAAAACATCGAGTAAACCTAAAGGGGAAATCGAGGTCCTTCGATCGAGAGAATCTAGGTAAGGGAGTTAGTTACACGAGAGGAAGGGATTAGCACCCCACACGCCTGTAGTACTCTACTGTATCCACTTTTAATTTCTATCTAAAGGTTGTGTTATATATATCTATGCTCAAACGCTACAAATGCACGCAAAAGGAAAATAAAGAAACCACAGAGAAAAGAAGGAAGTATTTACAAGTTGTGCTCGATCGATCCCCATGACAAGATGCCTACGTATTCCCGCGTGCAATGGGAAAGTCAGAGCGCCGTAGTTCAACTCACTTGTTTTGGGGGGGTTTGCATTTTTTACTTATCAAAAAGGTTTTAAACACAAAAGAAAAGCGCACAAAGGTGGAGATAGTTTGTCTTGGTTAGTTTTTTTTACCTTGAAAAAGGAGTTCAAACCATTATTTAGTGTTTTGTTTTCAAAATAAAAAGAAATCAAGTTTTAGTTTTAATTAAATGAAAGGATGCAAAAAGAACTAACAAAAACAAAAGGGAGACTAACTAGTACTAGCCCTAGTGTTGTCATGTAAAGATTGGACCTATGGTTAAGGATTTAAGGGAAACTCTACCTATGTCAACATGCAAAGGATGTAAATCCTAATGTCTAGGCTCGAGAACTATCCTAACCGAGCGGTCCTAAGGGAAAGCCATCTTATATCCGTCTTGGTTGTAAAACCAAGGGATGCAAAGGGGTGAAGCAATCAAGTGCTTTGGTAGAAGCACACAAGCAATACAATACGCAAACAAATGGCAAACAATTGCAGGCATAGCCCATGGAGCAAATGATGTGAGTTGTGCAGTAAATGCAAACCCTGAGAATGAGTGGAGAGTTAGAATAGGAAACTCTGGCCACTTTTGTAATTGACTCAATAGGAATAGTAACATGATTCGTGTGCACCATACAAGACACAGACTAGAACTACGGGGGATGACTGCCGACCCTTTCCGCTTGCCCATCATATCATTGACTCGATAACAGAAAATATAAAAAGCGGGACTTTGCTTGGTGGTGCCACGTTGGGTGTCCTAACCACTTTTGACCTATGCAAGCACAATTGTAAACACAATGAAAAGCGTCTCCCTATGCACGGATGAGGACTTTAAACAAACCAAACACAATTAGCAAACAGAAGCGCCCTAAACCGGTCTTTAAATAAACCAGAGGGGTTCCTGAACATGCTCCAACTACGGAAGCCCCATCATACATCTCTATTCCTACTTCTCATGGAAAAAGAAAGTTGTAAAGCCCTACTTCTCATGATATCTAGGAAAGCTGTAAGAGAATACGGTAAATGGTGTGGAAACTACCAAACGGATATCAAAATCTGACGAGCACTGCGAGCTAAAGAATACTCCGGAAAACTTCAAGTATTTCACTTGAATTCTTGCTGAAATTGATGAGGAAAACCTTGTGCTCTTCAAAGAAAATATCGGATCAATCTTCAATTAGATGATAATAATCTAAATTAAAGAAGAAATCAAATGAAATCAACTTGAATCTTGATGGAAATTGATGAAAATCAATGGAGGAAAAGCTTCCTTAGGTTGATCCAAATCAAGTGAAGAGATAGAGGATGAGCACCGGTGAGAAGAAAGATGAAAATCGGTCGATCAGAGTGAAGACCAAATGCGGAGGAAGAACCATCTTAGCACAGTCGCCGGGCGGAGGTGTAGGCGTCGTCGGGCAGAAGAGCGAGTGTGAGGGAAGCGCTAGCTTCTGACTTGTTTCGCCTGCCGAGGAGCAGGTGTCATCGGGCGAGTGTGCGAGTGCAAGAAAAGGGACATATTCTGACTTGTTTCGCCAGGCGTAGGGACAGGTCGTCGGGCGAGCGTGTTGAAAACGCCAGCTTTGTCAGGCGAAGGGAGATGTCGTCGGGCGAAGAAACATGGGCAAGCAGGTGGAAGGGTGGCCGGAACAGTGGCGTGTGGTGGCTTAGGGCGGCGACGAGATTGAATCTGGTTGCGATTGCTTGGAGGGAAAGTTTTTTTGATTTTTGTTTTTGTGAATTTGAGAGAAAATTGAGAGGATTAGAGAGAGCTTTTTGAGATTTTGTGTGAAAAGTGAGAAAATGAGATTGTTATTTTGATTTGTGAAGGCAAAAATCAATATATATATATATATATATATATATATATATATATATATATATATATAGTACGGGGAAATGGGCCTAAGAGTGTCTTGGATCCATAATCAAGTCCAAATCACGAATATCCGGATAATTTTCGTAATTAATTCAAAACAGGCCGATCCGTCAAGAATTTGAAGTCAGACTCTAAACGAAAAGTGTCCGGAACGCGATTTTACCCGTGTGTAACAACATTTCGACTCGATTGGATGAACGGTCAAGACGATACGAATTTTTGAAGTTTCAGCATAGTTTTCAAATGACTGACACATGCAGAATTTGATTTGCGCTCTTCGGAGAAAATGCCTCGAACGAGGGTCTTCTGATCAAAATTTGCAAAGGAACATTAATGAGATAATCGAAGCTAACGAAATTTGTGAACTTGTGGCACAAGTCCAATCTTGCTTTGATAAAAATCGAGTGAGATATGATTTTTCAAAGTTCGCGTATCAGATGAAAATTGCTTGGTTCAGCTCAAACTTGCGCTCGAAGAATAAAATTATGGTCTTAAACAGTGAGGAACCAACTCCCAAGTTGTAAAATAAAGTTGTAGAGGGCTTCGATACAGAATTTCAGAAATCGGCCCCACTCTGATTCGAGTTTCCAGCTAGGAGATACGGACTATTTAGTGGGCAAAACGCACGGTTCGACACTAAAATTCAGCTTAATCCACGGGAGAAATCAATTTCTTTGGGGACCTTCCTCACACAATTTGCTTCTGGTCTTCAAACGAAAGTTGTAGATAATAATGAGAGGAACTTGACGGTCAAAAATAACCAGAAAATACCCGACGAGCTGAGAGATATGCCTTTGGAGCGTCCAAAACACACTGAAAACCCAAAATTCACTTTATTGAGAAATAAGCGAATAAATTCTTTTTCTTTGACGAAACGGCCTCCGATCTAAATAGATAAACTGGAGAACAAATTGAAATGATCCCAGAGCTTATGGAACCACACCAAATTAGCTTTCTGACTAGAATACGTTGTATTGAGCATACGAATCGAGGAATATCGATATCGGACTCAAAGCGGTCTGAGATAACCGAAACGCGTCAATTCTTTTGTACTTGGGATATCTTGAATCTAATAACTCCATGATCAATGCTATGTGTGCAACAATATGTATGTTTATGCAATCGAACTATAAGCCAGAAATATGAGAAAGAAGAGGATAAATTTTGGGGTACAACATATATAGGGCCATGTAAAATGTTAAAGTTACCATTCAACTTTTGTTTGTCAAAAAATTTCCTCAACTTTTGTTTAAAACATTCAAAATCATTGAAATCATCATACTTTTCATTGAAAATGAACAACAGATTTGCATCTAATTTTTATAAGAAACAAGGAAACAAAGAGTTGGTAATGAGACATTGAGAATAGGAAAAGACTTTGAAAAAACGAGTTGGTAATTAGACGTTTAAATAGCTCAAAAGTCTCCTTGATAATATAAAAGAGACGTTACGCCATGTTGGTGTTCTAACCTATGTTTTAATTGTATTTTTTATTTGTAATTAAAATGTTCTAACCTGTCGATTTTCCATCAAACTGAGAGAATATTTAGTGTTAAAATTGGAACCACTATTTTAATTGTTGTTTTTTTTTTGTAAATTAAATGTTCTAACACGTCATATTTCCTAAAAACTGAGGTAACATTTAGCGTTAAAATTAAGATATTTATCAAATCTTTAATCAAATCTTTTCCGCTCATTTCATGACTATTAACGCTTAAGACATTATCATTAGTGATACACGTGAAACATAAATAACTTCCATTATAAAAGCATTCTGAAACTAACCTCAAATTTAAGATTTTCAAGAGTATTTGTCATGAAGAGTTCTCTATGATTTAAGGTTTGTGTTCTTAAATATTTATTTGAGTAGAAAATCATTTATTTATCTAACATTTTTTTTGTGTAATCCTTTTTTGTTAATATCAGAAACAAATGCAAGCAAAAGCCATGGGGAATATTATCCACCAATCATTTGATCTTTCCTAGAATATCCAACATCGTGAAGAGTTAAAGATTTGCAAGAGTGTTTGTCATGAATAGTTCTCTACGGTGGATTACAAGAGAGGAAAATTATTTGGGTTTAAGGTTTGTGTTCGTAAGTATTTATTTGAGTAGAAAATTATATATTTATGTAACCCTTTTTTTTCTAACCATTTTTTTTATCTAATCATTTTTTGTCTAACCATTTTTTGTTCATATCAGAAACAAATGCAAGCAAAAGCCATAGAGAATACCCATTTTTTTGTTAGAAGAAAATAGTTTCCCATGCATTTGATCTTTCCCCTAATATAAAGGAATTGAAGATCCAACATATGATCTTCATGTAATATTCTGGGTAAGCGTTGTAGTTTGTAAACAAATTATTTTTATTAATGTTATGTGTAAACAATGCAACGAGTTTTATTTTTTAAAAAAAAAACTAATAACCCCTTCGTTATTTTGATAAACCACGATAAAAGATATGCTAGTTTTGAAAATAGTAAAAATTATTGTTGTTGAGGTTCGAACCCATGCGCTAATAAATTTTTACCTCGGTGTTTTAAACACTAAGGTGATAAGTCTTTACTTTTTATGAGGACCTTATTCACCTCGCATCTATTTCTGAGGTGAAATGCATTTCACGTCCGATATTAGAATCATTATTCGTAGTAGTGAATATTGTAACACCCTAATTCTACCCAACATTTATTATAAAATCAGAGTGCCAAAAATTTCACAAATATGAGGCGTTACATTCATAATCAAAACCGTCAACTTAGAAAGCATATCATAATGGATACATAGCACATTTAATTCAAAAAATTTATAATAATTATTTATTCTTCAAAAATACTTCATATTTATTCAAAACTACGCAGTGGATTCATAATGTTTCAAAACTTCAAACAGAATATAGAATCTTTTTAAACAACTTAATTCCAGGAGCAAATTCTCAAAGTATTAAAATCAACAATGCAACGGAAAACAATATAAAATCAATTATGAGTTCATCCCGAGTGCTACGTATCAGAGCGACGACGACATACGCTACTAGACTCTTTACTCCTCGTTAGTTGCACGTTACCAATATAAAGGTAACGACCAACAAATAGAAAGGATGAGATATCTACCAATATAAACAGGTGTATGATAAATAATATATCAGGATTAAATCATACATAATTACCACATCACAAATAACACGTCACAATAATTCCCAAAACAACAACAATCCCAAATCACTTCATCGTTAACAACAACGTTTTAGTTTACTTTACATATTAATAATGACATGATTCAAAATGAGACACAACAATGCATATGCATGTGGTACCGGTGGAGTAAACTCCCTTCACTAATTGCCAGTTATCAGAGGCACGAGGCATAAATCTTCTTCACAAATCTGCCAATACAGGCCTTCACAAATGCAAAATGAAATGCGATGCTAACAACATGCAAATAACAACATAAATTCACTTCACAAGGCATACACATATCTCACTGTTATTACCAATAATCAGAGGTAATTATCGTCACTGAAAACATCCTGCAACTTCACATAAATAACCATATACAACAACCAATTCATCGCTAATAATTCACAAACAATTTCACAACAAGATACATTCACACAATTACAACAAAATAAAATAATCATAATCACCTACTAAAATACGCGTATCATTCTGACAATTTTTAATTAATTCCGGACAATTAATTATACCGCTTAATTGGGCTAGCCAGTACTGTTGTAACACCCCTTCTAATTTCCCCGCGAATTATATATTTAATCAGAGTTTAACATAACGAAAGGGCGTCACAATTATAAAATTCAAATAATAAAACACCATCACAGTAGTCATGCCTTTACTGAAAAACTTTATTAAATGATTCAAAACCAATGATTATGTTGTACACAGCGGAAATAACATAAAAATCCGGAATAAATTCAATTCATAATTATTCCAAACATAAATCAAAAGAAAAACAAGTTTAATTCTATAACTCCAAAACAATCGTTCCCCAGTGTTACAACTACCAGAGCATGACACTGACACGCGGACAATCTCACTAGCACAACTCAAGACTATCCTCACCAGCTCCTAAGCGGCTAACACTTCAATATGAAATCATCAAAGTAAGGATGAGATTTCATCAACAATTAAAATGCATTATACGTTTCTTTAAAACAATAAAGCAATCAATACATTATTCCACCCTCATTAGCATAACCAGATCACAATCTACAATTACATTCCACACAGTTCATTATGCACATAATAACAATCAATGCAATTATAACACTGGAAATCATCCTAACATGTTATAAATACATATGCAATGCAAACTCAATGCAAGTGGTACCAAACGTGAACTAAATTCACACCCTGTTCCGCTTACACCATAGGAACAGAGCTAATCAACGATTCGCCCATACACCACTGGGTCAATAATCTAGCCTCACCACCACTGAACACTAGGTATGGGTATTGGCTCTGCAGGTCCAATTCCACACAATAGGAATTAACCACCACCAGAATGCATATGCATGCGCAACATAAAGCATGCAACATTCAAATAAGGAATATGATAACACAACATCATTCCATACATGGTTAACACCATCAAACAGCACAGCATAATTATGCATATACTACGTTAATCATAACATAAGACATTAACATCTATCAAGCATACACAATGTCAATGACATAATCACGAATTACAACGAATTCCTCCTACGGAAGCCATATTAATTCCTCAAGATTCAGTTACTGGGTTTTAAAAATGTTTTTAATAGATAGTATGTGCTCTAAGCTTTCCAACGATACCAACTATGCCTAAATCGGAGTTACGGTCGCAAAGATATGACCAAAACAATTTTCAGAAAGTTACATTCTATTTTCACACAGTATGCATCGATGCATAAGCTCATGCATCAATGCGTAATCAGCTTGCGTCGATGCAAGTATCGTATGCGTCGATGCATACGTTTAAAAATAATATTTTTTCCATTTTTGTTCAGTATGCATCGATGCATAACACGTATGTGTCGATGCATAGCTTCAGTTTTTGTCACATGAGTCGATGCATAGAGTTATGGATCGATGCATAGCTTATTCCAATTTCTGTTTTCCCAAAGTTTGACCACTTGCATCGATGCATAACACTATGTGTCGATGCATGCTGCGTTATTTTCACAAAAACCAGTTTATTTTCACTGTTTTCCAATCCCCATCAATCTCATTCATCACCAACCTCCATATTACAACAGAACAACAATAATTCATGCATTTTCACATCCAATTAACCACAAAATTATACTTTCTAAGTAACCTACAATCATCCTACATAAATTAATCATTATTATCAATTCCAATTGAAGTTTTTACGTCGGATCATATCGTTAGGGCACAACCTAGAATTCCTAATTCGAGATTCCTAACGTATCAAATCGTCCTATTGATTATCAAAACCTATAAGACATAATAATCAGACCAAATCACCCCTTACCTCGCGATGATTCTTCGAACTTCCAACGCCTTGGCTTTTCCTCTTTTCCTTCTCTTCTCAAAAGCACGTAGAATGAAAAACCTCCAATATTCCTTCTCTTTATTCTTTTTCCTTTATTTATTCCTTTTATTATTCCAAATAATAAAATAAATTAATTAGAATAAGTAGAGCCTTTTACTCCACACACCCTCCAATTCAACTTCACACCCCAACACTCCCATTATTTAATTAATTAATTATATTCAATAATCCAAAAATACCAATAATTAAATTTTTAATTAAATTAATAATTAAAATTCCAATCATTTAATAATTGAATTATTTGGGGTGTCACAACTGTTACTCAGAATATTCTACCTAATTTCACAAAAACACCACCACCATAATTATCTACTAATTAATCTTAGTTACCCTGTAAATTTTTATTGATTTCTGGGCAACTAATTTTACTGCTTAAATCGGCTAATTCGGCCAGACTAGACTGTTTTTCCTATATTACCTTACTACTTGTTTACACTGCTACTATTAAATTTAGCCTTCTGTTACTGAATTATTTTCTTACTATTAAATCTAAATTGTTATCAATTAATAATTGTTTCTACTACTTACTTGCATCACCTGTCAAAATTTACCTAGTACTACAAAATACACAACATACTAATTCTTTTGCTATTTTCTATCACCTTAATTAACATGAGTTACTAACCTACGACTCTTAATATTTCTTTACAAAACAAAACATGTATCTAGCATCCATTATTCTACTGCTACATGAAGATTCCAACCCAATTATATTACTGATATGTATTACTGCTACTTGTTAATTACTCTCCCTACACTCCATTACCATTCTGCAATTTTACAATACGACCCCTAGTATTATTATTTATTAGAAACATAATAAAACTACTAGTATTATTATTTCACTAAGCTTATGAATCATTATCCTGTAGCATACACCTAATAATTACATTATTCCTAAGATAACAGAAAAAGAATGCACGTAGTGAAAGCAGGGCTGCCATGTGGCACCAATCCCCAGCCTATACAAAGAGTGAGGCGTCCGCCCCTAAGGATAGTGAGAGGGAGGCACCCACCCCATGCATGTGGCCCCCTCCACACTTCATCTTCTCCAAAAAAAATTATGTACATTATGCCGTGCTTTTTGATTCTGTCCGTCTAGTCTCTTCACGCATAGTACCAGTAATTATTCTTCTACTTCTTATTTCAAATAAACCAAACGACCTAAATTAACACCAATCCGATACTATACATACAAGTAATATTTTCCAGTGATTAATACAACAAGCTTCAATAATTGTTTAATTTGCAGCAACAACATAATAGTGGAAATTAACACCCTAAACACCACAGAAAATTCATCATACGGTCTACACAAACACCGATAATTTCATATAATTCGTCCCCACATATGATTCATCATAATCCCGTTTAGAGAGTTAGAACCCCACCCCTTATCTTAAATTTGACGGTGGTTATAACTCCGATCGAATTCCTATTTTTCGGTTCCGATTGTGCACTTCCGGTATCCTCTCCTAGCCCTTGTGCCTCCTCATTCTTCAATTGGTTTTCTTTTCTCCCATAAACCCTATTTTCTATTATTACTTCCTTTATATACTCCTTTATATCATACTCTATTATTAGTTAAATTAATTATTCTACTCTTTTAATAATTCAAATATTATTCTATCATATATTCTATTTGGCCAATTAAATAATACTTCTCATTCTATTTCTCACATTATAATAAAACTCACTAATATTTTAGTTAATTAATTTCTACTCATAATATAATTCTCCGACTAAACTGATTATTCATTTAATCCTCTTAACCGACTTATAATTCCGTTAATGTCCCTTATAATTATTCCGATAATTTCTTCTTCGACTAAATTCTAACTAATAATTCCTTAATAATTCATTTAAATAATTAAATGATTTTCCGGGTGTTACAAATCTTCACAATACGATAAAAACTTTGGAGGCCTCCAAACTCTTCCAAACCCTTCTAAGCCCCCTAAGCACAATCTCTGACCTATCCTCTGGCCACCGAACCAAGAAACAAGAGTATCATAGGCTGATCTCACACAAAACCCACATATCGAGTATGGTCTCCGATTTAAAACAATGTCTCAACCAATCCCCACAACCCTGAAGATAGGACCATGAAGGGACTCGAGGATTTCCTCCTCTAATACCAGAAGAGGCCACCTTCGCCTAAAGTTCCACTCTCAAACGTCCTCATCCCAAATATCAATTGAGACTACCACCTGATACTTTTGCTTTGAAAGAAGGAATAACCTCTCAAAAGGGATACACAACAAAGTAGAACCTACCTAAACATCATGAAAAAACCTAGTCTTGTGGGCATCCCTAATCCTCTTAACATGAGCAGGGGAAAACCAATCAGATTCCAACCTAGGAAAGGTCTTAGATGTGAAACACATTTCCACCATTGAGACACCCTTCTAAGATTTCCCTCTATACTCCTCAATGGAGAACAGATCCCAAGGGAACCATGCCTCGCAACACAAATGTCTCTTCACAATGAGGCTTATTCAAAAGAACCATCCACACCCACTTATTGAACAAGGCAAGGATCACCAGCATAAGGTCCTTGACCGTTTAACCACTCCCCTTTTGGATTTACAAATTTCCTCCCATTTAACCCATCTAATCTTATCTCTCCTTTTCAAACCCCCTCAAAGAAACCACATAGACATACCAATCAAATTCTGCTAGGACCAAGATTGACATCTTCATAAAAGACAAAAAGAACACCAAGATATAGTACAACTTAGAGCTAAATAAGACAACTCTCCCATGATACTCTCATACGTGTTCTTCCAAAAAAAACTTAGGTCCCTACCTTCCTAGGATTCAAACCCATCGATTTCCTTAAATACTTAAAGGGAATGATACCTACCTTGCAATGCAAAAACTCTCTGGGTCTCTCCAAAAATGGCGTACCCACATTAACACCAAACATATATCTGTTAGCAAACTTAACTTTTAGGCCAAAGAAAAACTCAAAACTTCTGAAAACCGTCTTAACAGTTAGAAGATTGTCGACCGTTAGGACCCCCACAAGAATTGTGTCATCAATCATCAACATCTTGAAGGTTAGACACGTACAACCCATCATTTCCAACTATGAACCCTTTAAACACCCCAATCGAAACCGCTCTTTTCAAAGAAGCGTTGAGAGTTTTGACCACCAAAAGAAAAAGGAAAAGAGCTAAAAAGTCACCTTATTTCACAAAAATATTTTGGATACTTATCTCCTTTGTAGGGCATTCATTCACCAACACTTAGAGAGTTTTCTTCCAAGACACAAGCTCTAATATAGGCCCTCAACCTACCATCAAAACCAAACCTCACCAACAAGTAATACATGTAAGACTAACTTACCGATTCATAAGTCTTTTTAAAATCCACTTTAAACATGAAACACAACCTTTAAAAACCTAATAAGATCTAAAACCTCGTTAAAAGCAACAACATCCACCAAATGCCCCCTTTAACAAAAGCCTATTGCTTAAGGTAAACGTGGGTCCTCGTCACCTATGTCAGCATTGCAACCAACATATTGACCACCAACTTATATAGAGGTTCCAAAAGAGAAATATGTTTTAAATCTTCCAATCTAGAGAAATATGTTTTAAATCTTTCAATCTTAAAAGGTGAATCTAGTTTCGAGATGAGGGCGACAAAAAAAGACTTAAAATTATAGGGCACAACAACATTATGAAAAAATTGATCAAAACTTTTTTCTCTTACATTTCTTTTTTTTAACAAAACATATTTAATTAAAATTTAAAATACATAATCTCTTTCTCCCCCTCCATTTATCTCCTTAAAATTCCTCTCCCCTTTCCATCATTTCAACCACACGAATTATAAGATTAAAAAATCTCTTACCTGCAAAATTCTAATCAATCTAATGGGTTCTTTTCCTCTATCTGATATTTTCTTCCATTAACTGCAATCAATATATTAGAGAGTTGCAATGTTATTTGAAATATGAGTCATAGCCTCTCCAACATATTTCAATTAATTATTTTCATTCCTGTTAATTCTATATGCGTGCATAGATTTCCTACAACCATCTCCAATAAAATTTCCTACTTCAATTATATGCAAGTATAGAATTACTTCAATTCTATTTTTTAACTAAACATCAAATTTGCAGGACCACATCACAATTGGCGTAATTTGGACCAAAGGAAAGGTAGCTAGGATTAAAATACGTAGAAGTGAGCACAGCAATATGAAAAATGTACCACATAGTACTATGAACAGAATAAAAGAATAGTGAATACATCCATTAAGGGAAAGTGGTGAAGAGTACAGGTTGGCAACCATGTGAGAAGGTTGGGGTGAAGGTCTTTGCCTATCCGTGATTTCCTAACTTTTTTGTAACTTTTGTATATCCGTGAATCATCTTTCTTTCAATCGCATGTGATGTGACATCATATCTCTTTTATTTTCCTTTCTTTCAACACCCAATTTATGTACTCAAAATGCATATAATCTCTATACCAAAATAAAAGTCTTTTGAGGTTATGATACACAAATTAAGAAAAATTATAATTGAAAGAATAATATAACAATTTTATAAAATGGTCCTTAATACTTATTGGTTACATATATATTGTCATATGAGATAATGTCTTGAAAGAAATGCAAACATTAATAGTTAAAGATAAAATTGATAAAAAATAATTAATATTGCATTAGAAAAGTAAAATAACACTTATTTTGAGACAAAATTTTAAAGTTAAAAAGATATTTATTTTGAGACGGAAGAAATATATATATATATGGATTAAATTACACTCGAAGAGTTACACTCGCTCAAAAACGTTATTTCGAATTAATATTTTTTAAAATCAACCGTTGGATTGAAACATACCATCATATAGATCATACCTATAAAGTTTGGGATCAATCTATAATGATTTACTATACGATCAATGTATCCAAATATTAAAGTCGAAATGGACTTTTATATAACGTTAATTTTGATGTAGTTCAATGACATAGTAAGCCATTATAGATTGATCTCAAACTTTATAGGTGTGATCTATATGATGGTATGTTTCAATCCAACGGTTAATTTTAAAAAATATTAATTTGAAGTTATGTTTTTTAGCGAGTGTAACTCATGGTGTAACTCTTCGGGTGTAATTTGATCTCTCCTCTATATGAGTATGGATCAAATTACACTCGAAGAGTTACACCATGAGTTACACTCGCTCAAAAACGTCACTTCGGATTAATATTTTTTAAAATCAACCGTTGGATTGAAACATACCATCATATAGATCATACCTATAAAGTTTGGGATCAATCTATAATGATTTACTATACGATCAATTTATCCAAATATTAAAGTCGAAATGGACTTTCATATAACGTTAATTTTGATGTAGTTCAATGACATAGTAAACCATTATAGATTGATCTCAAACTTTATAGGTATGATCTATATGATGGTATGTTTCAATCCAACGGTTAATTTTAAAAAATATTAATCTGAAGTGATGTTTTTGAGCGAGTGTAAATCATGGTGTAACTCTTCGGGTGTAATTTGATCTCTCCTCTATATGAGTATGGATCAAATTACACTCGAAGAGTTACACCATGAGTTACACTCACTCAAAAACGTCACTTCGATTTAATATTTTTTAAAATCAACCGTTAGATTGAAATATACCATCATATAGATCATACCTATACAGTTTGGGATCAATCTATAATGATTTACTATACGATCAATATATCCAAATATTGAAGTCGAAATGGACTTTCTTATAACGTTAATTTTGATGTAGTTCAATGAGATAGTAAACCATTATAGATTGATCTTAAACTCCATAGGTATGATCTATATGATGGTATGTTTCAATCCAACGGTTAATTTTAAAAAATATTTATCTGAAGTGATGTTTTTGAGCGAGTGTAACTCATGGTGTAACTCTTCTGGTGTAATTTAATCTCTCCTCTATATGAGTATGAAATAAATTACACTCGAAGAGTTATACCATGAGTTACACTCGCTCAAAAACGTCACTTCGGATTAATATTTTTTAAAATCAACCGTTGGATTGAAACATACCATCATATAGATCATACCTATAAAGTTTGGGATCAATCTATAATGATTTACTATACGATCAATATATCCAAATATTAAAGTCGAAATGGACTTTCATATAACGTTAATTTTGATGTAGTTCAATGACATAGTAAACCATTATAAATTGATCTCAAACTTTATAGGTATGATCTATATGATGGTATGTTTCAATCCAACGGTTAATTTTAAAAAATATTAATCTGAAGTGATGTTTTTGAGCGAGTGTAACTCATGGTGTAACTCTTCGGGTGTAATTACACCCGAAGAGTTACACCATGAGTTACACTCGCTCAAAAACGTCACTTCGGATTAATATTTTTTAAAATCAACCGTTGGATTGTAACATACCATCATATAGATCATACCTATAAAGTTTGAGATTAATCTATAATAATTTATTATACGATCAAGATATCCAAAGATTAACGTCAAAATGGACTTTCATATGACGTTAATTTTGATGTAGTCCAATGACATAGTAAATCATTATAGACTAATCTCAAACTTTATAGGTATAATCTATATGATGGTATGTTTCAATCCAACTGTTGATTTTAAAAAATATTAATCCGTAGTGACGTTTTTGAACGAGTGTAACTCTTCGGATGTAATTTGATCCCTCCTCATATATATATATATATATATATATATATGAGGAGGGATCAAAACATTACACCAAGTATTACACTCATTTATAACCTTTGATTTATTTAAAATCTAATGGTTATAATAAAAAGACATCTTAGTAAAATGTTTCCTTTTTTCACAAGACCAACCATTCCATATATATTTTGCTAATAAATGTCATATATCTTAAACAAAATATTTTTTTTCTCTCAAATGAATAATCAATTTCAAACATAAAACATAACATGTGACTTGAAAATTTTTAAAAATACATTATTTTTAATTAGTACTATTTATATTTACTACTAAAAAATTACTATCAAATTCAAATTATTTGAAATTGTTCTCATTATTTTTGTAGGTTTATTTAAATAAAATTATATTCTATTAATTTAAATTAAATGATAAAATTAACATATTTTTAATTTAAATAAAATTATATTCTATACATTTAAATTAAAGGAAAAATTAATATATTTTTAAAATAAAATACATAAAAATATTAAAAATACACATAATTTAAAAATATATATTTAAAAAATAAGTAGATAATACAAAACAAAATAAATTTTATTGATCATCGTTCATTTTGTCTAAATTTTATTTAAATTATGATTATATTTTTATTTAATTTAAAATGAATGATGAAAAATTAAAAATAAAATAAAATAAATAATGAGAAATTTAATTTAAACAAAATGGAAGAAAACAATTTTACAAATACTTACAAAATAAAAATTGTTTTCTTCCATTTTGTTTAAATTAAATTTCTCTAATTAATTTTTAATTTTATTTTAATTTTTCATCGTTCATTTCAAATTAAATAAAATTATAATCATAATTTAAATAAAATTTAGACAAAATGAACGATGATCAATAAAATTTATTTTGTTTTGTATTTTCTACTTATTTTAAATATATACTTTTAAATTATGTGTATTTTGAATATTATTATGTATTTTATTTTAAAATATATTAATTTTCCTTTAATTTAAATGAATAGAATATAATTTTAGTTAAATTAAAATATATTAATTTTATCATTTAATTTAAATTAATAGAATATAATTTTATTTAAATAAACCTACAAAACAATGAGAACAATTTCAAATAATTTGAATTTGACAGTTTTAGTAGTAAATATAAATAGTACTAATTAAAAATAATATATTTTAAAAATTCAAGTCACATGTTTTTTTCTCTTGACCGTATATGTTTTATGTTTGAAATTGATTATTCATTGAGAGAAAAAATATTTTGTTTAAGATATATGACATTTATTAGCAAAAATATATGGAATGATTTCTTGTGAAAAAGGAAACATTTACTAAGATGTTTTATTATAACCATTAGATTTTAAATAAATCAAAGGTTATAAATGAGTGTAATACTGTAACTAATGGTGTAATTTGATCCTCCTATATATATATATATATATATATATATATATATATATATATATATATATATATATATAGTTTTATAAGTTTGAGGAGTGCTAAAACACTTTTTGTATGGCTAATATTTGCTTTTTTTTATTAGAGAATGAAAAATGTTGTGTTCGCCATAAGAGAATGGTACAAAGGGAATAAAAATGTTGGAGCATTAAATGATACAAGCACACAACAAGATGAATAATTAATGGCTAACCAACAAGGAAACAATTGAGTTAAATTTAAGTGATTAAACCAACATCAACTTTATATCCATATAAAGATTAAATACCATTCAATTTTCGGTGAACATGTTGTTGTGTTGGTGGTCTTTAATCATTTACTAATTCCGGTAAAAACCGAGAGTATATTCATTTTAAGGATTTAAATTTGAATCATACCAAATGTTAATAAAGTTTGTATGTATTTTGTCCTCGTAATTTTGTGAATTTAATTTAACGGTAGAATTAAATCTCGTGTATTTTTTAAAATATTTTCTAAAATTAGAAATATATTTTCGATACATATCATATTTTAAAATGTTTGAGTGAAAATTGAAAGTGTATTTCCGATTTTAAACTAAATAATAAAATATTGAAAAATTATTCTCAATTCAGTCAGAAATACACGCTTTATTTGAAAATTATACATGATTTAAAATTGGAACTATAACACTAATTTACACTCAACCCTTTTCAACTTGATTTGTATGATATAAGATATGAACCGGAAAATCTGATTCCTATGAACAATATTGAAAATTTACGGAGCGCGCTAGAAGAATATGAAATTGATTAAGAAATTCAGATAATTTTTAAGAGTTAATTTAGTAGTAGAGACATATATCTTAAATGTCTGCTCCTCTCAAAATCAATTCGGTGATTGAAAATCGCATAAATTATAAAGGTAATCAATATTTAAAATATAAAGGAGGTGATTCAATTGTCAATAAATTAAAATTTTGAATATATATGTTGCATAATATTTTGATGGTCCCAAATTATTGACATATTATTACTATTGAAATCCCCAAGATAAATAATTTTATATTTTAAAATAAATTTTACGTGAACCTGAAATTTCAACAAATGACAATTTATTTACACTTATAAAAGTTATTTTTGAAAATGTAACATTGGAACTTTGTTTCAAGTTTTATTAAATAATTTTTTGATACTTTTTATTCATTGCAATATAATTTTTTTATATATTTTTTTATTTTTATTTTCATGTCAAATGATGAGAATCTTACATTCCTATAAAAAATTTAAAATAATTATCCATAACTTTCTATATTTATATTATTTTAATATATTTTTTATAATTTATAATTTTTAAAATTTAATCAAAATAAAATCTAAAATTTCTTAAAACTATATTTAGTTATCAAATACATTGGTAAGAATAAAATTTCTTACAATAATATTCTTTAGAATAATATTTTCGAAAATAGAATTTAATCAGTCAAACAACACACCTTAACTAATGCTTCTTAATTTATTTGCAACATACAATCATAACAACCGGTCACGTCATCACTTTAAGTTTGTCCTTCATAACAAACAACACCTTAATAATTTATTGCTGTATGATTGAGTGACAAATCAATATGACTCTTGTATTATAAGAAGAATGAAGTAGAAAGAGCATAGAGATTTGAGAGGACTTATTTTTTGTATAACACAACTCATCCAATAGTTACTTGAACTAGAAGGGGGAGTAGAGTAGCTTATATGAGTTACTTGAGCTAGAAGGGTGGGGAGAATAGGTTGAGATAATTGAGTGTGAAATTATTGTTGGTCAATGGTTCAATTTGTGACAACAAAGTATTTTCATAATGTATTAATGTAAATAAATAATTAATACTTACAAATCAATAATTAAGAAGAATTAAACTATTATATTGCAGAATGATTGTAGGATATCTTGATGGGGTTAGATAAACTCTTCCAATATAATTTATATTTATTATAATAATCTAAAATTTAAAATTTTATTAATAATAAATATTTATCTTGATGGGGTTAGATAAATATTTATTATTTTATCTCTAATTACACAGTTAAAAAAATAAGAACTCTTAATGATGTTTAGATGAAAAAAATGGCCCGGCCCACATGTTTTGGAGCAGAGGATCCAGCCCGATGATAGACAAAAAACATTAAAAAGCCATTAATTGGAATTTGTCTTGTATGATATTTCCAAAGACTCTCCATGCAACAGCCAGCAAACATTTGAAATGAATGGATCTTTAGTTTTCCAGGATACAAAAAACCAGTGGCTGTAGAATGGTTTTCCTTGTGACTGTACTGATCTGATCTCTACTCATGTGTCATCATGATTTAGTGGACATGGTTTATCAATAACAACAATGCAATAGAATCAAGTACTTCCATTTTTGGAGGTTTATTGGGGGTGGGGGAGAGTATGTTGGATGTAGAAAATTACCTTATTAACATGGAGTGTGAAGTTGTAAAACACATGGGATGTTTAGGTATATGTATGTATGTATGAGTAATACTATTATAATATTGATTTCTGATGAAAATTATTGATATGTAATGTGTCAAGTGGCAATACATTACATAAACAAGGGAGATCATGAATGAATCTCTCTGCAAAGAGATAATGGATATATTTGGCATATACACAAGGTAGGATGATGGGTGGTTTAAATTGATTAGGGGTACAAGAAGGCAAATCATCTCATGTGTTTCCATCTTGTACATGACATAATGACAAATAATGTAAGAAATTATTTCCAATGAAGAGGTTAGGGATTACATTTTATAATCCTCACTCTTTTATTAAATGAACTACTCTTCCAAATTATAAAGAGAAAAATATATATTTTTGTCTCAAAATTCAAGAAAAAAATTACTTTAATCTTTTTTTAAATAAAATTAAATACAAATTCAATTAGTTTATATTCTTTCTTTTCTTTTCTATAACCAATAACTAACTATAATTGTTTTTATATCTTTCAAAATATTTTAGTTCAAAAAAATTATAAGTCATATAATTAAAGTTTTTTTTAATAAATGTATTTTTTTTATTTTTTTTTTCCTCTTATATTTTAAAACGAAAGAATTATATACTTTTATTATAAGTTAGATTCTTATAAATATATTATTATAATAAATTTGAACTCACATCTCTCTAATTGAGTATCTATGTATATATTGAAGACAGGCATTCTATCACAATTTAATTATGTGAATATAAACAGTACACCATTATTTGATCGATAAGAACTTATATTATATGATATCATAGTATAAACTTATGAGTAAGTTATATGAGAATATAAAAAATTAATAATTATTATTTAGATTTAAATTAATAGTTGAAATTAAAAAATAATTTTAAATTTTAATTAGTGATTTTTATTTCTTCTTAATAGTTTTTGATTTTTTAGATTTTTGACACACGATTCAATGAAAACCACTATTTAATCTTAATCTTTTTTTTTTAAATTTGATGATTTTTATTCATTCTCATATAATTTATTCATTCTCAATAATAATAATAATAATAATAATAATAATAATAATATATAATAATATAAATAATATATAATAGTATAATTTATAATATAAAAGAAAATAGTTATAGAATACAAAATTTCTAATAACAATCATAACACTCATGATCTCTCAGATGCTTAAAAAATTTGTATATGTAACTGATTAAAACCATTATAATTAATAAAAATATTTAAAACAAAACTATTATGAATTAAATTTCATCATTACAATAATAAATTATTTAATTTATTTAAAATACAACATAAATTTCAACTCATTTATCAAAATTGTCAATTATTTATTATTTATTTTAGTTAGACTTAAAAGAAAATTGAGATTTTGTTATGAGTCAAATTATTTTTCTTTCTATAGTAAAATAATATGAAAAAATGGAAATGAGAAAATATCATATCAAAGATTTTTAAAATTTTAAAATATGTTTTTATTAAAATTTTCATAGTTAAATTTAACTTATATTGATATATACCATATCAAATATCAAGAAAATATCTCTCACTTTAAAAATTAGGATTAAAATATTAAGTGAAAAAAAATATCACTTCCTATCATTTTTTAATGTTTTTTTTGTTAAGTATTCATTAAATTGTCTGTTTCATAAAACTCATCATTTTAATAACGTTAACACTCTCATAAAATATTATGTTATTTTGAATTTATTCACAAAATTGTATATAATCTCACATTATTATATAGGGTTAAATATGTTTTGGTGTCTATAAATTACCAACAAAGTCTTGAATATACTCAATGCTCGTGAAACATTGTCTTCTTTCTCAAATTAAAGAAAAATGAATTCAACTGAAAATGTCTTGTCCGTAGATGTGATACCCATAATTTCTAGAAGCGGAAGTCTATACTTGTTGGTCTTGTACGTCAAATCAATTATAAGGACGGTTGGAAATGTGTTAAACAAGTTAATACTTTCTAGATTAGTCTAAAATATGTCACGAATACTAACCTTGTCCTAACAAACTTTTCACCTTAAAACGTAATGGTTATCGTTCAAAAATATCAAAAGATGTTGCATTTCAGACCTCAAACCTCTTTGCACAACATTTTGTTGTTAAAGTTCATTGTATACTTGTTTGATGTTTGAAACTTTATGGTCTTTTCAGTTTCAACTTTGAATAACGACTACTCTAAACACGTGTCATCATATTTTAACTTCCAAATTTTTGCAACATATTTTTCACTTCTCTCGCATGCCATCACAACAAATGCTTTCCTTTTAGTACTGTCATTGTCGGACCTTCCAATCACAACGTCAAGCCCAAGTTTGCTAGCTTCTATTCAGACCCATTCAAGCATATGTTGACAAGAAGTGAAACTTTTTCATTTGTAAATTGTTCTCGAACATCTATCACGACATCAATCATATTAACATCGTCTTTCACCTAATTCGACTTAGCATCTTCGTTGACCTTGTCTGGAACCTTTAAGACAACTTTAGGAATCATGTTTGGGTGCACCATATCTAAGATGGACAAAAAACAGAAATTTGATGAAAACAAAATTCAGTTTCTGTAACAGACATGCTTTCGAATATGCACATCTGAATTATGGTAGGTTGAATTTGTATATGCATATCCGAAGTAATATTTTTTTTCATCTTAAAATCAGCATCAATGCAAAGAATGTGAGATGAAATGAGAAAACTTTAACTCAAATTGTAATTTTCTATGCTCTCTTTACTATGATCAAACACTTGAAACTTAGTTTGGAGACGAAAAATTGATTGAGAATAGATGAAATTTTGTGGAGGATTTTGGTTAATAGGGAAAGGAAGTATATGAAATAGTGGTAGGGATGACCCCGCGGTAAATGTAGTTTCGGATATGTATATCTAAAATTATTTCTGACATTTTAAATTTAACATTTATATAATAAAACGTTGAAAAAAATTAAATACATATGTTTGAATGGTATTTTCAGATTTTCACTAGTGTTTTTCATTTATAGGAGTGACTAAGAAATTCTCAAAAATATATGTCCATATAAATATGTTCATATAAAATGAATAAAAATGTAAAGTTCAAAGTATACAAACTTGGTTGAACGAATAAAATGTAAATCACAAAAAAAAAAAAACACACACACACAATTAACCTTATTTATTACAATTCTTTATATAGTGAAGTTGTTCAAACTCCAAACAACAATCTTTCCTATCTTTCCGCCAATTACAATGGCACCAAAAATGCCACACAGAACATTAAAGAAAAAAAGGTACGATGTAGTGCTTCCTACCCAATTTCCAAATTGTCGTTTACCCCAAACACAATATCACCCATTTTAGGACATCGTATCTAATGAAAATGGTTACATTGTTTTCTCTTCTTCACCGTCTTGGTTTTGGTGTTGTTGTTGTTGCACCTTCTCCAAAACCAATTCCGTTACACTTTTTATCTTCTCTCCACCCAACAACAAAAATAACAACCATTTACCTTAAACTTTAAATAAATCTCATCTTTCACTCCAAAAGTTACATAATTTGATCATCAATGGGGATATTATATGGAATGGTGGCTAGGGGAGAGGTTGTTTTGGCTGAGTTTAGCGCGATTCAAAGCAATTCAAGTGTTGTAGCTAAACAAATACTTAACAAGATTAATCAAGGGACTGATAATTACAATGATAGCAATGTTTCATTTTCGCACGATCGTTATGTTTTTCATGTCAAGAGAACTGATGGCCTCACGGTTCTTTGTATGGCCGAAGAAGCATTTGGAAGTATGCATTGATTCTTCTCTCTCTCTCTTTCTCTTTACAAATATTGATTCAAAGTTGAACAAATCTGCAGGAAGGATTCCATTTTCGTTTCTTGAAGATATTCATAATAGGTTTGTGAAGACGTATGCGCGTGCAATTGTTTCAGCTCCGGCCTATACCATGAATGATGAATTCTCAAGGGTTCTTAGCCAACAGATGGATTATTATTCTACTGATCCAAATGCTGACAGATTAAACCGTCTCAAAGGTGAAATGACTCAGGTAATTAACTAACTTCACATTCATCCATTTGTTTCATATAATTTATATGGCATCTAAATAAGCATCTATGGTATGAAATTATAGGTGAGAACCGTTATGATTGATAACATTGAGAAAGTGTTGGAAAGAGGTGGTCGTTTGGAAATGCTGGTGGAGAAAACTTCAGCAATGAACAGCAATTCAATTCGTTTCAAAAGTCAGTCTCGTCGATATAAGAATAACATGTGGTGGATGAATGTTAGGCTAACGTAAGTGTCATGTTTCTAATGTTGGGAGTTGACTTTTTTTTGTTTGAAATTTCTAAGTCTAATGTTTTTTCCTCTCTTGTTTTTGCAGGGTTACACTTATGATTATTTTTGCCCTCGTCTTTTACATTATACTTGCATTTATGTGCCATAGTCCTTTGTTGACTTCATGCTGGAGATAAGCTCAAAAGCCTGGCTATGATCTGTCTTTATTTTTTGCAATGCTTTTTTGACCAATTATTGTATATTAGGTCAACTAAAAAAGAATATTCATACTTATATTTATTGAGTTCCAAACATTTATCAATGTTACTACTCTAGGCTTGTGCATGTTTTAGAAAATTGTTATGCAATGTGGATAGCTTTGCATTGGCAAAATATTGTTACACTGGACGTCATCACCTAAGCTCGAACCCATGACCTACATTGTCGATCCGTCTACATATTTATATATAAAAAATACTTTGCATCACGAAACGCCTAATAGTATTGGGTATATCGACGATTCTCATCTGCCCACCCCTAATAAAAGCTTATCAGTAATAATGACCGGGTGATGGAAACTTCTTCATTTGGAATTTATAATTATACCATAAGAAACGCTTTAATTTATAGGAATTTGCAACCCCAAAATATAAATACAGAGCAGTAGAAAAGGAAAAAAATGCTGTACCTTTACAAGTAAAGAGAAACCTTTTATTTAATGAAACTCATCAACAGCGAGCCAGTCATTTGATTCATCTTCAGAATCTTTACCTTTTAAATGGATAGCTTTCTGCCGGCCACCTCTCTTGTTTTCGTGTAGCTGAACCCAGCCACTCGAACCTTCAGGTGATGAGCCCCTGAAGACCTCTCCCTGGCCTGATAATTTATTATCAGAGCTATAACTTCCGAATTCCTCCAAGTCACTGAATGAGATGTCTTCTTCCGGTTGATGCTTTGTACAGGAAGTCAACGATGTCGCATCAATATCTGTATCTGTCAGCCATTTTTCACTATTTGTCGTGTCATCAATTTCTAAACCCTTTATTGCATTTGTAGTTTCGGCCAATATCTGGTTTTTATCTAATGTGATATTTTCTGCTCCACTGTCTTCCCTACCCTCTTGATGTGCATCCATAATACCCAAATTGTCGCATTCTCCAGCATGTGTATCATTCCTCTCTTCAAGTTTCCGTAGGAGAACATCTCTTGCTTCAACAATCTAACAAAATAAAAAGAGAAAAACATATATATGTATGATATAGCAGACATTTAAAAACTCTTTTAAAAACTTCCCCATCCCGAGCACGTGAGAGCTAATTATAAATCATCTCCTCCCAAACAAGGCCTTAGAAAATGTTCCATCCAAACACCTATACATAGAGTAAAAGCCCTAACTATCTATAAAGGTATCTTCAATTACACAAATGTTTTGTGCAATAGACCAAACAACTTGACAATATTTAATGTAACCAAATCATAATGAAAGAATGCCATGAAATAAACATGGACAGACACTAACACTGCAGAAGAAACTTGTGCCAATGATCTATGATATTTTATCAAAAAGACAAAGTAACCAGACCATGCAGAGAGTGGCAACAGATAACAGCATTGATATTCAGTTTTCACTCAGATACAACAACACAGGCTGATTTAAATAATAAAAGAGTGGATAGGACCCCTTCAATTAAGCATGTAAAAATAAAATAAAGCATAAGTTGTCATCAAGAGCATATCACAAAGGTTATATGAACATCATACCACAGTACTTCGTTTATACTGCTGTGTTCTCCTGGCCGCAGCAAATTTTATTACGAATGTGTACTACCACACATGTTCAGCAAACCACACAATAGTTTGTGGTTTTCTAAGTAACAATATCCGACAACGGAAAATACATTCAACATGTTCACCAAGTATTAATGGTTGAATCTGACTGACATGCATAAATAAAATTCACATAAAAAGGTGGCTTCAAAAAGCTAATGACTGCATGCACATCAAAGGAATTTAAGTAATTAACACACGCTTGGACTAGCTATTCATATCAAACAATTGAAAGTAAGACAATATTGAAAAAACATGGCTTGCCTTCGGGGTCGATAGGCACTCGAAGTCATGCTGATTAAGTCTTGGAAGTATTAACAAAAAATAGATCATCCAAAACTTTTCCACATTCATGTAACTGCAAAGGTTCATTCGAAGTGTAACAAACTCAGGCACCAGTTGTTCTATAGCCAGTGCATGTTCTCTCTGAGAATTGGACAGGCTGCAATCTGCTGAAAAAGAAAACAAATTTCCATATTAATATCTATCAATCTTATATTTGTGGGTGGTGAACACAATAACGCAAAAAACACTCACTTTTCTTCATTTTTTGCTTTATTGTATTCATGTTATTTAAAGAAACAAGAATTAAAACAATTTCTTTTCAGTGAGTATTTGTAAGGCTATACGCTGAGAAAACACATGAACTTAGGACTTAATATTGACAGGAAGTGTAAGCTTCACAGAGGAAATACTTTATTTGAAACAAGCATTGCATTTGTTTTTTTATAGAAATTTGCCCTAACATACTAAGAGGTTGATTTTCAAGAATACAGTATTGGAAATAAAAATGCCATCCAACTCAAAAGTACTAAGAGGTTGACATCCTATTTGTTCATTAGATAGTTTCAAGTGAGCATGCATTCTCATGTACCGCCATTATCATGCCAAGCCCAACAGCCCCAATGATATAACTCTCCTAAGACTTGTCTAAGGGGCTTCCAAGAAGGAAAAAAAAAAGGCATACCCTTCACATTCAAAAAGATAAAAAGTAGTTTTTTTAAGGATGCAAGAAAAAGTCCAGACTGAGAGGAGGTTGTTGTTGCCCTACTCTATGGTCATAGTGCAGTAATAGATTACCTACCACCAAATCCAATGAATAATTACATGTAGAATTTGAACTCGAGACCTTGCTTTTTCTTTAAGAAACTAAACTCAAGACTTATTTGTTAACATTGCTTTTTCTTTAAGGAACTGAACTCAAGACCTTTTCGTTCACATTGCTTTATGTTTACCATAAGCCTACCATTACTATCACAAAAGGAATTCATAAACAAACAAAGTTATCACTTCAACAAACTCCGAAAGCACAGCATTCATCGTTGTCACGGGGTTAAATCATCATCGGTTACATTTGAACAAATTCAATAATTCAATAATCTATATTAATTTCATAAAATTCCAGCAATTAAAATTAATCACAATCTTTTTTCATAATCAGATTATGAGAACAAAAATATCAAAGAATAAGGATGGAAAGTTGAATTACCATTATGGAGTGGAAAGGGGAACTCAGTCCAACACTCTGGCCGAGTAGAAATTTCCTTCACGAAACGAACAACATCCTCCGTCGCACCCGGCACAGCGCCACCGTCAACCTCTTCATGATCGGACTCCGACTGCAACAATTGAGAAGCTAGCTTGGAGAATCCGGTGACGGCTTTTCTCGGGGAGAGAAGTGAGAGTGAGCTTCTGAAACTTCCTCCGATCTCAACAAGATCGTTTCGGATTCCGGTGAGAGTTTTGGAAGGTGCGGTGGAGTCACCGGAGGGAAAGGAGGAGGAGGAAGATGGTAATGATGATGAAGGAGGCGGAGCGAGGAAGTTGGCGACGCCGCGGAAGATAATTGATAGGTCTTCCTTGACGCCGTGATCAACGGCGGTGGAAGGAGGCGGAGAGGAGGTGATGACGGCGGGGGGAAGATTGGAAGATTCTGGATTAGGGTGGTTGGACTTGAAGAGCCAAGACATTTTTTTTTTCTTTTTTTTTTTTAAAAATAAATAAAATTGGTATTTATGTTTTTATAATTTGAATTTGAAGTTTATATGGTACGTTTTTGTGGTGAATGAATCGAAGGGTTTTCGAAATATGCGGAGAAAGAAGTTGGGAGAGACGGAAGAGTCGCATGAGAGAGAGAGAGAGAACGGAAATTCTTTTCTTAAATAAATATAAACAACTCAACCTTAGCTTAACTCTCTTCTTTGTTTAAACCTCAAAGAAGAAAAGTTAAAAATTTCACATTGAATATTTTTAATTTAATAGAAGTATATTAAAAATATAATTAAATCATTAAAAAATATTTACAATTATTATTAAGATTTAAACTTTTTTTTATATACAATAGTGCCAGCAGATATACTTATATTAAAAAAAATCAACTTTACACTATGATTTTTTTTGAATAATCAAATATTAAAAAAAAAACACAAATAACCACGTTTCGGGAGAAATTACGCAAATAATCATGTTTTAGAAAACATTCAAGAGGAGACGTCATCTCAGATGGCGGATACACTGATCAAATGCACTTAGGCACCATCCCACATGGCGCATGCACTTAATGCAAGCTATGTGAGATGGCGCATGCACTCTATTTTTAGGTGTAGGCGTCATCTGAGATGGCTCCTACGTGTATTCGTGTTTTTATAAATACAACACTCATGTCTCCTTCATTCTTCACATTTTCTCAACTTCTCTTCTTATTTTCTCTCTTTTTTGTGTCATGACATCACCATACATCCATACCAGAGATGGATACGTTATTTTCTCGGTCACCAAACCTCCAATGAAAATGAAATTTTGGCACATTTTTACCATGGCCAAACTGAAGAAATAGTTGATGTGATGGTTAGAGGGAAATCGAAGTCGGGGAAGAAATTAGGCGGATCCAGAGGAAAAGAACGACCATGAACTTCAACATTGGACAACCTCGAATTTGGTTGGAGGAAGTCAAAACAGACGTAGACATTATCGTGATGATGTATGGATCCGAAGAAATCGTTTTGACGATTGTAGTATCTTAGATATTTGTTTGTGTTGTTGATGTTATATTTTCATGTTGTTTTAATCGTGATGTGTTTTAGTTGTTGTTTGCATAGTGGTTGTTTTTAAGTGTATTGGTTGTTGTAAGAAATGCTCTTAATAAAAAAAGTTCAGTTAAATTATAAAAAGTGTTGGTACATTGCATACAATTATCATGTTGTGGAGCTTGTAGCACGAGTGGGACAATTTTTTCAATTGTGTCCGACCTGACGACACAAACCACATTTTCTTTCAAGTTTGTCAAGCTCGTCTATTTCAGTTGTGATACGCTTGCTTTTAGGACGACCCTTTTTATTCCTTCGCATTTGATGGTTGTGGCAAACTATCTCCCCTTCGTGCTCAGGCCAGTAATCCGGTTTTTCCACCACCTCAAATTCGTTGTTATATACCTTGAGCAATGTCTGACTTGTAAATAGGAGATAAAAGTTTTAACGCATCCTAATGTGTATGCGCACACGCCACAATGACATGAGAGCAAGGCATACAGTACGTTTGAAACTTTCCACAGTCGCACCAACGATCTGGTAACAGAATCCTATACTCTTGTCTTGCCCCCCCCCCTCGTTGTAGTCAATTGTCTCTTTAACAACAAAATTGGGGCTATGTCGGTCGGACCTTGTAACAAGATGGGTGTTGGCTTTTGCACTTTCTGCCTTAATATATTTCATGCAGATCTCGCTTCATAGTTGCCTCGATTGTAACACCGCGTTCCATATTTCACCTCTTTGTGCAAACAACGAAGCCATCCTAAAATAGGTGGATGTCACCAAAGTGGTAACCGGGAGGTTTCGTATGCCTTTGAAAACACTGTTCATTGATTAAATAAAATTTGTTGTCATGTGACCCCATCTTCGTCCATTATCGTATGACCTCGTCCATTTCTCCATCGGAATATTATCAGTCCACGTACCTGCATCCAGATTTGACGCTCTAATCTTGTTGCGGTAATACTGGAACGTAGGTTGTGTTAATGAATAACCCGCGTTTATTACTGTTTTCTGAAGTTGCTTGTCTTTGATCTCCTGCGAGAAATTTTGGACGGTATGTCTAACACAGTAGACATGCATTGAAGGGGGTTCATGCCAATCATTTGCAGGATTATTGTATGCACTCTTAATAGATGCATCCCTATTTGAAATCAAGCAAAGACCAGGTTGCAGAGCCACATGTGTTCGGAGATTCTTGAGAAAGAAAATCCAAGCACCGCCAGTACCTCCCTTGACTAGAGCAAATGCAATTGGGAAAATGTTACCGTTACCATCTTATGCAACTGTCATCAGGAGAGTGCCTTGTACTTCCCATACAACCATGTTCCATATATATGAACAATAGGTTTGCATGACGAAAACCCTTTTATGCAAGGTTCAAAAGCCCAGAACACTCGACTAAAAATTCCATTCCCGTTAACACAACTATCGTCTGGGACCATACCCTGGCAGTGTCTCTATAGTATAAACAGTGCCACGAGCAGAAAACTTAAGTGCGTAAAGATACCGCGGTAGATCTTTGTATGAATCCTCCCAGTTTCCATAGACTGTTTCAGTCGCCTTGGTTTTTGCTAACCATGCATTTCTATATGTTAGAGTGTAGTTGAAAAACTGTTGTGATGTGAGCGATTACTATTTTCACCTTCAACGAAGGATCTTTGCTGATGAGAGGTAAGATCTCTTGACACATAAACTAATAACCTAATTTGTGATGATCTTATGATTGCGTAGAACTAACACAAGTGTGTGTGGTTATGGAACCTATAACCCAACAATCACTTCTCAACCTATATGATGCGGTGAGTTTGAACATACATTTTGGATGATGGATACATTGTATTTTGTACCGTTTTGTATTTACTCTATCTACGTGATAATCAATAGAGTTAATCATGTGGAACTTTTTTATAGCTCTTATACAATCTTCCCTTGTACAAAATTTGTCTCCCACCTTTAACTTTTCATCAGACTGCACAATCGGGTTGAAGAAGTAATATGATGATGGTTCGTCTGCACCTATATTCAAGTTGGTCATGTGTGCCAGGGGTGTGTATCTTTGATCTGGAGGTATTTGACCTGGATGTTCGTCTTTTGAGTCATCGTTGACCATGTTGTCAAACTCTAACTCTTCATCTTCTTCTTCTTCGTCAACAACATCTATTTCAGCTTGTTCGTCTTCCATAGGGTCAACCACTTGTGACTGAGTAGGTTGTGATAACGGAGCCTCCTATAGCACAACGTACAACTCAATAGTGTCGTACCCAAAATACTCATGGCTTGAAAACATGTTTTGAAGATCCTCATCATGTTGAACCTCTACCTTATAAAATATAGTTTGGTTCTCACAAAAAAATACTGAATTTTGGAAGTAGATGTGTGAGACGAGACCTCGTGCAAGTTTTTCCTCTAGACGTTTTTTGAAGTATGGGAAATTGGCATTTCTGCTTAAATAAAATTGGATTCGATTTGTGTTTCTAAATAAAAAACCAGAAGTAGGACAATTGTATGTCTCATCATTGAAATGTGCACTGATAACATATGGTGGTGTAGATGAAATTGTGTTTGGTTAGAGGAGTGTGTGCAAAATTGTGTCTTCCTGTCCGATTAAATAAGAGGCTCTGCATAGAAAATTATAAAGAGACATATTTACACATAGGCGACATCCCATATGGTGCATACATTCAAATTTGTACATAGGATCCATATGGGATGGCGAATAATGACTAGGCTTCCACCTAGCCTATCACCTAAGGAATCCTTCCACCCTAGCCTGCCACCCAGCCTACACCCTAACATGTCCCACGCCATTCAACATGGCGCATGCATTCCATTTTTCACCTAGGCATCATCTCATGTGGCTCCTTCGTGACAAGTGGTTTGCATGCATGCAACACCCAACCACCTCATAAATTTATGTTTCCACTTATACGCTTATAAATATGGCGCCTCAGACACATTTGTTACAACAAAAATCCTCACACTCCTTTTCTTCTATGAAAAAACACTATTATAGTTAATTTTTGAATATGAGTCTCCTTACTTTGGGCGACCTACACAGAGGAACAAGGGCAAACATTGTCGAGTTTGTAAGTTTTATAAACTATATGTTATGTTATATATACGTGTTTTACCAAATTATTTTTTTAGTAATTTTATGAATACTTACACTAGTTCATTTGTATTTAAGGATCCTAAACGATTTAGATGATGTGAACACAACTACATTGCTCCTGATCTGCTTATCGTCCCGTATCTTGAATGGGTCGGTTTTAGAGATGTAATAAAGATTTCAAATTGCACCATTGATCCAAAGTTTATTCTTGCAATGTTGGAGAGATGGAGACCAGAGACACACATATTTCACCTACCCGTGGGTGAATGTACTGACACACTAGAAGACGTGTACATGTTGTTGGGTCTCCGTATCGATGGTAATGTTGTGAACGATCTAGTGCAACAACCCAACTCTCTCTACGAGGAATTTTTAGGCATGGATATGGTGGAGAATGCTCCCGCTAGAGGCCAAGGTATATATCTAACCACTGTTAGAAGTCATTATGGAAGTCTTATGTTGGATGGATGAAAATTCAACAGATCAACAAAGAATAATGAAGGCAAAAAATTACATAATAATATTATTTGGAAGCTTGTTATTCCCCAAAAGTACGGGGAATACTATTAATTTTATGTATTTACAATTGCTTGCCGACTTTGATCAAACAAGAAGGTATAGTTGGGGTTCTGCTGTTTTAGCCCATCTATATAGTTCTTTATGTAAAAACGCAAGGAAAGACACGTGTACCTTTTATGGTTGCGCTTTCTTGCTCCAGGCATGAGGTTGGTGGAGAATGGAGTCGTTAAACCCCGTCAACAACAATGCATTCACGTTTCCATACGCAACAAAGTAAGTCAATATCGCAAATATTTTATTATTTATATCTTCCCCAATTACATATTTTAAAAGATTTTTTTTATCATTCATCTAGGTTATGTGTGAATGGCATGAATTACAGCAAAAATCCAAGAAACAACATCGCTATATATCGTAATCTCCTAGAACACATTGAATCGGATGATGTTAGTACATCTACAATCTTTATCTTTTAACTTAATTATGTTTTAATTTATCAAAATACTAATATAATTTTATCTGCAGTTTATATGGAGACCGTATTTGGGTTTGGACCATGATCCCAACCACAATAAGGCAACTGTTTAGACAGCAAAAACTTCAATCATTCGGTTCAACATAGTGGAGATGCACCAAAGCGACCATGTGAAGATGCAGTTCAGAGTGCATCAAGATATACCCGGCGAACCAACTTGTTTGGATCCGTACAATCTCAAACGATGGGCACAATACTCAATTCCCCAACAATAGCCCCCAACAACTACCTCAACAATAACCCCAACAACAACCCCGACAACCCGAACACACATCCACTTACCACCAAACACCACGCTGATACCGATCCACAAACACCCAACCCCAATTTCAACAACCACACCAATACAATCATATGCCAAACACCCAACCTCAATACGAACCTCAATTCCCATACACTAAAATTTCTCGCATACAATTCCAGTATTCTGAACCAAGACCATTTATCCAATATCCTGATGTGGACCCCACATCAACTAACTTTTCTCATCTTAGCCCAGATCCAGGCATGGCTGAAGAATACGACCCAACCAACCTAACTTACCATCAACCACCACAACCCAGTAGTTCCCATCAATCACAATACCAAACTCCCCAAGACCAATTTCAGTTTTACCCCCTTATTCCGACGAACACTGCTATTGACCACCTATGGAACCCCATCCACCACTGACACGACCAAACTTTGAGGGCATGGATAACCGATTATTTCAAAGCAGATTTTCCGATTGTGCTGATTTGATGGATTTCATAGATCCTGATCGCAATCTCTACGACGTTGGACCCTCGATCCAGACGCAACAGGAAATTTGTCGATATCCAATAAGAAATAGGTGGGGAGGACGCGACCGAGGAACCTAGACTCGTACTTGATATTATGAAATTGTTTATTTCATTATGCAATCTTTTTATTAGAATCGTTTTGTAATTCTTTAATTTTAAAAAAAAAAATCTTTTTTTAAGATTGCACTAAGTGCAGGCTGGATGCACCTATGCACCATCTGAGATGACTAAGTGCAGACTGGATGCACCTATGCACCATCTGAGATGACTAAGTGCAGACTGGATGCACCTATGCACCATCTGAGATGACTAAGTGCAGACTGGATGCACCTATGCACCATCTGGGATGCCGCCTCCTCTTAAATGTTTTATAAAACATGATTATTTGCGTAATTTTTTCTGAAACGTGATTATTTGTGTATTTTTTTAAATACTTAATTATCCAAAATAAAAATCTTACACTACAACAAATTAAACTTTTTGAAATCACTCTTCCTTTTGAACTCACGGAGTTTAATTTGTTATAGCTTAATTAGAAGGGGAAAAAATTATTTTCTCTTAACACTTTATTAGGATTTGTAGAGTTTTTGACTTCTTTTATGACAAGTAAGTGTTTAGGAGATCGAAATCTAGCAGAAAGTAATATGTTTTGGTTAATACAAAAGTATTTTTTGTTTTGATTGGTCAACATATTTTTTTAAGAGTATTCATCATCTTAAAACAAATTGTAATCATCTATTTAATGAGTATCAACGCTCTAGGCAATATAATTAGTGATCTTTGTAAAATTTAATAGACATACATTATAAAAACATTTTGAATATAAAAAATTGTTAATGAAATATATAACATGAAAATTTTGAAGCGTAAAGAAGCTTGATACAATTCTTTATAATGGGTTGCAAGAACAAAAAATAAATTGAGTTTAAAGTTTGTATTATTCAATAATCATATAACTTTATATTTATTTTATTTAACTAACTCTTTTTTTTTTTTTTTATATTAGAAAAAATTGAATGCAAAAGCCATATGTGAAATCCTGGTATCAGCTATGAGATGTCGAAGGTAATGTCACGACACTTATATCTGCTTTGAACACAACTAACCAAAACAGAATTTAACAGTGCAGAAAGTAATAAAAACACATAGAGTTGTTAATCCAGTTCGGTTCTAACCAACCTACGTCTGAGGGCTTCCAAACCAGAGATGAAGTTCACTATCAATAGTATTAATTCGGAGCTAAACCTTCCCTATTTACACCTCCTCACTTAATCAAACTACCTAATGACCCTTCTACCTAAGATACCACACTTAGATATGAGAACCTCCGCTCACTCTTTCAGTATCACAATCCGTGACACTAAACACAACTAAAACTAAAGACACTCTTCAAAGACACGCAATCACACTTGCTTCAAAGCTTATGGTGATTAAAAACTTACAACTCAAAAGTCGTCATTCTCAAGTAGAAATACTTGAGAGGCTCACAATAAAAAATTAACAACCAAAACAATAAACAACCAATAATTAAAAACTAAACCCTCTAAAACTGGAACGGCCAAACTGCAAAACAAGGTTTGCAGCCCTTAAATTGAGTAACAACAACTAGGGTTGCTTTACTCACAAGTCTTCAGCACCTCCTGTCTTCTCTCCTTGAAAGCAGGATATTAAATCCAAATATATTGTTGATGGCGTTCTCAAGCTTCCTTAGTCGAAGCATACAAATAACAAACAAACTGACTTCCTAAAAATTCTGCACTTCTATCAGTTTCACATGTCAGGACATCTGCTACTTCAATAAACTTCAAGGTATTTCTGAGCAGAATGTTTTACCAAACATTTTTTATTCTCCTAGATTTTAATGAAACGATGATCAATCAATCGTTAATATTCTAGGTAAATAATAAATTTATTAATATTTTGTAGTTTGTAACGAGTTTTTTTTTTAAATTATCCCATCCCTCGGTTTTATGCTTAAAATGAGAGGTGTGATGTGCTAGTTTTAAAAGTAATAAATGTGCAGATGTTAGGATTCAAACTCATGCGTATATAACTTTATGAATTGTTGTTTTAAAAATTGAAGAATAAAGTGTCATCTTTTAATGACGTCTTTCGTTACCTCACTTTTATAGCCTAGGTTAAATGCATTTCGCGTCCGAGGTAAAATTTATTTTTTTATAGTAGTGTGGTAAGGAAAAGAGAGCATGCAACCAGATATTTATACAGGTTTCGGTCTAACCACTTAACCTATTTCTTTATCCAAGAATTTTCTCTTGAAAATTCTACTAAAGATGTGATTTTTTTCACAAGGTATGCACACGAACTTATTAAAATCAAATAGAGATTTAAAATGGCTAATACCATGAACCAAACAAGAGATTTTAGCAAGTTAATCTTTAAACTATACAGAACTTTTAACATGATGAGCTCTCAACCAAACATCGATTTTAACCGAAAATTTTATAAAACAGTAAAGAATTTACAATAGATTTGTGTAATTTTCAGTATTTTCTACCGTCGGTATTTTCTATAGAAAACTTATATGGTATATTCTAACCGAAAATGTTAAAACTTTCGGGTTTAGTATTTACCTTTTGTATCAGTAATTTTGAAATTTTTGGAGCTTTGCAATAAGTACCGGAAATTTCAATTTTCTGGTAGTTCAATTTTTTTTGAAAAATACTGTAAAACTTCAAAATTTTGATAGTTTATATTTTCCTAAATTTTTCAGTAGTTCCGCGCACCCTGTCGTCGAGGACTTAGAGTTTCTACTGTCGAGGAGATACATGCTCCCGCTCATGTGAATGTGTCTGTTTTCGAGCAGACTATTGAAGAGGTTGTGCCTTTTGCGGAGCAGGTAGCGGATGTGGAACTGGTTGCCAAGTAGGTTATAGAGCCGGCAGCTGAGCATCTTGTAGAGGTTGTTGCTGAGAGCGTTGACGAGGTATCCCTCACTTATACAAGTTTAGCTAGGTTAGCCGACGTAACTCGTGGAGGACCTATGTAAATCTATTTTATTTTTATTGTACTATATGTATAATTTATGACACACTTATTTTTTATTTATTATATAATATTTTGACGATTACATGTTTCGATTTAAAGATGAATATAAGATAAAATAGTACAACAAACATAAATTAAGAAAAACTAAAGACGGAAATCTAGACACTACCAGATGATTATGGATGTTTCAACATCTTGATTATGTCATCGGTAGATCTTCGGATCTCCGCATCCAACTCAATCAGACCTTTAGTTATTCTTCGGTGAAATATTTTCCACGTGGTCTTCACATCTTCACTGGTCTTCAACTCAATCAAGTTGTATTTAACCCAACCATCTACATCAATATAATGGTCTCGAAACTCAATCTTTGTCACCCTTATATTTTGAAAATCAAACAACAATGCATTCAACGTTTCTAACAAGGTGGCAAAGGACGTGCTTCCATCTAGAAGCTTGAATTCAACAAATTGTTTGCTTCTGCTGTAATATACTTCTTCCTTAATCAGAAATTGAGGAAGAGGCATTTCTTAAGATATTTTTCTCTATATCATATGTCCATATTTATACAAATAGTGATGCATTATAGACCATACAAATTTGTCGAAGTAATCAGAACCCTCCAAAGATGTCGGTAAAATTTCGATCATTAAAAAAAACTTCAATAAATAAACTACCAAAATTTTTAGTATAACTCAAATTTTCGGTACTGTATAGTAAATTTAAAATTTCTGGAATGTTGAAAATTTCAATTACACTACTGAAAATTTACATTAACCGTAAATTTTGTAAGAGTGTTCCGAAAGTTTTACCTGTACCAAAAATTTCAAACCTTATATCGAAAATTTCATCCAAAAACTATTTGTATCTCAACAAAGATAATTATGAAATACTTATAATTGGAGGGTGTCATATTTAATTTGAAGGGTGACAATAAGGGAGGCCCGTCTATTATTCTCAGAATGTCCAGATGTATATATGTTTCTACATGTATAAGACTAAGGGTACGCACACTTTTCATACTTCACTGTACTATAAAGTTGTCACTTGCATCCTACAAAATTCAAAATATTTCAAGTTTCGTTCTATTCCTCTAATATTAACTTGTCTTTATTTGACTTGGCAAATTCTCATAGGAAAATGTCTTACTTCCGGAAAAATCTATCACTAAATATGGTATAATATTTTTGTCTCGTCTTTCATTTCTTAAAATCAAAGACAAAGTCTCATTCCAAGACTTCAAATTACATATTTTTGAATTCACCCTTCTAGAAAGAAAAAAAAGAGACTAAAAATTAAATATTTGTAGAAAGTAGAAACATCTTACAGAATATAACTTTACACAAAACAATGAATGAAAAATTGTTCCTTACACCAAATTCACTCAGTTCTCAGACTTGACATATTTTCATTTGATAAATGTTGGTGTGACAAACACAATGAATATACTTCCCACCATATACATGGAATGGAAACTGAAAATAATACCATTCCAATTCAATCAAGAACCATTTTCAGTAACCAATCAGTAGGGATAAAACAAATTCTAAGTCTGAAAAAACAATTACCTTGTACATAAAAAAATCATATAGCCAAAACCCTCTTCTGATATTTATTCATAAAGAATTTCACTCTAGCTATATCTATGGCACACGCGGAATCTATGATACAAATTTGTCCGTTCTTCGCAAACATGGAGTATGTGTTTAGATGAGGCCGGTATATGGATTGTATGATTGAACTGGCATACCTGAGCCATAAGGGTGAACGGCTGCACCGTAAGGATTTCCAAAAGGATTTCCGGATGGTTGCTGAGGGGGCATCATCATCATTTGCTGTTGTTGTTGTTGATACATGAAAGATTGTTGCTGGTTGGACATAGCTGCCATTTGAACTGAAGGTGGAGCAGCCATTCTATTAGAGGCGAAAAACGGATCGTGCGTTGTTGGTTGCATCATGCCTCCCGCCGGTGCTTGCTCCCATGGATTATAGCTAACGTTTTGGTTGTTTCTTCTGACTGCGTCGTCGTATAGGCTGTCTAGTGTAAGCATGTCTAAACCTCCAGCCTGAATACCGAATAGATCATCTTGGTTATTAACATAAACATATCTATAATTAGCAAAGGGGCTTATAAAAAGAGATCGAGGGAAGATTGAAGAAGAAAGCGTACCAATTTGCTAGCTGCTGCAGCACTCTCGTTCGAACTAGGAGCCGTAACGAGTGCCAATTCCCACCCGGTGGTTCCATTTGCATGATTTAAAACAGCAGAAGGTTGTTGATCAGCTGAAACCAAACCACCATTAGCAAAACATTTTACGAATTGAGGTCAAAGACATCACATCTAATTTCAATATCGAACCGAACATTCTAATCTTAAATCATAAGTTTGTAACTACAAACACAGTGCAGAAATAGGATTGCGATGCTGGAGCATAGTTCATTTCACGTGATTATTATCCTCTAATAGCATAAGAAAAAGAAGTCGAAAGGTAGCAAATTACCGACGGGAACAATGGCTAAAGCCAAGGCATTCTTCTCATCCAACTCTGCAGCTGCTGGAACAGGATCCTCCATATTCTAGTAATCAAACCAAAACCAGTGAAAAAATTTAGTGCAGACAAAAGCAAGTATGTTATAGGTAAAGTACAGCAACCGTAATTCCCAAAAACAGGACACAAAAAAACGCAGGAATTACCAAAAGATCAGGAGGTGGTTGTACTGGTGGTGTTTCAACTTTCACAGGTTCAGGCTGTGGAGGGGGAGAGACTGAACGTTCCTCCTGCACTTCTGGTTCCTTTTTATATTCAATAGCCAAAACTTCTTTTGGAGAGGCAATTTTGTTGTCAATGGACTGTCATAGATCAAAATCGAAGCACCGGTTAGTAAATAATTCTAAAGCATGCGAACATCAAGATAGAATTTTTTTTTCAAAGTTACACACTTGCACTTCATACAAAAAGCTACAAAGATTACAACATAAAACAGTTACCGATATATATACCTGATCCTTGCGAACTATTACTCCCTGGGGAGCATCTTTCACATAGTCTTCCATGGCTTGCATAAACGATGATGGCGGCTTCAACATCATCAATCAGTTCGTTTAGTATTATATTTCGTATGAAAATCGAAAAAACTTGGCAAAAACAGTGGTATAAGATTTAACCAACCTGCTCAACTTTAATAAACTTCTCTCCACGTCCAATATCAAGATTACGGCATATTTCATAAAACTCCGACAATCTCTCAGCCTGAAGTCATGTAAAGCATGTTTAAATGTAACTTTCTTGGTACATGAATGAATTGATTAATCGAACAAGTTTTGTCATAAGATATACCTGCAACCCAACCCTTCTGTATATATCAAGAGCTTTCAGAGCATCTTCACGTTGCATCTCAAAAAACTGTCGCAATCACAATATTCTTGTAAATACATAGGAGATTTCGTTAAGCTTCAAACTCATGAAGATAACATACCTTATCAATCATATTAACAGTTCCATCACTAATAGCTTGATAAATTTTAATGCTTTCCGAAGCAACCTGTTTGCAATATATAAGGTATATGTTCAAAAAGGTGATGGAAGCAAAAACAAACGAAAAAAATTAAGTACGGTTAAACAATTGTCGTACCAATGAGAGTGCTAACTGAATCACAAAATTATGTACAGCTGCCCCTTGTGGCTGCAAGGTAGAAAAGTTAGAAACAATTTGTATGATATTAATGCTGCTGGCATTATAAAAAAATTTCATTAAAATCAAACCAGTTATATTAAAAGCTCACCTGGCAACTAACAACTCGGTAGAGAAGTTGTTGTAAAGCTGGCAAGTGCTCTAGCAATTCGGCAGTATCCAAATCTTTGGTCCTCTGTGACAAAGTTCATAATTGTTAAACTTTTTTTATTCAAAAAGCAAGCATGATGTGTGTGATGTGACGAAATAACAATTACTGTGAAGACTAGAAAAGAAGAAGAAAATATCTTACAGGACGATCGGCCTCAATGTCATACTTCAACACACGAAAACATTCCAACCGTTCCTCCAAAAATAATGCATAAGTGCGAACCCACGCAGAATAATCCCATGCTGAGCAACAAAACAACAAACGAAAATGCAAAGTCAACTAAGATAATTGTTAAATTTATAATATGATCATTGATGAGTATAAAGATCAAAGACAAGCACCATTTGGACTGGAGTCATCTTTAAAATGAGCCATGTTGAGCATATGACTTCTACTTCTTCCATAATTAATGAGTTCTTCGTGAAATGTGGGATCCACTTCCCTTAGAGCACGGTGAATGACAATTAAAGTTTTCAATGCAACCTATAGATAAAACCACTTGTCAAAAAACTAAATAAAACTACACAAATGCATTCGCAAACACGTGCTCAGTATTGAATTATTTGAGAACTACTGATATCCCAAAGGTAACTGCTGAAGGTTTCATATAAATATTGCAGTTTCAGAACGACACAAAACGTACATATCTTAGTATTTTAACAGGGCGATGAACAAACAGATAAAGAAAGCGATGAAAAACATGTCAGCGGATTTTTTGTTTTAAATGTTATCTAGATATTCATTTTTTCCATTTTCTATTTGGCTTTAAGGTAGCATGTGATGTTCAAGCCACAATTTTCAGCTGTGAGGTCGTTGAAATATAGGCAAACAGACAACTATCAGCATAGGCAATTGTGGATCGCAGAAATGGCGGTTTGTTGAACTTCTACTACGTTTTTGTCAAATAGCGCCACTATAACCACTAATTGACAGCACTTAGTACTAAATAGTGTATCACATAACTTAACGGTTTGTTCAAATTTGGCTATGCCATTTGACAACATTGATAATAAGTAATCATTCATAAAAAACAAGATTACATATTTATTCCCGGCTATTGAGTGATTATATTGAAAACTTTTTATTCCATATAGAAAAAGGATAAAGTGTAAATCACGGTGCACGTACAGCCCAGTTATGTGTCTTTGATAATCGCCTGGCCAGAGCATGGATGCAATAGGCAACATCAGCCCTAGGTCTCGTAGCTGAGATCGCTGAAAATATAGCTGCAAAAGAGATCACAGAAACAATTAAAATTAAACATAAAGTCAACAAATATGCAACATATAGTATAAACATAAAGTAAATGACGGTGTGATACAGATCACGGCAATTATTCCCTGTACAAAACAACCATAAATTGCAGCCAAGTGTACAATAATATATCCGCGGCGAGCAAATAAGTTTGATATAAACCCCGACAGAATTACGTCCAAAAAAGGAAACAATACATAAGAAATCATAAAGAGAGGGATCAAACACAAACCTCGAATGTGTTTTTCCTTAGCTGGGCGTTCGACATGATTTGTGGCTCTAACAATAGCAATGTCCAACTCCTAAAAAGCAGTAAACCAAGTTGAGAACAAACACACACAAAACACATGATCCCATTCAACATAGTACAAACTTTGGATTGACAGTAGCCAATAAGTACATCGAAATCACGGCGGGCCACATGATTGATCGAAAATCACACTTCAAGAGTTTTAACAAAAAACTCAATCACATAACTCACCACCAATTGATCCATAGAGAGATGCAAAATACTGTACCTTGTAACCACTGTTGACTTTAGCCAATGAAACTGTTGTTGTATCCTTAAGAGCACCAAGTGCTTTTCTCAAACTATTCTGCGTTCCACCAGACATGTTTTGTTTTCCCTTTCACAATTCCAAAATTCTGACAAACCAAAAAAAAAAAAAAACATTGGTTATTCCAAAATGAAACAATGTTATGTTTTTCTAAAAATAGAAGAAAGTTAGAGTATTTAAAAATCTAAAATAAAAGATGATAATAACGTAGTAGGCTAATCAGATCCAAGTAAAGAAACATTAATCACCGACAACAAAAATAAACTCAAAATTGAGAATAAATAAATAACATAACAAGATTCTTCTACCTTAAACCATGAATATGAAGAACTAAGACATAACACATCAACAAGAAGAAGAAGAAATAATTTTGATGTTCAAGTAAAATAAAAAAGAAAAGAAAAGTAGCGCATTGTTAAGAAAAAGCGAGCTCACAGAAATTTGCAGGAGTGAAAGAGAAAAGTAGAAGCACGATCTGAGGGTGGAAATGGAAATTTCTATGTAAGCGTAAAAGTTGAAGGTTTATGAGAGAGAGTGTGGAGAGACAATATGAGCTGCTTGGTTTGGTTGGTCGTCGGCGTCTGTGACGTTATTTTTAATAGTATATTTATGTTTTTATTATTGTTGTTGTTGTTCTTGTTGGACTAAGAAAATTATAAGAAAAAAAATGGAATTGATGAAAATTAGCGTGTCAGAAATACGGTGTTGTACTGGTGTCTCCAGTGGGTTAAATTGGGATTTGATCTCCTGCTTTTGTCTTTACCTTCAAGTTCTTGGAACTCAACTTCTTCAAAACGGCCCCACTTTTTTTACTGTTTTTTTTTTACTCCTGATATATTTCTTTTTTAAAAATAAGTATTCTTGCATTACTTAGGGAAATAAATTTAATGGCCCTTACATTTCTAAAAGAAAATTAATTATTGGGTTTTCAATTATATCAACTCATTATTATTGCATATTAATCTTTTTAATTATTAAAACTCAATTTCAATCTCGTACCTAAAGAATATATATTTAATAAGAGTGTATTTCTAAAATTAATATTTTAACATTTAAGTCTGTGTGTCAAAAACTAAAGATTATTTGAATAGTGTTTGAAATTTGTTATTTGAAATTACGTCATTTTGTATGTATAGAAGAGTAGAATAACGATCTCGTTATTTTTCAACCGTAGAAAGTGGGGGTTGTTGGATGTGTCTGAGATATAGATTTTCTATAATGAGGTACAAGATAGTTCATTGGTCCGGAAAAGATTCTAAAAATGTGACTGGGTAGCTGGTTGATATATTTTGGTCTTGAGTGGTCTATCTCAAGATGGTTGATTCAAGAAATATTGGCCCAAAATAATTGCCACCAAGACATGTCAGGAGCCCCGGTTACCATGGAGTCTTTTATGTCTACGGTCAGCTTTTTCGAAGACTTATCTTAGTCGTTCTAAAATCAAACTGTTAAGGAGCTTCATTGAAGCTTTATTCCCACCTTTAGTTCTCGAAGTTTCAGACGATCCTTCTGAACGAGGGCTAGCTGAATCCCTTTAGCATAAATTTAGTTAAGTCTTTCATAAGAGACTTGATTAAGTCCCTCAGGGGAGATTTAGTTGAATCCCTCAAGTGAGAGAATAGTTAAGCCCCTCGAGCGATATGATTGTGTGCCGCATGTTAACTAGGAAATTCCAAAGTGTCAATTGGATAGAAAAATGTGTGAGACATTTAATGTCATCAATGATGATTTAACCTTGGAACGCCCAATTGGCCTTATTTCTCAGGCACATGTTGAAACATGTAAAACCTCTCATATCTGATTGAAAACATATGAGACCTTTTATTATCCCTAGTTTCTCTATTTTATTTAAGGAGACGACACCCAATTTTTTCATTTTCCCACACATTATCTCTCTATAGCATGTAGAGTGTTCCTTCTACCTTCGACGCCCTCTACAGCTTCACGAGCTCAAATTTATACTCTTACACGGGCACATGTTTGACATTTTTTTTCTTTATGGTGATTAATATGTATTTAGGTGAGGATGGAAACCTAGTTGAACCCTTAACTCAAGAAGAGCGTATAGCTCTCTAGAACTAATATTATAGGAATGTTAGGGTCACAACGAGACTCTTGAATGTAGATTGATGGAATTATGAATGTTTGATCTCTATAAGAGCTCATGTAACTCTCAAAGTGGCAGGAGTGGTGGAAATGATAATGACTCCTCTTTCATTTTGTTTTTCACAAGAAACATGATTATTATGGCTACCTCTGACCCTAATCCCAAATATGTAAGGTAAATTGGATGTGACTACACCATCGATGACCACAGAGCCTTTATTTGGAAGCAACTTGCTTTTTCTTCCTCTGACGATGAAGAAAAAGTTATTCTTAAGGCATACTCACTAGAGGAAAGTGCTAATATGGTCTCCTCAAACGCCTCATCTAATTCTTCCTTTTATTTATACCTATATGTCATTTGTGAGGTTGGAGTTTGCCTCCCCTTTTATACTTTTGTGGCAGAGGTTCTTACGGTGCTCAATGTGGCCCTCTCTTAAATTGCACAAACAACTATAGTGTGATTATGGCATTTGAGATCATATGTTAGTGACTATGGACTTACTTAACCATTGGAATGTTTTTCTATTTATACTATATCAGATCCTCTTTAATCTAGGGTTGGGTAACTCTGGTCGGCTTGCTTAAGAAAACCTTATTCCAACCACTTCAAAGGTTGGAAGGGTAGTGAGAATGATGGGGTGAGATAGCTTCTCCTTAGTTACTCTTGGGACGAATATACCCACATGTTTTCCCTTGCATGGACTAATAGTCATGCGGTGATTAAAAAATATAACTACAATTTGCCTTACTACTTATAAGGTTGAGGTGGTTTAAACTTTGGATGGGATCAACGTCATGGAGTTACGTAGTGTGATGGTTTTGGATCAAAAGCATGGATGAGCCCATCGATAAATAAATGAGTAAGTTTTAGTGATTTTGTCTTCTAATGTTGTTTGCCTAATTATGATAATAGTTTCTTCTTTTTTTTATTCTAGAGAAGATGTCCAATATTTCTCTAGAGGAGACGATGGAACGTCTCCCCGAGAGGAAGACTCGATGCTTAGACATAGATAACCCATAGAGCCTCCCGGAAGGTCTGATCCACATAGGGTCAAACATCATCTAAGGGCGAGGCGACTATTGGGTCTTACGCTTTAAAGGTTCAAATGTGGGGGGTTGACTTTTTCCCCTATGGTAAGGTGGCCCAAGTTACTATTGTCTAAGGGTCAGATGCCCCCAAATTTCCTCCATAGAGAATATCGTCGAGTGAGTCCTCCGTGTGGAATGATGACACCTCAGACTCCGTCAAATATATGGGTGATCGCCTTCCCTTACCCGAGGATTTCCCTAGGGACTACAAAGTATTTGCAATAGCCATTATCTAAAGTTTTCCAAACTCAAGGAAACCCACTTGTCAAGGGTCTTCCTCCTAAAGCGTGTTGTTTGAGAGAAACATGAAAAGCATGACAAGGAGATAAGGTAGAAGCTTTCCAACTATAAATGAGACTTGTCAAAATGGCATGCTATAATATAGACTCTGAAGAATGAGAATAAAACCTTGGAGGGTAAGCACTAGGATGAGAAGTGTAAGCCTAATAATTTTTCTACCAAGGAGCAAAATTTACGAGATTCTACAAATTTGGAAGATGTCCTACAGTCCGTCAGGAAATACATGTGATTGAATCCCACAAAATTCTCTTTCGAGGTTCAATCCTAGAAGTTCCTTGGCTTCATGCTAATAAAGAGAGGAATTGAGTTGAACCTGGATAAGTGTTAGGAGATCATTGATACGAGGAGCCCAACTAACACTAATGAGGTGCAACAACTTACATGTCGCATTTCCGCACCCACCCTTCTTCCTTTCTTGTGCGAGAAATAAGGTTTACCCCTTCTTCACTTCCTTGAATAAGAAGGAGAGATTTTAGTGTACCAGAGAATGCAAGGAAGCCTTCTCAAAGGTAAAAATATTACTCACATCTATTCCTATTCTCACTCGCCCAAGAGAAGGATCACCATTTATCCTCTACCTTTCAGTTATAGATCAGTCGATCGCCATTTTTGTCGAGAATTGGGATTTCAAATGAAGTTCGTATTTGTTGTCCACATGCAGTCCAAATGAACATGTTGATTCGGTGAACATGGTGATCTTGAGGGGACTCAAGAAGAAACTTGATTATGCCAAAGGCTCATGGGCATAGAAGCTCTATGAAATATTGAGGTTATCATACCACCCTCACTCCACTACCAAGGAAACTCAATTCACCATGATATATAGGCCAGACGCTATGCTTCCCATTTGGATTAACATGTCATCATGGTGACACTCCCAATTCAACCAGGAGGTAAACAAGGCAAGGCTCGAATGTGTTGCGGATCTAGTTGATGAGTCGAGAACATTCACTCATATTTGGGAATTTTCTGCAAAACATAGCTAGAAGTTACAACTCCAAAGTCATGCTAATGGAGATGCGAGAAGGCGACCTGGTCTTAAGGTAAATGGTTCTACATGCACAGCAGGAAAAGATGCAACCTAACTAGGAATGTCATAAATCATATTCCAGAACTTGAAACTTCATACATCTTAAATATTATTACAGATAAATCATTTGTAATATTTAGGAGGCAAATTGCTCGTATATGTATGAACCTTTGAATGCTTATAAACAAGGAAGATATCTTTCATGGTATTATGTATGTTAATCTTTCATGTGAAGATTCTTGTCGCCTTAAGAGGCTATTTGAAAATGTTGGACTTTCATGTGAGGACAATAGTCGCCTTAAAAGGCTATTTGAACATGTTGGACTTCAATGTGAAGATTTTTACCGCCTTAAAAGGCTATTTGAATATATTGGAGTTTCATGCGAAGATCCTTACCGCCTTAAAAGGTTAATTGAACATGTTAGACTTCAATGTGAAGATCATTACCGCCTTAAAAGACTATTTGAACATAATGGAGTTCCATGCGAAGATCCTTACGCCTTAAAATTTAATTAAATATGTTGGACTTCCATAAAAATCTTTACCGCATTAAAAACCTATTTGAACTGAAAAATCTTTACCGCATTAAAAACCTATTTGAGCTTACTGGACTGTTTGGTGAGAATATGGACAATACAAAGTGTATAGGGGTGAACAAACCTCCCAAATTAAAAATTGTGAGAAAATAAATTTGATTTTTTTAATCAAAGTAACAAAACTGTAATTGATTTTGCTTTGCATAAATGAATTTGGCGAGAACAATCATGTTTAGCAATTGGAACTAACGCGAAAAAACTTAAACAAATTACAATACAATCAAGATTGACGGTTAAATTAAATTAGAAAACAAATCTAACACGGACATTTTGGCTACATCCTCCCATAATTTTACAAGTTTTATTGGGAGGCATCAGGGAAGAAGATGTACTTTATGACATGAAACAGCTTGTTACATTTTTATTTAATATTTTAAATTGGTTAATAAAATTAAATAAATTTAATTGATATAAAAATCATTTAAATTTTTATCTAACTATCAAATTTATGTTATATCAATTAAAGATCACTTATATTTTAATTTATTTTGAATATTTTTTATAAAATTATTTTATTAATATACCTTTTTAAGAAATTATGTGTTTTAGCAATATTTACTTTTTTATTTATATTACTTGCTGATTAAAATTAATCTTCAAAACTATAAAAAATGAGTTTAAAGTATTTTTTATTTGAAAAAAAAATCAAATCAATTTAACGACATATCATTAAAAAATCACTTAAACTTAAATTTATTTTGAATAATTTTTCATAAAAAAATATTTTAAAGATATAATTTTTAAGAAATTTATGTGATTTCAATTATATTTAAATTTTAAATAATGAATATTTATGTTATTTGATGTTAAAATTAATTTTTAAAATTATAAAAAATGAATTTGAAATAATATTTTTTATTTAAAAAAATCATAACATTTATTTTTAAAATCCACACAACAAAATAATTTTTTAAATCTATAACTGATTTGTTTCTTCGAAAAAATGGCAATAATCATCTCTTATAATAAAGTAAAGCATCCAAATAGTATTCGTTTTTATTTTATTTTATAGAAAACCTAAATTCAGAAGATAAGTATTCTGTGGAAAAGTTAATCTTTGACCCTTAATCTTTCTTTTCCTGACTGGACCATTAAAATTCATTACAAGATTATTTTATAGTCATTCAAATTTCAAATAGTTCTAGAAAATAACAAGTTTGGAGGAGATATATCTCCGACAAGTGGCTGAAAAAAGTGGTAACATTTTCTGCGAAGTGTGGTGATATCCATTAATCATAATGTACTGATAGTGATATTTTTAGGTGGCTATAAGTTCCTCAATAAGTAAGTACCTTTAGGATTACTCAATCTATATTAAAATTGTTAATTAAAATAAATAAATAGCTTAAATAAAACTCCACATTAGCACCAGCTAGCTGATTATTGACTAAGTCCAAATAATGAATTAGAGACTAGTATATTATATTCATAATTTATTGATTACATGTAATAAAATGGCGTTCACAACTTTTAAAAAAATCATTAGTTAAGTGGTGGGAAGGTCCTTTTGGACGCACTTAGAAAATGATTGACACCATGCATGCACTAAGATTAGTAAATAATAGTAATAGTACTATTTAAACATTGAAAGAAATGAAATGTACCAAAGTTTGTTGCGGTTTTTGAATATGAGAGTACGGTTCGGATGCTTGTGAAACTCGTGAAGAAAACAAGTGTTTCTCACTCTTTTATTGAGAGAGCATCAAATTTAAGTAATGTAATGATGAGTACCTATAATCTTGCTAAGTAATCACAATATAAAATTAACTAATTTCTTAAGCACATGCTATCATGATTTCACTTATACCCTATTCCTCAAAAAAGTTATTTTAGGAAAATAGGTAATGATGCAATGAATTATCACTAAGATGTGGTGAGGGAGGTTTAGGTACAATCTAGTGGTGAAGATTTACAAAGTTAGTATTGCAACGTTCAATTTATTAAATGAGTGAAAAATAGGATGAGTGTGAATGAATAAAATATTTGAGTCTTGGCGGGTAAAAAAATTTATATATGAAAGACAAGTAAAATTAGCTCTAGGTCACCTTCCATGAGACACAGAGAATCCCTCAAGTTAATTTGTTGCGGGCAATTATCCGAGGATGACGATCGAGTGTTGGCCTCATGCATACATAATCACTCGACAATCAACAATATAGCATTTGTGTCTTTGGAATGGGTTGTCTTGTAATTAAGGCTCGCCGACTTTGGGCATAAGGCCAGCCTGAAGATTTGTCCCATAGTTTGGAATTGCATAGTAGTACGGAGACCTGAGATTACTAGGTCGTTTTCAACCTCTACCTTAGTGCTCCTTATGAGCTTTTGGCTAGTAAAATTGGAAAAGACTTGGTGAGTGGGAGTAAGTGATCTTAAGAACAAGCACATTAAATGACAGTCTTGTCACTAAATAGTTTCGTGTGATTACTCCTGCATGTTGCCCTAGACTCCCAAGATAGGGTGTGGATTTGTTATTTAGGGTTCTCGAGCGCACTCGAGTACCGTTGTGATTTCGAGGCGAATCCATCTGTTCAAATTTGTGTGTCTATCTCCCTTCAGTTTGGATTGTATATTTGCCTACTTTGCTCAATTATATAAAAGTTAATTCCTCTTGTAAGTTACATTTCCATATTTTATGTTTTAGCCATCCCTTACTCTCACACACACTCTCTCTCCAGTGTCATTTCTCCTTCTTTGAACTTCGACGACACTTTGTCTCATTTCTATGTTTCTTTTCCAAATTTTGTGACCCATTTGGTCTTTGGAATCTCTGGGTGGTTTCTTCTTTGTTGATCTCACTTCATATCTTTATTTTTTCCAGGTACCACTTCTATCCCTCTCATTTACTATTGTTGTTTTCTGGTCTTTCCTCTTAGAAATACCCAACCTAAGAGATGGATTTGTAAACTTTATAAATATATCTAGTGGCGAGGATATAAGCAAAGTATTATCCCGTATATGAGTGATAGACCCAGAAGTGTTGGAGGATGCTCCTTTGATAATTACTCATGAATGGATATTTTGGAGGGGAGATTGGCCACTTCTAAGGAGGAATGAATATTATTATACCTGAAATAATATATTATCATGAATATTTTCACTACTACAAATAACACTTTTTATGACGAAATTTTCACCTCGAACATGCTAAAAACCAAGAGTATAGGTCCTAAGAGCGCAATGGTTAGTTTTTATTATGAAAGTAAACAACTTTTTCCCTCGATTTTTGATAAAACTGAGGTAACATAGCTATAAGTTAGCGCCATTTTTATCCAAAATAATAATAATAAACATATTCTCTCGGTCTTTTGGAAAATTGAGGGAATATAGTTATGAGGGATCTCGCTTCGAATTCCTGTTATTGCATTTAAAGTTTTTTTCAACGATTTCTCACTTGGCACCTTTCCAGATTCCATGTTTTTCTATGTTAATTAGTAATTCCCAAAATCTTTATTATCAATAAACAAGAATAGACAATAATAGAAAAAGAAATATTTCATTGACAATAAAGATAACTATTCCATATATTCAAAGTTTTGACTCCACTCAACTTCAACATTACTCTTAACTATATCTAACTAAGAGAAAAGTTCAAAAAGAACTCTTTCATATGGTATGAGGAAAGTCATTTCCTTTCGAGATATGCTTATCACTTCCTTTAAGAAGTTAAAAAATTTAAGAGGAAGATTAATTGTGACGTTGTAGGTAAGGAAGTATAACAGATGTTTGTCATTCCAAGTAAGCATTTCTAATTGGTCCTCTCTTGGACTGAGATTTGACACAGTTTACCGTCTTAGTAATAAGTGATGGAGTAATTAGGATATGAGATCCATAGACATAGGACTAGATTGCTTCATAATTACCAATGGCACAATTGAGGAATTCAACCAGAACTTTTTAACAAGATTATTGTAGATGGGGTCGTGAATAAAATCAAAGTAACCATTCAACTTCTTTTTTTGAAATAGTTTTCCTTAGATCAAAATCTTTCTCTTCCAAATCATCGAAATAAAAAAACTTTTCATTGATAACGAACAAAAGATTTGTATTCATTTTTTTAAAAAAGAAAAGAATTTGAAATAACGTTTGAAGACACAGAGTTGGAAATAAAACTTTGAAATAGGAAAAGACTTTGAAACAAGGTTTAAATAGCTCAAAAGCCTCCTTGAAAATTCATAAGATATTTTACGTTTTTAATATAGATGATCATTGTTTTTATAGTGATATGATTCCAAAGCGTGCACGTCACGTTTTAGAAATAAAACCACATTTACCTTAGATTTTATTATAACCGAGGGGGAAAATAATTCAGGAAGCTTTCTTTTTTATATATTTTTTATTTGCAAACTAAATGACCCATCTCGTCGATTTTCCTAATAATTGAGGGATTAAATGTTTTACTATAAAAGCACTCTTTAAACATATTTTACCCTAATCCTAACTTGTACGATCCATTCTTTGGGATGGATTGCAAGATAATACAATCTTGGAACTTAAGAAGCTTCAAAATGTCCTCTATGATGAATTACAAGTGCAGAAAAACATTTTCAAATATTTGGAACATATAACTCCTTTAGAAATTGGATGCATGCAATCCAATGTTTGGAACAAAGATCTCCTTATAGATAAAATTTGTTGTTCTCCAAGAATCTGGATTTGTTGTAATATTATGTTTTAATATTTTGTGTAAACAATGTAATATAAAAAAAGTTTTTCACCTCGGTTTTTAACAAAATCGACAAAATAATTTATCGATATAATTGACTACGTTTCATGTTTCACACACAAAGTCGATTGCTAACTATCTCTTCTATTTAAAGAGAGGACTGCATCATTTCTCAAGTATTAAAATTCCTCTTCAATTAAATTTCATTTGTTACTCCTTTACTAACTTTAGTGTTGAAATGCTAACCTTTAAGTTTAGCCCCTTTTTCACTACATTGCAACCTTAAACCACTGAAACACTCATGAATTCAACCTCTCCGATCATCACTTAGTCCAGAGCATAACATTGGTGTTGTCAATAGGAATGAAACTTTAATTAATATGATTACCATGATCTAGTGTTTCTTGATTCAACTAAATCAAATCCATATCTCATTCGATAGAAGCATGCATCTCCATTTCCAAGTTAGTTTCTTTAATTACTGAGTCAAACACTTTACACCAAATCCATTACAAGATGGCAACGTCAAAATGCACCCGCTCCACCTTCAATGATAAGCAGCTCCAGGCTCCAAAGTGGCTAGGAATCCTCCTTCTCCTCTTTAAAGGACGGACGACCAAGTCGCAACAACCACTTCTTTCGTTTTCTGCAAAAATTTGTATATCCTAGGGTAGATCAAGGAACTTATCATTTTCCTCCATTCATCGGATTCTCTCCATAATTCCACACGGGTGAATCTTTCTTCAAGTCTACGTTATAACCTGTTAGAACTGGACGCAAGGCGCTCCTTGGTTTCTAGCTCTTGCATGTTAATCTCGGCCTACAAAGACCTAATGAGTTGTTGAATGGAATATAGTAGATGATTTAGCAACAAAACTCCCAAGGCCTTTATAGACATGCTCACTCATATAGAAAAGAGCCTAAACAATGTGATCCCAAAGGACAACATGATGTAGGATGTGGATTCACATAGGTTCTCTGATACAAGAATGAATCTAGAAGAGGTCCAAAAATCCCTGAACCATTGAAAAATTAGCGTCGTATTCCTTCCCCCGCTCCTGAAGAAGGAAAAGGCTACCACCCCCTTAAAACCTATCATCTAAGGATAAGAGAAAGAAATAAATCACGTGACCATGCGCAATCAAGAAAAAATTATCCTTTAACCACACACATGTTAAATGAAAAAATTATGAAGGCTCAGGAAAAGCGCTCAAAGTTTCACGGTTACAACGAAAACAAAAACCCTGGTAAGCATGTTGAACACACAGATGACTAGTTAGATTAATATCATGCCAATAAAGATATGAAATCAAAGCTCATTGTACTAACCTTAACTGAGTCCTCTAAAGCTTGGTTTAGGTCCCTCCTGAAATAAAGCATAGATTCCTAGTATGACTTATGCACGACTTTCACCTCCAAGAAAACAGAACCAACCACCATGATAACTCTTAGTGGTATTACTCAAGGTAGTAAAGGAAACCTTCCATGCGTATATTTACTGTTTCACCAAGGTGAAAGAAACTGTTAGAGGATCACACGAGAGCCTAAAGTGTTGGATCTTTGATAAGAGACTTAAACCGGATTTTACATTTTAGGAAAAGTTAGGGTGCAAGGAGGCTCATAACTCGAAGTACTTCTTGAATAGGGTGCAATCCTAAATTAACTATAAATAGAAACTGTTGGATAATTGAGGTATCCAAAGATTGGGGAACTCTGTATCTATTTGAATATCATAAAAGATTTTGGGCGGTCTAGAGAAGAACATGAATGAAGGCCCCATTTTAAATTTGACTCTTACACTCCCTTGAATACCTCACGAGAGAGAATTTTAACGGAGTGCGCTAGTACGAAATTCAAGGAGTCGAGAATAAGAAACCTTTATCCTCTTAGAGAGTTTGCTAGAACTGAGAATACCAAATACTATCGACTCCACAAGATTCTACACCATAACATCAATGATTACATCCAGTTGAAATATTTGATTAAGGATTTGATTAAGAATGGATGGTAAAAGGGTCTGGGAGGATTCTTCCAAAAAGAAAAAAAATCTCTCAAGAAGACCGTGGAAAGCGGGAAAAAGAAAGGCTAGCGACAATGTATCACCTCTATCACCAGAGGCACCCCTCTAACGAGTAACATATACAAGATTATGATGAAGAGAAAAAATTATCGAGCGGGTGACCGTCAGTAAGGATAAGGGAAACTCATCGTTAATGAACCTATCAAGGCCAATTTTAAGGTTCTGAGATAGTGAAAAACCAGTGGGGATCCAAAATGAAATTTTCCCATTGTAATCACAACAACCATTTCCAACTTTAATGTTTCCAGAATACTGATTAACAACAACAACTCTTATGACATAATGTATTTATATCTCTTTGAAAACATGGGCTTGAAGAAAGAAAAAATGTGTCCTTACGAAGGGTTAGGACTTTAGGATTTCAATGACACACCCATGTGGTACATAGAGTTGATGGTAATAATATGGGAAATAAGAGACACTAGGACTATTGACTCACATTTCCTGGTTATTCCCTGCAAAAGTATTTATAACTACATCCTTGGGAGGCCTTTCACGACAATGCAAGATGTAGTAGATTCCCAAATTTCTCTTAAGCTAAAATATATTAATGTGCCTGATGAGCCAATTAAATTCGGGGCTGAATTTTATATATATATATATATATATATATATATATATATATATATATATATATATATATATATATATATATCTTTCCAAGCAATATACAAGGACTGATTCAATTCTTTTGAGTCTCCACCTTTCTTAGTCGTTCCCCAAACAAGTTGTTTTTACCTTTTATACAAGCACCCTAGATCTCTTCCAAGTACCTATTCCGCTCGACAATAATATCATTAACCCATTTCTCAAACATTTCCCTCTCTTAACGAAGGCGATAAAATAAGAAAGCTTCTCTCCATTCATTGGCACCTAAGGCCAAAACAGCTGACGTTTGGTGGATGTGATAAGCCAGTTTGGCTAACTTCTTCCTCATCCTAGATCCATTTAAGAAGTGATTTTGAGTCCAATACTTATGAAAAAGGTTGCGTCAGGATCCAAGCGATAAACATTTGCATGGTCCTCCTTGCTAAGAGGATAAAACTAGAAGAAGCACTCATCAAAATTCTTCATACTATCGAGTTAAGTCTCAAAGCATTTAACATTTTTCTCAAAGAAATCAGGCCATAACTATTTATAGACTTGTCAACACTTTGTACCTTGAAGAGGTGGAAAAAAATTTCATAGTCGGCTTGCTCCCCTTGTATTCACACTGATGTGAAAAATTTGATGAACTCCCGACTCAAAGGGTGGAACGATGAGGAGGCGATAAGCAAATTGTTCAAGACACCAACTTCAAACTCGTTAAAGAGAAAATGATAACCAATGAGAGAGAATAGGAACTCATGGAATTGGATCATGCACCCGCCATACTGACTACATATTGTTTGATCCTCATCTACGGGAAACATACCCTAATATTCTGATGAACCAACATTGAATACCCCTTGAGAAAAAGTGATGCCACAAGAGAACACATAAGTAACCTCCAATATTTCCAAATTTACCCAAACCTTGAAATGTTTGTACCGAACTTCTTGGTCGAGATTTATGTAGTAACCATGATAAAGTACGTTAAGAAACTGATGCAGATGTGGAGAAGGTGACAAAAACAAACTTAAACGCTTATAGTCCCGGAAACCCTAAAAATGGATAAATCGAGGGGGGAAACATAAGGCTTAAATATTAAAATTTAGGAGCATAATGAAGAATCAGACACAAAGATAAAACATACAAGAAAAATCTCTTGAGTCTAAACTAATGCTCGTACAAGAATATCTATATAGATAAATGAAAAGAACAAAAACATTTTCCTCTGCAAAGTCAAGAATAGTAAAAATTGGCAAAGGCGATGCACCGAGAGTCTGCCTTATATGCTCCCTTAGAATGCTGAGGATTGTTAGATCGCTTTTATGTATCAACAATGAAGAGTCACCCAAAATGGTTCGAAAGACAATCAAGCACCTTAAATAGTGGAAGAACATCATCATTGACTAGGGAAGAGATACATGTCATTCGTTCCTAGCATCTTGTAGTACCACATAAGGTGGTATTTAATGTGCTTATTCTCAAGGAGGGTGACATCCCATCAAAGGTTTCCACTTCTATGACTTTCTAGCCGAACAAGGACACCCGTCATAAACCTTTCCCTCACATAACATAGACAATGGCTTTGGGGGAAACTGTTACGGGTCGCTCGTATGGCCAAAGAGCGTGTAAGCCCAATACTTATAAAGCATAAAACGACAAGGCGTGAAACATGTGGATTTTATTTTACCTTTCACACAAATGAACCTACTCGCAAAATCTATCATTCATCGTCTAGATCGATCTGACGATTAAATGCGTTTCACACTTCTCGCATGCATTCAATTGCTAACTATCTCTCTTATTTTAAGAGAAGATTGCACAATTTCTCCGATATTGAAATTCTTCTTCATTCAAACTTCACTTTCTATTCACTTATTAACTTAAATGTTCGAGTATTAATCTTACAAATCAGTTATTTCTCTATTACATCTAAATTTGATCAATCACACAACTACAAATTCAACATCTCTGATCAATTTAAGAAGTAAATTTTTATATATTTTTTTTAAATAATAAATTTTATATTGTTAAAAAATAAAAAGTATACATTATAGAAGTACAAATTTTATATGAAATTTTATAAGAAAAATGTTTAGCATTACATGCAAGCAAAGTCGGTGGGATGTGCAGCTATTATGTGATGGATGCAAGCTGGCAGACAACAATTGGCCATTTTGTGAAGTGAACATCACAAATAAAGATAGTGAAATGAAATTAACCAACCAGCTATTTAAGTTCTAATTATTGCAATTCAATCATTGATCATGCTTTGTAAACAAACCAAATTTATATTTTGCACGTGTTAATAGCTTGAAGCTACTCAATATAACTCAAAAGCCACACAAGATATCTTAGGATCAATAAAGGCAATTAGAAACATCCTTAATATATGCAGACAGCTTGGATTTTTAGTTAATCTGATTATGATAGGTTAAACTCATCCAACAAAGAGATCAATGTTGACTCCAATTTAGCACTGTATCTAGACATATTTATAGTCCAAAAACAATCAATATATATATATATATATATATATATATATATATATATATATATATATATATATATATATATATATATATATATATATATATTCGTTAGCCTCGTCAAGCATACATTATTAAACTAAAGAGAACAAAAAGTGAGGTAAGAACTACTATTAAAGTATATACAATAATTGAGAAACAAACATTTTTTAACATTGAGTTTAGAAAGCAAGTGGAATATGATAAAGTTTGGGATTATCAAAAGTAGTATAAAAAACAAGTGGAACAAGATAATTCACTATTTTTATTTTTAATTCTATTTCATATTATAATATCATTAATTGAAACGATTATTTGTAATCTGCAGCATGATTGAAATGAAGAATGCACACGTGGATGAGAAAAACAGAATATATCACATGGAGTGTCATATATTTTCACCAACATGAAGAATTACACATCCCACTTGCAAAAATAAACAAACAAGGTTAGATTATATATACCACAAATTTCACTAGTAAGATTAGTTTTATCTATAAATATTCCACCCCTTACATTTTACAGAATACACCCAATTCATCAAAATTAGTCTATAAATGATCCACCACACACTCTATAAATGTTAGCATTTATGACTCCTCCAAATAATTTTAGAAATTCTCTAGTTTATCCAACTAAACAATCAATGGTTATGAATATATCCTTTAGACTTAATAACACTTGTAATCCTCGTGTTTTGTCCAACTCAGGTAATTGATCCTTACATTTTAAAACAGAATAAAGCAATCATTCAATTATGTTATTGGCTGCAATCTTAGTCTCAATGTCCATTTTCCCTCCAAATATGACGATGTGCTCAATAAATAGGTCCAGTAAACAATTACACGTCACTATTACTTGAATTTATTATTTTAAAATGTTTTATTTAATATTTCAGAAATAAAAATAAAAATGTTATATAGTTATTGCTCAACCCTAAATCCCAATCTCTTTATTTTGAAACCTTAAATCCCTCACTCTTTTTTCTTCTCTTCTGCATCAACAAACGTTTATGCTGCTACAACCGGCTTCAATCACTTCTAATAAGGTATCAATCGCGCCAGACAAAAGCTTCAATCTGCAGCAACAATCGCCTCTTCACCTTCAATCGCTTGTGCAGCTTCTTGTTCAGGTCTCACAAATGAAAATGTCAGCACCATACACTATTTCAAGTAATAGTTGTGCTTCACGAAGAAAACATGTTGCTTTTGTGATCTTGAATCACCGTTCACTACTTCATGGACGAAGGAGAATCCTGGGCGAAGGTTTAATGGATGTGGGTTATACAAGTTGCAGGGACGAAAGGGATGTAACTTCTTCAGTTGGTACGACAAAGAGATGTTAGTTCGTGCAAAGGAGGTGATTTTGTCACTAATTAAGAGAATTAATGAAGTTAAGAAGAAGGATAGTGTGAAGCTGAAACAAGATGAATATTTGAAAAAGAAACTTAATTTTTGCCAAGGATTACTTGTTGTAGCTGTTGTGGTCATTATTGGTTTGATCTGTATTGCATTGTTGAAGGCTTGATATGTATTGTGGCTTGATCTATATTATATGTTTTGTGTTTTGTTGTTCATGTAATGTTTTTGAAGTAAATGATAATGATAATGTTGAAATGTTGATCTGTATTATCTATATTGAAATGTTGCCCAAATGATAATTTTGAAGTGGCTTGATCTGTATTATTTGTATTGAAATGTTGATTGAATGATAATGTAATTGGCATATTTTGAGTGAATGTGTTATACTAAAAGGATATGCCTAATTGTCATCACATCATATATTATCATAATTGTCATTACATCAATATATGCCTAATTGTCATTACACACTAACAATTGCCATTACATACTACCAATTGCCTCACCAAAATAGTTATATTAAACCTATTGTTCACTACTAGCACCTTCAATCAGTTCCATTGCTCTCTTTTCCCCCCTATATGCTTGAAAATGGTTGAGCCTAACATTCCACCTATGAATGCCTCATCAGCCAATCCATTAGGCTTGATATGAGGAGTGTGCCTAATCAATGGAATAAATTTCTTTGCTAGCCAATTTGTTTTAGCTTGTTTATTCCCAGCTGATCTAACACATTAATGCACCTTTTTCAAACTTGTTACTTGCCAATATTGACTTGCACTCCTTTTAGCAACTAACATATGATAGGTATAAGTTGGTTGACATTTCACAACCACCCTAATAGCATCATTTTTGTAAAACCATAGAGATTTGTCTTTGTTTCCATAGCATGATCTTTGACACCATCCATGATTAGTTCCTTTGAGGCAAACTGCATACCCATCTCAAACCTAACAAAATCACCATTTTCAAGAATTTTGTAAGTAGGAAAGTTCCTTTTATGAACAATTTCATCATCACTATCAATTGGAGTGCGTAAATCACTTTCATCTTGGTCAGACTCTTCATAAACAACTTGTGTTTCATTCATGGTTCCACCCTCAATAGGTATTTCATTTGTCCAGACCCATTCTGCTCCATCAACACCTATATCAGAGTCATCATCATCTTCACTTTCACCTTCAGTTGCAACATAATCTTCATCATTTCACTAATATAACCATCAGTTCTAACCCCTTCTACATTCTCAGCCTCTTTCATAACATTCTCACCTCCAATCTCTTCATGTTGTGCTTCATCACTTCCTACATCTTCATTAATAACCTCCTCATGTTGAGCTCCATCATTTCTAACCCCTTCTTCATTCTCAGCCTCCTCCCTAACCTCCTCATGTTGATCTTCATCACTTCTTACGCCTTCATTCTCATCCTCCTCCCCAACCTCCTCATGTTGATCTTCATCACTTCTTACACCATTATTCTCAGCATTCTTCATTACCTCCTCCATAACAACTTCTTCAACATCAGAATCACCTCCAACTTCATCATTTCTAATCTCATCATCCAAAGGTCCCTCATCATCAACCTCAACTATATCAGGAATGTCAACTTCATGTTCAACATAAATATTTACTAAGTTATATCCTTTAGCATCTGCAACAAGCTCTAGAACTTCACCATCAGTAGTTAGAGGCTTTAGTCCACACTGAAATGATAGCTTTAGATGCTAGTACCACAAACACTTGAACTTTGTATACCTAATATTTAGCACTTCCTTTTTAATGTCTTCAAATTTTTCCCAATCAACGTCGAAAGCTTCTTCCATCTCATAAACTAAACACTCAACATACACTTTGACAGGGAAAGTTATAAACCTACCACTATGGTTGATACGTAACTTCGACTTCTGGTCATCACTTGAACTATGCATGTCACAACCACACAGTAAGATTCAAGAAAAAAACCCTAACTTTTATGATTTCTATGCAATACGGTAAGATTCAAACCAAAAAACCCTAATTGATAACTCAAGTAACATACCTGAAACATTATTTCGGTTAATCTTTCGCAACCATGGTCGAATTGGGAACGAACGGAGTGTGAATGGTCCATTTGGGAATGGTGAGAATGGTTTCATGTTTATGCTATATTAATGAAATTATTTTAATATCTTAAAAATATAAATTAAAATAAATTGAAAAATTATTTTGCCACATAATCCTTTTGTAAGCCATGTCATTTAAAAATTGGACACATAAGCATTTTTTTGAGGGGGAACGAACATTGGGACTAAGATTGCAGCCAACAACATAACTGAAAGACTGCTTTGTTCTGTTTTAAAATGCAAGGACCAGTTTCGTGGGTTGGCCAAAACACGAGGACCAAAAGTGTTATTAAGCCTATCATTTATTAAATATTAAATTGATATAAGGATATTTGACATCGTTTATCATATCTCAATAACTTGCTCACATTATTAAATCTATTATTCAAAAAAAGATTAAAAAACACCGAGTTGGAGACAAAAGGAGTCAATTACTGTCACAACTATGACACCTTAACTATTCTAGGAATCTGAGAAAGCCAAGGTCAAGAAAATATTGTACTTCAAAGTTAACTTATAGTTACATCAGTAAGACCCTCACATGTTCAATTGAATCTTATTTAACAGACATATTTTTTGTGTCTTTAAATTTCTAGTATATTATTTCTAGTATACCCCACAACTGTGAGTCCCCCACATCATTATCCTTGATCCACACTAGGATCCACATCTGATCCCTCGTCGAGCCAATCAGACTATGATATCATTTATTGGGGAAGTTCGAGGAGCGAGGACCAGAAGTGTCTATGGGTAAAACATTCATGGTCTAAGAGACTTTGACGCCACATATCCACCAAAAACCTTAAGTCAGTGGAGTGTGTGTCATCTCTCTCATAAACCCAACATTTCCTCGATTACTAGTCGACGTGGGACTTTAGATCCTTCACACTTGAAACCCAACAATCTCCTTCATAAGTTTGAGGCTTCTACATCATTAGCTTTGATCCACACTAGGATCCACTTCTGCTCCTCATCCAAGCAAACTAGACTCTAATACCACTTGTTGAATAAGTTCAAGGAGTGAGGGCCGAAAGTGTCTGGGTCAAACGTTCAAGGTCCAAGAGACCTTAACGCCACATATCTACCTAAAAAATTAAGGTAATGATGATGTGGGCCACCTCTCTTATAAACCCAACATTTTCTCCATTCCTGGTCGATGTGAAACTTTAGCGCCTTTACACTTGAAATCCAACAATCTCTTCCACAAGTGTGAGTTACCCACATCACTAGCCTTGATCCATATTAGAACCCACTTTTTCTCCCCCCACCAAACCAACCAGACTCTGATACCACTTGTTGGAGAAAAGCAAACAAAACATAGAGAAAAAAAAGGAACACAATAACATAATGTGGAAACTATTAGAGCAATTGGGGTCAACACCAGAAGTATTTTTACACTTGAGAAATTTTCTTTTGAACAACACACCTTTGTGAGAGACATATCACATATTCACAAAAACCTTAAGGTGATAGTTGTGTAGGCTCTCCCACTTATATATGCTCAAGTCGCCACATTTATAACCAATGTGGGACTTCCCCACACTATTCAAACCAATCAGGCTTTGATACCACTTGTTGGAGAAAAACAAACAAAACTTACAGAGAAAAAAGGAACACAATCACAAAACAAGAACATAACATGAAAATTGTTAGAGCAATTGGGGTCAACACGAGAAGTATTTTTACACTTGTGGACTTTTATTTTGACCACAACACCTTTGTGAGAGAGACACCACATACTCATCAAAAACCTTAAGGTGATATCTGTGTAGGTTCTCTCACTTATAATGCTCAAGTCTCCACATTCATAACCAATGTGAGACTTCCTCACACTACTGACACTTGTATCATTGTTGACACTTTTCAACAGGACAGTCTTACCCACTACCATATGGGAAATACTTTCGATACAGGTAAGTCGGTCGATTTCACTTGAAATCAGACTCTGATATCATTTGCTTGGGAAATTCGTGGAGTCAACATGTGGAGCATTTTTACACTTGGAGACTTTCATTTGAGTAACACACCACATACTCACATAAACACTTAAAGTGATAGGTGTGTGGGTTCTCCCACTTATAAATTCTTAAGTCTCCACATTGCTAACTAATGTTGGACTTTCTCACACTACTCAAATTTGTAATTCTTTTTCAACAGAAACTTCAAAATCGAAAAAAAAAACTATGAGCGTTGTCAAATGACAATTAGAGAATAATACTTTGTGAACTTTTTTATAACACATAGACCACTCTCAACCATCCCAAGACCCTCTAATACACCCACACTTCCAAAGCAGATATTTAACTACACATTAACACTCTAAAACAAGAGCATAAGAGAAAATATAAAAAGTTAAATACAAGCTTAAAGTGTTTTTGACTGGTACATCTTAGAACGAGGAACTTGAAACCTACATATAGCCTTGGACTTCCTCTTCCTTCACAAAACTAAGTGATGTGGAGCTTAGAAGAACTTTAATCTTATATATCACTACGCCAAAAAAGGGAAAATAAGGCATTTTTTTGCCCTTTAGCAGCGCTTAAAAGTGCTACCGTAGGTGGCGCTGCTGAGATTTTAGCAACACTTTTTGTTTAGGCAAAAGCGCTACCTTATGTATACCTTAGGCATCGCTTTTTCTTAAAAAACGCTTTCTAAAGTAGGCCTTTAGCAGCGATTTTTCTTGGAAAAGCGCTTTCTAAATAATGCTTTTTATGCTTTATGTAGGCATCTTTAGGCAGCGCTGCTAAAGACCTACTTTAGAAAGCACATTTCCTGGAAAAACGCTGCCTAAAGTATACATAAGGCAGCGGTTTTGAAAGCGCTGCCTAATTTATACTTTAGAAAGCGCATTTTCTAGAAAAGCGCTTCCTAGAGTATACATAAGGCAACGCTTTCTAAAGCGTTTCCTAATGTATACTTTAGGCTGCGATTTTATTAGAAAAGCGTTTTCTATTGTGTCTATAGGCAGCATTTTTGGGGTTTGTAAACCAAAATATAGACACAATTATTTTATATAAACCTGTAATATACAATTGTAATCTCATTATTTCAACAAAGAAGCGGTTATATACAAAAAGACATTATAATATCATTACATTATATACCATTGTAATCCAAAATATATATACACCATTATAATTCAATTCACATATTTCTAACAGAACCAAAATCATCCTTAACAATAACAAAGTCATCCCTAACAATAACTAAATCAACCCTAACAAAATCAGCCCTTACAACAACTAAATCAGCCCTAATTAAAAAAATAGTCAGAAATCGCCAAAATTCGACGAGCGGACGGTCCTGGTCCTGCAAGGTATGAACAGAATAACACGGTCAATAATGTATTCCACACAATAATATATTCATAACACTTTTCACACAATAATGTATTAATTAATACCTTATATGATTCTTTTCTCAATAAAATATTCACATAATTTCTCCTTGATTTCTTCCAACTGATTTTTCGTGTAATGTGAACACTTGTATTCATCAAAGTACTACATAACAAAACATAATACGCATGATTTAGTTAAAAGTAATAAATCATATGAAATATCCGATAAATATTAAAACAAATCCTAAGTTATAAATTCATACCATGATTGGAATATCTATTCGATCCAAATGAATGATTTCTCTCATAAACCTCATAACAAAGTATTTGCAATCTATATTGTTTCATTGTTGAGCACACTACATAGAAAGACAAATTAGACCGTGGAAATTAATATACCTCCACTTTGATCCATGTAATGTTGCTTGATTTAGACCATGGTACTCGAGCTTCTCTTTGACATCGGAATATTTGTATTGCTCTAACAAAATAAAAACATATATTTAGAACAATCTCACAGAAATAATTAAATATATAAATACACACGAATATTTAGAACAATCTCGCTTATGTATCAATCATTAACTTCATATCCGGATAATTAGTCTAATCACCATCTACTGAATTCATATAATAGACCACTTCTTTTATAGGATCCATAGCAACCAACAAACAGTGACGTCTATAAATTTAAACAAAAGTTTAGATGAAAATTTTCTACGCAAAAAATACAAAGATTAGAATGAACTTAGAATGAAAATCTAACCCCGTAGGAATAGTATTATACGCCTAAAGATACAGGCTTTATGTACTACTAGCCATGAATCTCTCAACTAAGTGCTCTCTTACTAAATCCGGATCGTTAACAATTGTCTGTCCGTTGACACGGGAGGAAACACAAAATAGAATTTGTTTGACAATTGATTCCCACGCATCAATTTGTTATACAAGAACCTTAAATAAAAACATAATAAACATTAGACTATTTTCATTGAAATGTGTAAATAAATTGTTCAACTAATTAAATAATATATTGGTCGGATTACCGGATGTATGAGTGTACAACACCGATGCCTAATTTTGTATGCTGAAAAATTTGTTCCATGTCCGCTTTTCTAATTATTTCGGTGCAAGAAAAACCAAAGATACCTTTTTTCATATCCATTTGACGAATAGTACAATTCATCAAATCCGATGTTCCCACAAGTGTTTCAAGACACATCCAGAATCGAGGTACTAATTTTTTTGGTACGATCCTTGGAAGATCTCTTTTCTTGTTGGGTACACTACTAATTTTCTGGCTTACTTGTTGTGACCCTTGAGCAGGTACCTAAACATCATATAACTTAGGTAAATTATAAAATCATGCAGTTTTTTATTCGGATCATATAATTAACACTTTAAATGTACCTCTTTTTGTGATGCAATAGACTCGATGTGCTGCAAAATCCCTTTATCTTTAGATGCGGGTTTTGTAGGAGTCTAAATTACCATGTAAAAAAAAATGTAACAGTTCAGAATTGACAGTTGAATACTAAAAGATTTATAATGGTTTTCAACATACCTCATCATCTATGAAAATGAGGTCCGACGACCATGCAACAAATGATCCTATTGCATCTCGTAGCAATGTTGTCTCTGAAACAATGTCAGGTATCGGTAGCAACGCATCCAGATCTAATGCAACATCAACCGATACTTTCAGATGTCCATCAGGGAGCGGTATATGGTGAAGTAAATCTCCCAAATTTTTATGCACTTTTCCCTTGCCAACTAGGCGATAAGTCGGTGACGATAAGTACAACTGACAAGATGAAATGCCCTAAACCAATCATAAATATGTTACTGTTAATGTGTATATATGTAAATTAACATAAATGTGCTATTTTAATTTCACAATAACATATATAATTACCTCGGGAAATTTATTTTGACAATTGATACTAGCTTTGTCACTAGTTTCTTTCAACTGTGAACTGCACTTTTTCGCCATCACTTCTTGATTGCTAGGATTTCTTTTCCTTGGATGCTTATACAAGGAGTTTGGAGTCACACCATGTCCTTTACCCCTCACTCGACTGGGATACTCAGCAACATTTAGTGGTCGACTAAGTACGCTCATGTTATCCTGGTCCTCACTTGTGGATACCGATTGAGATATAGTCTCCTGAAATTCATTTACATATCGAAAATTATTAATGGTGATAAAAAATAATTATATATAAATAAACTTTTGATTTAATTAAAGACACAATTTATACTTATACATTCATCATAAATATGTTGAACATCATCCCTAATAACTCGATCCTTTCCCACACGAGCTTCCTTCCACAAAACATGTGTCGGAAGTGATGTTTCATCCCTTTTCGTCTCGTCTAACAACGCATTGACACAAATAATAAGATCATCAATTATAACACATTGAGACAATTAATAAGATCGTAGAATTTATATTTACTTACAATTTTTTGTTGTAAGCGTGCATATCCCAAACGCCATTTTTTGTATGGATACGTGGGTTTTGATGCTCTCTCCCGATTTGTGTCACTCACTTTCTTGAAATTTTCGTCTCTTCTTTGGCCTACAAAAGCAACTCATTATTCAGGTGTAATAAAGTTCACATACTTCATTGGACGTTCCGCTTCAACAAAATTTCCTTCCTCATCCTTAAGAAACTTGTCTGTTAAAAGTGATCTCCACCCTCTGTGCCTTTTTCTGGCCAATTGAAGACAATACGTTTTTCTCTTATCTTTAATTCTAAAAGACCTCTACGAAAAAACATATGTATAGTGTTAGTATAAGTAATTTAAATATATTATCGTCAACAAAAAGCAAATAACAACAATCATATATGGTACATGTATCTCAGTCCAAATTTTCTCTTTACTGATATCCAACTCTTCTCTAGTCCATCTAGGAGCGGTGATTGGAATGTGCATACGAACAAGTGTACCAATGTAGCTTGCCAACTTTGCACCATTAGGCTTAATTAGTTGCTCCTCCCCATTCCAATGTACATTATATTTTACTCCTCTATCTCTATCACGAATGATTCCCTTCATAATAATTATGCCTCGTGTAATGTCTTTATCTGAAATTTCATCTGGAGCATTTGCATATTGTGAGTTTTCTTGATTACTAGCCATTTGACCTATAATAAAGAAAAAAATATAAATGAAATGACAAATATAAAAATTCATAATCCATAATCCATATATTGAATATATATAAAATGACATATATTTAAATTTTATTGAATGATGTAGACTATAATTATACTATTACCTTTTTCACTAACGTCTCTTTCTTTTCTTGGTAGGAATATGTTCTACTCGTCTCTTAACAACGCGGACGGTTGGATTGATCCAAATACCATCATTATGATCATTTCTAATACATGATTCATTCTCATTTTGATCATTTCTGGTAAAAGATTCAATCTCAACATCAATATCACCTTGATCTCCAATGTTTTCATCAATTACTTTGTTAGATAAAAGCACTATAGACCATTTCGTACTTGTCAGATCAGTGACATAGAACACTTGTTTAGCTTGAGAGGATAGAATGAAAGGCTCATCTTTGTACCCCACCCTATTAAGATCCACATGCAAAAATCTTGACTTATCCATTCATATGCCATTATTATTTTCAACCCACTTGCAACAAAATATAGGAATCTGAAACTTCTCATAATCAAACACCCAAATGCGCTCGATAACCCCAAAATATGACAGATTTGCAAATTCCGGGTTTAAGTCTTTCACACTTGATATGTGCATTGCTTCGGCTACTATGGTGACACCACTATTTTGCATAGTACTTTTATCATCTTGTTCTTTGGTATAAAATGTTTATCCATTAATTGTGTATGCGCTATAAGAAAACACAACCAAACTTGGACCGTATGCTAAACATCTCAACCTTTCTGTTATTGAAGCGAGATCTGAACGATACTTTGAATAAATATGTTCCTTAAACCATGGTATGAAACTTCGGTTTTGCTCTCGTATTATCCAATTCTCATTTTTATTCGAATTTAAACCTCGGAGAACACCCTTGTGCATTTCAACATACGACTCAACCTCAATCTCATTGTGCAGAATATACAAATGCACTTGATCCCGTTTGTCCCTTGATACTGTTACCACTTTATTTCCAATTAGCTTTTTACCTTCTTGTTTTTCAATAATATGAGATTTGGGGAGTCCAATTGATTGAACATTTGACAGATATTCAGTACAAAACTCAATTGCTTCTTTAACAATATATCGTTCGGCAATACAACCCTCTGGTCGACTTCGGTTTTTCACATACCCTTTGAATATTTTCATATAACATTCAGCAGGGTACATCCATCTCATATAAGTTGGTCCACACAATTGTGTCTTTTTCACAAGATGAACGACTAGATGAACCATTATGTCAAAAAATGAGGGAGGAAAATACATTTCAAGATCACACAAAGTAACAACTATTTCTTTTTGCAATGTTGGTAAGATCGCAGGATCGATCACCTTACTGGAAATTGACTTGAAGAAAAAACACAATTTAGTTATTGCGCTTCTTACTTTTCTGGCAGAATAGAACGTATACCTATTGGTATAAAATGTTCCATTATAGCATGGCAATGATGCGTCTTTAAACTCTTTAACTTGAGATCTTTCATAAACACAAGTCTTCTAATATCTGATGTGTATCCTTCTGGAACTTTAACTTCACTTAGAAACTTACACAATATTTTTTCTCCTTTCTAGATATAGTGTAAACAGTAGGTGGTAGATATGTTCGTCTTCCTTTGTTCACGAGTCCCAATTCAGTTCTCATTCCCATGTTTACCATGTCCTCCCTTACTTTAAGGCGATCCTTAGACTTTCCTTGTATATTGAGTAACGTATCAATAACACTGTCAAATATATTTTTTCAATATGCATAACATCGAGGAAATGTCTTACATACAACGACTTCCAATATGGAAGTTCAAAAAAAATTGACCTCTTCTTCCACCCATTCTTGACAAGTGTATGTGCAAAAGGCTTGCCAAACTGAGTACTCACATCTTTCACCTTTTCAAAAATTTGATCACCTGTCAATATTGTTGGAGCTCTACCTTGTTCTGCCTCTCCATTGAATGCTTTTCTCCACACACGGTAGTGATGATTAAAAATTAAGAATCTACGATGACCGAGAAAGAAATTCTTTTGAAAAAGGTCCAATCGCGTCGTATCGGTTCCATCTTCACAAATAAGACACACTTTTTGACCTTTAATCTTGTACTCTGATAGATTTCCGTATGTTGGAAAATCATTAATTGTTCCAAACAACATCGCCCTCAAGTTGAAAATTTCTTTCCTATACCCATCATAAACCTCCACACCGTTTTCCCACAAAAACTTTAAATCTTCAATTAGTGGTGTCAAGTATACGTCTATGTCATTCCCTGATTGTTTAGGCCCAAAAATTAACATAGATAACATCATGTACTTACGCTTCATACATAGCCACAGAGGTAGGTTATAAATCATAAGAATCACAAGCCATGTACTATGCGAGATACTTTAAATACCATGTGGGTTCATTCCATCAGTAGAAGATGTCAAATGAAGGTTTCTTGCTTCTTTTCCAAATTCAGGATAATTATTATCAATTTTCATCCACTGTGGTGAATCTGCCGGTTGTCGAAACTTTCCATCAATAATTATTTAATTTGCATACCAAGTCAAATATCTTGAATCGGTTTCACTATGATACATGCATCTAAATCTCGAAATTATAGGAAAATACCATAAGACTTTTGCCGAAGACAACTTTTTCCTATATCGAGGGGCACTGTATTTAGGACACTCATTTAATGATGCATACTCGTTTCGAAACAAAACACAGTCGTTTGGACAAACATGTATCTTATCATAACTCATGCCAATAGAGCACAACATCTTTTTGGCCTCAAACATTCAATTAGGAAGAACATTATCCTCTAGTAGCATATCTTTCATAAGGGCTAATAACTCTGTAAAACTTTTATCCAACCATCCATTGCCCGCCTTTAAGTTGTACAACTTTAATACCGCAGACAATCTTGTGAATCTTGTACAACCATTATACAACGATTTCTCAGCATCGCTTACCAACCTCTCGAACATTTTGGGACAATCCTTAAGATCTTCTTCAAGCGCTTCTGCAATCTCTTCGACTCGATCATAATCGTATGTATCTGTGCAATTGTCGTTTGAAGCATAGGTCGTATTATCCCCTGATTCAACATTCCCGATACTTTTATCACCATGAAAATTCCAACATGTATAACTTCTATCAATTTCATATCGTATTAAATGTGATGCCAACTGAACCTCGTCAACCTGACTCCCATAACAACAACCCAAATAAGGACATGTCATTCGACTGAGGTCTTAAGCGTGCGCAACAACAAACTTAATGAATTCCGATACCCTATTCCCGTACTCTTTCGACAATCAATTGGAATACATCCACGTCTTATCCATGGTTTTACTAATTAAGCTAAACAACAACAACTAATTAGAGCACAAAACGGTATAATGTGTTTATGTTAAAACGCATAGTATACACGGAATGAATCTGGAGCAAGAAAACATAATATATTCACACAATTTCAGACAAATTCATCACATATTATCTGTCTCATAAAAGAGAATTTCACTCACACCAATACCAGTAATTTGAGGAAGAAATTTATCTCGAATTTACCGAGAAGAAACGTCGAGAAGTTGACATGAGAAGGTCGAACTCAAGAAAACGCAGAGAATGAGCATTGTACGTCGAATTAGACCGAAAAATACTGCTAATTCAATACAATAAAAACCAACTCAACCAAATATTAAAAAAACATAATGCATAGGGTGGTAACTAAATCAACTTTTTTTTAACTAAATCAACTTTTCTTTTACTTTTCGATAATGCATAGATCTAATGACAAGTGACTATCTTAAAATAAAATATAAAAAAAAAATAATATAGAGAAATTGAACGAGAAGTGAAAATAGCAGCAACATAAAAGCTGAAACATATATCATGAATCCAACATTAACACCCCATCTCTCAAAAGTAAAACAACTTATTTCATCTTTACATAAAACAAAAGTCCTATCATGTCTTATATTTCAATCAATTTTTTTAACAGTAGAAACAACAAAAAGGTTTAATAAAATATGAGTCATGCTCTTAAGTTCTACTTCAACAAAACATACAAAGACAAAGACAAACTAAATGTAGTAAAAACAAGAGAGAGAAAAAGAAGAAAAGAAATAATTCCTCTTCCACCCTCACACACTCTCTTCTTAGTAAAGCTCAAAGCTCAAGCAACACAAATATTTAAACATACACATCATGTTTGCTTCTCTTATTTTAAAACAACAACTACTACTCATAAAACTAAAAACAAACCATTATGTCAACACAAACCCATGGCAAATCATAGAAACGATAGAGTAAAAGAAAAGAGATGCCACTAGCAGTTTTGAGGAGTTTGATTAAGACGGGAAACTAATAAATTGTTGGAATTTGATATTAAAATAAAGGATAATCAATTTATAAAATCCAAAACACAAACAATATCTCCTCTATACTCGTGATTCACTTTTCCAACAAACATGTTTACAGAAGAAAAAAAATTCATATGTTTCTTTTCATATCTCCATTCCAAGCAATTCCACCAACCAATAAACATACACTCAACAACAATTTTATCTCAATATTCACCTTTCATTCTCTTATCAGTAAAAAACCAAATCAATAACATACAATTCAAATAATGAAATCGAGGAAGGAAAGAGGATTTACCTTGTTTGAGGAAGGGAAGAGTATGGTGTGCGGACGAACTCGTGGCTTGCGATCGGTTCCGACGCTTTCGACGACGTGAGACAGCGGTTCGGTTAATGTATGTGAGGTATTCAGATGCTCTCGTCGGTTGACGTATTGAAGGTTATAGTCGGAGGGAGTAGTCAGAGGGAGTGGTCGGAGGGAGTACAGTAACAATGGCAGAGAGAAGAAGGAGAACGTTTAGAACAGAGAAGAGGGAAACATGAAAGTAATTAGGGTTATTCATAATTAGTTTTATTATAATTTTTATAAATGACCTATAAGAGCGCTTTTGGAAAGCACTTTCTTAAGTGTTATACTTAGCAACATTTTTTTTCTTGAAAGCGCTTTCTTTTCATTGGCCAATTTATTGCCTTTAGCAGCGCTTTTAAAAAGTGTTTTCTAAGGTTAACATTTAGAAGCGCTTTCTAATGTTAACAATTAGCCGCGCTTTTGTAAAAGCGCTTTCTAAGGTGGGAGACCTTTAGCAGCGCTTCCTAAAAGTAGCCTTTAGTAGCATTTTTTTAGCGAAATTTTTTAACAACTTATGGCAGCGCTTTTAAATAAAAGCGTTGTCTTTTTAGTGCTATCAAAAGCGCTTTTTGGCGTAGTGTATAGCCTTTCACTCCCTATTCTTTCATAAAACTAAGTGATGTGTGATTATCCAACATGTATATATATTTTCAATGAACCCAATAAATTATTCTACTAAGAATCAATAAGGCTATTATCAATTTGAATCAACAAATCTAACAACATACCTAACAGGATGTGATGTATTGGCTCTAATTTGACGGTTTCAACTTTACTAAGACCAATTGGTGGTTATATTGGTGAAAAAATATGAATTAAAAATCCACTTCAACAATATAATGCGTCAATAGAACAAGAAACTCGTGTGAAAATCACACTAGAAATGAATCATAAGCAATGATTAAGGAATACTTCACTCTAAATTCAATATCAACAAAGTTTTCAAAATATCCCACAAAATATGTGACATCAACTAACTGCAGCTGACACTAAACATCTTAAACATCAGTTGCTAGATCTCAACCTCTTAGTATATACACCTTCTGAATACTATTATAAGCAACTTTTACTTTTTTTTGGGTACATTTAACTATTAATGTATTTGATCTACATATAGATCGGATACATTGATAGTCAAATGTACCCAAAAATTAAAATTACTCATAATAATGTTCGGAGGGTGTACCATTAATAGGTACTTTAGATAATATTTGAAATGTGTCTATGTATATGAAGCATTATCTCTTTAGAGAGTGGATAGAATGGTGTATTTCTGCCTAGAAGTTTTAAAATGAATTTGTCACCATTTTGGAAAAGAAGAAAATTTTATTATACCACGTATTGAAAGATTCATCGTTTAACATGGCAAATGACTTATTCTTCTATTTTAAATTATAAATCATTTTGTTGAAAAAAATCTCTTATAATTTTAATATAATATTAATGATATTTTTTCTGATATAACCTCTATTATTTATTATTCATTCTTCTTTTAATTATCTTAATTTCTTTTTTTTTTTTTTAATTAGTGTAAGACCCAATTATCAATTCAAACATAATTTATTTTTAGGAAAAGCTAACATGTACTCCAAAGACACATGTTAATAAGTTATTTGTAAAAAATATTCTATTGGAGTGCGTGCATTTAATATTTCGAAACTTTAAATATGACTTTATTACATTTAGTTATATCTAAATTTTTCTAATTTAGTATCATTAACATGTGCTCTAACACGACATTTTATTTTTTCCATACAAAATTAATTATGTTTATTAATTTGTGTGAAATATTCAAAATATTTTATAATTTATGAAAGATATATTATAGTAAATTAAAAAAATACACTTGTTCTATTTATCATTGACAAGAATAATTTTTACATGGCATTGATCGGTCACCATTTTTATCTAGTTTTCGTCATGCATTCGATCTAAGTTTATCGATTGGGTAACACTTTGAGTGAGTTTTATTGTTTTTGCTTAAGTATTTCATGTTTGTTGGTTTTAGAAGATTTCTTTGCATTATGTTTAATTTTGAGTATTTAGATGCTTTTGATGGCTTTTGTTGGTAGTGTTCATGTTTCGGGTGCAGTTGAATGATCTAAGGTATTAGCGCAAGGATGAACGAAGGAGCAAGGTCTAAAGATAAAGAGAAAAAGGAATATGAAGCTAACACGGCCCGAGTGGCACAACACGGTCCGTGTGAGAGGGTGTACCAAAAGGCCATACATAATTCAGGGAGCTGACACGGATACCCGTGTGGCCCAACACGGCCTGTGCCAGCAGGTCTGTAGCTCATGGTGAAAATATCAGAGGACCAACACAGGCGCCCGTGTGGCCCAACATGGCCCATGTTGGCAGGCGCGACAAGAATTATATTTTCATTCTTTTTAATGAATCTTGACCTTGAGGGGAACTTTAGACATTCTACTTCGATGGGATTTGTGCTGACACTATTTAGTTGAGTTTTTGAGAATTAGTTTGGGATTTTTTGGAGAATACGATGGAATTTCAGAAAGAGAGAAGATAGCTTCATCAAGGGTTTTAGAGACTGAGAGATTCAAGTGTTACCACCATTGAAGATCAAAGGAACCAATATTCTTGTAATGTCTAAATTTTCTAACATGTTTTTCTTGAGTATAATGAGAGGCTAAACCCCCAAATGTTATGGGGTTTCCCTGATTTGTCACAAGAATACTGATCTCTTTGTTTTTTCAACGTTAAGGTTTATTAATGTCAATTTGTGAGTTTTTATTACTATATTGTTTTGCTCTATTTGAACAATACAATTAACTTTTCTTAACACATTATAACTGCACAATCGTGTTAGGATTTTCAAAATGAACATGTTTTAGTAGGTTTCATCTAGGACTAGGGAAATCCTATGATAACCAGGATAATTCTTGATAATAAACTGCTTACTTTATTCACTAATTTTTAATGGACATTAAAATTATGGTAGTTGGTAAAGGTTTTTCTCTAAGGACTTAGGGAAATATAATCTTAAGAATTGGTAATTGCATTAATGAACTTGTTGAGAAGATCCAAGAGTCAGGTCAGGAATGGGCAAATCATACACTCACCCTATCATGTTATTCACTATTAGAAAAAGTCAATTTCTACTTTCTGTTAATTGTTACATTTTAGAGATTTAATCACACACCAATTTCAAATCTATTGTTTTTGTTCAATTGAATTACATATTCAACTCGGTATTCCTTACGCAGTCCTCGACATCAATATTCGGGGTAAAACCCATTATTACTACATCGGTAAAAATAGTACACTTGCTATTTTTTTCGATCAAGTTTTTGGCGTTGTTGCCGGGGAATGCAAAATACAGAGTCCATTATTATTCAATTGAAATTTTTATATTTTTTGTTTATTTTTGCTGATTTGTGTCTAATCTTTGTATGCGAGGAAAACCCTCAGCTGAATATATTTTTGACGCAGAAATTGAAAGGACTTTTCTCGCAAGGTGCATACAGACTCAATTAGCCATACTGACTTCTGACGGAGAATGTTCAGTTCATACAAAGTCAGAGTCAGAAGAGAAAGAGATCATGGCTGAAGATCCACCTGAGAGACTTTTTGGTGATGTGATTATGGTGGGTCAAATGCACCAGGTGGGAGATTGATAATTGTAAACCATCCGGTGAATGTGCCAAATTTTTAACTGCATCCGAGCACAATCACTCAGCTTGAGAGAAGCTCTTTCACCGGAAAGGTCAATGAAGATGCCAAGAAACACTTGCATATATTTTTGACAATGAGTACCATGTTGAAGATTGACGGGCATACGGATGAAGCAACAAAATTGAGAATGTTTCCGTTTACCCTGTCTGGAGATGCTGAAGAGTGGTTTTACTCACTACCTGCTGGTAGTATTTCCACTTGGGAAGAGATGGAGAAATTTTTTATTGATGAGTACTTCCCTGCTTCTATTTATATTTGCAAATGATATGAAATTGTGAATTTTAAGCATAAATAAGGAGAGCCACTTGGTGATGCCTATAAGAGGTTCAAGAGATTATTGGTATCTTGTCCCACTCATAACATGGACCAGACTGAGAAAATGCAGATGTTTATTAATGGTCTCAGAATGATGAGAAAGCAGCTTATTTACACAATTGTCGGTGGCTCATCCAACTTTACAATAGCCACTGGTATTAAAAAGATCATTGAAGCCATTGATGCAAATGAACATCTGGAAGTGTATGACAAGGTTACAAGAAAACTAGAGGAAGTGATTGATTTGAAGTTGGAAGTGAACAGGCAACTCAAAATTGAAGAGGCAATTGCTGCAGAAGTGGAGAAAAAGCTCAAAGCTATGAACATGGGTACTCAACAAGTAGCTCAGGTTAAAATTGTTGTTTGTGACATTTGTAGTGGACCACACAATACTGTGCAATTTCTTTCAAATCCACGACAAATTGAGGAGATAAAGTTACTGAAGTAGAATAATCCATATTCTAACACCTCTACTCTTGGGTGGAAGAGTCATTCTAATTTTGCCTGGAAAGATCAACAGTAGCAAGCTCCTCATAAGGTAGAATGGGAGGAAGCTATTGAAAAGATGGCTTCCCACACTTCCCAATTCCAAGAAGAAACAAGAAGAAATCACAGGAACACCACAACTGCAATTAAAAATCTGGAGGTTCAAATGGCACAGATTGTACGACAAGTAGCTCTGCAAGCACAGGGAAATCAGAAGAACCATGAGAATGTGAATGTTGTCACAACAAGGAGTTAAAAATTGCTAAAGAAAGAGAAGAGGTAAAATTTGATGATAATCTTATAGAAGTGGATTTAGAAGTGAGAGAGAACAAGAAAAAGTAGGAAGAAGTGGTGCTACCTGCGAAGCCAACTGAAGAAAAGATTAAACCTGAGATTAGGTTATCGTACCCCTCTCGAGTGGCAAAGAAGGACACAAAAGATAAAGAGTTTGATAAATTTGTCAAATTGTTCAAAAAGCTGGAGAAAATGCCTTTGTACCAAAAATTCATGAAGGAACTCCTATAGAAAAAGAGGCCAACATATGATGAACAGGTACCAGTTGATGAGAAGTTATGTGCAATCACACCCGAGAGAAATTACCTGTCAAGCAGAAGGATCTTGGATCAGTGGCAATCCCGTGTACCATAAAAGATAGAACTTTCAAAAGGGTTCTAATTGATTTTGGCTATAGTGTGAGTTTAATGCCATTATCAATCTTCAAGAAGCTCAGTATTGAAAAGATAAGTGAGAGTAGGACAAAATTAAAATTTGTTGATCACACCATCAAGAAGTCATATGGGATAGTTGAAGATGTGTTGGTAGAAATTGAAAGTTTTGCTTTTCCAGTTGATTTCTAGATCATGGACATACCTGAAGATGAAGAGACTCCTATCATTCTTGGTCGACCTTTTTTGTTGACTAGCCAATGTAATTTTGATATCGAGACAGGTCATCTGACACTAAAATCTTTTGATGAGGAGATAACCATGAAGGTGTTGAAAGTCAAGAAGCAAGAGGCAAGTAGAAAGAATAAATCTTCAGTCGGTATGGTCAAAGTAGAAGGAGGGAGAAAAATTTCAAAATCACTCCCGAAAAAAGGCTCAGGCATAATCTCTCAGGTGGCATCCATAACAATTCCCAAGTTCACTCAAGCTGTCAAGAAGAGAAAGAAGAAGGAATACAAAGGTGAGAAGATGGAAGTTGGAAATAATGGGAACCACGAAGTGGTTAATGCTTTTGATCTAGATGAGTTTTGGGTTACGGAAAGTACAAGCAACAAGGTGTGAAAGAGAAAGTACCCCCATAAGGGGATGAACCGTCGATCCATGCGACGTTAAACAAAGAGCTTCGTGGGAGGCAACCCACGCACGCTTTTATAACTTAGTTTCCATTTTGTTGTGTTTAATTTTTAGATAATAAAAAAGGAGTCTTACTTGCGAAATCTAGGAGGAGGCAACTGTTGTTGCATTACCCTTTGTGAGTCACTTGTCTCAAGCTTATTCTGAAACATTGAGGCCAATGTTTTGTTCAAGTGTGGAGGGGTTTTTCTCATTTACTTGTTTTCTTTTGTTTTCTTGCTTTTGTTTACTTGTGTTGTTTGAGTTGTTTTAACTTTTATGTCAGTTAGTTTTGTAGGATGTGTTGACATTGTGTTACAGATTGATTGATGGATGTTGGATGAATGATGGACTAATAGATAGTGGATGAAATATGCAACCTAAAATTGATCTCCCGAGGCACCCTGGAAGTTGATACAGTCGGGGGAAAAAGTGTTGGACGCAACTTGGTGACAACGGACCGAGATGGTTGTATGGTGTACCGGAGTCGAAAAAGAAGCCACATGACACGAGGCGTGCTTTGGAACCGTAGTCTTATCCAACATGGTGAGAGTATAAAAATCCAAACACATAATGATTCATCGTGAGATCTAGTCAGGTATGTCTCTATCACACCCGGTTTGCGTACGTTCTATTTGATTTTCACTACATAATGACATACACTGAGGCACGTTGTTTTTTATTTCACCCCCGAGCCTTTCAAGCTATCCATGTATAATGTTTATCCTTTGTTAACCCCTGTTGAGCCTATATCCATTTTTTTTGTTATAACCACATTTGTTAACCTATGGTCAAACACTTCCTACCCTTGCTTGACATAGATGTTGTGGTTTTCGAAGTTGTGTAAAAAGCTAAGTTTAGGGTGATAATCGCTAAAGAAGAGGGAAAGTGTAGAAAAAATTATATGGAAAATAATAGCAAGTAAAATTCTGAGAGATGTGAATGTCCCAAAAAAAAGGGAAGAAAAAAAAAGAAGAAAAACACTTGCCCGAATGAAAGACTTAGATACCATCGCACACTCAAAGAAAAAGTGAGTGAAGCAAAAGAGTCTAAGTGGAATAGGCCCCCAGTACAACAATGTGAGCACAACGGCGAGAAACACAACATGGATGCTTTGTTGATCCCTTTCCTTGTTTATCCCACCGTACCTAAGCCTCATTACAACCCAAAGACCTCAAAAAGTGTGTGTTATGTGTCTGTGATTTGAATTTAGAATTTATTCAAACTATTGAGTTGATATTGCATATTGTGAACTGTGAGTGAAAACACTTAAACCCCGAGGGATTTGGTGAGAGTTGGAAAAGGCTTGCAGGTAAAGAAGTTCGCTTATGTGAAAGTGTGGTAGATAATTCGAGTCGAGAAACTAGAAGCTTGATCGGGAAGGAAGGACACCAGATGTGTTGTGGAAAGAAGAAACTTTGGGATGACCTTTGTTTTGTCTCTTACATTACTTGAGGACAAGCAATGAGATAAGTTTGGGGTTGTGATCGGTCACCATTTCTATCTAGTTTTTGTCACGCATTCGATCTAAATTTGTCGATTCGGTAACACTTTGAGTGAGTTTTATTATTTTTGCTTAAGTATTTCATGTTTGTTGGTTTTAGAATATTTCTTTGCATTGTGTTTAATTTTGAGTAATTAGATGCTTTTGATGGATTTTGTAGTAGTGTTCATATTTCAGGTGCAGTTGAATGATCTAAGGTATTGGCGCAAGGATGAATGAAGGAGCAAGAACCAAAGATGAAGAGAAAAAGGAATATGAAGCTAACATGGCCCGTGTGGCACAACACGGTCCATGTGAGATGGCGTACCAAAAGGCCATACAAAATCCAAGGAGCTGACACGGGTACCCGTGTGGCCCCAACACAGTCTGTGCCAATAGGTCTGTAGCTCATGGTGCAAATATCAGAGGACCAACACTGGCGCCCGTGTGGCCCAACACAGCCCGTGTTGATAGGCGCGGCAAGAATTATATTTTCACTATTTTTAATGAATCTTGACCTTGAGGGGCATTTTAGACATTCTACTTGGATGGGATTTGTGCTGACACTATTTAGTTGAGTTTTTGAGAATTATTTTGGGACTTTTGGGAGAATACGATAGAATTTCAGAAAGAGAGAAGATAACTTCATCAAGGGTTTTGGAGACTGAGAGATTCAAGGGTTGCCACCATTGAAGATCAAAGGAATCAATATTCTTGTAATGTCTAAGTTTTCTAATATGTTTTTCTTGAGTATTATGAGAGGCTAAACCCCTAATGCTAGGGGATGTCCCTGATTTGTCACCAGAATACTGATCTCTTTGTTTTTTCAATGTTAAGGTTTATTAATGTCAATTTATGAGTTTTGATTACCATATTGTTTTGCTCTATCGGACCAATAGGGTTAACTTTTCTTAACACATTAGAACTGGACAGTCGTGTTAGAGTTTTCAAAACGAACATGTTTTAGTAGGTTTCACCTGGAACTAGGGAAATCCTATGATAACCACGAGAATTCTTGATAATAAACAGCTTACTTTCTTCACTAATTTTTAATGGACATTAAAATTAGGGTAGTTGGTAAAGGTTTTTCTCTAAGGACTTAGGGAAAAATAATCTTAAGAACCGGTAATTACATTAATGAATTTGTTGAGAAGATCAAAGAGTCAAGGTCAGGAATGGATAAATCATACACTCACCCTAGCATATTATTCACTATTATAAAAAGTTAATTTCTACTTTCTATTAATTGTTACATTTTAGAGATTTAATCACACCAATTTCAACTCTATTGTTTTTGTTCAATTGAATTACATATTCAACTCGATATTCCTTACGTAGTCCTCGAGATCGATATTCGGAGTAGAATCCATTATTTACTTCGGTAAAAATAATACATTTGCTATTTTTCCGATCAAATTATTCTCCTTCAAACTCTATTTAAAATTCGCTAAACATGAAAATATGTTTCCATAATTCCATTAGCCTCCATCATAAGTTACAACAATTGATCTGATAAATTCGACACAACAAATGGATGAATTGCCTGCAGACCTCATTGAAAGATTAATAGAGGAAACAACAAAATGTTTGGTCCAAATTTATGAATTGTCAAATGATGAGAAATTAGTAAGACAAACTTGTCACAATTTCAATACTAACATTTGACTATCTGAATGTGATTCCATAAAACAATTAATGTTTGAATGTTTTTATTCAAAATAAACTTTTGTCACCAAAACAATTGGGCGGGAGGATTGAAAAGGGACAATAAGTTTGACTTCAAATTTGTTTTTGACTAATATTATAATTGACTAAATATATTTATTATTTAATATATTTTAAAAAGTAATAATAATAATAATAATAATAATAATAATAATAATAATAATAATAATAATAATAATAATAATAATAATAATAATAATAATAATAATAATAATAATAATAATAATAATAACAATAATAATAATAATAATAATAATAATAATAATAATAATAATAATAATAATAATAATAATAATAATAATAATAATAATAATAATAATAATAATAATAATAATAATAATAATAATAATAATAATAATAATAATAATAATAATAATAATAATAATAATAATAATAATAATAATAATAATAATAATAATAATAATAATAATAATAATAATAATAATAATAATAATAATAATAATAATAATAATAATAATAATAATAATAATAATAATAATAATAATAATAATAATAATAATAATAATAATAATAATAATAATAATAATAATAATAATAATAATAATAATAATAATAATAATAATAATAATAATAATAATAATAATAATAATAATAATAATAATAATAATAATAATAATAATAATAATAATAATAATAATAATAATAATAATAATAATAATAATAATAATAATAATAATAATAATAATAATAATAATAATAATAATAATAATAATAATAATAATAATAATAATAATAATAATAATAATAATAATAATAATAATAATAATAATAATAATAATAATAATAATAATAATAATAATAATAATAATAATAATAATAATAATAATAATAATAATAATAATAATAATAATAATAATAATAATAATAATAATAATAATAATAATAATAATAATAATAATAATAATAATAATAATAATAATAATAATAATAATAATAATAATAATAATAATAATAATAATAATAATAATAATAATAATAATAATAATAATAATAATAATAATAATAATAATAATAATAATAATAATAATAATAATAATAATAATAATAATAAACTAGAGAAAATATAGATACACTCCCCAAATTTCCTATGGTAAAAAAAAAAAAAAAAAAAAAAACGCGCCCAAAATACACATTTAGTGGTATGCGAAGTACTATATATTAGTAATTTGTTAAGCACATATTCATAACTTATGTTTATAGTAAAAAAGAAATATCGTAAAACTATTTTCATGTCACTTATAAAATATTTTCATAATCTAACAATCTTTTTTTATAAAATAGATGTTTATTCCAATCTTTTAAAAATTGGATTGAACCAGTCGATTGAATCGGTTCAATTTTGAACGGTAGTCTAATTCGGTTTGATTTGAACTAATAAACGGTTATGTTTATCGCAAAAAATTAAAATAATTATAAAACTGAGACCAGATATAATGAATCAAACGGTACAAAAAATCAAAGATGATTTTTTTCATGTTTTACTTCATCTTATTTCTTTGTTTAAATCTAAAAAATTATATATAACAAACGTTTAAAATTGTATAGATGAAAAATAAAGAATAAAATTAGAAAACATGAGACAATGTAAATGCAAATAAAGAAAGAAGAAATTATTTATGTATTTTTTAGTTTAAATTTAATATACGGTTCCACCAAGGTTTAACCAATTGAAATGATTGAACATTGACCCGAATATTTAAACGGTTTTTTCTCCAGTTCAATTTTTAAAACATTCGTTTATTCCATAATCTAAAATAAGTTTTAGTATGCCGTGTTTTTATTGGATACAATTTTTTAGTTAAAAAAACAATTGAAGTACTTTTAGTTTTCATAAAAAATTGAATGTTTAAGAAAAAAATTTCTTTAATTTTTTTGTAGAACCTGTTTCTTTAATAAAAATTGAATATCTTATCATCTATGGAAATAAAATTATTTTCAATATTTTCCTCTTTAAATTTATTTTAACAAATATTTTTTGTTTTATAAAAAAGATGTTAGAAAAAATTGTATAAAGAAACTAAATGCCGTGCCTTAATATTTTAAGTATCTTATTAAAGAATAGTGATAAATTTATCTTAAAAGTATTTTAAATAATACCCATGCTCTGATTTATTTCATATCAGTTCCCGACCTCTTTTTAATATAATTTTATTTGTTTATATTTCAATTGGATTATTTAATTAATAGTATGTACGTTACTTTTAAATTATTATCTTAATTTTATATTTACAATAATAGACTACGGTTAATCATTGTTCAATCATTGTTCAGTTAACCCAACTCAATTGATAATTGTGGTATATATATATAGAGGTTTGTCAAATGGTCAAAAATAATTTTTAAAATGTAGAATTAACTCTAGAGTACTTTTAGGTATTTGATTTTCTGAAGTAGAATTAATTTTGATTCCATAATTGATTCTATTTAAAAGTTAAATTTTATAGTTTTGTAGTTTCTAAATTTAAACATAATTTTTTAGAATAACATTATTTAGTCCGAAAGAATTTGAAAAAGAAATACATTTAAACATAATTTTTTAGAATAACATTATTTGGTACGAAAGAATTTAAAAAAGAAATACAAGAATGTACACATTACCATTTTAAAAAATTAATTTTAAATTAATTTTAATTTTCTTTGAAAGTGAATTCTTAACCCACTAGACTATTTGACTAAAAAAATTAATATAAAAATGTATTCTTATTTTATTTATCAGCGGCTTCAAATCTATTAAAAAAATTGACAAACATTATAAAATAGATAAAATAAATCATATTAGTAAAAAAACAATTTTATTATATCCTACTTATTCATCAAACATGTTAGTGCATGATAAATTTAAAGCACTTTCATAGCTTATCTTATGTTGGAGAGGATTGAAGTCCATATTAAAACCATAAAAAGAAGATTCAATGTTCAATTGTGGTGGCTAAAAAGAAGCGTTGACTAAAAAGAAGCAAGTCAAATTTTCAAATAATGATCCATTGAGCCTGACCATGCTTTGCTGACCCATGTTGTGTCTTGTGAGAGTCTTTTCATCATTATGTCAGATTTCAGCTGACAGGTTTTAACATCTCTACTTGAGCACTGAGTCAATGTTTGGATGGAAAGATTATGAAGAGAAGGAATGAGAGAAGTAATAATTTTCCCTAAAAGTCGCAATATCAATCTATTATTAATGATCCACAAAATTTGTTTGAAAAGAATACTAGTGTTACAAATGCAAATGCCAAATAAGTCATTCGCTCCTAACACACCCTATAATTGTTTCAAAATTGGTTGAGTCTACCATCAAGATCTCTTCACAATAGCGGTTGCGAAGAAAGGATGATGGCTTAACGTAAAAGAAATCTTCATCGATGGATCGGCTGATCCTAGCCGGGAAATTACTGTCAAAGCAATGTTGTTGCGTTCTGCTACTTGTTCTATTCTCCCAAGCTCGGCCATCATGTCAGGATCATTGGCGAATTTACTTTTCAACTCTTTTGCCATCTTTTGCGCTACCTTGAAGTAATCACACATAGCTAGGGTCTGAAGGAGAAATTAACCAATAAATCTCCGTCTCTTGAAAAGAAAAAAAAACAGTTTCTACAAGAATACTTACAGAAAAGTTAGCCTGGGCAGTTGATTCCTTGTATGTCTGATATGAGATGCTTTCAGGAAGACAAGCTTTCAGTAAAAGATCAAATTGCTGGATAAATATCTGGAAAAAACATCTATTAGTGAATTCATTTGCAGATGAAAAGCTTGATTCAAAAGAAAAGTACTTTTTCGTAGTGCCAACTGTTTTGTTGAGGTTGAAGGTAAACCATACACAAATTTAACTTGAGTTAGATATACATGGTATTGTTAAGTACTCCGAAAATATACATTTTACTTGATATCCCTGGATCTTTCAAAAGCTTGAATCACTAAAAGGTGCTATCATAGAAAAACCATTAAATGCAATTTAGATAATTAATTGGAGTTTCTTCTTAACTTCAGGCAAATCTTGTATTTAGTATGGCTTAATTTAGTTTTCTGTAAATGTAACAAAGATTACAAGTGTCTTCATGACCCCATATGAAAACTAAATACAGAGCAGATAATGGAAAGATTCACCATTTAACTATCTTTAGCGGGGTTTGAACAAAAACAGTAAAACCTGATCAAAACAATCAAATCAGATGGATTCAAATCTGATAGGTTACCAAAGGTATTAGAAACTTTTCAGCCCCTAAAACTTTCACTGAATATTCCAACACTAGAAATCCAGCGCTGAATTTATGTTTCTATCGAACACCATTTGCAACGCTGGAAGATTTTAATACATTTGAAATCTGTGAAGCAAAACCGAAAATTTTACCTCGTGTTCTGTACTGAAAGGGCTTTGCGGTGGAACAATTTTGCACTCATTCCTTAAAGCAGCTAGCATCTAGAAAAATTATTGAATTGTTGCAGAATGTAAGTCTACTAAATTGAATCAAAATAACAAAGCAGGAAATATATTTAGTTTAAAGCAAATTATGACATGCACAAAGCCGATGTAGTCATGTTAACTTTAAGTAAAAGAAAAAGGCTTATCGATATGGCAAAACAAAGGTGCAGTTTTCACCTACAGAATACTAAACTCTACCTCTAGAACCGACACATAAAACAAGAAATTTCAAGCCACTGATGTATTAAATCACAATTCCTAGAAGAAATTGTTAAGTCAACATCATTGAGGAAACATATGCAGTATTACCATGCCTAAACCTTCAGCTAGATATATTTGGCTCTGAAGAAACTTAACAGCATCCGAGATCTGATAATTCATTCCCCCGTCTTTTAAAGAATCTCTCTTTTTCTTCGTCTTCTTTTTACCTTACCAACGAGTAGCATAGATACATATTGAAGTCAGCAATACCATAAGCTAATTTTTTTTTGTTCAAAGTCATACAGCTAAGAGCACAATTACAATATTACATAATAATACTACTCTAGAAGTCATTAATTTGTAGGTAAAACATAAAGCAGAGAATTTCCTCACATGCCAACCCTTTGCTTAATTAAAAAAACTCATCATAAACTACCGTAACACATACCAGCGCCACTGCTCATTGCTATCCGGAGATGCTTCTTCTCTGCAAGATTGATCAACACGATGTAAATATACCAGTACACCATGCAATAATCATGGTCAGCATAGAGTTCCAATTCAAATCCGACAGTGAGAAATCGAAAAGCTATCCAATAAGTTTGCTCTTCCAACCACACGAGAATATTTTGGAATATTTTGAAACCTATATTCTGCCAGAATAGAGCAATATTTACATATTAATGAATTAATTTAATGATAGGAGCTAACAGAAACCCAACCAATTTAAGCCCGCAAATAACATGTTTGCTTCGACACTCTTGAAAAAACCCACTTCGTGTGAATACTAAATACTGTGATTTGTAGCATGTAAATGGCCTGTGTTTAGTAATGTAGGAAAAATTCACAATAAATACTAATGGATATGATTTGCTAATTCTAATCCTAATAATAAATACTGCATTTGTTTATTTCTAAATGTTGATTTTTAAGAAAAAAAAGTTCAAATGTATCTTTCATTTTCTAGTTTAAGGTTGCATTAACTACTTTTTGCCATTTGCACTCTAACCTTACCAATATTTGCACTTACATTTATGAAGAGCTAATGAGAGGTATGGGTATAATTTGAAATTTCCTTATTAATCAAAGCTCTTTCTTGATTTGTACAAAACAACCTTATAATACATGAATATTGGAACAGAGGGAGTAGTTTCTGGGTATTATTTTCCTCCCTCAATCCCTGAAGGACAAATCCTATAACTTCAACGCGTGTACAGAAATCAGATCAATCATAATTCCTTAAAACCCTTTACCCGTTGTATCACTTCTCAAACTCCTGTGATAACTAACTTCTTTAATAGCACCAGTTTCAGACAAACAATAGGCAAAAGTCATAAGTAGAAAACCTCGTTGTTTGAAGTGTTTCCAAACTCCTTTTTGAATGCTAGCTCCAGCTGCAGAGTGGAATGCAGGATTAGATCAACCTTGATTGGTGTTAAATGAATTTCTGGGTAATCATTCAATAGATCAATTTACACTAAATATATAAAGTAATTCTATACCAAATGTTGAGATACCTTGACCATTTGATCTAACACTAGTGATTCAATAATCAAACTGAGACAAAATGCTGCAATTGCATTCCCCAAATAAGAAACAAGTTTCTCTAAAAATATATCCCAAGTATTATAATTTCAGATGCTTGTGCAAAAAAAATATATATATAAGAATTAAGAAGCATTGATGAAAATTTTCCTAAATCTAATTCAATTTCTTTAACAGATAAGGTGTTATTTTTAACAGAGTGTAACAAAGTCTAGAGTGAAGGTGGTTTCTGTAGAAAACAAGCAAAGGACACACCTGTACATGGATGACACGCAAGTCTTGTAGCATTTTCCCCAACTTACGCCTTTGCCATGCGGCATTTGTACAGATAATTTTAAGTAAATTGATCACCATCTGCATCCATAATATTGTACAGATTATAAAGTGTCTAACTAAAATCAAATGAGCTGTATAGCATTTTCGTATGGAAAAGAATTCATATTTGAATGATATTATCCTCTAGTCAAAATCTAGGTTGATTAATTACAAGAATAATTGAGCCCATTTGTTTCTGTTTTTGTATTAAAAATCCCTTAAATATCTTCTAAAAAAAACTTTCTAAAACTTTTTAATGTGGTGTTTAAGCTTCTAAAGAATATCAAAACTTCGGATTATTTTGATAGTCTACTTTGAGCAGGTTCTAAAAATTTTGTAATCAGAACTACTTTTAAAAGTTAAAGTGGATTTTGATAAATGTAATCAAACAAAAAATTAGCTTGAAGCTTCTGCTTTATATAAATCCCCAAAAACTAAACTACAATTTACACAATCTTAAAATCTCCATTTTAAAAGGCTTAAACAAAAGGCAGTAATTGAGCCAATTTCAGATTACTCATAAGATGTTTCTCATCATAAAAGCATGCATATCTATACAAGTTCAGGAACACATGCGGAAGAGTAAAAGACATATCGGCTACAAATATGACATATCAAATGACTTTAATTTCACTACCTGTTCAAGTTGCACCATGAGCTGATTTTTCTGAAATTCATGATTCTCTGCAACATCAGGTAATCCAGCAGCTCTAGTGATCATAGAAAACATAGGGTACCGACCAAAGAGTTTCCCGTTCTGGACCAGCAGAAGCTGATATGATAAAAGGATTTAATACGTCAAGCTTGGAGAACAGAGTTCAAAATAATAGTAGTAAATTTTTGCTACCATGCATGTCAAGCATGCCAATCCGATGGTATAAGAGAATAATATGTTGTTTTGTGTGCCTCTAGCATTCCGATTTATAAGGAATCTGGTGCTTAGTCGGGGATGATGGTTTCCTTAGACTATGTTTGGAAATTTAGGAGGGGATGGGGAGGACTTTAGGAAAACCAAAGGAATGGCAGTCCCCTAACTTGAATGTGGGTTCTTTTTCTTCATAATACAAAATATGTCTAATATGGAGGAATTCAAAAAATGAATTGGAGGGGGGAAACAACTAATTGCTGAGCTGGAAGGTGTGAATAGTGGCTAGGGAAAACGCACGGGTGTGACTGGCTAATGGTTATTTAAGGAAAGATTAGGAGAGAGAGAAATGCGAGTTGGAATTCTGTTAGAAATTGGGAGAGACTGGGCCTCTTGAATTGCCTTGGTATCTTCTATTCTCTGTATTTTTCATCTCTTCCTTGTAATAAAATACCCAAAAATACCCAGGCCACTATCAATTTGATAGACAGACCCAGAATTACCCTTTTGTACCATAATACAAACACTTCAATGTTACTATTTCTTAAACAATTATCAGACATGATAAAAAAAAAGTGATAATATATACTACATTATTTATTAATTAAATTGTTAAATCATCAGTGCTGTAAGACACAGTAAATAACCAACACAAAGGTACATAAAAATCAAGGTAGCCTACTAAAAGTAAAACAATAGCCCTGCAATGCATGGGATTCAATGAAGGGTCAAGGTAGCCTGATATTAGCCAACACAAAATTACTTAAGAAAATCAAGATAGCCTGGTAAAATAATACCCCTACGACGCATGGGATTCAATGAATTGAAGGGTCAGTTACACTGGGTTTATATTTATAGAAGAATAAAATCTTATACTTGAGAAAGGTTGATCCCATAACATATTACGAAGAAAATTTGTCATATTATTTTCAACACATTAAATGAGGTAGTGGTACAAGGAAAGAAATTTAATGTTCATAAAAAAAATACCGAAGTTTCTCTTCCTAGGGTTTTCTTGTAGGAGGCAGCAGTTAGAGAAAGAAAAATCTCCTTACAAATATTTGATAATTAAATTGCTCGTCTATGTAGAAAATCCATAAAATAGTTAATAAGAAATAAAAGAACACTCGTCAAATCAAGCAGAATCAGGGAGCATTTCACCTGAAGTTGAGCTCTTGAAATCAAATCAGGTTGAGACTTCTGGAATTTAACCACAAACAGCAAAGCAGCCTCCAAAGATGGGTCCAATGAGTAGGAACATATAACATCTAGATCACGAAGGAGTTTCACAAAATATTCTAGAGCCTGGAGGAAATAAACTAGAAACGTTGTAATATGGAATTAAGTTTCATGCATTAAAAGTAACCCTCTAAAAACATACCTTTTCCAAACAAAATATTTTGATTGCCCGTGGAGGTGTTGGAGCTGATAATCTAGAATTTAAACTAGCATCAAAGCCAATTGGTTGACAACCAGATGCAGTGGTATTTTCTACATTTTTTTCAGACATTTCCGGAGCACTGGCTCTAAGAAAGTCTGAAGATTTTCGAATATGACCAATTTCTGAAATGCACGAAGCTATGTGTTCTCTTGCCAACTCCAAACCTCCTCCTTGGGGTCGTTTCATAGACATCAAAAGATGGTAAAAATGCTGAAAGACAATCAAATGTGGTGATTTCAGTCCAAAATAAACGAGTTACTTAGTTGACAAGAAAAGGATAAAACTGAAACTTAATGAAAGGCAAATTGTCAGAAGATCGAAGTACAAATATAGTAACATATTCAATAAAAAAACACTCTAGCATAATATATAGTTCGTTCGAGGGAGGGGTTTTAATGAAGGGGATCCACATAGAATTCATCGAAAATAAATGAATGTGTCAAGAAGCTTTTAGAGAAGTGAAAATAAGTTGTGTAAGTCAAGAACGTGTCAAGGTTTCTAGGAATAAATAAGTGAGGGCAATTTTGAAATTTAAAAAATTACACGAGGATAGTTTAGCCCACACGATTCGAAGAATTGAAGCCTTTTTCATAAGAGGGACTTTGCACCTCTTATCCCCGCTCCTCTCCCTTCTATTTCCCTCCAATCAACCACTAAGGGAAAAGCGCTAAGATTAGAGACTAGTAAGAAGTAAAGGTAGTTTGAAGGTCATTTAACCATCCACGCATGGTGGCATTTTTTTTTTGTAAGATATGAAAATATTTAAAATATCTTGATATTATTTTTAGAGTATTTTAAACTATCTTCTAGAATTAGGTTCTTATCTTAGCATAACTTAAACCATCTTTTAGAATTATGCTCTTATATTAGCATAACTTCAACTATCTCATTAGATTAATTTCCATATAACCATATTTTTCTGATGTTATCATCATCCATTTTCTTGTTTAATTAGGATTTTAGTCTTGTATTAGTATAAATAAAGCTAGTGTTTGGTACGTGTCGAATCATTAATCATATATCATATTTAGATTAGATTTTTGAATCTCTATTTTTTTCCTTCCTTCTTCATCAAAAAACTATAAACGCAATAACAACGACAACAACAACAATAATAACGAGAGAAATATGAAGCACGGATATGCTCCAAATGCCAAAGTACCAGTACTAAGTACGCACTGGGTTATGGGTGCATGTACCTAACACATACAGTACAATATTTTCATTTATATTGGGAGTTGGGTAATGTGACATGGTTCAATCGAGTACAGCTTGAACACGGCAGTGAGAATGACCGGGTTTAATAACACAACAAAGCAAGACTCGCACCTGACCTGGGTCTAATTAATTTAGATTTAAGTTTCTTTCATACTTTTACTGGACTGGGAAGAAACCAATTGAACATTCTACATTTCATGACAATAACTCAGGCAGCAAATAGTTCTCCATTTCTTGATCCTCTATCTCACCTTCCATTGAGATGTCTTAGGTAATTTTATCACCTTTTGTTGTCTTTTTCTCCTTATATTTTTCTACATAGTATAACACTGTTTGGTTTGGCTTTTCACTTAAGCTTTCTGTGAGATTGTGGTGAGAAAACCTTCTCGGCCAAAATAGAAATAGTGTAATAATTATAAATATAGTAGTGATGAAAATACATTTCTTTTTTAAAAGCATAATAATAATAATAATAATAATATGGGCAACGGCACATATACATCTCAGAATATAAAAGGTTCTATTAGAGTTGGATATAACTCAACCTAGGACTGCTTCCGCTTATAAATATATTTTGATGTCATTCTCATATGATGTGGGACTATAAATACAACCTCTCCCACCAAACACTATTCAACTTGATGTAGGAATATAAATGGTGTGCTGCCTGATAGAAGAAACCTAACAGCAGGTGGCTAAACTGATTTTGGATTTAAGATTTTATATTAAGTCCAACTCATCTTTACAAAATCGACCTAACTCTTTTAGTAGTAATATTGAAACTAGAAGTGACGAAAGCAATTTTGCCACATCTTTAACTTACATATGTGGGCAAGTTGGGGTTGCAACATTTTAATCTCCCTTGAGTTAAATGATACACAATATTTTATCTTTTATGCTGACGTACTTGGTACCGTACTTGTACATATGCATCTCAAAATATTTAGGGTTCTATTATAATTTAGGTTGGGTCTAACTCAATCTTAGAAAACCAACTTGTAAAGTGAAGATTGCTTCCACTTATAAACATATTTTTAGGTCATATCTCATCCGATGTGGGATTGTTAATACGCCGCCTCACACCCAACACTATTAGACTTTTTGCGTGGATATAAATGGTGTGTTGCCCGATAACGGAAACCTGATAGCAAGTGACCGAACAATCTTGGATAGGCAAGGCTCTAATGTCATCTTTAAATTTGTATATGGGGTCTAACTCATTCTTACAAAACCAGCTTGTAAAATGAGGATCGCTCCCACTTATAAACATATTTTCAGGGCATATCTCATCCAATGTGTGACTCTTAAGTTTCAAAGAGCATCAAGAAAAGCTGAAAAGAACATCATTCATTTTTTGTACCGAAACAAAAACTATGCTAATCAAGGAAATTTAAAAGGCTGTATGCTAACTTTACAATATGCATCGTCCTATCTTTGACATTTGCAGATTGATTAAATATATCGCAAAATGGCACAACCTGTGTCTAATTATAAACTATACATGAATGTAATTCTCCAATATTTGCAATTTTGCATAGCTTTATAGAGAGAGTAATCATAGGAAAAAAACCTTACGAAAACGTAATCGGCATAGCAGCGCTTTGCAGTATCCTTCTTCCAGATCAGGAATATTTTGAAGTGGCTCTATATCTGCGCAACCAAATAGCTCACAACTCAACAATTTTGTGTATGAAAAGCATAAAGACTGTAATAACTAGCACCACAAATTATGGCCAATAAATGGAATATCTATGTTGTTGAGCTCTAAAGTCTTCTACTTCTATTTTCCGTTTTTGGACACATTGTATTATATTTATGGTAAAGCAATTTTATAAGAGTGACTTCACAATGATCAATCATACATTACACATATCTCAAATACACATGATTGTATTAAAATTTGACAAAGGAAGGAAACCAGGTTATTTAAGAATGCCATGAAGCCTGCCACAGCAGGTATTTGTTACACTTTCAAACATAGGAATATCAACACTCTAATTAACTTCAAAGTTCAATATTGTATTATACGCAATTATCACTGTCAACTTCATTCCATTCTGCAAAACTAGCAAATTGCAACAATATCATGATATAAGACCTCACCAAAACATGAGGCTTCAACAAGCAATTACCTTCTGACACTCTTCTTTTTGATGATGAAGTTTTAGAAGCACGCAATTGACGACATATTGTTTCTTCAACAGCATTTAACAATGGTAAACACCTTTCCTTATCATTTCCACTCAGAGGAAGTCCATATGCCATGACAAATAAATCTTCTTCCTGGCACATATATATCACCACTTTTTAGCGAAAAATATAGAGACATTGGTTCTTTCGAATATACAGTACAGCTTATAGAAAATGCATATAGAATATAACATATGTTAAGAGATCAAACAACTAAGGCTGCATGTCAGCATAAATTTCTACTGACATGTAAATATTACTAAGCTTAAGATCCATATAAATAAATAATGAAGAAAAGAATCCTAACATTGTATGTAATTTAGTGAATAGAACCAATTCAACAAACAGTCAACCTCTCCAAAAAGATGAAAAACTAGTACTTATTTGACGTAACGGAAAAAAGTGAACTCCAACGTGCGAGAGCAGAAAAATGGTCCTACAAAACAGAGATAAAAATAAAGAACAGTTGGAATACATTACTTCATGTGTCCGTGCATCTGCGACAACTGAAAGAACTGCTTTGCAGGTTGCACGTATGACTTGGCAGTAAGAGTGCAACAGGGCATGCGATGATGTCCTTTCAGGCCTTAGGAGATAGAGGCAAGAATAGACAGTTTGTGCCAGCGAATGACCCTTGTGCCATGTTGCCTGAAATATCAAATGACAACTAGATAAAAACAACAAAAACATAAAATTAAGACTTGTCCATTAGAGGCAAAGATATTGAACCCAAACAAACATTGATATTTGTGCGTCTTCAAAAACTGTCATTATACATTTTTAGTTTATTATTCAACTTAAGTTTTCTACTTATTTGGATAAATCTTAATATTTTTCTTAGGGGAAATAAATCAGGCTTGTTAAGCAAAGGGTAGATTTTGATGTACTCAGCACTAAAATACAAAGCATAGTTATCTATATAAAAAAAAATAGAGGAAAGACCAAAGAGTGTAATATTAAGATAGTGAATTCGTCTATAGACTCATGTATAACGAGGATGTTTCTCTATATTTCAGAGAGAAAGAAAGGTATTTCTCAGTCCTAGAAAAAATCTAGAAACTAAAGTTATGCATATTCAATACACGATAAGAATACATAGAAAACAGAAGCAGCAAGGTGAAAATACCTCACATGCTAGTAGATGGTCCATGATATCAATTATGCATCGAACATCAGTAGTTTTGTCATCACTAATAGGAACCGGAGCAGCACCATTCTCAATGGCTTCATCAAGAGAGTAGTAAGTAGAAGCCATACCAGAGTCCATTTTCGGATCCATTATCTAAACAAATATCAAATAAAAAAGATAATCCATATGAATCAATCAACGTTACACAAGACAGTTGTAAAAACAACCAACATCTTCTCTACATATTTCTTACGCATAGTAATAAGCTATGAAGCACAGTCACCCCAAACACGCCATCTACACTGATACGTCGACCCCAATAATAATTTGAAAAAATAATAAATTAAACATAATCACAAGTGTCAGTCTCAGTTTCGGACACCGACATAGATACACACTTTTTTTCAGAGGTGTGGATGCTGAGGTACTTAATGACCTAATTATAAAAGTATCATCCAGAAAAATAAAACAATACCTCCAAAGCAGACATGGCAGCATAGAGATTGAAATTGTCTCCATGGATGAGGTCTCCCTCTTGAAGATCTACAACATCAAAATCTAATTAAAAAAAAAGCACAACTAATTGAGCACAATATCATTGTAAATTGCAAAACACACTGTAAAATCACCTTGATTGAAAGCAGACATGGCAGTATTTAATTATGAAGTTGAAAAGGAAAACGAAAGCATTGCGATTTGCATTTGCAGTATTTGTAAATTGCAGCATTAAAAGGAAAGGAAGGAAGATGAAAAGGCGGAAAACCCTTGGAAAAGAGAGAAATGAGCGGACCTTGAGAAGCGGCGTGGAGGAGAGGCGAAACATCGGCCCAAACGGAGTTATCGTCGCCGGAGGGAATACGTGGACGGAGTTGAACGGGGGTTTGTGGTTCGTTGGCGCGATCCATGGCGGCCATGGCTTTGAAAGCTTGCCTTAGTGTCGACTCTAGGTAGAGAGGAGTGAGTTCAATAAGCGCTGCGCTGTGTGACTGTGTTGTGCTTTATGACTCTTTCTCTCTCTCTCTCTTCTGCCTTCGGCGTACTTCAAGAGTTACAACTTACATGTAACATCGTGAATCATGATGATCCATGCTGCATTCCATTTTGTATTTCAATTAAATTACTAATTGTTTTAATTTGTTTTTTTAATATCTTTTTTCGTCTCGAATTTTTTTTAGTTTATTTTGGTCTTTTAATTTTAAAATCGGTTAATTTGAGCTTCAATTTTACTTACTATTTTAATTTTGTTTTTCTAAGTTATTTGGTTTAAACGATGTCAATTTAAATATTTTGTTCTAATTAGTTGACACGTAAGACCATCCTTTACAAATCAATTAGACCACTTAAAATCTTTTTCTTGTTCAACCTATGAAATTAGGGTTTCACGCATCTTCTTTTGCAACTACATCACATAAAACAGTTGTAATTGAAGGTTTTTCTCTTCAACTTTGCATTTTAGGGTTAAATTTATAATACGAGTTAGAGCATCTCTAAACCCAAAACTGAAGTAAAAGTATGAAGTCATCAAATGTGTACTCGTTCCCAAAATATTTCGGAATTAGTGGAGAAGACAGTTTGGAATCAAAGGGTTATTCATCTTCTTTAAAGAAGCAATGGGGTCCTACAGTTAAGAATTTTAGAAATCAATTTTGAGGATGTCCACCCTATAAGTATGAATTGTCAGAAATTTAGAAGTTCGTTCTTAATTGTTTATGTTTAATGATTTCGTATATTCACGTAATGGTATTGTTAAAAACGAATGTGATTGTTTTGCTTAGTATTATGATGAAATGAAAGATGATAATGACATATTTATCATGAAGTAAAAAAAAAGATTAAAAATGTTAGCAAAAGAAAATAAAGATCAAAGAGGTAAAATTGATGCATAAAGGTATGAGCTAGAAGATCTTCAAGTGACACTCAAGAACACAATGAAGTGGAAGAATTTCTATAAAAAATATATATATTTCTTAGTTTTAAGTTTATTAATGTACAAACTGTCGATGTAATTTTAAATGTCTGATTAAAGTTGTAATGAAAATTTAGACGAACGACTGAAATGAAATTAAGATTTTAAAATTTAGTCTTCCATGTTGATACATGTTTATGTTTTGTTCTGTTAATACATGTTTGTGTTTATGGTATATATTGGTTATAAACTTATACCAATAAACAAACTTGTATATGAATTTGACATCTAATTGGATTAAGTAAACATGATTTGTATCAATTTGATTAAATAAATAAGATTTGTATCATTTAGTAAATAGACTTGTATTAGAAAACTTCATTTATTAATTTGCAAATTAATAAAGAGTACTAATATAGAGTACCAAAAATTATTTTAATAAATCAAAAATCCCATAAAGGACAAAGTACAAATGCATCATAACAGAAATCCGAAAAGACAACATTACAACAATACATTATAATATAATTTCAAAAGATATCTAACTTAACAGAGATCCAAAATAGAGTTTCTAATGACTTCTATTTAGTCTATTTGCTTGGTTCAAATAAATTTATTCTAATTCTAAGACCTAGTGATCTAACATTTCTGGTTGGTCTCCTTATTCCTAACTTCTTAATAGGATTTCTCCCACTTGCCTTAACATGGCTTGATCCTCTAGATTAAGCGTGAATGGTTCCATTTGCCTGACTTGGTGCAGGTCGGCCTTATGCACCACGTGTTGCCTGAAGTCATATAGTCTGTATAGCCTGACCTTGTGTACCATATGTTTCCTGAACTTGTGTACTCTATGTTGCATGTGTAGATTGATCCAAACTTGATGGAGATGGTGAAACTACTACTGGTGAAATCATCGGATAGAATATTAATAAAGTCGTCGTCGAACGTTTTTTATCCCGCGAGAGGAAAGGAAAACATTGAGTAAACCTGAGGGGGGAGAAATCATAGTCTTACGACCAAGAGATCGGGTAAGGGAGTCAATTATGCGAGGGGAATGTATTAGCACCCCACACACTCGTGGTACTCTACGATATCTATTTCTACTTTCTATCTATTGGGTGTGGGTATCTATTTACAACCTATGTCTAAGGCAACACGAATGAATGCAAAGTATTATGTACAAAAAAAAAGGTTTTTTAGTCGTGTCTGCCGCAGTTGCGAGCCTTTGTGCCTACGTACCCTATTTGTGCAATTAGGGATCAAAGCACTACGTAGTTCTCCTCAAAAAAATTGGTGGGTTGCAATGTTTTTTATGGGAAATAACATTCCGCATCCTTACAATTGCAACTCGTTCTTGGCATTGCAACTTATCGTAAGTCTTATGCTCGACCGCTCGCACACTTAGCAATTTGCTTGGATTTGAAAAGGAACACACTTATTGAAAAGGTTTTCATAGAAAAAAGTCCGAAGACAAAAAGATTTGAAGTGAGGTGAGTTGTTTTTACCTTATCGAAAGGGTTTGAGTTTATTAACATGTTTTGAAGATTTGATAAAGAAAATGTTTTTGTTTTACTATGCAAAAGGGGAAGAAAAACATCTAAGGGAAACTATCTAGCTTTATCCCTAATGTTATCATACAAAGTGGCCCTAAATCAAGGGTGAAAAGGGAATCTCTACCTATGTTGACATGTAAAGGATGACAATCCTAATGTCTAAGCTCGAAAGATACCCTAACCGAGCGGTCTTATGGGAAATTATCCTAATATCCACCTTGGTTGATCAACCAAGGGATACAAAGGGAAAAGGCAAGCAAGTGTTTTGGTAGAAACACACAAACAATGCAATGCACAAACAAATGATACACACATACGCGGGGAAGATGAAAGAAGTCCCATAGCCTCAAAGGTAGCGAATCACCCAAGTCAACCAGGAGCCTTATTTTAGAGGAAAACCATATCCAACGGCGAGACAAACTGTTGTCAACTAAGAGTTTCCTTGTGGGGGAAAAGGATCACGCCTTGATATGAATTACCAAGTGTGAGGAGCATATGAGTGCGAGTATCAGCGTATCAACGTGAACCCCATGACAAAGCATGAAGGGTCAGAATAGGGAACCCTTGCCACTGTATTATTGACTCGATAAAAGAAGCTTCATGATTCGTGTGAGCTGAGCTGACAGGGACAGAGTTGGGCGGGGGTTGGTTGCTAACCCTTTTCCGCGTGCTTTTCATCATCATAATTAGGACTTTATTGGTGGTGCCATATCATGTTGCCTAACTATCCATACCTCTATGCGAGCACAAAAATAAACACTTACAAAAAATTACCTCCTTGCACGACAGGATTTTAGCCAAACCAAACATAGTTAGCACACAATTTGCATAATTGCCCTAAACGGGTCTTTAAATAAACTAGAGGGGTTCCTGACATGATTCAATAACGGAAGCCCCATTATGCATCTCTATTCCTACTTCTCATGGCAAGGAAAACGGTATAAAACCTACTTCTCGTGCTCTCTAGAAAAGCGATAAAGGAAAGTTGTAAAAAGGGTAAGAGAATAACAAACAGATAGCAATCCGTAAAAGCTAAAGCAAGCAAAAATACTCCAGAAAACTTTGTGAACTACTGACAAGCAATAAAGAAATCTGATGATAAATACGTAGAAACGCCAATATGCATGATTAGAATGTGTGTCGTACTCATCCGAATAACAACAAAAAACTTGCAAGGGATAACAATCTAGATAATACAGACAAAGGGGCGCCTATCATAGGCAACATCAGAATGTGTATCGTACACATGTGAAACAAATAAACCTGCAAAAAGGTGAAAACCAAGCAATACAGACAAATGGATGCCTATCGTAGGCAACATCAAAATGTGTGTCATACACATCTAAAACAAATAAAGCTGCAAGAAGGTGAAAACCAAGCAATGCAGACAAAGGGATGCACACACGTATGTGAAAGATCGAGATATGTATCGTACATATCCAAATCAATTGAATAAACCTGCAAGAAAGTGAAAATCAAGCAATGCAGACAAAGAATGCACACACATGTATGCAAGATCGAGATATGTATCATACATATCCAAATCAATCAAAGAATGAACTCAAAGTACCTTGCACAAGTAACAAAGTGTTAGAAATAACAAGGAAAGTGCTTATCGGAAGCACAAAGATCAAAAGCTATTATTCACAAGATAATATAATTGTATAAGCATACAAGAAGTGAAATAAAAACTCAAAAATCGGCTTGGGAAAGCGCTTATTCGAAATCGAAGTGAAAAAGTCAACTTGTCGAAAATAATTAAAACTCGCATGGTTGCATGCAAACGTGCCAACGGATTAGAAAATATGGGCGGTTTTAATTAATTCTGAGTGGAAGCAACGTTTTTTGGACCTTAAAGGAACGGGGGGAAAACTACGTTTTAGGCATGATGCGCTTGGAATTTGGTTCTGAAACCATGAAAATTGGTTTTAGAGCATACCTAAACGTCTAGGGCAAGTATTGTTACTTTGAACCTTTAAGAAAAATGAGTTTCCATTCACAAAAATGCATGAAAGGAGTGAAATTCATGAACCGATTTAATTTCCAGTTCTTGTTTGTTTTGTTTTAAAATGAAGTGGAGAATTGGATATTAAATCCATTACATGATGCAAACAATTCTATACAATTTATTTCATGAATGATATGCAAAAATCAGAAAAGCTTGAATTGAAACAAATGCATAACAATGCATATTTATTCATGAAATATGTATTGAATGTGATGCTTCATGAATGAAATGCACATCAACATATAATCACATGCGAGCAATCGAACGATCAACAATTCCACACCTCGAGATAACCTCAAATATGAATTAAAATTAATGTAAAGTCAAGGATCATCCATATTTTAGCGCACCAATTCCATTCATCAAGAATATGCAATCTATCTCATGAATATGTGCATAAAAATACTCATCGACACACTTTCGAGTTCACAAAATCAAGCCATAACATGTGAATTTGATTCAATTATTCAATACAAGTGTTAATAAATGCATGAACATGTTATGTACAATCCAAACACTAACATTAGTGCTTTATGTACAAAGAAATCAACTCATGCAAGTGTATTGTTCAACAATCCTACACCTCGACACAATCGAGTTCAAGAATCAAGCCTTAATCAAACAATTTCCATTCAATTAATCAAGATATTAATCAATTAATATATGTACAAGCAATTTCTCAATTTAATTTCAAGAATAAGCAATGTTGCAAAATCACTTAAAATAAGCACTTACTTGAAATTGAAGCTTGGACGAAGAGTTGAATTGAAGAAGGAGACCGGACGGAAATTCAATAGAAGAAGAGAGGCGATCGGTTGCAAGGCAGAGGGAGGAGATCCGCGCGGTAAAGGAGGTGGCCGGAGGCTTGCTCGGATCGGACGAAGGGCGATCGACGAGGAGAAGAGCTCGACGCGCAGAAGGGAGGGCGAGCAGAGGACCGGTCGGAAAGGGAGGAGGTCGGGCGGAGTAAGGGTGACGCGCGGTGGCTGGATGGAAGTAGAAGGTGGCCCGTTAGGTGACTTTGAGGACAAAGAGAAGAAAACTTGATTTTCTTGAGTTTTGTTCTTTGTGAATTGAGAGGAAAAAAGTGAGAGAAAAGTGTGTGTTTTGAGTGAAATTTTTACAAATGAATCTTCCTCCTTGAATTATGAGAGTGAAATTTGATTTATAGGTATAACTTTTGGGCTTAATATGCCTTGGATCCAAGATTAGGCTCAAATCACCTTTATCCGATAAAATTTTGTGAACAGTGTCAAACCTTGAGAACTGTGCGGAATTTGAAATCGGGCCCTTCACGAAAAATGTCTGAAACGAAAAATTGGTCGTTTGAGTCAAAATTTAGACTTAATTGGACGAACGATTAAGGGGATATGAATTTTTGAAGTTTCAGCACATATTCCAGGCATCTGACACATGCAAAAATTTTATTACGCCACGTGGGGAAAATGCATCGAACGAGGATCTTCTGATCAAAATCTGAACTCGGGATGTGAATGAAAGTCGAAGCCAACGAAATTTGTGAACTGTTGACACCAATACCATCAAGTTTCAATAAAAATCGAGCGATATATGATTTTTTGAACGTTGCGCGTCAGATGAAATAATGCTCGATTCGACTCAAATATCCTTTCAAAGAATAAAATTATGGTATTTATCTGTAAGGAATTAGCTCTCGGCTTGTGAATAAAAGTTAAAGAGGACTTTGAGATGGAACTTTAGACACCAGCCCTGCTCAATTTCAATATTTCAGTCAGGAGTTATGAATTTGTTAGTGCACCAAAAACACAGTTCATCCATAAAACTCAATTTATTCCAGTTGAAAGATTAATTTTTCCGGAGCCTTTCTTCCCACAATAAGCCTCCGACCTGAAAATGAAAGTTGGATATAATATCAAGAGGGACTCGTCAGTCGAAAATTATTCAAAAATACCCAACGAACTGAGAGTTATGAATTTCGGAGCATCCGAAACGCACCAAAAACCCAAATTCTAATTTATTAAGAAATGAACTATCAGAGTCCTTCCTTGATGAATTGGCTTTCACTCTGAATATATGAATTGGAGAATATATTGAGATGGTTTCAATGCTTGTAGAACTAACCCGAGATGACCTTATGACCAGAAGATCACACATCGAGCATACGGACCGAGAAATACCAATTTATAGTTCAAAATAAGCTGAATTGGCCGAAACGCACAATTTCTTCCACAACTTGGGATGCTCTCAACCTCGTAACCATGATATCAATGATATGCATATATGTTTATGATAATAGAACTATAAGCCAAAAAGGTCAAAATGAAGAGGGTATATTTTGGGGTACAACAGATGACAACTTACAAGTTGCTTGTTATGACCATTTTTTTTGCATATATTGCACTTAACATGTAAACATGTCCTCCTCATTTTGTGATTAGTGCCATAAATTTGTCCTTGCGCATGGTTCTTTTTTATTTTTTGGCTTGCCTGATTTTTTTTTTAATATAGGTCACTGCACATAAAGATATCAACATCTTTTGGGTTAATGGAATCTTCTTCTTCTTCTTCAAGAATAAAAATATATTATGTGTTAATGGTCTCTTCCTCTAAAAAAATTCACAATACCCATGTTGAGAGAGAGGATGTTTTACATACATATGAACACTCATATGTATCTTACGTAAATCAACTACATCTTAGACGCCTTTGTTATTAGGACTGGATTTGGATTCGTGCAACCTAGCACGTTGCACAGTCCTCAAAAAATTAGGGCCTCAAATGTTTTTATAAAATATAAACTATAAACATTAAATAATTATATTTATACAAACAATTGAAAATATTGTTTATGTATGTACAATGGCATAACAACGAAGCATTAAATTTTTGAGATAAGATCGCAAGTTCGATCCGATTTGAAACCGTGACACAAACATATCTCAATAAGTATTTACCATTAGAGTGGACCGTGAACCATATTATATTAATGAAGCAGTTTATTTTATTTATTAAATTTTATAAACTCATTGGCATTAAAATTTTCTTACAATAAACTTTGAATAATATTTATAAATTATAATTAAAGATCTAAAGCTAATATATTATTAAAATATTTATAAATATTTTTTTAAGAATAATTTAATATTCTTTATAATTTTAATAAAAGGTCAATTTTAAAATTTTGATCAGGGCCTCTAAATTTTCAGAGACGTTTATGTTTGTCATCACTAATAGTAAACATGCCAAATGTGTCGTCTTTGTTTAATATTGTTCCAACTTCTTTATAACCCATATTTTTAATTATTCTTATCATCTTAAAATAGCTCCATTTATCTACATCACCATCTGACCCCCAAAACTAATCTTTCATAACTAAAATACTCAGCATCTACAAATTAACCTCTGTGGTGGACAAAAACATGAAAAACCTCATCCATTTCTTACATAAAATTAAAACTACATATTTATAACCAACAAATAATATATTTTACAAACAACACCAACACAAATGCGTAAAACCCAAACAAATTCATACACTAAAAATCACTTAATCACATTGCTACAACACAAATTACTTAAAGCAACGGAGAATCATACAACACAAATTAACATTTCGAATAAGAACCAATAAAAACCCTAATAAGAATAACATAACGTAAAACGAATTTTAAGCATTAAATCAAACATATTTCACCTAGCAAATCAAAAACCAAGTATGTCCTATTTTAGAAAGGGGCGAGAATTGTCGGTTTAGCTTTTGTTCTATTATTTTCAATTGTCGGTTAATCATTCTCAACCTTCATTCTTGCAGTTCTCAACTCTACATCTTCGAGCTCTTTCTTCATTTCACTCAGAGAGTCTGAGAGAAGCGTGGAGTGAATGAAGCCCTAAAAAAATGAAGTAAATTAACCATTCCCTCGTCTAAAAAAAGAAAATAAAGTAATCCAACTAAACATTAAGTGGCCATATAACCAAGTATTAATACAACTAAGCAATATCTAACATTTTCCATTGACTTTGACTAACGCCTTTGACGTCAAGGACAAATGTGACTTTGTTGATCCTTGGATGTGTTCCCATAGTCTTCCTCATTTTTTATGAGACAGACTTAGTTTGAGACTGTTTGCAAATAATAATCGTCCTTCTTTATCTCCTAATCTCTGGTGCATATGTAATAAATCATCAGATCCTGTCGGTTTCAGATTAATTTGTCTCTTATTGGGTCTATATTGAGAATACTCTAATAAATGTGGCAGCGGTTTATGCCTCAACCAACTACTTAAATAGGTGGAGACTCTAGTTCAATTTATCCTCTATTATTTCTCCCAATAACCCTTTGTGCATTCTTGGAGACTTCAACGCTATTGTCGATGCTCATGAACATCGAGGCAGTAATAACCCTTGGCGTGTTTCTATGGAGGATTTCAAGGATTGGATCAACTACAAAGAGCTGCTGGAATTTCCTTCTAATGGCCCTTTCTTTACTTGGTGCAAAGGCAGAAATGGTACAACTTTGGTGGAAAGAAGACTTGATAAGGCCTTATGTAGTAATTCTTGGTTCAATGTTGCTCACTCCTTAAAATCCACCTTTTTACCTAGATGGAGGTCTAATCATCATCCCATCTTGGTTGAATCCTCTTTCACTCAAATTAGTTTTGCCTCTCAATTTCATTTTCTTGAAATATGGAGCCTTCATGATAAATGTCGCGAGTTTATTGCAAAATCGTGGGCTGCTAATATGGTGGGGTGCCCTCATTTTGTGCTTAGTCAAAAACTCAAAATCCTCAAAACTGATCTTAAGCTTTGGAACAAGGAGGTCTTTGTAAGTGCCCATGAATTGGTTAAATCTTCAATGATTAACTTGGAAAAGATCCAACTAGAGATTGGTATTAACTGCCCAGTGTCACTCTCTGAACCTAAGAGAAGGATGCGATGTCGGAACTTTACAAAAACCTGAATTTGGAAGAGATTTTTGGGTTGAAAAAGCTAATTTACATTGGACTGTCTCCGATGATAGGAATAGGCATTTTTCATAGAATGTCAAAAATCAAAATATCTAAAAATATTATTTCCTCTCTCAAAGATGGAGATAATATTATCACTGACCAACAATATTTGGCAACTATGACTGTTAATTTTTTCACTAACCTCTTTTCTCATGCATGTACTATCCAACCTGATTATATGGTGGATGACTATATTACCTATTTGGTGGATTCCTATTTGAATGGTATTTTAACCATGATGTCGTCTACTGATGAAATTTCTAATGATGTCCACAACATCAACAGGAATAACGCTCCCGGTCCGGACGGCTTTAGTGGTATTTTTTATCACTTTTATTGGGATATTTCAATGTTGATGTCTACAATGCGGTTTTTCAATTCTTTAGCTCTGGTTGGATTCCTCCAAGCTACAACACTTCTTCCATTATTCTTATTCCGAAGATTTCAGATGTGCACTATTTGGGTATTTATAGACCCATTACTCTATCTAATTTTAAATATAAGACCGTCACCAAGATTCTGTCCGATCATCTGGCGTCCATCATGTGAACCCTCATTTCTAAGGAACAACATGGTTTCATTCCTGGTAGGAATATTCAAGATTTTACCTATCTGGCTTTCGAAGCTATTAATGTGTTGGATAACAAGCATAAGCATGGTTATATTGTGTTGAAAGTGGATATTGCCAAGGCCTTTGACACACTTATTGGGATTTCTTTATCAAGGTTCTCTCCAATTTTGGTTTTAATCCAACCTTCTGCAACTAGATTAGAAACCTTATTTGCTTTGCTTGTTTATTTGTTAACTTTAATGAAGCTCATCATGGGTTTTTCAAGTGTAAAAAGGTGTGCGGCAAGGTGACCCACTTTCCCGTATTTTGTTTTGTTTGGACGAAGACGTTCTTAGTCAAATAATCTCTAATTTTGTTTGTCAAGGTGAGATAGAGCTTATTAATTCCTCCAAAAATAACCTGGTTCCTTATCGCGTGTTTTACACCGATGATCTTCTCATTTTCTGTAATGGCCGCCCCTCCAATATCGTTGCTAATAAAACTATTTTTTCATGATTATTCTTTGGCTTCTGGGCAGTGTTTCAACTTACAGAAATCTAGTGTTAACTCGGGCTCTATAACTGAAAACCATCTTAACAACATTTTGGCTTCTACTAGTTTCAATAAGGGGTCTATTCCCTTCACCTATCTCAGTATTCCTATTTTCAATGGGAGAGTTAAAGCTTCACATTTGAACCATATTTTGGATAAGATTTTACACAAATTATCGGCTTAGAAAGGCTCTTTATTATCATTGGTTGGCAGATTAATTCTCATCAAATCCATTATCCATGGTATGCTCTATTACTCTATGTCCATTTATTCTTGGTCGGGTTTGTTTCTTAGATCGGTGAAGAAAGCTTGCAGAAACTTTTTATGGACTGGAAACATTCAAAACAAGAAGCTTTGTATGATTGCTTGGGAAAAAAACTGTCGCTCTTTCGATAATAGTGGTCTTGGTATTTGCTCTCTGGTCCGTCTCAATGAAGCCTTTAATCTTATAATGATGTGGAATCTGATCACCAGCCAGGAATCTTGGGCTAATCTTCTTTGCAATAGAATTTTTCGTGGTAATGGCCTTATTAAATACCATATTTTTCCATTATTTGAACTAGTATCAAAGCTGAATTTGATTGTATTTGCGGTAACTCGGTTTGGTCTATTGGCTTCGGGACTAACATTAAATTTTGGACGGATGCTTGGGTGGGAGACCCCCTCATTCAACAAACTTCCTTTGCCTTTCTGCGCTTTAAAGGGCTTAATATCAACGCTTATGTTGTTGCTTTTTTATTGAGAACTATTGGGATTTCCATGATGAATGGTCTATTTGGTTTCCCTTTCTCTACTCTAGAATCCCTCCTAGATTTAAGCTGCTGCCAGAGCTCAAAGATTCTTTGATTTGGAAGCACAATATTCCTGGTGTTCTCTCTTTAAAAGATGCCTATACTTTTAAAGACAGATTTCAACGTAATCCTCCGTGGATGAAACTCATCTGGTATGGTACTATCCCTCTGAGCAAATCCATACTTGCTTGGAGAATTTTTCATGATAAAGTCCTTACTGATAGTCTGGTTACGTCGTGCGGGATTTCCTTTGCCTCTGTTTTTGGCCTATGTCACTTTGAGATTGAGACACCCTCGCACCTCTTCTTTTATTGCAGGTTCGCGGTTACGCTTTGGCATTAGCTTGAAAAGAAAATCAGTTTACCTTCCACTCCTCATTCGCTCTCCGATTGGGCTTAAGTTGTGTAACAATCGTCATTCCTTGTAAGTGGGTATGATTTCCAATGTCGTTCTTATTTACACTTTCTACCATATTTGGACAGCTAGAAATAATCTAAAGCACAGCAATCTCAAGCCCAATTTACGTAATGTTGTCAATTGGATTTCTTCTTAAGTTCAGTTGGCTAGTAATAATTCTCTAAATCGTTCTGTGACATCTATATTTGACTTTGTGATTATTAAAGCTTTTGATGTGACTACTCTCCCTCCTAGAGCTCCCAATATAAAAGAAGTTATTTGGCTCCCTCCCTCTCTGGGTTGGATCAAATGTAACTCTAACAGTGCTTTTGACCTGATTCTCAATACAAGCGGTTGTGGCCGAATCTTCAGAAATGAGCGTGGTGATTTTCTTCTTGCATTCGCAGATACAATTGCTACTCCCTCTACTTTAGTTGTGAAATTTATCGCGGTTATTACGATTATTGACCATGCCCTTGGGCAGGGTTGAAACATGCTTTGGAATTTGGATTGAGACTGATTGTGTTCTAGTAGTCAAAGCCTTCTCCAACCCTTCCTTGGTCCCTAGTGGGCTTAAAAACAAATGGCTCTTCTCCACTCATCCTCTAACATCCCTAACCTTTGTGTGACTCATATTTATAGAGAAGGAAATTTGTGTGCATCCTTTTTACAAATATAGATCTTAACTCCCTTTCTATAATAGTCTTTGATTACACTTCTTTTGAGATTCGGGATAATTTTGTAAGGAATAGATTAAATTTACTTTTCTTTTAGGTTCTCTTATTAGTGTTGGGGTGTCTATTGTTTCCTCTTTTTGATATATATATATATATATATATATATATATATATATATATATATATATATATATATATATATATATATATATATATATATATATATATATATATATATATATAGCCTTAAAAAATTACATGTTTGTTTTAGTTTTAAAAAAAAAACAAAATGACAAATGATAATTACAAAATATACAATGTCAAAATTAAATATCGATAAAAACAATATTTCTGAAAGAAGTAATTTCAATAACAATAAAATAAAATAATAACAACAAAAATTGTCTCAACATTAAAAAGAAAGATATAGTTAAGAGTTTGTGGTAAATTTAGGGATATGAGAGATTTTTTAAAACTCTAAAAGTTTTATATAATTTGAATCGACCCACAATGAATGATCAAATTTCAAGAGGTAACCTAATATTGAGTCTTCTAAGCCAAATTGAATGAAGAATCATATGAAACACATCAAACGGTTTAGCCGGATGATTCAACACAAAATGTCTTTGAACTTTCAACACTCTCGCATGCAACTTCAAGTACTTTTCATATGAAACACCTTTCAATTTTCTCTTGATCTCACGTATCCTCTTTGGTCGAATATTCAATGAAAAGTTGTTCCAATCAAGAACATCACTAAACGGTAGCTGATAACTATCAGAAATAATCACAGGCACACAACCAGCATGTATAGCTTCCACAATTCTTGGACTAGCCACCTCATATCCACTTGGACACAAACAAAATTTACTCTTCCCCATAAGGTTGTTATAGTTAAGATTCTTTGGAAGATACTCATACACTAGAACCTCTTCATCTTTACCTTCCCATTGATCTAGTAACTTCTCTCTAATCATACCATGTTCCCCTCCAGCAAAAAAGGCGAGGATCGGTCGATCATTAGGGTTTCGACTAGGTTTTGGCGGACTCAGATTGAAACTTTGTAAGTTCATTTCTGGCATTGAGACATCCTTAACTGGATCAAACTCTTCAGACTTGTTGGCATTGCATAATACTCTTATCAAGTTCTTGTAAATCTCTCTCCCGGATTTTTCTTTCGATATTTCTGGCGCCCAGTCATGACACGAGACTAGTAAATGGTCTGCACCGTTGCTTCTATTCCAGTATGGATACCTTTGCGCTATGAGGTTGGTGTAATCAATGGTGACACGCATAATTTGATCTCTTTTATATGTGATGAGAGGATTGTATAGATATTTCACCATGTGTGTGACACTTATGGGTAGCATGAACGCATGCGCTTCGTCTGGATTACGTGCCGCGAATCGGCTCGATGTGTTCTCGATCTCGGACATGAAGTGTCCTCCGATGCTGTAAATTGAAAGCATGGGACCATAATGGAATAGTGGCGGTTCACCTTCTTTGTAAGTCCATACTTTAAATCTCTTCAACATTTCCATGTGACTTCTGCATAGTTTTAGAGCGTGTGACAAACGTTAAAATATAGAAAATTAACATTACAATAGAAAGTTTATGGACAAGACTTAAAGAGTTCATAACTAAACTCCAAGATAATTCATAGTGTACGACAAGAAAAAATTATATGGAAGAAAAAATTAAAAGATGACAAAATGAAATGCATTTTAATGTAAAAATAAAAAGATTAAAGATAGTGCATAAATTATTTTTACATTATCATCTAATAAAATTATAACATTCAACCAAACATGTCATATTAATATATTAAATTTAAAAATGTGACTTAACAAAATACACGTTTGTAATTGATTGACAGTGTAAAAATACTATATACTTTAAGTGCATATTATATTTTCTCTAAAATAAAATATATGTAAAGGCACAATATATAGAAATATAACAAAAAAGGAATAATGATAATAATTCAATTACTAAAAATAAATTTTCCTTAAGAATTAGAATATAACCACCCACTTCCTTCTATATGTTTTTTATACAATTTTTTAAAAAGAAAAATATTTTAAAATTCAGAAAAAATATTTAACAGTAGAATTAGATAGAACAAATATTTTTTTAAAGAAAATAATATTTATAGAAAAATAATATATTTCATAGGCCCCTTTTCAATATTTTGAGTTTGTACCGACCGAACCTGAATAAAAGATATTCGATAGAGTAATGATATTTTTTAATACACGCAAGGTCGTTTTAAGTTTTTAGTGACCTGATTACTAAAGAATCTATCCATTTTACACCCTAAAAAATAATTCGGAGTACATGTTTGGGTGCATGATCCTTTAGTGACCTGGTTACTAAAGAATCTAACCATTTTACACTCTAAAAAACAATTCGGAGTACATGTTTGAGTGCATGATCCAATATGTACACGGTGTATTGAGATTCACTAAATTACAGTGAAAAACAAGAGATCTATAATTTATTTGAGAGGTAACTCAACACATATAAAACAACAAAATATAAGCTCTTCATAATTTAATCAAGCAAATTAAAAGCTAAATAAAAGCTTATGTATAAGTTACTTAACTGATGAAATGCATAAGTATTTCTGTAAACGTTTCCTATTGGGATGAAATCCTGTGCCTCTGATGCACTAATTGTGAAGTTCCTCCTTTTAATGGCTTTTCGAATAGCGACTCTTGCTTCACCTAATTCTCGTTCAATTCTCATTAAACTATTCTTTGATGTTAAGAGTTTCTCGTCAGACAATAAAGAAACCGCGTCTACATTTCTTCCTTGACAATAAACAAAGAAAGTAATAATAAACAACGTTGCCGATAATACAATCCATGAGTTCATTTTCAAGATTGATATTTTGTTTAAGATATATGATAAAAGAAACAAGGTTGACTCAAATATATCTTAGAGGACACAACACAAACTCAATTTTCATTATAGGTAAAGAATAGTTGGTCAAAATTTCTTAAAACCTTATTTGAATGAGTCAGATCCATGTAGAGAGAGCATTTAATTAGATAAATTAAAAAGTTAAAAAAAGATAGAGTAATTAATATTTTGAGATTTTGTACAAAAGATTTATTTATACCATAAAATGATTTACAATAATATATTTTTCTTTATCAAATGAGTATTAGAAATAATATGTCTATTACATTAGTTTAGTGTATGTATTTTTATGCAAATATAATATATAATATTTTATTATTTCGTTAAATAATTTGATTGATCGTGCAAAAATATCAAATTGCATATGTGTAAATTTTAAATGATAAAATAAATTCTTATAATTGATATATAAGATAAAAGAAATGACATTTTATACACACATCATCTTAAATAAGTACGTTTAAATATTTATGGCATGCTTTTTACTCGTAATAAAGCATAATTAACATATTAAAATCAATAAAAAAATTATTGTAACGTCACAATTCAACTGTCAAATTGAATATCCTATCAATTTTAATATTATAGTATTATACTATTAATGTTAGAATCATTTAATTCTATTATCATTAAAAATATTTAATTTTTCATTTAAGGCATGTTTGTTCCATTTTTAAAGATGATTTTTTTTCTAGAAATCGACTACATTATAGTTTAATTTATTTAGTATTTTGGTTTAAATAATATTTTTTATGTAAGTTAGCATTTTTTTTTGTTTCTGTAATTTTTTTTCCTAAACAAGTTAAAATCTTTTTTATTTTAGTCCCTAAAATTAAAATACGCAGGAAAATTTCCAGATTTTTCTTTAAATTTTCTGACAAATATTAATTTTAAGGACTATAATTAAAATAATTTTAACATTCAAAAATTATTTTTTTTAAAAATTAATTATAAAAACAAAAATAAAAAATATGATAATTTATTAAAATCAAAAAACTATTTAAACTTAATATTTTTATGTAAATAAAATAAAATATTTTATTAATTCGTTACATAATTTAATTGGTAACTATGCAAAAATATCACATTGCCGATCTATAAATTCTAATTGATAAAATAAATTCTTATAATTGATATACACAAAAGAATTGACATTTTATGCACACACATAATCTTAAATAAGCACATTTAAATATTTATGGCATGTTTTTTACTCATAACTAGTATTTACACGGGTTAAAAAAAATTTAAGTAAAAAAATTATATTTTACTTAAAGATTTAATTTATTTAAATATAAAAAAAAATTATTTTTTAATTTACGATGTTAATTTAAAAAAATTAGAATTTGTTAAAAAAATTGCAAGTTTTAAAAAAAAACATCCAGTTTTTAAATAAAAATACCAAAGAAAATAACAAAATTAAATAACAAAATATTATTAAAATAAATAAAGAAATGACTATAACATCACAATTCAACTGTCAAATTGAATATCAAATCAACTTTAATATTATAGTATTAATGTTAAAATCATTTAATTATATTAACATTAAAAACTATTTAATTTTCATTTAAGATATGTTTGTTTCATTTTTTAAAGATGTTTTTTAATTTTTTTTTAATTTTATTTTTGTTTTGTTAAAAATTGAGCATTTTCTGCACCAAATCGTATATACTAATTTCTGACGTGGCCTGGGTCTCTCAAGAGATGATATTTGTAGTACAATATATTTTTATTTTAAAAAAAATAGCAAAGCACTTTTATAAAAAAAAACTTTTAAATAAATGAATTGAATTATTTTTCACTGTATCTCATCTTTTTGCTATGTTTTTTTAATATCGCTTTAATAAATCACTTGAATTTTTATATATTTTGAATAACTTTTCATAAAAAATACTATCTCTATTCCTTGAGACAATTCATTTTTTAAATTTATTGAATAATCAATGTATTTTGTCAAAATATATAGATTTGATACATTAATTATTCAATGAACCTAAAAAATTAATTGTCTCTTATATATAAGAACATGAATAGTAATATATTAATGTTTTAATTATCAATAGAGATTAAAGGTAGTACTTAAAATAATTTTACACTCATCTAATAGGAATTCATCAATCAGCCAAATCCCATAATATTTAAAAATGACAATATAATATGACTTAACAAAATATATAATTGTGATCGATTGATAATATAAAATTATTTTACACTGTAAATACATATTATCCTTTCTCTTATCAATAATGTATATTTATATTATTGAAAATTAAAATTATTAAAATTTATTTGGAAAAACTTTGTCTGTTTTAAATATTTTTATAATACTCCGACATAACCTCCAAAATCTTACGAAGAATGACAACACAATCCACCTGACCCATTTTTCCATCTTCGATAGCTTTGACCACCACCAAGGCATCAACATTAATCTCAATACGCTCGTATCCATATTGAACGACTAATTTAGCACCTTCTAAAACTCCCCAAAATTCTGCCAAAAGAGCACTACAATTTTCCACATATTTACTAAAACCTCCTTTCCAATTACCCTTATAATCTCTTAACACTCCACCACAACTAGCAACACTTGTGTTGTCACTAGAACCATCTGTGTTAAGCTTTATCATACTCCTAACAGGTGGTATCCAACCTTTCATAGATCTTGAAAAATCATCTTCACGGACAGATTTGTACAAGGACATCGCCATTTTATAATCCTCTCCTCTCTTCAAAATTTGAATAATTGGCTCCGGAGGTCGCAAGTAATTCTCGTCACGTTCTTCAAGATTCCTCCATGTCCAAATAACGTGACAAGCTATAATCCAAATATTACTCCAACCATTTTTTCTGCTGCCATGGTAATTTAAATTTAAATTGATCCAATCATCAATATCAACCAAGAAGAAATCACTTGCTAAATCACTAGGAATCATGTTCTTCTAAATTTGGATGGTTTTGCAGCAATCTCTCAACGCATGAATACTCGACTCGTAGACGTTTCCGCACAGCTTACAAGATGCACTCCCCAACCCCTTTTGATTCTTGCTGGAATTCGTCAGTAAACGATTATGCTTCATGATCCACATAAAAGTTTTACAACGCTCAGGAACCTCAGCCTTCCAAATCTTATTCCAATCGCCGTCCGCTGTATCGAAATTGAGCCCCTCAATCTTATTATACATATCCTTCATAGAAAAGTCTTTATTTCCTGCTCCTGCAAAACAAAAAACATCAGGGCAATCCTCCTTGCTAGGAGGCACAATGGCTTTCAAACTTTCTATCCAGTTTGTCGGCATCCAACTTTCTAAGATGTGAAGATTCCACTCGCCTTCCGAATTGATTAAATCACTAACTCTGCAATTCTTAAGCACCTAAGGAATTATTATGTTCATATCCCTCACCCTACAATCTTGCTTTATCCAAATATCCTCCCAAGCATTTATGCTTTTACCATCGCCAATAACCCACACACCAGTTTTTAACAAACTTGGCATGGTTTTGACAATAGCCTTCCATAAGCTCGAATCTGTGTTTCTAAACTGCATACAATCTCTGCTGTCTTGGATATTGTACCTGTTACATAATACTTTACACCAAAGTTCACTTGAATTATTATACATGGCCCAACCCAACTTCATTAAACACACCTGGTTCAAGACATGTAGATTACGCAGTCCAGTACCACCTATTTGCTTAAGCATCGTGACCTTGTCCCAAGCAATGACATGCATTTTTCGTTTATCAGTCGTGTCTCCCCACACAAATCTCCTCTGAAGAGCATGAATCTCATCAATACAAGACTTGGGAGGTTTATTTGTCATCATAGGGTACAAAGGAATAACTTCGATGACGCTCTTTGCCAACATAATTCTGCCTGCAAGTGAAAGGCTGGTTCTCTTCCAAGAATTGAGCTTCATAGAAACTTGCTCCACTAAGTACTGAACATCATGCCTCTTAATATGTTTTCGACTCAACGACACCCCCAGATATTTGCCAAATCCTATAGTGCATCGAAATTTGCAAATATGTTGAAGCTTAGCTTGCATACTTCTACTAACATTTTTAGAGTAAAGGATGCTAGTTTTTTCTTGATTAATATCTTGTCCAGACATTTGGCGAAAGATATCAAGCGTCTCTATAACGCAAGCCATATTAGATTCAGTTGCCTCTCCAAAAATCATTAAGTCGTCCGCAAACATAAGATGAGAGATCATAATCCCATTTCTCCCCAATTTAATACCTTTCCACTTCTTGTTCACCACTGCTTCTTCAATTAAATGTGATAACTTGTCCATACATAGAACAAATAAATAAGGAGAAACGGGATCTCCTCGACGAAGGCCTCTTTAGGGATGGCAGAAATCATTTCTAGAACCACTCCAATTAACATTAGTCTCTACACTAGTCACCGAGTGCATGATCACATTCCTCATATTTTCCAGAATCTGAACCTCCTGCAACACTCTCCATATGCATTCCCAACTTAACTTGTCATAAGCTTTAGACAAGTCTAATTTGATGGCAAAAAAACAAGTTTTTCCTTTCTTTCTTTCCATTGTATGCATGACCTCTCTCGCAATGATGATGTTCTCATGAATGAGTCTTCCAAGAATAAAACCCGTTTGGAAAGGAGAAATAAGTTTATCCATATGAACTTTCAATCTACCAACAACAATCTTGCTCAAAACTTTATAGATAGTGTTACATAGAGATATTGGCCGGAAATGAGAGACCAAACACGGATTATCAGTTTTCGGAATTAAAAAAATATCAGTTTTGTTCACCGCCGCTATATGCGTAGGCAGCTTCCACATATTGCACACAATATCACAAACACTATCTCCTACCACTTCCCAGGATTTTTGGAAGAATCTTGCTGGAAACCCATAAGGACCAAGGGCCTTCCAAGGTTTCATGCTAAAAACAACTTTCTTAACCTCTTCTTTACTAATATCTTCATCCAGTTTGCAAATGTCTTCCTCATTTATCCTCGGAAAAGATATAGCAGTCTGATTCCAAGTAATCCAAGTATTTCTAATGGAGAAGATATTTCTGTAATAATCATTCACCATGCTCTTGATTTGATCTCTATCCTCAATCCAATGGCCATTATTATCCTTTATCATGAGCACTTTGTTTTTCCTTCTCCTGTTGATGGTTTTCAAGTGATAATATTTTGTATTGCAGTCTCCGCCTACAAGCCAATGCGCTTGAGACCTTTGAAACCACATCAGCTCTTCCTGCCGCAGAATCATTTTGAGCTCACCTTGCAACTTTTTCTCTAATCGAAGCAGGCCTGCTATATTCCGTCTATCCTGAATATTTTTTTGAATTCCCTGTAATCGCGCCATGATACCTCGTTTGACCGTTTGCACATGTTGAACCGAGCACATTTTCCAATCTTTGGCATCAGTCTCAATCTTTTGCAGATTATGCAGAATATCATCCTTCCTATTCCAAAGACCTCTAATTCTATCAATATACTTATGTTCCACCAACCATGCACTCTCAAAACGAAAAGGCTTGGAAATCTTCTCAAAATTACTAGCCGTAAGCGTAATTAAAAGAGGATGGTGATAAAAAAACTCCACACGAGTTAAGACTTTAATCTGAGCTTCAGAGAACAACAAACGCCAATCTTCATTGCTAATGGCACGACCCAATCTCTCATAGATTCGTTTTCCCCCATGAAAAATAGGTCATCTCCAAGTAAACCTATGACCATGAGCACCAAGATCCGTTAAGTTACAACTTTCCATATTTTCACAGAAGAGACTGCACTTACGAGCAACAACAGGACCGCCCCCTTTCTTTTCATTAGTGCCAACTATATCGTTAAAATCACCAGCTACAAGCCAAGGTGAGTTATTGTTGGATTCAATAGTTCTCAGATTTTCCCAAAGAATATGCCTATTACTAGCATTCAGACTAGCATAGACCACAGTAAATCTCCTCTCATGACCATGCCTATTTTTAATATTCATATGAACAAATTGGTTTCCTCTATTTAACATATTGTCATACCCCAATTTTTGACCTAATATACCACCTTACATTTGCATCATTGCATCACCAACAGTTCAGACAACATTAATCGGGTGTAGCATTCACAGGTCAAAATTAGGGTTTCATCAGATTTTCATCTGATTCAAGAAGCAACCAATTAGGGTTTGAGTTTTACTCACTTCATTTGACCTATCTTGATCAAAACATCAACATCTAATCCTCAGATATCCAACTTTTCTCATAGATCAATCAAGGATCGACCAATTAGGGTTTTGATCGAGGATGAGTATTCTCTGACTTTTTGAGCAATGAATGACTTTTTTGGATAGAGATTGGTCATTATATCTTAGATACAACATCTTGACCTAATTTCTGGATTCAAAACATCACAGAAGTTCACAGACTTCATCAGTCAATTTCAGAAACATCTGATGAAATTTCATCTGCACAGAAAAGTCAAACTTTGACTTTTGGTCAACCTTTTCAAGACAAAACTTTTTCCATCATCAAAATACTTCAAATGATCCATCATGATCATAAAAAATCAAAGAATTTGGAAAAGTCAACAAAAAGTCAAAAGTTCCAACACTTAGAAAAATTTCTAAGTGTTAAAATTTTGTATTTTTTCCAAACTTCATGCCATTTTTTCACCTAGTTCCACTTTGAATTGGAAAAAACTCGAAACATGAAAGTTGTAGCTCTTGAAACAAGCTTTCCAAAATGTCCAAGAACTCTCAAATCATGGAGTCTAGCTATACTTTTGAAATTGAAACATAAGGCTCCATAAACATGATTTTCAAAGTTCAAAACTTCACATTATAGGTCATTTTTGATTTCTTCATCTAGAAGCAATGCCACCTTGCCAAATTGAAGATAGAGCTGATAAATATCAGCTAGAGGTAATAATTGTAGGATTGGATCAAGTTGGAAAAATTACACATGGTTAAAAAAGGAAACTTCCTTATCCTTTTGCCAAAAGTCTTTCTTGCCCTTTAAGGCAACTTCAAATTACAATGCCATGTACTTGTGCCTAATTATTCAGAACTTTTGACCTATAAATAGAGGTCATGTTGGCCATTTGAAACGAAACCAAAGCAATGCAAAGTCATGCTTTCTCTCTTCTTACTTGAAAATCAAGAAACATAGTGATATTTGAGAAACTTTGCAATTTTAAAAATTTGTGAAGAAACATGAAAGAATTGGTGTCTAACATGTTTTAATATCAACATGTAACTGGTTTGTAACTTAGAATCAAACTAAAAACAACAAAAAATCAGATTTTGAACTTCATGCTTCCAAGCTTGTACAACCGCCTAAGCATTGAATTTGGAGTTTGGCTTGAGCAATTGATGTTCTAATCATTCAAACATCATCCATGAACATCATATACATGATCCAAATCATTAGCAAGCATCTGTAACAACTCTAACCAAGAAATCGAGCTTCCATTTTTAGGTATGCGGTGGACTTGGCTGGAGTGATTCAAAGTGATTCAAAGCAAGACCATTCCTATACCTTCCACATAGGCCGATGATGCTACAGCAATCATAAAATCCGTTCTGGAAACACTCCAACATCATCTTCGATCTCAACTTGAACAGGTGAGAACTCAAACTTCAATCTCATGATTCCTTGCATTTAAATGAAAAAACTCTTGGCCAATTGTTTTCTGCACCTATCACGATCCTTAGCCCTCAAACAATTTGAAAAATCATCAACTACACATCATTTCAATTAGAAATTACAGTTCTAGGGTTCTTCATAATTTCCATAAATTCAATCGTGTTAGACCAAAAATAAATGCAATTAACATCCACCATCGTGTTCCTTGTGAAAAATCGAGCGACTTTCATGTTTACAACTTCCAATTTCATCAAGAAACAAGCAAATTAGAAAATCTGAGAATCAATGAAGATGAAGAACACTTCGCGCGTGTTCTTGAGTTTTTTTCAAATTTAAAATTTCCAATATTTTATCAACACGTGTTTTGATTCAAAAACATAAAAGCACGCTTGTCCCAGTGGTTGCCAGCACGCTCGTAGTCCTCTCTGCCACGTAGCCACCCCAATGGTCATGGGTTCAAACCTCCATGGACCATTTTTTCAAACTTTTCATATTTTCTTCATTTTTCTTACAAACTTCAACATTTTTTAACCAATCAAAACTCCTCATTTTGAGGTGATTTTTGTACACTTGTCAATAAATGTATCTATTTTATGATAGTGCAAAATTTTCGAAAAACTTTCATCGATTATGTTTTAATCGGTGAAAAAAAGACTTGAAACTTTTCAAAACCACCTTTAAAAGGTGGATTTTTCAAACTTTCGACTTCCGATTCTTTTCAAAACTTCTCATAAATGAACCTCACATTTCAAAAACACTTTCAAAATCATTCTTCAAAACTTTTCATCAAACTTGCATCTTTTTTCCATGATCGATCTGATTTAAACGATAAAACCGAATTCGTTTTCTCTCGAATTTCTCAATCGATCATGGGCCTCCCTTACGGTGTGTCATACCCCAAAATTTGCCCTCCATCTTCTCAAAGATATTTAATACATCCCTACTCAAGGATTCCTCAAGAGTTGATCAGACAAACTCTCTCCTAGACAATCAACCCAAACTAGGGTTTGGTATCTCTCAAGCCAAGATGGATTTCCAACATCTCCAATGGTATTCATGCCTCCTCATATGCTTCAAAGATTCTCCATGTCAAGTTTCAAGCCTCACAAGTCAAGTTTCCTCAGACAATTGCTCAGATGGTTGAAAATCGAGTGTATTGGACAAAAAGTCAACGTGGTCAACATACGTCAAAACTTCGATTTTTGGTCAACATCCTCATTTTGAAGTTACATTCATCATTTGATCAAGGGTTGATCATGATTCATCAAGAAAACTCAAGATTTGCCCAAAAGTCAAACTTTCTAAATTAGGGTTTCTAGGTGAAAAGTCAACGAACTTTGGTGATCATAACTTTCTCATACTTTCTCGAAATTTTCCCACCAAAGCTTGTTTTGAAGGAAATTCAATTCTCTACAACTTCATGTCTCACAAGAATGTCCAAAAAATGCTTCATTTGAGAGGTATAGCTCAAAACATTACAGGTCATTTTCAAAGTCAACAAAAAGTCAACTTTTTGCTTTGAAGATATATTGAGCATGGTAACTCCAATTGAGATGAGACCAAAAGCATTGGTTAGAGGACTCTTAGAGCTTTCCAAAAAGTCCAAGAACACTCAAAAATGTGGAAAATTGAGCAAGATACACTATTGAAGTTGGGCGATTTTGGACAATTGCACAAAAGGACATTTTGGTCAAATTGCAAAATTTTCCAAATGGGCCTATAATCTTTTGATCCAAACTTGTTCATGATGTTATTCTTGACCCATAAATGCTTGGAATTGGTGATTTTCTATTTTCATGATTTATATTTGAATTTTACAACATTTAATTCAAAAATAAATTGTGTAAAATATGAAAATTAAGTTTCTTTTTCAAATAAGCTGGATTTATATCTCTCTTAATGTCCAAGAAAGCCCACAACCATTACCAAATTCGTGGCTCATGCTTATGGAAGGAAAAAATCAAGTTTTAAAGAAAATTTGATTTGAATTTATTGGAAAATATTTGCACATTCAATTTCCAATCTTTTTTCCTTGTTTTTTCTCTTCCAATCTCTTCTATAAATTGCCAGCAATACACACAAGCCTGAGGACGGAACCCTAACCTAAAAACAAACCCAAACTCTTGCAAATTTTTTCAAGATTCTTGAAAAATTCGAATTTCAAAAGCAGCCATTCTCAGCCTCTCTCAATCATCCCATCGTCTTCAGGAGGTAAGTTTGAGTAAGTATACACTCATGCCATGGTTTAAAACAAGCCGGATCGATGCATATACATACATACATATTCAAAACTTTGTGATTTTTGCATTTTATTATCCTGTGTGTTTTAATCAATTCTGATGCTTGCAATGTGATCATGAGGTTCCAAGGGTGAGATCTGGGCAATCGTTCGTGAGTTCTAACGTCAGAATCGCGCTTGGCCATCGTTAGGGTTAGAAACTTGAGAAGCTTCGAACCAGCCTGTACAGGCCGATTCAATCGAAACCGATGCTTCCATTGAATTTGGAATGGTCGAAATAGGCGGACAGGACCTTTCTTTTGCTTTGAAATTTCGTGTTTTGCAGGTTTGAAAATCGTGGCTACCGGAGAAGATGACCGGAGCCCTAGCTCCGGCGCTGACTCAGGCGAGGACCGGCGAGGGGAAGGCGTGGCAACTTCGTGCGTTTTGATTCGTCCAAATAGTCAATCTGGGCCCCGCGCGCGCTGACTCTGATTTTCAACATATCCAGGACGCGTCATCGCTTATGTGTCAATGTTTCTCACTTTCCAAACACCAAAGACACGTTGTCCCAGTGGTTAAGGCTTGGCTTTTGGGAAGATTCTCCTCAGGGTCATGGGATCGATCCCTGCCAGCACCGGTTTGAGTTTCCTTTTTTACAAAACTGCATATTTTCTAACTTTTCCATATTTTCTTATTTTTAATATTTTCCATTCATTTTAATTGTTTTCATGATTTTTATTCTGCATTTAAAAATTACCAAAAACATTTTTTTTCTTTTTACATTATTTTCATAAAAATCTTTATTTAATTTAATAAATTAAAAAATATAATTTTTGCATGCATATTTATTTTATTTATATTTTTGCATTTAATTCACTTTTAATTGCATTTCAATTATTAAATCTTTTCCAAAAAATCCCAAAAAATTATTTTAATATATTTATCTTATTTCCAGCATATATTAATTTTCTCATATTAAAATTTGCATTTTTCTAACATTTTTTCCTCTTATTCAATTCATCTCGTATTTTCCGATTTCTCATTCTTTCACAGGTTGCTCCGATTCGGACGTTTTTCTTTCATCATTTTCTTTTTTCCAATTATGTAATTGCTCATGGGTTGTAATAGTTTAATCTAGGGTTTTATTTTCTGCAAGTTTAAATTATGTATCTGCCCCAAAGCCATGTAATAGCGTAGGACATTTACCTTTCCGCACTTTACATTCCGCATTTTACTTTCCGCACCTTATCAATTGCTAGTAATTAGGCGTGTGGCAAGATAATAATTGGACATAGCTCACACTAATCTTCAAGATAAAATATCTGAATTTGACACACTTCTTTCACACACGCACCTTAGGGTAATTTCTCTCGATGCCTTTCGATTAAATGGTCATGTCCTCGAGCGTAGAGGTATTCTAGCACCGTTGCCTTCCAAACAAATCATCATAGTCCCTTCGATACAAAGATCATAAGACCCACGATGTCGCCTCCGAATACATGATCTTGACCCTCGATTGTCGCCTACGAAAAGTGATGATAGTCCCTTCGAATGTGCTAGGATACTTCCTACAAGTTGCCTTCTATGACCATCCGATGTCCCTTCGAATGTCCCGCTTACATCCAACGAATGGAGCTACCTACTAACTAATGGTATGGCTAGCGCTATTCTAAAGGAATGTAGAAGTACAACAAAACGACCAATTCTAAGTGGGTAAATAAGTCTTTTAGTTGCTCGCTCTATCAAATGCTTTTCACACCACACACTTTTTCAAAGTTCAAATTCTTTTCAAAACAAAAACATTTCCGAACACTTTGTATACACTCCTACATGAGTCATTACAAAGTCAAAGCGAAATGCCTTTTTCAAAACATTTTTGTCAAACACACAGAAAGCAATTTTAAAAAGTGATCTAGAGCAACTAAGAGCCCGTAGATAACTACGGATGGAAAGGGTGCTAATACCTTCCCTTTTCATAACCATTCTCCGAACTCGAATCTAACGAAGGTCTTTTACATTACTTTTACCTTCCCTTAATTGGATAAAATAAAAGTCGGTGGCGACTCTTGCTATCCGCACATTTGGATACAAAATCCTACAAAGTCGGTTCAAGTATTACAGGCTGGCGACTCTGCTGGGATCACCTAAAAGAGAATTGCCTTAAGGATTTCTAAATCACCTTTATTGCTTTGTTTGACTTGCTTGCTTTATCTTTAAGGGTTGTTTGGGTATTATATTGTTGGGGATCCTACACGGATCCGGTTTCCTTTTAGGTAAGTAGCATTAGATCATCGCGACCGCTGGTATAACTACGCGGTCAACATGATGGCTACGTTAGCGTGACACTTTGGTTGTCCGATACTCTTCATTCCCAAGTTGAAGATAGTATTTGGCTTCTGCGTGGTGTCATCAGCTAACTAAACTTTTAGAACCTTAATTGACCCATCTTGGCCATTAGAAGGTAGTGAGATGGCGGCTTTGGTGTAGACCGAGGTTGGTTGATACTCGATGCTACGCTCATTGAGATTAGACTTTTGGGACATTTTCGATCGACCACTTGGCGTCGTATTGAAATAAGCGCCTACAAGAAAAATCGTGATATGAGATTCCTAGAACCCGATTACTATTATAGGACGGGATGAACCAACTCAAACTTTTGGTGGGGTAATCACCTATACCTCATGCAAGCCTTAACCCTAGGCTCATTGTGTGAATTGTTTGTGTGTGCTAAACATGACATCATGACATCATTCGCATTGCATATCATTTCTAACTATTTCAAGGACCTAGGATTTATCTTTGCTCTTTTGTAGGGATTATGGCTTCTAGAAAGACTATCCGAATCAACTTCATGGGTATCCCTTCTCAACTCAAAGAATTGGTTTGAAATTCCGACCATGCTCGGTTCATCAAAAGACATGGTTATTTACTTGACTTGGTTATCTCGGTTTGAAGAAGATATGATGCATGTCTATTCGGTTCTTTGATCCAAACACCATTGCTTTACATTCCTAGATTATCAGTTGGTTCCTACCTTGGAAGAGTTCTCTAAGCTACTTGGGGTACCTATTCTCGACCAAATGCCATTCACCAGTTTGGAAAAGGTTCCTAAGTTCGAAGACATCGCATCAGCCTTACATCTTAAGCGTTCAGATATCGAAGCCAATTGGGAAACTAGAAGTGGAGTTAAGGGTTTACTTTCCAAGTTCTTAATTAAGAAAGCCCGAGAATTCCTCAAAGTTATGAGTTTCCATGCATTTGAAAACATTGTTGCCTTGCTAATTTATGGTTTGGTTCTATTTCCTAACTCGGATCAATTCATAGATGTCAATTCCATCAAGTTGTTTCTTACCCAATCCGTGCCTACCTTACTTGGAGACATCTACATTCTCTCCACACTCGTACTACTAAGCGACAAGGAACTCTCATGTGTTGTATACCGTTACTTTCAAGGTGGTTTATTTCGCACCTTCCTCCATCGATTTTGAAGAATGAACAAAGGTTGAGATGGTCAAGGATGATGTCACTCTCATTCCGATATCCGTTGGAATCTTTTCTCTCAAAAGGACTTCACATTCATCGAGCGTTGTGGAGAATTCCTAATGTACCGCTCCTTGGTATAAGGGAGGTATTACTTAACCCTTCTCTAGCTCTACGTCGGTTTGGTTTTGCTCGAAGAGATGGTCCACATGATATACTTCTCCAAGATGTAGTGTTCGACTACAATCACGATCTCGAATTAGCGAAGGTTTATACATGCTTGGGGCATGGTAAAGAAGACTGATACCAAGACTTTGGGGCACCCGAACTCCATTCCTTGGGAACCTTACCTCAAATGGGTGCGAGCTCGAGCTCAAAACCTCATGATGCCATTCACACTGTTCTACCGGTAATTATGGAACTGTTGCTATAGGTGGCGTACCTATCTTCTCCATCCCGACATGCCTCACGATTTTGAAGACTTGAAGAGATCCGGATTCAACTAAAGAAGAAAGGGATACCTTTGAAGCTCGGTGTTCATAGCGAGAAGAAAGTGTTAGAGTTGACAAAGCTACTTCACGAGGAGCGAAACATCAACGCCTACATCGGCACCAAGAGGAAGCGCCCATGGGAGACTTAGAGCTTTAGGATGTTTATGTTCTCTTTTTTGTTTTGAACTATCTCTTGTACTTAAAAAGAAAAAGAATAATGAGAAGTACTAATAAATGTTTGCTCATTGCTTGTTTAACAAATTTAAATCTCTTAGGTCCTTGAAAACATTGCATTGCATTCGCATAAACATTGCATATCATAGCATAACATTGCATCACAGGTACATTGGAGATTGGTTTTCTCATTTGCTCGCTATTTATTTTAAATGGCTCTTGAGCATGTCAAAGATCTCCAAGCTCGAATGCTCCGTTTAATGATGTTCACCAACTTGGTCCAAGGCCAAGAAGATTTGAAGAAGCTCATCAACAAGAAGAAGAAAGTTGTTGGTCTCCTCAACATGGGTAGAGCGTTTCAAAGGGGTCCTAAGGTGGTCACCGTATTGAGCTCTCTGAAGGAAGTGTCCATCCGAGGGAGTACCAAGGGTGATGAAGGTGAGCCAAAGAAAGGAGGAGGATCATTCGATTATAGCCAACACTGATGAAGATGACAAGTACAAGCAACTTGAAGACCGTCTGAATCTTGTGGAAAACTTGAAAATGTCCGATGAATTTTGATGATCTAAGTCTTGTTCTGGTGTTGTGATTCCTCCCAAGTTCAAAGTTCCTATTTTGCCAAGTATGATGGCATGTCTTGCCCTAAGTCGCATTTGAAGTCCTATGTCCGGATCAGATCACCGATGATGAAAGTTGTGGATGCACTATTTTCAAGAAAGTTTGTCGGAACCAGTTGGAATGGTACTATCGGCTAGAGAATGACCGTATCCGTACTTGGAGTGATTTGGTGATGCTTTCTCTGATATGAGTACAATCTTGAATTGACACCCACTCGCATGCAACTACAAAGCATGTCTATGGGTCGCGACGAGAAGTTCAAGGAGTATGCTCGAAGTGAGAGATCTAGCGAGTTCACCACCCTTGTCCAATAGGAGTTGGTTGATATGTTTATGGGAACACCGACAGCCCATTCTTCAATCATCGATTGGAAATTCTTCATCCGGATTCACCGATGATATTTGAGCGCATTGAACGGTATCAAGTGGGAAGATCCATGTAGAGTCATCTTCAAATCTGCGAAGAGATCTTTTGGTGGTAAGAAAGAAGCCATCGTGTATGGTCGAAAAGCCGAGCCAAGACCGACCGCTCAATCGTGGGGCGGTTGTGATCTCGATCCTACATCAACAACCTCGGAGACAGACAGCGTGGCAGGCGTGCCACGAGGCGGTTTGAAGATCAACATGCCATTGTCGCAAGCCTTGCAACACATGTTGAAAGCGGTGATTACTTTGAGGATCCTCCTCGAATGTCAACACTTCCTCTCGGTACAATCCAAATGCTAAGTGCGCTTACCATTCCAACCCGAGGCACGATCGACAATTGTTGGGCTCGAAGAACAAGATTCAAGATATGATTGAAGCTAAGCAGATTGAATTTGATCCTCCGGTTGAAACTCCGAATGTGATCAACGCTCCTATGCCTAACCATGACAAGGGTTCCAATGCTGTTGGCAACGACACTTATGTTTTCAACATAGATGACTTGACCATTCCTCGATGATGTTAAGAAGAATTTTTTGCAAGGTGTCAATCCGGATGCCGGAGAATTGTCGTTGGTGCCCATCGCACTGACGGTTGTGCTTGGTTGAGAAGACGTATTCAGTGCATGATGGATAACCGCGAAGTTCTATTTCTAAAACCATCACCTGTGCAGAAGCTGTGTGAAGAAATGTCTAAGTTGAAGATCGACAATGCGAACGAAACTGTGCCATCTGTGTGGGATACCGGGGCAACCAAGTGGAAAGTATGATTACATGGTGAAGTACCCGTCACGATAGTTACAAGATTCCTATTGAAGATGTTAAGGCGCCGGATGGGGTGACGATTTCCCGAAGACTATCTTGATGTTAACACCATAAGGATTTCCTCTGCGATCACGTGCCTAGAGTGGCACCTCTCATCATCACTTCTCCAAGACACATGCCATACTCCTCTTCCAAGGCTATCCCTTGGAATTATGGGTGATGTTTACTATCATGGCGTCAAGCAAGATCCTCGACCATTGAAGATCTTCTTGAAGTTTTATTCGACATCGACAACATCACCGGATCGATGGGTGACGAACCGGAAGGGTATTCTCTCGAGATCTCTCCTCCAAAGACACTCCGACTCGCATTCCATACTCAATCAATATCCCCTAGAGGGAAGGAATCGGTGGCTCATCACCTCAACCAAGTACCAAAGGAAGTTCAAGACACCTCCAAACAAGAAATGGAGAAATTCGAAGATCATCAAGAAGAGTGATTACAATGTTGTGGAGCAGTTGGGACGAGACTCGTCCAAGATATCCATGCTCGCTTTGCTCTTATGCTCCGGCTCATGCTAATGCCTTGGTGAAGTTTCGAAGAATGCTCACGTCGCAAGACACTACCACCACCGATTCGAAGTTTGTATTGCTAGCTGGCTGCCAACAACGGCCTAGGCTTCTCGATCTTGATTTGACTCCTTAGGAAAGAAACATAACAAGGCCTTGCACATCTACATTGAATGCAAGGTACTACCTTATCTCATGTTTTAGTTGACACGGTTACGCTTTGAATATCCTTGAAGGCGCTTTTGATCGGCTTGATGTCGAAGGGTTGATTCGAGACCGGTGACATTATTGTGAGGGCTTTTGATGGTTCTAAGCGATGCTTGAGAGCTCACTCGCCTATTAAAGTCGGTTCCCGACTTTTGACTCTACTTTCTTTGTCATGGACATTCGTCCGACTTACTCTTGCCTACTTGGCGCCCTTGGATACATGGGGCGGTACCTCTACCTTACATCGAAATACCCGGTGAAAGGAAGGTTGTCACGGTATGTGGTGAAGAAGAGTATATGGTCATCTGGTCATTCCGATACCTTGAGATGGAGGGTGAATTCTTGAGACTCCTGTCAAGCTTTTGAAACAATACCCAGTCATGCTGTTGACTCTCCTGTCACTCTGAAGTTGCTAAAGTTCCGCCTAGGATGGCCTCTTTGAAAGATGCTCAGTGCTGTTGAAGAAGGTAGTTCATTTGGGGTCGCTCACGATCTTCCTTTCAAATCCGACAAGGCGGTTTAGGCTTCACCATCAAGGGTCGAAGATGATACGCGCGACGTCTTGGCCAACTTCCTTCCGCATCGGTCAGTGGAATCCATGCTATAGAAGGCGGCGACAACGGCTTCGACATCGCAAGTGGATCTTCAACTCGGATCAAGGGCTCGGAATTGGAAGGCAAGGCGTCATACCAATCTCCTTTAGCCGGAGTAATTCTTTGTTTTGTTTTGCTTTTCGTATTTCTTTATGTTTTGAACAATAAACTTTGAAAGCCTAGTGCCTTGGGGGCATCATGGCTCGTTTGCGAGGTTATTATCATCGTTTGCGTATTTTCATTCAATAAATCGTTGGACTTTTGCATTCAATTGTTTGTTTTCTTTCTTTACTTTATCACCCTTCAAAAGCTATGTGTTCTTACACACACCCGTGATACAACTGCAGAATCACTCCGAATCTAGTTAATAACTATGCTAGTGCTAAATATGACGATAATCCGATCTACCAAGCCGAAGACAAAAGTGAGGAAGATTGTGAAGTGCCGGAGAACTTGGCTATAGCAAGAAGAGCGAGTTATCTGACCACAAGAGCAAGTTGAGGTTGTGAATTTGGAGTCTGACGAAGAGAAAAGAGATCAAGATAGGGCGGGTCTTGAGAGCAGTGTTAAAGAAAGGTTGGTTCGGATGCTACGAGACTATATTGAGGTTTTGCTTGGTCATACGACATGCGGGTTTGGACATTGATATTGTGGTGCACGATTGCCGACAAAGAAGGTTTTCTCGGTGAAACGAAGGTTAAATCGTATCGTCCGAGATGTCGAAAAGATCAAAAGAAGTTATGAAGCGATTCAACGCGGTTTCTTAGTCACCTCTTATCCTCGATGGGTTGCAAATGTGGTGCTGTCCAAGAAGGATGGTAAGATACGCATGTGTGTGGATTACGAGATCGAACAAAGCAAGTCCGAAAGACGATTTCCCACTTCCTCATATTGATGTTACGGTTGACAACACCGCTCGAAAGGTTTTCTCCTTCATGGATGGTTTCTCGGTTACAATCGGATCAAAATGGCTCCACGAAGACATGGAAGACTACTTTTGTTACCAATGGGGCACTTTCGCTACAAGGTCATGCCGTTCGGATTGAAGAAACAGCGCCACTTATCGTGCTATGGTTACATTATTTCATGACATGATTCATCACGAGATAGAGGTCTACGTCGGCGACATGATAGCTCGATCGCGGTGAAGAAGAACATCTTGATCATTTTGTGTGGGTTGAAGAAATACAGATCGAGACTTAATCCTAACAAGTGCACCTTTGGAGTCGGATCCGGAAAACTCCTAGGGTTTGTTGTCGATGGTAAAGGTATTGAAGTTGATCCGCCAAGGTTAGAGCTATTCAAGAGATGCGACTCCCTTACGGAGAAGGAGGTCGAGGTTTCTTGGGCGATTGAACTACATTGCGATTCATTGCACACCTAATCGCTACTTGTGAGCCAATCTTCAAGTTACTAAAGAAAGATCAAGTAGTGGAATGGAGCGATGATTGCGGATCGCTTTTGACAAAATCAAGGAGTACCTGAATCCTCCCATTCGATGCCGCGCGAAGGAAGACCTCTTATCATGTACTTGGCGGTATTAGAGAACTCAATGGGGTGTGTGTTGGGGCAACATGACAGTGCAGTCGAAAAGAGCATGCGATATACTACCTTAGCAAAAAGCTTACCGATCGTGAAACAAGATACTCAGACTTGAGAAAACTTGCAACGCTTTGGCTTGGTGCTCCGACTAAGACGTATATGTTGACTCACACTACCTTGTTGATTTCAAGATGGATCCGATAAAATACATATTTGAGAAACCACTTTCTCGGAAGAATAGCAAGATGGCAAATGATCTTGACCGAATATGACATCCAAGACACTTCTCGAAAGCGATCAAAGTGTAGTAGCCGATCATTTGGCTCATCAAGCCGTAGATGACTATCGATCTATGCGGTTCGAATTTCGAGCGAAGATGTTTTACTAGTTACTGATTGCGAAGAACCGAGGCCAGACGAAGGACACGAACAAGGATCCCGATGGACTATGGTCTTGATGGAGCCTCAACGCACTTGGCAATGGCATTGGCGCCATCATTACATCCCTACGGACATCGCCTTTCACCGCCAGATTATGTTTGATTGCACCAACAACATGGCGAATATGGCGTGCATCATGGGTATCAAAGCGCTATTGACTTAAGAATCAAGTTCTTACAAGTGTATGGAGACTCGACTTTAGTGATCGATCAGTTAAGGCGAGTGGGATACGAAACATCCGAATCTCGTTCCGTATCGAGAGCATGTTTCGAGTTTGATCCCCTACTTCGAAGAGATTACTTTCAATCATATTCCACGAGAAGAGAATCAGTTGGCGGACGCATTAGCTAATATGTCGTCTATGTTCAAGGTTAGATGGGACAACGAGGCTCCCCAGATCATCATTGAGAAGTTTGACGAACCAGCGTATTGTTATGAGCTTGAGAAGAGAAACCTTGGTACTATGACGTGAAGAGGTATCTTGAGACTCGGGAATATCCAGCGGGCATCATCAATGATAAGAAGTTCATGAGAAGATTTGCATCCAAATTCTTTCAAGACGGCATCTTATACAAGCCGACCACGACTTGTGCTTACTTGTGTAGACGGAAGACCAATGCATATCATGGAAGAGTTACGAAGGCGAATTTGGTACCCACTCCGGTGGACACACCATGGCTAAGAAGATTTTGAGAACGAGTTACTATTGGTCCACCATGGAAGCGATTGTCACCGCTTCGCTCGATCTTGTCACAAGTGCGGTTATCCGACAAAGTGCACGTACCTCGGTACCTCGAATGTTTTAACTTCTCCTTGGCCTTTTGCAATGTGGGGCATTGACATGATCGAGAAATCAAGCCCGACTTCCAATGGACATCGTTTCATCCTTGTGGCAATCGATTACTTTACCAAGTGGGTAGAAGCAGCCTCGTATGCATCTGTTACCAAGAATGTTGTGGCTCGATTCATCAAGCATAATCTTATCTGTCGGTATGGCACTCCCGAAAGGGTTATCACAGATAACGGTTCCAATCTCAACAATAAGATGATCACCGAACTCGCACGAAGTTCAAGATCAAACATCACAATTCTTCTCCATATCGACCTAAGATGAACGGCGCAGTGGAAGCCGCCAATAAGAACATTAAGAAGATCATCGAGAAGATGACGTGACTTACAAAGATTGGCATGAAATGTTACCATTTGCTCTTCATGGTTATCGCGCCACGAACATCAGGGGGCAACCCCTTCTCTCTTGTATACGGTATGGAAGCCGTCTTACCTATCGAGGTTCGATACCCTCAACCGAGTCCTCCAGGCGAGTTAGGCGAAGGCGATTGGGTTGACTCGCCTTGACAGATTAACTTGATCGATGAGAAGCGACTCGCATCCATCCGCCATGGACGATTTATCGAAGCGAATGATCGAGCATTTAACAAGAAGGTCAAACACCGAGTCTACCAAGTCGGTGATCTAGTAGTCAAGCGCATCATTCTTCCACAAGGTGATCCGGGGCAAATGGACTCCCACCCACGAGGGACCGTTTGTAGTCAAGGCAGATTTTCCGGCGAGCTATGATACTTAGCACCATGGACGGTGAAGACTTCACCGTGACGCACATAGTCAAAAATACTATGCATAAAGAGACCCGCTAGGTCGACGAACCTAGGCAAAAATAAGGGCATCTGGCGAACCAAAGGGTTCGGGCAAAAGTTAAGGATATATACAAAACATGTACACCGGCAAGTCGAAAACACGAAAAGGCGGCTTGGGCAAAAAGGGTATCCGTGGTGAAAACGAAAGGGCGGTGCAGGCAAAAGTTAGGGATTTAAGCGTACGACTATGTCTCTTCAGATCACCGCTTCCGGACTACTATCATTCAAGATTCAAATGGCGAAGATCGATCTACTCACTTTCTCTTGACAAGGAGATGAGATAGTCGAAATATCGTACTAGCATAGTTGGAACTTAACGAGATCGTTTCGCATAGCTTTTACCTTTCTTGTGTACAAAACTTGGCCATCGCCACCTTTCAAATAATCGACTTCTTTCTACAATTTACATTGTTTTGTTTGCATAAAGTCCAACGTTTGAATGACTATCGCATTTGACAATAAGAATCTAATCACAAACATACGAAAAGTGAACATACAAAAGTACTTACTAGGCTCTAGGATTTGGGACGAAAGTCCAAAGCGTTCCACGAGCATGATCCCCAAAGGTGTCACTCACAACACAACTTCCCAAGAGCAAAAGGGAATCCACGAGCGGCAATTCCACTTGACCAAGCAATGTTACATCGGTCTCAGCGGTAACACTTCATCCCGTGGATATTTCTCAATCCTCCCCTTCTCCCGGCGGTATCCGGACTCAAAACTTGGTCGATAGTGCATCGGAGGAAACATACACCTTTATTCCCGGCCGGAGATTACGGACTCCGGACTCTTCTAGCCGGTCTCTCAACAACCATCGAATGCTCTCCGGCAAGATCTACTCGGAATCCCGGTGAGCACCTCCCAATTTCCTCGGCGGGATCTACATACAAGGTCCCCAACGGATCGCCTCCGGACTCTCCTCAGGGTCTATATGAGATCTCCAACAACGAGTTTCTCGGTCTCTACCTTCCTCAACAATATCTAGGCCCAAGACTTGGTCAGATAGTGCATCGGAGGAATCCAGGATATCTTCCTTCTCCTTCAAAAGCGGGGTTCTCACCTACTCAATTCCCCAAGCAGAAGTCAGAAATCTTCAAACAAAACATCCGCATCTTCTTCAAGATGGATATGTTTTGAAATATCACAACATCTATCATTTATACATTACTCATAAAAGTCATAATTCATGCATATGTCGTTCATATACACTGTCATGCATCATACTTTGCATAAAACTAACGAATATTCTATCAAAGTTTCTCTTGTTTTCTCCAAAACAGGAAACAGTCACTTCTGACGCAAACAGGTCCAAGATTAAGCCCCAAACCGACGGGAAAACTATCTGAACGACCGCTCTCGTTGTCCTCCGACGGTGGTCCAGATTAAGCCCGAACCGAGCGGAAAACTATCGAAAGACCACCTCGGTTATCCTCCGATGTGCAATGGATCAACACCGATGCAACAGGAAGCTATCCACATTCTTGCCAACTACAATCTCTCCCAGAGTAATCAGCACGAAGATTTACTCTGATTATCAATAGCAACTACAGAGTCTAGCGTACGACTCAGTTGCCTTGGATGGCATGTTAAGCCCATCTCCGACTATTTGTCAACATCTCTTCACTTTCGAATCTGCATATATGGTTAAAAATCAATATGGACCAATAACTTCATTCAAAGTGAACACAGTCTAACGTCGACTCCTTCGGATGGCATCTTAAGCCCATCTCTCTCCGTTCAGAACATTTCGAGTCTAACATACGACTCACTCCCGGATCGACCTTTCCGGATGGCATCTTAAGCCCATCTCCGTCAGCTCTCTCTGACAACCTCGAGTCTAGCGTCGACTCGTTCCCGTGAAGTCTCCAACTTCTCGAATGGCATCGTAAGCCCATTCCGCATCGTCGACCAATAGCGAGTGCAAATTTTCGGTGTACTCGAGTGTTCAATCATCTTCTACCTTCAGGTCGCGAAAGACAAGCATGTCAATCTAACCTTCCAGTACAAGAAGATTGTACAGGGGCAGCTGTCATACCCCAAAATTTGCCCTCCATCTTCTCAAAGATATTTCATACATCCCTACTCAAGGATTCCTCAAGAGTTGATCAGACAAACTCTCTCCTAGACAATCAACCCAAACTAGGGTTTGGTATCTCTCAAGCCAAGATGGATTTCCAACATCTCCAATGGTATTCATGCCTCCTCATATGCTTCAAAGATTCTCCATGTCAAGTTTCAAGCCTCACAAGTCAAGTTTCCTCAGACAATTGCTCAGATGGTTGAAAATCGAGTGTATTGGACAAAAAGTCAACTGTGGTCAACATATCAAAACTTGATTTTGGTCAACATCCTCATTTTGAAGTTACATTCATCATTTGATCAAGGGTTGATCATGATTCATCAAGAAAACTCAAGATTTGCCCAAAAGTCAAACTTTCTAAATTAGGGTTTCTAGGTGAAAAGTCAATGAACTTTGTGATCATAACTTTCTCATACTTTCTCGAAATTTTCCCACAAAGCTTGTTTTGAAGGAAATTCAATTCTCTACAACTTCATGTCTCACAAGAATGTCCAAAAATGCTTCATTTGAGAGGTATAGCTCAAAACATTACGGTCATTTTCAAAGTCAACAAAAGTCAACTTTTGCTTTGAAGATATATTGAGCATGGTAACTCCAATTGAGATGATACCAAAAGCATTGGTTATAGGACTCTTATAGCTTTCCAAAAAGTCCAAGAACACTCAAAAATGTGGAAAATTGAGCAAGATACACTATTCGAAGTTGGGCGATTTTGGACAATTGCACAAAGGACATTTTGGTCAAATTGCAAAATTTTCCAAATGGGCCTATAATCTTTTGATCCAAACTTGTTCATGATGTTATTCTTGACCCATAAATGCTTGGAATTGGTGATTTTCTATTTTCATGATTTATATTTGAATTTTACAACATTTAATTCAAAAATAAATTGTGTAAAATATGAAAATTAAGTTTCTTTTCAAATAATTGGATTTATATCTCTTAATGTCCAAGAAAGCCCACAACCATTACCAAATTCGTGGCTCATGCTTATGGAAGGAAAAAATCAAGTTTTAAAGAAAATTTGATTTGAATTTATTGGAAAATATTTGCACATTCAATTTCCAATCTTTTTTCCTTGTTTTTTCTCTTCCAATCTCTTCTATAAATTGCCAGCAATACACACAAGCCTGAGGACGGAACCCTAACCTAAAAACAAACCCAAACTCTTGCAAAATTTTTCAAGATTCTTGAAAAATTCGAATTTCAAAAGCAGCCATTCTCAGCCTCTCTCAATCATCCCATCGTCTTCAGGAGGTAAGTTTGAGTAAGTATACACTCATGCCATGGTTTAAAACAAGCCGGATCGATGCATATACATACATACATATTCAAAACTTTGTGATTTTTGCATTTTATTATCCTGCGTGTTTTAATCAATTCTGATGCTTGCAATGTGATCATGAGGTTCCAAGGGTGAGATCTGGGCAATCGTTCGTGAGTTCTAACGTCAGAATCGCGCTTAGCCATTGTTAGGGTTAGAAACTTGAGAAGCTTCCGAACCAGCCTGTACAGGCCGATTCAATCGAAACCGATGCTTCCATTGAATTTGGAATGGTCGAAATAGGCGGACAGGACCTTTCTTTTGCTTTGAAATTTCGTGTTTTGCAGGTTTGAAAATCGTGGCCACCGGAGAAGATGACCGGAGCCCTAGCTCCGGCGCTGACTCAGGCGAGGACCGGCGAGGGGAAGGCGTGGCAACTTCGTGCATTTTGATTCGTCCAAATAGTCAATCTGGGCCCCGCGCGCGCTGACTCTGATTTTCAACATATCCAGGACGCGTCATCGCTTATGTGTCAATGTTTCTCACTTTCCAAACACCAAAGACACGTTGTCCCAATGGTTAAGGCTTGGCTTTTGGGAAGATTCTCCTCAGGGTCATGGGATCGATCCCTGCCAGCACCGGTTTGAGTTTCCTTTTTTACAAAACTGCATATTTTCTAACTTTTCCATATTTTCTTATTTTTAATATTTTCCATTCATTTTAATTGTTTTCATGATTTTTATTCTGCATTTAAAAATTACCAAAAACATTTTTTTTCTTTTTACATTATTTTCATAAAAATCTTTATTTAATTTAATAAATTAAAAAATATAATTTTTGCATGCATATTTATTTTATTTATATTTTTGCATTTAATTCACTTTTAATTGCATTTCAATTATTAAATCTTTTCCAAAAAATCCCAAAAAATTATTTTAATATATTTATCTTATTTCCAGCATATATTAATTTTCTCATATTAAAATTTGCATTTTTCTAACATTTTTCCTCTTATTCAATTCATCTCGTATTTTCCGATTTCTCATTCTTTCACAGGTTGCTCCGATTCGGACGTTTTCTTTCATCATTTTCTTTTTCCAATTATGTAATTGCTCATGGGTTGTAATAGTTTAATCTAGGGTTTTATTTTCCAAGTTTAAATTATGTATACGCCCAAAGCCATGTAATAGCGTAGGACATTTACCTTTCCGCACTTTACATTCGCATTTTACTTTCCGCACCCTTATCAATTGCTAGTAATTAGGCGTGTATGGCAAGATAATAATTGGACATAGCTCACACTAATCTTCAAGATAAAATATCTGAATTTGACACACTTCTTTCACACGCACCTTAGGGTAATTCTCTCTCGATGCCTTTCGATTAAATGGTCATGTCCCTCGAGCGTAGAGGTATTCTAGCACCGTCGCCTTCCAAACAAATCATCATAGTCCCTTCGATACAAAGATCATAAGACCCACGATGTCGCCTCCGAATACATGATCTTGACCCTCGATTGTCGCCTACGAAAATGATGATAGTCCTTCGAATGTGCTAGGATACTTCCTACAAGTTGCCTTCTATGACCATCCGATGTCCCGAATGTCCGCTTACATCCACGAATGGAGCTACCTACTAACTAATGGTATGGCTGGCGCTATTCTAAAGGAATGTAGAAGTACAACAAAGCGACCAATTCGGTGGGTAAATAAGTCTTTTAGTTGCTCGCTCTATCAAATGCTTTTCACACCACACACTTTTTCAAAGTTCAAATTCTTTTCAAAACAAAACATTTCCGAACACTTTGTATACACTCCTACATGAGTCATTACAAAGTCAAAGCGAAATGCCTTTTTCAAAACATTTTTGTCAAACACACGAAAGCAATTTTAAAAAGTGATCTAGAGCAACTAAGAGCCGTAGATAACTACGGATGGAAAGGGGTGCTAATACCTTCCTTTTCATAACCATTCTCCGAACTCGAGAATCTAACGAAGGTCTTTTTTTACTTTTACCTTCCCTTAATTGGATAAAAATAAAAGTCGGTGGCGACTCTTGCTATCCGCACATTTGGATACAAAATCCTACAAAGTCAGTTCACCGTATTACACGGTGTAAGTCCCATAACATTCTTTTATGTACATAATATTTCTTTGTACATATCAAACTTTCTTCAAATACATACAAATTTTCATCTGTACATAACACAGATACTTTTTATACTCAAGTACAGACAAACTTCGATCGTTTGTGTTCACTTCACTTGTGTATACACAAATCAAACATTATTTTATATACATACATATTTTCCTTGTACATATCAAATTCTTTTCATATACATCCAAATCTTTGTCTGTACATAATACAGATACATTTCACAGATAAACTTCGATCGTTTGTTTTCTGTTTCATCTGTATATACACTGAATACCATTGGTATTGAAAGGAGCATTATTCCCTGTGAAACTGCTTTTAAACCAATGGGCCACCCTTATGGTGTAAGTCCCAACCCTCCTATGTACATGCACATCCTTCTGTACATAAATACTCGTTCGTGTACATATTTACTTCTTTGTACACAATTCAAATTTGTAAATAATCAAGTTACGCTCGTTTTAAACGTTCGTTTCACAGACACTTGTTTATGTTTATACTTCATAAACTCTTGTAAATGAACATCATGCATTGTTTATATTTCCTTCATAAACTCCTGTGAATACATATCTCACACACACACACACACTTGTTTATACAACTGTCTAGTTATAACATAACAACTAGTCTAACCAATAGGTTCCCCACAGTTATAGCCTCCGCTTGGGCTTTATACAAGATAACTCTCCCCACAGAGTTAGCCTCCTCTTGGGATTTGTACAAGGTAACTCATTCATCTGAGTTTAGCCTCCGCTTAGGCTTCATATAAGACACACTCCCCTGCTGAGTCAGGCTCCTCTTGGGCTTCGTTCAAAAGAACTCCTCATTGAGTTTAGCCTTCTCTTGGGCATCATACAATGAAAGAGACCATAAAATCTCTTATGACCTCTATTGGGCTTCCAATACAAAGAATCACCCGCGTTAGGATAGAACCCAGAGAGTATAATTTCCTGGTGAAATTGCTCTTAATTCCAAAAGGATGGTTTCCCGGTGAAATCCCTTTTAAAACCAAAGCCAGCCATACCCTATAGCTTCCTCTTGAGCTTCATACAAGGACCCTCGATGACCCTCGGAATGCCTCCTCTTGGGATAACAATACAAGGACCCACGGGCTTCTTAAAAGCATCCCTTTAATCCAATCAATTTCTCCTCGAGATTTAGACATCTATCATCTCTATGGAAGAAGTATCTCATCTATCACATCACATACAGCCAAAAACTTTTCAAACTCTTTTCAAACTCTTTTCAAACAAAACATCTCTTAATCGTAAGTGGTAACGCTTGTACATTCAAGCAAAACACCCAATGCTTACAGTTAAAAGATTCAATCATTTTTCAAACATATTTCTTAAACATGTAAGTGGTAACGCTTGTACACTCAAGCAAAACACCTATAACTTACGATGAAAGATTTCAATCAGTCAAACTTTTCAAAATGTATGTGATGAAATAGATTAGATACATTTTTCATTAAGATGACATTTGTCTGTCTCTTACTAACACCCCGTTGCTTTCCACTAGCATAAGTGGGAACTACGATTGCTCGACTTTCTCAACATCCTTTTGAGAATACGTAGGCACAAGGTCTCATCCTTGCCGAGCAAATTTCTTTCTCCTTCAGACCAAACAAACCATAGATCCCTGTAGATCCGAGCTACAAATACTCTGATTCCCACTAAGGGATATGTATGCAGAAGATCCATAGATCTTTGCGAGCACAATAATAACAAACACTAGGATCCCACATAATCTATCCTTCTTAAAATCCCAAAGGAGAAATTTTCCCAATCATAGAAATAGCAATTAAAACACACAAACATATCAAACATATTCATATATAAAGCTATAGATAACTATATATATTTAGGGTGCTCAATCTATTCCCTTTATATAACAAACCCCCATACTCAGAATCTCCCCAATGCGTTGCGTCTAGTTTGCGCTAGTCGTTACGCATATCAAAATCAATTGAGGGTATTAACAGCTTTCCCCTTTTTCATAATCATTAAATCATCTTTTCTTGTGTTGAAAATAATAAAGCTTGATGCTCGCGGCATCTTTATAAACAAATCAAAAGAGTAAATCGTTTCGAGTCAGAGGATCTGAATTCATATTCAAATCCTCTAGCACGTCACCTTTTAACGCGAACACATATGAACTTGAAGATTATTATCTTTACATGCCACAAGAATACCCCCTGCATATCCAAGATTTTCTACATTTATAAATTGTTGAAAACCAAGGTTTTTTAGAGGATGGTGCAACTTGCTCGGATCACATCTCGTTTCTATGATAGCAAAAATTCCAGGCTTGTAAATGTCAGTGTAATATTTACAGAACCTAAAAAGTCTTTTCCCGCCGCTCCACGACAATTTCAAACAATAATGTTGATTTGTTCAATCATCTAAAACAAAATAAAAAAAGAAGCCAATTCCACGTAAAACAGCTCAACACCTGTGAGGTGTCTCAACAACAAATTCTTCCTCCATATCTTGTATGCTCCTGGTGTCATTATCACTGAAAGGAGAATTTACTGCTATTGCGTCTTCACCTCCTTCATTTTTGTCATTACCTTTATTGTCCTTCTGTTTTTGGCCCTCATAAGGTGGTTTTGGCTCTTGCTGAAATGAAAACATGAAAGTATTTTTATTGGAATCTACAGAAACACCATCAAAAGTTTCACCATCCTTCTCCTTCATTTTAACTTGTTTAAATTGATCAATAAGCTCAAAATTATACGTTCTTTTTGGATTCTGAAAACTCGCATGCTTTTCTGTTAAAAAACTCAACTCTTTTTCCTTCTCATAGACCTCTTCAACAACCTTTTTCTTAATCTATAAATAGTGTTTGTTTGATGGGTATTAATTATATTTATGAGAGTTTAAAATTAGAAATATAATACCTATTTTGTTAGAAATGAGTACAAAATCATTCCTAATAAAAATTTAAACCCATAAAAGAATTTTTCCATAATTTTTTATTTTCTAATTACTTTATATATATATAAATTTCTTTTGCCACCTAATGGTTTCTTCTATACCTTTGACGAAAAATCCAAAATATCTTTAGACTTCACATGTGCACATGTGAAAGTACTATATTATACAATAACATGTGTTTTCGCATGTGTTTATCCGAAGTTATTTTATTTTGTCAAAAATATGATGACTTCGCATGTGTATTTGCGAATTAACCCATAATTCATCCTTTTGCATGTGTGTATGTCAAGTTATATAACTTTTGAAATAAACGAACAAAACAAACCCTTAAATTCCTTTCTATTCAAACACCAAAACTTCTCATTTTCTACTCCAAACCCTAACATTTCTACTATTCAAACTCAGTCATTTTTACTCATCTCACCATTTCAACTCTTTCCAAGTCATCCCAAATCATCTCCAAAACTTCCAAGTTTGTGTAAGTTTTTTTCATTTTAATTTGATTCACTATGCAACCTTGTAATAGTTTATTAGGTTAGTTTGTAAAAATGATATTGTGTAGGTTGGTGTTAGAATAGTTAAATGTAGTTTTTTGGGTGATAAAAAAATGACATTTAGGTGTTTTAGGACAAGAAGCAACAACTTCTTGAAAATGACTATCCACAGGGGGTTTCGCATGTGTACATGCGAAGTCACCCTGGACCAGTTTCACATGTGCACATGCGAATTCTGTCCTAAGTTGTTTTAATTTTTAATCCTAACAATTATAATTATTTTTTCAGGAACATGGCTGACAACCAGAACCCGAGCAATCAATTGAGACAAGATAGGCCAAGCCAGACTGTCTTGGCTCATCGAGAGAGAGCTGAGCAGCAGGTTAACCAGCCTCGAGGACGGGGTCAGGTACAAAGGGGTCAATTGGATATAGCTTCCACTTTGGCACTGAAGAGTCGTCTGCATCAGGCGTATACCTCTCGTACGCATGACAATGTACCTGATGAGGCGGAGGTTCTAGAAGAGTTTATGGTGCCTGAGGGGGATGAGGTACCCCAACATGTTGTGGTACCTAAGGACGCAAAGCAGGAATATCCAAGAGGGCAATATGACACCTCCTTCTTGATTTACTATCATGATCATACCGCTCAATATGTTTGTGAATGAGAGGCATATTTTTGGTTGCACTTTTTCATTTTATATTTTTTGGTCCTGGACGTCCACCTAGGTCAGCTCATGAGTAGTTCTTAAAGAACCAGCAGACCATGAATGACCATGCCACTGATCTCTTGTCAATTTGTCAGGGGATCCGCCTACTTGGGCAGAAAGCGTTGGATACGAAGATTATCGAGACGGGTGGTCTTGAGGAGGTTACCATAGTTTAGAGGATGGTGAGTGAGGCATCCGGTGCGACATAGTACAATAGCCAGAGGAAGGCGAATGGAGTTAGGATTAGGCATACACAGTAGCATATGTTATGTTTTGATTTTTGTTATTGATGTAATATTTTGACCATGCTTACTTTCCAAATAATTTATGTACAATGTTATGTCTAAACATCTAATTTAATTGTTATGTTCATTTTATATGTTCATCCGAAACTTTTTTCTCAGCAGGTTTCACATGTGCACATTCAAAACAACCTTTAAACATGTTAAAAAAAGAATTCTTCGAATATGCACATGTGAAACCCACCCACCCACACACACACACACAATATATATATATATATATATATATATATATATATATATATATATATATATATATATATATATAGACCAAATTACACTTGAAGAGTTATACCGCTCAATAACTTCACATCGGATAAATATTTTTTAAAATCAACCGTTTGATTGAAATATATCATCATATAGATCATACCTATAAAGTTTGAGATTGATCTATAATGATTTACTATACTATCAAGATATCCAAAAATTAACATCGAAATGGACTTTCATATAACATTAATTTTGATGTAGTTCATTGACATAGTAAATCATTATAGATTAATATCAAACTTTACAGGTATGATCTATATGATGGTATGTTTCAATACAACAATTGATTTTAAAAAATATTAATCCGAAGTGACGTTTTTGAGCGAGTGTAACTCATAGTGTAATTTTTCGGGTGTAATTTGATCTCTCCTTATATATATATAAAGTATATATGGGGTATTCTTACCTGATTGCATAAGACAATCTAGTTTAAATGGTTATGAGGGAATATATACCATTTATAGTAATTACAATTGTTTATTCTCTTCGAAATTATCACCAACCATAATCAAGGCACCGATTTTACACTAAACACTACATCGCTAATCACACATTCTTCATTGTTGAAAATACTTTCATTTCTTGTTCTCCACCAACACCATAAAGTGGCCATCTAGATCATAAACTATTTATTATTTTTGTTTTACCTTTCCACATTTAGTAATGGTTCAAAAGATTATCACTTGAACTGTCTCTTCCAACACTGCACTATTAGACCATATCTGTATCTGTTTTTAAACTACAACAACAAAATTACACAAAAATACAAGATGCATAAGGTTCTCCTTATGACTTGCACAAAAGGTACACTTGTTCTCTTCACTAATTGGGTTAACCTTCTTTTTTATCAGATGGCCTCTTGTTGGCAGTCTATCCAACAATATTCTCCATAAAAACATTTTAGTCTTTGAGGGGATCGACTTTCACATTCCACATAACTTGAATAACATCGTTCTGATCTCCATGTTTCCTGGTTCTGCTTCCATCATCAACTTTCTATAGCACAATTGCATTAAAAAACCTTATCTAAGCTTACTAACAATCCCAAATCATATTGTTTTCCTCTTGTTTTTTGAATATCTCTTAGAATTATCAACACATCCTCTTCTAATTTTGTAACTGTTAAGAAGTTCTCTGTTGTAGGAACTTTTAGGTTTAAATGCCCCTCCCATTTGTCCTCCCTTTATTGGCCACAATTAATAATCTTCTCATCATGGTTTAGAGTTACATCAAGAATACCTGGATATTGGTTTGCTATGGTATCGGTACCACAATACCAATCCATTAGGATTTCCATATGGCTAATTTGGCCCTATCACCTAATTTACAACAAATTAAATTCTTAAATTTTTTATCCTCAAAATTCCCCATGCTGCCAATAGTTTGAATATCTCTCCATCATAGAGATTGTTTGGCTTTTGAATTCTTCCTCTCGGTTATTGTTGCTCCAGTTTAAAAGTCCCCATATTGACGCTTCAAAATTCCCACCCAAAAATGACTTCATTCTTTTGAAGCAACCTCAATTCCACTTACACAAAATAGCTCTGTTAAACTTCCCCACATTTTTAATCCTCGGGCCACCAAATTTATTATTTTTAAACATCATTTCCCAAGTGATTTGTTGGTATAATGATAGAGCTTTGTGGAAAGGAATAAATTTGTTGGTAAGTGAGTGTTGGGAAGAGGTTTGTTGGATGGGTAAATGTGAGGAAATGAATAGGTTTTGTGGAAGAGTTAATGACAAATTAGATGCATCAAGACCCAAAAGAAAATTAAGATTTTTCAAAAAGTCCGTACTATGAGTCAACCTGAAAAGGTCATACGTCGATCTGAAATATTTGTTTGTGGGCTATGAGTCGACACATTGGAGGTATGTGTCGACACATAATGAACTGATTTGTAAAATTTTGAAAAATAAATTATGTGTCGACCTATACGTTACATGAGTCGACACATACATTTCAAAAAGTGAAAATTTTAAACAAAATGTTTTGGGTCGACCTTGAATGACACAAATTGAAACATGAATAGGGAGTTTTAAACGACATATGCAAATGGATATTTTTCATGACATGATAATAATTAACATGCATACACACATATGTAAGCATAAAAATATTAATAGTATATAGTACATGTGGAGATAGTAGGATGAGGTCACTATAAACATATAAATTAAAACACACCATGGTTATCAATTGAAATTTTTGGGAATGAACACTCATAACATATATCATCATCAAGTATATCACATACCTTTGAAGTATAAATAGATAAAAGAAATCACTTACTTACAAAGCAAAAACTGGAACGGTATTATCTCACCATACAAATGACGGAGGATGCACTTGCGGTTCACAAGGAACTCTCGAACGAAAGTTGAAACAAATGCGAAGAGTGCAACAAAATATTTTGACATCAATGTTCTTACCACTTTTCTCTTTGTCAAAGTACACGATAGTGTGATTTGTAATGAATCCAAGAAAGTTACTGATTTGATGATCATCGATTTTGGTTAGACTTTCATACTTGTCCTTTTCATGATTGTAATCTTGCTCTTCCTCATATTTTATTGTCTTAGGTTGATCAATCCCTTATTCAGTGTCTTTGAGTATATCTTTTGAAGATACACCTTCATCATGAAATAGAATACCTTTTTCAGCATTTCTTGAATAAGAAGCATTAAAAGTAATCTACACATCTTTTACCAATTAAAGAAAACTAGTTGTTGTCATCCTAGGTCACATAGACCTTCTTCATCGTTACAAAGTCAATGAAATAAATATATGTCATATGTCTTGATCATCCACAAACGAGAGCCTATATTCTCTTCATAGAGTCATGACATTTATCCTGCAAGATCAATAAGAAATGTTTGGTACTAAACCTTCATTGGATCCTTGAGGGTTAGTGAAACCTTAGTTGCATTTAGGCAACCAATGTAAAATACCTTTAGGAACTAGAAACCTCATAAATTTGCATTTTGTAATGGTGTGACCTTTCATACAACAATAATGACAAGTAAAATTATAGAGAGAGTGACCTTTGTTATTTGATTCCTTTTTAACAAATTTATACCTTCTATAAAGATTATAAGAAGGCATTTTATATTTGGTAGTATCAATAAAAAATGACATATAGTTCTAGAGCCTTGTTTAATTTGGCCTTTAGAGTATTTACCTTTTTTTTTTCAAATATGACAATTGTCACAACCAAAACAAGATGGTTCTTCATCCTCATTTTTAACTTTTTGAACATATTCAATAGATTACTTTAGATCTTCCATTTGCTTTTCGGTTTCTAAAACCTTAGCTTCCAAGTATGAGAATATCCTTTTATTTGAAGCTAACTTTTTAAAAATATCTACTGCTTTTCTATGTAGATTTTCAAAAGCTACTTGTAAATAGGAATGAGACAATTTATCAACATGTTCATATTTATAATGAATTAAATTCTTTTTCTTCTTTTCACGATAATAGGCAGAGAAACAAACATTTGCCGTTTCCTCGCTATCACTTGAGCCATCATCACTTGAGGAATCACTATCACTTTTCCAAGCAATATAAGCTCCTTTAGATTTGCTAGAATTCTTTTGTTGACCATTTACTTTATCTCTATAAATAAATGGACAATCCGACTTATTGTGACCGATTTTGCCACAATTGTAACATGAACCTTTTTCTATACCTTTATTATCATTATCTTCCTTTGAGGAGTTTGATTGTCTTGAAATTTGATGAGGTTTTTGTCAGAGTGTCTTACACTATTTATTTTTATGTACCTATTGTACCTTTTCACAAAACTCTCCATTTCTTCATTATCCGAATTCTCGTCGTCACTTTTTTTACTATTACTTTGCTCATTTGTTGAGGACTTCGAACTATAAGTCTTTAGAGCAATGGACTTCCTTTCTACCTCATTTTCCTGCCTTTATCCTTATTTAGCTTCTTCTCAAGATTTTTCTCATGTTTCTCTAATCAAGTGAATTTTTGCTCATGTTCTTCAAGCTTACCAAAAAATATGGTGAGGTCTAGTGTTGTAAGATCATTAGCTTCATTGATCACAACGACCTTAGGTTGTCATTTCCTATTAAGACACCTCAAAACTTTATTAGTAGAAATTTCATTGGAAACTAGTTTACCAAGTGCATTCAAACAGTTTATGAGATGAGTGAACCTCTTTTGCATTTAGGCAATGGTTTCACCATGCTTCATGTGAAATAGCTCAAACTCTTGATTTAATAAATTGACTTTAGCTTATTTGACTTCATTAGTTCCCTCATGGATAACTTTTAATACGTCTCACATAGCTTTTAGGGTCTCACAATGAGAAACACAATAATATTCATCAACTCCAAGTGCAAATATGAGAATATTTTGTGCTTTCCAATCACAAGGCCACAACTTCTTATCATTACATCCCATTGTACTTCCGGTTTAGGTACGACAACACCATCAACATTGGTCGCTGTAATTTGATTAGGACTATTGATAATTCATTCCATATTACTTTATCATATGAGTTGATATGGATACACATTCAAGCTTCCCAATAATCATAGTTTTCATCGGTGAAAATAAGTGCTCTATTGGATGCCCCTTTACATTCGGAAGCCATAATCTAATAAGTGTTTTTGAAGTACAAAATGAACCAGACTCCATGATACCGCTTGTTAGATGAATGAAACTTATCTAGAGGGTGGTGAATAGATCCCAAATTAAAATTTTCTTTTGAAAAATAATTTTTTAAAGGTTTGTCAACTATGGAAAAAAGAAAACACTCGGATCAACTATCATCTAATCTGAACCGTTATTAAAAAGGTGAGATATGCATTAAATCACTGTTAGATGCAATGATAATGATAAACAATAAAGACAATATATTTTCACAAACAACACGTTTGAATATAATCACAATAGTAATATGTTTCCAATGAAATCTAAACCAACAAACACAAAGAATAAAATTATCAAACATTTGGTGTGCAATTGATGTTGGTCAGATTTTTCTTATTGTTTTGTTGATTAATTACTAACTTATAGATTGTAATCAAATCAACAAAGCGATTTTGAATTTACAAAAGATTTATCTAAATGTATCAATTGCACATTCAATGAATACAATAATTTACAATTGAAAGTAAATGAGACAGATAGAAAGAGAGATGACATGAGGATTTGTTTAGACAGTTCACCAATCGTCCTCGCTATGGCCGCGTCTGCTCTCAACTTTGTTCGGGATTGAGATAATCAATCTTACTTTGCAGAAATTATTTAAAAGAGAAAAGTAGCAATCCAACCCTACAAACCCTATGTTTAATGTTGACTTTAATTCTTTCTCTTCCCTTGATCTTGAGCTCGATCAAGTCACCCAACAATGCCAATTTGATCTTCCGGTTACTGCTACTCCTTTAACTAAATCCACTGTTCTTTCAAAGCTTTCACTCGGCTGAATCCAAATGGAAAATTATTGTCACCCAAGATTTTCAATCGATCATCCAGTTAATGTCACTCCTTCGATCGAACCCACCGTTCTTCAAAGCTTTCACTCGACTGAATCCGAATTGCAAAATCTTGTACAAAACCCCCAAATCAACACCTTGATCTTGGTGGACAAACCCTAACTAGTTTTTCCCGATGAAACCCCCAAATATTCTCAACCCAATTTACTGGAACACATGCCTAAATTGGACGTTATCAACTCTAAATATAGATGACATCCAACAAAAGAATGATTATGAGTAATTTGTTTGTGTGTATGCATAGAACGAGAGGTTGAAGATGAACAAAAATTTCTTTGTATGTTTATGGTTTCATCAAGTTTCAAATTCCTACTATGTGTCAACCTGAAGAAGCCTATGAGTAGACTCATCTATATAGAGGCTACATGCTTTAAAACACATTCACACATGTCGATTCATAAATGAATTTTTATTCTATGTGTCGACTTGAAAATCTTTATCCGTCGAATCATGCAATACATAAGCTACAACCACAAAAAGCATTCATATGTGTCGACTCATAGCATGTATGTGTCAGCACATATACCTATTTTTCACATAAAACTTGTTTTTAATGCATGAAACCTTTTTTAAATAGTTCCTAAGTTTCATAATACTAAGATGCATATTAAGACTCAGAGAATACCGTCAAATATATGTAAATATTAAAATGTCATAGTTTTGGCATCACACAAAACATCTCTAATTAGAAGTTCCACTCACATTAGGTTTGTTGGAAGCTTTAAGTTTGTTGAAGATTAGAGTTAACTCACACACAACAAATTAAAAGTGAGATGTTCTGTATGTGAAGTTTCTCTGTGTGTTAGAAATTGTCTCATAAATATAAAGGTGGTGGTGTATATATAGCTTCCTTGGGAGCTTGGATCAAGCAAAGAAAACCCCTCAACCTCTCTTGCGGGTGTGGGTGGTTGATACTCAGAAAATTAGGAGAGATAGTTAGATCCCACGACTTCTTAGATATTGGCAATTTGACCCACTACGCGCTCTACCCGCAAACACGTTACAAACGGGAAAATAAAAAATTGAATGACTGATCCGAGTAACGGGTGATCAAATCAAATGAAAAGTGTTTGAACTAATATAAAAGCGACTCAAAAAGGACAAACTTGCATTTCTCGCCCTCAGCCCTAGAGTCTTTCTAAGTTATTCCACTACAAAATATAATAATAATATAATATTTAAATATAAAATATTTAAAATTATATACATTATCATTCCTACCTAGGCAAGCAGAAACATTGCATAACAAAAAAATTGTGATTGTAAGATCACATAGTTCTACTTAGTGAATCAATTTAGATTATTTAATTTTATAATTTTGTAAGTTACAATGGCTATAAAATTTGATATCTACTTTTTTATATTTTTGGTATGGATTCTCTCTTGTTTATTACGAGTAAAAACATTTCTGTTAAATCAAATGTAATTTGATAAGAAATGAAATAGTTGTGTTTAAAGTAATGTGTTGTGATGTTTAGCACCTCTAGTCTTTTTAATGTGAAAACAAAAACTTGTTGATGTAATGGAAGAAAAACAAAATAAGAATGTAGCAGTAATTAATTATAAGCTCAAAACTTGTTTATGTTATTAACTCAAAATTTAATCTTCTGAGCCAAACAGAGTGAAGTATCATATGTATCAAATCAAATGGCTTTGCAGGTCTATTTATCTCAAAATGCTTTCTCACACTTCTCACATTTGAATACAAAACTCTATACTTATCTTCTGTAACATTTTGTAAAATAGTCTTAATTTCTGGTATTCTATCAACTTCAATTTCCATAGAAAATTGACTCCAATTAAGCACATCACTAAAAGGCAAAGAGTAATTCTCACAAATTATCACAGGTACACACCCTGCATAAATTGCTTCCACCACTCTTGGACTTGCCACTTCATGTCCACTAGGACACAAACAAAACTTGCTTAGGCCCATCAACTTTGAATAGTCTTTACCTTTTGCAAGATACTCATTCACTTGAACTTCTTCATCCTTTTCCTTCCATTGCTTCAACAGTTTTTTTCTAATCTTACCGTGTGCCCCGCCTGCAAAAAAAGCTAATATCGTTCGATGATCAGGATGTTTGGATGTTTTAGGCTGGCCGAGTTTTCCGACAGGTAAATTCAACTGAGGGACCGATACGTCTCTATTAGGCCAAAATCCTTCTGAAGTGTTGGCATTGCATAGTGCTCTAATGAAGTACTTGAAGAGTTCAGGATTAGCATCAGAAACTCGAGGTCCCTATAAAATGATAACCGGTAACTTAACCGATCTTAAACCAGACTCTGATACGGATCTTAACCAGACTATGATACTATATTTGAAAGATGAAAGTGTGAACTTACCCAATCATGGCATGAAAGAAGGAAATGGTCAGCACCTTGGCTTCTATTCCAATAAGGATACTTATTTGCAACAATGTTGATATAATCTTCAACCAAAAGCTGTAATCGTTGAGGATCATAATCGAATCTCGATCTTCTAGGTTTGTAAACATAGCGAATGACCTTAGATACACTGAAGGGAAGAAAGAAGACATGGGCCTGATCAGGATGAGTAGCCTTGAATGGACTTTTGTTACTTGTGTCCATTTCATCAATGAATTGGCCTTCTATGGAATATTTGTTGTTCACAGGTCCATCATGTACTAATGGCCGTTCTCCTTCATTGTACACCCATACCTTGAACCTCTTCTCCATTTCTATGTGGCTTCTGTTTTAGTAGAAACATAATTAGTCTTTGAAACACGGACACTGAGACATCTACATGACACTGATAACAATTTGAAAAAATGAAAATATGTTATAGTTCTACACTTACTGGTGAAAAGCATGAGGATTCAAGTAAATGGATCCTTTTGGGACAAAGTTTTGTTTGATGGTGCTTGTGTATTTCTTGGATCGAATTGCTTGATGAATTGATGCTCGTGCTTGTGCTAAACCATGTTCAATCTTTTCCAAATTAGTTTTGTTCTTTCTACCATGGTGAAACTGAAATTCATGAGGTGTTTTCTCTTGTGGTAAGGAAGTTGAATGAATATGATGAATTTTATGATCTTCATTTGAAGGAGTGAAGAAAACAAGGAAGAAGTTGAGGAGGAATAGTAGTAAGATCCAAGTGGATATTGAAGATTTGAAAACTTTCATTGCTTGTTTCAACACTTAGAAAATGTGTTCCAAGACAAGATGCCTCGGCATCATCAACCACCTTGTGTTGTTCGTATTTAATAATGATTTCTTTTATTGATGTTATTATTGAATAATGATAATTGAGGACTTGACTTAGTACCAAACAGGCAGAGTTAGACACTTGTTTACATAACTACAACAAATAATCTTCTTATTCAATACAAAACAAAAGTTAAGCAATTTTTGTCGATAAAGTAAATCAACTAAGGTTATATGATGCGTCAGCTAGGGCCTATATAGATGCTCACTGAACTTATCCAGGGTGGGACCTACCAAATGAAATTAAGCATCTATCGTATTAAACTTTGGAAAAAGATTTCTTTACTAAGTTAATAATATTGATAAAGGTTACTAATGGGCATTAGTTAATCATATGATAGCTACGGGCCACTCACTAAACTAAACTATCAGATGAAACTTTAGTAAGGACCATGGGCCTCGATTGTAATATGATTGCTAATTCAATGAATCATTTGCGAAAATGAGATTGTCGGTAGTTTCAATACATATGGATTCTCTGCAGTCACATTTGACGGTTAATCTGCAATTAAAGTAAATTAACAAAAAATGAGTAGAAATAAAAATAATAAAGAAAAAAATGACATAAATAACCCAAACAATGCTATAACTGCATGGCACTGTCTAATCTTTGACTGAAGAGGATTAAAACCCCTCTTATATGGAGTTTATGTATATTTTTCTTTTAGATAGAATTTTCATTAGTTTAGGCTTATTACGAGGACTGCAAACAGACTTTTGTCCCTGAGGGTTGATGAAAACACTGAGGAACAACTTTTCAATGAACCTTGTTTACAGATGTTTAACATCATTGTCAGATTATCTTTAGGTTTTCTAAACAGCTTTGAGTTTGAAACCATTTAGATTCAATAATTGGCTTGATCATAATAGCATGTTAGATAAGATTTTTCTGAGCAAGGGTAATTCTCCCCTCCTCCTCCCCTACCCCTACTCCTATCCCTCTCCATACCTACCCATACCTCTCTCTCTCTCTCTCAATCCTATAATTGAAAAGCCTTCGCTCTAAACAAAAGTTAAATTTCTTAAATGTGTTTTGAAAGACTTAATAAACAAGTGTTTGCTAATCTTGATTCTAAGTCTTGCCACTAAGAGAGACGTGAATAACATAGACTTTAAAGCAGACTGATGTATTTTTTTAAACTAGGGATATTTTTGCTAGGACTAGGCAATTATAGACCTATGGTCATTGCTAAGGATCATCGATTCTAAATTTTTTTCAAACGTTCAAAGCCAATTGGCTTAAAGGAAGGAGATAGAAATACTATTTTTTTTTTCATGTGTGTGTTAAAGTAGGAGTAAGAAAAATGTTATCTCAACATTGAAAGTTGGCGATGATTGGAATGAAAGGATGTTTGAGATTCGACAAGAGGTGGTTAGTTATTTCCCCAACCAATTTCAAAAATCTCTTTTTGATAGGCCTCAACAAAATGTGGTTGTTTTTTACTCGCTTTTAGTAAAGAGAATGTCACTCCATTTACAACATTTCCTCTTTATGAGATTGATCGGGTGATAGCCCAATGTAATGGAAATAAAAGCAACAGTCCTAATGGATCCAATTTCTCATTTTGAAAAAAATTTGGCATCTTCTTCACGATGATTTGGGTGTTATGTTTGACCAATTATATTGTTTTGTTTCTCTTCCTTAGAGCTTATCCTCCTACTTTGTCACTTTGATTACTAAGATTGATTCCCTTTCCCAGTTGGGTTATTTTCGTCCTATTTTCCTGGTGGGTTCATTTTATAAGCCTGTTGCTAAAGTTTTGGTGTCAAAGGTTAAATTTCTTAAATTTATTTTGAAAAACTTAATAAACAAGTGTTTGTTAATCTTAATTCTAAGTCTTATCTCTAAGAGAGAGGTGAATAACATAGACTTTAAAGTGGATTGGTGTATTTTTTAAACTGCAGATATTTCTGCTAGGACTAGGGCGATTATAGATCTATGGTCATTGCTAAGGGTCATTGGTTCTCAATTGTTTCAAACATTCAAAGCCAATTGGATTAAGGAAGGGGATAATAATACTATTTTTTTCATGTATGTGTTAAAGTAGGAGTAGGAGAAATTTTATCTCAACCCTAAAAAGTAGATGATGGTTAGATTGAAGGGGTGTCCGAGATTTAACAGGAAGTGGTTAGCTATTTCCCCATGATGATGTTGTCTTTTACTCACTTTGAGTAAAGAGAATGTCACTCCCTTTACAACATTTCCTCTTTACGATATTGATTGGGTGGTAGCCCAATGTGATGGTAATAAGAGTAATAATCCTAATGGATCCAATTTCTCATTTTTGAGAAAATTTATGCATCTTCTTCACGATGATTTAAGTGTTATATTTGACCAATTCTCTTGTTTTATTTCTCTTCCTTGGAGCTTCTCCTCCTAATTTGTTACTTTGATTACTAAGGTTAAGCCTCCTTCCTAATATTGGGTTATTTTCAGGCTATTTCCCTAGTGGGTTCATTTTATAAGCTTGTTGCTAAAGCTTTGGTGACTAGACTAGTTAATGTTATGAATAAGTTGGTTTCCTCTAATCAGTCGACATTTCTTAAAGAAAGATTGTTGGTTGTATAGAGCTTTGTTTTGGAGGTGATATAATTTTAACAAGAACAACAAATTTTGATGATGATAACTAATCTCTTATTAAAAGTCAAGTATAAACAATTAAGAGGATAAAGATGCAAACCTAAGTATTAGGATTTGGCAGACTTAACTATCTGATGATAGAAATTAAATGGAATTCAAACTCAAGCCTCATCTCAAGTGAACCCAAGCAAGTATGTACAAATAAAAGTACACGACAAAGTCTTGAAATGCAAGTGTGAGTGAATACTTTGCAAAGCATAAGTGTGTTCTCATAAAAATGAAGGGCTAAATCAAACACACACACATACACACACAACATATTTTCAAATTGATTTTTCTCAAGAAAATATCTTTAAAAATGTCTTGAAGTTGTGCCAGATGCATTAGAAGCTATCAAAACTGCTCTGGATAAAATTTTGTCTTTCCCAATCAATTATCTCAGTTAAAAATTGAGCTCTGAGCGATTAGGACATCATCTTAATGATGTGAAATAACTAGATATATTTTATTTCCTATTTTGAACTTATAATCGATTAATTTTGAGGTATCTATAAACAGAGGTCTCTTCCCTCATTTCAAATCATATAGAATTATGTTTTGACACTTGTCACTCTAACTTCCTCTCTCTCTAATATTTTATTTTACTTTCTCTCACTAATATTTTAGCCGAAGTGCTTATTCGATAAAGTTATTTTGTGAGTGAAGATAAGTTATAATTATAGAAGGGTAGAATTATAAAATTCAACAAGGAAATTTTTGTTTACACCATGGTTGAATATTATCTATTTACAGATCTTTTATGGGTTAAAAGCTACACCCGTATAAAGGTTTTGTTTAAGGATTGTGTGATCAAACCCTTGTTTAGGTTCGAGATCAACCCATATTTAAATCTTATAAGTTCTTAGTTAGTCTGTGGTAAAACCAATATGAGATTAAAGCTTAGCCCGATATTAAAAGTTTGGATAAGGTTCAAGATTAGCCTAGTATTAAAATATTTCAAGCTATTGGTTAGCCTGTGATAAAGTCAAGGTTTAAGGTTCGTGAGCTCATCCCGTCATAAAAGCTTACAAAGTTTATTTAGCAGATTGAAGACTAACCATTCCATGATTCTTAAAGAAATAGGACTAACCACTTCTATCCGTTGTTTGGAAGAAAAAACTCAAACTGCTCAACTCCTAGTCTTATTGTTTGGTTAAAAGTCAACCATTTTCCTTGTATAAGGGGTTCATGAGTATTACCTACTAAAATCTCTCAACATTTATTGGATATCCTCAAGATCAATTTTTAGGGATAAAAGTAGATCTTTTTATTTTGACTGAACATATATAATTCTCTGTGTTTTCTCTTTTCCCTAAACTTTTTACTTTCCACAATTTAATTTTCTACTACTTAATATTTTAAAATATTCTAAAATGTTTTAAACTTTGATTTTAATTCGCAAAGTTTTTCTAAACCATAATTTAGTGCATCTCTTGTGTGAGAAGTCACATATCTAACATGTTGATGGGGGTGGTTATTGTGAACGAGTTAGTGGACATATCCAAAACATACGAAGATATTTATATCATCTTGAAGGTGAATTTTGAGAAAGCGTATGATTTAAATAGTTGGAATTTTCTAGATTATATTATGATCAAGTTTGGGTTTAGTGGGAAGTAACGATCCTTGAAGAGAGTATGTGTTTTTTTTTTTAGAAATATAGTAGTGTTGATGAATGGTTGTACGGCCAATGAAATGACATACATAAGGGTTTGAATTAAGGTGACCTTTTTTGTTGGTTGTGGAAGGTCTTAGGAGGTTACTCAGGAAAGTGGTGGAGCCAAACCTTTTCACTAATTTTAAGTGGGTTTTTCCGATCTAGTTATCTCCCATCTTCAGTATGTAGATGATACACTAATCTCAACGAATAATATATGACTAATTAAGGTATTTTACGCGGTTTTTAGCTTGCCTGGAGCCTATAAGTAAATTTTACTAAAACTAGTCTAATTAGGATTAATGTTGATCCTGTAATTTTGGAATTAGTGGTGATTTTCTTCATTGTAAGCAAGATAATATTCCTTTCAAGTAATTTGGTTTACTGGTGGGGACAACCCTCGTATTGAGGCTTCTTAGAATATGCTAGTTAATCTTATCTTTATGAGGCTTCATTCTTGGAGGAATAGGTGTGTCATGAAGGTGAGAAAAATAAAAGGAGGGAGGTTGAACCGTGTTAGCCTTTTCCTTCTTTAGTAAAAATTGGTTATTAGATTCTAAACACAAAGTCTAGAATCTGATACAGAGGTAAGTGTTTCCAGCGGAATAAAACAAGTTCAGAGGTAGAGAGTGAAAAAAAGAGAGACAGCAGAAATCATATCCCAGTTCCTCCCACAAAAAGAGAGTAGTTCAGTCCCTTTGCACTTCCAAGAAATTTCACTATAATCACTACTGATTACAACTACTTAAGCACATAAGCAAAACACTTTCAATTTTGAAGCACACGAGAAAGAGACTTTCAATGCTCAAACATACAAGTAAGAGACTTCTAATGCTTAAGCACACAAGTAAGAGATTTTTAACTATCTAACTTAAGGATTGTTTGAATATTACACTAGATATATAAGAGGTGTAAATAGAATAAAACTCAAGAAGACTCTTAAGACTTATGAATTTGTAAAATATACTAATGTTAAGAAAAGAGCTTACACAAGTGAGTCTTTGAGAATCTTGATCATATACGTTGGAATATTTCTCGATATGGATAATGACATTTAAAAGACATTTTAATTTTCCTTTGCTTCAAGAGGAATTATCTGTTACATCCCAACTGTCTATACATATTTTTGTTAGCATATGCACATGATCAGAAGAAGACAAAATGATCTTTGAGTTTAATAATGGCATATCAGAGTCTTCTTGATCCTTGCATGAACCTTATTTAGAGTTTAGATCCTATATTTTGAACCTTCAGAGTCTTGATCTTCAAAGATTGACTTTCTTCCAAGTTTGGTCTTCAAAAGTTGACCTCCTTTAGAATCAGAGTCTGATTCTTAGGTTCTGATCCTTCAGATTCTGGATCTCTTAGCCTCTCTTTAATGTTCATTTTTAGTGCCAGTGCTAAGTTTATATCATAAATTTTAATCTATGGTCATGCACACTTGACCATATATTAGTATGCCCAATTGTTCTTTAAATACTCTATTGTCATCAAAACTTTAGAGATATAGTACAAAACAATTTTGTTCCCATAACTTTCCTCTTTTTTAGTATTTAAGAACAATGGTTGTTAACTTAATTAACAAGTTGACTTCACGGTCTGGGGTTTGTAAACTTCCTTTGAGTCTAATAGTTCAAAGGGCGAGGTTTTAAAGCTCACCCTAATTTTTATCTAGATTAATTAAATTGATATTTAAAACAAAATAAATTATTCTTTAGAATTTAAGCAAGAAATAATTCTTAACTATCATATTCACACACTTAAATACTTATTTATCTTACTCCTTATTTTGTCATCAATAAAAAACATAAAGTAAAGGAAATAAGAAAATATACTAAAGAAAAATATCATTAAACCAAGGAAAATGATTTTCAGATGCAAAATATTTCAAATTTAAGTCAAAAAACTACAGAAGGTTCTAAGTCCTAAAGCCTAGAGTTTTTTAGAATCTCCAGGACGGCCTTGATGTTAGATCCCATGTCATTCTGCCTTGTAACCAAGGATTTCAACTAAGCATCCATCTCTTCTTATTTGTTGACTATAGAATCTTGAGTAGCAACCATAATCTAAGATCAGGTCCCATAACCTTTTGATTAACAACGACACAAGCCAGTTTAGACTCTAATTACACTTGCTTATGGTGGAAGAAGCTACAGTCTCATAAGTTTAAAACTTTAGATTTTGCAGAGCTGTATCCACATAGGTTCGGAGAGTGTCTGACTTAGCAGCATATGCAATGGAGTCAGATGTTATGAGTCTCTAAGCAAACAAAATTTGAATCCTATCATAGATACAAGTCCTAAAATTTTCCATTTGGGCTTGGATATGAGGTGGATGGTTCAAATTTTGAGTGGGATCAGGCGATGAAGGGATATGTAGGGATCTTACTTTTGAGAATGATATAACAACAATCCTAGATCCTGACACAATGTTTTGTTCTCTTGAAGAGGTAAACTAGTGATACAAGTGTCTATATTGAGATATTTGTGAGTCTGGAGATTGTGGTTCAGTTTGAGGTTATGGTATGGTTTATTCAAGTGCTATTTGAGGTTCAGATTGAATAAGGTTGGTTTAGTCTTGTATTTCTTGTTCAGGTGTAGGTTCAATTACAAATTGAATTGGGTTGTTTTGATCTTCTGGTTGGTGCAGTTCAAATGTTGTGGTTCCCAAAGGTATGACTTGGCATGGTGTGATTTCTATAGGAATTAAATCTGAATCATCAGAATCAGATCTTAAGGTTGATTTTGATTTAGGGTTACATGTTGATGAGGGTTGATCTTCTAGTATGGTTTCCATGATCTGATCATTATCAGTCATGGTGTTTATATGAGTGAATTGTTCATATTATGGGAGTAAACTCATCAACTAGGTGTTTTGATCATTCATATATAACAGATGCATTGTGGATATTTTCTTAAGACACAAATGTTTTAAAAATCTGACTGATGGTTGTGGAGTTTGATTCATTAGGGGAAGGTATGACAAGTTCTAAGGGTAAAACCATGTTAAGTTTGGGTGAGAGTGTGTTCTTATAGGATTGTGTAGGTGATTGATGTAGGGTTGGTATTTTGGTTACAATTGGAGGACATGAAGAATCTAGAATTGAACTAGAAATAAGATCTACAAAATTACACATGTTTAAAACTTGTGCAGTATCTGGAGTGGCTTCAGCAGCTATCTCAGTTCCCACATCAGCCTCTAGAGCATGAGACTCTGTAGCACCCATAGTCAACTGTAGAACCATAACTTCATAAGTTTCTCCTGTAGTCTTCAAAATAGTTTCAGTAATAACTTCTACTTCCTTGGTCTGTTGCTCCAGAAACTCAACATCTGATGGCTTTTCCAAAGCCTTATTCTTAAGAGCACATGCTAGAATTTTGGAACCTTCTTGCACAGATTTTATAAGAAGATCCCAAGCCTGTTTCTTCACTTCCTTGATCTTCCTTACATAAGGTTGGTCATTTTCCTCCTCATTCTATTCTTCTTCAATATGTAGAATCATCTTCATGAGTTTATTTACAAGAGCTTATGTGACAAAGGATGAAGTTGTCTTCAGTGGAGTTCTTCTAGTGACTCAACTTCTAGTCTTGGTAGGCATCAATATAGTGTATGTGACTATATCCCTCACCTCCTTCTTAACCAGTTCCACATCTTTCTCCAACGGTGGCTTATGAGTCTCCGTCCGAACTTTAGAAGAAACCATTTTTATTTTCCTTGAAGACTTGTACACTTATTCCAGTGCCTGTGAAATATCATCCATAGTTAGAATAATACCAGTTTCTTCTCAGGCCATTTTAATATACTCCTATATCACCTATGGGTTGTCCATCTTAGAGGAGATAGAAAAATCCTCAATGGAAGCAAACTTGGCACTTCTAATTCTCACTCCAACTTCTGGATTCACACCAAGATGTGACTATATCCTCAATGTGTCTCTTATTATCTCAAGATATAAGGTTTTCAGTTATGAATTGGCAGTTTCCACTAGTGAATTTTCTTTCAATTTTATCCCCAACATAGTCAGTATCACAAAATCCAACTAGCTTGTAATCTAGAAATATTTTTATATAGCATAAATAGATTAATTTTTTCCTTTTAGATACCTAAATATTCTCTTTACAACAATTAAGTGAGTTTCTCTAGGACATGACTGCAATCTTGCACACAGACAGACATTGAAAAAATATTAGGTCTAATAGATGTTAGGTAAAGTAAAGAATCTATCATACCTATGTATTTCTTCTGACATACTTTGTTGTTACTTTCATCTTTACTTAAGTTGTAGGTATGATGCACCGAAGTAGTCACAATCTTGTAATTATCTAGACTGAATTTCTTCAAAAGCTCATTTGTGTACTTTTTTTTGGCAAACATAGACTTTATCCTTGTATTGGTTGATTTGAATTCCAAGACAGCTTTCCCATCATACTCATTTTAGATTCAGCCTACATTAACTCTGAAAACTCTTTGCAAAGAGTATCATTAGTAGAACCAAAAATAATATCATCAACATATACTTGAACAATTAAGATGTAATTTTTTAGTGTCTTTCTGAAAAGTGTAGTGCCAACTTGTGCTTTTTGAAAACTATTTTCTAATAAGAAATTTCTTAGTATCGCATACCAAGCTCTGAGAGCTTGTTTGACGCCATAACTATATTTCTTAAGTTTAAAGACATGTTCTGGATTGAATTCATACTCAAATTCAGGTGGTGGTTTGACATGCACTTCTTCATAAATTACACCATTTAAAGATGCGCTCTTAATATCCATTTGATATAAAGTGATATTATGATTAATAACATAACATAAGAATAATATGTTTGACTCTAACCTTGATACCAGGCAAAAGGTTTAAGAGAAATCAGTACCTTCTTGCTGATTGTAGCCTTGAGCTACAACTCTAGATTTATTTCTTACCACTACACCTTCCTCATTGAGCCTGTTCTTGAAGACCCATTTTTTCCGAATAATATTCTTCTCATGAGCTTTGGGTACCAGATCTCAAACATGGTTTCTTTGAAATTCATTCAACTCTTCTTGTATAGCCGCAATCTAATCATCACCAGATAGTGCTTCATAAACAGAAGTAGGTTCAATCATAGAGATGAGCCTTAGTGTAACACCCCATTCTAATTCCCCAAATATTATATATATTATACAATCAGAGTAAATAGAATGCATAACAAGAGGGCGTCACATGATATTTTTTTCAATATTAAAATCATACATGCACACTGGTCATAATCATAACACATATTTGAATCTCATGCTTTAGAATAATTCATGCATTTTCACAGCGGATCATTTAATATTCACAGATACTATCAATGATTACATCCCATACTATAATCATTGGATGAAAAAGTAATGAATCCATTATATAACCAAGTCATCAGAATTCATGCATCGACTCCAAGGCTATATCAATATAGTATCTTAATCATACAAATCAAAATAGATGAGAATACATAACAAATCTCATCAAAGCAGAAATCCAGATAAATCCCGTGTTACATGACCAGAGCAATGACTCAACTACCTAGTAAAAGATAAATTAGCTAGACTCCTCAACTAATCTCGTGCAAAGCACCACTATCCTCGGAACCTGCACGTTACCCACATAGAGACAACATCATAACAGAAGGGTGAGAATTCACGTCATTATCCAAAAGTATATAAATGGAAATAATATAGAAACAAGATCTATTCACGGATTCCACACACTTCAAGTGATATTCTAAAATAACATGATTATACAAACATCCCAAGTATAACATATTCATATTTATTACACATAGCATAAATGTCATCCATCCAAATGATTCAATTATCCATATGATTAAACATCACAATTTCATTACAGACATCGCATATTCAATAATGACTCATGTGACAACAATGAAATGTGACTCAATATGCATGTGGTACCAATCTTGAAAACATTTCGTTAACCTTGCTTCTGATTCATTATCATAAAATCCAGGCCACTTCTGATCCAGACAAGATCAAAAGCCTCCGCTACTTATCCCCAATGGGATCGAGCCAAATGTGAACCCAACGTTTCACCGCTACTTATCCACACAAGGATCGAGCCAATTGTGAACTCAAAGTTTCACCGCTACTTATCCATACAAGGATCGAGCCAAATGTATGCATGTACAACTCATCAAGATAACATATGCAAATTAAGATTATTCACAAAACCTCAATTATCCAAGCATATCATCACCATTCAACTCATGTGAATTTTCCATCAATTGCCCATCATCATATTCCCACAACAAAATCATTACATGTATCATATACATATCATCACATATAACCATTAACATTATGATATATCATTCCACCAATGTTATTCACAACATTCAATTAAGAATAACACACACTATATTCAAGTAATCATCCATACATTGAAATAGTATTCGAACCAATCCAAAGCACATTCAATCACGATCGGATCAATTAATTACATACATGAAAATACTACAATAAATATAATCATATAAGATTTCATGTCAAAATATCCTAAAAATAACATTTTTTATTCCAGGTCACACTAAGCCCGGCCTATCGCGCTAAGCGCACCTCCCTGAACAAACAAACCCAAAAGTCAGAACATTTCGCGCTAAGCGGACTTCTCCTCGCGCTAAGCGCAGTCTACGATACTGCACTTTTTCTCCTACAAATCATCTTGTTTCTCCCACGAAATTACCACATAAAACTCATTCCAATCAACCAAATAACATCATTAAAGGGTATCCTAACATGTTTCTAGTCATGGGTCATCATTCTAAGTTGAAAAATATAATTTCCTTTCAAATCCTAACATTCAAAGATTCTAAAAATTGAAATTGAATAACCTAGCATGTTAGTGATCATTACCCACAACATACAATCAAACAATAACATGGATTCTCCCCCGTACCTCTTGAAGATTCCTCTTCTAGGGTTTCCTCTTCACTTTTCCCTTTTTCCCTCTTCTCTTCTCTTCTTTCCTCTTTCTCTTCTTTCACCAAATGACAATTCTAATTATGATTTCCTTCTAACCCTTTACTAACTAGGATTGTCTTATTGGGCTTAATACTTAACACCTCTCTATTACTTCTATTTTCATAAATAGGCCCAATACTAAATAACCACTATTCTACTCATAAAACACAATTATTTAAATAACACACATATTCAAATAATTCACATTTAAATTAAAACACTCAATTAAATTAATTATCACATAATTTAATATATAATAATAATTAATAATTAACTATAAAAATTGGGATGTTACACTTAGTCTTGAGTGTTCTTCTTTGAATACATATCTTGTCTTTAAAGGAATGTCTTTATTTCCAACAATTAGCTCTTTTGGATGCGAAGACTTGTACTTTAAGGTCTTTTTGGATTATTTTGCTCCTTGTGTTCCATCACGAGCTTCTTCAAAAGATTATTCATATGGATGAGCTTTATAAGTTGGATTAACTTCTAGACCATCAGCTTTTGAAGATTTGGTAGCTTCTGAACTACCAGCTTCAGAAGTGTCTTAAGATACATAATTTTATGAAAAAATTTCAACTAGCTCTGACATTTTATTGTCAAGCTCTTTGTCATCAAATTTGATGTGTATTGAATCTTTAACCATTTTGATTTTAAAGTTATACACTTTGTATACCATTGAGTGTTCAGAGTATCCTAAGAAGATACCCTTTTAAGCTTTGAGAACAAATTTCTTTAGATATAATTTGTTCTTTAAGATGTAATATGTACATCCAAACTCCTGAAAATACAAAATGCTTGGCTTTCTTCCTTTGAAAAGTTCATATGAATTTTTGTTCAGAATATGTCTAATATAGTTTATGTTATCAACATAACATGTTGTGTTTATAGCTTATTCCTACAAGTACTTGGGTAAATTATTTTCTCGAATCATGGTTCTATGCATTCCATTTTGTTATGGAGTTCTAGGAGAAGATAACTCATGGAGAATTCCATGTTTTTCACAAAAGATTTCAAATGGCTCATTTTTAAATTCTCCTCTATGATCATTTCTGACTTTTAATTTTTTTTATTCCTTTTCATTTTCTACTTGTATGCAGAAGATTATAAACACATTATATGAATCATATTTAGTTCTAAGGAATTTTACCCAAGTCCATATGCTATAGTCATCAACTATGACTAATCCATGTTTCTTCCTATTGATTGATGCAATACCAACTTTCCCAAATAAATCAATGTGAAGTAGTTCCAAGGGTTTGGAGGTAAAGACAATGTTCTTTGTTCTAAAAGAGGTTTTTATTAATTTCCCTACTTGTCATGCTCCACAAAGATAATCTAAGTGATAGTTAAGTTCTAGCAAACCTTTGACGAGTTTTAACTTGCTAAGTTTATTTATTAATCTCCAGTTAACATGAGCTAACTTTCTGTGCCAGATTCACATTTCATCACTTACTGATAGAAGATAAAGTACCTTCTAATCAACCAATTCAGAGAAATTAATTTTATATCCATTGTCTTTTCTCATACCATTGAACTCTATCGACTTATTAGACTCATTCATAACTATTAAATTATTTTTATTAAACACTAATTCATATCCATTGTTACAAAATTGACATAGAAGAATTTCTAATAGTACACGTACCAATGATCATTACTTTCTGGTTTATTCCAAACCACATAGTTTGTATATCTTTCAGAATTATGGTTTGGAACATATTCCTTTCTCTTGTCATATGTCGTCAACAACTATTATCCACGTACCTAGACTGCTACTTTGCTTCTCCTTGAAACATATATGATGCAAAGACAATTTCGGATTTATGTACCCATAATATTATGGGTCCTTTAGGTTAGTTCTGAAAGGCTTTTTCTTATTTTGTATCATAGCTTTCATGTAGCGGGTATGTTTCATGGTTTAAAGGTTTTGGGTCTTGAATAAATCTTAGCCTTTGGTTGTGAAACTATTACAACCTTATACTGTAATGTATTAAGTTCTGGTATGTTTACAACTTTTGACTTTGGAGTCTTTGGTTCTAGTTTCTTTAGAACCTTTGACTTTGAAGTACTAGATTCTGAATTGTTCAGAACCTTGGACTCTATATTCTTTTGTGTTTTCTGTTTCATAACCTTTGCTTGGTTAGCAAATGGTACAAAGTAGGAATATACCCCTTTTGTTTAGCAGAGCTTGAGCAAGAACGTTTCATTGGTTTAACCAAGGTTTCCCTCATTGGATTGAAAGTTTTTTGTGAATAGCCAATGCCATATCCTTTGATCATGCTTAAACCATAAATCAAATATGCAAGTTTTGTCCTATCAAAGCCTTTTATGACAAATTCCTGAAGAGAAAATTTCTACTCATCTGGAGATTTATTAGGCATATTTTCTACTCGAGCAATATAACTTTTTTTTCTAAAACTTCATTTCTAATTTGAAAAGATTTTAATTTATTTGTATCTAGCTCAAATTGTTTTTTTCAAAATTTTGATGTGTCTTGCTTTTTCTTCATAACGACCCGTAAGTTCTTGAATAAGAGTAATTAAACCACAACGAGATAATTTAGAAAATACCTCATCATCTTCTTCTTCATAATCTGAACTAGATTCTGAGTCAAATTCTGTGTCTGAAGATGTTAGAGCCATCATTAGGGGTGGAAATAAGTTAGGCTAGCCAGACCTAATAAGGCTTGAGCCTTTCCTACAATAAACTTAAAAGGCCTGAGCATTGCATATGACCTATTATAAGATCTCTTTTTTGGCCTGACCCGACCTATTTAAAAGCTTGGCCTGGTCTGAAAGCCTATTAAAAGTCCATTTCTCATTAAGATTTTCAATTGATCCCTATTATCAAAAAAATCTTGTATATATATATATATATTGTTGAGAATAAAGAGTGAGGAAGAAGTCCCACATTGGTTAGAAAAGGGAAGATTAAACACTATATAAGTTAGAGAACCCACACACATATAGCCTTAAGGTTTTAGGTGGATATGTGGTGTATCTGGGGGATATATTAGCGACGTGGTTATCACGTGAGTCAAAAAGACTAGTAGCGACGTGATAACCACGTCACAAAAAAATTATAAAGAAGTATGACTTGACTGATGACAGTGTGTAATTATTTATACCCGTTGAGGAGGTAGCGACGTGATTGGCACGTGGCAAGATTGCGACGTGAGAATCACGTTGCTACGTGGCTTTTATATTTCCAATTTCCAAAACACACCGGTTATACACACGCAGGCAAAGCAAAACATTAAACTTTTGTTCATCTTCTCCATTTTTCAGTTTCTTCCCCAAACCCACTCAACTCCATTGTTAAAAATTCCATCAAACCCAAATTAGTGACAAATTTCTTCTAACCCTAATTACACTGAGGCAAGCAATCGTTGTAGAGTTGAATTTTACACTGAGGTATATGTTGTTTTTGTTGAATTTTATTTATTTGATGTTTATTATTGTAATAAAAAATTGAAGAAAACTTGTGTTTTTTTTGTTGTAGAAGTTAGAAGAACAAGATTGAGGAAGATTCATAGAAGAGGGGAAAATTAAATTGAAGAACATAGAGGTATTTTTGCATTATTTTTATTTATTTTATATGTATTGTATATATATGTAGGTTAGTATTGTTTGTATTATATATGTTTATTTGAATTAAAAATATATTTTAGTTAATTTTAGTTTTAGGTTAGTATTAGGTTAATATAGTTAAAATGAATTTAAAATGATAAGTTAGTATTATAGGTTAAATTTAGTTTTAGGTTTAGTAAAATAATATTTTTTTAAAAACAGAAATTAAAAATATAAAAAAATTTGTTAATATTATTGTTAATATAAATATAAAAAATTCTGTTAATATTATTGTTATATACATATAAGATTTTTTAATATTATGTTTATATATATATATATATATATATATAAAAAAATTTGTTAGTATATACATATAAAATAACAAAAATTTGAATATACATGAAAATTAAAATTTTTAGAAAACAGAAAACAATATTAAAATTTATTTTCTAATAACAACAATTTTATTAGAGATATTCCATACTCTCTAGTTTAAAACAATATATGATAAAAATATAATATAAAAACTAACAACATATAAATTTTTGTTTCTAATTTAAAACATAAATTTGTTAGTATATACATTTATAAAAATTATAATATATATGTTAACACATAAATTTAAAAACAAATATTATAAAAAAAAATTATATTAGTTTTAGTTTTTTATTTATATGTTAAAAATATGAAAAAAAAAAGAGAAGAAAATATTAAAATAATAATTTATAAAATACATAATTTTAAAAGAGTATATATAATAAAAGTATATATATATATATATATATATATATATATATATATATATATATATATATATATATATATAGTTTAAAACAATATATGTTAAAAATATAATATAAAACTAACAACATATAAATTTTTGTTTCTAATTTAAAACATAAATTTGTTAGTATATACATTTTAAAAATTATAATATACATGTTAACACATAAAATATAATATACATGTTAACACATAAAATTATAATATACATGTTAAAAATATGATTAAAAGGAAATATTAAAATAATAATTTATAAAATACATAATTTTAATTTTAAAAGAGTATATATAATAAATATATATATATATATATATATATATATATATATATATATATATATATATATATATATATATATATATATATATATTTTAAAACAATATATGTTAAAAATATAATATAAAAACTAACAACATATAAATTTTTGTTTCTAATTTAAAACATAAATTTGTTAGTATATACATTTATAAAAATTATAATATACATGTTAACACATAAAATATAATATACATGTTAACACATAAAAATTATAATATACATGTTAAAAATATGAATAAAAAGGAAACATTAAAATAATAATTTATAAAATACATAATTTTAAAAAGAGTATATATAATAAAAAGTCTATATGTTACATTATTGTTTTTTAATATTTTTATTGTATATATAATAAAAAGTAAATATGTTATATTATTGTTTTTTGATATTATTGTTATATAATAAAAAATTATATATTTTATATTTGAATATTTATTTATATGTTAGTATATATATAAAAAAGCAAAATTTATATTTATTCATAGTAGTTAAAGTTAAAGTTAATAGTTAATTAAACAAATCCAGGAAGATTATTTATACGTTTAAGTTGATTAATATCTCTAATGAAAAAGACAATGATTGTATAAATGTGCAGTATGGAATATTTTCGGTATTATCGTAGTTGGATGTACGATAGAACATACCCAGGAAGAAGTGGACTTAAACCCAATTTTATAGTAGGAGTTGATGGGTTTATTAAGTGGGCGTTTGCTCAGGAGTGTTGTCGAAGCGAAGGAGGGGTTAGGTGTCCCTGTCTTAAATGTGAATGTAGACCAATAATTAGTGACCCAGGAAGTAACACGTCATGCATAGAAGGGGATTCATTGAAAATTATTGGGTTTGGACGATAACGGTGAAGAACTACCGGGTAATGTACCAGAGACTAGCAACACGCATGCTTCAAGTAGTCGACCGGTTATGGAGTATGAGGAGAACTTTAATTTGATCGGTGACATGGTTGAGGATGCTTTTGGTGTGAACGTGACATATGATGAACCAGAAGATTTTGACGGGGAAGAGTTGCGAATGAGGAAGCGCAAAGATTTTATCAATTGTTGAATGAGATGAATACGCCGTTGTTTGAGGGGTCGTCAGACTCAAAGCTATCAATGTGTGTGAGATTATTGGCCGTCAAGTCAAATTGGAATGTTTCTGATCAATGTCTGGAACATTTTGCAAAAATGATGTTGGACTCCACCGCTACGAAAGACAACTTGCCTACAAGTTATTATGATGCAAAGTGGGTGTCAAGTTGGGTTTAAAAGTAAGAAAGATTGATTGTTGCATTAACGGTTGCATGTTGTTTTATGACAATGAGTTTGGTACTCAAGATGGATCGTTAGAGGAGTGTAAGTTTTGTAATAGTCCAAGATACCAAGTTCGCAGAGCAATGAAGCGAAGCGTAGCGATAAAATCCATGTTTTATCTTCCTATAATACCAAGGTTAAAAGAATGTTTGCTTCAATGCACAGTGCAAGTCAAATGACATGGCATCATACAAACCAAACAAGTTCGCACTATGCGACATCCATCGATGGTGAGGCATGGAAGCACTTTGATCGGACACATCCAGATTTTGCTGCAGAACCTAGAAATGTCAGGCTTGGATTATGCTCTGATGGTTTTGCCCCATACGTGTAACCGAAGAGAGTTGGAGTTGAAGCCTCAACCGAATGGAAAATTATTAAAACCCAAGGCTTGTTTCAGTCGACTTCCCAAGAAGCTAAAGCGGTTTGTCGATGGTTAAAAGAATTGAGAATGCCCGATGGATATTCATCAAATTTAGCAAGGTGTGCTGACCCTAACACTGGAAAATTACATGGTATGAAAAGTCATGATTGTCACATTTTTATGGAACAGTTGCTACCAATTGCATTTGGATCGCTACCCAAACATGTTCTTGATCCACGAACTGAAATTAGTCAATTTTTTAGAGATATTTGTGCGTCAACTTTAAAAGTGGAAGACATCATTAAGTTGGACCAAAACATTGCACTCATTCTTTGTAAGTTGGAAAAAGTATTTCCACCTGGTTTCTTTGACTCCATGGAACATTTACCTGTGCATCTTGCATATGAAGCTTATCTTGGTGGACCTGTTCAATATAGGTGGATGTATCCGTTTGAAAGGTTCATGGGTGATTCAAAGAGATCGGTGAAAAATAAAGCTAGAGTAGAAGGATCTATATGTGCACATTACTTGCATCGGGAAACATCACATTTCTGCAGTCACTATTTCAATCACTTGATGTTAACTCCTAGAATCATACGGAATCCTATAAATGTCAATCAGAGGAGTCAATTCACCTTATCAGTCTTTGGGCTTCCAGGTCGACCTTCTGGAAAGAAGGGTGTGCATTGGTTGACCCAAAAAGAAATGCAATCTGCACATGTCCATGTCTTGATCAACTGCGATGAAGTAAAACCATATCTTGAGTAAGTTTACCAAAAAATTTAACTCTGTTGACAATGTGTGTATACCAAAATTATTAAACTTATGGTGTGTGTTTTGTAGGGAATTTAACAATGCCTATTTTCATAGTACGGTGTACAGTCAACATCAGGTGTCATTCATTCTCAATTTCCCTCATGGTTCAAGCAAACATTGTCTAGAGTTCTTACACTAACTCCAGAAATACTCCATTTGAGAAACTTGGCGAAGGCCCATCCAAAGCGCAAATGATTGGCACACATACTTGTGAATGATATAAATTTCACCGAGGCATGGACCGAAGGGAAAAAAACCATAAACAGTGGTGTATTTGTAAAAGGAGTTATAGATGGCGGTGAAGACGACTTCTATGGATTTGTTAAACATATCTACGAGTTGGTATACAATTACTTGGACTCGGAAAATAAAGTTGTCTTGTTTTATTGTGAATGGTATGATCCAACTAGAGGAACAAATATAGACAAGTCATATGGTTCCGTCGAGATTCAAATGAACCAGAGATACAAAGAATATGACCCTTTCATAATGTCACATATTGTTAGGCAAGTTTATTATGTTCCTTATCCTTCATTTGTAATACGTAAAGAGGATGGTGTGTTGTAATAAAACAAAACCGCTAGGTCATATTGAAACCGGAGATCTAGTGGAAGATCTGCCTACCAAGTTGATGACGTTGAGCATTAATGATGTGGTTGCGGTGAAGACATTACAAGTTTGTCGATACAACTGTTGAGGGACATCAAGTTGATGCGTCTATATTGTTGGTTGATAATAATGTGGATGAAGACAATGATGAAGAGTTTGAATCAGGACAATATTACATCGGATGATGAACATGATATGGATAACGAGCATGAAGATTTAGATTAATTAATCACTTAATGTAATATTAATGAATATCTATGGAACATGTATATATTGAATGTGTTAATGAATATCGATTTATGTTAATGACTTTATTATCTTTGTTTATGAAAATATATATAAATAGGTAAAATGCCACCTAAGAAAAAAGATAGCGGTAAGAAGTCTCGTCAGGGTAGTAACATGTGAGTCTCACTCACCATGTGCCCCCTCGAGTCGTTGATCCTATGTCCTGGCGTACTCGGGTTTTGTCCCATTACTCTCTTCCCATACATTCCCGTCTGGGGTACCTGCATCTTTTGTGCCACCTGGAGGCCCCTGTTTCCTCTTCCCACCGACTCAGATGCCGTCATCCTTCCAGCATCCTGGAGGCTCTAGTTTTCCTTTCCCACAGACTCAGATGCCATCTTCCTTCCAGCATCCGGGAGGATCCAGTTTCCCTTTCCCACCGACCCAGGTGCCTTCATCTTTCCAGCAGACTGGTGTCCCCTCATCCTTCCAGCGGGCAAGAGGACCCAGTTTTCCATTTCTACAGACTGGCGTGCCTTCATCATTCTAGCAGACGGGGGGACCCAGTTTTTCATATCCCACACAGATGCCTTCATCCTTCCAGTGGAGGGTCCAGCCCACATTCCACACATACTGGAGGGTCCAGCAGTCCACGTCCGACACAGGCTGGACGATCCCCTAGTCTACCTCCCACACAGGCTGGACGATCCCCCAGTCCACGTCCCACACAGGCTGGAGGATCCCGCGGCCCACGTCCTAGACGGACTGGAGGATCACGCACCACATCCGTCATGCTGGATCCAGCCCCACGCCCTACACATGTACCGACGTGAGGTCGACGGTGATGATGTGGCGGTGATGATATAGATGGAGTGATCTTCGTGGGAGAGATGATCCGAGTGAGATTCATGTTATTGGGAGGTTTTGGATTTGGCGAAGGAAGCAAATAAGTTTGTTATATAAACTTTTATTTAAGTACATATTCATTTTAATATTTTGTATAAATTTATAATTAATATTGTTTATTCAAAATCTTGTTGTTCAGTTTCGCGCCGAGTCGGACTGCTGCAAAGGTTATTAATTATATAATCCAGCAGATGTATAAATCATTCTGGAGGAACTTTGGCGAGGTTACAAATAAAGAAGAATGGTTTAAAAAATTTAAGGTATTGTTATTTATTTAAGTTGTAAATTTATTTAAGGCTTTAATAGTATTATTATTTATGTCACATTTTAATGATAATTAGTTAACTTTTTATTTTAATGTCATACAACATTGCAGGAAAAATGTGTGTGGGATCCGTTGAATGAGAAAATAATGGAAAAAATCTATTATAGCAGAACTTCTAGAAGATTTTCTGATATAATGCGGCGGGTTAGGGAGAATTACGAGCTTCATGGTATCCGTCCTAACTGGATAGGTATAGAGGTTTTTGGTGAACTTCTTACATATTGGGGTTCGCCAGAATTCAAGGCTAAATCGGAAACTTTTAAGAAGATGAGGGCATCTGAAAAGGGGGGGTGTGTAAATACGGTTGGAAGTATTAGTATTGCGGAGCATGTCCGGCGGATGGTAAAATTTACTACTCTTTTAAGTTATATTTTTAGTATTGATATTTTTTACTAATTATTTTTAATTTTATTGTTTAGACTAAGGAGTTGGGGAGACCACCATTAATCATTGAGTTGATTACTCGGACTCGGACAAAGAAATCTGGAGGTTTTGTCGACGCGCACAAAAAGCTTTTGTAAGTTATTTAATTTATGTTTTTTAAGTCAATAACAAAAGTTGTGACGTTATTTTCACGTGGCAACCTATAAATTGTGGCGTGCTTATCATGTGGCAACTGATAAATTGCCATGTGAATATTTTCATGTGGCGATAAATTGCCACGTGAAAATCACGTGGCAATTCATAAGTTGATTTGTGAAAATCACGTGACAATTTTTAATATATTTGAATTTAGTATAGTTTAATACATACGTGTATTAATTTAGTATAATTTATTATTTAATTTAGTATAGTTTAATATATAGTTTAATATAATTTATTATTTAATTTAGTATAGTTTAGTATAGTTTAATATATTTAATTTAGTATAAATTTTTTAAATTTTATTATTTAATGTATGTGTAGGATGATTATCGACATTGCTTGCAAATTTTCGGAACACAATCCTCAATACAGCCCAGAGAGGGGGAGCCGCTTAATGGTGATGTTGATTTCTACATTTGGAATGAAGTGGTTAATGGAAAAGGGCCTAATGGTTGCTTTTTTGCGAGAGGAAATTTGGCCGGCGGGTTGAGAGTTGGTGATCGTAATTTGTTTCAACGACTTAGAGATGGAGAGGGAGGGTCACGTCAACCGAATCTGACACAGGATCAGCTTGAAACAGTACGACAATTGGCCGCAACTGAAGTCAGACGCAAAATGGAGGCCCAAATGACGACAATGAGGCAAGAGCGGGAACAGATTGGAGATGATGCGGAAGAGGCAATCGATATGGAGGAGCGATGAGAAGGTTTATGCAAGGTGGTGGAAATCAAGATGTTCCGATACGAGGATGATGACGGACTTGATGACTTGATCTCGATAATTATCCGGTGAAGATGCCCGTAAAACATTTTATTTCTTTTGTTTGTAAATTTGCATTTATGTAAGATATTTATTTTATCATTTTAAAATATTAAATTATATAAAATTTTATTATATGACTTTATTTTATAAAATTATGTTATTCAAATATATAATAAAATTCTATTATTCTAATAATTTTAATATATAAATTTTATTATATAAATTTATTATTTAAATTTTATTATATAAATTTTATTATTTAACTTTTATTATATAATTTTATTATTTAAAATTTATTATATAAAATTTATTATTTAAATTTTATTATATAAATTTTATTATTTAAATTTTATTATATAAATTTTATTATTTAAATTTTATTACATAAATTAATTAATATAAAAGTAATTACTAAATAATTTTTAAAAATAAAACGTCACATGTGACGTGATTTTCATGTCACTAATTAGTGACATGAAAATCACGCCGCTACTAAAGTCTACATGTCAGCATTTATGTTCCCTATACAAAGCTTTTGCCACGTGATTTTCACGTCACTAATTAGTGACATGAAAATCACGTCGCTACTACTTTGCCACTTGTCCCCCAACGACATAAATGTTCACGTCGCTATTTTTGTTTTGTGACGTGATTTTTATGTTTGCCACGTTATTTTCACGTGGCAAATAAGCTTATTTTTTGTAGTGTTCCCCCTAACGGTGGTATCATGAGCCTATCATTTCGAGATAAGGACCGAATAACTTGTATCGAAACACTTCCCTCAAGTGGTGGGTAGAAGGTGTTCCGTTGGAGAGTGCCAACGGTGGTACAAGTGTATGCGAAAGAGAAAGCTTTCACATGAGGGGGAGCATTGTTACTCACACTTGAGGGGGAGTTTTGAGAATCAAGTGTGAGGAAGAAGTCTCACATTGGTTAAAAAAGGGAAGATTAAACACTATATAAGTTAGAGAACCCACACAACTATAACCTTAAGGTTTTAGGTGGATATGTGGTGTATCTCTCACAAAGGTGTCTCCCAAGTAAATGCTCCCTCCTCAGAATTTCCGCTAATATATATATATATATATATATGAAAATGTAGGTCGGTCTATATGGCTTCATAGGTTTTTTTTAATAGCATAAGTCTGACCTATTTAATTAAATAGGATTTTAAAAGGCCTAAGATTACCTTTTTTATTAAGAGGTATGACCTTAAATTGGATAGGCTATTGGCCCCAGTATGCCTACCTGACCTATTCTTATCCCTAACAATCAGTGCTAAATTGACTTCTTCCTTATCTTTATCAGATTCTTCTTCTTTGTCAATTTCATCACATGTTTTCATGAGACTCTTCTTGATTTTTTCTCTGAAGTTTTCCTTCTAATAGCTTCCTCTCTTTGAATTATCCTTATACCATTATGGTCAGTCATCCATAGGGTGACCAGGCTTCTTACAGTTAAAGCATATCTTCTAGTCATCTTTATTGTATGTGGAACTTGATCATCTAAAGCCGATACTTCTTCCTAAGGACCTTATGTCTTTCTTAGCCAGATAATGAAACCTATTGATTAAAAATGACATCTCTTCATCATTTGATCCTTCTTCTGACCTTCCTGTAGGAGCATCTTCTTTAGGTTCCCATACTTGAGAAGACTTAGCAGATTGACCAATAAATTTCAAGGCAAGAGACTTGGATTTCTTTCCAAGTTCATCTCCTATGAACTCCATCTCATGACTCTAGATATTTCTTTTCAAGCTTTCAAGACTTATTTTTGTTTAAATCCTTAGCTTTCTTGGATGGTTGTCACCTTTGGTTTATATTTGACATGAAGACTCATAAGAATCTTCTTGAGATTATTAGAAGTTGTATAGAGTCTTGAGATGTACATATTACTTTTCCATCATTCAAAATATGTAGAATATCCATTGAAGGTTGAAGGTCTAGCAGTATAGTTGTTCTTCTAAACATCTCTATAATCAAAGTTCACAACATGGTTAATAATACTAACATTAGATTCATCACCAACATACATGTTTTTCTCTCATGATCTTTTATGTACCATGTTTAGAGCATAAACCTTAGTCAGATGCCAACTGAAGGTGAGAAAAACATAAGAAGGACGTTAAATTGTGTTGGTTTTTCTTTCTTTTATAAAAATCTCTAATTAGATTCTAAACTTAAAGTCTAGAATCTAATACAAAGGTAAGTGTTTGCAGCAGATAAAAAAAAGTTCAGAGGTATAGAGTGAAAAATGAGAGACACGAGCAATTTTATCCTGGTTACTCTTACAAAATAAGATTAGTCTAGTCCCTTTGCACTTCCAAGGGATTTCACTATATTCACTGTTAATTAAAATTGCTCAAGTACACAAGCAAGAGACTTCTAATGCTTAAGCATACAAGAAAGAGACTTCTAATGCTCAAATACACAAGTAAGAAACTTCTAATGCTCAAGCACATAGGAAAGAGACTTATAATAATCTAAATTAAAGATTATTTTGATATTACACTTGATAAACAATCAGAAGTGTAAACCGAATACAACTAAAATATAGTCTTAAGACTTATGAATTTCTAAGATATACAAATGTTATGAAATTTGAAGTTAAACTTGTGATTTTAAATTTGAGAGAGTAACTACTTTATTTATTTTCAAGGATTAGTTGTATTTCTTCAACTCTTTAACTTCTTATATAGAGAGACAAAAAAGAGTCGTTGAAGAAAAGAGCTACACAAGTGAGTCTTAGAGAAGCTTGATCCTAGAAGTTGGAATGTTTCTCGATATGGATATATCTATTAAAAAGAGATTTGAATTTTCTTTGCTATAAGAGGAATTATTTGTTACATCCCATTTGTCTGTGCAAATTCTTTTTTGCATCTGCACATGATCAGAAGAAGACAAAATGACCGTTGAGACTAATAGTGACCTATTAGAGTCTTCTTGATCCTTGTGTTGACCTGCTTTAGATTCTGGATCTCAAGTCCTCAACCTTTAGAGTCTGGAACTTCATAGGTTGACTTTCTTCAAAAGTTGACCTCCTTCGGAGTCTGAGTCTCCAAAGTTTGATTCTCAGGTCCTGATCCTTCAAATTTTGGATCTTTTAGCTTATCTTTAATATTCATTTTGAGTGCCTATACTAAGTTTATATCATAAATTTTAGTCTATGACCATGCACACTTGAACATATATTAGTATAATCAATTATTCTTTAAATACTTTGTTATCATCAAAACTTTAGAGATATAATACAGATCAATTTTTCCAACATCTTAGTCCGGGGGTAGAGTTATCATTCTTAATTTCTTTCTTACTGCTATCCTAATTTTATTCATATATTTCTTTAAAATGTTTATTAAAGTTTAGAAGAAGTTATCTAGGATTTAAAGGAGTTATCTTTAGAGTAGGGTGAAAGGAGATCTTAAGATTTCTTGAGTCAAGTGATTTGATGCCAGGTGAGTCAACTTGGTCATGCTGGATAAATGGTAGGGGATGTTGATCTCAAGTGATTCAAATCATTGGTGTGGTATCCTATCTACTAGATATAGGTCACACTTTATCTCCTCCTTTTTGGGGGGTTTGGGGTGGGGGACAAGTCCTCCTCTCTTTGTTATTTACTTTCTCCTAGTTAAAAAGTGTGTCTTTTTACCCCTCTCTCTCTCTATATATATAGGCTTTGTGGATAAGCCGAGGGGTGAATATTTTTTCCATATCAGTGCATGTTAGAAACACACACATATATAACAACTACTAAATGCAAGAATAAACATCAATATAAATTAATAACTAAAATAAATAATCAAACGATTAATATCAATACATAAGAGTTATGATAATTTACATCTGATTCCAACAAGAGAATACATTTAATTCTAACAAGGGAGAGTTTAATTACACACTATCATGATAGCGGTACAAAAGAAGTGGATAAAGTGAAACAACATTTAAACGATCCCTTTAACGATAACTCATATCCACTTTGATATCTCTCTCTCTCTCTCTATATATATATATATATATATATATATATATATATATATATATATATATATATATATATATATATATATATATATATATATATATATTAAGTCGAGGGGTGAATATTTTTTTCTTCCATATCTGTGCATGTTAGAAACACTAATCTTCATATGTCCGCAAATTGAGGATTAATTTTATGGTTACTTATTGTTAAAGTATTCTTGTTAAAGTAAGTAAATAAATGTTTAAAATTAAATATGATTTTCAAATAAAATATGCACTTATTAATCTGCACTTGCTAGATGAGTACACAACCTATGTCTTATTTAGTGCATGAGCCGTCAGTTTGGAACCTGTTCATAGAACTTGATAAGTCTTGCTTTTTATTTGGAAGGTAGCTATTCCAATGTCTAATCTTTCTGTAGATAAAACACACCCTTTTTTCTTCTGTTTTTAGATTTATAAATCTTCTTTCCATAATCTAATGTATCTTTATTTCTTCCACGATCTTGATTCCCTTTACATATAGACTTTTTTGCCTTAAGTATCTTTCATTTCATAACATATTACAAGAAATTCAATTCAATATCCAAGACTTTCATTTCTATTATGAGTAGGGACGATGAATGAGTATTATGAAGAGTGAATAGGATCATATCCCTCCTATCAATTTTCTCATTTTCATAACTTATTAACCACGAACAATTACTATTAAAAAAACATGGGAGGCTTCGAGTTACACAACCAAAATAATTAACAACTTCTTTAGCACTTCTATGTAGAAACAGCATTTTTTATGATGAATCTATGAGTCTGAAATTTAGCCTTCTAAGCCAAATTGAATGAAGTATCATATGCATCAAATCAAAAGGCTTAGCAGGCCTATTCATAACAAAATGTTTTTGAACTTTCCTCACATTCATATACAACTTCATGTACTTATTTTTTGAAACATTTTGCAATATAGTCTTAATCTCTGATATCTTCTCCACAGAAATCTCTACTGAAAACTCATTCCAATTCAACACATCATTGAAAGGCAAAGAATAGTTCTTAGAAATGATCACAGGCACACAACCAGCATTAATTGCTTCCACAATTCTTGGACTAGCCACTTCATATCCACTTGGACACAAACAAAATTTGCTTAGTCCCATTAACTGTGTATAGTTTTGACCCTTTGGAAGATACTCATGAACTTGAATTTGTGTATCTTTGTCTTTCCAATGATTTAGTAAGAGTTTTCTAATGTAACCATGGGCTCCACCAGAAAAGAAGGCTAGTATGGTTCGGTTTATTGGGCTTTGGCCCAGATTTGGTGGGCCTAGTTTTCCAACAGGTAAGTACACTTCAGGAATGGATACATCTCTTCTGGGCTTGAACCCTTCAGAAGTGTTGGCATTGCATAAGACTCTTGTGAAGCTTTTGAAGAGATCTGGATTTGCATCTGAGATTTCTGGTGCCTGCATTAGAAATTGAAAGCATATGCCTATATTAAACGTGTCAAATTTTGGATTTTGTTCAGTAGCTCGCCTTGCACGTCCTCAAAGACGATCCCGACAAGCTAAATGAAGTGACAAGAAAATTTGCATGGATACATTACCCAATCATGGCAAGAGAGAAGAAAATGGTCAGCACCATTGCTTCTGTTCCAATAAGGATACTTATCTGCAACAACATTTATATAATCCTCCACCAATCTTTGAAGTCGGGCGCGTTTGAAATCCTTTTTGGAAACAATAGGCTTATAAACATATTGAACCACATTTGCTACACTCAAGGGAAGGAAGAAAATGTGTGCTTCATTAGGGTTCTTAGCCTTAAAGGGACTCTTTTCACTATTATCTATTTCATCAATGAATTGGCCTTCAATTGCATATATGTCGTTCACTGGTCCGTCATGTACTATTGGCTGTTCTCCTTCTCTGTAAACCCAAATCTTTAGTCTCTTCACCATCTCTATGTGGCTCCTAATTTTCATATTTTTGTGGACAAAATAAAACAAGGACTTTTAGCAATGTGTTAGTCGAGTTAAATGAATGTAATCTGCTGTCAGATCAAGGATTTCAGAATCTGCCAAACTTAACTGATGAAAAGCATGTGAATTTCTGTAGATGGAATCTTTTTTGACAAAGATATTATGCTTCTGTGAAGTACTACTGTCATTCCTTGACAGAATTGCCTTTCGAATGGAGGCTCGAGCTTCTGCTAAACTTTCTTCAACTCTATCCAAGCTAGTCATAATTTTCTGCATGCAACAAAAATGAAGAAATAGAATGAGAAAGAAGCTGAATGAACAAAACTTTGAGCTGAAACTTTTGTTCATGATTAGTACCTTAATGCTTCTGTTTGTTTTATGGTCAACGCTTCTATATGCAGAGTTAGCAAGTAACTGATGATGATGAGGTTTAACTATAACTTGTGTTGTGCTGTTAATGTCATTTATGGTAGGAAGAAAGAAGGAAAAAGCAAAGAAGGAATTAAGATGGTGTCCTTTGTAGAGAAGAATGAGGAAAAAGAATGGTAGCAGCAACAAAGATGCTGTGAAGTATCGAAAGGCTTCCATGGCATGACAGTTTCATTGGTGCAGGTTGAATGAATATTTACCTTCATATTTAAGGTAATGGAGTCATGTGAGGATGTCTAAGACCTAAGTTATTGTAAGACTATTCAACAAAGTTTTAGTATTAGGTGTTCGTGAGGTTGAAGGCATGTATTAACATCCTCAAAAGTAGAGCTTGTGTAGTTGTGAATACATTCCCAACCTTGCACATGGATGAGAAGTTAGGACATTTATTTTTGTGCCAGTTTAAAAGGAAATTCTACTTTAATTACTTGGGAATTGAGATACAAGAAAGAGGGATACACTTTATAACACATTGTTTGACATGCTCTTTCTTTTTCATTTGATCTTGACAAAGATTAGGAGAATTTCAAAATGAGTTAAGCAGAATTTAATTTGGCTTTGTTCTAGTTAAAAAACAATTTATTTAAAAACTCAAGCTGAGTTTAATATAAGAAAAGGTTTATTTAAATTTAATCAAGTTTAAATCGTTAGCTTGAATCACTACTAAAAAAGTGGTGTGACGGTCAGGAGTTTGGAATTTTATTGGTATTAATGTAGACTTTTAAATTTATATTTTAATCATCAACACTCACAAATATGAACATTGATGTTAGTGTTGCTGCGGTATAAGCGGCAAGCAAAGATTTGGTATTATTTTACCGGGTGATATATACCGGTTAGGTTATATCGTATCGTGTCTACAGAGATTGGTTATTGATTCTTCGTTCGACAATTCTACCGTTAGTGAGTTTGGGATTAAAAGAAATGAAAATAAAAGACAAAAAGTAAATGAACAAAAAGTATAAAGGATAGACAGCTTGTCGGAACGAATGTAAACTACCCGTCACTGACTTAAATCTACCACCCATGTTATACTCGGCCTACGATACTCGTCCGTGTCATCACATACCTCTCACAATCTAAGCTATTTCTAACCCAAATTGAGAATCCTCCTAAATCATCTCAATATCCATTCCTGACATATCTCAACAACATAGGAATCAACTGCGTCACCTCCATACCCATTCCTGACATACTTCACCAACGTAGAGGCATTACGTTCGGATACTCTATAGTGAATGTTAGCTCTAAACCCATTTCTAGCATTCGGAAACTAACAGATAATCATCCTAGGTAAGAATCTAAGCAATCTATCCCTAGCAAAGCTCAAACCCCTAACATAAAGTAAAAACCCAAGATAATCACCGACACAAATTCGTAAAGCAAACTTTATACAAGCCAAAGGCGATAAATATACAAGAGTTATGAGTAGAAATACATACAAACCCAACAAAAGAGAAATACACAAAGAGGAGAAGAGATAAACCACAAATCTACATTGGTTGTCAAGCCAATCGAAGAGCAATCCACCTCCAATCATCAAAATGCAAGCTCCAATGTTGTTTTCTAAGCTAATCTACCAAAGAAATGAAGGTGATGGTGTTGGGACTCAAAAATACCCAACCCATAACCTAAAAATGTGTTTTGAGCCCCTTTTAAAGAATTCGATGTCGCGGTCGCTAAGCCGGTCGCTATTTTCAACATTTTATTTTGGCATATCTTGAGAACCGTAACTGCGCCGGTTTGAAGCGTTGGAAAGCTTATTCAATGCTTTATCTAACCATGAAGAAATATCAAGCTTTATTGATGATTTTTATTCTTTGATTTTGAGCTTTATTCGTTGATCAATTGTGCAAAATCGCATTTGAAGCCGTGTCTTCGACACTTTATTACTCAACGCTCCAATTATGAATGAATACCTATAAAAGAGATGAAAAACTATCAAATGATACAATATTTACACAAAAACTCAATTATTCTATTATGTACACAAATATACTAAAAGCGGGGGATTTATTCGAAGAATATCAATAAAAGAACGGATAAGTGCCACAAAATGTATATACAAAATAACTACATTTTGACACTTATCAACTCTCCCCAACTTGAAACATTGTTTGTCCTCAAACAAAGTCAAATAACTCAAAGAAACAAAGAATGATAATCAAATAATCACGAATCAACAAGTTTTTAAAACGGAAAACAAATGTATGGTTCAAACGAAAAATGTACATGACAAATACAAACTTACCACTATACTACAACCATAACATATAAACGAAACAAATCCTAAGTACAAAAATCATGCAAAACATTCTAAAACAAAACAAACTCAATCATGAATCACACCTAGCAAAAATTCATCGGTAGATGAAGAACACACAAAGGTGAGGGATAAAAAACACTCCTCCACAATCTTGCAAACAATAGACTAAATTATGCATTCATCCCAAAAACGTATTGAAAATACAAATGCAAAAATCACAAGGGCTATTCAAGGTTGTAATGTGGCTTGGTTAACAAACAAGTGATAAGTCCTAAAGCTAATCGAAACAAAAACTTGCCTAAACCTAAGGGAGTGATCAACTCACAAAGTTCCAAACAATATAATTTCAATAAAACTTATTCTTCATCACAAATTTCACATCAAACACACCTCACTTATTAACATAACATTATTCCTACTCTTTTTGTTTTTCTTTTTCAAAACTTTTCTCTTTTTTTTCTTTCTTTTTCAAATCTTTCTTTTTCACATTTTTTTTTCTTTTTCTTTTCGCTTAACCTCATACAAACCACAATATAAGTATATAAACATTTCTCTCCCCAACTTGAATTCAACCAACATAATGTGTGAATACTCCCTACTTTCTAAGAGAAGATAAAAATCCATACAACAACATATAGTTGAGGGTTCAAGAAACAAAGAAATCAACATCCATACAAAAAAAATGAATTGACACTCATAGACAAGCATCAAGTTCAAATGAAAATGGATGTTGATAAAAGTTCAAAGGGGCTAACAAAGGATCACACACTCACAAGGTGAATTGAATATTTGGCCAAGGTAGTTATGCTCAAAATCAACAAAATGCCTTGATCATTTTCTTGCAATCATACAATCAACACAAAACACAAGATTAAGCATAATAAAATCTAGTTTAAACAAGAATGTGGACTCTCATATGTAAACAATGGAAAGCTTCCTCACATTTATGGTTAAAAAGAGAACTAAAGTGATTCAATTCATGAGCAAGTAATGCAAAAAGAATGAATAGCATGGCAATTATACAAATGATAAATTTCCTAAACATGTTATGCTATAGAAAGCGATAAACGAGTACCTGACGTGTAGCAACTTTGAAAATTATCATTACCATACATCCACGAGTTGAAATGATCAAACTCGGAAAATCACCTCAAAAGTCTTCAAGTTACCAGACCAAAATTTGAGTCCAAACAACAACAAATGAATTAGAAAAACAATACTAATTTTATTCAATACAAAAAGCCTTGTGAAAGTGGGAAAAAGGAAAACCAAGTGAAATTTTAAAAGAATTCACCTGCAAGCGCTAAGCGCCATCGAGGCGCTAAGCGCTACACCTGAGAAAAATTGACAGTGCAATCGCTATGCAAGCTCCACTTGCACACCTATACAATCTCATTCACACATATAAACAATATTTACAATAGATACACACTTCCACAAGCTAAAACACTACAAACTTGTGGAAAATAACAAATTGACATAACAAAACAAAAACAAATAATAATACACACAATTGGTGAAAAGGAATTAACAAGTTGAAAAGTGAAAATTTGAAATTAAGAGCAAGTCCTATTTCAACTTGTCAAAACACAAGTCACCACACACATAAACAACATATACAAACATGCTTGTTTTACGTCGTAAGCTTGACGCCTTTATTGTGCGAGCACTAGTAACCTCCTCTCGTCATGCCATGGTATTGCCACACCGCGCAAGCCTAAAGAAAGTGTCCTAACAACCACACAACAAACGTTACGAGTACGAGACAATTCACAACATCACGTGAAAACTAGAAAAAACACACATATGTACAAGTATGGAAAGTAAACACAACATGTACAAGTAATAATATACAAGTTCATATACAAAGTCTATACAACATATACAATAATTACAAAACTCAAAAACAACGGAATTATTGCAATACAAAACCAATATAACCAATCCCCGACAACGACGCCATTTTGTTGCGGCGGTATAGCGGCAAGCAAAAAGTTGGTATTATTTTTACCGGGTGATATATACCGGTTAGGTTATATCGTATCGTGTCCATAGAGATTGGTTATTGATTCGTCGTTCGACAATTCTACCGTTAATGAGTTTGGGATTAAAAGAAATGAAAATAAAAGACAAAAAGTAAATGAACAAAAAGTATAAAGGATAGACAGCTTGTCCGGAACGAATGTAAACTACCCGTCACTGACTTAAATCTACCACCCATGTTATACTCGGCCTATGATACTCGTCCGTGTCATCACATATCTCTCACAATCTAAGCTATTTCTAACCCAAATTAAGAATCCTCCTAAATCATCTCAATATCCATTCCTGGCATATCTCAACAACATAGGAATCAATCGTCACCTCCATACCCATTCTGGCATACTTCACCAACGCAGGCATTAAGTTCGGATACTCTATAGTGAATGTTAGCTCTAAACCCATTTCTAGCATTGAAACTATGATAATCATCCTAGGTAAGAATCTAAGCAATCTATCCCTAGCAAAGCTCAAACCCCAACATAAAGTAAAACCCAAGATAATCAACACAAATTCGTAAAGCAAACTTTATACAAGCCAAAGGCGATAAATATACAAGAGTTACAGTATAAATACATACAAACCCAACAAAGAGAAATACACAAAGAGGAGAAGAGATAAACCACAAATCTACATTGGTTGTCAAGCCAATCGAAGAGCAATCCACCTCCAATCATCAAAATGCAAGCTCCAATGTTGTTTTCTAAGCTAATCTACCAAAGAAATGAAGGTGATGGTGTTGGGACTCAAAAATACCCAACCCATAACCTAAAAATGTGTTTTGAGCCCTTTAAAGAATTCGATGTGGTCGCTAAGCGCTATTTTCAACATTTTATTTTTGGCATATCTTGAGAACCGTAACTCGGAATTGCGCCCGGTTTGAAGCGTTGGAAAGCTTATTCAATGCTTTATCTAACCATGAAGAAATATCAAGCTTTATTGATGATTTTTATTCTTTGATTTTGAGCTTTATTCGTTGATCAATTGTGCAAAATCGCATTTGAAGCCGTGTCTTCGACACTTTATTACTCAACGCTCCAATTATGAATGAATACCTATAAAAGAGATGAAAAACTATCAAATGATACAATATTTACACAAAAACTCAATTATTCTATTATGTACACAAATATACTAAAAGCGGGGGATTTATTCGAAGAATATCAACAAAAGAACGGATAAGTGCCACAAAATGTATATACAAAATAACTACATTTTGGCACTTATAAGTTAGCAAATTATAATCAATACAATCCTTATTATGGTTGAAGCGTCGATGAATAATCTTTGACTTATCAAAGCTATTGGTTAGAGTTTTGAATTAGTATCTAGGGTCTATGTAAATTTTGCTAAGAGTTGTCTTATTGGTATTAATGTAGATCTTCTTTTTTGGATTTAGCAAGTGATTTTTTCCATTGCAAGGTTGAAACTCTTCCTTTTAAATACTGTGGCTTCTTATGGGTGCTACCTCCCACCTTAAGTCTATTCAGGATCCTATCATTAGTCTTTTTTATTTATTTATAAAAGTTGGCTTACTTGGCGTCATAGGTATGTTAGCCTAAAAGGTGAGTTATTATGTTAATTCTTAATTCGATTATAATTTTCTATCTCTCATTTCTTTAGATGTCTGGTAAGGTTCAGAAGAAGATTGTGAGGATTTAGAGAAGGTTCTTCTGGGGAGGGATGAAGGGTGAATCTAAGATAACTCGGGTTTGATGTTTTAATGTCAGCGGACCTAAATGACATGGCGGGTTAGGAGTTCGAGATCTTTGCTTGGTTAATTTGGTTTTGCTCGATACATGGTATTTGAGGCTTTCATCTTAAACTAGTGAGTTATGGAGGGATGTCATTTATGTTAGGTATGTGTCCCAAGTGGTTTCTTCTTCAAGGGAATGTAGTTGTCTAACTATCGGTCTTCCTTGTCTTGGTGGAAAAGATCTCTATTTTGGGATCTAAAATAGGAGCGTCTACTGTTTGGTTTGTTGAGGGACTCCAAAGAAGGGATGGGTTTCACAATCTTACTTCTTTTTTGGATGATTCTTAGATGATGATTATTTCCCCGTGTGTGTGTGTGTGTGTGTGTGTGAGAGAGAGAGAGAGAGAGAGAGAGAGAGAGAGAATTTATCTTATCGATCGTCACCAAGGTAGAAAGGTCAGTGTGCAAGCAATTTAAAAGTGTGGTTTACTTAGGTGGATTTTTTCAGTGGATGAGATCTTTCTTACTAGTGGTTTTTGGTGGTGAAAGGCTGTTAAATACAAGGTCTACTCAATATCTCTAGTCTATATCTCCATTATAGAGGCAAAACATGATTATTTTCTTCCTTTAAATAGAGTTAAATACAAGGTCTAATCAACATCAAATATTTTTCATTAGTTTCAAAACAATTGTTCATAAGCATTAAAAATTTTGTTTGCATTAAAATGATATTTATTTTCATCTAAGGGGGACCTGTTTAGGCACAAGAAGTAACCAAATGGGAACCCTACAAAACAAAGGAGAAACGAGCTCTAATATTACAGGCAAGCAACCACATTCAATCCACAAAAAAGATAACTAAATAAGAAATGATAAAAGTGAAAGAGAAACTGCCCCAAGGTAGAAAAATATAGATATCGGTCGAAAGAAACCATTAACAATAAGGCGAAAGACACCTACCCTTTATATACTCAGATAAAAAGTAGGGTTCTCAACCCAAGAAGAGATACACAATAGTCTCTTGCAAGCCTACCAAGATACTATTATAAGCTAGAAATATAATCTTATCTTCTACATTCGTCACAGTGGTAGTGGATCCAGAAAAAACAACATCGTTCATGGATTTCTAAAATCGACCGAATCACAGAGTGAAAGATCATAACTAAACCACTCCCTTACCCTAGATTTATTCCCAATGATCTAATGAACAATAAAATAGAACTAAGATCCCTAGGAAGATTAAAACAACACCATAGTGACCTAAAGATCTTATATCAAATAAATATTGCCTCATCGCAAGTAACAAATAAATAGGTAACCGACACATTCCTCTTTCCACACATTAGACAAAAAATGCCCACATCATCCATTAACACCCTACACCTAAAAATATTGTATCTAGAAGGAGTTTCCAGGAGAAAATAACTACTTTAGATGGGGAAAACTATCCTAGATAAGAGGGGGAACCTAGTTCTTAGAATTGTTTAGAGGGTCAAAAAACAAGTCACTCTCAATGAGACTAGAATACATAGAGGCAACGGGAAAAAATAACATATTTTGAGTGACACCATGATCCTTTGAGACATTTCCCTCTTAGGCAATTATCCATAAATAAAAGTCAAGGAATAATGAATTTGGAGATGTTTATGCTCTAGTCGTATACATGATCAGGGATGACTAACACTTGTAGTTCGATGATGATAAAAGTGAACGAGATACTATGACACTTATTCTTTAGGAAACTATCATGAAAGAAGATTCAAGGGCCTCAAAACTATAGAACACATCCATAAATCCAAATGAATGGTTCACATCTAGGTGCATACTATTTTAAACTCCAAACGCCATATTTCCTTTGTCACTGACTTGATCGTCAAACAACACTCCCATTATTGAGAGAAATATACAAGGTAACTTTTTATATGAGTTTAATATCATAGTTACCATCACCATCATCATTAACATCACTCAAATATAAAGAGTGTTTCATATCCTTAGTGCCTTTTGTGAGAAACAAATTGTGGGTTTTTACTTAATATCATATCTAATGTCAATAGATCGCGAGTACTGGCTACTAGATCCATAAACCTACAATCAAACCATTCTCTTACTAGTGCGGCACTATTCATAAACATGAACCTTAAGACAACATGGTTTCTTTGTATTCATATCATAAAGAACCCACCCAAATTAGAAAATCAAGGGTCACTCCCTCCCTAGGGTATAAAGGTTAACAATAAATGATCTTCAAGTAGTCACCCAATGGTAGCCAAAGGTCATCTAATAAAAAAATGAACGACTAATAGAAGTCAAAATATCAACAAAAAATACCCCCTAAACAAAATCAACTAGACCACAAAAATCGGACTACGACATGACAGAACTTCCTAAAGAAAATAATTTATTTTCTCAAGAGGTATCTAATGAATTAAAGGATCCAAAAGGGAAAAATATTTTCTAAGAATGTTGGAATATAAAAACCATAAAACTTTAATGGCTTGAGATATAGATAGATATATAGATAGATAAATAGAGAGAGAGAGAGAGAGAGAGAGAGAGAGAGTTTATCCAATATGAGGAGGTTCTAGAAGTGAATATAGCAATTTATGGTAACTCATAAAAATTTGGCACATAAAGGAGAAAAGAAGTTTAGTCTAACAAGAACAACATGGAACCTCCTCCGTAAATACAAAAGGAATATATACCCTTAAACACCTCGAAGAGCGTACTTTTAAAAAACGTACCAATGTTGTGTTTTGAGAATAATAAGTAGAGTTTCCTAAGAAATTATGGAATCACATGGGTTTAAAAAATAAATATATTTCTACTTCCATAGAAGAAATGGACATAACCCAAAAGATCATGTCTAATTGAAATAGATGATTGAGTATTTTCTCCAAAGAGGAAAGTTTACAGGCTTCATACTATACAACAAAGAGAAGACAAGGGAGTGCACGCCTAGAGATAAAACCTATAAGTCTAAATTAAGAGATAAATTTCACAAGTCATGAAAGAAAGAGAAGGCGTTGGAGGACAAATGAGAATGAGAATGTTTTATGGCATACTTTATCTCGGGAGGAATTTTATGCTAGTGCAAATATTTTTGCATCGTCATAAACATCTATGGAGAAATATACAACTCTTGAGAAGATATCCATATCAACGCGACCAAAATTGAAGAGCCCTGAGGAAAATGGAAGAAATAAAGGTCACGTGTGTGGTGTTAGGTTGATTACCATGCACTGAACCAGCATCTTGTAACTTAATTATGAGAAAGTTTTGGGAGATGTTAACCCCAACTGAAAAGTAGGAATTAGGGTGAGAAATAAGCAACAACTCAAACTATATTATTTTTTTTTTTACAGAGAAGAAATCACCAGGACACCCAACCACCATGTCCCTCATACTAGTTAGGGACTTCATGGAAATATAACATATATGATTACTCCTCATCAACCAAAATGAAATAATGTTGCCATTTTGGTAGAAAAAACACCTCAACCATTTATAATCTCAAAAACATGTGCATGTGTAGCTCATCCCAATGTGAGAGAATTGTAATAAGGTGTTTTGTGAAAAATAGATATATAGTCGACTAACGAAAATCACATGTAGAAGAAAAAAATCATAAACCATGGTACGAAGATTGGGTTGGTCATAATAAGTGTTTTCTTATCAAGGAAAATTAAAAAAGCATCAGTACACCATTCAAAGATAAAACAATTCCAGAAAATCAACTAAACAGAGCTCGACAACATATTTCACACTCGCACAATGGTTCCAAATAAGTTTCTCGAGGATCAAGAAACAAATAGATATCAATCTTCCTATAGAGGATGAGACCCATACCTTAAGCCATGTAGAGATGGAGCAAAGACCCTTGCGTGTCAAAGAGAAAGTTACAACAACTGCGAGAAATATTTTTCGTAGTGAGACAGATGAGGCACCTTTCTCAGGCATCGACCAACAACCGCCTCTTGATCTCTAATTTCCATCGTATTGGGAAAATAGGTTGGTGTCAATGAAGTTGTACCTACATTTCGAGGCTAAAATTCCTTAAGGATATTCTCATAATACATAGCAACGACAAAAAGGGTGAAATAGTCTCAATGATACAACGAAGAAAAATATTATGAAATATTAATGAAATAAACCAACTAAAATAAAGGACGCTTCATTAAGACATGTGGCAGTCGCTAAGGCTTGGATGTTTATGTATCCATCGATCATCACCACTCCACCAGTTTTTTTGCAAACAAAAGTTTCTTTCCTAAAGGAGTCAATGAACTCCTAGGTTATGCTTAGGTAATTCTAATGATATAAATCCCTCACCTCACAAATTATACATCACTAACACAACTAAAAGTGAAATTCAGACCAACATTGTAGGAACATCGTCTTACACATGTGAGATACATGTCCTTCAAGAAATAAAAGGGTAAGTTAAACACAAATTGTTTTGTGTAGTGTCAAAGGCCTAACGATTACATAGAGACATTTAAAATTCAACAATTTCTCTTCCCACCCTAAAAATTGCTCCCACACCCTAGTGAAAAACCAAAACTACCCAAAGAATACAAATACATTTCTGAATGCACCAGGTTCTAATAGTGTGTCAAAAATTACTACAAAAATGTATCTCCATATAACTTAAGGATATGCACTTTCGGACCCATTTTTAATCAAATACGCGTCTGAGTCTTCTCCTTCCTTAATTCACTTTTTCTTTGTTAAACTCTAAAACCCTATCAAACCCTAAAAACCCTCTCAAACACTCACAAACTCTCAAGGTCTCTCAACTCACTTCCAAGTTTCTACACTCAACATCCAATCAATCAAAGACTTCAACATTAAACTCACATTAGTAAGTTGATTTATCTATACATTTTTTATTTCTTTATACATTTGTAAAAATTGAACATTAGGTTGTGTAATAGGTAGTTTATAATTTTTATTTAACCGATCAATGTGTTTGGTACATTTATGCCATTTTTCGTGTTTTCTGAGTTGTAGGTTAATACGGAAATGCACTTCCATATTTGATCAAAATTTAATTTGACTGAAATCCATTTTCGTATTTAGTGGGTCTCAATTGTTTCGATTTATTTTCACATGGTTTCATCTGGATATTGCTTGTGTGGTTTAATTATAGGCATTATGGTTGATAACCAAGAATAACTGAGGCACGACAAATTGTCACATCATGCATCATGTCGTAGCACAAAAAATACCTGAGCAAACACGCACTTAGGGGTGTTCGTGGGTTGGGTTGGGTCTAATTTTATTAAATCCAATACTCTATCCAATCAATAGTTTTTGGTTTGGGTTGAGTGTTCAACCCGTAGTTCTAAGACTAAATCTGAACCGAACCAACCTGTTCATCAATGGGTAGGGTTGGATTGGGTTCGTGGGTAACCCAATAAATATAATTTTCAAATTTTAAATAAAATATCAATTTTATTGACACAGTTATTTTACAAAAATATTAAAAAAATCTTAAAATTTTAGACTGTAATTTAAACAAAATTTATCGTTTAATAGCTAAAAACTCTTTTATGATTCAGATCATGTAAAAAATATATATAATGGTGTAAATTATAATTTATAAGGTAAGATATATCTCTTTGAATAAAAAAATTGATATCTCAAATTTGATTTAAAAATATATATGCATCGTAAGTGACATGTCAATGGATTGGGTTCTCGAGTTTATGGATTTGAAACTTCAAACCCGTTACCCGAACCAAATACCAATGGGCTTGAATGGATTAGTTCGGTTTGAACCTGTACATGATTGGGTTAGGTGAGTGGGTTTGCGGGTCGGCCCGTACCCATGAACTCCTCTACGCACACTCAAAAATCAATGATGTCTACATCCAAGTTTATTTTTTTAAAAAAGGGAACACGTCGATAAAACCCTTAAAGAACAAAACTATGGTCATCACAACTAAATTCAGGTTCGAGAGTCGATTATGCGCAAATAAGGTATTAATAACCCATGACATCTGGTGTAACCAACAGGAACTCCTTAACTAGTTTTACAAATAATAGTTTTAGCCTAAGGTGTTTTTGATTTCTTCTAATTATTATGATTTATTTACAAAAAAGTAAGAACGGGGAAATATGTTTTTTATTAGGGTGCTTGGCGAGACTTTGAATCTCGCTCCTATGTAACCCTAGGTGCGGTGGAGAACTCAAAGTTATGTAGTTATGTTGTTTGTTGGTTGATTTTGGTGAAATATATTTAGGTCGCATTTGAGAGGTTAAACATTTCTTGCTAGTCGAGAGGTTAAACTTATTTTAAGGGATAATAAATTTTTTATTAAGGTGTTTAACGAGACGTTGGATCTCGCTACTATGTATCCCCGAGTGCGATAGGGAACTCAAAGCTACGTAGTTCTTGGTAGAAAATGTTTGTTTGTTGGTTGATTTTAGTGAAAGATGTTTAGGTCTCATTCGAGAGGTTAATCATTGTGTTCTACCCACGCATGGTCAGAATGAAGTGTTGTTTGTTTGTCGCGCTAAAATGGATAAATCATTGTTCATTTATAAAAAAAATATCTTTTGTCATGCTAAGGTGGAAAAGTAGGTTTGTATCCAAATACTTTGGGAAAAGGGATATACATCCAATTATTACTTTTTCATATAAGTTTATTATAAAATAGGTTTGATATGAATCTAGTCAAGATTCCTCAAATATGACAAGTACTCAAAAGACAAGTACTCAACGAAGAAGTAGATATACGTCCAATTAATCCTTTTTCATCCATGAAGGAGGCGGATTGAATTTGATTGCGTTATTAAGTTTTTAAGATGATGGCAGATATTTGAAAGGCAAACTATATGGCTTGTATCCAGATACACGAGGGGAAATGGATATATATATCCAATTAGTCATTTTTCATCCGATTTGTTGAGAAAAAGTAATTTTAAAGTTGATTAAACTTTGAAAGTGTTTAATTTTTATAAAAAATAATAGGGATTATTGATTTTAAAATTTAGGCATGATTATACCATAGTCCTTTAAATTATTTTATTGTAACAAGTTGGCCCATTAAGGTTTTTTTTTTTTGTAACAACTTGGTCCTTTGAGTTAACAAATGTATGCACATTTACCCTTTTTTTTTTACCCTTTTTTCAATATTAGATTAAACCAATAATCAAAAGTACATAAAATTGCAAAAAATTCATATATTAACATCCTAAATACATAAAGTAGTATCCAAAAAATATAAAGTCAGATCCTAATTCAACCAAAAAACTTAAAGAACCAAGTTGTTACAAAAAAAAACCTAAAAGGACCAACCTGTTAAAATAAAATAACTTAAAGGACCCTTTGAGTAATTAGGCCTAATATTTATTATAGCAAATCCAAAAAATAATCAATTCATCTTTATGCATATTTATTTATTTATTAAAATAAATGAAATAAAAATAAAAGCTCAAGGGGGTGCAAAAAATAAAAAGGAGTCTCATGAAGTAAGGGCAACATGAGGTCTAAGGCCCATAACAAAACAAATGGGAAAAAAAAGGGGTGGGCGCACCCTGGGCCAAAAGAGGTCCAATTCTCATTTGTGAAACACCAATAGATTGTGTGTGCGTGGAAACGGGAGCTCCGAGAGAGTTTACTTGGCCTAAAGAATAATTCCCACAAACAAAAGGATGAAGGGTGTTGCACATTAGAGAATAAGGAGAGGGTAAGTGTTGAGAAACGACCCATTTGTTCCAAAGGGTTTGAAAAACTAAACTTGAACAAAAGAGAGGGAGCCCACCGTTGGCCAGCCTCAACCCCCCTCTCTCTCTCTCACAAAGTTTTGCTAAAAACCTTACATTAAAATCTCTCACACTCTCTACTCCTTCCAATACCATAGTTGCACACAAATCAAACACAAAACACAAATCAAATGGATTTGGAAAAAATATGAACATCAAGAACAACATAAACCCTAAGTTACATAAATGGATTCAAATGCATCAAACCCGTGGAACAAAAACAAAGAAAAATGGAGTTATGACTCAAATAACGCGCATAAGCAAGCTATTGGAAAGAAACGCAAGAAAATGTGAAGAAAATTGAAAACTAAGGATTTATGAAATTTCTAGAATCTGATGAAGGTATGATGATCCAGGTGAATTTTCCAGTGGAAATATGATTTTTTCGGTGAGTTTGCCGACGAGCTTGAATATTTCGATGAGTTTTCTGACAAGCTACGAATTTTCCAACCAAATTTTCTAGAATCTCATGCGGTGCTCCGACGAGGTAAGAAATAATTCTCAATGTGATATCATTTGTTTTTTATTATTTTGTTTCTACTCAAACTTCTTTGGAGTCATCTTAATTGTGTACTGCTTATTTTGTTTGATGTGAGATGGTGTATATTGTTGATAATCAAGTGTGAGAAAGAAGTTCTACATTGGTTAGAAAAGAAAAGATTGAACACTATATAAGTGAGAGAACCCACACACCTATCTTAAGGTTTTAGGTGGATATGCGGTGTGCCTCTCACAAAGGTGTGGCCATGTAGTATGCTCCCTCCTAAAGAATTTCCCCTAACAGTGGTATCATGAGCCTATGGTTTCAAGATAGGGACCGACTAACTTGTATCGAAACACTTCCCGCAGGTAGTGGATAGAAGGTGTTCCGTTGGAGAGTGTTGAGAATCAAGTGTGAGGAAGAAGTCTCACATTGGTTAGAAAATGAAAGATTGAACACTATATAAGTGCGAGAACCTACACACAGATCACTTAAAGGTTTTAGGTGAATATGTGGTGTGTCTCTCACAAAGGTGTGTCCAAAGCAAAAGTGATTCCTTCTCGAAATTTCCCCCTAATATATATGGTGTTGAGACGAAGACAAGAAAAAACTTCAACAATGATAAGAGTGATGAAGTTCAAGATGATGGCAAGGTTACGAGGATGCTCAGATTGAAGGTTGCTTTGGTTCAAAGGCAGGGTTGTGCTGAAGGTCAAAGTGGCAATATGATGGAGCGGTTTGGAGTTCTCCAAGGGTGGAAGCTCAATGCAGCAGCATTTTGATAGTTATTTGGAAATTTTGACGCAAAAGCTACCACGTGTAGCTATTCCAAAACCAAATATGCGGCAAGTCCAACGATTTGCCAAACATATACTAGTATGACATTTTAATGATTTTTTAATGATGTAATAGTTAATTCCATGCATGGTATGACATTATAGTGAGTGTATGGGATGATGTATTCATGATTAGAAATGATTTTTTGATTTGGTAAAAAAGAAATATGCGATGATATTTAGTATGAAAACTATATATTTTTGTTCAAATTTGTCTTTTGGGAATAAATTTAACGTGTTAATTTTTCAAAAAGAAAAAGAATGAAAACTGGCTTATGATAATTTAAAAGTGCAAAAACGTAAAATTAGTACTTAAATATTTTAAAATTACTGCAAAATAGATGATGATGGGAAATCACCTACGATTTTAAAATGCAAAGATAAAAAATGGATAAGAAGTATGAAATAATAATAATAATAATAATAATAATAATAATAATAATAATAATAATAATAATAATAATAATAATAATAATAATAATAATAATAATAATAATAATAATAATAATAATAATAATAATAATAATAATAATAATAATAATAATAATAATAATAATAATAATAATAATAATAATAATAATAATAATAATAATAATAATAATAATAATAATAATAATAATAATAATAATAATAATAATAATAATAATAATAATAATAATAATAATAATAATAATAATAATAATAATAATAATAATAATAATAATAATAATAATAATAATAATAATAATAATAATAATAATAATAATAATAATAATAATAATAATAATAATAATAATAATAATAATAATAATAATAATAATAATAATAATAATAATAATAATAATAATAATAATAATAATAATAATAATAATAATAATAATAATAATAATAATAATAATAATAATAATAATAATAATAATAATAATAATAATAATAATAATAATAATAATAATAATAATAATAATAATAATAATAATAATAATAATAATAATAATAATAATAATAATAATAATAATAATAATAATAATAATAATAATAATAATAATAATAATAATAATAATAATAATAATAATAATAATAATAATAATAATAATAATAATAATAATAATAATAATAATAATAATAATAATAATAATAATAATAATAATAATAATAATAATAATAATAATAATAATAATAATAATAATAATAATAATAATAATAATAATAATAATAATAATAATAATAATAATAATAATAATAATAATAATAATAATAATAATAATAATAATAATAATAATAATAATAATAATAATAATAATAATAATAATAATAATAATAATAATAATAATAATAATAATAATAATAATAATAATAGAAATGACATGAGATTTGAAAAATATAAAATGGATAAAGATATCAATTAACTCGGTAATGGAAAAATATGAGAATATGTTCTAAGTTGACACAAAATGCAAATTAATAAAGACATGATCAACACTTATTTTTCTGAAATAATAGAATGAGTTTGAATTAAGTTCAAATGTTAGTGAAACGACAATGTCTGGATAAAACTAGAGTACGATTCATCGATTCGAAGGAAAAAGTATGACCCTCCCAATCAGTAGTCGTTTCTAGTTCAATTAATTTGGAGCGGATTCATGAGTACAATTGGGGGGCCACTTGTTTGGTCTATATGTACTCAAATTTAGTTTAAGGTTGTATGAGAAGACCGAGCAAATGTCAACTAGTGCACGATATTGAAGATAATATATTTGCATCTTTACTTTTTTGTAACACTTGTGATACGTCATTACTAATAATTTATATGTACAATTTTTCTGGTATGGATCCTCCAGTACTTCTCATGCATATCCAGTTGGTCATATATTGATACCTACACTGAGGATATAACTCGTGTTTGTTCATTCACCTCACTCAGAGGCAATAAGGTGACAAAGTCCTTCAGACTGTATCTTGACCACATGGTACATATGATATACACTTTTCGGTGTACGTAGATCACTTCCAGAAGCATCCCTTGGACGACTTATCCTTCTATTTTGAATGATTGGTGTGTGGGTCACTTCTAATGTATCCACATCGGTCTGAGCGCGTCATGCACTAGCTTGGATATATGCACTTTGTTCCTAGAAACCCCTAGCTCCTAGCGAATGAAGTTGTTTATATGGCTAAGTCATTGAGTATTTTAGAGTGTCATGTCCTTGTATGTCCATCTCATTAGGAGATACTAGAGGAGGAGCGAAATAGGCCAAATTATGTTGTTGATACGTATAATAGGAATTGCATAGCGAGTGCAAACATATGAGTCTTCCCAAAAGGCTTTGATGGAAGGGACATTGTTGATGACATCCTTATGGAGACACATACGACACTGCAGTACAATAAGCAACATAAGAACATGGGGGTTCGAGTTCGACATACACAATAGTATAATATTTATATTATAAACACTATTATCATTTATAATTTATTTTGACTTTACTATGGATTATTGATTTATTCATTTACATATGGCTTTTGATATTATTTGATAAGTGTATGGTTTAATTTATATAAAATTTATTATGATAGTATATCTATAATATCTAGTCTATTACATCGGTGTATTTCTAAAACAAAGTTAAATTTACTATCTAGAGTGAATATATAGTATATCTCTATATTTTATCTAGGGTGATTACAGAGATGCATCTTTAGAACAATTTATCTCAAAATAGATATTTCTCAATGATGAGTAGATGAAATACGTATAATAATAATAATAATGAGTCACATTTAAAACATAATTTTAGTATGAAAAAAGTATGTCGGAAAATACAGTTCCGAATTTTCATGAGTATTTTTGAATTTCCATATAATGCTTCCATCCTCTAATATTCTCAAAAATATTTGTGAAGAGTTAGTTAAAAGAAAACAAACCTTAAGAATATCCTACCAATTTGCAGAATGGGTGAAAAATACTAAAAACAAATAAAGAAGACAAGTTGGAAAATTCAAAGTACGAACATATGTATCGAAAGAATCTATAATACTAATAAATTCAAACCATTAAAAGTGGCAGAATTATTAGTACGAGCCTATTAAAAATCAATTACTCACAGAGTAGTTTGTTGTTCCTTTCTTTCAAGGAGTGTATGCACTATATAAAAACAAAACAAAAGGGAGTTAATGCACCCGTTCTAGCGGCCAAAACATGTCAACGCCTCAACGTAGAATGCGGCAATAAAAAAGTGTAATAAATGCATGAGGTTCAAAATTCAAATATCTCTTGGATCACACATTTATATTGGTATTGGTGTGTGAGCATTCAACATTTAAATATATTTTTTTACTAGAAATAAACCACATTTATTCATTTAAATTGATAAACTACATCGTTTACTTTACAAATTCAACATCCCAAAAAATAAAAAAGATAAATATACATCGTTTACTTTACAAATTCAACATCCAAAAAAATAAAAAAGATAAATATGTGAACAAATTCATAATATTTATGTTAATAGCATCTATCATTGCACATTTGAAATGTGAAAGTGAGAAAATCCAACCTTCTTGAGAAGTGTAGAGATCCATAATCTTAAAATACTAGTATTAGGGGAGTTAAAACAGATCCGGTTCATTGGGCAAGTCCGTGTTGCCCGCACTTTAGTGCAACACGGATCAAGAATTTAGGCTTTCATTTTTTAATATGTATGTCTGTCTTATTCCACTTTTTTTTCGCGGACTTTTGCAAACACAAACATTAATATAAAATTTTGTATTTTAGACTTAAAAGGTGCAGTGTCTGCAGGTTTTCCCCGCCCCTGACACACTTTTTGTGGAGGGAGTCTAGATTTCAAACCCTCATCCTCAAATATGTCTGCCCTGCCCCGCAACATTTTTTGAGAGCTTTTATAGGACAAGTCTAAACGGGATGGATATGCTCGTTTGCCACCTCTAAGTAGTAGTAGTAGTCAAATCTTACCATTTGATTTCACAAATCTTACCATTTGATTTAGTAAATACTCCTCTATTACTATAAGATGACAAAAATGCAAAGAAAACTAATGTGTGTATATTTAGTCTTTTGGGTCAAGTCATCAAAAGTGAATGAGTTTTAACCTGCACTCAAGAGAGTCCACCCCCGATGGATAGCTCATCAAAACAAGTTTGGACTAAGGCAACTGTTAGGTCATGTTGTCCATGTCATCTTGAAATTAATACATAGACAATATTTAATTAAAATACAATAGATAACATATTTATGGTTCAATGAGAGCATTATGGCATGAGGTTTGACAATCAAGTTTGATTGTCAATTACATAAGAGATCACACTTATAAGGGACAATCATATTAAACGGCCTTTAATGAGTGCTAGTACAAGATTAGTCAGAATTACTATATAAGAGGATGATATCAAGGGGAAAAGAGAGATACACAATTCACATAATATACATTTAATAAAGAGACCAGTGTGACTTTAGTAACTATCATCAGTAGAATTATTGTTTTGGGTCAGCCATATTCATCTTGGATTGATCACATTGAGATCTTTCGTTTCGTGTCAAAGCCTCTTGAGCGATTATACGATTATGTTTTGAGAATCTTCTCATTACCGCAAGACTATTATATACTTTGCTACAAGAGATTTACGCCTCATGCACACCCAACGGTCCTCCGCATTCCACACCTCAAAGATAGTGAGACAATTATTTATCTCCCCTATATATAATGAATGACGTTGAATCAAGTAACAAGTTTCAAACACAATTTGAATACTCTCTCCTCTTTCATATACTAACTTGAGCATCAGAGTGCTAACCTTGGAAGTACATCCTCTCTTTGCTACATCATAAGGTCCATTTCATCACAACCTACACATCTCCCACTTTATCTGGTTCTATGGAACAATGACGCCGTTTATGAGAAATGACTTATGATTCTCACATTTTCTACGTCTCTCTATCTCTGAGTTCAATTGTTCGAGTGAAGTTTTATTCAACCTCTAAATGAAGATCTAGCCAATTGAGCATAAAATATAGTTATGTTTGATCATGTCAAACTCTACCACGATAATAAGTCATTGATTCTTCAAATATTTTGATTTTTGCATCTCACATATCTTCGAACCTTGGAAATGGCTGGATCTAGAGCTACTCGTTCCACCACCGTATGTAAAGCCGCTCTTGTTGCTGATGACGTAGTACAAACAATGTTAATCAACAAAATGTGACACTTAATCCTCCTAGAGGAACGAAGCTTGGTATTGAGGTTCCTATACATCCAGATCTAATCCTTCATCCTCCATGGACAAGGATTATCCAAGAATCAGAACTTAGAGTTCTAACTCATCTTCCTATTAAGCGACCTAACATATCGCACGGTTTCTGCAATCTTGAAGAGGACATAAACTTTTAAGGCGAATGAGTTTACCAATAGTATCTATGTTGTACCCCAATTTCCCCCCGTAAGATTCACTCATACTTCATACCATTGCATTACACAAAGATCAAATGGTCTCTCTCTCTTATCTTTGGGTTTTCCTTTGGGAGATCACCAAGCACCATTGAATGAATGTGATGATTGATGTTTGACTAACAATAATGTGTGTATACTTCACTCTCTAAATGTTGTAGGTGAATGGTGCACAAGTCTCTTATTCAAGGAGTCAATAGGTTCATGTGTTTATTTCCATGCCTTCTCTCCTCAATTCTCAAGATTTTTGAAAGTATGGTCTCCCATTGAAGATTTTTCTTGTCATCAGCCATGGTGTCTCTTCTTGAGTATATGCTTCATGTTTAAAAGAGATCATCAAATTCAAATGATTCACCATTCTATGGCCATCTACCTTGAATTAGGGTTTTTAACTTCTGAGGATCATATCTTGGTATTTGTGTGAAGTTTATGGATGATTTCAAAGTCATTTGATTCTTAAGAGGACTTCTAATATGAATATGCTTTGATCCAAGGAGTTTTGTTGATGAGAATATTATTTTGGAGGTCTATGATTGCCAACTCTCTAGATTGATACTTCATCTATCTTGTATGACTTCAAAGGATCATAACTTGGTCATCCCTTGTCTCCTTGAGCTCATTTTTCTTTCACAATGAACCTAAGGATGTCTAATACAACTTATTTCAATTGGTAGGAAAATAAAATGCTTGTAAATTTGCCTATGAGGTCAAAAGATTACAAGTATTTGATGAATTTCTCAATTGTTGGTCAATCAACTTCAAGAGATCATATCTTGATCATCACTTATCACCTTGAGGTCATTATTTTTTCACAACAATCTTGAAGACATGAATTTATCTCCATACAAGTTTTGAAGATTGGAAGTGTTTGGAAGCTGCTTAAAGAAATCAAAAGATTATAGGTCATTTCACAAATTTCCCTCAACTTCACAAGGCCATAACTTGCTCAATTTTTGGAGTTTTTGGTTGGTTATTTTTGCAAAATGCTCTTTGAGAGATCTACTTCATTTCAACTTTAAAAAACAAGAGCAAATTTTGAATGGAAGGCCATGTTTGGATTGAAAACATTATATGTCATTTTTTGCCAAACTTAGAATTTTTTCTAAGTGTGAAAAAGTCAGTTTGTTTTTGGTGATTTCAAAGGATCACAACTTCCAGCTCAAGATGCCAAATGCTACCTTTCCAATTGCATTGTAAACCTTGTAATTTAAGCTTTCCAAAGAGCCCAAGGTTGTGCCATAAAGGTCTCTGAGCAATGAGTTATACATGTTTGAAGGAGGCTCCATGTGAAAAAGTCAGTTTGTTTTTGGTGATTTCAAAGGATCACAACTTCCAGCTCAAGATGCCAAATGCTACCTTTCCAATTGCATTGTAAACCTTGTAATTTAAGCTTTCCAAAGAGCCCAAGGTTGTGCCATAAAGGTCTCTGAGCAATGAGTTATACATGTTTGAAGGAGGCTCCATGTCATTCAATCTTGCTTCGAATCAGAAAAATTACAACATGTAAACTTGGATTACAAGGCAAATTACTCAAAGTTTAGATGCTAAACAGGTTTAACTACTTGCCCAAATGCGTTTTGATGCAAATTACACTTGAAATGAGGTCGTTTTGATGCCTTTCGAGTCACAGGTTTGGCATGATTGCAGCTGACTTGGTTTGCACGATTTCACCATAATTCCTTCTCATTTTCATCACCACTCACTCTCCTATAAATAGAGGATCATTCCTCGCTCATTTCCTCAAGCTTTTGATAACCAGAAAACCCCTGCCAAAATCTCCCTCGAATCAGATTTTTTGCAACTTTATTTTCACTCTTAAAGTCATTCTAGTTTGAAATTAACCATTCATTCTTTTTCCTCGAACCTCACTGAAGCTAACAAAATAAGAATCGTGCCTTGAAGCTTCCTGAATCGTGCTATCCAAGTCTAGTTTCAGAGCTCTGAAAGTGAACTTCGTTCAGATAGGATTCTCCATCAAACCTTGTAAAATAAAGCATCATTGTACTCTCCTCATCTCCCCGATCCTTGTGATCTTCACTATTTGCATTTTCATCAAGTATTGACTGAGAATTCCATCAAAATCATATTTGCTATTATTGGTGTTTTTTCCAAAATCCTCTTCACTGAGTTTAAATTAATTTTCGGCGAGCATGTGATTGAAACCGTCTTGAAGAAACGAATTCAAGGAAACCACTCATGAAGCCTAATTTTATAGTTTGAGAAAGGAGTATGGATGATGGCTGGAGGTTGAATACGAGCTATGTGTCTGTCTTCAACCAATGAGGGCTTGACATGTAATATTTTTGAATTGGATTCGGTGTATTGGTTGTATCATGCGCGCGTTATAGGAGCCCTTGGATCTGATTACTTTTATTAGTCAGCATCAATCCAACGCGTGACATTATTTCTTGTTTCATTTTTTAATTTTGCAATCCAGTGTGAAAACCAAGGAGGTCCATATCAAGCACAACACGCCATGTCCATTGGATATGATTACTAACGCATTTTGCCTATGATCTAATGGCCCATATTTTTTGGCTTTTATTTTTATTTTCTGATTTTATGTTTTAAATGTTTTAAACTTTAAAAAATCATATAAAATCCATTTCTGAATAAAAAATTATGAAAAAATTCACAAAAATATTTTGAAATATCATCTTTCTGAAATTTCTTTTTTCATAATTTTATTTTCAGATTTGATATTTTTTATGATTTTTCCCTTTTCTTTGGTATTTTTAATTGTTTTAAAATATTTTTTGACATTTAAAAGTTCTAGAAAAATTCTAGAAGGATCAAATGATCATTTGACAAATATTGGTGACCTCATTTTATTTTTATTTTTGATTTTACTATTTTTTTTGTCATTTTTGGTTTATTTCACCTTTTATGTTATTTTCTAAAAATATTTTTAGACTTTAAAAAAATTCTTAAAAAAATTTGTCAACGCTTGTTGACCTCTGTTTGACTTTTGATAATTTTCTTGGAATTTTATTTTGATGAAAAAAATATTATTTATGTATTTCGTCAATAAAGTCCAATCAAATAATCTAATTTCAAAAATTACTTTCAAATTCTTTTATTTTTTATTTTTATTTTGCTGACTTTTGAATTTATTTTGTAGTCACCAATTTCCTCAACATCAATGGAATTTGGTGTTGATAGGTCTCTTGACCAAATCCACCAAGAAAGTTGATTGATTTTGACGAAGTTAGACCGAGTAAATTCATCTGATGCAAAATAAACTTGGAAATAATTTCTTCCTCTTCATCTTATTTTTCTTTTGTCCCGATTCGGAGAAAGTGATCAATTGGTGGCATGAACTTTAATGTTCTAACATAAGCCCCAAAAGATGACTTGAGCTTTGATCTTGGTTCAACACCTGTGGCGCTTATCGTGTGGTCGCGTTGATTTTTAATCAAGCTTCTGACAAGTTTCCACTAACCTTGTCCATTTGAAATTCTCAATCATCTTTGATCAAGTGATGTGATAATTTCAAAATCGGTGATATACTTGACAAAAAACAATTGAAACTTGTCGTGTGGTCGCGTTGATTCTATCAAGCTTCTGGCAAGTCTTCATGCGTAAGTTTCAAGATGGTCACTTTGCTGACGACTAATTACTAACAATTTGATGATATACTTGACAAGTTTCAAGATGGTCATCTTGCTAACCTTTATTAATTGCTTTTTATTTTCTGCTCTTTACTTTTCGCTTTTACTTTTATGCTCTTTATTTTTACGCACTTTATTTTTACCATGTACTTTTCATGCCATTTTTTTCTTTGCTCACTTGAGCATTTATTTTCTATGTCATTTTTCCTTTGCTCACTTGAGCATTTTATTTTCTTGGTATTTTGAATTTGCTCACTTGAGCTTTGTTTTCCTTTTCCAAAATACTTAATAATTCAACCTAAACATAAAAAAACTTTTAATTTGTCTTGGTTACTATCCTTGTGCTTGGAGCTTGATCTTTGGACTTTGGATTAGGACTTTTACCTCAGCTTGGAGATCTCAGTGCGCTTGGTGTTATTTTGTCTTGTCTGGTTATTATCTTTGTGTGCAGGTTATTCCGTTATACTCGATTAAGAGTGAATTTTTTCCAAATACAGTCGTTACTCTGCTCGTTTTTCTCAAGACAAGAGTTCACCTAAAAGCATTGGTTTATCTAAAGCTTATGTTTTTTGTCCGATTATTTGTTGCTTTTGTGGTAATCCAAAGGATGGGATATGGTATTGGCTCTTGATGTCAAGTACTAGTCTTCTCACCCAGTTAGATCTTTCTTTACCCTTACCTTTTAATTTATGCACTTAGGTTAGCCTCTTCATCTCCTCCCCATTCTTTAATTTTCAAAATTTTCCCTCTTTTTTCAAAGGATTCTTGTTTTCAAAAGTCGAACCGCTTTCATAAAAAACTTGGACTTAGGTCCATGAATTTTTAAACTTGTTTTCTTAATAAACTTTCAATCCATTTAATAATACTTTGACTTTTCTTTTCATAAGACTAAAAAAACACCTAACCTCATTCAAATTTTTTGAGCTCTTTGTGGCTTTTCTAAACTAACATTTTCCTAAAATCAACCAACACACAACTTTAGTTTTTTTTAGCCGAACTACTTGGTTTTGATTTCAACATTGCATATTGTTGGTATGTAGGCCCGAAACTCATTGGAAGTTCTATCAAACCAAAAATTATAAAAAAAATATTTTTTTTCTCCCTCCCCCACCATCCATTTTGTACATATACTCTTTTTTAGCACACATATACAAATTTTCAAAAAGGTTCCTACGGAGTACCATAGATGTTTTGGGTGCCTAACATCTTCCATTTGCATAACTAACCCTCGGTCCCAGATCTCTGATTTTTTTTTTTTAGGATTTTATTCGCTCTTTTTCCTAGTCCTTTGGATAAAATAAAAGCGCGATGACGACTCTTTTGTTATTTTTTTGAGTTAAGTCAATTCAATGGCTTATACTCATATTTTTTGCCGCTACAATCTACAACATCGTTCAAAAACAAAACTCCAATGTGACTGGGGAAAAGTTCATTCATTTAAAAGAAATCCTCCATCATGCTCAGCCCTGAGAGAACACAATTCAAGAGGTTATGTCTAGAAGAAACCATTCCATTTGTCTGGAGTTGTTCGCTATAAGAGGAAGGAAAGTCCAAAAGTTGAAAGACCGACCATAACAACTAACCAGTGTGAAACCTAAGTATCCATTATGTTCCTTGATATTAGAGAGCCCCAAATTCAATGAAAAGGCCCCCAAACTAAGAAAGTACAGTGGGAAAGAAGACTCCAACAAGCACGTCCAACTATTCAATGATCGACTCAATTACTACAATATTGACGAAGCTTCCAAATGCGAGCTACTAGAATTAACATTAGTTGGACATGCTAAATTATAGTTCAATGGTATCTCCGACTATTGCATTGAATCATGGGCATGCTTTTGCGATCGGATCACCACTCACTTTACTACCCGAAAGATACAACTGGTTATTATAGCTACATTAGAAAGCATCATGTAAGGAGAAAAAGAGAGCCTGCAATCGTACATTAATCGATTCAATTAGGTTATGGTAGAAGTAGAGAGAATTGATAAAGCCCTCCAATTTGGGATCTCCAAATACGGCCTCCTCCGCGAGACCGCAACCATCCTTTACGCACCAAACTGGGAAATAAGAAGATACATACGACACATAATATATTGAACTTGGATCATCGGTACATAATTTTGGAAGAGAAGTTGAATACTTTCTTTGATAACTCAGCCTCAACCACAAACACAAGCTCTAATTGCTCATTTGGGAAGTATTCATGTAGGTGGAAAGAAGACGCTGACAGGGGGATGTATGGTCATTACGATAAGTACACACCTTTGAATACTTCTCGAGATAAGATTTACCAAGAATATGTTAACACTAAGTTCCAAAAATGAAGAATCCAACCTCTTTTCCCTATCCGAAAGTCTACCTGGACAAATAAATCAAAGTAATACCAATGCCATAGAGGACACAACTATATCACAGACGACTGCATCCAGTTTAAGGATGTGATTGAAACACTAATTAAGAAGGGACAATTGTCAGAGTATGTCAAGGGCGATAAGCGAGATCGAGAAGAGTCTGCAAAAACTAAGTCTCTTTCAAATGTTTCTAAATTCAATCCCAACAACAAAAAAAGAGAGACCATCTAGGGTAAACACTTGTATATCGTTTCCATTACCACCGGAAAACTCCCTTCCAAAGGGAAAATCAAAAGGAAAATTTCCAAGATGATGGTTGCCTACAAAAATGAAGGTGGTTCATCATCCAAGATCCCTGACATACCTATGATAGGGTTTCAGGATTGTGAGAAGGTTGGGGGCTTTTATAATTGAAGTAATTTGTCCTTTAGGGCATTGATTTTGTTTCTTGTCTTGTTTATTATCGTTTATGATTTATCATTTTCAAAATTGAGTCTCCTCTAAGTTAGATCTTTGAAAATATCTTAGAATTGAGTGAAATTCTTTTTTAAATGGTGTTTTGCATGCATAAATCAAAATGTTTATTTTTTAGTGTAAGTGATATGATTTAATTCAATTAGTCGAATTTTTGGATAAATCACCATATTTGAGATAGGTTCAAGTCATGACATTAATAGGATCTCAAAGCATCTTTAAGATTGCTAAAAAGTTGAAATTACACACATCATATGACTCGAATGAAATGAAATAGAGTCTTTCAGGAAATTTGTGAATTTTTCATGATTCAAATAATTATTTACACTTGATTCATATCACAAAAGTCTGTGATTCAAATCTCATATTTCATTACTCGAATTATGAAATGATGTAGTCACATGTTTTTCCATTTGTCTTATTTGATTCGACTCAAAGGTTTCATGAATCGAATCATAGTTCTTTATTAATTTGAATCAAAAATTCATGTATATAATCATGGATAAAATTGGTTTCTCGTAAATGTAGATCTTGTCCAAATTATGTTTCCACTTGACTCAAAACATTCATGTGCTTATGACTCAAATAAAACAACATTTTCACTCATTTTTGTGCATAATCTCAAGCACCAATATAAATCATTTTCCTCTCTCTCACACCAAATATTGAGAGTGACTATTGTTGTAATAATAACATCTTTGAAAGTCTTTCTAAAAACTTGGAAACCTACTTTCAAAGAACGCCTTTTCTTTTGCATATGAATTCATCTTCACCCACTAGCAAGATTAACATCAGTTACTTCTCAATTATTATAGAATGTGATATTTACTATAGAGGTTCATTATTGTGTTGATGTTTGTGAAGTTCTAGAGTTGTAGGTCAAGATTTAGATTATGTGGTGGTGCTGGAATTTGGCAATCCAGCAAGAAAAAGAAGAATTATTTTCTCCAGGTTACTTTGGTATTGATGTGTGGAATCCTACGAACAAATTCATAGTTTATGTGTTCTTCAGATATATCAATGTTCAAGGGACTGGTAGACCGAGTAAATGTTGTTCCAGAACTGAGGCATGACATAATTATTAATTTTGAAAGAGTTAAGTCGATATCATGTGGATATTGCAAGATTGCCGAAGCAGGCGTCGCATGCAACAAGAGAGGATCAAGATAAGAAGACTCTATTTTTAGGAGTATCTTGTATCAAGTGGTTGTGTAAATTCTGTAAACCATTGAAGATAACAATAAAAATTTCCATTGTACTCTCCCCCTATCTCTCTCTCCTTGTCCCTCTCTCTCTCTCTCTCCCTCTTTCTTTAATTATCTTCATATTTTTGAATTCCAAGGTTTGTATCGCTATCGTAGAATATCATGGTGTTAGGATTTATCTGGTTATAGCAATTTTATGGTTAAATTTTAGGTTTGTGGTAGACCTATTCATTTGAATAATCTCTTTCGTATTTTATGAACTCTTGTTGTTAGATAGGTCATTTGGTTAATCAATTCCAATTTGAGCTACGTTTAAAAATTACATGATGATAATTGGTGAATTGCTTGTTTAAGCAAATTCATATTCATGAGTTGTTTTGATTTCTAATAATTCGAGTTATCTCTAACATTCATTTAATCACATGCTTTATAAAACCTCTATTATATTCTACTTCCATTTTTTATCTGCTCTCAATGTATAAACAATTGACCTCATAGCAAGTAATATGCACATTAGTTTGTAAAAAGGAAATGTTTTTAAAAATAGTTTTAGGGGAATGGTTTATTCACCTCCTCTATTTTGATCCCCATATCCTCCATCAACACTAATGAATTGTTTCTCGTGGTAATCACAACCACCATAAGATAGTTCGATGTCTCTCAGATTATGATCAACATAGGAAGTTCTTGTGATATCCTTTACACTCCACCATTTTAAAAAATGGGCCTAAATAGAGGACTCATAATATCATATGACAGTTCAAATCTACAAGCATTTAATGGGATGACCACTTATCCTTATGAATATATGAAGCTGATGTGTCTGCAGGAGAGGAAAAATACCTCAGGTCGAACAACATTCAATTCTTGGCCATCCCATGCATGAGCCTCTAAAACTACATTATGAGTAGGCCCCTTACAATAGTGTTTGACGTCGTAGCCTCGCCTATGCACTTGAAGCTCAAATACCACAACCTTCATGGAGAACTAGATGATTTGTGTGTCGAACTCGAAGGGGCCAAAAAGATACATCATGCACTCAAGAGAAACCAAAGAGAGGGCATAGATATGGAAATTAATATGGCCTCACTTACCTATCAGCGTCAAAGTATGAACCTCCACATGCCCAAACGTGGCTATACAAAGGAGAGGCCAACGAAGAAAATAAGAGGTAGAAATTTGATCGGTTATGCTTCATTTTTTTGCTTCACACACACACATACACATACACACACACGCAAACAAACAAACACACACACATACACATACACACACACACGCAAACAAACAAACACACACACACACACACACACACATATATATATATATATATATATATATATATATATATATATATATATATATATATATTTTTATATGTGTGTGTGTGTGTGTGGACAATTATTCATTATGAATGAAATTACACAAAGTTAGAAATGTTTGTTCCTTTGTGATGATTATATATAGTAATAGTGAAATTGGGGTACAACCGACACATTTGAAGCTCGAGATAAAGATTTCACATGAGCTGTCAAAGACGCTTTGCACTTCTGACAACAATAATAATCAATTCCCCTTAGTGTCAAACACGCTTAAATATTTTAAGGGATATGCCGAAGAAGCTTTGCATGTCCAATTACAATAATCAATTCCCCCTAGCGCATGCTTAACAATTTTACGGGAGTTGTCAGAGAGAGACACTTTGTATGTTTGACTATAACAATCGATTCCCCCAAGCGTACTGTCAAAGATGCTTTGTACTCCCTACTATAACAACCAACTCCTCTAGCATTGAGCATGCTTAAAGATTACAGGGAGCTATTAGAGATGCTTTGTACATTTGACTACAACAATCAATTCCCCTATGGATGCTATCAGATACACTTTTCACGTCCAACTACAAAACATTTTTGCCTAGTTAAATATTACACACATTTCTACGTAGTTGATGCACCTTCTCACCTTTGGATTTATCCCATCCAAGAGATGGAGAGATAGGTCATAGAGTTGTCCACCTCAATCTGAGTTATACCTCGGGGCACGATAAAGAAATCCTCTGCCCTTGGTTGGGTAATAATCCTCTATGACACAGAGCAAATTTCAAAGCATAGTTACATCTAGTTGTTGTCATGCCATATTATTATAAGTGCGATTCAAAGTGACATATCTAGTCAGTATCTTGCCATATTATTAAGCGTGACTCAAAGCATATATGCTTCTATCTGGTATAATTTTATAAGATTATAAACATGATGCAACACATAACTATATCAAATTTGAACAACACCTTACCAATAAAGTGTGTTCATCTCAACGCAATATTCTCGTAAATAAAGAAGCCAAACATGGCCTCACGCAGTACATAAGATTATTTAAACTTTAAGCAAAAATTATTTAACATCCTTCATGATAGGTAAACTTTATGACCCATATAGAAGCTTTCTTAGTAGATCATGACAGGATGTTTAACTATTACCATAATCATCATCAAAGAATTAATCTTGGCGCTCACGTAAAGGAGCGGGAACAATCCATGGATCCGTTTACAAACTCATAATGGAAGCCAAAAGAGAAATAGTCTGAGGGAATTATAGAGGAAACAAAGAATTTACTACAATGCTAATTGGATGTAACCTCTACTTCAAAACCTAGACATTCACTTCTTCCTTCATCACATCTGTAACACTCGTATTTAATTAAATATTTTAATTATATATTATCGAGTATTTTCTGATCAATTCTGGGTTATGTCGAATTTGTGGTTTGAGTCGTTAAGTTGATAGTCGGGTAAAATTAGTCGGGAGAAAAATAATATTAGAATGTATTAGTATTTTTAGAATTATTAATTAAATATGGATGAGTTAGTTATAGAGGTGAAATAGCATTTTGAGGAGTAATAGTTAGTAGACCCAATATGAGTTTAGTGGCCCATTATTATTTTTAAGTGGCTTAGGTAGTATATGGAAGTAGTATCCTTAGAAAAACAAAATAAAATATTCACGTAGCAGTAAAAGTGGAATTGGGAAATAAGGGTTTGCTAGCAGTTGGGGAAAAAGCTAAAATTGAAGTCTTAGAGTTGCCAATTCCGATCAAGTTTTTGAGCTCTCTTCAATCCAAAGGTAAGGGGTGGGGTTCGACTTATATAATAAATTGCATGATAATTTTTATGTGAGATTTAGAGTTGTATAAATTCACTGTAAATTCTATGTTTTGTGATGAAATTTATCATTCAGTATTGAAAATATTGTTGTCTGTTATTGTTGTTGTTGGTACTGTGTTGGTGTGATTATATGTGTAACTATATTGTTAGATAGAAGTTGTATTTCTGGAAAAAAACTTAAGTTTATGGGTTGAGTATTAAGGAACGGGTAGTATTATGGGGAAACGATGAATAAGATGAAGGGTTAAGGGGACGATCGCCCCAAAATTCTGAGGAAGAACTATGTGGGCTCACCAGTCATGGGAGGCGTGCGCCTCACACCAATCTTTCCTTTTTTTCTTTGAAGTCAGGTGGTGATAAAGACAAGGCATGGTTTTTGAAAATTGTTTATGTGATTAGAAATCTCTTAGGATAATAAACATATACCACTATTGTCTAATTAGAATTGATGTGGTGAAATATAATAATTATATTAGTTGAACTATCCATGTAGCAGTGTAGAAAAACAAATAGCCATAGCAGAATAAAATAGCAGAACGAGTAATATTAGTAGCATACTAGTTTGTTGAGAGTAATTCATATCCAAAACTTCTGATGGTCAAAAGCAGAAGTTCTGATGGTCAGAAGCAGAAGTACTGATGGTCAAAAGCAGAAGTTCTGATGGTTAGAAGCAGAAGTTCTGATGGTCAGAAGCAGAATTTGTGATAGTTAGAAGTAGAAGTTTTGATGGTCAGAAGCAGAAGTTCTGATATTGCCTCCAAAAAGAATTGAACTTCTGGTGGATAACTTAGTATTTGCTATGTTAGAGTTAACTTAGTGAAACAACCGGCTGAACATCATCCGATAACTATATCAATGAAGTCACCATCGAACGTTTTTCATCTCACAAAATGAGAAAGGTGAACGCATCGCGAAAACCTAAAAGGGATAAGGCACGGTCTTGTGACCGAGAGATAGGGTAAGGGAATCTATTACGCGAAGGGAAGGTATTAGCACCCCACACGCCCGTAGTACTCTACGGTATCCACTTCTATTTTCTATCTAATGGGTGTGTTTAAATCTATTTACTGCTTAATTGCTATACCTGTATGCTAAAATAAAATGCATGTGAAAGAAAAGAAAAATAAAGAAAACACGGGGAAAAGAAGGAAGTATTTACAAAGTTTGCTCGATCGAGCCCCGTGATAAGATGCCTACGTATTCCCGCGTGCAATGGGAAAGTCAGAGCGCCGTAGTTCGGCTCACATGTTTTGATGGGTTATGTGTTTTTTTTAATTATACAAAATAATTTTAAACACAAAAGAAAACCCGTAGACAAAAAAGAGTTTGCATTGGTTGGTTGTTTTTACCTTTGAAAAAGGAGTTTGAACCATTATTAAGTGTTTTAATTTGCAAAGGAAAAAGAAAACAATTTTTAGTTTTATTACATGCATGGATGCAAAAGAAACTGTAAAACAAACAAGGGAAACTATCTAATGCTATCCCTAATGTCATCATGCATGGATTACAACCTAAGGTCTAACTCGAATCACTACCTAAGATGGAGTCGAGAGAATCCTAAAGGAACATGGCAAAGGTTTACAACCTAGATCTATGTCTATCTCGAATCGCTAGCTAAAGTAGAGTCGAAGATGACAAAAAAGAATGAAAAAGGTTTAAAACCTAAGTCTATGTCCATCTCGAATCACTAACTGAAGTAGAGTCGAAGACGACAAAAGGGATGAAGCAAACAAGTGCTTTGGCAAAAGCACACAAACAATGCAATGCAAACAAACAAATGGCACACAAGCGCAGGAAAAGGAGGAAGTCCCATAGCCTCGACAGTAACGAGCATACCGTGAGTCAACCAGGAGCCGACACATCCAATTCCTGAAGAGCGAATGATGCGAGTTCTGCAATAAATGCGAACCCCAGGAAAGTGTGGAGAGTCAGAATAGGGAACTCTTGCCACTTTTATTATTGACTCGATAAAGGAAGCAACACGATTCGCGTGTGCTGATCTGACACGGACTAGAACTGCGCGGGGGGTTGATTGAGGACCCTTTTTCTGGCTTGCCCATATATCAATGACTCGATGACAGGAAATATAAAAAGCGGGACTTTGCTTGGTGGTGCCACGTCGGGTGTCCTAACCACTCTGACCTATGCAAGCACAAATATAAACACTTACTGAGAATTACCTCCCTATGCAGATGGAGGATTTTAAACAAACCAAACACAATTAGCAAACAGAATTGCCCTAAACGGGTCTTTAAATAAACCAGAGGGGTTCTTGAACATGCTCCAACTACGGAAACCCCTTCATACATCTCTATTCCTACTTCTCATGGCAAGGAAAGCGGTAAAACCCTACTTCTCATGCTCTCTAGAAAAGCGGTAAAGAAATGCGATAAATAAGGTAAAATAAATACCAAACAGATATTAAATTCGAAGAGTACGCAAGCTATAGAAATACTCTGGAAAACTTCAAGTACTGCTGGCACGCAATAAAGAAATCCAGTGAGAAGTGTACGGAGGCACAAAAAGCATAATCAGAATGTGTGTCATGCACATCTGAAGCAAATACACCTGTACAAAATCGTAATCTAGACAATACAGATAAAGGATGTGCATCTATATGCACGGTCAAGAATGTGTGTCTATACACACTCGACGTATATCCAATAAACCTGCAAGAAACTATCCAGATAATACAGACAAAGGATGTGCTTAGATATGCACGGTCAAGAATGTGTGTCTATACACATTCGACGTATATCCAATGAACCTGCAGAAAATTACAGTCCAGACAAAGCAATAGAGAAGGCACAGAGCAACAGATATGGATTCTACACATCCAAATCAAATCAGATAACCTGCAAAAGATGGTGAAAACCAAATAGACAGATACAGAGTACACACACATGTGTGTAACATCAAAACATGGATTTTATACATCCAAATCAATAGTATAACGCTCCGCGTACCTCACATACAAAACAAAGTGTCAGAAATAGCAATGCGGCTTTTAAATAAAGCACAAGACGCAAACATGATTATTTACGATGAAATCGAAATATTGAAAATAAATTTGAAATTTTACCTACAATACTAAGGTAACGTATACTTTCAACTATAATTAAATGGTATAGAAGTATCCTAGAGTTTCTAAGAAAAAAAATGGCATTATATTCCTAAGTTAATTCAAACTATAAAAAAGGAACATCTAAATGTATTATTAAAAATGAATTAATAATTAAAAGAAATTAAATGCAAAAATATTAAAAAAATGTCAAAAATATTCTAATATCCTAAAATATCAGAATATATTCTTTATATATTTTTTACAAGTCAAAACAATCGAAATCGAAATCAAAATTGATTAGGTGTTAGTATTGTGAAACATGGAAACAGGAGGGTGTAAAGCTGAACTTCAAATTGAAGTAAACTATGTTGTTCTGGCGCTTGGGCCCAAAGATCAGGGGGTATGAGCTAGTAAAACGGCTAAGGTCCAGTTTGTTTCCACTTAAGTCCATTTTCCTCTATTTTTTTGTCCAAAACAAAATCAGCATTTTTTATTCAGATTTCTTAATAATGTCACGTTTTTATTTATTATGTATGTAACAAAATTATCAATTGGTAAAAAAAAACTTAAATGATATTTCAGATATTTATTCTATTAAATAAAAATAAAATGACACGTGGTGTAATCCGGTTTGTCATGGCAAGAAAACATATGAACCAACCAAAGGAAGGCATGCTTAGGGCTCGTGTACGGAAAAGAAAACTCACCGGAGTTGGAGACTTTCCGGTCGTCTTCCCCAGCGAGGCCGGCGGCCGCCGTTGACGAAAATCCAACCAAAATTTCCGAGGCTTCCTCTATTCCACTCGACTTTCTCCACCGATCTTGAATCCAGAATCTAAGATCACGGAAATTGTTCGACCTTTGAGAAGTCACGCGAGGAGAACGGGATTTGATTCAAGAATCATTCTGGACAATAATCAGAACTCCCTTCGATGCAACAGAAGACGCTATTAAGAGACTATCGGCATCTTCGACCGTTGACGTAGAAAACCGAATTTGAAAGTGGTGAAGAAAAGCGTGAATTCAATCTTCCGAATCTGAGTTCGTGTAGTCATCATAACCGATCTTTGTCCTTCGAATCCCACCGGAGAATGAGGTTAGGATGAGAGGGAGGATAGAAGGTTTTGTTAATGGTAGGTGGTTATGGCAGTGGCGGTGACATTGACGGCGTGAATGAAGCTTCGAGACCTTCAGTAGCATCAACCTTGGGAACACAGAGCATTGCAGCAAAGAAAATTGCTACAATCAACGAGAATCGCAGTGAGGAAAAGGAAGAAAAGCTTTCCATTGCGGTTCGAGAAGAAAAAGAAGAAGCAATGATTTTCGGTCTGTGAGAGTTTTTCGTTACGGCATGGTGAAGGATAAATATGGTGAAGATGGAAAGAGAAGTGTGGTTGAAGGAGGTTCGTTACTGTCAAGAAGAATGGAGAACAGAGAAGAAAAATGGCGAGAGAGGTGAGGAAGATGTATGTTGCGGCATTATGGTTTGTTAGCAGATGAAAAAAGAGTGAAGAAAATGAATGTGCTTCATGTCCATTTTTGGTTGTTGTTGAGAGATTACGGTAGCTGTGGCGGTTGTGGTTATGGCAGCTGGGGAGGAGAAAGAATATGGAGTGAGAGAGAAAGGAGGGAACGTGATGCCGAAAGAGAGTTGGTTAGGGTCAAGTTACAGTGGTGGAATTTGAAAAATGAGAGGTTAGAGAACAGTGGAATAAAAATGGAGTTTTTGGGTGGAGAAAGAAGAAAAAGAAAAGTCAGTGGTGATAGATCTGATGTGTGAAATAGAGAGTTGGTTGTGATGAAGATGATTATTGATGAGTTGAGAGGGTGAAGGGGGAGATGGGAGAGCTGCAAACGTTTTTGTTGTTTTTTCTGTTAGAATTCTGTTATGGAAAAAAGGGAACAAGAAAGAATGAATGGAAAAATGGTGATGGATCAAGAATGCCAGAGCAGAATGCGTTCCGTTAGAGTTTTTTTTAGATGAAAAGCCGCAAAAAAATGTTTGTGTTCTGTTAGATATATGGATGAAGGTGAAAAGAGGGAGCGGAAAGAAAGAGAAGAGTGTGGTCAGAGAGCAGAAAACCCGCGCGTTTGCCGTCCAATGCATGCAAAAAAGACAATCTGTTTGACTAATTGAAGTAACAACATCCGTTTGCTGTGATAATGCCACACTAATTCTTTGACCGAACGCTCAACTTTGTAGCCCGATATCTCTTTCGATACTCGACTGAATAATGCAAACTCAGTGTCATTGAAAAGAACATGTGTGATACAACAACTCTTTAGTTCGACAAAAATCCGAGCGAAGCCTTAATCACCAAATAAAAAGTGTTTGAAATTTGTCACGCGAGTGTTCGATAAAAGTCCCGTTTTGGCTGGGCAAGTTTTGTGCATGACATCCAACCGATTTCCAACTTCAAGCTGTTACTTATGGCGCTTCGTATCTCCCGCTCCGACGTCCGAAACGAAAAGGTTTCTAAAAGGAACATGTAGAGTATACGGCAAACTCCAACTTTCATGTTCGAAGTTTTTTCGTGCGGCAACCGAATCAATGAGAAAACAGCCCCGAACACGTGCACAAAAACTGTTCGATGAAATGCTTCCGTAGCCATGGCAAAAGTGTGCATGCCATCTTGCATTTTAGCAACTTCAAACTGTCACTTACGGTGCTCCGTATCTTCCGTTCCGACGTCCGAATTGAAAAAGTTTGTGAATGAAACTTGTAGAGGAAATGACAATCTCCAACTTTCGTGTTTGGAGTTTTTTCGTGCGGCGACCGAATCGATGACTAAAAAAGCCCTGAACATGCGCACAATAGCTATTCGAATCTTACAAACATAATGAATTCTTAGTTTCCGAGCTTTATAACTTCCGATCCGAGTCCCGAATTAATTCGACTCCTTCAACAAAGTTATAGATTGCCGTGAGATGAACAACTTTTCAGTTGAATATTTTTTGATTCAGAGCCACGAACTATGATAAAATTGACCCTGAAACTGTCAGCTTGAGCATAGAAACAAACACTTCAAAATGTTTCTAAGTGTTGAATTTTGAGAAATGATAAAACGTAACTTCCGAGCTCCGTAAATTTTGATACGATTCCCGAATGGATTCAATTTCTTCAGCAAAGTTGTAGATTGCCGCTAAACGAACAACTTTGATTTTGTATCCAACTCGAATCGACGCCTCGAAACACGTGTAAAATACCTCCGAAGTTGAGCGCTTGAACACATTAAAAACACTCAATTTTCACTAAAGTGTAAAACTTCAAAAGTTATGAACTTCAAAGTTCGGAGCTTTATAACTCGAAATTCGGGCATTTCTGGAAAAATCATTACAAGGACAAAGTCGGAGTACGAAATGCGCTCTTTCCGACGACTATCAATTCACAAACTTCTGACCACAGACGGGCAAGATACAGATGCGGCAACATGGCTCCGTGAACACAAAGTGCTTAAAACTTAGAAAATTTTTCTAAGTCCAAGATTACTTAAAATGCAAGAAACCTCATTTTCACCCGATTCTTCCGATTTTCCTCAACAAATGATCGCATTTTCTCAAATGTCGACTTTTGACCACAATTTCGACCCGAAATTCCGCCCGGTCAAACTTTGACTTTTTGTTGACTTTCTGATACATGCACTCGAATATCATTTTATCCGTCCGTTCTTGATCTTCTGATGAATCGCATGGATCGATAAGCCGTATATAGATGCTTCAAGACTCACAGAAGGCCATAGAATTAGTTTGGGCTCAAATATTCGACCACAACACACTGTAGCTCGAAACTGTAATCAATATCCACCTGATAGGCGATCAAAATACCAAAATTTCAACTCACGAGATAAAAATCAAAAGCTTTTGGACACGCATATCTTACGTATTGAAATGACGCTTGAAATAACAAAACCTCAGATACTCAATTTCTGGAACCAAAACTCTTCTTCAGAATTGTACAGGTTCATATGATTTAGAAAATCCCGAACCCATGATCAATGCATGAATGATATGTATGTGATGCACCTACTGATTAAATGTAAGCCAAATATTTATTAACAAAATGAAGAGGGCGAATTTTGGGGTGCAACACTTAGCTGTGAAGTTATTTTAGCGGTGTTGTTATTTCGTTTGTGAATTTCAATGAAGTGTATTATTATTGTATGTTGTTGTTGATTTATACGAAGTTGCAGGATGTTTCTATGTTGATATAAATTTTGTCGTGACGTGGTGATGTTTGTGATGGGAAGATGAATAATGTTGTTGTGAATTTCTGTTGATGACGTTTTAGGCATATGGCCAGTGAAGTAGTGATATAGGCGTATGCCTCGTGAAGAGAAATTGTGATGTTGTTGTATGTTGTTAGCATCGCATTTCCTTTGTATTTGTGAAGGCCTGTATTGGCAGAATTTTGAAGAAGGCTTATGCCTTGGCCTTGATGGCAACACGCTAAAGAATTATGCCTTGTGCCTCGATAACCTTGCAATTTTTTAAGTTGGGAGTTTATTCCACTGGTACCACATGCATGTACATTGTTTAGAGTCGCATTATAAATAAATTTGTTGTTGGTGATGTTGTTGTTATAATGTTGGTGATGTTGTTGTGATAATGTTGGTGATGTTGTCGTGACAGTGTTGGCGATCGTGTCGTGATGATGATTTTGTTGCAATATGTTGTGGGTGACTTAATGTGAGTTTATGTTAAAGTTGTGCTCTGACAGGTACTGTTGGAAAGCTACGAAAATAGTAATTATGACTATTATTATAATTGTTGTTATTTACTATGTTGTTTTGTTGATTGTTATGTTGTAGTTGGTTGAAGCGGTGAATAATGTATGATTCTAGATCTTGTATATTAGTTATCATACTTTTGCTTATATTTTTCGATATCTCACTGTTTCTATTTGTTCGTTGTTCTCTTTATACTGATAACATGCAATTATCCAAGAATAAATAATTAGTCGTTGTTAGTTCAAGTTGGTGTCTTGCTTTGATAGGTAACACTCTGGGGGATGTTCTGTCTATATCGTACTTATTGTTGATTCTTGTTGTTATTAGTATAATTGTTAAACCTTATGCGATGTTGTGAAATAAAAGTTATTCAGTATTTTGGAAGTTAAACATGATGTTTCTAGTTATTTTGAGTGAATAAAGATGATCAGTTGTTTTAAGTTGTATGACTCATGAATTTTCGCTGCGTAATAAATAAAATATTGTTTTGTTGTCAAAGATGATGTAAGTTATTATATGACCCTCTGATTACTAAAAGTGTCATGTATCTGTTATAATAAGTTTTATGTATGTTTTAAAGTTGAAAATGTGGCATCCCATGTTTTGTTGAAAATTTTAAATACTCTGATTTTCGATATATTTTTCGGATAGAATTTGGGGTGCTACATTAGTGGTATCATAGCAGGTCGGTCTGTCCGACCAATGTTGTCTAATATTGTTTACTTCTTTTGTACGCGACAAGTGTGTGGAACACTGTCGGTACTTGTTGTTTTCTGATTGTTGTTGCAGGAGTTAGTTGAAGCTAAGTGGGGGAGAAGCTTTGCTTCTCGGATGTGTTCGTTCGTGAGATATCAGATTAGTATACTACTGATGGATACAGTGCAAACATTATAGGAGTTTTGTTGTTTCTCGAATTCGAAGGTAATACAGATTTAAGATTTTTGTTGTTTAACAAGTTGGAATGCCTTGGAAAAGAATGGTTGCTATGAGATAGAATTTAGTAAGTTAATGTTTAAGTGGGCTATGTTGTAGAATTATTGGGTTTGATTTTAGAAGTTGTAGAAGTTGTTGGAGTTGTCGGGATCTTTGAATCATGGGTGCAAGTTGGAAAAGGAATAATGTAAATGTTAGTGACGACAGTTTATTCTCCATTATGGTTGTCGGATATCTATTGACAAATTGAGAAACTGATCACCCTTAATCTCTTGTTAATAGTATACGAAATCATATTGGATGGTATAAAATTGTTTTGCTATCTTAATGGTAAGTAAGTGGTGGATGCTACGACGAGAATGTTGCTAAGGTGAGGATACCATGTTGTGCAAGAAAGTAAGCGAGTAGTAGTTGTTACTATTTTGTAAGATGTTGTGTGAAGGTATTACTAAAAATGGTTGGAGAATAGTAACGATTATGTTGTGAGGGTAATTGGAAGATTGAAGTATAAGTATTGGATTTAAACTATGATTGAGTTGTTGTTGGATTGAAGGATCAGACGCGAAGGCGATGCTAAGATGGTTGTGTTGGGTAAATTTTCGAGGACGAAAATATTCTAAGTGGGGGAGAGTTGTAATACCCGTATTTAATTAAATATTTTAATTAAATATTATCGAGTATTTTTGATCAATTCTGGATTATGTCGAATTTGTGGTTTGAGTCGTTAAGTTAATAGTCGGGTAAAATTAGTCGGGAAAAAAATAATATTAGAATGTATTAGTATTTCTAGAATTATTAATTAAATATGGATGAGTTAGTTATAGAGGTGAAATAGCATTTTGAGGAGTAATAGTTAGTAGACCCAATGTGAGTTTAGTGGTCCATTATTATTTTTATGTGGCTTAGGTAGTATATGGAAGTAGTATCCTTAGAAAAACAAAAGAAAATATTCACGTAGCAGTAAAAGAGGAATTAGGAAATAAGGATTTGCTAAAAGTTGGGGAAAAAGCTCAAATTGTTGTCTTAGAGTTGCCAATTCCAATCAAGTTTTCGGGCTCTCTTTAATCCAAAGGTAAGGGGTAGGTTTCGACTTATATAATCAATTGCATGATAGTTTTTATGTGGGATTTAGGGTTGTATAAATTCACTTTAAATTCTATATTTTTTGATGAAATTGATCGATTAGTATTGAAAATATTGTTGTCTGTTATTGTTGTTGCTGGTACTATGTTAGTGTGATTATGTGTGTAACTATATTGGTAGATAGAAGTTGTATTTCTGGAAAAAAAAATAGGTTTCTGGGTTGTGTCTTAAGGAACAGGTAGTATTATGGGGAAACGATGAAGAAGATTAAGGGTTAAGGGGACGATCGCCCCAAAATTATGAGAAAGAACTGTGTGGACCCAACAGGCCATGGGAGGCGAGCGCCTCACACCAACCTTTCCTTTTTTTTCTTTGTAGTCACGTGGTGATAAAGGCAATGCATGGTTTTTGACAATTGTTTATGTGATAAGAAATCTCTTAGGATAATGAACATATACCACTATTGCCTAATTAGGATTGATGTGGTGAAATATAATAATTATATTAGTTGAACTATCCATGTAGCAGTGTAGAAAAACAAATAGCCATAGCAGAATAAAATAGCAGAACGAGTAATATTAGTAGCAGACTAGTTTTGTTGAGAGTAATTCATATCAAGAACTTCTGATGGTCAGAAGCAGAAGTTCTGATGTTCAAAAGCAGAAATTCTAATCGTCGAGCGAAGTTCGATGGTCGAAGCGGTTCGATATTGCCTCGGAAGAATTGAACGGAGGATAACTTAGTATTTGCTATGTTAGAGTTAACTTAGCTATGAAGTTATCTTAGCGGTGTTGCTGTTTTGTTTGTGAATTCTCAGTGAAGTGTATTATTACTGTATATTGTTGTTGATTTATGCGAATTTGCAGGATGTTTCTATGTTGATATAAATTTTGTCGTGACGTTGTGATGTTTGTGATGTGAAGATGAATAATGTTGTTGTGAATTTCTGTTGATTATGTTGATGATGTTTTAGGCCTATGGCCAGTGAAGTAGTGATATAGGCGTATGCCCCGTGAAGAGAATTTGTGATGTCGTTGTATGTTGTTAGCATCGCATTTCATTTGCATTTGTGAAGGCCTGTATTGGCAGAATTATGAAGAAGGCTTATGCCTTGGCCTTGATGGCAACACGTTGAAGGCTTATGCCTTGTGTCTCGATAACATGGAAATTGTTTAAGTTAGGAGTTTACTCCACTGGTACCACATGCATGTGCATTATTTAGAGTCGCATTATAAATAAATTCGTTGTTGGTGAGGTTGTTGTGATAATGTTGGTGATGTTGTTGTGATAATGTTGGTGATCGTGTCGTGATGATGATTTTGTTGCAATATGTTGTGGGTGACTTAATGTGAGTTTATGTTAACGTTGTGTTGTGACAGGTACAGCTGGAAAGCTACGAAAATAGTAATTATGACTATTATTATAGTTGTTGTTATTTACTGTGTTGTTTTGTTGATTGTTATGTTGTAGTTGGTTGAAACGGTGAATATTGTATGATTCTAGACCTAATATATTAGTTATCATACTTTTGCTTATATTTTTCGATATCTCACCCTTTCTATTTGTTCGTCGTTCCCTTTATACAGGTAACGTGCAGGTATCCAAGAATGAAGAATTAGTTGTTGTTAGTTCAAGTTGGTGTCTTGCTCTGATTGGTAGTACTCAGGGGGATGTTCTGTCTATATCGTTCTCATTGTTGATTCTTGTTGTTATTAGTATAATTGTTGAACCTTATGCGATGTTGTGAAATAAAAGTTGTTCAGTATTTTGGAAGTTAAACATGATATTTCTAGTTATTTTTAGTGAATAAAGATGATCAGTTGTTTTAAGTTGTATGACTCATGAATTTCTGTTGTGTAATAAATAAAATATTGTTTTGTGTTCAAAGATGATGTAAGTTATTATATGACCCTCTGATTACTAAAAGTGTTATGTATCTGTTATAATAAGTTTTATGTATTGTTTTAAAGTTGAAAATGTGGCATCCCATGTTTTGTTGAAAATTTTAAATACTCTGATTTTCGATATAATTTTAGGTAGAATTTGGGGTGCTACATTAGTGGTATCAGAGCAGGTCAGTATGTCCGATCAGTGTTGTCTAATGTTGTTTACTTCCTTTGTACGCGACAAGTGTGTGGAACACTGTCGGTACTTGTTGTTTTTTGATTGTTGTTGCAGGAGTTAGTTGAAGCTAAGTGGGGGAGAAGCTTCGCTTCTCGAATGTGTTCGGTCGTGAGATATCAGATTAGTATACTACTGATGGATACAGTGTAAACATTGTAGGAGCTTTGTTGTTTCTCGAATTCGAAGGTAATACAGATTTAAGATTTTGGTTGTTTAACAAGTTGAAATGCCTTGTTAAAGAATGGTTGCTATGAGATAGAATTTAGTAAGTTGATGTTTAAGTGGGCCATGTTGTAGAATTATTGGGATTAATTTTAAAAGTTGTAAAAGTTGTTGGAGTTGTTGGGATCTTTGAATCATGGGTGCAAGTTGGAAAAAGAATACTGTTAATGTTAGTGATGACGGTTTTTTCTCCATTATGGTTGTCGGATATCTATTGACAAATTGAGGAAATGATCACCCTTAATATCTTGTTAATAGTAGACGAAATCATATTGGATGGTATAAGATTGTTTTGCTATCTTAATGGTAAGTAAGTGGTGGATGCTACGACGAGAATGTTGCTAAGGTGAGGATACCATGTTGTACAAGAAAGTAAGCGAGTAGTAGTTGTTACTATTTTGTAAGATGTTGTGTCAAGGTATTTCTAAAAATGGTTGGAGAATAGTAACGATTATGTTGCGAGGGTAATTGGAAGATTGAAGTATAAGTATTGGATTTAAACTATGATTGAATTGTTGTTGGATTGAAGGATCAAACGCGAAGGCGATGTTAAGATGGTTGTGTTGGGTAAATTTTCGAGGACGAAAATATTCTAAGTGGGGGAGAGTTGTAACACCCGTATTTAATTAAATATTATCAAGTATTTTCCGATCAATTTTGGGTTATGTCAAATTTGTGGTTTGAGTCGTTAAGTTGATAGTCGGGTAAAATTAGTCGGGAGAAGAATAATATTATAATGTATTATTATTTTTAGAATTACTAATTAAATATGGATGAGTTAGTTATAGAGGTGAAATAGCATTTTGAGGAGTAATAGTTAGTAGACCCAATGTGAGTTCAGTGGCCCATTATTATTTTTAAGTGGCTTCGGTAGTATATGGAAGTAGTATCCTTAGAAAAACAAAAGAAAATATTCACATAGCAGTAGAAGAGGAATTGGGAAATAAGGGATTGCTAGCAGTTAGGGAAAAAGCTCAAATTGCAGTCTTAGAGTTGCCAATTTCGATCAAGTTTTCGAGCTCTCTTCAATCCAAAGGTAAGGGTTGGGGTTCGACTTATATAATTAATTGCATGATAATTTTTTGTGGGATCTAGGGTTGTATAAATCCACTGTAAATTCTATGTTTTGTGATGAAATTGATCGACCAGTATTGAAAATATTGTTGTCTGTTATTGTTGTTGCTGGTATTGTGTTGGTGTGATTATGTGTGTAACTATATTGGTAGATAGAAGTTGTATTTCTGGAAAAAAAATTAAGTTTCTGGATTGAGTATTAAGGAACATGTAGTATTATGGGGAAACGATGAAGAAGATGAAGGGTTAAGGGGACGATCGCCCCAAAATTGTGAGGAAGAACTGTGTGGGCCCAACCAGCCATGGGAGGCGGGCACCTAAGGCATAGGGGTGGGCGCCTCACACCAATCTTTCCTTTTTTTATTTGTATTCACGTGGTGGTAAAGGCAAGACATGGTTTTTTACAGTTGTTTATGTGATTAGAAATCTCTTAGGAGAATGAACATATACCACTATTGTCTAATTAGAATTGATGTGGTGAAATATAATAATTATATTAGTTGAACTATCCATGTAGCAGTGTAGCAATACAAATAGCCATATCATAATAAAGAAGAACGAGTAATATTAGTAGCAGACTAGTTTTGTTGAGAGTAATTCATATCCGAACTTCGATGGTCGGGCGAAGTTCGATGGTCGGCAATTTCGATATTGCCTCGGAGGATAACTTAGTATTTTCTATGTTAGAGTTAACTTAGCTGTGAAGTTATCTTAGCGGTGTTGTTATTTTGTTTGTGAATTCTCAGTGAAGTGTATTATTACTGTATGTTGTTGTTGATTTATGCGAAGTTGCAGGATGTTTTTATGTTGATATAAATTTTGTCGTGACGTGGTGATGTTTGTGATGTAAAGATGAATAATGTTGTTGTGAATTTTTGTTGATTATGTTGATGACGTTTTAGGCCTATGGCCAGTGAAGTAGTGATATTTGTGAATTTCTGTATTGGTAGAATTGTGAAGAAGGCTTATGCCTTGGTCTTGATGGCAACACGTTGAAGGCTTATGTCTTGTGCCTCGATAGCATGACAATTATTTAAGTTGGGAGTTTACTCCACTGGTAACACATGCATGTGCATTGTTTAGAGTTGTATTATAAATGAATTCGTTGTTGGTGATGTTGTTGTGATAATGTTCGTGATCGTTTCGTGATGATGATTTTGTTGCAATATGTTGTGGGTGACTTAATGTGAGTTTATGTTAACGTTGTGTTGTGACAGGTACTGTTGGGAAGCTGCGAAAATAGTAATTATAACTGTTATTATAATTGTTGTTATTTACTATGTTGTTTTGTTATTGTTATGTTTTACTTGGTTGAAGCGGTGAATATTGTATGATTCTAGATCTAATATATTAGTTATCATACTTTTGCTTATATTTTTTGATATCTCACCCTTTCTATTTGTTCTTCGTTGCCTTTATACTTGTAACGTGTAGGTATCCAAGAATGAAAAATTAGTCGTTGTTAGTTCAAGTTGGTGTCTTGCTCTGATACGTAGCACTCGGGGGGTGTTCTATCTATATTGTTCGTATTGTTGATTCTTGTTGTTATTAGTATAATTGTTGAATCTTATGCAATGTTGTGAAATAAAAGTTGTTCAGTATTTTGGAAGTTAAACATGATTTTTCTAGTTATTTTGAGTGAATAAAGATGATCAGTTGTTTTAAGTTGTATGACTCATGAATTTCTGCTGCATAATAAATAAAAGATTGTTTTGTGTTCAAAGATGATATAAGTTATTATATGACCCTCTGATTACTAACAGTGTAATGTATCTGTTATAATAAGTTTTATGTATTGTTTTAAAGTTGAAAATGTGGCATCCCATGTTTTGTTGAAAATTTTAAATACTCTGATTTTCGATATATTTTTCGGGTAGAATTTGGGTGTGTTACAACTTCTACATAAAATCACGATTACTGTCTGTAGTGGTGAAAATTGAAGATCAAGCTATTAATTAACTTGACTCGTAAAGAAGCAAGAGTCGCCACCGCGCTTTATTTTTCCAAGGGAAAGGGAAAATAGTGAAATAAAATCCTAAGTATATATGCAATGTAAGAAGTAAAACTAAAAGCAATGTAATAAAGAGATCTAAAGTTAGGGAGTTGGTTATACAAAAGAAAAGTGTTAGCACCCAATGCATCTGTAGTACTCTACAGGAACCTCTTATTATATCTATGTATTTTTGGCTAAAACATATTGTTCACTAAAAAAGTGTGGTTTAAGGGTCAAACATAAATAGGGATGGTAAAAACGAAACAACAAACATACAAGTCAAGATTAAAACATGACATAATAGTTAACAAGCATGTAGATTAAGATTAAAACATGACACAATAATCAACATATAGTTCCTTTCCCTTGGATTTAAACAAACACACAATAAAGTAAGCTATAAAAATTAAAATGAGCTAATATAAAAAATATCACAAAATTAACCAACATATGAAAGAAAAATCACAAAGAAATAAATCTAAATAAACAACATAGCAATGATAATATAAACAATAAGAAACTAAATGAGAAAATTAAGAAAATTAAAAGAATAAAAACGATGTAAGTAAAACAAGAGTTTATCTAAACTAAATTAATATCCTAAAGTTACTAAATCAAAATTTTAAAGATTATCAAATTAAATCTAAACTAAGTTAAAATTCTAAAATTACCTAAAAATTCTATAGTTACTAAAATAATTCTACATTAACTTAAAATTACTAAAATTATTCTAAACTAAAATAATATTCTAAAATTACCAAATTGATTCTCAATTTAAACTAATTTGTAAAATTGTTAACTAAAATATTATCAAAATGAACTACAAGATTACTAAATTACGAAATTGATTTTTAAAACTAAACTAACTAAGAACTTAATTATAGAAAATAAACCAAATAAATTTTCTAAACTAAATAAAATATATATAAAATTAAGAAGGTACAAATATGAGAGATGATAGTATGTACCTTATAGATTAGAGTGTTATTGATGAGTTTTTTGTTTTTTGTCTCAAATGAGAGAAATAGGGATCTTATTTATAGTATGAATGGGGTGAGAGTGTTGATATGACAATCCATATGACTTTATGAGAATGATTTTTAGCCATTGATAAGTCAAAGTTGGCAATCCATGTGAAGTGTGAGATGATTCTTGGCCATTGATAAGTCCAAGTTGGAAATCTATGTGAAGTGTGAGAATGATTCTTGGCCATTGGTAAGTCCAAGTTAGCAATCCATGTGAAGTGTTTAATCCATTTGAGAGATCAATTTCTTTGGGGACTTTCTTCACATAATTTGCGTCCGGCTCGTAAGTTGTAGATAATAGTGAGAGGAAATTTCCTGTCAAAAATCATCAGAAAATACCTGACGAGCTGAGAGTTATGCCTTCCGGAACAACCGAAATGCACTAAAAACCCAAAATTCACTTTATTGAGAAATAAGCAAATTAATTCCTTTTTTTTCTTGATGAAACAGTCTCCGATCTGAACTGATAAATTGTAGAATAAATTGAAATGATCCTAATGCACATGGAATCAAACCAAAATAGCTTTCTGACCAGAAAATCTTGCAATAGCCATACGAACCGAGAAATGTCGATTTTTGGCTCAAAATGATCTAAGATAGCCATAACGCACATTTTCTTCCACAATTCGAAATACATTGAACTAGTTAACCATATGATGAATGTTATGCATGTATATGCATGCATGTTTATGATAATGCAATTATAAGCCAGAAACTTCAAAATGAAGAGGGTAAATTTTGGGGTACAACAAACCTCTTCTCTTATTTTGATCTTGATAAAGACAAAACACACAATAGTTGAAAATTGACTATCTAGATCTTGCTACTCTTTTGCATACTTTATCTCCAAAGGTTTCGTGCACCGTCAATTTTATCTAATGCAACATAAGACTTCAATTGTAATCTACCACTCTCTCGCTACTTCCTTTGCATTCTTTATCTCTTAAAGTATCCATTGCGTTCTTTATCTCCAAAGGACTTCACTTGGCCGCAATTACCTCTTGAACATCTTGCATGAAAACCCCCAAATCAACCAATGATCTTGGAGGATAAAATCACAGTTTTTATGGATGAAGACCCCTACAAATCTCAACCTAATATCTTCGACTACACAAGAACCTTATGAGACGTTATAAACCCTCGCCTAGATGGCACCCCAACGAAACATCGCTATGATGTAATGCTAGTGTGTATGCATAGGTTGAAGGTTGAAGATGAAGAGAAAATGTAGGATAATTTTATAGTATTATCCAGTTATGAATAATGCATGAATGTGTATTTATAGTTTTGAAACATTTAGGGAAAAAAGGTCAAATTCAGAATTAAAACAATTTGAGGAAATTGACCAATTAAATAGGATGTAGACCTATAAAATAGATGTGTTGGCACATAAGTTATTTTCAAGCTGTATATGTCGACCTGTATAAGGCTATGTGTCGACCTAACCAAATTAGAGGCTACAGACTTTAAAACAATAGCAAATGTGTCGACCTAAAAATCTTATGTGTCGACAGATAAAATAAGAATTTCTACAATTTCAAAAATACTTCGGTATGTGTCGACCTATTCAATGCATGTGTCGACTTGAGACTTACAGGATGGCGAGTGCCTGATCGAATTGACCAGGTCATATAGGAACAAGGTTCAATTCTATTGATATGTTAGGATGTCTCAGGTGCATACATTACTGCACTTCTACTTGACACCTATCGTTAATGAAAAATGACTCGTCTCGCCGTGACCTTCTCTTAAATTCCCTAAACTTCTTATGCTCTGTCCTCGTAGGGGAAGAGAACCTACCCTCAACGTAGGCTGTGGGGAAGTCAGAATAGGAGAACACTCATCTTGGAATGAGCTTACTAAGATATTTTCAGCAGTTATCCGCTCCGCACTTGGCTACCCAGCGTTTACCGTTGGCACGATAATTGGCACAACAGAGGTGCGTCCTTCCCTGTACTCTCGTACTAGGGAAATGTCCTCTCAATGTTCTAACTCCTACACCAGATATGGACCGAACTGTCTCACGATGTTCTGAACCCACTCCACATACCACTTTAATGGCCGAACAACCCAACCCTTGGAACCTACTACAACTCCAGGTGGCGAAGAGCCGACATCGAGGTGCCAAACATTTCTGTCGATGTGAGCTCTTGGGAAAGATCGGCTTGTTATCCCTAGAGTAACTTTTATCCGTTGAGCGACGGCCCTTTCACTTGGCACCGCCAAATCAATAAGGCTGACTTTCTCCCCTGCTCGATAGGTGGGTCTTGAAGTTAAGCTCCCTTCTGCCTTTGCACTCGAGGGCCAATCTTCTTCTGGACCAAGGAAACCTTTGCACGCCTCTGTTACCTTTTGGGAGGCCTACGCCCCATAGAAATTGTCTACCTGAGACTGTACCTTGGTCTATCTTTGGACAAGGTTAGAATTCTAGCTCCTCTAGAGTGGTATCTCAATGATGGCTCGAGCCCCCGAAAGGGGGCCTTCTTTTCCTTCCACCTAAGCTATGCGGAAAAAGCCCAAAGCTAATCCCAGGGAACAGTGAAGCTTCATAGGGTCTTTTTTTTCCAGGTGCAGGTAGTCTGCATCTTTACATATATGTTTATTTCACCGAGTCTCTCTTCGAGGCAGTGCCTAGCTCGTTACGCCTTTCGTGTGGGTCAGAACTTACCCGACAAGGAATTTCGTTACCTTATGATCGTTATAGTTACGGTCGTCGTTCACCAGGGCTTCGGTCGTCAACTTCCCTATCATCAGGTCACCAACTTCGTTAACCTTCTGGCACTAGGCAGGCGTTAACCCCCATACATGGTCTTACGACTTTACGGAGACCTGTGGTTTTGGTAAACACTCACCCGGACCTAGTCACCGCGGCCGTTTTTGTGAGGAGGCATCCCTTCTCCCGAAGTTACGGGGATATTTTATTCTACCATAGGTCCGACTGAAGATGAACCTAAAATCACCCTCGTTCAACGACGTAGGAACAAGGGCTTGAGGGAAGTTATTATGGATCGTCCACAAGGCCCGCAATGAATTTTCAATAATAAGTGTTGAAGAAGAAGGTGCATGGAACAAGTTGACCCTCACCACTGCCGAAAACACACGATCACGCCATCGTTGCATCTCTCATGGTTGAATCTAATAGAACGAAAACTGCACAAAGCGTTGAATAACACACAAACGGTTCTAACTGCCTATACCATATAAGACTAGATTACGTATTAGAGTGTCAACCTTGCATCTCCACCGCACTAGATGTTTGATCTATCGTATGGAGGTTTCATCCAACGTGTCTGAACTCTATTTCATCACTCCATTACTTATCTGTGGCTCCTTGAACATATTAATGAAAAGATTGGGTTAATTTTTATTCAATGATGATGAATGAGTTAAAAAAAAATTATTTTATGGTGATGAGTTAAATTTTATTTCTATTTTCATCCATTCATTGTAATTCATCCATTCATCCAACACAAGTATATGGTTTTGTTGTGGATTGAAGTGACATAGTGTTGGAGTTCAAGGTTTGTACTCTATTATTCTTTCTATTGAAGCATCATGGATCCAATCCCTACTTCCAGAGTTACATGTTCCAAATGTCATTTCCTTAATCTTCTATAAGAATACAGCCATTGTCCAAAGAAAAAAGAAAAACTTACCTACCTACTCTCCCAATTCTTTCCATACACATGAATTCAGAGACTGATTTCAAGACCTTATGCTTAAAGAATCCATATCAATTCCATACATTGTTTTCAAGAAACAACACAATAATACATTGAATAATAAATTCTAGGTACAATAATATAATGAATAACAAATTCAAAAAAGAAGACAAATATTATTAAACATTTTAATGAATGACAATAACATAAGCCTCTTCTGGCATTAGACTAGTGAATTATCCACAGTTGCTTCAAATCCAACAAAGCAGAGAATCCATATCATGCTGCATATACCTAGATATATATATGTATTGAAACATAGATCCTTAAACCATGTCACAGCCAAAAGTGTCACGCCACTCAAGCAATTTAAGAGTAGCTGCATAATGTGCCAATGCACCAGCCACAACTAAAACATGAAATATTTGATGACTGTGTCCTGCTAAATCAAACCAGCCAGGCTTCCATCGTTCCGGTATCCGCGTCACGTAGAACATTGTTCCTATCAAGTAGGAAAATGCCATGGCACATTCATACGCTAGTGTAATATTGCGCCGAGGATTCGCCCAATTCACAATACATGCATGAACCGCAGGCACAATACCGAAAAGTCCCATTGAACAGAACAACATAGCTCGGAACGCGCGATGTTTTCCAGTAGAAAGTGTTGGAGAAAGCAATGTCACTATGGTGAATAGTCCCATGGCTGTTATACCAGCTAGGTACAGGAGCTGCCAATGAGGTTGGCAGAGGAAAACATAGTAAATCTGAGGGAAAAATGAAGTTATGATCATGACAGCGATTCCGCAATAGTCGAGTCTTAACAGAAACAGGTTTAAGTCATGTGAGTGACATGAAAAGAGGTGACAAACACTGCTTGAGAGAAGACAGAACATAGAACCACCTAAGAAAACAAAGAATGGCCATCTTGCTATAACAAATTCTAAAGCTTCAACTTCCATTTTCAATGGTACTTGATGTTTTAGATCAAACAGTAACGCCGCGCCCTGCATAATCTTACATTGTTAGAAGCCGATTTCATTGTTTTCGTCGGTAATTCATATTTTTAACATGAGCAGACTTACCAGGAAATCTTTGATGGTGCCAGAGACATTTTTTTCACCACCAGAAGAGAGAGACCTATGCAGGAAAAAAATTATAAGATGAAAATTCTGTTAGAAAAAGACACTATTATTAGCTATAGAAAGTTCACCTAATATAAATTATGATAAAAAGTGATTAATACAAAAGAGACAAAAAGGAAGTAGAAGCTAAAGTTAAGTTGTTAATGAATGGAAGAGATTTTGAAAAAAGCAATTTTGCTGAGGGCTGTTGTTCAAGTTAATAATTACTAGTACCTGTCAACCACTAACTAAAAAAATTTAAGTAATTGATTCGTCAACTGGACGGTTACCTAAACTTGAATTTAAACGAATCCTTGAAGATCTAGCTAGCTGTTATTGTTAATTAAACTCATTTATTAAGCCATTTTAGAGTTAAAATTGCTTAGATTAACATTTGAATATGTATTAGTTGGTTTGTTTATTACGAAATTTGTACACAGCACCAATCAAGTGCTGGTAACAGGTGGCATATGCTTTTAAAGAAATGTTGAAAAAACAAATTCCATCTGGAATTGGATCTCTAATCATTCCTTATCAAACTGGGACACCAGAGACACGATGCGATACTGATAGTTGATACTGTTAATAATTTAATAAGATATATAAATAAAAGGTTTTCTCAAGTGTTAGTATCGTGTCGGTTTAGGTGTCAGACACAAGACACAGACATAGACTCTTGACACATTTTTTGACACACATTTTTTAAGAGATGTCGGTGATAGAATCCATAAAATAACAAATATTATTACCTTGTAAATTGTTGTAACAGATCAACAACATGAGGCTTCATTAAATTAGCCAAGGTCAATCCAAGAAACAGAATAAACCCAAGTAAATGTCTGAAACAAGATCAAAACAGAAACGAAAACAAATCAACATTAAAAACAATAACAAAAATTCATAGATCTTGGTTTAAAAAAAAAAACAAAAACAAAAACTTACGTCCAAACATTCAAAGTTTCATTATGCCAACGAAAGAGACTGAACAAAGCTTCTTTAAGAGGCCAATTGGCTCTATAATACCGTAAAATGTATTCATTATCCTTCATATAATTAGGAAGCTCCCAAAACGACACAAGAGCAAACCGTTTTCCTCTATTCCGATCATGTTCATCATGCGACAACATCTTGTTGTTGTTCTTGTTTGTGAACGACAACGTTTCATCTGTTTCTTTACCTTTTCTCTTGACAACACTTTTGGTGGCACAATAATTCATCTCTCTTGGGTAATACAAAAGAGAGAAGATGAGAGAAGATATATTTGTGTGAGAGTTGTTTGTTGTGTGTGTGGCTAATTGTTGATGATGGAGTAATGAGGGCTGCACTGCACCAACTGCAGCATTTAAGGGATACTCTTTCCGTATGGTTTGGCACTATGTATGTGGGGTTTGTTGTTAAATTATGACCCAAATTTTATGAGAGATCGAATTAACTGGCTTCGGTTTTGTTTGCTTTCATGTGAGATGAGACCATCATATGTATATTTATATTTGAAATATTTTGTCATCCCACACGTGTGTAGTAGAGGAAGGTAAAATTAAGATGAAATAAGAAATCTAAGTATAGTGTCTTAATTTCATATTTTATGACTTTAAGAATAGATTAAAGAAATGGTTTAATTACTAATGTTATTTATATTGAAGTATATTTTACTTTATCATTAGTTTTCTTTACTTATTTAATATAGAAATGTTAGTATTAATGGTGTGAAAAGAATAGCTTGAGTTAGGCATTGTAAAACTTCAATTTTTTCATTAAAAAAATTAAAGAATTTAGTTTGTCATAATTGGTACATTTGTCATGACTTATTCATTTTAATTTTCCAAATTATTAAAAATATTTTAAAAACTAACTTATTAATTGATAATACTACGACTGATAAATTTATCTGGACATGATTTATTATAAATATTGATCTATTTTTTAAAGATGTCTACGCATGTATTAGAGTGAATCATATTGAACTTTTCTTGAACAAAATTCATTTGACATCTCTAGATACCTCATGCTAAGTCATTAGATTATGTACAGCGAGAGTGTTGAAAAAAAAATTCAATAGTTGAATAGTTGCAATGAGGTGTTGAAAGTGAGGTGAATTATTTTTATTTCATGTCAATTATTTTGGTTCAATATTTTATAAAAAACTAGTTATTTATTTATTTTTATTTTTAGTGAAATTCATTTTTTTTTTGTCTATAAATAGAAACTTAGTTCATTTGATTTGGACACCCAAAAAAATTGACTTTATATATATATATATATATATATATATATATATATATATATATATATATATATATATATATATATATATATATATATATATATATATATATATATATATATATATATATATATATATATATATATATATATATATATATATATATATATATATATATAAAATTGGTGGGGTAGGGTGTTGAATGTATGTTGAATTATAAGGTGAAAGAAAGAGAAGATGATGTGAAGTATAAAAAGTAAAAAAATAAGGTGTTGAGTAATGAAATCATTGTACATGATCTTAGTAACTTGAAAGCTTATTCATAATTTTATTGCAACAAGAGAAAACATGATTAGAAGGGAGATGCATATGTTTTCGAGGTGCCCTCTACGCAATCATGATGTAAAAATTGTATATCATTTAATTGTTAGAAGCACACACCTTCTTTTTTTTGGAATTAGATGGAGCGATTGAATGACATGAACATTGATAGAAATAGTCATGAAAACTTATTCAAGTTTACAGTAGAAGTTAGAGCTCTTTAATTAAGAACCTTATCATGACTCTCATCCTAATAATTATTTGAAAAATTTGGTACACGAGAAATGATATTAGGTTTTAGAATGGTAAAATGAACTTTGATAGAGACATTTTTCGTGTTAAACAATTGATCTATATGACATCTATTTCTTTCAATGGTTTATATAATCTTAAATTCTCGAACTTACAGTTATTAAATATTTTGACATCAAATGTCGACCTTCTCTTGCACCTAAAATCATACAAGTTAATTGATATTTTTCTAGTTATAATTTATCAATTAGATTAGGTTCAACATAGATGAAACTTCAAGAGAAAATCCGCGAATATCAATTTGTGGCTGTATATTTTAGAATAATTAATTTAGGAACATTCTTGGGACCTTTTTCGCTTAACATTGAAGTTTGCATATTCTTTAAGCTGAAATGCATGAAATCATATTTGCTATCGTATATACTAATAAGAGGAATTGATGAATGTTGATCATTCGTATATTTTCTAATGTGAATATTATTCTTTAATATTTTTTAATTAATTGAAAAAAAATACTTTACACACTATATTTTCTTTAGTTTCAACTTATCTTACATTTTTAAATAGAAAATGTGCATATAGATTAGACAATTTATTCTTTTTTGTTGATTACAATACTTAATGAGATCCACTTCCTATTTATGCTTTTAAATTTATTTTGAGAGTATGTATTGTTTTTGCTAATTGTTTGATGGATTAAGGTTTATGTCTCATATCCTTTTTGTTTCTTTTAATAATCCTTTTTATTAAAAAATATATATTAATAAATTAAAATAGTAATGAGACTATATATTTTTTACATCGACTTATTCGAATTTATATGATAACATAAATTTTGTAACTATTTATTTTGGAGATATGAAATTTATGACATTGTTCAGAATTTTTAATATATATTTATGAGTTTATAAAATTAATTATCTTTTTTTTAAACTTAAAATATAAAATATAATATAGTAATCAAATTATTTATATTTACTTAATTAGAAACATATTAAATTTTAAAAAAACATTTTTTATAATATATGATCCAGTTAAATTTAATATATTTATAAAAAAAATCCAAGTTTTTTCTATTTAAAAAATTTGTCTGACTTAAGTGAGTGTAACTTAGATAGTAAAACACCCGTTAATTGATTTGAATTATTCCAATCCCTAATTATTATAGCTTGACTTTTAAAATAGTCCTTATTTCCTTTAAGAAATGTTATTAGTATTATTTTTGAAACAAAAATAAATTGATAAGGTTACCAAATATTTGAAATAGAGCAAATGTAATTACTTTTAAGAAATGGCCTGCCTATAGTTAATATCCCATACGTCAAAGATTCTAATTATCTTGTTGACCAAGAAAAATAATCTATACTTTTAATTTTGGGAAATTAAAATATCATACATTAGTTTTTACTCATTCTGATTTAGTATGTTATAAGCAAAAAAAAAACAACTATTGAATAAATAGTTAATTCAATTATGATTAACCATATGTAGTTGACGTGTATAAGAAACGAGTATTTATATCATTGCCATAAATTAAACTGACACCATTTAATAATAAAACACTTGAACTTCACATAATAGTAATAAATAAATTTTAGAAGATTAGGGTATGAAAAGAAAACGTATCTCCAATAACTCGTGAGCGTGTCACGGTTGAGCGGTGACCAAACTAAGTAAGTAATATTATTGCTGTATGGTCTAATCTTGGCAGGTCAATGTTGGAAATTTGAATTTCGGTCACTAATAACGTACCAACTTCTTTCGTCAAGTATGGACTACACCTATCTTTTTTTCCAATTCAATAAATTAACTTGTAGTACACGAGTAAATCATAGGTTTCGTAAATAAATCAAAATGAGTAAATCATTAATTATAGGCTTGGACAAATTTTAAACCACATTTTATTTTGTTTATCTTATACTTCAAATTTAGAAGAGTTAAAAAGATAATCTATTGACATGTAAAATGATTTAACATTGATAATCAATAAAAATTATTATTTAATAATTTAAAAATAAAAATAAAACTTATAATTTATTATAATTGTGATTGATTCAGACTATAATTTTTTTTCCTCAATTCAAAATTGCTAGAAATGTTTTGAACAAGAAACTGGCTAAGGAAATAATCAACACATAAAGAAACAACTTTCAAGCAAATGATTATTGAAGAAAATTTCAGAATTCAAGAAAAACAAATGATTATACCTCTTCTATTAAGGTCATCTTAGGTCTTTTCTTTTCTTCGGTCAACATGAGAATTTTAAGTGTTTTTTTTTTTAGTAACATATTTTATAAGAAATAGAGTATATCATGTATTAACCGTTAATGCGTTTGACATTTTTATCGAGGAGAAAAACAGATAATAATAAAGAAAATAAAAATTTGTATTATTAAATTGTACAAATAATAATATAAATTATGACTATTTATATACAACTCTAATTGGACTTGGATCTACACAATTTGAATTATATTTAAATATTAAGTCTAATTAAATCTAATGTAATCTAATATTTTTAACAAATCTAATTTAAAATTTCAATACACCTCCATAATTCAAGTTACCGAACATCCTCAAAAATAGTCAACCTAAATTATTCCTAATTTCTTTCTCAAATTCAGGAATCTGTCAATCTTCAATCCTTTGGTGAAGATATCGGCCAACTATGTTTCACTTGAGCAATGCCTAACTTTAAATTCACCTTGATTTACCTTTTCCCTTAGAAAGTGAAATCTAGCTTCAATATACTTACTCCTTCCGGGCAGAACTAGATTCTTCGCCAGATTTATAGTTGACTTGTTGTCGATTTGCAACACTAGCGGTTTCTTCACTTCGACAGTCATTTCTTCAAGTACTGATCTTATACAAATTGCTTGATAAGAAGCATGAGATCCTGCTATATATTCAGCTTCGCAAGATGACAATGCCACCATAGGTTGCTTCTTCGAACACCATGAGATTGGGGCACCAAATACTTGAAAGAAATATCCAGTTGTGCTTCTTCGATCTTTCTCATCTCCACACCAATCATCATCTGAAAAAACAATTAACTATTGCTTCTTTGCCTTCAGAATCTCGTCGAAATAGTATTCCACAATTTATTGAACCCTTCAAATATCTCAGGATTATTCTTGCAGCCTTCATATGTGACACTCTTGGTTTACTCATATATCTGCTTAATAACCCAATTGTGAAACCTATATCAGGTCGACTGTTACACACATACCTCAGAGATCCCACAATTTGCTTGAACAAAGTTGCATAGACTTTCTCTTCCTCTCCATTCTTCTCTAACTTCACATTTGGTTCGACATGTGAGGATACATGATTTGAATCATCCATTGTTAATCTCTTGAGTATCTCTTTGACATACTTCTTTTGATGTAGCACCATACCTTGCTTCGACATTTGAAATTCCATACCTAGGAAGTAAGACAATTTTCCCAGATCCGATATTTCAAATTCTTTCGTCATAAGCTCTTTGAACTTTGACAAGTTCTCCAAATTATTTCTAGTTACTATCAAGTCATCGACATATAAGCAGATGATTGTTATATCTTATGCTACAACCTAAACATAGACACCATACTCTGATTTGTATTTGACAAATCCCAATTTTACTAAGTATGAGTCGATCTTCTTGTTCCATTCCCTAGGTGCCTGCTTGAGGCCATATAGCGTTTTGTGCAACCTATATACTTTACTCGTTTCCTTCTTAATCACAAACCCAGGAGGTTATGTGACATAAATGATGAAATATCGACCAACCTTGGTTACATGTCGATGCTACCACTAGTCGAACAGTCTCCAATCTTGCTACTGGAGCAAATACTTTGAAGTAGTCGGTTCATTCTCTTTGAAGAAAACCTCGAGCTACTAATCTTGCTTTATGTCTTTCTATCGACCCATCTGCGTTGTGTTTCAACTTGAATACCCACTTTACTTCGACAGCTTTTGTATGTGTTGGCAATTCCACTAACTCCCATGTGTTGTTTCTTTCGATTGCCTGTAACTTTTCGACCATAACTAACTTCCACTTGTTAATCTTTAAAGCTTCGCTATAGTTGATTGGTTCAACACCTGCAAGTAAAGCAAAATGAACTAATTCTCCATCTAGTGTTACCTCATCATCACCAATCACTTCATAATCCTGAAGTCTTGTTGGAAGGACTATATTTCGTTGAGGTCTATGGCTTGTGCTAGCCACACCCTCTTCGACTTCATCAGTTTCTTCGTCAAAACCATAGATCGTCAATGGCTTGTTAATTGCATCATTAAAATTCCAACCCCAAACAACATTTTCATCAATCACAATATCTCTACTCAACATAATTTTCTCATTAATTGGGTTGAATAGCCTGTATGCACCAGTTTTATGATATCCTACCAGAATCATAGGTCCACTTTTGTAATCAAGCTTCATTCTTCTCGCATCAGGAATATGCTTATAACACATAGAACCAAACACCTTCAAATGACTTAGTGATGGTTGTTTTTCACTCCACACTTCTTCAAGAACCTTGTTCTTCAAAATCTTACAGTTATAGCACTGTACACCTTTTTTATCTTCTTCATCCTTTCGATAGTTTCCTCCCCCCTTTTCAAGGATTCAGAATAACTATCTTTGACCTTATTCTTGTGGGGATTTGACCAAGGCATATTTCCCTAAGTCTTGTCAAACTTGCCTTTGAATTTGTTAGAACCACCATCCTTTTTCCATGACTGAGCTTACAGAGCCTGTATCGAGTCTTGAAATGCTTTCCTTTCAACAATGCTCATCTCACGCACCTTCATCGAACCAACCAAATCTTCCACTTTGGTGGTTTCAAGTTTGTTGGATTCTTGAATAGCTATGATAACGTGATCAAAGTGAAAGGTCAACATTCTCATTACCTTCTTAACTATCATCTTATCAGTTATGGTTTCACCACAACCCTTCATGAGATGAACGAGTTTCTAAACCTTCGACACATTTTTGATAACTTTTTCATCTTCTCCCATCGACAACAACTCATGTTGTCGACGGATGTTTTGTAACTGGACAACCTTGACTTTCTCACCTCCGTAATACTTCACCAGAATATCCAATGTCTCCTTCGTCGTTTCAGCATGAGAGATTATGTCGAAATTAGCAGTATCAACAACGTTTGAATGCAATAAGCAGCCTTGCAATATTTCTTCTTGACTTTGTTGTGGGATTTTTTTGTGCTTTGGTTGCATTTGCAGCCAACACAGGAACATTGTCGGCAACCACCTCTAGGGTTTCATGGAAGCAAAATAAGGATTGCATCTGTTTTTTCCATCGTATCCAATTTTTTCCGTCCAGCATTGGAAGAGAATTCAGAATGCCCTTATCATTATCCATCTTTGCAGCGACTTTTCCTGGAAACACGATCTCTGACGTGAAATTCTTGAAAACTCGATTAAGAACAATAACCAGAAGCTCTGATACTTATTTGTTAGTGCGTGAGGCACTTTTTGTGAGGAGAGAAAGAGATAATAATAAAGGAAATAATGATTTTTATTATTGAATTGTACAAATAATAATACAGACTAGGACTATTTATATACAATCCTAATTGGGTTTAGGTTTACTCAACTTGGATTATATTTAAATATTAAATCTAATCTAATATTTTTATCAAATCTAATTTAATATTTCAACACTTAAAATCTTAAAGGTGATAAAGTGTAGTTTCCCTCACTTATAAATGTAAAAATATTCACTTTTTAATCATTGTGGAAATTCTACACATTTTATTTCTAATCATTTTAAACTCATACTTATTATTCTCAACGAGTCATAAGACAATAGTTCAAAAGATATAAGTATTTTAAAAATAGTTTAAGACAATACTTCAAATCCTATCAAGAAGCAATCTAATTGACTTTACCAAAGTTATTTAATTCTTCTTGTTTATAGACACCCGGCGAATGAAACAAAGAAGGTTTGTCTCAAACTCACTCTTGAACAAAAGTATGTCATACTTATACTTATGAGAGCAGCAATAATCCAATTAATGTTGCCATCAAACAAAGATGTGAAAACAAAATTACTTATTAGAATCCCACTGAAAGTTTGTTTAACGGTGAGATAAACACAAGAGGGGGATTGAATTTTGTTAACATTTTCTTCTTTTACTCTTAAAATATCTTATCAGATTCTAAACACAAGGTTAGAATTTGAGTTAGAGTTTGATGGTAATAAAAGAATAAAATGTTCAGAGGTAAGAAAGAGAGAAAGAAAAACACAAGTAATTATCCTGATTCCTCCCACAAAACATGAGTAGTACATTCCTTTTGCACTTCCAAGGGATTTCCACTATAATCACTTTTGATTACAAATGCTCAAGCACATAATCAAGAGACTTCCAAATGCTCAAACGCAAAAGTAAGAGACTTAATGCTCAAGTATATAAGCAATAGAATTCAGATGCTCAAGCAATAAGAAAGAGACTTCTAGCAACCTATCTTACATATTAAGGGTTGTTTAAGACATACACTTGATATACAATCAGAGGTGTAAACAAAATACAACACAAAAATACTCTAAGACTTAAGAACTTCTAAGAATATACAATTGTTAAGAAGTTCTAAGTTAAGCTTGTGCAATAGTTTTGATAGAGTAATAGCTCTTTCTTTATCAAAGCACAATATTATCGTTTCTCCAAGTTTTCAGCTCCTTTTATAGAGAAAAATAAGATTCTTTGGAGAAGACTTCACGCACACTGAATCTTCAAGAGAAGCATCACCAAAGACGTTGGAAAGCTTCTTGATAAGGTTAATGCTGTTGAAGGGCCATTTCAAACTATTTTTCTATAAGAGGAATTACCAATTGCATTTCATCTATCTTCTGCAATTTTCTACTAAGTCTTCATGTGATCAGAAGAAGACAAAATATCTTTAGAGTCTGACAATGACCTGCAAAGTTTCTTGATCCTTGAGCTTTGTCAGGCTTCAGGTTATGAGTCTTTAGAAGATGATTCTTCAGAAGTTCACTTCATTCAGAATCTAAGATATTGGGTTATGATCCTTGACCGGGTTTAGAATATGAGTCTTCAGGTTATGATCCTTCAAAGGTTTACTTTCTTCAGAAGTTGACCTCTTTCAGAAGCTGATTCTTCAGAGTATGACCTTCAGAATTTGTATCTTATGGCTTCTCTTTGGATGTTCAATGCAGTGTTAGAACTGATTTTGAATCATATTTTTAGTATATGTTCTTGCACACTTGAACAGATATTAGTATACTCAATTGTTCTTTAAATACTTTGTTATCATCAAAACCTAAAGGGATATGGTTCAAATTAATTTTATTCCAATAATCTCCTCCTTTTTTATGATGACAAACACAAGTATTTAATAACAATAGTTGTTGATTTAATTAACAAGTTGACTTCAGGGTCTAAGATTTGTGAACTCTCTCTAAGTCTGATTGTCCTAACGGTGAGGTTTGTAAGCTCCCCTTAAGTCTTATACAGGTTAATTAAATTTATCTTTAAAGCATAAAAACAAATATACAAATTTTAAGCAATAAAAATTATTAACCTATTAGATTCATATGCTTATATACTTATGTTACTTCCCCTTTTGTCATCAACAAAAAGAAGTAAGTAGAAGAAAGAAAAGACTAAAGGAAATATTTCATTAACCAAAGAAGAAGAGAGTCAGATGTAAAACATGTTAAAAAAAGTGAAAAGACAACAACAAAGGTTTGATAGAACTTACAACCTAGGGTTTATGCTTCTAAATCTCCAAGATAGCTTTGAGATCAAAACCCATTTCATCTTACCTAGCAATCACAATCTTCATCTGAACTTCCATCTCTTCTTAATTAGCATCTATGACTTCTTGAGTGGCATCTATAGAAGCCAATTTTTTCTAGGTTTCCATGCTTCTGATTGGAAAAATCTACACAATCATATGAGAAAGCCTTAAGATTCAGCTTCATGAGTCCCATCTTGAAGGCAACCTTCAAAAACCCTTCTTCGTCGTTGTTTTCCATTCCATCGCCCTTTAAAAAAGAATGGTTAATAGTTATTTCGCCTTGTAAAAAAATTGGATTCGTTCCCTAGACATATAAAGATTCCCCTATTTTGACCCTTCTTGAAATCCAATCATAAGAATCTTTGACGTGGCAATAATTGAAAATTTTACCTCAAAGTAGTATTGAACCCATGATTACAAGAGTAACCCCTTGCCACAGCGCTGCTTGGTTTTACATTTCATTTACTTGAATCTAATATATTTATATCAACATAACATTTATTAGTTATTTGCATCAACAGTATTACATAATACTTCATACAACAATATAAACTTTATAACTATATAATTATTGATTTTATAATTATTAATTTATTAGTTAACTTTATATTGTTTAGGTTTTACAATATAAAGCAATGGAGGAGGTGTAAACGGAGATAGCAACCGGAATCTCAACTCATGCAGCATTAATGCTGAAAGTGAAACGGTCGGAAATAATTTGAATTCAAATTCTGGTATTAATAGTGTCATTGAAGTGCAACATTTAATTTACGGCAAGGTGATGATGGACAGGGATGTTAAGGAAAAGAAACTGGTTTTCTTCAAGATTGTTGAGGACAAAGTGGCTCAAATGAAAAACTGGGTCCAATTTAACCCAGCAGCTCCCGTTCAAACTGAACCAGATAGGGCAGAGTTGCAAGCGAGTAAAATCAATCCGAATGCAGAACTGGAACTGGATGCATCACTTACAAGTAAGGTGGTAGTTAGTTCAAGAATCCTGTATGTGTTGAATGATGGTAACTTTACAACACCTGCTCAAAGTCTCATTCAGTCAAGTAACCAGAATTCAATAGAGATGCCATGCGAGATGATGAGTTCGGGAAGAATTTTGATATCGACGAGTATTTTTTATAAGATTAAGGGTAATTCACCAGATGGTCCAACAGAACAACTTCTGCTCAAAGTTGGGGTGAGTCCAAACTGGCACAAGTTTAGAAGTGAAAGTTGTTATACAGGATAGAAGAAGCTACACTATGGAAGGTAAGGTTGAGAAAGGACCTATGAAAGCTAATGAACTTTACAAAAAACTGAAGGAGGGTCAAAGTATGTTTTTACTCATGTACAAACCTCTTAGGTCGATCCAAAAAGACATGAACCGATACATATAACTAACTGATCTCACAAAAACAACTTTCCTTTAGTATGAATCGACTCATACGAGTTTTGTATCGATACATATCAGTTTGATGCCTCAAAAATTTAATCTTTGCATCGACACATATTATTATGGATCGATCCATATAAACATCAAAAATTGGGATTTACCTATGTTTGTTGTTTGCATCAATACAAAATCTTTTGCATCGATTCAAATCAGTTCTTTTATTTTGGATCGACTCATACAAGAACTAAGGTTCTGGATACTTGCATGTTTCAACTCTTTCATCAATACATAAGTGTCTGCATCGATACATTTCTTACTTGCATTGACTTATTCGTGTTATGCATCGACTCATATTATATTTAGTTCTCTAGAAACAGTTTGATTACAATATACATTGATACATAATCCCTTGTATCGACTCATACTTTACTTAACTCTCTAGAAGCAATTTTAGTACAGTATGCATCGACACAAAATCACTTGTATCAATACATTCATTGACTTGGGTCGAATCATATGAAACTTGTATCGACTCATAAGTCTGTTTTTCTTCTAACATGTTTTTGTTTCCATATATAAGCAAAGTTTGGCGGTTTCTTTTGACAGGTGTCACAAATACAATTGGTGAGGATCCATTTTACTAAGCATTAGAAACCTGAAAGAGACTTATATCTTCATCATCTTCTTAATCTCCTTGGTTCAAGAACATTGACACATAATCATCATTGATTATTGAATCAAGGGATCAAAGAGATAATGTTCAGTGGTACGATCAGTGATCTAGCTGAGTTGAATATTCAGAAGGGGGTTTCGAGGAAAAACCAGAAGGTTTGTCCAGCAAGAACGAAAGTGTTCTTGTGGGTTTATTAGTCACAGTTGTACAAAGCAGATTCAGCCGTAGCATAGGGTTTGGGGATCGGGGTGATTTTGCAAACAGGTCGTGGAAGCGGTGAATTGTCTGTGAATCTTGCAGGTGTATTCTTGATCAGCTCATATCAAGAGAAGGTTCATACAAGAAGAAGAAGATCTGAGTGATTAGTTTTTTTTCTTTGTATGGAAACCTTGTAAACAATATTTCATCATATTGATATAGAAAATTATCAATTCCGATTTGGAAATTGAGAGGGAGATGTACCCACACGCGAGGACGATAATGGGGAACTTCCTTACCAAACTACTCTGCGTATCATATTCTTTCTCTCTCTATCTATCTCTATCTCTATCTCTTTACTTTTATAACATGTTTGTGATTCAATCGGTGTGCAAATTTTCACGTTAATTGATACAAGACTGGAAGAAACTCTTTATCAAAACTCCATTGCCATTGATCATTGAACAAGCATACTCCAACTGTTTGACAAAAGCGCTAGCTTGACTTTATTCATTGGAAATAGTGTTATAGTGATAAGTGAATTGATTCAATATAAATTCTATGTTAATTTTTCTTATTCATCTCAATTAAAATCCAACAAACTATCGCATGTCCGGTTTCCTAGTAGCCGATTCAGAATAGACGGAAGTTAATTCAGGATCGTGTGTCATTTTCCGCAGTTTTTCTATTAACTCTGATAATTAATTTTAAATTTGTGATAATAAAAGAGGTGATATATTCACCCCCCCTCCCCACTCGATCACTTGCCACATCGTCTAACAAGTGGTATCAGAGTCTAGTTCGCTGGTGCTTTGTGGCTACTTCTAACGATATGGCTTCTGGACCAAAGGGGGCATACAATAGAGCTCCTATTTTTAACGGTGAAAACTATGGCTATTGGAAAGACTACATGCGAGTTCACATAAATTCCATTGATATGAATGTATAAACTGCCATTCAAAATAGACCTTTTCAAATTACCATGACGAATGCGGCACGTGCCTTTGTGCCTAAACCAGAGGCTGATTGGGATGAAAAAGATGAGAAAAAGTGGTCAAGCAATTGGAGAGGCCGAAATATGATAATTTTAGCACTTGGTGTTGATGAATATTATTGGGTATCTATTGCACCATAACTAAATAAATTTGGGATGCTTTAGAAGTTGCCCATGAGGGTACTACTGAAGTTAAACAATCCCGAATTAACACACTTAACCAAGAGTTCGAGCTCTTTCACATGAAACAGGGAGAATCTATCTCTGACATGCAAAGAGATTTGTCCATCTCACTAGTTGTTTGAATGCACTTGGAAAACTTGTTTCCAATGAAAATGCTACTAATAAAATTCTGAGATGTCTTAGCAGGGAATGACAACCTAAAGTTATAGCTATCAAGGAAGCCAACGACCTCACTACACTTACCATCATAACTCTGTTTGGAAAGCTAGAAGAACATCAGCAACAACTACAAAGTCTTGAAAAGCATAAGAATAAGAGTAAGAAGGAGAATAATAGAGACAAAGAGGGTGAGAAGAAGTCAATAGCTCTTAAGGATTCTAGATCTAAGTCCTCACAAATAGAGCAAGATGATAATGACTCAAGTAGTGACGAAGATTCAGATGATGAGGAAATGGGACTGTTTGTTCGGAGATATAATAAATTCATTTGAAAGAATGGAATCAAGCACTCCGACAAGAATCTCACAAAGTTTCAAAGACAATCCATAGAATCAAAGCAGGAGGACAATAAGAAATATAGAGGGAAAGGATCTTGCTTCAGTTGTGGTAAATTTGGGCACTATAAAAAAGAATGTCCTATGAACAAAAAGGACAAAGAAAAGGCACCACCAATAAAGTTCAACAAACAAAGAAGAGCTTATATTGCGTGGGAAAGTGATAGTGAGTCATCAAGTAATGAAAGCTCAAGTTATAGTGATGAGACTGCAAATATATGTCTCATGACTCACATCAATAACCAGTCCCACTACAAGAAGAGAAACAATGAAAATAAAGTAAGACAAGCCTACTACAGTAATTTTGAAAATAGCTTTTGAAAAACTGCTTAACGAAGTTCTAGACGCTTTTAAACGATTATCCTCCAACAAACAAATCTTTTCTCATTTGGAGGGTAAAGTGTATAAAGCTGAACAAGATTTAAAAAGTCTAAAAGATAGTATTGCAGAAAGTTCAAAAGATAATGATGTAAATGGATGTGTTGAAACTAGATATTGTGGAGTTTGTCATACTTGGCAACAAGAGGTTAAAAATCTTAATGCCAAATTGGAAAAAGCTTTACAGCCCAAGGTTTCTTATTTTGTTGATCCTAGGATTTTTAAGAAATCATTTAATCCACCATATTCTAAATATTCTTTTGTAGAAAAGATTCCAAAGGATTCAATGAGAAAAAGTAAGCAAGTTCATCATCATGGTTTATGTCATTATTGTTGTCATAAAGGTCATACCATGGAGAAATGCAAGTTTAGGAGGTTCCTTGTTCCTAAAGGCATTTATCAATGGAGGCCTAAAGGCAACCATGTTACCACTTACCGACATGGACCCAATGAAAATTGGGTACCTACCTCTCTCTTTTGATATTGCAGATTGAGTGTCTTGCATCCGTAGATAGACGATAGTTTCTAGACAGCGGGTGCTCAAGGCACATGACAGGTGACATATCGCTTTTCATTGACTTCAAAGAAAAGAAGAAGGGATATGCTACTTATGGAGACAATAACAAATGAGCTATATTCGGCAAAGGTATTGTAGGCAATCCCTCTACGACTACTATTTCTGATGTCCATCTTGTAGAGGGCCTTAAACATAATTTATTAAGTATTAGTCAATTGTGCGACAAGGGTTATAAAGTTACTTTCACAAAATCTTTCTGCATTATTGAACATACTGAATAAAATATTGTGTTTGAGGTAATTAGAGTAAATAACATATATATGTTTGATCTTTTTGATGTATCATTAACAAGCAATAAATGTCTAGTCACCTTGAATGATGATTCTTGGCTTTGGCATAGACGTTTAGCGCACGTTAACTTTGATTTGCTAAATAAGGTTGTATCCAAGTATTTGGTAGTCGGTCTTCCAAAAATAAATTTTTCAAAAGACCACATATGCGACGCATGTCAAATGGGAAAGCAAAGGAGGGTCTCTTTCAAATCCAAAAATGTAATTTCTACTTCATGACCCCTTGAGCTTCTCCATATGGACCTCTTTGGACCTTCAAGAACAAAGAGTCTAGATGGAAACTACTATGGTTTTGTAATCATTGACGACTATTCTAGATTTACTTGGACCATATTCCTTCATAGCAAAGATGAAACCTTTTTCCGCTTTTAAGAGTTTTGCAAAACTATCCCAAAACAAAATGGATTCAAAAATAATTACAATTCGAAGCGATCATGGAGGTGAATTTCAAAACCATATCTTTGATAAGTACTATGATAATCATGGCATTGAGCATAATTTTTCAGCCCCTCGAACTCCACAACAAAGTGGAGTTGTGGAGCGCAAAAATCGCGTTTTAGAGGAGTTGGCTAGAACAATGCTCAATGAGGGTGGATTACCAAAATATTTTTGGGCTGATGCGATTAGCACAACTTGTTATGTTTTAAACAGGATATTAATCCGCCCTATTTTGGATGAAACCCCTTATGAGCTTTTGAAAGGAAGAAAGCCAAACTTGTCACATCTTCACGTATTAGGTTGTAAATGTTTTGTTTTGAATAATGGTAAAGAAAATCTTGGGAAGTTTGATGCAAAAGTGGATGATGGTATCTTTCTTGGATACTCACAATCAAGCAAAGCATATAGAGTGTATAATAAACGTTTACTTACTATTGAAGAGTCAATCCATGTTTCTTTTGATGAGTCTTATCCGAAAAACGTCGGAAAAGGTATTTCTTATGATGGCGCAGGTGTTTCTTCAGAAGACATACTCAAGGAAGTTGTTCTGGAAATTGATCAGTCCAAATCAGTTGACAAAGAGGAGGAGGAAGATACTAGTCATGAAAAATATGAGGAAGAAGGGACAACAAAATTGAAAAGTCTTCCACCAGCCTGGAAATCCTCAAAAGATCATCTTATTGACAACATATTGGGAGACATATCAAAAGGAGTGACGACTCGTTCTAAGATAAGTAATTTCTGCTATCACTTCGCATTTGTTTCACAAGTAGAACCTAATAATGCCAAAGAGGCCTTGATTGATGAATTTTGGCTAATGGCCATGTAATATGAGCTTAATCAATTTAAAAGAAATGACGTTTAGGAACTTGTCCCTTGTCCATGAGACCATCATATCATAGGCACTAAGTGGGTTTTAGAAATAAACTTGATTAATACGGAGTGATAACTCAAAATAAAGCTCTCCTAGTTGCACAAGGGTATAACCAAGAGGAGGGCATAGACTATAAAGAAACTTATGCTCCAGTTGCTTTCCTTGAGGCTATACGTCTCTTGCTCGCTTATGCGTGTTCTAAGAATTTTAAGCTTTACCAAATGGATGTAAAGAGTGTGTTTCTAAACGGTGTCATAAATGAAGAGGTATACGTCTCACAACCTCCCGGTTTTTAGAACAATGAGTATCCAGATTATGTTTACAAATTAAACGAGCTTTGTACGGTCTTAAGCAAGCCCCTCGAGTTTGGTATGAAAGAATTAGCAAATTTCTGCTTGATCATGGATATTCAAGAGGTAAAGTGGATACCACTCTCTTCATTAAACGTAAAGGAAAGCACATTATTTTAGTTCAAGTATATGTAGACGATGTAATTTTTGGTTCAACTAACCTACACTTGGTCGAAGAATTTTCTAATGTTATGCAGGGGGAATTTGAAATGAGTCTTATGGGGGAGCTAAATTACTTTCTCGGTCTAAAAATAAAGCAGCTCAATGAGGGCACAACTGTGTGTCAAACAAAATACTGCAGAGAGCTACTCAAGCGCTTTGGAATGAATGACTCAAAGTCCATTAACACCCTCATGCCTACTAACGGGAACTTGGATAAAGATGAACATGGTAAGAGTGTAGATGTCAAGAAGTATAGAGGTATAATTGGATCCCTTTTGTATCTTATTGCATCTAGGCCTGACACCATGTTTAGTGTTTGTATGTGTGCACAATATTAATCGAATCCCAAGGAATCAGACTTGAAAGTTGTCAAACGTATACTTAGATACCTTCATGGAACATCTAAGTATGGGATTTGGTATTCCATGGGAAGCGATTGTAGCTTAGTTGGTTACTCCGATTCTGATTTTGCAGGCTGCAAATCAGATAGGAAAAGCACTAGTGGCACATGTCACTTATTTTCAAACTCCTTAGTGAGTTGGCATAGCAAAAAGCAGGTTTATGTTGCATTATCAACTGCTGAGGCTAAATATGTTGCAGCCGGTAGTTGTTGCGCCCAAATTCTGTGGCTAAAGCAACAACTGCAAGATTTTGATATTCAACTAAAACGTATTCCAATAAAATGTGATAATACTAGTGCCATCAACCTCACTAAGAATCCTGTTTTACATTCACGAACTAAACACATAGAGATTAGGCATCACTTTCTTCACGATCATATTGAAAAAGAAGACGTTGTGTTTGAGTATGTTGATACTAAAAATCAACTTGCTGATATTTTCACTAAACCATTAGCAACGAAACCTTTTTTTTAACATTCGTCGTGGGCTAGGGATCTTGGATCTTTCTCACTTGATTTCTTAAGTATGCATGTAACTATATATATATATATATATATATATATATATATATATATATATATCACCATGTTATTGAGAGGTATTCTAGTTTCTGTACGTGCGTATTAAAGGTTCATCAACTAAGATAATATTGTTCCTCTCCATACCTCGTTAAAATTCATTGATTTTGTGTGTGTGTAATATGTTCCTTAAATATCGTTTATATGTTTCTCTTTACATAAATTGTTTGAGCATTCTCACTAGCCATGTGCATTGCACTACCATTCTGCATAATCATCCCTAAAATAATTCATTCTACACAAACATACATTTACTGATGGGCCCCCTGTCTCATTGTCCATAAAAACTTGTTAAAGATTTATTTTTATTAGGTTTAGGTCGATGCATAACACCATTAATCAATGCAAATTAAACTTCGGTCGATACATAAATCGCATGAGTCGATCCATAACTCTGATATTTCGTATTTTTCAAAATTCTTTCAGTATGTATCGACACATACGTGTTTTGTATCGACTCATGTAACTTTCAGAATAAATTTTTATTTTTGGATCGACTCATAATCCTTTGCATTGTCACATAACTCCTTTTGGGTCAACCCATCTGCCCATTTAGCAATTTATACACTCCCAAAGCATTCTCATACATCTCATAACATCAATTATGGCCATAACCCCTTTTGATCCACTATTATATCATCTTATTCCATCTCATTGCATAATCATTTTATTAGTTTCTATGTAATTCTATTTAAACAATTGTACACTTTTGGTACCGCTTTTGTAATATTTACCTATTTCACAGTTAAGTGTTTATTCTTGTTTACTTGCTTTTGCCAATATTTGACACTCTATGTGAGTGAAAACCTGTCACTCTTTGTGAATGACAGCTTCTTAATCAATACTGTTGTGTATGCCATCTTATCTACCTCTTGAACTGCTACTTCAATACTGTCTTTTTCCGCTTTTTGATGTTGACAAAGGGGGAGAAAAGGCAGATGTTAGAAAGGAAACCTGTCAGTACAGCCATGCATAAACTCAGGGGGAGTGTTTCATCATTCACCTATGATCAATCATCACACATCTTTCAAGAATTTGTCATCATCGAAAAGGGGGAGTTTGTGAGTAACCCTTTACTATGGATAGTTTTGTATGATAGCAAATATGTGTGTTTGATTGTCTAATTAAGTCTGAAATATATATGTGCTTGTCATGACATAATAACATGTTTAAAATTGGTCAAAGTATGTTTTTACTCATGTACAAACCTCTTAGGTCGATCCAAAAAGACATGAATCAATACATATAACTAACTGACCTCACAAAAACAATTTTCCTTCAGTATGAGTCGACTCATATGAGTTTTGTATCGGTACATGTCACTTTGATGCCTCAAAAATTTAAGCTTTGCATCGCCACATATTATTATGGATCGATCCATATAAACATCAAAAATAGGGATTCACCTCTGTTTGTTGTTTGCATCAATACAAAATCTTTTGAATCAATTCAAATTAGTTCTTTTATTTTGGAACGTAAATCTCATACAGTATGCATCGACGCATACGTGTTTTGGATCGAATCATACAAGAACTAATGTTCTGGATACTTGCATGTTTCAACTCTTGCGTCAATACATAAGTGTCTGCATCGACATATTTCTTACTTGCATCGACTCATTTGTGCCATGCATCGACTCATGTTATATTTAGTTCTCTAGAAGTAGTTAATTATAATATGTATTGATACATAATCCCTTGTATCAACTCATACTTTACTTAACTCTCTGGAAGCAATTTTAGTACAATATGCATCGACACAAAATCACTTGTATCAATACATTCATTGACTTGGGTCGACTCATACGAAACTTGTATCGACTCATAAGTCTGTTTTTCTTTTAACATGTTTTTGTTTCCATATATAAGCAAAGTTTGGCAGTTTATTTTGACAGGTGTCACAAATACAATTGGTGAGCATCCATTTTACTAAGCATTAGAAACCTGAAAGAGACTTCTATCTTCATCATCTTCTCAATCAACTTGGTTCAAGAACATTGACACATAATCACCATTGAGTATTGGACCAAGGGATCAAAGAGATAACGTTCAGTGGTACGATCGGTGATCTAGCTGAGTGGAAGATTCAAAAGGGGGTTTCGAGGAAAAACCAGAAGTTTTGTCCAGCAAGAACGGAAGTGTTCTTGTGGGTTTGTTAGTCACGATTGCACAGAGCAGATTCAGCCGTAGCGTAGGGTTTGGAGATCGGGGTGATTTCCCAAACAGGTCGTGGAAGCGGTGAATTGTCTGTGAATCTTGCAGGTGTATTCTTGATCAGCTCATATCAAGAGAAGGTTCATACAAGAAGAAGAAGATCTGAGTGATTAGTTTTTTGTCTTTGTATCGCAACCTTGTAAAGAATATTTCAGCATATTGATATAGAAAATCATCAATTCTGATTTTGAAATTGAGAGGGAGACGTACCTACACGCGAGGATGATAGTGGGGAACTTCCTTACCAAACTGCTCTGCATATCATATTCTTTCTCTCTCTCTCTCTCTCTCTCTCTACTTTTACAACACGTACGTGATTCAATTGGTGTGCAACTTTTCACATTCATTGATACAAGGCTGGAAGAAACTCTTTATCAAAACTTTGTTGCCATTGATCATTGAACAAGCATACTCCAACTGTTTGACAAAAGTGCTAGTTTGACTTTATTCATTGGAAATAGTGTTATAGTGATAAGTGCATTGATTCAACATAAATTCTATGTTAATTCATCTTATTCATCTCAATTAAAATCCAGCAAACTATCGCATGCCCGATTTTCTAGTAGCCGGTTCAGAATAGACGGAAGTCAATTCAGGACCGTGTGTCGCTTTCCGCAGTTTCGCTATTAACTCTGATAAATAATTTTAAATTCGTGATAATAAAAGAGGTGATCTATTCACCCCCTCTCGATCACTGTCCACACCATCTAACAGTTCTGAATCTTAAATACCTCATTCGTCACTATATAGCGGATGTAATATTTCTATTTGAAACAATAAGTATGTCCAATAAAGTTGAAGCATTGCATTATTCGTTGGATTTTGATTGATACTTTTCTATTAATCGTGAGGGTATGAGGGGTGGTATGGTAGTTATGTGGAACCAGTCTAGTAATTTCTCCATCCAACATTATTCAAATAATCATATTGATGTCCTGGTTCAAGATTCGTGTGCCAGAAATTGGAGGCTTACGGGGTTCTATGGTTTTCTAGAAATTTCTCGCCATAAAGACTTCTGGAATTTTATCAGAAATCTGGATGCAAATTCCAATTTACCTTGGTGTATGATAGGTGATTTTAACGACATCATTTCCTCGGAGGAAAAACTAGGGAGAGTGGAGAGACAAAGTTGGTTGATTAACGGTTTCTGTCAAGCAGTGCAAGATGCGGGTCTGATAGATATTAATATTGAAGGGCACATGTTTACATGGTTCAGAAGTTTGGGTACTAATAAAGCAGTAGAAGAAAGACTTGATAGAGCCATGGCAAATAGTGATTGGATTTCAATATTCCCATAAGCAAAGCTTAAGTGTCTCACGGCAACTTCATCCGATCATTATCCGATTCTCTTAAGTTGTGAGTCCGATTCTATCTCGGTTCCGCAAAATAATCGTTTCAAGTTTGAAAATGTGTGGTTACTTGAAGCTGGTTTTAAAGATCATCTTCATGATTTTTGGTCTAATAATCATTCTGACCATATTATGGAGAAGCTTGAATCCTGTGCAGAAAATCTTTTACAGTGGAGGAAGAATCATTGGAAAACAAACATCAAGGAAATAGAGAAACTTAGCAAGCAGCTAGACACTGTGCGCAGGAATGTTAGTGCTGGAAATATTCAGCAACTCAATGATATTAAAAAAATACTTAATCACATGCTTATGAAGGAGGAGTTGTATTGGAAACAGAGAGCAAAAACTCATTGGTATAAAGACGACGACCTAAATACTCGATTCTTTCATGCGCCGACTTCGATAAATTTTAAGAGGGTCAAAATAGGGGAATCTTCATATATTAGAGAGCAAATTCAAATTTTTTTTACAGAAATTTTTTCAAACTCGCACATATGACAGAGATTTTTTCTCACTCTAACGTAGTACATGGTAGGAAATTCAAATTAAACTTGGCAAAAATTTCATTCACTTGCGAACACAAGTATTAATGATAATTATATTTTATATTAAAATTGTTTATTAAAAAATATAAATAATTTAATTTTATTAATACATAAATATAAATAAATGATGTCATAATATAATGAACGGTAGCAACTTATACTTATTTAACTCAATTAACGTTAAATTACTATACCCACTCCAATTAATAAATATGATCCAACACAATATTATTAAATTTTAAAGTTTGTTGTTTTTAAGAGTTTCAAATTAATTCCTACATAATTAAAAAAAAATTACAATAGTCCCTCAACTTTTTAAAAACTAAATCAATCCTTAAAAATAAAATAAAAATTATTAGTTTATCCAAAAAATTATAATAGAAATAAAATAAATTTAATTAAAACATTTTAATTTTAATTAACAAAAAATTAACGAAAAAATTTTAAATTTCTTCAAGATTTACAATAACTTCATTCAAATAAAATCTAATAAAAAATAAACTTCAATAATCTTTTAATCCACGTAAATTAATAAGCTTTTCGTCAATAATATCAAAATTCGGTTATAAAAATGCATAAGTGGCAAACGTTGCTGACATGACAACGGTTTTGGTTCAAACAAAGGTCAAACCCATACCTTTCATTCACATGGTTATCCATGTCCACTAGACCAAGCTTCAGTTTGGTTTATAACTTGCAAGAATAATATATAGGGTTAAAAATGTTTTTAATGGCTATAAATATGCGACCCTGCAATTTTGGTTCCTCTAAAATTTTCTTTTAAATAATGGTCTTTACAAAATTATTATGCACGTAATTTTAGTCTTTGCTGTTAAATCGATGTGTATTTTTGAATGATGATTTTACAGACGTATATAGAACGTTATAAAAAGTTCTTCGGAAAAAAAAACTCAAAATATAATTTATAAATCGAGATTTTTATTGCTTTTATCAATATCTTTTAAAATTTAAAAAATTCATATTTAATTCTTCTCATTTTAAAAAATTCTAAAATTTAGTAAATAAATATTGTATAGTATTCTGAACACATATGGAAAAAAATTATTTAAAAATTTAAAAATTTAAGGATAATTAAACCATTTTAAAAATTTTAGAAAATAACGAAGGACTAAAACTGCAAGAGAAAAAGTTTGCGACGACCATTATTTAAAGGAATATTTTAGAGGGACTAAAATTGCAAAGTCGCATATTTACAGGGACTAAAAACATATTTAACCCTAATATATATTACATAGGTTGTTCAGTATTTAATAAATTACATAATATTTTATATTATATTTTAACTATTAAGATTTCAACTTTTATTTTATTAAATATTCAATCTATTAATATTTCAATCACAAATATATTAAATTCTATATTTAATAAATATTTCAACTACTAATAATTAATTAGTTTATAAAATATTAAAAATTATTTATATAATCTAAATAGTTAAAATGATTATTAAATAGTATAAAATAATAATAATTATTTAATTATTATTTGTTAACTAAAAAACTATTTCATCATTATTAATATTGAAATTATCTAGCTTATTAAATAATTAGTTTATTAAACATTTTAACTCTTTAATATTTCAACTATTAATATTTTTACTAATAATTAATGATAAAATAGTTTATATAATATTAATAGTTGTAATATTACACATTTTATTAAATATGAATATATTACATATATGAAAATATAATAATTAGCAACAAATATATTAAATATAAAAATAAACATTTAATTAACAGACAAATATTTACTGCAAACTTTAATTCTTGCAAGCTTTATTTATTTATTAAATCTTTTTTATTATTAGTATTCAATTAATAGATATTAAATGGTATTATTAATTTTTGGATAAGATTGCTTAAATATTTACTGTTATTGGATTAGCAGCAAGTATATTAATTAATTATTTCATATAATTTTAACTATTGAATTAGTATTTTTACTATTTAATATTTTAACTATTAATATTTTTTTGTGTATAACTATTAATAGTTTAAATATTAATATTGTAACTATTAAAATTATTATTATCTAGTTAATTAAATAATTATTTTAATAAATATTGCAACTATTTATTAAATAGTTTAATTTTTTCATATCACTAAATTGTATAGATAATGTGAAATTAAAATATTTTATTGTAATATATTTAATTGTGGTTAAAATATTAAATAGTTCAAATATTTAATAAACCAAATAGTTTAGTTTATTTTGACTATTTATTTAATTATATAATTATTTAATATTTTAACGTAACTATTAATATTTTAATTATTTAATTTATCAAATAATTAATTTTTAAATATCTCAACTATTTAATACATAGAATATTAAATTTATCAACTATTAATATTCAGATATTAATAGTTGAAATATCCAATCACACTTAAATAATTTATTTGTATATTTTAAAATTTTCTTGTCCAAAAAAAACTTAACACAATAAATAATATGTTTATGTAATACACATTTCAAGGATTACATCTATTTTAAATATTGTAAATATTTTAAACATTATAATAAATAGTTTGTTTATTTAATATATATACATATGCATTACAATTATTTATAAAAAAAAATACATATGGCTTAATGGATAGTTGTTTAAGCTATGAACAAGAGGTCCAGAGTTTGAAATCCGCTGCATAAACGTTTTTTTAACATATTTGAAATTTGAACCCTAAAAACACAAGAGTGTTAAAGCTCTTGAAAAGATATATCTTAAATTTTAGTCATTTACTTTTTTGGTTATAATATTAATTAGAGAGAATATATGATTGCAATACGTACACTACAACACAATATAGTAATGCAAGTAGGGGTTGCTTGTAACTCTAGCGCAAATGAAGGAAATTGTACATTACCCAAACACATGCAGTTTTGGAGGAAAGGACGATTGTGAATTGTTCCTCCATTGTGAAATAAATGAATGCTTGTGATGAAAGGAAAGTTGTCGGTTTGGTTGATTTGGTAATATAGTTGAACCATACTAGATATAAGTGGGAATATGCAGACAATTCTCAGTTTAGAGGTGTCTATTAAAGTGAGATATGCATGGGTAGGAGAAAGGATGATGGGAATGAAAAATTGAGTATATTTTACTCTTTTTATATGTCACCTTACATAACTCCAAGAAAAAGGAAAAAGTTGACATCAAAAGAAATGGGAGGTTTTTGGAGGTTGTATTTTAATTTTAATAATTAAAAGTATATTTTAATTTTAAATAGTTTAAAGATTCGGAAGATCTAAATTAGCAGAGATGGAACACATGATTAGGAGAGTAAATTTTTGGCGTGGAATCGAATTTAATGCATCAACCACAATCAGAGCAATTCAAATTGAAATTGGTGTGTATGTGTGTGGTGATTTAGTTGTATATATGTGTGGTGATTTAGTTGTATAAGGTCATAAAAAAAATAGTTAAATATGTTTTTGATCACTCGTTATTGAAGGAAGATGGTGTGTCTTTAAAAGCTAAAATATTTATGTATCTTGTGATAGTAGATCAAATTTTCTGTGTGAAATCGATTGAGATGCATCATCCACAATCAGAGCAATTCAAATTGGTGTGTATGTGTGTGGTGATTTAGTTGTGTATATGTGTGGTGATTTAGTTTAATCAGATCATTAGATAAAAAGAAAGGGTTAAATATGTTTTTAATCTTTCTAAAAAATTTCTTTAAAAAATGGTCTCTCTAAAATTTTTCATTCACACTCTTGGTTCTTCCTGCTAACGTCCGTTAATAGAAGTGGCGTGATACTGACATGTGGCAATATCAGCGTGACAAATTTGCTTACATGGATGCCACATGTAATTTTGTCCTCATTTTATATTATTTATATAAATTTAATTTATAGCGACAGAAATTTCGTGGCTAAGTCCATCACTACCATGAACTCCAATTTAAAACTCAGAAATCGTAACTAATTTGTAGTTAATCCGCAACTAATCCTTAATTAATTCAAACACATCATTCTTATAAAATAGACTTTGATTTTTTTTAATAATTGTTTTGCAAGAAAATTTATCACAATAATATATGGATACCTCTCACCAAAAAAAAAAAAAATTTAACTCGAGATGGATTAAATATGAACTTTTTACTAGCCAATTTTTTATAAAAACGAAAACAAGAAAAGGTTAGCATAGAATTGATTTTTAAGCTAATATTTTATACGAACTTATCTCATAACAAATATAAAATATCTGCAAATTTTCATGGAATTTTGATATATATATATATATATATATATATATATATATATATATATATATATATATATATATATATATATATATATATATTTTATTTTGTGATCGAAACACATATAATTATGTTTTTTCAAGTGAAGAAATGAGAAATTTAACCCTACTGATTGCAAAAGGCTAACATACTTTAGTTTTTTTTTTATATATATTAGTGTATCAAATTATAAGGATCTCTACAATAAATTTAATTTTTTTGGTATGAGGTAAATTAAATAAGAATTTTTTAAGTGTCAATTTTTCATAAAACGAAAACAACATAACATTAAAAATGATTGAATTTTGGGCTAATATTTTACAAAGAATTAGATAATAACACATAAAAATGATCTTCAAAGTTTCATGGAATTTGGAATAAATCTTGATTTAATTTGATTTTCTCATCAAAACACATATATGTGTTTCGACCAAAAAATCAAATTAAATCGAGACTTATTCTAAATTCCATGAAAATTTGTAGATACTTTAAATATGATATTAGATAATTCTTTTCAAAATATTAGTTTAAAAATCAATCATATGCTAATGTTCTCCTTATTTCCGTGTTATAGAAAATCGGCTGGTAAAAAAAAAAAATATTTAATTTATCACAAGTCAAAAAAATTAAATTTCTTATGAGAGATATGCTTATAAAGTGATAAAATTTCCTACAAAACATGATGAAAAAATCTAAGTATAGCTCATAAGAATGATGTGTTTCAATTAGTTAGAGATTAGCTACAAACTAGCTACAGTTTTTGGTTTTCAGTTTGAAGTTCATGTTAGCGACGAATTTAGTGACAGAATCTATGCCGCTATAAATTAAATTTATATAAATAATATAAAATGGGGACAAAATTCCATGTGGCATCCATGTCAGTAAATTGGCCATACTGACATTGCCACGTGTTAGTGTCACATCAGCTCTGGTAACTGACATTAGCATAAGAGATCAAAAGTGTGGACGGAAATTTTTAGGAGGGCCATTATTTAAAGGAATTTTTTATAGGGATTAAAACCATATTTTTTGTTGTTTATAAGGACCACAAACATATTTAATCTTAAAAGAAAAGACCAAGGGAAATTTCTTAAGATTTGAACACATAATCCAATACAACTTTTTTTATCGAGTATATTGAGTTGTTTGATTTTTCTAAGACATAATTTAATACAACTTTTTTTATTGAGTATATTAAGTTAGTTGATTTTTCTTTAGGCTTAAATGCATTTTTGGTCCCCCTATATTAATTTTTTTAACATTTTAGTCCCTCTATAAAAAAAACCCAACTATTAGGTCCCCCAATATTATATTTCAAGTTTTTTTAGTGGTCCCCCAATATCATATTTCATGCTTTTTTAGTGGTCTCCCATGATAAAATAGTCTAATTTGCATATGTGACATTGAAATTATGAAGTGACATTTTTTTAATTGACGTCACGTCATTATAATTATTTAAAAATTTATTATTATTTATTTTTTAAGTTTTCTTTATAATAATTAAATATTTTAAATTATTTTAGTTATTTTTTTTATAAATATTTATTTAGAAATTATATATTATAAATTTTAATTCTAAAATACATATTTTTGGGTCTATTTTTAATGACGTGACAACAATTAGAAAATGTCACCTCATAATTTCAATGTCACATATGCAAATTAGACTATTTTGTTATAGGGGACCTCAAAAAAAAACATAAAATACAATATTGGGGGACCTAATAGTTGGTTTTTTTTATAGGGGGACTAAAATATTTAGAAAATTAATATAGAGGGGCCAAAAGTGCATTCAAGCCTTTTCTTTATTAGGGAGGAATCATACATAATCAAGATCATATGGCTCCTCGATTAGTAGTTTGGATAAATGATTGTTATCTGGGAGTTAACGTACTGTCCGACCAAGTAGCAGTCAACATACTTTGGTTCAAGAGTTTGTAGATCATATTGTGCAACTGTGATCAACCATTTAGTATGTTGAACTGTTGGATAGAATTGCTTGGTTACCACGGTTTAGTCAATAATCAGTATCATGCATATAATTTTTGAGAATTTCCTATTCTACCCCGTAGCATTCTTACGCACCACGCGAACTTCCTAAAATTCCCCTCAAAGTCGGAAGTATACTTCCGGTGCACACCACCATCTAAAAAAATATACACCAAATCGGAAATTTACTTTTGGTTATGTACCGAAACTGTAATTCTGGTATTATTCACAACAGAAACCAGAAAACTTCATTGCATTGCTTAACATAGACATACATATAATTCATAACATAGACTTAGCAAATACATTTAATATTTAAACATAAATCAAACATTATAAATCAATATCTGGTTCTGTACCGGAACTGTAATTACTTTCGGTTCTGTACCGGAACTGTAATTCTGGTATTATTCACAACAGAAACCAGAAAACTTCATTGCATTGCTTAACATAGACATACATATAATTCATAACATAAACTTAGCAAATACATTTAATATTTAAACATAAATTAAACATTATAAATCAATATCCGGTTCGTCGGAATAGAATTATTTTTCTATCGGGCTGTAATCGTATTATTCACAACAAAAACCAGAAAACTTCATTGCATTGCTTAACATAGACATACATATAATTCATAACATAAACTTAGCAAATACATTTAGTATTTAAACATAAATCAAACATTATAAATCAAACATTAGCAAATACATTTAGCAAATACATTTAGTATTTGCACATAAATCAAACATATAATTCATAACATAAACTTAGAAAATACATTTAGTATTTAAATATCCTCATAATAACATCGACGGTTCTTGATAAAGTCACATCTAGCTCGATTGGAACTTTCTCTCAAAAACTTTCATAAATAGACCACATAGCCCATAAATCAGCGTTGTTCCTCAGTTCACGGTTTATGAAATGAAGATTTCCTTCATTGTCAATCGATGGCGAGCAGTACTCAATATTCTATACCTTTCGACCATCGCCAAAAGGTACAAGTTTATGCAATGTTTCACACACCTCTTCAATAGGGGTGTACATAGTGATTTAAATTCGCAAGACGGTGTGGCGCCGGGAAAATGGACAACTCCAACAACCCATATGATGTTCAATTTCATGTCCATATATGGTTTTTTGTGTTGTGGTATGAAAAAATATAAGAGGAGAGGTATTTTTATAGTAGTTGGATGTAAAAGATGGACCATATAAATCCTATCCCCGTGCCAATGATAAATTGTCCAAAATTGGAACTATACATCTGGTTATATACAAGATATCTAGGTGGCAACATAATTTTATGTTCCCGCTACTATAACCTGAAGTATACATCTGATTCCATACCGGAAGTGCATCTCCGATTAAGTTTCTTACAATTTGAGGGGTCACGCCATATTTTGACTGATTTATATAAAATGGAATGTGAACCAGAAATATACTTCCGATTTTGGGAAGGGTATTTTCGGTTTTCCATAGGGTGCCCCACTCCACTACGGGGTGGATTAAGAAATTCACTAACTTTTCTTGTTGGAGACGCTAAACTCTAAATGAAGAAAAAAACTTATTGAGGTTAGTTTGAGGAAATGGCATAGTTGACATTGGCAAAACATGGAGCAACAAATTAATATGGAAAAAGAGAGCTTTTATGACTTCGACCTAAAATGTGAGAGATCGAGGTTTAAAAAGTAAATAGTGAGAGTTAAAAGAGATTGCACTAATATTTATAGAGGTTCGGTCGATTTCTTGGCCTAATCTTTCTCTCCAATAAACAAACTTCTTAAGTGTTCCACTAATAATATTTGTTGAGATTTTACCAAGTTATGCCAAAGAACATTATTATAGTTAACTAAGAGATTTTACAAGGTTGACCCCTCAAACCAAATGTGGAGCTTTTCACATACTAAGTTCACGAACCAAGAACATGATTTTGACCTGCTAATTTTGGGAAAAAAAACAGAGGTTTTGTGGGACAACCTCTACTCCCAGTTGAGAGAGACTTCAAGAGAAACACACTCTTGATAAAATAGCAGAACTCCAATACAAATAAAATCTCACAAAAGTATTTCATTCACAAAGGCATTAAGATAACTTTAGGTGAAAGAAAACATATAAGAGAGACAGGTAAAAGGAGATAAGAATGGTTTAAAATCGAATTACGGTGTGTGAAATAATGAGGACTCGATCTCCTTAAATAGGAGAAAATATAGCTCAAGAAGAAAAATGATCTATCAATTTTTAATGCTCCTAATTGATTATGCATATCCAATCATCAGTTATGTAGTTCAAAAATGGAAAGTTTTCAAATTTCATTGTCACTTATCGGCTATCAGACCTAATAATTTATTATGAGGCAATACAATTGAGATAATCGACTAGGTTTAATGTGTATGTAATTAATTAGTTGTAAGCGTAAAATATTTTGAAAATATTTTATCAAAAGAGAGGGTCCTCAAAAATATTTTTGTGTGAGTGGGATAATTCCCTTAGTATATTATGAGTTACCATACCATTTTACAATACTCTAGTCACTCAGACATTATCCTAAGCACACAATCGATCAAGTGAGCTTTCACACTTTCTCTCTTTCACACATTTGAAGCTTTAAGTTCTTTGCTATATTATCTTTAACGTTAGCAATTCAATGAAACCTTAAATCCTCTCCCTGATGAGGCTTGAGATATCTTCAAGATGAACATCATCATCAGGGATAATTGGAAATACATCACTAGATATTAACTCGATCAATCAAAATATCAACCATCATGATTCCAATGAACATCATATTCATTATCAAAACCATTATGGTCACTCAAGGATAAAGGCATCATTGGTTGCAATACCTTTAAGTACATATATCCAAAAATAAGTCAAATAAATTTAACTTTAAATTTATATCATGGATTCAATATGCTCACATAAAAGGGCGTCAAATCCTTGATGTCATCCTAACAGTAAAATGAAATGGTTGGAAAACACACAATATTAAAGAAAGAGGGAAACCTTTTCAAAGTAGATTTTAGAAAAACTTTTGGTTCCAAGTTCATGACATGCTACATACAATAGTTTATGTTGGCCTATTTATCATAAGTAGGGGTGTCAATTTGCACCCGTTAGTGGGGATCCACACGGAGATTCCCAGTTTGGGGCCCCAAAGATGGGGAATTTTCCCCCGTGGGGATGGGGAATAAAGTCTCTCCCGAGGGAACTTTGGGAATGGGGATAGCGAACATGATCCCCCGCCCTGTGGATTCCCAGCGTCGCACTAAAATTCTATAATATCGTTAACTAATATATAATTTAACATTTTTATGTAAGTTTATTTGTCATTTCAAATAAATTATTTTATAAACAAATGTAAAATACATATGTAATGTTAGTAAAAGAGAGATCTAAATGACTATTTTAATTTTTTTTAAGTTTGAAAATTTTGTGTTCTTGAATCTCAAGATTAAATATTGTTAATACAATATATTTATCGTATATGATTAGTTTATTAATTTATCGTTGTTAGTTTTTGAATTTTTTTCTATTAATTTAGTTAAAAATAATAAATAAAAATTTATGTTTATAGATATCCGCAGAAACCGTGGGGACCCACGGGGATGAGGGATGAAATTCCCCCGTGGTGGGGATCTTATACGGGGATGGGAAGTAAATTCGAAGGTGGGGATTGAGATGGGATGTATCCCCGCCCCGCCTCATTGACATCCCTAATCATAAGTCACATAGGATTTGATTCCAATTTCAATTTTTCACAACTTTAATTTGCTAATGGTAATTTGATTCTCGGTGAGAGAAATTTGGCCAATATGTCATTAATGCCACCTTAATTCGTTTCAGCTCATGCTCGGACTTAAAGTCAACTTTCACAAAATTTAGTTAGTTTGTGAGAATGTGTCGAGGATAAGTCTAGAAGATGCATAACAATTTCTTAATTGTGAAATTTTAAGGGAATCACGAATAATAAAGGTAAACACGTTTGATTAAAAATTACAAAAAATTCCCTTGTGATGAAGCCTTACGGAAAATCATGAGTAAAGGATCGATTAATTACCTCTTGTAGTACAGAACCTTTTGTTGGAACAAGTATGGTTTTACATCTACAATCCTTAAGTTTTGATGATAACAACGTATAAAGAACAATTGTGCACACTAATCATTTCATTAAATCATTTTTTTTAGGTTGCAGATCTGAAGTTAAGTGAAGCAGACTCTGAATAAAGTAGACTTTGACCAAAGAAAAGTCTGAACATGCATACTCTGATAGTTGTTTATCTAGATAATAAAGACAACACTCTATATCAAACAATCAAGAATCACTATGATAACTTAAGCCTCATTTTCACTAGACTGTGAATTATAATCTACAAAACTCTGAACTCTGGTCAAGTTTCAAATCATATCAAATATGAAGCCAATGATTGAGAGAATAATGATTGAAATAATATTATTGGAGATAGTACATTCAAGTGTAAAAATCAAATATTCCTTAAAAATAATTGTACTACCAACAAATCTCCATGTTTTGCGGCTCAACCTCACACCACTACTGCAACTGTGAAATTTATGAAGTTTCCTTTTCCATCTTCCAATGTTACTATTCACCGTCTTCCAATTTCATCCTCCAATGGTATTATTCATCATCTATTTAAAGTGGACAAGAAAATTTGAAGAAAACAAGAATTGTATAGAGATAGTATTGTGAAAAGAATTGTCAAGAAAATCTATGTGTGGAACAATAAGAAACAAAGAAAAACAAGAAAAAAATAAGAGAAACAACACTCACTACAGTTAGAGCTTTTCATTTTTTATATTTTCTTAAGTGTAAAGTCTGATATTCACATTATGTATCTTCTTGTTTATAATTATTATTGTAAATACACAATCTTCGTATTGTAATTCTGATCGAGTTCCTTGAGGAACTAGGTTTAGCCTATAGCCTTGAAAAGTCATTGAAAATTTGTCTTTGAGTTTGTATACCTTGAGGGACTAAGTTGTTCTTGTAGCCTAGAGAAGTCATTGATAATTTTTCTTTGAGTTTGTATTCCTTGTGGGACTATGTTTAGTCTGTAACCTCAAGAAGTCATTGACAATTGGTCTTTGAGTTGTAATTTGATTGATTAGTGGATTAAGTCTTCGTGAGAAGGTGAAATCACTATGACGAGTGGACAAAATTAACTTATTTAACAATGAACTAGGATAAGAGTCATTGATCTTTTATCATTGTTGTTCTTATTTTTGAGCTGCATGAATTTTTTCATACTATAAACCCAACTCAAACCCGCTTTCTTGTTTTCTTTGAACCTTAAAATTTGATTGTAGAACAATATTGATCACAAATGAAAACACTTTTACGCACTTCACACGAATAAAATCTGCAATAAGGGAGTCATTCAGCTACAATGCTAATTGTTAATAATCTGAAGCCTTCGAGGGAACACTTACTCAAAATTCTAGCATCAAAAGGGTTTTAAGAATAAATGAATGGATGCATATCACTTTAGTATAAGGGTCATATTTATATAAGTATTTATACATAATGTAGCTTACGATGTATCATGTTTCTCTAATTAGAGTTAATGCATTATAAGGATTCACCACCAAGTCATAAATGAATCATACTCATTTATTTAATGTTTCATGTATTTATTCTTAAGTGGATGATCATGTAGGTTCACATGTATAATTATTTTGTTTTCCTTTATTTATACTAAACACAATATATAGTTCGTGTTATCCTTGTATAGTCCAATATTATATTCCTTTATACCCAGCTATACTTACTAACAATAAATAAGACTAGCATCTGATATTGAGTTATTTATGCATGGCCATGCATTTTGTAGTCATACTCAGTCATGGGAGTATAGATATTATTATTGCATATATGGAGAGAGAAAATCTCTTCTAAGTCACACATACCCCTCCACATGAGTCATTAAATATCAATTTAGTTTACTTTTTAATTGTCTTGTTACAAATAACATTTAACAACACTAAATCGATCAACTCCTCATGTATGTATCATAGTGGTTTCAGGTCAAATAGTGTTTTACACCACTATCACTATGAGAATAAATTATTACTCTTATATAACACACTATATAGTACTCTTATGGTTGATAAATCCATATAAATATTACTCTTAATATTTATACCTATGTAAAGAACTGATATCTCGTATCCATAGCCTATGAGATAGGGTCATCAATCTACTTACATAATACTCTTAATAGTATTTTACGGTATGTGTTGACTATGAATATTTTAGAATGAAATTTGTATGTTTAATAGGATCTCACATTTAATGTTCATTAAACTAAATTAGCTATTCTAGGAATTTTATTACTAAAAAAACAAACATCTTAAATAAAATACTTTTATTATGAATAGTTAACATGATACTATTTCTGAGTTCAATCATAAAATCAATTACCTATATGGCTTAAACCAACAAAATTATACAGGTTCTGCTATGATAACTTGGACTCTAATTTATGAAAATAGAATGGTTATAAGTCATTGGCATTATTTACTTCAAAATAGCATAAATATATTCTTTGACAAGAAGAAATGAAACTTGTCAATGTAGGTCGTCTTGTTATACTTGAGTTTATCTTGTGTTCATTTACTGGTTGATGTTCTTTCTTTCTTTTAAAAATCCATCCGGTATCATTTCTAAAATTGAATGTTTATTTAAATATTTACTTTAATATGGCGGTGGTTAAGAAGCTCACAAGATTCTTTAAAAAATTGTGTTGGGATAATAGTCAATGAGGTTAATTTGTCTGTGAACTTCAATGGTCCGAAAATATGTCATTTTATTCTAAATATATGAGGGAAAGGCATACGCATACGCATGATGATGTACGTGGTAATGGATAGAACAATTAAAATCAAGAGGAAGAGGAATAGGGATAATAGGAAGAAGAGGACCCTGAGGAGCATGAATCTTATGATTGAAACTTCAACCATTATCATTGTGAAGTTTTTACCATTTTCCATTTCTATAATTAATTACTTGTTAAACATTTTTGCTAGTTTGTGTTTATTGAATTTTATGTATCATGTTACTAACAATTTCCATGCGCAATGGAATTGGGTTTGTTGGTGTGTACAAGAGCACGCCCAAGTTTCCAACATATTTTGAATATTATGATGATGAATTCCATTTTCGCGTGAATTTTGATATGTAGGTGATCAGAAAATTGAATAAGAAAAATAGGTATAATTTCTATACATAAAACTCGATGGACAAGCCACAGAGTGCGCTTAGCGCACTTTGCAGCAAATTGCGGCTAAGTGAGAAATCCCTACAATTTTTGGGCTAAGAAAGAACTTAAATTTTGCTACAAATTGCCACTCCTTGTTTGTTGTCCTGAGACAGTCAAATCTTTTATGCAAAGGGTGGAATGTAAGGAATGATCTAAATTTTATACTTGTGAAAACTTACATGTTTTCGTGATATATACCTATTCACTTTTGAAAAATTTTGGAAAAATTGTTTTTAAAGGTTTGTCTGCAGATGGTTCAGATGATGATCTGAACAACAAAAATGCATGGAAATCATAAAATCTAGGCTAATGAAAAAGGCCAAGAACAAATGACATGAAAAGGGTTTTCAATATTTGTATGCTTCATTTATGATCAATGTTTGACTATATGTAAATTATAGCATGACTATAAATTAGTTGCTAACAAAAAGTTATATTTTACTCAGGTATGTTAGAGCATGAGACACTTTTAGTGTGTGTGTGTGTGTGTGTGTGAGAGAGAGAGAGAGAGAGAGAGAGAGAGAGAGAGAGAGAGAGAGAGAGAGAGAGAGAGAATAAAGGAAAATAAGAATTTTTATTATTGACTTGAATTGTTATAAATAATGATACAAACTATGACTATTTATATACACCTAACTTATACACTAAGTATCACAGAATTCTTCTTGCATCATTTATGTGTGACAACCTTGGTTCACTCACGTAGTTGCTCACTAATCCGACTGTGAAATATATATCAGGTCAACTGTTGAACACATATCTCAGAGATTCAACTATTTGTTTAAACAATGTTATATTGATTTTGTCTTCATCTCCATGATTCTCAAACTTCAAATTTGGTTCGACAAGCGAAGCTGCTGGAGTCGAATCATCCATCATGAATCTCTTGAGTATCTCTTTGACATAACTCCTTTGATGCAACACCATATCTTGCTTCGACATTTGAAATTTCATGCCTAGGATGTAAGACAATTTTCCCAGATCCGACATTTCAAATTCTCTCGTCACCAGCTCTTTGAACTTCGACAAGTTCTTCAAGCTATTTCCAGTTACCAGGAAGTCATCGACATATAAGTGATGATTGTTATATATTGTGTTACAACCTGAACATAGACACCTAAGACTTGCATTTTACAAATCTTATTTCGACTAAGTATGATTTCATCTTCTTGTTCCATGTCCTAAGGGCCTACTTGAGGCCATAGAGCGCTTGTGCAACTTATATATTTTACTCGCTTTCTTGTGAATCACAAATTCTGGAGGTTGTGTGACATAGACCTCTTCGTCTGAATGACCATTTAGAAATGTTGATTTCACATCTAAATGAAATGTCGATCAACTTTGATTGCGTGTTAAGGCTACCACTAGTTGAACAATCTCCAATCTTACTATTGGAGAAAATACTTCAGAGTAGTAAAGTCCTGCTATATGAAGAAAACCTCGTGCTATCAATATCGTGTTATGTCTTGCCATCGACCCATCAACATTTTGTTTCAACTTGAACATCTACTTCACTTTAATAACTTTAATATGTGCTGAAAATTTGACTAGGTCACTGTTTAAACTTTAAATCTTACTATAAAAATTAATTGTTTCAACATCTCCAAAATGAACTAATTTTCTATCTAGGTCACATATAATGAATCTCCCTGGTGATAATGATTTTTGTTTTGTTATATTTAAGAGAGTGGAAACTACTAACGGTATTATTGGGGCTAATTAATTAGTTGTAGAAAAGTAGATTGATGTTAGTTGGTGGATAGTTGGATGGATAGCTGAGCTGCTTGACGGCTGTGTATTGTGAATTCAATTCCACATTTCAACAAGTAGACACAACAGACAGTTGGCTCAACTTCAACGAATTAAGTTGCGCACGGCACTATAAAGCACACCTATATTCATAATGCTACTAACTTTATTTAACTATTATTATATCATATTATTATTATAATCGAAGAAGAAAAACAGAAAGAGGAAGATGTTGCTTTTAACAATGTTGACTGATATTTCCTTACGAACAAATCTTTGGACATTTTCATCCGTCCCTGTCGGGCTAATCATGCACTGTGTGATTTCATTATCCATGTCTAATGTGAAATTGAAATAGAATAGAGGCTCTATTTAGCATATAACTGAAAAGTGAATTTATAGTTGATAGTACAAATTTAGTTAATTGATGGCAGATGACAAATAAATTAATTTATTGAATTTGTAGTATTTGATAAAATTAATGATTAATTAACTTATATTTATAAAATGACATAAAAAGATAAATTTATTTATATTTTTTAAGATAACAAGCTAAAATTGAGAGAGAGAGAAAAAAACTACAAACTATTTGGATTAGCATATTAAAAAATTTACAAGTTAGAAAAAATAAAGTTACAATTTTTTTATTATACAAACTAATAAACTATAAGTCATAAGATATAAATTTAAAATAAGACATTGTTAAATTGAGTCCGAATATTATTATTTAAGTCTTTCCACTGTGAATATTAAGAGGACTGGCTTTCTTTATATTTTTATATTAGATGGTACAGTATTAGAAATTTTTGGTATTGTACTGGAAAAAAAATTATTTTTTTTGAAAAATAAAGTATCGGATTTTTTTCCGGTATATTTTTGAAAATTCCAAAAAGAAAACTCTAGAATTTTCTTGATATTTCCGGTAAAACTCGTGTTTTTTTTAATTTGGTAATTATTCACAAAAGTATAATGGTAAAAACATACATAATGAAAGATGTCATATATAAGTGTGGGGATGACATGTTAAATCCTCTTAGAAAGTTATATGCATCTCTAATAACGGGCAACACCTCTCTCATCTTTTGTTTGTAGATGATGTCATCGTGTTTGTCAAAGTAAAAAAAACTCCTAATTTAGGTCTATTGTTAGCCTTTTATCATTTTAGTCGTTCATCCGTTATGTAAATTGACATTGTCAAGTCTCGTGCATTCTTTTCTTATGGTATCACACAGCCTAAAATCCACTAGCTTGCAATATTTTTTGGAAAGGTCAAAATAAAATTTTATTAAAAAATCGGCATAAGTTAGACCAATATTACATAATATCCTAGAATTAATGTAACACCCTTCTAAACCTCGCAGAATATTACGTCATAAATCAAAATAAATATAACATGCATATCAATTAAGAGTGTCACACATACATCAAAATCACAAACTTTTGTCATGCTCCATAACACTAAATTAAATTCATGCTTTTCACATCACTTTCACATAAGCATGTAGCAGCGGAATCATTTTCATTCAAATGAATATAATATTCAAGTCTCCAAAATAAAATTTATTTATTTAATCAACTTAGGCATAAAAGACACTTCACCGCATAATTTAAATTGAAATAATATAATATAATAGAGTACGTAAAGTATCTCTCAAAAAATATGAATCGAAACGTTTCCTAGTGTTACATGATCCGAGCATGACTCAACCCAAAATAAATACGAAAATAAAATAAGTTACTCAATCAACTACTGTCTTGCTAAAAACAACTTTAATCTTTAGTACCTGAGCGATGTCGTATAAAACATCATTCTAACATAAAAGTGAGAATTCACATAATTATCAAAATCATATAAGAATATATAATACATAGCATATATATGCATACAAATCATTAATGGAGATAAGGATTTATGGTGTCAAGTCCTTCGTGGGAAGTATCAAGTTGATGAAGATAGTACCAAGCTGAATGCAAAGCAAGGTGATTCGAAATTGTGGAAGGCTATCGTTTCTACGAGTGACAAGCTCATGTAGAATGACTGCTGGAATATAGGTATGGGCAATCGTATTCATGCGTGGGAGGATAGTTGGGTTGAGAATGGTTTGTCCATTAAGGATTCTGGGATTCAGATTCTGATGGATCTGCAGAGTGCTTCGGTCCAGGACTTGGTTGATGAAAATGGTGGATGGCACTGACAGCTCTTGGAGTGGTTACTGGTTGATGTTAAGATGAAGATTGCAGCACTTCTTCCTCTGGGTGAAAGTAATAATAATGATAAGTTTACTGTGGCGACAAGTGAAAATGGGAGTTTCTCTATAGGTGGCATGTATAAGTTGCTTATGGAGAATAATTATTTTACAAAGAGTAATGAATGGAATATGGTTTGGAATATTGAAGTGCAAGAAAGAGTTAAATTTTTGGTGTGGCAATTAAAGCATGATCGGCTTCTTACAGGGATGAGGATGAGTATGCATGGTTTTGGGAGTGCCAATTGTAAGCTGTGTGGCGCAGTGTGTGAAGATACTATGCATGTGTTTCAGGATTGTAAGTGTGCGACGATTGTTGGGAGAATAGGGTTCCGAAGAGTATTTTGCATGATTTCTATTTGGTCAACTTACAAGATTGGATCAATGTCAACCTGAATTTTGATGGTAGTAGTAATGGGAGTTGGTGTCGGTATTGGGCTATAGGTTGTCATGCCATTTGGGAGTTGAGGAATAGAGCTATTCATAATAATTGTTTTGATAGACCTTATAATGTGCAAGAGAATATTGATACAAGGTTGAAGAACTATAAAGAAGCAATGGTTTTGAAGAGCAGCATTATGGAGAGGACGATAGTTGAGAAGCGTATTCAATGGGTTAGGACAATAAGTGGTTGGGTGAAGATTAATATTGATGGATCTAGTGGTGCTAATGGTGTGTCGAGGTGTGGTGGAATTATCCGTGATAAATACGAAAATTGGTGTGGTGGTTTCTCTAAATTTGTGGGCATTTGTAGTCCTCTAATGGCTGAATTGTGGGTATTTTATGACGGATTGAAGTTGGAAAGTGAGCTTGGGTTTCAATGGATAGAAATTGAATCCAACTCAAAAGAAGTTATTAGTATTATCAACAATACTAGTCATTCTAAAGTGAATAAAGTCAATTTGGTGCGTCAAATTCATGAGATGTTGGGAAGATTTGAAAAGATGGAAGCTAGGCATATTTATAGAGAAGCTAATTGGTGTGCCAACCTTTTAGCTAAGCGTTGCAAAAGTTTTATTGATGGGTATCAGGTCTTTCAAGATATTCCTAATTGGTTGCAATTGTTATTTTCTAGGGATAAGAGTGAGACTCATGTGTCTAGATTAGTTTTTGAGTAGTTGTTTTTCTTTTTGGGCTTCGGCCCTCATCCACATAAAAAAAAACATAACATCACCCAAATAATTATACCATTCACAAGTATTCATTCATCATTCACAATTTCACAAAATACAACAATCTCACATAGTTCACATAATTCCATATTGCAAACATACACACAATATGACTCAATGCAACTCAAATGTAATACTCATGCATGTGGTATCAATCACTGTTATTTTTATTCGATTTTTACTTTAAACCGAGTTCATCTTCTAGACCAATAACACACAAAAACTCGTCCTCTAAGATTTCAAACTCCTTTCTAGGTTTGGAACAAGTCACAAGCCCCCTCGAAACTAACAAGCATGCCTCTTGACAAAAAAAGGTGCATGTGCAATTACAACAGCCATATGCAATTAAGACAATTCTCTAATCTTAATATCCATGCATATCTTCAATAATTCATCACACTTAAATTACCATACATTTGCACATACAACACATACTCATAAATTATTCACATACAATTCATATTCATAGTATCCGTGCACCAAAATATCATCACCACACATAGCAGGTAATGTACCAAGTATCATCACAAACCAACATCAATTCACAAAACACATATAAAATTATCATCAAAAACCAACATCAATATTCTATTATTTCCATATACTTATCGCTAATAAAATAATTTATCATAAATCGACATTATTACTAATTATAATTCTATAGTTCGACATATTTAACCCGACTAATCCATCACATAGTACATATCGAATAATTCAAATGAAACCAATTACGCACAAAATCAAACAAATAATTAATTTATATATATATATATATATATATATAATAATAATAATAATAATAATAATAATAATAATATAACTAATTATTAAAATTGGAGTGTTACAACTATCCTCCACTTAAAATATTTTCGCCTTTACAATGAACCTTCTTGTATCCTTTTCAAAAAGATTTTAACATACCTCTTCATGTTTGTTTTTTATTTCCAGGCTATTATCGTAAACATTCATTTTCCCTTTCAATTATTAGACGAACAATTTGGCTAGTATCGATGAGACCACTTTACTTTATTCCATTATACCATTGAAAGATCATGTTTAAATACATATATGTTCACCTGTGTTGTATATGTGCCTTAAAACCTTTGTTAATGAAGAGAAAGAAAACATATTTTGGAGATTGCATATACGGCAGAAATCAGAAGTTTTAGAAAGTCGAAAAAACAAAAATTGGGAAACCGTACGGTCATACGGACGTGAGAATAGTGATCGATGGACCGATGAATAGTGACCGTACAGACATGAATAATGTTTTTGAGTTTTTCGAACTTTTTTGACATTTTCTCCTTTTGGGTGTTTCGGTTTGGCCCATGGATCCATGTTTGATTGGATTATGATTTTGGGCTTTAGTTGGTGGATATTTGCTATTATAAATATGTATCTCTTCTGTTATTACAGTGTGACAATCTTAGAGCATGCACCAAAAGGGAGAATAAGGGTTTGAAGGCATTGTATAGGGTTTCAACTATTCTCAAGGGAAACTTTAGAAGGCAAAGGTTTTGGAAACCTTTGGGGTTATCTAAGGTTATTGGGAATTGGGAAACACTTGTTTACACCTTGGGTTTGAGTTATTCATATATTGAAGGTTGAAGGGGTTGCGAAACACTTGGGTAGAAAATAGGGTAATTCTTGGGCACCTTCAGGGTTGTTCTTGGGAACATGAAGATGAAGGCTATTTTCTTATAACTAATCTCTAATATCTTGTAACAACTTTCTTAGTATATTGAATTGGAGAGTTGTTCTCTCCCCTAGAGTAGATCGTTTGATCGAATTGGGTAAACAAACCTTCGTCTTTTTTCTTGCCTTATTCTGTTATATTTTCTGTGTAAGAATTATTATTGCTGCAAACCATTTATTTTGGTTGCTACTACTCTTTGCCCCACAAATTGATATTGAATTTTGTCATAATTAACCACAAGATTCACAACAAGTGGTGCGGTGAGCGTGGAACAAAGAGGTATTGAGCACCATAGGCAGATGGGAGATCGAGAAATTTTTCGGTAAAAACGAATTCAGGTTGTGAAAATTAAGATGCAGTCAATTTTAACTCAAGAGAAGTGTATCGATGCTTTGAAGAGTGAAGTATTGATGCCTGCAGGGATTACACAGCTACAGAATACCGAGATGGTGGATAAGGCCAAAAGTGTCATTATCTTGTGCCTCAAGGATAAAGTTCTAAGAGAAGTCACTAGGGATGAATTTTGCAGAAATCAAGGGATAAAAATGCATGTTACCGCTGAGTTGTTATTGAGCTTCTAGGGAAGAGCTGAGGTTAAAGCAACTTACTTGGTTGGTAGGGAATTTCTTCAGAAAAAGAATAGTGAAAACCAAGGGAGAAAATCGGAAGAAACTATAACGGAGAAAACTCAGTTTAAGGTGGAGTTTCCTACTATGTGTGCTAGCAGTAGTGAGGTAACAGTTACAGAGATCTCTGATTATCATTTGACTCATGATAAGGTAAGGAGGGTTATTGCAACATCTCAAATGGACGATTATGCTAGTCTTGAATATTATGTTTTTAATGTGGCTGAAGGACTACAAAATAAAAGAAGAAAAACCTTTAGGGAACATTTGAAAACAGGTGGAGTCAAGGGTGATTGAAAATTCATACTTGTAGGCTTGTTAAATTACCTAGGTAGAAAAAGGTAATTGAAAATTCATACTGCACATGGCACAAAGTTACTACTTGACGTTAAATTGAGTAAGGTTTATTAAAAGTATATACTACCCACCAATGCAAAAAATGTCACTCTCCCTAGTTCTTTGATTTTTTTATTTGAACATTGCAGTATGCATAACTACAATGTCATATACTACTTATTTACATTCATATCTCCCTCTTTTTTTATCATTGTAGGACAAATTTAAGACAAAATTTAGACATCAAAGAAAATTTTGGTTTCCCTCATTGATTGATGGGTCAATGAAACAAATTCAAGTTCGAGGATTATAAAAGTTTTGTTGTATATAACTCTGTCATGCACCAAATTATAACACAATTAGAATTTTGTGACATAGTTTTAACCGAAGAAGGAAAGTTATAAAAAAAATTGTACTTTTCATGCACCCAAGTATTGTTGCAACAACAATATAGAATGAGTCTGATTTAGTTGCAACTCTTCTAGTAACAGAACAAAATAGAGAGCTCCTTATAAAAGATCACCAGTCACGTCCCACAGGAACGATAACATATCCTAAGAGAAATTTCACAACAATTAATCTAAGACGTGGTGGCTATAATCGTATTAAAAGACATGGTAATTATGCTTGATTTGTGGGTCCTAGTCGAGGAGAATATCATGATCGAAGTCGCTTTCATGGTTGAGGTCGTGGATAAGGTTGTGTGAGTAATTATAGGTTTCTCATATATGACCAAACTAATAAGAATCGTCAATGTATGGACAATTACATTCAAGAGAATCCCTAGAGAATCATGACCTTTTATTCTATAAATGTGGAAAGAAATGTCATTGATCTAAGGCTTGTAAAATGTGACACCCCAAATTAATTCAATTATTAAATAATTAGAACTTTAATTATCAATTTAATTAAAGGTTTAATTATTGACATTTTTGAATTAATGAATTTAATTATTTAATTAAATAAATGGATGTGTTGGGGGTGTGAAGTAGATTGAGAGGTGTGTAGAGTAAAAGGCTCTAATTAATCTAATTTATTTATTTCTATTATTTGGAAAATAAAAAGGAATAAATAAAGGAAAGTGAGAAGAGAAATTAGGATTTCATTCTACGTACTTTTGGAGAAGAGAAGAGGAAAGAGGAAAGAGGAGAAAAGCCAATCGTCAAAGTTTGAAGAATCATCGCGAGGTAAAGGGTGATTTAATCAGATTATTATTCCTTATAGGTTTTGATGATCAATAGAATAATTTAATCCGTTAGGAATCTCGAATTAGGATTCTAGGTTGTACCCTAACGTTATAATCCGACGTAATAATTCAATTGGGAATGATAATAATGATTAATTGTGTAGGACGATTGTAGGATAATTAGAAAGTATAATCCTGATGTTAATTAGATGTGAAAATACATAAGAATTATTATTTCTGTTGTGCCATGGTTGTTGGTGATGAATGGTATTGATTGGGATTGCAAACAGTGGGAATAGAATTGGTTTTTGGTGGAAAAACGCAGCATGAGTCGACCCAAGAAGCTATGCATCGACACAAGCTGCGTTATTTTAAGAAAACAGGGGCTGGAAAACTGCTTGTGTCAACACATATAGCTATGCATCGACTCATGTGGAGATTTTTGAACTCTTGTATTGACACAAGAGAGTTATGTGTCGACTCAAGGAGCTTTTGCATCGACACAAGAAGGCTACGGGTCGATCCATACTGAAGGAACTTTGAAAAATGGAAAATTTATTACGTATGAGTCGACACATACGTGTTTTGTGTCGACACAAACAAGTTATTTATTGACACATGAGGTTTTGGGTCGATACATACTGTACATGAACGAAAGGTGATTTTCTGAAAACAGTTTCGGTCATATCTTTGCGACCGTAACTCTGATTTAGGCATAGTTGGTATCGTTGGAAAGCTTAGAATGAGTACTATTTGTTAAAAACATTTTCAAAAACAATAATTGAGATCTTGAAGGATTGTTTTGGCTTCCGTAGGAAGGATCCGTTGTAATTCGTGATTGTGTTATTAACTTTGTGTATATTGACTGGGTGTTAATTCTATGGGTTGTAATTAACGTCATATAATCATGATTGTATTGCTATTATATGTTGTTGCTGATGTTGTATATTCATGATGATTGTTGATATCATGAGTTGTTGTTGTTGTGTATACCGGTGATAGTCTTACTAATTGAAGGGTAAGCGTTTGGCATATTTATGCTTTGGGATGATTTATTTCATGAATTATTGTTATCATGTGTTGTTGTGGTTATTGGTTATGAGTGAAATAATGATGTGTGATCATATTCCGTATTTAGATTGTTGTATGCTTCTGACGTGCATGCATAAGCATTCTGGTGATGGTTCATTCCCATTGTGTGGAATTGAACTTGCAGAGCCAATAACCGTACCCAATGGATAGTGGTGGTGAGGCTAGATTCTTGACCCAGTGGGGTATGGGCGAATCGTTGATTGATGCTGTTTTCCGAGGTGTAAACGGAAAAGGGTGTGAACTTGGTTCACGTTTGGTACCACATGCATTGAGTCTGCATTGCATATGTAATTATAACATGTTAGGATGGTTTCCAGTGTTATAATTGCATTGATTGTTGTTATGTGCATAATGAATTATATGGAATGTAATTATGGAGTGTTAATCTAGTTATGTTAATGCGGGTGGAATAATGTATTGATTGTTTTATTGATTTAAAGAAACGTATAATGCATTTAATTGTTGATGAAATCTCACCCTTACTTTGATGATTTCAGATTGAAGGGTTAGCCACTTAGGAGCTGGTGAGGATAGCCTTGAGTTGTGCTATTTAATTTGTCCGCGAGTTAGTGTCATGCTCTGGTAGTTGTAACACTGGGGAACGATTATTTTGGAATCACTGAATTAACTTGTTTCTTTTGGTTTATGTTTTGGAATAATTATGATTTGAATTATTCCGGATTCTTATGTTATTTCCGTTGTGTAAAACATAATCTTTGGTTTTGAATTATTTAATGAAGTTCTTCAGTAAAAGCATGATTACTGTTATGATTGTTTCATTACTTTAAATTTTAAATTGTGACGCCCTTTCTTTATGTTAAAACTCTGATTAAATATATAATTCGCGGGGAAATTAGAAGGGGTGTTACATAAAACCCCATAATATTTTTGTATAAGAAACAAAGAATGTGTAGAGGAAAAGAAAAATAAAGTAAACTTTAATTAAATTCAACCTGAAAATGACACTAGCTTTCTCGAGGTTGTTGATTTCGTTGAAGGACAATGGATTAAGTAACTATTTGAATAATGTGTGATGTCCTTGTATTAATTTTATATTTGAAATATGAATCAACTTAATAATTTGTATGTTGTTAGAATAAAATAATAATGTTAAGTATATTGTTGATTTAATCTATATTAATCTTATTTCTACTTTAAGAAAGTTAGACATAGAATATTTCAAAGACATTTGCATTCCGGATAATGGAACTATCCACACGACTCTCAAAAATAAGAAATATTTTTCTGAAATAAATGCTACTAAATGCGTAATGAATACAATCCTAATGTAAGAACAAGAAGTGTTTCTACATCCGACCTTGAGATTTTGAGGATAACTTTCCATGTTATCTTAGAGAACAATTGTATACACTAATGGTTTCGTTCTAGTTTGTAGATGTTGCTATAATGTTCTGACTCTGATATCAAGGTGTATGACGTCATCAGGTTCTGAACATACTGTTGTACCCCAATTTTCCCCCTAAGATTCTCTAATACTTCATACAATTGCATGGCACAAAGATCACAATTTGAATCTACCTCTTTCTCCTATATTTGGCTTTGACCTTAGAAGATCACCAAGCACCTTTTGTATGAGGTTATTTCTTGTGTGTGATGATTGATACTTGGCTAACGATAATATGTGTACACTTTGCTTGCTAAATGTTGTAGGTGAATGGTGCACAAGTTTCTTATTCAAGGAATCAATAGGTCCAAGTGTTTATTTCCATGCCTTCTCTCCTCAATTTTCAAGATTTTTGAAAGTATTATCTCATTGAATATTTCTACATCATCAACCATGGTCTCTTATCTTGAGTGTATGCTTCATGTTTGAAAGAGATCATCAAGTTCAAAGAATTCACCACTTTATGGTCATCTATCCTGAAATTAGGGGTTTGGACTTTTGAGGATAATATATTGGTGTTTGTAGGAAGTTTGTGGATGATTTCAAATTCATTTGATCCTCAAGAGGACTTTTAATATGAATATTATTGGATCCAAGAAGTTTTAATGATGAAAATATTGTTTTAGGGATCTATGATTGCCCACTCTCTATATTGATGCTTCATTCATCTTGTATGACTTCAAAGGATCATAATTTGGTCATCCCTTGTCTCCTTGAGCTCATTTTTCTTTCACAATGAACCTAAGGATTTCTAATACAACTTAGTTCAATTCGTGAGAAGAGAAAATGCATGGAAGCTTTCTTATGAAATCAAAAGATTACAAGTCCTTGATGAACTTCCAAATTGTTGGACAATCAACTTCAAAAGATCATATCTTGATCATCATTTATCATCTTGAGGTCATTCTTTTTGCACAACAATATTGAATAGGTGAACTTTATCTCCATTTAAGCCTTGAATATTGAAAGTGTTTGAAAGTTGCTTGAAGAAGTCAAAGGATTATAGGTCATTTCATAAATTTTCATCAAATTCACAAGATCATAACTTTCTCAATTTTTGGAATTTTTGAGTGATTATTTTTGCCAAATGTTTCTTGAGAGGTATACTTCATATCATCTTTGAAAATCAAGAGCAAAATTTGAGTGGAAGGGCAAGTTTGAAGAAGAAACATTATAGGTCATTTTTAGAAAGTGGCATGCTTGACCAAGGCCTGGCCAGAAAAATCAATGATTTTGCTAGAATCCTAAAGGCTCAATCTCTCAACTCAAGTATCCATTTGATTTGGTTATTTTTGGATTGTGTTCTACTCTTTGAATACTTCATTTGGCTCAAGGAAAATCAGAAAACGCACGGGGGAATTGGATTTGGCCTCAGTCCAAAGTTTGAGCCAAAACCCATTTTACACTCACGATCAGTTTGTGCATTTGCGCGTGTAACTTGTTTTTAAGCCAAGATAAGCCTTGTTTTAGTGACTAATTGTGATTAGAAGTTTCCCAGGATTAATTATCACATCAAAACGCGAGGAATGATTGAGTTTTGATGCACATGAATTCACACTTTCTTCATGACCACGGGTGTGCACGATTTTGCTCCAGATTGCATCATTCACCCTCCCTTTTGATCTAATTCACTTCTCCTCTAAATAAGCAAGTCATTCCACTCATTTCCTCAAGATTTGTTAGCCATAAAACCCCTACCAAACTCGCTCTCGAACCAGATTTTCTACAACTTCGTTTTCACTCTCAAAGTCATTCCAGTTTGAAATTAACCATTCATTCTTCTTCCTTGAACCTCACTGAAGCTAACAGAACAAGAATTGTGCCTTGAAGCTTCCTGAATCGTGCTATCCAAGTCCAGTTTTAGACCTTTGAAAGTAAATTTCATTCAGGTAGGAATCTCTACCAAACCTTGCAAAATAAAACATCATTGCACTCTCCTCATCTCCCTGATCCTTGTGATCTTCATCATTTGCATTTTCATCAAGTATTGACTGAGAAATCCATCAAAATCCTATTCGCTATTATTTGAGTTTTTTCCAAAATCCTCTTCACTCAGTATAATTAAATTTTACCCGAGCATGTGGTTGAGATCGTCTTGAAGAGACGAATCCAAATATACCACCCATTGCTATTGATTTTATAGTTTGAGAAATCACGTATGGACGATTGTTGGAGGTTGAAGACGACCTATGTATCTGTCTTCAACCAATGAAAGCGTGACAAGTAATTTTTTCAAATTGAATCTGATGACTTTTCCTTACCGTGCAAGCGTAATAGGAGTCCTTGGATATGATTACTTTTATTGGTCAGTATCAATCCAACGCGTGACATTGCTTCTGATTTTATTTTTTTTAATTTAATTTAATTTGTAATCCAGTGTGAAAACCAAGGAGGTCCATATCAAGCACAGCGCGCCATGTTCATTGGATGTGATTACTAACGCGTTTTGACTATGATCAGATGGTCCACATTTTTTGGCTTCTATTTTTATTTTCTGATTTTATATTTTAAATGTTTTAAACTTCAAAAAGTCATATAAAATTCATTTCTGGTCCAATAATTATGAAAAAATTCACAAAAATATTTTTGAATTTTATTTTTTCATAATTTTATTTTCAGATTTGATATTTTTTATGATTTTTCTCTTTTATTTGATGTTTTTAGTTGTTTTAAAATACTTTTTGATATTTTAAAATTCTGAAAAAAATTATGGAAGGATCCAATGGTCATTTGACAAATATTGGTGACCTTATTTTATTTTTATTTTTTATTTTACTATTTTTTTTTTTTGTTTATTTCATCTTTTATTTTATTTTCTAAAAAATATTTTCTGACTTTAAAAAATTCTTAAAAATTTTGTCAACACTTGCTGACCTCTGTTTGACTTTGGGTAATTTTCTTGGAATTTTATTTTGATGAAAAAATACTATTTATGTTTTTCGTCAATAAAGTCCAATTAAATAACCTAATTTCAAAATTACTTTTAATCCTTTTTATTTGGTTTTATTTTCATTTTTATGTTGTTGACTTTTGAATTTATTTTGGAGTCACAAATTTCCTCAACATCAATGGAATTTGGGTGTTGATAGGTCTCTTGACCAAATCCACCAAGAAAGTTGATTGATTTTGATGAAGTTAGACCGAATAAATTCATCTAATGCAAAATAAATTTGAAAATTATTTCTTCTTCTTCATCTTATTTTTCTTTTGCTCCGATTCGGAAAAAGTGATCAATTGGTGGCATGAACTTTAATATTCTAACATAAGCCCCAAAAGATGACTTGAGCTTTGATCTTGGTTCAACACCTGTGGCGCTTGTCGTGTGGTCGCGTTGATTTCTAATCTTGCTTCTGGCAAGTTTCCATTAACCTTCTCCAATTGAAATTCTCAATCATCTTTGATCAAGTGATGTGATAATTCCATAACCGGTGATATACTTGATAAAAAACAATTGAAATTTGTTGTATGGTCGCGTTGATTCTATCAAGCTTCTGGAAAGTCTTAATGCGTAAGTTTCAAGATGGTCACCTTGCTAACGACAAACAATTAACAATTCAATGATATATTTGACAAGTTTCAAGATGGTCATCTTTCTAACCTTTATTAATTACTTTTATTTTCCGCTCTTTACTTTCCACTTTTATTTTCCGCTCTTTACTTTATGCACTTTATTTTTAGCATGTACATTTCATGCCATTTTTCTTTGCACATTTGAGCATTTTATTTTCTTTGTCATTTTTCCTTTGCTCACCTGAGCATTTTATTTTCTTGTTATTTTGAATTTGCTCACTTGAGCTTTATTTTTCTTTTCTAAAATACCTAATAATTCAACCTAAACATAAAAAACTTTTAATTGGACTTGGTTACTATCTTTGTGCTTGGAGATTGATCTTTGGACTTAGGATTATGACCTTTTACCTCAGTTTGGAGATCTCAGTGCCCTTGGTGTTATTTTGTCTTGTCTGGTTATTATCTTTCTATGCAGGTTATTCAGTTATACTCGATTAAGAATGGATTTCCTCAAAATACAGCCGTTACTCTACCCGTTTTTCTCAAGACAAGAATTCACATAAAAGAATTAACTTATCTAAAGTTTGGTTTTTTTGTCTGGTTATTTGTTGTTTATGTGGTAATCGAAAGGATGGGATATAGTATTGGCTCTTGATGTCAAGTACTAGTCTTCTCACCCGGTTGGATCTTTCTTTACCCTTACCTTTTATTTTATGCACTTAGGTTAGCCTCTTCATCTCCTCCCCATTCTTTAATTTTCAAAATCTTCCCTCTTTTTCAAAGGATTCTTGTTTTCAAAACTAAAACCGCTTTCATAAAAAACTTGGACTTAAGTCCATGCATTTTCAAACTTCTTTTCTTAATAAACTTTCAATTCACCTAATAATACTTTGACTTTTCTTTTTCATAAGACTAAAAACCACCTAATCTCATTCATAACTTTTTGAGCTCTTTGTAGCTTTTCTAACTAACATTTTCTTAAAATCAACCAACACACAACTTTAGTCTTTTTTACCCAAACTACTAGATTTTGATTTCAATATTGCACATTGTTGGTATGTAGGCCTGGAACTCATTGGAAGTTTTATCAAACCAAAAATTTTAAAAAATATTTCTTTTCTCCCCCCACCATCCATTTTGTACATATACTCTTTTTAAGCACACATATACAAAATTTTCAAAATAGGTTCCTGCGGAGTACCGTAGATGCTTTGGGTGCCTAACACCTTCCCTTTGCATAACTAACCCCCGGTCCCAGATCTCTGGTCTTTTTTTAAGGATTTTATTCGCTCTTTTTCCTAGTTCTTTGGATAAAATAAAAGCGTCGTGGCGACTCTTTTGTTACTTTTTGAGTTAAGTCAATTCAATGGCTTATACTCGCAGTTTTGCTGCTACACATACAGCATGGAAGAAAACATGTGGTTACGTGTTTGGTTGGAGTCAATATTCTGAATCTATTTTCTGCAACGTGTCTAGAGAATGTTAGTACAAGAGGTTTTGATCGTGACTTAGTGGTTTAGCTTTTGAGGCCTTCTAAAGTTTTACTTTTGTGTGTTACAAGTTCTGAAGATTATGAAGATAAGATTCTGCTGAACAAGTTCTGATGATCTGAAGAAAGGTAAGGTCTTACAACCAAGTGCTGAAGACTCTAAAGACAAAGTTTTGTGTGACAAGTTCTGAAGACTCCAAGACTTAGGTTCTAAGGCTTATGAAACATTCTTCTACAACAAGCTTCAACATTCAAATATTCAAATATCTGAAACCTTTGAAGATAAGAAGAAAGTTTAAAATGGTTAACGTGTGATAGTGTACAAAAGGCACATAAAGTGTTTGTGACCTCTACTCTTATAGAATGGCACAAGGACAAACCTTTTGTATTTAATTGTGACTACCCTCTTAATAACCGTTGAGAACCAACAACTAGATTTCTGATTACCTTTCTACTATTTCAACGTATCTATTTTACAAGCTACAAAAGGAAGACGTGGAATCTGAAGAAAAGTAAGAATAAACACTACAACAAAAAATCTATCAGATTAAATCAAGCTCAACAAAACTATACAAAAGCGATGTGCAAACTCTGTAGAGAAATCATCTGTGTATAGTTTTGTAAATAAGCAAGGAGTTTTTGCTCGTATCTTGAAGTAGAACACTTAGATGTTTTTCATTATACTGAAAAGTTTGTGTAACGTGCTTTCAAGAAGCAAATCTGTAATAAACTAGAAGTACTCAACTGTTGTTGAATGATACCTTGAGAGACTGAGTGAAGGTCTTATCTCAATAAGACTTCTGATGTGATTTGAGTGGTTTTGCAATAAGGATGAACGCATTTATTGGGGGTGCCAATAAGGTTGATTAGACTTATTGTGGGTTGTTCTGTAATCAGTTTGATTATAGTAGATTAAGTCCTTGGTGAAGGCGAATGATCCTTGAGGGGGTGGACTGGAGTAGCTTAGTTAACAGTGAACCAGGATAAAAATAATTGTGTCGTTTATTTTTATGTTTTGATTTTACTTGGTTCATCACCAGCAAAAAAGATTAATTTAGTGAAACCCAATTCAACCCCTCTTGTGTTTCTTACACCTTCAATTGGCATCAGAGCTTCAGTTTTTGTACTGAGTATGTAAAGATCACAAATAGAGACTCTGCTAAGTCTATATTTGAATCTCTCAAAATGAATCATAAAGGAAATGATCAAGTCCAAGAAACCAAGGTGTTGACCTTGATTTAGAAATATGAAGATTTCAAAATGGAGGATAATGAAAGCGTTGAAGTCATGTTTTTAAGATTTCAAACTTTGGTTGCAGGACTAAAAGTTCTGAACAAAGGATATTCAACAGCAGATCATGTGAAGAAGATTATCATAAGCTTGCCATCCAAATGAAGTCCTATGGTAACTTCACTCAAGCTTGCAAATGATCTAAACAACACTTCTCTAGAAGAACTGATAATTTCTTTAAGAAATCATGAGATCGAGCTAGAACAAGATGGACCTCAGAAGAAGAAGAATTTTATTGCGCTCAATGCCATCAAGAAACCTAAAAGCCCAAAGCTCTTCAAGTAGAAGATATTGAGGATTCAGAAGGAGATTACAATGATAAAGAAGATGAGTTGTCTCTGCTAACCATAAGGGTTAACCATGTCTGGAAGAGAAATCAAGGCAATAGGTTTAGAAGTTCAAGAAGGACTGGAGGTCGCTTCAATTCATCGTTTGGTCGAAGAAATTTCAGTGGCAACGAAGTCATTTGTTATGAATGTAATGAATCAGGACACTATAAGAATGATTGTCCTTATCTTCCAAAGGATATATCCAAGAAGAGATCTTTCAAAGACAAGAAGAAAAGGGCTAATGGAAACATGGGATGATTCAGACTCTTCCAAATGTGACTTAGATAGAGAACAAACTAACATGGCGTTGACGGCTCGTGGTGGAACACCTGGTGAAGTACTCCCCTCAGAAGGCAAAGTTGATTAAGAACAAAAAGTAATATTATGCAAAGAGACATCCTTAGATACACAACTAAAATATCAATCTTGGTGCGTGGACTCAGACTGCTCGCGACACATGACGGAAAAAAAGACATATGTTCATAAGCTTGGATCTTAAGCATGGCAGCATCGTATGCTTTGAAAGAGATTAGAAAGGAAGAATCATAGGCTCAGGTACAGTAAGTAATGGTTCTCTTCCCTCTATTACTAATGTTTTACTTGTTGAAGGATTAAAGTATAATCTATTATCTATAAGTTAGTTAAGCGATAATGGATATGATATAATCTTTAATCAATATTCATATAAAGATATTGGTCAACAGCTTTGTCTTTTTCAATAGAAAGAAAAGAAACCACACCTATAAGATCATACTTTCTGACCTTAAAGTACAAAATGTAAAATTTATCATGTTTGTTAATGAAGAGAAATGCATGTGGCAAAGCGGTCTAGGTCATGTTTGTAACACCCCATCTAAATACCCCGAATAGATTAATTAAATTAACATGTAATTCATCTTTAATCAGAGTTTAACACGGTAATCACGGGATGTCACAATTAATAAATAGAATAAACCTTCATTCAAACAGTAGCCATGCTACACTGAGGATCAACATTTCCAATTAATTTCAATCAAGCTAAGACCATGTCTTACACAGCGGAAAGATACCATAACCAAAAAAAAACGGAATAAATTCAATCAACATTATTCCCACTAAGTTTTAAATAAATAATAGACCAAGTCTAATTCCTCATCTAACGTTCCCCAGTGTTACAATCTAATCAGAGCATGACACTGACACGCGGACTAAACGATGAGCTCTAGAGCCATCCTCACCGACTCTTCAGCTGCTAACTTTAATCTGAAATGGTAAAGTAAGGGTGAGACTTCTCATAATTAAAGCATATTATAAGCTTCTCAATTAACAATATATTTCAAGCATATTAATCCACCCATTTCAACATAACTCCAGATTCAATACACAATTACAACCATATAATCATCATGCACAACAATCATCAATCAGAGAATAGTAACACTGGAAGACATCCTAACATGTTACTATTCCATACAAATATAATGCAGACTCAATGCATGCGGTACCGACTCGTGACCAAGTCACCCAACACTGATCCATTCATCAACCGGATACAGTACCATTGATTCGTCCATAACCACTCGGACACGAATCCAGCCTAACCACCCATCCTCACTCGGGTATCGGTTATCGGCAATCCAAGTCAAATTCCGCACAATGGGAATTAACTTCACCAAACAATGCATATGCACGCACATCACTAGCATGCAACATCAATCAATCTATGTATACATTCATTGAACATAACTGAATCTCAACAATCAACATGATATATCAACTAATCATGCATACGTCTAACATCAGCATAACCATGCAAACAAATCAACATGATATATCAACCAATCATGCATACATCAACACAGGTTATGACCACCTCAGACACCATACACCCTCATCACCCACAACATGATACAATCTCCTATCATGAACAATTCATCACAACATCGACAATTAAGGTCAAAAGCCATCAGTCATATACAACACCCACAAACACATGATATCAATACAATCATGACTACACCAATTATCATAAACCGAATCAAACTCAAAACATGATAATCCAACCATCATGCACACAAATAACAACAGCATAACACGCTTTACATTCACTCTGTATCAATATATCCATCACCACAGGATCTCTACTGCATACACATCAATATGCGTCAGTCAATAGTTATCTATTTCGGAATTTGGCCCATTTTCAAAATAATTTCAAGTTTTGGAAAATATTTTCATTTCATAAAATAGAGCTTTAAATTTAGAAAATAACGTCCAAAACGGCGCTCAAAACGGACTTACGGTTTGAAAGTTATGAATTTTCAAAGTTTGACATTTTTCAAAAATTTAAGTTGGAACCCGGTTCCGTCACAGACAGGAACCGGTTCCTGAAAAGTCCCAAAACCTCCTTGCTGGAAAAATGTATGGAACCCGGTTCCGTCACATACGAGAACCGGTTCCCGTGTATTTTCAGTTTTTATACATTTTCAAAGGGCAACCGGTTCCTACATTCGCGTTAAAGGTGACGCCATGAGGATCTGACGTGAGTTCGGATCTTCCGATGCAACGATTTAAATCTTTTGATTTGTTTATAAAGATGCCATGAGCATCAAGCTTTATTATTTTCAACACAAGAAAGATGATTTAATGATTATGAAAAGGGAAAGTGAAATACCCTCAATTGATATTGATATGCGTAATGACTAGCGCAAACTAGACATAACGCATTGGGGAGATAAGGGGATTGGTATATAAAGGAATAGATGGAGCACCCTAAATATATGTAGTTATCTGACTTTATATATATGAATATGTTTGATATGTTGTGTGTTTTTAATTGCTATTTCTATGATTGGGAAAGTTTCTCCTTTGGGATTTTAAGAAATGAGATTATGTGGGATTCTAGGTTTTGTTATTATTGTGCTCGCAAAGATCTATGGATCTTCGCATACATATCCCTAGTGGGAATCGAGCATTTGTAGCTCGGATCTACGTGGTTCTATGGTTTGTTTGGTGCGAGAGAAAGAAATTTGCTCGCAAGGATGAGACCTTGTGCCTACGTATTCTCAAAAGGATGTTGAGAAAGTCAGAGCAATCGTAGTTCCCACTTATGCTAGTGGAAAGCAATGGGATGTTAGTTTAAGAGACAGACAAATGTCATCTTAATGAAAAATGTATCTAATCTATTTCATCACATACATTTTTGAAAAGTTTGATTGATTAAAAATCTTTCATCGTAAGTATCAGGTGCTTTGCTTGAGTGTACAAGCGTTACCACTTACATGTTTAAGAAAGATGTTTGAAAAAGATGATTGAATCTTTTAACTGTAAGTATTGGGTGTTTTGCTTGAGTGTACAAGCGTTACCACTTACTGTTAAGAGATGTTTTTTGTTTGAAAACAGTTTGAAAAAAAAGTTTGAAAAGTTCTTAACTGTATGTGATGTGATAGATGAGATACTTCTTCCATAGAGATGATAGATATCTAAATCTCAAGGAGAAATTGATTGGATTAAAGGGATGCTTTTAAGAAGCCCATGGGTCCTTGTATTGTTAGCCCAAGAGGAGGCATTCCGAGGGTCATCGAGGGTCATCGAGGTCCTTGTATGAAGCTCAAGAGGAAGCTATAGGGTATGGCTCTTTGGCTTGAAAGGGATTTCACCGAGAAATCATCCTTTCTTGAGTAAGAGTAATTTCACGGAAATTTTACTCTATGGTGATTTTGAAAGTGATTTCACCGAGAAACCATCCTTTCGGGTTCTATCTTAAGCGGGTGATTCTTTGTATTGGAAGCCCAGAGGAGGTGTTAAGAGATTTCCTATCTCTTTCATTGTACGATGCCCAGAGAAGGCTAAACTCAATAAGGAGTTCTTTTGAGCGAAGCCCAAGAGGAGGTGACTCAGGGAGTGTTGTCTTATCTGAAGCCTAAGAGGAGGCTAACGTGGGAGAGTTTCATTGTCTGAAGCCCAAGAGAAGGTGAACTTTCTTTGGAGATAAAATATCTTGTATGAAGCCCAAGTGGAGGCTAAACTCATGATGGGGATGAGTCGTCTTGTATGAAGCCCAAGCGGAGGCTATCTTGTGGGAACCTATTGATTAGTCTAATTGTTATGTTATTATTAGACAGTTTGTATAAACAGTGTGTGTGTGTGATATGTATTCGAGGAGTTTATGAAGGAAATATAAACAATGCATGATGTTTATTTCATGAAATATAAACAAGTGTCGTGAACGAGCGTTTAAAAGCGTAACTTGATTATTCACAAGTTTGAGCGTGTACAAGGAAATGAATATGTACGAACGAGTCTTTATGTACAGACAAAGATGGATGTACATAGGAGGTTGGGACTTACAACGTAAGAGGCCCATTGATTTGAAAACAGTTTTGGAATAATGCTTCTTTCAAAATCAATGGCATTTAGTGTAAAATGTGGATGAAAGAAATGATTGATCAAAGTTTATCTGTAAAAAGTATTTTTCAAAAGAAAGAGTATTTGTATTATGTACAGATAAAAGTTTTGAAAAAGAAGTATCTGTGTTATGTACAGATAAAAAGTTTGTTTAAAAAATGTTTGACAAAAGTTTGATATGTACAAGGAAATATTATGTACATAAAAGAATGTTATGGGACTTACACCGTGATGGAGGCCCATTGGTTTAAAAGAAATCTTGCTCAGGAGAAACCTTCCTTTAGAACCAATGGTTTCAGCGCATAGACAAACGAATGAAAAACAAATGAAAGAAATTTGTTTATGTTTGAATATTGACAAAGATGTTTTGAATATGTACAAATAAAGCTAAGTATGTACATAAAGGGTTGGGACTTACACCATAAGGGAGGCCCATGATCGATCGAGAAGTTCGAGAAGAAACGAATTCAGTTTTATCGTTTTAAATCGGATTGATCATGGTAAAAGATGCAAGTTTTGATGAAAAAAGTTTTGAAGAATGATTTTAAAATGTTTTTGAGAATGTTTTGAAATGTTAAGTTGATTTGTGAAAGGTTTTGAAAAAAATCGGAAGTCGAAAACTTGAAAAATTCACCTTTTAAGGAGGTTTGAAAACAGTTTCAGAACGTCGTTTTCGGCTCGATTGAAATTTAATCAGATGAAAATATTTTTGGATTTTTTTGACATAATCATAAAATATATATATTAAATGACAAGTGTGCAAAAAATCATCTCAAAATGAGAAGTTTTGATTAGTTAAAAAAATTGTTGAAGTTTGAAGAAAAAATATGAAAAATTGATAAGTTTGTAAAAAGAATGGTCTTGCTGGGTTTTGAACCCATGACCAAAGGGTGGGGCACGTGGCAAGAATGACTTAAAGGCAAGCAGACAACCACTGGGCCAACGCGTTTGGGATGTTTAGTGGATCAAAACACGTGTTGATATGAGATTGGAAAGTTTTTGAAGAAAACATGAAAAATTGCAAGCTTTGTAAAAAGAATGGTCTTTGGGTTTGAACCCATGACCATGAAGTGATGCGCGTGTCACAAAGCCTTAAAGGCAAGCCATGAACCACTGAGCCAAACGCGTTTGAGTTGTTTAGTGGACAAAGACACGCGTAGACATAAGATTGGAAATTTTGAATATTTGAAAATCAAGAACACATGAAGAACGCGCGCAGCCTGGGCTTATGATTTTGATTTTCAGTTTCACGAATTCAACCTAAAATCCTCGTTTCTTAATGAAATCCAATGATGTAAACATCAAAGTTGACCGATTTTGCACCACGAACATGATTATGGTTGTTAATTTTATTTATTTTCAGCTTATCATGTTTTTGATTCGAAGAACACGTATGAACCCTAAAACGAATTTTTCAAATTAAATGATCCATGGTTCATGATTGTTTGATTTTATTGAGGGCTTATGATCGTTAGAGGTGCAGAAAAAGATCGGCCATGAGTTTTTTTCAAATGGTGCAAGGAATCAAGAGAACCAGTTTCGTGTTCTAACCTGGAAAAGTTGAGATCGAATTCGATGCAAACGTGTTTCCAGTTGCTATTTCTTGATTGTGTGAGCACCAACGGCATGTAAGGAAGCTATGTGAGTGGTCTGCTCATCATGAATCAAGCTGAATGATCTTGCCCAAGTCGACCTGCACAGACTGAAAAATGGAACTCGATTTTGATGTTAGAGTTGTTACAGATGGCTGTGATTGTTTTGAATCAACTCCATGATGCATATGGAGTGTGTTAGGATGCTCACAACTCAAAGAAAACAAGCCTAAGTCCAAATTCGATTGCTTATGGCAGTTTGGAAAGTTTGGAAAATTGAAAATGGAAATCTGATTTTTACTTGCTTTTAGTTTGATTTTAAGCTTGCAACATGTTCCATAGTGATTCTGAAACACATTGGACACCAAAACTTATCATGTTTTCAATTGATTTTCAAAAATGCTATGTTTGGCAAAATAACATGAATTGCTTAATTTTCAAGAAAGTGGAAAAGCATGGATTTGTGTATTGATTTTGGTGTGAATTGGACTTGAATTGGTGATCTATTTATAGGCAAGAGAATTCTGAAATGTTAGGCAACAAGTACAAGCCATTTGGTGAATCAAAGCTTGCTTAAGGGGCAAGATTGTCCTTTGGCTTTTGAAAAGGAAGGTTCCTTTTTTTACCATGTGCAAAATTATTCAACTTGATCCAATCTCTCAATTATCACTTCTTACTGATGTTTATCAGTTTGATGAGTCATTTTGGCAAGGTGGCAAGTGGTTTAAATGAAAAAATCACAAAATGACCTATAATTGAAGTTTTGAACTTTGAAAAATCAAGTTTCATGGAGCCTTATGTTTCAATTTCAAAGACATAGCTAGACTCCATGGATTTGAGAGTTCTTGGACATTTTGGAAAGATTTTTCCATGATCTACAACTTTCATGTTTTGAGTTTTTTCAAATTCCAATTGGAACTAGGTGAAAAAATGGCTTGAAGTTTGGAAAAAATGTGAAATTTCAACACTTAGAAATTTTTCTAAGTTATAGAAATTTTGACTTTTTGTTGACTTTTCCAAATTCTTTGATTTTTGATGATCATGATGGATCATTTGAAGTATTTTGATGATTGAAAAGTTTTGTTTTGAAAATTTGACCAAAAGTCAAAGTTTGACTTTTCCGGATGAAATTTCATCGACGTTTACGAAATTGGTGATGAAGTCGTGAACTGTGATGATTTGAATCCGAAATTAGGTCAAGATGTTATATCTAAGATATGATGACCAATCTCTATCCAAAAAAGTCATTCACTGCTCAAAAAATCAGAGAATGCCTATGCTCGACCAAAACCCTAATTGGTCGATCCTCGATTGATCTGTGAGAGAATTTTGTTATCTGATGATCAGGGGTTGATATTTTGATCAAGATAGATCAAATGAGATGAAAAAATCTCAAACCCTAATTGGTTAGCTCTTAAATCAGATGAAAATCTGATGAAACCCTAATTTTGACTGTGAATGCTATGATTAATCTTTATCGGTGTTAGCTATGAAATGATGCACATATATGGTGGTATATTAGGTCAAAAATTGGGGTATGACACTACCCATACAGGAACCGGTTCCCACGTATTAAAAAGCCATTTCCTGCACTTTTGACAGCATTCATCCATTTCAACTCAAACTCAAACATACCCATACGAACTCTAACATGGGAAACACTAAAACACATCATTTTTCATCATCTATCTCATCAACCAACATATTTCCATCATCTATTTTCATCCACTGACACTCTAATCATATTTCATACACATTCTGACACAATCAGACTCAGTCTGACACCCACTGACACTATTGGGTATACATCCATGGAAACCTAGAAATTCCTAAACATAGATTTCCTAACATGCCATGGTCTATAATATTAACATCAAAACCTATAATAAGCAATAACCAATCGAAATCACCCCTTACCTTGTGGGTTCTTCGAGATTCTGACGCTTCTAGGTTTTCCTTCCTCTCTTCTCTTCTCCAACTCTACGTATAATAGCTTTTCTTCCAAAAAAACCTATTTTCTTTTCTTTTCCTTTTTATATTCCTTCTAATAATCCTTTATTTATTCCAATAAAATAAAACAAATGGTAATTAGTAAGTGTAGTGTAATTTACTCCTCACACCCCTAATTACACCTCACACCTCCATCTCTTCTTTTCTTCATTTAATCCCATAAATTCCAAAAATATAATTAATTCAAGTCTTTAATTAATTAAATAATTAAATTCCTATTTATTTAATTTCTGAATTAAATCGGGGTGTCACAATGTTAGCTTGAGAAAAATCTCTCAGTTGAACAAACTTGATCTTGTTAGAGGCCTACCAAAACTTGAAATGCATTGTACTCTTTTTCCCTTATTAAGATTTTAATCTAAATAATTTTTTTCTAATAAGATTTTTAACAAGGCAACATATGTTCTCATAAAATTCTCTCCAACAAGACTTTTTTTGGTAAACGAGAGGGTCGAAGCCCAAAGAAAAAACAAGACTAACCAACAAGAAATCTATGCCCAAGGAGTGAAGAACCATCCTCCTCAAAGACTTTATGAATAAAAAACGGCATATGCCTATAAATAATCAACCCTTGACTAACGTCTTTCCCAATTTCCGCGAGACTATGAGCACACTTATTTTCCTCTCAAAAAATATGCATAACGTTTTCTTCCTCCAACAAAGCCATCTTGTCTCTAATGCGAAGAACCAAGGATGGCACCCTCGACCCACATGATCCTTATTAAGGATACTATCCACTGCAACTTTGGAATCCAATCTAATTTTAAGATTTTTGATCCCATTATTAATAGCAAGGCTAACTACTTCAAAAATACCCCACAACTCTGCATTTAAAACATTACAAACCCACCACCATCTTTGTAAACCCACCATACCATCGCCTCTATCATTACGCAAAATGCCTCCGCACCCAGAAACCCCACTACTCGTATGCGCTTCATCAACATCCAAGGCTACAAATCCCACCTTAGGTTTAGACCATGTAACCGGATGCCGCAAAATCTTCTGATCAACAATTTCTCTCTTAATTCTAGTAGCCTCCACATACTCCTTAGCTCTCCCAATAATCATCTATGCACCTATTAATGGCCTCACAAAATCCAACTGGTGCTTCTCCTTGTTTCTCCAACTCCAAATCAAATGACACCCAATTGCCCACACACTACACCAATCAAGATTCAATTGAATACCTCCATCAAAATTGAAGTTAATCCAATCCAACAACTCGGTTTGAAAGAACAAATGCTGAAAGGCAACTGGAACTAGTTTTTCCCACACTACCTTGGCTACCCTACAATCACGAAGGCTATGAAGCATTGTTTCACTAACATAGCCACACACGAAACACCCAACCTCCTCAACTCCAAACCTACTAGTTCTAGAATTAGTAAGAAGCCTGTTATGTTGCAATTTCCAAACAAAACACCGAACTATTTCTGGAACTTGCAACCTTCAAATACGACTCCACGAACTATTTCTCCTCTCTTCCTCACTATTCTTCAGCCTTTGATACATGGAACCAATTGAGAACATGCCATTATCTTCCATTGCAACAGTGAAGCTATCATTTATTGCATCCTCACGAGGTGGAGGGATAGCCTTAACACGCAGCTGCAGATTAGCTGACAACCACTCCAAAACATTCCACTTCTAGTCTCCATCTTCACCAACTAAGTCTCTCACTTTAACCCCTGCAAGCTCATTGGGGATAATGACATTGTAGTCCATAATGCTAGTTCCCTGATCAAGACGAATATCATTCCAAGCATCACTAGTAGCACCATTCCCGATCCTCCAAACACCCATCTCCTTCAACTCAGCGCTATTTCTAACAATTGACTTCCAAAGACTAGAATCCATTTTCTTCGCCTTTAACATCTCATCCGTGCAAGTCACATTGTATTTCTTCCTCAACGTACTGCACCAAATATTCTCATCATTATTTATAATTTTGCATCCTAATTTCATCATGCACACTTTATTCATAGTATACATATCTCGCAGGCCAAGCCCTTCATCCCTTCTATCATGTGCAACAATTTCCTAACTCACAACATGATAACATCTACGTTCCTCCGTATCTCCCCAGATGAAGTTACGCTGAAGTCTCTGAAGTTATTGCACACAAGTCTTGGGAATAAGATTACTCATCATCGAGTCAACAGGGATAGCCTCCAACACACTTTTGGCAAGGGTCACCCTACCAATAAATGAAAGATGGCGAGTTTTCTAGTTTGATAGCCTCTGCATGATTTTATCCATTATATGCTGAAAATCTTGCTTCCTAGGAGCCATTCCAGTAACGGTCACACCCAGATACTTCCCTAACTTAGAAGCTTCACGAAACCCCGACATATGAGTAAACTTCGATCGGGTACTCCTCGCAACATTTTTAGAGAAGATTATACTCAATTTTTTTGGACTAACTTCCTGACCATTTATCTTACAAAATACATCAAGGGTCCTTATAAGACATAAGATCTATTTTTCCGTAGCTTTTCCAAAAAGAAAAAGATCGACAACAAACATAAGGTGAGAAATGCAACCCCCTTTGCTGCCAAACCTAAAAGGCTTCCAGTGTTTGTCCATTACTTCTTGTTCAATCAAATGAGATAGCTTGTCAATGCACTACACGAACAAATACGACGAGGTTGGATCTCCTTGTCGGATACCACATTACGGACGAAAAAACTCTCCTCTACTCCTATTCCAATTAACGTTTGTTTGAACACTAGAAACACCATGCATTATAATATTGATCATGCTATTGGGAAAACCAATCGCATCCAATATATTCCAAATATAATCCCAATGGAGCTTATCCTAGGCTTTAGCTAAATCAACTTTGATTGCAAAGTATCCTTTCTTTCCTTTCTTATTATTCATGCCAGGCATAACTTCATTGGCCAAAATAATGTTCTCATGTATGAATCTGCCTAGAACAAAACCAGTTTGGTAAGGAAATAACAAAGATGACATAAAAGGTTTAAGCCTTCCCACCACAACCTTGCTAACAATTTTGTAAAGCGTATTACACAAAGAAATCGGCCTAAATTGAGTTATAAGATGCGGTTGCTCAATCTTAGGAATTAAACATATGTCAGTTTTATTCACCTCAGCAATCTTCCTAGGATTAACCCAAACATCTCTCATAAAATCACACACACTATCTCCCACAATGTGCCAATCTCTTTGATATAACCCTTTCGGAAAACCATCCGGGCCAGGAGCCTTCCATGGCTTCATTGAGAAAACAACTTTTCTAATCTCATCCTTTATTATCTCCGCCTCTAACTCGCAAGCAACCTCCTGCTCAAGTTTTAGAAACATTTGCGCAGACTGTCTCCAATCACACCGGTGGTTAGTTCACGTAAAAAAATCTCTATAAAAGTTTGTTACATGATTCTTTAAAGCATTTGAGTCTTCAATCCACTTCCCATCACTATCTTTAAGCATCAGAATTTTATTCCTTTTCCTTCTCGCAATAGTCTACATATGATAGTACCGCAAATTTCGATCACCATCAGCCAACCAGGTAGTGTGCGATCTCTGATGCCACATTAGCTCTTCTTGATTAAGAATGTTACTCAGCTCCTCCTGCAACTTGGTTTCAAGTCTTCGCATACCCCCAGAATTATCATGCCTTTGAAGACTTTGTTGAATACCTTCCAATATCTACATAATCTCTCTATTCCTACGCTTCACTTCATCAAAAGTCTCAAATTTCCATTTGGTAATACCATCAACCACACTGTTCAAATTCCCAAAAATATTCTGGTTGGATTTCCACACATTACTCAGCATTTCATTATAAGAAGGAGCTAACAACCAGGCATTTTCAAACCGGAAGGGTCTAGGGCACTTAACAGTAGTATCATCCCCTAACTTGATAAGAATTGGATGATGATTTGAGAACTCAACACGCGTTAGAACCTTCACATAAGACGCCGGAAAATAGACTATCCACTCATCATTGCTTACATCTTTATCCAACTTTTCATATATTCTTTGCTCGCCACAAAAAATAGGTCCCCTCCACGTAAACTTTGGACCCCTAGTTTCCGCATCCTCCATATAACAACTCTTCAGATTATCTCGAAATTTGGCGCATTTATTTCTCGAAGCTGGAACACCGCTCTTTTTTCCATGGCATACGCAATGTTGTCGAAATCACCAGCCATTAGCCAAGGCCCATCAATAATAGCAGCTATATTCTTCAGGTCATCCCACGTAACATTCCTCCTGGTAGCATTAGGGCTTGCATACACAACCACAAACCACCAGTCATGTCTTTTATCAGTACTCACTTTAAAATGAATGAACTGCTCATTGGCACTCCACATTTGTAACTTCACACACGCATCTTTCCAAGCAGCTATAATACCACCAATAAAACCAGAATTCAGCACACTTTGCATATTGCCAAACCCTAGATTTTTGAAAGTGGGATACAGATTCAAAGGATCACAACGAGTTTCCACCCCTACCATGATGTCAGGCTTGTACATCTCAACATATTGCTTACTATACCGAAAGAGAGAACGGCTAGTTGCTCCCCTACAATTCTAAACTAAGATTTTATTTGTTGTATTCATCATAAGACCATTAATGAAAAAGGATTTAAACAGTTATGGGTGTTTCCATAATTGCCTCATGACTATCTTCATAACTAGCACACTCTATATCATCATCGCTATCTTCACTTTCCTCCCCACTTGGGTCATCTTCATTGTTATCGCTATCTTTACTGCTATCGCAAACAGTTATGTTGTGTTGGTCTGGTGGTTCATCTATCTCAATATTATTGTCCTCTGCTGCATGGGGATCGGCCACCACATGTCCACCACGTGTCTCTCCATTTTTGGTTATGTTCCACTGGGTTACATCCACCTCAAAAGTATTAACTTTTTTAGAAACATTAAAATTTTCCCACTTTTTTGTCAAAATGTCACATGAGTTTAAACTTTCAAAAATATCCTTCATCCCTTTGTTACTAATTCCACTCTGTTCGCGTTAAAAGTGACGAACGAGGGAATCGAATCGGAATTCGAATCACTGGATCGAAACGATTTCCTATTTTGATTTGTTTTTAAAGATGCTGCAAGCATCAAACTTTATTATTTCCAAAACAAAAAATGAGATGAAAAAGGGGAAAGCTGCAATACCCTCAATAAATATGATATGCAGTACGACTAGCGTGAACTAGACGCAACGTATTGGGGAGAGATCTGGGCAATGGGTTTTGTTATATAAAGGGAATAGATGTGTCACCCTATATATATATTTATCTATAGCCTTATATATGAATATTTTGATATGTTTATGTGTTTTAATTTGCTATTCTATTCTTGGAAAAGTTTCTCCTTTGGATTTTAACAAGGGTAGATTATGTGGGATCCTAGGTTTTGTTATTATTATGCTCGCAAAGATCATTGGGATCTTCTGCATACATATCCCTTAATGGGAATCAGAGCATTTGTAGCTCGGATCTAAGGGATCTATGGTTTTGTTTGGTTTGAGGGAGAAAGAAGTATGCTCGCCAAGGATGAGACATTGTGCCTACGTATTCTCAAAGGGAGTTGAGAAAGTCAGAGCAATCGTAGTTCCCACTTATGCTAGTGGAAGCAACGGGTGTTATTAAGAGACAAAGACAAATGTCATCTTAATGAAAATGTATCTAATCTATTTCATCACATACATTTTGAAAGGTTGATTGATTGAATCTTTCATCGTAAGTATTATGTGTTTTGCTTGAGTGTACAAGCGTTACCACTTACGATTTTAAGAAAGATGTTTGAAAGATGTTTGAAAGATGATTGAATCTTTAATTGTAAGTTTTGGTGTTTTGCTTGAGTGTACAAGTGTTACCACTTACAGTTAAAAGATGTTTTTTGTTTGAAAAGGTGTTTGAAAAGTGTTTGATTGTATGTGATGTGATAAATGAGATACTTCTTCCATAGAGATGATAAATGTCTAAATCTCTAGGAGAAATTAATTATGGATTAGGGGGATGCTTTTAAGAAGCCTGTGGGTCCTTGTATTGTAAGCCCAGGAGGAGGCATTCTGAGGGTCATCGAGGGACCTTGTATTGTAAGCCCAAGAGAAGGCATTCTGAGGGTCATCGAGGGTCCTTGTATGAAGCTCAAGAGGAAGCTATAGGGTATGGCTGGCTTTGGCTTTAAGAGTGGTTTCACCGAGAAACCATCCTCTTAGGATTTCAAGAGTGATTTCACTGGGAAATCATACTCTCAGGGTTCTATCCTAGCGCGGGTGATTCTTTGTATTGGAAGCCCAATAGGAGGCTGTTAAGAGATTTCTAGGTCTCTTTCTTGTTTGATGCCCAAGAGAAGGCTAAACTCAACGAGGGAGTTCTTTTGAACGAAGCCCAAGAGGAGGCTAACTCAGCAGGGGAGTTATCTTATATGAAGCCTAAGAGGAGGCTAAACTCAATGAGTGAGTTTTCTTATACGAAGCCTAAGAGGAGGCTAAACTCAGATAAATGAGTTATCTTATACGAAGCCTAAGAGGAGGCTAAAGGAACCTAGTTGTTAGGCTAGTTGTTATGTTATAACTGAACAGTTATATGAACAAGTGTGTGATGAGTATTCACAGGAGTTTATGAAGAAAATATATAGACAAGTGTATAAAACAAGCAATTAAAGCGAGTGTAACTTGAATATATACAAGGTTTGGGACTTACACCTTAAGGGAGGCCCATTGGTTTAAGAGCAGTTTCACCGGGAATAATGCTCCTCTTAATACCAATGGAATCGGTGTACAGACAAGTGGATGAAAACAAACGAAAGAAGTTTGTATATGCTTGAATATTTACAAAGATGTTTGAATGTGTACAAGGAAATGAGTATGTACACGAAAGGGTTGTTATGTACAAGGAAATGAATATGTACATAGGAGGGTTGGGACTTACACCGTGAGGGAGGCCCGTGATCAATTAAGAAATTCAAGGAGAAACCTGGTTTGGTTTATCTTTAAATATAATTGATCATGGAAAAAGGTGTGTAAGTTTATTGAAAGGTTTTTTTGAAAAGGTTTTGAAAATGATTTTGAAAAGTGAAGGATATTCACAAGAAGTTTTGAAAAAGATTTAAGTTTGAAAGTTGGAAAGTCGGAAAGAAAACATTTTTGAAAAGCATTAAAATACTTAAAATGTCTCATTTTTAACTTAATAAAAATATAATCAAAAGAAAATATTTTTGGATTTTTTTGACATAATCATAAAATAGGTATATTAAATGACAAGTGTGCAAAAAATCATCTCAAAATGAGAAGTTTTGATTAGTTTTTGAAAATTTTGAAGTTTGTTAGAAACTTGAGAAATTAGTGATAAAAAAAGAGTTTTTGGTCCTAAGGAGGTTTGAACCTTGGACTTTTGGCTTAGAAGTGAAGAGTTTTTCCACTGAGCCATGTGCTTGACTTGTCATTTAATCACCTTGTTTAGAAGGAGTTTTGAAAAAATGAAGTTTTGAAAATGTTCAGAAGCTGGAGTTCTGAAGGGATCAGAAGCTGGCTACTTGATGGGGTCAGAAGCATGGCTTGCTTCTGGAGGAAGAGGGCTTAGAAGCTGGCTACTTCTAGAAGGCCTTGGAGGCATGCTGCTTCTGGATGGATAAGAAGCTAGCTGCTTCTGGAGCATGAGAAGCTTGATGCTTCTAGCAACGTTAGAAGCTTGATGCTTATAGAGGGTGAGAAGCTTGATGCTTCTGGAGGTAGAAGCACTAGAAGTGCTTCTGAAAAGTGTAAAGAAGGCGGATATCAAGTATACGGAGGTTGAGCCTCGAGTGCTACGAAGAAGCAAGCATCAGAAGTTGTGATGCCTTTTATTTATAAAAAAAAAGGTCCCAGGGGGATTCGAACCCTGGACCTTGAGGCGAGGCAAAGGACTAAGTGCGTGTTGGCTTGCCACTGGGGTGGCTGTTACATCCAGTTATAAAACAACAACCAATAAACATAACATTAACAAAGAATTTGAATTTTCCAGAAATTAGAAAAACGCGCGCAGGGCTTCATCTTCAACCTCCAGATTTTCCATCATAGATTCTTCATTTCTTAATGAAATTGTATGATTCAAACATCAAACTTGCTCGAATTTTTACCAGGAACATGATTATGGCAATTAATTTCATTTATTTTAAGCTTAGAATCATTAAATTTTGTATGAACATGAAGAACCCTAATTCTAAGTTTTGATTATGAAATCATGTATGAGCACAATTTTAAGCAATTGATTGAGGGTTATTACTCAGTGATAGTGCAGAAACAAAATGGCCAAGCCTTTTTTGAACAGAAAGTTAGAAATCACAGAGTTCAAAGTTCAAGTTTATACCTCTTTAAACTGAAATTGTGTTTCTTGCTAGAGGTGTTCTAGAGGTATTTTGATGATTGCTACAGCTTCAGTGATGTTTATGGAAGGTGTTGGTATGCTTACCTTGGTTTGAAATGGTCTGGATTGTTCTGACCAAGTCCAGTTACAATCACTTGAAGTGAGAATCGAATCTGGTGATTCTGTGTTTACAGTGATGGAATGATGATTTGGATTACTTCTATATGATGTATAGAAGGTGTTTGAAGTGAAAGTTTGGAAGATGCACAAGTGGATTGAGAGTTTGTAAGTTATGGCTCAATATGTGCATACATGAAGTTTGAAAATGATTTCTGAGTTTGGCTAGTTTTTGTGCTAGCTTGAGGATTCTAACAACTTTCTAATGATGTTTAGAAAGTATTTGAAGCCTAAGTTTGCTCAGAAATTGCAAAACTTGAAACTTGCAAAATTCTCCTTCTTAGAACTTTGAAACTTGGAAATCAAGAAAGAAAGAAGGAAAGCTTGGATTATGATTGCTTTTGGGGTAATTTTGAATGAAGAAATGACCTCTATCTATAGGCCAAAAAATTTGAATGACAAGGCAAGGTTATAATTGAAAGAGCTTGCAACTTGGCTTAAGAGGTAAGAAAGAATCTTTTGCATTTAATGCAAATGGTTAACATTTTAACCATGGTTAAAATTTCTTATTGATCCAATCCTTCTCTCAATCATTGCTAACTGATATTTATCAGTTATAACTTATCTCTCAATGGTGACAAGGCTTCTAGAAGGAGAAGTTGCAAAAATGACTTGTAATTTTGATGCATGATTTTGGAAATCCATGGTTTTAGAGCTCTATGTTTCAAAATCAAAACCCTAGATACACAAAGTGTTTTTGTAAGTTCTTGGATATTTTATAAAGCTTGTAACAATACCTACAACTTTCATGTTTTAAGTTTTTCTTGAATCAAAATGGATCTAGGTGAAAAATGGCCATGAAAGTAAGGAAAAACCATGTTTCTTAACACTTGAAAAAATTTCTGTTAGAAAAAATTCCAACTTTGACTTTTTGTTGACTTTTCACATTTCTTGATTTTTTATGATCATGATGGATTATTTGAAATGATTTTATGATTGAAAAAGTTTGGATTTGAAAAAGTTGACCAAAAGTCAAAGTTTGACTTTTTTGAACAGATGAATTTTCATCAGATGATTCAGAATTTGTCTGATGAAGAAACATGGATTTTGCAATGTTTTGAACCAAGAAATTAGGTCAAGATGTTGCATTGAAGATGTTAAGATCAATCTTCAAGCAAAACGGTCATCCATTGAGTAGAAAGTCAATGATTCACTATCTTCGATCAAAACTCTAATTGGTCGATTCAAGGTAGATCATGAGAAAAAGTTGGGAATTTGAAAATCAAATGTTGATGATTGATTAAGATAGATCAATTGAGGTGAGTGGAGACTCAAACCCTAATTGATTATATCTTGAACAGATGAAATTTTGATGAAACCCTAACTTTGACTTCAAGAGTACATGCACGACCTATCCTGTTCTGAAACTGTTAGTGATGCAATGATGCATATGTGAATAATGTAAGGTGGTATCTTAGGTCAAAATTTGGGGTATGACACACTCCCTTTTCTTTAACCTGAATTTTACCACGTGTTGCCAAGTTATTGTTCTTCTTCTTTTTTTTTAATCTCTCTTTGCCTTTTCCTTCTCCCATCAACATTGCCTTTATTGTCTCCGACATCTCCACCTTTTTGTCCCCACTCAGAATCTCACTTGTCAGCAAATCTCCACTCACTAAATTGAAATTATGCTCCTTGTCTCCCTCATTTAACACCTCATGGAACGTATTAAACGTTCCAGTATTTTTGTCTCTATTAGGTATCAGAACTTCAATTTCCAAAATAGGAATATTTGGATGCACATTATGATTCACCACCTCTGCATTAATATGTGATGTATCATCATCACGACAATTTTGCGCCATATCCTCACCTTCTAAAATGGAAAATCTCTATCCCTCCGGCACCTTTCCGTCAGCTACTCTCAGCGAAAAACTATTCTTTCGGCCATCTGTATTCTTCCGGTTACGTCTGGGTTTCTACACAACCTTCCAAGGACCCTCCTCCACTTCTTTTGTTCCTGATGTTTCTCCTCCTCCCCTCCACCCTGAATTAGAATTGGAACTCCGCTTCTACCTCCACGTCCCTCCTTTTCCTTGCCTTTATCCTTACTCTCACATCCTTCCTTAACATGCCCATACCTGCCGCATAAGACGCACAACAAGTGTAAACCTTCATAGTCAACCTTGTAGTTCCGATCTTTGATTTTAAACATAACCAAGAGAGGTTTTGATAAATTCACTACCACACACAGACGAGCATAGTTCCCTCTCTCTTTCTTAATAGTAGTCTTATCCACCTTAATGGTGCGTCCAATTCGATTCCCAAACGCAGTTAAGGACCTAGCATCATAGTACTCAATGGGTAGCCCTGAGATATGGACCCATATTGCTACTTCATCAATGGTGTCACTCTTATTTGGAAGTTTGGTCGCCAATCCTTGACTGTTAAATAGTGATCGTATATGAACCACAGTCCATTTTCGATCGCTGCTCTTTTATCATCTTCATGAGAAAAGGCCACTAAATAATAGTCATTACTCATATCTATTATACTAATGACCCCTCTTTTAATCCAAACATTTGATTGATTCTGTTCTCCAAATCCTTATACCTTATTCTTCTCCTAACAATTTCACAATGACTCCCCTCCGCCAAAGTCTCTGAATACGTTTTTCTTCTTTTTCAGAGAAAACAAAGGAAGGACACTTGTACCCTCCTACCATATCCTCTTCAACTTTGACCTCTCCTAGCAGTTCCTCACCATCCCCATCAGTAGCTTCATCCTCCACCTTCTCTTCCTCCATGTCCTCCATATTACCACATGTTATGATATCCCTAAAAGACACACTGATATCAATCTTTTCTGTGTTTGCTTCTTTAACCTTTTTAGTGTTGCGCTCATGGAGATCTAACTCCGCCATACTCTTCCCATGATTGGGTTGAGAGGAGGAAAAAAGTGCTTCCATCAGAAAAAAGTGCTTCTTTCGCCCTTGCTGGATTTCTCCGACAAGACTTCAATGGAATATCATGATATTCCAAAAAGAAAATATTATAATTGTAATGTCAAATTATTAGAGATGTATAATTTGTCAAAGATATAATAGTAATAACAATTACTACCTCTGTTTTTATTATAATTCGTTTTAAATTTTTTACACATTAATAAAAATAGTTATTATTGTATAAAAATGAGAGATTATAAAGATTTTTACAAAATTATTATTCATTAATGACACGAACAAGATAAATTTACATAATTGAAAAGAAAGAAAATAATAAATATTTAAGTATATAATATGAAAAAATAACAATACTTATTTATTGAAATTATAAAGTGACTTATCTCGTGATAAATTTTTTTTCAAAACAATTTATAATAAAAAACGGATAGTGTATTACATTAATGTAATAATTGTATTTTTAATAGTATTAATAATCCCCTTTAATTCATGTAAATATATTGTTCTAATTTCTTATTCATTCGTTCTTAATTTAATATTATAACTAAAAACTAATATTATCATATATTCATATTAATGCACAAATATTAACGGTTAGATTCAAATATTCGACTTTTCTAAACAAAATTGCCATATTTTACCAAAATCAATGTGACAAGTATTATTAAATGGAATTTTGCAATATTTTTTTTCTTTTAATAAACGGAGTTTTTTTTTTTTTTTGCACGCAATGGCTAATCATTTGAATAGACGAGGACTCTTCATGAAAATTAAGATTGCTGCATGCCCAGGGCTGGATTCAAATCCATACAACCTTTAGCTAAGTTGGAGAAAAAAAAACCTTATCATCTCATCCAAGTTGACTTCCAAGTGTCAACTGTAAATACTTTTGTCAAAAAAAGAAAATCCAATCATAGATAAAAGTTACATTTGTACTATCAAAACATATTAGAGAAACTCAAATCGAGTAACTGAAAACAAACAATTGAATTCCAATGAGAGTGGCAACATAGAAAACCATGTAAAATTAGATTCTGAAATCAAACGAAAATAAAAAGTACGCATAACATCAAAAGTAAAATACCTTGTCCGAGCACTCTGATCAAAATACCTTGTTCAGGTTTTCTTTATGATTCATAAAGCTCTAATTATTTACTGAACCAAATCTCTTAAATTCTTGGTTCTGGAATATTGTGTTCATTTTCAACTTCGTGATCTTTATTTACACATATTGTTGGGTTGCGCTACTACCATAGCATAACTGAAAACGGAAAAGAAGAGTATGTAGAGTACAAGAGGAAGTTTGGCTTCCGGTGACAAAGAAACAAGGCATGAATGAAATGAGATGTGGCCTTTTATTAAACCTATAATATGTAGATACATAAACAACAAGATAAGAGGAAATATGATTCACGGGGGGCAAAAGGTTGAAGATAATGATTATTATTAGAAGTAACGAGAGGAGAGGAAGATAGTTTTATGAACATTGTGGATAAATGTAGGTTTCAGTGTTTCACAGAAGACAAGCAGAGGCATAACTGAACATTGATGACTTTCATCACTTGTGGTATCCGGCTTTTTCCAACAGAGCCTGAATATCAGCACTGCTACTTCCCTCCGTTGCCTGAACGATGTTTGGGCTGTCCAATGGCATGACATCTGAGAGAGGATAGTTTCTGTTATTATGGAGTTGACTAATTGCCCTGCTTCCAACTCCCTTCAATATCACACTTTTGTGTAGGCCGCCAACCAGTCCTTCGTAATCGGTGTCGCCACATTCTCCAACAAACACCACCATCTTTGACAGTTCAAAACCCCATCGGACATATAGGTACCTAAAGGAAAAGTACATAAAGTCATCAGATGTTACAGTAAACTTGAGAAACAGTCACAACAGCCAAATAGAGGAAATCATGCTAGAGGGGAAAAAGAATAGTTATGATCAAGAATATATGGCTGATAAATTACTTCTGTCCAAGCCATTTGCACAAACGTTGCATATGTCAATATATAAAAGTTTCCAACTTTTGGCATAGCATAAATTTTGGAATGATAATTCAACAATACCTGAGGGCTTGGGAACGAGATGCCAGTACTGGAATTACATTTAGTCTTGTCCCATTTTGACAATATATAGGATGGCAACGCAGAGCTTGGATCCTCATTAACTTTCGAAGCTCCTTGAGAGGAGGAGCCTGTAATAATAATATTTGAACAACAAAACAATAAAACTCTGAAGTGAATCTAGGATAAAAATAAACTTCACAAAAAATTTCACTTCTAATCTTAATGACTAACAATAATTTATTTATACCAAATCATGAACACTGGGAAGAAAAATTACCATTCCTGCCTTTCGCACATTGAAAGCATAACAGTAGTCGGTAGAAAGTTGTTCATTGGGACTCACAATTTGCTCGTTGTTCTCACTCTTTCTATCAGTGATCGAAGATGCCCAGCGTATTAAAGTCTTTCTCAACCCTTCTCCACCCCAACGGTATTCAATGTGAGAGTGGAAATACAAGTCACCCACAAATAGGCGATCTTCAGAATTGAGGGATGGATAGTAGAGATCACTGCCACTGTTGCAAATATAAGCATCAAAATCATGGGGACTCAAGTCACCTGAGATAAGAAATGACTGTATCTCAGATATAGTCAATGAGGTTGACAATATGAACCCTACAGAGCCTTCAGCCCTCTCCTCTCCAGCAGCCTCAAAGATTACTTTAATCATTTCAAGAAGACCTGAAGTGGTATCACAATCCACTGCAATCACAAATAGTCGATTTCTACTCCTCAGTGGCGGAAATTTACCAGCATTTGAATTTGGGCCTGATTTTTCAGTAGCCCCACCCCTGCGTGTGTCCTTGGCAATTCCCTTTGACCATGACAAAACAGCATTCTCTAATTTTGTAGTTCTATCAGTTGCATTTCCATCAGGATCCAAAGAATTGTCATTTCCACTATCACCGCTCCTCTCTCCATCCAATGAAAATTTCAGGTTAAGAGATAAGTCCTGTATATCTCTTAATGAATCACCAGGTGATTCTTCTGATTCTGAACTTTCACCTCCATCCTCGCTTCGCTGCCATTGAGGATGCCTTGGCTTGCAAGTAGCTATTTTAGACAGGTAAGTCTTACAATGCTCGGGCCATGAAAATAAATGAATATTCTTCAACCCATTCTGTCTACATTTTGCCCACAGTTGCTTGTTGCTGACAAGCTTCAAAAGAGCATCTGCAATAGACTTCTCATCATGGGGATCTATAAGCAGACCATTGTCGAGAACCTATATCGATAACCAATTAATCATCCATGTTTCCGTGGGAACCTTTACGAATCAATACATAACATACCACTAATCAATAAACATACCCGATGAATATCAACAGGACCTCCATTTTTAGTAGCAACCATTGGCAAACCGTAAGCAGCTGCCTGTTCAACAAAGACACAAGTTAGTGTTTACAACTCCAAAAATAAATCAACTAATAATAATTGATTCAAGATTCAGAAGATCACCTCAATTAAGGTAAGACCAAATGGCTCAATGAAAGCTGGATTAATGAAGACACCCTGCACAGTTATCAGATCTGAATGAAATGTAAAATGACAACATAGCTTGCATGGGTAAGAGAATTAAAGACATGAAGAAAGTAATATAGATTGAACCCACATTAGATGCATCTTAGCAGAAGGAATACCCGTGCGGTGCAGAATTTGGATTGGAATAGGAATTCAAATTGAAAATACTCCCCAAAATGATATAAGTGTGAATCGAGCGGGGTTTTGGTTTTAGGAGGTTGGAGTATATGTTTTGCCACTGAGATAGTGTAGTGCATCCAGTTAGATAATTGGACAGCGCGGATGTGTCTATGCAAGTGTATAAAATATATAGAAATAGATAAAATATTTTATACCAGGTTTAGTTATTAACTAATTGGTTCAACCAATTATCCACTAACTTGACACCATACTTGAGTTGATGACTAGTTTAAGTTTAAAAATATATAATTGCATGAAGGACAATTGTAAGATATTATTGTTTTATCAGACACATAATTATTATTATAATTATTATTACTATAATGATGATAATAATAATTATTATTTTATTATAATTATTATTATTATTATATTATTATAATAATAATAATAATAATAATAATTATTATTATTATTATTATTATTATTATTATTATTATTATTATTATTATTATTATTATTATTATTATTATCTTTTAAATAATTTAAAGCCATTAACCTGGGGTCCTGGATACACCATTGCCCACAAGTGGAGAGTATTCACATCAGATTGTTGTATCATAGCAAATAAGTATAAGAGGATGTATTCACAAAAGAGAATAATGTCATCAGAAATACATGCATGATCATACATTCATACAAGCCACCTTAACTATCTAATACTCCTCCGTCCCAAAATAATTGTCATAGTTGGTCATTTCACGGATTAAGAGTATAATAGTATTTTTACCAAACTAGCCCTAGGATGGAATAAAGAGGATAGAAAGAGACGGTGGGGACAGGTTCCATCTAGCCCTAGGATGCATATGTATAGATACGATATTATTACCGGATAAGGGTGCGACATTTTTATTAAAAAAAATTGAGGGACGAGTACGTCAATATAAATTTTTTTAGAATGTAGCATGATAGAATTAAATTGCCCAAATGACAATGAAATATCACAACAACAAAATTTATTTGTTCAAGAAATCAAGATGAATATTAGCTACGTTAGATGACTTCCCTCTACAACCAATAGTGATTCTTCCCTCCCTCAGTACCCCCCTTTAATGCATTACTCTGATTCCCGAATCCTCCCCCTACCACTCCCTTACTACTATCTGTTATTTTCCCTCCCCATTCCTTATTCCCTCCGATGTGCCTCCCCCTCTTTTCCATCGTCCTACGTCACACTATTGTTCCTCCTCTCATTCAGCTTCAGGCCCATTTTCCTCCTTTTGGGTCCTTCTCCTATCCACATACTTGATTGCAGGCTTATCACTTCACAACTCGTTATTCAAAAATTGAACCAAAAATTCTAAATAAATTTTACAATTTGACAACTAAACTTCAGAAATTAGACAGTTATATCAATTTTCTTTCTAGTCCAATCAAGTTGACAAAGTTACCTTTGTCTTTGCTGCTAGACGATAGATGTCAGGAACATCAGATTGTTTGTGGTGTTTAGGATATGCCACTTGCCCGTACAGATCATACTTGTCAATCAGCTTAAGTACCGAGAGAAGAACAGAAGAACTTGTGCTTGACATTTCATCAATTCCGTCTCGGTTACCCATAATTAATGTCTGAAAAGCCAAAAGAGTAACATTTAATTGATCAGTCAGGAATTGCAAGTCAGCTAACCTGAAAATAAGAACAGTGATACTAAAGAAGTGCAGAATGATCATTCACAATATCATACGAGGTTAGCAAGCTCTCTAAGAGGACGGCATTCTCCAAACGCTTTCACCAAAGTTGTGATGTTCTTTTTAGGATCTGGCCTGGCAAGAGCGAGTATCACAGGTTTGCGTGGGTTGGAAAAGAAGCGCATTATCTGATAACCACAGGGTTTAAATTGACATTAATTCCTTTTTATATTGGATTTAGAAACAGAACTTACTAGTCAAGTCACATCTAATAAATTATAAAATAAAAGCATTGAACTAGCTATTTAACCAGAAAACACTAAAAATGCAGAAAGCATATTCCAAACCTCGGACCAAATTGGTGGATCTTGGGGGGCAGGGTGATCCAAAGTCCCTTCTGATTCAGTTTCTATATCGCCATCTAGTGGAGCAATATGATGGAACTCCATACCTGGTGGAATTACCTGCAAAATGTGTTGATATTATACTAAGATCTAAATTTACATGACTGACAACTTTTTTTTTGCTACAAAACATGACTGAGAACTTAGTATTACTAAAAGAATATAGCATCTGGAACAGGCCTCAACAATAACTGTTGTTATCAATATATACCATGCAAACTACGAGGTCTGTCAATGATCTTTCTAACCCAATGCATTAAAAAAGAAAAATATTATCAGTGATAAAATTGTTTTCATACCCAAAATAAAGCTATTCGTTCCTGAACAAACTAGAAAGTCATCCATTATTTGAAAACAAAACTCCAGGTCCGATCCAAATTTAAAATTAAAAAAAAATTGAAAATTTAAAAGTGAAAAATAGACTATCTGCTCAGGGACAACCCTATCAAGTAAAAACTAAGCAGCAAGACATTGTGCTTCAAGTGTAAGGCTAAAAAGAGACTCAAATCAGTAACCAAAAGAGAAAAATGAACTATCTCTCATTACAAATTACCTCTAGCCAGCTGTAAATTACTTTTAGTTCAAAACAAAGACTAACTAATTTGGTCCACAACAAAAAGTTGTTAAGGCGTTGTTAGAAAATTCAATAGTGACCCAGTACTTACCGACATGCGAGGCATGTATCTACCATAACAGCTCACATTACGCCTGATCCTTGCTCGTATTTTACGTTCCAAAACTGGATCAAAACCATTATACAAGCGCCACTGTTCGTCTATTTCTTGTCTAGTGCTTGTTATGACTATTTCAGTACCATCAAGGGCTAATTCTTCAGCTTCTATCCTACGCATGATCTTGTAAGTTGAGTTTATTTCATCAGTTGATAATCGGCCTTGCTTTAAAAGTTGTTCCAACTTATCTCGACCAAGTGAGTGGCCGGTAAAAATCATCGGTACATTTAAAGCACCGGACAGAAGAGCAGCAGAGTCACCTGCATCTGCATAATGCCCATGAATAGCAGCCGGCCAGATAGCATGCCCACTGCCAATTTGCTCCCCAAGAGCCTTGGACATCTGTATAATGTGGCCCATCGCTCCATCAACAAATTCAGGAATGTAAGGCCAGAGTTCTTCTTTTGGAATATATTTATTTCTTGGACCAAATGGAATACGAATGATGTAAGCACCACTGCTCTCTCCCATATCATCTCCAAATTCATCCGTGTTTCTAGGAGCCAACATTTCCGTTGGTTCCCCATAACTCCAATCTACATCCGGCGAGGAGACTTGCCTAGTCAGCAAATCAACCCGATAAACTCCCGGCATTGATCCCAAGGCCCGTGCAAGTTCCACGACATACTTAACCTACACAGCGCATAAACAAAAACAAGCCGAAAGAATTCAGTTTCCCCACATGACCAGATAGATGTCATCAAATTTAAGATAGTCCATCCAGTGTCGTATCTTAAAATCAGAAAAAAATAGTTAACAGATTCTTAAAACAAAACAAAAAAACAACAAAAAGTAAAACAGTTACAGAAATATTACCTGACCACCGGTATCAGAATCACGCCCCAGCTCCATATTCTCACCACGTATGAGGCCATGAATACTGCACATAAACATGGTTAGTTAAAACAATAACAAAACAAAATCACACACTAGAGATAAAAAAGAAAGCTTACATAATAAAAACAAAAAATTATAATAACATCAATCATCATCATTAATCCACTTTTGCATTCAAATACATCCAAAACTAAATGAAACAATCAAGTACCGCAAAATCAACAACGATATAGAATTACACATACCTAATAAGAACAATGTAGAGCTTCTTCCCTTTCTGACTATTCACCCAAGTCTCCATAGCATCAGCAGAACTGATCCTAGGCAACCTATATTTAACAGAATCACCACCGTGAGCCGAAACATCACCACCGTGAGCAGAAACATCACTCACTGGATCTCCTCTCTCTCCTTCCGACAAATCCTCGGACATATCAGCAGTAGCTTCTCTCCTCCCTCTTTCACGCTCAAGTCTCCGCTTGTTCACTCTCTGCACCGCTTCACTCTCAAGCTACACAAATCCAATCAAACCACAACACATCATCACAATCATAATCAACATAATCATGATCATCAACATCAACATCAACATAATCAAGATCATCATCATCATCAACAACAACTAAAATTAAAAAATAATAATAATAAAAATGAAAATGAATGAAACCTGCTTCTTCTGACGAGCGAGGTTCCAAATCCTCCAACACATATTTTCCAATCGAGTATTCCTCTCTTGAGGACTCCTTGAAGAAGAAGCCTAACAAATCAAATAAAACAAAATCAATTGAATCGATGAAACGAAGTTGAAGAGAGAGAGGGAGAGAGAGTGAGAGTACTACTACATACCCGAACCCAAGAGCGATAGAGATCGGTCTCATCAAACCCGATAACTTCTTCAACGAAGTAGCGAGTAGGACTAAACCTACCTCTTTCTCTAAGAAGAAGAGAAGATTTAGCATCATCAAGACCAGGACCAACGTCCAGAATCGCTTCAAGGTAACTATTCAACCAATCATTTCCTGCCATTTTTAACTGCAACTACTGGCTCGAGAGGATTGTGGTTATATAGATGGAGAAGATGAGTGAAGAGAATTTAATTGGAAAAATAAAAGAAAAAATGATAAGAGAGAATATTCGTTGGGAGTCTGGAAATGGACTATGGAGTGACGGAGAATTGTGTTCGAAGGAGCGTATGGCCTTTAAGCGGTTAAATGTGTTTTTATTTTTTATTATCTTTTATTGTTTATTACAAAATTAATAATTTGTTGAGACTTGATGGGAGCATCGCTTGACGCTTGTCATCAACCAGGATTTTTTTTTTTTTGGTGTGGTTAGAACACTTTCTAATACTCTTTCACTCTCATAAAGATTGTCCTATTTAAATAATCAACGATTATTTAAAAATATTAAATATATTAAGTTTAATAATAAAATTAATTATTAATTAGAATATCTCTATAATTATTAAAATATTTAAATAAAGTGAAAATTAATAAATAATAATATAGCAGTGAAAAAATTATTATTATTATTATTGTATTAATATTGTAAGAATAATTATTTTGAAAATAAAAAGGATAAATGAGATATTTGTTATGGAACGGTGGAGTATTAAAATTATTTTTAATAATTTTATTTATTTTTTTGTTATTGTATAATTATTTATTTTTTTTGTTAACAATAACAAATTTAGATCTTAATGATAATATCTTAAATTTGATGTATTCGTTGAGTTGTCCTCTATGGCACATTCTCACTCAATAACAGATTTGTTCTTTGAAGATGGTTGTGTCTACATTATTCTTTACGTCATGATCGGAAAAATAGCAAGTATATTATTTTTGCTTATGTAATAATAATGGAGAAATTCTTCGAACGTCGATCTCTAAAATAGCATAGAAATATCAAGTTGAATTATTTTTCAATTAAACAAAAATTTAATGTTTGGTTTGGCTGGAAATTTATCATTAACAATTATTAAAATAAACAAATGTAAATTATGGCTTTTTCACAAGTATGAGTAACATGTTAGGGATAAGTGTGTGATTTGTCATTTAATGACACTGAATCCTGATTACTTCAACAAGTTCATAACCTTTGACTATCGGATCTTTAGTTTATTTTCCCAAAGTCCTTAGTGGGAAAACCTTTGACCATTCATCCTAATACCTAAGTTCTTAGAAAATTACGATGACATCGAGCCTTTATTTTATCCAAGATTCGTCTGGTAACTATATGGTATCTCTAGTTCTAGGTGATATCTAATACAGTTTAATCGTACAAAAATTTTAACAATGGCGATCCATCCCTAATTGTTAATCACGAATCAATCCTAATTAGTCTGGTCAGGAAAGCCTTAAACATATTGAACGATTAAATTGAAAAGAAACTATTGTATTGCAATCCAGAATTCAAATTCATTACAAATGCAAAATAGGGACACCCCATAGCATTGGGGGATTTAGCTACTCATAATCTTGTTCAAAAGAATTTCAGAAACAATAAAGATAGACATTACAATTTTGTGGTGAACCTAGGTCTTCAATTGCTTCGGCTCATGAAAAGTCTTCGTTCTCCAAAAATTACATACTTTAATCTTCAATCTTCTCAATTTTTTGTGAAAAATTCATTCCTTATGTTGTAGAAATTGTCTCAAATAGAGTAAAACCCTTAGTTTGGTTTGAAATGTCAAAAAATCCCTTCTGGCACAAGCAGTGGAAAAATCACAAAACATAAATAATCAGCGTCTTGGCAAACACGACCCATATAAGCTGACATGGGTGGCCGTGTTGGATTCCCTGAATCTTCACAACTTTGGTCTTTTAAAATGGCTAACACGGGTGGTTGTGTCAGTTACCCTGAAACTTTCATATTCCATTCGCGAAATTTTTTATTCCTTAACTTCATTGCGACGAATACCTTGGATCATTCACCTGTACTTGGAACACTCACAACAACCAACCAACGCATAACACACACAAATACTCGAAATAAACTAGAAATCATAAAATACTGAAGACGCTAAATAAACATAAAATCGACTCGGGTGGAAATAACATACGAAACAAAATGGTGCATAATACTTGGATCGTAGTCGAACAAGTAACAGAAACATAGTGAAAATGGTGACCGATCAACCTCCCCCGTTTTTAGACTTTGCTGTCTATTTTGCTCCTAGGCATCAGATTCAATTTCCTGTTGCAAAGTTTGACTTCTACAGGTTGCTTTATTACGAGCTTGCTACCATTACAACAACGTTCCCATGCTATATGCACTGACATGCAAACACTTACCTCAATATCGTTCTACAGCTTCTTGTTCCTCGTTTTCATATACCTCATAATGTTATAACAAAAGAGAGTTGTTGGTTGGTTGTTAGTTGTTCAATGAGCTGGAAAAACAATGCCACAAATTTGTCGACCACTTCAAGATTTCTATTAATACTATTACATATATTTGTTGCTTCCCATATCACTTTCAATTTGTCACACCTGAGGAATGCATGTCAATTATTCTCGTAAGATCTCTTGCATAACATGCACTGATAATCACACTCCACCCCTCGACTTTGTAGTTGGTATCGAGTTGGCATACATCCGCGAGCAGCCCTCAAAAGGAACAATTTCACCTTTTGGGGTATTTTGATATTCCAAAGTAGCTTTCAATTCTCGACAACATACATGTTGTTGTTGTCTGTTAAGTCCTACATGATGTACTAATAAGATGAGCTATTTGTATAATCTATATGAGGTAATGAAATTCCAAAATCGTTCGTCTCTTGTCACTTCATTTATGAGAGGTAAAGTTAATATTTGTTTCACGTCCATTTGAATGAACAAATTATTAATTACGACTGATCGGATATATGAGACTGCTTACTCGCATATTTTATGTCCTTATAACCACTAGACTTTTTATTGTATTATGTTCACCCTCGAGAAGCCAATAATCAGACTAGACTTTTATCGTAGTTCCATCACATACTCTTCATCTTAGACCTTCTATGACCAGTACATGTGAAGCATTGATACTACGCCAAACAAAACTCGGGTTGTGACCCATACTTACGTTCACAAAACTACCATTTGGAAAATATATAGTTTTGAAGACTCAAGCAACGATAGTATCTTGGTTGATTTCTAAGTGCCAACCTTGCTTCCCTAGCATAGCCAAGTTAAAGTCTTGCATGTTTATGAACCCCATCCAATCGTGTTCTTTTCAAATGGCATTTTCTCTCACCTTAACCAATTTATGCCTTTTCCTTTTTTCCTGTTTAACCATTACCAGAAAAATCCAGTATTTTTTTCAATTTCGTCACCTAGAGTCGTCAGTAGTAAAAAGGAGCTCGTGCAATATGTAAGGATTGATTGCGCGATAGATTTTATGAGAACCTTTATTTCGGCTTTTGACAAATGCTTTCCTTTCTAGCTTTGAATTATCTTCCATATGCGATCGTGAATGTAATTAAAAATCACTTTCTTTCTCCTTACAATCAGCGAAGACATGCCTAGGTATTTTCCTTACCCGATATTTGCTATAACTTTTAAGATATCTCTTACTAATTCCTTCACGTCTTGATTCATGTTCGTGCTGGAAAAAATCTTTGATTTTTGTAGATTTATATCCTGACCCAAATTCCCCTCATATTATTTGAGGGTGTCTGCTAAAGCCTCCTCCTTCTTCTCATTGGCTCTTAAATATATAAAACAATTGTCAGCAAATAGCAAGTGTGTTAGGAGCGGCACTCTTTTACACACTCTGACTTTGTGGATGTCTCCCCTAAATTCTCGATTCTTTAAGAGGACGAATATGCCCTATGCACAAATTATGAATAAGTATGGGGACAAAGGATCCCCTTGTCATAACCATTTCGCTGTTTTTGTAGATCAATCCCATCTCCATTAACGAGCACTTGATACTTCAAATTACACATATAAAGTCTCATCCAACTCACCCACTTCTAGTTGAAGCCTAGCTTTCTCATCATTTCCTTGACAAAATTCATGATCACTTTATCATAAGCTTTGCTTGTGTTGATATTGAGATCTACTTCACCAATCTTTCCTCGTCTTTTGCACTTCATATGGTGTAGAATTTTTTATTCTACCAACACGTTGTCTAGGATGGACCAATTCCCCATGAACTCGGATTGTTCCTACAATATGCATTTTGGAAGTAAATGTTTCAATCTGTTTTCTAACACCTTTGAAATGATTTTATACAGCATGTTGTGTAGCGTAATTGGTCTTAAGTCTCGCATTGATATGGGTTTGTTCTTCTTTGTATTAGCATAATGTTTGTCTCAATAAATTTACAGGGAAACTCTCCATGATTTAATCAAAGAATTATTGTATGGAATATTTTAGTTCCACAAATATGCCAGAACCTCTTGTAAAAAGTTGGATTCATACCATCTGGCCCTGAGCCTTACCAGGATGCATTTGAAAGAGTGTCTGTCAAAATTTCTCCATTTTGAATGGTATTGGTGCCATCATAAGCCTATTATCTTTCTAGTTTATGCATGGTTTTACGAGTTCAGTGATGTGACATTCGTTTCCTACGTTCCCTGAAAAAAGTTCGTCAAAATGGTCTCTCGCTATACCACACATATATCATTATGCTCTCAGTAACCTCTCTTGTGTGTGTTTGAAGCTTTGTGATTTCCTTTCGCTTACGACGTGAGCTGACCATTGCGTGAAAGAATTTTGAGTTTGTATAGTCATCCTATAATCAGTTAACCTTTGCTTTTTGTTGTCAAAATGTGCCTTCCTACACTAGGAGATGACTCATTTGGTTCCTAACCTCACTATATTGCTTCAGCGCCTCATCCCCCTTTTGTTCTCGCAACTCCTCCATTTCTCTCCTACACTTCTCGATGCCTTTCCTAAACCTCATTTTTATACAATAAATTTTAGCAAGGAAATCTTTTTTAATTAATTGTTAAAGCTCAAATCTTTTTTTAAGTATTTTTTTAGATTTTTTTTTACTTTCAATCTCTGGTTTTTAAGAGAATAAGACTCTAGTAATTCAGAACTTGTGTCAAAAGGTCATAGCACTGATCAAATATTATTATCATCTAATTTTTAAATCTATTTGCATAAAATAAAACATTTATATATTTTTTTTGTTTATTATTTATTTATTTTTTATTTATTCTTTATTAAATAATTTAGTGACTGAAATTTATTCTTTAAAATAAATAAATAAAATAGCAATTTTCGAATAAGTGGACTCCCGGCACAACTACAAAGAATTGATTTTATGTTTTTGTTTATTTTAGTTTTTTGATTTATGATTAAAATAATCCTCTTTCTCAAAGGAATTTTTATTAATAGTATTTTATAATTTTATTCAATAAGAATGGGATCTGGTGAATTTTATTAGAAATTGTCATGGTGAACAATTTCTAAACTCTAATGGATTGATGTGGATGATAAGCAGTTGATGTGGAGGATAGAGATGAGTATTTTATTTCACTTAATTTATTCTTTGGTGCACACAAAGGAAAGGATATGCTAAAATTATTATCGATTGTATTTTTATTAATTATTTGTTATTCTATGGACACTCAAACATGATAGTGGGGAGATCTCTAATTTATCATATCATGTTCATGAATAAGATTCCAAAACACCGATAAACATAGCACATTCATGGTTTAATTTTGTGACTAATTCTTTCCAACAATGTTTTAAGGTATTGTAAATTGTAAATATGGTTAATTCAAATTGAGGCTATACTTATTAAAGACACATGTCTCGACTAGATTTTTTAGTGCTATGTTTATTGGTGTTTTGGACATGATTTAACTTTTTTTCTTAAAAAACTCGTCTTTTCATCTCAATAAAAAAAAAAATAAACACTTCAATTTTTTTCTAAATTGTGAGTAGCTGAATGAATTGTATGCATAACTAAATTGGTACTTAATGCTATTTTTGTACACCATTGTGTACACTAAATACTTACACGAAACACTGTTCACCGTATTTATACAGTGAAGAGTGGTTGATAAAATAAAATAATAATATTTATAAAAAAAATTATTTTTAAAATTATTTTTATAGCAAAAATATAAAATTTATTATTAACCAACTTTATTATTGCATTAACCAGAAAAATACATGTTATTAACCATATATTTTATTTATAATACATTAATCAAGTTTATTACTTCATTAACCAATAATTTACATAACATTTATCAAGTTCTGACATTAAAATATGAAATATAAAACTAATCTTTATACTATATTAACCAAGTTTTGATATTAAATTATGAAACATAGCAAATAAAATTGGTAAATGGAGTGTAAAAACTGATTATTATATTACATATTTTAATGTCAGAACTTGGTTTATGTTATGTAAATTATTGATTAATGAAGTAGTAAACTTGATTAATGTATTATAAATAAAATATATGGTTAATAATATATATTTTTCTGGTTAATGCAATAATGAAGTTGGTTAATAATAAATTTTATATTTGTGCTATAAAAATAATTTTAAAAATAATTTCCTTTTTATAAATATTATTATTTTATTTTAAAAAACATTGTTCATCATATAAGTACAGTGAATAGTGTTTAGTGTAAGTATTTGATGTACACAATAGTGTACAAATAGCATTGCTGCTTCTAATAATATAAATAAATGTTAGTATTATACAAAGCATATTTCTCGGACTGTAGTTCTAATTTAAGATTATACTTGAAAACAATTGTTGGAGAAATGCCTTATCAAAATCAAATTAGAAAATCTACAACAGTTGTGTTTAAAGTTCTGTAAGAAAACACCAAAAGATATAACCACTTTCCATTTCAACAATTTTGTTTATAGTGTAGGGGTGGACACTCTAAAGTGGGCCGTAAGTTTGTTTAGAGCATAAATATTGTGGGCAATATTTGCCGACATGTACTATTTTTATTATAATGATATGGATAATTGCATCCAAAAATATGATATAAGAAAGTCATCATGATCAAATAATACTACCGTGTTTAAGTTTTTTTTTTTTTTTTATATTTTATAAAGATTGAATCTTATATAATAGTGTTGGTGGGACCCAATTTAAACTTTTGTATAAATTGTATGGATATTTATAAATACTAAAGTGACTTAAAATTAAATGGGGCCCATTTAAGAAACCAAAATGAATATCATGGATATTGATGTTCTTAGAAGAAGAAAAATAATAAAAGAAAAAATATATTATATTTGCTTTATTTAGGTCAAATTTATTCAAAGAAATCTTTTAATTCTAAAACAATCCAACAAATAAACAACTTACAAACGTTTTTTAGAGGAGCACAAGGATTTCTAAGAAAAGAAATAGACGAAAAGACACAAGTGATAGAAAGGTGTATAATAAATTTTATGAGCTTAATCTACAAATTTAGTATATTTTTCTTATCATTTTATTAGTTTTATTGATTAGTTTTATTGATGCACATAAAATGTGGAATAAATTAAAAGAGTTGTATGAGCGTAAGAACATGCAAAAATAAAGGATGTCTGATCAGCAAGTTATTTAATATGAATTGTAAGGATGGTGACTCAATGGTAGAGCATATGAGTGTGTTTTAGAATATTGTGAATCGGTTAGCAGCTATTGATATTAAGTTGAATGGTGAATTGTAAACCTTATTACTTAGTTTCTTGCTTGATAATTGGGAAATTATTGTTCTAACACTTACAAATTCAGCTTCGAATGGAAAATTTGTAATGTCAACAATTAAAAATAACATGCTTAATGAAGAAGTTAAGAGAAAGGAATTAAGAGAAAGGAATGTGGCTTGATTGTTACTCCTAATCAGTTTGAAGTTCTAGTTACTGAGTCAATGATGAGAAATAAAACCAGAAATTTTGATAAGCGTGAAAAATCTGAGAGTTGTGGTAAGTCAAGAAGCAAATCAAGAACTAGAAAAGAAATTGTATGCTATAATTATGCCAAGGTGTGACACATAAAAATTATTTGCATGTTTATCAAAAGAGAATATTCAAGGGAAAAAGATGAAAGTAATAAGGAGAAAAATGATAAAGACACAACACCAATTGCATGTGATAGTGATGTCTATATTGTTTATGATGATAGTTCCATAAAACTTGCATGTCAATATTCAACTTTAGTTATTGATTCAGTTGCCTCGTACCATTTTACTCTTAGGCATGATTTCTTCTCATCCTATACTCTTGGTGATTTTGGAATGGTAAAAATAGAAAATGATAGAGTTTGTAAAATTGTTGGTATGTGAGATATTTGGGTTGAAATTGGTGTTGGATTCAAGCTTAAATTGAAGAATGTGAGACATGTGTAGGATCAAGCGCTTACCATTGCGCTAAAAGCAACTTTATTTCCTTATAGTATGAGCACTCAGGGGCTGACGCCTAAAGCGAGGTTTGTAAGTTCCTTCTAGGCGCTATGGATTGGGATGTTAAGCCTATTCGAATCCCTAAGGGTGATGCTAGATTTATTTATCCAACAATCTTCCCCAATGTCATTCGGGGGGATTTGAACTCATGATCATCTTCTGGTACCACTTGTAGGATCAAAAGCTTACCATTCCGCTAAAATCAATTGATGTTAGTGAGAGCGTAACTTTATTTCCTTATAGTATGAGCTCTTAAGGGTTGCACCTAAAGCGAGATTTGTAAGCTCCCTCTAGACGTCATGGGTTAGGATGTTAAGCCCATTTGAATCCCTAAGGGTGACGCTGGATTTATTTATCAAACAACATGTTCTTGATATTCGCCTCAACTTGATAAAGCCTTGGATATTGAATGTTATCACACTTATTTTGATAGTAGTGACATATGTAAGATCACCAAAAAAATTACTAGTGATTTAATATTTAACAATTCATTTTTATTTTGATAGTTTATTGATTTGTTTTAGTTTAATTTAAAAATGACATGAAAAATAAATAAAAGTGACTCATTACATATCATCAATTATTTGTCACGTATTAAAAAAAATTCACTTCAATGTTTTTTTTACTAAATTAGAGGTGAGGATGAAAATTATTTAAAAATAAAATAAAAAATTAACCAAAACTATAATTTAGTCTTATTTTAATTTCTCTATAATTTTCAAGTTTAGTTAGAAGATACTCTTCAATTAGAGAATGATACTATTACTTTTTTTCATTATTACTTGTTGAATTTTATGAAAAACTATGAATGGCAAAGTTTTAGTAACATAACACTAGGATGTTGACACCTAAACCTTTTACATCATCATACATTAAACATTCCTACAATGTTTTTAATACAATATAATTAGAACCCGAACCTATGTATGCTCTAGTTATGAAATTTAAGACTAATAATTCCCTAACACACTTTTCAAAACTGGGATGTTGCATAAATACTTTGCATTGATGAATTGTTTGAAAATCTCATATAATCTTTAAAATATGTTATTGTGCACATGAAGTAAAAAATTACCACAACACAAATTCATAAATTAGAGACGTACAACTTTTTTATTAAACATGTGGTCTCTTAATTTATTTATTTGCATCATGGTTTTTTATTTAATAAATATTATTTTTTTTCACTAAATTACATAATCACTTGTAACAATTTATAAACAAAAGTTGATATTTCACATTTATTTATTAAGAAAATTCAATTTTTTGATTGTTTATAAAAAAATGAGAGAAAACAAATTAAATGTCATTTTAATTTAACTTTATCTCAAAAAAGATGTAATTTTAGAATAAATACTTAAATCAAATAACATTGATGTTTTTTCCTATAATTTATAACAAAAAAATGTATGTTTTATTTTGTTTATAAATCATTAGAAAGGGAGTATCTATTAGTTGAAATTATAGTCATTTCTTATTTTTTGACAAAAAAATGTTTAACTTTAATGACTTTGACATCACATATACAATTTATCCTCTTATGGAAATTATTATTATAAAATAAATTTTCATAAATATTTATCATCTTCATTACCATTATCATCATCAAAATAAACTTTCAAAAATATTTATCACATCAAATACTAATGTCTTCTTGATTTCAACTTTGTTTTCTTTGGTAATAGTTGTTTTTTTTAAGATAGACCAAAACAAAACTTAAGAGTTTTTCTTTATATGTAGTATCCAATCAGTCTGACGACTAATCCACATAGAGAGTTTTCACCCCACGTAGTCCTTGAAGATGTTAAATGCATCTTGAGGTAACACATGCATATCTTAAAAAATTGTGACAAGATTTTGTTGTATCTTCTGCTCTTAACCTTCAAATCTCAATATGTATTTTTTATTCTCATAATAGTTCTTCTTGTTATTATTGATGGAAGAATCACAATATTATTATAGTTGTGGAAAGATGTGTTATTTGATTTTGGTGTATATACATTTTGTGAAAATATGTTAATGAGAAAATATTAACAACATAATGTCTCGATCAAGATTGACTAGAAGAAATAAAAAATTATGTTTGAGAATTGAGTAAAATAAAAGGTTTTACATCCATCGAAATATTTATGATTCACTATGTGTTGATCATTACGAGAAGGGGTATTTGCATCTTTTTTTCTTCTAAATTGGATGCATGGAAAATTTCATGTTGAATAGAGAAACCTAAGATTTATTGTTTTAGTGTAATGCTATAATCAAATTCATTTTGGATGTATGAATGGGATGAAGAAGTTGGTTTAAAATTTTGTTATCCTAAGATTTTGAACTTCGATTCTCAATATAAAAAGTGTAAGAAATAAGTGAATGCAAGTACAAGATGACTGTGTTAGAGTTTCGATATACTGATCATTTCGACTAAGGTGGTGAATTCAAATCGCCTACCATGTTTGGTGAGACTTAGTGTATTATTGCGATGAAAGATTAAATGGCCTAGAGACCCATTGAGTTGGGTTTTGAGGAGCCTCAGGAACATATCACAAGATTATGACCACTCTGTCTCTTCAAAATATGTCCAGAATCTCAAAAAGGTTTGTAATGACTTGGCGCATTCAACAAGAGCATTTAGTAGACTTGAAGATGTTTTCGACGGAAGCAATTAAGAGATTTAATAGCATTATCGACTTAGATAGCAGTTTAGAAGCAATTCAAAGACAAAGGGCACATGGAAATAAAGTAGAGAACCAATGACCATGTAATAGGATACCTGTCGAATTCTAGGATGGTAATTGTTATTGATAATTATTGATGTTTAATATCTAAGTTGATTTCATTCATGTAATCAAGGTTCCCAAATTTTATCATTAATCCCTATAAAAATCGAGTATCCAAGTCACCGAGAAAAAAAAGTTTGTAGGGAAACATGTATGAATCTGTGTCCCTTTTGTAATTATTTAATCAAAGCATTTTATCTTTTTTATTTGTATTCTTTGTTTATTTTGTCCCATCGAACAATCATGTATTGTTCCTATTGGAATTTTTATCCAATTTCTCTATATTCAAATACCAAATACTCAAGCACAAACACGTTTATTCAAACTATTTTGCACAAATTATCCATAGAAATTTTATAAATTTAATTTCATAAGTTAACTAAAACTTGTGATTTGATGTATTGAAAACACTGATAAATAAATACAAAATAAATATATAATCATATCTTCATGCTTTTCTTTTGATTTGAAGAAAAAAACATTAATGAATATAAATTTTAACAAAGATGATAAAATTTCTTAAAACTTATTTTTTTTCAATAAGCAAAGTTCATTCAAAGAGTACAAGGGATACGCACCCAAAAACAATCAAAATTGATCCAGTTTGAGAGATTTTAGAGGCACTGTGAACCAATCATAAAAATTACAGACCTAAGAATGTTTTGAGCTTAAACTAAGCCACTTCCAAGAAGAATAGTTGGCTTCATTAACACACTCTTCAAACACATCATTCTTGTTGTTGAAAATAATAGCATTTTGTTGTAACCAGAGAATTCAAGAGGTGGCAATCCAAATAACATATACTATGTGTTTATCATTGATCTTATGAAAACTGTCGTAAAATCCCGCCAATTCCTGTATAGAAAAATTCAGATTCCTTCCCAACCAATTGAAAATTGCCTTCCAAATATGTAAACTAAATTGACAATTTTCAAATAAGTGCTTCCTTATTTCATCAGCTTCATTGCAAAAAATGCAGTCGGTGTCCTTTTCTTTCACAATGCCTCTTTTGAATAGAAGAACTCTTGTAAGGAACCTGTTCAAAATAAGTCGCCACCCAAACATATGAATATTTGACAGAACTTTGACTTTCCAAAGAAAGCCAAGAGCAATCTTCATATCCGTCGTAACCCAAGTTTCTGCCTCCCTAACTGCAAAAGCCTTGTAACACGAGCTGACTGTGAATTCTTCATTTTCCTCGCTGCTCTAAACGAATTCATCTTGATCCTGGTGTGACGGAATAATCTCTGAAAACTGTTCCAGAAACTGCTCCCAACGGAAAGTGTCGACCTCTTCAAGATTGGACATTAGAGGATGCAAGTTCCAATTCCAATTTTCTTCCTCTCAGTACCCTGCTTCTGCTACTGTCATGTTTTTATCTACAACTTTTTCAAAAATTTCCAGAAATGCTTCCTTTAGAGGTTGATCACAAAGCCATTTGTTATGCCAAAAAGAAATTTGATCCCCGCTTTTAAACCTGCAAGAAATATGGTTAGTAAAAAAATGGTCCTGATGCCCAACTTTGCAGTCGAGCAGAACGAGATCTCTCCACCAGATTGAGTCGCCTTTTTTCATATCCCTAATACTGCTAGAGAATAGTTTTTCTTCCGGATTTATGTATCTGTGGCACAACAACCCATTCCACACTGCCGCCTTATCCTTTAGAATCCTCCATTTCCATTTTGACAACAACGCCCTGTTAAACACCCCAATATCTTTTATTCCTAAACCTCCATGGTATTACAAACCGCTTTCCAACTAACCCAATGAGCGTTTCTTTTTGTATCTGGACCTCTCTATAGAAAATTGCTTTGGATGCTATGGATTTCTTTAAGCACTTTCGCCGGCATTTTATAAAAAGATAACGCATACACTGGTAAAGCGTTTAATACCTCATTAATCAAGACCACCCTACCTCACAGTGATAGGTATCTCCCTTTTCCAATTAGAGAGCTTCTTACTGAAATTACTAATTGTAAGTGTCTTTGTTTAGGTTTGGCTCAATTCTTGTAAAACAAATAATAACAACAATAATGTAATGTACAATAGGATAGTGAACAGCCTGAAAATCCTATTGTAATGCCTAAACATGTTGTGTTGAATTAAATCAACATCTGGAACAACATGTCACGAGAGATGTCATGACATCCTATCAGACATCATGCTACTGAACTGTCAAGTCATACAGTTCATTCTCGAATTATGCGAATATTCGCATAATAGAATGCATAATAAGTAGCGCAAAATTGAAGGCATATGTGGAGCCTAGAAGATTCAATCGAAGCTAAGAATGAGGAGAAAAGCTAGATTGAAGACCTAACTTGTAGCGTAAGTTTTCGCTTATTTTATGCAGTTGTTAAAGGCTATGTCACAAAAGGCCCAAATCCAGTTGGGTAAAAGGTTATGAATAGAAGCATTGTAACCTAGTTGGTAGCAAGCCAAAGAGAATTAAAGATGTGATAATTAGGGCTAGTTGTAGTGAACCACCCGGGTGTGGGATGGTCACCATACTCCTTGAAACACGAGGTAAGAGGATGTATGTATTGTACTTGATTGAAGCTTTTAAGCAAGATCAAGTTGTGTAATTGAAGTGTAACTTCAAGCTTTTGTTCGTGGTAGTAATCACACGGGTGTGATTGAGGGGAGTGAGTAGGAACTCATATCTAAGTAGGACTTAGGTAAAAAGATCATTGGGTAGTGATTAAGTGAGAACAACGGGTGTGTTGGTAGGGTCTTTGAATTGATACGCTAATAGTGAACTTTATCCCGGCTTGGTAGCCCCTGATGTAGGTTTGTTGAACCGAACCGGTGAACAATTCGTGTTATTTACTTTACGCATTGGTTATTTGTATGATGTCATAACATTATTCATGACATCAGGTTGTTCTTATTAACCTTAACTGTTCAGAACTTCATTAGATCAGAACCTGCATAATTTGATGGTGTTACAGGTTCTGGTATGATCGTATAATTATCTGGTGTAGTACAGAAATTATAAAGGTCAGCCTCTTCTACATGTGCAGTGCTAAATGTCAGATCAGATGTCTTAACATCTCATTCGACATCCTGAATATGACATACCAGGAATTTCAATTGGTATCAGAGCAGGCATCCTGTCTGTTTCTGGATGAGATCCATGGGGGATACTTTCTGGTTGTGTACAAGGTAGAAGATTGTTTGAACAAAGTAGTGTTCATATTGATTGGTCCCTAGAAGTGGAGGATGGACCAATTTGGGAAAAACTAGACCAACCTGATCAGCTATGCTAAAAGAAGATGAAAGTGTTTGAACAAATTCAAAGACTTCATGCGGGAGTGAAGATTTTGGATTGCATTGTTCAACTTTTTCCAGTACAGAGAAGAAAATTATCAGAACCTTCACGCGGGAGTGAAGATATTGATAAGGTGTTCTTTGTGTTTAAAAAGCTTCTATATGACAGGGCTTCAGAGTTGGGTCTAGGATGTTGTTTTGTGAAGAAGCAAACATAGTGTAGGATTGATTTATTTTCAATCCTTATGTGTCATGCTTACAATATGGAGTAAGCATTGTGCAAGTTCTGTTGAAGTATGGCTATTCCGCTGCATAGCTTCTAATACAACCCCTAAAGTGAAAGTAGAACTCTAAGGTTGTTGGTTTGTCTCAACAGATTCTTTAAGCAGATTTTACTACCTATCAATATTGTCAAAGATACTTGAGACCTCCTCAAGTCCACTCATAAAGGCATTTATTGACAGTGTTGATGAGTATCAATTGATCAATGATTCTCATACTCATCTGCAAGTTGCTTTGAAGACCTTGAAGATCATCAAAGATGATGTGTTTCAAGGAGATGGAACTGATGTTCTTAAGGATGTTAGAACATTATACGGTTTCCAATTGAAGAACAGATGATTCTGGGTGCTAAACACATGTAGTGTGAGTACATATGTTTAGAACCTACTCCTGATCTGGAAGAGGAGACATCTGTTTTGTATTAGTTGGTCAGGACACGATCAACAGGTTATCTACTCCAGTGTCAGTTTATTTCTGACCAAAGCTTATGGGAGTATAGTAGCTGAGCTCAATGTACTTAAAGGGACTTATAAAGGTATCTTCAGCAATCCCTGTATGTGAAAGCAAGATAAGCTCTTGTCTGGAAGATCCTTCTGATCAAAGGAACCAGAATTGAGGAACTATGTTCATGTCCATAGAACATATTTCCTTTGAAGCAAATCATTATGATTTGTTTAGATACTTGAACAACTGTTGTTAGTTGTGATTTCCATGTTTCCCCTCAAGTGATGGATGATGTCTTATCTGATGTTGGAACATCATCTTTGTGACTTCAGCCAAGTAAATATGCTTGGTAAGTGTGAAGAAGTGATCAGTCAACATTATCTAGTGTGAGTAGATAATTCTAACTGACTAACTGATGGGAGCTGAATATTTATGTGATAAATATGTGGAAATCAGAATCAAGAGTTTTAAAGTATGTGGTGAAAAGGGATGTACAACATCACAACTTTTGAAGACACCAGATCTTGAGAAGAGACAGATGAGATCTTGTTAAATTGGACATTCTCATGATTGATAATAAAGTTTCTTCTAGTACAAGTGACATAGTGTGGCAATCTGAAACTTGTGTAGCAAGCAAACTAAGGATTCTAAATTTGGAACCTGTGGCAAATTCCAAATAAAGAGTGCTTACTATGTGTCTGAAGTGAAGAGCTCAACAATGTGTCCATAAAGAGAGTTAATGGATAACATTCTGTTCAGAGGCTGTAGTGTGATCAATCGATCTGTCCCATAAGATGCTTGAGTTTATTTCTCATGATCTTTGTGGTTTCCAAGGAGGATAGGATTACGCCAGATGTTGACTGTCAATCTCATAAACTGCAGCATTTATTGGAGAATTCTCATGATTCTCTAAAAAGATCTGAGCTGATATTCAGGGGGAGTCCTTAACCTGAAGATCTTTGAAGACATGTCATACAAAATGTCTTGACATCCTGGTATTGAGAATCTGGTATCTCAATATGTCTAGTGATGACTCTCATATAGGCTTGGTATCTCTTGTCGAGTCTATATGAGCATAGAACTCCTGCTTCTGATGAAAAATCATCCATGGAGTTTTTTTTTGGAATTGTGTCAACCAATGTCCAATAGTTGGTGTCTGCACCTTGGAAAGTCATCCAATTCACCTAGGATGAACTTATTAATTGTGTGAAGCAAGGAGGAGTTATTATCGAAAGATCATGGTTCCCTGATTCTTTCATGAGAAGTTTCTTTTCTTACTTGAGTTCATTTATGTGGTGTCCTCACATAATAGAACAGTTGGGTATGCACTTGTCTACAGGAATATGTCAAGAATAACCCTAGCCTTCTGATCAAGGGTAGAAGAAGCAGACAAGGTGAAAATGTTACATGCGAGTTGCTGCATGTATTTATGGGTATTGTGGATCTGATCATGAAGGGTGATCAGCTTCTGGTGTACTCTTGTATCCCCTACAAGAAAGTGTGCTTGGATTACTATGGATGTTCATCCAAAACCATAGTATAAGCCAGGTTCATGTGTTTGAGATCAATGTCAGATCTGATGTTGCAACATCATCTCAAATGAGTTGTCTCTTCAGCAAATGAAGTTTGTAAGGATCAGCTGGTTCTTCAAGTATGGAGCAGAAGATTGTTAAGAATAATTATCCTACCTTGAGAAGGTGGCATAATCTAACTAATAATGAATACTTTGACGGGAGACTAAGTATTTATTAGGATCTTGCATAAAGATATATACAAACACTTTGATGGGAGACTAAGTGTTTGTTTAATATGCATGCAATGCTGTATTCTGAACCTGTTTTTCAGAGCATGGTAGAGAGTTTATTTCTCTCTAGGGTATTCTGGTGTGTAACTATTGCTGAAGATGAAGATCATCCCTTTCGTATGGGGAAATACAAGGGCATGGATGATAATAAATCCCCTGGTTGTTAACTTCAGAACTCAAGCAGATAGGTACTGATATCACAGATGATGTTGTAACATCATTATTGTTAGAAGTCTGTGGCAGAGACTTGGGACTATGAATCTTAATATTCAAACGCCTCATTCAGAAGTGGCAGTTCTATCTTTGGTTTAGAATAAGAAGATTCTACTTGTGTTTAAGAGTAGTATGCTCAACAATGCATAACTACTATTTTGGTCTGAAGAATTTACTAGTATCAGCTACTACTAGTAAATGTAATGTGCAGAAGGATGATATGATCAACTTTTTGATTAAAGGATAATCCTTCTGGATTTGTTAGAGAGTCTGAATCTTAGTAAAGCTTGTAAGCACACTAAGAAGGTTGGAGGTTGGTTCAGACAATGGTTACATGACTTCTCAGTCATCCAGAGAATCATGTGGAAAAGCAAGGGCATAATTCAGAGATGTCTTTGCTATTTTAAGACTAGCTCAGGGTACTTGGAGTAATCACCTCAGAGCTAGTAGTTAGTGTCTATTCCCACACTATTGCTTGACTATCCATGACAAGGAGAGTCAATGAGTGTTGTGTTTTCCACTTCTGACAAAATACATTGACGGGAGACTTTGTATATGTCTAAGAAAAGAATGTTGGACTTTAATATGAAGATCAGAAGTCAGAAGAGGACATGGATATGCTGATTTTTTGTGTTCTGATACTATGACATTGTGAACTTCTAGGTGAAGTCATGGATAATGTCTCCACATCAGGTGATTGAAAAATTGCTCTTGCTATCTGTCTGAGTTTAAGAAGAAAATATCAGAGATCTTTGAAAGTATCATAAGTGGCAGTTTTGATCCTTTTTGGAGCAATTTGGAAGATTCAGATCTTATTAATAGCAACATGGTCTGGCAAATCAGAAATGCTATTATAGTAAAGACTTCACTAGTACTAGCAACTACTAGTGAAAGGTAGATCAGTAGAAGAAAGTCAGATTAAGGAATCTGGTATATTCAGCATATGTACAAGGGGTTTCTTCTACTACAAGAAATAGAAGTGGCATCTAAATCTTGTGTATTTGAGCTATTTTGTGATGTCTTGTGGAGCATTTTGGAGTCTTCTGGTTCATTCTTTCCTTCCTTCTTTTGCTGTCTGGAAAAAGGAAGAAAGTAATTGTGTTGGATCTCTGCAACACTCAAGGAAGCATGATTGATGGCCACGCTTAATGCTACTAGTCTCTTGCTACTAGTTGTTTAAAGTGTCCTTCTCTTTGTCTGAATGTGAGAAGAAAATGAAGACTGCTGTTGAAGACTGTAAGGTAATGTCTAACTGAATGTCATGACATTACTGAAGACATTGCACCCTTGAGAGAATCAAGAAGAATACGTGGAAAATAACTTAACCACGTGGTTGTGGATATCCGGAGCTATATTTGGCATTGCTTCCCATAAGGAATAAATCTTCACCTTAAAAGCCGGTCAAAGGTCGATTTTATTCAAGAATTGCCTTGACCCAAATGCTGCATGTATTGGGCGGTTCGTGTGACTGAAACAACCTGGAGGTATTAAAGGCATTCAACAGTAATATGCCTATCCTTGACCAAGATTTATTAATGCCATCTTCTTGAACTCGTTATCTCCTAGATAACCTCCTGTCACACATTTTTTTTCACAACCATCATGGGGTTTGTACGGATCTGGGAAAACTGTTCTTGGATCTGGTTTTATGAGGGCTTTCTTTGTCAATTTTTGGCCAAAAGGGGAGAAAGGAGTATGCATTCTTGTCCTTGTTGCACTACTCAAAATTGTGATCACAAAGGTTTGTCTCAAATTCAGCAGAAATTCAAATACTGTGAATTTATTTGTGACTGGTGATCTGAGTTATGAACACAGTTGTGACCTGTGTTCTGAGTTACAAGAGAGATATTCTGGACACTCCTTAAGGGTTCTCTGATGCCCCTGAAAGGATAGTTTATCTCCCACGGACCTCTTTTTCCACCACCTGTAACCAAAATTGGTTCATGGTCAAAAGGGAATGTGATGCATCTTCTTCCTCATGTGCATCAACTCTGCATCAACTCCTGAAAAGGTGAGGTCCTGGATAGTTAGTGTTGGTTACATATAAAGATGTCAAGATCAATGTCAAGACATCCTACAATGGTATCCTGAACACTTTTACTATTTTGTTTATTGTTGTAATCACTAAATAGTGAGGTTTATTTGTTTTAGCCAAAATTTGCCAAAGGGAGAGATTGTAAGTGCCTTTGTTTAGGTTTGGCTCAATTCTTGTAAAACAAATAATAACAACAATAATGTAATGTACAATAGGATAGTGAACAACCTGAAAATCCTATTGTAATGCCTAAACATGTTGTGTTGAATTAAATCAACATCTGGAACAACATGTCACGAGAGATGTCATGACATCCTATCAGACATCATGCTACCGAAAAGTCATTACTTCGTTCTCGAATTATGCGTAATATTCGCATAATAGAATGCATAATAAGTAGCGCAAAATTGAAGGCATATGTGGAGCCCTAGAAGATTCAATCGAAGCTAAGAATGAGGAGAAAAGCTAGATTGAAGACTAACTTGTAGAGTTTTCGCTTATTTTGCAGTTGTTAAAGCTATCTTGTCACAAAAGGCCCAAATCCAATGGGTAAAAGGTTATAAATAGAAGCATTGTAACCTAGTTGGTAGCAAGCCAAAGAGAATTAAAGATGTGATAATTAGGGCTAGTTGTAGTGAACCACCCGGTGGGATGGTCACCATACTCCTTGAAACAGGTAAGAGGATGTATGTATTGTACTTGATTGAAGCTTTTAAGCAAGATCAAGTTGTGTAATTGAAGTGTAACTTCAGCGTTTTGTTCGTAGGCAATCACACGGGTGTGATTGAGGGGAGTGAGTAGAACTCATATCTAAGTAGGACTTAGGTAAAAGGATCATTGGATAGTGATTAAGTGAGAAGGTCACAGGTGTGTTGGTAGGGTCTTTGAATTGATACGCTAATAGTGAACTTTATCCCGGCTTGGTAGCCCCGGATGTAGGTTTGTTGAACCGAACGGGTGAACAATTTCGTGTGTTATTTACTTTCGCATTGGTTATTTGTATGATGTCATAACATTATTCATGACATCAGGTTGTTCTTATTAACCTTAATTGTTCAGAACTTCATTAGATCAGAACCTGCATAATTTGATGGTGTTACAGGTTCTGGTATGATCGTATAATTATCTGGTGTAGTACAGAAATTATAAAGGTCAGCCTCTTCTACATGTGCAGTGCTAAATGTCAGATCAGATGTCTTAACATCTCATTCGACATCCTGAATATGACATACCAGGAATTTCACTAATCACCTCCTTCCACATTCCGATTTTCCTAGGGCTATCTCCCACCTTAATCCCTAGAAACTTAAATAGCATGACACCTACTTTGCAAGTAAGGAAAGATGAGGCTGCTTCCAAATTCCACTATGTAACACCCCATTTCTATCCTCGGTAATTAAATAAATAATCAGAGTCTAATGAATTAAAACATGAGAATAGGATGTCACATTTTCTTCAAAACAGCAAAACATGCTCAAGTTAAACAATTTGATACTTAACACACTTTAGGATAAACCGACACAAAGACTTAAATAATGGTACTCACAATAAAACAACTTTCAATTTATATGCAGCGGAATTCACAAACTTCACTTGAAATAACATAACATCATGTCCATCTCCAAACAACTTTAAGACAATGAGTATTTAACTTCAAATAAACATAACATCTTTCTCCAACATAAAACAACTTAAAGTAACCAGTCTTTAATGAAATTAACTTAAAAATTCAACAACGAAAACAAAATCAATAACAAGGAAAACATGCGTTCATCCCCCCGAGTGTTACGTATCAGAGCGACGACACCGAATCGAACTAACAATAACTAAATCTTCATCCTTGATTACATGCACGTAACCCACGTAGATGCAACATCACAACAGAAGGGATGAGATATCTAACAATATAAACAAACGTATGACAAATAATATATTAGGATTATATCATAGAAATTACCACTTCACAGTTTAATTAACAACGTACAAGGCTTCATAATACAATATCACATACCTCAACCAATTCAAAACACAGTTTAAGTCACAACACTTCACATTCATTCATACTTATGAAAAATAAAATGAGACATAACAATGCACATGCATGTGGTACCAACAGGGCATACGCCCCCATCGCCAAATTGTCAATTAATAGAGGTATTAATAAGGCATAAGCCTTCATCACAAATTGCCATCAAGGCCAAGGCATAAGCCTTCATCACAGATTTCCATCAAGGCCAAGACATAAGCCTTTATCGCAGTTTTCCAATCCAGGCTGTCGCAAAATATGCAATACATGTGACTCGATACATGCAACATCACATAACAACATTCATCATCCGTCGCAAAGGCATAAGCCTATATCACCATTGGTACTAATAAATAGAGGTAAATCATTGTCACTAAATTTTCCTGCAACATCGCATTATCAACAAAATTTATCACAACATCATAACATCACAAGGAAAAACAAAAACACAGTAAGTCATTCCAAAACAGTCCAACTAAGTTTCTATTTATTAGTCCCTGTTACTAGCCTTCTATACTACTTTATTAACAATGCTAAATTATTACTGCCATATATGTATGCTCTGCTATTTTAAAATACTACTTTGTGCTTACTGCTATAAAAGATCTCTGCCACAATATTACTACTAATTTGTCACCTCCATTATATTACTATATTAGTAAGTCCGCTACTTTTACTACTACTAAACTTCTACATTGCATATCTGTATCAATCAATAATACCCCTTCTATTTTATTCATTAGCTTACTATAGTGGTCATATAGTATTCTGCCAATAAATCCTCTGTCATTTATTCTACTAAACTAATATATTTTAGGATAATCGATACATCATCATGATCCTAAGGTTGTATCTACAAATATGCTTACCAAATAATCATGTTCTCAGTATTTATATTAGTAACCACTACATAGATGCTAAAATTAGGCTAGTATTGCATTATATATGCAAAGGAAAAGAATGTCACACACTAAACAAAACAAAAAGACAAAACTGAAGCATTATGGACCTAGGGCGCCCATCCTGGGGTTTGTGACCCCCACCACACCATATGGGGCGTCCACCCCCTTAATCCCTCATAATGGGACGCCCACCCCACACTAAGGGGCACCCGCCCCTCCTTTCATGGCCCCTGCCACCTAACTGTTCATCATCTTCTAAATTTCCTTCTTCATGTTTTTCCAGAAATTATTTGCTTGATTAATTTGGATTCACAACCCACAATTATCAATACACTTATCACAAATTCATGGATTCTAAGAAATATCACGATTCATCCCAAACACTCATAACAATCGACCAATTCGCCAAACAGCCATTCATAGAGATACAACAATTCACAGTTTTTAATATGAACAAAACAAAAATTATTCCATGGCACAATCTTGACACACAGAGGCAATTTATACAACCATAACCACCACATATCATTCATCATAAACCCGATTATAGAGTTAGAACCTCAACATTACCTTGGATTGAAGCCGCTCTAACAGTTTTCGAGTGAATTTTAGCTTTTGCCCCTTCCCCGGTTCCTCTTGTCTACTCTTCTTTGCAACTACTACGTATTTTCTCTAACCCTTATTCTTCTGCCAAACCTATTTGTTCTACACTGATACTCCTATATTTTTCTTTTATTCTCATTAACCACATAAGCCACTATTATTCTATTATTCCAGTTTAACCTACTGGGCCTAATTCCTACACCTTCCTATTACTACGACTAACACAACTAAGCCCAATAAAAATAATTCTATTTATTCCAATATTATTTCTAATATTATTCTATAACTTAAACCAACCCATTTAATCGAATAATACCGTAAGGCAACTTACTTCAATACAATATAATTCCACCAATTTCACGAATACTTCCGAAATAATTTAATTAAATAATTAATTAAATTTACGGGCGTTACACACTCTCCCAAATTAATCTCGAAAACGTTGTTTTTGCATAAGTTAACTTTGAGACCCGAGATTAGTTCAAAACCTCTCAAGATGGTTTTCATGGTCCACAAGTTTTCCAAACTGCCATTTCCAAATATTATCGTGTCGTCCGCGAATTGAAGGATGTCAACAGTCTCCTCATCGTTGATTTGAAAACCTCTATAATCTCTAAGCCTCATTGCTTTGTCCACTATCCCCGTTAAGTCTTTCATTGAAATGGTGAACAAGAATGGAGATAGTGGATCTCCTTGACGAAGTCCTCTCTCCACATTAAAGTCCTTTATTACACTTTCATTAACAATTACGGACAAAGTGCTTTTGAAAACGCAAATTTCTATTCACCGCATCCAAATGTCCCAAACCCCATCCCATCTTAAAACTTATTTTGACGATGAAGATAAACATTATTGACAATTTAATTAGACGATGAAAAAATAATAATTTTTTTAATTTAAAATGATGAAGGTATGGAGTCCTTAAGTATTTCAAAATAAAGTGATGCTAATTTTGTTTTATTAAAATGATGAAGATGAAGTGTTTAAATATTTCTAAGTCAAAATAAAATTTTAATTAAAGTCCTTAAATATTTCTAAGTCAACAAAAAATTTGTCAAGTCATAATAAGTCATTTGAAAATAAAAAAGACATATACAATGGCAAATAATCAAAACTTATTATTTAAAAATTAAATAAAAAAACAACGAATATTTACTTAAGAGATAAAAAGTAACATATATTAATAAATAAAAAATAATATAAAACAAATAATTAAATTAAGAACACATAATAAATGTAATTTAATAGAAAGAGTAAGAGTGAGATTGACAACACTTCAATTTTCAATATTAAATTTTAATGGGAGATGGACGAGGCTAAATAATTTAACTTTTGAATTCGTTGAATTGGATGACTTGATAAAAAAATATGATAAAATTATTGAGATTGAATTTAAACTTTTGATGTTTATATCTTTTCAAGAAAACTTTCAATTGCCATGTGAAATAATAAATTAACCATTAAAAAAAAAAGAAGAGAATTTCTTCATCTATCTAGTGGATTTTTTCTCCACCTCTGGTGGAAATTTAAATATATCTTTAAATTTTATAAGTGTACTTACGAATTTATTTTGGAGGTGGACTTCGTAAGTGCACTTACCAAATAAACCATAATTTTTTAAAAAGTGAGTTCGCAAGTGCATTTACGAATTCATCTTATTTTTAAAAAAAATAGGTGAATTCGCAAGTTCACTTACAAATTCACCTTATTTTGGGAATTCGTAAGTGCACTTACGAAGTCTGTGTTTTGTTTTAGAAAAACACATAGAATAACCTCAGGGGTGTCACAAGTTTTTGGAGGCCCTATGTAGATTAGTCACAATGTAGCAAAAACAAAACATATAGAGGCTATATATAATCACCATTTAAGCTAAACAATATTTTATGAGGCCCTATTTAACCATAAATTAACCTTGAAAATTTTGAGGCCCTGTGCGGTAGGTCGCCTTGCACGCCCTCAAAGACGGCCAATCCCCAACCCATTTTATATAAAAAAAAACCCAATTTTCAAACTTTCTACTCCAAACCCTAACATTTCTACTACTTCAAACTCACTCAATTCAAGTTCATCTTCTCATTTCAACTCATTTTACTCATTTCAAGTCTTCCAAAATCAACTTCAAGCTCAAATTTATGTAAGTTTTCTTCACTTTTTTTAATTCAAAATGTAAATTTTTATAAGATTATTAGGTTAGGTTGTAGAAATTAAATAGTATATGAAGTAATAATAGGTAAATGTAGTTGTATTGGATAAAAAATAGGAATTTTGGGTGTTTAGGGACTGAGTTTTCTGGGTTTGGAATTTTCTGGACGAAGGAGTTTCGCAAGTTCATCTGCGAAGTGACCCTGAAGGGACTTCGTAAGTGCACTTGCGAAGTCACACAAGATGGGTGAATTCGTATTTGTTGCATGGGTTGTTTTTAAATTAGTAATCTAACAATTGTAATGGTTTATTTCAGGAAAATGACAGAGAACCAGAATCAGATGCGTTTGAGACATGGCAAGCCAATTTAGAATGTGTTGGCTCGTTGAGAGCGAGAGCAAAAGGCAATGGCACAACTAGAGATAGTTCTACCTTTTGCATTGTCACGGAGGAATCATCTGCATGAGGCGTTTACCTCTGGTGTATATGAGGAGGTACCGGATGAGCAGGTACCGAAGGTAGAGGTACCGGAGGAGGAGGCCCATGATGTTCAAGCGGAGGACGCCGAAAACGTTGAGGTCCTCGGCGACGATGTTGAGGAACCTGCATAGGTGAAGGAGGATGGCTATACAGGAGGGTCATATGACATATCCCTCCTGATTTATTATTAGGATCATGTTGCTCGTTATGTCTGGGGTGAACAATTATTTGTTGGTTCCACTTGAGTTATTTCATATAATAATTTTTATTCAAAAATATGGTTCCTGTTGATTTATTTTCGTTGAATTCTTATGTTTCAGGAAAGAAAGGCTTTAAAACATGTCAACCACTTCCGCAAAATTTTTGATCTTTATATTCCCCAGACTCAGTGGTTCCATAGTGTTGTAATCCGATCTTTCCGTTTTATGCGGTACGGATTACAATACCATTAGCATCGGCGTGCAGGGTGCTTCAGCTTAGAGGTGACATAAGAAGACGCCATCTTTTCACTTTAGAAATAATTTATGTAATTTGATATTTATGACTTTTTTTCTCCCATCACATAGTAATATTTAGTTGGTTTGCTCACATAGAATGCGACTTATTTGAATTTTTGAAAACGGAAATATAATGCGACTTATAGTGAAAATCATTGTAGTCTTAAACATCTTTTAGCACATTCAGGAAATATTTCGTAAGTACACTTACGGGTGAATTCGTAAGTACACTTACGAAGTTGAGTTAGTTTTTTCAAATCCTATGTTTTAAATAATAAAACGTACAAAATAAGACAAATTCGTAAGTGCACTTACGAATTCATTTAAAAAGGTCAATTTATAAATGTATTTACGAAGAATAATTTTGATTTTTCAATTGTGTGGAAAAAAAATCAGATGTGTGAAGAAATTCTAGAAAAAAAAAACATCATCACAATCTCTAATGAAAATGTTCACACCATAGGTGGCATGATCCTCCACAAAATGAGAACGTCAACATCCACAAGTAAACAACTTTTTATACGAACCAGATTAACGATCTCTCAATTTTTTGTTAATATAATATTCCTTGATCCTCTACATAATCTATAATATACTTATTCTGTGCCAAATAAGAGTAACTATTTTAAAAGGGTTCCTGTCAAAAAAACACTATTTTAAAAGGAGTACTATATTCTTATTCTTCATGGTTTCAAAAAGCCAATGTGTAAATAACACGTGTAGGGTGATATTCCCTACCAGCACGTGAATGCTTTATAATTTATAGCTAAAAAAGTGAATGGTGGTGATAAGTTAATACCTATAATATATCATGTCGACCAAAAAAATCACCAAAGAAGCATTAAATTTGATTGTTCCAGCACCTGATATTAGTTAGGCATAAGACCAAACTTTTAAGCGATGTCTAGCCTAATCTTCACATGCATGAACAATTGAATAGTTCATAAAAAATATAGATAATGGCTCACTGGCTCACGTTCGTGTACCGTGTGAAGTAAAATTTTATTTCGTACACTACAATTAAAATTAAACTTGTACTTCTATAATTTCTCAAAAATATTAGTTTTATTTTTCAATGTTTTAACCAATTTATCATTTTATTTTTTATTATTGATTAAAAAATATGAATTTTGCAAGTCAACGTTTGCTTCAGAACTTTAAAAAAACTTCCAATATATATTGTAATAAATTAAAATATTTTTTAAAAATATTTCGGTAAAAAAATTGCTAAGTTAGTTTCAACAATGGTTAAAATATTAAAAATATGTAAACAAATTAAATAAGAATAATGAGTTATGATTTTTAAGATTAAATATATTTTCTGTACCTGTAAATAATCTAAAGTCCAGCTTTGATCCCTAAAAATATATTTTTTAAAAGAATGGTCCTCTTAAAGTTTTTCATCCATAATTTTAGTTTTTGTCGTCTATTTTGTCTAACGGAAATTGACGTGGCAGGTCACGTTGCACGCCACGTCACTAAAAGTCAATACTGGGAAAAGAAAGTGTTAAATTGTGGGATTTCAAACCTCCTTAAATTTGAAAGTGGGAGCAAATTTTGTAATGGCATCATTAAGAGAATTTAGGAGTCAAACATGTCAAATATTATGGTCAAATGTTCAAAGATTATGGTTAAGAATTGTGATTGAATAAAGCCACAATTTGTTGATCAAAGGTGAGAAAGAAATCATATGGTCAAAGAAATCACGCGAGTCAAATAAATCATATGGTCAAGGAATCATGTGAGTCAAAGAAATCATATGGTCGAATAAATCGTGTGGATCAAAGAAAGAAACACTCATGGTTTTGTGAATCTTCCACGATTTTGTAAAGATGATCATCTATAAATAGAGGTGCATTTCTCATTTGTATCACACCACAAAATAGGATTAAAACATAGTAACTAAGAAGAAAAATAAGAGAGAAAATAAAATATTGTATTCTCTTGTAAGATTCTTTTAGTGAGTGTTCTCCTATTACAAGAGAGAGAGAGAGAGTAATTTGTTCACTCCTTGTGTTTAGAGAGAAGTGACATAATTTCTTCCACTTAGTAAAAATATTTTCTACCGGTGCCCGTGATTTTTCCGTTATTTGTTGAGAGTTTCCACGTAAATATTGGGTGTCAATTTCTACTTTTTGATCTCTTATTTTAAGCTATGTGATATTTATCTCGCTACTCTGGTACCCAACAGTGGTATCAGAGCTGTTGGTGTCGGTCCCTATTTCCAGTGTGGCATGCGATTATTGTTCACTTGTGTGGTTGTATATTTTTGTAGTGATTGTTAACGTATACTAGATTTATTCTATTGTGTGTTAAAAATATACAATACTACTCATGTATACTGTGTTATTCACGGTGAAATTATGTAAACCTATTTAATAAAAAATGGCAGCAAAATTTGAGATTGAGATCGAAAAAAATGGCAGCAAAATTGAAGATGAAGGCGATCCTGAGGAAGGATAATTACTTACCAACAATTGAAAGTAGACATGCATATATAACTGATGAAAGGTGGAAAGAGATGGATGACAACGTTGTTGTCAATTTGAACTTAGCAATGGCAGATTCAGTTTTGTCCAGTACTGTAGAAAAAAAATGCAATGGAGATATGGGATACTTTAATCCAACTCTACGAGGTCAAGTCACTTAAAAACATAATTTTCTTAAAAATGAAACTCTACACTCTTCGAATGAGTGAATCCACTTCGATGCCAGATCACATCAACAATTTGAACACATTACTTGCTCAACTATCTGCATCAGATTTCACAATAGTGAAAAATGAACGAGTGAAGCCTCTTCTTTAGAGTTTACCAGATTCGTATGATCAACTCGTCATCAATATTATAAATAATAATATTGGTGATCGTTTTATCCTTTAATGATGTCGTTTGAGTTCTTTTTGAAGAACAATCCAGACGTAAAAATAAGGAAGATCGACGTGAAAACTTAAAAGAAATAAAAGCTTTGACAATGACGAGAGGTAGATCAACGAAACATGGTCCCAATGAGACTCAAAAACATGGTAGATCAAAACTTGAAGAAGGATAAACCTCAAATGCTACAATTGTGGATGAAGATGGCACTTGAAGAAAGAAAGTTGGTTGAACAAGAAAAATGGTGAGAAGTCTTCTGAAGCAAGTACATCTCAAGGATGTATTGTTAGTATCGCTGATTATGGAGAACTCCTTTACAACAGAGAAGCAATAAGTACCAAAGTCAAAAATCAACTCACTGATGGCTAAATAGTAGATTCAGGAGCAACATGGCACATGACTCCACGACAAGAGTGGTTTTGCACTTATGAACCTATCTTAGAAGAACATGTATTAATGGGGAATGAGCATGCTTTGGGAAATCGGTGGAGTTAGTACTATTAAAATAAAAATGTATGATGGTACTGTCCGCACACTTTAGGGGGTACGACATGTGAAAGGATTAATGAAGAATTTGTTGTCTATTGAGCAACTAGATGACCTCGAATGCAAAACCCAGGTTCAAGGTGGAATCTTAAAAGTGGTGAAGGGTTCGTTAGTAGTGATGAAATCAAAGAAGGTTGTTGCAAATCTATACATGCTTTTGGGAGATACATTAAAAATGGAAGATGCATTAGTTGTAGTTGGAAGTCAGGAAGAAACAACGAGTATATGGCATCGCAGATTAGGGCATATGTCAGAACGAGGCTTGAAAGTTCTTGCAGAACGTAGTCTCATACCAGGCTCAAGTCAGTAAATTTACCTTTCTGCGAGCACTGTGTGATAAGCAAGCAACATAGACTAAAGTTTGCTAAATCAACTACTAGAAGCAAATACATATAAGACTTGATTCATTCTGATGCGTGGGAGTCACCAGAAATGTCCATTGTAGGAGCAAAATATTTTGTATCATTCATTGATTATTACTCCAAGAGACTATGGGTGTATGCAATCAAGAAGAAGTCAGATGTGTATTCAATATTCAAGGATTTTAAATCACAAGTGGAACTTGTTGCGGCGGTATAGCGGCAAGCAAAGAGTTGGTATTATTTTTACCGGGTGATATATACCGGTTAGGTTATATCGTATCGTGTCCACAGAGATTGGTTATTGATTCGTCGTTCGATAATTCTACCGTTAATGAGTTTGAGATTAAAAGAAATGAAAATAAAAGACAAAAGTAAATGAACAAAAGTATAAAGGATAGGCGACTTGTCCGAACGAATGTAAACTACCCGTCACAGACTTAAATCTACCACCCATGTCATACTCGGCCTACGATACTCGTTTGTGTCATCACATACCTCTCACAATCTAAGCTATTTCTAACCCAAATTGAGAATCCTCCTAAATCATCTCAATATCCATTCCTGGCATACCTCAACAACAAAGGAATCAACTGCGTCACCTCCATACCCATTCCTGACATACTTCACCGACGCAGAGGCATTAAGTTCGGATACTCTATAGTGAATGTTAGCTCTAAACCTATCTCTAGCATTCAGAAACTAACAGATAATCATCCTAGGTAAGAATCTAAGCAATCTATCCCTAGCAAAGCTCAAACCCCCTAACATAAAGTAAAAACCCAAGATAATCACCGACACAAATTCGTAAAGCAAACTTTATACAAGCCAAAGGCGATAAATATACAAGAGTTATGAGTAGAAATACATACAAACCCAACAAAAGAGATTACAAAGAGAAGAGAAGAAGAGAAACCACAAATCTACATTGGTTGTCAAGCCAATCGAAGAGGGATTCGACTCCGGATCATCAAAATGCAAGCTCCAATGTTGTTTTCCAAGCAAATCTATCAAAAATATGAAGGTGATGGTGTTGGGACTCAAAAATACCCAACCCATAACCTAAAAATGTGTTTTGAGCCCCTTTTAAAGAATTCTGATGTCGCAGGTCGCGCTCAGCGCGGTCTGCTATTTTCAGCATTTTATTTTCGCCGTATCTTGAGAACCGTAACTCGGGAATTACGCCCGGTTTGAAGCGTTGGAAAGCTTATTCAATGCTCTATCCAACCATGAAGAAATATCAACCAAATTGATGGTTTTTATTGTGTTGAATTTGAGCTTTATTTGATGACGAGATGCCCAAATGCGCATTTGAAGCCGTGTCTTCGACACTTTATTACTCAATGCTCCAATTATGAATGAATACCTATAAAAGAGATGAAAAACTATCAAATGATACAATATTTACACAAAAACTCAATTATTCTATTATGTACACATTTATACAAAAAATGGGGATTATTCAACTAAATATCAACAAAAGAACGGATAAGTGCCACAAAATGTATATACAAAATAACTACATTTTGGCACTTATCAGAACTCAAAACTTAGAAAAGAATTAAGTTCTTTAGGACACATAATGGAAGAGAATATACAAATGGTGGTTTCCTAACATTCTGCATGCAAGAGGGTATTAAACGATAATTTACTATTACTCATACACCTCAACAGAATGGTGTATTAGAGAGGATGAATAGAACTCTCCTGGAGAGGACGAGAGTTATGCTGAAAACAACGGGATTGGCAAAGTCTTTCTAGGCAGAAGCTGTCAAAACTGCATGTTATGTGATAAATCAATCGCCATCAACTGCAATTGATTTAAAGACACCAATGGAGATGTGGAAGGGAAAACCATGAGATTATTCTTCTTTGCATGTATTTGGATGTCCTGCGTATGTGATGTACAACTTCCAAGAACGAACAAAGATGAACCCAAAATCCAGGAAATACATATTCTTGGGTTATGATGACAATATGAAGGGGTATCGTATGTGGGATCTCGCTTGTTATACCCCAAAACTTTCCCTCATGTTTTTGGGATCATGATACATCTCCATAACTCAAGAATTCCTCAAGGGTTGATCAAACAAACCCTCTCCTAAGTAATCAAGTCACAACTAGGGTTTTGCTTTTCTCAAGACAAAAATGGTTTCTATTGGATCAAGTGCATATCATGCCTCCTCATGTATTTCAAACTTCCACCATATCAAGTTTCAAGCCTCATAGCCCAAGTTTGCTCAGTAAATTGCTCAGATGGTTGAAAGTTAGTTGTATTGGACAAAAAGTCAACTATGGTCAACATACAATCAAACTTCATCATTTTTGGTCAACATAAATATTTTGAAGTCAAATTCATCATTAGATCAAGGGTTGATCATGATTCATCAAGGAAATTCAAAGAATGATCAAAAGTCAAAAGTTTCTAAATTAGGGTTTCTTATGGGAAAGTCAACATAACTTTGACCAGACATAACTTTCATATACTTCATCATAAATTTTTTCACCAAAGCTAATTTCAAAGGTAATTCAATTCTATACAACTTTGTCTCTCACAAGGCTTGCCCAAAAATGCTTCATTTGAGAGATATGGGTCAAGATATTATCAGTACATAATAACAACTCATGGATAGTAATTACAACCTCTCCACTACCATTCCACCACCCCAATTTCCATTACTCCACTACCTCTCCTCAACTTGTACAATTTCAACTCATAACAATTCCACTACTTGTACCTCAACTCTTCCTTAACAAGTTTTTGTTCTCTTGTCCTTATCATTTCCCTTATTGCAATACCTCTTCTACCCCCACTTTTCAAACTGCTATAAAACAAGCCCTTCACAACCTCTTACAACACCAATAAATATACTCTCTCACCCTTTGATAGAAAACGATACAAACCCAAAACTTTTATTAAAAAAACACAGCAACACCCATACCTCAAGTCCCATTTTTTACTCCAACTGTTTCACCTTAATCACCAAAAACCTGCTTTCCTCTTCATCTTCAATAACCAAACGTCAGATCCAGAGGGACGCATAGATTGAACTCAGACGAGAAGAAGAAGGTCAGATCGCAATAGAAGAATAGAGGGGTAAAACCGAGCATACATGAATCGTTGTTCTTCATTTCTCTCTCTTGATTTATCTACTGATTTTTGCTTTTACACTTGTAATTTATGAAATCATATCGATTATGAATAAGGGTTTCATGTGGGTTGAGGGTAAATTAGGTTCTTGGATTTCAGTTGCTATTATTGTGTTTGCATAAAGAAATCGCGAGAAAAATATGATGATAAGCTGAAGGTCAAATTCGTGAGATAGAGGAGAAAAGAATGTGTGAGTAACGATAGAGCAAAGCGTGAGAGAGATACACATGAACCGATGAGAGAGAGAGAGAGAGAGTATTTCAAGTTTTTTTTTAAAAAAATAAATACCATTTGTTTTTTTTTAGGAATTTAAGGTTAGAATAAGTCAAATAATTTATCGATTTTTTAATTAATTAATTTTTGTTTAAATAAAAAAAGAAAAAAAATTGATTAATAAATAGGGTGGGGTGATTTTTAGGCTATTCTTTCTCACTATTTAATTCTAATCATTTACTCTTTAGTAGTTTTAGTTATTATTATTATTATTATTATTATTATTATTATTATTATTTAGTTATTTTTTAGTTAAATTAAAATAAATGAAGAAAAAAAAAATATATGAAAAGTTTAAGGGTGGGATGGGAACGTACCACCTATTATTTTTTTTAATTTTAATTTAATTTTGTTTATTTTTATAATAATAGTAATATTATTATTTTATTTATTATTAAATAGAGTTTTAGAATTAAATATGAACTTTGGGCCTTGACCCATTTCTATTCATAACATGTGTAGTTAATTCTCACCCCTCTTTTCTATTTTAGTTTTTTAGCATTCAGTAAATCATTTTCATTTTAATATTTATTTATATAAAATTGTAAATTAATTCATCCTCATTTGTAAATATGCATTCTCATTCTCCATGAAATATAATAATTAGTAAATACTCTATTGTTTATTTTAATTATCACATGTGCACAAACCAAAAATATTTCAAACTAATACTCAATTATGAGTTTTTTTTTATTTTAATCTTGAATCGACAAAGCTTTGAAGCACCGTAACGGTCACACATGGTGCACACACCACGCTTGCTCTTGGGCTTACAATGAGGCTCTAGTTGATTAGTTAAATATTATTTAATTTTCTAATTAGGTTATTTAAAATTGATTAGATCATCTAATTAATTTTTCTTAAACTAATTAGATGATTAAATTTCGTTTAATTAATTAATTAAATTATTTCGTGCATGCACCTACACAATATAAATTGTCTTATCATTTGTGTTAGCCACCTTGTATGGGCTTTTATCAATTTATTTATGCTTCCATGAAAGTTCACAATTATTCACTTCATTTCCATTCTCACACATTGGTCCACATACCAAGTTCTCATCATAAGGGCCTCATGATAGGGAGTAGACATTTGTCTATTCTCTCGAGATTAATCAAGCTTTCTTGGTTAATCATAACTCAAATCTCTTCTCATTGTATATTCACTACTTTCATAATCAAATTTTCAAATCTCTATCCAATGTCGAGTGACTTTTCAAAATCTTTTTTCATAATAAATTTCGAGTATTTAAACTGTTGGTTGCTAGACCAATTGTTTAAAGACTTATGCAAAATGAACTCTGAGTATTTAAATCGTTGTCGCTAGACCAATTATTTAAGGGTTAATACCTATTTTGCCCTCTGCCATATAGGTCACATTTAAAAAACCCCCCAAAAAAAAATTGCATGGATTCCCTCAACGTTTTGAAAAAGTTTGTTTTTAAACCTTGGTCAGGCCACATAACTAAAAATGATGATGTGGTAGTATTTTTTATTTAATTTAATTTAAAGGATATGCCACATGTGTAAAATGGCTCATGGAAATACCAAATTGCCCTCTTGAAAAACAATCTGAATGTTAACCTAGTTTTCCATTTCTTCTTCTTCTTCTTCTTCCGTTTGCCATCACTTTCCCGTTTCTTCTTCCAAAATTGCCCTAATCATAGCTCATCTCTTTCCCGTTTCTTCTTCGAATCCCTAAAAAAATGAGTTTCCTAGTTTGTTCTTATTCCAGCATTTCTTCAAACGGCATAATAACTCCAAAATACGGTCATAATATGTCCATGAAGATGTTTGTTTCAAAATCGGTTGCAAATCCTGGCAGAAAATACTGGAAGTGTAAGTTCTGGGGTAAGGAAGATAATTATAACTTATTCCATTGGGACGATGAGCTTTTCGTGGAAAGAGAAGCAACATACTTGGATGGAGAAGTCATAGAGTTGATGAGTAAAATGGAGAAATATTTTTCGAAGAAGATGGAAGATATGAAGAAAAAGGTTGACGACTGAAGGAAGGAGATGAATTTTTTGATTGTTGTAGTTGTTGCTACTTCTCTTTTCTTTTTTCTTGGGTCATATAACAGATAGGTTCATAGTGTTTAATGGGTCATCATATTTCTTGCTACTGCTCTTGTCTTTCTTGTTGGATCTTGTAATTTTGTTTGTTGTACAATTGTAATGTTTTTTTGAATGAATGAAGTTATTGTGTTTGTACATATTGTGTTTTGTTGAATGAATGAAGTTACTGTGTTTGTACAATTGTATTGTGATATATAGTAAGGTTATTGATTAGGCATTCTGTGTAATCAATTTAGAACATTTTGTGTAAGGTTATTGTGCAATTAGACATGTTGTGCTTACAACAATTTTGAACATTAGTCATTCTGAACATGCTGAACATTTAGTTTTGAACATTATGAACATTATAACATATCAGTTTTGAACATTATAACATATCATATCACAACATTATGAACATTATGAAAATTATGAACATTATAAATAAAACATGATCATAACATATCACATAAGTTTTGAACAACATTACAACCAAACTTAGAAGTCAGTAAAGTTGGCCTTAGAAAACAAGTTACAAAATTGCACATTATGTGCTTACACAATGGTAGATAATATCTTATCAGGTAGTATCATAACAGAATCAATCTCCTTAACAACAGACGGCACATTATGTGCTTAAAAAAATGACAACTAAAGGACAAACAAACTACTGAGTCATTCTCCTTGCAATGTTCACTCATTTTTCTGATGCATCATCAAACACCAAAGGTGCATATGAAGTTGAACCAATCCCACCAATTCTTTTTGCATTCCTAACCACTTTCAACCTCTCATTGCACCTTCTTCTCATCTTTTGATTAGGCTTCTTAGCAGGACCTTTTTTCTTAGCAGTATTTTTTGCAGGTGGTGCAGTTTTTACATCTGATGCAGGTGGTGCAGTTTGCATAGTTGATGCAGTTTGCTCAGCTTTATCAGTTGATGCAAGAGGTGTAGTTTGCACAGCTGGTGCATTTTTCTCTAGTTGACCAGTTTGTTGAGTTTGTTCAGGTGTTAGATTAACAACTTGTGATTGTTGTTCTTCAAAAGCATTCATCATGTCATCAAACAACGCGTCTAACTCAGGGTCTGCTATTTCATGGGCACTACTAGCATTTAACTCAGGTTTTCCTCCAGTTGGTGCAACAGATGGAGAGGGTTTGCTCCTTGGTGTCTTTCTCTGCACAAATTACAAGTACATTTAAGAACACTTTTATAGGAACAAATTACAAGTACATTTAAGTATTGATAAGAAGTATTTGTTATTACCTTTCTCTTCAATCCGTTGGGATGGTGTTCATTGCTCATACACTTCCTTGAGTTATGGCCAAATTTGTCACACTTTGTGCATCTATAAGTTACACCAATCCTCCTCATCCTTGATCCACTTTCATCTTGTTCTCTAAACCTTAATTTCTTAGGTCTTCCAGGTCCCTTCTTATACTGAGGTGGTAACATGTTCTCAACGTCCACAATAGGCCACATGTCCATACCATTGATTAGGCTGACATTATTTTCGTAACATGTTTTGTAGGCATCTCTCATGTAACAAGGATCAACATATGTCTCAGGGTTCAAATTCTGAAATTGAATTGCAGACACATCATGTCTACAAGGTATTCCCACAAGTTCTCAAAATCCACATAATTTTTTTCCCAAGATCAACAACAAATTGGAGCCCATTATATGGATGATGCATTTGCCACAACTCACCCATACTCCATATTGGCAGTCATTCTCCACTCATCAGAGTTTCCTTATCTAATTTTTTCCTAGGATTAGGCATAACATTATGTTTCCATTTGTCAAGCTTAACTAGACTATTGGAAATCCTACTCATTAAATAGTTCTAATCCACTCTACCATTGTAAGGATCGGTTTATTCCTAGCTTGTAAAATTGTACTATTAAAGGATTCATTGAAGTTATTCATGAGCACATCACACTCAGGATAAAAGCTAAAGGAATGCTTACACCACAAATTTGTAGGCACTCTCATCAACCACTCACATGCCTTCTTACCCAGTACTTTGAGCTTATTCATACTTTTCTCCCAGGCCTGAAAGTATGTAGCTTTGACAGCCTCCATCAATAGGTCCCTTATTACAGCTCCACCACCAAATTTCTTCTTGAAATTGGCATATAAATGTCTGAGGCAAATTCTATGTTCAATTTGCTCAAACATTTCCTCAAAGACATTTACAAGACCCTGAAAAGCATAAACACACAGACAAAGGAACAATTTAACCCATAAACACATAAACACACAATATAAAAAATGAAAACATAAAAATAGTTACCTTTTACTGATCTGATATAAAGACATACTTTCTTTCAACCCCAATGTCTTCCATAAGTAACTGCATAAACCATTTCCAACTATCCTTTGTTTTAGTCTCTACTACACCAAATACCAAAGGATAATATTGGTCATTTGGATCCCTTGCCACTGCAACTAGTAACTGCCCCCCATACTGTGCCTTAAGGTGACACCCATTCACTCCAATAAAGGGTCTACATGCCTTAGTAAGCCCTTTCTTACAACCATCAAAGCAGAAATAAAATCTCCCAAATCTTGGTGGTAGGTTTGGCACTGGTCTATCAGTGTTAATCTTCACTGTATTCTCACACAGTGTTTCTTCAACTCAGCTGCATAACTCCATAGCTTGTTAAATTGTTCCGTTGCATCTCCTTCAATAATCTCCTCTTCCATGGATCTAGTTCTCCAAGCCTTCCCTTTGGTTATGCCAATTGAGTATTTCTGCCTTAGTTCAGACATAATTTCAAAAACTTTAACTTTTCCCTGTGACTTTCTCTTTTCCACAACAAGCTTAGATACCCAGTTGGCATTGGCAGTTTTGTTATTTAATACCCTTGCACATGTGTGTGTTCCCACCCAAGTCTTTATTTGGTAGGTGTGTCTAGGGGTGGAAGTAGGCCGGGCCGCCGACAGGGGCCTACGGCCTGGCCTGGCCTGTATAATAAAAAGGTCAGGTTTAGGCTTTTCCAAAAGCCTATTTTATTAAGCAGGCCAGACTTGGGCTTTTAAAAAAGCCTATTAGGCCTGATAGGCCGGCCTATTTATTAGTACATACATGAAGTCCAAGGGTTTTGGTATTGAATAATATTAATACCTAAAAAATAAATTAATTATTATAATGAATGAATTAAATTTTAAGTAATGAATTGAAGAGTCATCCGAACAAATAAAATGCATTGGTAATATGGAAAGGTGAAAAGTAGTGTGTTAAATGGGCAATTCACAATTTACTAGGCATTTAACAATTAAGAAAAATAAAGAACAAGTTATAAACAACATTGAGCAAAGAAGATAGAAACACAACGTTCATTCCTCTTATTGTTCTTCATACCATCGGTCCATCTCCATACCGTTTTTCACCGCAAAGCACGTAAAGAAGTCCCTCTCTCATTGAGCATTTCTATCGCCGTTGTTATCCAGCACCGTTATCATCACCGTCTTTTTCGAGGTAACATAAAACAACTTTTCATTTTCTCACTTCCATTTGAGTATGTGGAGTCCTATTTGAACCATACTAAGGTTTTTCTAATTTAATTGTTGCATTTCTTAAACCTAATTTTTGTTTTGTTGCAATTTGTGTGTGGATCCATAATTTCCAGCTTCAATTATTATATTATAAACCTTATTTCTTGTTTGAATATTTGTGTTTATACAACTTGATTCTTCATTGATAATTAGTTACATTACTCTGGTAATTTATAAAATGTCATTCATGATGAAATATAGCTAGTGCAGTGCTATAACAGTTTGGCCATAGTTTATTTATTTTTGTATGCATCATGTACACCAACAGCTCTAGCAATATGAATTCTGGATATTGCACTAAACTGGAAAATGATTAATATTAATTTTAAAGTTGACATAGTTCTAGCAAAGAATTGATTTGACACTATAATATTATTTCATTCATCTTAGTTTTACTCCAAAAGTAATACTCTTTTTACAATTTTCCAAATTTTCAGGTTTGAAAAATGCCTTCATCCAGTTCCACTCATGCTCTAGAAAATGATGATGTTCCAATAGATTCAAGTCAACCGGAGCATAACCCACAAGTCAATGAAAATGACCATGATCGTGTCATTGAAGATTCATTCCAGGAGAGGAAGAGAAAAAGGAAAAAAACTTCTCTTGTTTGGAAGGACTTTGATGAAGTTGAAATTGAAGGAGGTGTGAAGAAGGCTGTTTGCAGATATTGTAAATACCAATTCGCGACTGGTGGTCTAGGGGCCAGCACTAGCCATTTAAAAAGACATTCTAAAATCTGCATGCAAAGGAAGCTCCACATGGCTAAAGAAGCGAAGCAAACCGTTATTCCTTTTCAACCTTCTAATCAAGATAATCCATTTATGAGCTCTGGGGATAGATATACAAATGATAAGATGAGAGAAATTATTGCTCCTGCTATTATGGTGCATGAACACCCATTTAGTGTGGTTGATGATGAAGTATGGATGTGGGTTTTCCAATATGCGAATTCAGATTTTCGTAAAATCGGTCGAAAAACAGCAAGAGCGGATTGTTTGAGAATATATGATGAAGAGAAGAAAACATTGAAGGCTTTATTGAGAAAAATTGGCAAAATTAGTATAACTACTGATATGTGGAGATCAAGTCACCAAGTGGCTGAATATATGGTTATCACTGGCCATTTCGTTGATTCTGGATGGAAACTCCAAAAAAGGGTGTTGAGTTTTGTGAAAATTCCTGCTCCAAGGCGTGGGGTTGATGTGGCTGATGCAATTTTCAAGTGCTTGAAATCTTGGGGAATTGAGAATAAGATATTTTCAGTTTCAGTCGACAATACTTCTTACAATGATTCGTGTTTAAAAAGTTTGAAGGAAGACTATCCACTAAGCAAAATGTTAGTTCTTGGAGGAGCATTGTTTCATGTTAGATGTTGTGCACATGTACTAAATTTGTTAGTGCAAGATGGCCTTAGCCAAATTAAAGATGTCATTAGCAAAGTTCGTGAAAGTGTGAAGTATATCAACCATAATGATTCAAGAATGAAAGCTTTTTGTGATGTTGTTGAACAAAAGGGGCTGAAAGATAGGAAACTCATACTTGATTGTCCAACAAGATGGAATTCTACTTATCACATGTTATCCGCTGCATCGAAATTCAGAATTGCATTTCCATCTTATAAGGAAAGAGTGCCACATTATAAATATGCACCTTCAAATGAAGAATGGGACAATGTTGAGAAGGTTTGTCAATTTCTTGAAGTGTTTGATCTTGCCACTCTTATTATATCAGGTAGTGAGTACCCTACTTCGAACCTATATCTTGCGGAAGTTTGGAGGGTGAAGCAAGTCATTGATAATGCAACAGTAGATACAAATTCATTTATGAGAAAAATGGCTGCTTCTATGAAATTAAAGTTTGACAAATATTGGGGTGAATGCAATTTGTTGATGGCTATTGCTAGTGTTTTGGATCCAAGGAGCAAATTTCATACCGTTGATATATGCTTTCCATTGATATATAAAGTTGAAGTTGTTCAAGAGAATATAGAGAAGGTGAAGAATTCTTTAGAGGAGCTATATGCTGAATATGTTTCTCTAAGTCTGCAAGAATCATCTTCTAACGAAGCTCATCCTAGTGGCGTCAATTCATCATCATCTTCGACCCAATCTCAATCTTTAGTCATCACCGGGTTTGACCGAATCATGAGCATTGTGCGTGAAAAGGAAGTTGTTCCTGCAGTGAAATCAGAACTACAAACTTATCTTGATGAAGGTGTTTACATTCCCGATGGAGATAATAACTCTTTTAGTGCATTGGAGTGGTGGAGGAACAACAGCTTAAAATATAAGATCTTATCAAAGATGGCTGCTGATATTCTAGCTGTTCCTATATCTACTGTGGCCTCAGAGTCTACTTTCAGTGCTGGAGGCAGAGTTATCGATGAATACCGCTCTAAACTGAATGAGCAATCTATAGAAGCACTTATTTGTGGTGGCGATTGGCTTCGTCACAAGTATAACTTGAAACAAAAGTCAAAGGTTAAAACTTCTTTTCACATTGTATTTGTTTATTTCTTCTTACAAGTATAATTTTTAAACTTGTTATAATTTTTAATTTTTCTTTCTTATTTTGAAGGTGGGAGCTGAACAACATCAGGAGATCACCTTAAAGATTTGAGTCCTTTTTATGTTTAATGGTGTCTGGCTTGCTTCATATTTATTAACTTATTGCAGCATGGTTTTGTTAGAGTTATGGTGCTGTTAGTTTACTGCATTGCTGTTAGAGTTATGGTGCTGTTAGTTGACTGCATTGTTGTTAGAGTTATGGTCCTTTTATGTTTAATGGTGTTTGGCTTGCTTCATATTTATTAACTTATTGCAGCATGGTTTTGTTAGAGTTATGATGCTGTTAGAGTTATGGGGCTTTAGAGTTATGGATTTGTTACTGTTAGATTTTAAATTTTCTACTTATTTCATGTTGAAGCGTGTGAGATGAATGGAATAAATTTTATGCTAATTCATGATGAAGCATTTGATATTAAGCATAACAATTTTATCCTTATTTTTTGGTTATATATCAATGTTAAAGTAAGTTGTTATATACTATCATTGCTCCTAGTTTTTGGATGCAGATATATAAGTTTACAATTTGTTTCACTATAATCTAACACAGTCCCATTTTCACTATAATTTCAAAGTATAGTTATATATAATTGTCCATATTATTTAACTTTGTTTGACATTTATAATGAGTATAAAATTAACTACATTTAAATAATAATTTTATAACTTTAATTTAACTAATTTAAATAATAATTATAGTTATAATTTAGAATTTATTTGACATTTTATAACTAAATTTAAATAATAGTTATAATTTGAAATTTTGTAATTTTAGAGATTATAAAATGAGATAGGCTTTTAAATAGGCTAATAGGCTAGGCTTATAAAAAGGCTAGGCCAGGCCTAAATTAAAGCCTATGATAGATAATAGGCCAGGCTTAAGCTTTGAATTTAAAAAATAGGCCAGGCCTATTTATAAAAAGCCTGGCCTGGCCCGACCTACTTCCACCCCTAGGTGTGTCTGTCACCCACTTTTCTACACAAAGCTAAAAAACCACATTTACCCTTGCACTCTACCTTAACCCTATAACTCTTATTCTTAACAAATGTTATCTCTCTTCCATTTAAAGCTGACCACTCTCTAATTGCATCTTTAAATTCAGACCGAGATTTAAATTCCATACCTAATTTGAATTGAAAGTACTTCTTGAGCAGCTCACCTCTGAACTTCTTATAGTTTGGCTTGGGTTGTTTGTCATCCTTGTCACTTTCATTGAGATTTGAGCTATCCAGTTCCTCACTATCATAGTCCACCTTTCTACTTCCAAAATTAGTTTCATTCCTCTGTGAACTAGATCCCAACACACTTTTAGAAACCAAAACATTAACTTTGGACCCCTTGTAAGCAGTTTTCATCTTTTTGGGATCCTTGGATCCCATAACCTTGTATTTCATAGACTTACCATTTACCTCAACCCTATTCCTACATACTGATAATTCAACTTCCACTTCCTCAAATTGTTCATCTTCTACTTCACACCCCATTTCTTCTTCACTATTATCAAACATTATGCCTCCATCATAATCATCATCAGCGGTATCATCTTCACTGCAGTCACTAATGTTGTCAAAATCAGGATTCAACACCTTGGTCATCATGTCTTGAACACCATGTTCTACCCATGTTGTGATTAGCAATTTCTCCAGCTTGTGCATCATCAACAAAGTGGGTAAAGACTTCGTCCACGTTTGGAATCTTCCTCCAAAGCCTAAATCCATCGTAACCCCAATCTTTAACTAAGCTAACAGCTTAAAAAAAACTCCACTTATCAGAGTCTTGCCCTTGCATGATGGTTTCACTCCCTCCCCTGTAAAACGTATGATTTTCTTGCACAAAGTTTCCCCCATGGTGAAATATGACTGAAAAGACCCCTATTTCTGCAAATACAAAGATTCCATAAGAAACTAACCATAAGAAATTTACCTTTTCGCAGAAAGCAAGAGAAACTATCATCGTAATTAACCATAAGAAACTGACCTTTTGAAATAAGAGAAGCTAACACTGGTTCCAGACGAACGAACAAACAATGATTTTGCCTTTGTTAGCAGAAGCTATCATCGAGATATGGACGAACAAACAAAGAACAAGAACTAGATTATAATTTCAAATAGTTAGGGTTCAAAATGAGAATAATTTTGCCTTTTCTAAATTCACTACTAGCTGTTGATGAAGACTAAAGGGCAATTTGATCTTTCCATGAGCCATTTTACACATGTGGCATATCCTTTAAATTAAACTAAATAAAAAATGTTGTCACATCATCATTTTTAGTGATATGGCCTGACCAAGGTTTAAAAACAAAGTTTTTCAAAACGTTGAGGGAATCCATGCAACTTTTTTTTTGCAGGGGTTTTTTCAAATGCGCCCTATATGGCAGGGAAAAAAATAGGTATGAACCCATTATTTAAATACTCAAACTTAATCAATGTGAACCTCGTTTCACTTCACCTTTTCATAAGATAACTCTAGTTTCTAGTATTTGAATCATAGGATGTTAGTCCTATTGTTCGGTATTTGTCACCCACTTAAAATCAATTCAACTCATCAAACCTTTCCCACGTGCAAATCATTTTTTAAACTTCGCTCATACGCGATCTTCCTTCGCTCACACGCGAATTACACTAGTGATGTCTTATCGTCCACGTACGATTAAGCTCCTATTTTGATAAATAAAATCAACCAACCAACAAAAGTTCTCGCAACCGAGAATTACGTAATCTCTGACTTTTCCATCACACTTGGGGAATACGTAGGCGCAAGATTCTAACATCTTGGCGAGCACACTTTCAAAAAATTAAAACATGTCTCATTTCTTTTCTCTTTTCGCACATAGTAATTAGAAGATAGCAAATTAACACACTAAACACACAAACACTTAGAACTAAATAGGTCTCATCAAGTACAATGGATGTGAGGGGTGCTAATACCTTCATCTTGCATAACCGACTCTCGAATCCGCATCTCTTGGTTGCAATGACCATTTCACATTTTCATTTGTTGGATTTTATCTATATTTTTCCTTTCCTCTTTAGGAATAAACAAAATTGGATGACGACTTTATTGTTTATATCGAATATTTTTTCGATGGCATCAACACATACCAATTGTAGTTACACCCTTTAAAATATAAAAAATGATTCTAAAAATGCATTTCTGATATAAACCGGAAATGCACATTCAATTTATAGTTTTATAATATTAAAGTTCATCTTTCTCAAATTTCATCTTGAAGCAACCCCTTCTCCTATTTCTATGGTTAAGCTTGTTGAATAGCCAGCTTGTGAGTGACAAAGGAGCGTGGTTTAGATTTTGGTAATCAAGCAATTAAACACATGTGATCGATGAAGTTCACTTAATATCAAATTAATCCAAAGCAGAAAGTTAAATCCCAAGTTCTATTATTTTCGGTAAGACTATATTAATGCTCGATCAAACTATGAATTATTAGAGCTTTTTGCTCTTAGAATCATATGGTTAAGCCCAAAATATATTATCACGTGTTTACACTAAAAATAGATCCTGATTTTATACTTTCTACTATTGAGCTTTCGAGTTTGGAATTAAACTTTGATTTACATTTTTTAAAAAAAATTTGAAAATATACTTCCAATTTTATATTAGAAATGTATTTTTGAAAAAATTTAAGATAAATTTCAATAAACGAATTAATTAGTGCGTATCAGAATTATATTTATGATTTTTATGGATAATTTTAAAATTTCACATAATATGTAAGAAAAACATGAGGTGACTTAAGAAATCCTCAAAATAAAATGATAAAAATTTAATAAGTAATGTATTATAATTATTCATATGTTTAAGTCAATAATATTTTAAAATATTAATTAATTTATTTGTGGATTCATAAACAAATTTTAGATAATTTAACATATACAAAGTTAATTTTAAATTACATTTAATAAATATGAGAACAAATAAATAATTTTGAAATATATAATTATATTACATTTTTAATAACGAGAACTTAAATGCTATATATTATTAATTTAAAAGAAAAAGGAGTATATACTTACGTAATATTTTTTTATTGGATGATAGTATAAAACTATTTTATATTGATTGTGCATTATATTTAATATTTTAATTTAAATATAAAAGAATAGATAAACTTTTGAAATAAAATAAAATACTTAATGATAGGTAGCTAAATTATTGGAAGAATAAAAGAAAAATTATGAAGATAAATAAAGATTAAAAAATAAGAAAATCTATAAATATTTGTTCCTTAAAATAGGATAATAGTTTTTAAAAAATTAATCAAATAAAAAAGAGAAAATATAAAACCGTCAGATGATTACAAATAGCACTAAAATTAACATGGTATCATTATTAATAAATATCTAAATTGTAGGGAGAAGAGATAGAATTTTTGTAAAGATTAGTAAAAAATGCAAAATTAGTAACTAAAAATAGATTTGTTGAGACACTACTAAATTATAGGGAGTAGATAGAGAGAAATATTCAAAATTTATCATTATTAACATAATACTATAATAAATTATAGGGAGGAGAGAGAAAAAAATAAGAAAAAGTATTAAAAAAATCCAATGAGAGATGTATTTTAAAAAATAAAAATAAAAATAAAATCATTAATTAATTAAAATGTGAATTTTTCGCTTATACTTTATTAATGTTGTTGAGATATTTAGGGATATAGATATTAAAAATCATAACAACAAGTTATAAATATAGAATAGAATAATAACATTTAAGAGTATACCAATCATTCAACTACAGAATGTTTAAGTGTTTTTTTAGTTGGTGCAAATCCCGCAAAGCCACTAATATTTCCACTTCAATTCAAGCTCAATCTCAAACCCTCAACAACCATACTTCTAAATGGAAGCCAACACTTCCAACCATCATGGAGGAGTCTGCATACCTGCATGAAAATGAGAACTCGAAATCACATATCACACATTCCTCTCATATGCCAAGGTAATAAAACTTCTATTTAATATTATTACAATTGTTTTGTAAAGTATGATATCTTATATATTTTTTAAAATATTTTTCAGTGGCAATAATAGGATGGAAACTCCCACATTCATTGTATCGTTTTCATCATTCGGTATATTTTGAGATCTTTTGATTATTTGTCATTCGACATGTTTTAGGATTTGTCAATCAATGATGAATTTATACATATTGTGTTGGAATTATATTTAAGCCTTTAGTTGATTGAAATATCCACTTCTTTTGACACATGCCAATGCCTTATATTTTGTGTAGTAATCTAGGTAATTTTAGTTTGAGAGGAATGAGACTTTGTTTTTTGAAACCAAATCAATCTGAAATTTAATATTTAAAGGGTGTAAAAGCAAAAATAAATATTAACAACAGGGAAAAAATAATAAAACTTCAATACCATCGAAATTATGATGAATGACAGAATGACTATCACTTACATGAAAACATAATTATTCCATAATCTTTTTGTTAAATAACCAAATAACTTGATCATAAATGTTGTTATTCGCGTAAAAAATAATTTGATTATATAAACAATCTAGTGAGTTAGCAATAATAAAATTTCTCCTTAATAAGTACCGATAGAGTTGCACCCTTGAGATGATAAATGAACCATTAGTAACTGAAATTTCAAAATAAAAAGTTGAAAAGTTTTACTCTCCTCTAGATTTCCAAATAGATTATGGGGCATCTCACACACACTAGGAATTAGATGATTGATCATCATTCTAAAGATGAAATATTATCCGACTATAGTATGTTCCTGAGGGTATATTTTATGTATAAATAAACTTTATGTAAAAATTATGTTTTGCTCTTGGATAAATATGTTTCTTCATAAGTTGTATGTACTATTTGTGTTTTAGATCAAATTTATGCATTGCTCAGAGAGCATGAACATTTTTAGTTTGGATATATGTTACCACTCTTAAAAATATAAGTTATGTAATATTTATAAAAGTTAATCTATAATAGTGTGTATATCCGTGCGAGGCACGGATATATTTTTTTAAATTAAAAATATTTTATATTTATTTAGTTTATCAATGAAATTATAATAATATTATATCTGTCTTTATTATTAATATTATACAGATAAATATTTTTACTAAAAATATTTTTTTGTTTGTAAAAAAATCTTATTATTTAAAAATTAAATTACTTTTAAATTTATTTTTTTAATTTATTATAAAACAATATTTCATGATTATTGAAAAAAAATATTTGAATAATTATTTACTATAAACATAGAAACTATAATTCTGTAAAAATATAATAAATTTATAGAAATAGTTATTTATTAATAACCATTCTAAAAAGATATAAATATAAAGTACCAATAAATTTGTGTGATTTGGCATAAATTTGTAAAACCATAATTATATTTGTGTTTTTGTTCATAACTGTATAACAATAATTGTATTCTTTGTAGCATAATTGTACGGTATGATCGGTGCAAAATTATACTACATTTTCCAAACATATTAAATAATATTGTTAAACATATTCTATTAATACTTATTATTATTGAACATTTTATTTTTAAAATTGTTATTGTTAAAAAATCAAATATTTATTTCAATTTATAATGTAACGTTATTAAATCATACATTTAAATTAAAAATAATTATTTACTATAGTTAATTAAAATTAACTGATTAATTTAATATTTTTTTAATTGAAAACGGTATTAAAATCAATTTGTACATTAACCTTTAAAAACAAAAGATTATCAATATACTAATAAATTCTTATCTCATTTTAAAAATAAATGAGTGCTGAACAAATTAAGCTACTAACTATGGTATGTAAATGAATATCAAATTACAAATTTATCTTACATTGACGATATTTAAAAAGTACAATTAATTAAAATTATCTTATCGTCAATGTAAATTCTAACTCAAACAAATAAGCCAAATAATAAATGTTGAGTTATTTTTGAATTTAAGCTACTAACTAATAAAAAAATAATTTATATTTTTAACAAATTATTCTTTTAAATGAAAAGGATTAACACATTAATTATAAAATCAAAAATCTCACTTATTCATTAAAATTTTAATATATAAACTAATTTTTTTAATTTTAATATAATTGATATTATCAATAACAATCATTTTGATTCTTCCTATTACTTTTAAACATTTAACAGATTCTCAATTTTTCAAACTAAATCAATTGAAAAAATTTTATACAATAAAAAAGAATCTTTCTTTTCTATCATTACTTCAAAAATTTATTACTTCTAAAATTCAACATATTTTCAAATATTAGGTTATAAAATCATATATAATAATTACTTAAATAAAACAATATAAAAGAATATTTTACAAACAAAATGAATAATTTTTTTAAAAAAATTATATATTAACATACAATAATATTAATACTATATTTAAGTACACAATAATATTAACACTAAGCCTTTCAAATTTGCTAGGTCAGTCAAACTTGTTGAGAAATTTGGAAACCAATTAAATTTTATTATGGTCTCTCTCCACATCTGAATCAAAATGTGCCAGTATAGATTCTTGAAGACTTTGGTACTTAGAATTTCTCAAACTTACTAACACATTAGAGCAGCTTAATGAATAAGGTTCTATAAAAAATTGTACCAACCCAATATGTAAAGACTTGATATTTACTTTGAAGACTTCTAATGTCATCTCTTGATAGCAAATATATTGAAATTAGAAAAACCAACCAAACTATCAACACCACCGACTGAGAAGAAAACAAAAACATATTCAAACAGAAAACAACAGTAAACATAGATAATATAATTAGCCAGAGGAGAAGGCAGAGTTGAGGAACATCTCATCATCATACTCAATAGGCAGATTTTCGGATCCATTAGATATCAATTTATTTGATTTAAATTTCAGAAAGAAACCGAATGTGATTAATACAGCGAGTGCAGGAAATTAGATAGTGTAGCTGGGGATATTAGACAGTGCAGCTGGTGCCAAGAGATCAAAAATCAGCAAAATAACTTACATCAGATAAAATTCTCATCCTCTTTTGTGGCTTTTGTCTGGACTTCTCTACTAATGAAGCCCTTTGAAGTGTGGACAGAGCTTTTGTATATCGTTACAACGACACCATATCACACAAATAAAGGAAAAAAACACAAACAATGGGAGTTAATAACCAAACACGCAATTTAATCCGTTGAAAAATAGAATTCGTACATCGGCGGAGTAGCACAAATCTATCTTACAGACATTAACAAAATAATCCAAAATAGTCATTTCTCCACTACCATCCCCATCCCTTTAGTAATATCAAATTTTAAACATATCCGGTACCACCGCGGAAAAATATTGCAAGGATGATATCTTATTCCGTAGCATTTGACTTTCTTCTAAATTCCAGTCTACTATCAAATAAAAAATACACAGCAAAGAAACCTCAACGTACAATAAACCTACCTAATACAATCAAGAAAATTACATTGAGCTTATGTTGAAAGTTAGAGATTCTTGGACACAATACTTGGACACATATAAAATAACTATTTACCCCAAGACTCTGTATCACCCATAAGCTTACAACCATTAATAGCCCTTCTCCGCTTTTGTTGAAAGTTAGAGATTCTTCAAATATGATGCCCGTATATCCTATTACAAATAGTAATGTCATAGCAAGATCCTGCCATGAGAAATTAAACAGAGGAAAAAACTCTCAGAATATATCCTGGCATCCTGCTATATCTGATGATTCTAAAAACCTAATTTAAAATAATCAAATTATCAGGAAGAGTGAGGCGACAAATCTTGAGTGCTAGCTGCCATAACCTCTGATTTTCCCCTTCAACTGTCTCACTCTGCAGTGACAAATCAAATTCAATTCAGTAGAAAACATTGAGGATTGAATCTAATGTAAAAATCGATTGATTAAAAAAACGATGGATTTTACTCCATTGAAATCATCATGCGAAATCTGAAATCCAAATTGAAGAAAAGGAGAAGACGAAAGAGAGAGAGAGAGAGAGAGGATGAGAGAAGAAGAGATGACAGAAGAGAGAAAGGGATGAGAGAAGCAGAGGCGTTTATATGTGTGGTATGATGATAAGGTTAGAAGAAAATTAAGGGTTTACAGTTCCAATACTTTTGCATCGATAACATGCGTGTTATCTTCTTGCACACGTTTGATCTTAGACTATCTACAATGGTTGTATTATTCAACACCCTCCTTTTTCACTTTTTACATTCCACCTCATCTTCTCTCTCTTCCACCTAATAATTCAACACCCATTCAACTTTTAACCACTACAATGGTTTTTGTTATTCAACACCCTACTCCACCACTTTTATTTCATATTTTTATTTTCTTTTATGTTTTTGTGATTATATATTAATAACAATTATTGATTAAAATTAAATAAAAATAATTAAGACTTAAATACTATATTTTAATTTTTTCTAATTTAATAATTTATTTTAATTTTATATTTTTTTAATTAATCTTTTTATTTGCAAATAGTAAAGACGAGATATAATAATAGTCATTATTAAAACAAATAAAATTACACAACATAGAACACTTAAAATACAATGCAGTCAACACACAACACAACACAACACAAAAAACTTAAAATACAATACACTAAACCCACAACACACCTAAAATGAAACACATAACTTAATTAGTACAATAGACTCAACTCACAAATAATCTATTTAATCATGAAACATTCCGAATTTTGTCCATATGTGTTTGACTAGATCTGCTTGCAAATCGTGATGTACATTTGAATCACGCATCACAGATCTAGTACGCACATGATTCGCAAATGTAGGTAGCACCTCAGTCGAGAATGGCTCCGATGTACTAGACCCGCTTGCCTCACATTGATCATAATTTGTCCAATATTGAGCATATGTATCTCGTTCATCCTCAACAATCATATTATGCAATATGATACATGACCTCATGATGAGAGCCAAATCGGCTATGTCCCACAAACGGGCTGGTTCACGAATGATCTTAAATCAAGCCTGTAACACCCCAAATGCACGTTCGATGTCTTTCCGACATCCCTCTTGATATTTTGAAAATAACTTATCTGGTTCACTTTGAGGAAGTCTAATTGATTTGAAGAAAGTCGGATAAGAAGGGTAGATACCGTCAGCAAGATAATATGCCATATTATATGGACGCTGATTCACAAAGAAGTTCACTATTGGAGTATTTCCCTGTTCAACATCATCGAACACGGGTGAACGGTCTAGAACATTGATATCATTCAATGTGCCCGGACATCCAAAAAAGGCATGCCAAATCCAAAGATCATAAGTTTGTTGCTTCAAGAATAACAGTGGTGGTTCCCTTATCTCCCCGAGTAAATTGACCTTCTCATGCTGTAGGAAAATTTTTCCATTCCCAGTGCATGCAATCAATACTCCCAATCATCCCTGGGAACCCCTGGATTTCAATAACATGTAGTATTCTTTGTAGGTCATCTTGAGTTGGTGTGTCGCACCCCAAAATTTTCCTCTTTGTTTGATCCGTCCATTCATTGTCTTCGATTTAGAAGTAATTCGATTTTAGCTCGAAATATTTGCCTGAGAGAAATTATTCGTCTTTTTGGAATTTTAATTCAAGAAATATAATAATTATTTATTTTCATGAGTTTTAAAAAAAAAAGAGTACTTAAGCCCAATGGAGGATGTGTTCTCGGTTTTGGACTTTAGCAAAGGTTTGAAGTTAAATGCGGAAAGAAAGGAAAAGAATGTTTATCAAGATGATCAATTAGATATTAATATTCGAATCGGTTTATAAAAGTTTCAATTGTTTCAAAAGACAAAGCCTTCGGGCAATGTTATTCTTTCACCATCGAAGTTCTGAATTTTTAACTCATCAATTTCAAATCAACAAAACTTCCGTTGTTGGTTCACAAAGGAGGTATAAATTGGAAATCAGAAACATCATGTTCCAACTAAAACAACCCAACAAGACAATTCTGTTTCAGCCCAATGTAAAAGAGGGAAAGGTCAACACAACAGCAAGCATAACAGGCAGCCAAGAGAGAGATTTTATTTCACCCAAACACATGGTTATCAGCACTAGGTAAGTCTGTTTTTACCCAAACAACAGCAGCAGGCATTATACAGAAAAGCCAAAAAAAGTGCTCAAAGTTCAAATTAAATAACATAGCAGACCATGGCTGAAAGAGGTAACAACAATAACCACAAGGCAGCAGAAGGAAGTTCCAAGAAAGAGCAGATAAATTTACACAAAAGTGATGTAAAGCTAGCAAAGAAGACCAAAGCAAAGTCTTTTCTAATTAATGAGAAAAAAGAAAGATGATGTCTGAAGGATCAAGCATGGTATCTGTTGGCAGGGAGTACCAATCTGAATGACACAAAGAGACAAGGATCACCAGCAGATATTCAAAAAAGCCACATCAGAAAATACACCAGATTGGAAATGTGAGTATGCATCTGTTCAGGAAGCATAGCAGGAAAAGCAGGATACCAGTTCACATAACCAAAACCCAAAAGAAAACACAAGAGATATCTGTTCTTTCACATAAATCCAGGGAGATATCAGTTAAAAGAAGAGTTCAAAAACCAGGAGAAAGGACCCAACCTCTTAGTATTTGTTCTAAGAAAAAAAACCAACCAAAAACCAGCGAGCGTCTGTTCTTACCACTAAACCACCAGCCCAAAAACACAGAAAAATCAAGCGTCCTATCCGTTCTTAACCAAAACTGTCAACACAGAACAAGCAAGAAAGTCGAAACCCACTCATCATCTCCCCAATACAAACCTTCAGAGTTCATTTATTTTCGAGAAAAATGGTCTTACGAGCGAAGAAGAGGAAAAGTTAGAGCGATCTCACGTATTCGTCGAAGGTCCGTTACTTTCCCCGCCAAAATCGTGGGTACCTACAAATCCAAACGAACATCATCATCACAAATCGAAGCAATCGAAGCCAACATGCGGATCGCGACCGATGGGGTCTCGAAATCGTGAGAGATGTCGAAACGCGATCGGCGAGAGCACTGAGAGCCATCGAGAGGTTTTGAGGAGGGTGAGGGTTTCGATGAGGGTTTGAGGAATCGCGAGAGGCGGAGGGAGTGAGATGAGCGGCGGTGAGATAGCGAGAAAGAAGAACACGATGAAGCGTGAGAGAGAGAGAACAGATGACTGCATTTTTTTTTGGTTTGGTTTAAGTTTAGAATTAGTATTTTTTAATATAATTATTATCATTATTTTTTACTAATACTATTATTATTACTAATGCTATTATAATTACTATTATATTACTAAAATTATCATTATTATAAATTTTTATTTTTTTTTCTTTTTAGCTGTATTAGTACCATTATATTGTCATTATTGCTAGTATATTATTATTATCTAATATTACTCTTATTATCACCATTATACTATTATTGTATTATCATTATTATTACTATTATTTTAAACTATTAAAAACTATTATTACTACTATTAGTAACTACATTGTTTTCTTAACCAATAATATTATTATATTTACACCAATAAAATATTTAGTATATCCCAAACAAAAACACAAAAATAATAATAGTAGTATAGTTAGACACTTTATTATTATTAGGTTTTTTAGCATTTTGTTCCTTTCGGTATATATCCCCATTTGTAAATTTGTACCCCCATTCCCCACTTGTTGTAATAATTAGTAAATAATTTCATTACTTTATTATTTAATTACTCGCAAAGCACAACCAAAAACATTTTCAAACTAATACTCGTGCAAGCCATTTTTTAACCTTGAGTTGACAAAGCTTTGAAGCGTCACAACGGCCACACATTTACGCACACCACGCTTACTCTTGGGCTTACAATGAAACTTTAATTGATTAGTTAAACATTATTTAATTATCTAATTAGGTTATTTAAAATTAATTAGTCTACCTAATTAATTTTATTAAACTAATTACTTGATTAAGTTTCGTTTAATTAGTCGATTGAATTTATTTCATGCATGCACCTACACAATAGATTGTTTAAGCCACCTTGTATGGGCTTTTAATTTATTTAATGCTTGTATACAATTGTTTGTTCTTTTCCATTATCACACCTTAGGACCATATGTTCAATTAACCATAACTCGCATCGCAAAAACACTTTCGCAATAAAATTTCAAACCTCGATCCAACGTCGAGTGCATTTTTCGAATTCTTTTTCATAATAAAGTACAAGTCTTTTAGCCGTTAGACGCTAGACTAGTTGTTAAAAACTCGTCCCCCAAACAAACTTTAGTCTTTAAGTCGTTGGACGCTAGACCCGTGGCTTAAAGACTCCTAAATAACGTGAACTCGTTTCACCTCACTTTTTCTCAAGAAAACTTTTTGAGTGATAGACGACTTGGGCGAACTTTCGTTCCTCGGGTTTCTAGTATTTGAATCGTGAGACGCTAGCCTCGTTGTTTGGTACTTTTTCATCCACATAAAAAACAATTCAACTCATTCAAATTCTTTTATCGCTCATATGCGAGTAAAAAAACTCTTTTCGGATAAAGAGAGTGTAATAGTCGTTTCAAATACGAACAAGGACTTAAGCTTTTCAAACAAACAAAACAAGTCCTAGTTCAAAGCATTCGAAACGTCTAAATGCACGATTTTATTATAAAATCAATACAACAAACTTAAAACCTTTTAAGAGGAACTACGAGTTTTGACGTTCCCATTGCGAGGAATATGTAGGCACACGGTTACGAAACCGTGTCAAACTCAAAATAATAACAAACAAATTTTTCTTTCAAAGCATCCATAACTTAGTAAACACACACACAAAGCGTAGAATTAAATGGGTCCCATCGAGTACGATGGATGTAAAGTGCTAATACCTTCCTTACATACCGACTCCCGATCCCACTTTTGGTCACGTAGACCGCCTTATCCGCATGTTTTGGGTTTTATCTATATTTTCCGTTCTTTTTAGAACGAATAAAATTAGGTGGCGATTTCACTAGTTTTCGAGAATTAAAAGATTTTTGAAAATCGAGTTGCTTCAGTTGGCGACTTCACTGGGGAAAACTTTTTAAAGTTATTTTTGACTAAGCGAGTCAACCCTAATTAATTCTTCGCTTGTGTGTTTACTATTCATTGCCCATTATTTCTTTATATCCTGTTGATGTATTTTGATATTGGGGCATTTGTTGGTTATGGTTCATAGATAAGCCCAATACCCAGGCTTCTAGGAAACATAAGTTTAGAGTGGTTGAGTAGCTTAGGTCCATTGGACATCCGTGTTCCTTGGATCGACGTGAAGACCACGACTTAGAGTTGGTCTTTTTAAGGGAGTTATTGCACCATACGATAGTGCGGGATGATAATTCTTGGACAAAAGGCCTATAACTCTAAGTTTTAGGATGTCCAAAACAAACCGACCGCTCAAAGGATTTTTGAGTATCCCTTTAAGAGCCGTTTCTTGGAGTATACTTTTGAAAATACTATCGTCATGACGATTATATTTTTAAAAGGGGATCTGAGACTCCAAGAAGCATTTAGCATAAAAACATTAGAACCAACCTTGTTTGGGGAATTATGGGTAGACGTCGAAACCATGTCCGACCGTCCTTTTAAACCCTTGTCTGTTTAACTTTACATGTAATTTTGCGCATGACATCAATATGTATCGCATCACATTACATTCTTACATGCATTGCCATTGCATTGCATTCACAAAAAAAAATCATTTTCATTCAAAAATAGAAATAAAATCATGCATTTGCATTCATCAACATGCATGCATTTTCTCCTCCACTACAAAAAGCTCATGTCACCTTTTGTTCCTGGACAGTTAGCTGATTTCCTGCACTCATGGCAAGTCTGATAGACCAATTGGAACATAATCAAGTTGTGATGAGAGAAGACCTAGAAGGTGTGAAAGACAAGGTGGATCAAATGTTGGAAGCCATGCTAACTTCTTCGGAGGACAATGCCCAAGATGCTACTACAGACTCCACGTCAGGATTTACTGTTATGTATAATCCAATGTACGATTCTCCTCTGCATGTGGATGATCCTATTCAACCTCAATTGGTGCTCAATGCTCTATCTAACGCAATCCCTACGGTCCAAAGACCATCAACTGTTCAAGAAGATTGTATCTCACATCTTCATGCTGCTAAGAAGCCTAGGTGCGTCAACTACGTGCAAAATCCTCAAGGAATGAATTCAATGGTCAACACCAGAGCTCCTCGAGATACTGAAGCCAGACGAATGTGTCTTGATCTGAAGGAACAATTGAGGGTTTTGAATGGAAACGACACTATTGGTCTAGATGCTGCTGACCTTTGCTTAGTGTCAGACGTCGTGATTCCACCAAAGTTTAAAATGCCAAAATTCGAGAAGTACAAAGGTGTAAGTTGTCCAGAGACTCATTTGAAGATGTTTGTTCGCAAGATGTCTGCATATGCTCATGATGAAAAGTTTCTCATCCATTGTTTTCAAGACAATCTTAGTGGGGCATCTCTGGATTGGTTCACGCAATTGGAGAAAAAGGATATTCACAATTGGAAAGACTTATCTTCCTCATTCCTGAAACAATACGAGTTCAACCTTTCCATGGCTCTAACCCGTATCCAATTACAGAATCTTTCTCTGAATATTAACGAGTCATTCAAGGGGTATGCTCAAAGATGGAGAGAGTTGGCTGCCCGAGTTAAACCACCAATGCTTGATAGGGAGTTGGTTGACTTGTTTTTGAATACCTTACCTAATTCATACTTCGAAAGAATGATAGGTTGCACATCTTCAAGTTTCTCTGACTTAGTGATGGTGGGAGAACGCATTGAAAGCGGTCTCAAAAGTGGAAAACTCCAAGATGCCTCGAGTAGCCAAGCTGATGAGGAAGAATTCTTCAGAGGTTCTCAAATGGAAGAGGAGGATTATGAAACCAATGCAATTTGGGAAGCTCCGCAAGCTCCACCTCCTATACCTTATGGTCAACCTCCGTCTGTAGCAGCTGTTCAATATCAGCACCCGATGCTTCTCGGTCCACAGTACCAGAAACCATGGGGCACTCCTCATGCAAAGAAACAAGTTCAAGGCCGTGGATATCAAAGTCAATGTCAGAATCCACGCAAACCTCGAAGTAATTTGGAAAGAAGGAATACTCCTCTTGATCCAATTCCAATGACCTCTGATCAACCATATATCGATTCAAAGCTCGTTGGTGGTTCCCAAGTTCATTAAGCCACCAAAGTTATTCCGCCACGATATGATCATAATGCGATGTGGGTACCATCTTTGATACGGTAGGACACTCAATGAGGATTGCAATCCTTACAAAGCCAAGGTTCAACAATTGATTGACTAGAAGTATTTGACTCTTGAGGTGGGAATCATTTGTGAATGGCAACCCGTACTCAAGTGAGCACCAAGACCAAATTAAATGCGAATCAACAAGTCAAGCGAGTTCAAGTCTCCTCAACAACGACAGTCTTTTATTTCTTTACTGCATTTTCATATGTATCTTGTTTAATTGTTTAAACTTTTGTTTGCATGTAGAAACATGTTTGTTTATTAATCTTAATACAACGAGTATGTTTGTCTTGAAGTAATCCATTCGTTGTCACTCAATCCATTCGTTATCACTCTTTAAATGATTTGCGAGCATTTTGAACCAACGTTACCAATCATTTCGCCTAGGCAAAGATTGGAGGGAGGATGACGATAATTGAAAACGCTAGGTCTCTAGTCGTATGTTTTCAAGTAAAAACCTTGTTGATGATGTACAGGCCTTGTTTCAAATCCCTAAACACCGGAGTTATAAGGGAGATAGACCCTCGTTAACCCCTTTAAGCCTTGAAGTAGGAGTTTCTTTTCTTTCTATTTAGAAAAACCCTCATTTTATAACCCAGGGGCGGGTAGTGTTCAGTTAATCTGATCAAGCGTTCTGAACTCATCAAGAGAGTGTGCATCAAAAGATACAACAATGGTTATCCTTCAAAAGGTTGAGAAAGGTCAAAACCACAGTAGTCGACCTCCATCTATCAATAATGTGCATCAAAGGAGAATGATACCATGTTGGGTATCTCTCATCGAAAGGTCAACAGATGCGACACCATAACGGGTTATCCTCATCTACCTAAGGACTCGAGACCACCATCACTTTTAACAAATCAAAGGTTGTTTGATCCGCGACTTGTTCAAAATGAATAGAAAAAGACAAAGAGCCCGCTAAGTCGGAACTTAGTAATAAGTCGCTTAGGCAAAAGTCGTAAGATCCCGAAATGCAAAGGATTCTCAACAAAGAACAAGTTGTGTGGTCAAATACCAAAAGACAAAATGTGAGTTTGTTGTGTCCAAGAAACCTCGTATTGGTTCCTCAACCATCATAAACTCCTCTCGAGATGGGTGCTCGTATCAAGATAGTTGAACTTAGGATGAAGGACATCATGGAGAATGGGCGGGCATCAAATATCTTGAACCTAAAATCCTTTTTCTAAAAACCCGTGAACCAAGCCACGTTACAACCCTCAAAAGTCCTAATTGAAGCATGGGTTAACTCAAAAGCATACGACAAAGAGATCGCGTTTACGACTCCTACGGTGTGTTAAGTATACGTGTTGGTATCATATGCCGTCTTATCTTTCAAAAAAAGTTTTCGTGTTGCACTCTAAAAGTGTTTCACTCACAAAAAAAATAAAATCATCATAATGTTTTTCATACAAAGCTTCAAGACGCATAAATGTTGCATTATAATTGTCATAATAAACATTCTTCTACATGTAAAACAATTATTTGACATTAAAGTTCTCATAATGAACATCGGTGAAGAGTTTAACTTTGTCCAAGAAGAAGCTTGATTATTCATTGAGTTAGCGATTATTTGTATCAAGGCAGGTCCTTAAAAGCAATCAACAAGTGATTTGGACTTTCTCAAAAGCGATTAGCTTGGGGCATGTCGTTCCAAGATTACATCAATGGGAGCCACCTCAGCGTTGGAGTCTTTCCATGGAGCATTTTGGTTCATGCTATTTCTATAGCATAGTGAAGTCAAATCTTCACAATTCGATCAATGGCGTCACATCGAGATACGGTAATATCTCTCAAAGGTTTGTCAATCGGGGCATCTTGCATTGGAATTTAAGATTACGGGCAAGATCTCAAATATCGGATTACTGTAAGCTGTTCTGGCATCCTCCCAAAGAAAATCTCAGATAACCAACAGATTGGGGCTATGATTGCTATATACGGACAATTTCGTTCTGTATCTTCAAGCTGCTCGGAAATTCTCCTCTCAAGTGTCAACAGCTGTTGCGTTCAATTTGAGTGGCAGGGAATCATGCTAACAACTTCCTTTGGATGGGAAATTTGTTTCAAGAATCTTTCTTGGTCTTAACCAGTCAAACAGTAAAAGCATCTTCATGCATTGTCAATTATGCATCTCATCCTGTGCCATTTAAAATCTGATTTTGCTTGGTACGTTGGACCAGTTTCCGTCTGGTTGGTAAAAATCATTCCACCAGTTTCCGTCTGGTTGATTAGAATATTTTCACCAGTTTCCGTCTGGTTGATTAGAATATTTTCACCAGTTTCCGTCCGGTGGTTAAAATTATTTCACCAGTTTCCGTCTGGTTGATTAGAATATTTTCACCAGTTTCCGTCTGGTTGATTAGAATATTTTCACCAGTTTCCGTCTGGTTGATTAGAATATTTTCACCAGTTTCCGTCTGGTTGATTAGAATATTTCCACCCGTTTCCGTCTGATTGATTAAAATCATTTCACCAGTTTCCGTCTGGTGGTTAGGATGTTTTCACCAGTTTCCGTCTGGTGGTTAGAATATTTTCACCAGTTTCCGTCTGATGGTTAATCATTTCACCAGTTTCCGTCTGGTGGTTTAACTTAAAATCAGTTCTCGTCTGATGATTTCTCCTTCAAGGTCAAATTTTATTTGGCACACATCTAATAATACATGCATGCATTCATAAATCATTACATAAGTCATCGTCATGCATTAGTCATGTCGCTTTACTCAGACATATCATGTACAATATATTCATGCATAAACCCCAGTCAGGACTCGGGATCTTTTCAGAATAAAGTTAAGTGCAACCAGAAGACTATTTCTCAAATGGAAACTTAGTTCTCTCCCCAATGCCAGGTGAACGCTTGGGTGACAGACAATCGACAGTAGTGTCAACTCTCCAATGAAGTCTCTTCCCCAGAGAATCGATTGATCATCCCCAGTGAACTCTTATGACAACAAGATCGTTCAATTGGATTCCCCAGTGATGTCTCCCTTCTCTCAACAGTCAGCAAATCATGCATCATTTGCATTAGAAAAAAATCACATCATGCATATCATACTCATGCATTAGCTTCGGCTATTTGTTTTGTAGGTTTTTCAACTGAAACTGTAAATATCCTCGTAAGGATCAAATTTGAAGGATTAGTTCTCAGACGACATAATTACCCTCTTTTCTCCGACACAAGTGGTATACTTGTATGGATCTCAACAACTGATGGTTTCTCCAATCGGGATTTCTTCCCCAGCGAAATAGTTGTCTCTTCGGATGGACTCTAATGTCGAAAATTATTCAACCGGAATCCCTGAATTTTCCACGGTTTTCTTACGAAGTTTCCCAATGACTTATTTACTCCCAAGTGAGTCTCCTGGAAAGGATTACTACAATATTATTCTTGGTATTTTCAAAGATTTCTTTCGGACAAGAATCTTCTCGAAATACTATTGGCGGTGGCTTCCACAATATACTCCTCTGAGTTGTTCTCAGAAAATTACATCAAACTTCTGGTGCGTTTATTTCCCCAGTAAGTCATCAACTACTCAAAACATAAATATCCACCCGGCGGGATGTTTATTCAAATCTCAAGATATTTCTCCAACTCAGACGTTGATCTACATATCCACTTGCTGCGCATTGTCCATACAATGTCGAATTGAAGCTCATTACCTTAGAAGTTTTTCACCACGAATCGATTCTTCTATCAACGGTAAAGCTATCTGCATACAAATTGAAGATTTTGTCAACTCAGAAGTTGTTCAACATGTCCGTACATGTTCAGTAAGATCTCTCATCAGCAGAAATGTCGGAAACAAGATTTACCGACTTCATAAACATCTATATCACGCCGGTATGCTGGATATTGTTTTGTTTATCCCCAGAGAATTGTACTCTCGGGTGCGCTACTGATTTTGTTCGCGGGTAACTCGAGGTTACGGTCAAAGACATTCAGCATGCCATGGCTCCTCGCACTTTCGTGCACCAACAATTCCGATATTGTTCTAGCCATATATCTTTGTTAAGGTCTCCAGGTATTCCTTAATTATCAGGGAACTCTTTGTTAAGTTCTCAATCAATTATCAGGGAACTCTTTGTTAAGTTCTCAATCAACAATCAGGGAACTCTTTGTTAAGTTCTCAACCGTGTCATCAGGGAACTCTTTGTTAAGTTCTCAATCATGTCAATCAGGGAACTCTTTGTTAAGTTCCCAATCATGTCATTTCAATTCTGTTTAAGGTCTCCAGGTATTCCTTAGTTATCAGAGAACTCTTTGTTAAGTTCTCAGTCTTGTCAATCAGGGAACTCTTTGTTAAGTTCCCAATCATGTCATTTCAATTCTGTTTAAGGTCTCCAGGTATTCCTTAGTTCAGAGAACTCTTTGTTAAGTTCTCAGTCATGTCAATTCTTAATATATTGTTTTTCTTTTCGCTTGAGAAGTTCGTTTCTCTTCTCATAGCATTTTCATTAAAATTGTTGTCAAAGTCATTTCGGTTACACGGTTATCCCCAGTGTTGTTAAAATCTCCTAATAATTGTGCACTGTTGTGTTAAAGCATTCCGTTGATGCTTAGCAAGTTTTTTCTTCAAGCGTTTTTTCTTGACTCCGTAGTCAAGATATGTTATCTGTTTTCTTTTGTGGCTTTGGTTTCCCGCGTAGGGCAAATTTTTGGGGTTCTCTGGTATTCAATCCTCTTACACCTTGGATGTTCGAAAGTTGTCAATCTTTCTCACTTACCAGGTCTAAGATGATTGAATAGGGGCAACTGTCGCACCCCAAAATTTTCCTCTTTGTTTGATCCGTCCATTCATTGTCTTCGATTTAGAAGTAATTCGATTTTAGCTCGAAATATTTGCCTGAGAGAAATTATTCGTCTTTTGGAATTTTAATTCAAGAAATATAATAATTATTTATTTTCATGAGTTTTAATTTTAAAAAAAAAGAGTACTTTGTTGTTTTGTGGATCTTAAGCCCAATGGAGGATGTGTTCTCGGTTTTGGATTTTACTTGTAGCGGAAAAATGTTGTTTGCAAAGAGTTCGTCATAACGGAATTTGGATTTAAGTTGAATTTTGGAATTTTGTTTATCAAGATGATGTTACAAGATAAGGAGAAAGTTTTGCAAGATGTTGTAACTGTAACCTAAGGTTGGAACTTTTTGTTTTATCAATTCGATATTACAAAATATTCTAAAAATGTTTACAAAAGAATACAAAATTGCTTTAATCCTATTCTAAAAGTTTGTTCGGGTAAACTGTTGTCTTCCTTCGAGCCATCCATTCGTATTCGGGTACTCTTCTTCGTTTTTGTACCATGTTATTCGTGTGTCACCTGAAACAACAAAATAACACCGATTAGCAGTTACAAAGGTTGAAGTTCGTAAAAAACCAAAAGAATTTTTATAACTCATCATTAGGATTAGTATCGGGAATCAGGTTATAAAGGTCAATTGTTTCAAATGACAAAGCCTCAGAACCGAAGTTCTTTCATCGGCCGTTACCGTTGCCTCCATTGCAAATCACAACAACTTCCGTTGTTGGTTCACAAAGGAGGTATAAATTGGAAATCAGAAACATCATGTTCCAACTAAAACAACCCAACAAGACAATTCTGTTTCAGCCCAATGTAAAAGAGGGAAAGGTCAACACAACAGCAAGCATAACAGGCAGCCAAGAGAGAGATTTTATTTCACCCAAACACATGGTTATCAGCACTAGGTAAGTCTGTTTTTACCCAAACAACAGCAGCAGGCATTATACACAGAAAAGCCAAAAAAAGTGCTCAAAGTTCAAATTAAATAACATAGCAGACCATGGCTGAAAGAGATAACAACAATAACCACAAGGCAGCAGAAGGAAGTTCCAAGAAAGAGCAGATAAATTTACACAAAAGTGATGTAAAGCTAGCAAAGAAGACCAAAGCAAAGTCTTTTCTAATTAATGAGAAAAAAGAAAGATGATGTCTGAAGGATCAAGCATGGTATCTGTTGGCAGGGAGTACCAATCTGAATGACACAAAGAGACAAGGATCACCAACAGATATTCAAAAAAGCCACATCAGAAAATACACCAGATTGGAAATGTGAGTATGCATCTGTTCAGGAAGCATAGCAGGAAAAGCAGGATACCAGTTCACATAACCAAAACCCAAAAGAAAACACAAGAGATATCTGTTCTTTCACATAAAGCCAGGGAGATATCAGTTAAAAGGAGAGTTCAAAAACCAGGAGAAAGGACCCAACCTCTTAGTATTTGTTCTAAGAAAAAACCAACCAAAAACCAGCGAGCGTCTGTTCTTACCACTAAACCACCAGCCCAAAAACACAGAAAAATCAAGCGTCCTATCCGTTCTTAACCAAAACTGTCAACACAGAACAAGCAAGAAAGTCGAAACCCACTCATCATCTCCCCAATACAAACCTTCAGAGTTCATTTATTTTCAGAAAAAATGGTCTTCTGAACGAAGAAGAAGAGGAAAAGTTAGAGCGATCTCACCCGTATTCGGCGTCGAAGGTCCGGTTACTTTCCCAGCTTCGGCCAAAATCAGGTGGGTACCTACAAATCACAGAAAACGAACATCATCAGTCACAAATCGAAACAGAAATCAGAAGCCAACATGCAGATCGCGACCGATGGGGTCTCGGCGAGAAATCGCGGTGAGAGATGTCCAGAACCGCGATCGCGGCGAGAGAGCACAGAGAGCCATCGCGAGAGGGTTTTTGAGGGAGGGTGAGGGTTTACGATGAGGGTTTGAGGAATCGCGGCGAGAGAGCGGACTGGGAGTGAGAGATGAGCGACGGTGAGATAGCGAGAAAGAGAAGAACACGATGAAGCGTGAGAGAGAGAGAACAGATGACTGCATTTTTTTTGGTTTGGTTTAAGTTTAGAATTAGTATTTTTTAATATAATTATTATCATTATTTTTTACTAATACTATTATTATTACTAATGCTATTATTATTACTATTATATTACTAAAATTATCATTATTATAAATTTTTATTTTTTTTCTTTTTAGCTGTATTAGTACCATTATATTGTCATTATTGCTAGTATATTATTATTATCTAATATTACTCTTATTATCACCATTATACTATTATTGTATTATCATTATTATTACTATTATTTTAAACTATTAAAAACTATTATTACTACTATTAGTAACTACATTGTTTTCTTAACCAATAATACTATTATATTTACACCAATAAAATATTTAGTATATCCCTAACAAAAACACAAAAATAATAATAGTAGTATAGTTAGACACTTTATTATTATTAGGTTTTTTAGCATTTTGTTCCTTTCGGTATATATCCCCATTTGTAAATTTGTACCCCCATTCCCCACTTGTTGTAATAATTAGTAAATAATTTCATTACTTTATTATTTAATTACTCGCAAAGCACAACCAAAAACATTTTCAAACTAATACTCGTGCAAGCCATTTTTTAACCTTGAGTTGACAAAGCTTTGAAGCGTCACAACGGCCACACATTTACGCACACACGCTTACTCTTGGGCTTACAATGAAACTTTAATTGATTAGTTAAACATTATTTAATTATCTAATTAGGTTATTTAAAATTAATTAGTCTACCTAATTAATTTTATTAAACTAATTACTTGATTAAGTTTCGTTTAATTAGTCGATTGAATTTATTTCATGCATGCACCTACACAATAGATTGTTTAAGCCACCTTGTATGGGCTTTTAATTTATTTAATGCTTGTATACAATTGTTTGTTCTTTTCCATTATCACACCTTAGGACCATATGTTCAATTAACCATAACTCGCATCGCAAAAACACTTTCGCAATAAAATTTCAAACCTCGATCCAACGTCGAGTGCATTTTTCGAATTCTTTTTCATAATAAAGTACAAGTCTTTTAGCCGTTAGACGCTAGACTAGTTGTTAAAAACTCGTCCCCCAAACAAACTTTAGTCTTTAAGTCGTTGGACGCTAGACCCGTGGCTTAAAGACTCCTAAATAACGTGAACTCGTTTCACCTCACTTTTTCTCAAGAAAACTTTTTGAGTGATAGACGACTTGGGCGAACTTTCGTTCCTCGGGTTTCTAGTATTTGAATCGTGAGACGCTAGCCTCGTTGTTTGGTACTTTTTCATCCACATAAAAAACAATTCAACTCATTCAAATTCTTTTATCGCTCATATGCGATCGTAAAAAAACTCTTTTCGGATAAAGAGAGTGTAATAGTCGTTTCAAATACGAACAAGGACTTAAGCTTTTCAAACAAACAAAACAAGTCCTAGTTCAAAGCATTCGAAACGTCTAAATGCACGATTTTTATTATAAAATCAATACAACAAACTTAAAACCTTTTTAAGAGGAACTACAGAGTTTTGACGTTCCCATTGCACGAGGGAATATGTAGGCACACGGTTCTGAAACCGTGTCAAACTCAAAATAATAACAAACAAATTCTGTTTTCTTTCAGCATCCATAACTTAGTAAACACACACACAAACGCGTAGAATTAAATGGGTCTCACCGAGTACGATGGATGTAAGGGGTGCTAATACCTTCCCCTTACATAACCGACTCCCGATCCCACTTTTTGGTCACGTAGACCGCCTTATCCGCATGTTTTGGGTTTTATCTATATTTTCCCGTTCTTTTTAGAACGAATAAAATTAGGTGGCGATTTCACTAGTTTTCGAGAATTAAAAGATTTTTGAAAATCGAGTTGCTTCATGGTGCTCTGAGATACAATGGCTCATACAATTTTATGATTCCTTTACAGAATCTATGCAAGCACTCTAATGTTGTAGTACCTCCTATTTTAATGTATTCATCGACCGCATCGGCTGCCACACCATATGCTAACATTCGCATGGTCGTGGTACATTTTGCTAATGGAGATATACCTTTTTTTTTAGTTGCATCAACTCTTGGGATGAAGTAGTTGTCACTGCTAAATAGTTCCCCAACAATCCTAAGGAACACATGTTTTCGCATTCAAAATCGCCGATGAAACATCGCATCGTCATATGTAGGTTGGTCTGCAAAGTAGTCGTCTACTAGTCTTTGGTTTGCCGCTGCATGATCTCTATTGATATATTTTCTCTTAACATTACGTGTATATCCTTCATCTATTTGGTTTCGTCGCTCCCTGAACCGATTGACGATATACCTCTCTTCGATTTCAGACTTCCTTTTGTAAGCTTCGATGCCAAAAGGAAATTAAGGATCCATTGATGTTTTTAGTAATATGAGATTTTGGTATTGGTACATCAATGGAAGAATGAGCCCCCATTTATAAGATAGTAATATCATATTTTTTGGTATTGGTGCATCAATAATATAATAGACATCAATGACTTGACAATGACTTGATAATGTCTTGATAATGTAGATAATAGTAGACAAGAAAGAAAGTGACAAACAAAATGACAAACAATGACTTGACAATGACTTGACAATGACTTGATAATGTCTTGATAATGTCTTGATAATGTAGAAATCAATGACTTGACAATGACTTGATAATGTCTTGATAATAGAAATCAATGTCTTGATGATAGAAATCAATGTCTCGATAATGTAGATAATAGTAGACAAGAAAGAAAGTGACAAAATTGAAATCAATGTCTTGATAATGTAGATAATAGTAGACAAGAGACAAAGTGACAAAATAGAAATCAATTTCTTGATAATGTAGATAATAGTAGATAAGAATCAAAATGACAAACAAAGACTTGACAATGACTTGATAATGTAGATAATAGTAGACAAGAATCAAAATGACAAACAAAATGACAAACAAGGACTTGACAATGACTTGATAATGTAGATAAAAAACAAAATACAAACAATGACTTGACAACATTTAATTTCCAAATAGACCGTGGCCCAACTTTTCCAGCAGCTCTTTGCTCCGGTCATCAAGATGCTCCTTTGAACTTAGCTTCATAAACATTTTCATCTTCTTAGCCTCAGTACTTTGTTTCAACAATTGGTTAGCCTCTTGTTGCCTCATGGCTATTTTGTCCAATCGTTCCAACTCGTTCTCCTTAAATTGTTTGAATTCATTCCACTCTTCATTGACTGATTCCAAGGTTGCGCCATTGCTTTTTTTTCTTACCTTTTTTTTTGCTGCATCCCTCCCCATTGGGCGAGCACTAGATCCAACTGAGTTGCTATCACTTGCATCACTCTCGTGGGCTCTCTTAGATCCACTACTTCCAGATCCAATATTTCCTCCTACCTGACTACCATAACGTGGTTGATCACAGAGAGCGAGCCATTCTGACATTAAAATGAAATGTCCACTCTTACCACTTGAATATAATTCATGCGCTTTTTCCATTACATCATTCTCTGACCACCCGCATTTTTGCATACGCTTAGCGTTATCATAAGCGCCAGTCCACTTATTAAGTATTTTGTTCATGTAGTTGTAATAATTTCTACACGCAGCTCCATCACGGGGAGGATCAAATGAGCAATGCTCATTACAGTAATCAGCAATTTTATCCCAATATGAATCACTTTTTTGGTTTCTCCCAACAACATTGTCTGTTCCATATTTAATCCACCCACTAATTAGAACCAAATTTTGTTCAGCGGTCCATTTGGGGCTTTTTCGACGAACATGAGTTGAATCCTCTGTATTTGGAGTGGCTCCATGATCACCGTTCATGCCACCAAGAGCCGTTTGTGTAGAAAAATCAGGAAATTCATCAAGTCCAACATTAGGAACATTTTCATTTCCCATTGGAGTAGAAGAATAATTAGGCGGTGCTTGAGATGAATATGCCATCATAGATCCATAATATGGACGATAATTTGGATTAGATGACGACATTATGAAATTTGGCATATTTTGGGGACCTTGTTGGTTGGAAGATTGATTTTGAAATATATAGTTGGGATTTGGGTAGTTGAAAGGATAATTAATAGAACTTTGGGTGTTAAAAGGGTTATTGTTGGGATCCATTTCACCAAAAAGTTGTTTAGAGCTATAAACAAGAATTTATGAAGGCTAAATAGAAAAATTAGAGAGAAATAATTGTTCAAAATAATTATGATGAAATAAAAATCTAAATAATTTAAACAACCAATGAGATTTTGTAAAGTGTATGATGTGGTCCCCATTCACTTTTTATTCAACATGTTGAATAAATTCAACACCAATTAATCCACATCATATTAAACAATGTATTCAACACACCATTGCAAGCATTCAATAGTTGAATAATTTATTCAACACCCCCATTGCAAGTGGTCTTATGGGTGAAGAGGAAAGAAAGTAGACGTTTTAGCTTCTCAACTGCCCAAATTTTAGCTTCCCAATGGCCACTTCATGTGTATCATAACAACCCTAATTTAATTCCTTTAAAATTAAAATATGATGGAATTAGAATATTATAAATTAAAACTTTCCATATTTAGAAAAACATAAATATAGAAGAAAGCATGAGAGAGTGCCAAGTGTCAAACTTGCCCAAATACTCATTTTGCTATATTATATTCTATGAGAGAGTGTCAAGTGTCAAACTTGCCCAAATACTCATCTTGCTATATTATATTCTACTAGTGTGTATACCCGTGCAAGACACGGGACAAAATTTGTAACATTAAATAAATATTTTATAACTACATCCTGTTTACGAATAAAATTATAGTAATATTATAAATATGTTTTTTATAAGTAGTGCATAATTTTTTTTATCTATAATTAATATCTTTTGTTTATAAAAATATAGTTATTACGTGAAAAATAAATTTGTAAGTAAAATTAATATTTTAACTTAGTATTGTCAATCAACACCTTCAAAACAATTGCACATATGGTCTCTTCAATCATAAAAGAAACAGTAGCATACTCAATTGATTTTATGTTTGATCTACTTGTACATGAAACAATTCCAATAACTGTATATAACCAATAATTGGAAAACTTGAAATTCTTATAAGCTACTGGTGCACACAAAGGATCAAAGTTTGCCATTAATTCGGACTCTGAATACCTTACCCGTTAATCAAAAACTAAATAACCTCATATATCTAATCTCATATCATACGCAAAAAAAAACTAATATTCTTAATATATTTGAGCAAGATATATACTTCAATAAAACATTACGGCCAACATTACAGTAAAAGAATAATAAACCGCTCAAATTTTCTCTAATACACCTCATTCATTTGTACCGGCTCAAAACGCGCAAGTGGAATTGCAATCAAAACACATTTGAATAAATCAAGCTATAACCACAACATAACCAAAATCTCTTTTATTTTAATCCTACATAACAATTTAATCAATAATAAGAATTATCATTCTATTAAAATATGAATCAAAATCAAATCAAAATAAACTAATTACAATAATCACAAATAGTAATTTTTCAAGTAAACCAAAAAGCTCCATGATAATTGCTTAGGGTAATATAATAGGCGTGAGATCAATAATTCAACAAATTGAATGAATGAATGAAAACTCAAAAACATAGGTTCATGGCCTTGAGAGATTTGGGGCGATCGAGGGTGAGAACAGCCAAGCCGTTAAAATTGATAGTGTCTTTGACAAATTCGTCAGCCATGAATGAAATGGGGCAGAAAGAAAAGGAATATTTAGAGCGACAATGTGAAAATGAACAAAGATGACGATTTGCTTCGATGAATGACAATTGTAGTAACAAATTAACAATAGATGAGGAAAACGTGTTTTTGAATAACAAATTGGACCTACTTATATACCTACAATCATCATAAATAAGAAATCAACATATATTAAAAGTAATCACATGGAAAACTGAATTGAATAAATGAAATTATAATTAGATGTGTGCGAATTGAAAGTGAATTGGAAGGGCTGCATTGAGAAGAACAATTCACATTGGTAAAGGAAGGTCACGGTTTTGTAGTGAAAAGAGTTAATGGCATGAATTCCAAAGTTATATCGGTTCAACTTCTGAATTCATGAAGGGATCTGTTTGTTGTTTCCAAGGCCCAAATAACCTAGCTTCCAACCGTTCAAATTCCATCATTGTTATTTTTTCTCTCTTCAATTTTGTCTTATTACAATAGTTTCAATTTAATACATTATTATTACAATTAAATCTTTTTAAAATAAATTCAAAAGTATAATATCAATTAATTAAAGTTACGATTTATATATAGAAGCTACTATATTAAATTAATTGATAAATATTATTAATATTATTGATAAATTATTCTAATAAATAATAAATAAATTATAAATAAAATTGAATCATAAATATATTGTGCATGCCCAATAAAACAATTGCACTATTAGTAATATTTTATCAAATTTAATTATTTGGATTTATATATAGAATTTTGTTTAAATAAAAGTGAGAAATTTTATTTTATTTTTAACTAAATAATAAACTAAAATATAGGTGTGTTATAGATATCAAGAATTCAAATTTTTACTAAAAATCAATCTTATAAGTTGCTAATGAATTATTGAGAATTCAAAATAAAATATAAATATTAATAATTTATTTATAGTAATTTAACTATTAGTAGAAGAAGAGGATTCAGACGATTTGCTTCAGATGTGGAGTTGTTGTTGTTTTGCTCTAATCGTATTTATAGGAGAGAAGAATGACATGAGGAATTCCATCAGTATTACATGAACCATTAAATAAGTTGAATCTGGACAGAAGAAGATGAAGAATCAGCGTTTGGGAAGAGAAACAAAATTTATTATGGCAGTACATCATTACTGTTTATTCGACCCAAATGAATGCATGAGTGATAAAAAAGTTCAATTTTGATTGGACCAAATACAAAAAATTATAAAATAAAATAAATTTAATATAATAAATAAAAGTTTCCATTTATAGATGATCTACAAATATAAGAATGCATGAGAATTTGCCAAGTGTCAAACTTGCCAAAGTACTCATCTAGCTATATTATATTGTATGATGATCTATTACATTTTTTAATTTATGTTTTTGTAGTTAAGTTTATAAATTTGATGTTATTATTTGTGAAAAAGGTATTTCTAGTGAAATATTTTTGTTAGTTAGTGTGTCTATTTAGTGTTTATTTTTAGTGTTTAGGAACGAGCTAATTAAACTCAAATGGTTTTTGTGAAGCATAAATATAGTGTAATATTATTTTGTTTTTTATATGATATTTTTATTTTGTCAAAAAATGTTTGATATTTTTATTTCTTGCTTATTTAAATATTATGATTTACCTTTATATTTTGTACTAATTATCTATTTATAACATATTTTTATTGGTGAAATAATCTTATTTGGTACATGATATATAATTACATATTATTAAAATTAGATTATCTGTTTGTTAGTTAAGAGTTTTATTTTAGATTGAATGTTTTACTAATGATCTAAGTTCGTTACCACAACTTTTAAGCTATATATACACTTAAAGTTACCATCTTTTAAGGTATGCATATTTTCAATTTTAAAAATATTATTGTGAATTCTAGTTTGAATATTGGAGTATTTTCGGTATTTCAATCATCCTTCAAAATCAAACTTAAAGTTACCATCTTTTTATATACTCACATTTCTAAACATTTTATGTACTTTCAATTTATAATTTTATAATATTAAAATTCATCTTTCTCAAATTTATCTTGAAGCAACTCATTCTCCTAAGTAGAGCTGGCAAAACGGGCTATCCGGTCTGCTTCGGACCGGCCCGTGACGGGTTTGAATTTTTAGCGGGCCGGACCTAAAAGCCCGAAATTTAAACGGGTTACAATTTAATTGTCCAAGTCCAACCTTTTACGGGCTTCGGTTATTTGGGCCGACCCGAATAATATTTAGTATTTAATTTTTATTAAAAAAATAATTTTTTAAATTAATTAATTAATTAATTTATAAACTATGGACATTAATTGTATAATATATTATAGTTTTTATTAAAAAAATAGAAAAAAGTTAAATAAGCGGGCTATCCGAAACTCGGCCGGACTAGTCCGGTTAACATCGGACTTTTAACGGGCCGGATTTAAAAGTCCGAATGATAAACAGACTCTAAATTTTTTGTTTAAATTTAAATTGTTTAACGGATTTTCAGACCGGCCCGGTTAATCCGGTCCGTTTTGCTAACTCTACCCCTATGTCTATAGCTGAGTTTGTTGAATAGCCAGCTTATGAGTGACAGAGATTAGATTTTGGTAATCAAGCAATTAAATGCATGTGATCGATGAAATTCACTTAATGTCAAATTAATGTCGAATAAATCCAAAGCAGTAAGTTAAATCCTAAGTTCTATTATTTTCGATAAGGCTATGTTTAATGCTCGATCAAACTATGAATTGTTAGAGCTTTTTGCTCTTAGAATCATATGTTAAGCCAAAAATATATTATCACGTGTTTACATTAAAAATACATCCTATTTTATACTTTCTACTATTCAGCTTGGAATTAGATTCCTATTTGTGTTTTACAAAAAATCGAAAATACATTTTTCAATTTAAAAACAAAAAACTCTTCTTCATTTTTTTAGTTTTTAAAAACAAAAAACTGAAATAGTAAAATTGTGTTTTGTTTTTTAAATTGTAGTCTCTTGCATTATATAAACTCAGTCTTTTTCTTTAATGGGCCTAGATCTTTTGACCCACACACACTTTTCAACTTTATATCTATCAATAGATTAACCTTATTAACATTATATATTATTTTTAAACAAATAATGTGGGACATAATAACAACACTGCTTCACCATTTTTCAACCACACACCAACATCATTTTCATCAACTACATAGTTACTGATACAATGGAAGTGAAAAGCACGATTACAGTTTCTCTTTTCATTTCATCGTAACATCACCACTATATCTCTGCATTGCTTCAATTTCAATGTGGGAGTCCTTCATGTCAGTAAGCTCTTTACCTAATTCTTCATCAGTACACCCAAGTTCATATGCATTCACTCCAACAGTGATGAACTACTGAAAATGCTTAAACATAGATAATGGAAATACTTTAAGGTTGTCAATCCCCCTATTATCAAAATTCTTGTAATGCTTAAACAAGTTGATGACTATGTTGCATGAAGAACTATACTCATCATCACTGGATGAAATTGAGTCACGTAACCCACACTGTTGGAATATTCATGATGTCAAAAGCTTATCAATAACCAATAGATTAATTATCATTAATAAAACAACTAAGTCAAAGTAGATGAAGAATTGAGGTATCAAATACTAGCCACTTATGATGGAATATATTATGAACGTTGCTTTTTACATATCCAAATGAAGGATGAACTATGAAATATGTTGCCACTAGAACTTCCATTAGGTTTAGGACAAGATTGAAATTTATGAAATTGACATTATTGATTTTGCATACTTGTTGCGTGGAAGTTGAGTCTTGTTGGTAGTATAAATGATAGTTGAACCATGATATAATATGATATTGTTTCCTTCAAAATGATTAATAAATAAATGAAAACAAGTTAGTTAATTAAGAGAAATAAAAGCATAAGGAAGAAAATATATAGTAAAAAGTGAAGCAGGTACAAAAAGTTAAACTGACATTAAATATTATGTTGATGAAGATGTTGTTAATGAGTATGATGGTAATGTTATGATGAAATAAAAAGAGAAACAATATTCATGTTTTCCACTTCCGCTCCGCTGCATCAGTAACCATGTAGTTGATGAAGATGATGTTGGTGTGTGAAACACTGCTGTTATTATGTCCCACATTATTTATTTAAAAATAATATTTAGTGTTTATAAGCCTAATCTATTGATGAATATCAAGTTGAAAAGTGAATGTGTGGACCAAAAGGTCTAGGTCCATAATTTTTTTTTTAAGTATTAATTATTAATTAATTTAAAAATCAACATAACTAAAATTATTAATTTATTTATTAGTAAATAAAAAAAATTAAGTAATAAAATAATCCAGTCACCAATATCACGTAATTAAAAATCATTTTTTAATCTCAATCATAATTGTCAGCTATGCAAAATGGGAGGAGACCAACAAAATTCCGAATGAAATAAAATTTAGAGACAAAAAAATTGAGTTTTAAAATGAAGGGACTAAAACTTAAAAAACTTAAAATTAAGGGACTAAAAGCGCATTTTAAGTCTTTTAAATTTTTAAAAACTAAAAAAAAAAAAAACTATTTCAAACAAATAATTTAAATTTCTAACAGTACTCTCATAATTTTTGGTCATATATTGAAGTCAAGTAAGTATCCTGACCTCAGTATTGAATCATAATCAGCACAAAAATATCTCTTTGTATTGTTGAACTCCAAATTCAATTAAATAAAGGACTTGAATATTGTAGCATGTGTTTTGATTTAAATTTGACCCACATATCTCACATCACAACATGATTTATTTGATTCCAAAATACTTTAAGTCAATCCAAAGTGCACTCCAAACAACTTTAAAATTAAGGTTAAATATATATTCTTCTATGATTAGAGTGAGTTTTGATTTTTCAAACCTATAAGAATTATATATGTGATTTTCTCTTATAAAACTCAAATTCCGTTTTTAATGTGCTGACTGTGAAATAACTTTTTTTTAATTTAATTTTTAAATGCCAAATAAAATTCTTTAATTTTTATTTACTTTTTTTATATATTATATTCCTTTTTTGCTTTTTAACATTATTTTTAATATAGAATATTTATTAATTAAAATAATTTCTTTAACTTTTTTATATGTTGAAAATGATTAAACAAAACATTTAAATTTGATCATTTAGCTTTAATACATGCACTTTCAACTTTATTCAAATTTGAAACCCTGTTTATGAGTATGTTATATATACACTTATGTTTTTATTGTAACAAACAACGTGGAACTATCTTTTGTAAGTCCGCCGCATTTACTGGTTTCTGAATCATCCTTCCCCGCTTTCCCAGCTCTCCATGAACGATCTTTTGTCCTGTGTGGCTTTTATTGGACTTCTTAACCGCAGCCCATTAGCAATGTCAAATGACTTATGTCATCCAGCACGTGCTCAAGTTTTGGTGTAAGTATATACTTCATCCCTTCCATATATCTTCTCTTCTGCCTCTGATTGCAGGCAGGCTAAGAGTTTATCCCTTCCATATAGCTTCGTGTTTGGGTTATTTGCACTTACCATGATATCAATCTGTGATGAACCAAGTTTTTTGCCTTCTGAAACTGCCGTAGCAGCTTTGGCTGACCAGAAGATAAAGAAGCCACGCACCATCACCTTACAGCATGTAGACATGTGTATCATGGATATATGAAAGGAAGTATACAAGCCAGAAAAAAATACTCTGCACCAATTAGCAATCTTTTTGAGCAAAGACACATTCCTCCCACTACTTCTGAACATATATCTCTTCTCACTACTCCTGGTGAATATAAGAAAAGATTTAGAAAATCCAGAAACCATATAAATGTTTGATTGTTTTCTAACAAAACTAGCTAAATAAGTGCATGCAATAAATTAGTATTAGTTTAACATGTGCATCAAGTACAAAAGTCCATGTTAGATAGGAAAACAAAATAAATACCGTACCACATCTTGTACATTACCGTAAATGAATATTGAAGAATACTGTACCACATCCGAAACAACTCAAGCTAAAACTTCTCACTTGATTCTTCTTCATTGTATCATCACCATAACAACTCAAGCTACCATCATGTATCTCCACTTCAAGCACCTTTCATCCTTTCGATAACTTTCGTCTTCACTGTTGCAGCAACAACCGGTCATTCTTCATAGCAGCTTTTCAAAAGAGAGGGTTTGGTATAGCAAATGCAACAACTATTACACTTTTATAATCCCGCATCAATTTGTATAGAAAAAATATTAGTCTTTATATACCAATGAATCGACCATATGAGCTAATGAATTTAAAACAATTTGAGAGTAAGTGGGCTGCTCTTGAAAAAAAATTGGTTGGGATTTTGATATTCTCTGACAATATTTCATTTGACTCATGAAAGTTCCTTTACTCAATTGCTTTATTTGAAGTCTAAGGAAGTAGTTTAACTCCTCCATCATGCTCATTTCAAATTCTCCCAGCATAAGCTTAGAAAATTCCTTGACCAATCTACATAGATTTGGACAAGAATGGAGTGTTTCCCTTGATGTTTAATAAAGAGGGTTGTGTCAACCTTTCCTCTTGAGAATCCTTGATCTAGTAAGAATTTGCTAAGATGTTCGTACCAAGTCCTAGGGGTTGAAACACATAAACTTCCTCATTAATGTATCTTCTTAGAAAAGCGCTCTTTACGTCCATTTGAAACAACTTAAAATTTTGTGAGCATGCATATGCAAGTAAAAGGCGTATAGCCTCGAGTCAGGCCACCAGAGCATAAGTCTCCTCGTAATCGATGTCTTCCTCTTGATTATACCCTTGGGCAACAAGGCGGGCCTTGTTGCGAGTTATTATTCCGTTTTCGTCAAATTTGTTCCTAAAGACCCGTTTAGTACCAATAACTCGATGATCTCACGAAGGAGGGACAAGGTCCCAAACCTCATTTCTTTTAAACTTTTAAACTGATTGAGTTCCTCTTGCATAACTAAAAACCAATGCTCATCGAGTAGGGCGTCTTTAGAGTTTTTAGGCTCAATCTGTGAGACGAAAGTCAAATGATAACAAAAGTTACTTATTTTAGAGCGAGTGGTAACTCCCTTTGATATGTCTCCAAGGATGTTGTCGATGGGATGATCCTTAGAGGTTTTCCATTCCAAAGAAAAATCATCTTTATTACTTGAATGATCCTCCCCTCTTTCCTCGGATATTTGATCCAATTCTCCCTCGTTATTAGTAGATTTAGAGTTTTTTTCTTTCGGATCTTTTAGTATGCTTTCTGAAGATACACCTGCACCATCAAACAAACTACCATTTCCGACCACTTTTGGATAAAATTCATCAAAGAAACATGCACAAACTCTTCAACAATATGTAACCTTTTGTTGTATACCCTATAAGCTTTACTAGAATGCGATTATTCAAGGAAGATACCTTCATCAGATTTTGAGTCAAATTTACCTAGATTTTCCTTTCCATTATTTAACACAACATTTACATCCGAATACACAAAGATGAGAAATATTTGGTTTTCTTCCTTTTAAAAGTTCATAGGGAGTTTTATTTAGAATATGGTGTATTATGATCCTATTCAAAACATAACATGTCGTGTTAATGGCATCGGCCCAAAAGTATTTAGAAAGACGGTTTTCATTAATCATAGTTCTTCCGAGTTCCTCTAAAACACGATTTTTACGTTCCACCACTCCATTTTGTTGAGGAGTACATGGTGCAGAAAAATTATGATCAATTCCGTGTTTTGCACAAAACTTGTCAAACAAATCATTTTCAAATTTTTCTCTGTGATCACTACGAATAGTAGTAATGTTTGTGTTTAACTTGTTTTGGAAGATCTTGGCAAACTTTTCTAATGCCAAAAAGGTGTCGCTCTTATTTGCTAAGAAAAGTGTCCAACAAAATCTAGAGTAATCATCAACAATGACAAATCCATAATAATTTCCACCTAAGCTCTTAGTTCTAGATGGTCCAAAGAGGTCCATATGGATAAGTTCAAGAGGTCTCGTTGTAGATACAATGTTTTTAGATTTAAACGAGATTCTTGTTTGCTTTCTCATTTGGCACGCATCACATAAGTGATCTTCGGAGAATTTTACCTTAGGCAACCCAACTACTAAATCTTTTGAGACAACTTTATTTAACAAATCAAAGTTTAAGTGAGCAAGACGTCTATGCCAAAGCCAAGAATTTTCATTTAAGCAGATTAGACATTTGGCACCTTTCATGGATACTTCATTCAAGTCTAGCATGTATACATTATTAACCCTCAAGCCTTTGAACACATCCTCTTTATTTATATTGTGTTCAATAGTTCAACAGTCTTTAGAAAAAGAGACATTATATCCTTTGTCGCACAATTGACTAATGCTAATGATATTGTGTTTAAGGTCATCAACTAACAGGACGTCAGAGATTGTAGTAGAAGATGGAGTACCTACACTACCTTTACCGAGTATTTCACCCTTGTTATTGTCACCATAGGTAAAAAAATCCTTTCTTCTTAGCCACAAAGTCAAAGAACAAAGATATGTTACCCATCATGTGTCTTGAGCATCCACTATCGAGAAAGCATCTTCTCTTGATAGTCTCAAGACATTCCACCTGTGAATTTAAACAAGGGAAATAGGTACCCAATTCTTATTGGGTCCTTGTGTGTGAGTGGTACATGAGTTGCATTTAGACAACCATTGAAAAATGCCTCGAGGAACTAGAAATCTCCTAAAGCGATATTTTCCTATGGCATGTCCCCTTTTGCAACAATAGAGGCAAGTCAATGTGTTGGGATAATTATATTTGCTAGATTGATCTCTAATTTCACAGAAGTATTTTTTATAAAAGTTAATCATAATAATTCTGAAATTTGATCTAACCATAGCATATGTAATTTTGGATTGTAAAGCCTTGTCAAGTTTGGCTTTAAGAGTTTTAACTTCTCTTTGCCAAATATGACAAGTTTCACATCCGACCCAATCATGCCAAGAAATCTTGTCATCTTTGCTTTCACATTTAACACTCACAACCATTGATGCCTTGAGAGCTTCTAGTTCCTTTTTGGATTCTGAAACTTTATGCTCAAGGTATGAAAATATTTTCTTATTTGAGGCTAATCGCTTGAAGGCTTCTTTAGCCTCATGATATAGAGTGTCAAAAGCTCTTTGCAATTCAAGATGAGACATGATTTCACTATGATCATATTTAGAGTGCTCTACCTTATTTTTCTTTCCTTGATGATCCATAAGGCAAAAGTTGATTGTTTCTTCATCATCGCTAGAGTCGTTTTTACTTGAAGCTTCACTATCACTTTCCCAAACGATGTAAGCTCTTCTAGATTTGTTTGGTCTCTTTAGGAACTTTTACTTTCCTTTTTCTCTTTTAAGGAGTGGACAATCTGGTTTATAGTGGTCGGGTTTTCCACAGTTGAAACATGATCCTCTTGACTTAGATTCCTTGCCATCATCTAGTTTGCATGGTTTTGATTATTGTCTATAGTTGACGAGATTTTTGTCTGAGTGTTGTACTTCATTTCTTCGAAGGTATTTGTGATATTTCCTCACAAATAGTCTCATGTCTTCACTCGAGTTTACATCATCATCACTAGACTCACTCACACATGAGTTAGATGGAGGACTTTGAGCTAGAAGCCTTCAATGAGATAGACTTCTTATCTGTATCTTTTTGTTTTTCCTTTCTTTCTGTCTTTTCATGCTTGTTGATATTTGTGAGCTCTTGTTCATGCTCTTAGAGCTTCCCAAATAATATTGTGATGTCAAGAGTGGCTAGGCCGTTTGCTTCCTTGATAGCGATGACTTTCAGTTTCCATTCCCTATTAAGATATCTCAGAATTTTGTTAGTAGCAACTGCATTGGAAGTAACATGACCAAGAGTGTGTAAGCGTTTAATAATGTGAAAGAATGTCTTTTGCATATCGACAATGGTTTCACCATGCTTCATGTGAATGAGATCGAACTCTTGAGTCAATGTATTGATTCTAGCAAGCTTAACATCGTTTGTGCCTTCATGGGCAATTTGTAGGGCATCCCACATGGCTTTAGCTATAGTGCAATGAGATACTCGAAAGTATTCATCAACACTGAAGGTTTCTATAAGCATGATTCTACCCTTACAATCATAGGCATAATTTTTCTCATCATTCTCATCCGATAGTGCTTCCGGTTTAGGTATGGTAATGTTATATTTGGTCATGGTTATTGCCATGAGACCATCTTCGATAACTTTCCATATCTTTCTATCAACAGATGTGATATGAATACGCATACAATCTTTCCAATAGCTATAGTTTTTACCGGTGAAAACTGGAGCTCTCGTATATGCCCATTTTGGATCGTCCTCCATATTCTACAAAGTAATATTGCGAAGCACTAGATAAATTGGCGCTCGTGATATCGCTTTTTAGACGATGTGATCGATCTAGAAGGGGGTTTGAATAGATCGGTGTTTTTAAAATTTGTGCGTTTAAGAAAAATTATTTCGAAAGCCTCATGGATTTTCATTCGTCTAAACAATCCACTATTGAGAAGATTAGATACGTGAATTGTATGGATGATGTGAGAAAAATTGCTTTAATCAATACAATTTAAACTCGCTCACTTAATCTCCTTAACAATCTCTTTGAGTATCGAATACTTCCAATGAGAGTAGTAAAGAGCAAAGTTAAGTACAATGACCAATTTGTAGAAGATACAATTTATCAAACACCTTGTAAGCGAAATTTACAAGTGTTGTATTAACTAATTTGTGTTGTTGAAATTTGTCACGTAACAATCAAACGGATAGTTACAAATGTGTTTGTTAGAGCTCGACACACCATAAATTCAGTTTATGCAAGTTTGATAATTTGAATCTTACAAATCGAGTCAATCAAATGATGAAAGTAAAATGCGAAAAAGAATACGAGAATTTGTTAAGGCAGTTCCACCTTTCGTCCTCGCGTGATGTACGTCTGCCCCCCAATTCTAGAATATAGAATTGAAAAATTTTTCATAAAATTGCAAATTGTAACAAGTGAAGAAATAGTTCCCTTTTCACACAATTCAATTGTTGATGATGAACTTATCTTCTTCACGATCCTTGGTTCGAGTCAAACCAAGCTTCGATATCTTCGAGTACACCTCCGATTATCGGTACTTGAAATTATTACCAATTTACTGCAGAATTTCTTTCTCTCGGCTGGTATCAAACGAACAAGATCAACCCTAAATCTTCCTTCCCGATCTTTCAGCTACTGTTACTTGATCAAGCGAACCCACCGTTCCTTGACTGTTTCACTCAGATAAATATGATGAAGCGAAGATCCGTACCAAAAACCCCTTCACCGATTCAGATCTAGGAGGACAAAGCCCTAAAGGTTTTATTCAAGAAAGAGCCAACAAAGCACAACCCAATTTCAATTTGTTCTTCAACTGAACATTATCACCAATCTTCTAATCTTGATTCAATTGCTTTGATTTTGTGAAGAAATTAAATTCGAAGAAGAGATGATGAAGATGAAGTGCTCTCAATGTGTATCTTTCACTCTATTCTTGTTAAAGCTCTAAAAATAAATGACCCACTATTTACATATGTTAGTTAAAATGAATAAACTTAAGGCAGAAAAAAATAAAAGAAAAGCTACAGCACAGTATGAATCCGTCGAAAACTACACAGTACGCGTCGCGAACCCATCTTTGCGCCGCGACTTTAGCAGGGACTCAGTTTGCATCGCGTCAACCCGTTGGCATCGTGAACTGAAGGTGACAGATTAGGTTTTTTTAGCGCTTCCAGCATCTTCCTCATGCCATTTTCCCAAACTTTTGGCATTCAACACACCCACAAACAAAAACGAATCACCCTAAGGTACTAGCAACATGGGTAATCAAACAAAGACAACATTTACCAATTCATTCAACAAATCTCATGGATTATCAAGTATCAACTTGAAATTCCAACAAAAACAACAAGACACAAAACTAGCAAGATTATAAAACCCCAACTATCTATCATCCATCATGTTCCCAATTAGAAAGCAAGAACCCCACCCTTACCTTGTGAATCAGAGGTTGATTTTCTTAGTGATAGAGATTTGACCTAGCCTAAAGCTTGCAACTTCTACTATTCTCTTCTTTTTCCCTAAAACCCTTTCTCATCTACTCATAAACCAACACTTTCTATTTTCATATTCTACTTCTCTTAAAATAATAACACTATTATTATTACTCTTACTGGGATTACTAGACCATACCCCCACTTTTCTACAACCAACATAATAACTTATCCTACTTAATAGCAATTTCTACAATTCTAATATTATTAGTATTATTAATATTATTCCTGCCACTTATTTCAATGAATCACCTTATAATAGTATAATGACTTAAATTGACATTCTACAATATTACCAATTATTCGGAAAAATATACCAAAATATTAAATTAAATAAGTAATTAAATAATTCGGGTGTTACAGAAAGGGTTCGCAATCGACCCCCACACAGTTCTAGTCTGTGTCAACTCAGCACACGTGAATCGTGTTGCTTCCTTTATCGATTCAACAATAATAAAGTGGCAAGAGTTCCCTATTCTGACTCTCCACGTTTTTTTGGGGTTCGCATTTATTGCTGAACTCGCATCATTTTCTCTTCACACTTGATGATTCATGTCATATGGTGATACCACTCACGGGAATCTGAATATGTTGGTTCCTGGTTACTTTCGGCCCCCGGCTTGCTGTTGTAGGCTATGGGGCATCCTCATTTTCCTACGCTTCTATGACATTTGTTTGTGCATTGCATTGCTTGTGTGCTTCTTCTAAAGCACTTGATTGCTTCATACCTCTGCATCCCTTGGTCTCACAACCAAGACGGATATAAGATAGCTTTCCCTTAGGACCGCTCGGTTAGGATAGCTCTCGAGCCTAGACGTTAGGATATACATCCTTTGCATCTCAATATAGGTAGAGATTCCCTCATCCTCAACCATAAGTCCAACCTTTACATGACAACATTAGGGTTAGTACTAGATAGCCTCCCTTTTGTTTTGTTTATTTCTTTTTGTATCCTTACATGTAATAAAACTAAAACTTGCTTTCTTTTTTCTTTTGAAAATCAAAACACTTAATAATGGTTCATAAATCATTTCTTAAAGGTAAAAGCAATCAACCAAGACAAAATATGTTTCTCTTACGGATGCATTTTCTTTTTGTGTTTAAAACCGTTCTCATAAGTAAAAAAAACACAAAACCTACCAAAAGAAGTGAGTCGAACTACAACGCTCTGACTTTCCCATTACACAAGGGAATATATATGCATCTTGTCACGGGGCTCGATCGAGCACAACTTTGTAAATACTTCCTTCTTTTCCACGTGGTTTCTTTATTTTCCTTTTCTTTCTCATGCATTGTAGCGATTAATCCATAAATAGATATAACACACCCCTTAGATAGAAAATAGAAGTGGATACTGTAGAGTACTACGGGCGTGTGGGGTGTTAATCCCTTCCCCTCGCGTAACAGACTCCCTTACCCAAACCTCTCAGTTGTAAGACCGTGATTTATTCCCTCTCAGGTTTACTCGATGTTTTCCTTTCTCCTTTGTGAGATAAAATATGTTCGATAGCGACTCCATTGATACATCCTATCAGTCGGTGTTCATTCGGGCGATTTCACCAGGTTAGTCAGCTGTAAATGGATTTTCAAAGTTAAGGAAGGAATCGAAGGAGTGGCATTGAAAAGATACAAGGCAAGGTTGATTGCAAGGGGTTTCAGTCAAAAGTAAGGTGTAGACTTCAATGATGTGTTCTCTCCTGTTGTGAAGCATAGGTCCATTCGAATGTTGCTTTCCATGGTGGCACAATTCGATCTTGAACTGGAACAGATGGATGTGAAGATTGCATTCTTGTATGGTGATCTAGATGAAACGATCCTGATGAGGCAACCTGAAGGGTATATCAAAAAGGGAAAGGAAGATTATGTGTGCAACTTGAATAGATCTTTATATAGGCTGAAACAATCTTCTCGATAGTGGAATAGAAGATTCGTCAAATTCATGGCACACATAAGTTTCGTTAGAAGTCAGTTCGCCACTGTGTTTACTTCAGATTTCGTCCTGGTAATTCATTTGTTATTTTGTTGCTTTCTGTTGATGATATTCTCATGGCAAGTAACAATGTCGAAGAGGTATTAAGGGTGAAGGTTGAACTCAATAAGGAGTTTGAATGTAGGATTTAGGAGAAGCTTCCAGGATTCTTGGGATTGACATTATAGAAAGTAGTCGAAATTATGCTTATCCCAAGAGGCACATTTACGGAAGATTCTCGAAAATTTTGGTATGTCGAATTCGAAGCCTGTTGTGACTCCAACAAACCCTCAATTCAAGTTGAGTATTGATCAGTGTGCCAATACTAAGGTCGAAAGAGCTTATATGAATAACATCACATATGCTAATGTAGTAGGTTTTTTGATGTATGTTATGGTTTGTACTAGACCCGACATAGCATATGCAATAAGTCTTGTAAGCAGGTACATGGCGAATCCTGGAAAGGCTCACTGGAAAACATTGAAGTGGATTCTAAGGTACATAAATGGGTCTCTAAACATAGTCTTAATTTATGGTGGAGCCTTGGGTGAAGATAGTAAAGTAGTAATCGAAGGATATGTCGACTCTGATTATGCAGGCTGTATGGATTCTAGAAAATCTATTTCTGGATATGTTTTCACTTTGTTTGGTACAACAATTAGTTGGAAAGCAACACTTCAGAAGGTTGTTGCATTATCAACCACTGAAGTAGAATATATTGCTTTAACTAAAGCTGTGAAAGAAGCATTATGGCTTGAAGGTTTTGCTAAGGAGCTGAAAATTCGAGGTGAAGTTATCACTGTTAAATGTGATAGTCAAAGTATAATACACATGTCAAAGAATTCAGCCAATCATGAACGAACCAAGTACATTGATGTGAGGCTGCATTTTGTCAGAAGGGTAATCGAGCGTGGAGAAGTCCAAGTGCTGAAGGTTTCGACAGATCATAATGTTGCTGATATGATCACCAAGACATTGCCTAGTTGAAAGTTTTTCCATCATATGCAGTTGATAAAGCTGCATGAAGAAAACTAGTTCGTTAGTTAATAATAGAGTTTGTTCCAAGGTGGAGATTTGTTAGATATCGGATCGAACTCTATTGGATCGAAGGTAGTATCTTGGTTCGACGGTTCGATAGAGTTTAACATGCAGTAAAAGTTTGCTCACATGTTGTTGTCGAAGTGTTACAAGTTGTAGTCGAAGTGTGTTTTAGCTTGTAGTGTCGAAAGATGCTAGGATTATTAGCATCGAATTAGGCCTGTTTGTTATGTTCAATTGGTTAAGTTAGCTTGTACCATAAGTTAGCTTGTAATGGATATTTGTGATAAAAGCTCATTAGTTTAATATGTTAGGTTTATTATAAATAACATACTAGTATCTCATCATTGTATACTACAAATCCTATTTTAGGGTGAGAAGGTTATTTGTTATTCTTGTATACTTGTAATCTTATTTCAAGAGTAAGGAAAAAATAATAATTAATAACTAATTCTTGTGTTCATCGTGTTCTCCATTCTTTTTCTTACCCTTATTATTTCTTGATCATTAAACAACAAATTTATATTTTATTTTAAGACATCTGATTCACAACGACACATGTTTTAAATAGTTTTTAATCGTTGTTAGAAAACAAATTTCCTAACAATATTATTATTTATTAATTAAATAATATCAATTTTTTTAAACCGAGTGGAAACCTGAAATTGCACATCCAACAGTATTTCAACGTTAAAAATCCATTATTTCATGTGGACTTTTATTTAAACTAATTTCATTTCTATAACTCAAGTGGAATTCAACCTCTCAATCATAGACTTAACAAATTTCAATTTTTCAATCCACACTTGCTCCAACCATTACAATCCACTATTTATATTTTAAATAATTCAAGAACTTCATTAAGCGTAACCTTCAAGCTTGGACAACATAACTGAACTATCATTAATCAAGTAATGTCAATTTTGATTTTGTTCCACAATTTCAGAACTTTCTACACACTAATACCAAGTTGTTACCATTTTCAATCACACGTGTGAACCCTTTTCACATTAAATAAACTCATAAAAACTTTTTTTTAAAATTAAAATAAACCCATTAAAATATATATATTAGAATGCCAAATATACCCTCGCAGTGTAATTTCCGCGCAATTCAATTCAACTAAAGTAGCTCTCAACATTGGTCAACCACGGCATCTTCCTATTTTCAATAACAATATCAATATACTATTTTAATGTTCATTGTATTTAAATGAGTAATAATTTGTATTAAAATAATATTATTTTAAAAAATATATATTAATTTTTAAAATTTATTTTATAACACAAATATATGATTGAGTCATTAACCAACTTCACTATTGTATTAATTATAAAAATATACGTTAATCAATTATTTTATTTATAATTTGATAGCAAATTATAGATGTATTAATCAATTTTATACTCTATTAATCAATTTTATTTTATTATTTAATATTTTTTTATATTTAAGAGTTCGTTAATCAAGTTATGAATTCTATTAGTCCATTTTATATAAATTATTAATTATATATATATATATATATATATATATATATATATATATATATATATATATATATATATATATATATATATATATATATATATAATATATATTAAATTTTTTTATTTTGTTGTAAATATATATGTAATCAATGTACTCTAAAATAATAAATATTAAGTACATTTTATTAACCAAACTAATTTTACTTAAAAAAAAAATTATAAAATTCTTTATTTATTATATATTATTTTTCATAATTCTTTTAATTTTCTTCTTTATCCTCTTTAATTTTCATCAATTATATTATAGTTTTTATCATTTTAATAATTATATCATTCAAAATCAATTTTGATAAAATTATTCAAACAATATTAATTAATCACAATTATTCAATAAACATATCTAATCAACTTTTAAAATTAATTCTACCAAATCCAATTCCCTCAAGATGAATTTTATGTGCCAAACACACATTTATACGATGAAAACTATAGTATTATGATATTACGTATAGACGGCAATTGCGAAATTACGTCATAGTCCACCTTTGCATTTCTTCTTCTTCTTTCTCTCTCTCTATTCTCTATTGAACTATGTTTCATATTAATGAGTGAACTATCTTTATTCTTATCTGCAACTAAATTTCTTGTGATTTTTTCTCTGATTTTCTGTTCTAGTTTTTGGAAATTCAACTTTTCTTTTTCATCACTTGATAAATAATATAGTTTTCTTATCAATTCATGGTTTCCTAATTTGGTAAATTGACCTATATGTTTTTGATTAATTGCTTCTCAAACAAGTTTTAGTGGAATCATAGCTTAAAATTTGTGTTTATAGAATAAGGGAATGATTTCATTGTGTATTAGGGAACAAATCTGTAATTGGATTGCACTGTTTAGTTGAGAATGGATTATACTGTTTTGTTGTTGGTGGTGATACTGTTGCAATTGTCAACAATTTTTGGGTCTCAAGTTGTTTTGGAGAGAAAGGATTGTGGTAATAATTGGGTCTCAATTATAATGTTTTTTTGTTGTTGCAATTTTTCATTTGTGTTAATTTAGATAGCATTTGTTTTAACCCTTTATACTGATTTTTGTTGCTTGTAGTGAATTTGCCTTCAATGGGAGGAAGGAAACTTTTGCAGGAAGATTTGAACAGAAATTCGACATCACAAGGAGATTCTAAGCATGTGTCGAGCAACCATGTTGGAATTTTTGCAGGTGGAGCTTTGTTGGTATGTTGTGCTATTGTTTGTCCTTGTTTCTATGCCAAGAGAAGGAAGACAACTGCTCATACTGTTCTGGAAAAGGACTCAAATTCAAGTGAGTTGATGTTCATGTTGTATATTCTTATACCCCCTTTTCTTTCCAATTTATCTTTGATTCGATAACTTTGTATCCAAACATGTGCATCCAGGACATGCTATGCATTCCGAAGAGAGGAAGGGTATGATTCTAAACTTCATAGTTTGATAAATACTCTCTCCGTTTCTAAATAAGTATTGTTTGAGGTTTTTCATATATATTAAGAAAAACAATGAATGAATGTAACAATGCTACAAAATTTTCCTTATTAACTATTGGTTTATAAACAATTGCTATCAATGCATAGTATGGTATTTGGAAATGAACTAAAAGTCATGCGTAGTATTAATTTTGGGTAAAATTGAGATAGCGTAATTTTCAGTTGCCATTGTTATTGTATACTATTTTTCTTCATTTTTCAAGATTGTGCTTCCTGTTACTTTTGAATGACGAGTAAAGTGATGAACACTTTTTCTTTTTCAGTGGATTTAGCTTCCTCCTTTGAACCATCTGTTTCTGATAAGATCCCGTCTAGTCCACTTCGGGTGCCACAAAGTCCATCAAGATTCTCAATGTCTCCGAAGCTCAGTAGACTTCAATCATTACATCTCAACCTGAGTCAGGTTTCTAAAGCTACCCGTAATTTTTCAGAAACATTACAAATAGGCGAAGGAGGTTTTGGAACTGTCTACAGGGCTAATTTAGATGATGGCCTGGTTGTGGCTGTAAAACGTGCAAAAAGGGTAAGAAGTATCTCTCTTGATGTCCATACTTTATAAATCTGCAGTCAATTTTAGAGTGCTAAAGTTCTGGATTCTTTTTATCAGAAAATTTATTTATTGATATGATTTAGTACTATATTATGAACTGTTTTGACTATGCTGTACCACTAAAATTGGTAGAAATACTTTCTAATTTTATTGATGACATATTGACATGACTGAACTATATAGGAACATTTTGAGAGTTTGAGAACAGAATTCAGCAGTGAAGTCGAACTTCTGGCCAAAATTGATCATCGGAACCTGGTGAAACTACTTGGCTATATTGACAAAGGAAACGAACGTATCCTTATTACGGAGTTTGTGCCAAATGGTACTCTTCGAGAACATTTGGATGGTAAGGCTGTGTAATCTTCTTTGCCAGTATTTGTATTGAAATATTACTGATTATCATTTTGATATTGCTGGTAGGTTTGTTTGGAAAAATCCTGGATTTCAATCAGCGTCTTGAAATCGCAATTGATGTCGCTCATGGATTGACCTATTTGCATCTGTATGCGGGTCAGTAATCCCTTCGTTCTTTATTATGCAAATCTGTTCACATTCTACATTTTCGCTGCATACAAACCAAATACTATAAAATGCAGACTGCATCTTAGATACTATAAACAGATGTTTTAAGAAAACAACTTCAACAGAAATTATATGTTGTGTGTTTAGTCAATCACAGTTTATTCTTTATACAATGCTCAAGTAGTGTTCATTGATACCTTTTTAAGAACTTCCTACTTTTCCCTCTCTGGCTTATTTATCAGGCTTTAAGTTTTTGACTTATTTTGGCATATTGGTGCATCAAAATTTCTCTATATAGTAATAATGTTAATAGATCTTCCAACTGATGTCTAACCATTGTCTTAAACCAGAAAAACAAATTATCCATCGAGATGTGAAATCATCCAACATTCTTCTGACTGAAAGAATGCGAGCTAAAGTTGCTGATTTTGGATTTGCAAAGCTTGGTCCTGTAAGCAATGACCATACACACATTTCTACCAAAGTGAAGGGAACAGTTGGTTATTTGGACCCTGAGTACATGAAAACCTACCATCTCACTCCCAAAAGTGACGTTTACTCGTTTGGAATTTTGCTTTTAGAAATTCTGACTGGCCGCCGTCCGGTGGAAATGAAAAAAACTCCTGAAGAGCGAGTTACATTAAGATGGGTATGCTCACAATTTGTTCTTATTTTGATTTTCTTTACATATATTTTCCTTACAGAAATTAACTATCCATTTAAATGTTGCCATACTTTGAAAAGATTATATACTATTATAGTCTTGCATCGAGCCAAGTGATCCTGTAAGTTAGGGGCCTGTTTAGGAATATAACTTCTGCCGTCACTTCAGAAAAACTACTTAAGGTCATATAGCGAGTAGATGTGATATGGGACTATCAGCAAAACTAACTGTAATTTCTCATTGTAGAACTTCAGTTGCAGCTTGTTCTTTTTGGGCATTTTATAGGCTTCAGAAACAATACGAAAAAACTTGATTGTTCATCTTCATTTCTAAGCACTCAAATTAAACTATGCGGTTCTTGTTATATTTTTTGTAGGCCTTCAGGAAATATAATGAAGGAAATATGGTGGAACTGCTTGATCCTTTAATGCAAGAAGCTGTTAAAACAGACATTGTTATGAAGACGTTAGATTTGGCATTTAGCTGTGCAGCACCAGTAAGATCAGATAGACCTGACATGAAAGCAGTTTGTGAACAATTATGGGCAATAAGAGCAGATTACCTCAAGAGCAGTAGTGAAACTGCAAGGAGAGAATGATTAGTAAAATTTCACCATATGATGATAATCTGAAGTTGATGCTTATTTTTTATTTTGAAAAAAAATAATCTCTATCATGCCTTAAAAGGCATTATGACATGTTAATTTTCATTTGAGATTTTAATCTAGATGGATTTGTTAATTCAAACATGAACTGCAAGAGTCATTATGTAGTTTAGATTGTGGAAGATTTTTTATTACTTAGAAAGTAGCAACATGTTGACTCTATTCCACCGGTGTATCTCTACCCTCAATAGTATGTAAAGTTTATTATGGATTTTGGTTCATGAAAATTCCTCAATCAAAAATAAAGTCATGTCTTAAATAGGTTTTAGTTTATATAAAATATGTTCTGTTTTGTTTGATCCTCTAAATATCTTGAGTATATCTCCCAATTGGTCTCAGCAACACGATTCTCACAAGCTTTATGCAGTTCAAAATTTCTGGATTATCAAAAGGTTATTATCATTTTATCCTTGTCATATAGGTCATTTCGGTTTAATCCTCTGAAAATATTTTTCCAAAAACAACTTTGTCATTTCAAAAAATTAACAATTAAGTCTCTAAGGTTGTTTTTGAAAGAAATTTTTTTTACAGAAAGATAAACCAGAAATGACCTATATGACAGGGGTAAAATAGTAATAACCAGAAAACTTCTATCAAAATTGGAAATAATTGCTTCACAAGCTTTATGAAGGTAGTGGAAATAATTCCTTCCCAACCTGCTTCTTTCATCTTTGCTCTAAATTGTGCAACACATCCCATGCTAAAGATCCTGATCTTCCAGCTTACAGTGAATATCATGACATGGCTCTATCGGACCGCCATTCTTAATAGAAGCACCTGGAAAATTTGGTTAATGAAAATTATCATGATGAAAATCATCATAATGAACTGTATTCAAAGTTGAAAACAAAGGATGTTGCATGGTATCATATCTTCCATCACAAAGACCATGAGTTGCCATCAAACCATCTTTCTTAAAATCTAGAACAGTAGTTCTGTCATCCCAAACAAGCATAAGAACATAATGTTAAGGAGATGTAGAAATTCCGAGATGCATTTGTTTTAGAAAAAATAGAGGTGTTTAACTTGCAATGTTTTTCTTTTGTATGATTTTTGATACGTCCCGAAGATGTATTCCAAAAGTTAAAAAACATTTTCAAAATTTCATTAGATGTTTTTCCTCGAGTTCAATTTCCTAAAAAACCATGTCAATTGCACATTTTCAATACTGAATTCTAGTGAGTAACTTTCTTTTCTTTTAGTACACTATCAATCATTGATCTCATTAATTACAATTCGCATGACGTGCGCTTAACAGCCTGTAAAGGAAACAATTATTTGGTTTGGTTTGGCTTCTCATCATCATGTTGCCTTTAATTTAGAAGAAATCATTCTTTTATTAGATCATTATTGTAGTGATGTCATATTTTGAACTCAATCTTTTTTTTTAACGGATGACGAGCGATATCTTCACCATTTTGCAATTATTATTATATGGTAGAAACTCTGGTAGTGTGTATTACAAATCTTTAACAGATGTGTATTAAGCGATTTTAAATTCTCTTGAGATTGTCATGCTGTTAAATTTAACATCTCTAACATGCGATATTCGTTTTGGTGTAATGTGTTTTGATATGAAATAAAATAACAAATGTAGTATATTTATAGTAGTTGTAGACTAATATGAACATCATAAATTCTATCTTATATCAGGACACGTTCTAAAAATGTATCTCCGGAATCACATTTTAATTTAGAAATGTATTTCTAGAACCTTCTCTAATATAATAGAACAGAAATAGAACATGTAATTAATGTAGATTTTTTTGGAAAACTTTAAAATGTATATATTAGACATCATAATACATTAATACAATGTTATTTATTATAAATTGATAAATAAATACTAAAATAACCGAAAGACTTGTCATCGGCTAAATCTATAACTATTGGTGGTACCCTTTTTTATTTTTGTTTATTTATTTCTCTTTCAATCTTGCTTAATTTGGTGAACTCTTGCATCCTTTCAACTAATTGGTCTGGTAAGTCTCGACTTTAGTTGTATAATGAATTGTCCAATTCGATAATTTAAGAGGTATATGACATCTCGGTTTTAAATAAACTTGAACAAAATGTCACAGATTTGAAACTCACCCTACACAGATGATACGATCATTTGGATTTGGAGCAGTGCGCAGTAGAAATTTTTTTCTTCGAAAAACCTGTCTTGTAAGATCAATACACACTCTACCATACGCGCTTAATATGAGATGACTTTATTCAGGAAAGTGCGTCCATTTATCCTCCGGTGCAGGTCCACTAATGCAATGAACAAGAGAGTGATAAATTACTTCAAAATTTTTTGACAAACCTCTCTCTCTCTCATAACTTTACGTTTGACAGTAAAGTGAATCCATTTTTGCTCGTTAGTATGGGATAAAAAAGATGCGTCCGAAAATGGATCAGTTTGTTTTAGCTTTAGAATAATGAATTTTTTCTTTGTAATTATGAAAATAGATTTTACAAAACCGGTTTTCAAAAGTTTTTTCATAATCGTTTTTTCTAAATTAAAACATTAATTTTGACATCATATAATATAAACATATATTATTGAAGACCAAAATATACTCAAAATCACAATTTTTTCAAAAAATATGTATTTTAAAAATGATTTTTATGAAAATCTATTTAAATTAGCTTCAAAACTAAGTCATTTTTAAAATTTTTAATAAATAAAAAAATTTCAATAAAATGAAGTATCTAAAATAACATTTTAAAAATAATTATTCAAATAAAAATTTTATTTGAAGCTTTTATAAAAAATTTCTTTTTTGTAACACTATAAAAATTATTTTAAAAAAAACAATAAACGGGGCCCTTAAAATTCAGTTTCTAACAAACAGTTTTAATCCTGATTTTGCATTTTACAAGGACTATTTAGAAGACTAAAAGTAGCCATTTTCTAAATAAAAGTTTAAACAGAAACTACTTTTACAAACAGCATTATAAAACACTAATATTTTAATTAAAAAATTAATAGACTAAACTTAAAAAAGCATAATTTTATAAACCCTTTCCATATAAAACACACTTGATCAAAGGCCTACTTTTTAATTATGCAGCCATAGATAATAGAAGGCCTACTTTTTAATTATGCAGCCATAGATAGAAACGAGGTAATAAGCATTATGGAATAAAATGCTGCATAAACAATAAAATAACACAAGAATAAAGTCTTTATTTATCTCTGACCAAAATAAAATCTACTATTTTTTTTTAATTTAGTCTTGATTGTCATCATATTGCACTGCATCTCATCATTTTATTTTAAACAACTAAAAGTTTCAATTTTATTCAATTTGTTTCCCATAGATATATTTTTGGTATAATGAGCTTAACAATGTGCAGCAATAATTTACAAGACTAAGAGCACATTGTGTTATAATTTTCCTTTGTAAAATGAAAATATAATACTAATAACTCAACCTATGGGTAATGGATTCTATCAAATCACTGGTTGGTCTCATCTCATGAATGTCCTAAAGCTTAATGGCCTTGCTTACAGGCCAGAAAGAATTTTTTCTAGAAAAGTTTGCCAAAATCTTAATCTTTTCCATCTGCTTTTTACCAGAAAAGGATGCATTCCCAATATATGTTCTGGCGTGAAATCGTGCCGCGTCAGTATACCTACCACGGGCGATCTCTGCAGTCACCATGAACAAAATAAAACTTAGTTGAGTGAACTGCAAGTAAATGGAAACATCAGCCGTTGGATTAATCTAATAGATAAGAGTGGTATTCTCTCGGCTGTTGGATTAATCTAATGGCCTATGTTAGAGTAGACTAAGCTACAATATTGAAAGGATTTTGGTCTATATAAATCTATTGCAAAACATGGTATAAGAAAATTACTTACACCAGGGATCTTGGGTATCACAAGCAAGTGTCTTAAACCGACTTCTCGAAAAAGTATAAGTGCCTTTGCCAATGACATTGTTTCCACGACAGTGTAAGGCGAAGCATTTGTAAATGGATGTAGATCAACGTACATGCCCATCTCTTCCTCTGATAAGTGTATATCCTCGATCTTCGTGCGTTTGGTCGAACCCTTCTTTGCAAAGTCATCTGATGAAAACCGTCTCAATACATCGTAACTATTTGCCGCAGGTGTAGGCAAGAAAGCTTTCTTCTTCAACAATGTGATAAGATGGTCTCGAAGGATTATGCCAAATAAAACCGGAGCTTCCAAATGTGGACGCTCGTCAATAACAGGAAATCCGTTGTGTGTTGTTGTTCTGAGCATGAACATTATGTTGCGAACTTTCTCGATGCCGGTAAATACCTGAAGCGGGCCTGTGACTACATCACCTACTGTTAACTGCCTCATATACGGTTCGGCGTGAGTTTCTAAATAAGGCAAACCTTTGGCTTTCATTATAAGATCATATACATTTGCGTTGAAAACATTTGCTACACTCTTAGACACCAAAAGCACCATCATTATTAAGGGTAGCAATAACAAGTTATTTGTCAGCTCTAGCATAATTACACACAGTGAAACCGTCGTCCTCATAGATCCACCGAGAAGAGAAGCGGCACCTAGTACAGCGTAAAGGCCATCATTAAGATTGGACCGTTTTCCAAGCAATATTCCAACCATGCGTCCATACGATGCACCAGTCACGATAATTGGCACGAACATACCAACCGGGGCAACAATTCCACAGCTTAAGATACTTAAAAAGAGACATATGATGAAAAAAATCAACATCGATGAAAACTCAAACTCGTTGTCGGTATGCACGCTAAATAGGTTTTTTATAGCATCGTCATTTGTGTTAAAAATGAGGCTGGCAAGGCCATTATAATGATGAGGAGAGCATTGGAATTTCTTGTAGATACCGGATCGACCTATCGTTGGACAAGGCTCAACTGCATCGGGAGGACAAGGTCGGCAGGATGCAAAGAATGGCAATCCAAAAAGAATACAGGATGTAAAAATGGAGATTAAACAAGCAAGCAAAAGTTTGCAAATGATGCCTCTCCTGCAAAAGTAAATGGAAGAATGAGTAACAATGTAACGAAAAGTTGAATTTTGTCGTGCCGATATATAACTAAAAGAGAAGCTTACTCGTTAATAACATTGTACATGCGAAGAACTTTATTCGTCATAAAATTAAATAGGCTTCCGAGTAGCCCTCCTATAATAGCAAGAATAAACACAAGAGGAACATCTGCTAAATGGTACGAAATACTGGCTGAATAAGCATCAAACATTATCAGTCCCCCTTTACCAAATAGCCCGCATTTTCCACTTAGACATACATCAATCATAGCTCGAAGAAAAATTGCAACTGTTGCTGTTGTAAAGAAAGCTCTCCATAGAAGGGACGTTCTCCACCTATAGATCATTGCAACAATACTCATAAAAATCATTCATAAGACAAAACTATGATTCCAATCCTTAATCAAAGCATTGTGAAGAATTAACAAAATTACCAAGATGCCATCTCTTCAAGAGCAAACAAGACGCCGCCAACAGGAGCACGGAAAGCAGCAGCGATCCCGGCTGCTGATCCACATACTATGAGATCTCGGCGATCACGATCGTTCTTAAAAAAACGTAGCCATTTCCATGTTATTCCATATCTTTTGGAACCTCCCTGACCCAACAATGATGCCACACATGCACCTGTATGCACCATAGGCCCTGCCTTCCCAACAACAAGAGATGATGAAACTGCCGTAATGCTTCCAATAATCTGTAGACAGAAGCAGCATGAAAGTAAATCTCTTTTTCGTAAAAAAACAACAGTTCCTATCAAACTGTCTAATAAATGAAACCAGAATACTAGTTAAGAAACTACCAGAGCCATCTCAAGGTTTTAGAGGCCCTGTGTTGGTTAGTTCTAGTTTAACCATGACAAAACAAATAAAATAGAGGCCCTATTTTTCACGATTTAACCTGAAAAATATTTTATGAGACCCTAGTTAGTTATAGTTTAACTCTAATAGGCCTAATGTGGTAGCCCACCTTGCACACCCTCAAAGACGGCCCTGACAACAGTACCAATGGTAGATTATGAGGCTGAATTCTGTAAGTGGGAAAACAGTATCAAAGCACGTGCTCATTGCATTAAGGAAAGAAAATATAGAATGGCAGAGAAAAGTAACTAGTAGGCAAGACTACATTGATATACAGATTAAAATCATTCAATTTGTCGATGTGATGCACTTCTGTATTGGGTGAGATTTCCTAACATGGGACACAACAGTTAAACTCAAAAAAGACGGCACTAGACAAATTACCATAGACTGACCAAATGTTGGTAATCCCCTTTTCCAATTATAAATACTAAACCAGAGTAGCCATTCCCGGATTGCAGCATGGAGCGGCCAACTCCAAAAGTGGGATAGGAATAGTGTATAGCGGGATGACCGCTCTATTTGATTATTTTTTGGACAAATTACATATAATAATTATAAATTATTGTAAAATTAAACAAATAACTCAACTCATAAAATATTCTTAAATCAAAGCACATGCGACTCTTGAAGTGCATAAACGACTATAAACGATTATTAAAGGAGGTTAAGGTTGAGTCTACTCAAATTTGACTGAAAAATCCAAAATTACCTTTAAAACATTGTAAATTTAAGGGGTAATTTCAGTTTTTTTAGAGGAAGAGGATAGTAGGCCAGAAACCACTCTGCTCCACTATTCCGCTATTAACCCTATAGGGGCCGCTAAATTGTTCTGCACCGCTAAGGCTCTTCCCATAGCAGCCGGCCTCCGCTCCGCTATAGCGGGATAGCGCTACTATTGGCCGCTAAGTCTTGATTTAGTGCCATTGACACAATACCTAACAATCTTAGCATTATATATATACATATTCTAATTTGCTTATCTGGCTAAGAACTACATAAGAACCTTGGAAATGTGAATCATAGTATCACAGAACGTCAGAATAAATCATTGTCATATGTAATATTTCCACCATATTAACAAGCTCTAATGGCTACCTATGTCACCCTATCAAGTCAAAACCTCAACATTTAAAGGAGCATTGGGGTATGTATTGTATGATACATACCTTAACAAACAGAGTTCGTACAGTAAAGATTCCAGGTGCATCAACACCATTTAAGTAAGCTTTCACCTCCGATATACCTGAACCGGCGGCAGTAGGCGCTATAAAAGCCGTAATTATACATGCAAAAAGAGTGAGAATCAAATTTGAAGCAAAAAATATAACAAAGGCCAACAGAAACCTGCAATAAATTTTGTAAGCTTTATCAGCAACATAAGAGAATTCAGCTCATTACAAATCACCAAATTTCCAAACTAGCAAGTTCATGAAATTAATTCACCCTACCAAATCAAGAAAGGAACAATGACATAAAAGGAAATAATTAAACTAAAAATCTACATCACCTTCTCTGCAACATCATATTGGATGTGATAACAAACTTGATCCCAGCAAGATTTTCAACAGCAAGATTGTTGCAAAACCCAATTAAACCAACAATCATACCAATCATTAAACACAGCAGCCATTTCATACATATGTACTGAAAAATCTGAACAACCCCTCTACTTCTCCAATCCTGTTTGAAGAATTCGTTCTCAAAAATCCTGCATGCCCACAACAAAAACGAAACAATAGAAAAGGGTCAACGAAAAGATTCAGTCTTTGATCAAAAGAACACTACCCAGATGAAGAAAAAAAACTGACTCGTAATCAAGGCTTTCAATAGGGCAGACATTGGCACCAACGATGGCAACTTGAGAAGTAGAGTTGATAATGGATCTTTGAGAAGATAACAAGGGTTGGCGAATGAGGGGTTCGGATTCTCCATTAGGAAGATGATTATGATTATTGGACATAGTTACATGACAGAGAAAATAGTAACAGTAACAGATGTGAGTGTGTGTTTGGTTTTGACGGTTACAGGAAACACATGGTGGATATAAGCAAACAGTGAGTGAGAGAAGACGAGAAAAGAAAAGGAGTTGAAGTGTTGCGTTAGTGAACAAGGTTAAATAAGGAAATTTCCAACAACAACGTTTGTGGCGTGCAACATGGTTGAAGCAACGTTGTTCGATGTTTACACGTGTATATGAAAATCAAAATGGATTTATTCCTTTAAATTAACATAAATAATGGAAGGGGGAGTGAGAAGATGCTTATATAATTAAGTTAGATAAAAATGAAGAGACAAAGATTGAAAGGTTCCAAAGACTCTAAACATAGAGTCCATCCAAGTAAGAGTAAAGTTTAAGATAAATTTAGATCTTCTCTTCAAAGAAAAGACAATAAGCTTTTTCTCTTAATGATATCTTTTAATCTCTAAATTTTAACAAAGAGCTAATCAATGTTCCATTTGGTTTGTCCCTAACTATTATATGTATTTAATTTTTTTTTTAATGTGATCTTCTTTTTCTTCCAGTTAATAATTTAACACACATTAAATTGTTAGTACTACAATAATTTTGTTTAATAAAATTCAATCTTTACACACCATTTTTATTTTATATTTTAATTTTTATGTTTTTAATAAAATCGATTTTTTGTCCAAATCAAATAAATCAAGTCTTTATTTATAGACAAAAATAAATGATGAATTTTAGTGAAAATAAAATAAATAAAAATTTATTTATTATAAAATAATTTAACCCAAATAATTAACATGAGATAAAAATCTAAACATTCACAACAACCAATAAGATTTTGCAAAGTATTTTATGTGGTCTCACTTCTCCCTCAATCAACATGTTAAATATTTTCAACACCAATTAATTCATCTCAGTTTGGAAAATTAAAGTCCTGGTTTGAAAATGGTCTTTTCATGTTATGCCAAATATAATTTTTATGAGTTTTATAAAGATTGGAATTTTTCTAGTACATGCAACACATGAAAGTATTCAAATTTCAACATCAGACCAATATCAAAACGGAGGTTACAACATCCATTCTGACATTCTGAACAATTCGATAACAAAAACTAAAAATAGTAGAAAGAAAAACTTGCAGAAATAAAAAGAACGCACACAATTGTTTATCCAGTTCTCGGTGCAACATCACCTACATGTGAGGGTTACCAAGCTAGGAAGGAAGTTCACTATAGTATTAGTTCAAAGCCTAAACAATCCCCTGTTTACAACTATTTATCTTAATCACTACCTTGTGCTACTTCTACCTAGAAACCACATCTAGATATGAGAAATATCATCTCACCTCGGATCACCGCACCAATGTCTAATAGTCCCAGTCTCAGTCATTGTTTCGACGTCCTTTCACCTAAATAAAAATCACACACAAATACAAACAGAACAATTTAATCAAGACAACCCTTGATTAAGAAACAAAATACTCGATCTTGCTTAAAAGCTTCGATCAAGAATAATACTTGGAGTTATTTAATAACTTCCTCCAAGAACAATACGCAACTCTTACTTCATAGCTTCGAGTGAGAATAAAAATTTGACAAGCAAATAACAGACAGACTATCACATAGTATCTTTCGATACATGATTGACACACACCTACACAATACACATGAGACTCTCAAAACCTAAGATTTATGTTTCCCCTAATTTTACAAATGTTTAAAACTTTTTTTTTAATTACATTAGGTTAGAATTCTCTAAATTCAACTCTCTAGCCCATGGGCTTTGATATTCTGAGTCCAGAAGTTTTTTGATCCACAAAGTGTTGCATCAATCGTGTAGCAAATCTTGGAACAAACCAATACATAGTTTTCTAATTTGTCTTCAAAGCCCAAATTAGTATCTTCTATACAGTTTGAGATTTTATCTGTTCCAAAACACATATTCAAGACCAGCGAGAATATCTGAGACAAATTCCAAATGAAATCTCTCAAATAAAAACAAATATGCAAAGATGTAAACAAAGAACGCTGATTGCTACACTAGAACATGATGTTGTGACATCTTGTTCGACATCTGGTCAGAAACCATATTTTAGCAAAATGTTGTCAATTCCCTAAAATCATGGTACTAACAAAGACCATTTACATTATTTAAGCTAAGTTTTATTTGGTTGATAATCTCTCCTTTCACTGATTTTGGTCAAGTTTTCTATAATCGGGATTAAGTTGTCCCTGGTACTCCTTTTAATAGTTAATCCTTGCTTACAAAACAAAACAAAAATCTCATTGATTACCAAATGATGAAAAATATATGATATAGTACTAGCATGTTCTTTTTATTTTCTTTAAAGTATAAGAAAGTGTAGGTGGGTTAGATTCCACAATCTTCAGAAATTTAAAATTTCAATCACATAATTTTTTTAATGTGAGACCAAAATTAATGATAATCAAAATACATAGTTTTTAAGTAAAAATAATTCTCTCTACAATAAGACAATACTTTAATTTGGTAGAAGAAAATAAAATATAAGAAATTTAATAATTTTTTATTTAGTTCGATTAAACGACTTACACTAAAAGATAAAGGAACTCTTTGATTCACTATGCTTTAAAGAAGTATTATAAAAATAATTACAAATAAGTTATAAGAAAATAGTCACTCAAATTCACAAGAACAAACTTTATTTTCTACTCAAATATTTTTCAATCTATTCAACTCTACATATATGAATTACCCAAATCTAAATTATGTATAAGTATTTTTTCAATCCTCCTTAGATATCTACAAGGAATTCTTAAATTGCAATAACACATTGTGTCTTGACCTCAAATCCCATAGCTTGTTCTTTTCATGAAAGTATTTACTAGTTGATGATGAATGAACAATAACATTGGAACCTTTAAAATATATAAGACACGTATTTTAGACATTTTAACTATTATCACTTCACCATGTAAAATCTTCAACATTCCATGTTCAAATTTATATATCTTAGATCATAAAGCATTCTTATGGATAACACATTTTGCTTGAGCTCTAGAATATATCTCATGTTATGAAGAAGAAACTCAAGATCATCAAGCATTTTAAGTCTAATCGTACCAATATCATGAATCTTGCAAACCTTGATGTCGCCAATATGAACTACTCCACATTCCTCCAATTCAAAGTCTCAAAATATTATTTTCTTTGATATGTGTGACAAGAACAACCTGAGTCTATAACTTATCCCTCTTCAGTATCCAAACTCAACATCACCAGTGCATTTGCACTCTTATAATTATCCTCATCTATAACTCCCATACGTCATTTCTGGAGAATTGGTTTAGTTCTTCTTCCATGGCTATAATCCAATCATTATCTTTCAGAGCTTCATCTACAGAAGTTAGTTCAATCATAGAGACTAGTCCAAACAGAGATTCTTCATTTATTTTTAGGGTGGACCTAGTTCTGATAGAGTCATCTTTCTTTCCTATAATGACATCTTCTAGATGAGCTGAGGTGATTCTTGGATATTTTCTGTGGGAAGTTTCTTCAGATGTTCTGACGTTGTTCATATTTTCTTCAATAGCCAGAACTTCTGAGTGGTTCTTCTGTTCTGAATCTTCAGAAGTTGGCATGTGAACTTCTGAGTTTTCCTTCTGTGTTGTTCTGTTAGAGTTTGGCAACAGAACTTCTATACCTTTTCCTATAGTTCCAGAGCCACTTATTCTTTCCTTCTGGTTACCTCCAATAAAAGAACAAAAATAGCTACGCTTACTCATTGTAGCTTCACAATTAAGACCTAGAAGAAAAAAGTAGAAAAACATATCTTGATGATTCCATATACAACACTTCCGCCCTCGATCTTCCTCTTCAACATTTTGGTGATCTCTTGATCCTTTTTTCATATTTTTTATCAATGCACGGTTAAAATATTCAGACAGACACTTCTTCACTTTTCAATGATAAATCAGGGTTTTTTATTTGATTTCTTGTAAAAACAAGTTATAAGTGCCTACATATTTAATTTATTTCGTCTCTTATCAAATCTCTCTATTTTCTTTTTATTTTTCCTAAAAAAAATCTATTTAAATGGTTCAAAAGAAATTCAAATGTATGTTTCAGAAGAAGTTAGATGATTGTATCAGGATCTTTTAAAAATCATTCTTCTATGATAAATTTTTCTTTACAATGCAATTTTATAATAAATATTATAATTATCATCAAATCATATTATGTAAATGATTTTTTTTTCTAAAGTAAGATTTCAAAATATGTCTAGATCTACGATCAATCTATTATCAAATAATGTTTTCAGTGATCATCTCTCAAAAAGGTTAGTGTTTCTCTCTTTGTTGGACAATGCATAAACTATATAATATTTCATATTTCTTCTAAACAATATAACAAGATAATCATAACTCATGGATCACTGAGGTATTTCTTTTGGTTGTAACGTGTCTTAACTACAACAAATGTTGTTTCTTCTTTGAGTTTAAAAAGTCTAAAGATAAGAGAGAAAACTCTTTTTGGTATGTCATTTTGCTTTTTAAAAAGTCTATTTCCTTTTCTTTCCACTTTACAACACGTTATTTTGGTGACTTATTTTGTATGCTTTGACATTTGACTCTTTATTTTCTTTTTCCTTTTCTTTTTGTTTTGTCAAAGCATGTTCTTTTCTTTCTTTTCACCTTTAACTACTTGGTTTTTAAAATCCTTTTTCTTTTCTACCCAACTTTATTGTTCTTCATACCCATGCATTTTTTGTTGGACTCTCTTCTCTTACCCTTAAGATAAGGTGACAAATATTTGTTTTTCTTTTAGAATTGGCAAAGGGTTGTAACATTGAAATATTTTTATTTTTCAGGTTCAAAGAGGTTGTCAAGGAATCACACCCACACAAGGTAGACATTTTGGTCAAGTAGTTTTTCACTCAATAACAAAAAAAAATTCCTTGATATATATATATATATATATATATATATATATATATATATATATATATATATATATATATATATATATATGACTTCAAATATACCAAGTAATAGCAAGAACACATTTTTATCAATTACACCACCATTTGCCAAATCATTTATGGATTAGTCGAGGCATCTCGTGTAGTAGGACAAACTAAGTTCTTTTCACATTGAGCAGCCACAATCCTCGGTGGCCTTCAAATTTCTTTTGCAAATCTAATTGCAAGTTTTATCATGACTTGAGCTACAATAAAAGTCAAGGAAATGAAAAACTGATTGAAAACAAAACTAATAAAGAAAAGAGTCTCTCTAAAAAGTTGAATTCAGACTATCCGCATAACTCAAACCAAATAAAAATTCAAACTCAAAGTTTAGCTCACCTTCGAATAATTGAAACACCACATAATTTCTTGCAAAAATCAACACTAGTATAGATACATCTTGAAATATAAGCCTAATATTAGTTAATTAATGGTATCAATATGAATCACCTTGTGTCCTATTGCCTCTTACATATTTCAGTTCACAAACCACATATTTTGTTCCTCACACAAGAGACGATGATATAAACATAAAAACTGAGTAATTGTAAGAACTCGGTATAAAGAGTGGTGAATGTTTGTCAGCGATAAAATATACAATATCATGTTTATAAGTTGATTAGAACAGTTCAAGACTGTGTTAAGAATAGATATTCTCAAAATTTTGATATTAATAAGAAATAAAAAACAATTAGAATGTTACCTTACAAGTTTTAGTTCTCCATATTTCCACCGCATTTGTGAATCGCAAAAGCTAAAAATGTAGCCTAAGTTTTACTTTGAGCTACAAAATTTAAGTCGGAAACTTAGGAATTTCCACGACATATTTGAAAATTTGCAAGAAAAACCATAAACTTTAAGATATAGAAGTACCTGAACCATATAAAGCCATTTAGGCCACACTTTCTCGTTGCCTACAAACTTAAGAAGATTCTAATCAATATTTATTGCAAATGACCCAGATATAAATATATATGTTCAGTGTTGTCAACCATGGATCGCGGAAAATGGTGTTTAGTTCAAATTTTGATAAACTACAATGCTATAGGATAAAAATATATGTTCATGTCATTAATATTTTGTGCTTTATGATACAATTAGCATATGATATTTCTCCTACCTTCCAACACATACAAAACAATGATATTTCCAATTTCCAAATCAAACTTAAATCTCATATCAGAAACGTATGTTATTGAGATTTCAAATAAAATTCAAAACTTGCCACAGAAAATTGGAACTCATGTCTACATCAACAATCCAAAACTTACACAATATATTATAAAAATATCCACCAACAATTTATTCTACATTGGATCTATACCACAAAATCATTTCACCCATAACAAAACTAAGCGTACATATCAGAAGCAAAACCTCTAAGTGTAATTTCATCAACTTTCCAAAATTTAACCATTTGTTTAACGAAAATCACTAATCACACAACAGAACTCCTAAACAACACACATTAACAAATCTCATTAACACACAACTGAATCACAAACTTGTACATACACATTGATCACATAATCACAACATAAGCAGACAAATTCACCAAGATTAAACAAAACCAATAAATAGTTCACCTCACGAAACTGATGTGAACACTGAGACTTCTATGAAAAGCAGAACAATCAATGCCGAGAAATATCCCATATGTAATCAAGTCTGAAACCTATATCAGAAAGATCCAAAGAAAACAAATAAAGCATTTTGAAACAAACTGACTTTTCACCTTCTCTTCCCTTTTCATGACATTTTCTTATTTTTTGAAAACAAAATAAACTCAAAAGAACACGCATTTTCTCTAACACAATCAAGACAGAAATCACATGGATCAAATCGAAATTAGAGATGGGAAATCGAACATACAGAAATCAAGACAACTCTGGAATGCGAGATGTATTAAAGGTAAACACCACAAAACTCAATTTGCTTTTTGCATAAATTATAAGTCTCTCTGAACAACAAACTAAACATAGCAAAATACTAAACAAAACCAACAAATAATCTCTAAAACGTTCATTATACAAAAAACTAATACCCATTATTCAAATCATTAACCACATCATAAGGAATTGGAGTAACCGTTTCCAAAGTAGCTAATTCAACCTTGAAACCAGACTTAGGTTCCTCCGCCTTGCACTTCGTGCTAATAACCACACCCTTCGCCTCCGCCTCTGCCTTCAGTTTATCATTCTTAACCTTTCTTAAGGGAAACTTGCACCTATATGGCATCACATGCTCCACAAACCCGAATCCTCTTCCCCGGAATCTTATTCCTAACCTGTTTGTTAACCTCGACACTGATGGCACGTTTGGTGACATTCCAGACATGACCGATAAGACCATGGTAGAACTTCTTAAACATACCTTTGTGAACTACACCATTAACTCTAACGTCAACACAATCGTCAATTTTGTATGTTCTCAGATATGTAGCTATGTCGATTACCCTTTTTTCCTGAAGGGCGGGAAAATGAGTCCTTGGTGTGAGATCGCAACCAATGTCCCGTCGGCATCTTTTCTAGGATTTTTTTGAAGAAAATATGTGATTTAAGGAGTATGCCTCTTGCACCAGGGACTCGTATGGATTTCACGTAAATAAATAAAAAACAACTAAACATCTAAATCATTATATTACTTGGGAAACATAAACCATTGATGAGAAGAAATGGAAAATGGTTGTTAGAATCATAAGAATACATGAATCATGGTTTGGAAAAAGGAAAAAATATTTCGATCTTTTAATCTTTTGGAAGAAGAGAATATCTGGTGGAATATGAATTGTAGGCGACTTTTGATCTTTCTCATGGATATGGAAGACATAATTGCTCGTGACCTTTTAACTAATCGATTTTGTAAAATATTTTTTTATTCATTTAAAATAATTAGTAGAATTAAAGTAATTGAAAATTTCCTTTTATAGCAACAATAAAATATAGCAGAACGACTGACAATTTAACACATGTCAAACTTGCCAAAGTTCTCATCTTCCTTTATTATATTTTATAGATACATAAAAATAATTAAATATAGAATTAAAAGGTAATACTAAGACAATGTAAAATAATTTTACACTGTCATCCAATACAAAATTATTATTTAATTAAATCATATAATTTATTTAAAAATAACAATACTTCATTCGTCCGTCTCATAGAAAGTGTCTCATTTATAATTTTTCTATGTCTCAAAATAAATGTATCTTTAGAATACCAATACAATATTTATTATTATTTTTCACTATGATACCCCTAAATAATACTAATTTTACCATTAAAATCAACACATCTAAGAGAGCTTCTATGGTGAAGTTGTAAAAATAATTGCTTTGAAAAAGCCATTGGAGGATGGACCCAGTGTTATGATAGTAAGCAATACTCGTCCTTTGGATTAATCTAATGATGAGACACAAAAAGTCAGAATTGGAGAGAGAAACATATAATAAAAAAAATGAATCATCATCTTCAACTTTTAGCTGGGTCACTTCGACTCAGTTTTAGACCCGTAATATTGACGTGAAATTTGACGGTTTCAGGTACAATTAAACATAAAAAATAATAATAAATTAGTCAGAAATATCACAAATACCATTTACAATACACTTATAATTTTAATTTTGATTCAAATGATCTAAAAACAAAAAACCTAAAATTAAAATTTTCAAAAACTTGAAAACGGTTTAGCAAAGCAATTGTTCAACATTCACTTAAAAACTTAAAATTTAGTGTTCAACAAGGCAACAAATTCGAAAAACAGGTATGGAATTCAGTTAGGCAATTGTTTAACATTCACTTCAACATTCACTTGAAAACTTAAAATTTTCACGTTTTTCTTCTCTGTTTATGCAATTGATTTGAACTTGTTTAACCGAAAACAAGTAGTGCAATTTGCAAAGATATATGAAATTTGCAGGTTGAAAATGTTGGTACACCCACAAAAAGGTCTGAAATTTGACAGTTGAGATGAGTGTGCGGCGAAAGAAGTAGAAGATAAAGATTAAAAATAAGATTAATAAAATCAAAATGAACTATTTAACACTCAATAGATAGTAGATGTACGAGGGTACAGAGAGGCTACAATGCAATTGTGTGCACCATATAATCCTAAGTAAAATTGAATAAGTCAATATTGCTTTCTGATTGACCAAATTTACAACTTCATAAAAAAGTCAATTTGATTACTTCACTTTAGAATTTTCTTACATCTAACCATTTTCTTAAAAATCGTGAAGAACTCTAATGTGTATTTATTATGAGATGGAGGAAGTACTCCCTCCGTCCTAAATTATAGAATATTTTGCTAATTTCACACGAATTAATAAACATAATTATATTTTATGAAAAATGAAATGATTTAAGATTTTACAGAAATGCGCTTAATTATCTCTGAAAGCAAATCTATAAGAATAGAAAGAAAAAGAGAAATAGAAATAATATATTATGTAAAAAGTCATTAACAATATATTAGAATCGTAAAATAAGTTATAATTTAGGAGAAATTATTTTTTACAAAATGGTAGGTCAAATGAAGAGAAGCAGCTAAATATTTTTTCAATGAAGAAAATGGTAAGTCAAAATGTGTACTAGTAGTAAGTTTGATCAATCTTATTTCAATGAAACAAAAGAATCTCATAATAAAATTAATTGAAGTTATCGATATAAAAACGACCTTATCTTAAAAAAGTAAAAAATTATGATAATGATTGAGCGATTTAATTAGCAGGACGGCATAAACACGATGAAAAGGGAGAAAAAAAAGCAGAAGAAGATAGCGTGACTTCGTTCCAACACTTGAAAAAGCCGCAAACATTCCCACCAAATACACACTCTCTCTCTCTCTCTCTCTCTCTCTCTCTCAACCGATTCACTCATCATTTTTCATTTCACTCTTCTTTCTAAACTGTAACTAATTTTTACCATACTCTCAATCCTTCGATTTCTCCGGGCAGAATGGGTTTCATCTTCGGCGTGGTGCTCGGCATCCTAGTCGGCCTTGCCATCATCGTCGCCTTCGTCCGCGCCGAGAATTCCCGCTCCGCCCGACGATCCCAGCTCGCAACCACCATCGCCGCTTTCGCCAGAATGTCGGTGGATGATTCTAGAAAACTCTTACCCGCTCAGTTCTACCCTTCCTGGGTTGTTTTCTCCTCCAGGCAAAAGTTTAGTCCTCTAATCTTGTTCAATTTCTTGATTACTTAATAATCACTAATGATAATCCTCATTAACACGCTCTTCTTGTTTTTGGATTTTCAGTTAGACTGGCTTAACTCGCATCTTACCAAGATCTGGCCCTATGTCAATGAGGTACCAGCTTTTTCTTCAGTTCTACATTTATAGCTTATTTTATTTTTTTAATTTTATTTTTGGTATTTTTAGGCTGCTTCTGAGCTTATTAAGACATCCGTGGAACCCATTCTTGAAGAATACAGACCTACAGTTTTGGCTGCTCTCAAATTTTCCAAGTTTACCCTTGGTACTGTTGCACCACAGTTTACAGGTTTGTTCAATTCTCCGTGATGTATAAGCGAAGCACTTCTTTGAAGCTTCTAATTTGTTGATTTTCTTCTTTAGGGGTGTCTATAATTGAAGATGATGGAGATGGTGTTACCATGGAGTTAGAAATGCAGTGGGATGGTAATCCAAGTATTATACTTGATATTAAAACTCTCATTGGTCTTGCTCTGCCCGTGCAGGTACTTTTCTCCTTTTACTGCCATTGCAAGTGCTGATATTAAGTTGCTTAGTGTTATTGTTTGCTGTCCATTTTGTAGGTTAAAAATATAGGATTTACAGGCGTCTTCAGGTTGATTTTTAAGCCACTGGTTGAAGAATTTCCGGGCTTTGGAGCTGTTTGCTATTCACTAAGACAAAAGGTATGGTATATTCCCAAAACTCATTCATCTCCTATTTATTTTAGTGAACTATCTAAGATTAATATTTCAGAGGATTTTATCATCTTTTTTGTCGTACAATGGGGGAGCCAAAGTACTCTATTGTGAAGCTGATGAACAGATGTGTAATGTATTTAATCACTTGACAAAATTTTAACTTACAGAAAAAGCTGGATTTTACACTTAAAGTCATTGGTGGTGACATATCAGCAATACCTGGATTATACGATGCAATTGAGGTTTGAACTACAACTAATTGTTAAGGATGTCCCTTTGCACCTTTTCATGATTATTTTGTCTACCTTAACATCTCTCATCGATGAATATGTCATATTGATCATCATAGAGTTCATGTTATTTGAGATAGCCCTTCAAATCCTGATGGAGAAAATTGTAACTTTAAATTTATTGGCATCTTCAAAGTAGACAACATGCTTAGGGGTACACCATTAATTTTTTTTATTTAAAAAAGTAACAACTCATAATCTCATATACACCATTTTATTTTTTGATTGACCACTCATGCACCATTGTTGTTTAAAGAATGAATTCTATCAACTCAAATAGATTCCTTGCTTCGTATTTTATTTTTCTGATCTGCCATTTATTTGGTTTTCAGTACACTTGCACTATTATTTTATATAAAATGCCAATATTTTAATATTATACTTTGGTAATAGAAAATCAAATTGTTCTCGAGTGAGTTGTCAGAATTGAGGTCTATCTTTTGTCACCGAGTATCTTTACTATTAACGAAGAGAATCGAAGGTGGACTTTGATTTTCACGGGTTGTCAAAAAACATTCAGAAGTTCCTTGTGTATTAGTTATTCATTAATAAACTAATGAAACGTTTAGAATTATAAATGCCATTTGAAGTATTATACAATTATTTTTATATTTATATCTCACTTCCTCACCATCTCTTTTTATGTCATTGCACTTTTTCCCTAGCTTAATTTTAGCATACATCTTACACCTATATAACCAATTTCTTACTGTATTAAGTAATTAAGTAATAAGATCAGTGCAGATGACTTGTGTATGTGCATATTTTGTATAAGTATTTATATTTACCTCTGTTTCCCTCTCCTATTAGATGAATTAGTTGGGTGTCTGATTTCCTAAGTTTGTTAATAATTTGGCCATTAAATAACAGGGGGCAATTCGGGATGCCGTTGAAGATTCTATTACTTGGCCCGTGAGAAAAATTGTACCCATCTTGCCTGGAGATTATAGGTAATAAGTTAAATTAACAAAGGATCACTCAAGCACACTTCAATTTTACTATTGTTGGTTCTCTTTTTGTCATCGCCGACCTTTTAAACTATTGGTGTTTTGGTATATTTTGAAGCTTCTATTCCATTTTAGTAGAATATGTTCTCTTAGGTTCTATTTAGTATCCTTGACTGTATTTTAGATGTAGTGAAACCATCAGAAGACGGTACACATTAATTATAGCTAAATTTTAGGAAGGTACTCATTCTTTTTCAAAGGTTTTTAAGGAATATGTAAATAAACCTATTATTTCATCAACATAAGTTGATCCTAACATGCATGTAATCTTTAATAATATACATGATGGTTGAATTATAAATGAGATTCTGGAACTAGTTCGGTGATACAGGTTATAACTTATAATCATACCCAACTATATTTTATAAAAGTATGTTGTGAAAACGAATAAGATCAAAGACACCAATAAATATGATGTATGGGACAAAGAACAATGACAATCAAATTTGAATAAGAACAACGAAAATGAATAAGATCAAACGCACCAAGGAATAAGAAGGGTTTTGTAGTGCTGTTCACATGGCTGTATCAATTGCAGGATATGTTATTTGTTTGACTAATGTTGAAATTAGAGGGTTTACGGTTTAGGTATAGAAACCTAGGATAAGGACTGATACTAGATTGCTGTTTGTCATCCAAAATATAAAGCACATCAACCCTTATCTATATTAGTACTAAACTCCTTTTTTTGGTTGTTGCTTAATGCCAAACTCCTATTCTATTTTAGACTTAGTAACCATGAAATATAATGATTTTATCAGATTTTTTCTCTATATTTTAACAAATTGTTTATCACTAAATTACTTTCACTATGATATTGACAGATTAAATCACAGATTTGTCATTCCAAACCTTATTTTATTTTCTTGTTCAGTGATCTCGAGTTGAAGCCTGTGGGGATATTAGAAGTCAAGCTTGTGCAAGCAAAGGAATTAACAAACAAGGATATCATTGGAAAATCAGATCCATATGCTGTATTGTACATACGCCCTTTACGCAGCAGAACGAAGAAAAGCAAGACAATTGTAAGTTAGTTTCCTTTTCCTTGCTGTGTATGTCTCTCACTATCACTTTCTGAAGCATTTTTTTAATTCTCATTCCTAGAAGAAGTAACTTTAATTTGTTTTCCCCCTCCAGAACAATGATTTGAATCCAATATGGAATGAACACTTCGAGTTTATAGTTGAAGATGCGTCCACTCAGCACTTATATGTTAAAGTGTACGACAATGAGGGCTTACAGGCGTCAGAATTAATTGGATGTGCTGACTTAAAGCTTAGTGAACTCCAACCTGGTAAAGTAAAAGATGTGTGGTTGAAGTTGCTCAAGGATTTGGAGATCCAAAGAGATAACAAGAATAGAGGACAGGTAAGAAACCCTATCTTACATATATGGCTTGCTAGATTAAAATTATTGTTTGTCAGGAAGGTTCCTGGTTTAGGTAAGTTTTCTGCGACTTCAGTGTTTACCTTTCTCAGGGCCACAATAATGGGTTAGTGAATGCAATCAATTTAGAAGAATGCCTAATGCTGGATAAATCTGAAATTCATACCTCTTAATTTATTATATATATCACCTATTATTTCCACTACCTTTTGACATTAGGATTTAGGGATATCAATAGATTTTGAAATACTCGAATATCAACTATTTGCCGGGAAATCCGAAAGCTTTTTCGTTAACTTTTATGATGTACACATTATTAAGTGTTTTGGTAACAAGTATACTCTATCTGGTCTCAAATATGAGCAACAAAAGAAAATTACTCAGCCTCAATTATAAGCAAAATTCACTACTTTCACTCCATTTAATTATGTATTTCTTAAAATACTCCTAGGTTAATATTTGTTTAATTTTTCAATGACTTTTTTTGTGATGGATTATGTTCCAATAAAGGGCACTTTTGAGAATGCACATGTTTTTTTAGATCAAGAAAATTAATTGCATTTAACTAAATTTCTTTATCTGTTTAGGTTTAGTTACTTTTGCTTATAATTGAGACTGATGGTAGTCTACGAAACAACAAGCACTATGATTAGGATAAAACTGAACACTGCTATAATGAATCATTTTAAGATGGCATATAAAAGTAAGAGTAAACAAGCAGGTCCTACCTACCATAAATTTAAACAGTAATTTCAGCCATACGAAATCATCAAGGTCAAGAACATATACAAACAAAAGTAATAAAATCACTTCCAAATGATTCAGGTATGACTCAATTCATTAAAAAACAAATACTAAAATAATATAATTGCATATATGTTAAAAATCTAAGCATAAATACATAATTACTGATGAAGAGTATTTAAAAGAATGTATCTAAGAAGTGATTAGTTTTATCTATTTTGGTATTACAATATTAATAAATAAATAAAATTAACTCTTGAAACATTTTTCAAACTTTTATGTTGTTAGACTGTTTGTGGTGCTGTTCAGGGGCTTCATTTTTCTGGAAGTTAGGGGCTTTATATTTCTCACTTATAAAATACTAGTCAATATTGATTTACATTCATTTCTAGTTTGTAAGCAATTGTCAAAAATACTTTCTGTTGTGTCATGTTTGTTTGACCTAATAAAATATATTTGTATCTTTGTTAAATGTGCTTTTTGATTAACTTATTTTGTGCTTGAAACAACACAGTAGAAATCTTACCAAGAGCTTTTGAAATGAAAAGTAATTTCATCTAATAGTTAAGTAATGTCAGACATGCTATAACTATTGTTCTTTCTTAGGTACATTTGGAGCTTTTGTATTGTCCGTATGGCACAGAGAATAGCTTTACCAATCCATTTTCTCCCAGCTACTCAATGACATCCTTGGAAAAGGTTATTAAAAGTTCAACAAATGGAGTGGAGTCTAATGGAAATGAAAATGAAGCTGCACAGAAGAAAAAAGAGGTTATTATTAGAGGAGTCCTTTCTGTTACTGTGATATCAGCCGAAGACTTGCCTGCCGTGGATTTCATGGGGAAATCTGATCCTTTTGTTGTTCTTACATTGAAGAAAGCAGAAACAAAGAACAAAACCAGGGTAAGATTTTAATGGACCATGAACCACAAATAGCATTCACTTTTTAACCATTTTGAGAATGAGAGGACCAGCTTTCAACTGTTATTAGTGATGAGCTTTATTATCCATGTTAAGATAATTTTTCTTTATTTGGCGTTGGGGAAAATATATACGATGGACATTCCTTTCAAATTTTGTGGGATTATTTATCAACATAAGTTTGTTAATTTCTCAGGTTGTGAACAACAGCTTGAATCCTGTTTGGAATCAAACATTTGACTTTGTTGTAGAGGATGGATTACATGATATGCTACTTGTTGAAGTTTATGACCATGACACCTTTGGAAAGGTAATAAATTTTGCCAAATGCCATAAGTGCAAATAAACTAGATGTTTAGTCATGGTGGATTCTTAAAATTTATAATTTTGTTCACTTGTTAAGTTCTATCCTTAATTGATGCAGGACTACATGGGCAGAGTGATATTGACTCTTACCAGAGTGATACTGGAAGGAGAATACAAAGAACGTTTTGAGCTAGATGGTTCAAAATCTGGCTATTTGAATTTGCATCTCAAGTGGATGCCACAATCAATTTACCGTGATTCTTAAACTTTCATTTCTACCTTTTGATCACTTTATAGAGAGGATTGTAGTTGGCGGATACATTGTTGTGCACATTGTATCTTGATACACTTGCAACAAGCAATGTAAATTCTTGTATCATTAGACCTGGTAAAGATATACACTTTCCTATATCAGATTATCCTTTTCCATTATGGAAACAATGTAGTTTTAGATAGGTGTAGAAGACAAATTGCAACTATTCATGTGCGACTTTGGAAATGGATATGATAATATTCGAACAGTTTTTATGATCAAACGGTTAAAGATTTATCGAAAGTTTAATGATAGTTTATAGGGTTAAATATGTTTTTAGTCCCTACAAATAGGCGACCCTGCACTTTTAGTCCCTACAAATATTTTCTTCAACTTCTGGTCCCTCAAATATTTTACGTTAGCATAAAACAACATTGCCGTTAGATTCCACTAACGGTGACGACGTAAGTTGTATGGATTATGTGAAAAAAGAAATTGCCAGTGTGTAATACATTTTACCTCCGTTGTGAAAAAAGAAACTTCAATTGAAATTCAAAAGATTTTCACCCCCTTTGTAACCCTAGCACGAGGCGGTCTCTCTCTCACGGTGGTCCCCAACATTGTTGACGACAAGGAATCTTGGTGGTCCCTCACGTTGTGCCTTCTTTTTTCTCGTGGTCCTAGGTAATAGTTTTTCTTTCAATTTTATAATTGATTCCTCATGTTTGTGAAATTACCCTTTGCCCCAATATACTGTGGGTTTGTTAACTCTAACACGATTTTGAGTTAGTAATTGTAAACCTAAACTGGTAATTGTATGTACAGGAAAAATGAGTGCGTTCAAGGTTTTGTTTTATACCAAGGGTTGTTTTGTAAAAGACCCGGACATTAGGTATGAGGGTGAGGGTGTATTTTGTTTTAATATGCAAGATGTAGATTACTGGTCATTTTTTGAAGCCACAGACTTAGTGAAAAGTATTCAACCTGAGTTTGATTTGGATACTGTTAAGATGTGGTGGAAACATGAAAATGGTAATTTTGAAGAAGATTTAAAGAGCTTTAAGGATGATGGAATCTTTGTTGAAGTATCGGTGTTTGTGGTTGAGCATAAGTGTGATATTGGGATATTTTGTGAGCATAAGCCTGAATCAGGAGATGCAACATTTATGGATATGGTTAAGGAGAAAGGGAAGAGTAAAACATGTGAGTCTAGTGATGATGAATCAAGTGAAGATGAGTCAGTTAGGGATGTGCATTTTGATGATAGTGAAAAGGAAATGATGAAGGGTTTTGATGAAGAACTGGAACATTCCTGTTAGATTCTTACGAACATGAAAACCAAGTAGATCATGCCTCACCTCTACTAGAAAAGAAATAGTTCATCATGGGAAGCCATGTCATTGAAGATGAATATATGATGAGTTGGATAGTGGGGTTGAGGATGATAGTGGTGATGAAAGGCCTTGTGTAATAAGGTACAATGAAGAAGATAGAATGAGTAAGGATTATGTATTCAAGGTAGGAATAGAGTTTCGATCATTGAAACAATTTAAGGATGCCATACTTGAACACAATGTGCTAAATGGGTGGGATGTTAAGTTTGAGAAAAATAATTCAAATAGGGTTAGGATGGTATACAAAGATAAAAGAAATGTGATTACACTATGTTGTGTAGTAGAGTCTTAACTTCACTTTTAGGATAAAAACAGTATGCAAAACAAAGTGTTCTTTAACAAAAGTGCAAAAAGTGGGTTGGCAAATTGTGGATGGGTGAAGAACAATACAAAGATGAGGATAAATGATGTAGTAAATGATGTGAGGTATGAGTACAGTGCGGGCATTTAGGGCAAGGCAAATTGCAAGACAAATTGTTGAAAGGGACTCAAGCAAACAATTCAGCTTGTTGTGGTCTTATGGTGCTGAGTTGAGAAAGGCTTCACCAGGTAATACATTCAAACTCAACACCACTACATTAGCTCCAGGTTTGAAACCAAGATTCCAGAGGTGTTACATTTGTTTTGATGGGACTAAGAAGGCATTGACAAAGGCTTGCAAACCCTTTATTGGCTTAAATGAATGTCATTTGAAGCACAAATATGGTGGTATCCTATTGATTGTAGTTGGTAGAGATTCAAATGATCAATATCTACCAATTTCCTTTGGGATAGTTGAGAGTGAAACAAAGGACTCATGGAGTTGGTTCATGAAGTTACTTGTTGAATATATTGGAGATGGCAGATGGTGCTTCATATCTGACCAGCAAAAGGTAACAAAATTGCTATGTGAAAATATTTTTGTTTCTTTATTTATGTTGATATATACATAGGTTCATGTATCTTTTCTGTGCAGGGATTGGTTCAGATTTTTGAAGAAGAATACCCAGCTTATGAGCACAGATTTTGTTTGAGACACTTGTATGCCAACTTCAAAAAGAAGTTTGGTGGAGGTACATTGTTTAGGGACTTAATGATGGCAGCTACAAAAGCTATTTATTTTGAGGCTCATGAAACTAGGATGCTCATGATCAAGGAGGCCAATCCTGATGCTTATAACTGGTTAGAAGCTATTCCTAAAACAAAATGGTGTAAGCATGTTTTCCCTTTCTTCTCAAAGTGTGATGTCTTAATGAACAATTTGAGTGAGTGCTTTAATGCAACTATTTTACTCCAAAGGGACAAATCAATAATAACTATGCTTGAGTGGATTAGAAATTATTTAATGGGTAGGTTTGCAACACTTAGAGAAAAAGTTGAAGGATATAAGGGCCAAATAATGTCTAAACTTTTGAAAAGACATGTAGTTGATCTAGAAAAACACACATGTAGTTGTAACTATTGGGAATTAGTGGACATACCATGTAGACATGCAATTGCTGCCATACATAGGAAGATAAATGACCCTGTACACTATGTACGCAAATGCTACCATAAGAGTTCATATGAAGAATGCTATAATGAAATCATCACTCCTTTGAATGGCCAGAACAAATGGCCTAGAACCACTGATCATGAGATATTACCACGCTTGTACAAACGTGGAGCATGAAGGCCTAAAAAACTACGTAGGAGAGAGCCTGATGAAGTAAGCCAAAACAAATGGCAGAGAACTAACACATCTCATAGATGCAAAGTATGTTTTGAATTAGGGCATAATAAAAGGACTTGCAAAAAGAACAAGCAAGTAGTAGTTGTTGCACCAAGGCAAGATGTGCCAATGCAAGCTGATCCAATGGAAGATGTGCAAGTGAAAATTGAGGCAGGGCGTGATGTTCCAATGCAAGTTGATCCAGTGGAAGATATGCAAGTGCAAACTGAGGCAGGGCATGATGTGCCATTGGAAACTGGTCCAGGGCAACCAAGTCAAGATGTGCTTGCACAAGATGTGCCATTGCAAACTGAGACACAACATGTGCCTACACAATCCAGCCAAACTGCACAAACAAAAAGCAAAGGAGTAAGTAAGACTGCTTTTAACTACACAGACAATCTATTGTTTACATCATGCTGCTTTTAACATCATGTTTTTAAATATGTATAGTTTATTGCTTTTGTTTACATCATGCTGCTTTTAACATCATGTTGTTTTTGTGTAGGGAAAGACTAAAACAAAACAAGTCAAATGTAAGAAAACAAAAAACCAAGTTCAAACAAAACTTGTTGATGAAGCTGAAACCACTAGCACTGCAACCAAAACTGCTTAAACAAGTAGCACTACACCAAAAGCTGCTGATGGAGCTGGGACAAGTAGCACTGCACCAAAAGCTGCTAAAACAAGTAGCACTGCACCTAATGGTAAATTCCATGATTGTGATGCTGAAACTTTGGCTATTTTGCTGGATTGGAATAATGTGCTGGACATTGAACCTTTGAATGTGGAAGACCATGTTGGACAAACTATGGAAGAGCCTGCTGCTATAGAAACTGTGGAAGAGTCTGTTGCACAAACACAACCAGAACCACCTGCTAAATCTAAGTCTGGACCAAGGGTTTTTTATGGTGTATCTCCCAGGAAGCCTCAAAAAATTCATTCAAACCACCAGCTCCCTCCTCAGAACCTTTGAAAACCAAGGCAAAAAAACAAATTCTCCTGTGCAAGTTGTAAAACGGCAAAGTGATAGACTCAGGACCATCAAAACAAAGGCTGTTTCAGGTCCAGGTAGAAAACCTGATGACCCTTTGGTCATAAATGAGGAGGAGGAAGCTATGGACTCATGACCATCAAGTGTTAACAAAACATGGAGTGAAATTGCTAAGGGTTTAACTCCGTAAAACTCTTTTGTTGCTAAGTTGTTAAAAAAAACTTATTTTAGTTTGTTGTAACTCAATGAATCTCTTTTGTGCTGTCAGCTGATGTTTTGGTTTGTCTGTTGTCAACTGATGTTTTGTTGTTGTTTAAATAGTGTGATACTTATTTTGTAATGTACGACAATGAAGCTTTTTATGTATTCTTATGTATTGTGAACTTAATTATGGCTTGACAGTTATGGTCAAACAGGTTGTCTATAACAATTTCTAATTCTTGTTCTTATTTTACACAGCAACAATTTCTTATTACATAACATGTAATGGATGTCATAAACTTTTATCACATAACAGTTAATGGTGAAACATTGTGTGCAGACAATTTTGATTACAAACATTTCTAATAACAACATTTCTTATAACAATAATAGACAATTACAACAATTCTTGAACACAAACTATTTTGATTACAGCACATTCGAACCATTACAACCAACAACTCTAAACCAACAACAACTATAAACCAACAACAACTCTAAAAGATTATGATACACTACCTCCCTTAACAACATTCAGTTAAAGACATTTCTTCAAATTCTTAGAATTCTAAAACACTAAATTCTGTTACATTTCACTGCAAGGTAGAAATTGACCATTAATAACAATATTAAACAAACTGTCTTCATCTTTCCACATAGCCCAACTGTCTTCAACTTGATTTCCAATTCGACATTCTTCTTCATTGTTGACTCACGCATTTCTTTCAAGGTTTCAAAAGACTTCAGCTCCCTCAAGTTGATCGAATCATTCTTCAATTCTTCATCTTGATTCTCAATTATCTCGTGCCCAGTTTCAATTTCATCATCCCATTCAAACAGATTGCACGTTTCATCACTCTGCCAACAGGAACATCTCCAGAACAATTTTCCTCGATTGAGACCGTTTTTGCAACGGTATGATATCATACGCAAATTGCAAGCACACGTTCTCCATCTACGACTACTCACACTTGATGATTGAACTGATACGGTTTTGCTTCGAAAAGATGAAGATGACATAGTTAAAATTTGGGGAAGCAAAGAAGAAGAAGATGAACTGGTACAGTTTTAGGGTTTGTAACGAAGAAGAATTTGGGGAAGAACGAGGGAGTAAAGTGAAAGGGAATTGGGGGGAGAATGGTTTTAGGGTTCAATTATTTTACTTAAATAAACAAAATAATCAACTATTCCAACGTGTCAAATAAATTAATCACACATGACAAGTCACGTCACCGTCCATTAGTGGAATCTAACGGCAAAGATGTTTTATGCTAACGTAAAATTTTAGAGGGACCAGAAGTTGAAGAAAATATTTGTAGTGACTAAAAGTGTAGGATTGCCTATTTGTAGGGACCCCTGACATATTTAACCCTAGTTTATATTAATCAAATCATTTTGGTTTCATTAAGTCAATGTAGTTGGTGTAAAAACATCATGTTGCAAGATGCAATTTTTGCGATATTACACTTCATTCATTTTGAAGAGGTGAAATTATGACCATTAGACTAGACAAAAAAAATCCTTTTGATATACTTTAAAATAGTAAATGATTATAAAAGGTAGGGTTAAATATGTTTTTAGTCCCTATAAATATGCGATTGTAATTTTGGTCCCTCTAAAAGTTTCTTGAATAATGGTCTTCAAAAATTTTATTCATGTTGTTTTAGTCCGATTGATTTCTAAAATTTTTAAAACGCTTTAATTAACCTTGAATTTTTATTTTTGAATAACTTTTTTCATATATGTTCATAATACTATTTTTTTTTAAATGAGAAGAATTAAATATGAATTTTTTAAATTTTAAAAAGATATTTATAAAGTAATGAAAATCTTGATTTATAAATCAAATTTTGAGTTCATTTTTTCTCGAAGAACTTTTCATAATATTCTACACATGTGTGTGTCAAATAATCATTCAAAAATACACATGTGTTTATCACCAAAGACTAAAACTAAGTGCATTATAATTTTGTGAAGACCATTAGTTGAAGGAAAATTTTAGAGGGACTAAAATTGCATAGTCGCATATTTATAGGGACTAAAAGCATATTTAATCCTAAAAATTAATTACGATTAAAACTGACTATTAATTGTAGTTTTTTTTGGAAACGAATTGGAAATTTTGTTTTTTGATTAACCAAGTTTTTCAATTTTTTTTTAAAAATAACCAAGTTTTCAAAAAAATTACAGAAATGGTCAATTTTCAGCCAAAAATACACTATATCGCCACTCCAAGTGGCGACTGCACTCATTTTTCACACAAGTCGCCAGTCCAAGTGGTGACGTCTTACTGGGCAGGGAGCAAGTTGCCACTCCAAGTGGCGACTTCTTTGAAAAATTAATTTGTTTTGCTTTTTTAATAAAATTATTTATATACTATATTATTACTTTTTATTTAATTATTAATAGTATTTAAATTATTTTTAAAATTACATTATTTAATTATTTAAGTATTTAATTATTGAATTAATAAATAAATAAATTATTAGTGTACTAAATATAGTGAATATCTTTTATTAATTATATTAGTGTGTTAGATATTACTAATTTAAATTGTAATTAGTGTACTAATTGTAATTAGTGTGTTAAACGGTATATTAGTTTACTAAATATTACTAATTTATAGTGAATATATTTTAATAATTTATTGTGAATTTTATTGTGAAAATCTTTTGTTATTACTTGCCATCTATAAAAAAAAAATCAAATTTTAAGAAGATATAATTGATCAGACTAGGGAAGGCGTGCGTGAGAGAGACATGCATGAGAGATTCTTAAAACATAGTGGCATGCATAAGTTAAGTCTAACCCTATGTGTTATAGATAGTCAATGTTGTATTGTCTTGTCAATGTCTCTTACGTGCATGCATTTAATGATATTCAAATTTTAAGAAGATATAATTGATCAGACTATAGAAGACGTGCGTGAGAGAGACATGCATGAGAGATTCTTAAAACATAGTGGCATGCATAAGTTAAGTCTAACCCTATATGTTATAGATAGTCAATGTTGTATTGTCTTGTCAATGTCTCTTACGTGTATGCATTTAATGATATTTGACCATATGTTTTAGATAGTTTAGTGAATTAAAAGTATAGTTTTTGTTAGATCCCATTGGACAATAGTATGATTTTGTGACAATAGGACTATTTTAAATTGTAATTAGTGTACTAATTTTAATTAATGTATATTAGTGTACTAATTGTAATTAGTGTGTTAAATTGTATATTAGTGTACTAAATATTACTAATTTATAGTGAATATCTTTTAATAATTTATTGTGAATTTTATTGTGAAAATCTTTTGTTATTACTTGCAATCTATAAAAATAAATTCAAATTTTAAGAATGCATAATTGATCAGACTTGGGAAGACGTGCGTGAGGGAGAGAGGCATGCATGAGAGATTATTCAAACATAGTGGCATGTATAAGTTAAGCCTAGACCTATGTGTTATAGATAGGCAATGTTGTATTGTCTTGTCAATGTCTCTTACATGCATGCATTCAATGATATTTGACCATATGTTTTAGGTAGTTTAGTCAATTAAGAGTATAGTTTTGGTTGGATCCATTTGACAATAGTGTGTTAAATTGTATATTACTGTACTAAATATACAAAATTTATACTTGCAATCTATAAAAATAAATTCAAATTTTAAGAAGGTATAATTGACCAGACTTGGAAAGATGTGCGTGAGAGAGAGGCATGCATGAGGCTATGTGTAATAACTAGGCTAGTGTTAGAGGCATGCAATTGTCTTGTCAATGTTTCTCACATGCATACAGTATTGTGTTGTCTTGTCTTGTTTCCTTTTGTTTTGACATGCATTATATGATCTTGTTCTTGCTATTTATGCAACTATATTTCTTTGTAATTCATTCACACTACTACTCACATTCATTCACACTTCTACTCTAAAAAAATCAATCCTCAATACCCACAATACTCACATATCATGGCATCCTCAACACAATACAAAATTAATGCTCACACAAATGGTGAAATTTACGAATGTGATCAAGCCGAATTTCTATTTAGAAACACTGATTCCACTAGATTTTATCTAAATAGAAAAGCTGATTTTTCGTATTTGACAAAAAAATTGAGTCCAAACTTAGACAACTTATAGCCTAAATTTTCTACCAACATCCCCATTTTCCTGCTAATAACTCAGTCAAGTTTTATCAATCATATATCCAAAATGATATTGAGGTTCAAAACATGTTTCGTAACCACGAGTATTCTGGTTACGATTATATTGCGTTGTACATTATGGTGGGACAATTTCAATCGTCCTAGAACATGAAGTCGCAGGTTATTGATCATGTTGTTGATGACAAAAAAAATCCATAAAATCAAGTTGAAGAAGATGTGGTTGATGATGTAGAAGACATGATTGATGAATTGGTTAACCGTGATTCTGAAGATGAAGAGCATGTTCAAATACCAGAGGTGCACCGCTAATCACCACCTGCCCACTTCACAACCCTTAACTTGGGCAAGGATGAGCCTTCGTCGGACATGTTCTACAACCCCTATATGAGGCCCGACGAGAAGTTAAAAAAAGGTGACAAGTTTCATACGAAGGAAGATTATATGCTAGCAATAAAAAATTGGCACTTATCAAATTGTGTTGATTTCAAAGTTGATCGGTCGAATCCAGAAAGGTACGTCATTTTGTGCTAAAACCCAGAGTGTGGTTACAGGTTGATGGCATAATTTAAGAAGAAACATAATGCTTGGGTGATAGGATCCATTAGTCAAGCTCACACTTGTGTTAACACAAACATGGTGCAAGATCATAGCAAACTAAGCCATGATATGATATGTCACAATATTTTACCTCTCGTAGAAGCTGACCCATCACTTAAGGTCAAGACGATTATCTCTCATTGCATTTCTGTGTTCAAATATAGACCGTCTTACAGAAAGGCTTGGTTAGCGAAAACCAAGGCTATTGAAGTGGTCTACGGTAACTGGGAGGAATCCTACAAACAACTTCTGCGCTACTTGGATGCACTAAAATTATATTCACCTGGGCCGATTGTTATAATGGAGACCTTGCCGGCACAATCCCCAGACGGAACTCCTCTTGAAGGTAATGGAATATTCCATAGACTTTTTTGGGCGTTTCACCCTTGCATCATCGGATTTGCTTTTTGCAAATCGATTATTCAGTATATGGAACTTGATTGTACGACAAATACAAGGGAACGTTACTGATGGAAGTTGCACAAGATGGAAATAGTAATATTTTCCCCATAGCCTTTGCTCTGGTAGAAGGGGAAGCAGTTGTTGCTTGGGGTTTCTTTCTCAAAAATCTTCGAATTTATGTGACTCCACAACCTGGACTCTGTTTGATTTCCGGCAGACACGCTTCTATTATAAGTGCATACAACAATCCAGCAAATGGTTGACACGACCCCCCATCTACGCATGTCTACTGCGTTAGGCATATTTCTCAATATTTTATGCGGGAGATCAAAGATAAATTTTTGAAGATCAAGCTCATGGACGCGGGGTATGCATTAAACCAACCAAGATTCCACTATTACCGCCATGAAATATTTGAGTCAAATCCAGATGCAGGGAGGTGGATTGATAATCTTGACAGAGAGAAGTAGACTAGATCGTACGATAATGGGGTGAGGTGGGGCCACATGACAATAAATCTTGTGGAATCAATTAACAACGTCTTCAAGGGCCTACGAAACCTGCCTATAACCGCTATGGTGAACGCAACCTATTTTCGGATGGCAACGTTATTCGCAACAAGAGGTAAACATTGGAATGTATTGTTACAGACACAACTGGTGTACAACGATATGTGCATGAATTTTTGTAATAGGAATCTGCCAAATCCAACAGCCATTGGGTTACAGAATTCGACCGCCATGGCCACACTTTCAGTGTCAAAGAAACAATTGACCATAATCAGGGGCTGGCAAGGAAAGAGTATCAGGTCCTAATACCTGATCGTTGGTGCGACTGCGGCCAATTTCAAGCCTACCGTATGCCTTGCTCCCATGTCATTGTAGCATGTTCACATTTCCACTTTGATGCATTCTCACTAGTATCTCCTATATACAAGGTTGAAACATTGCTCAATGTATACAACAACAACTTTCCAGTGCCTGCAATGGAGGCATATTGACCAGAGTATGACGGGGAAATTGTTTGGCACAATGATTTGATGTGGCGGAATAAAAAAGATCGACCAAACAACAAGCGCATCAGAATCGAAATGGACGCCACTGATCAAATGCAGAGGAAGTGTAGCGTATGTTGTCAGGTCGGGCATAATAAAAACAAGTGCCCACATCATGGTTCTAGTTCCACTAGATAGATTTTAGATTCACAACTCTTTGTAATTTTTTTCATCAATGAAAAGTACTTTTTATTCTAAATATCAAATGAGTTACAACATCGCAGACGCCTACAACAATTAAACAACAACAACATGAACAAGACTAAAATATAAGAACAACAAAATTACAACAACACAAATACTAAAATAACAACACAAACAACCATTAAAATCTACGAAATTATAACAGTTAACACTATGTCATCTTATCCATGCATCATTTGGATGGCGTCGATGTTGTTTTCAACTTCATCCCACCAACGTACCGTTTCTCTGGTTTCAAGTGAGGTCCTTGTTCTAAGCCTTTGAATTCTTTTAATGACTTCACCAGGTTTATGTTCCCCCTCTAACCAAGACATGAGCTCTCTTTTCAGTTCGTCCAACGAATGAATGTTCCAAAATTTCATCTGCAAAGGGTTTGACAGGAGAGAAAATAACATGCTCATCCCTTCTTAAAATAACTGGTTCAGGATCGGGTCGCTTTGATGAGGTTCGCTGTCATGATGGAGGTCTAGGGGATGCCATGAGCACAAATATATGGAGAAACTGATAAACCTATTGACGAGATTAAGGTATGAGTTGCACTGCTATTTATAGAGCAAAAAAAATTAATTTTTCAAAGAAGTCGCCACTCCAAATGGCGACTTGCTCTCTGTTCAATAAGATGTCGTCACTTGGACTGGCGACTTGTGTGGAAAATGAGTGTAGTCGCCACTTGAAGTGGCGACATAGTGTATTTTTGACTGAAAATTAGTCATTTCTGTAATTTTTCTGAAAACTTAGTTATTAAAAAAAAAAAAAAATTCACAAATTGGGCAATATTTACATTGTTAAAGGAGTTTGAGCATTTGCAGCGAAATTCTAAGCCATACATGCTAAAGTTATGTTCTACAAATTATACTCTTCGTATGCAAGTGAGATTTTAACATTATACATAGTTTTAAAAAATGTAGCTAGTATTTTCCAACTAAAGATTTGTAGCTAATGTATATGTAAAACTCATCTTAAAGTAAATCCACTACCTATATATCTAGTGATAATGGATTCTTAATCGAAGTGTAATTCAAACAAAACCACTGACTTCAGTCTTTCGTTCTTTAGTTGCATGCATTATGCCCTTGTTTGTGATTTTGAAGTTCAAAAGTCTATGATTGTTATAACGTAAATGCCCGGGAAGATTGGAATGCCAAACTTTACTTTAAATAGCAAAGCATTCGATTATAAAAAGATTGAACACGCAACTTGGTCATCATTATCCTTAATAATAAGGAATATCTTGGTCTGAAGCATTTTTCTCCCAATACATACATATCAGTTCAATATTTTATTAGCACCGAACGATACATAGACAAAAGCCAGTACATGCAAACATTTCAGACAACATTTCACTCACTCGAAGACTATTGAGCAGCTATATTAATCAGAAGGCACGTTTTAATTCTTTGCAGAACGCCAAATACGAGATTACTTCGAATTCTTATCAACTGCTGGCAACTTCTTCAATAACTTTCAATAGAAAATGCTTCAGTTTCCTTCTTCTCCTATTGTTTCCCCTGCATAACCAGAATTAAACTATGTGGAAATTATCCTTTGAATGAACATAATCACTATTTTACAATATCGTAAATAATCTCAACTTCAGTTTAGACAATCGGATTATTTATTTGTGAACCTACCAGTACTGGTTATGCAATACGAATGAATCAGTTGAAACTTTCTTGCCATCATCATTGCGGTTCCAGTGGTAGATAGCATGGGTTCTATTTTTTATCTCCAATGTGGAGTGTCCATAGCTTGCTTCACGATATGCAGAGTATTCTGGCTGAGGATCCATAAACCTTCACGACAAATAACAATATTCAAACATGTGCAATATGTTTAATAAATGGCTATACATGACAAAGTGATTTGTTTAAGTTAGGTTACCTAGAAGCAAGACCTTCTTGATTTCCTCCATCTCCAACTGTTATGTAGACAGGTGCTGATTTATCAGTTACTGGATACCGGGCACCACTTGTTATGTTGTAATCGACATTGGAGATTCGATACTGAAAGCAGGACAGAAACATTGGACACATAAGAATCCAATGTGACATCACATGACTAAAGAACCGTATAGCCTAAGCTAGCAGCACCAAAATGACATGCAACTTGATGTATTGTGCAAGGACCAAAAACATGAGCAGGGATGAAAAACATACCGATCTTTCATAAGCATGGACGTGGCCAGCAAAGATCACGTCAACCTTATACTTGATGAACCAGCTCTCGAAAACCACTCGCATGCTTTCACCTTCCATATAGTGAGCTTCATTAGAGTTGTAGATCGGCACATGCATGAGAACAATGAGCCAGGGTGTCTTTTCCCTATCGACCCGAGTCAGCTCTTCAGCGAGCCATTTATATTGTGGTGTGTACTTCACTGTAATGAAAGATCAATGTGTTGTAAAAATGTGAAAAAGAAGGCAAACAACACTTTCAAAAGAAGACTGGGTATACATCGATAACAGGTGGCAGTAGACAAGCATATGCTATTGACAGTGACATTTTCAATACAGAAATAGCTCTTAAACAACGTTTATATTCTTAAGACCTACAAACCTAAGAATGTAGGTCATCGTCATTCTTAGTGCTTTATTATGTTCTTAATCTCAGAAAGCGTCGTGTAACACAACCTTCTTAAAATGCTATAGTGGTATAGCAGATAGCCGCTATTGCAATGACTAAAAATTAGGGTGCATAGTAAACATAAATGCCCAAAAATAAAAATAAAAATCACAAAGTTAGAGATACTTTTATACTTAACTAAAGAACCTAAAGTACATATCAATAAAACTTCAACAGACAAGAAAAACATAACATATTTGGGCCAAAAGTAAGAAGAACTTAACAATTGCTATTGACAGCACAGGTGCTTTAAGATGATAAACAAAGATTATAATAGCCAACTAAAACATTAAAGGTGGAGCATACAATTTGTTTTACGCCTATGAAATGCTAAGAGCCTAACTTTAAAGGGATATAATTGTCAAACAACATGTAAGAAATATTAATAATTAGAGAAAGAGGAGATTAGCTACCATATGGTGAATAGCTGGATAGTACAATTATATGAGCAGATGCACGCCTGATTGCGTACCACATGGGGCTGCTGCTATTGGACGCCAAATAAGGAGTAGTATATCGTTGAAGATAGGACTTGAAAGGAACAACTTCTCCCTGGTCAAGCAGATTTACTTCAAAATATTAGAGTTAAGTTTGTAACCTACATAATTCTAAGAGTGTGAAGTTTTCAACATGGACAACAGGAGAAAATTAGAGTTTTATACTAAAAGAAGCTTCACAAAGGTGAAGTTAATACAACAAATCTGAAAAACATTTACTTCAGCATATCATATGAAAGCGACTTGAATGTAATAGGAAACAACTCTTTATTTACAAAATAAGTTTTTTTGCCACTTGACTGACATTTGGGATATCTTAAGCTGCCAGCTTACTTCCGAAATTCCAATGGAATGGAGAAGTTTTTTCCAACACTATAGGAACGGAAAGGATGACATAAACCAGAAGATCTATAATGCAATCCATCGTATACACCAGTCAGCTAAATTAAATCAAATTTGGAAAACATGAATGCAACAATTAGGCTTTTCCATAGGCAACAAATAACTAGAACACAATACTGGAAGACTTATAAGTATGCTGACATGTGCAATTCACCACTGAGAAAAGGAACAAACCGGTCCAGATATTGTAGTTAAGAAGAAAACATGTACTCGTCTCTCATACTGATGCCAAAAATGGGAAAGCTTAAAAAGTATTTTACTGGTCCAGAAAATAAATATAAGAATAAAATTTCTTTAGTACTCTACCATGTAGGGAAAGTACTCTATTTCATGGTTTCCAGTATTCCATATCCATGGCTGATATGCTGTACTCCTTTCAACGAATCGGCCCCATGTATCCCACCGTAAGCCAACATCACTGTACTTATACCTATCCGCATAAGACAGATCTCCAACAAATAGAACAGTCTGTGCTTTACTCTCCATATAGTGGTCAAGAGTGGAAAGAGAATTAAATGTTTGTCCCAAATCACCTGAAATGAAGATATAACTATTCATTTTGGAGAACAGAAAAATTGAAATCATGAGAAATCAAAGCAAAATGAAGTAGAAGAGCATATGTGGGAAAAGAGACAATGTACCAATGATCCCAAATTTGTAAGGGGCATCTGGTTCAACTTTGGGAGGTGTTTCAAACCAAAATTCTCGAGAAGAATCACCACTTCCAATTCTGTAGTAGTATTTGGTATCATGCTGAAATATAAAAATAACTGAATCAAGTGAATAAATGCATTCAACACATCAAAAAATAAGAACTATATACAAGTGCGATTATTCGAAAATGAAAACATATGTTAATTCTAAATATAATAACATGGATGATAATTCTACTCTCTTAATTTGAAACAAGTACCTCAAGGCCTTCAACAAGACAATGATGAATGTAACCAGACTTGTATTCACCGAGAGTGTAACTGGAAACTGTTCCTTTGGCACTATCTTGAAATGTTTTCTCTGATGTGCCAAACTGTACATGGCTAGACCCGGGTTCATCCGGGGTCACCCATGAGACGATTACCGCTCTTCCTTCATAATCCCCTTGAGTGATATGCACCTAACAAATAGATAAACTCAAACAGATCAATCAAAATTCAAAACAGATTCCAGATCAAGTGATTGGTGTGTTGTGAGACATACTTGTTGAGGTGCATTATGACCCTTTGGAACTGCAAATGCTTCATGATCAAGTGGGATATCAACAGATGGCCACTCTGACCTAACAAAAGAGCTGGTGATCCCTTTCCTTGCAGACCCATCTCTGATAGAGGTGAAGAACACAAAAGAAACAAGAACAAAATGAAGCATCTTTGTATCCATAAACACACAGCGTTTCCTGTTTAACAACCTAAACTACCTGCATCAAAGAATCCAAAATTTGGTTGGATCCAATGAATTCGAATAAAAAGGGAGAAGGATAAGAAGGTTACCGTGAGTTGAAGCATTTGCAGAAGGAGTGAGTGAAGCAATGATTATCAGGTTGATGCGGTATGGGGCATATACACGTAGGAACATAGAAACATGGAAGTTGGATCAGCCACGTGTCACCCCTGATTTGGTCCAAACCTTCCCATTTCTTCTGTATTTCTTGTCTCTTAACATCGCCGATTAATGCTCAACTACGCACTAAAATGGATGATTACCTACTCTCAATACTCCTCTATTTTAAAATAGATGTCATTTTAACTATAAAAATTTGTCTCAAAATAATTTTCATTTTAGTTTTTCAATACAACTTTTATTAATTTTACCTCTTATCTATACTATTTTTAAGATATGACAATATATAACAACCTTAAATAACTTTTATTTTAAAATGGAAGAAATATTAAATAATGTGAATTTTAATACAGTATATCTTAAAAAGTGTGTTTAAAAAGGTTTCAACTTTCATGCTTTTACATTAAATGATTGAACAAGATATTATTAATGCGATTTTAGAAGATGGAATATAAAATTAATTGTGAATTTCTTAACCTACTCATAAGGGGCGCATTCTATAAAAAAAATCCAAATTATTTTCATAAAATCAAAATTTTATTTTCGGTACGCACTATTTTTTTTTAGTAAAACCGAAAATTTACTTACGAAGGAGTCTCGTCAACAACCATATCGTCAATGAGGAAGTCGGGTTTCTTTATCTCGCGCCCATCGACAAAGTAGTGAACCCCCAGTCCATCCGTCCTCGGTCCCACTCTAGGGTTCAGGACACGAATCTGCAACACATCATTGTTGAAGCTAGCCATAGAGGCGACCACAACATCGTCATAAGCCTGATGGACCCGACTTATGAACTCCTTCTGAGTCCTCACATCCGAAAACTCCACGGTCTCACCTTCCCCCGGGGTCACCTCTTTCTGTAGACGAACAAGCTCCTCCTTGGCCTCACGACCCTCTTTCACGGCTGTGTCGTATCGCTCGACCATGGTCCAGCGTTCCTCCGACCACTTCTTCCAATCTTCTTCCCCCTTTCTCTCAACTTCCTTCAACTTGGTTCTAAGTTAAAGTAATTCAGCGTCTGATACTTGATTCTACTCGAAAAAAGCGGCGGCCATTTCAAGGATCCTCATCAACGCCCCTGCGTCCTCAGCTAAATCATCCCTTTTAGACGGGCGATCCATACCCTCGAGCATGAGCTTCTCAGCATGAGAAAGGACCACATTGGAGGCCTCAAAATATTTATTGTCATGCCAACATGGAGGAAGGATGAACTTCCCCTTCTCCATCTCCTTGGTCAGATCTATTTCAGTCATTGTCCTCTTCATCATCCACGTCACCTGGTGAGGAGACAAAGTCCCCGCTGCCGGGCCGGAAGATGATTTCCCAAATCCAGTCGCACCGACCATTCCCGGTTTCGTCGGAGAGGTGCCCTCATTCCCCTTCTTCCTCATGGAGATTTCATCCAAGTCCTTATCACTTATCTCGCTCCGAGCCCACACATAAAAGTTTGGGGTCTTGTCAAAGTGTTTCTTCGACCACCAGAACTTAAACTTCCTAACGAGCGCATACTTCTACTCTCCTTGCTCGTTGTAGCACGGGGTCCCATCTCTTCACAGGCCTGGGACTGCTCGAAACACATTACAAATCGCCCGTTCAGAGCTTGTATGAATAAGCATGAATCTATCCTTAAAAAAGCGAACAGACTCCTGAAACGCCTTGAAGAGCATTCCATTCTAATGCTTCAACGATACCAGTCCCCATCGGACTTTCCACTTCACCTTCGTCGAGCTTCTCTGAAGGCAGAAAATATAGAAGAACAGCTCAAGGGTGGCCCCCACCTCCATGTATTCACAAAAAATCTCGAACGCCCGTATAAATCCTATAGCATTCGGGTGAAGCTGTGACAGAGCCAATCGAAGGTGACGGAAGATACCCACTTGGAAATCGGTAAAAGGTACCCAAAAACCCAACTCCTAAAACCATACGTCGTAGACTGGTATGTAACGAGCCTCATATCTCGAGCATATTCGACCATCTTCGGTCGGTATATGCACGAACCAATCTTCTACAATCCCCTCCCCAGGAGCCTCGGGCGCAGCGTACGAGCTCACCTGGGAGAACACCCTGTTGGGATTATATATAAATTGGGTGGCACGATTCACCACGTCGGAAGAGGCCCAGACCTCTGGATCATCTTCATCAACCTCATCAACGTCCATCGTTGGGGGGCTCTCCTCGACCTCAGGTGTAACACCCCATCTAAATACCCCGAATATATTAACTAAATTAACATTTAAATCATCTTTAATCAGAGTTTAACACGGTAACCACGGGATGTCACAACTGATAAATAGAATAAACCTTCATTCAAACAGTAGCCATGCTACACTGAGGATCATCATCCAACAACTCAATCATTATAAGACCATGTCTTACACAGCGGAAATACCAAAACCAAAATTTAATAAAACATCATAGTTCTCAAGGAATTCAAATCCAAAACTATTAAACAATAATGATTCTCTTAACTAAGCGTTCCCCAGTGTTACAATCTAATCAGAGCATGACACTGACACACGGACTAAAAAGATAAGCTCTAGAGTCATCCTCACCGACTCCTCAGCTGCTAATTTAATCTGAAATGGTAAAGTAAGGGTGAGACTTCTCATAATTAAAGCATATTATAAGTCTTTCAATCAATAATATATCACAAGCATATTATTTCACCCACTTAACATAAATTCAGATTCACACACACAACCATATTCATCATGCTTAATCATAACAATCAACGAAGAGTAACACTGGAAGACATCCTAACATGTTACCACTTCATACAAATACAATGCAGACTCAATGCATGCAGTACCGACACGTGACCACGTCACCCAACACTGATCCATCATCAACCGGATACAGTTCCATCGATTCGTCCATAACCACTCGGACATGAATCCAGCCTAACCACTCATCCTCACTCGGGTATCGGTTATCGGCAATCCAAGTCAAATTCCGCACAATGGGAATTAACTTCACCAAAACAATGCATATGCACGCACATCAATAGCATGCAACATTAATCAGTCTATGTAATACATCAATTCAACATAACTGAAACAAACCATCCAACATGATATCTCAACCAATCATGCATACAATCAACATCAGCATAAACATGCAAACCAATCAACATGATATATCAACCCATCATGCATACAATCAACATCAGCATAAACATGTTATTCATCTACACATTATCAGTACACCCATCAACACAGGATCTCTGCTACATCCCATTAAATATGCGTCAGTCAAAAGTCACCTATCTCGGAAATTGGCTCATTTTCAAAATAACTTCAAGTTTTGGAAAATATTTTCATTTCATAAAATAGAGCATTAAATTTAGAAAATAACGTCCAAAACGGCGCTCAAAACTTACGGTTTGAAAGTTATGAATTTTCAAAGTTTGACATTTTCAAAAATTAAAGGTGGAACCGGTTCCTACATATAGGAACCGGTTCTGAAAAGTTCAAAACCTCGTTTCGGAAAATGTATGGAACCGGTTGACACGACACAGAACCCGTGCCCAATTTTCAAAGGGAACCCCTCACATATAAACCGGTTCCACGTGTTAAAATGTCATTTTCTGCACTTTTGACAGCATTCTTTCATTTTCAATCAAACCCATTCTTACCCATACGAACTCCAACATGGGAAACACTAAAACACATCATTTTGCATCATCTATCTCATCAAACAACATATTTCCATCATCTATTTTCATCTACTGACACTCTAATCATATTCCGTACACATTCTAACTCAATCAGACTCAATCTGACACCATCTGACACTATTAGGTACACATCTATGGGAACCTAGAAATTCCTAAACATAGATTTCCTAACATGCTATGGTCTATAATATTAACATCAAAACCTATAATAAGCAATAACCAATCGAAATCACCCCTTACCTTGTGGGTTCTTCGATTTCTGACGCTCCTAGGTCTTTTTCCTTCTTTCCTTCTCTTCTCACTTCACGTATCTTGTTTTCTCCAAAAATGATTCCTTTTTCCTCTTTTTCATATTTAATTTCTTTTATTCCTTTTTAACATAATTAAAATAAATCAATTAATGTGAGTAGAGTCTTTTACTCCTCACACCCCACTTTCCTCAACATACATCCAATAAATCCATAATTAATCTCAATAATTCAATATATTAAATGAATTATGTTCTCAATTAATTTAATAATTAAAATCATAATTATTTAATTACCGAATTATTTTCGGGGTGTCACAACTCCCCCCAACTTAAAAGAGTTTTCGTCCTCGAAAACATACCTCAGACGAACAGTTCGGGATACGAGTCCTTCATCGACTCTCCACTCCCAGTGACATTTCCATCATGGTCCTCCCAAGCCACTCTTACCAATGCAATCTATTTGCCTCGTGTTTCAACTTCCGATCCTCAATCCTCGCAGTACCGCTTCCACGTTAAATTCTCTCGCACATGTCATCTACCCGAATCTCATGAGACGGATCGAATGTACTTCCTCAATGAGACACATGAAAACATCATGCGATTCGCAAGTGGCGGCAAGGCAATGCAACCTTCCCAACTCTTTGGTAATCGAAAGGACCAATAAAGCGTGGAGTTCCTTGACTTCAAGGCTCGACCAATACCATCATCGAGTAACCCGCATAAACACATGCTCTCCTTCACCGAACTCAAGGTCTTTCCTCCTCTTATCATGGTAACTCTTCGACGACTGAGAAGTCCTCATCTTCTCCTGAATCATCTTAATCTTTTCCAAGTTTGTTGAACAATTTCGGTCCAACCACACTCTCTCGGTTTCATACCAACACAATGGTGTCGACACCTCCTACCATACAATGCCTCAAAGGAGCCATACCAATACTCGGTGAAAGCTATTCTTGTAGGTAAACTCAATCAATGGCGATAGCTATCCCAAGCTCCACCTTCTCTAACACACAAGCCCTCAAAGAAATCTTCCAACGAATCGTTCTTTCCGTCGACCATCATGCTGGATGATAAGCGGAACTCAAACGCAACTTGGTACCAAAGCTTCTTGCAACCCTGTCCGAACTTAGATGTAAACCTCGGATCTCGATCCGACACAATGCTAGACGGAATACCCGCAAACTTACAATCTTTTCGACATACAATTACGCTAATCTCTCCATCGGATAATCCATTCTTATCGAAATGAAGTAGCGATTTTGTCAACCTATCCAATAACCGGATAGAATCACAATTCTTAGTTGTCCTCGGCAAACCGGACACAAAATCCATTGAGATTCCATCCCACTTCCATTCGGAACAAATAGCGGCTCCATCAATCGGCGGTTTCGATGCTCATCTTCGACTTCGGCAAACTAAACAAGCATACACAAACTCAGCAATTTCCATTTTCATCCCCGGCCACCAAAACAACTTTTTCAAATCATGGTACATTTTAGTAGCACTGGGATGAATACTCAACCCGCGATGCCCTTCTTCCAAAATGCTCTTCCTAATCTCAACATCCGAACACACACCGATCACCAAATCTCATAACACCATTCTCGTCATTCGGAACTCGTCTCCTTGACCTTGGTTGATCAATGTCAACTTATCAACTAAACCAACATCAGATTTCTGTCCATTTCTAATCTCTTCCAGAATGCCACTAGTCAGCTTCCACATACCCAATTTTACACTATTCGGAGTAGTTTCACAAACCAAACTTAGATCTCTGAATTGCTCAACCAAATCTAACTCACGGACCATCAACATCGACATATGCAAGGACTTCTTACTCAAAGCATCTGCGACCACGTTTGCTTTACCAGGGTGATAATTCAAACTGAAATCATAATCCTTTAAGAATTCTAATCATCTTCTCTGCCTCATGTTCAACTCTTTCTGATCAAAGAGATACCTCAGACTCTTATGATCACTGGATACCTCAAACCGAGAACCATATAAATAATGTCTCCACAACTTCAAAACAAACACAACAGCTGCCAACTCTAAATCATGAGTCGGGTAATTCCTTTCATGCACTTTCAACTGTCGCGAAGCATAAGCCACAACCTGCTTATCTTGCATCAACACACCACCTAATCCCATTAATGATGCGTCACAATACACCACAAAAGACTTAGTCGGATCTGGCAAAATCAAGATTGGAGCACTTGTCAACCTCCTCTTCAGCTCTTGAAATCCTTTCTCACATTCAACATCCCAAACAAATATCTGACCCTTCCTGGTCAGCTTAGTCAATGGCAACGCTAGTTTGGAAAATCCTTCAATAAACTTCCGATAATAACTGCAAGACCAAAACTACGGATCTCGAAGCATTCTTCGCTTCCCCGAGACACCGCTTCTACCTTCGTAGGATCCACAACAATTCCATTCTTGGAAATTACATGACCAAGAAAACTCACCTCCTCTAACCAGAATTCACACTTGGACAACTTCGCATAAAGTTTCTTTTCTTTCAACAATTCCAACACAACTCTGAGATGTTTCGCATGCTCCTCATCGTCAATAAATCGAATATCATCGATGAACACTACTACAAACTTGTCAAGATACGGATGAAATATCCTGTTCATATACTCCATGAAAACACCGGTGCATTAGTAACTCCAAACGGCATAATAGAATATTCATAATGTCCATACCTCGTTCTGAATGCAGTTTTCTGAATATCCTCTGACCTCACACGAATCTGATGATATCCGGATCTCGGATCAATCTTACTAAACACACACGCTCCAACGGTGATCCATCAAATCATCAATCCTCGGCAAAGGATACCGATTCTTGATTGTAACTTTATTCAACCGGTAGTCAACACATAACCTCATTGAACCTTCCTTCTTCTTAACCAATAACACCGAGCACCCCACGGCGACACACTCGGACGAATAAACTTCTTCTCAAGCAATTCCTCTAAGCGCTTCTTCTAATTCGGATGTCGACATGCGATAAGGCGCCATCGACACGGACTAGTTCCGGAATCAAATCTATAGTAAATTCTACCTCTCTCCGGTATTCACTAACGTCTTAGGAAACACCTCGGAAACTCATTCACCTGGCAATCCATCACCTTTTGCCTTTCCTTCGCTTCAATCGCGGAATACAACATAAACACCGCTGCACCATCTTTCACAGCTAGGTTCATCTGCTTAACTGACATAATCTCATTTTCGATCTTAACCTCTTGGGAAAAATGACTGTCTTCTCAAAGCAGTTGATATGAACTGGTTGAATTCCAACCATTCATTCAAGGATGATATCAAGTTGTTCTAGCGGTAGGCACACTAAATCCATACCGAAACCCTATCAAAAATCACAACAGACAATTCCTACAAACATATGAAGTAGTCATGAACCCGACGCAGAGTATCAATAACCATACTTCCATCCATATTAGAAATTTCCAAATTCAATCTATTAGCACAATCTAACGCAATAAAAGAATGTGTAGCTCCGGTATCAATAATCGCAATCAAAGGTATGCCATTAATAAAACATGTACCTTTAATCAGCCGATCATCTGGTTTAGTTTCGATCCGACAATGCAAACACTTTACCACCGACTTGCTCTTTCTTGGGTTTTGTGCGAGGAAGTATGACCCTCTTCACCACAGTTGTAGCAAGTCACCACTTTCACTCTGCGGTCATGGCCACATGGCCGAACTTCCCACACTTGAAACATTTCTTATCAGCACTTTTGCAGTCCACCATACGATGTCCTGTCTCACCACACTTATAGCACCTAGCGGAAGAGCTAGAATCTCCTCCACCAGACTTCTTCCAACCTCCGGATCTCTGATTACTCCTATCATAAGGCTTACCACGATCCATCTGTTGTTTACCTTTCCTGTCAACATACCCTCGAGCATTCGACTTAGTGTTAGCAAGATCCTCCTCTAGAATCCTACTACAATCAACCGGATCGGAACTCTTCTTGGCGATACCGAATACCCTGCTTAATCTCGTCACGAAGACCATTTTCAAACTTGATACATTTGGAAAATTCTCCATCTGCATCGTTGGGGTAATGAGCATAATACTTGGCTAACTCAGAAAACTTTGAAGCATACTCACTGACAGTCTTGTTACCCTGCTTGAGTTCCAAAACTCAATCTCCTTCTTACCTCGGCGTCTTCGGAAAGTACCTCCTCGAAAAGCTCCGAACACGCCCAATTCAACGCAACACCATCTTCTTCTAGTTCGCGGTAGCAACCCACCATCACTTCCTCCCAACATGTGAGTTCCATATCTCACCTTGACCCCTCTGCGATCAATCACTCAAGATCCTCTCGATCTCCTTCAACCACTTGAGCACCTTCGGGATCATGCGTGCCCTTGAACAATGGAGGATTATTCCTCGAAAATTCCCCAATTGTCTGACCAATCATAGCCCTGGTTCCTCCGAGCACTCCGACCAACATTCCTAAAGCCTCGGAATGGCATCATCATTCCTTCCGTTACCTCTTCCGCCATTGTTACGTAATATAACAAAACAATCTACATCAGACACAAGTATCGGATCACACTAGTCGCATACTAAAAGGGATAACGACACAGGACAAGACCGACTATGCTCTGATACCACTATTGTAACACCCCATCCAAATACCCCGAATATATTAACTAAATTAACATTTAAGTCATCTTTAATCAGAGTTTAACACGGTAACCACGGGATGTCACAACTGATAAATAGAATAAACCTTCATTCAAACAGTAGCCATGCTACACTGAGGATCATCATCCAATAATTCAATCATTATAAGACCATGTCTTACACAGCGGAAATACCAAAACCAAAATTTAATAAAACACCATAGTTCTCAAGGAATTCAAATCCAAAATTATTAAACAATAATGATTCTCTTAACTAAGCGTTTCCCAGTGTTACAATCTAATCAGAGCATGACACTAACACACGGACTAAAAAGATAAGCTCTAGAGCCATCCTCACCGACTCCTCAGCTGCTAATTTAATCTGAAATGGTAAAGTAAGGGTGAGACTTCTCATAATTAAAGCATATTATAAGTCTTTCAATCAATAATATATCACAAGCATATTATTTCACCCACTTAACATAAATTCAGATTCACACACACAACCATATTCATCATGCTTAATCATAACAATCAACGAAGAGTAACACTAGAAGACATCCTAACATGTTACCACTTCATACAAATACAATGCAGACTCAATGCATGCAGTACCGACACGTGACCACGTCACCCAACACTGATCCATCATCAACCGGATACAGTTCCATCGATTCGTCCATAACCACTCGGACATGAATCCAGCCTAACCACTCATCCTCACTCGGGTATCGGTTATCGGCAATCCAAGTCAAATTCCGCACAATGGGAATTAACTTCACCAAAACAATGCATATGCATGCACATCAAGAGCATGCAACATTAATCAGTCTATGTAATACATCAATTCAACATAACTGAAACAAACCATCCAACATGATATCTCAACCAATCATGCATACAATCAACATCAGCATAAACATGCAAACCAATCAACATGATATATCAACCCATCATGCATACAATCAACATCAGCATAAACATGCTATTCATCTACACATTATCAGTACACCCATCAACACAGGATCTCTGCTACATCCCATTAAATATGCGTCAGTCAAAAGTCACCTATCTCGGAAATTGGCTCATTTTCAAAATAACTTCAAGTTTTGGAAAATATTTTCATTTCATAAAATAGAGCATTAAATTTAGAAAATAACGTCCAAAACGGCGCTCAAAACGGACTTACGGTTTGAAAGTTATGAATTTTCAAAGTTTAACATTTTTCAAAAATTAAAGGTGGAACCCGGTTCCTACATATACAGGAACCGGTTCCTGAAAAGTTCCAAAACCTCGTTTCGAAAATGTATGGAACCGGTTCCGACACAGAACCGGTTCCTACGTATTTTTTCGTTTTGCCAATTTTCAAAGGGAGCGGTTCCTACATATCTGTAAACCGGTCCCACGTGTTAAAATGTCATTTTCTGCACTTTTGACAGCATTCTTTCATTTTCAATCAAACCCATTCTTACCCATACGAAGTCCAACATGGGAAACACTAAAACACATTATTTTGCATCATCTATCTCATCAAACAACATATTTCCATCATCTATTTTCATCTACTGACACTCTAATCATATTCCGTACACATTCTGACTCAATCAGACTCAATCTGACACCATCTGACACAATTAGGTACACATCCATGGGAACCTAGAAATTCCTAAACATAGATTTCCTAACATGCTATGGTCTATAATATTAACATCAAAACCTATAATAAGCAATAACCAATCGAAATCACCCCTTACCTTGTGGGTTCTTCGATTTCTGACGCTCCTAGGTCTTTTTCCTTCTTTCCTTCTCTTCTCACTTCACGTATCTTGTTTTCTCCAAAAATGATTCCTTTTTCCTCTTTTTCATATTTAATTTCTTTTATTCCTTTTTAACATAATTAAAATAAATCAATTAATGTGAGTAGAGTCTTTTACTCCTCACACCCCACTTTCCTCAACATACATCCAATAAATCCATAATTAATCTCAATAATTCAATATATTAAATGAATTATGTTCTCAATTAATTTAATAATTAAAATCATAATTATTTAATTACCGAATTATTTTCGGGGTGTCACATCAGGCACGGGTAGACTATCGCTACTCCGTTCAGTAGAAGTGGATCCAGAAGGTGACTGTCCCGAATTTGCAGAACCCCTCACGAATATCCTCGCTATCGCTCATCGTATCACCTGAAAAGTAGAGGGAACACGTGAGCTCGACATCAACGTCAAAACCACTCTTCCACCACATATCAAGTGAAAGGGCTTTAATGAGCAAGGATCATGTCCCTGCCAAAAGCCCTCCCTAAAGCGAGGAATACTCTGACCTAGATCATCAAGTACATATAGCTTTTCCGGTGGCGCAAACCGCCAATGAGAGGCGGAACAACTACTTACCACCAGAAAAACTCTACAAAACATAAACCCTAACTGAATGTATCTCTACATGCAAGGTTCAAACAAGCGAAATTCCTATGAACGGGTCAAAAACATGCCGTTTACAAAGGGAGCAGACTAGAAATTTAAACAAGCAGAAGATCTGGTATGTAGAAGATCTGGTATGCAGAAGATGACGTCGATCACCGTGAAAGTAGTCCCCAGATTGATGAATGAATAAGTCGAGCTAAAGCAAGTGCAAATAATCAAATGATGTGAGCATCGAAAAGTTATGAATTATGTAAACCTCCAACTTTTATAAGCCCTTGTGCACGCGTGAGTCTGGGCCTAGGCATGGACCTAATGAAATCATCATTATACCCTAGCCCCTAGGTCTTCCAGCAGTCACTTCACGCGCCTCAAGGCCACGTAGGCAAAACGCTACAAATTCTAACTCTTCGCTTCCTCGACATTCTCTTGCATCCTCGAGCGTAACGACTTTGGATTCTCCTTCGATATCAAGTCATCACGTCTGCGAGCAGATGCAACGACTTGGGGGCTACTATTCTGGATCGCCCAGAAGCATTCGGGCGGGTCATTCTTCCCTTAAACACAACAACCAGGTCAACCCGACAACGTCGTCATAACGCCCATATGCACATTTCGGGCATACTATGCTCGACATGCGTCGAGCCAAACGAAGATTCTAATTACCGCTATGAGTGTTCGTTATGCGTTATATCCCCAACATAACGGCTAGTTACGATCTGCCCAGTCTTGACCTAGTCAACCTAGATGGCTATATCCATGGATCCGTACATCTCGGCCCAAATATAGCAGTCAATGAGAATCCTCCCATGTCATTATATAAACCCTCACTTTCTTACACTCTAAAACCCAAATATCTTCTACCTTCTCATTCGATCACTTACTTACTTTAGCATCGGAGTGCCTTGCAGGTACACCACTCCTTTCTCCTCACCAACTTGCTCGGAAGATCATCAACAGTCCGACTATCTCCAGTTCTGATCAACAGTTCAGATAAAAAATAAATAAAACAAAATTAATACTAAACAATGTAAAATATATTTTTTTAATTATTAAACAAAATTTCTAGATGGAAAAAAAATTAAAATTTAAAGTATTATTACTATTATTATTATTCCTCCTTAGAAAAAAATAATTTACTAAGGCAAAACTCTAAAAATTTATAAAAGTATTTACAACAAACTAATTTAAAAATAAATAAACCAAAATAGACCAGGAGGGGGGTATTAAATCCGAATGACGGTGATAATGACTAAAAGGGGTGTTGGGCTTTAGTTATACCAAAGCTAGGCCCAAATGAAATTGAAAGGAAAAAGAAAACCCTAGAATCTCAAAAGCCAGCCGCCACACTCCCTATTAATCTACTATCCTCTCAATAGTCAATTAATTTTGAATTAATGACTAAAAAAAATAATTAACAATTATGTAATTATAAAAATAAAAAAAAAAACTTAATTTCTCTCTCTCTCTCTCCCTCACGGTTTCTAACGCTAAATCTCGCTTTTGTTCACTCTCTATGGCTTGTTCTTCTTCATCTTTCCTTCTTGCGATCTGGTTTCTCTCAAACAAACAATCAGCGGTTCAAACAAGAGCAAACACAAAAATCCAAAGTCCCAATTGAAACATAAACCCCAAATTCAGAGATGATACAAGTTACAAATTACAACGATTGAGATCAAAAGTATAAGCAAGTACTAAATCAAAAATAAATAAAAAGTATGTTGTTTATCTACTTCTCTGTTTCTGTTTTAGATCTATCGCTTCTATTTCTACTTTGCGTTTTCAGTCTTCCGATTTCTGGTTTATGCTTTTCGATCTGTTTTTGTGCGAGTTATGTTGTTGCAATTTTGTGCATCAATGGCGTGTTGGTTGTTGCGTTGGTATGGTGAGGTGGTTCGGCTATAGAGTTGGTAATGTTGAAGGGTTGTTGGAGGTGCTTGAGCGGAGAGTTACAACGTGAGGCGGAAGAAAGTATCACATGTTGTTGTTAATGGTAGAAACAAGAGGGGTAGGCGGAGTGAGTATTAGTTGGGTCGAAGTTTGTGGTTCTGCTTTGAGAGATGGGTGAGTGTGAGTGTGAATGAATGAGAGCAAAGAGATTCATATGATATTGTTGGTGTCTTGAGAGATAGGGAATGGCTCTATTATAAAGAATAATTAAAGTGAGGGCATGATAGGGATTTGTATGGAGAAGAGGATAAGAACAAGGACAAATGATCCTTAGGCAGCAAGTTTATTAGTACAAAATGAAGGAGTGGAAAGGTAGTGGAGAGGAGTGAAATTTTGTTGTGCATGTACTGATGTTTTTTTGTATTTTGAATTTTGCAGGTAGGAGAGTGAGGAATATGACAAGGCGGTGGTGGCAAGAGGTGATTGTACGATGAAAGGCTCCAAGAAATCTCTCTCACTTTTTTTTTAAAATCTGAACAGTTGTTGTTGTAAACAACACTATTTTTTTTATTAATTAATGTAATTAAATAAATGATGCAAACCCAAAATAAAAATTTTTGTGCTACTTTTTATATATAAAGGAAGAAAACGATTGTTATTTAATTTTTTTTGTGTTATAATCTTATAAAGTAAAAAAATAATATAATTTCAAACAAACAAATTCAAGATGCGAAATTTTAATACAAATATGCAAAAATTGAATCAACTACCACATATTGATCTAATGATTATTCTAGAAAATTAATGCAAATTAATTAAGAGGGGAAAAAACAACTATATCATGTTAATGCAATTTTAATTCTTAGTCACACTTAATTATCATTTTTTTTAAAGAAACGTAGAATTATCCACAATAACAAAATAAAATGTATTCAAATATAAATATAAAAAAAAATGCGAATTAACTTGTCATTAACTAAAATATGTAAATATCAAAATATGTTAAAAATACGATGATTGAAAATTTTATTGAAAATAGAAAAAAATAAAAAAATGAGAGATGCAACATATAAAACAACTAACTTGCAAATGAAATAATCAGCACAAAATGATGCATATAAAGTACTATAAACCAATTAAAAAGCAGATGAATCAAATTAAAACTTTTGGGCCAAATTTTGGGTGTGACACTCTCCACGAATAGTCGTGGCAGACTAATATACCATCAGAGGGCTACATCCTTGAAGTACCAGCCATCAACTTACACGTCAGTGAGTCAGTGGAACCTATTATCGCCATTTTGTTATTAATGGCAATAACATGCTCTTGAGGATCGGTCCTGCAATCGTAGAATGTTAATGACAGTTATTTAAAGTTCTTCGGGACATGGTTGTTCCAAATAACTTGAGATAACAGTTTAGGTTCCAAAAGTTCCTCTTCTGTACCGCCATACCCTACGCTTCTTTGTTGTAAGTCTGTTGACGTTGTCCTGCAGAGTTTTGTTATGCTGTTGAGGGCATCCACCATGACTAGCAATTGTGCCATGTTTAGGGGATCCCCTAGTGACAAAATTCTACAGTCGGCGTATTGGGGTGTGGCTTATGATTAATTTTACCAAGGTCCCATGGCGGGTACCAATGTTTTTGTGTATAATTATTATTTGACCGATTTTTCAGAAGGTTACAAGAGAGAGCCTACCGAAGTAAGTTTATGATATGATTAGGGGATTTGAGAGTGACGACAGTGATGCATATTTTCTCAAGAATGTATGTATTGCTTATCCCTCGTGTGGGAGCTCCATTATACAGTGCGTATCTTGGTGTCATCAAGAGCCTCAATCAATTAGTGACGCTTGAGTTCCATAATTCATGTAACTTTCGTTGTCCCAATAAATGATGGAGTCAAGGTTGTATAACGTCGTAATCATTGCGTCGTCGAAGGTTATGAGCATTAATGAGCTGAGTTGTTGAGCATCCACGGATATACGCTTCTCGACTACTTAACCTGCCCAGGTTTGTGATGATGATGTATTGTTATCCGGGATGCCCTAATCTTGGTCCTACCTCTATATTTCCCTTTCTCTTCCCCGACTACATAACTCCGTCAAACCTATTATTTTCGGAATGTACATAATTATATAAATAAAAATGATTAAAAGAAAACACTCTTTTTTCAGGTAATAAACAATCATTTGAAGTCACAAATATAAGTAATTGTTCAAGTTTACTTAGGATGTGTTTGTTTCAAGGTTGTAAAATGTAGTCCTGAAATATGGTTATGGGAATGTAATATTCTTATGTTTGATTCAATTTTTTTTTAAAAATGTTCAAAGACATATTTTATTCCCAGAAACTTAATTTACACATAACTTTTTTATTTTTGTTCCAAGGTTTAAAGAGTGAGAATTCGGCATTTCCATAAAAATAATATTTAACTAAGTACAACTCATTTATTCTAAAACTAAGTACAACTCCCCATGAATTTGTACTCTCTATATTTTTTAATATATATATATACTCAACATTACTCAATTTAGAGTGGCGAGCAAGACATTTACTCACTAATTTTGGAGTGAAGTGCTACTTTTCTAAAGGGCCGTGGACTAGAAGTTGCGTGACGTGATTTTTGGCTAGAGTTCCACACAGAAAAAACACCATATATTTCTAAAGTGTAACTAACACGATCGAGATTCAAAACAATCCTTCCAACTTAGGGTCTATTTTGTAAAAATAGCAGTTGATTGGTAAGCTAATTTATAGTTTATAGTTTATAATTTATAGTTAATGACTGATGACTGATAGTTTATAACTTATAGTTGATGGTCGAGACTGATGTCTGATAAGTTAATTGAAGTGTTTAGTAATATTAGCGGTTTAACTTACTCATAAATATAAAATGATATAAAAAATATTTAAAATATAATTATTTTATTTTAAATTAAAATACATTATTAAAAATAAAAGTGGATTTTTATTAAAATAATAAGGATAAAAGAAAATGTTATAAACTAAAATGTTATTTGAAATAGCGTCTGAAAAATAAACTATAAGTTAGTAAAATAAATTATAAATTTATGATCAAAACACTGTTATTAAACAAATCTAAAATATCATATAAATTTATAAGATATAAGCTATAAGACATGATTTTACTAAATAGACTCTTGTAATTATTATTATCGTATACTTGTTTTTGTTGTTGACTAAAATAACAAAAAGATGTCATTGTTTATGTTAGCTTGAAAACACCTTTATAAGAGATGAAACAAAATTTAGGTGAAAATAAAACCAAACAAAATCGTACTGTATTTACTATTTGCTTTAAACTTGATGCGGATTCAACTTTTAAAGAATGAAAAATAACAGTTTATTTGAGTCTTTTTGGTAAGATTAATTTATGAATTTATGTCTTATAATTTATAGTTTATAAGTTTATATGATATTTTAGATCTGTTTGGTATTGATCTTTGATCACGAACTTATAGTTTATTTTTCAGACGCTATTTTAAATAGTGTTTTAGCTTATAGCTTATTATTTTTTCTTTCTTTTTTATCCTTATTATTTTAACAATAATTCATTTTTATCCTCAATAATTTATTTTAAATTAAAAATAATAATTATATATTAAATGTTATTTTATATTTATAACTCAGTTAAACCGTTAATATTATCAAACACTTCAATTAACATATCAGTCATCAATTTCAATCATCAGCTATAAATTATAAGTTATTAGTCATCAGCCATCTACCATAAGCTATAAGCTAACTTATTAGTTAACCACTATTTTTATCAAACCGATCCTTATTATGTTTAATAAAAATGATATTATACATGTAATATGATTTTATACTACCAATCTATAAATATTTTTCTCAATATTTAAAAATATTATTCTCAGTATTTAATAGCTAAATACTTCTATTTATCCAACCAAAAATACACATTTTGTGATACTTTAAATATACCTTAAAAAAACATAACTATAGAGTGAGTGAAATACTTCTGTTTATCCAACCTAAAATATATATTTTGTAATACTTCAAATATACCTTAAAAGAAACATAACTAAAAATTAAAAAGCAACAATAACGATGGAAAGAAAAAACAAAAGTCATATATTTATAATTTATTTTGTGATGCTTTAGGGTATGTTTGGTTGTGAGAAGAAAGTGAGAAGAGAGAAATAAGTGAGAGAGAGTGTGAGAAAAGAGAAAGAGATGAGAAATGAAATAGATATGATAGATTGTTTGTTATAAGGGAAGTACAAGAGAAACAGAAAAGAGAGAAATATAATTATTTTTAAAAATACAAAAATACTCTTGTATTTAAAAACTAATACACAAATTTTTATCATTTAAAATACATTCTAACAACTCTTTAAATAATTTTTTTAGTTACTTATTTTACTATTTCAGTTATTTAAAAAGCATTGTAATTTTTATAAAAATTAATTAATTAATTTAATATGACAGAAATATTTATTATTTAAAATTAGTTTTAAGTTAATATGATTCATCTAATTTAATTTCAATTGTAATAAATTAAATAACATCACCCTCTCAATGTTATTGTTGTTATAATTTAATAGTTTAAAATGTAAGTGAGACTACTAAATTTGAGAAATAAGCCAATGATATTTGATAAACAAAGGGTACAAGTGAAAAAGATTGGAAAATAAGTTTTTTTTCCTGAATTTCTTCGCTAATGTGCGATGAAACAAAAAGGTGGTAGGACCCACTTTAATTTGTTCCCTCTTCTATATTTCAGTTACTCCAAACAGAAAAAGTTGATATTTTTTGTTTCTCTCTCTCATTCCTATCTCTCTCCTATGTATTTCTCTCCAACCAAACACACTCTTAAAATCTGTACATACAGAAAAATACAATTAAGAAATTAAAATCAACAATAAAGTTAGGGAAAAAAATAAAGTTTACACATTTATAAATATATTTTAATGAAGCTCTTTTGAGAAAATGGGATTGGGAGATTAGACATGAAAGAGTGGGATTATGGTATACCACTTTATCTAATACGTACGGTGTTAACCTTGAAGTCAACAGAACCGTGGGTATAGAATGTTCTCCTTGGTGGACTGATTTAAAAGGCTTAGATCTAAGAGCCGACGACTCATCAAATACATATTATGTCAGTGAAACCTATAAGAAAACCATGGAATCTAGAAGTGTTTCTTCAAATTTCCCTTGGTCAAAAATATGGAGTAAGTCAATTCCTCCAAAAGTATCATGCCATGTTTGGAGGATGTTACAGGACATAATTGCTACAAAAGATAACCTACATAGGAGATAGGTAGTTGGTCATGGATCTATATTCTACTGTAGTGGATGTGGGTCTGAAGAATCTAGTCCACATCTTTTTTTCGAATGTCCATTTTTCGCAGGTATCTGGTATCAAATTGTTAAGTGGCTGGACATTTCAATAGTTCTGCATAATAAAGGATTGGACCATCTCACTCAATTCGAAAGTCTCTTAGGCTGTGGCAGATCTCAGGCAGATAGAATCAAGACGATTTGGTTCGCTTGTATTTGGTGTATTTGGAAGACTCGAAACGATAAGATGTTCAAGAACAAGGACTCAAGTATAATCAGTATGGCAGAATGTATCAAGCGATGATCTTGGGACTGGCTCAAAATTAAATTTAATAGCTTCGAAGATTCATTTGCAGCTTGGTACACACAATTGAGATTAGTTCTGGGCTGCTCTAGCTGACTGTTTCATCCCGCAATGCAATTCTCGGGCTCACGAAGAGTTGTATTTTTGAAGTTAGGGGTCTAACTCCATCACAATCATTGAGACTGGAACAACTCATATTTCGGCATCACCGTTTGGTTTGCAAGTGTCTCTTCTTTCTAGTGCAATAGTGAGTCTTGGTGTAATTAATTTGTTGATCTGATGCAAGTATCTTTTTTTTTCCCGGTGCAATAATCAGTTTCTATCATGACACAATAGCCTTTTGTAATTGTTATAGTTTTGGGTGTCTGGTTGGTACTGTAACGCCCGAATTTAATTAATTGATTTGATTATTGGATTTACTCGAAGTTCGAGAATCAATTAGATTTGTCGGTATTATTTTGGAAAACGTATTTGAATTAATTAAGTTGTTACGTTGAAGAAATAATATTAGAAATAATATTATTATTAATAATGGACTAATTTACTAAATTGAGTTGGGCTTTAATTGTGGTATCGTAAAGTAATAAGGATGTGTTATTTGCTAGGCCCATTATGACAAGTTAGTAAGATATATAAATAAAATAGTATTATTATTAGTGAGGTTTATAAAAGAGAAGAGAAAGAAAGACAAAGAAGAGAAATATAGAGGAGAAGAGAAAGAGGCTAGGGTTTTGGAAATGAGGCAAGAACAAGGGAAAATAGCTAGAGCCAAGGTTTGAAGCTGCCATCAAAGAGGTAAGGGTGGGGTTCTAACTCTATAACAGGATACATGATAAATCGTATGTGGGGATTGGGTTATTGTAATTACTGTTATCATGTGATGTTTTATTGTGAATGATTGTTGTAATCGATGTTGAAATTGGTTGTTATCAATGAATTAGTTATGGGCAATTGATCTATGTTGTTTGGGTACGATTTCTATATCGATGTGGTACTGTATTGGGTTGTTGAAAGGTTAATGGAGATGAAAGTTGCAGTTCGCGGCGCCAACTGAAGGACGCGACGCGAACCCCTTTTTTGTCAAATTCGCGGCGCGAACAATGGGTCGCGGCGCATACTGTTTGTTTTGCCTCAAAATAATTTTCGAGAATGAATTGGTAGTAGGTTCCGTGTAGGTTGCAGAATCTTTAAGTAGCAAAATTATGATTATTACTAGTATGGAAATTTATTGAATCGATCAAAGTAGTATGCCGTTGGATTAATTTGAATTAAGTTGCAGTAACGATTACCTTAAGTGAAGTATGACCCTTAGTAGCATGGAAAGGATTGTGTAATCTATCGTAGTAGTGATAATGATGGTTTGTGTAGTGGGCAGTCACAATGACTGAAGCGAATGGATACAGCAGAATGATGAATGTACAATGTTGTTGGGATTTAATAAGAAACTTTAGTAAATAATGAATATAGCATAATAGTAGCGTTGGTAGTAAATTAGCAAAATGGTTGAAGATAACGGACAGTGTTTTGGTTAGCCGAGGTATTGTAGTAGCCTTGAAATGGTAGAAGTCGGTTAGTTGTATTGTGGACTAGTAGAATACTTAATGACTAGAATCAATATACTAATTCGATAGTGAATGAATAGTAGCAAGATGGTTGTTGATAACACTACAGAATCGAAATACTAGCAATCCCAATCGATGAGCAGTTGACTAGAATTAGATGAAAACAATCCGAATGATTGTAAGTTGAATTGTAGAATAAGTTACTCAGGGATTAGCGCAGTAACTAGTAGTGAATTATTGAGTGGATGAAAGTAGTATACGTTGACACTAAGTTGTAGGCTTTTTAGCCAGTGATGAGTTGTTGTTAATTACGTTGATTACGTTGTAGGCTTTTAGCTGATGTAGAATTGCTGTTGATATGTTGATTATGTCGTAGGCCTAAGGCCAGTGTTGAATTTGTATCACGTTGATGAGTTAATTTCGTTGTAGGCTTCTGGCTAATGTTGAGTTGATTACGTTATAGGCTTTTAGCCAGTGTTGATTTGTTACTAAGTTGCAGGCCTATGGTCAATGTTGAATTGCGATTGACTAAGTTATTATGTTGTCGTGTCGTGTGTTATTGTTATCGCATTGTCGTGATTTTGTTGATTTGAGGTTGAGGTCGCATGACATATATTGCATTATTAAGTTGCCCTTGATGACAAACATGTTGGCTGTTGGGGAAAAAGTTGATTATGTTGAAGGCTTATGTCTTGGCCTTGATGGCAAACACGTTGGTTGTTGGGGGCAAAGTTCATTACGTTGAAGGCTTACGCCTTGATGCCTCAGAATTACTGGCAGTTGATTACGTTGGGAGTGTTACTCCAATGGTACCACATGCATATGCACAGTTGAGTCGCATTTCGAAGTCGCATAATTATAGTTGTTATGTTCATGTGTCAGTTGATTTAGGTTGTTGTTATTGTTCAGAAGTTGTGAAATAGCTGTTATGTTGCGTTGAAAATATTGTTGTGATATAATTGTTATAATTGTTGTCGTTGCTAATTGTTAGTATATATGTTGTTGTAATCGTTGTTGGTATTGTCGATATAAATGTTGTTTGGATTATGTGAAGCGGTGAATTATATGACCTGCATTCTAATATATTATTTATCATGAATTCAATTATATTGGTAGATATCTCACCCTTTCATTTGTTTCGCCATTGCCTTTATACTGGTAACGTGCAGGTATTCGAGAATGAAGAATTTAGTCGCTATTAGTCCAAATCGGTTTAGTTGCTCTGATACGTAGCACTCAGGGGGATGTTTAGTTTATGTCGTTTACGTTATTGACTCTTGTTGTTCTTATTGTGTTGATAAAAACTAAATCATGTTGAATAAATATGGTTAGTTATTTTGAAGTTGAGTATACCGCGTTGTAAATGATTCTGCTGCATATTAAATAAAATGTTGTTTTGTTTTAAAAGCTGAAGCAAGTGTTATGTGATCCCCTGATAATAAATGTGTTATGTATCTGACAATTTTGTGTTGTTAAAATTGAAACGTGACATCTCATATTTTTTATAAAAAATTAAAAAGCTCTGATTTTCTTTATATTTTCTGGATAGAATTTGGGATGTTACAGATACAGTTCCTGATTTATTTCTGCTTATGCTATATTAATATCAAATTCTCTTTTGCTTTTTGAAAAAAAAAACACTCTTAAAATAATTTTGTTATGCTTCAAAATATAAACCTAAAAAAAATTAAGAATTAAAAAACAATAATAAAGTTAAGAAAAGACATACTTAATAAAACAACCAAAAATATAGTTATAAATATTTCTAAAAAATAAAACTACTCACATGTAGACGAGAATAATATCTCTAATATTTTTGAGATTAAAATTTTAATCCTTGAAATAAACACCTTTAAAATAGAAAAGTTAGTTGTGTTCTTAAATGAAAATAATAATGACTAAAATTCCAATTAGATTTAAATTATTTTATCTCACTTTTAATTATTTTAAAGAAATAATAATAATTTTTATTTATCAATATTAAGTCATTTATTTTGGCCAACAAAAAATATTTATATTCATGTTTTATTTATCATTTTTTTATATAATTTTAATCTATATACTTATTTTAATATATAAAATAAGTATATTGTTTAAATAAAGGAAGTTTATTTTTAGATTTTTTAAAATCAAATTTGAAAAATATCAAATCAATTGAGCCTATTAAAACAACATATATTTTAATCAATTTAACTAAATTCAATTCAAATTTTAGAAAGAAAAAAAGGAATGATACCAAATCAACTTGTAACAAAGTTATATGATTTTTTCTTACTCATTTGAACTTATTCTATATAATTGTTTAAGAACAAAATTATTAAACTATACTATTTTTTTCAAACATTTAATTTGACTTCAATTAAGAAACTTAAAAGAAGTCACGTAAGTAAGATTATATTATATTGGATTATTTCCTGGAAGCACTTAATTGGACTGGCTTATATATATTAACAGAGAAATCATTATATTCGAAGAACCTCAAATGTTAATCAATGGATCAATGGAAACAAGACTCAAAGCTCAAAAACAACATCCCAATAGCTCAACTTATCCAAGTACTGGAAGCTCTTAAACAAGCTTCTCACAATATACAAAACCACCATAATCACTTTTCAGATTCCGATTATTCACCCTCCATAAAAGCACTTTTCCAACTCCAAACAATTCTCTCCACAAATTCAACCCTCTCTCAACACATTAACCACCTCAAAACCCTAGTCGACTCGCTTCACAACTCTAAACCGAGTCTCAAATCGTTCTTAACTCGTCCCCTCGCTACTCACTCCATCTCCAAAGTCGCCGCCGCAATTGAATCCGAACTTCAGTCATGGATCGACTACGAAACCATCACCGCCATCTCTCGTCTCGTCTCCACCATCAACGAAAACGAGTTGCTTCCGCTCTTAACTCGCTTCTCTCACCGACTCTCCCAAGGCTTCAACCACGAGTTACAACAACTCGTTCTCAATTTCAAACTCTTCTCCTCCCTCGAATCGCTTCTCTTCGACGATAAATCCTCTCACCGTGTTCGCGAAGACGCCGGTACTTCAATCGCGGCGTTGATTCGTTTCAACAAGGACGTATTTGTGGGGAAACTCTGTATGTATCCAACCGTTCGAGCTTTGATAAACATCGCTTCCGTTCGTTCAATCGAAGTTCTCTGTTCTCTAATCAGATCAATCAGGTCACCGATCGTAGACGAAATAGAATCAAACGGTGAAATACCGAAAATCATAGCGTTGTTAAATTGTCATGAAACGGAATTAAGCGTTATAGCGATGGAGTGTGTTGTTGAGATTGGTTATTACGGAAGGAAGGAAGCGGTTGAAGGAATGTTGAAGGAAGGCGTAGTGGAGAAGCTTGTTGAATTGCAGAGATCGGATGGAAGAAAGAGTGAATTTGCAAAGTGTGTGAAGAGATTTGCAGTGCAATTGGAGGTTGGGGAAGGGTTGAGGGAAAGAGAGAAAAGGGAATTGAAGGGTGAGATATTGGTGAGAGTTAGAAAAGCTTGTGTTTGTGAAGCGGAAAGTGCTAGTATTGTTGCTGAGGTTCTATGGGGTACTTGTGCGTAATTAGATAAACTTTTGTGGTGCCAATGTAATTAATATTGAATTTAGTTAGTAATTTAGTGTGGTCATTTGGGGTTGTTGATGAAATTGTTACATTGTTAATGAGACAAAGAAAAAAGAAATTTGTTAAAACGTGATTGGAATGAGTCAAAGTCAAGTCTGGAAGAATCGTGAATGGGATATGCTATACGTGGAGACGTCCACTTGTTTCACGTCTCTAATATATTTATATTTCTTGCCTTCTTTTACTCGTCATCTTTTTTTTCTCTTTCTTTTTCTACGTTTATTAAAATCAGAAATAAAAATTGCTAGTTAAACTAGAGGAATTTTGTGGTACTCTCTGCTTATTAAAATATAACAAATTTAAGCAAAGCCTTTTATTTATTTAGAAGAAGGTTAGCATGGAGAAGTACTATATATTAAGAGAATATATATTAAGAGAATATATATTAAGAGAATTTCTTTTGTTCTTCACCACCTCTGTGAAAGATTCTAAATATTTCAAACTTCCTAAATGTATTTATAAATTCATCACAAACGTAAATTATTTAATTTATTTTATAATTGTGTTTACGAATTTACCTGTTGAAATTATGAATTCGTAGATGTATATGCGAATTAAACCATATATTATATTTTTAGAAATTTAAGATTAATTTACATGTGTATCTGCGAAAATATCTGTTAATAGGTGAACTCGTAGATTCATATCCGAAGTCAACAATATCCTAAAATTTTTATGATTTTATTTTTAATTTTTATTCTTATGGGATATATATATATATATATATATATATATATATATATATATATATATATATATATATATATATATATATATATATATATATATATATATATATATATATATATATATAATATAAAAGATCTTTATAGTTTATAAATTATTCATCATTTTTTACAAGAATTTATTTATGTTTAAAAGAATCTATTCATCATCATAATTTTAAATAAATAATTAAAAGACAATTGAATTTTACTATTATGATTAAAAAATTAATTATTACATTATTTAATTTCATATCATAAATTTATTTTAATAATTTTTAATTATAAATTTCAGTTATTTTTATTAATAATAATTCAATTTAATTATATTATAATTATATTATAATTATATTATAAATAAACATTTTTTCAAAATAAAATCATAATAAATTTGAGATATTGAGCGAATTCGTAAGTACATTAATGAAAGATGAATTCGTAAAATTTTGGAGTTTTAAGGGGTGTGGAAGAAACCCACTAAGTGGGAAAAGAAATTCTCATACATGTGATATATTACTATTTTAAACATTTAATTAAAGGAAAAAATTTAAGTACAATTCTCCGGGTGTGGTTTTTACTTTGTTCCAATAAAAATATGACAAATGTATAATATTCTCTTACACTATGCAAATTGCTCATATTTCCACTCCTTAAATAATATTTAAGTATATTTGTCATATTTTCATTGAAACAAAATAAGAATCACGTTTAGAGAATTGTATCTAAGTTTTATCCTTAATTAAAATACTCGGTCAATATTGATTTATTTGAAAAATTTGACTTTAATTTTAATTTTTTTTAAAGTATTATATTTTGATGGTTATGAGGTAAAAACTTACACTAACAGCGTACATACGCACAGGCTCATATTTTAATTATGAAATATATTATTAATATTTTATTTTAATGGTAAGATTTTAAGTTTAATATTTTTTTAAATTGTAAATAATGTTAAAGTACTTTCTAAATTTTTTTACTTTGAATTATTAATAATTTTATGGTGCATTGACAATGACGATGAAAAATATTTTTATATTATCCAACCAATAACGATAATGTAAAACATCAAATTACACGATAAATTTTAAAATATTTCAATGATTTAACACATTAAAATATTCTGATTGAATATCTATATAATATCTTTTTACACTGATGATGCACTATTATTAAACTCTTTAACGGTTACCAAAACAACAAACTACTTCCACAAAAAAAAAACTAATAAAAAGAAAATTTTTGTTTCTATATTTTAATTTTTTAATCTTCTTTAAAAAAAAACAGTTTTTTTTGTTACTCTATTCAATATTTTATAAAAAAATTTATCCTTCGAGTAATTGATATCTTCTTTTATAGTGTGTCTTTGATTTATGAGTGCTATTTGACACTACATTATATAATTTTGTCATGTTATATATTTAAAAAGTATTTTATTCTTTAATTTTCGTTGTTTGCTATGTTTCCAATCTCAATAAAATACTTGCCTATGTGTTCGATTGTAGATTTGTTGGTGTCATCAAAGAATTTTGTGAACTTTGAGACTTTTCATTCCTTAGATAATTCAGCCTGTAACACATATTCAGATAAAAAGGAAGTATAATTTGGCCTTCGTAGGCCCACATTTACCCCATTTCTAGCCATTATTCTTTCGACCATGGCTGCTAAATTGTTCTCGCACGGGTATTCATCTTGTTGAACACGCTGAAGGACTTCGTCAACATTCTGGTTCCGATTGACCATTACTACCCTTGGGATTTGTACTTCCCTCGGTATGGCTTGTTCGACCCTAGGTTGTTAGACTCCAGATTGTTGGTTAATTTCACCAATATTTTGCGCAATTGGTTGCGCTTGGTTAACTGTTTGGTTTTCTTTGAAAACTACTATTTGGTTCTCTCTTACCCATTCTTGGTGAGGATGGCGAATTGGGGTTTAAAGGTCCCCAAAGAAATCTGCAATCCGCACCATCTGCGCTGTCAATTGTTGATTCATTTGGGCATTTTATTGGTTGGTTTGAGTTACACTTTGGATTAAAGGGTTAAAAATTATGCCCATTTGTTGGGCTAAAACACCAATCATCTCATGATTACTATAATCCATTTGTTGTCAAAACGCTACTGCAGAATTCGTTGTTAGAGTAGGTAATAGGGGAATGAATCTTGGGGATGAGACATTTCGGCCCATGTTATTATTTCCTGATCCTGATCCTTGTAATGGTGAAAAGGTAGATACTCTTGGGTCAGAAAAATTTATTATACTATTATTTAGGCTTGCCATCATTGTTGTTGGCATGCAACATATTTGTTCGCATCCATCTAAAAGCAATGTGAATTCGAACGCAAAATGCCTTAAGTTGTTCGTCCATTATGGTCTTGGGGTCACTAGGGACCTTGTGTCTGTACTGGAGACAAAAATGTATCGATGTAAGTACTTGTTGATATCCCCGTTGTAATCACTTGAACGTGTATTGAATCTGTTGCAGATAATGCAATTGTACTCTCCCCTGTCGGTGGGGGTGGTTGTTCTTGATTGTTGTTGGGTGGGTTAATCATTTCTCTAGTTTTTTTTTTTTGTATTGGTTTACTAGTTTTGGCTAATTTATCACTTCTTAATCTCATGCGACAAAGTTAACAATAGATTCAAAACAAAATACACTGTGTCACTAGGCATACCAATTTGTTTACTGTGAAATTTGGTAAACAATCGCTAGTCTTCCAAATAAATTTAGTATTTGGTTTCTTACAAGATCGATTAGATTGATATTAGGACATGTGCCTAAATTTTATAATTATAGTGTTTTTAGATGTTTGTTCTATGTTGAAAAAGATTAATATGTTGAAAGAAAAGTAAAGACAAAGATTTCAAGATAAAAGTAAAAAGATTTAAAGTAAATAACTGAAAAAACATAAAGGAATTCGACTAAAGTTTAAATGAAAAGTAAAGACTTGATTTAAATGTAAATAACTTTGAATATAAAATAGTTTTTCAATACGTACATCCTCAATGACTCTTTTCTCTAACGCTGGTATTTCGAGTAAGTTTGAGTAATTTGTACAAAGAGTGAACACACAAAATCCTAATACAAAAGATCATATTTTATATTAATTAACCCTAACGGTCTTTCTTTACAAGCGCTACGTTTGATACATACATGCTCCTTGAATCGAGGCTTCCACGCGTCCTTTTGGATAAGATCGAACCATTTGAATTCAAACCCTTTCTAATTCAGAGCGCCAAAACAATAACTAACGTGTCGAGTTCAGATTCGAATTTCGAATCCTCATATGACTTAAATCCCATATTTCGCAATAGAACTTTTACCATCGTTTTAGACAAAAATCAAGTTGTCAATAACTTGGTAAGTCAAAGTCTTCATTCTTCAATTTCTCATATTATCTTCCAAAGCTAAGCTTCTTTCGAATTCTTCAATGTTATATGCAATCGAAATTTCCAACTAACAACGTGAAATATTCATCTCTAACGAATGAAAATTTGGCATGTTCCAAATTGACTGCAGATTACTGATACACTCATGAAACCTCTTGACACAACTGCTTTCCATGAGCTTCGCACCGATCTCAAAGTCATGACATCCATCCCTCCTAAATCTTGTGGGGAGAATTAGAAGAAACTTATAATTTAAGAAATAGAGCTTTTATTGTATCGTTTCTTGTCGGATATGTATTAAATCTATTATTGTAGTTTTGGTTTGTGTAGAATTGCAAAGAAATAACTTGTTAGGCTTATAATTCAAGAGTCAATTATTTTATAATCATGTGAAATGATATGTTGATTGAATTGTGTTTGAAATGAATTAGAATCAGGATGTTGACCGTAAGACCTATATAAAAATTGAAATAATGTTAAACATGAGGGTATGATAAAAATATGTTTTTGTTGTACTAGAACCATAAATTTTCATTTGGTCGTTGACTTAGACCATTGAATGATGACCATTATGCACTAAATTTTGTTGAATATATTAAAGGATTCGATTTGATTGATGTCTGTGTGGAACACAGTCTTGACATACCATATGTGACCAATGAACTTGTAGTAGAAGAAAATGAGGTTGAACAAGTTGCTTGAGAAGTAGATGTTGAAGAGTTGAACATTAAAGAAGTGAATGTTGATGAGGCTAATCAGGAGTTCATGATGATGATCATGATAAGGCTAATGAGAAGGTTCATGTGGATGTTCATGAGCAGTTTAACGAGGATAATGAAATTGATTCTAAATATTACATGACAGAGAGGAAAAGGATGATGATGAAATTTATTTTGATGAATGTAATTTTGATAATGTTGATATTAAGCGGACCTTAGTACTTTCTGATGAGGCTGCATAACAACCCAAACACCATTCTTTTTATAATACTAGTATTGAGAATTGTGTACTCCATTAGCAATTGATATTGAAGATGGGATGGAGAGGTTTTCAACATTTAAAAAATTACAAAATTTGAGTTTGGGTGATGTTCAAGGATAAGTTGTTAGTTAGAGATGCCATAAAAGAATATGAAATGAAGAATAAGAGTGTTGTCATAAAAAATAACAAGTAACTAGTTGTTAGATGTATGGAAGGTTGTTCCATTTATATTAGGTTTAGTATGAGGAGCGCAAATCAACTTTGGCAATTTGTTAGCTTCATTGATAACATAACTGCCATAGGATGACTAAGAATAAACAAGCAAAAATTGATTGGCTAGCTCCCAAAATTATGTATACACTTAGACTTCGACATAATCCTGATATGAAATCTAGAGGGTTGATTGGTGAAATCATTCGTGAGGCATGAAATTCAACCGCTCCTAGGTTTAATGAACAATTCATCTCAGGAGTTATACTGAAAATTTTGATAAAGTCAAATCAAAACGCGAATATTTATTAATGAAGTTGATTCTGATGAGGATGATTACAGGCATTGTATAAATCAACAATCATACCTTTAAACGACCACATTCTTTTGAAATTCACATAAGTTCGTTATGTCAAAAATGGCGGCTCTATGGAGACGAAGAAATGATAGATGCAGTTGAGGGAAACAAGAGGTGTTGATGAATCTGGAAACATGGAACAAGAGGATGAATCTTGGATTATAAATTAGTATCAAATAGAAAATAAATTAATAATCTGTAATTTTATTTTTTTTAGTTAAACCTAGACACACCATCATGTTACATTATTTAAAATAAGAGTCACGTGGGTGGAGATTAAAATTTAGATATAATAAATAAATAAAAGATAAATTAAATAAATTTTTAAAAACAAAGGAACACAAAAATATTTAAAAACTACATTTAAGTCTTCTTTTTAAAAATAATAAATGTATTTTTTTATGTCAAATAGATTGGTGGATTGAATTCATCTCTTAAAAATAAATAAATAAGATGTCGCAGATTCGAACATACACTCCGGATATATAATATTTTTGTACGTCTATCAATTGAGTTGACTTAACAAAATTATAAATACTACTATCTTTAGCCTTATATAAAAAATAAACTAAAGTCATATATAATCAAATATTTCTTTTTCAAAAATTTATTGAATAACTAGTGCTTTTTTTATAAAAAATACCTAGTGCCTTTTATAAATAATTTTTTTCAGATTTAGATAATATATTTAATCTATATAGTACTAAATACATGAATAAGAAAGTATTAAGCAGAAAGAATGAAAAAAAATTACTTTCGCACTTTGGTTTCTAAATAAATAGAATCCTAGTAATCCAGAACTCGCGCAGAGATGAATGAGCAGTGACCAAACATTGTTCTCATATAAAAATTAAACTCAGTATTTTTTGAATTGCATCCCTAGCAAAAGTTTTTTTTACTACTGGAGTCCAAATGCTTATTAAAAATTAAAGTATTTTAATTAAGAAGATTTGCTTTTATTCGTAACACCACAAATTTATTAATTTAAAAGAATTCAAAATTTATATTGAATTGATTCTAAAGCACTTACATTAATTTTTTAAATATATTTTATGGTGAAAAATATAAAATATAATAATAATTATCACTCTTTTATAATTCTATATAAAATTATTATTTAAAATTTTTTCAAATATTTTACTATATTTTAAAAAAGATTCTTTTTGCGACTCTGAACTCTCAAACAAAACCTTAATCTACTATAAACTATACCATTCTCTGAAGTGAAATCAAAATTAAACCATAATTAAACCATCCTCTAAAGTGAAATCTAAATTATTCATTTAACTCTAAAGTGCAATAACATTAATTGAAAACTGCTTATATGGTGAAGATTTCAATGGACTCTTGCAAGTGGAGATCTCAATGGAGAAAAACTAACCTAAGAATAGTTGAAGGAACACTTATGGCCTTTTGAATTTTGTCTTTCAATTCACCAAAACTTGTTTTTACAAGTTTGAAACGAGTAGAACTCAACCTAAAAATATGACAAATATTCTAGTGAAGTTTCAAGTTGAACAAGTATGATTTAACTTACTCTTTAAGCCTAATAATATTTTTAAAGTATTTATTAATAAACTAATGCTACTTTGAACTTAATTATTCTTTCCGTTAACAAGTACTAGTAAGAAGTTAATTTACATGCTGCAAGGTGAAGGAATACACAGCCTTGTGACGATAGCCTCTACAAATAATTCAAATCCAGCATATTGGAACATAGTAAATGCAACATCAGATTATAATGAACCGAGAAATTCATATAGTACTAACTTATTTGAACAAATCACAGAAAAATAAACCATAGTTTCTGTGCTTGTAATGTACAGTTATGACTTTACTCACTACGAATGATCATCTATAATTGTGGAAACACCCAAATACTGATTATTCAACAATAGGTTACAGGTTCAAGATGCCAGCTTTACCTAAAGAGTCTTAAGAAAACTGGAATCTGAAGTATAGCAAAAAAATAAATAACTAACTCCTCAAAAAATTCCAATTCTAATTTCGTTTTCCCTAAGAAACGGAAAATGGCCCATATCAATCCTTTCCTGCAGAAATGCTTCACCACTTTTCGCTTTTTTCCTATCAAACAGAACCTAATCTTCAATGATGTACTAAATCTCCTTTTTAGATAACAGAACCTTCAAAATTGAGAAAACTGCAATCAATGCAATTTGTAAATGCTCAGAACTACTCATCTTTATACATATCTGCCCCATTTTGCGACTATTTAGATTAGCGCTAGCAGTTGCTTTCAAGCTTCGGCTCAGCCTGAGCTCAGATTGTAAACTTCCACTCAACACAGTTTCTTTATTGAAGGAGAGGACTGTCATTGTCAGGCTTAAATTGTCATTTCTTACGGGATAATCTTCACCGCGTAAACAAGTTTCAAAACTTCCACCGTACGCCATTTGTCCATCACCTTCCATACGGCCAGCATTAACGACAAATTTTAATCTCTTTCCGATTAGCAAAGTGTCCTCAACTTTTGCACCCACGTAGTATTTCTTTCCGAAAGATGTCAAAGAAACACCGCAATCAGCAATATTGTGTTTTATGTTTTTCAATTTTGTGTCGGTGTGAACGGTATAAACCATATCTTTACCAGCAGATTGAACATCAACGCCAATAGAATAAGTAGGACCCAGCGGATTAACATAAGTTGCAGCACACTCGGATTGAATATTGAAATCCTGCTTGTTCTTATGCATTTGTCCCACAACCGTGCCAGATACATTCTTCTTTATTTCAGTAGATATCTCCAAGTTTATACCATCAAAACCCACATCGTGATCCCATCCTTGAGGATCAAGAACGGGTCTCACAAGCCACTGGTCACTATCAACAATGCAGCGATATCTATGTACAGCACAGTCCGAATCAAAACTTAGAGGAACAGCCATATCTGGTAACTGAACAGGTTCGGGAGAAGCCTGTTGATCATCAGAATTGTTACTAATTAAAAACTCTTGTTCTTCTAAGATCAACTTATTCTTGCGCCTACGATACTCTTCTTTCATTTGTTTCTTTAAGTAAAGGGTCTCCCTGTATTCCAATTCATCCAGATAATCTTCTTTCTGTGCCTTGGACAACTTTTCAAACTGGGATTTTGTCAATATTCGTATGGATGGAAGTTGATCATACTCATCTCCTTCTTCCCTGTCTGAAAGTAAAATTGCCTCCACTTCATCATCAATTCCACTTTGATTAGATACAGGGCGATGTCGTAACAGGGACGAAAGGAGATGGGGAAGAGAAGGAACTTGGGTACTATTTGCTGGTCCTAGTTCTCGCCATTCTGAAACTTAAGGAGGGAGTTTACATCGGCCAGAACTTTGGTACAAATGCAAAATAACAAGAGTTGAGATCTCCAAACCTGTCCATTAGGAAGAATTTTCTCCCCCGTAATATTTCTTGGGCACTGAGGATGGTTCTCGACCAAAAGTGCAGGGTTTTCAAGCCTTGAATCTAACATCGCCTGTTGTATATACTGCTGTATTAGATTAGTACATTGAGATATATATGAATCATAATTGACAGTATATCCCTCAAGTCCTTCTGGAATAGCTGAGGAAGAATGAGTCATGACTAGAATGGTGTTGAACCAGATTGCTGCACCAAATACTTCGGTTATGAGTTTCAAAAGTGGGAGATCACTATAACCAGAATTGATATGATCAAGCCGTTCAAAATATAAAAGCGATGTCGGGAGGAGATTTTCTAATGAATCTCTTCACAGACAGCATGATCCTCTTATTTCTCTTCATATTATTGGTCGATGAAGGCAGGAAACCAGGTGTGTCAATAAACGTTATGTTAAGCCCGTTTACAGTTCCCACAATTTCTTGGATGCAATCAGTAGCAGGTTGAAAAGCATTTGTCGTGGCTTTTTCTTGACCAAATATAGAGTTTATGGTAGCACTTTTACCAACTCCTGTTTTACCAAGGACGAGTATTCTGCAGGAGAACTCCAATTGGGGCATCCCAGCCGCCTCATGTTGATTTGCTATTGCCCGGGCTCTACTGCTACTAAGGTTAACTCTTTTCAGATCCAATTCTTCAGTACGAATCAAAGTTGCCAGGTGCATCCGATAAAGAACTTTTGTGACCAAGAGGTTTTCTTTTGACTGGTTGAGGCGCTGGAGCAGGCGGAAAAATTTAACTTGGAGATCCTCAACCTTTGCCAAAGTATCCTTCTGTTCTCCATTACCACTCTCTTGAGATCGAGAAATTTCTGCATCTGAAGATTGCTGCAGCGTGAAACTACTCTGATTACTCTGATTGGCAGAAGAGTTTGATGTGCCAGATGGAATCGGCAATGTTACACTATTAGCTGTGGAAGCTGAGCATTAAAAAAGAGGCACATGTATGAGTTTCATCATCAAAAACCTTTTTACTTTGGGGGAATTTGCTTACAGGTATATGATCATACTCTTAGGAATGTTTTTAAACTTTATTTAGTTCTAATGTACAAAAATAGAAAATATGTGGTGGAATAATGTGGAAGTTAGAAGCTAGAACTGGGTAAGTTTTGGAGTAACTTCTATTCACATGGGAAGTCAAGGAAAAACATAGGTTCTCTAAAAATACATTACTAGGAACTGATAATACCTATAAATATTGTTTCAGAAATTGTACCAAACAAGGGGAGTGTTGCATCCTCGAGCTCAACTTTCTGGGAATTGTTTTGCATGCCTTCAAACAAACACATTTTTCATGGGGAGTTTTGCATGCCTTCGAACAAACACATTTTTTACTATGTTGTTAATCGCGGCTGATGCGGCCGATAAATCGGCGCGATGCGGAAAAAATCAGCAGGCCGCTTTTGGTTGTACCGGTTCGGCGTGATAGGATGTAGCGGGTCGGTGCGGCTGAAGCGGCCGCGATATCGGGTTACATAGCGGGTCGGTGCGGCTGAAGCGGGCGCTTTTCTAATTTTGCGGGTCGGGCCCACCTTTACAAAGCAATATCTAGTAGACGCTCATGACTCTTCTCTCTGTTCTTCGTCCATCGCAAGCCTTCACCATCTCTCTTGCTCTTCCTCCATCGCCTTCCTTCATCATCTCTCTCCTTCAGCCTTCACCATCTCTGCTTCAGCGCCTTCATCACTTCCTCTCAAGGTATTTTGCTTCATCTGTTTCTTTCCTTCTTATCATCTTTTGCTTCTGTTACTTGATTTTTGCCTCTACCAACAGCCTGACATCTCCTCCTCCTACTAATTCCACTCAATCATCATCATCCAAGAAGAATACAATAGGAAGACAAACAAACTTGAATGATGCTTGTGATAAGAAAACAAGAGCGTACATAGCTCATTTCTTTTATCGGAATGAAATTGATTTCGATGTTGCAAATTCAAAAAGTTTCAAATTGATAGTTGAAACTATTGGTATGTATGGTGCAAAGTTGAAGTATAATCAAATGTTGCAAGAGGATGTAGAGGATGAAGTTATAGATGCTCAAGTGTTTGTTTTCTTGTATTTTATTGTAATTCGAAAGTATGTCTCAATGGTTTGCTTAAGACTTACTAGTATGTTATTATGTAATTGGAAGTATTTTATTGCTAAGACTTCATGAAATTTGAGCTTTTTAGGGTATTCAGCATGTAGGTGCCATTAAAATATTTATTTGTTAGTGTCTGCGTCGCTAAAATAACTTCCGCACCTCTCCCATTTACGGGTTGACCGCGCCACGCCGCTTTCCGAGATTAACAACATAGATTTTTTATCGGGAGTTTTGCATCCTATAACCAACTTTAACAACAGCAAGACTGTACTTAGAAATTGGATGGTGGTGAGAGATTGTAACATGAACGATCATAACACAAACTGCAGGATCCTACCTAAAATTCTAAAATATACTAACACATAGATATGTACCAACAAAAACAAAACAAAAAACCTTTAGGATTACAACATTAAACTAACTAAAATTGAAAATTCAATTCAACTTATAATCAGAACTCACAGTTCCAAAACATTTAACTTAAACATACACAGATACAAAGATGTACCTTGGTCATTAAGATCTTCATCGAGACGCTGTTCGGCATAGAAACTATTACCGCCTGATAACGGTGTAGGCGATACCAACGATTTGGAAACTATTTGTGACAAAACCCAATCTCTAAAACCCTTCATCCTACCAACTGCAACATCACAAAGGAAAAGCTCATGGAAATTATTAAAATTAAACAAAAAAAATTTTTAAAAAAATGAAAAAGCGAAAAGCAAGTAGTTCACCTAACATGTAGTAAATGAAGCATTTTTGTGGTGAGTGGGTAACCCTAATCTGGGGGAAATGAACACGATGAATGGGAGAAGAATGAAGGTGAAGGGGGTGTAGTACGAGATAGAGGAATCGATGAAAATGAAAATGTTAAGATAGAGATTATGGGGATAAGACCGAAAGAGACGAACAAGAGAAGATGATACACACCTTAGGTTACTCTATTTTTTGTTTTGTTTTGTTTTGTTTTTATTTTAATTTGGAGATTAAGACAAGAACGGACGCTAATTATAGGGTATGTCCTACTCCTCCTACCCACGGTTCAAGAATCTTTTACCAAAATAAAACTATTTTCCATCTTTAATCCATGCACAATTATTTTATTATTATTCAACCCTCTACATTTTCATTTTTTATCACACATAATCTTCTTACTTTTACCTAATAATTTCACATTCATTATAATAATTTTGTTTAATAAAATTCAACACATATTCAATTATCAATCACAACACACTAAAAATCTAAATAATCACAACAACTAATAAAATTTTACAAAATATTATATGTGACACACTCCCTCTCATTCAACATATTGAATATTTTCAACACCAATTATTTCATATTATTTTCAACACTTGATTCAACACTCTATTGCAAACATTCAACTATTGAATAATTTATTCAACACCTCATTATACATAGTCTTAAAGAAAATACCGTAAGTGCTTACACATGTGTAAAATAATTTTTTTCAATTATATTATCATAAACTCTTGAATGTCTTTAGAAATTTTTAGACATGTTCAAATACAGTAATTTGAAAATGTATCTCTGAATATTTTTAAGTTGAAATTGAAAACACATATTATCTCATTTACTATATATTTTTTTATTGAAATTGGCGTCCTTTTCAAGGACTTAATGCCGATTTTAAATAATATTAGGGTCATGGAAATTGTATCATTGTTTTATGGCCCTTGTGTTCTTGCGTTTCTGGTCTTTATGCGATCTAGCATAAAAAACTCAACTTTCTAGTGAATTTCCTCTCGATAGAAATTTTACCATGTCATTTCATCAGAAGAAATCAGGGATCAAAGTCTTGAATTTTGGTCGGACAACATCCTAAAAACTCTAAATTTCTTATTTTTGCTATTTTATTTTATGTATTTTCTATTTTCATATTTTCAAAAAAAAAAATTAAAAACAAATTGTAGACACTTCATTTGATTTTATTTGACTTTTAGTTGTGTATTTTCAAATTTTTATATATATTTTTTATTTTCCAATTATTTTTTTTTAATAGAGAAATTATTAGTATTTACATATTTATTGCATTGTCCATGTATGACTATTAGGTATACCTATTCATATACATCCAGTACTAAGTTAAAATAAAACACAACAAGGAACATTTCAGATATACATATCCAAAAACATATTTATTTTTTCAAAAAATAAATTTATTCGAATATGCATTTCTGAAATTAAGTATAGTCAAAATGTAAGTAATTTTAAAATACTTTTATAGGAGAAATGTCAAATATGAAATTTGAATTAGGAACATCTCGCGTTTCACTGCAACAACAAAAGATAGTAGTAAACTTTATTAATCGGTAACATAATGTAATATATAGAGGTATGATAGGTTCCTACTTTATCTAACAACTTCTAGACCTGATATTTTATTTAGTGTGTGCTAGATTTCAATAAAATTCTAAGATATTCCTTTAACTGTTGTTAAGAGGATTTTTAGGTATCTGAAAGGAAGAACTAATATATAATTGCTTTATAAGAAATTTATAGATTATAAGCTAGTTGGATTTTATTATGCTAACTATGTTGGAATAGAATTGAGAGAAAACTTATTAGCAAAACTGTCAATTCTCAGGTGGGAATCTTATGTCTTAGAGAGAAATATTTTTCAATTAAGATATAAAGTAAATTCCTATTACGCTCAATAACTCGGATAAATTTTTTTAAAATTTAACTAAAACATATAAGTAAAATATACAAAATTAGTGGCGGAGAATTATGTAAAATTTGCTACAGAATCAAACAAGATATACAAGACCATCCGGTTTTTGAGGAAGAAGGATAAAAAATAAGACATCGAAGTTCAAAATATTTGGTATGGATAAAACATGCATAAGCTTTTTCAATACATCTGATATTAATTCCCATCCGATTTTAATAATTAACAAAAAATTGGTAGAAAATCCTACTTTATCATTTCTAATTTTACGCGTTTGTACCATTTTTTTTGTATTTTACTTGTTTTTTTGGAGTAATTTTTTCATAAAACATTAAATATTTGGAGAAGTAAATTATGAAAGAGATATTATTGGCATTCTAAAATTATATAAGAATATGTGACCTAATCTTCAGTGATCCTATACTTAAAAAAAAAAAAGAAGTTTTTTTAATAAATTTTTTTTAATTAAAATATTATAAAATTTATCTTATTAATATTATATTTTTTTAAATTAAAATATTGTTAAATTTATCTTCTGAAAAAAATTAGGAAACTAATTTAATATTTCAAATCATTTATATATTTTTATAAAATGTTAATTTTAATTATTAAAATTAATTTTTAACTATTAAAATATTAATTAAATCATAAATAATTAACAATACATAAAAAATAAAAATAAAAAGATTTTTTGACCCACTTGCAGCGTGTGCATTGGGAAAATATGTAAGAAAAACTGAAGAAAAAAAATGAAAAATGTCAGAAGTTTAAAAAATTAATGAAGCAAAATAAGTGAAAACCGACTCTGCTGGGGATCGAACCCAGAATCTCTGGTTTCGTAGACCAGCGCCTTATCCATTGGGCCACAGAGTCATTGATGTTTATGTGAGATATTAAAACATATATTATCCTTAATTATATAATCTTTTTCTAATGGGCCACTGCAAATTTGCATTAGCTTATTAGTATGTTCAAACCAACGCATTATAGTTTTGAAGGAATTTATCCTTACCATGATTTTATTATTTGTTATAATTCAGAATACTCTAATTTTTTTTTCTTTGACACTCACAATACTCTAATCTAATTCGCATGCTTAATGCTTACTATGATTCAAATGATGCTTCATTCAAATAACTATGGACTGAGCACCGTTATACAGTTCATTCAGCACCACAAAAAGTTCATAATGAGGGAGACATAACATTATTATTATTCTTAAACCCCAACACTCTCAAATCATGATGTTTACTATTAAAGCTACATGTAACAAACATATTACAGCTCAATATTGCTCACTTTGTCTCAAATCCCAACTATAAAAAACGAGTTGCATTGTTCTTTTCACCACCGTTTTCAGCTCAACTACCTACATAGAAGTTCTTGATTGAGCTAGAGCTGACATACAGAAATGGAGCCCTGCAGGGTTGCCATAGTTTTCACCATCTTCATCATGACAATACTGGTTTTCACTCGCAGTGGTTTCGCAGAGAGTGTGGCTGAAGATGATGTTGCTGCGATTCCGCCAACACCAATGGAAAGCGCAGGAGTACATATTGGTGTCTCATCAACCACACTTACATTCATTGCCTTTGTGGCCACTTGCTTCATCTAAAATGCTTTAGTTATTTATTTTCATTGGATTTTGATGTTTGTTCACACATAGTTCATAATTGGGATCTGGAATTCAACCAAGTATTGTGATTTGATGAATGAATAATTGTTGTTTTCAATATTGCCAACCATTTATGCAATGTTTCATTCTCTTATAATACAATTGCAGAACTATGAATTACATAAAATCTCTGAGAGCAGGGTGTTGGACACCTGTATGACACTCATACAGGTTTAAAAAAACACAACTGCACAGTGAATAAACAATCAAGTAAAAAATGCTTAAGACAAAACCCATTAACCACGGGTACTAAACTATCTAAAGAGCTAGAGTCCTTGTTCATTCTGGCATTCATTTATCAGTTATAACTGTCCATATTTTTAGGTCAAACACATCAAATTTCTATGAAAGAAAGCAATCAAGATACCATCTATCAGTTTTCTGTTGAGATTATTTAGTAAGCCTCAATGGGAAGATAGAATAGAAAGGATAACACAAAAGGTATGCTTGCATATATTTACCCGTATTATGTTGGTATACAATTCAATGAACTGACTTTTAAAAGAGTATAATACAAATTTTCCATCACAAAGCAAAGAATAACAAGGAAACCAGTTAGCTAATCAACAACCAAGTCCTAAACTCAGATATCATCGCTGAACTATGGAACCAAAAAGATCATGGTATGCCCGTTTAGGAGCATCAGGTCGAGCAACTATCTCCACAACTTTATAAGATGACTCAGGATAAGCCAATGATTCCACAGCTACCTCTGCAACTTGATCTCTGGATATGGAACCTTCATATAGTGTATCCTGATACAAAGAAAACCAAATCACTCTGCATTTGTTCTACAAACATATAAATTTAGATTCTGTTGTAGAAATAGAGATTCAGATATTTAACTAAGCAATACCTCTGGCTCCATAACAACATTTCCGGTAGGAGGATCGTTTTTCAACCCTCCAGGCCTGATGATTGTGTAATTTATACCAGATTTCCTGATATGATTCTCTGCCTGTAATTTTGCTACCAAGGTGAGTCCAAAAACATTGAGAAAAATGTAAGCTGGATTGAGTAGCTGTCCCATAGCTGCTCCATTGACTAAAATGGAACTTATAAGAATGAACCGGTTAACATTGACTTTCCTGCATGCTTCAACAAGGTTCACTGTGCCAAAATTGTCAACCTGCATAATATATCCCTTTATTATAAAAAAGCCTTGTGTAATAACAAGAGATAAATAATATTCCACCAAACCTACAATGATACTTTGTTTCATTGGCTTTCTTTATAACTTGATAAGTAATTTTTTTAATGATATGATGCTATTTACGGGACAAACAATGTTTCAAATTAATATTACAAATATTTCATCCCTAACTAGTGAAGAATATAAAGTTGAAAAGTATTTATGAAACAAAGTGCACATGTAACAATGAAATGTTTCTCCATCAGCATCCTCAACTTTATTTAATATCAAAAATGATGTTGGGTACACTAAAGCAATAGCTTTACAATAGCCATTTCTCCATCAGCATCTTCAACTTTATTTAATATAGAAAATGATGTTGGTTACACTAAAACAATAGCCATAGAAAATGAAGAAACAAAAATCCTAATCGTATTAGTGTCACAGTTTAACACAGAAACCAGAGAGAAAATGTGTATCAATAGTGTCAGCAATAAACCGTGTGTACAACATAATCTACTACGAAGGTAATAAAACAAATTTTCCAGAACTAGTGGTTTAGTACTATCGAGTATTCTGAAGCAATGAAAATATGTTGCACCCAACTATCACCTTAAATTCACACAACTACAACTACAACCGAGCATTATCCCATTAAGCCGGATGACTACATGGAACTACGCCATAATTTTCTATTAAAAATCATGTTTCTATCCAACTCGTTAATTTCAAGATCTCTTCCAATAGTCTCTCTGATGATAAAATCTTTCTTAATAGTTTCTTATAATTTTTCTAGCTCCTTATCTACCTCTAATTGTTTGACTACTCTCCATCTGATCTACTCTCTTTCTTAATTGTCTTCTCTTCACATCTCAAACCACCTAATCTTATTTTCCACCATCTTATCTACCATGTACTATTACCCCAACAATCTTTCTAATATTGTCATTCATAATCTTATCTCATATAGTCTTAGCACATATCTAAGACAACATTCTCATCATAAACGCATGCAGTATCAATTTCTTCTTCTAAACCAAATAAGTCATTCATCAATCAATATCAAAAGTGATGCATACTACCACGAAAAAACAAATATACATTACACCATTCTAACATTCTATCTACTACCATAGCATAACATATAAACAAAAATTTCACAAACCTTCCAAGGAGCAAGCAAATCCCACCCTGGCCTAAAGCCTGTAGCACAAACTACTGCTTCGGTATCATCACCAATAGCTTCAGCTAGCTTATCAGAAGCATCCGTAACATCAACTTTCACCTGCACAAAAACACACAGTTACAAGTCTGGCAACGAATGAGATATAATCCAAAAATGAACTTATTACTCAGATCAGACTCCACCCAAATTCTAAACTACACATTACACACCAACTTGCTTATCAAATCACTATTGAATTGAATTGACCTAATTTGCAAGAAAATGGGAAAGAAAACTCACAAACTGCAGAGATGGATTGGTAGATGAAAGTGTAGTCTTCGCCTTGTCCAAATCTCTAACCCCAGCTTTAACAGCAAAACCCTTAGCCAACAACTGTTCAACTATTCTTTTCCCAGTGCTACCAGTAGCTCCAGCAACAAAAACCTTCTTCTTCAAACTCAAATCATCATCACCTACTCTCTGTGCCACTTCAGTGATTTCACTTCCTTCCATCTAACAACAACAACAACAACTAAAAATGCTATTAGAAAATTTAACGCGTTTTGCGAGAAGAAGATGAAAGTTGATTTACCTTTGCGAAAGTGAGAATGGAGAGTGATTTGGCTCTGAAGGAAGATAATGCGGTGAATTGGTGAGTGTGGAATGTAGGATTTCTTGCTATAAGAGGAAAAGCCATTTAGACTCTGCCACTGTGAAAAAACCCGTTTTCTTGTAATTTCCAGAATCCCAAACAAGACGCTATCACTCTGCCACGTAATCATACTACAACGTGTCGCGTTCAAGTTTCGCGTGTTTCTCAAGTTTAACGACGTCGTTCTAATTTTAGCAGGTGGTAAAGTCACATCATGTCGGCCGTTTAATATTCATCAGTCTTATTTCGAAATTACAGAGGCAACAGTAAATTTTTCCATAAATGCTCACTTTTTAGAGAATAGCTACACTAACATTTTCCATAAATGCTCACTTTTTACTGAATCAGCACATTATTAAAAAATAGGTTAAATCATCTTCTATGATATAACACGGGTTGAGATCCAATGATACTATGGTTTTTTACTCTAAAGAAATGGAGATGTTAATTACTATGATTTTGAATTAAATCTAAGACATATTTGTACATATTTTTGAAAATGGTGATATTAAGTAGATATTTATTCACAAAAGCATAGAAATGGAGATGTACATTTCTTTTAGAAAATGGAGAAGATCTATATTCATATAACACACTATTAACTCATAATTTGGATTAACTTAGCCGTACATCTCAAATATTTCTATTATCTGTCATTTTCTACGCATTTTCAAATAGCTAAAAAATAGCAAGATAGATAATTTTAATAAATAAAAATAATTAAATAAATACATTATTTTCTAAATAAAATTAACCCACACGTTTAGCCATCAAAATACGAAACTAAAACTTTATAAGCATACAAAATTCATAATAATAATTAATAACTAAATAAAAATAACTAAAAAAACTAATAAAACTTAATAACTTCTTTTTTTTCATTGGAAGGAGATTCTAAGTTCAAAAAAGAAAACAGTTATAAAAAGTATATTGGAAGCAACAATTCCAATAGTATCAGAAGTGACGTCGTTATAAATAACAAATTCTTTATCAACACAAGCATACTTCGCTAAACAGTCTGTACAAGCATTTGCAGTACGATAGACATGAGAAACCACCATCATCTCTAACTCTGACATGACCTCCAAAATCTTGAGGAAATAGAGAGAATGGAGTAGAGTGTTTGTGTTGAATTGAGAAAATAGAGAGAATGTAGTAGAGTGTTTGTGTTGAATTTGATTCTTGAGGAAATAGAGAGAATGTAGTAGAGTGTTTGTGTTGAATTTTGACAAAATGAAGAATCTCCCCAAATTATGAGAGCAAAAATTGATTTATACATGAGAAATTAGCATGAGGTGAATTGGACTAAAACATTGGGCCCAAATTGGCTTTATCCAAAATAATTTTCGTGAACAGTGTCATCCCACAACAACGGTTCGACCATAAAAACTCAATTTATTGCACTTGAAAGATCCTCAATCTCGTAACCACAAACCAATGATATGCATGCATGCTCATGATGATAAAGCCTATGAGCCAAAAAGGTTAAAATAAAGAGGGTAAATTTTAGGGTACAACAATCATCATCATGTGACACAAAGTAAATAGTTTCTTCTATTTGTGCATGTCTAGCAACATGAATAGTGAAAATGGTCGAAGAGATAACATGGAAGAATCGTTGAGCAATTAACATGAAGATCGACGACATATCAACTATCATTCTGACAAAGAATCTGATAGCATATGGTTGAAGCAAGCACATCGAGATGAGGTCCCATTATCTTCGAGAGCAGGTAAGAGATGGAAAGATGAACTTTGAACACTACAAAACTGAAAATCAGATTGCAAACATCATGACGAAGAGTGTGCATGTCAAAGTATTCAAGAGACTTAAAGCTATGATGAATGTGGATAGCTTAGACACAATGAAGTATGTGGTGTATTGAGATTGTAATTCCTTGTGTAGAAGAAACATGTTGCTCGATAGAACAAGGGCGTGTCAAATATAGCCTAGTGTGTGTATCAAGTTGTATGTCAACCTTGTAGTATGTTGAAGTGCAAAGCATGAGGCTTCACACATGATTTTGACTTAGGTTTAAAATAGTTATTTTGGGATTTTGTATTTGTGGGTAAGCTCATCATAAATAGAGGGAGTGACCCCTATTTTGTAATATAGAATATTCACATAATTTGCAGTTGCAAGTGAATAAGATTTTTCACAGTTTTTGGATAGAGAAAAACTCTGCCGAAAATCATCATCTTCTCCAATTTTATTCAAATCTGAATTATTCCATTCATTGTTATTATGTATCAAGAACAATCTCGTTCATCAAGATTAATAGAAATTTTCCATAGATTTTGATGGATTTCCAACACCTTTGTGATATAAATATGGCATAAATGTCTGTTTGTGGGATAATTTTGAGCTAATTACAGAGCTAAATATCGTTGATCATTTTATGCAGAGAAACTTGAATTGACAGCAGACAACAAAATATTAGGAATCATTTGGTTGACATTTTACTGGACAATTTGGATCAAAAGAAATGAGATATCTTTTAATGATGCTCTAACGAATGTGGTTGAAATCATGTTTAACATCAAAACAACATCTTGAATTATTTTAAAACGAAAAAGTTATGTAATTTTTATGATTGTTTCATATGTCCAATAGAAAGTATAAAAGCTTTGTAATGACTTTTGTAAATTTTGTGTTGCATTGTTTTGTCTTTGGGTTTAGAATACCCTAGTCCTCTAAATTAATATACAAGTTTTTGTATTAAAAAAAGATTAAATATGTTTTTGGTCTTTATAAATATCTCAAATTTCATTTTTAGTCTCTGTTAAAAAAAAACATATTTTAGTCCTTACAAAAATTTTATTCATACAATTTTAGTCCCTTCTATTTTTTAAAATATTGAAAATTGTTTAATTATCCTTAAATTTTTAAATTTTTGAATAATTGTTTTATACATGTTTATTATACTATAAAATGTTTCTTTACCAATTTTTTTATTTTAAAAATGAGATGATGTTATCGCAGCAACGCGGGGTCCATAATTTAGAAGATGTTTGTTTGAATTCTCTAATTTTATTATGGAAAGCGATTGTTCCGTTTAAGATTAGAGCGTTTAGATGGATTTTTTTTTGAATAGGTTACCTTCGAGAGACCTCTTAATTCGTAGAGGAATTGTGTTATCCGACCATAACCGTCTTTGTGTTTTTCGCTCAAGTGATGCGGAATCTTTAAAACACGTTTTATTCACTTGTGAGATTAATAAGAAAGTTTGGTTAGAAATTGGCTCATGGACAGGTTCGGGGATGCAACCGAATTTTGTGATGTAGAAAAGTTTTTTCGAGCAGTATAGTTACAATGGGTCTGCAACCGAAATTTGTGATGTGGAAAAGCTTTTCCGAGTGGTATAGTTATAGTGGGAAGAAGAAAGTGAAAGAAAATAAGAGAGGTCTTATTTGGTTGGCGACGATATGGAGTATTTGGACGCATAGGAACGATAATATTTTCAACAATGGAAATGTAATGTTTCTAATCTTATTTGAAATATCAAGATGAATGCGTGGAAGTAGTTCTTTATCAGAGATATTTCTTATTCCAAGTGTAACTTTTATGAGTTTTACAAAGATCCATTGTATTATCTGAAGTAAGTTTTAGTTGATCTGTAATTTCTTTAGTTTATGAGTTTTCTCTCAATTTCTATAAATGGGTTAAGTATCCCTAATACTCTTATCAATGAATCGTTGCTTATAAATTGATTTAGAAACTAAAGTAGTGTAAAATCTCAATTTAGAGTAATGTAAATTCTCTATTTAAAAATTAAATTTTGAGTTTTTTTGAATAACTTTTTATAACGTTATAGACATGTTTGTAAAAGAATTATTCAAAAATACACATAAATTTAATAGGAGTGTCTAAAACTAAGAGTATACCAATTTTATAGAAACTAAATTTTTTTTTGGAAACTAAAAAATAAAATTTTATAATTTGGAAAATGCTAACCAATATCCTGGGAACACTTTTTTAATGTTTAAAGTAGTAATATTTTTTAAGAATTTGTGTAATCTATGCATTAAAATTGAAATAATTAACTTTTATAAAACATATTTTTTATTTGATATCTTTAAATATTGCCCTTAGGTAGGGGTGGTAAAATGGGCGGTCCGCCCCGTTTAGGCTCGTCCTGTTTAAGTCCGTTAAAAGCGGGACGGGACAGACCAACTTAGGCGTCCGAGCTCAAAAATCAAGTCCGCCCCGTTTACTAAAGAGTTGGCGGACCGGCCCGTCAAATTTATATTTTTTTTATTTTAAAATTTGGTTTACATAATTTATAAAATTTTTAATTATTACCAAATAATCGACAAAATATTTTTTTTTAACGCATAATATAACTTCAACATGCGTTAGTTCAAATAGTTCAAAAAATAAAATAAAATAAAGACCAATTACAACAAAAAAACTCAATCACAATAAATAAAAAATATCAAAATAAAAATTAAACGATACATATCATCATAATCCTATTTAAAAACTAACTACTAAAGAACCATATTAAAATTTTACACCAGACAAACAATGATAACAATTATACTACATAAAACGTCGCAGTGCATAAAATATCAACACTTGACTTTCTCAATGTTTACATCATATAGACTCTTATATTGATTAATTTTTTAATAGTTAAATCTTTAAATTGTCACACATATACTTCTTAAAATCAACATCAATTTCTAAAAAAAAAGTGAGTTAATGTATTGAAAACTTAATAATTCTGCATGTTATCAATTATTCTTTTATTTCAAAAAATTTCAATTAACACATGTATTAGAAAGTTATAAAAAGAACGTTGAGTTTATAATTCAATTTACCTGTATAATAATTTAGAATACAATTTAATCAACATAAATTCTAAGATAAGCGTGTTATTTTTATAGTTAAAGTTTTAATTCAAAGTAAAAAAATTTAACAAAAAATCCGCAGACAAAATCCACTCTGCTCCGTCTCAACCCGCTTTTTAAAGCGGGTTAGGTGGAGTGGCCAACTTAAAATACTGAATCAAAAACCTCAATCGAACCCGCCAAGAATAATGGGTCAAATGGACCAATCCTAAAAACTCAACCCGTTTTACAACCCCTACCTAAGGGCAATGATCAATATGACTCTTATAATTTATATGGACAGAAAGTATATTTAATCCATGAGAAAAACCATTTATAATAATCAATAAAAAAAGTAAAAAATAAAATTTTAAAAAAATCATAAATAATAAAATAAAACAAAAATTCATATGCGGTTCTTTCGTCTCTTCTCTTCTGTAAACATCTTTGGTTTTGTCTGTTGAAATTGCTTTTATCATCTGTAATCGATTCTATCTGAAGCCAAAGTAAGAAGTACCTTTCACCTTCAGCCCAAAATCAATTCACCATTTGTTCTAGGTAAGGCTTTCAGATTTTTTTTTTTTTTCCTTCAACACCCTTAATAATTCTTATCAATTCCACTGAATTTCTATTCCTTCGTTTCTCTTTAATGCTCGTATTGATCCTGATTTTACTATTCTTAACTTTGAATTTGTGCATACGCATAAGAATGTGATTCTTAAGCACTCCAAAATGCCTTTAAACTGTTTGATGAAATGCTTTGGTATGTAGTTGTGTGATAATTCGAAAACGGTTTTAAGTGATGATATTGGAATGAATTTGAAGGTGTGATGGGAAGTGAGGATGGAAGAGATCCATTCAAAGGCGTGGATTGGAAAGCTGTTGGTGGTGAGATGCAGCAAAACCCTAATGTTCAACCAACTATGGCAAAACGACTCCCCAAGAAAATTAGACAAGTGCCAGAATTCTATTTCCTTCCTAAATGGCCACTGCCCTCTGCTTTGTTGTTCTGTACCGCCTGTATTGCCGGTGGAGTTGGGGCCGGTATGCTTGTAGAAGCTTGGATCGACAAGAAAGTTAAAGGTGCTCATATTTCTGCTTTCTTCTTATTTCTCCTCCATTTTGGTAACCTGAAATTTAGGTTGTGAATTGTGAGCATTTTGCAGATAATGCGTGCCTGATAGAGTTCTTTGCATAATATTCTAGTTCTTGACTAATTAGTGATTTTCTAGTTCTTAAATATTTAATAATAAAGTTCTTTGCGTCTTCTACATTGTAATATGAAAAACATAATATTCTAGCTCTTAATAATTAATAATTTGATAGAGTTCTTTGTATATTGGTAGAGTTATTTGCATAGGAAATGTTCAAAAAGGAGAGTAGACAGAATACAAAAACTCCTTTTTAAGATCTGCTAATATAATTAACTGAAGAAAGAGATTGAGCTTATTGATTGAACTACCATGCATTTTATTGATCTGTCATCGAAATTGAAACTTTGAATCTTGTGTCCTAGATATGAGAATTTTAAAAAAAGTTCAGTACATCTTTTTTAGTGCATGCATAGTTTCTCTTTGCTATTCCCACTTATCATAATTTTAGCTTAACTCATAACATAAAATATATAGTTACTGAGTAAGACTTTGTTTGAATTGATGGAATCAGATGGAGCGAATTGGTATGGGATGAAATAGAGTTATATTTCAATGTTTGGATCATTTAAAATTGGATGGAGTGGAGTGGAATGAAGTGGTATGAATTCCATTCTATTCCATCACTTACCAACATATATCTTCCCCTCCGATTTGGGCGGAATGAAGAGTTTGTCTGGTTTCATCCTAAAATTTCCAAACGATAGAATGAGATCTTCATTCTGCCCTACTCTATTCCGCTACATTCCACTCCATTCCCGCACTGTTCATTTTTTGATATCCAAACATAGCCTAAGTAACTAGTATATGCATATAGAATTGCCATAATATTTAATATGCAATAAGAGTTTTCTTCAGTTTGAGTACTTCATTTCTGCCCAATATTTGCATCTCAATTGGAACCTAGCAATTTAAAACTCAACACCTTACTACTACTTACTAGTAGTATATTTGAAGTTCCTACTTCCTAGGAGTCGATTGGTATTGATACATGCATTATTACTATCTTTGGTAGATATACACTAGGAGATCAGAGAGCTCTGCTTTAATTTTACTGCTTTCTCCTTGGGTGTTCTGTTGTACATTCTTTAAGGGGTGGTGGTTAGTTACTGGAAGATGTGTTCATTTTCTTCTACTAATCTACTTCAGACTTTGATAAGTTTTCAATTGGTCTTCTATTGGTGTTCATAATTACATATTTTGATGTTAAATGCATTTTCAGCAAGCTTAATTCAGGTTTATGCATTTCAACTTTTCGAAGCTAATATTCTTATTTGTTTTAAAGTTTGAGATTATTCTCATGATCTTTTAATTATGTACTGCAGAGGATGGTGGGGTTATATGGGAATTTGAAAAATAAACTCTGGACTTTTTGGTGCATCCAATGTTCACTTGACTGCCTCTCCAGCACTCCACTCAAATATTGATTTCTACCCAAATTTATCTACAGTTTTTAGTTTAACAAATAAGTGTGACTCAATAGTTTTCTTTGGTTTCTTTCTTAGACTGTTGATCGACGAGTAGTTGTCAATTGGCATGTCTCACCGTTTAAATTTGTGATAGAATTATTTTGAGCATGACCTCAGATTAAATTTTTTTGCCACTTGCTCATTTTGCTGATTATATATAACTACTAGTCAGAGACCCGTAAACAAAATATAATTGTAAACTTGGCAAATGATATATTTAGATACATATGTGAATTACGTAATGTTAAAATAAATTCAATGTATTAAGTAATTTTTAAAAAATATTTGTGACATGGTGAAAGAAAAAAATTAACATTTGAAAATAATGGTAATAATTTGATAGTGATCTGTAAGATAAAAAAATTAATTGTGTGAATGATATATAGTATTATTCAATTTCATAAAATATATTTTTAATTTTATTAAAATTAAATAATAGATTAATTAGTATTTAATGGGAAAGAACAATGAAAAATTATGAAATTAAAATATTACAACAAATAATATAATTATACAAAATTTAATAGTAAACATGACAAATAATGTATTTAGATACACATGTAAATTTAAATTGAATTACGTAATGTTAAAATAAACTTAATGTACTAAGTAATTAAAAAAAAATTGTGACATGGAGAAAAAAAATTAACATTTGAAAATAATGATAATAATTTGATAGTGACTCGGAAGATAAAAAGTTAGTTATGTGAATGATATGTAGTATTATTCAATTTTATAAGATATATTTTTATTTTTATTAAATTTAAATAATAGATTAATTAGTATTTTCAATGATAATAAACAAATAGAAAAGATAAAATATGTCGCAAAATGTAAGTTTAAAATGAGATATTTAATTGTTAAGAAGTAATTGTAAAAGAGAGAGAGGGAGAGAAAAGAAAAAGTAGTGTAAGATGAGAAAAATAATTTTTTTAATTTGGACCAATGAGAAGTTGACAATTGGTGCATGAAATAAAGAAAGTTGAAAAGTTAAGGGTTATTTTGTTAGTTACTAAAATGTCCAAAGTGTAGTGTAAAATATTTTTTAGAAAATGTTAGTTTAGGTAGTTTGAGCAATCTTTTAGTATATGTTAGATAGTAGATTGAAAAGTTAGAATTTTTGCGTATCAAAATCTGCAATTTATGATTACTATCTCATCTTCTACTGATTACTTTGTTAATCAGATTCAGACCTATCTTCTTAACCATAATATTGACCCTTTGATGCACAAGACTGACTTATCAGTTCATCTTAACCATAATATTCACCTTGATTCTTGCTGCATTTTGGCACAATGGTGCTTGGTCTTTTCCTGAAGTCTAGCATGTTATTTTCTCTTTCTTAGCTCTAGATATTGCTCCTCACACTCTGCAGATTGATGTTGCACTCTCATTTGGCTGGCCTCTTCAAATGGTTGTCTTTCCTTAAAACAAGCCTACACTATTAAAACATTTCTATCCATTTCTCTTATCCGGGCAAAAAGTATTTGACACTTTGATATTCCTCCTGATAACTCTTTTGTTGTGTGGCGACTGATGCATGGTAAAATGCCCATAGATGATGCTTTTCAGTTCAGAGGGTGCACGACTTGTTTCCATGTGTAACATTTGTAAGAATGCTTCTGATCTGAGTCTACATCTCACTTTTGCTTCCACTGTCCTCTTGCTTTTAAGATCTAGAGTTGGATGATCAAAATGCCCAAGGCCCCTATCAACATCTTCTTCCAAGATGATTTATGGTCTCTTTATAACAAGAGTAATTCTTCCCAAGGATCTTTGATTATCAAATCAACGATTGTCTTTTCTTTGGATGAAATCTGGCATGCAAGAAACTTAGCCCGATACCACAATAAGCTTATTCCTTTTCATAATGTTATTACCAACATTAAAGCTCAAATTATCATGGTCGACAACAATTCTTCACTGCTTTCATCTGCTTATTTGATGGACTTCAACCTTCTCGAGTCTTTTCAAGTTACAATCCACCCTCTGAAGGCCCCTATTATTAAGGAAGTAATATGGCATCCTTCTTCTATATCATGGTTGAAGTGTAATTGTGATGGGGCTGTTGCATCTAGTTTTAGTGGGTGTTGCGGCATTTTTAGAGATTCCGAAGGAAATTTCATTTTGGCCTTCGTTGAACAAACTTTGATTGCTAACTCCTTACAGAATTCTCGGTTGTTCTCCGTGCTATTGAAATTGTTAGAGATAAAACATCACTTAAGCTTTGGATTGAGAGTGATTTTCTTTTAGTTGTCTATGCTTTTTTAAAGGATTCGTTAGTTCTTTGGCATCTTAGAAGTAGATGGGTTTATTGTAAAAATTATAGCTAATGTGTCTTTTGTTATCACTCATATTTATAGAGATGGAAATTCTTGTGCGGACTTTTTTGCTAACCTTGACCACACTTCTTTTAAGAATTGGACTAGTCACCCCTCTCCTTTGTGTGTTCACCTTTCATTTATTAATAGATAACCTTCGTTTATAAAAAAAATTAGGCACATCTTCTAGGAGTCATGACGTTGGCTTTTGTCTATGACCGAATCGATAAAAATTGTTATGGTTCGTACCCCTTTCTAAACTCTTCAAGCCCACGAATAAGTCAATTTAGCTTGTTTGCTCAAGCATATAATTCAAAAATCATTTTTAAATGTGATATTTTTTAAAAGACAAACGTTGAATAACAATAAAAATCATTTCAAGCATAAGGTGGCCTGTGGAACATATAACCTTTCTATACTCGGGGTTGGATTTGAGCCTGATGGATCTATTTAAGGTGGTTCGTGAAGGCTAGCTGGTGGACGACGAATAAGTCATACTTATTGAGGAAATCATCTTAAATGATTTCCAGACAGGCGATGCCCTTTGCTTCGAGGATGCCTTAGAGGACTAATACTCTTAGTGCTTGTTTATTCGTTCCTCTAGCGACCCTTTTGTAATGGTGCAATGTAGAAGGGTCATGTTTATATTTCTTCCTGACAGTTTTGTAATCTTTTTCCCTTCACGGATCTCTAATTAAATGAAAAATATAATCTTAATTCCTCTCTGTGGACTATTTTGCATTATATCCTTACACTTTATTTTTAGAAATGAATGCTTCGCCTTGAGATCCCACATTGCTCCAAGGGTACCCGAAGGTTACAATGTTTATGATATCCATAAGGTGATGGAAGAGTTCCTTTATGAGTATTCAATACAGATAATTGCCTCGAGAGCGATAGGGGTTTCTTCATGAGGATGCAACATGTAATTGTCTCGAGGGGCGAAAAGAACTCCTTCGTGGGGATCCAACATGTAATTTTCTCGAGGGGCGACAATGATTCATTTGTGAGGATCTAATATGTAATCACATGGACGGGGGCAATAAGGATTCTTTTGTGAGGATCCAACATGTAATCGCCTCGAGGGGAGACATAAATCCCTTCACGAGGATACAACATGTAATCTCCTCGAGGGCAATTTAGCTAAAACCATGTTTCTCCTTGATCCCATACAAATAAATTAACCATAGTCTGAATATAATGAAATGATGGGCCCTTTAAAAAACCCTGCAAATTTTGGCAACATAAGGAAAATGGTGCCCCCGAACAGAAAAATGTCATCAAATGATGCTTACAAGCGACATAGATTATAACTCGCCAAAATGAGACAAACCACTAAAATAAGTTGCTATAACCTAAGTGGAACAACCATCTCTAGATGTGACACCTTTCTTAATTTATTTCGTATCTACATGGTTTTGAGTGGCCACATCTTTATCAATAAGGGCCAAAGACGATGATTAAGCATCTACTTTCTTGTTAATGGCTTTCACACCCACGATCCTGACCTTATTTAATTTCACACTCTTAACATAGCATTTTCTAGAGATATTTTGATCTCTGTGGATAATCCCTACTCACCATTTACGAGTGGGTACTTCATACACAAATGTAATGTGGAGAGGGCATACCCTAGTTGATTAATGTCAGACGTACTATAATCATGTTATATGAGGGAGACACATCAATGGCAAAATACCTTACTTTCTTTTTGGCGTTTCCTTATGCCCAAAGGCGGTCTTCAATGTTATATAACCATTTACCTACATCTGCTTGCCCGAAAAACCCACCACTGATCCTAGGAATGGCTCGAGATCATCTAAGTCTAGGTGAAACTTCTCAAGCGCATCCCAATAGATAATATCAGTATAACCCCCTTGATCAATAAATACCCTTTTGATCTCCTAACTGTCACATTTCACAATGATAACCATGAGATTGTCACTATGTGAATGCATGTTTTCTGCGTCTTTCTTAGAGAATACGATATCAACATATGTGGCTTCTAGTCCACCTAAGTCAAAGTATTTGAGTGAACCATCAATGGTAATAATTTGGAGAACATATCTATATTAGGGTTTCCCTTAACATACTTTTTTAAGTCTCCCTCCTAGATTAGGCGCTCTATCTACTTTTTTAGATGAGGTTTGTCCTTAGTATGGCGCCTTATTGATCTTGTGGGACTTACACCAATTGTTAGGCTCAGGTCCCATAATGTTTACCTAGTGGTTGAGGGATGTTATACACATAAATAACTTCCCTCTATATATGCTCCTAACGAGAGCTCAGAGGGGTGAAGATATCCATAGGCTTTCCACTTTGCTTGAATATTGTATTATCTCTAACATGCAGTGTGTACTGACACATTTTTGAGCTGTCATCATGAAAAGTACGCTCATTTTCACATCAGTCCTTCTTTTCATAGCCCTTGATATAACACTCCGCACACGTTAATACCTCAACCAAGGATGCTCTCAGCCTTTGGGTGAAGGATTTATTGAAGTGTCTTTCCTCGAGCCTATTCAGGAATGCTCCTACGAACATTTTCTGGTTTGGATGAATCACCTTGGTCGTTGCTTAGTTGAAACACGCGAGATACTCCTTTCGGGATTCTAAGGAACTATGGTGAATGTCTAAAGATCGGTGGAAGTCATCTTCCTATGCATACTCGCCGTGAATTGGTGGACTAGCTTCTTCACCAAGTCTAGCTGGTTAGATCTAGAGAAACGGGGGTGACCCATATACCACTTCATAGCCGTATCTCTAAAGGTTCCAGATAAAATCTTACACTTTAAAGAGTGAGGTGCCCAATGATGGTCATCTGAGTGTTATTAGATGCAACATGATCTTACGGGTCACTACACCTGTCAGACTTAGCCCATGATGTCAGCTTAAAGTTATTTGGGGCGGGCGCCTCCCATATCTCACTTGACTTTCCTTATACCATATGGAAGAGTTCTCTTTGAAATTTTCTTTAGGGAGGGAATAATTAATATGGCCAGAAGTGAAAGGCCAACTAAGGTTTTTGTTGAAGAAGGTTGTGAGATGTTTGGATTTGTTGGATAACTTGTTCTTTGTTGTTGTCCTATTCCTTCACCTTTTGTTATCCTCATCTTTTAATGATCAATGAAAAATTTCCTTTTATGTCTTTTATATTCAATCTTGCTGCTTATTATTACTTCTTTTTTATTGTGGACAAAGGGGAAGAAAAAAATAATGATTTTGATGTATGCACGCGTGCGTGTGTGCGTTTCTCTAAATAGAACCCAAACATTATATCTTGTGGAATACATGTTATTAGGGCATATTTGAATGCAATATCTATTTTTGTGCTGAATATATTTTTGTGTAGATTTTCAAAAAATCTAATAATATTGATTATGCTTAACCAAACATTATTACTCATTTTAATTTTTTTTGGATAATCAAAATCTTCTAAGTCTTTCTCTTAGGGGGGTGCTTGCATACCTCACTCTAAACAAGTCATGCAAATTTTATCTCAGGGGAAACTTACAAACCTCACTCTGATGAAGCTAAAATTTTTATTAGGTTTAAACTCAGAGAGAGCTTACAAATAGTTACACCACGAGTTACACTCGCTCAAAAACGTCACTTTCGATTAATATTTTTTAAAATCAACCGTTGGATTGAAATATATCATCATATAGATCATACCTATACAATTTGGGATTAATCTATAGTGATTTACTATACGATCAAGATATCCAAAGATTAACGTCAAAATGGACTTTCATATAACGTTAATTTTGATATAATTCAATGACATAGTAAATCATTATATATTAATCTCGAACTTTATAGGTATGATCTATATGATGGTATGTTTCAATCCAACGATTGATTTTCAAAAATATTAATCCGAAGTGACGTTTTTGAGCGAGTGTAACTCATGGTGTAACTCTTCGTATTTTAAAATTGGCCTTAGGCCTCGATATATGTTGGGCCGGCCTGCTCATGGTTACAAATGGTTATCTTCTATTTGAACCATTGTAAAGACTTTTGGTTATGGATGAGGTTTGAATCCTGAGAGAGATGATCATGCAAGATGGTCATATATTCAATTTTTTGCTTGAGATTTCGAAGATACATCTCCAAAAATATCTCTGAATGAAATTCATGTGTATCTCAAAAAAACATTGCAGATGCATCTATGAACTAAATTTTAGCAAAAATGAGATCTGGTGCTTTCAGAAATGTATCTTCAAAAAATCTAAAAATATTTTAGAGTTTTCAGATATGCGTTCCACACCATGAATGAGAAACTAAATTACCTTTTACATAAGACATTTCATATTAGGAATTTCTTTGTACACCCTTACACCTTCTTAGCCTCCTCTGGCGATATTTCATTTTACCCTTAGAATTCTGAGATATATCTCCGAACGCACCACAATTTATTTTTTCTGGAATTATTTCGGAGATGCATTGCCGAAATCCTTTTTTAAAATCATGGGTGTTTCAGAGATGCATCTCCAAAAGTGGGTTTTACGAAAGCAAATACGTACAACCACGCCCATTATTCTCATTTCATCTAAAATTTAACTCTCAAACACCCAAAAACCTCCAAAAATCTGTAATTTCAAAAACTCATTCAAGTTGGTATACTCATTTGCACTTGTTTTAACTTACTCCAACTCTCAACTTCAACATATTCATCAACTCTAAAAGCTTCAAATTTGAGCAAGTTATCCAATCCCTTTAATCTTTGCATTTCTAGTTTAAGTTGTATAGATTATGTATAAACTGTAAAAATAAATAAATTGTTATTTAGTGTAAAAATTGGATTTTGGTGTTAGAATGGTGCTTCTAGGTTGAGGTTTTAGCAATGGAAATCGCAGGTTAATTCAGAGATGCATCTCCGAAAACCCCTCTAATATGTTTTGGAGATGCATTTTCGAAAAAAGGCATGAGTTTATTTTGTTTTTTGTTTATTTTCATAGATGTTATTGTTCGTTCGCTTACCTTTGATTTGATTAACGATTAATTGTTTTTTTCAAAATAATGGCAGAGAACCCCAACAAATTAAGACTTGGTAGGCCTAGCCAAACTGCATTCGCTCGACGAGAAATAGTTGAGCAGATTACGAGTCGTCGAGGACGCGGTCGAGTCCCACAGGTGAAAGTGGAGGGAACATTGACTTCTGATATGAGGAGTCAACTTTCACGTGCGTCCTCATCTAGAGATTGAGATGAAGAGGAACCCGAGCGGGTTTAGGTCCCAGAACTCGAAATAAACGATGTTCCAAAACCCGAGGAGGAAGCTAGCTTGAGTTTTGCAGGAGGGTCGTATGACATATCCCTCTTAATTTATTACACCGATCATGCCGCTCGATATATTTCAGAGGGACATGCATATTATTCTTTGTCACACTTTTAATTTAAATTATTTACGCATTACTATGTTAAAATTGATATTAATTATTTATCTTTAAAGGAACGTCGACCACTAAAGTGCATTAACCACGCGCGGGTGGGTTCAAGTTTTGGAACCCAAAATAAATGATGTTCCAGAACCCGAGGAGGATGCTAGCTCTAGTTTTGCAGAAGGGTCGTCTGACATCTCCCTCTTAATCTATTACACCGATCATGTGGCTCGATATATTTCAGAGGGACATGCATATTATCCTTTGCCACACTTTAATTTAAATTATTTACGCACTACTAAGTTAAAATTGATATTAATTATTTATCTTTAAAGGAACTCCGACCCCTAAAGTGCGTGAACCACGCGCAGAAGATATTCAAGCTGCATAACCTTGAGGAGCCTTAGTTTAGAGAGGCCATTTTCGGGTCCGGACTTGCTGACCTTTGTTTTTTCGGCTATAACACCATCAACCATGACATGCATAGGGTACTCGTGGAGAGGTGGCACAAGGAGACATCATCTTTCCACTTGCCTGTTGGGGAGATGACAATCACACTTGATAACATTGCTTGCCTGCTACATCTTCCTATAAGAGGGAAGTTACTTAACCACTCCCGGATCGATCGTAATTTAGCGTTTGAATAGATTGAATGGATATGTGTCGACCATACCCAAATCTCCTTTTCAGGATGCTCCTGACACCAATATCCGCTGGGAGCTTGATGACATCTTCTAAGATTGGGAGAATCATATGGTGCATGAGGAGGGTCAGATGATGTAGGCGACCAACAGTTGGTACTGTGTTGAGAGATATGTGACATGGTTCTACACAGTGTCACATCTTCTCATGACATCAGATGCTCCTGAACGTCCACCTAAGCCAGCTCATTAGGAGATCTAAAATAATCAGCAGGACGATGATGATCATATCATTGATCTCTTGCCGATATGTCATCGGATACAAATGATTGGACGTAAGGCTTTGGACTTAGGTATCATTGATCGAGGCGGTCCTGAAGCGGTGGCCATTGTGGAGCGAATGATTGGGGAGGCAGAGAGTGTAACATGATATAGTAGACAGAGGAGGGCCCAAAGAGTGACGATTAAGCATACCTACTAGGCATTGTTTTTTATGTTTTTTTTTTTTTTTAAATTTCCAAACAATTAGTGAACAATTATTGTATTATTTTTTTAATGTTTAACAACTTATTCGGTCTATTATTTTTTTTATGTCTTATCATTTTTCAATTGCGTTTTTATTATCGTTTTCAATTAATTATTTATCAATACAGTGATAATTTTAAATATAAAAATCACTGTCCAGAGTTTCTAAGATACACCTCCAAAAAAAATTAAATTAGAGTATTTCAGAAATACATCTCAAAATATATTACTGCATGTTTCAATATAACGTCAAAATCTAAAAAAAATAAAATATTTTCATATTTTTCGGAATTTTTCCCTATCAAAAAGATGTATAAAAAAATTCTCTTTTGTATTTGACTGATTTTGTTGGGATGTTTGGTAGGCCCATACTATGACCATATTAAGAATTTTTAAAAAATAATAATTTATTTTCAAACTTTTTGTATTCCGAAAGATTGAGATAGAAACTCGAACCAAATCTTATTTTTCAAAATGTTAATTTTTTTGTTACAGAAATTTCTCCTATCATTTTGTGAAATATTTCACGCAAAAATCGAATTTTGTGTGGTTAAACAATTAAAAAAGACTAAACCTTTATTTAAGGTGATTTGAATTAGTATATATGACATATATAGTGTATCATATATCTCATTAGACCTTTCTTTATAGGAAAAAGTATTAACGCAGAGACTATTTTGAAGGACTTAACTCAATTTTAATTATCATTGATATTACTAAGAAAAAAATAATTTATTGATAAAAAAAACAAAAAAATAGTTCTACAACAAATAGCTGAGAATACGTGAATAAAAATCTATACAATATCCCCGAACTGTTCCCCGTCGGAATCGCGGCAATTTAGTTATAAAGTGTGAGTAATATATACGTCAATTTTTCCATCATCAATTATTGTCAACCTGTTTTGATATCTACGTCCATGCAAACATGGATTTCCGGAAACTCATCTTGGTTTTTCAGTTATTTTAAAACATTCCAAAATTCATTCTCTTAAACCTTCGTAGGTGGAAAACTTTTCATCTCGTAACTCAATTCCTAGGGAATTAGGGATACATTGATGATGTCAACAATGAGGGGGTGTTTTTCAGAATAACTGGAATACTTGGAACACCAAGATGATTTCCAGAAATCTGTGTAAGCATGGATATTGTGACTTGGAAATGATAATGGAAGAGAGCCATTCAAAGCTGTGGATTCGAAAGTCACCGGTGGTAAACTAGTAATTTACACATTTGCTTTAAGTTTGTTAAAATCATGTGTACAAAAGATGCATGTAAAAAATTAAATAAAGGAGAAAACTTAATACAATTTATTATTAGATGTGATTCATATTATTTTTTAATAAAAATATAACAAGGGTATGATTTTCTCTTATTTATATACAATTTTATGTTACTTTCCCTCTCTAAATGAAATTTAAATATATTTATTGAAAAATAATAGTAAAAATTACATCTGTGAAATTGTATCTAAATTTTTTCCATAAATCAATTGATAGTGAATTTTATTTTGTTTTTATATTTCTTGTTAATGGTATTTTTTATTGTGGAGCTTGTGAAAATGAAAACCACAACTCAATGTGATATTAAGATCATGGGATAACTTCGATCACCTCGATCACCTCTTTGATACTTATCTTTCTTTCTTCTATCTCTTCGTTCTCTTCTCTCTTTCTCTTTCGTCAATAATAATAACAATCAAACTTTATCCCATTAAGTGGGGTTAGCTACATGGATCAACTTTTGTAATAATATTCTATAGAGGACCATGCTTCTATCCAAATCGATAATTTTAATTTTTTAAAATAATTTCTCTTATAGTGTTTCTAGGTCTTTATCTTCCTCTAGTTGTTTGACCTCTCTTCATCTGGATTACTAGGGGTGTTCGCTGACCGATTAAGTTTTCATAATAATATAAAAAATATTGTATTAATAGTGTTTAATCGTAAATATTATACTAGCAATATTTCTCTAATAGATTCTAAAATATCTAACAAGAAAAATATATAATATAACACTTTTGAATCTATAATTAGTCACTTGAGTTAGTATGAAAATGAATGGTTTCATAGATCTACGCTCGATTACCACAATACACTAACAATTTTGTAATAACAAATTAAAATAGAATAACTTGTTCATATACGACATTTCACTTTTTTCTTTTTGAACTTAAACGGTTGGTAGTAATTTTCATGATAATTAATAATGATTGATTTGGGTTGAGTTTGCGGGTAGAAAATTTAAAATTTGATGTCCGAACCATTTGTCATTGGATTTCATTGGTTTGGTTCGGTTCTTATCCGAACTGAAAAAATATCAAACTCAAACACTATGGTTTGGTTCGAATTTCGGTTTGGTTTGGATTTACCCGAACCAATGAACACCCATATGGTATACTCTTCTAATCACTGAATCTACATGCCTTCTCTTTGAATACCCAAACATCTTAAGTCTATTTTCCACCATCTTCTATATTATAAGCGCTACGTCAATACTCTATAATAATATTTGTATTTCTAATCTTATCTTGTTGAGTCTTGCTACACATCCACGACATTATCTTCATCTCTGCCACATCGACTTTGTTTTCATGTTGATTCTTAACCGTCAAACATTCTATTCCATATAACATTGAGGTCTTACCACAATTCAATTAAAATTTTCCTTTAGCTTAAGCGGTCCTTTTGCGTCACATTATACACTTGAAGTCGTTCTCCATTTCAGCTACCCTTCTTGAATTTGATGGTTTGCACCCACTTCTATTTCTCCATTACTTTGTACCACAAACCCAATATATTTAAACTGCGTGACTGGAGAAATGACATGGTCTCCAACTTTCACCTCTACGTTAGAAATGCTTCTTCTTTTGTTGAACTTACATTCCACATAATCTATCTTACTTCTGCTTAGGCGAAAATCATGTGATTCTAAAATTCATCTCCAACCTCTCTTTTAAATCCTCTTTCTACTCTCCAAGAAAGACTATAACATCTGCAAAAATCATGCATCTCGACACTAGATCTTTGATGTATTTCGTGAGTACATCCAAAATTAAGACTAAAAGGTAGGGCTTTATAGTTGAACTTTGATGTAGACCTATTTTAATGAGAAACCCAACAAAAACCTTCACACTAATTCTTTCTTCCCTCTTCAGTAATGACCATCATTAACGGTATAGTTGAAGACGAAACTAACACGTCACCTACTTCTTCACAAATGTCATCATCAATACTTGAAACAAACACCATCAACAATGTACTTGCGAGCCTAAGTCTTAATACCTCTCGCAACTATCTAACTGATATGTTTGAGTCATTCTTCATGCATCCCTCGGATAACTCTAGCAATGTCATCGTTTCACCACCCCCTAACAAACAATAACTACCATTCTTGGTTTAGATCAGTCAAAATTACTCTCAAATCCAAAAATAAATTAGGGTTCTGTTGTACCCCAATTTTTGCCCCTAATATTCTCTAAATACTTTATACCATTGCATTGCACAAAGATCCCAAATTAGTTCTCTCTCTCATCTTTGGGTTTACTCTTGGGAGAACACCAAACACCTTTGAATGTGTGTGATAATTGATACTTGGCTAACAATGATATGTGTACACTTTGCTCTCTAAATGTTGTAGGTGAATGGTGCACAAGTCTTTTATTCAAGGAGTCAATAGGTTCATGTGTTTATTTTCATGCCTTCTCCTCAATTCTCAAGATTTTGAAAGTATTGTCTCTCACTGAAGGCTTATCTTGACATCTACCATGGCTTCTTATCTTGAGAGTATGCTTCATGCTTGAAGGAGATTATCACATTTGAAGAATTCTTCATGTTATGGCCATCTATCTTGAAATTAGGGTTTTGGGCTTTTGAGGACCATATCTTTGTGCTTTTATGAAGTTTGTGGATGATTTCAAAGTCATTTGATTTTTAAAATGACTTCTACTATGAACATGCTTGGATCCAAAGAGTTTAATTGATGAGAAGATTGTTTTGGAGGTTTATGATTGTCAACTCTCTAGATTGATACTTCATCTATCTTGTATTATTTCAAAGGATCATAACTTAGTCATCCCTTGTCTCCTTGAGCTCATTCTTCTTTCAAAATGAACCTAAGGATGTCTAATACAACTTAGTTCAATTGGTAGGAAGAGAAAATACTTGGAAATTTGCCTAAGAGGTCAAAAGATTAGAAGTCATTGATAGATTTCTCAATTCTTGATCAATCAACTTCAAAAGATCATATCTTGATCATCATTTATCACCTTGAGGTCATTCTTCTTGCACAACAATCTTGAAGATATGAAATTTATCTCCATTTAAGTTTCAATGATTGAAAGTGTTTGGAAGTTACTTGAAGAAGTCAAAAGATTATAGGCCATTTCACAAATTTTCATCAACTTCACAAAACCTTAACTTTCTTAATTTTTGGAGTTTTTGGATGATTCTTTTTGCCAAATGTTCCTTGAGATGTCTACGTTGTGTCATATTTGAAGTTCAAGAGCAAATTTTGAGTGGAAGAGCAAGTTTGAAGAAAAAAACATTTTAGGTCATTTTTAAAAAGTGTGGCATGCTTGACCAAGGTCTGGCCTGAAAATAAGTGTTTTTTCACAAATCCTAAAGTCAATATCTCTCAACTCAAACATCCATTGGAATTGATTCTTTTTGCATTATGTTCTACTCTTTGAATACTTCATTTAGCTCAAAAAAAATTGAAAAACGCACGAAAGAATTTGATTTGGCCTCAGTTCAAAGTTTGTGCCAAAATCTATTTCAAGTTTGAATAGACAATTTTAGAAGCAGTGAATGGCAATCTGTGGACCTTACCCATGCAACAAGCATTACAAAAATCAGAAATTTGATTATTAGGAATTGGAACATTACAAAGCTTAAGAACTTGTTTTAAAATCTCATGATGAGAATGGACGAACTTTTGGTGCCACATTTGATATAAGCTAGAAACAGAATCTAAGCTCCTATTATTACAACTTGAATTCAACACAAAACTAGATTCTAAAGATGGAGGCTGAGACTTGGAACTGGATGGTTTGGAAACAACACTGAGAACTTGAGTAGAGGATGATGAAGGAATGCAATCAAACTTGTATAGACCATCACTACAAGGGAACCACTCAAAATCACTTTAGAAGTACCCTGACATTTGACAAAACAAGCATTAGCATGAAACTCAAAAAGCACTGCATTACAACATTGTCCTTATATCTCTAATAATGTTATCTTAAAAAAAATAAACTCTGAATGTAGAAGACATATTATTTCAACCAAGAAAAATCAAATTCCAACAGCAAAATCACCTCTCTTTACATGTATAGCATTATGTAATAGTTGACAATTTCTTTTAAATTTCTCAACTGACATATATGAACATACACTGTTGTATATGTTACAGACATTAGAATAGACCTATACATCAACTTCTATTCATGAAACACAGAAAACAACTAAACGATATACAATGATATATGCTCTCAGATATCATCATGACTTTATTATTCCTAATTGAGGAGAGTAACCAAATCCATTGAATCACCATATCTTCTAATAAGTGACTCAGCAGACCAAGCATGTTTTTCATCAGCAAACTTTGTCATCCCTGCTACACTTACCGGAATCGCAGATTGTAGAGCTCCAGGCATCCAAACAGAAGCAGTAACTGTCAGCCTGTTCTCACAGTCTATCTCCATGCAAACATTGATCTCTGGAACTCCTTTTGATGCTTCTGGTATTTCAGTAACTTTGAAATATCCCAAAAGATGGTTTTCTTCAGCTTTCTGTCCCTCGCCTTCGTAGACAACGATCAACGCCGCATTTTGATTATCATGAATTGTAGTGCAAGCTATGTGCCTTGTTGTTGGCATCGATGTGTTCCTCGGGATCACAGGTACAAAGTTGTTTCCATTAGCACGAATTCCGACGGCAACAAGTGTAGCATGAAAATCGAACAGCTGCAAGTTGCCATACATAAATCTAATGCCTGAAGCAATGGCTCCTGCTACAGCTGCACCATAAACTGCACCTTCGAAAGGATTGATATATGTATAAAGTTCCTTTCTTTTGCATATTTTGGTAACAAGATTTTTCACCTTTGGTATATTATAACATCCACCAACAATTATCACATCATCTATATCATCAACTTCTACCTTTGCATCATGCAAACATTGGATAATTAGTCTTTCACACTTCTCAAACACCTCTTTGTTTACTTCCTCAAACTGCTCCCGCGTTACAACCTTGCGTATCTTCAAATCATCTCCCATGTCTAAATCAACCTCAACACTTGTCTGAGATGAAAGCTGAGTAATTGCTTCCTGAATTGTACATCGAAGAAGAGCCATTGATTTAATTTCTGTGTCCTCGTGAATACGTTTCTTGATTATATTTTCAGAATCAGGTACGAGATGACGAATCATATTTCCAAGCAAATCTTCTCCACCAATAGAACTTCCAGTTAAAGCTTTTGTTCGGCATTTTCCTGCTGCTATAGCAGTAACAGCAACATCACAGTAACCAGAATCCATATTGAAAATAAGAGCCATTTTGCTGATTTCGCTGTCCGAATGGTTCAGTGCATACAGCAAAGCGACTGCTGTTGGTTGAGGCATCGTTCGAACAACTTTTAGACCGGCCATCTCACAGGCTTTATGTATCCAGTATTGCTGCAATCGACTGAATGAAACCGGAACTGCAATCACAACATTTCTTATAGGTCTTTTCACCTGAGCTCCAACTATTAATCTTAATTCCACCAGAAACTTTTCAAGGAGTTCTACTGCAGTTGGTGATCTCCACACTTTGTTCACAAATGCAGCAATAAAAGGGTGAACCTTAATGTCCAATGTGTGCATCAGAAATGGGAATTCGGCACTCTTATGAACTTCAGGACAGCTATCAACCATGTCAAACAAGCGTTTCAATTTGAAAATTGTATCCTCGTGCTCATTGGCGACTGTGATTTCGCTACTAACTACAATAGAAGAGGCGTCGTCTTTGGAATCTTCAATTGCACTCTTAATCATCTCTTTTAATGTGTCTTTGAAAACCTCTATTTGTAAACCATTCCATATAGAAATACTACACGGTGATGTGCCAATATCAATTCCAATTGTTATTTCACGAAGAATCTTCGACTTTTCCCCCTTAGTGGTTTTGCTGCAAGATACAGGTTCTGTCATTCTGCAATTAAAAAACAAGAATGTTGAGAGTTCCATATCCAAACAGCATGATGTATATAGCAGAATAATACTTAGAACTCACTTATATTAACATTAATTAAGCACTTCTCTAAAGTCCTAAAATCACATAATGATTGTATAATAGAGGTTAGGTTAAGAACAAATTTTCATCAAGCATTATCAAGGAAAATGACCTAAAAAGAACCAGTGAAAAATATGCATTTCTTGAATTCCGATGAAACGCATTGAACAAAAAATGAAGACATGGCCATAAAAGAAGGATCTGAAATCAGTGTTTCTTGAATTCGTTAATGTGCATGCATGTGTCTGTAATGCTAAACATGAGAAGATTGTGTTTCTTGCATAACAATTAACAAAAAGAACATTGATATGGCAAAAGAGAAAAGGAAGAAGAATAGTAAACAAGGAAGAGATGAAGGTAAAGATGAGATACCTGATCAGTAGCACAATCTGGATTGAAGGTTTGTGTGAGTGCAAGAATCAAAGAATACCAGAAGACTAATTGAGAGTACAAAGCTACTATTATGGATATGAATTACTCACTGCTCTTGGATTTATATAAGCAAAGGAAGGTCAATATTTGATTATTTGAAAAATGAGACAAAACTAACTAATACCTAATAAAATCAAAGAGTAATAAATATTAAGTGTCTTTTGTAATTTTTTTCTTTTAAGTTATTTATTTATTTAAAATACTAAGCATTTATTTTATTTTTTTTACTAATATGCTCTTATTTATCATATTTTAACTCAACTAACTATTCCACTAATTAAATTTAATAAAATGTTTTAGTAAACAAAGCTCAATTTATTATTAAAAGTAACATAATTAAATTGTAATTTAAAAATACAAATAATTAAAAAAGACAAAATAAATTGATAGCAGTTTACTTCATAACTGATTCGAGCACTAAAATTTTTTAACTAACTTTGTTTGAATTTTTTTTTTTTTTGCAATAATCAATTATTAAAAAAAAAAACGCAAATAATTAACTTTTAAAAAAATTTACGCAAATAACCAACATTCAGGATTAAATAACACATAGGAGTCATCTGTGATGGCTCCTGCATTAAAACAATGCACATAGGCGCCACCCCATCTGGCTCCTCCTCATGAAAAAGTCATCTCAGATGGCGCCTCCTTATTGTTGTTTACATGTAGGAGTCATTTCAGATGGCTCCTACGTGTATTTGTGTTTTTTATAAATAAACACTCATGTCTCCTTCATTTTTCACATTTTTTCAACTTCTCATCTCATATTCTCTGTTATTCTCTCTTATTTTTCTATCATGACATCTCCATACATTCATACTAGAGATGGATACGTTGTTTTCTCGGTCTCAAAACGTCCCATGAAAATGAAATTTTGGCACATATTTACCATGGCCAAACTGAAAAAAGAGTTGATGCGTTGGTTAGAGGGAGAAATAGAAGTTGGTGAAGAAATTAGAAGGATCCAGAGGAAGAGAACAACCATGAACTTCGCAATTGGACAACCTCGAATTTGGTTGGAGGAAGTCAAAACAGACGTCGACGTTATTGCGATGATGTATGGTTCCGATGAAATTGTTTTGACGGTTGTAGTGTCTTAAATAATTTGTTGTGTTGTTGATGCGTCATTTTCATGTTGTTGTTTTAATCGTGTAGTTTTTTATTTTGTTGTCTGCGTATTGGTGTTTGTAAGAAATGCTATTAATGGAAAGAATAATGTTTGTTACAATATTAAAAAGTGCAAATAAATTAAATACAAATTTCAGGATGTTGAGGTTATAGCACGTTGGGGACAATTTTTTCGATTGTGTTCGGGTTGACGACATAAACCACACTTTCTTTCTAGTTTGTCAACGTCGTCCATTTCAGTTGTTATACGTTTGCTCTTGGGATGACCCTTTTTATTTCTCCGCATTTGACTGTTATGCCAAACTACTTCCTCTTCGTACGCAGACCAATAATCTGGTTTTGCTACTGGTTCAAAGGCATTGTTGTATACGTTGAGCAAGGTCTCAGACTTGTAAATGGGAGAAATAAGTACTAGTGCATCTTGATGAACATGTGCACACGCCGCAATGACATGAGAGCAGGGCATTCGAAAGGCCTGAAACTTTCCACAGTCGCACCAACGAGATGGTAGTTTAACCCTTTACTCTTGTCTAGACAAATCCTCATTATGATCGATTGTCTTTTTGATAATGAAGTTATGGTATGTCGGTCGAATCTTGTAACAAGATGAGTGCTAGCTTTGGCACTTTCAGCCTTAATAAATTTCAGGCAGCTTTCACTCCACACTTGTCCAGATTGTACCACCGCGTTCCACTTTTCACCTCTCTCTGCAAACAATGAGGCCATCCTAAAATATGTTGTACTCACCAAAGCAGTTATTGGGAGTGCTCTTATGTCTTTGAAGACGTCGTTCATTGATTCGACTAGATTTGTTGTCATGTGGCCCCAACGCACTCCATTGTCGTATGACCATGTCCACTTTTCCACTTGCAAATTATCAACCCACACACCTGCATCTGGGTTTTCCATTCTGATCTGGCTGCGATAATATGTAAAACCTGGTTGTGTTAGTGTGTACGATGCGTTCATAACTATTTTCCGAAGACGCTTATCTTTGATCTCGCGCATGAAATTTTGAACGATATGTCTTGCGCAATAAACATGTGTAGACGGTGGGTCTTGCCAACCGTTAGCGGGATTGTTCTACGCACTATCAATTGAGGCATGTCTGTCAGAAATCAGACAAAGATCATGTTGTGGAGCTAAGTGTGTTCGAAGATTCTTTAGGAAGAAACTCCAAGCTGCTCCAGTCTCTGCCTCGACAAGAGCATAGGAGATTGGGAACACGTTATTGTTGTCATCCTGTGCGACGACCATCGGTAGGGTGCCCTTGTATTTCCCGTACAACCATCTTCCGTCTATCTGTATGATAGGTTTGTAGTGTGCAAACCCAATGATGCAAGGTCGAAAAGCCCAGAAAAGTCTACTGAATATACCATGTCCGCTGACACAAGTACCGTCTTGGGCATACGCCGGCGTCGTCTCCATAACATAAATTGTTCCAGGAGCATACGTTCGCAATGCATTCATGTAGCGAGGTAACTATTTGTACGAACCCTCCCAATTTCCGTAGATTTGCTCAATAGCCTTGTTTTTTGCTAACCAGGCCTTTCTATACGAGGGGGTATAGTTGTATGATGTAGTGATGTGCAAGATTATTGTTTTCACCTTCAATGAAGGATCGCAGCTAACAAGAGGTAAGATTTCTTGACAAATGAGATCATAACTCAATTTGCGGTGATCATGTGATTGTGTGGAATTAACATAAGTGTGTTTCGTCATAGAAACTATCACCCAGGAATCACTCTGCAATCTATACGATGCAGTTAGATGGAAGTTACACTCAAGGTGGGCACAGATAATTCTGTATCTCTCTGCATTTGTTCGATCCACATGAAAGTCATAGTTGTTTATCATGTGGAACTTTTTTATTGCTCGCACGCAATCTTCTTTTGAACAAAATTTGTCTTTGACTTTTATATCTGACTGCACTTCAGGGTTGTAGAATATATCAGATGATGGGTCATCTGTGCACATGTTAAGGGTGGTCATGTACGGAGGTGGTGCGTATATCACATGTGGAGGCAGTTTGCGTTCTTCATCGGCCTCTAATTCTTCGTTTACCATGATGTTGAACTGCATCTCGTCTGCTTCCTCTTCTTCGTCAGCAACATCCACCTTAGCTTGTTCCTCCTCTGTAGGATCAACCCTCTCTGTATCCTGGAACACAACCTGCAACTCAATCGAGTCTTACCCAGAATATTCATGATTACAAAACATATTTTGTAGATCTTCGCCGTCTTCAACAACTACCTGGTAAAATGTTAATTGGTTCTCACCAGTAAAAACAGGATGTTGGTAGAAAATGTGTGACGTCAGACCTCGCCGAAGTTTGGTCTCGAGTCTTTTTTTGAAATACAAAAAATTTGCATTGCTATTTAGACAATTGGATATTTTCGGTGTTTCTGAATAAAAAACCTGTTACCTCACTGTTGTACGTCTCACCATTGAAATGTACAGTGATAATATATTGTGGTACATATGACATTTTTTATGGGTTTGAGTGTTTGAAATTTGAGTGTTTGAGATGTTTGTGTGTCTGAAAATGTTTGATTGTATGAGATATTTATAGATAGTGCAGATGATTATATGAGAATATATGGGACAAAATTCAAATTTCGAAATGACATGTACAAGCCATGTTGAATGGCGCCTAAGTGTCTTTTTAAAAGGGAGGCGCCATCCCATTTGACTTTTTACAGACCTAGTTATAATTAGGCCTGCCACCTAGCTGTCACCCTATTCTGCATGCATGCAACCTGCCACCTAGCTGACCCTAGCTGTCACCTAGTTTGTCACAAGCCATCTTGAATGGCGCCTTAGTGTTAATATAGAGAGGAGGCGTCATCTCATTTGGCTCCTCCATGACACGTGGCCTGCATGCATGCAAGGCCCCAACCACCTCATTTATTCCTCTGTTCCCTGAATCGCTTATAAATATGGCTCCTTATTTGTGTTTTTTCCATCACCACTCTTCACTTTACCTTTACCTCTAATACAATTCTCATATCATCAGAAAAAATTTCAAGCATGAGTCTTTTGACGTTAGGAGAATCTCACCGAGGAACAAGGGCAAACATTGCTACCTATGTAAGTTTTATTCGTTATATTCTTATTTTTTCTTACGTTCTTTTTTTATTATGTTTTTAATATTGTTTACACTTTCTTACACAATTTATTTTCACAAGATATTTAGGACATGAAAAAATTTAGATGTCGCTCACATCATTATGTTGCTCCCGATCCATTAATCGTTCTATACCTTGTACATGCCGGTTTTGGGGATGTTATTAAAATCTCCAACTGTACAATCGATTTAAAGTTTATTCTTGCATTGTGCGAAAGGTGAAGACCTGAGACACATACCTTTCATCTGCCTGTAGGTGAATGTACCGTCACACTTGAGGACGTTTACATGTTGATGGACCTTCCGATTATAGGTAAGGCAGTTAATGGTCCGGTCCAACATGCAAACACTCTATGCGAGGAGATGTTGGGTAGAGATATAGTGGAAGGTCCTAGTGCAAGAGGCCAAGGTATATTTTTATCCACACTTAGAGCGCATTATTATTCCCTTGGTTTGGACAAAAATTCCACCGAGGAAGAAAAAAATAATAAAAACAAAAAACTATATTATGTTAATGTTTGGGAGTTTATTATTCCCCGAGAGTACAGGAAATAGTGTAAATTTTATGTACTTGAGTTTACTTGGGGACGTTGATAAGATAGGAAAATATAGTTGGGGTTCCGCTGTTCTAGCCCAGCTATACAATTCCTTGTGTAAGAACTGTAAGAAAGACACATCAACTTTTAATGGATGCGTTTTCTTACTTCAACATGGGGTTGGTGGAGAGTGCAATCAATGAATCCCGTTAACAACCTACCGTTTAGTTTTCCATACGCAACAAAGTAAGTACATTGCTTAATTATTAAAATATTTATATCTTTCATATATATAAAATCCTAATATATTAAATGTTAGTTCATTTAGGTATAACGTAACAGGCATGGATTACGAAAAGAATCTGAGACACAATGTTGTCCTCTATCGTAATCTAATAGACCACCTTAGCACAACTGATGTACGTAATTTCGATTAACTCCAACTAATTTTAACTTTAACTATATTATTTTAAAATTTTATCATTAATCTGCTTTTTTTATCAACAGTTTACATGGAGACCATACTTGGGTTTGGACCATGTACCCAATGATGATGATGCAGAGGTTTGGACTGCGAAGACTGCTATCATACGATTTAACAATGGAAATGCACCACATCGACCGTGTGAAGATGCAGTTCGGTATGTTCCAAGACATACCACGCGATCCGATATGTTTGGATCTTTGGCATCTTAGAAGGGTTAATGCTCAATGGGGATATGATAATTGGAGAAATTTTTCCAGGGAGTATTGTAGGATGTGGAAAACCCGAGAAGACCATATCTTACAATTTCCTGTTTACGAAGATGACGAGATTATGCAACACTCTCGTCAATACATTGCTTGGAACCGGTCAGTGACAAATCCAGAAATGCATGTTTCTCACCCTGCTATTTGGTCGACCATCGCACCTAGTGGGGCCAACCTTCAAGCCACAATAACAACCGCGACAACACTACCGCCAACAACAATACCAACAACAACCTCAACACCACCAACAATACCAACAACAACCACACCAACAATACCAACAACAACCACACCAACACTACCAACAACATGCCCAACATCCATCAACCTCCCGCCAACCAACCCGACGATACAGGACCACCAACACTCAATCCCAACCCCAACCTCAACCTGATTACCAATCCAACCAAATGTCGGGCCCGCAATTTCAATACTCATATATGCCACACACCCAAGTACAATACACCGAACAAAGAGCATATGTCCAACCCCCCTATATGGACCCATCAACATCTCATCTCAGCCCAGACACTGACTTTCTCGAGGAATATTTCCCAAATAACCCAACATACCACCAACCATCACCGTACCAAACCCCCCACCATTTATATGGATACGAGTCTCCAAACACCCAATTTCCTTTTTACCCCACTCATTCACAATCCACCTATATGGATGACGACTGCTATCGTCCCCAAATGGAACCTAACCCCCCACCACAACGACCAAGCTATGAGAACATGGGAACACGTCTATACGAAAGTTGTACAACAAGCAATGCAAATCTTGAGGCATTCATGGATCCTGATCGCATTCACTACAAGCAGCCATCAACCCATGAACAGGGGCCATCGACCCAACAATAGCCGGATCAAGAACCTCACATCACACAAGTTAGGAGAGCACGTGCATGTGAAACTCGTGGTCGTCTACACGTCTCGGGTCGCCGAGAATAAATTTATGTACTTGTTATTCGTTGTAATGATAATTTATAATGCAAGTTTTATTTCACAACATTGTCCTGGACTTTAATTTAAATTGAAATTATTATTTTTTTACCTAATACACATAGGCGTTATCTCAGATGGTTTTTCCCATGTAATTTACCCATAGGCGCCACCTGAGATGGCTTTTAGGAGAATTTTTACATGGATGCGCCATCTTGAGTGGCTTCTGCTTGTTAAAAATCAATGCAGAAGCCATTTGAGATGACTCCTGCTTGTATGTTAAACCTGAAACATGGTTATTTAAATAATTAATTTTAATACATGGTTATTTGCGTTTTTTTTTAAAACATGATTATTAAAATTAAAAAAAATCAACTTTGTTTAACTAATTCTAAGCTCTATTCTAAAAGCCATAAATATTTCACTTCAATTGGTTATCTATTCAAGACTTTGTTGTCTCGGTCTCGTTTTCTTCTCTAATTCATATTTGTTTTTTAGATTTGGGTGATATGGTTGAATTTTTTTTTGTTGCATATTTGAATTCTGGATTGAAAGTTGAGTCATGAAATTTTGGTTTTCATTTTTACTTTATTAATAATATATTTACTTAAAGAAATTAAATTTTTAACCATATTTAAGAACATTGAATTTTAGTGATTGGTACATTTGAACTTCCAATTTGACAAACAAATCCATTTCAGACATTTACAATTTTAAAACTCAAGATGACAGGTACTCCCTTATTATAATACTTTTAAAAATTGTCTTACATTCATTTTTTTAAAATAAAAATAACTTGATCTAATTCATCTTCTCTTTATTGTGTGCAGAGTAGAGAAAGAAGTGAATTGATGGGTCTAAATACAACAAATAAAGCAGGAGTAAATATAATAAATTATTTTATTGAAACACTGAGAAGGGGAATCCAATTATTTAAGGATATTTATTCAAAATTTCTCCTCAAAACAAAGCCATAGAAAGCCTTGATTTCCAAAGTATCAAAGGGGAGAAAAATGCACAAGTAATATCAAGATTTGAGAGGGAAAAAGAATACCGAAGGTGAACAGATAAATTATAACAAATCCATACCCTCAAGTTTCCAGAAAGTTGGAGTGCCTAAAAAATAATGGCTCATTTCCAGCTCCAACTTGAAAGTGATACACAATTGCAAAATATGATGGAAATAAATTATATTTTTACTTCATGGCATATCATTAGTGCTAAAAATTGATATTCACCATGGCATACCATTAACAATGGACCATCTCCTGCAGCAATCATTAAGCAACCGGTTTATCCGTTGCTTTATAGTAAAGCATCTTCTGTACATAAAACATCATGTATCCCTGAGCAGCCCTCACAACGTTTTCATCAACTTGAGTAACCCAAGAATCGTCACACTTGTACCATTGATTGCTTAGTCGCAGGTAAGTCACATAATGGCCAGCATCTAGCTTACCAGAGTGAGTGACGACAGCAAACAATTCAAACTCTGAACATAGATCATTTGAAGCATCGGGCTCTTCTCCTTCAAAAGGAAATATTCTGTTACCAAACCGACGTCTTAAGATTGAGGATGAGAGATAAGGTGACATGTCCAGTGAAAATGGGAACTGTAGATAACGGTCTACCTTCCTCGACATTTTTCTAGTTGAAGAGTGCTCAAATCTTTTTATATGGAAGCAAGAAACCAGGGGAAGCTTCCTTATGGACATCTGCTTTAGAGTTTCCTGCTTCACCTGACACTGCTGACAGAAAAACTTTTGGTTTGACCCCAATTTCTCTGCTCTTGTAAATCTATCTAGGCACCCCGTCAAGGTAGATATCCCACGGTTTTGGCTGGAATCAGCCTCGCCATTGCCAGAATGACTGGAAGCTGAAGCAGCCATCTTAGTAGAACCACCTTGATTCGGTTCCAAGTCAAGTGATATGTCTATGCATGGGTCATAAGTTGTTGATGTGAATCCACAAGCCATACACATAACATCTGATCGCAAAATACCAGAGAATACCCTATGAGCAATACAACAATCACCACTGCCTGCACAGTCAAGAAAATGATATCACAAAATGTTATCATCATGAAACACAAGCAGACAAGAGCACATCTAACATTGAAGATCTTGCACATTTTAGCAAAAAGTAGCAAATAAGTTCAGTATAGGATATTAAAAATAAAACAAAAGGTGGGGCATTCTATCAAAAATGAGGTTTTCAAGTGGAGGCGACAAAAACTATAATTGTACAGCCATTGTAAGAACCAAACATGCTTAGGGCATTGTCCATAATCCCTCTACAATATGCAAGAGATCCGTCTGAAACACATATTCTGGAAGAGTGAACTGATTCTCGAACAAACAGGGTCCTAAATCTGGGCTCTTATTGGGAATGAGGATGTGGAACTTGCAATGAAACCAGAGAGACAATAAATAAGGTATAAAGTTAGTCACACAAACACAACAGTACAAAAGATGTCGGTCTTGGTGTTTTATGCGGAATATAAAACATCAAGTAGAAAGAACCCCATAGATTCTTTCAAGGATAAAATCTTAGCCTGGGATTTAGGAAACTCGTTCTATTGCATTCAAGGGGATTGAAAAACTAAGGCAACTTTCTCTCTAGGATAGACAAGCCTTGTATAATTAACTGGAACCTAAAAATGGCAAAAGGATGGAGTTAACATTAGCATCTTTTGATCTAGAATTTCCTATATGGTGAAGTGAATAGGCTAAGGAAAAATAGACTTACTGAGACTCGTCGGAGTGTAGGCACTAACACCATCATCAAGATAGCACAGATTGGGAATGAGAATTTGCGCTAATTGTTTGAGCAAGTCAACTCCTATGGCAACAAGCAAGAAACCTAAACCCTCACCCTGCATTTCAATGTTATGGTAACTATGTTATCTTAAAGAGTACTCTGAATCATTTTGAAAGTTAAAAATATCAAAACATTGAAGAAAGTAAGACAGCTGCACTCTATTGACCATCTTTCACGGTTAGCATGTTTGCAACTATAACTATGCTAATCTAATTCCTTGGCTTGGCCTCTGTTGAAATGGGTAGCAGATTTACCACGTGGACCATCTGAAGGGTTTGCGTTCTTGACAATCAATGCTACTACTACCTACCACCCAATATCAAAGATCAGTATCATTTCCTATTTTTAAGTTTCAAATTCTCTCATAACTATTAAACCATGGAGTTAATTTTTGCCAATGACACAAGCAACTAAGGGGGCTAATGTACATTTTGGTCATTGCAGAAGTCCTCTTAACACAACAATAGCACCATTTACCATTATTAAAAATAAATGACACGCATAGAAGGCATCCCTATATTAATTTATTAAAAACACCATAACCATGACTTGAATACACTTTAACAAACATATCTTAAAGAGTATAACAAAAAAAACACCAAAGAAACCAGAGTTTCCACAAAGATTAGAAAAAGACTACAGACCAATCTTGAATAAAACACAACTTTTTTCAACAAGAAATTCCTTTTAAGCCATAAAATTGAATCAAAACCTACTCTCTCCTAGCCAAAATAAAAAACATGCTCTTCAAAGAAGGCGAAAACAATAAACTGGTGTGAAACTTTATTAGAATGCAGTACCTTCAGTGTGTGTCTTACGCCGATCCTTGTCCACCTTTTCATGGATTCCATCAAGCATGGAAATGAAAAATTCATGCGCATCCTGTTGTTCATAACTAGCAAGGTTGGACTTGGCAGCATGCTGCCACCAACTGAAACACAACAACAACAACAACAACTACATGTATTAAATTAAAAATTCATACACCACCAATAATCAATCTATATAGAAACCCAATAAACAAATTATAAAAAGTAACACACAACATTCATGACACCTAAAAAACCCTACAAAGCTAAGTTCCACATTATATGCACCTGTACAAGAACTTGGCGGGGCTATAGGGAAGACGATCTCCAGAAAACACAGCTGAGAACATAGCATCCATATCGCAAGCTAAGCAGATTCGCCCATTCGTTTTCCCATTATTACCACCACTTTTTTTCCTTGTTGCTATGGTAGAATCATCACCATCGATATTACTACTATTTTTCTGGCAATAGTACCGATTATGCTTATCGCTCAGGAAGTAATTTCTCAACGGAGGCGTATGAAACAACGCCTGCAACACCGAATTCATAAAACAAGTGTTTCCAAGATTATTCAGCCCTCGCAATCCACGAGGAAACTCTGGAAAAGACTCATCACCGTCAATCGGAGCAGAGCAGCTTCCGATCAGAGCTCGTTCTCGTAGATCCGGAGTTACAGGTCGATAATCCACTCGTCGTCTCTTCCTGAGATTCTCCGGATGCGGCGTAGTAGGCGTAGGAATCACTGTGGAATCACTGCCGCCAAGCGTGGAAGCGACGGTCTGCGCGATCACAACAACCGCATCGAAGTCGCGATCGTATACTTGATCACGGCAAGCACAGCAGAAAAGCTCTGCACGGTCGATATCAACAGCGATCTGGTGACCGGGAGACATCAGAGCGGCATGCGCGGCAGCGTGGGAAGGAGCACCAGATGCAGAGGAGTGACACGACACGGCGGAGCAAGAGATGCAAGCATAAAGGCGGGAGGGAGCGTGGACACCGCAAGTGGTGCAGTGAGGAAGTTCGTTGGGATTGCGGCGGAGGGAAGCACGGCCGCCGGGAGGCTTGATACGGAGGCAGTTGTGGAGGGAGAGGAATGGTTTGGTGGAAGTGGTGCGGAAGTCGGCCAAGTGGGGGCATGGGTGTGGCGAAATCTGACCGTTGATTTTGGAGGACATGACGGTGGGTAAATAATAATGTAAAGGGATGGTTATAATTTGGATCAGAGAGGAGAATAGACGGGTGAGATTGGTGGAGGAAACGGAGATTGATGAGATTTGCGCTTCATTCGGTATCGTCTTCAGCTGCTGCTAGCGGCTACTTTTACTCTTCCGTAGAAACTTCGTGCCATTTTTTTATTTCTACTGTTTTTTTTTTTTTTTTGGGTCCAGCTTGTTTGATGTCTGCTATGAAGCTTTTGTAAGTATTACTGTAATAATTTTTAACCAATTTTTTTCTCAAATTTATTTTTACAGCCACAATTTTTAATAATTATGAAATTTATATAAAAGACTAAGGTAAGCACCATATTTTGTTTTTTCATTATAGATAAGTCAATCCACCCTATTTTAGCCAACGCTAATCACACTAAACATTCAGCTTTCATCATTTCTTCACAAATCACTCATCATTTTCAATATAAAACCCACCTTAGCAATTGATATTTACTAACATATTAAAGAGAATAAAAAATGAATAAAATTGCAGAACTTACTGTAAAATTTTCTAAGCAATTTGATGGTGTAATATTTTGGACTAAATTTTTTTATGGTGGCGCGTCTTGAATCGTAAACGTTGATTTTAAAGTGGTGTTGTTAATCTCCGGTATAGTGGAGTAAAGAGGGGGTGCATGCATGGTTAGCACTCTAGCGCTCTTTAGGGTTTAAGATAATTTTAGTGAAAGTGAAGATTTGATATGTATTTATATTTTGGTCTCAATAAAGTGGATAAGATAAGTGGATATAATCTTATTAGGTCTTTAACTGGCCCAAAACAGTTTCCCCTGAGACTCGTCTGACACTCTAGATGTCGGGGGAGTCCTTTAGCAGTGGTGGTCGGCATTTAAGAATGGTTGTCCATTTGTTGGAGGACATGCATTGCTTTTGTTTTGCCAAAGAATGATGGAGAACGTGAGCATTAAATGCACTCCCATCATTGAAATGTTTCGGCGTTTTTCTCTTGACGCGTGACATAAAAAGGTAGAGAATTGTGTGACGCTACTTACGATGTACTTGAGTACACTTGAGTTTGATTATGTTTCCGAGGAAAAATTTGACTGTTGGTTTGCACTTGCCTCTTACTTTCAATCTAATTCGTTTGATTTTCTATGCTTATATAAGGGTAAAGGAAATTTAGAGGAATTTTTGCAACCTATTAGATTGAATTTATCTTATTTCCTTTAAGTCTTTCCCTCTTCTCTAAGAAGGTTTTTCTTCGAGTAATCATCACCACACATTCAAATCTTCCAAGCTTTAACCTTCGACTTTCTCCCTCGTGTCACTGCCTTTGACCTCCCACTTATCAAGCTTTTTCTTCAAACATTGACTGTCATTTTGTTGAAATGTGTGATAACCCTATTATCACAAAGCATGACTCGAAAGGTGGCACTTCTCCCTCTTCAAGAAGGAAAATGAAATCTAAATTGTATTCTCTTTCTTCTGTCGGTGGGAATTTTAAATCGGGGATCATCTCTCTGATTGATAATTCTGAAATGGAAGGAGTATATGGTGACTTCTTTTCTAAAAGAACTTATCCTAGGAATTCTTCAAAAGTTTTATCTTCAGGAAAGGCTGGCGGGGTTGAGTATTCTATCAAGAAACTGTTGCCTCCCCTATCTTGATTAAGGAGGAAATAGAAGCTCCCCGACAAAGGAGGGAACATGTCGGTAAGTTTGCTTGGCTATATCAAGGGATGAATGGTCGCAATACTAGTGATGACAAAATCATACGTCATTTGTGTTAGACGATATGCTACGATCTAAAGTGGGTGAATAGATCGTAAATGAAAATTTCGTATTTAAAATTTTATTTTGAAAATTGTTTAACTATGGCTAGATGAAACAATCCTGGATTGACAATCGTCTATCCCGGACCGTTATCGAAAATGACGAATATGTGTTAAATCTTATAGAACGTTTATATAAGATTAGAAATTTAATCAATATATTTTTAACATCAACCTTTGAATAAAACAACATAATAGTGATCGATTTCTAATGAAATATTAAATAAAAACTGATTTAAGCAATTTAACGAACAGTTGGTGTGCAATCAATTCAAACCAGATTTTTCTTTTATTTTGCTGATGTGAGAAACCAATTGCACTCTTATAGATTACAATAAACTCAACAAAAAAGTTTGAACAATTAGATAAAAAAATTAGCTCAATGTATCAATTGCACAATCAACAGTTTCACAATTTACAAGTAAAAGTAAGAGAGAGAGAGAGAGAGAGGATGATTTATTTAGGTTGTTCCTCAATCGAACTCGCTATAGGTTCGTCTACCCATAATTCCAATGAAATTGAGATAATGAAAATTAGCCTTTGCAAATGTAGTTTGAGCCAGTTCCGACTTTTTAGAGGGTCGGTGCAAATAAAAATGATGGACCTTAAACAAACAAAAAATTTACTCTCCTCTAAAATGAAGAAGAATCTCGGAGACACGATCAAAATTATGAAGTCTTGGTTGTTTCTAACAACAAAAAGAATTTCAATGAGGATAAAAAGCCATCTGTAAATCATTAAAGAATTCAAAATCGAAATATGATTAATTGAATTAAGAATGAAAATCTTTTAAGGGTCACAAACACTATTTCTGCTTCTGCTGTTGTGACTCTGTGATGTTTGATTTGTTTTCAAACTTTTTTTTGGAAACTATACTATGAGTCGTTAATTTGTTTTAGCCAAGATTTTCCAAAGGGGGAGATTGTTAATTATCTAATTTTATGATTGACAGTAATTTTGGTAAAACTAATTTGTGTTGTAAAATGTTTAAAATGATGCTCTAAACTTGCAGCAAGAAGATGTCGAACACGATGTCCTATCTAACTCATTCGACATCTTGTCTGTTACAGCTGTGTGTCTTGGAATTTTTATATCTAATTAGATCCTGAATATTCTAGGAATATTAGGATATTATTTGTGTCATCCAAGATTGAAGAATCAGTGATTGTTGTCGCTTTTGGAAGATATATTTATTTCATCAAATGTTGAGACATTTTAGGAAATAAATCATTGAAGTCATATTTTCATGCAGAAGTTTCTGCTGATTTTCTACAACAGATCAACTGCGAATTTGAAGCCCAAATCTAGTACGTTCAATATTATAAATAGAAGGTTTCAACCCTAATGAAAGTGAGGAACGTGCCATGTATTTTGTGTTAGGGTTTTTGTGTATTGTGATCCTATCTAATATCGTTTTGGTAGAATAATACTATTGTTCTTTGACTGGTAAGTTATGTCCTCATTCATAAGATTTTAAGCATTGAATGAAATTGTGTTTTTGAAGTGTGTCTTTGAAACTTTCTTTTGAATTGTGTAATTGTCACTATTTGTGACTAAAGGGATTTGAGAAAGGTCTCATACCTAGGCGAGTCTTAGGTAGAAGTTAAGCACGCGTAGTGATTAAGTGAGTAGATTATAAACTAGGGAAAGTTTGATGTGGGTCTGCGAATTGATATTATTTAGTCAATTTCATCCCTGGCTTGGTAGTCCCCAGACGTAGGTGTTGTTGTACACTAAACTATGTTAACAATTCTGTGTGTTCTTTACGTTTATGTACAATTTTATCGCATACCTTGTAATTATGTGTTTGTTCAGAGATTGGTGTCTCGACATATCTTAGGACATCTGTGATGTGACTACCATAATTTCAATTTAAATTCTCACAGGTTTATATTCTCATCGCATTTGAGAGGAAAACATTACTTGCTACTCTTACATGGTGGAAATGAAGTGTTGTTTGCATCGTCTCGGAATGGACAAAGCATCTTTCATTTATGAAAAGATTTTACGTCGCGCTAAGCTGGAAAAGATACATTTGATGTGTTGAGATTATATTTGGTGGATGACAAATATTCGACCAATATGCTCTATCATTAGTATCCAAATATTCAGGAAAGAAAGAGGCATACACCCAATTAATTTTTTTCACCCAATTTTAATGAAAAATATGCGAGGTGTTCAAACATTAAGCTCTACATTAATATCCAAACAATTGAAAAAAAAGGATTACGCCCACTTAATCATTTTTCATCTGCAAAAGAACGAATTAAACGCAATTTAACTATTGTGTTTTAGCTTGGAAGACAAGTATTCGAATAGTAAGCTCTACACAATAGTGTTTTAACTATTGTGTTTAACTATTGATGATCGAAAATGGCTTGATGTTGATCAAGCATTTTCGATTTTTTTAAAGTTTGATTTTGTTTACGAAGGTGAATGGGTGTTAAGCGATTGATTTTTGTTTGGGAAGTTTTTTATGTGATTTTGAAAATATACTCGATGTTGATCAAGCATCTTTTATTATCTGTGAAAGGTAAATTTTAATGGTCATTTTATCTTTTTGAATTAACAATTATGAATCAACTAAAAGAAATACAATAAAATAAATTTAAAAAATAAAAGAAATGATAAAAGAGAGATGGACACACTATTAATACGAGTGAAAAAAGAATAAAATAATTAAAGAAAATAAAAGGGAGGAGAATGCATTCTCAATACAAGATTGAAAAAAAAACTAAATAAGTTTAAAGCCCTAATTCTAAAAAGAAAACTAATAAAAGTAAATAAAAGATAAAAACAGATTAGAAATTCGACGTAAAAACGAAGAAAAAAAATGCTCTAGTCCCAAAGAAGTGGGGCATGCAGGGGGTGTGGGGATACTTCGTCTTTCTCAACCCCACATTTAGTTACTATTCACGCAACAACAAAAATGGAAGAAAGCATTTCCAACAAAATCGTAAAAATGTTGTAACTTTCTCAATATGTGATTAAGCAAATGAATAATAAAAATTCTTTTATCGATCTCATGAACAACAATATATGGTCAAATTAGCAAATAAACAACAACAAAAATGCGAAAATTGACAAAAACGCGGCCCATATTTGCTTCATTCGGTCATTTTGGTTAATCTCATGACAAATGAACCTTGGATTCATGCTTAGGGTGATGTTGTGAAGCTATTGGATAAACGAGAAAATGGAGAGATGAAAAACAAAAGTCATATTTCACCTCAAAAATATAACACCGCTTGAATACACTCGAGCACCCTAAGGGGAAGCGCAACACACTAACCAACAAACCTAAGGGCACGTGTGAAGCGAAACATGTTAAACCTCACATGTTAAACCTCTCAATGATGAGACTTGCATTTAATAGACGTGTCCTCAAATCTCTTCCATTTCTCAACACAAGATCTAGACTAAGGATACCTAACCCAGTTCCTTGAAAGGCTTCCAATATATCACACTACGAAAAATCTTGGGATAATCAAACATATGATTTTATTCATAATTTACTCTACCCTTTTTCATTCATTCAGCAACTTAAATATTGAAGTACTAACCTTACATGTCCATCTCATACAAGAGCATTGAAACAACCTGCACCACCGTAACAAGAATCTACATCAACAATTATGGTTATCGGAAGGAACAATATCTCTCTACACAACTACAAATGGGTATTTATGGCTTCTAAGAGATGGAAAGGCTGCCAATAACCATCACTTAACTCCCCCTCATTCTTGGTCTTGGATGTTGAAGTTTTGCCTTATATAAAAAATAAATAAAAAAAGTTCTTTGTTTTAGCTGGCCGTGCACAACTCTGTTCCTATTCTTGCCATGATGCATCAACATAATATGAGCACTTGAGAACTTTAGCCTTGTGCATTTGTTATGATTTGGAAGAAGATTTTTCCCTTAGTTTTGCCCTCGTGTTTCAAAAAAAATGCATCACATGATGTATACATCAAATGGAAGTTCCTCCACTTTCATTGCATTATCATCAACGTTGATGAATGTTATCTTTGAACTCTTATTTGGTTATGACATAATTATCTATAACTCCTTTGAGTACATTTTAGGCTCATCAGACATTCTCCATGCGGAGCATTATACCTTCACCTATTTGTAAGAAGGAATCATGATTCAAGCATTAATATACTAGAAAAAAACTTCCCCAGATTGTTAGCAAAAGCAAAAAAAAAATAAAAAAATCAGGGATGATAATAACTGAACAGAAGAGCTTAAATTAGAAACAAAGAGAAATATCAATATACTAGTTACGAAAATCATAATTGACATAAAATAAAGCAACACAGGTTTCCTCTTAAAGGTTGCTATTGTGTCTTTTATAACCACTAAGCTTAATTCAAATGCAACCCATGGAACCAATCCCCTCCTAATATAATTCTCACTTCCTTTTCTTAGTCGGTGGCTGCTGGGGTGCATCATCATCTTCCTCTTCTTCGTCTTCCTCCTCTTGATCTTCGCCATCTTCATCATCTTCTTCATCACCATCGTCGCCATCATCATCACCATTATCGTCGTCATCACTTCCTCCTGCACCGTTAGCCTCGGGATCATCCTCAGGATCCCCTTCTTCTTCGCCTTCATCACCTGAGAAGTCTTCATCTTCTCCATCATCATCCTCATCTTGTACTTCCTCGTCATCGTCGTCATCCTCATCGTCCTCTGTATCACTCTTGTTTTCTAAGTAAGCAGGCTTCCTCCCTAAGAGGTGTTCTAAAGGAAACCTGAAAAGGAATAACATGCATCAGAATAATTAACAAATGTGTTTTTACCTTTAAATCAGAGGCGCATAGGTTTATTCTTACCTTGAATCCATTGTGGTCGATTTTGGAGACACTAGCAGATATCCAATCTGGAAGAAAACAAACAGAAGTAAATAAAAAATATTTACCAAATTGGATGCAACACAATACAAATACCAAGGATACTTTAGTTTAATATCATCATCAAATAGATATCTTAGATCAAATAAACCCATGGCCATGACATATAAATGAGCATAGTTCAATGAAGAAAGAAATAAATCAACACCAACAACAATCAAATCTTATCCCACTTAGTGGAACCGGCTACATGGATCAAGTGTGAGGAAGAAGTTCCACATTGATTAGAAAAAGGAAGAATGAACACTTATCAAATCTTATCCCACTTAGTGGAACCAGCTACATGGATCAAGTGTGAGGAAGAAGTTCCACATTGATTAGAAAAGGAAGAATGAACACTTTATAAGTGAGAGAACCCACACACCTATCGGGTTTTAGGTGGAGATGTGGTGTGTCTCTCACTAAAGGTGTTTCCCTAGTAAATGCTCCATACTCGGATTTTACCCCTAACACTTCCGCAATAAAGTTCTATCGAGGACCGCTTTTACCCAAATTGTTAATCTCGAAATCTTTCTTAATAACTTGTCTTATAATTTTTCTAGGTCTTCCTCTAGACCTATTAATCTAGGGAAAACAGTAGCTAAAAAGACAAGGGGGATGAAACTGAAACAATTTGACTCACATTCAACATAATTTACATGAAACTCAATTGTAAAGATAGAAAAAGAAACAAAAGCATTCCCTGGTGTGACACAGGGAAGCACAGAGTTCAAAGCAAGAAAATCAAAAACCCTAATTTAGAAACAGCTTACTTAGTTAAGTGGATAAAAGGAACAGTAAAACTAAAAAAAGAGGGGGTTTAGAGAGAGCAATACGAGAGCGAGAGATTGAGCAGCGGCGAGAAGAGTGTCGGCGGCCATAGCTTGAAGGAGAGAGGGTAAGTCGACGACGGAGAGATGTGGAAGATGAAACTCCGTTGCAACTGCCATTGCTGCAGAGAGAGAGAGAGAGAGAGAGGAGTCAATAGGTATAGTTGGAATTGAAATTCCCCTCAACTCAACTCAAACTCGAGTACACCGTTTAGGGTTTTTCCGAACCAACTTGCTATATTACGTTTCACACCTCCTATTTATTTACTTCCACCCACGCCTCTTTTTATATATATTAAGTATTTGATTTGATTGAAATGAAATTTATAGAATGCGTAACTTTTGTATATATTTCTAATCTTTTAGGATTTTGAATTTATTGTTTTGATGTTTTTATAATAATTATTTATTAAAATGTTTTTTTATTTTAAATAATTTGAGAAAAATTTAGATATATTTTTTTATTTTTATAATTTAATATTAAAGAACATTGGATACTATTTTGTAGATGGTATTATATTTTAAGCATAAATGTACTTTTGGTTCTTCTATATTAATTTTCTAAACATTTTAGTCATTCTATAAAAAAAATCAACTATTAGGTCCCCACTATCGTATTTTATATTTTTTTTGAAGTCTCCATGACAAAATAGTCTAATTTGCATGTGTGGCATGAAATTATGAGGTGATATTTTTTAATTATTTTCACGTCATTAAAAATAGACTCAAAAATATATATTTTAAAATTAAAATTTATAAAATATAATTTCTAAATAAATATTTATAAACAATAGGTAAATAATTAAGTTTTCTCTTCTTTTTTTTTAATATAAATTATCCTCCATTAAAAATAAAAAGATACATTTAAAAATAGGTAAATATTGATGAAAAATATAAGTACAATAAATAAAATAAAATTGAAAAATGAAATAAGTAAAATAAGACTCTTTTTACATGAGTAAATTAAACTTGAAGGTATAATGCACATTAAATAAATATAGTATTGAAGATACAATGAAGCTATAAATGATGCATTTCTAGCTATATAACTTCATGGACAATACATCACAACTAAACATAACCAGCACCACCGGCACAAGCAAAGGTTGGGGTCATAGCTCAATTATGAATTCTACCTAGCTAGCAGTAGTTGAGAATTTTCAAAATAAAATATTCAAAACAGACAAGCAAATAATCATTATATTTTTTTATTGGTAGATCAATAGTGTTGAAGTGTATTTTAGACAGCTTAATCTATAACTCAAGCAACTATATGTTAACCCCAACAGTTCAACGGGTGATTACATTCATAAATTTCCTTTTTGCAAATGCCAACCACCATTTATTTGGAGTGCCATTAGGTCTGTATGCAACACTCAGTAATCTCCCGCTTGTTTCTTCCCTTATCTGCTTCAAATAATTTCTGAATAATTCTGCATTTGTTGAAATAAAAAAGATTGCCTATAAGAATTCACGTGTTCTACGAACAAATTAATAAAATTGCTATGTTGCATCAAACAGATTGAGCACAACAAAATATTCAAAGATCAATTAAGCCAGTATGTGCAATACAGTGCAATTGCATCAAGAAGCATTATTGACAATCACATTAAATGGAGAATCAAAAGCTACAATGTACAGTTCAGTCAATGGAAGATCTTAAGCTCCTAGATAAATCAGTAAAAATCCTCTCAACTTGACTCTACAGGAAGGCTAAAAGACAAAAATATAAGATGAAATAAGAAACCTTATATACTGGTATAAGTACAATCTGAAAAATTCATCTTACATGCTGAAAGGAATAGAACTGAAGTTTTCATTTTGACCAGCATTCACTCCTACAGGAAGTACATATTGCAAAGTATTTCCCACTCTATTTTTTTCAGCTGGAAATCCAACAATCAGTCCCACCTAAGTACAACATCAACAACAACAATCAAGTCGTATTCCGATAAATGGATCAGCTACATGGATCAAACTACGCCATAATGTTTTATAAAAAAACCATGTTTCTATATAACTCATAAATCTCAAGATTTTTCCTATTGTTTCTCTTACAGTTTTTCTAGGTCTTTCTCTACCTTTAATTGTTTGACTACCTTTCATCTAATCTATTCTTACTACTACATAGTCCATAGATCTTCTCTCTACATGCTCAAACCACCTAAGCCAATTTTCCACCATATTTTTGTCTATATGTGATACAAACACTCTCTCTAATATTGTTATTTCTAATCTTCTCTCGTATACTCTTACCACACATCCAACACAACATTCTCATCTCTGCTACATTTATTTTATTTTCGAGTTGGTTCTTTACCGCCAAACATTCCATACAATATCACATTGGTCTTACAACTCTCCGATAGAATTTTCCCTTCAATTTGAGAGGTACTTTCGTATCACATAAAACACCTAAGGCCATTGCCACCATCTAGCTTGAATTCAATAGTTTACATCTCCTATTTCTCCATTGTTTTGTACTATGGGTCTAAAACATTTAAACCGTATAACTTGTAGTTTGATATGATCTCCAACTTTCACCTCTAAAATAGAAACACCTCTCCTTTTACTAAAAACCAGTCCACCTAAGAACCACTGCAAAATTTACAACATCCTGATTGTGTAGTCCAATTAGGAGTTGGAAATTATTTAAGAAGAGGCTCTCTATTTGTGAAGAAAAGTTTCCAAACTTGAGTACTTAATTAGGTGTCTCACGACCAATGCCAACCCAACAACATTTGGTATTAACACCATTCCATGTGTTTAATCTCAAGCTTATGAAATGCCTATATAACTTATTATCAGTGCTATTTCTCATCCTTATTTTCATAAAACTAAAAAAGGCAACGGACATACAAGGAACTGTTGTCATCTACTTTCCGTCTTGACATGGTCGCGGGTGCCAACCCAAGCAGCCAATGATATAATATATTACTATAATTCAAACAAAAGCTAAACAACAAAGCATAGTCAGTCACCCACACATTAAGGTAGCAAATATAAGATGTCAGAACATTAGATAATGAATTAAACTAAGCATATCCATATGCATGTGATATCGAACCATGAAAGTAGAAAAATAAAAGGAAGATTAACCTGCTTCTTTATTTGATTGAGGAATGACAAAAAGACCCGGAAAAGGAAAACCGGACTCTCCAGGAACAGGAACATTTTCAAGACCCAAGTTAATAATGGCTTTGGTCCCTTCGGCCAAAGTTCTACAACCTTCAAGCCTCTTGAGAGCAACATTAATGTATAAAGTCAAGTATATCAAAAGCTTATCAGCAGGACTCTTGATGTCAAAGTTTCTGAAGAATACATTGGCTCTGAAGAATGTGATAGCTTCATCCACAATATCAGTTCTATCTACCATTCACAACACACAACAAAAATATCTCAAATTCTGAAAAACACAACAACAAAAACAAAGAATTGAATTAGAAAAAGATTAAACCTTGATCTGAAACAGGAGCAGGACCCTTAATGTGGCTTTTCAATGGGAGAAGAGGGCATCCACAAGCTCTGTTCACTCCTTCATCATCCACGAAACTAGAGTGATAAACCTAAGAACGAAAATTGGGAATCAAAATTTGGGGATTATGGATTATGAATAAGAAATGAATTGAATTGAATTCACTTACCATGTGTGTATGTGGTGATGGTAAGAAAATTCAATTGAAATCCTCGTTTGTTTCCGGAAATGCGAAAGAAGAATCGAAGCACGTGACTGTTGGTGATTTTGATTTGATAAGAGAAATAGCCAAGGTGAACGGAATGAATGAAATTGGGATCTGAGAATAGTAATTTATTTGGTAACATTATTACATCAAAAGATATCTTGGTCCATTTTTAAATTTAAATTATTTTAAGTTTTACTCATTTTTTTTAAAAAACAATTGAAGTTTGATTTTAATAATAATTAATTTTTTATTTTTTTATTATAAGCCATTTTGAAAAAAATATGTGTATTAAATTATGAGAAAATCATGCTTTACATAGAGTTAATCACTATAATTCATATATCCTTGCTAAATCATACTAAAAATTTAAATTATTTTTATGATATGACATATATATATATATATATATATATTTAATTTAAATCTAAAACTGTTATACAACTTTGAACACAATCTTAACCCTGATCTTCACGTGACATCATACTACGCTTATGTAATATTATATTAGTAATAATAATAATAATAATAAATATAATTAACACTATTATATCTTAATATTCAAATTATTTTTTTAATTATTCTCTTTTAGTTGTTCTCTTTAATATTAAAATTATAAATTTTTTGTAATTATAACTTTAAATAATTCAAGATATAATATGATTTTAAAAAATGTCTGAAAAATATATGATTAAAAAAACTTTGACTTAAAATTAAATAAAAAAATTCTTAAAATATTTATTTTTCAATAATTAAAATATTGATTAGAGTTAAATTGAGATATTTATTCAATTTTTACTATTCCATAATACCATGACTACTCTATTACACACTACTAACTTTTATTCTTAAATAAAACAATAAAATTTTCAAATTTTTTTCCATTATCATTTGTGATTTTTCAACTTTTTCTATTCAATAACTACTTTTTCAACTTTTATGCTTAAATAAAATAATAAATTTTTTATTCTATTTCTATATAATATTTATCAATACATAATAAAAATAATGTTTGATTTTTAAACAATTGAACTCAATACTTTTTTAATATGTACATTTTTTACATTATTAGTTTATTAACTTAGTTTATTTTAATAATACATATTGTTTGATTTTATTTACTTATATTTGATTAAAAATAATAAATTGACCAACTAGGACTAACATGAATAAAAAAAAATTATATTAGTTTGCAAGATTTTATTAAAAATTAATTACGCAATTTTTTTATTTATTATTATTATTATTATTATTATTATTATTATTATTATTATTATTATTATTATTATTATTATTATTATTATTATTATTATTATTATTCATTTTATCAAAATAAATTTCTACCTAATAAAACTAATTTCACAATCCTATATTTTTTTACGGTACTAAAATATATATTCTATAAATATCCATCATTTGCAATACTAAGATACTATTACAATTAATATAAAAATAAATATATTTTAATTAACATACAAAAATTTAAAACAAATATTAATTTATATTTATAATAATCATCATTCCCCAACTTTTAAATATTTTTCTTTTTCTATTCTATAACTCTTCCACCACTCATTAAAATAATATTAATTAATGATAAATTTTAATGATTAAATTGTGAGTTACAACTTTTAATAACAGTAATTGTTCTTTTTAGTAATTATTATGGTCGTGTATATAAATACATAATTGGCAGAAGAGTTTTATATTTTTGTAGTATACATTTTTTTGTAGGTCTTCTATATTCTCTTTATCATTTATTTTTCGAATTTTGTATTGATTTATATGATATGCAACTCAACTTCTATTATATTAATTATCTATACTTTAACTATACATATTTTTTTGTTGAAAATCTTCATCTTTCTACTCAAACAATGTTAATAAGGTACCTACTTTTTATTTTATATTGATATTTTTATTTTATTTTCTAATTTTTGACATCTATTTTAAATATTTATTTGATTTATGTGGCATGTTTATGCATTAACTTGTTATATTATATAAATCACCTAAATATTCAACTTATACCTTTTGATAATAATTTTCTTTTATCATTTATCTACTTTTGTATATTTCTATTCTATTTATTGTTTAATTTGAATATAACTATTTTTTATGCAAGCGTAAAGAACAAAGCAGATTCACATTATTATTTTTACATTTTTATTACTCGAGAATCATGTGAAAAATAAAAATCCATGTAATTAAACGCATTTAATTATAATATGTTAAAGGTCTTTAATAAAAAGAAGAATCCAAAAAGAATTCAGAATTATCAAACATATTTCTTCTTTGTTGGTATTTTTATTTGGTGCAAGCGATTTGTTATTTACTTTGATATGAGATTGATAAAAATGATTTGTTTTTTACTTGATATATGAGATTGATAAAAAAGAATAATTTTGATATAATTTGTCTTAATACATGTTGTTGTAATTATATTATAGAAAAACATAAAATAATTTTGTGATTGTCAAAATAAATTAACTAATAAATTTGTATTATTTCTTATTTACGAATGTTAGTTTCATATGAGTATGTAATATTTAGTTTAAATAAAACCAAAAAGACTGAAAATAGTATATAAGATTATTTTTTAAGATATATATTATAAATTTTTCAAAACAAAATTGCTTTTTTGGTCAAAAAAGAAAATTATTTTAATGATGAACTAGTATTTAGATCAAGTAATGAAGATTGAAGTTATAAAACTAATAATTATGTAAAAAAAAAATAAAGATAATGATAATACTAATACTAATTAATTAAATTTAAAAGGTTTAATATAATATTTAAGTGGTGAGAATATGAAGAGTTCTAATAAAATATTGAATATAAATAAAATTATAGAATGTTATGGAAAGAAAATATGATAGAATAAATATGACCTTTTTATATTTTTTTAAGTAATTAATTCTATACCCTATAACTAATTAATTATAAATATTGATTAAAGTCAATACAATTGTCTCTTTTTAAAAATAAAAAAATGTCAAAATAAATATGGGCTTTTATTTTTAAATAAATTAAATATTAGTAATAACTACATAGTGATATTCTCTCAAATTTATAAAACATAAATACATTGTATTATTTTTTATTGGTGTTAATTATTTTAAATATATAATTATTTTTAATGTATATTTTGACTAATTTTTCATTTTATTAAAATTTATTACTACCTCCGTTCCTATATATAAGAGACAATTCAATTTTTAGATTCATTGAATAATCAATGTACCTAGTCTATAAATTGACCAAATACATTGATTATTCAATGAATTTAGAAAATGAATTGTCTCTTATATATAGGAACAGAGGTAGTATTACTTATGTAAAATGTATTTTTTTTAAATATTAAATTACACTTATATTGATATTGACGTGTAATCTTTAAAAATTTCCATACAATTTATAAAAATCAATAATTCAAATAATTTATTTAAAGTATTATAATTAATTAATTTAATGTGTAACATTTTTGTATTACTAGAGCTAATTATAACTATTTCATTTTAAAGATGTTTTTGCAGGAAAAATCTCTTTAATCGTATTTAGGGATTTGGAAGCTTAAGTGCGATGACTTGAGCTCCAAGCTATTATTGTCTTACTTATCCCGCTGGCGGGAGCCCTATTTATATGAATGATTCTGTGAGTCTCCCTCTCCTTCTCCAGCAACGGTAATCAACGCATTAACTACCACTTGGAGATGAAGCATCACCCGTTTCAGGGCAATGATAACCTCCAAACCGTAACGTTCATCACAAAATCAATGCACCAATTACTTCTCCAAAACGTAACGTTCATACTCAATCCGGGCTGGCCCCCTGGACACGTGACCGACATACATTCTCGGGCTTCACATTGTCTCCTATCCCTTTTCTCGGGTTAAATCCCAGATTCCAATCATACGTCTCCCGCCGGGCTACATCCCGGACCTTTACCAATCCCGACCCCGACACCACATCTCGGCTATGACTTTTATGCATGATCAAAAGAATTATAACTAATTCATTTTAATTCATTATAACTCTTAATTTTATATGTAACATTTTTATAATTTTAAATATAATTAATCTTATTTACTATTATATTTATAACATACCAATAATTTATAACTATTGAGTATAACTTTTATATTATATTATATTGAAAATAAAATGGTATCCCCATTAAATATTTTTATTGTGTAAAGTATAATTTGTGATGTTATTCATAATGACAACTTTTTAATATTTTTAGTTTCTTCAATATGAAAACGTTTATTCAATATAAATAGGTTACACCTATCACCCATATCCTATCAATTATTTAAATATTTTATCTATGGTGTTTTGTAATAATTTGTTTTGAGCATCAATATAATATTTCGATATCTACTTTTATGATTTTCCCTTCTTATTATCGTTTATTTGAATATAATTACTTTTGTTATGTGAACAAAAAGAAAAGGATAAACACAACCCCTGTTATTTTTATTTTTGCATCTTTATTATTGAAAATCATGAGAAATATAGCAGCTCATGTAAGTATATTTTTAACAGTAATCTTCAAGAAAAATGTGTATTTGATTTAAATTTATTTATTTAATTATTAGAGATCTTCAATAAACAAAAATGATAGTGTGAGAAAAATCTAATAATACAAGAAATATCTCAGTTGTCAATACTTTATTGAGAATAAGGTATTTGTGATTCACTTGATATCATGAGAATGATAAAATTGAATTTTTTATTATTAAAATATAAATCTAATTGATTTTAAAATGTTTATAAAATTATTATTTAAAAAAATGTTAATAAAATAATAAGTTCTCTATCATTTCAGAAATTAATTAGATATTTTAATTTTTTTTTATCCACACCTCTCTATTAAAATATCTAAGCTCGAGTTTCGGAAAAAAGTGTTGGAACTTTAATTGAGATTACATTTTATATTTCCTACATTTCCATGTAGAAATACTTGAGCAAATTGATAGTATAATCGCATATATTCAGTTAAGGTGCACAATTAATATTAAAGTACATAATTTAAAAATTATATTACATGTTATAAAAACTACTAAAATAGTAATACGTAAGGAATTCTATTCGACCATGATATATAATTATTCTTTTCATTGATATATAATTAAATTAATGATGAGAATACAATATATAGAAAAAGTAAAATGAGAATAATAAAAAGGATAAAAAAAATCTAATAAATGAGAGAAAACATTTTTATACGATCATACTTTAATATGATCAATTTTTATTTATATTTTCTCATTGAACGATTTTTTTTTATAAATATATTATAATAAAACTCGTGCAACACACAAGTTATATACATACCCTCAAAATACTTTAAATTAAACTTTTATAAATTTTTATACCAATAAAGATCTAGATAATCTATCTATTTAAGTAGATATAATATAAATATATGTAATTTAATTTCACATATTATTTACTAAAAAGTAGTTTTTTTCAATTTATTTTCTTTCACATTAAAAAATTAATATTATAATTTTAAACATAATTTAAATAACCTATAAAATAATTTTATATGCAATATAAAATCAAATATCAACTATTATAAAAATATATAATTTTATTTCAAATATACCTGTGCGAAGTATGGGTCAGCGATCTAGTTTCTATTAATTTTTTACACTACCTGTCTATCTTTATTAAACTCTTAAATTATAAGTAAAATGATATTAATATTTTTTCTAATTATACCATTAAATATTTATTATATCCTTTTCTTTTACGAAGTGGAAAAAAGAAAAGAACATATCAAGAAATTATCTTGAGAATAAAGTTTCACTAGTATCAACTAGTAAGAGAGTTATGATTCTCACTGGAGGTTCTATAAAAGAGTGGTATGACGCATCTTTACCAGTCCCGTATTTTGTTAGATAATCAGCACAAGTATTCTCTTTTTTAAGAGTGTAAATTATTGAAACTTATCAAAAGCTTATCGGAATAACCAATATTACTAATTTCATCAAGATTACTTTGAGCATTGAAAAGGGCACGTATAACACGTGGTCAGAACTTTTCATAATTCATGCTAGAGTTTTTCAAGTGATTGACCATATCATTCCCTCTGAACCAGCCGCAGATCCCGCTCTCAAAACTATCGATCCACAACTATGGATTCGTCTCGACTCCATCGTTTTGCAGTGGATATATGGAACAATCTCCGATGATATTCTCAACATTATCATTGAACATAATTCCACCACTGAAATCGCGTGGAATCGCTTATTCGACATATTTTATGATAACAAGAATTCTAGGGCTCTCTACCTAGAGCTATAATTTTGGCGAACTCATATGGAGCAATTCTTTGATGCTTCTTCATACTGTCAACATTTCAAGTCTCTCTCTGATCAACTAACTAATGTTAGTGTCCCTGTATCAAATGAACGTTTAGTTCTTCAACTCCTTTCGGGACTAGCCGATGCATATGTTGTTGTGGGATCTCAAATTTTTCATGCTGATTCACTTCCTCGATTCTATAAAGCTCATTCCATGATTATTTTGGAAGAAACAACATTGCATAAAAAGGTGTCAAGGTCCAACCACAACACTCTCACCAAATTTATACCAATGCAAAAGCGTCCTACACCTTCGTCCATACAAAGCCTCAAACGGTGTCATTCCAATACTCAAATGAAAATTGTTGTTATAGTAAATTCAATCAAAGGCAAATAATTATCCCAAGCACCTCCTTGGTCTAAAACACAAGCCCTCAAAAGATCCTCAAGTGATTGAATTGTCCTCTTAGTCTGACCATCTGTTTGCGGATTATACGCTGAACTCAAACGCAACTTCGTACCCAAAGCACTTTGCAAACCTTCCCAAAAATGCAAAGTAAACCTCGGATCTCTATCGGAAACAATACTCGACGGAACATCATGCAAACTCAAAATCTTCTCAATATAAAACTTAGCAAACTTTTCCATAGGATAATCCATCAAAATTGGAATAAAGTGGGCAGACTTTGTCAATCTATCCACAATAACCTAAACAACATCATGACTACTCGTATTCCTCATAAAACCCGAAACAAAATCCATCGAAATGCTATCCCACTTCCACTCAGGAATGGATAACGGTTGCAATAACCCAAACAGTTTCTAATGTTCAATCTTAGACTTCAGATAGATCAAATAAGAATACATAAACTTTGCAATATATTTCTTCATATTTGACCACCAAAATAACTTCCTCAAATCTTGATACATCTTAGTAGCTTCAGGATGAATATTCAAACCACTACGATGTCCTTCATCAAGAATTATCTTCTTCAAATCTCCCACATCCAAAACACAAACTCTATCACGACACTTCATGATATCACTCTCATCAATCCAAAAATCACCACCCCGACCTTGATTGATCAACGTCAATTTATCCACCAAAACCAAATCAGATTTTTTGACCTTCTCGAATCTCATCCAAAATATCACTAGTGAGTTTCAACATACTAAGCTTAACACACGAAGAAGTCGCTTCACAAACCAAACTCAAGTCTCGAAATTGCTCAAGCAAATCCAATTCTCGCACCATCAACATTTACATATGCAAAGACTTCCTACTCAAAGCATCAGCTACAACATTCGCTTTACCCGGATGATAATTCAAATCAAAATCATAATACTTCAAGACTTCCAACCATCTTATCAACCTCATATTCAACTCTTTCTGATCAAATAGATACTTCAAGCTCTTATGATCACTAAACACCTCAAATCTCGATCCAAACAAATAATGCCTCCAAGTCTTCAAAACAAACACAACTGCGGCCAACTCCAAATCAAGCGTCGGATAATTCCTCTCATGAACTTTAAGTTGCCTTAAAGCATAAGCTACCACTTGTCTATTATGAATAAACACACCTCCTAAACCCATCAAAGAAGAATCACAATACACCACAAATGATTCTGCCGGATTAGGCAAAATAAAAATAGGAGTAGTTGTCAACCTTATCTTAAGCTCTTAAAAATTAGCTTCACACTGCGAAATTCAAATAAAAGCTTGACCTTTCCTTGTCAACTTTGTCAAAGGTAACGCCAACTTGGAAAATCCTTCAATGAACTTCTGATAATAACCAGCTAAACCAAGAAAATTTCTAATCTTAAAAACAAATTTCAGAGCTTTCCATTGAGATACAACCTCAATCTTAGTCAGATCCACAAAAATACCACCACTCAAAATCACATGCCCAAGGAAACTCACCTCCTTCAACCAAAACTCACACTTAGAAAGCTTAGCATACAACTACTTCTCCTTTAAAACAGATAACACAATCCTCAAATGCTCAGCATGATCTTCTTCACTCATGGAATAAATCAAAATATCATCAATGAACACAATAACAAATTGATCCAGATACTCATGAAAAATCGTGTTCATATATTCCATAAAACACTAGGAGCATTAGTCACACCGAACAACATTATAGAATACTCATAGTGACCATACCTCATCCTAAAAGAATTCTTTTGAATATCCTCAACTTTCACACGAATCTGATGATACCCAAATCTCAAATCAATCTTACTGAAAAAACAAGCACCAACCAACTGATCCATGAAATCATCAATCCTCTGAAGTGGATATTTATTCTTAATAACCACCTTGTTTAGTTGTCTATAATCAACACACAACCTCATGGAACATTCCTTCTTCTTAACCAACAAAACAGGTGCACCCTACAGTGACACACTGAGACAAATAAACCTTTTCTCAAGCAAATCTTCAAGTTGACTCTTCGACTATTTTAACTCAGATGCAAACATCTAATACGGAGCCATCAAAATAGGACTAGTTCCAGGAACTAAATTAATCAAAAACTCCACCTCATGACATGGAGGCAAATCACTTACATCATCAAGAAAAAACTCAAGAAAATCAAGGACAATAGGAAACTCACCCATAGTTCGCTTCTCACCGAGATCCAATGTTGCCAACAAAGCAAACAACACAACACCGTCTTTCAAAGACTCATCCACTTGCTTAGCAGACAAAAACAAATCCCTCTCGATACCAGAATCGAGAAAGATAATCGTCTTGTCAAAATAGTTGATAAAAATATGATTGTATTCTAACCAATTCATGCCAAGATTTACATCCAATTGATCTAACAGAAGACAAACTAAATCCATCCAAAAATATCTACAAAAAATGCTCAACGGACAATTTTGACATGCAACAGAAGTACACACAGAACCCATAGCAGGAGTATCAATAATCATATTTCCATGCATATCAGACAAATCAATATTCAACCTCTTAACACAATCCAAAGAAATGAAAGAATGCATTGCATCAGTATCAATGATAGCAATCAAAGGTGTTCCATTAATAAAGCACGTACCTCATATTAGTCTATCCTCAACAGCAGTCTCAGCACCAGACAATGCAAACACTTTCCCTTTAGCTTTCTCCTTCTTTGGCTTGTCACACTTGTTACTATAGTGCCCTTGCTCACAATAATTATAACAAGTCAAATTCAAACCCACCCTATAATCAACAACTTTGTGACCTGACTTTCCACACTTAAAGCACTTTCCAACCTCTTTTCCATAATCAGAAGAACAATGTTGTTCGACACTACACTTGAATCACTTAATCAGAGTAGAAGCTCCCCCACCTGGCTTCTTACCATAACCAGCTTGTTGCTTTCTCTTGTCATCATACGACTTCCAACGAAACTTACCTTTTCCTTTCCTATCATTAAAATTCTTATAGTAAGAAGAAATCTCCCTATTATCTTCGTCATAGATCCTACTACTATTCACCAAATAAAAAAAAACGAGTAATATGTTGATAACCAATAACCTTCTTGATATCAGGTCTCAAACCATTCACAAAATTGAGACACTTAGATCTCTCAGCATTAGCAGTACTGTAATGAGGATAATTCTTAATCAGTTCTTGAAATCTTGCAGCATACTCAACTACTATCCCATTACCCTGCTTTAGCTCAAGAAATTATCTGACTCATGATTTGGAGTTGGCGACTGTAGTATTTGTTTTGAAATTGTGGAGGCATTATTTGTATGGTTCTCGATTTGAGGTATTTAGCGATTATAAGTTGAAACTTCTGAAGACGAGTCAGAAGTTGAAACTTCTGAAGAAGAGTCAGAAGTTGAAACTTCTGAAGAAGAGTTAGAAGTTGAAACTTCTGAAGATGAATCAGAATTTGAAACTTCTAAAGAACTGAAGAAGAGTCAGAAGTTGAAACTTCTGAAGAACTGAAGAAGAGTCAGAAGTTGAAACTTCTGAAGAAGAGTAGAAGTTGAAACTTTTGAAGAAGAGTCAGAAGTTGAAACTTTTGAAGAAGAGTCAGAAGGTGAAACTTCTGAAGAAGAGTCAGAAGTTGAAAGTTCTGAAGAAGAGTCAGAAGTTGAAACTTCTGAAGAACTGAAGAAGGGTTAGAAGTTGAAACTTTTGAAGAAGAGTCAGAAGTTGAAACTTCTGAAGAAGAGTCAGAAGTTAAAACTTTTGAAGAAGAGTTAGAAGTTTCAATATCTGAAGAAGAGTCATAAGGTGAATATTCTGAAGAAGAGTCAGAAGTTGAAACTTCTGAAGAGTCGGAAAATGACATTGAATCTAGATACTATAAAGGTGGACCTTCTGAAGGAGGAGCTTCTAAAGGTAGTCCATCCTCTAGTGGTGGTCATGACTCTGAAGGAGGAACTTTTGAAGGTGATGGTTCTGGACAAGGTCCAAAAGTAAATAAAGGTGGAACTTCTAGTGGAAGTAAAATTTCTAAAGACAGTCTAGAAGGAGATACGGTTCCAGAAACAGAAGGAGATTCTGAACATATAGGTATTGGAGAAGTTCTCAAGAAAAAGTGTGGTTGAAGGCAATGAAAGAAGAAATTCAGGCTTCAGAAAGAAACAAGACTTGGAAGTTAACTGAGCTTCCAAAGGAGAAGAAAACCATCCGTGGTGGATAGGTTTTCAAGGAGAAATCTGCATTTCTAAATTGAGTATTGGAAGTTGCACACTATAACAACCAGAAGAAACTTGCAAAAGTTCTGATGAAGGATGTCAAGACTGAACACCTTATCTATGAATGAGTTAAGGGATGATGTTGAGAATAATTCATATTCAGAACTTCTGAGGGTCAACAGAAGTTCTGTTGCTCAAAACTTATAGAACTTCTGAGGTTGTATTCAAAAGTTGTAGAACTTCTGGTTCCTTAACTTAGCTATTAAGTTTAGTTTTAAGGGTAGTTTAATATTTGTTAGTTTGTACTGTTAGTACCTTTTATCTTGGTCACCAAGATTAATTTTATTAGGGCCTATGTGGCAATTAGATATGATCAATATACTGAATATTAACGAGAATATTAAATTGTTGATCAAAATATTGAATATTAACGGGAACATGAAGTTACTGATCAAAATATTGAATAACAACAGAAAAATAAATTTATTAATTAAAATATTGAATATTAACGGAAACATGACGTTTTTATATATTGAAACAATTATATGCACTGATTTATTATCTATTTTAAAAAAAATATTTTTTTATAATATTTTGGGAACAAATGTATGTACCGTATCGGTACCCGTGCAATAATAATTATAACCGAAACATGAAATTAATGAGCAAAATATTGAATATTAACGAAAACATAAAATCACTAATCAAAATATTGATATCAACGGGAACACGAAGTTATTGATTCAAATTTTGAATATTAAGGAGAACACGAAGTTACTGATCAAAATATTGATATTAACGCGAACACGAAGCTACTTGAATATTAACGGAAACATTAAGTTACTGATAATTTTTTTAAATATTAAAGAGAACATAAAATTACTAATAAAAATATTAAATATTAACGGGAACATGAAGTTATCAAAAATTTGTTAAGTTTGTTATATAAGCCACAGTTTTATTTTATACAACTAACTTAAAAAAATCTTTTACTTTACCTAATTTTTTTTAATATATAAATAAATTACTATAAATCAAACCATTTTTTCATTTTATTTAAAATCATTTTTTTAATTATATTTGTCTTTGCAATAATATCAATATTGAGAAAAATAAGAGGGCTGGAACGGGTACCCGTGCGAACGCACGGGTATCCCAATAATATTAACTGCAACATGAAATTATTAATCAAACTATTGAATATTAACGTGAACATGACGTTAATAATCAAACTATTGAATATTATGGTAACATGAAGTTACTAATCAAAATATTGAATATTAACGGAAACATAAAGTTATTGATCAAAATATTATATATTAACGAAAATATAAAGTTACTTATCAAAATATTGAATATTAACTCGAATATGAAATTATTTATCAAACTATTAAACATTAACAGGAGTATGAAATTATTTATTAAAATATTGAATATTAACAAAAACATATTTACCTCTCCAATAATATCAATATTGAACAAACCATGTCATTCCAACTCAATCGCACAACTCAAATACATTAAATATATATTGCTATCTTCTACTGTAACAACCTTTTCGGGGACTGCTTTGATAAAACATACAATGCCTGGGCAAAGTAAATCGTTTAGGTTTTACTATTGGACAACTCCAATTATGCGTCTTCCTCAATACAATAGCAGCACATTATATAATATATAAATGATTTATTGGGCCCAAATAATAATAATCATCCCTTGTATTATTAATCTTGTATTGTCTGATATTTTATTGAAATATATTTTTATATGTTTATCAAATTTTATGTACCATTTGCTTTTGTTTCATACATTCCACATATATTTTTATTTTAGACTAAATTTTTATATTTTAAATATTTTTTTTATAATATTGAATTTTACATAACATCAATATTGAATAAAATAAGTAAGCATTAACGGATACCCGTGCAGACGAACGGGTATGACACTCGTTTGCACCTCATAATGCAAGCATGGCCCGGGTTCGGTTCGTTAATGACAATAGTTTGCCTTTCAATGCAAGTACCATCAATTGAATATTGAATTTTCATTTTTAGTACTTTATTTACTTAAATGGGAACTTTCATTTTTTGTTTAGTTTTAAGAGTAATGATGACAAATAGCTAATCAGCCTAAATGCCAAAATTGCCGACATACAAACTATTTTATAATGATATAAAAACAAAATTGCTTATAATTCTTCTTTTTAAAAAATATATATCAAACGGTTTATTATATAGTTTTGACAATCAATTTACTTTTAACGGATAATATTCAATTTTATGTATTTATTTTGTGGATTTCTTAATTCATCATATAAGATAAAATTAAATCCTATGTATTTATGAAAATGTCTCTTAAAAAACTGAAAGTATATTTTTGATGCGCATCATTTTTAAAAATATTTGAGTGAAAATCGGAAGCATATCTCCGATTCTATACCGAAAATATATTCAGTTCTGGGCATGATAGTTAACAAAAAATAGAACTAAAACGATAACCAATTTAACAAACTATTCAATTTATATATAAATCGAATTAAAGACCTGCAATTTTTAAATCGAATAATAGTCCAAAAATATTATCCAAAATGCATTTTATAATAATGATATTCAAAATACAAATTTGATACATTACGAAATAAAAAAACTAAAGTCAAAATACAATCAAACTAAACTATTGCGTATGGCGGACAATGAGCCAGCCTGTCACCCTCGAGGTGTCCCTCCGCTGTCTCCTGTATGACAGAGCACCCTGAGCCTCTGCCATGATGGCCTCCAAAACTCCTCTGACATCGGATCCGTCAGGAAACAACCCTCTGTCAATGTCATCCCTAGCAAGCTCCATGATATGGAGGCACCTAGATAACACGTCCTGGGCATGATCCTTTCTCGTCTACTCCTCCTCTAGGATCTCCTGATGAACCGGCCTCGGTGGGTTTCCTGGAGCATCATATATCATGTATGGATGAGAAACCATGAAGAACCACAACATGTAACTGTATGCGTAACTCCAATCGTCTGAAGCCGCGGTACTCCTGGCCTCATCAGGTACAAGATGATTATCAAAATCATCAAAAATCTCATCTATCTCTCCACTCTTCACTATCGGAGGGGCAGATACATCAGGATGCTGAGGAATGTTCTGGGTATACCCGAATTGACGCATCACTCGCTCGGGCATATAAGCAGCAGTCTTCCGAGTACCGCAGGACAACAACCTGTAAATATAGAAACCTTATCAAATGGTGTCGTCTCACAGTGGTCGACGTAGGCACAAAAGTGAATGTCCTCGTGCATTATCCAGTCCAGGTAAACCTGATACGGTAGTGTCACATGGTTCCCTCTGAGTGACTCGTATGCGCGGGCACGCGACATATTCTCAGTATAACCCTCAACAAGTGCCCATCCAAAAATGCGGGGGAAGTGCTGTAGGATCTATCCCTGAAATATCAAAATTAAACCAGTTAGTTTCAAAATCAAAATAATTAAAAAACGAAGCTAAGAGAAATAAGTTATACCATCAACAAAGATATGCTGTCGATGATCTACCTCGTCCTCCACTTAGTCCCCTTAGTCAACTTGGTATACAAGTAAACCAAGTAGGAAGCCCCCAGTTCCACCCATTGATCGCATCAAAATCAGCAAAGAACCTAAGGTACATGTTGTCATTGTAAGTGGCACTGGTGTCCATAAATATCTGGGTGCCAATAAAATACAAGAGGTATGCTCTCATGGCATACCCCCTGTGAAGGGTAACCTGCTCAGGATCACCATCAGTAGTTATAGCAAGCGCAAGCTCATTTGCAAAAACCTCATTCAGCCAACTATATCCCACGTGGCAACCACGTGTCTTATTAACCTCCGCAAGAGCCTTCTATATGGTAACTCCAATCCTATCAACCAGCAAAGTAATGACCTCATCTTTCTCCAACTTCTGGTGATCCAAAAACCATCCTCTGATCGATAGGTGAAGAATACACGCGACATCATCGAGTGTGATCGTCATCTCGTCTACGACTTTGTTCTTGCCCAAAAACCGGAAATAAACCTCCAATTTCTTCTACGAAATAGAGTTTCGTGGCAGCCAACCCAAAATCCCCAAATGCGTCAAAAAACATTGATTGATCGTCAAAAACAGTTTACAACTAGTGATATAATGACTCCTAATGATATAAATTACAAAAAACAACACATTTAAAATCCTATTTAACTAATTTCAATAGAAATTACATAAACTCTAAAAATTTCTTAAATCACTTACTTGATTGATTGAAGATGATTGTTGCTTGCTTGATTCTGTTAGTTGTTGTATTTATCCAATGCTTGATGGTTTGTGTTGATTGTTTGAGAAAAAAATAATTTTGAGAGAAAGGGTTGAAAGGAGAGTTTGAGTGTGTTTTTTGAAAAGTTTGCTATTATGGGGAGGGGAAGAGGTTTTGGCGTCCTTTAAGTGCGTCCAGGAACCGAAATTATACTTACGATTTGGAACTAGACGTATACTTCCAGTTTACACCAAACCATTTTCAACGTGATTTTCATGATATAGGGTGTGAATCAGAAGTTTTTTTCGATTTCTAGGGACATTATTGGAAATTCGCGTAGTGCGCTAGAAGAGTATGAGGTAGAATAAGAAGTCCACTTTATTTATCTTATCAAAGCATGTTTAGTGTTAAAGACAAAATCATTCTTTTGCGTTAGTAATGTAAAATGAAAAGTGGTTAAATGAATGTAATGAAAATAAAATACTCGAGTTGATCAACACCTATACTAACTTTTTTTCCCTAAAAAATGTAAGATTTATATGATTTACACTTTGAATACTTGAGACCTAAAAATATGCGATGGGTAGAATATAGGTTGAGAAAATTTTAAAAGGTTAGTTCTTTAAGCTGCTGCCAGTAATACTCTTTCTCAAATTTGGCATAACAGAAATAACTTTAAGCATAACTTATACACAACCACTCCTGCTATGACTATCGAGAGAATTATGTATCAGGTTCAGAAGTTGGGAAATTCGACTTTCAAATCTGTCCAAATTAATACGATGGATTTCTACTTCAGTAAGACTTTCAAAGTTAGCATTCAACCCCCAAAGCCCCCGATATCAAAGAAGTCATTTGGGCCCCTCAGATTCAAGGTTGGTACAAATTTAACTGTGACGACGCTTTCATCCATGACAACTCCAACGCTGGTGCTGGTGGTATTTTTAGAAAATATAAGGGCAATTTCTTATTGACTTTTGCAGAAAATTTGGATTGTGTCTCCTCTATTTACGCAAAATTTAGAGCGGTGATCAGGGCTATGGATATTAGTATCGATAGGGTTTGGCCTAAGCTTTGGGTGGAAAACGACTAAAACTTGGTTGCCAAAGCTTTTTCCAATCACAAGTTAGTTCCTTTAATCTTCAGAAACAAATGACACTTTTTCCTTTTTCAAAATAGATTTTCTCACGTTGTCATCACTCACATTTATAGAGAAGGTAATTCTTGTGCCAATTTTTTAACGAATTTCGCGCTTGTCATCAATTCTACCTTTATTTTTTATTCCATTCCTCCTGACTTTAAAAATGATTTTGTAAAGAATATGCTAGATATTTTTTTTTGATATTATGAGTAAATCGATACATAAATCCGAATGCATTGTAAAAATTTCACTAAGATTTTAAAGAAAAAATTTTAAATATTTTTTTTAAAAAACTGTTCAACCTTCCTCACTTTTTTAAGCTTCAATATATACCAAAACCAAAAGGGGACAAAAGGGGTGGAAAATTAGCCCCAAAAATTATGAAAACTTAAAGAAATGTATGTCTAGCATATTCTTAAACGAGAATATTAACATAATTGACTCATTTACTCATAATATAAAATGAGAAGATGAAGATATTAAACAAACAATGTGTCAATTAAGCGAATTCAATTTAAACGAGATATTTGAATTGATCTTATTAATCAGATAATCAATCTAATATTACAAATATATACAAATATAATCACTATAAAAAGAATTCAATCATTTATTACATATCTATGCTTACACATACACCAATATAATATATTAAATAGCCACATGTGATTCTAGAAAAGAGATAAAACCTAAGATCATACAAATTCATACCAGAATTTATAAGAGACAAGGAAAGAGGAATTGTTCACCAAATTTATATTGGTTTAGTGCATTCGTCCTCGCTAGAACTTAGTTTTATCTTCAATGGCAACCCATTAAATTTTTTTGATCATCCACTATTTTATAAATTAAGACAATTTTTTTTTTATACAACGAGCAATATATCAAGATAACACTAAACACTTCAAACTAAAATGCTAAAGCACAAGTCTAAATCTAGAATTCCCTTCCGTTGTAAGAAAAATACTAAAAAGGCCAAATCTTCAAGATCTTCATTCGATCTTAAGCTAATCACTAGATTCCGTCCACAACAATCTTCACTCAACCCTTCCAGAATTCCCTTGTCCGGATCTTTGTTATACTAAAGGATCTTAGAAACTCTGAAACTTCATCCACAAAGGTCTTCACTCGACCATGAAGAAACTTATTTGGAGAATAAATTATCTTTTTTACTTGTTGGAAGTCAGTCTCCAAATACCATAATCACATACCAATTCTTCAATATGATACATACAAAAATCTCATAAAAAAATTAGATTCCATAATCTACATTAAAACTATCACTCATACTAAATCTTTAGAGTTGAATAACCACATAAGTGAAATTTTTGGATAACTCTTAAAATGATTCCTTATCAGAAGATTTTCATACAACTCCAAAACATAACTCATGAAATCAACACTCTATGAAATTTTTCTTTGAGTTTGACTTGAGAGAGAAATTGTTTTTAAAAGAAAGAACACTCTTGATTTTTCAAGGTTTGTGAGAATTATTGATTATTGGAGAGAGAAAAGACAAATGATTTATATTTGTGTTTGAGATAAGACACAAAATAAGTGAAAAATTAAGCAATTGATTCAAATTAGATCCTACAACTATGATTTGAATAAGATAAAATAGTGAACTATGATTTGAATAAGATAAAATAGTGACTTGAATTAAGGTGATAAAATCTAAAAATAATTTCTAAAAAATTCATTTAGTTATGATTCAAATCAATCATAGTTGTGATTCATATCAATGTATCTTTGATTCAAATACATAAAACCTTAATTCGGATCAAACTTACAACACCAAATTCTAATTTTTATTTTTACTCTTGACTCAAATCAGTCAAAATTGTTATTTGAAACAAACTTAAAAAACACCTTTTTACAAGAAACTAAAAGAAAGGTGTTTCACTCCTAAAAAAGATGTTAGAAGAAACTATTTGATTGTATCCGTAAAAAAAACTTTTGTAAAGTTTACCTAGTAACTAAAAGAAAGGTGTTTCACTCCTAAAGAAGTGTTTAAAGAATATAGTTAAATATTTGTATATTTAATTTCTTAGATTTTAAGTAAAAATGAAAAATTTATGGGTATTATCATTTTAGTTGAATTCCTCTACAAGACTCAATATGTGATAACTTAGTTTTTAATTGTTTTTAAATAAATAAAAACTCTTCTATCATTTTTCTATTTAGTATTTGAATACATCTTTACTCTTTTGAAAGTTAAACAAAAAACAAAAAGTAATTTACCCACTCCCCACAAACACAAACAGAAGACCCTCTAAAACTCCTCTTCAAAAGCCCTTTTCATGTTGCCTCATGCACATGCTCATCCAGCAATACCAAAGAAGCATTTGCCAAAAATTAGGTGTTTAAAAACCAGAACATGTATATAAAAGTTACCATGCATAATAACTTTTCAAGCATTTCGCGAGTATAAATTTAACTAATCGATAATGATTTATAAATTAATATGTCTAATAGTAATTTCAATTAATAAAAATTGAATTTCAACTAATAAAAATTGAATACCGAAAATAAAGTAACACAGTCCTATATACATGATATTTAACATGTCAAGACATCAAGCCGCGATATCAAGACTGGTTGTTATTCATTTTGAAAGGTTAAATAAATTCTCTTAAAAGTTATCTTCATTATCTTAAAAGATATAATATTGTTGCAAGAAAACCACTCTTCCGACTATATACTGAATCCTCAATTTTAATAGGTAAAGAAGTCACCCTTCATTAAAGGTCTTCAAATAAAATACTTCCACCAATTACGATGTCTTTAACCGTCCTTCATAACTCTTTATCAAATTAAATAGATGCTTCCTCTAAGTGAATCGACTGACACGTTCTTGGATTGGAAATTATTTGGCAATGCCATGTAGAATCAATGTAGAAGAATATCATTTGTGGATCCCTTAACTGTGGTAAAAAATGCATTAACTCAACAACCCTAACAGATCTCTTCACGGACAACCCTTCAATAAAACCTCCATCTTGACTAACAGTCCCTCCAAGCAATTTCATCCCAAACACCACCCTCGTAATGTCCGAAGAAAATAACCCACTAAATTTCACATCGATCACATGAAGGCCAAAAGATCTCAATCTTACGGATATTCAATTCAAGCCTTAATTCTTCCCCAATCTCTAGGATGATGTCAATGGGTTTAGTCACCTCCTCTCAATCTCTTATGATAGCCACATCATAAAAATATCATACATGAAGAAGAAACTTGCAAATTATCTCTTGTGGTATGAATAAGATGGTGTAACATAAGAGAAAAATGAGCGGCCCAACGGGTCGTCTAGCTGCACTTCAGCGGCTGACACAATATCTTCAACCCACAAAGAAATAGATGGACAACTCACCATCACCTCACACAGTAGGGTTGATCGGCCTGCCATGTTGAAAGCATTTTATAAATCTACAATGAGCATACCCAAAGAACCATGTCTATGTCACTTTCTCAACATCATGTTGGCATTGTGCAAAATATCCTCATCACCGTCAAATACCCCTACACAAAACTGAAAGTCAGTGAGGTATTATGCCACATCTTTACCGATCCCTTTCATATAAACCTTGAATACAAGACATCTCCAAATAGAATCTACATAGTGTATCTCATCACCAAACTTCAATAACGACGTCAATGGTGTTGAAGGTACAAACTCTGTCATATTCACCAGAAATATTCCTTCTAGCCATAAGTTAACGATTAGAGTGATTGCACATAGAATATATCTTTCCACAACCAAACTTTCTCCACACATAACGTCTAATATGTGAGTGGCTCGAAAAACATCTCTACCACATGGTGTTTCTTTAAGAGCTGTTTGGGAATTGATTTTTGAAGGATTTTGGAGAGAGAGACTTTGGAGGGTTGCATATCTATATCTTAAAATGTATTTGATATTTTTAAAAAGTTTAAAAAACAATATACTATATTAGCATATAAAGTCATATTGTTTTTTAAACTTTTTAAAAATATCAAACACATTTCAAGATATAGATGCAAAATCTCCTAAACATTTCCCTCCGAAATTCTCCAAAAATCAACTTCCAATCAGCCTCTTAGGGAACAATTTATTATATATGAGAAAAGTCTCAAACTCTCCAAATTCAACTCATTAGTTAGTTCTAAATCGTAATACCAAAATTAAAATAATAGCCACAGTTTCCTTGCTGGTATAAAGAAACTTATGTTGAATATCTTTACTATATATTTGGCTTTAGATTTTTATTTATCACTCAACATGACAGCATCGACAATTCCTATTTAATTCTGTATGATTTTTCATCCAATCATATATATAAACAAACATCAGGGTGCATATATCTAACAATACAATATTCATGACCAAATGCAACTGGAAAGTACAGTTGAAAACAACACGGCTATTTTGTCTCACTCAACCAACATGTGTTGTATGTTTTGGGATGATAACAATCTGTCACCAACTAACAACTCAACAATAAATACTCATTGCTTTTCAATATCTTCTCAATGTCCACTTGTAATTAAGTACACTGTACACTACACTATCGTAGAGTTAATTACGGTTTTCTTTGCTTCAAGGGTCAACAACTACCAGTCCTCTGGTCATGTGTTATCTAACAGCTTTCTCAACCTTCCTATGTTTTTCCTCTTTTGTTGTTGCCAGTAGTTCTGAAAACTCATGTTCTAAGAGTGCATATGACATGTCTTTTGTTTCGATACCATACATGTGATTTTAGACAGTAACGTTTTAGCCATTGCTTAATGATCATGTTTTATTCGAAAATGTTAACAAACTGTGTTGATTTCTTTGCTTACGATTTTTTTTTTCCGGGTTGAGCCTAAAATTTGTACACTTTGAGAGATAAATAGTCGCAGAATATTTTTGTAGAAAAACCATTAGACTATATGCACAGTAAAATGTGAAACCATTACACAGTTACAAGACAAACCAATCTTATCTTCCAACAAACATCCTAAACAAACCCCCAAAGTCTGCTAAAACCAGACTTTTGCCTTATATGACAGTAAAAACCACGCCACTGCGATAAAGAATAATGTAACTTGAAGAATTATCTGTACATGTCAATTCTAATGGAAATGATTGAAAAAAAAGCTAAGGTGAAAGATGAACTGATAAATAATCAATTAATTAGATTATGCTAGTAAATGATGAGGTCAACATGTAAGGAAAAGCTCCTGGTTCGCGTTGCTTTGCAAGTTCATGAATGTCCCTCACGATCTCAAACACGGCCTCTGGATTCGCTAGTTTAAGTGCGTTCTCTGACATTTTCTTTAGATCATCTTGTTTTGTACTGAACCATTCTGCCACAATTCGTGCTGTTTCATTAGAACTACGCGTGAAGACACCAGCTCCATTGTTTACCACATAAGGCACATTACCTTTTTCCTATAGTTTCCATAGTAGCTGAGAATTTATATAAAGAGGGAGAGAAAAAAACAGAATAACAATGAAGAGAATGGTTGAATAACTCACCTGTCCGGGGATATAGTCGTTGAGGATGATAGGAAGACCTCTAATCAATGCTTCTGCAATGGTACCTGGTCCGGCCTGAAAATTTCATAGAATCAATAAGTCTGTGCTAACATATGAAACGACACATAAAAGAAAGGTTTTTAAATCATGTTTTTTGATATTGCACATAATGATTCGGTCTCAATCGCAACAAGACAACAAAAACTATAACGTTGCGTCCTATATCACGGTTGTACCTTTTTTCAAACCGTTCATAAAAGATCATTAGAGAAAACCAGTATAACTTACTTTTGTTATGATGCAGTCACATGCTCCCATCCATTTAGCCATTATCGTCTCGAATCCTCTAACCTACACAAACAAAGAAACAATTTTTCAGACCGTGTTACTACTGTGCTCAAATGTAGTTAACTGTCTACTTATTAGTTATTATTACCTTTACTGGAATTTTCCATTTGATAGCTTCCACTGAAGCTACTAAATTCTTATTACGACCACAAATGACTACAATCTGCCCAATCGGTTTCTCAGTTTCTTTATCATAAAGTGATTCTGCAAGAGCCTTTGCAGTCTTCTTGACAGGACCCATTCCTTCACCCCCTCCCATCAGCAAAACTGCTGGCAAGTCAGGATCCATCTCAAGTTCTTGTCTTAGTTGAGACTATAATAAAAACAAACAAACTCAATTCCATTGTTCCATCAAAAGAGTTCAAAACAGAAGTTACTCACATCTTCAATATGCTTAATACCTTAACAAGAACTGCGCGAGCGAAAGAAGGCCTTATAGGCAAACCATATATTCGAGTTTGAGATTCCTGAAGTCCCTCTTGCAAGGCTTTATTCGCCACTTCTTGTGAAGAGCAGTAACATCTATTCACCCAAGGATGAAACCTGCAAAAAGCTTACACATTAACGAATTGACTTTAAAGCAAGAAAATCAACAAGCTACAACGAAGCATGAAGTTACCAAGTAGGATGGCAGGTACTAAGATCTGTGATAACAGTGACAAAAATAACTTTCTTTTCCAAACCTTGCCACTTCAGAACCCATAGTGGAATATGTTGCATCAAGGGATGAACGCTGATTATAATATCTGGCTTGTATTCCATCAACCCTGCCTCCACCTCTCTGGAAATGATACACCACAGTTTCAATCAGAAAACTCCGCTTATGATTTCATAATCATAAAATGCCCATTACAAAAGGGAAAAGCATTAGACGAGGTATATAATACATACCTGGCGTAGTAGGCCGCGACGGCAGCCAAGTAGACAGAGTGGATCCATTTAGGAGAAGTACTATGAAAAGCAACCTTCCATAGCTGAACATGCTTAACCATGAATTTATATTGACCCTCCATATCATTCAATGGCCATCCTGTATACTCCTTCCAAACATCTTTAACAAATATCTGAAATTTCAAAATCAACATATGTTGAAACAAAAACTATGACAGATCGAAAACAAGGTTAGATTGAACAAATTAAGAAACACAAGTGAGATTCAAAGTAACTACCTTGTATTCATCACCAAATTCAATTTGAAAAGCATCACGAATAGCCTCAGCAGAAGCTCTATGTCCACCACCAGTATCACTCATGAGAATCAACACATTTTTTGTTCTTTGTCCTCCAATCTCCATGAGTTCCATACCACCTTCGTCGTCTTCATTTATGGAACTCTGACTTGCACTACGTTTCTTGAAACTTCCACTCCCTAAATTGGATCCTCCAAACACCTTTTCCACTAAAGACTTTCTCGGTGACAAAACTTTAGACTTTTCCGGCAACACATAGGAATCTTTTTTCGGTGATACAACTTTAGATTTTTCTGGTGGCATTTGTGAAACCTCCATGTCTCCGAAAAGGCACAGAGGAAGAAAAATATACTATTATGCTATAATATGATGCAAACAACACCTAACGGTCAAACAGATGAAGAAACCACTCCCGCCACCGAAACAAAGTTTCTCCGGCGGAGAAAAGAAAGTAGAAAAAAATGATTGGTGTGAAATTAGCGAAATACGAGGTACAAGAGAGAGAGAGCAATACAACGTTTGTGTTTGTTTCAAACTTTCAACTTTCAATGGTGTGGTATAAATGTGAGGTGATGCTAGAATTATGCCATGGAATTTTTTTTTTGAGCTTAAGTTGTTTTCAACCGTTGGATTCGATGTTTTTTTTGTTTTTTGAAGGAATGTTCTGAGCGGAAGATTCGAATCTTTGAGTTATTGTTTTTTTAGAAACAGTGGTGTTCTGTTGCTGAGTTGTTCAATCATTTGTGGCTTTTTGTTTTGCTGTTCGGTCCTTTTGGTTTTGCGTATTTGTATTATGTGTTCGGGTAATTTCGTTGTTGATGGTAATATACTTGCTTGGACTTTTTTGTCCTTCCATATGTACGTGGGCAGGCAAGGGTTAATACGGAATTTTATGTGGGAGGAAGTGGAGTTCTTTGTCCTAAAACTGTTAATAACTGAAAATTTGTCTCAACAATCAACATGCAATGAAATTCAATATAATTGGGAAACAAAATTATACCTCTACCACAACAATCACCTCTCTACCTGAACTCATACTCCAACAATCATGTCTCTACGTGTACAATTAATTTAATTAGACCAAAATGTCTGTGTCTTATATTTTAAGAATAATAAAAAAAAATTATATTTTGGAATACTTATAGTTAAGTCACCTGGTTAAAAATTAAAATTAAAATTTGACAACAGTTAAAACCGTTGCCTAAACACATTCTAATTCTGAGCAAAACTAAAGAAAATTGTGCCCTTAACTAAAATCCGTGTCATTTAAAATATGCAACGCTTTTCTTTATTTTTGAAAGCAGTTTTCTTGACTTTAGCCTACGTTTTACCCTGTGGCCTAAACTAAAATTCTTTTATATTTTAACGGATAACTTATATGTACATTATCCGGAACACTTTTTTAACCAGAGAACTTAATAGAAAGACCTCTGAAATGTGTTTATTCACCTTAGGCAACGGTTTTTTACTGTTGCGAAATTTAAATTTTAGTTTTCCATCGGATAACTTAACTATAAGTATTCTGGAAAGTAATTTTTTTTTGTTTTATTATTTTCAAAACATAATACATGAATATTTTGGTCTAATTAAATTAATTGTAGGCGTAGAGGAATAATTATTGAGGTATGAGATATATTTTTTTTTGAGAAACCCGTCCGTTCACATGGCTTTTGGTGTAGACTGTGTAATTTTCATCAGTTTAGTTTTGAATTTCAAATAAAATATTAGATAATTAAAGTTAGTTTTAAGAAAAAAAGTTAGTCAATATATATATACTAGTTTTACCAAAGTAATTTATTACTTCTAAGGTAGTTTATCATCTTAAAAACTATTGTATTTTAAGTTAAAAATAATTGTAAAATTAAAATATTAGATACATATGTAATTTAGAATACATTATGTAATTTAGTAAATGTATCATCTTAAAAACTAAGTGTTTGATTAAACATGGCCGCACTTTAGGTTACTTGACGATGAAGGCATAAAAATAAACACATGAACTTTAGAATTTTCTTGAGAAATAAGCAAACAATCCTTGGGCATCTCTTGATCAATTGAGATTGAATTATACTTGAAGATGATATGAACTATGTCAATATTTGACGCACAAGTCCTTTTGAAACAATGTTGACCTTACTTTGAGAGAGAGAGGAGAGAGAGAGAGAGAGAGAGAGAGAGAGAGAGAGAGAGAGAGAGAGAGAGAGAGAGAGAGAGAGAGAGAGAGAGAGAGAGGCAACCCAAAGTTGTGATCTTGATGTGTTTCAAATATGCAAAATGATATGGGATCTTAGGGCTAACAATTAGGGCATGACAGAAAGTAATATCAGTGTACAAATTTAAGAGGATATGACAGAATTATACCAAATTCTAGATGAAGTGCAACCTCAATAGGAAAGCATTGATGAATTCTTTTAGCCTACTACTATGAAGGAAATACAATTGATCACTGATAAAGAGAATATGAAACTAATTTGGAAGAAACTTTAGAAAGCTAAAATTTCTTCAAAAGTTAGAATCTTTTGCTAGAGGATGTTGAAGGACATATTTCCTTATATAGTACAACTACTTAAAAGAGGAACAATTTAGGACTCCCATGACATAATGTGCTCATTCTGTTTTAAAGAAGATGAAAGTATTAATCATTTGATACTTTATTATCCTATAACAAGCCATGTTTGGAAAAAAGATATGGGATTGGATTGGTGTAGAAACTATTAAGGCTGAAAGAAATTCTCATATATGTTTGAAATCCTTATCGATTCTCAAAGGAAAAGTGGAGAAAATTTTGGAAGGAATTTTCGGATGATCACCTATTGTAGCATTTGGAATAAAAGAAATGGAATCCTATTTAATGGGGATATTAGAGATGCAAGAGACATTGAATTTAATGTTAAAATTATATCTTGGCAATGTTTAGTAGGTTTCAAAAAGAAACAATATTGTTCTTTTTATGATTGGTGTAAATTTTTCTTAGGGTCTATTTGGTTCAACGAAGGGGAGAGGAGGGAATTTAATAGAGAGGAGGGAAAGGGAGGGGAGGGACTTTAACTAAATATATGTTTGGTTCAAAGAAGGTGAGGGAAGGGGAGTGGAGCGATTATTAACAACATGTATGTTTGGTTCACAAGGGGAGGGAAGGGTTGATTTTACAATTAAATTACATTTTTATTCTTATAAATATTGTCATTTGTACTTAGTAAAAATAATTCTAAATAAAAATAGTTTTGACATTCAGACATAGAAGTAAACAACAACACATATTAATTGGTCTATATCTCTTTGACGCAAATCAAACCATTTGTTAAAAACAATTCTCCGATCTTAATGATCCATCTAACCTAATAAAATAATTTCTATACTTAAAAATAAATTAAATAATGTTAGAATATTAAAAATATTAAACAAATAATATTAAACTTAAAACTTTTATTCATAACATATACATACAACATATTATACAACATATTATTGTTATTATGAATATTATAATAAAAAACCTTATTACAATTATATATTATAAATAAGAATCTTATATGATAATGTTACTATTATAAAAAAAACTTTGTTATTATTATTATCATATATTAAAATTAAATCTGATATAAGTTATAATAATAAGAACATATACGGTACGTTTTTAAAAATAAATTTTATATGTGTTACGGTTTGAAGTATTAGTATACAGTATTGTCGACAATGATAAATTCAATAAGGACAATTTGGAAATTAAAAATATAATTGAGGGTAAATTAGAGAAAATAATAAAATTTAATTATTAATCTTGCCTCCCCTCCAATTTGGAGGTGAGCAAAAAGTGAGTTTAGGAGAGATTTTGCTTCCCTCCCCTCCACTCCTTTTATAAAAAATGAACCAAAAAAATATATTAATAAATCTTCACTCCCCTCCCCTCCATCTACTCCCAACAAAACGAACCCTTAGAGGTGTTAAAATAGATCATCTACTTTAATTATAATCTTTGTTGTCAGATGATATCTATTGTATTTGGGCTTGAGTATCCCTAGTACTCTCTTTCGATACAATTTTTCTTATAAAAAAAAGTAAATGATTAAATTGTTTTGAAGTTTTTATTTTAAGTGTCCTTATGCCGCTAAGTATTTTATAAATTTAAAAGTCTATTTGAGAATAGTATATCTTTTTAATTATATTGGAGATTGAGTCATTAAAGTCTTATTTGTCTTTGATTTGTGGATTACTTGTATTTTTTCATTCTTTTTGCGAGTCAATATATCTCTGACTAGCCTCCGCAATTGTGGTCCTTTAATAACCTTGTATTGTTATTTGAGTCGGATAAATATTGTCATTAATTTTGTATGACTAAGTTTGTTTGAATGATTAAGTCCTCTTAATGAAGTTGTTGCCTAAGTTAGCATTGTATCATTAGATCCTAGCTGGTCTACAAACATAGGATCATGCCGACTTTGACGCCAAAAGAGTTTGTCTTTCTCTCTTTGTGTCGGGATCCTAAAACATTGTTTAAGGTCATTTAGAGCATGTTCAATATATATGAGATTATATATATGGGATGCTCTCCAGGTTGGCGAGACTCTTGCTTAGAGGGCTAGTCTTATCGAGGCTAAGGGTCCTTATGTAGAAATAGATATATCGGTATATAGTCCCCCAAGCACGAGGCATCTAAGGGTGAAGTGCTTTGGGTGATAGACCATGTTATTCAATAGTCTCTCAAGTATGGTGTGTGTAAGAGTGAAGTATTTTGGGTGGTAGACCATGACATTACATAATCCCTAAACATGAGGTATGTAAGGGCAAAGCATTTTAAGTAGGTCAAACCTTTCTCCTTGGCTGAACTCTTTCTAATGGTTGATATGGGACTATGGGTTGGTGCACACTCAATCTCGTAGTTATGGAATATAATATATAATGTCTTTTTGTTTGTTAGTAGTAGGTTTATAAATATTCCTTTTAACTTGCTGAGATAATTAAAAACATCATTAGGAAGAAACACACCACTCCAAAGTTTTAAGCCTTTGTAGGGGTATATCTCTCAATGTTACCTAATCTTGTCGGCCATTTTGCAGTCAAAGGGTTTTGTATATAAAATTAAGCTCCCTAATTTAAGTTTCACCATTTTAGTTTCCTCTTACTTCATTCGACATTTTCTCTTTTTCTTAGGTGTTATTTCATTTATTCGAAATTTCTTCTTCATTTGTCCTTGAACTTAGGTATTGCTCTTACTCTTTGGTGTCTTTTATTTCTTTCTTCTAGCCATGATTTTATTCATTAATGTGATTTGTATATGAAGGTTATTGAACTCGAAAATTATTTTGAGAAATGTGAATTGTGGATCCGATGTATGAGGAGTACAAAACATGACAGTGGTCAAGTATATTGGAGGTTCATAAGAACATAAATGTTGGGAAGTTATAATAACTTATCTAGTGATAGTTCAAGTAGTAGTCTATCTAATAATCATAACACTTATTTGGTTAATTCATCCCTAGGGTTGGCTAGGTCGCTTATGGAAATTTAAGGTTAAGAAAAACACAAGAAATAATGGTTTGAATTGGGTTTTCAATTTTTTTTTGTTTAGAAGTGCTTAACACAAACAATCAAAATAGAGTCAATGCTATGGAGAGAAATAATGAGACGTTTGGTTTATACAAGTTCACCTTAGAAAATGCTACTCTTGTCCACTCACCAAAGTGATTTTTTCTTTAAAAAAGGACTAAATCCACTAATATTGAAATATTACAAATGCACGGACTATCTGTCGGTGACTGACAACAAAGCAATGATAACCTGTTAGTGATCCCTTAAGAATTTTGATCTAACCGGTTCCCTAAGAGATATAATGATCACTGACTCCTTAAGGCTTCTGACCTACCTGGTCCCTTGAAGGAGATTTCTCTAAATCTTCTTGAGTATTCTAACTAACACCATATTTACTCAAGGAACAATTAACTTACAGTTGAATAATGTGTTTACAAGATTACTTCTTACAAGAGATTACACAAATGTTTAAGTACAAATTATTTAACACAAATATTAGCAATAATTCTCGTGTTCAAACAAATGAAAAAACCATTTGTTTCGATGTAACAATTTTACAAGGTAATATCATAATCGAATCATAGTTAAGAAGAAAACTTCCCTTGATTAGTATAAGCTCCCCCTGAGTCTAAGACTTACAGTTTTTAGAAGAAAGGGATATTTGAGCATTGTTTAGAAAACTCCCCCTGAGTCTAATACTTAAGACCTTATTTGAAATTAGGGTTTTATGATCTTGTTTATCTTTTCCAGAATTCTAATTGAAACGGATGGAAGCGATTTATCAGAGTTTGCTTTATCAGTATTTCTTTCTTCATGAGAGCCTTTATCTTCTATCTGAAATACATTCTAAAAAACTCTTGCATTCATATATATATATATATATATATATATATATATATATATATATATATATATATATATATATATATATATATATATATATATATATATATATATATATATAATTCGTTAGAAATGTAAGCAATGAGATTTAGAGAATTAAGTATGCATTAAAATCATCATTATGCTTCTCCCCCCTTTTTGTAATAATAAATAAGATTTAAGATAATTTATTGATATAAAGATAATTAAGCACATCAGAGAAAACAGAAGGACAAAAAAATAGAGATTAACCATGAAGATTTTTCACCTAGTCTCAAAACATATTCATTGCTTTCAAAGTTTATGTTCTTAGAAACAAGAGAATCAAAAGTTTTAAAAAAAGTTTCTGATTTTGACTTCTTCTAACTTGTAGAAGTATGTTACTAAGAAATATGACCATCCGTTGATGCTCATACTAACTCAAAGTAAGACACATATTAAGACAAACATCATTCTGTACATGATACCATGTTTAAATGGTTCAGAATGATAAGAAATCTATCTTCAGGTAAGGGTTTGGTAAAGATATCATCTGTTGGTGATCAGTATCTATAAATCTTAAAATAATAGTCCCTTTCTGTTCATAGTCTCTAATAAAATAGTGTTTGATTTCTATGTGTTTCGCTCTAGAGTGCAAAGTGGGATTCTTACTAAGACAGATAACAGAAATATTGTCACAAAAAACATGATTATTATTCTCGAATATATGAAATTATTCAAGTTGACTTTTCACACAGAGCATATGAGTTCTGTAAAGTGATGCTAAGATATATTCTGCTTCTGCAGAGGATAGTGCAATGGTTGATTTCCTTTTGCTTGACCATGGGATAAGATTATTCCCCAAAAAATGACAATTTCCAGAAGTGCTTTTGCGTTCTATTCTATATCTTGCATAATCTGCATCACAAAAACCTGATAGCTTGTATTCTGATGTTTTCTTATACATCAAGCCAGGGTTATATGTCCCCTTAAGATACTTTAGGATTCTTTTAACAACTGTTAAGTGAGTTTCCATTGGATCTTATTGAAAACGAGCACAAAGACATACGCTAAATAAAATATATGGACGAGAGAGAGTAAGATAAAGAAGAGATCCTATCATACCTCGATAAAGCTTGTCACAGACCTTAGCGCTTACCTTATCCTTTTTAAGAATATATGTAGGATGCATAGAAGTCTTAGGTGGCTTGCTTTCTAACATGTCAAATTTCTTTAGAAGTTATTTCATTTATTTGCTCTGATGCATATATGTAGCTTTTGGAGTTTGATTGATTTGTATTCCCAAAAAATATTTCATTTCTTGCATCATACTCATTTCAAATTCAACTTACATTAGCTCAGAGAACTCTTGACAAATTTTCAGATTAGCATACTCGAAAATGATATCATCAATATAGATTTGGCATATCTTGAGATCATTTCCGAAGTTTTTATAGAAAATAGTAGTATCCACCTTGCCTCTAGAAAAATCATTTTCTAAAAAGAAAGAACTTAATCTTTCATACCATGTCCTGGGAGCTTGCTTCAGATCATATAAAGATTTTTTAAGTTTGAAAACATGTTCCAGAAACTTAGTATTTTCAAATCTTGGAGGTTGGCGCACATATTCTTCTTCAGAAATGTATCCATTTAAAAACACGCTTTTGACATCCATTTGATATAAAACAATATCATTATAGTTAATGCCTTTTTGTTGACTATAGCATTGTGCAACCAGTCGTGCTTTGTTTCTGACAACTTCTCATTTCTCATTTAACTTGTTTTTGTAAACCCTCTTAGTTCCAATAACATGAGTTCCTTTGGGTTTATGTACTAGATCTCAAACATCATTTCTAGAGAACTGATTTAGCTCTTCTTGCATTTTCAGAATCCATTCATTATCTGAAGTGCTTCATCACAAGAGGTTGGTTATATAGGAGATACTAATCCTAGAAGCATTTCTTCTATTTGTTTAAAGGTGGATCTTGTTCTAACATGTTGAACTTTATCTCCCAAAATCAATTATTCATATATTGCTTATCTTTGCTTTTGCCTCTTCTGAGCTGATAGAAATTCATGTGCTTCTGACGTGTCTTCATTTCTGACCAGCTTATTTTTTGAATCTTTTTCTCCAGAACCTGCAAATTTTATCTCAAGATCTGCAAAGTTCTCAAACAGCTCTAACTTTTCTGGGTCATGCTTATCATAAAATATAACATTAATTGATTCTTCCACAATATGTATTTTTGTATTATATACTTTATAGCCTTTAGAGTGTTATGAGTATCCCAACATAATAAACTTCTGTGCTTTAGAATCAAATATGTTCAAATTACTTTTAGTATTAAGGATAAAACTAGAGCATAAAAAGGATGAAAATAAGAGATGTTGGAGTTTCTTCCTTTGCATAACTCATAAGGAGTCTTTTAAATGATATGTCTTATAGAGATTCTATTCTAAATGTAACATGATATATTCACAAATTTTTCCCCTAAGTGCTTAGCTACATTTGTTTCGTTGATCATGGTTGTACCCATTTCTTGCAGAGTTCTATTTTTTCTTTCTACAACTCCATTTTTCTTTGGAGTTCTAGAGCAGGAGAAATCATGGGATATGCCATTAGAATAAAATAAATCTTCAAATTATTTGTTTTAAAACTCACCTCCATGATCACTTCTGACTCTAACAATCTTAGACTCAAATCCATTTTGCACTTTCAAACATAAATTGGTAAATACAGAATATGAGTCATCCTTATGCCTCAGAAACTTTACCCAAGTCAAACGACTATAATCATCTATGATGACAAGTCCATACTTCTTACCATTTATTGATGTTGTTTTCACTGGACCAAACAAGTCAATGTGTAGAAGCTCCAAAGATCTGGAGATAGAAACAACATTTTTAGATTTACAAGACACTTTAGAAAAAATTGCATTTATAACATGCTTTACATAGAGCATCTGAAGTAAACTTCAGCTTAGGTAAGCCTATAACTAAATTAAGTCTATTTAGCTGAGATAATCTTCTCAGACTAATGTGACCCAAGCGTCTATGCCACACCCACTTCTATTCGTTAACACACATTAAGCACTTAACATTTAGATTTTCAAGATCAGAAATCTTTATTTTATAAATGTTGTTCTTCCTCTTTCCAGTGAAGAGAACTGTGTCATCCTTTTGACTAACAACCTTACATGATTTCTGATTAAAAATAATATCATAAACATTATCAACTAATTGACTTATGGATAATATATTATGCATTATACCTTCAACATAAAGTACATTAGAAATAGAAGAAAGAGATATGTTATCTATTGTTCCTGAACCTTTTATCCTTCCTTTCTAATTTCCACCGAAGCCTACGTACCCTGCATATTTGAGTTTTAGGTCTTGGAACACATGCTCACTTTCCGTCATATGACGTAAGCACCCGAAGTCTAGATTCCATGTCTGGTGTTTCATTTTTGCTGCATAGGAAGTCTCTTCAGATTCAGACTCTGATTTTGATTTGCTTCCTCATTTCATGGAAGCCATATGTGTTACGTTGGAGAGATCTTCTTCTAATTCTGATCCTTGAGAGTTATTTTGCCTTTTCTTGTCGAGTTGCGTAACTCTTCTGGACAGAAGTAACAATTCGTTTTCATCGTCAAAATCTTCATCGTCAAAATCTTCTACTTTTTTTTAATGTTTTGTGACCTTATTCTTCTCAGCCTTGGGTATTTTAGTTCTAGACCTTAGAGCAATAGGTTTTTTCTTTTTCCAGGGCTCATCTTCTTCTAGCTCCATCTCATGACTTCTAAGAAAACTGACTAACTCTTCAAGAGTTATATTATTCAGATCCTTAGAAAGTTTCAAAGCAGTAACCATGGGTCTCCATCTTTTAGGAAAACTTCTGATGATTTTATTAACATGATCAATGGTTGAATATCTTTTGTCCAGAACCTTAAGTCCTGCTACCAAGGTTTGGAACCACGAGAACATAGTTTCAACCGTTTCTTAATCTTTCATTCTAAAGGCTTCATATTTCTGAATTAAGGCCAATGCCTTATTTTTTTTAACTTGTCGATTGCATTCATGTGTCATTCTGGGTGAGTGAATAATATCCTCTGTTGTTTCTCTGTTTGTGATCTTTTCATATTCATTGTACGATATTGTGTTGAGAATGATAGCTCTGCCTTTGTGATGATTCCTGAAGTTGCAATTATGTTCTTCATTCATTCTGTTCAAGGGACTAGGAATACCAATTGCAGTGATAGGTTCTTCATAACCATTTGTAACCATTTTCCAGAGATCAATATCATAGCCTACAAAGAAACTTTATATTCTATCTCTCCAATAGTCAAATTTCTCTCCATCAAAAATAAAAGGGTTAACACTGTATTTATCTCTATCGTTTGTGTTAGCAGCAACCATTTGTAAAATGTTTTTCTCATACTAGATCTCTCTCTACAGAGTTAAGTGTTTGATTAGAAAATCAATAATAGAGCCGGAGCTCTGATACCAATTGAAGTTTGAGAAAAACACAAGAAAATGGGGTTTGAATTGAGTTTTAAAAAACTTTTTTCGTTTAAAAGTGCTTTACACAAACAATCAAAATAGAATCAATGCTATAGAGAGAAATAATGACACATTTGGTTTATACAAGTTCACCTTAGAAAAGGGTACTCTTGTCTACCTGCCAAGGTGATTTCTCCGTAGAATAGGACTTAATCCACTAATCTTGAAAGATTACAAATGCATGGGCTACCCGCCAGTGACTAACAACAAAACAATGATAACATGTTAGTGATCCATTTAGAATTCTGACCTACCCGGTTCCTTAAAAGATATTATGATCACTAACTCCTTAAGGATTCTGACCTACCCAGTCCCTTGAAGGATATTTCTCTAAATCTTCTTGAGTATTCTGACTAACACCTTAGTCACTCAAGGAACAATTAACTTACAATTGAATAATGTGTTTACAAGATTGCTTCTTACAAGTGGATTGCATAAATGTTTAAGTACAAATTGTTTAACACAAATATTAGCAACAAATCTTGTGTTCAAACGAATTACAACTATAATGCAAATATGAGTAACAAATCTTGTGTTCTAACAAATAAAAATATAAACACAATAATGAGCAACAACTCTTGTGTTTTTAATCTTTTTGTTTTTCTTGCTTTGATTTTGGCAGCGTTACTTTTCTCGTTCTTTAGTCTTATAATTTGCAAATGAATTGGTTGAACCTTTATATAGGCGCTGAGGAAATAGACCGTTGTAGTAGTACCACGTCACTTTCATCTTGCTAGATGGAAACTGTAAAAAATGATCGTGGGAGAATAATAATACACAGTACACCCATTTAAGTGGAATGTGTAATTGTAGCTTTGTACTAACTCTTATAGCGCACATTTCTGATGATATTGTCTTCTGATGAATATTAATTATGATGAAGTAGATTGGCTTGAGAAGATATCATCTTTTGATCTTGTCTTTTGATGGACTATATGATTGGAATAGTAATGAGTCTAGAAGATCTATTCTTTCTTCTGACGGAATATTTTTGATGTTAAGAAGATGTGCGTGTATTCCATGAAATATCCGAGTCTTCAGAATCTTGACTTTGTCTTCAGAAGTAGAAGCATAAACTTTTTTGATGAACAAATCTTGACTTCTGATTTAGAAGTAGAAGCTTTCTTTTGATGTGTTCAAAATCTTGACTTTGTTTTCAGAATTATAAGTAATTGTTAGAACAAGATTTGGTTCTGCAATAATACCTCTGAGTTTTGCTGATAATAAACAAGTATGTTTGTATGAGCAATTTTGGTATTATGATGTTTGTTACTTTTGAGAAATTAACAAAAAGTTTATGCTTTTGCTTCTGATAAATAGTGTGGCTAAGTTATTAGAAGAGAATTGTTCCGCTTATGCGCTACAAATATTCTGGTGAACAATATCAAATTGCTTTAGAAGACTCTGAAGTTGTGTGACTCTGATTGTTGTCAAAGAAACCAAGTTCTGAAGATGTTAAGACAGAAGTTCTGATGAACAGTCTAGATGTTGAAGACTTATGTTTCTAAGATAATGGGCTCTGAATACTAAGTGCTGAAGACTCTGAAGACGCAGTTTTGCAGACTTTGAAGACTTGAAGCTCTGAAGATCCAAGTGTTATTTTCCTTCTTCTAACTCATGCTCTAGAAGCCTCTGAAGTCTATAAGTTGATAAGACTAAGCAACATGGTACAATAGTACAATGGTACAATCAAGACACTTTATTCCACTCCATAAAGAGTAGAAGCAAATGTACTATTTGTCCCCCACGTTCTATTTCAAGCTGCCATAATTATGGACATTCATGAACAAGTAGTGCAAAAAATAAATGACATGCAAGTTGTACAAATTAAAAGTTTCATAATCATGTTATGCTATAGAAATCATTAAACATGTACTTTGTATGGTACCGACTTCAAATACTATCATTACCACACATTTGCATGGTTAAACAATCAAACTTGGACAATCACAACATGTCTCTTCAAGTCAATCAAAACATGCTTTTGAACAAACAAAAAATAAAACAAATTTCTAACATCCTAACAAAATTCAAATTAAACTAAAATAATAAATAGAAAGTTATAAAAACTCAAAAACGGTTGGGATGTTTTCCAATAAGCGCTTGTTTTACATCGTTAGTTTGACGTTTTTATTTATTGACATTCCTCCATGTTGCCTCTTTGCACGTCTAGTTGTCACCAACGACTATTCTTAACCAACACTTTAGCAAACGTGAATGAAAATAAAATATATAAAATATACACAAGTATAGAAAGTACGTAAAAAGAAAATATATACATTATAAACAAGTATGACAAACATATATATAATATAGATAAATGTACAATTGTATCAATATAAGCAAGTATCAATATATGGACAAATGTACAAAAGTATGAATATAAACAAGTATATATCTATACAATATATACATTATGTACAAAATTCAAAAACATATAAATTATTGCAATGTAATTCAATATCTAAACACCAATCCCAACAACTGAGCCATTTTGTTGTTGCGGTGAAACATCAAGTAAAAGTAAGTATTTTTAGTTTTATTTATCATCTCCATATAGATTAGTGTGAGGTAAAAATATTGTTCTAGTCTCCAAGCTTGGTTTTGAATGGTTTAAAAGAAAAGTGGAAAAAGTAAATTTTATGAACAAGAAAATAAACATTCTTTGGAGAGGAGAGAACTCGCTGGGATTGAATTTCATCTATCTGTCAAATACTTAAACCTACCGATCAATGGTATGCAACCTAAAACACCCATCAATATTATCATATATCACCCATAACCTAGGTTATATATAGCACAAAATTGAGAGTAGAATCGTATTGTCTCATCAATGATGTCTCACGCAACTCAATAATGGAGAAGCATTAAGAACAGATACCCATTGTGAATATTAGATCTAAATATATTTCTAGAGTTTAAAACCTAATTGATGTTGGAGATTTCACTAGGAGCATTGATACAATGTTGAGGATTACGCACCTTTGAGAGATACACCACTTATCCACCTAAAATCTTAAAGTGGTATGTGAATGGGTTCTCCCACTTATATATGCTCAAGTCTCCATTTTCATATCCAATGTGGGACTATTTCTCCACTTACTCACACTTGCATTATTATTCTAACAATTCCCCTCAAGTGTGAGTCCACAATGCTCCCCATTTGTACCGTCATTGATATCTTGAAACATGACACCTCTTTTTGGGTATTTCGATACTAAGTCGGTCTCTTTATCGAACCAAAGGCTTTGATACCATTTGTTGGGGAAGTTCACTAGGAGCATTGATGCAAAGGTGAGGATTATGCATCTTTGTGAGAGACACACCACTTATCCACCTAAAACCTTAAGGTGATAGGTGAGTGAATTCTCCCACTTATATATGCTCAAGTCTCCACATTCCTATCCACCGTGAGACTATTTTCTTACTTTCTCACACTTGTATTATTATTCTAACAATAAATGCTCATCCAAGAACAAGATTTGATTCGTCTATGTTTATCACAACTCAGATTCCATCACATAGCAAAAACAAGGATAGACATCAATAAAGATTTGAGAAATAAATTTTATACAATACCATGATCAGTAAATATACATAAAATCATAGTAAAATTACATACAATCCACAATAATGAATATATAAAGATAAGAGAGAAGAAGAACAAACATCTAACGTAGTGTCAATACAATCGATGAAAATCTGACTTTGAATCGCCAAGATGCATTATCCAATGTTGTTATATAAGCCTAAAATCTCAAAGAATGTTGGTGATGGAGTTGGGACAAAAAAAAACCCAAAATCATAACCTAAAAATGTGTTCTAAATCCATAAATACAAGTTCCTGCCCAGACAAATTCACCTGGTGCTCACAAAATTCATCCGACAAATTTTCACTTTTCGTCACCAAAATACAACACAAAAACTGGAAAATTCTCCCTGAGCTCGCCTGATGAATTTGACAGCCAATAAAAAATAATATATTATTTTCACCATAACTTGAGAACTGTAACTCTAATTTACGCACGGGTTAAAAACGTTGGAAAGCTTATTGAATTATCTATATTATAATGAAGAAATATAATGTTTTAAATACCTACAAAAATGAGATAAAAATGATCAAACTCAATGATATTTATACAAACCGACAAAACTATACTAAAATACTAAACATTTACTTATTCACACTAAAGTTGAGGTTATTTCTTGAAAAAACTAATGAATCGAGTCAATAAGTGTCAATTACTCACACTAAAAAATAACACAATTTGGAACTTATCTGATGATATTTCCTGTTTTGTGTGTCTTTTGAGAGGTTTTTTGGTTGTTTCGAAACAAAAAATTAGGTGGTGGGTTCAAAAATACCACAATCAAGTGGATTTTTAGATGGAGGCGACCTATTGGAGTTTGGGAAGATGAGGTTTTGGAATCTTTATTGGGGCTTATATTGGGTATTGTACGTCTTGGTTGGGAAATGTTTGGATTTGGAAACCAGACCCAATTGACAGTTTCTCTATTAGAGTCGCCTACGACTCCCTTGTGTCTTTGGCTGGGGTGTCAATGATTAGCTTTGAGGAAATGCTTAAGGGGTTTGCCAGGGTTTGGAAGAGTTTGGTGCATTCTAAGGTCTTTGTGTTATGTTGGTAGTTGCTTTTAGCTAGATTTTTGACTAGGCGAAATAACCTAATGCACCAAATTGTGTCTAGTAGTAGCATGTGGGGTGCACCATGTGTGGAGAGCAGGTGGAGACATCTTATCACTTTTTGTGTCGTATGATGTTGCCTTCGCTATTTGGTATCGTTTTTTAGGTGTTCGGGGGTGGCCTATGCCTTTTACGCATTCTATCTTAGGTGTTTAATTTGATTCGGGGTTTAGGGAAATGTTAGGTGGCGTCTTTGTGTTTGGCCACAATCTGACATTAAGTGGTCTGTACCATTTGGAATTTGTGTTATAACCCAAAATTTTCTCTCATATTTTTCAAGTCAATACACATCTCCATACTCAAGAGTTCCTCAAGGGTTGACCAGATGAACCATCTCCTAAGCAATCAGCCCACAACTAGGGTTTGGTTCTCTCAAATCAAAAATGGTTTCTATTATCTCAAGTGAGCATCATGCCTCCTCATATGTCTCCAGGCATCACCATTTCAAGTTTCAAGCCTCATAGCTCAAGTTTGCTCAGTCAATTGCTCAGATGGGTGAAAATCAATTGTATTGGACAAAAAGTCAATTGTGGTCAACATACAGTCAAACTTCATCAGTTTTGGTCAACATCAAGATTTTGAAGTCACATTCATCATTTGATCAAGGGTTGATCATGATTCATCAAGAAAATTCAAGGAGTGGTCAAAAGTCAAAGTTTCTAAATTAGGGTTTTTGATAAAAAAAGTCAACAGAACTTTGACCAGACATAACTTTCACATACTTCATCATAAATTTTTCCACCAAAGCTCATTTTAAAGGGAATTCAATTCTCTACAACTTTGTGTCTCACAAGCTTTGTCCAAAAATGCTTCATTTGAAAGTTATGGGTCAATACATTATAGGTCCTTCTAAAAGTCAACAAAAAGTCATCTTTTTCCAAAGAAATGTACATGAGCATGGAAACTTCAATGAATATGAAACCAAAAGGAGCATTTAGAGGACATCTTGAGCGATTTTGGAAAGATTGCATTTAATTTCCAATCAAATATTTTTCAATCAATGAAATATATTCCAACACAAATGTTAACCTAATTTTCTTCTACTATATATGCACAAGGTTTCCAGATGCCAAGGACGAATTTTTGCAGGCTCAAGAACCCTAACCAATCTTGAAAAAAACCGTGAAGAACAAGCAATTGGAAATCTAGGATTTCCATCGATTCAAGTCATTCCAAAGGTGTCAATCAATTCCTCATTGCCTCCTGAATCGTTCCAGCCTATCACCATTAATCAACACGTCCAGAATCGATCCAACCACAATCACGGTTTACACTTTCTTTTCCAAAATCGATTATCAAGTTTTATGCATTATAAACATGTTTCGATTGCATATTTGTGTTTAGAATGATGTTTGCAAGCTTTATGGATGGTTCAATTTGAGTTTTAGCGCAAGCACGAAGAAATACCATGGTTAGGGTTTCTGAGCTTCAATTTGGGGAAACATCGTTACCAGTAAAATTGGACTAAATCGAGGGTACCATGATACTCAGAACAAAGTTTCCAATCAAACCATGGTCTCACCATTAATTTATATTGCACGTTCTTGATTTTTGAAATTTACAGGTGTTTTAGTGACGGACGAGGCCGTCACTATAGGTTTTAGCAACAAAACGTCCGTAGGTAAAAGCCCAAAATTTCAAATCGGGGACGAAGACCCCCTTTGCGCGCGCGTTTTGAATTTGATATATTATAAATATATATTTATTATATATTATTTTCTTTATATCCCACTAACAATTCAGGCACATGGTTCAGATGGCAAGTGTGTGAAAATCTTTCATCCAGGGGACTTGAGTTCGATTCCCAGCGCCCCCTACCTTAGTTTTTTGGCATTTTTTCCACTAACCCTTATTTCCTTTCTTTTTTGTTATTTCTATTTTATTTTCCAAATTAATTCCTTTTCAAATATTTTTTTAAATACAATAAAAAATCACAAAATATTTTCTTTTTATAATTAGGTAATTAAAACACTTATTTAATTTTTGACACCAAAAAATATTTATTTTTTCTCTTATTTTAATTAATTGTTTAATTAACCATAAAATTAGATTTTTAGTTATTTTGTCAAATAAAATCAATTCCAAAAAATACAAAAAATAATTTTCTATTAAATTAAGTTTTCTACTAACCTTAAACTTTTTCAACTGACATCAAAAATCTTTTATTAACGATATTTCCTCTTATTCCGATTTAATCATCCTCGCGATATTTTTCCGATTATTGTAACTACTCATAAGTTGTAATAGTTAGGTTTAATTTCTCGCATTTTTTCAATATTATGTATATGCTCACAGGATGTAATAGCTTAACTAGGATTTATCTTTATGCACTTTTACTTTCTACACCTATTATGTAACTGCCCCAAAGCCATGTAATAGCGTAGGATTTATCTTTCCGCACTTTTACTTTCCGCACATCTACTTTCTGTATATATTTGACTGCTAGTAACTAGGGTTTGTATGACAAGACTAAAAACAACATAGATAACCCTAATCTCAAGATAAATATCTGAAATCAACACACATTTCACAATTGCACCCCCTAGGGTATCCTCTCTTGTTGCCTTACGAATAAAAATGGTCATGTCCCTCGAACGTAGGGGTACCATTAGCAAAGGACCCTCGATTCAAAAATCATCACAAAGATCATAGTCCCTCAATTACCCTCGATGTTGCCTACAAATATATGATCTCGTCCCTCGGTTGTTGCTTATGAATAAGTGATGATCGTCCCTTCGAATTGCTAAGGTATCCTTACAATGTTGCCTTCAGTGACCATACGATGACCCTATGTATGTCCCTTCACATCCAACGGATAGAGTTACCTATCAACCAATGGTATTGATAGCGCTCTCCTAAAGGAGAAGGAAAATAACAAGAACGACCTTTCTGAGTAGGTAATAATAATCTAAATTGCTTGCTCCAATCCAATCAAAACAAATACTTTTCACACCTCACACTCTTTTCAAAATTACTTTCAAAAACACTTTGTATACATTCATACGAGAATCATTACAAAGTTAAACTTTCGAAATATTTTTAAACACTTCGTATACATTCTTGAGGACTGATACAAGAATTATTACGAAGTCAAAGCAAAATACTTTTTCAACCAAATCACACACGCACACACAGAAAACAAGTTTTCAAAAAGTGAACTAAGCAATTAAGAGCTCGTAGATAACTACAGATGGAAAAGGTGCTAATACATTCCCTTTTCATAATTACCTCCCGTACTCTGAATCTAACAAAGGTCTTTTCCGTTCTTTTCACCTTTCCTTTATTGGATAAAAGAAAAGTCGGTGGCGACTCTTGCTATCCGCACATTTGCGATAAAACGCAAAAAAAAAAACAAGTCAGTTCTCCCACCGTGTTACAATTTGCGAATAAGATTATTTTTAGACAGGAAAATGGTTAATCTCTAAATGTTTTCAATTATCAACATGGCTTGGAAGTGAGTCAATATCCATGCTCTGAATTTTGTCGTCTCTCTCTGCTAGACTAGGAGTGAAACCCATTCAAGTGACTGTGTATTTAGGAGTGTGTTAGGTGACCTTCTACTCTCTTTTTTTGTCACGTGGTTAGATTTTCTTTCCTTCAATTTGTTACGTTCGAATATCTATTATGCCTGTGACTTTAATATAGATTAGTTTGTTTGTTTTGATTTACACGACGAGTGTTTTCTCTTTTTTCTGTTGACTTTTTAGAGTGGACTCTCTAATATTTTTAGTGTGGATTTAGTTCGGTAGTGTGGGCTAGTTTGTTAAACTTTTGTGGTGTTAGTTAGTTTTTGTTCTTCGTTGTTGCAGTCCACTGCTGGTGCGCCTGTTTACATTGTTTTTTTTTTTTTTAACTCTTTCTTTCTGTTGATATATTTTGCTCTTCTTTACCATTAAAAAAAAAAATTCACAATAGTTAGATAGAAAATATAGTAAATGTGTTGACAAGAAACAATGAGGGCAAACTAATAATAGTTCTTCAAGTAGAGGTGAAGAATATCCCTTGGATTATGCTGATGTGGTGGGGCAAATGTAAGAGTTGGCATTATTTGCTTTCTTTTTTCTTGATTAAGTTGCCATTATTTTTTAATCCCAAAATACATTCATTTGCGTCTAATAACATATTCAATCGTCTATTTACTAGGTGGGTCCTCATTCATGACCTGAAGCTGAAAATGACTATACACAAACACAAAATCATATGATAAGAATATGTTATGGAGTAATGTCTCTAAACGAATACCATATCATATCCAAGAGATGGTTGCGCACGTGCGATTGTTGTCGACGAAAAAACTGCCCGGCTGTAGTTTCATAATGAGAGAGAGCAAATATAAGCATGCAATAATTTCTATTAATGAAAAAAGATGATGTGATTTATTATGCCAACTACTTCATGAATTGATGGGAAAGAATTTGCACTTTGAATTTTTTATTTATGATATGATCTCTCTATCTTACTTTGGTTATACTTTTTAGCATTTTTTGGGTCCTCTCTACACTTCCGAAGCTTAATCATTTAATCTCCTTTTGTTTTATTTTATTCCATTATCTTATAAACGTTTGATACTATGATTTTTTAGGTTTTTATTTAATTTTATTTTGATCTTTCAAACTATAAATATTAAAGACTTTATTTTCTAAGGTCTTGTTTGAAAAAGTAATTTATAGTTGATAAATTAACTTACAATTTTAATAAATTAATGTATAGCACAGTAAAGTGCATTTAACTATATATTTTTTTAATTTTATTTTGTATTCAGTAACAAACTTGAATCTCTTTCAAACATTACAATATATGGCGTTTAAGTTCTAAAAACCTAGACCCCAAGGTTATAAGAACATAAATATCGGATGCCACTTCGGCGTTCCTACACAGGAAACAAAGCCATTGTGTTAAAGTATTTGGATATTTGCAAAAAGCATGCATGTTTATATATACGGAGACGTTGTCACATTTGAGAACGTTCTTTAACTCTTTTTTTGCCAGCTGCCAGCTGGGCATATTAAATGTAGTGTGTGGTATATTGAGAGATTTTGTGGGATCTATTTTAAATTTTTTATAAGTTGTATCAGTTGAAAATCCATCAAATATCTATGATGAATTTCTACCAATCGTGATGAATAAGATTGATATCACTACACACAATGATAATGAACAATTAAAGAAAAGAAGAAGAGGAAATAATCATTTTCTACAAAATTTCACTCTGCCCACAAACTGTGAAAAATTTCTTATTCATTTGCAATTACAAATTATGTGAATACAACTTGATTATAAAATTAGGGGTCACTCCATCTATTTATAGATTTAGGTTAACTTGCTCCCTAAGTTAAAGCTCAAAACTATAAAATCCCAAAATATTTATTTGGAACTAAATCAAATCTATTCTATTCTAGATTTAAATTAAAACTAAATCTAAATCTAAAACAAATATATTCTGTCGAATCTGGGTGGCATGGTCTTCGACTGGGTCGACTTCCCTTTGACACACATGAATTACTTTCAACACACCATCTAATTCATTGTGTCTAAACTGTCTACATTCATCATTGTTCTTAGTCTTCGAAATACTTCGACCTGCACACCCTTCGTCATAATGTCTACAATCTGATTCTCAGTTCTGCAGTGTTCCAAATTCATCTTCACAGCTGCTACATGCTCTCGAAGATAGTGGAACCTCATTTCGATGTGCTTGCTTCGACCATGTGCTATCGGATTCTTTGCCAGATTGATAGCTGACATGTTGTCGATCTTCATGGTAATTGCTCCATGATCTTTACTTGTGATTTCTTCGACCAAGTTCATCATCCAAGTTGCTTGACATGCACAAAGAGAAGCAACTATGTATTATGCTTCGCATGATGATAATGCCACAATTGGCTCATTTCTCAAACTCCAAGCAACTGGTGTACCACCTACCATGAACACATATCCTGCTGTAGATTTTCGATCTTCAGCATCACTACACCAGCTCGAATCTGTGTACCCCACTAACTTGCATTCTTTTCCTTTATCAGTTGCAGGAAACAAAATGCCATAGTCGAGAGTTCCTTTTAAATACCTCAATATTCTCTTCGCTGTTGCTAGGTGAGATACCTTTGACTTCTGCATGAATCTATTTACCATACCAACTGTATGCTAAGTCAGGCTTAGTATGACAAAGGTATTTTAAGGACCCAATAAGTCTTTTATATTGGGTTGGGTCGACATCCTCCTCTTCAGGGTCTTTCGACAGTTGCAGTCTTGGTTCTGCAGGTGTCGAAGTCGAATTGCATTCTTCCATCTCAAATCTCTTGAGAATTTCTCTTGCATATCTTCTTTGATGCATCATCAAACCTCTACTAGTCTTGTAGAATTCGATGCCAAGGAAATATGAAATGTCACCTAGATTAGAAATTTCGAATTCCTTGTTGAGATCTCCTTTGAAGTCTTCGATCTCCATCTTACATCTACATGTGGTTAACAAGTCATCGACATAAAGACCTAGTATAAGCAATTTACTATTGCTTCTTCTTACATATACTCCATGCTCAGTTGTGCACTTCACAAATTCCATCTCCCTTAGAAAGTTATCAATCTTCTTATTCCAAGCTCTTGGAGCTTGCTTCAATCCATACAGGGTTTTATGAAGCATGCACACCTTCCTCTCTTCGTTATGTTTCACAAACCCAATTGGTTGTTTAACATAGACTTTTTCGTCTAAGGGTCCATTCAGGAATGCAGACTTTACGTCCATCTAACATATATGCCAATTGTTTATTTATGCTAAAACGACAACCAACCTAATTGTTTTGATCTTAGCTACAGGTGCAAAAACCCCATCAAAGTCGATTCCTTCTTTCTAGAGAAATCCTTTCGCCACTAGCCTTGCTTTGTGTCGAGTTACTTCCCCTTTAGGATTCATCTTCACTTTTTATACCAACTTGACATCAATTGCCTTCTTACCTTGAGGAAATTTGACAAGTGACCAAGTGTTGTTGTCTTCGATGGATTTCACTTCTTCGTTCATTGCTTTCACCCACTTCGAATTCTTCAATGCTTCAGCTGCATTGATAGGTTCGACATCTGCATAGAAAGAATAATGTAACAGCTCACCTTCGTCATCAACCACACCATCTGATGTAACCACACAATCTTGCAACCTTGCAGGCATGCGTCTTGCTCTTTGAGGTCAACTTGTGTTTGGTTGATCTATAACTGCTGGTTCATCTTGTCGAACTTCTCTTTTGACTTAAGTTTCTTGTTTTTCAAGTAAAATTCTAACTGAATCTTTCTTGACATTTTGACTCCAGTCCCACTCTTTAAGATCATCTATGATCACGTCCCTGCTGATCACAATCTACTTGTTCACTAGGTTGGACAACTTGTAACCTCCTATCGAATGATATCCTACTAGAATCATTTGACTCGACTTGTCATCAAGTTTTCTTCTCCATTGATCTGGCACATGTCGAATGATATCCTACTAGAATCTTATGAAGTAATTCCTTCCAGCTTCTTTGTCGGACATCTGTTCAAAATATATGTTGCAGTCGACACAGCTTCAACCCAAAACTCTTTAGGTAAATTCTTGCCTTTCAACATACTTCGAACCATATTCATGATAGTTCGATTCTTCCTTTTTGCAGTCCCATTTTGCAGTGGAGTGTAGGGTGGCACCACCTCATGCAAAATCCATTATTTTTCACATAACATGTTGAAATCTTTCAACGCATACTGTCCACCACCATCAGTTCTCAAAACTTTGAGCTTTCGACCGCTTTGACTTTCGACCATAGACTTAAACTTGGAAAATACCTCGATCACCTCACTTTTCTTCTTGATCAGGTAAGTCCATAATTTTTGACTGAAATCATCTATGAACGTGACAAAGTATTTATTAACTCCAAGCGAATCCACCTGGATTGGTCCACATACATCAGAGTATATGATTTCGAGAACAACCTTCAATTTTCTTCCTGCATCCTTGCTGAAGCTATTCTTATGTTGTTTTGCTTGCACACATTCCTCACACTTCATTTGGAATGTCGATTTCTGGAAATCCTGAAACCATAGTCTTTCTCTTCAAATCTATAATGTCTCTGAAGTTGAGATGGCCTAGTCGATAATGCCATATCCATTCGTCTCTGCTTGCTGCAGTCGAAAGGCACTTGTGCTCCATCACATTTAGTTCGATCTTGAAGGTTCTATTCTAGGATATATGAGCCTTCAAGATTAACCTTCCATTCGCTTCAACGACTCTCATCATCTTGTCTTCAACAGTCACCTTGTAATTCTTTTCGACCAACTTCCCTATATTAAGCAAGTTACTCTTCATGCCTGGAATGTATATTACGTTTGAAATTACTGCTCTTTTTCCATCTTTGCTCATGATCATAACATTTCCAATACCTTCAGCTGCTAGAGTATTGTCATTTGCAAATTTCACCATGTTCTTCATTGAGGGCTTTAGGTTAACAAACCAATCTTTCCTTCCAGACATATGTGATGAGCATCCTGAATCCAAGTACCATTGATCCTTGAATTTCTCTTCATCTCTTGTTGTGACCATCAACGCCATCTTTTCTTCTTCACACTTAGCAAACTTTGCATCCTTTATTTTGCCTTTCGCTTCTCTGGACAATCACTCAAATAGTGACCATACTTTTGACAATTGTAACATTGAATGTGACTCTTGTCAGGTTTTTGACCACCACCTCTTCCATTATTTGCAACACCACCTCTTTGGTTTCCCTGGTATGGTCTTCTCTGATTCGACACATTTCCTTCGTTCTAGTTTCCTCTTCCAGTCGAATTGTTGTAGCCACCTCTACCTTTGTCAAACCACTTTCCTTTGCCTTTAGTTTCTTTTGTTGATTTTTCCTACAAAGCCACATCACTCTTTGTCTTTCTTGCAGCGCTTTCATTCATTCTCTGTTCATGAGATTCAAGCGTCCCTTGAAGCTCTTCCTTTGTCAATTTCGACAAATCTTTCCCTTCTTCGATAGTCACCACCACGTGGTCGAACTTGGGAGCCAAAGATCTCAAAATATTTGAAACAACAACTCTTGTTGTTAATGCTTCTCCACATATCTTGATTTTATTCACTAGCTTTGTAACCCGTGTGAAGAATTCAGATATGCTTTCTTTCTCTTCCATCTGAAGCAATTCAGACGTTCTCTTGTGAGTTTGTAACCTCACCTCTTTCACCTTTTTTGCGTCTCCAAAAGATTTCTCAAGAATATCCCAAGCTTCTTTTGCATATTCTGTATCACTGACCTTTTCGAAGTTGTCTGGACTCAGACATTGATGAATTATAAAGAGGGCTTTATAACTCTCCTTCTCCGATTCTGTGTGTTCTTGATTTTCTTCTTCTGAAGCGTCTTCTTCAAGCTCCTTTACTCCATCCTTTACAAGATCCCACAGGCCTTGACAACGGAATAAAACCTTCATCTGCTTGCACCAATTCTCATAGTTATCTACATTCAGAATTGGAAGACTTGCTGGATAATTCGCATTCTCATAGCTCACTACCATCGTGAATTCTTATTCTACGATCGTTATTGATTCCCAGAAAAATAATTTAAAAAAACCATTAAATCGAACATCATATTTCATGTTTTTTTTAGTGGCCCCATGATAAAATAGTCTAATTTGCATAGGTGACAATGAAATTATAAAGTGACATTTTTTAAATTGATGTCACGTCATTATAAATATTTAAAAATTTATTATTATTTATTTTTTAAGTTTTTCTTTATAATAATTAAATGTTTTAAATTATTTTAGTTATTTTTGTTTATAAATATTTATTTAGAAATTATATATTATAAATTTTAATTCTAAAATATATATTTTTGGGTCTATTTTTAATTACGTGACAATAATTAAAAAATATCACCTCATAATTTCAAAGCCGCATATGCAAATTAGACAATTTTGTTATGGGGACCTCAAAAAATACATAAAATACGATATTGGGGGACCTAATAGTTAATTTTTTTATAAGAGACTAAAATATTTAAAAAGTTAATATAGGGGACCAAAAATATATTTAAGCCAATTTTTTTAAATCTAAAATAGCTGCTATCAAGAAGTAACTAATTGGAATTTGTTGTCTACTATGTTCTCATTAACATTTCCCAATATTATGGTCTAAGATAATTTTGATCTTTAGAGCATGTAAGTCTATGTCCTTGACTATATAAAATTATGATTATTTATTCAATTTAAAAGGACTTGCACTACAATGTATTATGCTAAAAATAAGCTTGAAATAGTTTTTTATTTAAAAAACAAAAGCAAAAACTAATTTTAACAAATAACTAGGTATTCACCTGTGCTTTCGCACGGGTTTGTTAAATATTAGGAAAAATATAAAATATAGAATATCACCTGTGCTTTCGCACGGGTTTCTAATCGTTCTCCAATTCTCTCTTTTCTCCATTTTTCCCTTTGATAAAACTAAAATTGAGACGGCTGATGGACGTTGCTGAAGAAGTATAAATGGGTAGTGATTTGTTTCTTGATTTTAGGGTTTGATTCGATTTTAATTTTTTATTCATTGAGATTGCTAGGTTTTAATGTTTGATTTTATGAATTAAAATTGAATTTGTTTGAGTATTTGTTTGTTTGTAAATCATAATGAAGCCTGATTTTCTGTTACTTGAATATCATCTTACTTATCAAATGGAATTGAATTTGATGCAATATTTGTTTGCTCATGTATATATATTTATAATCTGACTACTCTGTTTTGTGTCTTGATTTTGTTTATTTTAATTTTAAATAGGAGTAGATTATCTATCTCTTGCCCTGTCGAAGCTGTTAAAGACATCAATGATTCGAAATGTCGGTGTTGTTCAATAAAGGGTATTGACTGAGTTTTTTTTCTGATCTAAATTATTCATTTTTAAAATTTTCAGATCTTAATTCTATTGTGATATGCAACATTCATTCTTCTTCCTCTTCTTTTACTTTTCAGGTATATGCATGTTTTAGACAAATTAAAATTCATCATCTTCAAACAGATTTTATGCAAATGAGTCTACCTGATTTAGAGGAAAAAGTTATCAAGATTGGTGTTAAGGATTAGACTTACTTTTTGGTAGCATAGCAGGTTCTCAACGTTGTAAAGGTTTCCTTAAGATCTGGAATTTTATTCATATTCATTGTTATTGGAAGACATTGATATTACTATGTTTTTGATTCACCCTTAGTATTTTGTTCTAATTTTTACGTTATGGCCACTGTTAGTGGTCGAGATTTTTAGTAACAATTTTTTTGTTAAATTGATATAGGTTAATTAATGTAATTAATAATATAATATTACTTGCATTTTGATAATTGTTTCTTCTATGATGGTATTTTCAGCTATGAATTGAATTAGTTTAGTGTAGAATAGTTTGTTGAAACCATGTTTGATTTTGGAAGAATAATTTGATTTCTTTGTTGTGTTGAATTTACTCAGGTCTTTGAACTTTATATTGCTCCATTATTTGAATCATATATGCACAGAAGAGACTTAGATGATGACAGAAGCATTGATTATGTAGAGGTACATTTTGATGAATTCAATTCACAATCATTTGTATCGTTTTTTATATATATATATATATATATATATATATATATATATATATATATATATATATATATATATATATATATATATATATATATATATATATATATATATATATATATATTTGTTTTGTTTTATATATTTCAAAAGAGGAGATGAGGTTTATCAGTGATGACAGATAGTAATGGAGCAAGGGAAAAGTGAAAGAAGGTTTTAAAAAAAATTTGAAACCATTTTTGTCTTTATATTATTCTTAGATTTCTGAAGCTATGAGTTTGATCAAAAGTGTATAATTACTGCAATAATTTAGAAATGAGCATTGAAATAATATCTCTTCAAAAGTTTGAAAGTTGGTTCCAATCACCCAAAAATTTTTTCTTCATAAATTAACTCACCACTAATTCACCAATACTTTCTATAAAAAAAATTATGTTGGACTACTTTGTTTAAATTAAACATTGATGCTTGATTGAAATTATTTTTTATTTATCTTATATTAGAAAAATGAATAATTATGAATCAAAATATAATAATTTTGTAAATTATTTAAAATAATGAAAACTTCAATTAATTTTTAATATTACAAATATACTATCAAAAATTTATGTTTTTATTATTAATGGTTTTTTTAATTAAAAATTATATTTTTCTTAGTTAATATTGCATTAAGAGTAATTATTAATTACTTTTAATAATATTTTAATTGACCGGTCTAACTAAATTATTTTGTTTAATGAGTCCTGCAAATTTAATTAACTAAATGATATCTTTGTAATATGTAGTACTACTCTATGTTGTTTAAACAAGTAATTAAGTAATTGTTTTCATATTTTAATTATATCTATTATCCTAATTAATTATATTTATTATTCATTTCAAATTCTACCTAAAATATCAATACCATAATTATTATGGTTCATAATGGTTGAAACTTTCCAAACCAGTCAAACTTGCCTTTTAAATTTCAAAATTGATAATCAATATCAATAATATCAAATTCGTTCCCCTTTATCTAATTGCTTTAATTTTTTTAATTTAAAATATTTAAATTTTTAGAAAAGATTAATAAGAATATGGAACCAACTGAAATAGAGATTGTGATTTATTTAAATAAAGAAGATACATATCTCATAATAATTTTAGTCTCTAATTATATTTAATTTCTTAATTCAAATTATTATTTTTTAAACTTATAAAATTAATAATAAAAAAAACTATTAACTTTATAATAGTAATCATGATAGTTATTATACATTAAATGTAGAAACTTTTAAATATTTGACGGGACCTATCATACATTAGAATATATAAAGATATGAAAAAATTCTAATTTACTTTGAATCGAAATTATAATTCTCATTTGTTGTGAAATTTGAATAAAAATATTATTTTGTATTGATATTTTTTATTTTTAATTGCTATAATTTTAGAAACAAATATTACAATTTTTAATAAAATATTTACGATTTATTTTTTTAAAGTACGACTAATTAATATATTTTTATACAATATTAAAAACAAATATTACAATTTTTTAATCAAATATTTGAGTACCATTTAATTCGAAACTTTACCAATATATCTTTTGAATAGAGACATTATTATAATTTATTTTTATTATACTTATATGGAAATTATTGAATGGTGACATAAATATGTTTAATTTTTATGTATGATTTGATTCCATAAAATATTATGATCAATAAAATTTTAATTATCTTTTAATATTATAAGTTTGATATTGTTTCATATTGTAGCAATATTATATACATTAGAATATATAAAGATATGAAAAAATTCTAATTTATTTTGAATCGAAATTATAATTCTCACTTGTTGTGAAATTTGAATAAAAATATTATTTTGTAGTGATATTTTTTTTATTTTTAATTGCTATAATTTTAGAAACAAATATTACAATTTTTAATAAAATATTTACGATTTATTTTTTTAAAGTACGACTAATTAATATATTTTTATACAATATTAAAAACAAATATTACAATTTTTTAATCAAATATTTGAGTACCATTTAATTCGAAACTTTACCCATATATCTTTTGAATAGAGACATTATTATCATTTATTTTTATTATACTTATATGGAAATTATTTTGAATGGTGACATAAATATGTTTAATTTTTATGTATGATTTGATTCCATAAAATATTATGATCAATAAAATTTTAATTATCTTTTAATATTATAAGTTTGATATTGTTTCATATTGTAGCAATATTATATACATTAGAATATATAAAGATATGAAAAAATTCTAATTTATTTTGAATCGAAATTATAATTCTCACTTGTTGTGAAATTTGAATAAAAATATTATTTTGTAGTGATATTTTTTATATTTTTAATTGCTATAATTTTAGAAACAAATATTAAAATTTTTAATAAAATATTTATGATTTATTTTTTTAAAGTACGACTAATTAATATATTTTTATACAATATTAGAAACAATATTACAATTTTTTAATCAAATATTTGAGTACCACTTTAATTCGAAATTTTACCAATATATCTTTTGAATGGAGACATTATTATCATTTATTTTTATTATACTTATATGGAAATTATTTTGAATGGTGACATAAATATGTTTAATTTTTATGTATGATTTGATTCCATAAAATATTATGATCAATAAAATTTGAATTCTCTTTTAATATTATAGGTTTGATACTATTTCATATATAAAGATATGAAAAAAATTAAATCAAAACTTTACAAATATATCTTTTGAATGGAGGTATTAATATTGTTTATTTTTATTATATATAGAAATTATTTTGAATGGTCACATTAATACATTTTATTTTTATGCATGATTTGATTTCAAAAGTTTATGATCAAAAAATATTGAATGGAATTATAATTTAACCAATAAAATTTTCTACCGATTTCTAAATATATTTGTGTATATTTTTTGAAAGGTTACATTTATATTCTTGAAAAAATTAAGTAGTCTAAACGATGTATTGTTAACTATAAATATATTGTTAGTAAAATTAATAAAAAGTATATTATAAATATATAAAAAGTAAAGTAAATAAGAATTCTAATGTTTATCTTAAATATTTAATTTATCATTCTAAAAACATAAGAATAAATATTATTTTGTATTTATTTAGATCTTTATTTGACCTAAAATATATGTTGAAATTATTTCAATTTTTATTAAAAGGTTAATAAAACAAAACAAAATCAATTGAGATTTGGTAATTTTTTAAGTTTATGAAATAACTAAAATATATCATAATATTTTCAAATTAACTTTATAATTGTAATCATGATAAAAAATATTAAATAGTAATCATGAAAATTTAATGATAAATGATAATCATAAAAATTTATGATAAAAAAAATATATATATTGATACAATCATTTTAATAAATTGAATAATTTATAATTGATTTTATAAAGGTGAATAAATTACAAATAATTTTATAAATGTAATAAATTAAACTATTTATAAAATTATTGGTATCAATGATATTGACACACGAGTTCAACATGCTTATAAACCGAAAAAAATTACAATAATTTTATAAACAGGAATAAGTTAATATCCTTTTATATAAATTAATGTTATAATATAACTTTCATATAAATTAATGGTATAATATAATGTATTAAATATTTACATAAAACTTAATTAAATAAATTTATTTCATGAATTAAATTTTATATAATATCATTAAGATTTAATTATTGAAAATTCGCACTAAATTAAAAAATATTTCTTACAAATTGAATACAATAAAATATAAGAAATAAAATACATAATTTTGAATTGTTATGTATGATTCATTGTAATAATAAATGTTAAATTATTATTTATATTATAATAGTTTTTTCGATATTCTTAGATTTAAGTTATTTTTTCCCCGTATACAATAATAATATTATATTATTATTTATTATTATAATTTTTAATTGACAATAATAAATTCAATTTAATTAGTTAGACATTAAGATAATAAATTTAATGTATATCACTAATACGCGATATTTATTTATAAATGTAATTAACTAAGAGACACATATTTATCACTGTTGAATAAATAAATTTAAGATGATATGGTAAATATTTATTTTTACTATTATTTTCATAAACTTAAATAACTTACAAATATTTTTATAAACGAACAAAATTCAAATATTGATGTAATTGTTTTTAACATGAATAAGTTAAAATATTTTTATAAATTGTCACAAGGGTTAAAGGCACTGATAAACGAGAAAAATTCTACATATTAATATAATTAATTTTACAAACTGAAAATAAATTACAATAGTTTTTATAAACATGAATAAATTATAAATATTTTTATAAACCAAAAAAATTCAAGTATTGATACAATTATATTTATAAACGAGTATAAGTTTCAAATATTTTTATAAATAGACACACGGGTTCATTTTTATAAACGAGAATAATTTACAATTATTTTTATAAATGAGAAATTCAAATTTGATAAATGATTATATATTGTAATTATATTAATATTAACCAACTAAATACATGAAATAAATTTACGGGTATAAGTAAATGTATCTATGACATACCAGATAATTGAAGTTAAAGAATTGAATGTACTATTTTAAATGACAATTAAGTTATATTTTAAAAACAAATTAGAAAATAAATTCATCTAAAATAAATTTCATTCATTAAATAAATATAGAAAATAATATATAATAGTTTTATCTATAGATTTTTTTTATTTTTATGTTCTTTTTAAAAATAATTGTAATTTAACGAGAAACAGTTATACATTATAGGTTGTAAAAATATGTAAATATGATATAATATAAAAGTTTTAAAACTGAAATTTGATGGGAGATGTCATACATTTTTATTTTGAAAAAATGGATTAATATATAAAATAGGTTTAATAAATTTTTAAAATTAATTCATTTGGATTCAACTGAAGTTTATTAACTCACGCGTAGATGTGAACACATATAATATAAAAGTATAAATTTGACGGAAGTTGTCATACATTTTAGGTTTAGAAAAATGGATTAATATCTAAAATAAATTTAATAAATTTTTAGAACTAATTCATTTGGATTCAACTGGGTTTGTTAAATCATCTTGTTTCACAGGGAGATGTGAACGCATTTATGAGATACTGGCTATAGACTGTTAATTTTAATATTCATCTTTTAAATCTTATATAATTGAAGTTAGTGAATAGTCTGTACAATTTATTATAAATACATATTAATGCTTAAAAGACAAGTGCATATTATTAGTCTATATTTATAATGAATTTTAACCAATTAAAAAATAAATTCAAATTTTACAAATAAAAGTTTGATAGACATGTCTGTAAAGAACATAGGTAACATCTTTTACGTCCCTCGAACGTCTATGTCACCTTCTGAGTCACCGTGGCCAGTTAAGTTGATTATGAGAGAATTCCCAATTATTGTCTCTTACGCAATGACAATTAATAAGTCCCGAGGCCAATCACTTGATACCGTTGGATTGTATTTACCTACTCCTGGTTTTAGTCATGGACAATTGTGTGTAGCCATTTCAAGAGTTACAAGCAAAAATGGTCTTAAAATCTTAATACACAATAATGAGAATGTATCATCTTCTATCACTACAAATGTCGTACACAATGAAGTTAATTGCTTAAAATGGAACATTATACTATGTTGAGCAGAAGATGAATTTAGAAGTTTTAAGGAAGAACTTCTGGAACACGCACGTTGTAATACTTCTGAGTGACGATTGAAATATAAACTCTGATAGAAGCACCATATGTAAACCCTGATAGAAGATGTGTTCAACAAGGCTTACAGAAGATCATGAAGTATTAGAAGTTCTAATGAAGAATATAACTTCTGGTCAAGCACATGAAAGCAACTTCTAAAGGAAGCATTCTAACACAACCTCTGATAGAAGCACCAAAGCAACCTCTGTTAGAAGTGCTACTAAATTATTTTTAATATTTAGTTTTATTAACCAACTTCATTGTTCATTAACCAATTTTTTATATTTCATTAACCAATTTTATTTTACTATTAAAAAAAGAAGGATTTAAAATTGATATTTGACGGGAAGCTTTCATAAATTTTAGGTTTGGAAACATTGACTAATATCTAAAAAGTAATATTATTTGAATTGGAAAAATAATTTTATTCTTTAGTTTTGTTAATTCATCTGGATTCACGGGTAGATGTGAACGTATCTATGAGATACTAGTTAGACTGTTCATTTTAACGCTCATCTTTTAACTATTTTTGTTGTTGTTATATATTATTGTTGTTGTACAATTTTTTATAAATACGAATAAATGTTTAAAAGTTGATAGTGAAAAACATATAATTTTAACTACTATTATGAAAGTAGTTTAAGAAAAAACTACATGATTTTGAATGCTATTGATATATTTTTTTTAAAATTGAAAATCATATCATATCCGCAAACATTTCTATATCATCTTTTATTGTTTCAAGTTTCTTAGTTGTATATGTGTTGTGACACATATTCTGTTGAAATTTTGGGAACCATTTCTCTAATCAAGGTTGTTTTTAGAGTCTACGATGACTTATAAATGAGAAACATTATAGCCAACTGAAATTTGACGGGGAGCTGTCGTACATGGTTTGTAAAAATTATAAATATGTTATATAAAAAGATGGATTTAAAATTGATATTTGGCGGGAAGCTGTCATAAATTTTAGGGGTAGAAAGTCTACTAATATCTAAAAGTAATATTATTTGAATTAGAAAAATAAATTTATTCTTGAGTTTTGTTAACTTATTTGGATTCACGGGTAGATGTGAACGTATCTATGAGATAACAACTAGACTGTTAATTTTAACGCCCATCTTTTAACTATTTCTTTTGTTGCTTATATATATAATTGAAGTTATAGAAATTGTTGTACGATTTTTTATAAATACAAAAAAATATTTAAAAGTTGATAGTGAAAACATGTAATGTGTTTTTTGATTCAAAATATTATTTGGTTCAAAATAGTTTAATTTTTGTGTTGAATTACATTAACTTATCTTTATCTTAGATATATATAAATGAACTTTACAAGTCATAATTAGATACATGAAATATAAAATCTCGACGGGACCCGTGCAACAGCACGGGTTTCTTACTAGCACTATTCTCAGGGTCCATGAGCATATGGGCTCCCATTCCCCATCCAGGCTCCTCATTTAAATTTCTCACTCTTACACTTATACATGACACCGCTATCATATATATTTTTATGAATAATCATTAAATTTCAAAAAATATGAATTATATAAGAAATTTGAGGGATGTCAAAAATTTTGAGAAAATTTCAAAAAAAAAAAAATTTTCCAGTCATTTGTATATGTGGCAGTTAACATTCTTGGTCGATTTGTTTCGTTTTGCGCAGGAAGGCTCTGAAATAGTTGGGCATCTGTAAATGAAAGAAAAAACAAACATAAAGCGGAAAAAGACAATAAAACTACAGTTTATCATGTGTAATCCGAGTCAAATTTACGCAATGTGTTTCAGTGTTATCAATACATATATACCAGAAATTCTAAATTTTAAGATTGTTTAACCGAAAATTTGAATTTTCGGTCTTTATAATTGAATATATAGGAAATTCTAAATTTCGTTTTGGATCGAAATTTAGAATTTCCGGTATGCATTTAAACTAATTTTGCATTTCGGAATTTCAAATATACGGTACTGGAAATTTGAATTTTACAGAAATTTTCAGCAACGGCGGTAAAATGGTAAGTTTCTCATAATTTCCGGTATTCATCACGAAATTTCCGATATTCATCACGAAATTTCTGATATGTACTAGGAATTTTAATATATCCGGTATTTTATAGGGATATTTTGGTAAAAACACCCTGCATGGGGGGTGCCAAGTATAAGTTGGGGGGTAGCATGAAAAATTCTCCTCAAACAGTGGTATCCGGTACCTGCACAATTAAAAAACGCAAATGATTCAGCAACCAACACACTCAGCATATTTTTAAGATGTGATGAAATTAAAATTAAAATTCTTACCTATTTGTTTTGTACGTGCCATCAAAAATCAACACCATCAGATACATATTCAACAACTTCACAGAATCAGGGTGTGTCCAGAAGATATCAGCCACCATATCTGAATTATTCTTATTTCTAGATCAATCGAATATTTCTCTTGGAGGACAGTACAAGACCCAATAACATTTGCATTTTTGTCATTGCACCTTTCTTGCTCATTCTGTATGCTGCTCTAGCTTTATATATCTAGGTAATACTCGTGAGGTTTTCTGGATCTTTGTCTTTCAAAGGAGAAATGATGTACCTTGGAGCCATGTTGTACTTCGTCATGTCATTCACAAACTTTCTTTCTTCCTCTTTTAGACAGCCCAAAATGTCATGGCCTACCAATTCTTTGTCTAGTTTATGATTGTGCATCCGCATCTTACCATCACCTTTCAGCCACCACCACTCGGAACAGATCTCAACCTAAATGAGCATTTAACCCTTATAGAATAATTGCCATCAGAAGGGGCCGCAACTTTATTTTTCTTTTTGTAATTACCTCCTTTGTCACAGCCCATAATCAATTTACTCTTCCTCCTAGGCATACCATTAACAGAGTCGGATTGGATAGTAACAACTACAATACCATGAGTTTTCCAATTGATCGTGCCCATTCAAGAACTTTCTCTTGTGATTCAAAAATTTGGCAATCACATTAATATTTAATTAGCTAAATTACATCAATTTAGAAAAGAATATAAAAATGCGTATAAAGTCAAGAATAATGTATCGTATTGGTGATGAAGTACTACGTAAGATCATTACATGAATCCGTAGAAGAAGCTGAAGCGGCCGATTCAGGACCACAAATATATAACATTTCATCTGCCACACGCCTGAAGTTTCTGGTATATCAGAGATATGAAATTTCCGGTATTACAATTGTATACCAAAAATATGAGAAATTTCCGGTGCCTGAAGTATTGTTAAAAAATATACCAGATTTTTTACAATTTCCGATAAATCGCACTGGAAATTTAGAAATACTCGATAAATCGCACGAGCAACTTGTAAATATCCGGTATATTGATATCGAAAATTTGTAAATTACAAAGAATTTCGAGTATGCGCCAAATACCAGTACCAAAAATTTGCTCTGATGTACCGGAAATTAAGTTTTTTTTGACAATTTTCTCAACAACAAATTTTTTTTTCAAAATTTGTTTTTTTTGAATAAATAAAGTTAGGGATATTTTCAGAATATAAAAAAAGAGGGCGTCATGTATAAAAATGGGGTGGCAAGAAAAAATTTCCAACTAGAGGTGCTACATTTACATGGTCCAATGCTAAGAGAGGAATTCATGTTACCAAAAAAAAGAAAAGATTACACAGAAATTTGTAACAAAATTTAGATAAATTTTTGAACACACACTTTTCGTTCGACTCTCATAAAGCCCAACTCAAATCATTATCCTCGATTTTTTGACTTGAATACCAGGAAGTTAGTTTGGCTTAATGATTCAAGTTCATGAAGATGTGGTATAAGCACCCGAAATGAATTAATATCTTAAATATTGGAACTATTATTATTTGGTTTTCATATGTACATTTTCTCTTAGAAACTAAAGTTACTCAAAACTTGGTGATGTGTAGGCTCAAATCCAATTAAAAGCAAATGTTATGCTGCAAAAAATAAAAGGAAGCTAAATTTGAGCTTATATAGAAAAGCCTTTGATAGAGAAGAAAATTTCTGGTAAGAAAAAGCCAAAGTAAAGTGTAATAATGGCCATGACATTGAACTAAACTTATTACCTCGCTTAGAGATGGTCCCAGTATGCTAACTGAACCAAACACTGATGAAAATCATATTGCATCCAAATTTGAACAATTATTCAATAATACTAATAACTGTTTTGACAATGACACTGTTGGAGAAAAGAGGTTTCATTAAGGGTGGAGGCATAAATGATTGTATTTGTATGACCTCTAAAGCCATAAACATGTTATACACAATCCACATTTGTTTTAAAAAAGTCATACCAAATATCTCTGATTACACTATTTCACCAGATAAAACCATCTTATGGAAGATCACCATAAGAAACACTTCCTTCTCTATATAATAATCATTGAAGCATATATAACAATGAAACCTATTGATAAACTTAAAATGAGTTCAACAACAATTTTGGAGTCTGAATGACAATAATAAGGGTTTGGAATCTAAGAATTCATTTTGCTAAATTCAATCATGATAAAAAGCCATTTGTTCTGCATAGGTGTTATTAAATTCTCAGTAGACACTTGAATAGGCTTCCATGAGTTATTAAGCACATGATCAGATACAGCAAGAGAAAACTTTTGCTTGCAATTCACTAAGTCATTAAGGCGAAACTTCAATCTTAGTCTATTTTATAACATCACCATTTTCTGTTTTAGACTTATGCAAGAAGAACTATAGCATTATGGATTGCAAGAAGAATGCAAATCAAACAATTATTTCAACACCACTCAGTTATTGTTACATGATAATATTACAATGCCCTAATAAGAGGCTAATGAATTTTAAAAGAATATTACGTACACAAACTCTCATTAACCTACAAATTCTAAGGACAATAGTCAACAAGTCTTCATCGATCCTAGCTCATTTGCAGCAAAAATGACATATTCTTGTTCTTTACCTTGAGCTTGATGATCCTGCAAGAGTACCTGCACAGATAGGGCATGGCGGAACATGTTGTACTTCGAGCTCGCTAGTTCTTGGCTCGAGACAATCAGCATGATACACATGGCCACACGCTAAAACTGCTATATCTCCAAGTTCATTGCAACCCTTCGGTAGCAATCGCTTCTCACATATCTTGCAAATTCTCTTCCCTTCTTTCCGTGTTACTGGATCCATTGAAACAACTTGATCGGATTCTCTCTGCCCTAGAAAATGTCTTCTCTGTGTACTCTAAAATGAAGGAAAGTGCACAAGAAAAGCTTGAATAATCAGTAAGCAATCTTGCTAGTAATATTGAATAATGAAAGTAACTTTTCTAGTAAATTTCTTTATCAAAGTATAAGGAATGTGATGTAGGATGTAGAATAGGGGTTAGTTATAGTTGTTAGAGCGGTTATGAGTTGTTATAGAAGTTAGTTACTCAATCGGTTAGTTAGTTATTTAGTTAGTTTAGGTGGTTGTTACACTATTTGTATGAATAGGATAGTAAAATGTAGACTTGATTAATCATCATTATCGAATATTGCAACCAATCGTGAAAGGAAAAGAGTTTGCGCTCTTGTTAATTTCTATTTTTTAATAAATAGTTTGCATGTTATTTGTTTTTTTTAAATAATTCTATGACGAGTTTGAGATGGTGAGGAGATCCCATCTAAGTTAGCACCACCATCAACAATTTTTTTTAAAATAATTATATATGTAAGAGTGTGAGAGATTCACTTTCCAATCCAAATTCAACAACTCCATAATGTTGGGAATTATTAAAGCATAAGAATAAAACTTATTTATAGACTTAAAATGATATCAATAGGGATGTCGAATATAGGGCTAGTGACTGGAGTGAAGTCGTAACAAGGTAGTCGAATTGAAAGGTGCGACTAGATCACCTCTTTTTCAGGGAGAGCTAATGCTTTTAGATAATTAGTTATTACACTGCTTCACACTCCAAAAATAGAGTAAAGAAATAAACTACATCTCATTAAATAGGTAGATCACTGTTATTTTTTGTTTCTTGACGGTGAAGTTACACTTAACCCTTAAGCAAGCTTATTTTCCCATTCTGGGAGAGCTCACGCTATATCAATAATCATTTTGGAGTCTGAATAACAACAGAGCTAAGTGCAATTGTTAAATTCAATCCATGATACAAAAGCTATTAATTAGTTATGCATATGTGTTATTAATAGGATTCTTAATTGATAAGGAGATGAGCTCGCTCTTAAATCGATTAGAAGCCAGGTTTAGTTGATAAAAACAAAGAGTTTTTCTTTTTTAATTGGTTAGAATTGCTCCTTAAATCGTTTTGGTAAGTGTTAGGATTGAGTTCGAAAAACTTTAATTAGTGTATGATGTGTTTTACTTTAGTACCTCAAGAATTACACTCTTGTCTATTTTACACACTAATGTTAACAAAAGAATAAGGCACTAAAGTGCAAGACTAGACAAGCTTTTATATCTTCGGTTATTTTCAATGTTGATCATTGAATTTGAATTAACTTATTTTTTCTCTTAAGTTGAAAATTGATCAATTTCTCTTTTTGATAAGTACTTTGACCTTTTATCATCATCAAAATTATTCTGGGTCATTCGCTAAGTCCAGAAGATAAAGAACAATTGATGAATTTGCAATTTATTGAATGTGGAATATGTTGATTGTTTATCCCCATGAGTAAGAAATCCTCCACACAGATCAAACCAATAGTTGACTGCACTCCCCGCACTCCAAGTCACTTCATATGTATTCAAATCATTTCGCCTTGATTTCACATCGCCTAACAAAAAATGAGTTAGAATTCATGAACATGTCATCTTTTTAAATAAAAAATACTATATATTATGTCGATTGTTGTAGATAATCAATTGTAGTAAATACCTTAAATAGGTAATGACTCATTTTATTAAATAAATAAGAATTTTATATATACTTCTACATTACAAATTACTACTACATAAGTACTATAAAATGGATAATGACCTCGCTAGGTCTACTTCCACAAACAAATGATCTTCCCACCTATGACAGCTTGATCCAACTAGATTTTCTCCTTGGAAAGTGTTAATGGACGGTGAAAATTCCCTACTTGATCTAAAGCATTTTCAAATGACTGTGAAACTGTCTCTAGGGTGGAAATCGTATATTCGGCCAACTGCTGAGTTAACAAAGCATTTTGAGAATGAAAGAGCTTTATTTCCTTGTGATAAGTTCCCACGTTTATACAAGCAAAAGACAAATCTTGGTCTTTCTTCTTTTCGCACATCACCAATTGAGCGAGCTAGTCAGAAATAGAGCCAGTGAGCTTCAGGGTAAGCAAAGTATCCTTCACCTCAAAGAGAGAAGTTTCCTTTGCTTCGTGCAAATACATGTCCCTTGGAAGCTTCAAGACGTGGATCTTTCCTCCATCCGTTGATTTTTACCACGATGCCAGTCATATCAAAAAGCCACCTAATGACTTGCCACACCAAAATTCATATCAACTAAAGTGCACTGAGTATACAAGGCCAGATTTCCTATTTCTTCCTCAATAACGACCCTCCACAAGTCGATCCAAGTAAGTGAAATCCTCATCCAAATGAGGGTGTTGACGACCTTCAGTAGAGTAAGAGCTAGATCTCATCAGTAAAACGTAAGAAAACTGGCCTAGGGCATTTGGTGAAGCCAACAGGTTTCCCACAATAACATTAATCCTCATCGGCACCATACCCCCCCCCTGTCTTAGGAGATAAATTGTTCTTTATTACCAATGCACTCTACATAATAACGAATAAAACATATACATCAGAGGCATACCCAGTTAAAAATACCATAAAATTCAAAAGTTTGAAGTTTACCAAAAATAGTTTTACTCTCCCCCAAAAGACCTGGTTGTCATCGACAATTAGACATCAGTAAAAACACTTTAAACGCTTCTTATCAGCTTTTGTCATCGGGGTGGCTCCCCTTTTATATCCCAGATTATCAGTAATCTTTACCAATCTGTATTTATTGTATTGTTCTTATTCAAAGAGATATTTTTCATTGTGTGTGAAAAATGATTTCCTAGTAGAAAGTGACAGTAAGTTAAAGACTTGGGGCACCGGTCGACACACCTTCCCTCCAATCCATTACCTATGTCACAAATTTCAGCATGAGCTTATTAACTTAAGGGGGTTACCAAAATAAAGGATCCTCAGAGGGCGGAAGCTATATAAGAGGTCAGAAATCATGAATGATTAGCTTGAGGCAGAGTAGTCTTCCACCCCTGGTCTGGGATGCTAAGTCACAACGACATTTAAAGAGGTGAAAAAATAGGAACACACATGGTTTTCCTCTTAAAGATTTACACCGGCACTAGTATAATCTCATATATACCGAGCATGAAGGGTGAAGTTGTGAAAGATACATGAACAAATGCTTTAGAAGAAGACTCATGATTCAAAAGGCACACTCATAAAAAGGAATGGCATAAGAGCCATATTTTTCGCATACTCTCTTGTCATCATAAGGACTCACGACCCCCCAGTCAAAAAGTGCCTCAACTTCTATAAAAGCAACGTTAAACTACTTGGTTTGTCGAAAACAAATGTAGTTGAAGAATAAATAGGATCCACCCTAGAAGATGGAATATCCTTTTGATACTTAAGACATTTTTCTATGAATTATTGTTCATAGTGCACTAGCTTTGCAGGTGCAGGAAATGAAATACAAAAAAGCTAAAATAGTTGTACCACTAAATTAGGAAAATAAGACTAAAAAAAGGAAGGAGATAGTTATTCTCCTAAAAGAATATCACACCCTTCGTCCCACAATAAGTGACCCAACACACAATTTCGCACATATTAAAAAAGTGTATAGAAGTGAGAGAGAATAATGTTTTTACTATAGTGTCCCTAATCATGTATTGGAAATTTTGAAAGCTTAATTGATTAAAGAGTATAATTGGAAAAGTGTATTAGAAATTTAAATGGATCATTTATTTTGGGACGCTATTTTATTCCTTTTGGGTCACTCATTGTGGGACTGAGGAAGTATGATCTAGTAGGAAAAAGGTTTCACCAAATATGTCTAACCACTCACATGCAATACTCAAAGAGTTTCGATTTCCAAAAATTGTAATAATGATATTTATGAAAAGACATTTTCAAGTATAGTGCATTAAATGCATGGTTCCTTGGAGGAACTAGAGGTTCTTAACTACCTGCCTTAAAATTAATTAGGAGATGGTCGGAGTTCAGGTTGTAAAGTCAAGCCCCCGACTTACCACACTAAGACACGAGCTTAGGGGAAACTATTATGGGTAAGTCAAATCGACCTTGGATGCACACATATCGTCCATACAAATCTCGATTAAGTAGAAGAATATGGGTTTAACCCCTTCCAGAATCTTCCTAATCACGAAGATTATACTTCTAGTGATCATCTAAGATCACAATCGTAAAGCATCTAATGGCGCTCCATAATTCGCTTCTAACTAATAGTAAGTTATTTATTCTCTTTCTATTATATATAGGGAAGGAGGCAAAATCAGGTAGTAAGTTTCAAATATTATTTCATTTCACTCTTCTTATTCATATACTGACTTGAGATTAGAGTTCTAACCTTACAAGTCTTATCACTCCATCACATAGAAAGCTAAGTTCTTCCATCACCTTCGTTCACCTTCTCATTTCTAGTTCATGAAAGAAAGAGAAACTTAAAGAATCATGAAAATTGTACTGGTCAAAAAAATACTTGTGAGCATAATACCCCTGCAAGAGCAAAGGAACTCAGAGACCTTAGAGTTTTCCCACGGCGACGATAAGCATTGTACGGTGGTGTTTATGGTGGTTAAGAATACCTGTTCACGCTAAGTGATAGGCTCAGTATATTTGTATAAATTAGAATTTGTTATTTTCTCCCGTTGGTGGTAAGGTATTTATATAGGCTTTGGACCTACGATTTTCTTGGAAAAGGTTATCGTCCATTTAGTCAATGGTGGAATGTTGAATCCTTATTTCCTAGAGGATCATGAGTCAGCGGTTGACCCTGACTTCTCTTTGTTTCAGAAATGTCTTATCATACATTTTCCATGATTGTGCGGTAGGAAAGCATTGGCGGTACCTCCCAGAGGGTGACACATGATCCTTGCCTTTCTTGATGGCAGCTTATAGTCATCGTTGTAGCTAGGTTCTTTACTAATATAACACTACAAAAATAATCTCTTGGATGGATTGAAAGAGTAGAAAAAATATTTGTTCAAGTTTGGTGTTTCTTACATAATCTTTTATCCTCATACATTATTTTCTTTATTTAACATTTATTTATTTTATATCAGAAACAAATGCATACAAATTATTAAAAATATATATTTTTTGGATGTGCAATAAAACTTTGTATTTGATCTCACCAAAATTCAAAATAATGATGATGGACAAGATTCAGAATTTATCAAATGTGTACTTATAAATTAAAATGAAAATAATGTGAAATTAAGAAAATTAAATCTTTACACTACAATTACTATGAATATTCCTAAAAGTACATATCAAGATGTTTTTTACTAGTTTTTCTATAGGCTCTTTTTTAGTGTTTGTGCCATTTACATTTGTGTTTGTGCCTGAGTAAGTATTGCTCTACATCTAATAGGGTGAGAAAGATTCACTTTCCAATCCAAATATGAGATCAGTAAATGTTTTGTAAATAACAACCGAGATAAGTGCAATCATTATTCATTGCTAAATTCAGTCCATGATATAAAGTCATTAGTTCTGCATAGGTGTATTTGAATTCTCTGGAGACACTTGAATAGACCTCCATGAATTTTTAAGCACATGATAGATGTAGCAAGAGAAAACATTTCCATGCAAGTCACAAGGTCCTTAAAACAAAAATTCTAGCAATACCAACAGACATGCTCATAGGCATTTTCTAAGATATTTTATCAAGCAACATCACCATTTTTCTTTTTAAGACTTGAGCATGGAATGAATGACCTTTTGAAGAACTACAGCACTATAGCAAGTGCACCTCCATGGTAGGATACCACTATTGTATAGGCCAACAATGTCCAACCATAGAGGGTCTCATTTTAATGCCTAAGACTTTGAAAATTACATAAAATAATAGGCATAAAATCTTTTAAATGTTTAGGACAATCAACTTTGATAACAAGGTTGCACACATCTTCACCAATAATATGCCAATATTGTTTACAAAAGACTTATAAAAAACCATCAGATCCGAGAGACTTCAAAAAATACTTTGAAGAATGCAGATCAAACAATTATTTCAACTGGTATATATCTGTTAAATTCTAAAATATTTACAGCTACTAGAATTTCTGCATCACCACTCAATAGTTGTTACGTAACAATATTTACAATGCCCTATAAGCCTAATGAATTTTAAAAGTATACCACAAATTTTCAATATCTTCATCTACTTGAATTCATGATCCTGCAAGAGTAAACCTGTACATATAGGACATGACGGATCGCGTAGTTCTTCGGGGCTAGTTCTTTGCTCGAGACAATCAGCATGATAAACATGACCACATACTAAAACTGCTACAACTGCAAGTTCATTGCAAGACAGTGAATTCCCCATGAAGTTAAATTTCTGTCTCAGTGGCTTCTCACATATCATACAAACCATCTTCACGACGTCGGTTGATACTGAATCCATTGAGAAAGAACTTGATCGGATTCTCTGAGGCCTAGAACATGTGTTCTCTCTATACTCTAAAATAAATCGAAAATAAACAAGACAAGCTCGAATAATGAATAAGCATTCTTCCTAGTAAAATTCAATGCACAAAAACAAGCACAAAAGGCGCACCGGTATGTTGTCTGGGCTGTGAGCTCGGTTGAGGAGCCAACTTGAACGAAAGCCTGTCATCGAATGAAGAAGAACAAGAACCCTTGCTACGAGAAGAAGATGCATTGCCATGATTGGCAGAGTTACGTCGAGAATACTGGTGACCATAGTAATACCGTGATCGTTTCAAGAATATTGAACGACCAAGATTCTGAGAATGGTGATGATGCATCATAGCAGGATGCGAATTTATCAGCTTCATAGATCCATCTGTTATATCCAATACAGATGGCAAAACGAGTGCACCTTGTTCACCGGAATACAAAGGGTTCTGGCAAATCACATAAGTTAATCATGTGCAATGAGATCAAAAGAAAACAACTGACATTGCTTGAGGAACAAGAAAAGAAAGCCAACCTCGTCTGACAAGAGCTCCATGTTGGAAGAGCATCGAATGCCTTTTGTTTTACAATATTGATAAAAAGGTGAATGATCCGTTTGGAAGAGAGTGAAATCAGAAATTCGTTTCTGTCTACACATTATTATTGATTGAAGAAAAAAGGAAAAGGGGTTTTGATGGCTGAGAATGAGTGACCAAATGGGAGGGGTCTGCTATATCTGTGGTGGATATGCGGCGAAAAAGCATGAAAAGAAAAATAGCTTTAATTATGGGATGAATTAACGGTGTCGGTGAAGAAATCATTTTAGATTGAATTGGAGCAGTTTATTTATGACTTTCTGGTGTCAAATGAATGAAAAACATATGTATGTGCTCTGTGCAAAGCAAAATAGAGAAGAGAGGAGTGGAACACGTCATCATAGTCTTCGCACAAACAAACAACCTTTGTGACTGATTTTTACCATGTTACTTGATTTTTTAAAGTAGGAAATAACTAGTTTAGTACTCCTACTTTAGTTAGAGGGTACGAGGAGTATTCACATTTTGACTAAGAACAACACATAAATTAAAAAGATTTATATATTTTTTCAAAATTTTAAAGTGATATGAGTTATCTAATTTAAAAGTGTTCAATCAGATTCTTCTGATATCAATGGTTAAGAAAAAAAATAAACAAAATATAGAAAAAAATAGAGTAACACGATCACAACATAAAAAAGTAACTTGAAAATTTCAAAGTAAAATAAAAGGTCGTTGTCAATAAACAATTAAAGAATAACACTATATGAAAACTTTTAAAACACATGTTATACCTTCAAATAACTCAGATCCTTAATACACTTACATCCTATAAAATAAATATTAAATAAGTACATTTTTAATCGATGTGACACTTTATCACTTTCGCACTTGAAACTCAACAATCTCTATTATAAGTGAGAATCACTCAGTCTTGATCCACACTATAGGATCCAATTCTGATGCCTTATCGAGCCAACCAGACTCTGAAACCATTTGTTTGAGAGTCCGGGAGCGAGATCTAAAAATGTCAATGGATCATTAGTCTCGTTGGTGTTCCCGATTCTCCCGAACTCTCCAACATAACCCTCTTTACTTGTGTTCTCTGTCTACTTTTCTTCTCTCGTTTTAAGGATATAGTGGAGTATTGATTCTTAATGAGTTCATTTTTTTATTTATAAATCGATATCTTTTTTGTGGAATTATAAAAATTAATTCTTCAAGTCAGAAACTTTACGATGAACGATAAAGTTCTTCTTCTAACCGACTAAATCCGTTTTATTCTAACGTATATTATAATAATATATTATTGAATTTTAATATTAAGTATATGAGTTTGACTCATCTGTCTTTATTATGTATTAATCGTTTAATCTAATAATATAAATATGAGAATCATTATACATTATAGTGTATTTGATTGATTACTCATATAACGAGTCACTTTTGACATGATATCTACTGTTTACTAAGGTTCAAAAAAAGTTTGTGGTCATATGAAAAATTCAAATAAATAAATAAATTAACCCTTCAAGTAAATCTAGAGAAGGGTGATTAAGCATGATGGACGGGTGAAAAATTGTTTTGGCAATTGAATCATGAAGAAATTTGTTGATTTACGCAATTGAAATTTTTTTGACGTTTTTATGTTCAATTTGAAATGGACTTTTTCGGTAGCAAATGATTCATGTTTTTGGGACAGGTGAGTATTTTTAGATTTAATAAAAGTTCTGTAGTTTTATCGATTGTTTGTGGTGTTGTACATTGATATAGTGTATTCTTGAGAGGTTTCAATTTAAAATTGTGTGTATTTTAGTGTTCTTGGTTATGCAATGTTGTCGGAAATTGAAAATAGCGTTTAATGAAGTTCTAAAAAGCTCATTACTGTGTTTGTTACTACGGCCACAAAACTCATTAACATCAAGTATAAAGGAGATGGTAAGATCTATGTGGATAAGAAGTAACTATAGTAGTTGTTAATCACGAAGGAATGAGAAATGATGAACACATAACAAAAGCATGTCCAAAAGAATCAAAAGCATCAACAATATGGAATAGAGTATAAATGTATTTTAGCCTTGTTGTGAGTTTTGTTTATAATTGAATTCAATATGCACTGCTACAAAACGTGGAAACAACAATGTCATGATCACTACAGTTCTTCCCTATGGTGACACCTCTAAAATAAGGCGCTATCATATTATTTTTATTTTTTGATTAAAAATTAATTGTATATAACAATGGCTGTGAACTCAACTGTGGTGATACCAACAAGTTTTAATGGGTTTAAACCTCGCTTATATATATATATATATATATATATATATATATATATATATATATATATATATATATATATATATATATATATATATATCCACGGTTGGTTTTTTAAACCGCTCTGAATAAAAGCGAATTAACACTCGCTCTACAACATTAGCGTCATATCTTTCACAACAAAATCCTAGAATTTTGCTATAATACACCCACTTATTTTTATGAAGGTGTATTTTAGCAAGTTTTAACTAAAAAATAGTTAAATGCACCCTAAAGTGCATGTTGCTAAAATAGACCTTCATAAAAACAAGTTGGTCTACGTTAGCAAACTCATATTTATGAAAGTGTGTTTTAGCAACATGCACCTTAAGATGCATTTAACCATTTTTTAGTTAATGCTTGCTAAAATAGATCTTCATAAAATCAAGTGGGTCAATGATATATATAGTTCAATGATATCATTGTATTTCGAATTGCATACATCTCATTCAACATATTTTCTTTTCTTTTTAACACATAAAAAATAGTTCAATGATCAGATTCCTACAATACATCGATATCTATTATTCTACTTTACCTCGTCGTTGTCACTTATCATCGTGATTATTAAGATCATGATTGCTATGATGATAAGTCAACATAACAATGATGATCTTAATAATCCTGATGATAACCAACGACGACGAGGTAAAGTAGAATAATAAATATCAATGCATTGAATGAATCTAACCATTGAACTATATACATGTTAAAGAATATAAAATGTGTTGGATGAGACGCATGTAATTCGAAATACAATGGTGTGTTGAAGTTGGTATTCAAGAATAGTTTAATTTTCAGATTATATAATTCTATACTAATTTTAATGATTGTGTTTCTTTAATTAGGTGAATGGTAAAACAAACAATATACAATCTATATAATAAAATATGGTTACGTTCCATGACAATTTTGTATAATAACCGTGTTCTAATGTAATTTATTTGATGTTGGGTATCGAACCCAATATCTAATATATCACAACGGTTAATAAACATAACCGTCGTATATCACACGAGATTATCAGTATACTACAACGGTCCCAGGACTGTGATTGTAAGTAGCGAGTTTACAATAACACTCTACACAACAACGTTTGGTCCTGCATAATTATATGTATTTATTAACTGTTGTAAAATGAGTTTTCTGTAGTAGTGATGTTATAACTCACTGCAAGATTATGAAAAAGATTTGGAATTTTTTAAATTTGTTTTTGGTAAATCTGATAATGTGAATCACATTATTAATTTTTTGTAAGAGATTTTTCATCCCAAACCAGATAGATGTAAGTTGATGAATTGTTTTCTAGAGTTTAAGAAATATAACGAGGAGGTGACTTTTGTTTCAACGGATAAATTTATCAAATTTATCAAAGAGATGACTCCTACTCTTTTTAAGAAAAACTTTTGAAAATCTCATAATACCCTTCGGAATTCGAATATCTATATTAAAACGAACCTCTATATTTTATTTTTAAAGAATTTACAAATATGTATATTCGAAATAACTCAATATTTTGTTTTTAGGAAATTTTTAAATATCTATATTCGAAATAACTCAATATCCCAACTTTACTTTGATTTTATTTTAAATCTAAATTCAAATAATATTTGTTTTAAATACATATAATTTTATTGTTCAGATTTATTTTTCCGAAAGAAGTAGTTATAGGTTATATTATATTATAAAAAATAAAACATAACTTCTCTACTTCTTTTTTATTAAATTTGAATGATGTTTAGTTTAAATACATACCATTCTATTAAAATTATGCCCAGATTTCTTAAAGCGAAGATTATATTATAAATTTGTTTAAAATTAAACAAAAATTATATTATAAATTTGCTATAATTATTTACATTAATTATAGGAAAGAAATAAGGAAAAGAATTTGTTCTAATTTTTCAAAGAGACATTTGACATATTAATTAATGTTAAGTTAATAAGTAGTTTTTTTTTTTTTCTAAACTTATTTTTTGCATTCTTTTTAGTAAAAATAATAATTTTCTATTTTTTATAAAAACAATCAGAGAACTAATTTTTTTTTGTTAATTTAAAAAATAAAAGTAAAGTTTTGTGAGTGAAAATAATAATTTTACAATTTATATTAAAATATTATGTTTTTCATAATATAAAATTCTTCAAAAAAATTTAGTGGAACAAAATATAGTTGTAAGTAAATGTACTATAATTGTAGGTAAAAATATTATTTAATAATAAAATCCAACTATCACTAAATATAGGTGTCACAATATATCATTTTTCTTGTAGTGTAATGTTGTTTATGTAGATTTTAACTTCTTTCGATTTAAAAGATCATTCGTTGTATTTAGTTTTATATAAATTAGTATTTTAATTTGAGATACTTTTTTAAAAATACAATAAAGTTGCTTAAAATTGTAAAGTTTAAATGATTTATTAGAAATAGAATTTAATATTATAATTTATAATTTATTTCTAATATGTTGTTTTGATAAATAATTATTTTAAAAAATATTTAAAAATATATATTTAAATAAAAATATCTAAAATAATATTTAGTTCGTTGGAAGATACATAGAATATTAAGATAATTTCACCAATAACTCTTAGAAAGATACAAGGGTGTCCAAGATATTTCCTTGTGTTTATCTCTCAAGATATGGAATCCAATATGACATTTCAGTCAGAATGGCCAAATCCTGAAAAATCTATTTGGGCCTTTCCCATTGTGCTAGACTCATTTTTACCTGCTAGCTTCATATTTAAAGTTGGCACTATATTAACCTTATCAAATAAACATATTTTACTACTCATTTACTAACATTTTTCAAAAAACAGAGTTAACCTGATTTTTCGAACAAACTAACAAAATTTTCAATGTAAAGTATAATTTTATATCAGCGATTTAGTATTTTTACGAGATTTTTACAAATGTTTGATAAAAAAATCATGTTTTTCATGTAATTTTATCAGAAAAGTAGATAATTTTATGTTTTTCATGTTTTTTTTAATGGTTTTTTTATATATTTAAATTCATGTTTTTCATGTATTTTAAAAAGTCAATAATGAAACCTCCAATAGAAAAAAATTAAATTTTAAATTCATTCCAAACTCCCCCCACCATTCATTGAGTAAAATTAATTTTTTAATAAAAATATTTATTTATTTTAATTAAATTAAATTATAAATAATAAAATAGAATAATCTCAAAAACTACATTTCAAATAATTTAAATAATAAATACAAATCAAATTATTAAAATATTGATCACATCTAATATTCTAAATTGACAAAAATAATAATAATTACATAATAAAATAATCTAATATTCTAAATTGACAAAAATAAATAATAATTACATAATAAAATAAACAGGTCAGGTATTAGTGTACTCACTATCCGACTAATTCTATATTTTATAATTGAAAAAAATTCTAACCCAATTTAAATGAAGTTTTTCCGTCAACTTCAGGATGAATTTGAATGGATACCCCCATTAAAGAGATTTATTGTCATACCTAATTATTTCTAAACATCATGACATAGTTACAGCAATGGCTCATGTTGTGGTCGATGACGGTATCGACTTTGCATATTCCAAAGAGTTGCACCAACTGATTCTCAGATGAAACACATGGCTAAGTTGATCGCACATTGTATCTTACGTAAAATAGTTAAAGTTAATGGATATATCTGAGTTATTGTTAATGAACCGTTTGATGTTGTTGAAGAGCCGTTTGATGTTGTATACACTTTTTTAAAAAATCAATAATTTTACACTATTGTATTTTTAAAAACCGATATGTATATTCACACACTTTAGAAAAAAAAACTTAAATAAATGCATAGCAAATTTTTCATTTACACTATTATATTTTTTTACTTAAATTGTTAGATTTTTTTTACAATCTTTTTTAATAAAAGTTAAAAAAAATAATTTGAATATTATAAAAAAATATGGGGTATCAGATTTAAGTGTGAGTGTCACTAAAAAATCTCTCCGTTAAGAAAGAGATTAAGCTGGACTTGCTCAGTGATTCAAATAATAGCTATTTACACTTTCCAATTTGCTATAAAAAAAAATTACTTTCTATGGATAGACGTTTACTCAAATCATATAAAATAAAAAAAAAATCAGAATATTTTAAAATCTAACTTCAAAAAAATCATGAATAATTTGATTAGATGGCATGTGCAAACACGTTTTATACCAGTGTATGCAAGTTAAATTCTGAGACAAAACGAATGTCTTATTTCAATGAAGAACGTTATTCTTCCTACCAATTATACAGTGCAATACTTATATCCAACACTATTGACCGTATTTATATGGTGAATAATATTATTTAAATAAAATAATATATTTATTAATATTAAAATATAATTATAATAATAGAAAAAATTTATTTGTTTAGATTAAAAATATCGATATAAAATTGTGACATTAATCAATTTCATAACTTATTAACTAATATTTTAGATTTTATTAACCAACTTTATTTTCATACTATTAATTTTAAAATCTGAATATTTATTAACCAACTTCATAATTTTATTAACCAACATTTTACTTTTTATTAATCAATTTTATTTTACTACTAAACATTATCTTTTATATTTAGATATTTGTTAACCAACTTCATAGCTTTATTAACCAACATTTTATATTTTATTAATTAATTTTATTTTATTATTTAAAATTATTTGATATTTGAGCGCTTATTAATCAACTTCATCGTTTCATTAATCAATTTTTTTATATTTCATTAACTAATTTTATTTTACTATTAAAAAATAATGTTATTTTTTAAAATTATTATTATAATAATATTTTATTATTTATAAATATATTATTTTATTTAAATAACACTATTCACCATATAAATACGGTTAATAGTATTGAATATAAGTATTAGTGTATGAAATTGGTTAACAATAACATTCCTCTATTTCAATTGACTTCAATGCCAATAAAAAGGGTATGCTAGCTAACTAGTCTTCCGAAGAAATCTTTAAGATTTTCAAATAAAAAAATTTAATTTTTTATTTAAATAATTATTTTAATTTTTAATACATTAAATACAAGTATGTTTAATAAAACATGTATTTTTGTTTCTTAAAAAAATCAATTATTTTTATTTTCAATATATTGATTACAAATATTTTAAATAATATATATATATATATATATATATATATATATTAAACTCCTAACCACTATTTATAGGGTATTCGTTAGCTACTCTCTAAATAATTATATTTAGATAGAAAAGTACTACATAGTACTACATGTTAGCAAAACTCAATTTATTTTAACATTTCATCCTTTTTCAAATGTGTTCCATAATTACTTAAAAGTTGTATAAATAAGGTCATACAGTGTCTTACAATGCTTCTTTCTTGGTTTTTGTCTAAGATATAATTGTATTTCAACTGAGCAGAAACTCACATAGAGTTTTGGGTTTCGACTTACTGTGTATGTCTCTTCATCTTGATATCCAAGCGAAATAATTTATTTCATGACACGGATAATAGAAATGTGAGAAATATCAAGTTTTGTGAAAACTGGATTGATATCAATGAAAGGGTGAAATACAACCTTATTGAGTTGAAGACTGATGAAGATTTAAAAGCTATTTTGAAATCATATCACAATAGGCTAAATAAGGAACCAAACGAGTTTGATTCGATAATTTCTAGATCTGTGGATGACATAATCAAGATGTTGAAACATCCAGAATCAGCTAGTAGTGCCTAAGTTTTCAAGTTCCTTATTGTTATTTTATGTTTGTTGAAATGTATTAAGTTATGTTCATCTTCCAAACATGTAATCGATAAAATATTATGAAATAAAACGTATGTTTCTAAATAGTCTAAGTCACAAAATATTCAAATAATACAAATCTAAAATCAAATATCTTTATAGGACCTCCAGAGGCAATGTGTGTTGTCTACACTGAAACTATAAACCTCATTATTTGGGTTCACCAATCCCACAAGGTTATCCATAAATACTCATGTCTCTTGCAAGCGATGAGTGTCATCTGCGCCATGTGGAGGCGACACCATGTCATCAAAAGGTACCGCCATCATCAGCATGAGAAAATCCATCATGTGAAGATCCAACACGAGAAGATACAACATCATCTATATGCTGCCTATGTGCGATGTTGCAAGGGTGTGATACAATAAGGTACCAATCCAAATAACCATCCATGCACTCCGTAGGGAACTGAACCTCCACAATATGATCTCTAATGACACGTGCAAAGCTCATAATATTACCACGAAACCAGCTATCAATGCCTCCAGATGGAATAGTAGGGATTGGTCATGGGATGTCTTGGACATAACCATACTGATGAAGACTCCTCTCAGATAAGTGTCTAGCCACTAACCCTCCCAACACAGATAAATAAAAAAGTAAAATGTCATTTATCTCATATTCTGTTGTATTCGCTTTATGCTTTGTCTAGGGTGTCCAAATGACGTCATCTATAGTCACTACATCAAGCCTCTTCATGTACTCCACAACACCTTTTGAATATGCATGTATACTCCTTCATCTCTTAGCCTGGGGGGACCCAACAGTGGTAGCAACAACCCGTCTTTCAGAAATGGATGAGAAATACCCGTAAATCCAACATTGTACACAATAACAAAGATTCATATAACCATATATAATATAATAAAAAAAACTAACACAATAAGATTCAATAATTTACACTTGAAACGGACTCGCATAACCAGCAAGATGTCTAGTCTAAAAAACAATCACCTCTTTAATGGTAGCATATATAATCATCAAGGCATCACACCCTCATGCCCAACTACAGTGCTCAAGGTTGTTAAACATTAACATATACTTCACATAACGTATACATGAGACTTATCCACTAAGATAGTACATCCTACAAAAAGTAGCATGTATACCCTAGCGGTTTCCTCAAACATACCCTGGTCCACTAGCTCACCATACCTATCCTGCGACCAAAATAGGCGAAAATGAGCATCCCTCATAAAACTAAAGTCATTAAACACACTTTCCCATCTAGCCCCTAAGTACTCTACAATAGTCAACCATGTGGTCTCCTGACTAATGATATGAGCGGTGAAGAAACTACCTGCCAGTGGAATACGGAAAAGTGAAGAGACATCATTCAATTTAATCGTCATCTCAGCAAATAACATGGAGATATCTCCATATGCCACCACTCATTATAGGAATTCATAAGCGAAACGTCGAGCATGATAGGCGAACAATTAACCAAAGGAAGAAGGCACACTTCTCAACTATCACTTTCACCTTCAGTGGCATCACAATATCAGAGAACTTCTTCAGCTTCATCACATGGGTTGGCAGCCTTAAGCGGAATATTATCCTGTAACAAACCAAATAATTTTGGAAGCACGTGGATTAAATGATTCAGTTGTGCATGTTTTCAAGCTTCGTTTCTATCCTAGTCAATAGAATCTCTACTATGGACTTCCAAATAGAGAGACGAATACATCAAGGGATCCCCTGCCCCCGCTTCTATTAATCATTATAGATGAAGGTCTAGCGGACAAATGAATATTGCCACTTCCCAGTCCTCGTTTCACCCATTCAAACTATTAGATGACGACCATTTTGATCTCCTTCAATTTGCATATGACACTATCATCTTAAGTGAGGGAATATGGGAAAGTATTTGGTCAATTAAAGCAATTCTTTGGTCAATTGGAGTTGGAGTTTGGTTTTTTTATCTATAGCAGTCAAATCTTGAATGGGAAGCACTCAACAATATCCTCATTAGTGTGCACCCAATTCCATCTCTTCTAGATACCTTCATTTGGCGAAGAGATTTTGCTAGATTTTTTGTTAAAGTTACTTATTCAAGGCTGCTTTTCATCACTTCAGCAGGTACTTGGTGGAATCCCTCTCTTTCATGTGCTTTATTGCTAATTTGGAAATTAAGTGTGCGTAGTAATATTTAATTCTTTGTTTGGAGATTTCTCTTGAATATGATCCTAACTAGGGTTGAGCTTGGTAAGCAAAGTGTAATAAGTGGTTCTTATAGTCTTGTATGCCCTCTATGTTTTGGTATTGAAGAAAACAACCTTCATCTCTTCTTTCGTTGCTCTATCTCTACCATGTTTGGTATGCAGTTCTAGTTTGAATTTGTTTTCTAGATTTGCTCATTTATGATTCAATTTTAGGCCATTTTTTTTCAATTTTGAAATCCTATTAAAATGTAGTATTAAGAAGAAATTCAGAATGTTGTTTTGATTTTCTACAAATTAGTGTATTTGGTTAACTAGAAAAGCTATTATATTCAAAGGGGATCACTTAATTGAGAAGGATATTGTACAGCCGGTTAAAGTTTTTTCGTGGGATTGATTTGGGGGCTAGATATAAAGGTTCAATTTAAAAGCATGGATAACCGCTAGAGAATCAAATTCTAACCAAAGATGGTTCCCTGACATATTCGTACAAGATAGACTAACGGCGTAAATATTACATTAAAATGTCTTTTATGGTTTCTCACATCTTTAAAGAAGGAAATAGTTGTGATGATTTCCTTACTAACTTTGGTCTTTCGATTTCTATCTATACTAGTTTTAACTCTTTATCAGATTTTTTGAGGACAAATTTTATAAAGAATAGACTCGATTTATCTTTCTTTAAAGTTGAATATTCCTTCAATTTATTTTAATAAATAAAAAAATCATTAAAAAAAATACAATATATTTTTAAATAGAAGAGTAAAATTTACTATTTAAAATCAAATTGAGTAGGTGAACAAATATATGTTTCAAATTTAGTTGGGTACAATATCTAACATCCAATGATGTAACGACCTTTTTAAAACTAAATTAATTTAAATTTTAAATTGATGTTTGCTTAAGTTAAGGTTCCTCTACGGCTCTACCCGGTTAAACTTAAATCTTATCATAGAATTTTTTAATTAAGTATGATTAAATAAGTCATTACCTCATCTACGTTTCCAACACAGCTTGAAGGAAATTTCGTAAATTTCGTGACATGACATTCTATACTATTTCATTCGTCTCATTATATTTAAATATTTTGTATAAATTAAAAAAATTACTAAATAGAACAAAAAGTTGTGTTTTTTATTAATTTATAATGACTAACTATTAATCTATTGTGAATTACTGAAAAAGAAAAAGAAATTATTAAAAAAATGTAGTTTCAGAATAAATAATTTTATAAACATGAAAATTATTATAGGATAGAAAGAGTAGCTAAACTGTAAAGCAATAAACAACTTGGTAGCATTTAGTTTAATATACACGCATAAAAATAGTTCAAATATACCATGCTGTCAAAAGAAAAAAAAATTAATAAACAATATACAAAGTAGACAAGCAGAAAAGTAAAACGAACTTTCCACAATATATATACGTAAAGGTGACACGTTAGTTTTATTAAAATATGGTGACACGTTTAAAATTTGTACTACTTTGACACTATCTTCCACCATTAAACTTTTATAATTGAATAATGTATTGGTAGTTATTTTTGAGACAGTTGAATAATGTAGTTATTCACCAACAAGATAATTTTTTATTTATTTAAATCTTACTTATTTAAATGTGAGAAACTTTTGTAAGTTGTCAAAAAACAAGCATGAAAGGCCATTCATTGTGTATTTCAAAGTTTGACCTGATTAAGAGTTTCATTAGACATTTGTATTTAATTGATACACGGCAAGATGGTTTAATAGAATTGGATAGGGATGATAAATCGACGGTAAAAGTTAATGAGAATTGAATATTACATTGTTGAAAATATGAGACTGAAACTTTGATCTGTTTTGTAAAATAATGAGAGTGAGGAAGATCCTTAGACATTAAACTTTTAAAATCTAAAAATTATTAAAAATTGTTTTTTAATGTTAGTGTCCCAAAAAAATGATATGAGATATAAGAAATTATAAGAAAGTGCTAGTTCAAAACCTTATTCAATTTTATAAAAAGCCACAATGTCCTCCCTCAATATTATTTGTTGGCGCACTTCGATGGGAGGGTCGAATGAGGAGCATTCTTATTTTAGAAATTTTAAAAAAAAATTATTTTTGAACAACACATCTTTGTGAGAGACTCATTTATCCACTTAAAATTTTAAAATAATAGGTGAATTGATTCTCTCACATTTATATTCAATGTGAGACTATTTTTCTCATATTAATTTTCGATACTTACCACCTAAAATTTGGACGGTTTAGATTGAATTTATCTAAGTGGATAAGGGTTAGAAACTCGAAGCTTCTCATGTCCACTCCATTTGGTCACCTCAAACAAACCATGGCTTTTACATCAAACAAAGTTTATACGTAGTGTCCAAACTCATAATTAATTATGCATGACAAGCAATGAAGCAATCAATCTTTCTGCAAATTCTCAAATTTACTTACCTGTTTTTTTCTTAATTTAGAAGTTAGTTAAGCATAAATATTTAATTTTACTATAAATTTTCCATATCGAAAAGTAGTGTTGGAATAAGAGAATTCATATTGTGTTAAAAAGTTATAAAGAATTTAGAATATGTCACAAAAGAACAAATTTAGGAGTAGAAGGAATATATACTTTTATGTATAATTTTTAGGTAAACTAGATCTTATCTTATCCCTCGTTAGGTACCAAAGAGTAAGCGCCAGCATCTATTTACGTCTTCATTCAATATCTATTATTCACTTCTATCTCTTTAGGTTTATCTTATTAAAAAAGTTTTATCTTATTTCGAATCAATTGAGGCTATACGACGTGTGTCATCTTGACACATTCTCACGGATTTTAATTTTAAAAGTAAAGATAACATGAATATATTCTTTATATATATTAATAATAAATCCGTGCATTCGCACGAGTTCTAATATGATAGGTGTATTTTTTATAAATAATTTTATTACAGAAATAAAAAATATATGTAAAGTAAAAATAAGATTGACTATTAATAAAATTTAAATTCTTTACGAATAAAAGTTGCATTGTGTTTAGTTAAAATTGAAAAATTAAAAATAAAATTATAAAAGAAAGAATATAAAATTTTAAAATGAAATTGTAAAATTTTATGTCACATGAAAAAAAGAATAAATTAGAATTTATAGTAATTGTAAAATAAGATGAATTTAGAAAAAATTAAAATATTGATGATACTGTTTATTTTCTTTTTGTGTTATATATTATGTAAATAATTCTCACTATACCATACTGTTTATTTTCGTGTTGTGTTATATATTATGTACTTTTTTGTAGTTCAAATAAATTATTGCAGTTTTATTGTCATATTCTTTGATATCATAAATAGAAACCGAACAATCTAAATGATACAAGCAGTCGATTCAAAATGCGTATGAGTCGACACAAAATGCGTATGAGTCAACACAAGAGCTCAATGTATTGATACAAGAGATTTTGTATCGATACATACTGTATTAAAACTGATTCCAGAGAGTTGAGATAAATATGAGTCGATACAAATAGTTATGTATCAATACATATTGTTATTAAAATGATTTCCAGAAGCCAGATTAAAGTATGCATCGATGCATAACGCGTATGAGTCGATACAAGTGACTTATATATTGACACAAAAGCTTATGTATTGATGCATATTGTATTGGAATTAATTTCAGAGAGTTAAGATCAGTATGTGTAGATACAAGTTTCGTATATGTCGACACAAGTCACTTATGTATTGGTACAAAAGCTTATGTATTGATACAAAAACTAAGTCATGCAATAATGCATAATCTGAAGTCTTGTATGAGTCGATAAAAACATGTATCCATCGATGCATACTGTATAAGGTTTATTTTTCAAAGAAGAAGAGGAGTCATAAGTTGAAACTTCTGAAGAGGAGTCAGAAGTTGAAACTTCTGAAGAGGAGTCAGAAGTTGAAAACTTCTGAAGAGGAGTCAGAAGTTGAAACTTCTGAAGAGGAGTCAAAAGTTGAAATTTCTGAAGAAGTAGGTTTTGGAGGACAAGCTTTTGGAGGTGATCAAATTTTTGGTGGTAATCATGACTCTAAAGGTGGACCTTCAGAAGGAGGAGCTTCTAAAGGTAGTCCAGCCTCTGGTGGTGGTCATGATTCTTAAGGAGGAACTGGTATAAAGTGATATTGAAAATAACATGTTAAATCAGAATATAATAAAGTGAAGGAACATATTGTACTATTATGGGGAGAGTATGTTTATTAAGAATGTTTAAGAAATTAAGTTTCTGTAAATTAATGTTTGTTATTGTAAATAAATGTTTCTCATAAATAAATGTACCAAAATATAATTTTTTTGGAAAAAAATTTATATTCTCGAAAAAAAAGTGAAAGTAATTTTTTTTAATATTTGTGAAAGAGTCAGAAGTTTGGGATTGGAGTAAGTCCCAACCAACTTCTGATGTAGATAACTTAAAGAAGAGTCGGTTGAAACTTCTGAAGAAGAGTCAGAAGTTAAAACTTCTGAAGACGAGTCAGAAGTTAAAACTTCTGAAGAAGAGTCAGAAGTTGAAACTTCTGAAGAGTCAGAAAATGGCATTGAATCTGGATACTATAAAGGTGGACTTTCTGAAGGAGGAGTTTCTAAAGGTAGTCCAGCCTCTGGTGGTGGTCACGATTCTGAAGGAGGAAATTTTGAAGGTGATGGTTCTGGACAAGGTCAAGAAGTAAACAAAGGTGGAACTTCTGGTGGAAGTAAAACTTCTGGAGAAAGTCCAAAAGGAGATACGGTTCCAGAATCAGAAGGAGATTATGAACATATAGGTATTGGAGAAGTTCTCAAGAAAAGTGTGGTTGAAGGCCATGAAAGAAGAACTTGAGACTTCAGAAAGAAATAAGACTTGGAAGTTAACTGAGCTTCCAAAGGAGAAGAAAACCATCAGCGTCGAATGGGTTTTCAAGGAGAAATCTGCATTTCTAAATGGAGTATTGGAAGTTGCACACTGTAGCAACCAGAAGAACTTGCAGAAGTTCTGATGAAGGATGTCAAGACTGAACACCTTATCTATGAATGAGTTAAGGGATGGTGTTGAGAATAATTCATATTAAGAACTTCTGAGGGTCAGCAGAAGTTCTGTTGCTCAGAAATTATAGAACTTTTGAGGTTGTATTCAGAAGTTGTAGAACTTCTGAGGTTGTGTCTAGAAGTGTGTTTTACTTATGGTTCCTTAACTTAGCTATTAAGTTTAGTTTTAAGGGTACTTTAGTATTTGTTAGTTTGTATTGTTAGTACCTTTTATCTTGGTCACCAAGATTAGTTTTATTAGGGCCTATGTGACAATTAAATCTGATCAATATACTGAATATTAACAAGAATATTAAATTGTTGATCAAAATATTGAATATTAACAGGAACATGAAGTTACTGATCAAAATATTGAATAATAACATAAAAGTAAATTTATTAATTAAAATATTGAATATTAACGGAAACATGACGTTTTTATATATTGAAACAATTATACATATTGATTTATTGGCTATTTTAAAAAAATCATTTTTTTATAATATTTTGGGAACAAATGTACGTACCACCATATTGGTACCCATGCAATAATTATAATAGGAACATGAAATTATTGAGAAACATATTGAATATTAACGAAAACATAAAATCACAAATCAAAATATTGAATATCAACGGGAACACGAAGTTATTGATTCAAACTTTGAATATTAACGAGAACACGAAGTTACTGATCAAAATATTGATATTAACGGGAACACGAAGCTACTTGAATATTAACGGAAACATTAAATTAGTGATAATTTTTTTAAAATATTAAAGAGAACATAAAATTACTAATAAAAATATTAAATATTAATGGGAACATGAAATTATCATAATTTTGTTGTAAAAGCCTCAGTTTTATTTTTATACAACTAACTTAAATTTTTTTTTACCTAACTTTTTTTAATATATAAATAAATTACTATAAATCAAACCATTTTTTCATTTTATTTAAAATCATTTTTTAATTATATATGCCTTTGCAATAATATCATTATTGAGAAAAATAAGAGGGCTGAAACGGGTATCCGTGCGAACGCACGGGTATCCCAATAATATTAACTGCAACATGAAATTATTAATCAAACTATTGAATATTAACGGGAACATGACGTTAATGATGAAACTATTGAATATTATGGTAACATGAAGTTACTAATCAAAATATTAAATATTAACGGAAACATAAAGTTATTATCAAAATATTATATATTAACGAAAATATAAAGTTACTTATCAAAATATTGAATATTAACTTGAATATGAAATTATTTATCAAACGATTAAATATTAATGGGAGTATGAAATTATTGATTAAAATATTGAATATCTAACAAAAACATATTTACCTCTCCAATAATATCAATATTGAACAAACTTTGTCATTCCAACTCAATCGAACAACTCAAATACATTAAACATATCTTGTCATCTTCTACTGTAGCAACCTTTCAGGGGACTATTTTGGTAAACTTACAATGTCTGGGCAAAATAAATCGTTTAGGTTTTACTATTGGACAACTCCAATTATGCGCCTTCCCCAATACAATAGCAGCACATTATACAATATATCAATGATTTATTGGGCCCAAATAATAATAATCATCCCTTATATTATTAATCTTGTATTCTCTGATATTTTGTTAATACAATATGCACTGAAAATATTTTTTTAATTATTATATTGTATATTTTATTGAAATATATTTTTATATGTTTATCAAATTTTATGTACTATTTGCTTTTGCTTCATACATTCTACATATTTTTTTATTTCATACTACATTTTTATACTTTAAATATCTTTTTTTTTTTATAATATTGAATTTTCCATAACATCAATATTGAACAAAATAACCAAGCATCTAACTTCAATTAGATAAAACAACAACAAAAGAAAGAATGAAAATATGGACAATAAAATGAACAGTCTACAGCTGAAATTTCCTAGATGCATTCACATCTACCCGTGTAAGTGTAAGCGTATCTATGAGATACCAGCTGTAGATTATTCATTTTATTGTCAATCTTTTCTTTCTTTCTTTTGTTGATGTTTAATACCATTTAAGTTAGAACCCATGACTCTTCACAAATAAATTTATTCGATACAAATCATCATTACATGTCTACCAAATCATCATTTGTAAAGTTTGAATTTATTCTTCAATCAGTTAACATTCTTATAGTTATAAATATAAGCTAATAATATACACAAACTTTTAAATTTTAAATTGTACTTATAATAAATCGTATATTCGATTCTCTAACTTCAATTATATAAAACAACAACAAGAGAAATATTTAAAAGATGGAGATTAAAAGAAACATTTTACGGCTAGTATCTCATAGATACGTTCACATCTACTAGTGAATTCAAATGAGTTAACAATCCCAGTTGAATTAAAATGGATTCAATCTAAAAAAATTACTTTCTACAATGTATGACAACTAGATAGACATTAAAATAAACCGTTTATAGTTAGTATCTCATACAAGGTCGACCTTGAGCACGGTCAACGAGGCCCACGTCCTAAGGCCTCCAAAAAATAGGGGCCTCAAAATTATATTTTTATAAACTATAAATTTGAAATAAATATATCAATATTTTCTGTTCAACTTAAAGTTTAGTGTAAACTAGTTAGTGTAGTGGTAAAAATATGTTTTTTTAATTAAAGGTCAATGGCTCAATCCTGGGTGCCTACATATTTATTATTTTAATGTATTATTTTTTCAAAAAATTTCAAAAATGTAATATTATTTTTCTTCCTTTCTTTTTATTGTTCAGGACATGACTCGTTAAAACCTTACTAGAAAAAACCCAGTGGGAAAAAATCTAGTGAAGCAAAATGAGTGCATATTCTTTTAAGAAAAATGCATTTCTCCCCCCTCAGCTGAGCGAATTCAGTTTGAAATTCTAGTACTAGATATGAGATGTCGAAGGTGATGTCACGACACTGATATCTATCTTATGAACAATTAACAGAACAAAATTCTAAAGTGCAGAAAATAATAAAAACACAATGAATTGTTTACCCAGTTCGGTTCCAACCAACCTACGTCCGGGGGCTTCCAAGCCAGAGATGAAGTCCATTATTAGCAGTATTAATTCAGAGCTAAACCTCCCTGTTTACACTCCTCACTTAATCCCTATCCAATGACCCTTCTACCTAAGAAACCTATCTTATATATGAGAACCTCCGCTCATTCCCTAAGTCACACGTGGTGACTATCAACAAAAACCAAATACTGAAGATACTCTTCAAAGACATACAATCACACTTGCTTCAAAGATTATGGTGATTGACAAATTACAACTCAACAAGCGTCTTACTCAAGTATCAAAGAATACTAGAGAGGCTCACAATTAACAACCAACACAATGAACAACCAACAATATAAAATTCTAAGTTCTAAATCTTCTAGAACGGCCAAACTGCAAAACAAGGTTTGTAGTCCTTAAATAGAGTAACAACAACTAGGGTTGCTTTACTCACAAGTCTTCAACGCTTCCTATCCTTTCTCCATAAAAGAATGACATAAGATCTCCAAGTATATTGTTGAAGTCGTTACACAAGCTTCCTTAATCGAAGCATACAAAAACAAACAAACTGACTTCCTAAAAATTCTGAACTTAAAACCAATTCTATCAGTTTCACATGTCAGGACATCTGTTGTGACATCTGCTAATTCAGTATTTTTCTTGGCATTTTCTGAGCAGAATATTTTACCAAAATTATTGCCAATCAATAGAACTAACAAACTTCCCCTCTGGCAAATTTTGGCTAAAACATTACTTAGGGTACAAGCCATACAACATCACAATTAACATAGGCAGTTAAGCACACATAATAGAGCAGCATAGTAAAATTAACATCACACACATATCAGAGATACAACAACAGATAAAAAAAGATGTTCAAACATCAGTTAGAACATTCACAGATGTAGTATTTTACTCCCCCTGCACACATCATTAGTTTTCACAGATGCACAATTGACAACTTCTTGCTCCCTCTGCACAACAACTTCTTCACTTGCGGAAACACACAAACAAACAAAAAATTAACACATATAGCTGTTGCTCCCCCTCAACACATTCATCATAGCACATAGAAGCAGCTCTTTCAATACAATAATCACATCAGCTGCTCACAGATGGAATCACACACTCACTTTCCCCCCTTTTTAGCCATAATATGTCAAACTCATAACTAAGGGATGGCAAAAATTTAAAGTCTAGATTCAACTAATTCACTATTATCTAGAGTTAGATACAACGCCAAAAAAAATTTTATGCACTTAAGTACCAAAATTACACATAAGGAAAATGCAATATTGTTCAAATAGAAACACAATTAACAGGTCTTCAGCACAATTAATTTTCTGCAGAACTTGCAGACTCCCCAATTCCTTCACTTCCTTCATTTCCTGAGTCATTTACAGAAGAGCCTTGAGTGGCTGATCTGCTTGCTTCTTCTTGTACCTCTTGTGTAGTGGTTGCAACATCATTCCTTTTCAGAGCTAGGATGGTCTCTTCAAATTCCAGCTTCCTTGCTAAGCTTATGCATCTGACCTCATTCAGTTCTCTGCAGGCTTTAGTCAATTCAGCAATTAAATCTCCCTTCCTAGTAGTTTCCTATTCAGCACCTGCAGATGTTGAGACAATGTCTGGGACATGTGCTCCAGCAAACAATTTCTGATGAAGGGACAATGGAGTTTCTCTTTTGCATTCAACATCCAAGGTGGACAGGATTCCAGGATGTTGTTGAAGGATTATGCCATATATGAGAGTGAGAAAAGCAATGGGTAGTTTTGTGGCACATGTATCATCATGCTTGATTGTCTGATAAAAAATGTAAGTACCATAATCAAATGGTATCTTCACGCCTACAACATAGAAAAATTTACCCAATCCCACTAAGATTGTTGAAGTGTGGTTTGTTAGCACCCAGTTTGCTGCTCCAATTCTATGCAAGATTGCATACTTCACACTTAAATTTTCAGCAGACAGTTTCCCTTTCATATGCCAATTGCTAACTTGATTGGTAGTGATAGTCTTGCATATTTGATCATCAGTGACTTCAAGCTCGTCTTCTTCCTTCTTCCTAGATATTTATTGATGATGGTAGGTGAGAAGTTAACACATTTTCCTCTCACAAATACCTTCTTAAACTCTTTGCTTCTCCTATCATCACAGTCATCTGGGATGTTGACTATGAATTTATTGACTAGGATTTCATAGCACTTTGGCAGCTTTGTCACAGTTTTCATCAGCCCAGCATCAGAGATTAAGTTGACGACTTCCTTGCATGTCAAGGAATATTTTCCCAATTCTCTTTCTAAGGCTAGTCTCCTCTAGTAAATGTACTTCCATCTTGCAACAAACTTGATGGAGTGAAAAGATATATTATCTGTGGGAGCATCAGGTACATTATCAGTGGTCCTCTGAACTATGGACTTCTTTCCATGTGTGATGTCTGGGACATAATCTTCAAAATCAAAGTCAGAATCAGATTCAGATCTGATTTTCCTCTTGCTGGAAGATGGAGTAGCTTTGCTCCATGCTTTTGGAGGTTCATACATAACCTTCTTCTTGACAGGTTTGGGTGGAGTTCTTGAAGTATTAGCCTTGCCCCCTTTCTTGTTTTTAATCTCTTTGCAATCCCAGAGTTTACATTTATGATCAACTCATTGTCCGATAGATTGTCTACATCTATAAATGTTTCAGCCTCATTATCTTCAGTCCTTTTTCCAGTTGAATCAGCTTGTTTATATTGAGGGGCTATTTTCAAGGATGATGTTCCAACATCAATAGTGACTTTATCAAGAACAGTTTTTTTTCAAGATTTTCTTTAGGGGTCTCTTCTTCTCTAATGGATGATTCAGTTGGCTCTTTTGAAGCAACCTCATCAGGCATTTGGGCAAGAGGAATGGTGATCCCTTGAACAAGCATACCCACACTTAGGGTCTTATCAACTAATCTTCTTATGACCATATCAACATCTACAATATCTTGATCAGTTTCAACATCAGTAGGTTCAGAGACATTACCTCCAATAGGAATAGTTGTTTCTCTTGGACGTCTTGCATGTCGAGTGCGAAGCTTTTTAGGTCTTGCATCCGAGCATGGAATCATTGAGAGATGGACAATGTCTAAGTATTCTTTAGTTGATACATTTTCGTGGATGTTTCTTGGTCCTGATTCAGTTTGTTGAGACATGTTGACTGTAGAGGACTGCATGTTTTTCTTCTAGAGGTAGGAGATGAAGATATTGCTGTATTGAGAGCTTGTTTAGCATATGGGAAGATTCCGAAATGTTTGAACTTGAGGTGGACTTTTTAAATGTTGAGCGCCATGTTTTAACAAGGTAAAGTGAAGTTTTGAAAATTCAAACCCTTTAATGACATTCCCACACGCTTTTAATTGTTATAATTTCTTTAGCAAACAGACCCCTTGTTCTCCTCTTGACATTTCACATACATTCCATCCTCTTGGGTGACAGATGACCAATTTTAATTCATTGAATGTCTGGACCATATTCATAGTTCTTCTTCCAGTAGGCTGATCATATGATGTCATGATATTCCTTAGAACATTGTGATTAGTTGAACTCTGATCTTTATGTTCCTTCAGGAAACTCCTGTCTTTAACTTGTTTGATCTCAGCACAAGTGGGATAACTTGTATCTTGGGGAACCCATAGATAACCGTTGTCCTTGGTCCTCATACCTCTCATAGTAACTTCACCTTTCTTATTTGTAATGATACATTTTGTTCTTGTGAAGTTGACTTTGAATCCTTGATCACATAGTTGACTTCTGCTTATTAGGTTGGATGTTAAATCTTTGACAAATAGGACATTATCAATATTAGGAATCTCAGAGCAATTAGTTTTTCCTACTCCCTTGATTTCACCCTTCATTCCATCTCCAAAGTTAACATATTCAGTTGGGTGATCTTGAAGATTAACCAATAAATTCTTGTCTCCTGTCATATGCCTTGAGCATCCACTATCAAAGTACCAGTCATCTTTGCTCTTTATTGTTGGAGACGTGTGAGCCAAGAAACAAGCAACATTAGCTTTGGGAATCCATTGTTTCTTTTGGCTGGCCTGAGTCATATTAGGTTGGGGTGTAGGGTTGGGATAACCATACAGTTTAAAGCAGAATGACTTTATATGACCATGTCATCCACAATAATGACATCTCCAGCACCGAGGTCTTCTGTTAGGATGTCTATAGTTGTTTCTTTTGTGATGTTAAAACATTTGATTCGACATCCTTGATTCAGCCTATACTTGAATAGGTTCTGCTGAGGTGTATGAAATTGCAGCCAAACCTATGTTGGACCATAGCATTGGTTATGCTACATGATGGTAGACATAAAGATCATTAAGTAGATGGAATGAAGAATTCTCCCCAACTAGCAGTGCTATTACTGTGCATGCTTCAAATTTTACATCAACAATAATGTGCCTGCTTTTGTCATATTATAACAATATTTGATAAAACTTTCTCATAGTTACTTAGAATATAGAAGATTTGTTTTAAAAAGATGATGTTGTAATGATTATTAAGTATCTATTTATGCATTACTTTATTGATTTGAATTGTGTGGTTTTACTAATGCATGCAATAAAGGCTAGACGAAGATTATTTGATGTTGAATTTTCAGCATATTGGTATGATATGAAGAAGCATATGTCTTGCTTGGTGTGTCGGACTAAGAATGCAAGAGTACTATTTAATGACTGAAAGAACAAAATATTGAGAAATATATAAATTTTACTAGCACTGGTGCAATGAACTCCAATTGCCATTTATGTGGTGTCCTTGTGTTTGGTTGTTTCGTTGGCTTAAATATACTAAATCATACATAGTTTAATAATTGTTAAGAAATTAGTTCCATAGATGGAATATTTTAATGGATTAAATATATAATACTTCTGTACAATGTTAGCTAGATTTGTTTTTAGTCTTTAATAAAGTTTCTTTTTAAAGATTTTCAACGTAATTTTTAGATTCCGTCAAAAAGACCCCAAACACTATTATATGAGTTCTGATTCCATTTTTCTAGTGACATGCAAGTCTAAGTGGATTTTTTTTATTTTTAATTATTTTAAAAATTCAAGTGGATTAGTATTTATTTATTTTTTAAACTTTTTTAATTATATATTATATTTTTTTAATGTTTTCGTTAATAATGGACCATGTACTTATTTTTTTTAATTATATATTATATTTTATTTAATGTTTCGTTAATAATGAAACATGTACTTATTTTTTTTAATTATTAAAATATTATAATTGGGCCTAAAACGCTTGTTATTCCTCCAAACTAGCCCAATTAATATTGAATCATGTACTCTCAACCTTGATTTCCATTTTATGGTACATATAGGTGTTAGCTTTATAAACACTATTGTTGTGTTTATATAAAAAGATGTGAGACTTTATGCATATACCGTTCCAACCTCTCAGCTTTGTTCACACCATTTTCTCTTCTATCAAACAATATTTTTTCTTCTGTTCTATTTCAGTTATTTATCTGTCAAACATTTCTAAAGGGTTATATTAGGAAACGTTTCTGAATGAAAACAAAAATACATTGCTCATCTCTTCTCTGTACAATCTATGCTATTTTATTTCATTTTGAAGTTTTAATAACGAAATATTTTTGGAGTATGTACATCACACATGATAAGGTGAACAAATTGTCTGGAAGATATGTTCAACTGAGCATTCTTTCTATATACTGATAATAATCTTTATTTTTATCAAACTGACAACACTTTAGTACTTTAAAACTCTACAACAAATTATTTTATTGCTAAAACTTTATAGCATGTTTGATTTGTGAAAACTACTTTTGTTTTCATTACTATATAAATGATGATATATATACATACATCAATATTTATCTTCTGTAAATTCAAACTAACACCTATAGTTATATTTTTCTGCACCTTTTTTTCATTACTTATAATCACCTCTTTCCCATTACACGTTCATAAACCTATACAATAAACTTTCCATCATCAATAAACAATATCCAAACTATTTTTCAAACCAAATCATGTAAACTATTTCAAACAATTTAAAAAAAAATCTCAAACTATTCAACAAGTGTATACATTGGATGCCATAAAGACAAAATGAAACAATTGTCCAACAACCAGTGTTTTTTTTCTTCGTATTTCTTATGCAAGTTCATATACATGCAACATCCTTGATTTGTTATAAAGAAACTGTACAGGACAAACCACGTCGACAAAGTGAAATATCCTTGATTTGTCATAAAGAACAGTTTGTGTTCTTCTTCCGTCCAAGGTGGTGGATATGTTGCTTCCTCCGGTGAGTCGAACGCCGAAAAGCATGATGTTGTTTGAAATTTGTATGCGTTTGAACAATTTGTTTTTATACTGCTTCAATAGTGACGGTTTAAATACGCTGTCTTTCGGTTTTGATGATTGGATTTGAAGTTTCTTGATCCACTTCATGTTAGGAAACCAAGTGTAGATTTTAGAAAAAGAAAACTTTGTTTTGTTGTCTTGTGTTTTATGCGTGTCCTGTAAATATCTCTTACTCTGGTAGTACTGTTTATGAATTCTCATATGTGTTCGAAATCCGAATACTACACATTTGGAGGATTGAAGTTAATGATATTAGACAAAGAATAATAACATATATGTCAATGATATGCAGTTGAAAGTTGGTAGCATCATGTAAATTGATATAAACTTACCACGTGGAACTAAAAAATTAATTAAAAAAAGTAAAAAAAAATTGAAAAAAAAATTATAAAGTTGAAAATAAAAAAAGTAAAAATAATTTTAAAAACTCCACGTAGAATTAAAAAATTTATCTTAAAAAAATTATAATAAAAAAATCTAAGTGAAATTAAAAAATTAATAAATTAATAAAAATTAAAATTAAAATCCACATATACAACCACGTATTCAAAAAAATTCTCCATTGAAATAGTGTTTCGGGACCAAACATATAGAATCTAAATATTTTAACCGAAAATCTAAAAAAAAATCTTACAAAAAAGTAAATCAAATTTTGAGATTACATGAGGTGTCTTACATTTAATCCTATTTTATTTGATCGGGTCCAGAAAGTTAAAGTACTTTGAAAAGTAGAGTTAACAAAAAATTAATGAAAAAGGAAAAAACAACAAAATCAAATGATTGGTGAAGTTATTTTGGAAAAAACTTTATGTATCATAGATGTAAATTTCATATATTATCATTTTACTAATTTAATTATTTAATTTTAATGTTTATTAACTAAATTTTTAAAATTATATATTACGTTAATTATCAAAAATTAAACTTAAGATTGACTTTCTTTAAAAAACACAATTTTAACGTAAGATTGACTTTCTTTAAAAAACACAATTTTAACTTAAGATTAAAAAAAATACTATTAAAATTCTAATGTTAACAATTAAACTTAACTCAAATTTATAAATAAATTAACAAAAATTAAAAAATAAGTAGTCAAAAGATTAAACTAATAATATTTTAAATTTTTGTTGATGAAATGTCATAAAAAAATCATTTGAAATACAAAACGTGAAGTTTTGAATGAAAAAAAAATTCAAATATTAAAATAAAAATAATTATTAATTAAAATGAAAAGAATTATTAATTAGCAGAAATAACTACAATTAAATATGACAATAATTAAGATTGATTTAAGTATTTTAAATAAAAATATGACAATAATTAAGATTGGTTTAAGTTTTTTAAAGAAATTTTAATCTAATAGTAGGAATTATATATATAATCTATATATAAAAAAAAAGGAAAATCTATTTATCTTATTTTTATTTGCTTTTCTCACATGAGATTGTATTTTTATGTGTAGGGTCTCTTTCATCGATTCAAATGGGATTTGGTGCAAGGTGGCTCAAATGGATGGATGCAGGAGTATTTAACAGCACTATGTCAATTCTGGTAAACGGGAGTCCGACAGATGAGTTTAGAGCTCATAGAGGGCTACGTCAAGGGGACCCTCTGTCACCGTTCTTGTTCTCAATAGCAGCTGAAGGTTTGGCAGGGTTGGTTCGCAATTCAGTAGAACGCGGAGAATTCAAAGGATTTCATATACAAGAAGATGTATCGTACGACTTGCTGCAATTTGCAGATGACACAATTTTGGTGGGAGAGGGCTCATGGAGTAACTTATGGGTCATAAAGGTACCGCCGAGGTTTTGAAATGGCTTCGGATTGAGGGTTAACATGGGTAAAAGCAAGATTTACTTGCACGTCTTGAGGACATTTCAGCGGCAAGTCAATTCCTTTGTTGTAAGATTGACAGTATCCTTTTAAGTTTCTTGGTATCACAGTAGGTGGAAATCATAGAAGATTAAATTTTGGAATCCAATACTTGCAAAGATGAGGCGAAATTGTCGCCATGGATAACAAGACTATTATCCGTGGGTGGTAGAATTACACTACTAAATGCGCTTATCACGAATCTACCGTATACTACTTGTCTTTTTCGTGATTCCATCTAAAGTGAAGGAAAATATAATCAAATTAGAGAAACTTTTATGGCATAATGCGTAGTGAAGGTGGATGGATTATGGAGCACAATCGTAAGCTTAAAGAAGATGGTGGCTTAGGAGTTAAAGATATGATGGCTTTTAATAGAGCACTGCTATCAAAATGGATATGGAGATTTCTCAAAGATGAAGATACAATCTGGAAAGGAATTCTGGAGGCACGGTATGGCAGCCTTTACGAAAGGATAATGTTTAACAATAGGACTGGAAAAAATAAAGCAGAATCACTGTGGTGGAGAGATATTTCGAATATAGCAGATGAAGAGGGAGAAGTAACTTTTACTGATATGCTTACAATTAAAGTAGGCAATGGAGAAAAAATTCCTTTTTGGTCAAAACAATTGATAGGCAATAGGATTTTGCGCGGAGAGTATCCATGTCTGGCTCAGAAGTTGGAGGAAAGTAAAGAAAGTGTGCAATCCATGGGTGGCTGGGTAAATAATAGATGGATTTGGTTTTCTCCTGAAACTGATTTTGTGCTTGATGATAAAGCTAAAAAAGAGGCTGACGAGTTACTTATGGTTCTGGAGGGAGTGGAGTTGCTGCAGAATAAACCAGTTAAATTTGTGTGGAAACTGGAAGGAGATGGTGTATTTTCGGTATCCTCGTACTATAAGAAGATTCTGCAACAGAGGAATTATACGGCAATGGAACCTAGGATGAAGGCAGCATTGAATGTTTTGTGGAAGCTTTTGATTCCGTCAAAATTATCAGTGTTTGGCTGACGGTTGATTCACGACAGACTTGCATCTAAAGCACAGCTTACAAAAAGAGGAATTATTGAGGATAATGATGCTGTTTTATGTGTTTTTGGTTGTGATCAGGTTGAAGACATCCATCACCTGTTTATAAATTGTTTTTATTCTAAAAGGTTGTGGGGCTTAATCTATTCATGGCTGGATTTGGAACCGGTGCTGGAAGATAATACTATCAACCATTTCCTTCGCATGATTGAGGCACTGCAACGAAAAGGCTCAGCCAGCAGAAGAGTAGCAGGCAGGTATCTGGATGACATCTTGCTGGTGTATTTGGAAACATCGGAATGACGTAATTTTTAACAATGCAGTGCCTGACGTTGAGGAAATTCTGCATAATATCAAAATGTATTCCTGATGGTGGATGGTAATTAGAAATAAGCAAAAAAGGACTTTGTAGTTTTAATGATTGGAGTCATAGGTCATTGGATTTTTGTAACTAGTGTCTTGTACAATTGTAGTTCTGCTTCCTGTAATTTGTACTCTTTGAGTATATATTTCATTGTTTATCAAAAAAAAATTTTATTTAATTTTGTTTTGAATACTCATTACTAACATGAAAATAATTATTTGTTCAACTTTTCTTTTCTATTTTTAATGTTAATTCAATGTGCTTTAATTGGATTAATTAATATCTCTTTAACGCTATTTGTAATTTTTTATATTAATTGTATTCTTTAAAACCACTTAATGGAAAATTATTTTTTTAAAAAAACTATTTAACAAAGTAATTGCTATCATGTTTTTGAATGGAATACATTATTTTGGCCACATGATGTAAATACAATAGAATATCCGATAAAAAGAAGTTTTCTATAGTTGAGTAGCCATCCCTCTAAAATTATAACGTAATATAAATGACTTTAGTACCATCACAAAGTAATTTCTATATAAAACATATGATATAGACTAACAATATTTTCATAAATAATAAAACGTTACAAGATTTTGATGAAAAAGATGAAAAATAAAATATATAATATTTTATTCAATTATTTTTGTGTCCACAAAAAAAAAGTCTTTGTTATATAATTAAAACAATAATTATATAATTAAATAGAGAAAAATTATTTTAATATATTTGATTTGTAAATTGATTTTAATAAATTATATTAAGTAGTTATTACTAATTGAATTATATAATTTATTTGAATATTTTTTCGCTATAATTTATCAAATTAAAATTTTTATTATTATAAATAATTTTTATTATCATTAAATATTTTTAAACAATGTTACTTTTCTGAACGCGACTAAATTTATTATTAATTCATATATTGGTACAAATATTATCAAAAAAAAATATTTATTATTTTTATAGACGGGATAAAATATATTGTTCATTCAAATCCTAATTTTTTTTTTTAAAACACTAGCACGGATACGGTACGCGCATATGATATTGATATTAAACTATTAATTTAAATATTAAATAATAGCAAGAATAGTTTAGTATTAATTTAAATATTTTTATAAATAATTATATTGTTATTTTAAATATTTTAATATACGTAAAAAATTATGGAAATTGATTTATTATATCTTTTAAAAATAATAAACTATACAGGAACAAAAAGTCACTAATAAAAAATATTAAATATTAACGGAAACATGAAATTACTAATCAAAATATTGAATATTAACGGAAACGTGAAATTATTGCAAATTATTGAATATTAACGGGAACATGAAGTTAGTAATCAAAATATTTAATATATATATATATATATATATATATATATATATATATATATATATATATATATATATATATTATTGATTTAAATATTTTTATATATTGAAAGAAATATAGGCACTGATTTATTATCTCTTATAAAAATAATAATTTTTTTGGTTGAATAATTTAATTTTTCTTTCATTTTATTTTTATTATATTTTGGGATCAAATGTGCATATGATTCCAATACATAAAGTTATTGATCAAAATATTAAATAGAGTTAATAGCTATTTACCCCCTGTAATTTAGGCGAGTTTTGATTTACCCCTTTAAAAATATTTTTTTTGATTACCCTGTAATTTTTGGGGACCCCTAAGCGTGTAAAAACAAGAGTGGTAAATCAAAAATATATATTTTACAGGGGTAATTCTACACAGACTTAAAATTTTTACATTTCGAGTGGTGATCAAACATTTTTTTAAAGGGGTAAATCAAAACTCGCCTATATTGCAAGGAGTAAATAGCTATTAATCCTATTAAATATTAAAGAGAACATGAAGTTATTGATCAAGATATTAAATATTAACGGGAACATGAGGTTATTGATCAAACTATTGAACATTAACGGAAATATGAAGTTATATTAACATGAATATGAAACTACTGATCAAAATATTGAACATTAACGGGAACGTGAAGTTATTGATCAAACTTTTTAATACTAGTGGAAACATGAAATTACTGATCAAAATATTGAATATTAATGACAACGGAAAGATGAAGTTATTGGTTAAAAAAATATTAACGGAAACATAAAATTATTGCTCAAAAAATTTAATATTGACCGGAAAATAAAGTTACTGATCAAAATATTGAATATTAACGGGAACATCAAATTATTGATTAAAATAATGAATATTAACGGGGACATGAAGTTGTTGATCAAACTATTGAATATTAGGAACATAAAAATGTTGATTAAACTATTGAATATTAACGAGAACGTATATTGAATGTTAATGAAAACATGAAGTGGTCAAAATATTTTTCTATTAATTATGCATTCAATTAATATAGTATTCATAAAAAATTATATTGATAGTTTCATAAAGAAAGTTAATTTTTTATTATTATATTTTAATTTTATTTATACTTTTATAAAATGTACTAATTATTATTAAGTATTTTGTTTTGGTTTATATTTATTTTTGAGTTCAAATTGTGCATATCACATCGATACCCGTGTGAACGCATGTGTATCCCATTAGTATAGTATAGAACGAAAAGGAAAAGGAATTAGGGAAGACATCCATGTGGCGCTATATTGATCAACAAGGGCAAATTGATAAATAACTGAGCATATAATTTTCTTATATCGTAGATGACTCAAATATGTTAGAGGATCTTGACACCCAAATTCCTACCACATACTTACACTGTATACACTGTTCACCGTAGAAATAATATTATTTTAAAAAAATATTTTATTTTAAAATTTAATTTATAATACAAATATAAGGATGTGTCATTAACTAATTTCACAATTGTATTAACCACAAAAATCTTTGTCATTAACCACTTATTTTACTTATAATTTATTAATAATTTTCACTACTTCATTAACCAATAAAATATATACCGTAAACCATGTTCTGACACTAAATTATAAATGTATTAACCAATATTCTACTCTATTATCCAACTTTATTATAGTATTTACTATTTTTTTTGTAAGTTTGAGAATTCATTAGTCAAGTTATAAATTATATTAATCAAATTTATACATAATATTAACCAAAGTTAATTTACTATGTAAGATTTAATATTTGATGTCAGAACACTCGATAACTAAACTATTAATTATATTAACCAATTTATAACACTCAATTAACTAACTTCATTTTATAACTTAAACCTATTTTTTATGTCACAATATATATTAATAAGGAAAATACCATTCACATATTTGTCAACAGCGTTTTAGGTGTAAGTGTATGAATTGGTGTCATCGTATCATTTCTCTAATATTTATAATAATAAATTAATATTTATTATTATAAGGTCATCCTCTAATTTCAAGCATATATATATATATATATATATATATATATATATATATATATATATATATATATATATATATATATAAAACTATTTTAATTTTTTTAATGACATGACAGATTGATGGTTTTCTATTGAATGACAATATAAAACTATTTTACACTCTCAGTATATATTCATTCATTCTAGGATACTAATTTTGATTTTTTAAAGGTGTGTTTTAGTAACATGCCTTAAGGTGTATTTAATAAATTTTTATTTATTATTTGCTGACATACTCCTTCGAGAATGTATATTAACCATACTCTAATACTAATTTATAAATTAGTTAATCAATTTTTAGATTCTATTAACCAACTTTATTTTACTATTTATATTTTTTATATTTGAGAATTCATTAACCTACTTTATACATAATATTAACCAAAATTCATATGATATATATATTAAATTTTTTGTCAGAATATATATTAACCAAACTTTAAACTGTATTAACTAAATTTTAATATTTTATTAACTAAAATAATTTTTAAAAAAATATATATAAAAAAACCAAAATAATATGTATATATTGTTCATTTTTAAACAGTGTATACAATGTAAGTGTAAAACTGATGTCAATATAGCATTTTTCTTAAATAATAAACATGATTGTCGCTCTACTAAAATATAATTAAAATACAATACGAATATAAATAATCACATAGAGTGTAATGAGATTTATGGAAGATTTTATACTTCCTAGTCTTGTCCCAGAAACAAAAAGCATAGTGCTAAGGAGGCAGATGTATAGTCTCAAAAAGTAAAAGCATTTACACACGTAAGAACATGTTTAAAATAAGACATAATCCTTAAAATTGATGTGCTGTCATTTGAAGAAAAAAGTTCAACTGTATATCTTATCTTCATTTTGGTTTATATCAACTCAAGAAATTTAAAAATAAATGACGTTAACATTTCACATTTAAAAAACGGTTGGGGGAAGGGTTAGAGCAAAATTAAGCATCAAACAAAATTAAAAACTTGTTTACAGTGTCTTTTTTCACCTGAAATTAAAAGATTAAATTTGGTTAAAATTATATTAATAATATCAACAACATATTTTAATAAGATTCGGAAGATAATGTATTAAAAACAAATGTTTATATTAAAGATGGAGTTTATTATTGTTCACGGCAAAAGATTATGAAAAAGTCAGTTACAACCGAGAGAGATGCATGATTTTAAGTCGATACATGTTGTGAATAATTCATGATTAGAAATGGCACTTTAGTAATTATTAAAATAATTTAGTATTTGTTGTTTTACTGTTATTATCGTATATCTTTAATTTCTTAAGAATAGGATTATGATTTATTTTTAGTTAGTTACTTTTTGTCTTATAAATAGGTGTTTGTATTTCATTAGTTTAAACAATTCAATTCAATACAATTCATTCTTTATTTTTATCCTCTTTCTTATTTCCATCATTATTCTCTTTTATCCTTGTGCCCCAACAAATGGGTATCTAGAGCTTCCGGTTTAGAATTCAGGAAAACAACAATCGTGTTTCTGTCTGTGGGTTATTTGTGCAAGGTAGAAGATGAACGGAAACGACAACCTAAGCACTAACCTTCTAGTCTTTGATGGCAAAAATTGGAATCGGTGGATGATACAAATGCGTGTGCTATTTGGAGCTCAAGATGTTCTGGAGCTTGTTACTGATGGTTACACTCCAATTGTAGAAGATGCAACAGAGGAAGAAAAAGAGGTGCAGCGAAATAAAAGGAAGAGGGATCAGAAGGCGATGTTCTGCTTTCATCAGTGTGTGGATGCGAGGTTTGAGAAGATTGCAGATTCTATGACGTCAAATGAGGCGTGGGACACACTGGTCAGGTGTTACAGTGGTGACGCATCAGTGAAGAAGGTGAAGCTTCAGTCCTTGAGAAAGCAATACGAAAATCTCAACATGAAGAGCAATGAGAAGATTTCTGAGTATATCTCAACAGTGATTCTGATCACTAATGAGATGAAGGCTTGTAGAGAAACTTTCTCTGAACAAGTGATCATTGAGAAGGTTCTGAGATCACTTATCCCTCTTTTTGACTATATTGTGGTTGCTATTGAACATAACAAAGATCTGGAGACCATGAAACTTGAAGAGCTGCAAAGCAGTCTAGAAGCACATGAATTACGCTTGGCTGATAGAACTTCTGAGAGGGAAGTAGAGCAGGCTCTGAAAGCTTCTTTTGTAAAGAAGGACCAGAAGCAGAATAGACGTGGTGACAGATACCAGAAGCCAGAAGCTTCTGCTTCTGGTGAGAAAAGTACCAGAAGGGGAAAGACAGAAGGAAGGTACAATGCTACTACCGTAAACAATCTGGCCATTTTGCAAGAGACAGTCGGTCAAACAAAGAAAAAAAAACAAAAGAAGCAAATATGGCCACAGGAGACTCTGATGATGAACCTGTGCTATTGACGGCTTCTGACTCTGACTGCAAGTGGTCAGAAGATTGGTGGTATATGGACAATGGGTGTTCAAACCATTTAATTGGGAACAAAAAATGGCCAGTAGACTTTAATCCCAGAAGGGAAACGAAAATCAGATGTGTTGATGACAAATACCTCACTGCAGAAGGTATGGGAAACGTCAGAGTAAAGGTGAAGAATGGGAAAAACATTCTGATTAAAGATGTTTCGTACATTCATGGAATTAGAAGCAATCTGATAAGTGTTGGTCAGCTCATTGAAAAAGGCTTCTCAGTTGTAATGAAGGACAACCTTCTGAAGTTGTATGATTCTCATCAGAAGTTAATCATGAAGTCTGAACAAGGAAACAACAGAACATTCAAGGTGAATGGTATTATAGCTGAAGCAGAATGCCTTAGCACAGAAGGTGCTGAAGGTGACAGTAAGTTGTGGCACAGAAGGTTGGGACATCTGAACTATAGAAGCTTAGGGCATCTAAGTTCTAAGAAGCTCGTACGTGGCATTCCAGAAATTGTGAAGCCTGAGAAGTCATGTGAGGTGTGCAGGAAAGGAAAACAACCTAGATTGCCATTTGCATCAGAAGTTGCTCCAAGAGCAAAACATGTTTTGGGAGTAGTACATTCTGATGTGTGTGGACCATTCCCAGTACCTTCACTTGGAGGAAACAAATATTTTGTGTCCTTTGTGGATGAGTTCACAAGGATGACATGGGTAACACTCATTAAGTTCAAACATGAGGTGTTTACTGAGTTCCAGAAGTTCAAGGTGAAGGCTGAGAAGCAGAGTGGTCAGAAGTTGAAGATTCTAAGAACAGATGGTGGAGGTGAATATAACTCTGCTGAGTTCCAGAAGTTCTGTGAGGAGAATGGAATATAACATGAAGTTACTGCTCCATACACTCCTCAGCATAACGGTCTTGCTGAGAGAAGAAACAGAACCTTGCTTAACATGTCCAGAAGTATGCTAAAAGAGAAGAAGTTGCCTCATAAGTTATGGGGAGAAGCCGTTGCCATATCAGCATACATTACGAACATGTGTCCTACAAAGAAGCTGAAGGAAATTGTTCCTTTAGAGAAGTGGTCTGGAGACAAGCAAAGCATTGGTCTTCTGAGAGCCTTTGGTTCTGTATGTTACAAACATGTTCCAGAAGCTAGAAGACAGAAGTTGGATGATAGAAGCAAAGTAATGTTACTGGTGGGGCACCACAGTACAGGTGCATAAAAACTCTATTGTCCAGAAACCAACAAAGTTGAAATCAGCAGAGATGTTGTTGTGAAAGAGTTAGAAGCTTAGGATTAGAACAAGTCCCAATCAACTTCTAACGTAGTGATAACTTCTGAAGACGAGTCAAAAGTTGAAGGTTCTGGAAAAGAGTCAGAGGTTGATTCCGAAGACTCTGGAGATGAAGATTCTGACCTAGACTCTAATGATGGTCCAGAATCTGGTGGTGATAATGCTTCTGGAAGGGAAAATTCTGAAGCCCAAGGTTTTGGAAGACAAGCTTCTGGAAGGGAAAATTCTGAAGACCAAGGTTCTGGAAGACAAGCTTCTGGAGTTAGCACTTCTGGACAAGGTCCAGAAGTTAACACTATTCCAGCCTCTGGTGATACTTCTAACGATAGAGCTTCTGGGCAAGGTCCAAAAGTTGACTCTGTCCCAGGCTCTAGAGAACAAGTTCAAAGGTTATGAGCTGCTGCAAGACACTGAAGTTGACTCAGAGGGAGAAGTTATCCATTGTGCCATGTTAGTAGATTCTGAACCATTGGGTATAGAAGAAGCACTCAAGAAGAAATTTTGGCTTGATGCCATGACAAAAGAACCTAAAGCTATAAAAAGAAACAAAACTTGGGAGTTGACAGAACTTCCAAAGAAGAAGAAAGCCATCAGTGTCAGATGGGTTTTCAAAGTGAAACTTAAACCAGATGGATCAGTTGGTAAGCATAAAGCTAGGCTAGTGGCCATAGGCTTTCTATAGAAACCTGGACTAGACTATTTTGAGGTATTTGCTCTTGTATCTAGGCATGAAACAATCATATTGGTGATTGCTTTAGCTGTAAACAGAAGTTGGCCACTGATGCATTTGGATGTGAAGTCAGCATTTCTGAATGGTCCCTTACAAGAGGAGGTATATGTGTCACAACCTCCTGGCTTCCTGAAAAAGAATCAGGAAGGGATGATGTATAAGTTACACAAAGCTCTGTATAGACTGAAGCAAGCACCCAGAGCTTGGAACCAGAAGATTGATTCGTTTTTCCAGAAGCAAAGCTTTCAGAAATGTGAAATGAAATATGGTGTATATGTGAAGCATTCTGGAAGCAATATAGTTCTGGTATGCCTTTTATGTTGATGACATACTACTTACAGGAAGCTTTCCAGAAGATATATCCAAATTCAAGAAAGTGCTGATGAATGAATTCGAGATGATAGATTTAGGAAATATGGCATATTTTATAGGGATGGAGGTTCTGTACTCAAAGGAAGGTATCATTCTGCATCAACTGAAATATGAACTTGAACTTTTGAAGAGATTTAAGCTGCAGAAGTGTATTGTTGCTGTGACACCATCAGAAACCAATCATAAATTGGACTCTGACTTTGATGGTGATTTTGTGGATGCTACAAACTTCAAGCAGTTGGCTGGTTCTCTTAGATATTTGTGCAATACCAGACCTGACATTTGCTATGCTGTTGGAATGGTTAGCATATTTATGAGTTATCCAAAGTGGTCCCATTATCAAGTTGTTGTCAGGATCCTGAGATATATAAAGGGGACTTTGAAGTATGGAGTGTTATTTCCCTCTGGAAGGAAGTCAGAACCAAATCTAGTGGGCTATTTTGATTCTGACTGGTGTGGAGATAGAGTTGACAGAAGAAGCACTTTTGGCTATCTGTTTAAGTTTCTGGGAGGTCCTATTTCTTGGATTTCCAAGAAACAACCTATTGTGGCTCTGTCAACATGTGAAGCTGAGTACATTGCAGGCGCTGAAGCTGCATGTCAAGTTGTTTGGCTTCTGAATCTTTTGGAGGATTTAAAAATCGTGATAGAGAAACCTCTAAAGCTGCTGATTGATAACAAGTCTGTAATTAACCTTGCCAAGAATCCAGTGTTGCATGGAAGAAGCAAGCATATTGAGACAAAATATCACTTTCTCAGAAGTCAAGTACAAAAAGGAAAGTTAGAAGTTCTGCACTGTAGCACCCAGAAGCAGTTAGCAGATATTCTGACAAAAGCTATAAAAATTGACCAATTCATTCACTTAAGAAATGGAATTGGTGTTGTCAATTTTGATGGTGTCATACCCCAAAATTTGCCCTCCATCTACTCAAGAGATTTCATACATCCATACTCAAGGATTCCTCAAGAGTTTATCAGACAAACTCTCTCCTAGACAATCAACCCAAACTAGGGTTTGGTATCTCTCAAGTCAAGATGGATTTCCAACATCTCCAATGGCCTTCATGCCTCCTCATATGCTTCAAATATTCTCCATGTCAAGTTTCAAGCTTCACAAGTCGTTTCGCATAATTGCTCGATGGTTGAAAATCGTGTATTGGACAAAAGTCAACTATGGTCAACATACGCTAAACTTCATAATTTTGGTCAACATCCTCATTTTGAAGTCACATACATCATTTGATCAAGGGTTGATCATGATTCATCAAGAAAACTCAAGATTTGCCCAAAAGTCAAACTTTCTAAATTAGGGTTTCTAGATGAAAAGTCAATCGAACTTTGACCGATCATAACTTTCTCATACTTTCTCGTAAATTTTTCACCACCTCTTGTTTTGAAGTAAATTCAATTTCTACAAATTCATGTCTCACAAGAATGTCCAAAAATGCTTCATTTGAGAGGTATAGCTCAAAACATTATGTGTCATTTTCAAAGTCAATAAAAAGTCAACTTTTTGTTTTGAAGATATATTGAGCATGGTAACTCCAAATGAGATGAGACCAAAGACATTGGTTAGAGGACTCTTAGAGCTTTCCAAAAAGTCCAAGAACACTCAAAAATGTGGAAATTTGAGCAAGTTACACCATCCACAAGTTGGGCAATTTTGGAAGAATGCACAAAGAGAGATACTTCAAAAATCAAATCTTTTGCAAATGGGCCTATTTTTTCTTCATCCTAACTTGTTCCTCAAGCAATTAGGAGTGTCCAAGCCCAAAGCCACGAATTTTTGATTTATTTTTCTATTTAATTTGTAATTTATTCATTTAAATGCAAATTAAATCTTAAAATAAATTATAAAATTGAAATTAATGGCAAAGATTGATTTTATTCTTTCCTTAAGGTCCAATTAACTCACAAATGCCAGCCAAATTCGAAATTGGAGCAAGAAAGGCAAGATTGGATTGAAATTGATCAAGCTTTGAAGATTTGATTTTCATGGAAATATCAAATTTGATTTCCATTGAATATTGATTGATTCTTTCCAAATTCAATCCCAAATCCATCCAGTATAAATACATGATGCATACCTATCAAGAGAGAACGAAAAAATTGCTCTACAAACCCTATTCCAAAGCTCAAAAAACCGTGGTGCACAAGCAAGTGGTAACCCTACTTCCAGCCGTTTTCAATCGTTTTTGAGGTGTCCAACACATTGCTTGACATCTCCTGAATCGATCCAGACCCTCACATTGCTCAAAACCATCAAGAATCAAAGAATCCGAAATCGGTTTGTTCTTGAAAAATCCAAAATCGTATTTCAATTATCATGCATTTTTAACATGTTTTGTGTTTGTTTTTGTGATTAGTGAGAAGTTTGCAAGCGATCTGGGCAGGTTAATTGTATTTTCATGGCTTAGAACTCGTATTGCCATAGCTAGGGTTCCTGAACACGATTTAGGGTTTCCTTTAAACGGAAAAATTGGACCTCAAGACCAGTACCATTGCATTCGGAATGATGTTTCCAATCGAACCATGGCTTTAGAATGTATTTATATTATGCGTGCTTGATTTTCACATTTGCCAGGAACCTTGCGTCGAACAAAGACCGACGCTAAATTCAAATATTTAAAACGAAGAAGACGAAGTCTCCCGCGGAGAAGAAGCAAGTCAGGAGGCGACGCGTGTGAAAATCCACTCATTCCGTTTTGAAACACAAAAGCACACATGGCGCAGCGGTTAAAGCTCTCACTGTTTCCAGATGCCCTCAAGGGTCATGGGTTCGAATCCGGCCAGGGCATGCTTTTTCACTTTTACAAAACTCTATTTTCATATTTTTCATATTATTTCAATATTTTCATTCATTTTAATTAACTTTCATGATTTTTATTTTGCATCAAAAAATTACCAAAAACATTTTTTCTTTTCACATTATTTTTCTAAAAACCTTTATTTAATTTAATAAATTAAAAAATATAATTTTTGCATGCATATTTATTTTATTTTTATTTTAGCATTTAAATCATTATAAATTGCATTTTAATTATTAAATCTTTTCCAAAAAATCCCAAAAAATTATTTTAATATATTTATCTTATTTCCAGCATATATTAATTTTCTCATATTAAAATTTGCATTTTTTCTAACATCTTCTCTTATTTCGATTTTATCATATTTCCCGATTTTCTTATTCTTTCACAGGTTGCTCCGATTCGGACGTTTTTTTTTCTTTTATTATTCTATTTTTCCAATAATGTAATTGCTCATGGGTTGTAATAGTTAATTAGGCTTTTATTTTCCGCAAGTTTAAATTATGTATCTGCCCCAAAGCCATGTAATAGCGTAGGATTTACCTTTCCGCATTTTTACATTCCTCATTTTACTTTCCGCACCCTTATCAATTGCTAGTAACTAGGCGTGTATGGCAAGATAATAATTGGACATAGCTCACACTAATCTTCAAGATAACATATCCGAATTTGACACACTTCTTTCACACACGCACCCCTTAGGGTAATTCTCTCTCGATGCCTTTCGATTCAAATGGTCATGTCCCTCGAACGTAGAGGTATTCTAGCACCGTTGCCTACGAACAAATCATCATAGTCCCTTCGATACAAAGATCATAAGACCCACGATGTCGCCTCCGAATACATGATCTTGACCCTCGATTGCCGCCTACGAAAAATGATGATAGTCCCTTCGAATGTGCTAGGATACTTCCTACAAGTTGCCTTCAATGACCATCCGATGTCCCTTCGAATGTCCCGCTTACATCCAACGAATGGAGCTACCTACTAACTAATGGTATGGTTAGCGCTATTCTAAAGGAACGTAGAAGTACGAAACGACCCGAGTGGGTAAATAAGTCTTTTAGTTGCTCGCCCATCAAATGCTTTTCACACCACACACTTTTTCAAAGTTCAAATTCTTTTCATAAACAAACATTTCCGAACACTTTGTATACACTCCTACATGAGTCATTACAAAGTCAAAGCGAAATGCCCTTTTTCAAAACATCTTTGTCAAACACACAAAAAGCAATTTTAAAAAGTGATCTAGAGCAACTAAGAGCCCAGAATAAATCATGGATGGAAAGGGTGCTAATACCTTCCCTTTTCATAACCATTCTCCCGAACTCGTAATCTAACGAAGGTCTTTTTCTTACTTTTACCTTCCCTTAATTGATAAAAATAAAAGTCGGTGGCGACTCTTGCTATCCGCACATTTGGATACGAAAATCCTACAAAGTCAGTTCACCGTATCACAGAACTGGCGACTCTGCTGGGGAACACCCTTAAAAGAGAGAATTGCCTTAGGGATTTCTAGATAACCTTTATTGCTTTTTGTTTGACTTGTATGCTTTATCTTTAAGGGTTGCTTGGGTATTATATTATTGGGGGATCCTACACCCGGATCCGGGTTTTCCTTTTAGGTAAGTGGCATTAGATCATCGCGACCGTTAGACGTATAACTACGCGGTCAACATGATGGCTACGTTAGCGTGACACTTTGTTGTCCCGATACTCTTCATTCCCAAGTTGAAGATAGGCTTGGCGTGGTGTCATCAAGCGCTAACTAAACTTTTAGAACCTTAATTGACCCATCTTGGCCATTAGAAGGTAGTGAGATGGCGGCTTTGGTGTAGACCGAGGTTGGTTGATACCGATGCTACGCTCATTGAGATCGACTTTGGGACATTTTCCATCGACCACTTGGCCGTCGATTGAAATAAGCGCCTACGAGAAAGATCGATGATGTGAGATTCCTAGAACCCTACTATTATAGGACAGGATGAACCAACTCAAACTTTTGGTGGGTAATCACCTATACCTCATGCAAGCCTTAAACATAGGCTCATTGTGTGAATTGTTTTGTGTGCTAAACATGACATCATGACATCATGACATCATTCGCATTGCATATCATTTCTAACTATTTCAAGGACCTAGGGATTTATATTTGCTCTATTTTGTAGGGATTATGGCTTCTAGAAAGACTATCCGAATCAACTTCATGGGTATCCCTTCTCAACTAAAAGAATTGGTTTCAGAAATTCCCGACCATGCTCAGTTCATCAAAAGACATGGTTATCTACTTGATTTGGTTATTCGGTTTTGAAGAAGATATGATGCATGTCCTATTCCAGTTCTTCGATCCGAAACACCATTGCTTTACATTTCCAAATTATCAGTTGGTTCCTACCTTGGAAGAGTTCTCTAAGCTACTTGGGATACCTATTCTTGACCAAATGCCATTCACCGGTTTAGAAAAGGTTCCTAAGTACGAAGACATCGCATCAGCCTTACATCTCAAATTAAATCTTAATGTTTGATCTTATTTTGTTAAATCAAATTGTTTTTTTTGCCGATAGAATAAAGAGTGTATGTGAGACCAAATTTGCAATAAATTCTTAATATTATATTATTTAGTATGGAATCGAAAATATATTTTCGATTTCACTAAAAAATTACAGCAAATGGTGGAATCGAAAATAAACTTCTGCTTTTGTGAAGGGAATTTTGGGGTTTTCATGGGGTGCGTCCCACCCTTATTGGGTGGGTTAAGAAATCCACTTTAAACATTACAAGTGAATAACAATAATCAACCTCCCTCAATAATCTACATACTACTAAGCTAACTTAGGCTACAAGTTGTTAGACAATGACGACTTATCTAGAGGTGGCGAATAGATCATCAAGCCAAAATACCAATTAAAATTGGAGTTTTAAAAAGTTAATTGAAAAGAGTGCAAGCGGAAGATTTTTATATAAATCGTTAAAGTCATCTATACAAACCTAATTCTTGGAACTCGGATATGCAATTAAGCCTTATGAAATGAACAACACAATGATATGAAGTTGTACACTTGAAACAAGCAACACAATATTATTCGTTTATAGCAAGCTACTAGCAATTCTATTTCCAATGAATTAACCAAAAATAACAAACAAAATAATTTGTCAGACACATGGTCTGCGAACAAATTTTTAGAATTTTTCTTTGAGTTGTGTTGATATGAAAAAGTACTTATAATCAAAATGATTATAAGCCAACTAACAACCAATTCAAAATAAAAACATTCACAGAAAAATTATTACGAGTCGATCAATCAATCAATGTTATTTAAAAAATTGCTTAATGAAAAGTAAAGTAAGTAAAGAGATAAGAGACAGAGAGACACAAGGATTTGTTAAAGAAGTTCATCAATCATCCTCACTATGGCTACGTCTTCCCCCAATTCCATTTTGGTATTAGGATAATTTCTTACTATGAAAAAAGTTAATTACAAGAGAAGTGTTCCAAGAGAAACCCTACAAACCCTAACCGTTTGTTGTTGTTCGATCCATTCTCTTCTTTTGATCTTGAGCAAGACCAAGACACAATATCTACCAATTGATTTACCAAATCTTGCTACTATTTTGGGTACTAAACTATAAAGCTCCTTTGTGCATGATCAATTGTACATATTAAACACAAGCACTTTCAATTTGATTTGTTGTTCTCTCGCTACTTCCTTGGATACTAAACTCCGAAAGCTTTTCACTTTGCCACAATCCTCTTTTGAAAATTCTCAACAAAACTCCAAAATATCTTGGAGGAAAACCCCTAGGATTTTTCGAATGAAACCCCCCATAATTCTCAACTCAATATTATCGGTTACTCAAAAACCTAATTAGATGTTATCAAACCTCGCCTAGATGACACCCCGATAAAAGATGATTATGTGTGATTTATCAGTGGGTATGCATAGGTTGGAATTAAAAAATTGACTCAATCAAACAATATGTGACGGTTTGAAACACGTATTTGTCGGCACATAAGTAAAAATTTAATAGTATATTCCAGTCTAAAAAGGCAAGAGATTCGATAGAAGAAACTCTGCCAAAAATTGTTGATGAGCTTGAGTACTTGTTTGTCGAAGTACCTCTAATACCCATCATGATCTTTAAGTACTCAAAGGGCTTCATTTCTCAAGCACGGCTAATTCATCATGAGATAAGGTGGTCTCAGTGGAAAGTGGAGGCTTAACTTTTGAAGCAGTATGAAGAGAAATATGGTTCACTAGTTTTTTCCAGAGTGGCATCATTCTTTGGAAAATTTTCTTCACCGGTCTTGTCACCGTTAGAATTTTCATTTCCTTGATTAACTTCAGCAGTATCATCTTGTCAATGACCAATAGGTGATGCAGGTTTGTTCTTCTCTTTTTGAACAACATGTTCGCCTTTAGGGGAGTATTTTGGTTTTTCATTTTTGGTGTCTGAAGAGGAAGCATTAAATTTATGGGAAGCTTTGAATTTTTGACGATTGATCAACTTTTTCAGCAGAATCGTGGGTGAATTGTAGGGAGCGTGTGGTTTCAGGCATAGAAGTTTTTATCTTTCACAAAGCCTTCAAAGATGGATTTTTGTGTAAAAAATCTAATGGAAAGATTATTAGGAATATTTCTCAGGTTTTCCAAAAGCCACTGTCACAACTAGTTTTGGTACTTTTTTGCTAGTCTTCAGAATGATGTGTTTTCTAGTCTTTGGTTCGACGACAGGAAAAACCTTTGGAGATGAAAATACCTTAGGTTTGGGTGCAACTCGAGCGACCTTGGATTTCTTTTTCTTCTTAGGGGTCTCTGGCTAATAATGTCTAGCAATTGTCTTAGTTCCAACTTCTTCTATTTGGATGTCTTTTCTTCGCTTTTGAGGAGTATCCCAAGGCTCATCACTAACTTGAACATACGCTATACATGTTGAAAATATAGGGAATCCCATAAATAAATTGAACCTGAGTTGAGTGTTTCGAAGCTTCCTCTTTAGCCTTTTTGCTTGTTTCAACAACAACATCACTGGTTATACCCCGAGTACACTTTCTATGTTCGCCTATTGGAAAATTTATAGTAACGAAGTAAATACTCAATTTGAACGAAGTATATGTGTAATTTCAATGATCATTTCACTTTCCTCACCTTCATTTATTAGAGATAAAACCATCACATGATTTATATCGACGTGAAGATGTCCTTTGAAGTTGTCTATATCATGCTTAGCCAGGACCACTCTTTGAGCCGATTTTAAAAATTGATTTTTAATCACCTTCAAATTTAACCGACAAACGAACCATCAAGGAAACGACAGTCGAAATGCCAAGCCCGTGTTAAAGCTTGGAAAAGGGGGAATTTAAGGGGGTAAAATTGAAATCAAACTCAAACATGTCCTTACTTGCGACATACAAAGTCTGGGAGTTTTTGCGTAAATTTCTCTTTCAAAGTAAGAGTGGCTTCATAGATGGTCCGAATAAGATAATTCGATTATAAGTAGCTTCGAAGCATTATTGTAAATCTTGGATCTCATTTATGTGTTGGCTTCTAACTTTTTTGAATTGCACCTGCATGGAAAAGAAGGAAAGCTTCAGAAAAAGTTGTCGACCACAAGAAAAAATCACTTTTTCGATAGAAAAAATATTTGTGCAGAATTTGGAAAAGTCCAAATTGGTGATACACAAAATTGGGTTGGTAGCATAGTGTTTTAACGTCGTCTTTGGGAACCCTAAGTCTAGTTATGATGATATTTAGAGTGAGGAAACCTTCCCAAATCTCCCTAAATTTAACTTCTTGGTTAAGGTTAGACAAAGGAAATTCTCTAGTGAACCACTCAGGTCCATGATTTTGTTTAACAAAGGGAGTCATAACTAGTGAGAACTTGTAGCATTTCACAGACATCAATAAGTACTTCATAAGAGTTGTTTCCATCGAAAGAGCCGAGTCATATGGAGTCATCAAAGCTAGGTGAGTGCCTTCGATGTTTCTATTCCTAATGGTGTCGTCGTTGTCGTTAAGTTTGTCGACTGCCAAAACATGTTGAAATATCGCATTTATCCAAAGTTGAATAAGCTAAAAGGGTCCAGGGAGTAGGTAGTTGGCGTTTGTAAAACCCCTTATAATAACCCCAAATACATAAGCATATAATGAGAGTTAAATAACATGCATATACACAAAAGGCGTCACATCGACGTTTCCAGAAACTAAAAGCTTTCTAAAAACCAACAAAACAAACATGTCAATTAATAATACACCTGGTCATAGGAATAACACTTATTCCAAATTATAATTCATTTAGAATATGCATTACACAACGAAATTAACAAATAACTCATGTACTAGTGATGATTACATCTCATACTATAATCATTATTTTCACCAATAAAAAAAATTCAAACATGACCTGCAAGTCATTAATTAGGCATTAAATCCATCCAACAAAATATCTCAACATACATCTAAAATAAGAGAACATAACAATGTGTCTCAAGAATCAAACATGAGTCGAACAACTATCCCACCCAAGTGTTACATGACCAGAGCATTTGATATAGCTACCTAGTCAAGACACAAAAACCAACAAGCTAAACTTCCACACTCTCCTCGTGCTAAGCGCCACTACTGCTACCTTTGGTACCTGAGCGATGTCGCATAGAACATCATTCCAACAGAAGAGTGAGAATTCATATCATTATGAAAAGTATAATAAGGAACAATAAATAAACAACATTCAAAGGAATTCATCACACCTTGCATAATTCAATGTAAATAGCATTATCACCTCTATTTCACATATTCAAGTATGCAACAAAGCTCTATGGATTTAATTATCAAAACACCCAATACCATTTATCACAAAATATGTACCATATCATCTAATAAGCACATACTCACAATATCACCAAAATCCACATATATGCACATTCATCAAAACATATCCACATCATCATATCACATAAATCACACATCAACAACCATTCACACTGACACGTGCGACTCAAGTGTAACTCAATGCAATATGCATGTGGATCCAAATCTTGTTATCATTTCTGGCAAGCTGACTGTCCAATTCTAAGGACTAGATAACCACCATAAAGCTCCATTCGGCGTTAAGCTTTACAAACCCCATTCGGCATTAAGTTTAGGACAAGCAAATAATCTCCAAGAAATTACCCAACATTGCCTCTTCTCCAAGACTTCATGCTAGTGTAGTGTGCAACAACAACAAGACTCATGCAATTAAGACGATCGCAACCCCTTAACCATACAAGAGCATATGCTTCAACAATTGCACAACTACCACACAACATGACTTCAATCTCAAACAATGCATCAAATAGAATTCACTGTCATATTCACAAAAAAACAACACATATAAGATATGCCAATTCATGTTATTCAAGTTTCATCAATGTATAACACACATGTTCATGAATGCACGATATTACACAATTCTTGCCAAATCAAAATAAGACATCCAAATGCCAAACAATCTAATCCTATCATATGGACATGTTACTAGTTTCATATTAATTCAAACTGCAAGTGAAAATAAGCTATGTTTCAAAAGATGACCAATTCCAAACCATGTCAAAATCTGCCAAACAGTAGCTGAAAAATACTCAGTTTGCACCGCGCACCTTTGTTGGCGCCGCGAACTGAACAGATTCCCAAACAGTGCCAGAAGCTGCCAAACAATAGTTGAAAAACACTCAGTTCGCGTTGTGCACCCTTGTTGGTGCCGCGAACTAAACAGAAATTAATGCTTTATCATAACACCAAGTAATATTTCCACCCTTATGAAAAATGACATCCTCAACATAAAACCCTGATCTCAAAGAAATGGACATGGAATCATGATTTGCTTTAATATTTCGATGAATTAAAACATTCGTTGAGATGTCTTGTGGTATAAATAACCTTTAACTTGAGTGAGAAAATGACACAAGTATATTAGACCCTCCTTGTACAGATTGACAAACCCAACAACTTTTTGTAGCTTGTAGAAGAACCACTGGAAGCCATCTCAAACCCATAACCATATAACCAATGCATGTTCATGCGATATAAAAGAAAAGGGTAAATTTTTGGGTGCGACACTTGTGGACCAACAATTGGTATCTAGAGTTCCAGCTAGATTCATAGGGAAACACTGGTGAAACATGAGGTGTTGTGTGATTATTTTTGGTTCTTGAATTCGTGTTGAATCTTGAACAAGAATCACATTTTTTATAATTTTGTCAGATTGAGAAACACTGTGTTTGAGTGAGATCTGAGTGTAGTGTACAAGGTTGAATATGAGCATAAATGATTGAAATTCCTGGCAGCAGATACGTGATGTCACAGAGAATGTTATGACACACTATCTGACACTCTATTAACAATTAACACAGTAAATATAAATAACAGTAAAGAACACAATAAGTTGTTTACCCGCAAAGGTCTAACTACACCTACATCCGGGGCTACCAAGCCGTGGAGGAAATTCACTATTAGTAGAATTAATTGTGAATAAACCACCGCTTATCTCCTTCACTTAAAACCTACCCAATGCAACTTCAACCTAAGTCCTACTTAGATCCGAGTACCTCACTCCCCTCAATCACAGTGATATCAACCTATTGACTAATTGAATTGTGAAGACACACTCAATAAACTATCTTGATCTCGCTCAAAGCTTTCAATCAAGAGCCAAACACTCGTGCTTTAAAGCTTTGAGTAATAAACTACCCTTACAAACAAATCCTAGTCCAATGCACTTATCAATTGATAGTTGCTTGGCTCACAAGAGAAACTAGAATTACAAATACCAATTATTAATCCTAATAAGACACAAAAACAAGTCGCTATCTCTTCAATACATTCCAAGGGCGCACTTGTGGTTGAATTCCTTTTATAGAAGCACCCAAACTTCGCTTTGGTTCCATAAAGATAGCTAGGTTCACTTAATTTAATCCTTAAAACATGGTCTTTTCAACAACCAATTTAGGTTTAATTAAGATTAACCTAGCAGCCACGTGAGCATGCTTTCTAATAATGTAAAAACAATATTTAGCATCAACAAACTTCCCGAAAAATCTCAGAACAAATGATTCTCAGAATGTCACATCGAATGTCATAACATCGTTATGACATCGACTTTTATGCAAAATTTCCAAAGATGCCTTTAGCTTCCAGCTCAATTTCACTTTAGCTTCCACCGAGTTGTCTTTAACATCCTTAGTGTAGGATTTATCTTCATCTCGAATGTCATGACATCCATCATGACATTGCTAAAGCCTAGTTTTACCAAAATCAATGCCAACTTAAAAACACTAACAAACTCCCCCTTTGGCACATTTTTGGCTAAAACTACTTAACCTATCAGAGTACATATGCAGCAGAAGACAAACTAGTTCTAAGCTTAAATAAACTAGAACCTAGAGATAAGATAAATTCTACCCATACAGAAATCCCACAATTCCCACAATTGCCCCACAAACAAAATTTAAACAGCCATACAATTCCCCAAAGTCCCAGCCACTTTCACACACAGTTGCTCTTAGTTTCCCACAGTGATTCTTCTCCCCCTTTTTAGCCATAAAGGGCCAAAGGAAACAATACAATTGCCCCAAGCATTCAAGCAAATAATTAAAGGAGGTACCAACAATTGTCAAGAGTACAATGCTGTCAACAAGAAGTTACAATCATCCAAACAAAATTGGGAAAAGGAAACAACACAAGAACAAGAAAAATGACAAAACAGCAGCAACCACAACAGATAAAAAGAATCATCACAGCAACTTAATCAGTTGCTCTCCTTTGCTGAAGAGGCACTTTCATTGTTAGCAAAGAGATCAAACATTACCTCTAGTTCAGCTCGAATCTTGAAGCCGTAAGCTTGATCGAGACTGCGTGTCCAGAGCTTTCCTTTTCTTGGCAATTGGTGTTCTCTTGCATTTTGAGCCAAAGAATTTAGCTCTATACTTCTTTGAAGAAGTTTCTCGTTACTTTCTCATCTTGAGAACCGTAAATACCACCCTTTGCTTTGAAAAGTTAGTGTTTTTAAGTTGGCATTATTTTTGGTAAACTAGGTTTTAGCAATGTCATGATAGATGTCATGACATTCGAGATTGAAGATAAATCCCACCGCTAAGGATGTTAAAAGACACAATCGAAGCTAAAGTTATGCCGAAATTTAGAAACAGATCGATGTCATAATGTATGTTATGACATTCAGACATTCTGCTCGTAACTGCTTGTTCCCGAGATTTTCGAAGTTTGTCGAGTGCTAAATATTGTTTTTGCTATTAGAAAGCATGCTCACGTGGCTGCTAGGTTAATCTTAATTAAACCTAAATTGGTTGTTGAAAAGACCATATTTTTAGGATTAAATTAAGTGAACCCTAGCTATCTTTATGGAAGCCCAAACAAGTTTCGTGGATCGCTTCTATAAAAGGAAAAGAACCATTACAACTGTGCCTTTGAATGTATTGAAGAGATAGCAACAGGTTTGTGTAATCGTTAGGATTTGTAACATTGATATTGTGTAATTTAGTTTCTCTTGTGAGCCAAGCAACTATCAATTGATAAGTGCATTGACTAGGATTTTTTGTAAGGGTAGTTTATCACCAAAGCTTTAAAGCACGAGTGTTTGTCTCTTGATTGAAGCTTTGAAGCAAGATCAAGATATTTTATTGAAGTGTGTCTTTACAATTCAATTAGTCAATAGGTTGATATCACCTGTGATTGAGGGGGTGAGTGGTACCGATCTAAGTAGGACTTAGGTGAAGTTGCATTGGGTAGTGATTAAGTGAGAAGGTCAACAGTGTGTTGGCTGTAGGGTCTTCGAATTGATACCGCTAATAGTGAACTTTCTCCTGGCTTGGTAGCCCCTGATGTAGGTTTGTTGAACCGAACCGGTGAACAACTTATTGTATTCTTTATCGTCAGATGCATCGGTGAACTGTTAACATAGTGTCGACATCGTGTCATAACATTCCTCGTGACATCACGATCCGCTGCCGTGAATTTCAATTGGCATCGAGGTGCACCCCGCTTGTTATTTCCGGTGAGATCTAGGGATAATAGTTTCGCGAATGGATAAAGAAGGAGGATTTGGAGGAAGACCACCTATTCGGATGGGTCTAATTATGATTACCGGAAGCCTCGTATGGTTGCCTTCTTAAGAGCAAGGGACATTAAAGCTTGGAGCTGCCGATAAAGGATGGAAACATCCCACCAAGCTTGAGAAAGATGGCACTACTGCCTTGAAACCCGAGGAGGAATGGAGCAAAGAGGAAGAAGAGCTAGCTCTAGGGAACTCTAAAGCATTGAATGCCTGCTCAATGGTATTGACAGAATATCTTCGATGGTTCATCAATGTGAGCTGGCCAAGGATGTTTGGGACACTCGTAACTACTCATGAGGGAACATCCAAGGTGAAGATGTCAAGACTTCAGATGCTCACTACCAAATTTGAGAATTTAAAGATGAAGGAAGATGAGAATATTCATGAATTTCACATGAATATTTTGGAAATTGCCAATGCCTCGTGAGCACTTGGTGAAAAGATGTCAAGAGAAGTCGGTGAGAAAGATTCTTTATCCTTGCCTAAGAGATTTGCAATGAAAGTCACCGCAATAGAGGAGGCTCAAGACATCAAGACCTTGAAGGTTGAAGAACTTATTGGATCCCTTATGACTTTGAGATGGGAATCGGTGAAAGCTGACAAGAAAAACAAGAGCATAACACTTGTATCCAACATCAAGAAGGATGCAAGGTGGAAGATGAAGAGAAGATATCCAAGCTATTGCCATGCTTGGAAGACAGCTCAACAAACTTATCGAGGATTGATCCAAAGTCAAGGTCAAATGTCAAGGATATTCCATCGACATTAGCATCTTATGACTCCACAGAAGATCCAAGTCGAGGAAAAGGAAGTCAAGGAAGTAAAGTCCAATGTCATGAATGTGAAGGATTTGGACATATTAGAGTGAATGTCCCACCTTTCTAAAGAAACAAAAGAAAGGAATGGTCATCACTTGTCCGATGGTGATTCGTGAAGTGAATCTAAGGAAGAAGGTGCCAAACTTGTCACTACTCTCTCGGAGTGTACAACTCGATATGGATTCTAGTGATGAGGAAGTGACATTTGAAGAGCTTGTCAAAACTACAGTCGTGTATAAAAATGGTGAAGCATGTCGCAGAATGAGGAGCGTAAAAGTCGATTGAGAAGTTGGAAGTCGAGAATGTGAAGTTGAAGGAAAGAGGAAAACACAACCACTATAAATCACCTCAATAGTGATATTGTTATGTGAATTCCAAACTTGATCGATGTCTAAATCATCAAAATGTTGACATCTGTCGATAAGTTGGAAGAAATTCTTCACTGGACAAAATGCGTGAAATAAGCATGGTCTAGGATATGTGGTGAAAAGCAACCTGTTGGTGACATTAAGAAGAAGAGACATAGGAAAACAATGTCAAAGTGTGTCACAACCCAAAACAGAAATGTGTCCGCTCAAAGCATGGATCGCAAAGAGATTTGCAACAACCGTGAATGGAACAAACCGGAAGTCAATGACAAAGAAGATGTCATACCACAAGCCTGAATGTGCCTTGGTATATGAAGACTAAGAAGTTTGTCTATAACAAAAGGAAGAATGCACCAATAAACCAATGTCAAAGCAGATGTCACAATATTGGGTGCAACATCAAAATCATAGAAACATGAACAAACAGCTTCAAAGATGGAGATGTCATTATTGTGGAAGGTTTGGTCACATAAAATCTTTCGCTCATGTACTTCATGGATATCCTAATCAAGGGTCTTATGTGAAGCCTAAACCAACAGTTATCATACTCTCAACAGAAGAAGAAGGTTGTTGCCCGGTAGCTAACACTTCTCTTAGTGTGTCTACCAAGAAAGATTGGTACTTTGACAAAGGTGTTCCAAGCACATGACCGGAGACAAATCTTCTTAAAGATGTTAAACCCCATTCCACTTTGTTACTTTTGGAGATGGAGCTAAAGGAGAAATCAAAGGCATTGGAAACACCGGTCTGAGTTCCAAGCCTAAATGGAGTATTGTTGGTAAAAGGTTTGACCGCAAATCTCATTAGCATAAGTCACTATGTGATATGGGATTCACGCCACCACTAAGTCCGAGTGTCTTGTAATCAATGGTGATCAAGTAGTGATTATGAGAGGAGTCGATCAAAGGACAACCGCTACAAGTGGGAATCAAAGCACCACTGTCTCCTATGAGTCCCACAGACAAAGATGAAGAGGAAGTAAAGTTGTGGCAGCAAGTATCCGTCATCCACCTCAAGCATGAAAAGGATCAATTTCATAGGGGAGTCAAGGATACCAAGATTGTTCACGACAAAAGGAAAATATGTGGTAAGTATAAATGAACAGAAGTCGAATGTCACCTCAATGTCTAGACATCCGACCACTTGTAAGTAATCAAGCAAAGTACTAGGATCCGCATGAAAGGATAACCAAGTGTCTTATTGTCAAAAGATACATGAGAGGAGTCATGAATGAAACCCTCTCAGTCAGAGGGAAAAAGATCATGGTGGCATCCATCTATGTTAATAACATAGTATCCGGAGGAATGTCGACACATTGATGAAAGACTCAACAATTCCTTCACAAAGCAAATATGCAAGGAATTATGTCAAGAAGCTTGGATTGAATCGTGGCAGCTACACTAGGACTCTCACCCTTCCACACTTGAAGTTGTCCAAGAAAATAAGTGGAGAAAGTGTTTATAAATGCTTGTGTGAAAGCTCTTTTGAAAGATGGTTCATCTTGAGAAACCATCCTTTTGGGTCGCAAGAAGCAAAACCGTATTCTCAGACAATGTTGAGATCGATCACATAGCACCGGTAGCAATTGTTCTCGATGATCCGATGAAGCAGATGTCGATCAATACAATGTCATACAGATGTCATGACATTGTACTGTGACACTTTTACTAAAGTGCTTGAGACTAGCCAGTTTGAAATGTTAAGGGGCAAGTTGGGTAATTGTCCAAATGAGGAGTTGTAGCAATTAACTGAGCCTACAACAAGGGATGAAAGGGAGTGTTTATTTCAACTTTTGTTTAAAGGGTTATTTAGGTATATTCCTCCTTATTTTAAGAAGTCCAAGAATAGGAAGAGACATCCTCATATAATAGTTTCTTCTTTTGAAAGTAGTACCATCCTTTCTTCTCTCAAAAGAAACCTTGAAACCCTTTGCTATTTTCGCTTTCATCCTCTCAACAACCATCAGCGAAAAATGTCTTCATCATCCTCATCATCTCAAGAATCAGGATCTCCATCTCTCCCCATGGATGAAGTTAGAGCAAACAAGCCATGCAAGTCAAGCTCGAATGACACCATCACAGCACAATGGCCACTAACCCAAAAGGTCAAGAAGTTACGCACAAGAAATGCAAGAAGGGCACAAATATCTCCTTCGGTAAGACCTCTGTATCTTCATCCTCTGCTCCCCGTAACTAGTAAATAGAGAAGGATCTAGGTCGGTGCATGAGGCCATAGCTAGGATAGTGTCCGATATCCTAAATGAGAATAAGTCTGTGCTCGGATTTTAGTTCCCTCGAATTATAAGTCCGCTATCCCTAGCTTAGCGTTGATCCGTATGTCAATAAGAATGTCAAGACATCGGTGATGATGTTGATTCCCCTTAAAGATGATGAAAATCCTTCTACTACTCTCCGAAGGATGTCAAGATGATAATGTAGTTGAATCTCCTGTTAGTAAGAATGGGATCTCGATGAAATTCTTGAGAAGTCCCGCCTGTGTATCTCTCTGTTATCTCTCACGATAACATCTCGATAGCATTCATGAAGAAATTCCGAAAATCAAGATGATGGCAACCGAAGAGTCTTGAGAAAACACTAATCGAATGTTGATTCTCACATCATCAATCTAGATAAGAGTTTTCGATAATGACCTCATAGCAAAGTTAATCCCAAGATTGCTAGGAGGGTAATGAATAGGAAAGGGAAGCAAAATGCTATTCCAAGCCTTGTTCAGAAGAAGGTTACTAAAGCTTCTCATAGGTCTCCTAAGGCTGTGAACAAGACTGTTGAAGAATCTGGTAAAGAGAAGGCTAAAACTTCCAAAGGGAAGAGTAAGATGAAGAATGTGGTACCTCTAAGACAAAGAGCATCTCAATTGTGAGGAAAAGGAAAGCACTCGAGTCCTCGATCGTGATGATTCGATCTTGATGTTACAGAGAATGCCTCCGACATTCACTCAAAAGGAGGTCGGTTCTGGGAAAGTGCCCATTGTCCCCGAGGGCAATGACAACATTTCCTTCCACCATCCTGAGAGTGCTAGCAGGTGGAAGTATGTGTGTCTGAAAAGAATTGCTCTAGAAAGGGAATTGAACAGAAGTGCCCTTGAATGCAAGGATGTTATGGAACTGATCAAGGAAGTTGGGCTGATGAAAACTGTGGTCAAGTTTTCTAATTGTTATGATGAGTTAGTGAAAGAGTTCATTGTGAACCTGACAAGTGGTTGTACTGATGGAAGATCAGAAGACTTCAAGACTGTGTATGTGAGAGGAAGAAAAGTAAAGTTTTCCCCAAGTATAATCAACAATTATTTGGGAAGATCAGATGATGCTCAACCTGAGCTTGAAGAAACTGATAATCAAGTGTGCCAAACAATTACTGCCAAGCAAGTAAAACATTGGCCTGTGAAAGGAAAACTTACTGCTAGCAAATTAAGTGTCAAATTTGCTATTCTGCACAAGATAGGTGCAGCCAACTGGGTTCCCACAAATCACAAGTCCACCATCTCCATTGGTCTGGGCAGATTTATCTATGCTGTTGGCACTAAAACAAAGTTTGACTATGGCACTTATATCTTCGAGCAAACCCTTAAACACGCTGAGAGTTATGCAATTAAGGGACCAATAGCATTTCCATCCCTCTTGTGTGGTATTATAACTGATCAATACCCTGACATTCTGGTTAATAGAGACTCAGTCTGCAAGAGAGCTCCTGCCCTTGGCTTCCACTACAAGCTATTTCAAGGGAAGCATGTTCCTGACATTGTCATGACATCAGCTGAGACATCAAATGTCAAAGCCAATTCTCAGAAGGCAGATGTCATAGCTGTACTAAAGGAGACCAGGGAACTTGAAGCAAGGAAGGGACCTTGAAGCTCGATCTCCACTCTTGAAAAGGAAATAGACACAGAGGTTGGAGAAGAAAGGCTTGATGGTGATACCTCTGCTACTCATATGGAGGAAGATGATGTTGCTGACCAAAAAGTAGCTGACAAAGAAGGCTCTGAAAATGTGTTCTTTCACGGCTTCTTCCGAGAAGAAAGCACTTGAAGCTGCTGCCCCTGTTGCCTCTAATTTTATTCTGTCAATTGTTTTCTGCTCTGTTTTGATTCTTGTATTTTCCCAATTTTGTTTGAATGTTTGTAATCCTTATTGACAGATTTGTAATGTCCTGACAGAAATATACCCCTAAAAACAATGCTGGTACTTAAGTAAATGCTGGTATAATTGTTTCTGGTACTGTTTGATTAAAAGTTTGGGGAACTTGTATTGTTTCCTTTGGCCCTTTATGGCTAAAAAGGGGGAGAAGAACTACTGTATGACAGTAGTATGGGACTTGGGTCTTTGGGGAAATTGTATGCTTGTTTAAACTTTTGTATATGGGGCAATTGTGGGAATTGTGGGATTTTTGTATGGGTATAATTTATCTTCTCTAAGTTCTAGTTACTTGAAGCTTAGGAAAGCTTAGAACTAGTTTATTGTCTTCTGCTGCATAGGTTCTCTGATGTGTTAGGTAGTTTTAGCCAAAAATGTACCAAAGGGGGAGTTTGTTAGTGTTTTTAAGTTGGCATTATTTTTGGTAAAACTAGGCTTTAGCAATGTCATGATAGATGTCATGACATTCAGAGATTGAAGATAAATCCTACCTGCTAAGGATGTTAAAAGACAGACCGTAACTAGAAGCTAAAGTCGGAAATTCAGAAAATAGATCGATGTCATAATGTATGTTATGACATTCAGGTGACATTCTGCTCTAATCTGCTTGTTCTTGAGATTTTCAGAAGTTTGTTGAGTGCTAAATATTGTTTTTCCGTTATTAGAAAGCATGCTCACGTGGTTGCTAGGTTAATCTTAATTAAACCTAAATTGGTTGTTGAAAAGACCATATTTTTAGGATTAAATTAAGTGAACCCTAACTATCTTTATGGAAGCCCAAAACTCAAGTTTCGTGGATCGCTTCTATAAAAGGAAAAGAACCTTACAACCTGTGCGCCTTTGAATGTATTGAAGAGATAGCAACAGTGTTTGTGTATCGTTAGGATTTGTAACAGTTGATATTGTGTAATTCTAGTTTCTCTTGTGAGCCAAGCAACTATCAATTGATAAGTGCATTGGACTAGGATTTGTTTGTAAGGGTAGTTTATCACCAAAGCTTTAAAGCACGAGTGTTTGTCTCTTGATTGAAGCTTTGAAGCAAGATCAAGATATTTTATTGAAGTGTGTCTTCACAATTCAATTAGTCAATAGGTTGATATCACTGCTGTGATTGAGGGGGGGTGAGTGGGTACTCAGATCTAAGTAGGACTTAGGTTGAAGTTGTATTGGGTAGTGATTAAGTGAGAAGGTTGTCAACAGGTGTGTTGGCTGTAGGGTCTTCGAATTGATACTGCTAATAGTGAACTTTCTCCCTGGCTTGGTAGCCCCTGATGTAGGTTTGTTGAACCGAACGGGTGAACAACTTATTGTGTTCTTTATCGCAGATTTATCGTGTGCTGTTAACATAGTGTCGACATCGTGTCATAACATTCTATGTGACATCACATATATGCTGCCAGGAATTTCAACAGGGAAATCAGCAAGAATATCAGAGTCCACATGAGTTTCCTGGACGTGATCATCAGATGTCATAACATATCTTGTGACATCTGGATCAGCTGCTAAACTAGGGCTAGCAGGCTTTTGATTAAGGGGAACATAAACTCTAGGTACAAGGTGATTTTCGTCTAGGATTCTGGTGACTATCCTAGCAATGGCTTCTTCTACATACATGGTACCTTCCCTATTTCTTATCTCAGGGGGAACAGATGAGGATGAACCGTAAATCTTACCGGAAACCGATGATCTTTGGATATTCGTGCATCGATTCTTGAGTCGTTGCCATTGAACGCTGATGAGAGGCCTTCACAGGTTCAACATTCATGGCAAATGATTGCCCTAATTTCAGCCATGGTGGGAGATGAACAGTCAGAGTCTTGGGATGAAGAAGATGAGGAAGACATATTTCTTTGAGATATATTGAGGAACTGACAAAGAATTTGAAAGTATCTTTTGGGTGGTGAGGGTATGATACTTTCAATAGGAGAGGTTATTATATGGAGGTGTCTCTTGATATTCTTGAAACCTTTAAAAATAAGAGAGAAATAATGAAGTGACCCACTCATAATTATTTGAAATACAAGGTTTCTTCTCCTCCTTGTAAGCAATTTTAATTGCTACAATTCCTCATATTGACAAATGCCCAGTTTGCTCCTTAAATTCTCAAATTGACTAGCATCAAGAGCTTTAGTAAAAATGTCAGCCAGTTGAAGTTCAGTGGCTACATGGTCCAATTTAATCACTTTCTCCTCCACAAGGTCTCTGATGAAGTGATGTCTTATGTCAATGTGCTTAGTCCTACTGTGTTGAATAGGATTCTTTGAATATTAATAGCACTCATTGTCACAAGACAATGTCATGACATCCTGTGTGACATTGTACTCACAACATCCGCCATCCGACCATTTGAGAACAATCGCTACCTGCTATGTATTCGCTTCGAAGGACAAGGACACTTTGCTTCTTCGAACCAAGAAACATCCTCCGTAAGTACTTTTTCATCATCAAGACTACCACAACAAGATCACAATAACCAGACAAAATTGGTTCACATCCATGGAATACAGATATAATCAGAGTTCCACTCACATACTTCGTAATTCTTTTCACCGGTTAATGTGACTCACTTTAGGTTCACTTGGTATCTTGCACATACCCCAACAAAAATGCAATGTCAGTCGGTAGATAGATACAACAAGCTCCCTATCATGCTTCTATACAAACTTTGGTCTACCTTTTCACCATTTGTGTCCTTGGACAACTTCACATGTGTGGGAGCAGGAGTCCTTTTATGGCTGGCATTCTCCATTCCATCTGTGTGACTTGGAGTCCAAGAAAGTAGGTCAGCTCTCCCATGAGACTCATTTCAAACTCAGCTTGCATTTGATTGGCAAAATGTTTCACCATTGAGTCTGACATTCCACCAAATACTATGTCATCCACATAAATTTGAGCAACCATTATCTTTCCTCCTTCATTCTTGACAAAGAGAGTTTTATCCAAGCCTCCTTTTCTGTAACCTTTGTCTGTAAGGAACTTGGTTAGCCTTTCATACCAGGCCCTAGGAGCTTGATTTAGTCCATATAGGGCTTTCCTTAATTTGTAGACATGATCAGGGAAACTTGGATCCAAAAATCCTTTAGGTTGTTCTACATATACTTCCTCATTTAAGCAGCCATTTAGGAAGGCACTTTTCACATCCATCTGAAATAGTTTGAATTTCGTAATGCAAGCAACCCTAGAAGAAGCTCGATTGATTCGCCTAGCCACCGTGCAAAAGTCTCATCAAAGTCAATCCCCTCAACCTGAGTATAACCCTGAGCAACAAGTCTAGCTTTATTCCTGGTGAGAGTCCCTTCTGCATCAGACTTGTTCTTGTAGATCCATTTTGTGCCAATGATGTTTGTTCCTTCTGGTCTAGGAACTAATTCCCATACTTCATGTTGCTTGAATTGGTTCAATTCATCTTGCATTGCTCCAATCCATAATTCATCACTTAGAGCTTCTTTGACATTTTTTGGCTCTATCTTTGACACAAAGCAAGAGTTTGAGACAGTTTCTCTGGATCTTGTAACGACACCTTTGGTTGGGTCCCCAATGATGAGATCCTTTGGATGATCTTTCTGAATTCTGATGGAAGGATCTTTGTTAACTTCCTCTGGTTCAGATTTTGGAGGAGAAGGATCAGGTACATCTTCCTTATCAGGTACTTGAGATGATGTCTCAAACCATGTCTCAACATCATATGGGACATTGTGTTCCTGATGATGATCATCAATAATGACATTAATAGACTCCATCATAACCGGGTTCGGAGTTGAATACCCTATATGCTCTGTTAGTGGAGTATCCCAAAATGCCTTCATCACTCTTAGAATCCATTTTCTCCTTTGATCACGATCCGTCGTAATATAGCATTTATCGCCAAATACATGGAAATATTTCATAGTTGGTTTTCTTCCTTCCATAGTTCATACGGTGGAGGAAGATCCCTTTCTTAGGGTGACCTCATGTGAACATAGCAAGTCGTATTCATAGCTTCAGCCCAAAATGAATAGGAAGTTTCTTAGCATGAATCATTGCTCGCGATTCTTGTATAGTCCTATTCTTTCTTTCCACCACCCCATTTTGTTGAGGTGTTATAGGAGAAGAAAACTCATGATTAATTCCTCCGAGGAGCGTAATTCATCAAATTTGCTGTTCTCAAACTCCTTTCCATGATCACTTCTTATTCGACAATACCTTTCCTTCTCTCTTTGAAGTCTTTTGCATAGCTCCTTAAAGACATCAAACACATCGATTTTTCCTTGATGAAGTTTATCCGTGTAACCGAGAAGTCATCCACAACAACATAGGCATATCTTTTCCACCAAGGCTTTCAACTGCATAGACCCCATCAAATCCATGTGTAGCAGCTCTAGCACTGGAAGTGGTCGATGTCTAGACATTGGGTGTGACATTCTGGTTTGCTTTCCAACCTGACATTCACCACAGACTCTTCCTTCATCAATATGAAGTTTTGGTATCCCTCTGACAGCCTCCATAGTGATGATCTTTTTCATTCCTCTGAGATGCAGATGTCCAAGTTTTTGATGCCATAGCTTTACCTCCTTTTCATCCTTGTCTAGAGCACACGAGAGAGGTTGGTGTTCTCGATTCCACATGTAGCTTGTCCTTTGATATGACTCCTCTCATAACAACTTCTTGTTTATCATTGATTACAAGACATTTAGACTGGTGAAGTTGACTTTAAATCCCATATCACATAGTGACTTATGCTTATGAGGTTAGCAACAAGCCTTTACCAAAGAACACTCCATTTAGATTTGGGACTCGAGCCCAAGTTTCCAACACCTTTGATTTCTCCTTTAGCTCCATCCCCAAAAGTAACAAAGCTGGTAGAGTGAGGTTTGACATTATTCAAGGTTTTTATCCCACCATATGCTTGGAACACCCATTGTCAAAGTACCTTCCTTGCGGACACTCGAGAGAGGTGTGTGCTATCAATGTCATCCTCTCCTTCCACTTTTGAGTGTAGGGTACTTTGATGTTCTTAGGCTTAACATAGGAGTGTGATTAGGTACCCATGTAACCTATAGCGAAGGGTTTTATGTGTTCAAACCTTCCACAATGATGACATCTCCATCTTTGAAACTTCTTATTCATGTTTCTCCGATCCCGATGTTGACCCCAATGTTGTGACATCCGCTTGACATTGGCCTATTAGGTCCGGTCTTCTTCCTGTTATCGAAATTTCTTTGCATCTACATGCCCCGAGCCAGAACATTTCTGTTTTTGTTGTGACATCCGCCCGCTTTGGTTTCCATGCCTCTTCTTTTCTTGTCACTAACAGTGCCTTTTCACCACATATCCTAGACCATGCTTATTTCCAAAGATTTTGCCCAAGTCAAGAATTTCTTCCACTTATCGGCCCATTTGTCAACATCTTGACAGACTTAGTCATATGATCAAGCTTGAATTCAACACTATAATCTCACCGCTGAGATGACTTATAGTGATTGTATTTTCCTTCTTCTCAACTTTCGACTTCACATTTTCGCCTCCAACTTCTCAATCGCCTTTTTTGTTTTTCATTTTGTCGACATACTTCACCACTCGATACACGCTTGTAAGTATCGCAAGTTCTTCAAAGGTCACTTCCTCATCACTAGAGTCATTATCGGATTGCCACTTTCAAAAGATGCGGGACAAGTTTGGTTGATTCTCTTCAAGATCACCTACTTGATTCACCATCGGACCAAGTAACATTCATTCCTCTCTTTTGTTTCTTAAGAAAGGTAGGACATTCACTTTAATATGTCCAAATCCTTCACATCCATGACATTGGACTCTGCCTTGACTTTTTCCTCGACTTGGATCTTCTGCTGAGTCATAAGATCCGCTAATGTCGATGGAATGTCCTTGACATTTGACCTTGACTTTGGATCAACCCTCCGATCGCTTTATTGAACTGCCTTCCAAGCATGGCTATAGCTTGATATCTTCTCTTCATCTTCCACCTTGCATCCCTCTTTCGTTGGATACAAGTGCTATGCTCTTGTTTTTCTTGTCAACAGTTTCACTGATTCCCATCTCAAAAGTCATAAGGGATCCAATAAGTTCTTCAACCTTCAAGGTGCTGATGTCTTGAGCCTCCTCTATTGTAGTGACTTTCATTGCAAATCTCTTAGGCAAGGATCTGAGAATCTTTCTCACCAGCTTCTCTTCTGACATCTTTTCACCAAGTGCTCCTGAGGCATTGGCAATTTCCAAAATATTCATGTGAAATTCATGAATAGTCTCATCTTCCTTCATCTTCAAATTCTCAAATTTGGTAGTGAGCATCTGAAGTCTTGACATCTGCACCTTGGATGTCCCCTCATGAGTAGTTCTGAGAGTATCCCAAACATCCTTGGCTAGCTCATATTTGATGAACCAGTCTGAAGATATTTCTGTCAATGCCATTGAATAGTGCATTCAATGCTTTAGAGTTCCCTAGAGCTAGCTCTTCTTCCTCTTTGCTCCATTCCTCCTCAGGTTTCAAGACAGTAGTCCCATCTTTCTCAAGCTTGGTGGGATGTTTCCATCCTTTGTCAGCAGCTCTCCAAGATTTAATGTCCACTGATCTTAAGAAGTCACCATACGAGGCTTCCAGTAATCATAATTAGACCCATCCAGAATAGGTGGTCTTCCTCCAAATCCTCCTTCTTTATCCATTACGCCAGAAACTATTATCCCTAGATCTCACCTGAAATAACAAGGTGGTGCCCGCCGATGCCAATTGAAATTCGAAGCAGATACGTGATGTCACGGAGAATGTTATGACACACTATCGACACTGCTAACAATTAACACAAGAAATATAAATAACAAGAAAGAACACAATAAGTTGTTTACCCGTTCGGTGTCTAACTACACCTACATCCGGGGCTACCAAGCCAAGGAGGAAATTCACTATTAGTAGAATTAATTCAGAATAAACCACCGTTTATCTCCTTCACTTAAAACCTACCCAATGCAACTTCAACCTAAGTCCTACTTAGATCCGAGTACCTACTCACTCCCTCAATCACAGTGATATCAACCTATTGACTAATTGAATTGTGAAGACACACTTTAATAAACTATCTTGATCTCGCTCAAAGCTTTCAATCAAGAGACAAACACTGTGCTTTAAAGCTTTGAGTGATAAACTACCCTTACAAACAAATCCTAGTCCAATGCACTTATCAATTGATAGTTGCTTGGCTCACAAGAGAAACTAGAATTACAAATACCAACTGTTACTAATCCTAACAGACACACAAAACAAGTCGCTATCTCTTCAATACATTCCAAGGGCACTACACAGTTGTAAGGTTGAATTCCTTTTATAGAAGGTCCGAAACTTGCTTTGGGCTTCCATAAAGATAGCTAGGGTTCACTTAATTTAATCCTAAAACATGGTCTTTTCAACAACCAATTTAGGTTTAATTAAGATTAACCTAGCAGCCACATGAGCATGCTAATAATAAAAAAACAATATTTAGCACTCAACAAACTTCCGAAAAATCTCAGAACAAAAGATTCGCAGCAGAATGTCACCGAATGTCATAACATCCGTTATGACATCGATTTCTGCAAATTTCCAAGACGCCTTTAGCTTCGCTCAATTTCCAGCTTTAGCTTCCAGTTCTGAGCTGTCTTTTAACATCCTTAGCAGGTAGGATTTATCTTCAATCTCTGAATGTCATGACATGCATCATGACATTGCTAAAGCCTAGTTTTACCAAAATTAATGCCAACTTAAAAACACTAACAATGATAATCTAAGTACCAAACTTCTTGTTTTTGATGGCAAGAACTAGAATATATGGATGATTCAGATGCGTGTGCAATTCAGTGTTCAAGATGTTGTTAAGCTTGTTACTGATGGCTATATTTCAGTTGCAGCAGATGCGATGGAAGAAGAGAGAGATGTAAAGAGAAACAAGGGGAAGAAAGATCAGAAGGTGTTATTCTACATCCATCAATGTGTGTGTATGAATGTGTTTGAGAAGATTGCAGATTCGACGACATCAAAGGAGATGTTCAACACACTGGACATATGTTATGATGGTGACGCATCAGTGAAGAAAGTGAAACTTCAGTCCCTGAGAAAGCAATATGAGAAACTCAACATGAATGATAATGAGAAGGTTTTAGATTACATCTCCAAAGTGATTCTAATCACTAATGAGATGAAGGCTTGTGGAGAAATCCTTTATGAACAAGTAATCATAGATAATGTATTGAGGTTGCTTGCTCCTCAATTTGATTACATTGTTGTAGCAATTGAACATTATAAAGATATGGACACCATGAGAATATAAGAGATACAAAATAGTCTAGAGGCGCAAGAGTTGCGTCTGAATGAAAGAACTTCTGCGAGGGAGGTTGAGCAGGCTCTGAAGGCTTTTTTTGTCAAGAAGGACCAAAAGCAGAAAAACATGGTAGGTCTCAGAAGTCACAAGTTTTCTATTATGATGAAAAGAAACATTACAAGGTAAAGGAGAAGTATGACAAGAGAATGGTTTAATGTTACTGTTGTAATGGGTTTGGCCACTTTGCTAAATATTGTTGGTCAAACAAAGAAGAAGCAAAAATAGCCAGAGGTGATTCCGATGATGAAGCCATGCTATTGATAACTTATGAATTTGATGAGGAACCTGTCAAATTTTCATTTTCTGATTCTGAAGAGGATGAAGATGGCTCTGAATATTTTGAATCTGAAAGAGTGTTTCTTTATGAGTCAAAGTCAAAAGATGACTTTGAAGATGAGTCAGAATCTGAGGTTTTTGAAGATGAGTCAGAGTTAGAAGATGACTCTGAAGCTGAAGACAAGTCAGAATCTGAAGGTGATTCTAAGTCTAAGAAGAATCAGATGATGAGACAAAATCTAAAGGAGATTCTGCTTCTGAAGATGAATTAGAACCTGAAGGTTCTGAAGATCATTCCGAACTTGAAAGTTCTGAAGAAGAGCTAGAGTCATAAGGTGAAGAATCTTCTAGAGACTCTGAAGATGAGTCAGATGGTGAATCTAATTCTGATCCAGATTTTAAATCTGGTGGTGATCATGCTTCTAGAAGATAAAACTCTGAAGTCGTGGGTTCTAGAGGACAAGGTTTTGGAGATGATCATGTTTCTGGTGGTAATCATGACTATGAATGTGTGCCTTCTGAAGGATGAGCTTCTAAAGGTAGTGTGCCTCTGACGGTGGTCATGATTTTGAAGGAGAAATTTCTGAAGCCAGAGAGCTTCTGAAGGCGATCCAACTTTTAAAGTATGTAGTCAAACTTCTGAAGAAAGTCCAGAAGGAGAAACAGTTCCAGAATCAAAAGAAAATTATGAACAAGTGGATATTGAAGAAGTTATCAAGAAGAAAATGTGGTTGAATGCCATTAAAGAAGAACTTGAGGCTTTAAAAGGAAACATGACTTGGAAGTTAACTAAGCTTCCAGAGGAGAAGAAACCCATCAACGTCAGATGGGTTTTCAAGGAGAAACATGCATTTTAGAATGGAGTATTAGAAGTTGCACACTGTAGCAACTAGAAGAAACATGCACATGTTCTGATGAAGGATGTCAAGACCGAACACCTTATTCGTTTGAGGGATGAAATTGGTGTTGTAGATTTTGGTTAGCTGAATATTATTTAAGGGATGGTGTTGAAGAGTATTTCATATTCAGAAGCTGATGTTAGTTCGAAACTGTAAGCTTCTGAGACTGCTTAGTTAGAAGTAGTAGTTTGATATTGTTCAGTAGCAGAAACTTTTGAGGTTGCATCTAGAAATATGTTCAACTTCTAGGATTGTGGAGTTGAGTTTGTTAACGTAGCTGTCAAGTTTCATATTTCCTAGTTTGTACTGTTTGCTTAGTTATTAAGTTTATCTTTTGTTATGGCATATGTGACAATTTACTTTGTGTATAAATAGACTAGTGATAACTGTCATTTATATCAACAACTCCTTTATCATTTATTCTTTTTATAAATTTTCTATCGCCATTACCCATAAACATATTCTTTCTTTATTTACTTTATTGTTCTTCATTAAATCTTGTACACCAATAATTACTTTAAAGTTACTATTTAATTAATACTATAATAAGATAATATATTTCTGACTTGTGCCATACACACGTCGGTATGTGATCTAGTTTACATAAGTTATTAATAGTATTTCAATCATAATATTATAAAAGTCTTTGGTGAAGTCTAACTTAAAATTAGTAGAAACTTTTAGTGGCAACTAGGTTCATTCTCCCCGAGAACACCTCCACCATTTATGACAAAATAATGCCTATATTTATATACATGATAGAGGAGATAGATTCACCAAATCTTTAACGGTACAAATGTCATTGCAATGTTATTACTATATTAAGTTTATTATTTTGAAGCAATATAAACAAAGTAATAAATTAGCAGAACATAATGATTCTTTTAATTTTCTATGAGAAAAAATATAATTGTTATGAATAATTAGATGGTTAGTCTCCTAATAAAATTACTCTTTATTTAAATTAATTTATATTTATTATATTATTTGTATGATGTCCTATTAATAAGATATATTTCATTGTATCCGATTACACCGAATGAAATAATATAGAATGATTCTATCTCTCTCTTCTATTCCTTATTATTCTGTATTTCATAACACGTTATCAGCACGGAGTTCCAACTTTTAGAAGGTAATTTTATATATATATATATATATATATATATATATATATATATATATATATATATATATATATATATATATATATATATATATATATATATATATATATATATATATATATATATATATATATATATATATATATATATATATATATATATATATATATATATATATATATATATATATATATATATATTTTATAGATATTGATTAGAAAAAAGAAGAAAATCAGTGATGATTTTCATGCATCCTAGAAGGATTGCATGTATAAAGCATTCATTAAGGATTGCAAAACAAATTATTCATATAGTTCCTGGAGAATTTATCAAGCTATCCTGGAGGATAGTCAAATAAATTATTTATAAAATTCCTGAAGAACTTATCAAGCTATCCCTGAAGGATAGGAAAATAAATTATTTATATAGTTCTTGAAGAACCTATCTAACTATACCTAAAGGATAGAAAAATAAATTATTTATATAATCCTGAAAAATAAATTATTTATATAGTTTCTCAAAAACCTATCAAGCTAACTAAGGTTGCATCTGTAACACCCTTCTAAATACCCCGCGATTAATATAATATTTTAGAGTTAACATGCATTAAAGGGCGTCACAATTAGTTAAAAATAAAATTTCAAATACAATGTCATGCTATGATAGGAACACAATTCCATTTAAAAGGAGTACATGTTTAACACAACGAAATTTACTCAAACTTGGATAATTCAAAACCAAATAAAATATCATCCATATGGTCAATGTTATTGTAAGTGTTTTTATGTTGGCATTAATTTTTGGTAAAACTAGGATATGACAATGTCTTGACTGATGTCATGACATTCAGAGTTGAAGATAAATTCTACATAAGAAGAATGATTCAAGTACATTTCGATGGAAGTTAATCAAGTCTTTGGAATTTCAGAAGAATGACTGATGTCATAACCAATGTTATGACATTCTGTGTGACATTTGCTGTTCTGCAAATTCACTTTTCCTGAGATTTTTCAGGATTTCTGTTGAGCTATTTTTATTATGATTTATGTAATTGGATCACATGCTCACGTGGCTCTGTGGTTAATCTTAGTTAACCCTAAATTGGTTTGTTAAAAAGACCAAGTCTTTAGGATTAATTAAGTGAACCCTAGCTATAATTATGGAAGCCCAAGGATGTTTGGGACACTCTCAAAACTACTCATGAGGGTACATCCAAGGTGAAAATGTCAAGACTTCAGATGCTCACTACCAAATTTGAGAATCTGAAGATGAAGGAAGATGAGACCATTCATGAGTTTCACATGAACATCTTGGAGATTGCCAACACCTCAGGAGCATTGGAGAGAAGATGTCAGAAGAAAAGCTAGTAAGAAAGATACTCAGATCCTTGCCTAAGAGGTTTGCAATGAAGGTGAGTGCTATAGAGGAAGCTCAAGATATCTGCAACTTGAAGGTGGATGAACTTATTGGATCACTTCAGACATTTGAGATGGGAATCAGTGACAATGTTGACAAGAGAAACAAGATCATAGCCCTTGTATCCAATACTGAAGATGAAAGCAAGGTAGATGATAAAGAGAAGATCTCAGAAGCAATAGTTATGCTTGGAAGGCAGTTCAACAAACTCATCAAGAGAATTGACCCAAAGTCAAGGTCCAATATCAAGAACATCCCATCTGACATTAGCAGAACCTATGACTCCAACAGAAGATCCAAGTCTGAAGAGAAGGGAAGTCAAAGCAGAGGAATCCAGTGCCATGGGTGTGAAGGATATGGGCACATTCGAGCTGAATGTCCTACCTTTCTAAAGAAACAGAAGAAAGAAATGGCTGTCACTTGGTCTGATGGTGACTCAGGAAGTGACTCTGAAGAGGAAGCTGCCAAACTTGTTACTGCTCTCTCTGGAGTTTGTAACTCTGATAATGATTCCAATGATGAGGAAGTGACATTTGAAGAACTTGCTGACACTTACAAGAAGTTGTGTATCAGAAGTGCAGAAGTATGTCAGCAAAATGAGAAATAGAAAAAACTAATCGTGAAGTTGGAGGCTGAAAAGAATGCAGACACTGCTACTATAAGTCATCTCAATAGTGAAGTTATAGTGTTGAATTCTAAACTTGAGCAGATGACTAAGTCTGTCAAGATGCTGACAACTGGAACTGATAAGCTGGAGGAGATCCTTAAGACTGGACAAAATACAGGAAATATGCATGGTCTAGGATATGTGGCTGGAAAAAAACTTGCTGGTGACAAGAAGAAGAACAGGTCTGGCAAACCAATGTCAAAACAGATGTCACAATATAGAGTAGGAAATGTGTCTGGTTCAGGATATGTGGCTGCAAAGAAATTTGCTGATAACAAGAAGAAGAGAAGACCTGATAAATCAATGTCAAAGCAGATGTCACAACATAGAGCTCAACATCAAGATCAAAGAAACATGAAGAAAAAGTTTCAAAGATGGAGATGTCATTATTGTGGAAGGTTTGGACACATAAAGCCATTTTGCTATAGACTATATGGATATCCTAATCAGATCCCTTATGTCAAGCCTAAGACCAACAAGGTACCATATACTCAACAGTGGAAGAAGAAGACTGCAGCCTTGATAGCTCACACCTCCCTTAGAGTTTCTACCAAGGAAGACTGGTACTTTGACAGTGGCTGCTCTAGGCATATGACCGGAATCAAGAATCTTCTAAATGAAGCCAGACCTCATACTACCAGTTATGTCACTTTTGGAGATGGAGCTAAAGGAGAAATCAAAGGTGTTGGAAACTTGAACTGCCCTGGAGTTCCAAACCTAAATGAAGTATTGCTGGTAAAGGGTTTGATGTCAATCTCATAAGTATCACCAACTGTGATGGGATTCAAGATCAACTTTACCAAGTCCGAATGTCTTGTAACCAATGAAAACAAGAAGTTGTAATGAGAGGAGTCGATCAAAAGATAATCATACTCGTGGAGTCCGAGAACACTAACTGTCTTGTGTGTTCTACAGAAAAGATGAAAAGAGGTGAAACTGTGGCACCAAAAACTTGGTCATTTGCATCTTAGAGGATGAAAAGATCATATCCATGGAGGCTATCGAGGGTTCCAAGACTTCATGTTGATGAAGGAGAGTCGTGGTGAATGTCGTTGGAAAGCAAACCGTAATGTCACATCCAATGTCAAGACATCGACCACCTCAAGGTCCGGAGGCTACACATGGATCCGATGGGCCCTATGGTTGAAAGCCTTGGTGGAAAAGATATGCTTATGTTGTTGTGGATGATTTTTCCAGATTCACCTGGATAAACTTCATCAGGGAGAAATCTGATGTGTTTGATGTCTTTAAAGAATTATGCAAGAGACTTCAAAGAGAAAAAGAAGGATGCATTGTCAGAATTAGAAGTAATCATGGAAAAGAATTTGAGAATAGCAAGTTTGATGAATTCTGTTCCTCAGAAGGAATCAATCATGAGTTCTCCTCACCTATAACACCTCAACAAAATGGAGTTGTGGAAAGGAAAAACAGGACTATACAGGAATCTGCCAGAGCAATGATTCATGCTAAGAAACTTCCTATTCATTTTTGGGCTGAAGCTATGAATACGACCGCTATGTTCACTGTGGTCACCTTGAGAAAGGGAACATCCTCCGCTCTTTATGAACTATGGAAATGAAGAAAACCTACTGTGAAGTATTTCCATGTATTTGGTAGCAAATGCTATATTCTGACAGACCGTGAACAAAGGAGAAATATGGATTCTAAAAGTGATGAAGGAATTTTTCTAGGATACTCTACAAACAGCAGAGCATATAGGGTATTCAAATCCAGGACCAAAGTTATGAAGGAGTCTATTAATGTCATTGTTGATGATCACCATGAGGAAAACAATGTCCCATATGATGTTGAGACATTGTTTGAGACATCACCCCAAGTGTCTGATAAGGTTGATGTGTCTATCCCTACTTCACCAAAGTCTGAACCAGAGGAAGCTAACAAAGATCCTTCCATCAGAATTCAGAAAGATCATCCAAAGGAACTCATCATTGGAGATCCTAACTGTGGAGTCATTACAAGATCCAGAGAAATCATCTCAAACTCTTGTTTTGTGTCTAAGATTGAGCCAAAGAATGTTAAAGAGGCTCTAACTGATGAATACTGGATTGGAGCAATGCAAGATGAATTGAACCAGTTCAAACAACATGAAGTGTGGGAGTTAGTTCCTAGACTAGAAGGAACAAACATCATTGGCACAAAGTGGATCTACAAGAACAAGTCTGATGCAGAAGGGGTTGTCACCAGAAATAAGGCAAGACTTGTTGCTCAAGGATACACTCAAGATGAAGGGATTGACTTTGATGAGACTTTTGCTCCTGTGGCCAGGATGGAATCAATCAGATTACTATTGGGAGTTGCTTGCATTCTAAAATTCAAGTTGTTTCAGATGGATGTGAAAAGTGCCTTCCTAAATGGCTACTTAAATGAGGAGGTATATGTAGACAGCCTAAAGGATTTGTGGATCCTAACTTTCCTGATCATGTTTACAAATTGAGGAAAGCTTTATATGGTCTGAAACAAGCTCCTAGGGATTGGTATGAAAGGTTGACAAAGTTCCTTACTGATAAAGGTTATAGGAAAAGAGGTTTGGATAAAACTCTCTTTGTCAAGGATGAAGGAGGAAAGATAATGGTAGCTCAAATTTATGTTGATGACATAGTGTTTGGAGGAATATCAGATAAAATGGTGAGACATTTTGCCAACCAAATGCAAGCTGAGTTTGAAATGAGCCTCATGGGAGAATTGACTTACTCTCTTGGACTACAAGTCACACAGATGGAAGACTCAACTTTCCTCTCTCAAAGCAAGTATGCAAAGAATATTGTCAAGAAATTTGGGATGGAAAATGCCAGTCATAAAAGGACTCATGCACCTACTCATCTAAAGTTGTCCAAAGACACAAGTGGGACAAATGTAGATCAAAGCTTGTACAAAAGCATGATAGGAAGTCTGTTGTACTTAACAGCCAGCAGACCTGACATTGTCTTTGCTGTTGGAGTATGTGCAAGATACTAGGCTGAACCTAAAGTAAGTCACATCAATCAGGTAAAAAGAATTCTAAAGTATGTGAGTGGAACTTACAATTATGGTATGTTGTATTCTCATGGATGTGAACCAATTTTGTCTGGCTATTGTGATGCTGATTGGGCTAGTAGTGCTGATGATAGAAAAAACACTTCTGGAGGATGCTTCTTTTTGGGGAACAATCTTGTTTCTTGGTTCAGCAAGAAGCAAAGCTGTGTCTTTATCCACAAGTGAATACATAGCAAAGTAAGCTTGTTCTCAAATGGTGCGGATGAAGCAGATCTTGATCGAGTACAATGTCACAGGATGTCATGATATTGTCTTGTGACAACTGAGTGCTATTAATATTTCAAAGAATCCTATCAGACAGCAGACTAAGCACATTGACATTAGACATCACTTCATCAGAGATCTTGTGGAAGAGAAGGTGATTAAATTGGAGCATGTAGCCACTGAACTTCAACTGGCTGACATTTTTACTAAAGCTCTTGATGCTAGTCAGTTTGAGAATTTAAGGGGCAAGCTGGGTATTTGCCAATGTGAAGAGTTGTAGCAATTAGCATTGCTTACAACAAGGGATGGAAGAGACTTTTTATTTCATTTAATTCTGAGTGGCTTTAATTAATTGCTTCCCTCTTATTTTTCAAAAGCTCAAGAATAGGAAGAGTCATATATATATATATATATATATATATATATATATATATATATATATCTCTTTTTCCTTTTGAAAGTATCACATTCCATTCCCTCAATAAAAACTCTCAAACTCCCTGTCAATTGTTTTCTCACTTTCTCAAGATGTCTCCACAAAGCATGTCATCGTCTTCTTCATCATCAAAGGAAGCTGGTTCTCCCTGTCACACTGATTCTGGTTTTAGGGCAAATGCAGAAACCATGGAGACTGAGGTTCTGGAGGTTACTCCTCTACGTGCCATGGCAACTGATCCTGGGAGGGTAAAGAAACTTCAAACCAGACATGCAAGAAGATCACAAGCCTCTCCTTCTGGTAAGAATGCTGAACCATCTTCCTCTGTTCCTCCTGAAATAGCAAACAGGGGGGGTTCTAGATATGTTCATCAAGCAATAGCTAGAATAGTTACTAGGATTCTGAATGAGAATCATTCTGTGCCTGGGGTATCTGTTCCCTTGAATCAAGAATCTGCTAGCCCTAGTTTAGAAAATGATCCAGATGTCACACAGAATGCCAAGACATCTGATGACAATGTTAGGAAAACCCCTGAGAAACTTGATAATGAACCCTCTCATAAATCCCCTGAGAAATGTGTTGCTGATACCACTGATAAGTCCCCTGTGATTTCTGTTGGTGATATTTCTGATGGAATTCTTGAAGAATCTCCTGTAAAACCTGTTGATGAAAACATGGAAAAGGCTCCAGTGAGTTCTTCTGATGGAATTCTTGAAGAATCTCCTGAAAAACCTGCTGCTGACAACCTGGAAAACTCTCCAGTGAAAAACTCTGAAAATATTGTGGAAGCTCCTATCATAGATCTGGATGAATAATTCTCTGATAATGACCTTCTTGCTAGTGTTAATCATAGCATTGCTAAGAGGATGATGAATAGAAAAGGGAAGCAGAATGCCACTCAGAGTCCTTCCAAGGAGAAGGTAGCTGAAACTGTTCATAAGACCCCCAGAGCTGAAAGCAAGGCTGAAGAAAGATCTGGGAAGGATCAAAAAGCTGGACCCTCTAAAGGAAAGGGTAGGATGAAGTCTGTTGGTAGTATCTCTAGACCCAAGAGAACTCCAATCATCAAGAAAAGAAAGGTCCCTGAACCCTCAGAAACTGATGAGGATTCAGATTTTAATGTTGAAGAGAATGTCTCAGACATCCCACTCAGGAAGAAATCCTCTCTTGGCAAACTGCCCAAGGTTCCTGAGGTGGCTATTGATAACATTTCTTTTCACCATCCTGAGAGTGCTAGCAGATGGAAGTATGCCTGTCTGAAGAGAATTGCATTAGAAAGGGAGCTGAACAGGAGTGCCCTTGAATGCAAGGATGTTATGGACCTGATCAAGGAAGCTGGGCTGATGTAAACTGTGGTAAAATTTTCAAATTGTTATGATATTTTGGTGGAGTTTATAGTGAATCTGACTAGTGGCTATGCTAATGGAAGATCAGCAGATTTTAATACTGTGTTTGTAAGAGGGAGAAAAGTGAAGTTTTTCCCAAGTGTGATCAACAAATATTTGGGAAGATCTGATGATACTCAACCCGAGCTTGAAGAAACTGATAATCAGGTGTGCCAAACAATCACTGCCAAACAAGTGAAACACTGGCCTTTGAAGGGAAAGCTTACTGCTAGCAAATTGAGTGTTAAGTTTGCTATTCTGCACAAGATAGGTGCAGCCAACTGGGTTCCCACAAACCACAAGTCCACCATCTCCATTGGTCTTGGCAAATTTATTTTTGCTGTTGGTACAAAAGCAAAGTTTGATTATGGAACTTACATATTTGAGCAAACTTTAAAACATGCTGATAGTTATGCTATCAAAGGACCAATAGCTTTTCCCTCCCTCTTGTGTGGTATTATAACTGATCAATACCCTGACATCCTGGTAGATAGAGATTCAGTTTGTAAAAGAGCTCCTGCCCTTGGTTTCCACTACAAGTTATTTTAAGGGAAGCATGTCCCAGACATTGTCATGACATCTGCTGAGACATCAAATGTCAAGGCTAATTCTCAGAAGGCAAATGTCATTGCTGTACTAAAAGAGACTTGCGGGGAACTTGAAGCAAGGAAGCAAACCATTGAGGAGCTGATCTCTATCCTGGAGAAGGAGAAAGACACAGAGGTTGAGGATGAAGGGCTAGCTGGTGAAGATACTGTTGATAATTTGGATGATGCTGGTGCATAACAAGAAGAGGGTGCTGAGAGCAGTTCAGAAGAAGCAACATACCACAATGCTTCTTTAGGAGAAGAAAGTGCTTGATTCACAATCTTGTGCTGCTGCTGCTTAATTGTTTTTGTTGTTTTTTATGTTAATTTTGCTTCTGCTATTTTTGGTTCTATTTATTTTGGATTGTTGTACCTCTTTGCTGGGGTGTAATATTTAACTCTGTTGGTACTTATTTATATGATGAATTTTGGGAATTTGTCCTGGCACCTTTGGCCCCTTTGTGGCTAAAAAGGGGGAGAAGATTTTATGGGCAATTGTGGGTAGAATTTATCTTTATTAGGCTCTGGTTATTTAGCCTAGATTAGCTTAGACTGGTTGTTTTATTCTGCTGCATTAGTTCTCTGATAGCTTAGTTTGATTTAGCCAAAAATTTGCCAAAGGAGGAGTTTGTAAGTGTTTATATGTTGGCATTAATTTTTGGTAAAACTAGGATATGACAATGTCTTGACTGATGTCATGACATTCAGAGTTGAAGATAAATTCTGCATAAGAAGAATGATTCAAGTACAACTCAGACTGGAAGTTAACTGAAGTGCTGGAATTCTGCAGAAGAATGACTGATGTCATAACCAATGTTATGACATTCTGTGTGACATTTGTTGTTCTGTAGATTCACTTTTTCTGAGATTTTTTAGGATTTCTGTTGAGCTGTTTTTATTATGATTTATGTAATTGGATCACATGCTCACGTGGCTTTGTGGTTAATCTTAGTTAACCCTAAATTGGTTTGTTAAAAAGACCAAGTCTTTAGGATTAATTAAGTGAACCCTAGCTATAATTATGGAAGCCCAAAACTGAAGTTACAGGACTGCTTCTATAAAAGGAAAAGAACCCTTACTCTGCTACTACGCTTCTTGGATTGTATTAAAGATTTAGTAGGTTGTTTATTTGTGTATTCTAGTTACTCTTGTGAGCCAAGCAATTATCATTTGATAAGTGACTTGGACTTGGATTTGGTTGTAAGGGTTGTTTATCACTCAAAGCTTTGAAGCACGAGTGTTGTGTCTCTTGATTAAAGCTTTGAAGCAAAATCAAGTATGTTTATTGAAGAGTGTCTTCACAATTCAATTAATCAATAGGTTGATATCACTGCTGTGATTGAGGGGGAGTGAGTAGAAACTCATGTCTAAGTAGGACTTAGATAGAAGTTGCATTGGGTAGGTCTTAAGTGAAGGAGATAAACTGGTTGGTTTATTCCTGAATTAATTCTACTAATAGTGAATTTCCTCCCTGGCTTGGTAGCCCCAAGATGTAGGTGTAGTTACACACTGAACTGGGTAAACAATTGATTGTGTTCTTTACAGCTGTTTAAATTAACTGTGTGAATTGTTAACAGAGTGTCAGATATTGTGTCATAACTTTCTCTGTGACATCACGTATCTGCTGCCAGGAATTTCAGTTATAAAAACGATTATCCAAACAACATCAGTCAAAACAACAGAGTTTAATTGATAACTCTAAAGACAAACGTTCCCAGTGTTACAAGACCAGAGCATGACACCGACACACAATAAAATAAAAGCAGAGCTCTACGAGCTATCTTCACAAACTCCTAAGCCGCTAAAGCTTTAGTCTGAAATCATCAAAGTAAGGGTGAGACTTCATCATAATTAAAATGCATTATAAATTCATAAAACAAGAGAATACCATAAGCTATTATTCCACCTTATTTAGCATAATCAGATCTATTCATCGATTCAACAACACAAGTCATAACCATACATCACACACAACAACCAAATTATAACACTAGAATTCATCCTAACATGTTATAATTCATACAAATGCAATGCAAGACTCTATTCATGTGGTACCAAAAGTGAACTAAGTCACACACTGATCCATAATCACCCAGATACAATTACATCGATTCGTCCATAATCACTCGAACGTGAATCCTACCTCACCATCAATAATCATCCAGGAACGGTTATTGGCAATACTCACTAATTCTACACAATGGGAATTAGCTACCACCAGAATGTATATGCATGCACATCATAAAAGCATGCAACATTCAACACATGTTATGATAACATCATACATCATAAACCATCATCAATCCAAAACATGATAACTATCATTTATCATGAACATCATCAAACACCATAAACATGCACAAGCAATTACTGCAAGATCATCACCAAAACATGATAACCATCATTTATCATGAACATCATCAAACAACATAAACATGCACACCACCAATCATACAACATCATCAACCAAAACATGATATCAATCAACTATCATAAACATCACCAATAGCATAAACATGCAAGCACTTACTCATCAATTATTAATGCTATCACCAACATACACATATAGTCATCATTATACACACAAACATCATCACAAAACCACACATCATTACCTACCCACCAAGTATGCAAGGTACGGATAACCACAAAGTCAAAAAACCAACACTTTCCAAAATAAAACCAAGTTACCATTATTTTCTTTATTTCATAAAATAGAATATTTAATTTAAGGAATAATGTCCAAAACGGTGATTAAAAAAGACTTACGGTTCAAAAGTTATGAATTTTCAATGTTTTATATTTTTCAAAAAGTAACAGTGGTAACCGGTTCCTCCAGGGGAGTAACTGGTTCCCACTATCATAGTGAAAACACGTTATGGAAAATGTATGGGGCACACAGTTCCTCCCAGAGAATAACCGGTTTCCACATTTTATAAAAATCTACTTTCTACAAAATGTACCAGGAACCCGGTTTCCCACAGGGTAATCGGTTCCCAAGACTCATAAAAATCACTTAGCTGGAAATTATATGTGGAACCCGGTTACTCCTAGAGGATAACCGGTTCCTGCAACGTCTGTAGCAAAAAACTTAATTTTGACAGCATTCATGGTTTCCGATTCATTTCAATTCATACCATGACGAATCCAACACCCAACAACATCAAAACAAGTTACAATACATGATTTCAATGCAATTATAACACACCATAATATCATACAATAACCTATTACATAAATTTGCATCAAAACATCAAAATTCATGAATTTGGGGTTTAAACTCATAAACCTAGAAAATCCTAAATTGGGATTCCTAACTACTCATTCAATCCTATCGTTCCCAAAATCCACAAGGCTAATAATTAGAGAAAGTCAACCCTTACCTTGGCCAAATTCTTGAATTCCTAGAGCTTTGGGTGTTCCTCTTCCTTTTTGCATCTTCTCTTCTCACGTACGATCTATTCTTCTCACTTTTGGCTTTCTAACACTTTCCTTCTTATTTTCCTTTTTATTATATTAATAACAATAAAAATAGGATTAGAGGTTTTTACTTCACACACCCCTCACTCCTACTCACCACACCACAAGTCCAATTTCTTTTTCTTTATTTAATTTTAATTCCAATAATTCCAAAAATATCAATAATTTAATTTTTAATTAAATAAATAATTCAAATTCAAATTATTTAATAATTGAAAATATTGGGGGTGTCACATCTATAATATTAACCAATCCTTCTAGGATTGAATCTATAATATTAATGAATTCCAGAAGAATTTGATCTATAATAGTAATGAGTTCTAGAAAAATGCATCAATTATGTTAAAATTAGCAATAAGGTTGCATCAATAATATTATCCAATTCGAGAAAGATTCAAAGAATAATATTGAATATAGGATTTCATAAATATTTTTTTTAAAAAAATTGTTATTTCAGAAGAATGACACAAATTGGATATATAGTATTAACGAATTCTAAAAAAATACATCAATTATGTTAAAAATTAGCGTATCTAATTCGAGTAGGATTGAAAGAATAATATTAAATATCCTAGAAAGATTTCATAAATATTTTTTGTTATGTCGATCTAAAAATTTGTAATATTCTCATAAAATAATTGTTATTCCAGAAGAATGACACAAATAATTTTAACGCATTCCAGAAGAATGATTATATTTTTTTAGATCATTGTTTATAAAAATAATAATTTTAACACATATGGATAATCATCCTAGAAGGATGATTATAAATTTTATTAGCTAGTAATTTTAGTGCATCCCGGAAGGATGATTATATTTATTTTAGATTATTGTTTATAAATGTTTATATTATTCTAATTTTTTTCTCTAAAATTTGACATCGTTAACAATTAGTGTTTATTTAGAAAGTTATTATTTTGTTGAATGGAAATATGAAGCATGTCTCTGTTAGTAATTTGATGAATGAAGATTTTAAAATGTAGGTTTATCAATTAATATTTCAAAATTAAAATTTTGGTATATTTGAAATTTTTGTGAATATAAAATTTATTAATATCTATTTTTTAACGTGAGTAGAATATATATTATTATGGATTATACATATAATATTTATATTGTGAAAAACTATATATACATATCTAGTATTTGAAATATATATTAATTTTTAATTTTAATTAAGTTTTTGTATATATATATATATATATATATATATATATATATATATATATATATATATATATATATATATATATATATATATATATATATATATATATATATATATAAAATATGATTGAGGTAAACAATTGAAAATGAAATAGAAATTTGGTCATAAATTTAGTATTGATATATATAATTTTGGGCAATTTATAAAATGATAAAATATTTATGAGATATCATAAATTATTATATATGTTAATTTTGGATTAATCATTATATTAGAGTGATATGATAATATTAATGAAAGTGATGTTATTAGAATATATATTTATGTGCAATGAATGAGTATACTTGTGATTTAACTGGTGTTAATTGGAAGGTTGATGTTTAATTTATTTAATAAATTTTGTAAAATATTTTATGATGATAAAACTAATACAATAGTGGTAATTAAATATACATTAACTAAAAATAAATAAATATATAAGTATATTTATTTATTGTTTATCCAATAAAAGTGGTGAGTGAAAATCATTTAAAGATTGATGATTTATTTGTTTATTTAGAAGAAAAATTTATCACCTTATTGGAAATGGTAGAATCAAGAAATATTATTTATGAAAATTTCCTTCTAATTATTACAATAAATTTTTATGGCTGTCTTGAATTTTCTTTTATAACAATAATAAAGTGTGTTTGCTGCTTGTTAATTTATATAACTTGTGTCTTAAAAGTACGCTTATAACACATCGTTAAATTTTTCTTAGAATGAATAGTGACACTAACACTAGTAATGAAGATATGTGCCTTGTTGATAATGCAACTACACACACAATTCTCAAGAATAAAATAAATTTCTCTAATTTAGTGAATCAAAAGACTGATGTCAGTACTATATCTGGTACCTCAGAAATAATTGAAGGCTCCAGAAGAGCCAATGCGTTGTTATGTGGAGGAACAATATTGCACATCGATAATGCATTATATTCTCATAAATCTCAAATAAATCTATTAAGTTATTCTCCTAAATGAATACCATATTGAAAGAGGAGATGGTAGAAGTATTGAATATCTTTGTATTATAAAACATAATTCGGACAGAAAATATGTAATGGAAAAGCTACCGACTTTTTCTCGGTCTTGTATCACACTTATGTTAATACAATTGAAGCACATACCATTGTAAACCAGAAGTTTACAAATCACACTTAAGTTTGTTGTTGGCAAAATTGATTGGGTCATATCAAGTGTATTATAATACGAGAACTAATTTTGAAGAACCAAAAATTTCTTCAATCAAACAAAATTTGTGTGTTCCTAAATAAATTTATTTTTTTGAGAAATTGAGTTTTATGACATTAATTGTTGCATCGACTAAAAGATCATGCATATGTCTACTCACAAGTCACAAGAAGAAGTTTGTGAAATTGTTTTCTCAACTAATTAGAGTCAGATCTTAGTATCTGGATTTTTCAAAAATTTCTTGATAAGTATCACATATATTATTAAAATTGATATTGAACATCATGTAGCATATGTTCATAAAAATGGACTTGAAGATCCATACTTTAGACGTCTAAAGTTGATTGTATGGTTGATACTTGTGAGATCACAAATTCTAAGTTAAATATTTCAAACACATAAAATACGAATATTGAGAAATTTATTCGTATTAAACCAACAAATTAGTATATGTGCATTCTCCTCTTAAGTTACAAATTGTTGTAGGTTAATAACCTAATGCATCTCATCTAAGTAAACTTTTGGATGTGTTGAAATTATTCAATTGCTCTAGTATAGTACGCTAAGATGAGTTTTGAAAGAATATTGAGAAAATTCATTTTATATGAATATCATATTTGAGGTTTATTTTGGTCTGATAATTGGATATATGCTTGAAGCCCAGTAGGCTGATTATCAATTGATAAATTAATTTTCCCAACATTAGGGGGAGAGAATAAGCAGCTCAGAGTGTGAACCAGAAGTTCAACAAAACAATTTGAAATAAAATATTATTATATTATTTGATCCTCGAAGTTCAAAATACAATTCATTTGTAAAATCTATGAAACAAAATATCAGCTGCTAATACTCCACTCAAAGTGGATTTTCCTATTGGACAATCTAATATTGCAAATGAGTTGTAGTCGCGCCTGAAGCGTGGTAGAAGAGTTGGTTCCAATGTTAAAAGTCTTCTACCAAAAATAGTAACTAAAGATAAAGATGACCCTAGTGAGGATATAAATATTCTAAGGGTATATTGACATAGTTTATTTTTCAGTTCCAGAAGAACTAATCAAGTACTTGAAATATCAAATAAAGAGATCTCGATAAATTATGTCATGGATGAAATAGAACGGAACTAAAATTAAGATAATCAAATAAAGTCGACATTGACAATGTATTTATATACAGTATAGCGCTAAAGATGATAAACGATAACAAGGATCATGAGACAGAGTATACCAAAGATTGTAGACAAAGTAAGAATTGGTCGAAATGAACAAATTATGAATCAAAGTCTATCAAAGATAGTAGACAATATGACATTGAATATATTCAATTGAAGAATAATTAAACTCACTTTACAAGTGACTTGATTTTGGACTGTAGTCCAAACGCCTCAAGGTGTAAAACCAATGGGATATGACTGAGTTTTTGTGAAAAAGCAAATTATGAATTGTATAAAGTTTGATTTTTTGCTCAAAGATCTAAGATTTATTTATATGAAACATATCCACCTGCAGTGGATTTAATTAATTTTTCAATATTTCATTACCCTTGAAGAGCATGAGGGGTTTAATATGAATATGACGGATGTTGTGACATCTTATTTATACGGCTTGCTTGATAGTGACATTTACATGAAAATCCATAAAGAGTTTAATATATCATAGACACATAATTTTGGATATGGAGAAAACTACTCCGTAAAATTGAACAAATCTCTCTACAGGCTGAAACAATCTGGACGCATGTGGTATAATCGTCTTAGTGAATATTTGCTTAGAGAGGGGTATACAAATAACAACATTTGTCCTTGTATTTTTAAAAAAAGATTAGGAAAAGAATTTTCAATAATAGTTGTCTATGTTGATGACATAAATATTATTGGAACTCCTGACAAGCTTCCAAAAGATATGAATTGCTTAAAGAAAGAGTTTGAGATGAAGGACCTAGGAAAGACAAAATTGTGTCTAGGTTTACAAATTGAGAATTTGGACAAAGGAATATTTTTACATCACGAAGACTATATAGAAAAGGTGTTAAAACAATTATGTATGGATAAATGTCATCCGTTGTCTACTCGAATGGTTGTTAGATGATTAGATGTACATAAAGATCCTTTCAGGCCCCGTGAAAAGGATGCAGAATTTCTTGGTCCTGAAGTACCATATCTTAGTGCGATTGGAGCATTGATGTACGTTGATAATTATACACGTCCTGATATACCATTTACGTCCAATCTATTAGCAAGATACAGTCTCACCTACACGAAGACATTAGAATGGAGTAAAACATATACTTTGTTATCTTAGAGGTACAATATACATGAGTCTGTTATATACCAAAGTACCCAAACTCGAATTAACAGGTTATGCAGATGCAGATTACTTGTCAGATCTTCACAATGGTAGATCACAAACAAGTTATTTGTTTACATGTGGTGGTACAACTATTTCATGGAGATTAGTGAAACAAAAAATAGCAGCAACTTCATCTAATCATGTAAAAAATTTAGCACTACATGAGGAAAGTCGAGAATGCGTTTGGTTGAGATCTTAATCCAACATATACAAAATGCTTGTGGGTTGTCTTTAGGAAATATAAATTCAACGACCATATATGAAGATAATACTGCATGCATCACTCAATTGAAAGATAGTTACATTAAAGGAGACCGAACAAAACATATCTCTCCAAAGTTCTTTTTCACTCATGATCTTCAAAAGAACGGTGATATAAACATCCAACAAGTTCGTTCATGTGACAATCTTGTAGACTTTTTCACAAAGTCACTTCCAAGTAGAACTTTTAGTCCACTAGTACAAAAGATTGATCTTCATCCTCGAAGAAATAATCGTTCAGCTAAGGGGAGAAATAAATTTGTTTTAAAAATGATATTGTACTCTTTTCCCTTCACTAGATTTTTTTCCCACTGACTTTTTTCTAGTAAGATTTTAACGAGGCATATCCAAAACAAACATCTAACGGAAAGTGTTATGAATAATTGAATGATTTGTCTCCCAATAACTTCATTCCTTATTTAAATCAATATGTATTTATTATATTGTTTGTATGATGTCCTATAAATTAGATCTATTTTATTGTATACGATTATATCGAATGAAATAATACAAAATCATTATATTTTTCTCTCTTTTCTTTTATTCCTTTATTATTCTGGAAATCATAACAATAATGACTTTTTGTAAGTTACATAGTTGGCAAATTATTAATAAGTGATTAGCATAAAAATGTTCCGACCCAAGTCCATGAAAGCAGATTCGCATATTTTTCATTATCCAAAAAGGAAAGGAAAAAAAGATTCGAATATTAGCACATGTGATGCTGTTTCAAACTTCAAAAAACTGATCCGATCGAAACCTCCTCCAATCAAACCTTAAAATAGCGACAAGAGTCCCACAAATGTTGATTTTGGATCTACCTTCCCTAATTGCAAATGCTGCCAAACTTCATCTACACACAAAAATATGGCCTTAGATGGCCACCAAATGGTGTCTCTTTCATACCCTCCACCATCCATGACAGCACATACTACTCACCTTCAATCACTACTCAACCATAAGAATTTTTATTATGTTATTGAAGTTTTAAGCATTGTTTGGATAATAATACTATTAGTTTCATATGATTTTGAGTGTGTCACACTGCAAAGTGGTACAAACTAACATGAAAAGGAAAGGGATTCAATTACACTTCACAATATACAACAATGTGGATCTTAAATACTGAAGGGTCTACCATATGATGAACTACTATGTCTACAAATATTTTTAGTTATGGTGTGTGGTCACATGATGGTGGTGTTAAAATAAAGGGTTTTTGTGTTTGAAAAAAAATGTCTTCAAACAATAATTACAATTGTTAATAGGACAAAACTTTGACATGGTTATCTGTGTGTTAATTTTTATGTTCTCCGACAACAAGAACACAAATACTATTTTTGGTGGTACAATAAAGGGGAGAGGAAATGCATTAAAAGAGGCTAAGTACATGGTTAAATAATTCTCAAAAACATTTCTTTTTAATCATTATTAGATTCACAAATCTCTTACATGTATAACCTAAAAGTGAAAAAAATTGACACATTCTAGAAAATTAATTAACGAATTCATTACGATATATTTATCTACATATTATAAAATAAAGAGAAATAAGAAATATAGAAAAGAGAGAAAGATAAAGTGATTATGTATTATTTTATCAATGTAATATATTGAGATTGATCCTATTTATATGACATCATATAAACAATATAATAAATACAAATTGATTAAATAAGGATGAAGTTATTGGGAGACAAATCATTCAATTCTTCGTTTTGGATATGTCTCGTTAAAACCTTACTAGAAAAAACTCAGTGGAGAATAATCTAGTGAATGGAAAATAGTACAATATCTTTTTTTTTAAATAAATTTATTTCTCCCCCTCAGCTGAATGATTATTTCTTCGAGGATGAAGATCAATCTTTTGTACTAGTTAATTAAAAGTTCTACTTGGGAGTGACTTTGTGAAAAGGTTTGCAAGATTGTCACATGAACGAATTTGTTGGATGTTTATATCATTGTTCTTCTGAAGATCATGAGTGAAAAAGAACTTTGGAGAGACGTGTTTTGTTTGGTCTCCTTTAATGTAACCATATTCTAATTGAGCGGTGCATGCAATATTATCTTCATATATGGTCGTTGTATTTGTTTTTCTCAAAGATAAACCACAAGTATTTTGTATGTGTTTGATTAATGATCTCAACCAAACGCATTCTCGAATTTCCTCATGTAGTGCTAAAAATTATACATGATTAGATGAATTTGTTGTTATTGTTTGTTTCACTGATCTCTATGAAATAGTTGCACCACTACATATAAACAAAAACCTATTTGTGATCTACCATTGTGAGAATTTGACAAGTAACATGCATATGCATAACATATTATTAAAAATTTGGATACTTTGGTATAAAGCAAACTCATGTCTATTGTAATTTGTACCTCTAAGGTAACGAAGTATATGTTTGACTACGTTCCAATGTCTTCGTGTAGGTGAAGAACCGTGTCTTGCTAATATATTAATAGAAATTGATATATCGTGGTTTGTATCATTAGCAAGATAGATCAGTGCTTGAAGAACACTGAAGTATGGTACTTTAAGACCAATTAATTTGTATCCTCTTTTCGAGGTCTAATAGAATCTTCTAAATATTCAATGATCTAACACCATCAGGATACATGACATACGAGATTTGTTCATATAAGAACATTTGAACACCTTTTTATTTTCTATTGTCCAAATACTAAATTTATAAATCTAGAAAAAACTTTGTCTTTTCTATGTCATTTATCTCAAACTGTTTCTTTAAAAGATTTATAACATTTGGAATCTCTTCAGGAGTTCCAATAATTTTATGTGATCCACATAGACAACTATTATAGAAAATTATTTTTATATTTTTTCATAAAAATACAAGGACATGTGAAGTGGTTTGTATATCTTTCCCTTAGCAAATATTCATTGAGACAATTATATCGCATGTGTCCATGTTGTTTTAACCCATAGAGATACTTGTTCAATTTGATGGACTAACTTTCTCGAGATCCAAAATTATGTATCTCTGATATATTAAACCCTTTAGGAAATTTATAAATGTCATTATCAAGCGAGTCATGCTAATAAGTTGTAATCATATTCACCATGTTCTTTTTAAGTCTTTCATGTGCTACAAGGATAATTGAATATAAAAAATTGAACTGCATCCACTACAGGTGGACATGTTTTATCAAAATAAATCTTAGGTCTTTGTGAAAATTATTGAGCAACAAAACAAGCTTTATATCATTCTTATTTTATTTTTTTTACAAAAACTGATTTATATCTCATTCGTTTCACACCTTGAGGTGTTCAGACTACAATTCCTAAAATGATTCGCTTTTAAAGTGAACTTAATTATTATTGAATTGAATTTGTTTATTTTGGCCAATTCTCACTTTGTCTATAATCTTGGATAAATTTTGATTCATGATCTATTCATTTTGACCAATTTTCACTTTGTCTACAATCTTTGGTAGACTTTGTATCATGATCCTCTTTATCGTTTATCATGTTTAGCGCTATATTTTATACAAATACATTGTCAATGTCGACTTTATTTTATTATCTTAATTTCGGTTATACTCCATTTCATCCATGACACAATTTATCGAGATCTTTTTTTTTCATATTTCAAGTACTTGATTAGTTCTTCTGGAACTGAAAAATAAATTATGTCAAAGTACTCTTAGAATTTTCATATCCTCACTTAGGTCATCTTTAATTTTATCTCCTTTTCTTGTAGAGGACTTTTAAAATTGGAACCAACTTACCTACCACGCTTCATGCGTGGTTTCAACTCATTTGCAATATTAGATTATCCAACAAGAGAACCTACTTTATAGGAGTATTAGCAAGTGATAATAAGTTTTATAAACTTTACAAATGAGAAATATATTGAACTTCTGATTCATATTCGTTTATACGAGGTTCAAGATGACAATTTATTTTAAATTGTATTTGAACTTCCGGTTCACTCTTCAGCCGCTTAATCTCTTCCCCTAATATTAGAAAAATTTAATTTCTTAATTAATAATCATCCTACTAGACTGCAATCAAGTATCCAATTGTTTTCTCAAATCATATCTCAAATTTGGGATTTATATCAAACATATTTTTCCAATATTCTTTCAGAACTCATCTTAGTGTATTATATTAAAGCAATTAGAAAATACACAACACATCCAAAAGTTCCATTAGACGAGAAGTATCAGGTTATTAACATGAAATTCATTACATCAAGTAAGGAGAAATGTATCCCAAAGTGTTGGCTTGATGCGAATAAATATCTTAATATCATATTGTTGGTGTTTCAAATATGTAATTTAGAATTGATTATCTTATAAGTATCAACAATATAATTAAATTTAGACGTCTAAAGAATGGATTTTCAAATCTATTTTTTATGAATAAATGCTACAGGATGTTCAATATTATTTTAATAATATAAATGATACTTATTAAGAAAGTTTTGAAAAATTCAAAAATTGAAATCTTAGTTTGAGTAAACTACTTCACAAACTTCTGGTTGTGAGTAGATAGTAAATATGTGCATGACATTTTAGTCGATGTAATAGTTAATGTCATAAAAAAACTCAAATTCTCAATTTTTTTGTTTCCTTTAGAAACACACTGAATTTATTGGATTGAAGAAACTTCTCGCTCTTCAGTATTAGTTTTTGCATCATAATACATCCGAGATGACCCAACCGATTTTGCCACATTCTTAAATTTGATTTACAAATTTTTGGCTTACAATTATGCTTGTGTTTTATGCTTGTTTAATTTGTCAAATTTTATTTGTAAACTTCTGGTTTACAATTATGATTTGTAAACTGATTATTCTTATTTACAATACATAGTGAAAATATAATTAGAATTTTGTTGTTATCAAAATATTAAGATAAAAATAGATATTTTAAATAAATAATTAATTTTTATTTGATTTAATTGTTATAAACTAAATCTGAAAAATAAAAATATATTTACTAATAACTAATTAAAATAAAAATATCATAAGCAAGTTTAAATAGAATAATATAATTAGGAATAAATAAGAATCAGAAAAATCAATATTGATATTATGAGACTCTATCATTATAATTTAATATTTTAAACAACTATATTAAAAATAATAAAATATTTTGAAGATATTCTTGAAGATATTCTTATAGAATTGACCAAAAAGTATTATCAACAACGATCAACAAAAATTATAATTCTTCAAAGATGTTTGATATTAAAATATTAGTTCTTTTAGAATAATTGCTCAATCATCATAAAGGATGATAGATAAAAAAATAGTTGGACTATGTTTCAACAAACAGTATTATTTGAAATCCTTCTGAGATGATTAGGAAAAAAATACATTCTTTGAACAATCCTTCAGTGATGATGTAACCATTTAGTTTGTTTTTCAAGAATAAGAAAAAATTACGCAATTATGAAATCCTTTTGAGATATTGATGCAATCCTTTTGAAATTGGGTAATATTATTGATGCAATTTTTTTTAAAACATAATTGATGCAATTTTTCAGGGATTCATTAATATTATAGATCTAATCATTCTGAGATTCATCAATATTATAGATACAATCTATATGTGATTTATTAATATTATAGATGTAACCTTCTGAGATGCGTTAGAATCATCCATGTCATTCTTCTGAAATGATTATCATTATATGAGTATATTACTAACTTTAACACTGAAACACAAAAATCTTTGTGAAATCTTTCAGAGATATTTTAGCATTATCCATACAACCCTTCTAGGATGCATGCAAATTATCATTGATCTTTTTCTAATCAATAGAAAATAGGTAGGATTACTAATATGTATTATGAAAGAGAATAAAACCAAAAATAATAATGTTACTTTCTAAATCTTGGAGCTTCGTGAACCAAAATTCTAACCGTAAAATTTTACAAAACAAATTAATTTATTAAATAAAAAATATATTCTTCCTTTTATAATGTATATTTCAATCAACTCATATATTTCAACCAATAATATTATAGAACAAATTCATTTATTAAATAAGCAGAATTAATACTTTCAAGAAAAAAATATTTTTTTGACATTCCAAAAACAAATACGATCAAACATAAATTAAAAGTACACGTGATATGAATAATTTGTTTTGCCATCCTTCAAAGATAACTTGATAAGTTCTTCAGCAACTATCTAATTAATTTATTTTGTTGTCCTTTTAGGATAGCTTGATAGATTCTTCAGGAATTATATAAATAATTTATTTGCTATCACTTACGGATAGCTTGATAAGTTCTTCAAGAACTATATGCATAATATGTTTTGCAATCCTTCAAGAATGCTTTAACATTGTTAATTCAATGTTTTTGGGATGCATGAAAATTATCACTGATATTTTTCTCATCAATATTTATAAATAAAACATAGAGAATAAAAATAGAATGATTACATATTATTTAATTGTATACAGTGAGATTGATCATATTTATAGGATATCATAGAGGCAATATAATAAATACAAATTTATTAAATAAAGAATAAAACTATTGAAAAACAAATCATCCAATTATTTATAACACTAAAAAAAAATTAAAATTATTCTCTCTATTCAATATTGAGTGAGTCATTTGTAAAATTAAATTATCATAAAAATAGATGATCTTTTTTTAATTTATAAAACAATATAAATTACTTTTTTGATTCTACCATTTAATTAATATTACTTTCATGATGCCGAATTTTATATTTTAGACTTTACATTTATAATAATTTTTAATCCAGAAATATTTTTTCTTAAGCAAGAGTAAATATCTTAAATAAAAAATAAAGTACAGAAGGACTGAGGGACATAAATCTAGCCCAACAATTACATATCAGCCTTACAAGGGTATTATAAACGATAAAAACAAAAACAAAAGTGGTATAAAAAAACAAAAAATCATTCCAGTAAATTATCTAGTGCAAAGTAGATACACGAAAATACAATCCAGAGTTAATCCAATGTTAAAATAGTCACAATTCTAATTCTAATGTTATATGTATTAGAGTTATTTATGTTTGTAAGTCAAACTTATACTGGTTTAATTAATAATGAATATGTGGCTAAAGGTATAAATGTCATGATATTCAGGTTATTGTGTAAATATCATAAGTCAATATCAAATTTGATGATGAGTGAAATTAGAATATTGAAAACTAAGAAATAACTATAAGATTATTTATATTATAGGGGTTATGGTCCTCTGAAACCCCAAAATACCCAAAATACCCCTCTGAAAATCGAAAGTTTATTTCCGGTTAGCACCCTATTTTGTTCTAACCAGGCAAAATGTGGTGGCACCCAAGAATCAGTTAAAAACAGTACCGCAGATTCACTCCCGGTATGGTACCGAAAGTATAACTTCGGCCATAGAAGCGAGAACATTGAATTACATGCCACCTGGATATTTTTTATATTACCGGAAGTTTATTTCTGGTTTTGTCACGAATGCTAATTGCTATAAGCACCATGGTGATCACCACCATTCTTCACTTTCTCCTTCAACCCTCTCCAAAACCCTCTCCATTGCCAATCCGTTTTCCACTCCAAATCCATACTTTTTTGGTTCATCATATCAGAAAAGCTCAACAAAAAAGAATTGCAGGTATACATCATCTCTTTTATCCCTCATTCTCTGCATTAATCCTTAACATGTTGCAGAAAATAAGGTTACGTAAAAACCAAAAGTTTGTTTCCAATTAGTTGTTGAACTAAACTGGAAGTTTGTTTCTGGTTTTGTCTCTGTTTTGGAATTGTGCAACAGTCTCCACTGTTTTGTCTTTGTTTAGTGTATTTATAAATTTTATTATGTTACATAGGTGTGGTGCACCCCGATAACATTCCTAAGCCCGATGACACCGAAGTTGTATCATTGGTCGTTGTTTCGCCCCGCGTAATTAAGTTGGCCGACGTTCGTGAACATTTTGACAATGTTCAAGTATTTGATGTCCGGGACAATATGTTGCAGTGTATTTGTTTAGAGGCAACGAGGTTAGAATTTGGTATCGTAATAGTAAGGTTCGATTTTGGCACTGATATAAGAAATGCCTTTGTTATTTTGACTTGCGAAAGGAGCGGAAAATATGTGGCTCGCATTCAAAAATTAAAAAGCGAGGAAACCGACGCAAGAAAATGTGAGTGTCCGTTTTGGTTGTGTGGTTATCTCATGGCCAACAATAAGTGGAAGTTTAATGTGATTAGCGGAGAACACAATCATGATTAACTCCAAAGTTGGTCGGTCATCCAATAGCATGTCGACTACTTCCTGATGAGAAGACTTGTGTTTCCGACATGACTCTGAATTCAGAACCTCCCAAAAACATTCTTGCAACATTAAAGTGAAAAATACCAGAGAGCACCTCTAATATCAAACAAGTGTACAACAAGCGCTATCAAACGAAGTTGGCCATTCGGGAGGATCGAACCGAAATGCAACACCTTTTGAAAATTCTTGATGACAATAATTATGTTTGTAGGCACCGACGGGGTGATGATGGGGAAACTATTAGAGACATTTACTGGAGTCATCCCGATTCCATTAAATTATTCAACACGTTTCCTACCGTGCTCGTAATAGATTCAACGTGCAAAACCAACAAGTACAGGCTTCCGTTGTTGGAAATTGTTGGTGTTACATCGACTGAGAAGACGTACTCAGTTGGTTTTTCATTTCTAGAATACGAAAAAGAAGACAACTTTCAGTGGGCATTAAAGGTGTGTCAGTCCATGTTGAAGTACCAAGAGGATATGTCAAAGGTAATTGTCACCGACCGTGATACGACTTTAATGAATGTCGTTGCAACTGTATTTTCGACTTCTTTCGCATTACTTTGTAGCTACCATATTACAAAAAAGTGAGAATTCGGGTTAAACCTGATGTGGGTCGAGACAGGTAGCGGGTGAAGATGGAAAGTTGGTAAAGTCCGGTGTTATTGTGGAAAAAATTATGGCTGCATGGAATGCTATTGTTAATGAATCTACAAAAGAGATGTATACTGATGTTGTTTTACAATTCCGAGTTATTTGTGAGAAATATCCAAATATGTTGAAATATGTGGAGGTCACAATACTTGATCAGGTGAAGGAGAAATGTGTCTGTGCATGGACTGATCAGGTTATACACCTCGGACATACAACATCAAACCGAGTTGAATCTGCGCATACTTGTCTCAAGAATTGGTTGGAAAATAGCAAGGGCGATTTGATTACGGGTTGGGAAGATGTGAACCATATGATCATGAACCAACATAATGAGATACAAACGATATTTGGTCGCAGTATCACGGTGTTGGAACACAGGTTCAAGGAGAATATGTTATATTCTTAATTGGTCGGTAACATATTTCAGGCAGCGCTTAATTATATTTTCCATGAGGCCACAAGAGCTTCAACTGTCGGTGATGACGCCTCAAAGTGTGGATGCACTATTGTGAAAACATATGGTCTCCCGTGTGCTTGTGTGATAACCAAGAAACTGAGTGGTAATGTCCCGATAGGTATGAGCGAGGTCTCTAATCATTGGAACAAACTTAGTTTTGAGGATGACGGGAAAATGAAAAGTGATAAATCAAATATCTTCATCCTTACCAAATGGGAAGAAATACAAGCGAGATTTTTGAGAGCCGATGACGCCACGAAGCTCCAAATCAAAGAAGAGTTGAGAAAAATTGTGTTCCCGAAGACCACGGATTTGAAACCACCCTCCCAACCGGTAAAAATAAAAGGTGCACCGAAAAAGTTGAAACCTACACCGACCAACAATTCTACTACGAGAAATCCTTCGTATTATGAACATGTTTCCAAAAGTGCCCGTATTAGCAAACCACCTCCTACACCGCCTCCATCAAAAATACCTTTCATCGATCACATGCCGATTTTCATGCACAAATACGTTGAAAGGATCGTGAATGTGGCTGGTGACGGTAATTGTTGTTTTCGAGATGTATCTTGTTTTCTAGGTAGCCGTGAAGATTATTATAATACTGTGCGAGATACTCTGATCACATAGTTGACGGAACACACAAAGTTATACACACGTGTGTTCGGGAGTAAGGAAAAGGTTGAGGAAATACATCTTGCACTAGTACCTATTAAGGTTGGATGTGAACCGGAGGACAAATGGATGCGGTTCCCTGAAATGTGTCATCTCATAGAAAGTGCGTATGAGAGGGTGTGTATTAATCTGATCCGATACAATTTTTCGGAGACTTATTTTCCTCTGCGCATTGCTCCTACACCAAATCTCATTGATCATATCATTTTTGTTGGGTGTATTTCAAATCCACGACATTTCATTTCATAACAGGTACTTCGAAGAGCAGTTTTCTTATTCTCTCGCTGTTTATTTCAGCAGAAATGGCTCTCGAATATACTGTCAAAGATCTCCAGGCACAGAATGCTCAGTTTCAAGAGATGTTCATTAACCTGACCATGGGAAGAAGATTTAGAGGTCTAGTCAAGACAGTCAGATAGCTTGAGTTCTCAAAAAAAGTGGTGAAATTGAAGGAAGTGTCAAGGCCAACGGAGGAATTCATCATGGGTATGAAGAAGAAGAAGAGGAAGATTATCTGAGTGAGAAATATCCTCCTAGTGAGGAAAGGTACAAACAACTTGAAGATTGTCTGAATTTTGTGGAATATTTGAAAATGTCAGAGCTGAACTTTGAGAATTTGAGTCTGGTCTTAGGAGTGGTGATTCCCCGCAAGTTCAAAGTTCCTTCGTTTGCAAAATATGATGTTATTTATTGCCCAAAGCTTTATTTGAAGCCCTATGTTCAGAAGATCCAACCCCACACCGAAGACAAGAAATTGTGGATGCATTTCTTTCAAGAGAGTTCGTCTTGAGCATAATTAGAATGGTATTATCAGCTAGAAAATACTCACATCCATACATGGAATGATCTGGCAGACGCTTTCTCCAAGAAGTACTAGTACAATGCTGAATTGGCACCAACCTGTATGCAGTTACAGAATATGTCTATGGGCCGTGACCTGAGGTTCAAAGAGTACGCTCAGAAATGGAGAGATCTAGCAGGCAGAGTTCAACCTCCCTTGTCTAATAGGGAATTGGTTGACATGTTTATGGGCACGCTGACATGTCCATTCTTCAATCATCTGATTAGAAATTCTTCAGTCGGATTCACCGAGCTGATATTGACAGGAGAATGAATTGAAGCTGGAATCAAGAGTGGGAAGATTTAAGTCGAGACATCTTCGAATGCAGCGAAGAGATCGTTTGGTGGGAAGAAAGAAGCCAATTGAAACTACCTGGATGAAATCATCGGATAGAATATCAATAAAGTCGCCATCGAACGTTTTTTATCCTGCGAGAGGAAAGGAAAACATCGAGTAAACCTGAGGGGGAGAAATCATAGCCTTACGACCAAGAGATCGGGTAAGGGAGTCAGTTGCGCGAGGGGAAGGTATTAGCATCCCACATGCCCGTAGTAATCTATAGTATCCACTTATACTTTCTATCTAAAGGGTGTGTTATATCTATCTATTGCTTAATCTCTAAAATGCAAGTGAAAGATAGAAAATAAAGAAAAAACGGGGAAAAGAAAGAAGTATTTACAAAGTTTGCTCGATCGATCCCCGTGACAAGATGCCTACGTATTCCCTCGTGCAATGGGAAAGTTAAAGCGTCGATCGATCCCTCGTGACAAAGTTTGGTGGGTTGCAATGTTTTATGGGAAGTTCTATCCCTCATCCTTACAATTGCAACTCGTGTTTGGTATTACAGCTATAATAAGTCTTATGCTCGCCCGCTCACACACTTAGCAACTTGTTTGGACTTGAAAGGAACACCCTTATTGAAAAGGTTTTAAACACACACAAAAAAAGAGCCCGTAGGCAAAAAAATGTTTGCAGTGAGGTTGGTTGCTTTTACCTTGAAAAAGGAGTTTGAACCATTATTAAGTGTTTTGACTTTCAAAAATAAAAGAAAACGAGTTTTAGTTTTATTACATGCAAGGATCCAAAAGAAAACTAGAAAACAAGGGACACTAACTAGTTCTACCCTAATCTTATCATTCAAAAAGGGCCCTATGGTTGAGGATAAAAAGTCTAGGCTCGAAGACTATCCTAACCGAGCAAACCTAGTGAAACTATCCTAACATCCACCTTGGTTGAACGACCAAGGGATGCAAAGGGATTAAGAAAACAAGTCTTTTGGCAGAAGTATACACACAATGCAATGCACAAACAAATGATTCACACATGCGTAGGGAAGATGAAAGAAGTCTCATAGCCTACGACGGAAACGGGAATACCTAAGTCCACCAGGAGTCAACTTTCGGAGGAAAACCATAGCCACGAATGGAATTAAACGTGACAACTAGGAGTTTCCAATGGGAGAAAGGTATCACAGCATGATATGAAATATCAAGTGTGAGGACCATATGAGTGCGAGTATCAGCATGTGAATGTGAACCCCAAGAGAAAGCGTGGAGATTCAGAATGGGGGACTCTTTTCACTTTTATTATGAACTCGATAAAGGAAGCATCAAGATTTGTGTGAGCTGAGCTGGATCGGACTAGAACTATGCGGGGGTTGATTAGGAACCCTTTCAGTGTGTCCATCATAACATATATATATATATATATATATATATATATATATATATATACCGCACCCCAAAATTTTCCCCCCTTCGTTTCACCTCAATGGTTCATTTTCATCATAGATATTCATTCAGTGTGGTTTCAGAAGAAATTTCTATGGGGAAACTTTCATGAAAGGATTGTGCTGGGTTTCTAAGAAAAGTTTTGTTTTGTTATTGATTTAATTTTGATTTAAGCTATCATTGAGCATAATTCAAAATTCAAAAGGAATTATTTGGAATTATTTGTTCAAAAGGAATTATTTGTTTTTTGAATTTAAGTTCAATGGAGGGAAAGCTGTTTGTTCTTGGATTTCGAATTCATTAGCAGAGAAAAATAGTTGCAAGGAGTTATTCGATTCATATTGGGTATATTACTCATTTCACTCGTTTCAAGCAAAAAGTACTCAAGTTAAGATTAATTCCATTCCTTTTAGTGTGCAATATTCATTCAATTGAAATGTTATACGAACGTCATTCAAGTTTGTATTCATTTGTCTCAAATTCTACAAATTTACAATGCCTTTTGTGAGAAAGATATGAAATTACAAGCTTGATTTTGGAAACGCAAGTTATTTCATTATAATTTGATTACAAATGTGAATTACAAAAAATTTCAAAGTATTCAAATTTTATCTAATGCTACAAGCTTCTAAGATTTGTCCCTATGATTCGAACGAATTGTTGTCTTCCTCCAAGCCGTTTCTTCTCATCCAAGATGCCCTCTTATCATCCAATCCAGATCATTACATGAAACAAGAAAGAGAAAATAGTTAGCAATATAATTCAATCGAAAAGAATCAATGCGAGCAATTCATGTTATAACCTCATCATTAGGGTTAGTGTTAGGAATCAGGTTTTAAAGGTTTAATGTGTTCAACCAATCGAGCCTCAGAACTTTAAAGTTCTTTCATCGGCCATAATCTCCTTTTGCAAATCACAAACCAAGTTTGGTTCACAAAAGGAGGTGTAGCTCAGTAAACATCATAGCTACTAATTTTCAATAGAATTCCAGAAAATAAGTCCAGCCCAAAAAAGATTGTTACAAACAGTTCTAGAAAATTGGTTCATCCCAAATGCAGAAGTTAACAGAATAGCAACAGGCAGCATGAAGAGGGACAATATTTTTACCCAAAGACCATGGTTATCAGCATTATAGTGAAAGTTTTTCACCCAAGAAGATATTATGATTTAGCAGCCAGCAGCAGGTAATAACAAAACATATAGCAGAGCAGCAGACAAGAAGAAAGCCAAAAGTATCAAGGCAATAAAGCCAATTGTGAAAAAGCAAAGTCAAGTTGGCTAATAATGGGAGAGTTATAGCAGCAGACAGCATAGCAGACAGGAAAATGCAGCAGGCAGCCAGGATCAGATAAAGCAAAACTGAGTTCCAGCCAAGACAAGGACAGGCAGAAGCAGAAATTTTAGATAATATAACCAACAGATGGTTGTTTACAGAGATCAGAACAAGAAACCAGAAAAACCAATCAAAAGAACAAAGTCCACATAGCATCTATTCTTGAGCCAAGTTCAAAAAATCAAAGTATAATATATGTTCTAAACCAAAGAAAGATCATAAGCCAATCTCAAAAAACCAAGTTCACACAGTATCTGTTCCACAGCAAAAATCAAAGATACAACATATGTTCAAGCATATATCAGTTCCAAAAATCCCAGAACCAAAAAGAAGAACCATGAACCAAACCAAAAACCAGAAATCATAAGCAAGAAAGTCAGGCATAGCATCTGTTCAAACACATGAAGCAACCAAAACCAGAAATCCAAACAGAACATCGAAAACCCTAAATTGTTATCATCATCTCCCTAACCCTAACGCTTCAGAAGTGAAAGCAGGCAAAAGAGACAGCATTCAAGAAAGGTATTACCCGATTCCTTTGGAGGAGGAGGGTCGCGATTTGGGTCGCCGTCCTTCTTCCTCTTCTGTTTCCCTCATCACCATGCACGGTTCCGATTCTTCCCTTTTCCAGTTGGGCAACCTGTGAAATCACGAAAAAAAACAGCATCAAGTTGAGAATATCAGAAAAACCATGAGCAAACAGAATTGAGAGAGAGACTAGGGTTCTGTCAGAGAGCGATTGAGAGAGAGAGAGAGAGATGAGGGTTTCCGTCAAAACGATCGAGAGAGAGATGAGGGTTTCCATCAGGAAACGATCGAGAGAGAAGAGAATGAGTTTTTCTGGGTAGGCAATCGTGAAAAGAAGATGGGAGTTTCTGGGTTTTGAGAAGCGAGAGAGAGGTGAGTTTTACGCGTGAGGGTCGTTAGAGGAATCAGATGGGCTTTCTTCTTTTTTCTTTTCTTTTTTGGTTTAAGTTTTTAGTTTTTAGTTTTATTTTAATAAGTTTTTTAATTTGTATTATTTAGTTGTGATGGTGACAAGTGTCACCACCTTAGTTTATTTTCTTATTTTCTTTTTTAGTTAGATATTTTTTATTCTCTTAATCGTTTTGGTAAACACTACACCATTTTGGCCATTGGGGTATTTGGAGAATAAGATCCGACGCATCCAGATTGCCAACACATGACGAACTTTTGCGGAACAATCACACAAGATCAGATGGATTTCTTTTCGCACCTCCCAGAATCACTGCAATATCAGGCCCATTTCTAAACTCTTATCTTTTAAATTAATTTATTTTACGTAAATAATTTAATTTTTGCGATGTACTAGATAATAATTGCTTCTGATAGTTTTTATTTGATGATTTATCGATTAAACTATTAGTTGATTTTTCATCAAATAGAAAAAATCATTTCTAATAATTATTTAAATTTCCGATTGTATTGTGTGATAATTGCCTGCTTATTCGCTCATTCGATATTTATTCACCATTGTACACTTCGCACACCACCAACATTCAAATCAATCAGATTCTGCTTCAATTGGCTCATAGGCCGATTTCTTAAAGGGTCTCATAGTTGGGGATGGGCATGGTCATCCTCACGAGGTTAATTAAAGCCCTTGTTGCTTTAATTAATCATAACCCGAAAATAACATTGGTCTACATACCAATTTTCCATGCACCAGGGTCTCATGGTTGTGGATAGGAGCACCTATCCTCACGAGGTTAATTAAGTCCATATACTTAATTAATCATAATCCGATTCCATTTCTCACGCATTGAGTTTAAAACTCTTTCATAATTAACTTACAAACCTCGATCCAACGTCGAGTGCATTTTCAAAACCGTTTTTTTTTTCATAATAAAATCCAAGTTTTTAAGTCGTTGGACGCTAGGCCAATTGTTTAAAAACTTGTCCCCAAATAAACTCTTAGTCTTTAAGTCGTTGGACGCTAGACCAGTTGCTTAAAGATTTCTAAATAACGTGAAACTCGTTTCACCTCACTCTTTCATAAGAAAATCCTTTTTGGGTGATAGACGACTCGTCTGAGCATTAGCTCCTCGGATTTCTAGTATTTGAATCGTAAGACGTTAGTCCTATTGTTCGGTACTTTTCACTCATCTAAAAATAATTCAACTCACTCAAAACCCTTTTCTCGCTCATATGCGATCATCAAACTCTTTTCCGACAAAGAGTGTGCAATAGCCATTTCAAACACGAGCGTGGACTTAAAGCTTTTCAAACAAACTAAACAAGTCCAAGTTCAAGCATTTGAAATGTCTAATGCACGATTTTTCTTATAAAATCAATACAACCCATTTAAAACATTTTTGAGAGGAACTACGGAGTTTTGACTTTCCCATTGCACAAGGGAATACGTAGGCACACGGTTCCGAAACCGTGCCAAACTCAAAATAATAATAAACAATTCTTTTTCTTCTTTTAGTATTCATAGCTTAGCAATAAACACACAAACACTTAGAACTAAAAGGGTCTCATCGAGTACGATGGATGTAAGAGGTGCTAACACCTTTCTCTTATATAACCGACTCCCGATTCCATGTTTTTGGTCGTAGACCATCTTATCTGCATCTATGGGGTTTTATCTATATTTTCCCGTTCTTTTTAGAACAAATAAAATTAGGTGGCGATTTCACATGTTTTCGAAATTTTAAAATGATTTTTGAAAATCGAGTTGCTTCAATATATATATCATCAGTATCAAAGCGGGACTTTGCTTGGTGGTGCCACACCGGGTTGCCTAACCACTCATGACCTATGCAAGCACAAAAAATAAACACACAATGAAAGGTACCTCCCTATGCACGGAAGAGGATTTTAAACAAACCACACACAGTTAGCACACAGAATTGCCCTAAACGGGTCTTTAAATAAACAAGAGGGGTTCCTAAACATGCTCCAACTACGGAAGCCCCATCATACATCTCTATTCCTACTTCTCATGGAAAAATAAAGCGGTAAAACCCTACTTCTCATGCTCTCTAGAAAAGCGATAAAAGAATGCGACAAAAAGGTATAGAAAATACCAAACAGATAACAATCTGTAAGCAAAAGCAAGCAAAGAAATACTCCAAAAAACTTCAAGTACTGTTGACAAGCAATAAAGAAAACAGGTGAGTAATGCACGGAGGTATCAAAGCATGATCTGAATGTGCGTTCGTACACATCTGAGGCAAATAAACCTGCACAAGATTGCAATCCAGACAATAGAATGCACACACATGTGTGCAAGCAACAAGATATGTATCCCACATATCCTAATCAACCAGATAAACATGCAAGAAGGTGAAAACCAAACAATGCAGACAATAAGATGCACACACATATGTGTGCAAGCATCAGATATGTATCCCACATATCCAAATCAATCAGATAACCTGCAAGAAAGGTGGAAACTCAAGCAAACAGACAATAGAATGCACACACATGTGTACAAAATCAAGATACGTATCCCACATATCCAAATCTCAAATGTAAATGCTCAACATACCTCGCACATGAAATAAAGTGTCAGAATTATTAAAGCAAGTGCTATAAAGAAAACACAATGCAAAATCGATTATTCATATGATAATACACTAGTATAAGCATGTAAGAAGTGAAATGAAATCACAAAAATTGGCATGGGAAAGCACTTATTCGAAATCGGAGCGAAAAAGTAAACTTCTCGGAATCGATTAAAAATCTCATGGTTGTTTGTAAAAGTGTCAACGGATTCAAAAATATGATAGATTTTAATCAATTCCGAGTGGAAGCGACGTTTTTCGGACCTTAAAGGAATGGGGCAGCGAGAACGTTTTAGGCATTTTGCACTTGAAATTCGGTTTCGAAACCATCAAAAACGGTTTTAAAATATGCCAAAAAATTGAGAACAAGTATCGTTACCTTACTCTTATAAGAAAAAGTGAATTTCGATGAACAAAAATGCCTAAAAAGGCTTACGGAAAGAGAAAACTCATGTACCGAATTAATTTCCAACTCACATTTGTTTTGGTTTTAAAATAGAAAAGAGTCGGATATTAATTCATGTACATGAAATGCACAACTCAAAACAAATTAATATGCAAAGGCATGCACAAATTCAAAGTTGTTTAGATGAAAATGAATGCAAAAATATGCATGTAAATGCATGTTTATTGATATATTCCATGATGTTTTTATGAGTAAAATACAAATGAATGACATACAATATGTAAGCAATGAGAAATCATCCTATTCCACACTTAAACATACTAAAATGCATGAGTTTAGATTGATTTGAATCAAGAATGCAACATGTCATAATGCCTTGATTTCATATAAACAAGAATATATCATAAACACATGAAAAAGTGCCTAAAAATTACACCTCGACACCTTTCGAGTCACTAAAATCAATCATCGACACATAAACTTGACTCGATTATTTAATGCAATCTTAGACTAATGCATGAACATGTAAATTATAATCTAAATGAAAGCCTAAATGCATTATGTACAATGAGAATGCTTCCTACAAACCAAAATGCACTAAAAACTACATTTCGACACAATTACGTTTACTAATCAAACTTTATTTCACATGAATTCAACCTAATTAACCAATCTAAATTCACCTAATGCATGAACATGCAATATGTGATGCAAATGATCAAATCTAGAGGCTTAGATGCAAACAACTTAAATCATACAAGTGTATGCATGCTCTATGTACAAATTTCCTTCACATCAACACAATAACGTTCCAAAATCAAGTTCAATTCAATCAATTTTCAATCATCAAATCAAGAATCGGAATCAACAAAATAAATGCAATCAATTCCAATAATCAATTTCAAGAAAAGTCAAATTCGAAAAATCAATTAAAATCGGAGAATAAGTATATATTGTTGAAGAAAATACCAAAATCAAACTTGAATTGATAGAGATTGAGGAAGAATTGCCTTAATTGATGAAACCGAATAAGTAGAATAAGAATAGGAGAAAACCGAGCAAGAAGGAGGAGGAGAGGGCTTAATTCCGACCAGTTGACGGAAGAGGAAGGCCGGAGCAAGGGGCTAGGGCGGAGGACCGGTCGGTTCCGATGATAAAGGGAGCGAGATGCGCTCGGAACAGTGAGGGAGGAGGCCGCGCGGTTGCGCTTGATCGGGAAAGGAGGAAGCCGGTCTTCCGACGAGGAGGCGGTGGTCGGAGAGGGTTCGAGCGGTGGTGTTGGATGGGGGTTAGCCGACCAGAGGAGACTGACTGGGTGATGGTTGACCAATCAGCGAGGGTGATCGACGGTTGAGAGAGGGAGGAAGACTTGAAATTGAATGGAGCAGAGATTTCTCTTTTCGATTTTCTTGGCTTTGGTTTGAGGGAGAATTGAGAGAGAATTGAGAGAGAGAATTGATCTTTCTTTGGTGAAATTTATCAAATGATTTTCTTCCTAATATTTGTGAGAAGCAAAATTAATTATATGTGAGAAAATTGGGCTTTGGAGTGCCTTGGATCCAAGATTAGGCCCAAATCGCGATTATTCAAATTATTTTCGTCAACAGTCCAAAACAGCGAAATACGTGCGGAATTCGAAGTCGGAATCTAAACGAAAAAACGTCTGGAACAAAAAATTACTTGCGAGAGTCAAAATTTCGCTTCAATCGGACGAACGATCCAGGAGATATGAATTTTTAAAGTTTCAGCACACTTTTTGGGCATCTAACACGTGCAAAAAATTTATTGCCCTCTTCGGAGAAATAGCCTCGAATGAGGATCTTCTGATCAAAATCTGAACACGGAATCTTCGTAACAAACTGAGTCAATAGAATTTGTGAACTTTTGATTAGGGACTCAACCGCATTGTTCAACTGCCTAAGGGTTTTATTATTTTGAAGACTTTGTTTTCTTACCTTTTTGTTTTGGACAATTCGTGTCTTTATATAGTGCTCTATCATAGATTCTAGCCTAGAATGAGTTAACGTCGCATCGAAATCCTCCATTGATGTTTCGAGGTTGAAATTATAGGATTCTTGCGTTTCCTCAAAGTGAGTTAGCGTCACATTTTGTGTCTTCACAAAGCGCTCCATCTTCATTGTTTCTAGTCTAGAGTGAGTTAGTGTCGCATTCATATCCTCCATTAACGCGTCGAGAGTGGAATTCTTGTATTCTTGCGACTCCTCAAAATATTGGGTGTGTTAATTGTAGAGGAAATTCGGTTGAGGATAGGTTAGCTTCGCATTGTAATCCTCCAATAATGTTTCGAGATCGAATCTTTGGTATTCTTGCGACTCCTCGAAGTGATAGTCTTGGTAGTTGTAGAGGTAATTTGGGTGAGAGTGAGTTGGTGGCGCATTGAATTTCTCCATAAGTATTTCGAGGTTGGATTTATGGAATTCTTGTGATACCTCGAAATAGTGAGAATGGAGGTTGTGGAAAAAGTTTGGGTGATACATAGTAATTAAAGTAAGAGTGCCTTAGTCTATACGGCGCAACACTGGAGTTACGACAATTGACTTAATTGGTCCCGACAACGGCGCCAAAAACTTGTTCGCGACTTTAAGAGTCTATAAGATTCGTGACTGCAAGTGCACAGTCGTATCACGTAGTTTTAAAAGATATCGAACCCATAGAGACCAAAAATCAAACTTATCGTTATCTAATGTTACTGTGTAAAGTTAAGGCTAATGAATAATTGGATTTTGGGGGAAACTAAGATAAAACTAAACTAAACTAAAGAATATTAATAAGGCGGATATCGGTATGTAATTCGTCTAACCTAGGTGATCTAAAGATCTAACCTAGGAAATTTCTTTTTATATAGACAATGTTCATTTAAAAGCCCTTATCTCAAACTCATGTTCTATTGATTCAGGTTATGCTATTAAACCCTAACGTACGTTTCCGCTGTCCCGTCGAATTTAAAAACACTTTTTGAAAATAAATATAATCTAATAAATTTTAAAGCGCTCCCGCTGTATTTAAAATTAATGCTTAGCATCCACTATCCAGAAAAAACCTCAAACTCCCGCTCTATTGATTTTTAACCTTTGTCCGTTTTTACTCCCGTAACAAACTCTTTTAAAAATATAATTAGATACTAAAACCAGAAAAAGTAATTTAAGATAAAATATAACTTGACCAATTGATTTCGGATCCCTTTAGTTTGATTAATTTACATACCGATATCTAATCGGTTTAGTCAGACTTGTTACTAATTAAAAACACATAAATAATTATAGTTGCGATAAAAAGAAACATGATGGATAAATTTATGATAACAATAATAATAATAATGCAATAAATAAGAACCGATAGAGATGTAAAATTAGAGAACGAAAATGTTTTTACTAATGGTGGCAAGATTGACCCAAGCATTACATAAATTATAGGCCTAATACTAATGGTGTGGTAGTTCACCGATGTGAGAAACTACCACTTTTACAAATGTGATTTATGTCTAAAACTATAAATAGCGCTTCCGCGCACAAACTTGGATCATTCTAAAATGAATGCTAGTTAGTTTATATAGTAAGAAATTGTGGAAGTTATCATAAGAGAAGTAGTGCACATAATGGAGAAAGTGGAGAAAGAAGTGGAAAAATGGGAAGTTGAAAAGATCATGGGGTGATAATGGGAAGTTTGGCTGATGGGCCTAGCTTTACTTCTTTACTTAGGCCTTTTATCTTTTCTTTTATATTTTGAGCCTTTTTCTTCAAGTCTCCTCCATTTTTACTTCTTTTATCAAACAAGAACTGTATAATTAAATACCTGAAATACAAGGAAAATATCAGTGTTACTTAAATAAAGCAACATAATTATAATAAAATGATGAATTAATTTATGTTAATTGAGCCGAATATGCGATACAATTTCAGGTTATCAAATTAGCTTTGGACTTGTGAATGAGAGTCGTAGAGGAATTTGATACGTAATTTTAGATACCGGCCCCGCTCAGTTTCGATTTTCCAGTCACGAGTTACAAATTTTTTAGTGTACCGTGAACACGGTTCAGCCATAAAACTCAGTTTATCCCACTTGAAAAATCAATTTCTTTGGAGACTTTCTTCACACAATTAGCTTCCGACTTATGAACGAAAGTTGTAGATAATATTGAGAGGGAATTTCCAGTTAAAAATCATCAAGAAATACCTGACGAGCTAAGAGTTATGCCTTCTGGAGCGCCTGAAACGCACCAAAACCATAAAAATTTACTCTATTAAAATGAACTGTTAAAGTCTTTTTCTTGAGGAAACGGCCTTCGATTTGAACAGATGAACTGGATAACATATTGAAATGATTCTAATGCCTGTAGAACCAGCCTAAAAAGACCTCTTAACCAGAAAATCTTGCCTCAAGCATACAAACCGAAAAATATCAATTTTTGGCTCGAAATAACTGAGATGACCGAAACGCGCAGTTTCCTCCTCAATTTGAGGTGTTTAGAACCTTATAATCACATGATTAATGATATGCATGTATATGCATGTATGTTTATGATAATGAAACTATAAGGCAGAAATGTTGAAATAAAGAGGGTAAATTTTAGGTTACAACAACTGCCCTTATTCAATCATCCTTTAACCTGGAGTGAGGTTGGCATCCCACCTTCCAAGCGACAAGGTAAAAGGTGATTGAATACAAATATGAACTTGAGTGAGAAATATACCAGAAGTCTGGGATACCTTGGGGTAGACAGTGGGAAATATGATTTCATGGTCAAGTATACCACCCCTGAAAGTTCAAAAATTTCAATCGAAGATATCCAACCAACTGGATGGGGAGATGACGACTATCCCGAAGAGTGTGCTGATGTGAATGCAATAAGTATCACCTCTACACGACCTGTGAAGATTACTCCTACTCCTCGAGTGGCACCTCTAATCATCAGCTCACCCAAACTAGTTCCATTTTCCTCTGACAAAGCTATACCTTGGAATTATGGAGCCGAGGTTTACTACCATGGCATCAAGCAAGAGCCATTGGCCATTGAAGACATCAATGTTGAAGTTGTTAGTCCCGATGTCGACAACATTACAGGATCAAGTAAGATGACCAGAACCGAAAGGGTGTTCTCTCTAGAGATCTCTCCTCCAAAGATACTACTGCACCAGCTCGCATCCTTGCTATTGAGCCGACCACTGAGGCTCGGGGTAAAGAAAAAGTTACTCAACCCGCCCAGACAGAAGTGCCGAAAGAAGCTGTTGAAGATGCCTCCAAGAAAGAAATGGAGGAAATTATAAAGATTATCAAGAAAAGTGATTACAATGTTGTTGAGCAGTTGGGGAAAACCCCGTCCAAGATATTTATGCTAGCTATGTTATTGTGCACTAAGGCTCATGCTAAAGCCTTGGTGAAATTCCTGAAGAATGCTCATGTGCCGCAAGAAAATTTTGTCGGTCAATTTGAAAACTGTATTGCTAGCCTGACCGTAGACAATGGTTTGGGCTTTTCTAATGCTGCCTTGACTTTTGCGGGAAAGAAACATAATAAAGCCTTGCATGTCTCTATGGAGTGTAAAGACACGACATTATCTCACGTGTTGGTATATATCGGCTCTGCTTTGAATGTCCTACTGAAAAGTGCTCTAGACAGACTTGATGTTAAAGAAGTGGTCATGAAACCCAGTGACATAATTGTGAGAGATTTTGATGGTTCAAGAAGAACAGTACTCAAAGAGCTTGACCTGCCAATCAAGGTGGATTCCCAGACTTTTGATTCTACTTTCTTCGTGATGGATATCCGTCACACTTATTCTTTCTTGCTTGGACGCCCCTGGATACATGAGGCAGGCATTGTTACCTCTACCTTACACCAAAAGTTGAAATACTCGATGAAAGGGAAGATTGTCACCATATGTGAAGAGGAAGAATATATGGTGAGTCATCTACAGTCCTTTTGGTATATTGAGATGGAGGGCGAATTCATTAAAACTCCTTTTCAAGCTTTTGAAGTAGTTCCTCGAGTAATGCCTGTCAATGCTCTTGTTACTCTCAAGGTTACTAGAGTTCCACCAAAGATGGCCTCGCTGAAGGACGCAAGAGTTGTGGTTGAAGAATGAGGGTGTACTATTTGGGGTCAAATTCCCGATTTCCCATTCAAATCTGATAAATTTGGTCTAGGCTTCACTTCCAAGGATCAGAAGATGGTGCGTCGCGAACGTGCTGGCGGACCTCCCTTCTGCATAAGCAAAGATGGATTTCACATTATAGAAGACGATGATGGTGATCACGACATCAACAACTAGATTTTCCCAACTATCGGCAACAGACCCGACAATTGGACGGTGAAGGATGTTATATCAATCTCTTTTAGTCAGGAGTAATTGCTTTTTCTTTTTTGTACTTTTAGGTTTTATGTAATTATGAACAATACGACTTTAAGCCTAGTGCCTTACCCGGGGCACGATGGCTCGTTTGTGAGGGTTATTATTTGTCATTCTCATATTTTCATTCAATAAATCATTGGAATTTTGCATTCAAATTTTGTGCTCCATGTTCTTTCTTTTACTTTACATTTTTCGAAAAAAATTTAGCTATGTTTTCTTACACACACCCACAATAAACTGCAGATCCACATCCACTCTGGATCCCATTGATAACAATTCTACTATTGTCAAATATGACTTTGAAAATTTAATCTACCAAGCTGGAGATGAAGGTGAGGAATATTGTGAAGTTCCAAGAGAACTTTTTAGATTGTTGTAGCAATAGAAAAGAGCGATACAACCGCGTGAAGAGCCATTCGAGGTTATGAATTTGGGTACTGAAGAAGACATGAAAGAAATCAAGATAGGAGTTGGTCTTGATAATAGTGTCAAAGTAAGGCTGATCCAGATGTTGCAAGATTACATTGATATTTTTGCTTAGTCCTACGAAGAGATGCCAGGGCTAGATATTGATATTGTGGTACACCGGTTACCAACGAAAGAAGGTTTTCTTCCTATAAAGCAAAAGGTTCGTCGAATGCGTCCTGAGATATCCGAAAAGTTCAAAGTTGAAGTCATGAAGAAGTTCAATGTAGATTTCTTAGCTATTACGTCTTATCCACAATGGGTTGCAAATGTGGTACCAGTGCCTAAGAAGGATGGAAAAGTGCGTATACGTGTAGACTACCGAGATTAGAATAGGGCAAGTCCAAAAGATGATTTTCCGCTTCCACATATCAACATTTTGGTCGACAATTCTGCTCAGCATAAAGTGTTTTCTTTCATGGATGGTTTCTCCAGTTATAATCAAATCAAAATGGCTCCCTGAGATATGGATAAAACTACTTTCGTCACATAGTGGGGCACTTTCTGTTACAAGGTTATGTCGTTCAGATTAAAGAATGCAGGTGCAACATATCAGCGCGCTATGGTAGCTTTATTCCACGATATGCTCCACCATGAGATAGAAGTCTATGTCGACGACATGATAGCCCGATCTCAGACTGAAGAAGAACATCTTGATCATATGCATAAGTTGTTTGATAGATTGAAAAAGTACAAATTGAGATTGAATCTGAACAAGTGTACCATCGGAGTAAGATCCGGTAAACTCCTAAGTTTCTTCGTTAGTGGTAAAATTATTGAAGTTTACCCCGTCAAGGTTTAAGCCATTCAAGAGATGCCTCCCCCCACACTGAGAAAGAATTTAGAGGTTTCCGAGGACATTTGAATTACATCGCTAGATTTATTTCACATATGACTGCTAGTTGTGAGCCAATCTTCAATTATTGAAGAAAGATCAAGTAATGGAGTGGAACGACGACTGCCAGACATCCTTCGAAAAAATCAAGGAATACCTCCAAGAACCTCCTATTCTGATGCCGCCAGTTGAAGGAAGACCTGTAATTATGTACTTGACAGTGTTAGAGAATTGAATCGGGTGTATTTTGGGCCAACATGACGAGTCTGGTCGAAAAGAGCATGCAATATACTACATTAGCAAAAAGTTTACCGACTGTGAAACAAGATATTCGCTGCTCGAGAAAACTTTTTGCGCGTTGGCTTGGGTTGCTCGTCGACTAAGACAGTATATATTGACTCATACTACCTTGTTGATCTCTAATATGGATTCGATAAAATACATATTTGAGAAACATGCTCTCTCCAGAAGAATAGCAACATGGTAAATGATCTTGACCGAGTACGACATTTAATACACTACCCAGAAGGTAATTAAAGGAAGTGTGGTAGCAGATAATTTGGCTCATCAAGCTGTAGACGATTACCAATCTATGCATTTTGAATTCCTAAACGAGAACATCATGTTAGTTACTGATTATGAAGAACATGGACCGGATGAAGGACCCAAGACGGGATCCCGATGGACCATGGTTTTTTATGAAGCTTCTAACGCACTTAGCAATGGAATTGGCGCCATGATCATCTCTCCTATAGGCGGACATACACCCTTCACTGCCAGATTATGTTTTGACTACAGCAATCATATGGCCGAATATGAAGCGTGCGTCATGGGTATTAAAGTTGTTATTGATTTGAGAATCAAGTTCCTCCAAGTATATGGAGACTCAGCTTTGGTGATTAGTCATATTAAGGGCGAATGGGACACGAAGCATCCAAATTTCATTTCCTACCGAGAACATGTATTGAGTCTGATTCTATACTTCGATGAAATTACTTTTGAGCATATTCCGCGAGAAGAGAATCAGTTGGAAGACGCATTAGCTACCATGTCGTCTATGTTCAAAGTCATATGGTACAACGAAGCTCCTCATATTACTATTGAAATACTAGACTACTGACATATTGTTGTGAGCTTGATACTGAAGGAGTAGAGGAAAAGCCTTGGTTTTATGAAGTGAAGAGATACCTCGAGGCTCAAGAGTATCCTGAGGGAGCATCTGTCAACAACAAGAAATTTTTGAGGAGGTTCTTCGCCAAGTTCTTTCTAAGTAACAATATTATGTACAAGCGCAACCACGATTTTGCTCTGCTTCGATGTGTAGATAAGAAGATAGCTGAAAGAATTATGGAAGAATTGCACGAAGGTGCTTTTGGTACCCACTCCAGTGGGCATACAATATCTAAAAAGATTATGAGAGCAGGTTACTATTGGTCCACTATGGAAGCTGATTGTTATCGTTATTCACGAGCTTGTCACAAGTGTCAGATCTATTCTAACAAAGTACATGTGCCTCAGGTACCATTTAATGTCTTGACTGCTCCTTGGCCCTTTTCAATGTGGGGGCATCAATATGATTGGAGAGATTAAGCCGACCGCTTCCAATGGGCATCGCTTCATCCTCGTCACCATTGATTACTTTACTAAGTGGGTAGAGGAAGCCTCGTTTGCGTCTGTTACCAAGAACATCGTGGCTCAATTCATCAAGCATAATCTTATCGGTCAGTATGGCATCCCCGAAAGGATTATTACAGACAATGGCACCAATCTCAACAATAAGGTGATCATCGAACTTTGCACGCAGTTCAAGATAAAGCATCATAACTCTTCTCCACATCGGCTAAATATGAACGGTGCAATGGAAGATGCCAACAAGAACCTTAAGAAGATTATATAGAAAATGACAGTGACGTATAAAGACTGGCACAAGATGTTACCATTTTCTATTCATGTTTATCGCACTTCAGTATGAACATCAACTGGGGCAACCCCGTTTTCTCTTGTGTATGGTATGGAAGCGGACTTACCTATCGAAGTTCAGATTCCTTTAGTTGGAATTATGAAGGATGCGGAGTTAGACGAAGATGAATAGATCCAGACTCGGCTTGACCAGATAAATTTGATTGATGAGAAGAGACTCGTGGCCATCTTCCATAGACAGATATATCATAAGCACGTGATCAAAGCTTTTAACGAGAAAGTCAAGCACCGAGTATATCAAGTTGGTGATTTGGTAGTCAAACTCATCATCCTACCACAAGGTGATCCTAGGGGCAAATGGAATCCCACGTACGAGGGACCATTTGTAGTCAAAACAGTTTTTTCTGGTGGAGCCATGATATTGACCACTATGGATAGAGAGGATCTTCTGCACCCTGTGAACGCGAACATAGTCAAAAAATATTGCGCATAAAAGAAACCCACTAGGTTGACTGGCCTAGGAAAAAATAAGGGCATCCCGATGAACCAAAAGTGTTCGGGAAAAAGTTAGGATATATATATATATATATATATATATATATATATATATATATATATATATATATATATATATATATATATATATATATGAAAAATTATACAAGCAAGTCAAAACCTACAAAGGCGGCTTGGGCAAAAAAGGGTATCCCGGTGGACTGAAAACTCGAAAGGGAGGTCTAGGCAAAAATTAGGGATTTAGGAGTGTAACTATGTCTTGTCGGATCATCCATTTATAGACTGTGTTACTATCAACTTCAAGATCGAATGGCACAGATCAATCCAGTCACCTTTTTTTGATGGCAAGGAGATGAGATGCTCGAAAATATATGAGCAATAGCAAAGTTGAAACTCGATGGGATTTTTTCCATATAGCTTTTATCATTTTATAGCTTTTCAGTATCTTTCGATGAATTCCTCTTGCTAGGATATCTATCTCTTTGTACACAACTACCTATTCATAGGCCACCTTCTTTAATCAATACGACTCCTTTTTCAATTCCCAAATTTTTATGTTTCTCTGTTTTGTTTGCACAAGTCCAATGGTTGCTTTCAATGATCATATGCATTTGAAAACAATTACTACTTATAAATATATGAGAAATAAATCGAAATATCAATTACTACAGGCTCTAAGAGTTGGGATAACAACTCAAGTTACCAACACATCCCCACAGAGTCGGCATTACAAAAAAATGCTCCCACATAAGGACTCTTATAACTCCCACAGGGTTATCAGTCCCTCGACAAAGACGGATCTCTCTAACAAAATCACTACACCATCATATCCTCAACAGGGTCTTTCTCTCACAACAGTGATTAATCGATTATCTACATCCCTACTTGTTACATTAGTCCCTGAGCAGTAATAAACCAACTTTCAACTCATTACATTAGTCCTTGAGCAGTGATCGCCTACATTCCAACTTGTTACATTAGTCCCCGAGCGGTAGCAATTCAACTCTTGACTCATCACGTTAGTCCCCAAGCAATGATTGTTTACATTTTCTTACTGTTACATTAGTCCCCGAGCGGTAGCAGATCAACTCTCAACTTATCACGTTAGTCCCTATGTAGTGATCATTTACACTTCTTCTCAACTTATCACGTCAGTCCCCACGCAGTGATCGTCTATATTCCTTCTTGTTACATTGTTCTTCAAGCAGTAATGAATCAACTTTCAACTTATCATGTTAGTCCCTGAGCAGTGATCATCTGCATTAGTCCCCAAGCAGTAGCAAGACAACTACCAACTTATTATGTCAGTGTCCGAGCAATAATAAGTCATTCAAAATCACATTGTTCCCCAGCAAAGGGTTACTTCCTCATCACGACTCACAGGATTTAAATCCCCAGCAATAATTTCCTCCCCAACTGAGCGCTACCCAAGGCTTATTATTCCCCATAAAGCCAATATCTATACCAGAAACTTGGTCAGATAGTGCATCAGAGGAAATCTACATCTCTTTTATCCCCAGTCAGGGTTTCCAAAGGTCATTCTCTTATTCCCCAAGCAGAGGTCGAGGATCCCCAGCGGAACATCCTCAGGCTAAAATAGGGAATCTCCAATAGAGAACGACGAATCATCTTCATCAAGTTGGATATGTTTTGAAATACAACATCATCTACACTCATACATCATTTACAAATGGCATAGCATATATATAGCATTCTCGTTTATTTTGATAGTGTCATTACACAGTACATACATCATAATATGCATAAAACTAACCATCCTTTTTTAGGTTAGAATTCTCCATCTGCAGATTGTTGCATATCTGGTTAAAAATCAATGTCTCCAAATTCTTTCAATCAAAGACGACCGTGGGACACATCTCCTTCTAAGGAAACTGTCATGAAGGACGCCCATCCAAATGAAGTCTAGCGTATGACTCATTATATTACAAATCACAGCATCAATTTCGCTGGATGGCATCTTTAAGTCCATCTCCATATGCACATCATCTTTTCTCTCTGAACGACATATCGTCAGTCGACGGCTTCACTCTGTATGCCAGCAAGTGCAAATTTTGGGGGCACTCGGGTGTTCAATCATCTTCTACCTTCAGGTCACGAAAGGCATGAACACCAATCTAACCCCTCAGGTACAAGATATTGAACAGGGGCAGTTGTTATACCCCAAAATTTTCGCTCTTATTTTTGAGATCAAGATACATCTCCATACTCAAGAACAACTCAAGGGTTGATTAGACAAACCCTCTCCTAAGCGATCAACACACAACTAGGGTTTTGCTTCTCTCAAGACAAAGATAGTTTCTAATGGTTCAAGCGAATATTATGTCTCCTCATATGCTTCAAAGTATCACCATGTCAAGTTTCAAGCCTCGTAGCCTAAGTTTGCTCAGTCAATTGCTCTAATGAATGAAAATCAATTGTATTGGACAAAAAGTGAATTGTGGTCAACATACAGTCAAACTTCATCATTTTTGGTCAACATCAATATTTTGAGGTCACATTCATCATTTGATCAAGGGTTGATCATGATTCATCAAGAAAACTCAAGAAACTATCAAAAGTCAAAAGTTTCTAAATTAGGGTTTCTTAAGGGAAAGTCAACAGAAATTCGACCAAGCATAACATTCACATACTTCATCAAAAATATTCCCACCAAAGATCATCTTAAAGGGGGTCCAATTCTCTACAACTTTGTCTTTCACAAGGTTTTCCCAAAAATGCTTCATTTGAGAGATATAGGCAAAGACGTTATAGGTCATTTCAAAAGTCAACAAAAAGTCATCTTTTTCCAAAGAAGTGTACAAGAACAGGGAAGGTTCAATGAAAATTAAATCAAATAGAGCTTTTAGAGGATATCTTAAGCTTTCTAAAAAGTCCAAGATCACCTCAAAAATGATAATAATTAAGCAAGATATAGTTTGTGAAAGTTTGGAAATTTTAAAGAAGTGCATGAAAAAAATATTGATCAATCTTGAAAAATTTCAAATGGGCCTGTGGTTCCATGATCTAAACTTGTTTCTAACATTATCCATGACTCCTAAGCCCAGCTACACGCCTTCCTACTATTTATTTTATTTATTTTTGAATTAATTCATTTAAATTCAATTTTAATTAAAATAAAATACAAAGACAAAGAGTAAGCGTGCAAGGCCTTGGACTTAAGTGTCTTAAGGACCAAGGAAGCCCATGAAAGCTGGAAAAATCATGCAAGAAGAGATCGGCGTTAGATTGAGCAAATTTGGAAGTTTTGCATTTGATTTTTCAATCAAATATCTTTCAATGAATGCAATATATTTTCTCATGATTTTTGACTTAATGCACTCCTCATTATATATTCTACAAGACCAGATGAGAAACACACGGATGGCTGCCTCTCTTACACAAACCCTTAGCTTTCAAAATTTGAAAGAACTAGGGAAAACTGAAAGCCGACTTTCCAGCCACTCTCAAGCCAAACCAAGCACCCATTCATCCTACTAAGTCTTCCAGGAATCGTTCCAAGTTCTTAAGCAAGCAAGATCGTGCCCAGAACCATCCCTACGAAGTTGCAACAGTTTGGTAAAGTTTGGAATTTCTAACCTTTGATTTACAAGATATAAAGTGTGTTTATGCATTCATTCATGTTTGTTATGTTGTTCTGAATCGATTTGATACATTGGTTGTAAATTTTAGTGCATGAATGATATTTCCCCATGGCTAGGGCACAAAGCTTATGAGCTTTTGTATCCATATTTGTAGGGCGATTTTGTCAAAATAACCCCAGATTCAGACTCAGGGAATGATTTTGTGTTGATCTGGGTTTTTCCTTTTTATTTTTGCTTTGATTTTGCATGTGTTGATGTTTGGGAAATCGGAGATGGTGACCTGGAACCACCGTCCCAAGGTGGTTGACCGGCGAGGACGAAGACATGGCAGGCGTGACAAAGAACTATTGGTCCATTTGAAATCGGGGGACCCCACATGCGCGTGTTTGGTTTTTGTTGGATTTTCTGAAGTTGATTTCCAATATATATTTATTGAATAACATAAATAAATTGATGTATGGCCGCCCCAATGGTAGAACACGTGCACTTAGTCCTCTTGTCCCTCAAGGCGTGGGTTTGATCCCTGCCATTTGCCAAATATTTTCAATATTTTCTGATTTTTACAGGTTTCACATATATATTTCTGGAGGCACAGATATATCACCACAAAAGTGTGGTTCAGTGGCCAAGTTTTGGACCTGCAACCCCAAGGTCACGAGTTCAACACCCTAGGGTGCCATCCCTATTTTTTAACACTTGTTCTTCTTCATATTTTTCTATTTCTTTTGATTTTCAAACTTTTTTATTTCTTTTTTAAAAATTATTTTAACTATCTTTTAAAACCCTAAAAAAGATTTTGTTTTTATTTTTAGGTTAATAAAACATTTATTTAACTTTTAACACAAAAAATATTTAATTTTCTTTTAATTTAAATTAACTTAGAATTAAGATTTCTTAATTAAAATCGATTTCAAAAACATCAAAAATATTTTTCTTGATACTTAGGGTTTATATCTCTTGTGCACTTATTAAAACATTTTTTTCTATTTATTTATGCTTGATTTTTATTTATTTAAATATTAGAAATCGATGTATATGTTGAAAGGTTATTTTTGTAATAGCTTAGATTTACTTTCCTCGCATTCTTTTTTTACTATTATGTATCTGCTCATGGGATGTAATAGCTTAGGTAAATTTACTTTTTCGCACCTCCTATTATGTATCTACCCCAAAGCCATGTAATAGCGTAGGATATCTATTTTCCCGCACTTTATTTTTCTGCGAATATTTAACTGCTTTGATGTATGCTAATTAGGGTTTGTATGGCAAGATTTAAAATCAATCTTAGAATAACCCTAATTCAAAGATAAATATCTGAATCAACACACTTTGCACACTTACACCCTTAGGGTATCCTCTCTTATTGCCTTCGGATAAACATGGTCATGTCCCTCAAACGTAGGGGTACCATTAGCAAAGTTGCCTACGAATAACATCATCATAGTCCCTTCGGTATAAAGATCATAGTCCCTCGATGACCCTCGATGTTGCCTAAGAATATATGATCTTGTCCCTCGATTATTGCCTACGAATGAATGATGATCGTCCCTTCAAATTGTCGATAAAAGGTATTTCCTGTTCTTTTCATATTTCCTTAAAATGCAAAAAAAAACCAGGTCAGTTCTCCCACCGTGTTACAACATTCGTTTATAAAACCAACTTCAGTTAAATATATTTGAAAACGCGAATTTGAAAAATGACAGGTGGCGCCATGGCCATCGGCTTCCTCCTCATGACACACTCCGTGGCCAGATTCGAATTTCTTCCATTATCCACCAATTTGAAAAATGTAAAATGCCAAATTGCTCAAAATTTCGCCGATTTCAACCATCTGACTTATTAAAGCTAACACTCAAAGATTAAAAAGAATTTCTAGAAAGTACCAATTAAACCCTAACTGAAAAAGTCAACTAATCCATGAACACGGTTGATTTTAAACAAAATTGAGGATTCAAATAGCTTTAGCAATATGACATCTATATTTCTAATCACAAAATTGATGCTAAATATGCTTATATGAGAGTGTTCAGTTTCAAAAAACTTACCTCTTGCAGCAAAATCCCAGAACTCGTATGAGTGCTTCCGGGTGCAAAGTGATGATTCAAATAGCTTCCTTGGACTTCACATAGTGTGTTCCAACCCCTAGCTTGATTTGAGATTCACTGAATTATCCTCCCCACCTTGATCTGCAAGTTTCTGGTTTGAGAATGGAGGATGATGACGGATGTGTTCCAGAAGTTGTTTCAGGGTTTGGACAACTTCTATATGATGTATAAATGATGTTTGAATGATTAAAAGATAAAACACATAAGTGGATTGAGAGTTGGCTTCTTAAGGCTCAAAACATGCATTAATGGAGTTTCTTGGTGATTATGAATTTTGGATGATTTTGTGATGGATGAAAGTGATGGACAACTTCTAAATGATGTTTATAAGAGGTTTGGATGACTGGTTTGGTTAGAACTTGCAAGAATTAGAAGTTGGAATTATAACTCCTTTGAAATTTAGAAAAAATGCAAGTTAAGAACGAGGTGAGAAAACAAGTTTATAGTTGTTTTGGTATGATTTTGAATGAAGCAATGACCTATATTTATAGGCCAAGAAGTTTGGAGATCAAGGAAAGCATTTGATATTTTTTGGCAACTTGGCCTTAAGAGATAAGAAAGGAATATTCACCATTAATACACATGGTTAAAAATGCTAAACCATGGTTAAATCACTCAAGTGTTCTTATCACTTCTTCAATTATTATTTTTGAGATATTTTGGATGCAACTTGGCTTAGTATAATAACAAGACAAGATCATAACATAATGGCTTGAAAAACTTTGCAAAATGGCCTAAAATGCAAGTTTTTGGACCTATAATGTCAAATTCCAAAACCCTAGCTTCACATAATATTTTTTCATGTTCTTGGACATTATGAAAGCTTGCAACAAGATCTACAACTTTCATGTTGAAAATTTCTCTTGAATCAAATTGGATCTTGGTGAAAAATGGCCATGAAAATGGTGAAAAAAGTTGTAAAAACACTTTAAAATTTCTCTAAGTGTTTAGAAAATTTCAAGTTTTGACTTTTTGTTGACTTTTTTCACATTTTTTATTCTTGATGACCAATTTGAGTAATTTGAAATGTTTTGATGATTGGAATTTTGAATTCCAAAGTTGACCAAAAAACTCAAAGTTTAACTTGTCTGAACAGTTGACTTTTTGTATGATGATTCAAATTTTTACTATCAATCAACCATGGCATTGGAGATGTCTTGAGCCAAGAAATTAGGTCAAGCTATTGTATTTGTGATCTTGAGGTCATGTTCCAAGCAATTAGGTCATGCATTGAGCCAAAAGTCAATGATGCACTATCCTTGATCAAAACACTAATTTGGTCGATCCAAGGTTGATCATGTGAAGTCAAGCCTCTCCAAATATTAGTTTTAATGAAGACAAATTTAGAATCAAATGATCATAGAAAAATAATGGAAAAAGTGTCAAAGCATCATGTTCAAATTCAAACAAGTATATTTCAAAGTTAAAGCATCATGTTTCAAGGCTTTGGATTCAAGCTATTACATTTCAAGAAGGTATAATAACAATGCCTCACAAATACTTACGTTTTAGATGCTCAAAGTTCCTAACATGATTGCATGACATACACATTTGATTTCACTAAGTTTCAAAGCAAAATTTGCATTTTTCTTACTGTGCAATCGATTTACACAAAGGTGCAATCGATTGCATACTGAATGAAATTCTTAAAAATGTTTCTGTTTGAGGGTGCAATCGATTTGCACAATGGTGCAATCGATTGCATGTTGAAAATTTTCATTTTTTAACTAAGTGCAGTCGATTTGCATAATGGTGCAATCGATTGCATGCTGAAAATTTTCATTTTTTAACTAAGTGCAATCGATTTGCATAATGGTGCAATCGATTGCTCACTGTAAGTTTTTGAAATTTCATTCTGTTAGAACCCGTGCAATCGATTTGCATAAAGGTGCAATCGATTGCACCCTGCACATTTTTGAAAAATACGAATTCATGCATGCATCATTTCATGCACCCTTTCACTAAAAATTTGTCTCTAATCTTGGCACTTGTTCGTGATTAAAATGAAGAGATTTATGATATTTTTAAAAGGTGCCATGAACATATAAATACTCAAAATTTCAAATTCATTTCTTACCTCTTCCAATCAAAATGTATTCAAATTTCAAATATTCACATTCAAGTATTCATACTTTCATATGAGATTTTCTGCATAATTTCACATTACATAAACCAGAAAATCTTGAGCAATCTATATCTCTAAATCATTGTGAATTATTGTTATTGGAAGGGAAGATCAAATATATTGATAAATCACTCAAAGTGATATTGTTCTACAATCTTACAAACTCAAAAAATCTTGTAAGAATCATACATTCTTGTTGTATTCTTGCTGTCCAGGATTGTTGGAAGCAAGTTGTGCATTGAAGAGGATTGTTCTTCTTGCACTTAGTGTTGTTAGACCTTAAAGGTGTTAAGAGCCTTTGGTCTCCCTATAGGTTAGATAGTAGGTTTCACCATTGGTGTGAATAGGTTGTACAATCATTCTAACTATAGTGAAATCTCTTGCATGTTGTAAGGGGACTGGAGTACTCTCGGATTGTGAGGGGAACCAGGATACATCCTTGTGTTCTTTACTTTCTGCACTTTATCGCTTTCATCATAAATCATAACCAAGAAATAAAGAAGCACATATCTAAACTCTTGAACCAAACCAAAAAAATAAGAACAAGTATTCATAAAACCGGATAAATTTTTAAACACCTAATTCACCCCCCTCTTAGGCGCATCTGATACTTACAGATCTTGATAAAATGATTGGAATTTGAGAATCAAATACTGATGGTTGATGAAGATAGATCAATTGATATAAATGGAGATCCAAACCCTAATTGGTTACGTCTTGCACTGATAGATGATTCTTGATCAAAACCCTAGTTTAGCACAAGAAGCAAACACACAAGCTATCTTGTTTTGCAATCTGTCAGTGATGCAATGATGCATATGCAAATGATATGAGATGGTATATTAGGTCAAAAAATGGGGTATGACACAACTAGAACTATTTTAGTCTCTAATTATTCACATTTGGCAGTATTGACCACGAGTTCATCATTTTGAGGGTGGATGACAATTGCATCTTTCTCAAAGAAGGATATCTTGATTTCTGACTCTTGGGGTTTGTCTTGGATCTCAACTTTAGGGAGGTATTCTACACTCAGGATATGACGAGTGTACTTTCTATGGGTGTATCTAGTTTCCTTGTCCCCATAGAATCCTCATGCTATGGTGTTGAGTGTGTGACACAAAACTTTACTACCATCACCTTGGGACACCTCTTTTTCTATGTTGGTCCTAGGACTTCCTGCATTATCTCGCCCTAGTGACATATACTTATCTTTTACAAGATAGGAGTCACCCTTCATGTGTTTATTAAGGTGCCCTTCTTGGATTAGCCTATTGATTTCCTTCTTGAGATGGTAACAATATTCAGTGTGGTTTTCCTTGAATCTATGAAACTTGTATTACCTTTTCGATATAGGACCCATTACATCATCCTTTAGAGTGGGTGGTACGGGGATGTCGTCTAGTTGAAGAACCTCACGTTGAGTATGCTTTTAGTGGATGTTCAATGGCGTGAAGTTCTCAGTTCCTTGCATACCCTTTTGAATGCAGTATTTTCCTTTATGATCAAGGTATAACTGCTCTTCCTTTGGTAGTGGGAACCCTTGCCATTGGAGCCCGCTCCTTGACATCACGCATCTTCTTTTTAGCATTTCTCTTCTTGCTTAATATAACACTATACTCTGGTGTCCACTTCTGTCAACAAAAAAATTGGCTTTTGGGCAAGAGACACGTTAAAGTGTCATGTATTGAGTCTATTTTGGAATGCTTCCACAAATATAGCTTGGTTTAATGGAACGGCCTTGATGGTGGCTTTGTTAAAAAGGGTGAGGTAGTCTCTCAGTTAATTTGATTGACCCTGGCGTATGTTGAACAGCATAGAGGTGGACATTTTTCTGTGGCGATTGGTGGTAAACTAGTGCACAAGCTTTTTTACCAAATCCTAATAACTATTGATGGGGGCACATGGTAAGCCCAAGTACAATCGAAAGGCGTCTTCCCTAAAAGTTCCAGATACTAGCTTGCACTTCAGGGAGTCGAGCTCTTATATGATGTTCATATGTGTATTGATGGAGGCGACGTACTTGTAAGGATCAATGTGCCCATAAGACTTGGGTAAGGAAGGAGTTTTAAAGTTCTCGGGGATAGACATCCCCTATATCTCGTCAAAGAGTGACTGGGGGTTCAACATTTTCATATCCTCCCAGGGATGAGACCCATATTGGTGTTGTATGATGTTATTAACATCATCCTCCAATTTCTAGTTATGGCAGCATAACTCATGCATGTCGCCGCGTGTCTCCACCAGGGCGTTGACATTACCAATATCGCTGGTACCTTATGGTGTATGGGATAAAGCTCTACTGTTAACCATGGATGAAAATGGCTTGGTGTAAGAGTGAATGGTAATAGCGAGTAGGATGAGGGGGATGAATAAGGTACGACCCAAATTAGTTTTACCCTGCGCCGCTATACTGGTCAAAAAGTAAAAGTGTGCTTATTCCTCCTACAAGGGCATGGGGACTAAGAGGCCTTAATAAGTATATTACGTTGATGATTAGTGATTTCTTACAACAAAGATAAGCCTTGTATGGTGGGGTTTTATGGTGGTTTAGAAGTCATTCTCACGTGAGGCAAGAGGTTTCGTTATTGAGTGATGTGCTTAGACAAACGTATATGGGGTGTAAAATGTATGGCTTAAGATTTGTCATTTCCTCTCAAGGGGAGAAGTATTTATAGAGAACTTTTAGACCTAGGATTTGGGTGGTCATAATGGATATCAATTGCTCCCTAATGATCAAGAGAAGTTTTTGGTCGCCTAATCTTCAAGGGATAGTGGTGGACTCTTTCTCCGTTGACTAACGACATTACACATGTCATTAGTGGAAAGGGTGAGTCCTTAGAATATCGTTTAGGCGACATTGATCTTGGGCTAGGGCGCTCTTGTTTGGGACATTTATATATATATATATATATATATATATATATATATATATATATATATATATATATATATATATATATATATATATATATATATATATATATATATATATATATATATAGACTATTATATGCACAACGCACTAGTGTACATTAATTTATTTTTTTGTATTGAAGTTTATAATATGATTAAAATATATTTTTTATAAAAAAGACAATATATTATACACAAAGGAATAAATATATGTTTAGAACATAGAACTAATACGTAGAATGATTATATTTGATTTTATTATAAATTACTTCACGCATTCTATAAAAAAAATTAATTCACTTTTTGTTTGGAATAAAAAAAAACTTTTTATTTCCAAAAACAATTAAGTACAATCGATCCTAAGATCCAGGTGATGATTTACTCATCCTATCTCCTATACAAACACGCTTAGGGATTGATGCTCATGTTATCATTACTAACATAATCCCTAATAATCTTATGTAATCTACTCATAACCATAATGTCATGAATGATGGTTTTAGAAAAAAGCGGCTTGATCGATACATGGTTGAACACAATATCATTGTGATGTCTCTATATGCCATAGATGCTCTCAACCACTAAAATTTTCAATAAATCCTTGTGTCATCCCTTCCTACATGTTTCTTTAGTGATTCACTTCTTTTCATTGTTCCAGCCTAGAAGATTTCCGTAATACCCAATAGCCTATGACAACTCTTGTCAAACTTGGTTTGTAAAACTGCAAGTATATAAAAGGTGTACCATACTCTCATCATCTCCATAGAAGCTGTAAGTCTGATCTGCAGTTATACCAAATTTATGCAGCATGTCTTTTGTTGATAATCTACCCAATAAGTTAAGCCAAAGGATAAATATTGCTCGTGGTTTAGCATGGTTATTGAAGAAGATTAATTCACTTTTTATATACATAGTGTCTAATATGATAAATTTTATATTTTATAAATTAAATTTATTAGATATTGGCTTTGTTTGGCTAGCCATATTTTGAGCTTATAAGCTTGTATGATAATAAAAGACCTATTTGATATCAGCCTTTTCATCACGAGCTTATAACTTATTTTACTAGCTTATAGTTTATTTTCGATATGCTATTTTAAATATCATTTTAGATTATAGCTTATCATTTTTTCTTTCATTATTACCCTTATATATTTTAATTAATTTAATTATTTTAAATATATATTTAATTATTAGTTAAGAAATTTCTTTTTATGTCATTTTACATTTATCAGCTAGTTAAACCATTAATTTTATCAAATACTTTAATCAGCTTATCAGTTATCAGTCGCAACTATTAGTTATAAGCTATAAGCTATCAGCCATAAGCCATCATCCATAAGCTATAAGTTATCAATTAGATTATCACCTGTCATACCCTAACTTTTAACCTAGGATCCCAACACCCTTTCACATCATTGGATAACATTTAAAGATCATCTCATTCATATTTGCATCAAGAACTTTGAGTAAATACAAAAGATATGCTTCATTTTATTGTTGTTTTTGCAAGATAGGAGCTCAAGGGATTGATAAAGTCATTGGTCCTTAAAATTCAAGCTCCTAGTTCCTTTATTTTATCAAGTCACCATCAAATTTCACCATATTAGGTTTCATTGGATTCATCAAGTGATTGAAAAAATTAGGGTTTTTTGTTCCTCAGATGAATATCAAGAATTAGGATTTTAGGTCTTCATTTATCTATCACTCAAGAATTTATCATCTCATTATCTTATGGACTTTAAGGAGATATTATCATGCTAATGACTTCATCGTGATCAAAAGCTCCCTTTGAAATTAGACATTTTGGATTCATCTGATACAAAGTCAACTGCAAGGTTGATAAGTGCCAAAATGTAGTTATTTTGTAAATATGTTTTGTGGCACTTATCGGTTCTTTTGTTGATATTCTTCGAATAAATCCCCCGCTTTTTGTATAAATGTGTGCATAATAGAATAATTGAGTTTTTGTGTAAATATTGTACCATTTGATAGTTTTTCATCTCTTTTATAGGTATTTATTCATAATTGGAGCATTGAGTAATAAAGTGTCGAAGACACGGCTTCAAACGCACGATTTTGAGCAATAAAAGGGAACGCATAAAGGAAAGAATGAGTTTTTCAAATATTTCAAATCATTAATTTGATTGATATTTATTCATGGTTAGATAGAGAATTGAATAAGCTTTCCAACGCTTCAAACCGGGCGCAATTCCGAGTTACGGTTCTCAAGATATGGCAAAACAAGATCTTTGATTTTTTGAACATCACGCATCCGCTTAACGCGAATACCGCGCTTAGCGCGCCCTGCGACTTCAGAATTCTTTAAAAGGGGCTTAAAAACACATTTTTAGGTTATGGGTTGGGTATTTTTGAGTCCCAACACCATCAACATCATATTTTTGATAGATTAGCTTAGAAAACAACATTGGAGCTTGCATTTGGATGATCCCTCGTCGAATCCCTCGTCGATTGGTGTTGACAAACCAAGAAATGTTTGGTTCCTCTTCTTCTCTTCTCTTTGTAATATCTTTTGTTGGGTTTTGTATGTATATCTACTCATAACTCATGTATATTTGTCGCCCTTGCCGTTGTACAAAGTTTACTTTACGAATTTGTGTTGGTGATTGTCTTGGGTTTTTACTCTATGTTAGGGATTTGAGCTTTACTAGAGATAGATTGCTTAAATTCTTACCTATGATGATTATCTGTTAGTTTTTGAATGCTAGAAATGGTTTTAGAGCCGACATTCACTATAGAGTATCTGAACTTAATGTCTCTGCGTTGGTGAAGTATGCCAAAGATGGGTATGGAGGTGACGCAGTTGACTTCTGTGTTGTTGAGATAGGCCAGAAATGGATATCGAGATGATTTAGGAGGATTCTCAATTTGGGGTTAGAAATAGCTTAGGTTGTGAGAGGTATGTGATGACACGGACGCGTATCGTAGGTTGAGTATGACATGGGTGGTAGATTTAAGTCTGTGACGGGTAGTTTACATTCGTTCCAGACAAGCTGTCTATCCTTTATACTTTTTGTTCATTTATTTTTTTGTCTTTTATTTTCATTTCTTTTAATCTCAAACTCATTAACGGTAGAATTATCGAACGACGAATCAATAACCAATCTCTGTGGACACGATACGATATAACCTAACCGGTATATATCATCCGGTAAAATAAATACCAACTCTTTGCTTGCCTGCTATATTTGCATTCAACAAAATGGCGTCGTTGCCGGGGATTGGTTTTATTGTTTCTGTATTGCGATAATTCAGTTGTTTTTGTGTTTTGTAATTATTGTATATGTTGTATAGACTTTGGATATGAACTTGTATATTGTTACATGTACATGTTATGTGTTTACTTTCCATACTTGTACATATGTCTGTTTTTCCTTGTTTTCAAGTATTGTTGTAAGTTGTCTCGTATTCACAACGTTTATTGTGTGGTTTTTAGAACACTTTCTTTAGGTTTGCACGGTGTGGCAATACCATGGCATGACGAGAGGAGGTTACTAGTGCTCGCACAATAAAGGCGTCGAGCTTACGACGTAAAACAAGCATGTTTGTTTATGTTGTTTATGTGTGTGGTGACTTGTGATTTGACAAGTTGAAATAGGACTTGCTCTTAATTTCAAATTTTCACTTTTCAACTTGTTAATTCCTTTTCACCAATTGTGTGTATTGTTATTTGCTTTGTTTTGTTATGTCAATTTGTTATTTTCCACAAGTTTGTAGTATTTTAGCTTGTGGAAGTGTGTATGTATTGTAAGTATTGTTTAGATGTGTAAATGAGATTGTATAGGTGTGTAAGTGGAGTTTGCATAGCAGTTGCACCTGTTGCTGTCATTTTTCTGCAACTGGTGTAGCGCGCTTAGCACGCTCTACTGGCGCTTAGCGCGCTCTGCTATGCAGGGCCATTGAATTCTTTTAAAATTTCACTTGGTTTTCCTTTTTCCCACTTTCACCAAGGCTTTTTATATTGAATAAAATTAGCATTGTTTTTCTAATTCTTTTGTTGTTGTTTGGACTCAAATTCTGGTTCGGTAACTTGAAGACTTTTGAGGTGATTTTCCGAGTTTGATCGTTTCAACTCGCGGATGTATGGTAATAATAGTTTTCAAAGTTAGTACATGTCAGGTACTCGTTTATTGCTTTCTATAGCATAACATGTTTAGGAAATTTATCATTTGTATAATTAACATGCTATTCATTCTTTTTGCATTACTTGCTCATGAATTGAATCACTTTAGTACCATTTTTAACCATAAATGTGAGGAAGTTTTCCATTGTTTACATATGAGAGTCCACATTCTTGTTTAAACTGGATTTTATTATGCTTAATCTTTTGTTTTGTGTTGATTGTATGATTGCAAGAAAGTGATCAAGACATTTTGTTGATTTTGAGCATAACTACCTTGGCTAAATATTCAATTCACATTGTGAGTGTGTGAACCTTTGTTACCCCTTTGAACTTTATCAATATCCATGTTTATTTGAACTTGATGCTTGTCTATGAGTGTCAATTCACCCTTTTTCTAAGGATGTTGATTTCTTTTTTTCTTGAACCCTCAACTATATGTTGTTGTATGGATTTTTACCTTGCCTTAGAAAGTAGGGAGTATTCACATAATGATGTTGGTTGAATTCAAGTTGGGGAGAGGAATGTTTATGTACTTATATTGTGGTTGGTATGAGGTTAAGAGAAAAGAAAAAAAAAAGAAAAAAAAAGTGAAAAAGAAAGATTAGAAAAAGAAAGAAAAGAAGAGGAAAACTTTGAAAAAGAAAAACAAAAAGAGTAGGAATAATGTTATGTTAATAAGTGAGGTGTGTTTGGTGTGAAATTTGTGATGAAGAATAAGTTTGATTGAAATTATATTGTTTGGAACTTTGTGAGTTGATCACTCCCTTAGGTTTAGGCAAGTTTTTGTTTCAATTAGTTTTAGAACTTATCACTTGTTTGTTAACCAAGCCACATTACAACCTTGAAAAGCCCTTGTGATTCTTGCATTTGTATTTTCAATACGTTTTTGGATGAATGCATAATTTAGTCTATTGTTTGCAAGATTGTGGAGGAGTGTTTTTTATCCCTCACCTTTGTGTGTTCTTCATCTATCGATGAATTTTTGCTAGGCGTGATTCATGATTGAGTTTGTTTTGTTTTAGAATGTTTTGCATGATTTTTGTACTTAGGATTTGTTTCGTTTATATGTTGTTGTTGTAGGAATGTGGTAAGTAAGTATTTTGCGTGTACGTTTTCGTTTGAACCATACATTTGTTTTCCATTTTAAAAACTTGTTGATTCGTGATTATTTGATTATCATTCTTTGTTTCTTTGAGTTATTTGACTTTGTTTGAGGACAAACAATGTGTCAAGTTGGGGAGAGTTGATAAGTGCCAAAATGTAGTTATTTTGTATATATGTTTTGTGGCACTTATCGGTTCTTTTGTTGATATTCTTCGAATAAATCCCCCGCTTTTTGTATAAATGTGTGCATAATAGAATAATTGAGTTTTTGTGTAAATATTGTATCATTTGATAGTTTTTCATCTCTTTTATAGGTATTCATTCATAATTGGAGCATTGAGTAATAAAGTATCGAAGACACGACTTCAAAGGAAAGAATGAGTTTTTCAAATATTTCAAATTATTAATTTGATTGATATTTATTCATGGTTATATATAGAATTGAATAAGCTTTCCAACGCTTCAAACCGGGCACAATTCCGAGTTACGGTTCTCAAGATATGGCAAAAATAAGATGCTAATTTTTTTTCTGAACATCACAGACCGCGCTTAGCGCGAATACCGCGCTTAGCGCACCCTGCGACTTCAGAATTCTTTAAAAGGGGCTAAAAACACATTTTTAGGTTATGGGTTGGGTATTTTTGAGTCCCAACACCATCAACATAATTTTTTTGATAGATTAGCTTAGAAAACAACATTGGAGCTTGCATTTGGATGATCCCTCGTCGAATCCCTCGTCGATTGGTGTTGACAAACCAAGAAATGTTTGGTTCCTCTTCTTCTCTTCTCTTTGTAATCTATTTTGTTGGGTTTTGTATGTATATCTACTCATAACTCATGTATATTTGTCGTCTTTGACGTTGTATAAAGCTTGCTTTACGAATTTGTGTTGGTGATTGTCTTAGGTTTTTACTCTATGTTAGGGATTTGAGCTTTACTAGAGATAGATTGCTTAGATTCTTTCCTAGGATGATTATCTGTTAGTTTCTGAATGCTTGAAATGGGTTTAGAGCTGACATTCACTATAGAGTATCTGAACTTAATGCCTCTGCGTTAGTGAAGTATGCCAAAGATGGGCATGGAGGTGACGCAGTTGACTTCTGGTTGTCGAGGTAGGCCAGAAATGGATATTGAGATGATTCGGGAGGATTCTCAATTTGGGTTAGAAATAGCTTAGGTTGTGAGAGGTATGTGATGACACGGACGAGTATCGTAGGCCGAGTATGACATGGGTGGTAGATTTAAGTCTGTTACGGGTAGTTTACATTCGTTCCGGATAAGGTGTCTATCCTTTATACTTTTGTTCATTTACTTTTTGTCTTTTATTTTCATTTCTTTTAATCCCAAACTCATTTACGGTAGAATTGTTGAACGACGAATCAATAACCAATCTCTGTGGACACGATACGATGTAACCTAACCGGTATATATCACCCGGTAAAAATAATACCAACTCTTTGCTTGTCGCTTTACCGCTTCAACAAAGGTCAAACATTTACTTTTTGGAATTATTAGTCAACCATGGACTTATCAAGCTAAGGATCTTTAAAATATGGTTGATGAGTGAATTTGAACAACAGAAATCAAGAAATGGTAGATAATTTGGGAAAAGGGTAAAGTTTGAAATGTTGAAAAATTCGCAAAAGTGTAAAAAAAACTGTGTTAAAGTGCATGACTTTGAAAGCTTACAACTTCTTCACCAAGCCACCATTTTTCATGCCCAAATGATCAAATTAAAGATAAGTACAACTTTGTCAGGGGGATGATCTCCAAAAAATGCATGAATTTGAAGATATGAATTGATCAAGTTGGATGCTCAAAGTTGTCAAAATCTGAACACTTAGAAGAATTTCCAAAGTCCTTATTTCAGTCCAAAATACCAATTTTGTGGAGGATATTTCAAGCTTTCAAAAAATTCCAAGATCACAAATTTATCATGCTTGAGCTAAAAGAATTGAAGAGATGAACATAGTCTCTCATAAGTTGGAATTCAATCCATTTTGCCATGGCCAGCTTCATTATACACAAGCCTAGGCAAAGAAATCTCACTTTTTTAGGTCATTTGGCTTGTAAATGTCACCAAAATTGAGTGTTTACACAACTAATTGATCCATTATCCAAGTGTTTGAAGCTTTGTCCAAACCATTTTTCGATTTAGAGGATAAAGGCGACATTCCCATTTTGGAAAAGCATGTTTTTTGCACAATATCAACTCCTTGAGCCCATACAATATTTCCCTCTGACCACACTCAAGCACTAAAGCAAGAATTAACATGTGTAAATCTAATAACCACTCCATATTCCTTTTGTACTATGCATTGGGACAACAATTTTCATGCAAACTTGATTTTTCCATTAGAACCAAACCATAACTCCAAAACTTGCAAACCTAGCCATCTCATTACCTCTGAGCTTTCCCTATAAATAGGAGGCTCATTTGCACTCCAAAGGACACAGATTCACAACCTCAAAACCTCAAAACCTCGCAAACTCTTAAGCTACACACAAAATGCCATTATTGCAACTTCTGACCTTGAACACCAATCACTCAATCCACTCATGTGTTTTTACTCTAAATCATTTACAAAGCTTCTATAACTCATATAGAACTCATCCAAACCTTCAAATCACTATTGTAATTGTACCTTCACCCCTCACTAACTCAAAAAACAGAGTTTTGTATATTGACTTTGGTGGAGAATTTTAGCATGATTCAAAGCATAGATTCATGGAGGTCCAAGAAAGCTTGAGGGGCCATTATTTATCACATGGAAGCATAAGAAGAAGCTTTGGACTTTCTCCAAAGAGGTAAATTTCTGACCCTCTTCAAACTACATTATACATTCACCATTAATGTATACATTCTGAAGCAAAAATGTGATTTATAATGTGTGGATGCTTAACGCTAGGTCTATTGGTTTGAATCATGCTTGTGTATTGAGATTCATGTTTTTTGATTTTTTTAGGTTTTACTGGTTCTTGAGTAAATTCATGTTAATCTTTGAGTGTTGATTTAAATAATTGGTATGTTTGAATTCCTTGTTAAATTTTGAACAACTTTGATGTTTGCATCTTTTAAAATGGTTGAGAAATGATAAAGTTAAGTTTTTGAAACCATAGAAATCGTGAGGTTGAAGATGATGTAGTCATGACGTGTATTATTTGAATCCAGGGCTATGTTTTATTACTTATTGAATTGCGGGGGTTTGAACCAATGTGAACCCTCCTTTTGCATTTTCCCATCATTTTTTGCTTTGTTGCACATTCATTGGTTTATTTCAAATATAATTTTATGTGTATGTTGGTTATCACCATTGAGCTCGTGGCTTATTGGATAGTATTTTGAGTGGTAATCCTTAAGTCCTGAGTTCAAGCCTTGGCAACCCCTTTGTTTAATTTGTATCACTTGTTTCTATAGTTTATTTCACCATATTCTCTCAATTGATTATATGATCAAATCAACTTATTTTTATCTGATTTTTTTATACAATCCTCATTTATCTACCCTATTTTATAAATACATGAAAAAATCCTTAAAATAATATTTATTTTATCAATTTTTATTAAATTCAAAACTAGTCATTTTAGGTGTTTTAAATACTTTTGTAAATGTTCTTTTTTATTGATTTCCTTGCTTAATTGACCATTTGAGTTTATGTGGCTATGGTATGCTTTGATTTATCTTCATTTGATGTTGATAACATGATTAATTTGGTTTCACTTGTGTTTAGCATGTCCTTTTGAGTAAACTTTGCTTTTGATACTTAGAAAACCTAATTGATTATAATGCTTTCTCTTGGATTTTGATGCAATGTCTTTGTTAAAGACTCACTTATTTCTTCATGTCATGATGAATGTATTGTTTATGTGGTTACCATGAGTTCCAGCCTCTTTTGATCACCCATTCATGTATGCTCATAACCTTAATATCATAACCATTATTTGATTCTAAAAGTTTGATGTTTACTTTGTTTGAATTCTCTTGGTGTTTAAAGTTGATGTTTGACATGATAAGAAGGTTATTTGTTTTGCCATGTATCTTGTGTGTTTGTTTGCATATTCATGTGATCCTTGATTGATTTCTTTGTTAGAGTATGTTTTCATTTCCTATCTTTTACTTTATCAGCATGTTGAGTTCCCTCTTTTAATACTTGTTCATTTGAAATTCATTCAATTTTTATAAAAAAAAATTCTAAGTTCATTTTCATAAATTTTTAAACTTTTGGGCCAAATTTAAAATATGAAAATTAGGAACCAATTTGCAAATTTTGAAAATTTTAAAGGGCCAATTTATAAATTTTGATAATTATTTAGGGAATTATTTGCAATTTTTTGCAAATTTTAGAGGTAAATATGTAATTTTTCCGTAAAATATGAAGACCATTTTGTAAATTTTGAAAAATTAATAATAAATAATTTAACATTTAAATTATGGAACAATCTCAAATTATTTATTTATTTATTTATTTTGTCATTAGAAATTCCTTAAATTTGATTTGAGTAAAATACTTCATAAATTTACATCATTTTAATAATTCTCTATATTTTTTTATCCAAACAATAAATTTTGATCAAATCATTTTAAATTTCTTTAAAAAATTACTTTCCTTCGCTACAATGATTAATCCAAATACAGTCTAGAGGAATTCAGTTCCTTTCACTCTTTTGTACTCAATACTTTGAATTTTTTATTTGTAAGGGTATTCAATATTCTAAGGTTAAATTACTTTCACAAAGAATTGTTTTGATCAAAATATATACATAAATGCATTAAAAAAAACAATTTATACCCGGTTCACAATTTAAAACAAATAAAATTAAAATATTTACATGTAATATTTTTTGGTTTTATTGTAAAATTGATAAATTACTTTTATATTTAAAAATTAATTAAAAAATTTGTAATTGAAAGATAAGTATTATTGTAAATTTATTTCAAAAAATTGAACATTACATGCATTAATTAAAATTTATACTATTTAGTAACAATATATTATTATAATAAAATAACAGTTTTATTATAATCACGATATATTATTGTAATGAAATAATATTTATATTAAAATTAAATGATTCCATAACAACATATATTGAATATAACTTTATTTTATGAAATTAAAAAATTTATGTACATTAAATTTTATAACAATAGTTCTGAAATTAAATGGTTTTTCAAATTATATCTTTTTGTAAAATTGTTTAAATAAATATATAATAAATTGATAAGTAATTGAATGAGAGTATAAAATAATAAATTAAACGACAACTTGTTGGAATATTTTTATATATATAAATATAATATATAATATTTCAATGATTATTGTGTGGGTTACGCATATTTTAATTATATTAAATATTTTATAAATTAAGTGTCTTAAATAATTAAGTGAGCAAATAAAGTTAAAAGACTTATTAGATTTTATTTAAAATTATTTAATTAATTAATTAATTGAATATGGGCTCAAATATGAGTGGATTTTATGATGGTCCAATTCAGAATAATGGAAATCACCCCATTAGTCATCACTCCATAAATAGACTATGGTCCCTAATATATCGTACACAATCAAATAATATAGGGTTAATACCTATTTTAACCCCTGCCATATAGGGCGCATTTGAAAAAAAAATCTGCAAAAAAAAAAGTTGCGTAGATTCCCTCAACATTTTTAAAAAGTTTGTTTTTAAACCTTGGTCAAGCCACATCACTAAAAATGATGATGTGGCAGCGTTTTTTATTTAGTTTAATTTAAAGGATATGCCACATGTGTAAAATGGCTCATGGAAAGACCAAGTTGCCCTCTTGAAAAACAATCTGAATGTTAACCTAGTTTGCCATTTCTTCTTCTTCTTCCGTTTTGGTCTATGCGAACCACCGCCATCTCCTTTAGTGCTCGTTGTGTTCTTTCTCCTAATTCATTTCGTCCTCTAGACCCCCCTACAACATTGTTTCCTTGTTGTTGGTCATGTTCTGAAGACAGAGTCACCACTTCAAGCGATTATGCTACCGATTCAACATCCACAAATTTGGATTTTGCAACTTCGTCTGGTTCTGCTGTCTTGTTTTGTGGCTTATTGTCTTGTTCTGTGGAACTTGAGTCTTTTTTCTCCACTTCATCCATAAATTTGGGTAACGGTGACACACGCAGCCATTGACCAAATGCCAGATCTTGTTCTACAAGTTCTTCAAATCCTTCTTCGTTCAGGTCCTCCACCGCTTCACAATCTTTCATTTGATGCCTCATTCTACCACACACAAAACTGGAAATGGTTAGTCTCTCATATTTGAATTGCACCCGGATCTTCTTTTCTTTAAAAGTTACCACCATCCCTCTTTTAAGAGGTTCCTTCAGATCTATTAAGATCTTCCATTCCTATGAGCTTCCTTGGAATCCTGTTATTCAAAGGAGCCGATGATGTTGCCTAATTTTCTCGCCATTGTTTCAGATCTGAGTATGAGTGGGATATCGTACACTCTCACCCAAAAGGAACTAAAATGCATACTTAACTCAGAGGGTTGTTCCTAATGGCAAACGGAAGAAGAAGATAAAATGACAAACTAGGTTAACATTCCGATTGTTTTTTAAGAGGGCAATTTGGTCTTTCCATGAGCCATTTTACACATGTGGCATATCCTTTAAATTAAACTAAATAAAAAATGCTGCCACATCATCATTTTTAGTGATGTGGCCTGACCAAGGTTTAAAAACAAATTTTTTCAAAATGTTGAGGGAATCTATGCAACTTTTTTTATTTGCAGGGGGTTTTTCAAATGCGCCCTATATGGCAGGGGGCAAAATAGGTATTAACCCAATAATATATTATCCTCATCTAAAGAGTATTCAAGGCATCATACAAGTCATCAGTAATTCTTTGTTCGTCTTTTAACATTTAGGATTATAGCTGCCAACAAGAACTTTCTCTATGGGTCCAGACATTCCTAAAATTATTTTATCCTCTATGGATCCAGACATTCCATCATTTAATCTTATACATGCTTGTATGACTATTTGGCTTCCGCATAACTTTATCAATGGATCTAGATACTCTTAAAATTATTTTATCGATCCTTTAATTTTATACATGCATGTATGACTATTTGACTTCTACATAAATTATATGTTTACTAATAATTGGTTTTAGCGCCGAAATTAAAATTACCAGAATTAAAATTGTCGTATGGATGTTCAATTGAAAACTTAATTAGTTGTGGTGATGATTTTTTGAATTAAACATATTCATTCAGTTGAAATAAATTTATAAGTAGAATTTTGATCTTTGGTATAAAACTTTTCTAAACAATAAAAAATATATTTTTCTTTAAAAGACTTGTATTCAATGCAAAAAATTATTTAGAATTCTTAAAGAGTGCCCTATGACATTTTATATTTTATAAAAGATTCAATCTTTATAATGTTAATATGGATATCCAATGTTATTATATGTTTTTAATTTACAAAGAAAATTATATCTAATTATGTGTTTAATTTCCCAATTTAAATTATGAGAGTATTTTCTTGCATAATTATGGATATCCAATGTTATTATATGTTTTTAATGATTGATATCAAAAGCGTTCATCTGACAAGATTTATTACTAATATTTGATCATTACGTGAGAGTATCACTTACAGTTAATTCTTACGATCAAAGAATGGAAATTGATGGTGCTTTTCAGTGGGATGTAGGGTCGGCTTTGGGCCCGACCAACAAGGCTCATGGTCCAGGGCCTCCAAAAAATAGGAGCCTCAAAATAATTTTTTTATAAATTATAAATTTGAAATAAATATATCAATATTTATTGTTCAATTTAATGTGTAGTGTAAACTAGTTAGTGTATTGGTAAAAACCTTTTTTTAAATTAAAGGTCAATGATTCAATCTTTGGTGCCTACACATTTATTATTTAAATATATTATTTTTTCAAAAAAATTCAAATTGTAATATTATTTCTCTACCTTTCTTTTTATTGGGGTCAATTTTAAAAATTGGCACAGGGCCTCCAGATTGTCGGGGACAATCCTGGTGGGATGAATTTTAAGTCTTGGAAAGAATATGTCGAGATTGTTGTCGGATGCATGGACTTAGACTTATCCCTGAGGGAAGAACGTCCCAACGCCACTATTGAGAATCCAAATGAAATTAAAATAGAAAAATGGTACCGATCTAACCAGATGTGCCACATGATAATCATAAGATTCACACCTGAAATGATTAGGGGTTTGATTTCTAAGAGTGAAAGCACCAAGAGGTTCCTCGAAATTGTGGATTAATTATTTGCTAAAAATGATAATACTGAGACAAGTAGTAACTTGTCAAAACTAATTTTAATGAGTTATAAAGGTAAAGGGAACATAAGGGAGTACATCATGGAGATATCTAATATCGCATCAAAACTCAAGGTACTAAAGTTAGAACTTTCTTATGATTTGATTGTGCAGTTAGCTTTGATCTTACTCGCGCCACACTTTGGGCAATTCAAAGTGAGTTACTATACTAAGAAGGACAAATGGTCCCTTAATGAGTAAATATATCAATGTGTGCAGGAGGAAGAAAGACTAAAGAGAGAGAAGATTGAAAGTTCTCACTTGGCTACTAGCTCTCAAAATAAAAGAAAGAAGACTGCAAGAAATTTTACTTAAAATAAGAAGGCAACAGAACAGCCTAATGAGTCAAATTGCTTCTTTTGCAAGGTTGGATACATGAAGAAAGAACATTCCAAGTACGCCACATGGCGTGAAAATAAGGGGTTGCATGTGGAGTCGTCCTCCAAGTGATTCTCAAAGTGGGTGATGGCAATAAAGTTGCAGTATAGGCTATAAGCACTTTTAGATTATTATTAAAGAATTCTTTTCATTTGGATTTGGTTTAAAATTTTGTTGCACCGTCTATTAGACAGAATTTTATTTCTATATCTATATTGGACAAATTAAGTTATGCTTGTTCGTTTAGAAATGATAACTTTAGTCTCTTATATGATTCAAATATTTTTTGTTTTGGTTCTTTGAATGATAATCTTTATATGCTTGATATTGAATTCCTTATAACAAAATAATGCAAATAGAGTCATTTGGAGAGAGGCATTAAAGACCACAATTTATATTCTTAACAGAGTACCTAATAAAGTAGTAGTTGAGATCCTTTATGAGCTATGGACTGGAAAAATGCCCAGAATCAAGAACCTGCACATTTGGGGATGTCTAGCTGAAGTAAGGCCTTATAGACCCCATAAAGGTAAGTTGGACGCAAATACAATTAGTTATTTTATTGGATATGATGGACACTCTTACAGTTACAAGTTTTATAATATCATCACTAGAAAAAAATTTGAAATAGGAAATGTTATTATTATAAAGAAATGCAGAGTTTAGAGGGGAATGAAGCATAAGTAGTGTTGTCTTTGATGAACAAACTATTTCTCACAATGATGAAGCCTTTGTACCTATCTTTGTTACAGAAAAATCCTAAAATAAACAATGATGTTATTCCTAACATCCATCAAGGACAAGATAATATTGAGTTTATTCCTCAATCACCACATATAGTTCAAACTCAACGACTTCAAGAGGCACCATTTAGGAGATCCACTAGAGAGAGAAAGAATGCAATTTCATATGATAATATTGTACTTCTTCAGGAACATGAGGATGACAGTGGTTTGACTATGGAATATCCTATCAACTTTAGTTAAGCTTTGTAGAGTCCAAACTCTCTTAAGTGAGTTGATGCCATGAAGGATGAGATGAAGTCGATGGTTGATATGATGTTTGGTATCTCATTAAATTACCCGAAGGAAAGAAACCCATTGGTTTAAAATGGATATTTAAAACCAAGAGGGAATCAAAGGGTAACATTGAGAGATATAAAGCTCGTCTTGTCTCCAAAGACTTTACTCAAAAGAAAGACATTTATTATAAAGAGATTTTCTCTCCAGTTTCTTAGTAAGATTCTCTTAGGATCATGATGGAATTAGTAGCTCATTTTGATTTAGAATTGCATTAAATATATGTAAAGACTGTGTTTTTGAATGGAAACATTGAAGAGAATATATATGTTGCAACCAAAAAATTATGGGTTAAGAGATCCAAAGTTTATGGTTTGTAAACTAGAGAAATCCATCTATGAGCTTAAATAGGCTTCTCATCAATGGTATTACAAATTTCATCATGTTATATTCTCATTTAGTTTTGAGGCTAATCCAATTGATAATTGTGTGTACCAAAAGTTCAGTGGGAGTAAATTCAGTTTCTTGATAATTTTTAGGTATTATGTATGCCCAAGTTTGCACATGTCCTGACTTAGAATTAATTGTAGGAGTTCTTGTAAGATATCTAAGAAACATTGGTATGCAACACTGAATAACAGTAAAATGTGTAATGTGCTACCTGAAGAGAACTAGAGACTTTGTGCTCACTTATCGGAAGTCGTATAACTTGGAGATTATTAGGTATTTTGACTATGATTTTGCAGAATGTCTGATAGCATACGTTCCACATCTAGTTACATATTTCTCTTGGATGGAGGAGTCGTCTCCTGGAAATATTTCAAACAGACTTTAGTGGCGCCATCCATCATGGTAGCAGAATTTGTGGCTTGCTTTGAGGCATAAAATCATGCAATTTTGTTGAGGAACTTAGTCACATGCCTATATATCGTTGAGAGAATCAAAAGACCCTTGAAAATTTATTGTGACAATAGTAAAGTTGTGCTATACTCTAACAATAACATAAGTTCTACAAAATAAAAATTTATTGACATCAATTATATTTTTATGAAAGATAGAGTTCAGGAGAAGCAAATTTTGATAGAAATATAGGAACGTACTTAATGTTAGATGACCCACTAACCAAAGATTTGACACCTAAGACTTTTCATGTGCATATTGGTCACATTGTCTTAGATTAGTTGGAGTTTTTTCCTTATTTCTATATTCTATACTTTGGTTTTATTTTATGTTTAATTTTCTACATAAATAAATAACTTATGAGGTATTATTGTTATAAAAATATCAAGTTTTTTTTGTATGTGCAAATATTGTAATTTTTGAATTACACCTAAGGAACTTCATTTTGATCTCACTACAGACTTCAGAAGGACCAATTGGAAATATGCATGATGTAGAGATCACATTGCAAGAAATTTCCATGTCACTCATCCATATCGATCTATGTCATCAAGTACATTGATGTGGTGGTCGTCGGGGTTCTGTCACGTTATATGTCCGTGACGACAATCGTAATGGTCCCATTATTGATGTATAAGGTGGACGAGATTGTAAAGTTAAAATCTAAGGATGAATAGCATTCAGATGCGCACTTAAATAACTAAGATATAATTATTAAGATATATCACTCAACTGAGAGATTGTTGGAATATTTTTATACCAATTATTATTAGTGGGCATATATATTTTAATTATATTAGATATTTTATCAATTAAGTGTCCTAAATAATTAAATGATCAAATAAAATTAAAAGGATGGTTAGATTTCATTTAGAAAAATTTTAGTTAATTAATTAATCAAATAATTGGATATGACCTCAGATATGAGTGGATGTCAGGATGGCTAAATTCAGAATAATAGAAACTCTAATTGGCCATCACTCTATAAATATGTTATGGTCTCCAATATATCGTACACAAAAAAATAATTTATTTTTGTCATCTGATGAATATTCAAGATATTATGAGTATTGGTCGAGGAAAAATCATATAAATCGTTAGGAATTCTATGTCTATCTCTTAATTTTAGGATTACACCGGTCAACTGAAACTTTCTGAAATGACCCACGTGTTTCTAAAATTATTTTACCATCCTTTAATCTTATATATACTTGTATGACAACTTAACTTCTGCATAAATTATATATCTAAGGTTAGTTAATATTAACACAACTTACATAAATATCTAAGGAACTAAGAAGAAATGAATAAATAAAAGATTGATTTTATAGAATACTAGTTTAATGTTTTGAGTGTTTAATTTAGTTTTGTTTAATTTTTATAATAAATTTTTTTGTAATGATCATATATTAATTAATTAAAAAAATTTAAAATATTATAAATAGACTATTAATTGATTTAAAGTATAATATGTGGATTGAAAGAGAAATATATTTTGTAAATAATAATCCCAATTAAAAAATATAATAAATTGTAGTACTTATAGTTATGGAAGTTAATCTCCTATTTAGTAAATGGATGAATATCTAATATTAATACCTGATATGAATAATAATAATAATAATAATAATAATAATAATAATAATAATAATAATAATAATAATAATAATAATAATAATAATAATAATAATAATAATAATAATAATAATAATAATAATAATAATAATAATAATAATAATAATAATAATAATAATAATAATAATAATAATAATAATAATAATAATAATAATAATAATAATAATAATAATAATAATAATAATAATAATAATAATAATAATAATAATAATAATAATAATAATAATAATAATAATAATAATAATAATAATAATAATAATAATAATAATAATAATAATAATAATAATAATAATAATAATAATAATAATAATAATAATAATAATAATAATAATAATAATAATAATAATAATAATAATAATAATAATAATAATAATAATAATAATAATAATAATAATAATAATAATAATAATAATAATAATAATAATAATAATAATAATAATAATAATAATAATAATAATAATAATAATAATAATAATAATAATAATAATAATAATAATAATAATAATAATAATAATAATAATAATAATAATAATAATAATAATAATAATAATAATAATAATAATAATAATAATAATAATAATAATAATAATAATAATAATAATAATAATAATAATAATAATAATAATAATAATAATAATAATAATAATAATAATAATAATAATAATAATAATAATAATAATAATAATAATAATAATAATAATAATAATAATAATAATAATAATAATAATAATAATAATAATAATAATAATAATAATAATAATAATAATAATAATAATAATAATAATAATAATAATAATAATAATAATAATAATAATAATAATAATAATAATAATAATAATAATAATAATAATAATAATAATAGTAAATGAAAATTACTACTATAAATTAATCATAATTAAATTATACACAATAAAATTGACCCGGTTAAACTAGTGGCTTATAATTCCAACCATCTTTCTTCGAAATAATTAGTGAGAATATTTATCTATAAATCATGATTATTCTAGATACTTTTATTAAAAAATAATGGTTAGTAAAACTAAAGTTATTAATATAAATTTTTTTTATATGAAAAATAATTGTTAATTTTTCCATGCAATTTTTTACTTCTATTATTGTCTATATTTATTTTTCCTGAATATTTGAAATCGTAAATTTTCTCCTTCATATTCATCTTCGATAGGTTTCTTAAAAGAGATTTTAAGGAAAAAAAGGAAGATAAAAGAGATAAACTCATACTAAAAAATTTAAATAAAAGCCATAAATATTTTTTTTTAATTAATCTCAAAATGGATTGGAGGGGTTAGAGTTTAGTAAAAAATGAAGAGGAGATGAGTTAAAGTATATTGAAAAAGAGAATGGGTCAGAAATGACGTGGTGTGGTCATATTGTATGAGAAAAGCAAATTTGAAAAAAAAACTGATAAATGTTTTGAAATAGTTAAATGGGGTGTTAAACCAAATCGGTTCAATAGAAAACTGCAAAATCAAATTAGATCAAATTAAAATTGTAAAAAAATATATTTGATTTGGGAAAATTTTATATTATACCCCTATATTTATTTTCCAATTCCTACAATTTTGATATTTAGACGAAATTATTCTTGTATAAATACTAATCACATAATTTTTTTTTTACTTTTACCATTTTCACTTCTGTAAAACGAGAGAGAGAGTTTTTTGACAAACCAGAGAACTCAACAAGCCCACATCCGATTCTTTATTTTACACTTCGGAAGACACAAGAGTAAGTATTCCGGTTTGGCGTAAATGAAATTATACACACCGGATAACACGTTAAGAGGTTATCTGATTTGCGTTTGAAAATTTTGAAACACCCCGGAACTAACTTTAAGGGGTTATCCGGTTTGCTTTGGAAACACTCCGGAACTAACGTTATGGGGTTATCCAATTTGCTTCGAAACACCCCGGCTAACCACTGCTTAGGTTATCCGATTTATTGCTTCGTATTTCAGAAAATGTCCCCTTGGGTTATCCGTTTTTTGACTTTTTTCTTCTTCAGTGGTTCGCAGACGAGGAGGCACGACGGGTGACAATAATATGCGCAGAAGAATAGAGGAACGGCAACGTCGTCGTGAAGCGGACGATGCAGAGGGACATCAGTCGGCTGCAAGGGATCATGTGCATCCACCTTTTCCAGAAGGACCCACCGATACTTCTCTTTTGGTCAGATATAATGGTCACGTTGCTCGTCATCTCTGGTTTGGTGAGGTAAGTTAATCGTTATCATTTATTTTGAATAATTTTTATTTGTTAAAATTTATATATTTTATAACATGTTTGGTATAAATTATTTTCAGGAGAGACATCCTAAAAAAGAGTTAAAGGTTGTTGCACATGACAACAAATTGATCAGTGGATGTCACACTAACTATTTCAAACAGAGGTTGTCTATACTTATTTGTCTTGTATGTGATATCCATAATCAACACAACAGGAAACATATTCAACAACTTCACTGATTCTGGATGAGCCCAAAAAATATCCCTCACAACTTCTGAATCATCTTTTTTCCTGCTCCAGTATACATAATATGATTCCTCTACCAGCTTAAACAAATGTTGCATTTCTGTTCTAGGCCCCCTTATATCTTTTTGTATTTTACTCTTGTGCTTATATATTTGCGTGATCCGAGTGACATTTCTGGATCTCGCTCCTGCAATGACAAAAGTATGTGTCTTGGTGGAACATGACGTTTTATCAAATCAATAATATGTTGTTGTTCTTTTGCATTAAGTCGACTTACAAAAGGATGCCCTTCAAATGTATCAGGTAACCCATGATTGTGAACTCCACATTTTATATTAATCTTCCATCCGAAACCATATTTTGACGATGTGGATCTAATTTTGAACGGACAATTACTAGCACTCTGTGTTTCACTTTCTCCTTCTTTATATTTTCCACCTTTATCACAACCAAATATTACTTTATCACTTCTTCCTTTCTTGCCTATTTTGGTATCTGAACGTGTTATTATAACTGTCACTTTATTCCTAATTCCAATCTCCCTAATCCATCTTATCGCCTATTCTCTTGTAGCAAAACATTATGCAGATGTAAACATATCAGTGGTATCTACGCATGTTTGATTTTTATCGCATATTTGAGGAATAACACCTGTTTAACAAAATTAAAAAAATAAATAAACAAAATTAAAAAAATAGTAAAAACTGCACCGGATAACTATACCACATGTTATCCGGTTGGCTTTTTATTACAAACTGGAACTCACAGCCAAAGGATATCCAGTTGATTAATGTTGTTAATCAGATAACTTGTGGCCTGGTTTTCTGGGAAAAAAACGCGATCTGGATTTAGCTTTAAAAGGTTATCCGGTTCTTAAATTTCAGGTTTCACTTGTCTTTTTCGGATGCGTTCAGATGAATAGTAAAAATAGTAAAAAAAATCAATAGAAAAGTAAAAATAGTAAAAGGGTAAAGTTGAAATATTAGAAAATTTGTAGGGGTATGGGAATAACTGCAAGGGTATAGGGTAAACTTTTCTTGATTCGGATGTGTTTGAGTCATTTTCTAACGGAACCGCGTGGTTCACTTCGATTTACGATTTGTATTTTACAAACTAAACTAAACTGAATCAAACCCAATTACATTATAAAATCTTGCTGTCCAATATATATTTCTTTAATTTCTTAGAAAAATCAATAAATATTATGTATATTTTATCATATTTTTTGTATGAGATTTATTTTAATTTATAAATCATAAAAAAAATATTATTTATTTATAAATATTATTTTTATAAAATATATTTTATTATATTTTTTTGTATAATATTTATTTAAGAAAGCAATCTTATTCTTATGTATATTACTTTTAAATTTAGATAAAATTATAATTCGCAATTTTATGTATTAAATTATAAATTATTTTGACAATTATAATTTTTTATATGGTAATGCATGAACGATTAAACACAAAATTATATTTTCCTCTATATGTGTATGATTCAATAATTTTATTGTAAAAAATCGAACCAACCGAACCAATCCAAACCGCATTAGTTTGGTTTGGTTTGGTTTTATTTTTAAAATTCAATCAAACCAAACCAAACCGCGTGTTTTTTTCTCTTGCAATTCAGATGATTTTTTTGTTTTAAACTGCCCAAACCGCACCGCGAACACCCTTATAGTCAAATAATTAATGTGGCAAAATGTAGGACCAACGAGGGTAGTGTTAAATTTTCATTTTTATATAGATTAGTATATTTTGAGGGCTTTTCTACTCTCGTATCTGATGTTGAACTCAAAGAGTTCCAATGTGTAGCGGCGGAAATCGAAGATCAAGCTATTAATTAACTTGACTCGCAAATAAGCAAGAGTCGCCACCGCGCTTTGTTTTTCCAAGGGAAAGGGAAAAGAGTGAAATAAAACCCTAAGTTTATGCAAGGTATGAATAATACTAAAAGTAAAAAAAATACGATGCATTTTGAAAAGATCGAAGGTTCGGGGGTTGGTTATACAGAGGGAAAGTACTAGCACCCTATGTATTTATAGTATCTTATAGGAACCATTTGCAATATCTTTTTTTATAAAAATCGAACTTGTTTGCTAAAGGGGTTTGGGAATGAGATTTTAAAAATGCAACGACCTATTGTCGAGGTTTTGGCTTAAAAGAATGTGAGTTTAAAAAATTGAGTTTTTAAGGAGATATAATTTAAAATTAACAAAGATAGAAATGTATGAAGTAATCCGCATAATCATATGAGATGCATTCGATGAGATAAAGTCATCAATTTAATTATTTCTCTTGGAATAGACATGCAAAAATATAAAGGCTAGATGATTGGAAAAGAGAAATTAACTAGAATAAGTTACTTACTCGTTTATCACATTAGAATGCACCGTAGAATTAATTGAAAAACTACCTTGCCCTTGGTTAAGATTATGGATTTTTAGAAAATAGAAACAACTCCGACTTCGGGCTCGATGGAGTTGATTACAGATTAACTCCTTATTTCTCCACTGTTTAGGAATTGAAACAATGCCTTACATCGTCAGCTCGGTTTTACCATTGAAAGCATATGTCAGCCAAATTCAATTATTGTGTATTTACATCATTATCCCTCCAAGTTTATTAAAGTTGAAAGGTGAAAAGTAAAAATGGACAATCGCGGATGGAAAGTGATAGTAAGAGTGAAACAAATGAATTGATCTAAAAACATGCATGCTCATTTTATTAGAATCACTAATCAAAAGATACAAATTCACACCAAATACAACTTAGCAACAAATAAATTATATTTTGACATTGAAAAAGTCAAATGATCATAAAGATGAGCTTTCTTGTCAACCCACTTGATTTTAGGAGATATACTTCTTAGTTCTTGGAGTTGTAGAAGTATAGGGTGATCTTTGATTTTTCTCGGGCATACCAATTCTATTGAATAGGCAATATTCTTGTTGATACCATTGATTTTGATATGGGAGGACCATCCATCGTAGTGGCATCTGAGTCGTTGTGTAGGCCTGTATAGTGAATGACTACCTTCTCTCTTTAATTATATTTTTAGGACCAAGCTCATTTGAATCTTCAATGGTTAATATCCTCTCCCCAAGTTTGAGACTTTCTCGAATTCATTTGTGAGAATCGGGAAATCAGCTAGCTGGATAATTGGATAAGGGCGAAAATAGAAATGGATATGAAGTTTATGATATGAAAATGTATGAATATATGGAAATGTAATGTATCACTGGCGTAGTATGAAGGTAAATATAAGGGTACCCTACACCGATTAAATGATGAACCTAAGGAGACCTAAATGGGTTTAGAAATAGTGTAGACCTAATGAAATCCCTACAGTCAGACAGACGAAAATTCCTACATGTTAGGAATTATGATGGAAAAACATAAGTCCTACAGGGTAGGAATTATGATAGACCAATGGACGTTAAGATGAAGATTTGATTGAGAGAATAACATGGAAGATAACACATGGTGACCGGTCAACAGTCATCAGATCCCATGGCCTGCTAGAGGCCACATGGTGTGCATTAGTAAGGACGTCCTTCGTGGGAAGATTCCATGTGAAGACCAAGGTCCTATAAATGTTCTAAGGACAATGAGAGACAAAATGGAAATTCTACTGGTTTGGGATTACAATAAACAAAGAGAAACCCGTACCCGTTGTGGATTATGACATATGAAAGGATGCCCTACAAAAGGGAACCCTTACGGGTTTAGGGTAGTTAATACCCTATACGGGTTTAGGGTAGTGAATGCAATATAACGACTTTGGGATATATATGGAAATGAGAATACCCTATGCGGGTTTAAGGATTGTAATAGATAGAAGGTAACCCTTGCATGTTTAAGGATAGTGACAAGATACTCTTAGTAGGTAGGTTCTTAGTTTCGGCCTATGGATATTCTACCATCCCAAAAGATGGTTTCCTTAAGGGTATCATGGATAACACCAAAGGGTCAAGGCACAAGGGGCTCCCTTAGACAAAGCCTCTTTGTAGACTGAAACTTTCATATCCTAAGTCATACAAGGTCTGATCATGAGATTTTGTCATCATGAGATTTTGTTTTATGTTATACAGAGAGTCATAGGTGTTGTTCCAAAGTCGTATGCCCCAAGAGGATAACTCTTAAGACACATTCCTTTTTTAGAATTTCACCTACTCTAGGCGAAGTCGTCACAAAAATTCATAGGAATGATATATCCCCTTGGCCAATAGACGAACCTTCTTTCTAAGGTTTTGAAATTATTTTGCAATGATAAAAATCCCACCACAATATGATAAATAATATAACAATAAATAAATAAAACAAATATGGAAAGCAAAAATAACAAAACCTAGTCAAAAACCCTAAACCTAAAAGAGAGGAGAAACTAAACCCTAGGGTTGTATCCCCAGCAGAGTCTCCAGCTGTAGCAACCGGCTAAAAATATTTGAAGATTCGCCACCATTAATTTTTATCCTAAGGATGGAAAATAACGAATAACCCTAAAGGGAATGTGTTAGGCACTCTTCATCTACCTTGTTCACAAGGATACCAGGGTTTAGGTTAAAAGTTTAGGAATAGGGTTTTAATTTTTTTAGTTAGGGGACTCGCCTCAGTTTTTGAGTCGCATGCCTACATAATGTATCCTCTTATGAGGAATCAGAGTCCTAATTCGTAGTTCTTAGTGTTTGGTGCTCTTTATATGATTGCGTAGAATTGCTTTCGAGTTATCCTTGAACCTTGTCTAGGTTTGAAATTGAGTAATCGTAGACGCAGTTCGTAGTTAATCTTGAAAGTAATCCAATTTAATCTTTTATCGAAAATGACCTTGAGTTTGATTATGTTAGTAGAAAAAATAGTTTGATAGTTGGTTAACTGTTTTGAATATTTGATCGACAAAAAATATGACACACAGTAGAGGAAGACTTGTCAAAATTTCTTCATCGTGTGGCCAGAGAATTGTCATGTGTCACTCGTCACAAAGGACACGGAGGGAGTATTCGTTTATTTTTCAATTGTTTTATTTGAATAATTAACTGGTAAATGTAAAATCGACCAATCGATTATTCGAGAATGTAAAACCTTATTTTTTGCAAAATATTTTATTTTTGTTATCATTTTTGTTATTTTGGTATTATTAGAATACTAAAAAATAAATAACCTAAGTTTATCTAATAAAACTAATTGAATTAACTCAGTATTAATACAAACCTAAATAACTAATGGTGCAAATAGAAATAGAGTGCTAAGAGAAAAAAGAAAAGGATTATTAAGTAAGATAAACGAGGAGAAACCAAAAAGAACCCAGTTCTCTTCATCTTTCCATATGCTTTGTGCTGCTTCTTCTATTCTTTCTCAAATTTAATCTCAAAAAATTGAACACAAAGACACATGCATACAAACACCAAAACATGAAACTGAAAGAATGAAAAGAACAAGGGCCCTAACGGTGATGATGAAGACTTCGTGCAGAGGGAATTGGCTGGAAAACGCCTGTCGTCGACAACCATATGGTGTGATCGATTGATGGTGGCGCGTGAAGGAGGACTCGCGGTTCTCGCAATAGTGGCAATCGCGATCTGGGTGGTTAGCAACACTGTGTACAGTGGGTTCGGAACAGCTCATGCATTCTTCTTCCACTTTAATAACTATGCTGCAAAACAACTCTTAAAAAAATTAATTTCATCAAACAAAAATATCTCTTTCAATATATTTATCGTTGATATTTTTGTTCTAATCAAATGAAAAACTTACTTAATTGAATAAGAAAAGACCAATAAATAGACTTACATTGTCCATTATAAGTGGAGCAGTTTATTCCTTCCTAAAATTTAGGGATTGAGTTTAACTGACACATACTAATATGCTGCAATACTTAATTTAATTTAAACAAAAATCATAATACTAATCTTAACAATTTTTATACAGCTTGTTATAACATCATTTTGTAAGTGTTCTGGAATTTACTTAAAAATAGAGAAATTGGTGTATGTTGTTAGGGAATAGTAAAAAATAAAGTGTTAGAAATTGTGTTAAAATAGTGTATTAGGAATTGCGTGTAATGTTTGAAAGAAAAAACAAGTGTTTTTGGATGAGAAAATACGTATAAAAGTCAATGTTAACTTGCAAGTGATTACCCAAAAAACAAAGTTTTTGGTAAAAATTGTGTATCAATTTTGCAAGAGTGAAAAGTTTAGAAAAAGTGGAAAATATGTGCAAAGTACTGTGAACAAAAAGTATGTTAGAATTATACTATGTGTATAAAAAAAATTATGTGTGTATGAACCGTATAGTGGGTAGAAATTGGCCTCCACTCAATCGTAGAAAGTGTCACTATTTATACACATCAAATTAGGTTAACTAAAAATGGAAAAAGATAATTTGCATAATTAAGGATTAATTTGCTTTTAAAAAATAATATTTTTAAAGTACCCCTAAAATATTTAAAATGATTAAAATAGAAATAAAGTTAGTAACAACAGAAAAAAAAAATTGTCTTTCTACCAATTGTGCTATACTATATATTCGAAATAAAAAACTAATTGAAAGTAAATGGAGGCGAGCAAGTATTTTTTATTTAAAATAAAATATTATATATTTTTAAATAGAAAATAAATTGATATCAAAACCAAATGTTGATAAAACCCAAAATGTTATTGTAATAAACCAAAGAAATTTATAAAACCCAAATTTTAAAAATAATTTACTGTAGAAATAAGGGCGGGAAAATTTGAGGTATGACACCCACACACTGGACTAAGGGGATCCCCTCCATGAATGCAAACAAACAGTCGTGACTAGCCTGATCCTCGGGACTAAGTTGACCTTTCTTCCAGATATAGTAGTTGGTCCCATGATTATAATATTTCCTCGACTAGTGAAAGCTGAACTTAGGCACAATCTTCATCATATACTCCTGTAACACGGTGGAAAAACTGACTTGGTTGTTTTGCGTTTTATCGCAAATGTTGTGGTTAGCAAGAGTCGCCACCAACTTTTCTATTATCCAATAAGGAAAGGTGAAAAGAACAGGAAAAACCTTTTATTGATTTTGAGTTCGGGGGGTAAGTTATGAAAAGGGAAGGTGTTAACACCTTTTTCATCCATAGTTATATACGGGCTCTTAATTGCTTAGCTCACTTTTGAAAACTTGCTTTTGTGTGTGTATGATTTGTTTGAAAATATTTTGACTTGACTTCGTGAAATGATTCTTGTATCAGTCCTCAAGAATGCGTACGAAGTGTTTAAAAATATTTGTTTGAAAGTGTGAGGTGTGAAAAGTATTTGTTTTGAGCAAGCAATTAAGAGTAATCTACCCACTCAAAGGTCGTTCTTGTTATTTTTCTTCTCCTTTAGGGATAGTGTTATCCATACCATTAGTTGGTGGGTAGCCCCATCCATTGGATGTGAAGGGACATGCGTAGGATCATCGTATGGTCATTGAAGGCAACATTGTAAGGATATCTTAGCAACTTCGTAGAGACTATCATCATTTTCGTAGGCAACATCGAGGGACAAGATCATATATTTGTAGGCAACATCGAGGGTCATCGAGGGACTATGATCTTTATATCGAAGAGACTATGATGATGTTATTCGTAGGCAACTTTGTTAAGATATTCCTACGTTCGAGGGACATGACCATTATTCGTAAGGCAACGAGAGAGGATACCCTAAGGGTGCAAGTGTGCAATAGTGATTCAATTCAGATATTTATCTTGAGATTAGGGTTATCTAGCGTTGCTTTTAGTCTTGCCATACAATCCTATTAGCATACATCTAGCAGTTAATATATATACAAAAAATAAAGTGCGGAAAGTAAAAGTTCATGCGCTATTACATGACTTCGGGCAGTTACATAATAAGGTGCAGAAAGTAAAAGGCGAAAATTTAAACCTAGGCTATTACATCCCATGAGCAGTTAACATGATAGAGAGAAAAAATGTGAGAGAAATAAACTACACAATTACAAAAATACCCGTGCGACCTATACATCGATTTTTAAAATTTTAAAAGGAAAAAGCATAAATAAATAAAGAGAAAAATATTTTAATAAATGTGAAAACATCCTAAAACTCTAAACATTAAAAGAAAACATGTTTTTGTATTTTTATGGTTGATTTTAAATAGTAAAACTAATTAAAAATTAATTAAAGGTTAATTATGAAAATGATTTTAAATTAAATGAAAAATAAAATATTTTTGTGTCTAAAATTAATCAAACATTTTATTAACCTAAATCTGAAAAGAAAATATTTTTAGGTTTTTTTTAAAGTATTTTAAAAAGAATTTATGAAAAGAATTAAATTAAAAAGGAAATAAATTAAGAGAAAGGGAAATTAGTGGTAAAAAATAGGTTTGGCCCTTAGGGGTGTTGAACTCGTGACCCTTAGGTCTCTAGTTCAAAATTTTACCACTTAGCCACACGCCATGGATGTAATTATCTCGTCTCTCAAAGTATATGTGTGACATCCTGCAAAAATTAGAAAAATGTGGAGAGAAAAAAAGCAAAAGGCATGGATCGAACCCGTGCCCAGAGAGAGGAAAGGACTAACGCACGCATGGTTAACCACTGGGTGGTGATACATCCAATATTATAGGTAACTTTAAAAATATATATGTGAGTTTAAGTTCAAAAAATCAATTTTCAAAATAAAAATGTGTTGGGGCCCAGGGTATTTAAATGAACCAATCGAAGCATACCATGCCTACTACCGGAGTCAAACAAAGTCAGAGATGCCAGAGGCAAGCTCCGGTCATCTTCTCCCATCATCATAAATATCAAACTTGCAAAATAACAAACATAAATGCAAAAAAGAGGACCTTATCCCCCTAATTTGAGGGTTGCGAATCGATTGGTGGTGGCCGTTTGGCCTGAAAGTCGTTGTATTGTGGGATTCAAAGCTTTTAGTTTGTTATGCCCTAACAATGGTATCGGTCGATTTAAGCCTCAAAGCTTACATGCAAAACATTAAACATGTTCTAATGGATGTCCTGAACACAAACAAACACATCAAATATGTCAACAATGCATGAATTATCAAAAAGGATTTCAAGAAATCTTACCAAACCAATGAAGTTGGATGAGACGATTCTGGGGTGCTTTGAGGTTGTGTGAGTGCTTGGATCGACTCTTGGAAACCTTAGGAAGATGGTTAAGTGCTTGAAATTGATTGAAACAAGCTGGATAATCGGTTTTGAGTTTGCCCTAAACTTTGGAAATTTTGAGAATTTTCTATAGGGTTTCAAGTGCAGGAATCAGTGTCTTTGGCATCTGCTTTGTATATATATATATATATATATATATATATATATATATATATAGGGTTTCAAGTGCAGGAATCAGTGTCTTTGGCATCGGCTTTAGTATATATATATATATATATATATATATATATATATATATATATATATATATATATATATATATATAGAGAGAGAGAGAGAGGAAGAGAACTAGGTCAATGATCGGAAAAATAGCAAGTGTATTATTTTCAATGATGTAGTAATAATGGGTTTTACCCCGAGGATATCGATCTCGAGGATTGCGTAGGAAATACGAAGTATGATGACTTACCAATTAAGCAAAAAAATAGTTTGATGTTGGTCGGATAAAATCCTTTCAGAAATATAAATTCGACAAAATGTAAAATAATTGACTTCTTGTTTGATTTAAACATGCTAGGGTGAGTGTATAATTTGCCATGCAAGAACCTTACTCTTTGGTCTTTTCAACAAGTTCATATGCCTCAACACCGATTCTCAATATTATCTTTTCCCAATTTCTTAGTGAAAAACCTTTAACTCCCCACCTAATTTCAATGTCCATTTAAATTAGCCAAGAGGTTAAGCATTTGGTTATCAAGAATTATTCTGGTTATTGTAGGATTACCCTAGTCTTAGATGAAATCCTTAACAATATTGTTGTTTAGAAAAACCTTAACACGACCGTCCAACTCTAATGTGTTAAAATAATGAAGACCTATGTTCCCATAGGGAAAAACTATAAATTATTCTAAATCACAAAATTGATGCATAAAGAACTCTACTGTTGATTAAAACAAAATAATCAGTATTCTTAACATAGCAAACTAGGGACACCCCCTAGCATTGGGGGTTTATCCTCTCATAATATTCATATAAATTACAATAGGAATAAAGATAAACATTACAATAGAGTTGGATTAGTTGATTCCTCAATTGCTTTCGTGCATGAAATAGTCTTCTCCTCCAATTCTCCTTGAATGCTCCAGCTTTTCTTCTCGTGCAATCTCCCGATATAAAAAAGTCAAAAGTCCTTTTCTAATTCTCTAAAACTAACTTTAGTAGTCTCAATACAAATCTCAACCAAGTAGAATGTCCAAAGTGCCCTCCGAAGTCCAAATTCACTTAAAAAACCTAAAATATAAAACATTTTCCGCACAGCCAACACGGGTCGTGCTTGGCAACACTGGTCGTGTTGGTCCACAATGCTACAGTTTCCTTTATGCTCCAGGCCTCCTGACATGGGTCGTGCCAAGCCACACGGGCGCCCGTGTTAGCCCTCTGGTTTTACTATGGGAGAGATCCAACTCCTGACACGGGCCGTGCTATGAGACACGGGCCGTGTTGCTGCCTTTTTCTTCTATTTTTATCCTTTGGATCTTGCACTCTTCGCTCCTCTCCGCACTATGCCTTTGATCATTCACTTAACCTGAAACATGCATGCTACCAACCACGAAGACATAAAAAACATCTAAATAATTTTAAAACATCAACATGAAAAGAAATCAAATAAATACGAAAACTTAAACACAAACACTCAAACATAAACTAAATTGTTACCAAATTAACCAACTTATATTGAATGCATGACAGAAATCAAGTAGAAATGGTGGTCGATCACAACCCCAAACTTATCTCATTGCTTGTCCTTAAGTGATGCAAGAGACAACATAGAGGTCACCCTGAATTCCTTTTTCCTAATAACGCCAATGTTATTCGCAAAGTGCTTCTACCTTCTTGATCAAGCTTCTGGCGCACCAAACCAAACTTCCTACCACACTTCCACATTGGAGTACCTTTTCACCTGCAAGCTTTTTCACACTTCTCACCAAATCTCTTGTGGTTAAAGTGTTTCACTCAAAAATCAAGGTATGTAATATCAACTCTTAATTTTGAATCAATTCTACCTTCACTACACAAACAAAATTCACACACTTTTGAGGTCTTTTTCGGTTGTAACGAGGCTTAGGTACGGTGGGATAAACAAGGAAAAGGATAAACTAATGGTTTTCGGCTCAGCATCCCTATCATGTTTTTCATATTTGTGCTTAAATTATTTCACATAGGGGTTATGCGACTTAGACTCATTAGTCCACTCACTATGACTTGGAGTGATTTTTTATATTCGAGTCTCATCTATTTGGGCAAGTGTTCTTTTTTTTTTCTTTCTTTTTTTTCATGACATTCACATGTCTCATTTGCATTTTCATTTTTTTAATAATTATTTTCACTTGCCCTTTTCTATACGAACTACCCAAACTTATATTTTTGTACAAATGAAGAGAAAAACACCACAAGAATGTCGAGCAAGGGTAAGGAGTGTTTGGCTCGGGGTTAACAAATATGGTTTAAAACAAACAAAGGAAAAAGGCTCAACAGGGGTTAACAAAGGATACAAATTAATATGGATGACTAGAAAGGCTCAGGAGAATAAAACAAACAAGTGCCTCAGTATGTGTCCTCATCTTGTACTATGTCAGTAAAACGAATGCAAAATCAGAGGGATAAAGTCATACCTGAATAAACTCTCATGATAAAATTGTTGTGTTTAGCTCTGATATACCTCACCATGTTAGGTAAGCTTGCTTACAAGATCCAAACTACTCCTAGTGTCATATGGTTTATTTTCAGGTTTAGGTGCACCATACACCCTTCTCAATTCAGTAGTAACCCATTGCGTCCAATAGTCACTTTCCTCTCGGCAGTATCAACTTCCAGGGTGCCTCGGGGAGACAAGTTGAGGTTGCACCTTGAATTCACTAACTACTACTCTATCAATCATCTGATGTCCTTCAATCAATCTGTAATACAAAGTATAACAAACAAACTGAACTCAGGAAAAAAAACACAGCACAATCAAAATAACACAATCAAAATTAAACATCACAATCAAAATAACACAAAGAAACTAAAAACAAAAGGAAAAGGGAAAAGAACCCCTCTCACACCTAAACTAAACATTGTCCGCAATGTTTAAGCCTAAATGTGGAAAGGACTCACAATCTACTGAGGAGGTGGTTGTTTTGGGAAATATAGCATTAACTGCCGCAACATGTTCTGAACATAATCAATTGCAGCCCCCTAACGGAGCTGCTCAGCAACCATCCTATCAATTTTTGTGCCTTGTCGAAAAAGTTCCACTCCCTGACGCGTCTTCTCAGCTTCAAATCGATCCATCCTCATATATCCTAAAAAGGACGATCCCTCACCCTGGTGGCGTGGAGCCCTGGGAGGAGGAACCACCCGCTCTCGAATAGGTGCATATGTATCCCTAACATCACCTACGATAGCATCATCATCTTCCCCCTCATCGGGGTTCACAACAACATATAACCAGATAGTAGCCTCAGAAATATCAGTACGCATATGTAACACGGTGGAAGAATTGACTTGTTAGTTTTGCATTTTATCGCAAATATTGCGGATAGCAAGAGTCGCCACCGACTTTTCTTTTATCCAATAAAGGGAAGGTGAAAAGAATAGGAGAAGACCTTCGTTAGATTCTGAGTAAGGGAGGCAGTTATGAAAAGGGAAGGTATTGGCACCCTTTCCATCCGTAGTTATCTACGGGCTCTTAGTTGCTTAGCTCATTTTGAAAAAATTTCTTTTTGTGTTTGTGTAGTTTGAAAAGTATTTTAAAAAGACATTTCGCTTTGACTTCATAATGATTCTCGTTGGAATGTATATGAAGTGTTCAGAAATGTTTGTTTGGAAAATGTTCAACTTTGTAATGATTCTCTCTGGAATGTATACAAAGTGTTTGTGAAAAGAGTTTTTGAAAAGTGTGAGGTGTGAAAAGTATTTTGATTGAGCAAACAACTAGAAGTCTATTACCTGCTCAGAATGGTCGTTTCCATGTTATTTTCCTTCTCCTTTAGAATAAGGCTATCCATACCATTAGTTGGTAGGTAACTTTATTCATTTGGATGTGAAGGGACAATCGAACGGTCATCGTATGGTCATAGAAGGCAACATGTAGGGATACCTTAGCAAATTCGTAGGGATAATCATCACTTTTGTTAGGCAAAAATCGAGGGACGAGATCATATATTCGTAGGCAACAACGAGGGTCATCGAGGGACTATGATGATGTTATTCGTAAGCGTCTTTGTTAATGGTACCCATACGTTCGAGGTACATGACCATTGTTATTCGTAAGGCAACAAGAGAGGATACCCTAAGGGGTGAAAGTGTGAAAAGCGTGTTAAATTCAGTTATAGTATCTTGAGATTAGAAGTGATCTAGGGTTTATTTTAGTCTTAGCATGCAAACCCTATTAGCTAGCAGTTAAATATGTACAAAAAAGTAAAGTGCGGAATGTAAAAGTGCGAAAACGTAAATCCTACGCTATTACATGGCTTTGGGGTAGATACATAATAGGAGGTGCGGAAAGTAAAGACAGAAAATGTAAATCTACGCTATTACAAAATAAAAACTTTGCGATATATATATTTTTTCTAGAATTAGTTAGAAATGTGAGGTAAAGTAAATAATCAGAATAATAAGAAATATGTTAGTAAAATGTTTTGGAAATTAGTAGAAAAATGTTTTTTAGGTTATTAACCCTAATTACTGGAAAAGAAATTATTTTTGGAGTTTTTGTAATTAATTTTAATAAGTAAAAACCTAATTCTACTTAATTAATGTTTAATTGGAAAAATAATTGAAAATGTGAATAAAAAATAAATGTATTTTTGTCAAAAATTAAATAAAAATTTTAGAAACCTAAATCTAAAATTAAACATTTTTTAGAGTTTTAGAAAATAGTTTAAAAAATTAATTGAAAAGAAAATAAATTGGTTAGAAATTTGAAAAGAAAAATAGAAAAATAAAGGAAATTGGTGTTAAAAAAAGAAGGAATGACCTTGTTGAGGTTTGAACCCACGCCCTTGAGGTTGTAGACTCAAAAGTTCACCACTGGACCATACTGCATGTGGTGTCAATATGCTAGCCCTGGAAATACATATGCATTACCTGCAGAAAATCAGAAGTTATAAAAAAAATAGTAAAAGATGGGATTTGAACCCGCACCCTTAAGGACAAAGTGACATAGCGCGTGCATGGTAGACCGCTGGGGATGTAATACATCCAGTTATATAAGTGAAAGCATAAATATATATTTGAAATTAGTTCCAGAAAATCATATTCAAAACAAAACGCGCGCAGTGGGACCCCTGGATTCAAATCAGCCAATCGTGTGAAGCCACGCCTAGGTCGCCGGAGTCAGCGAAGGTCAAAGACGCCGGAGGTGTTTTCCGGTCATCTTCTCTGACCATTCAAGAATCAAACCTGCAAAAATGCATCATTCAAAACAAAACAAAAGCCCATATCATATATTTAGGACCCTACGAACACGATGGTGGTGTTCTTTTATCCTGAAAGTGGCTGTAACGTGAGGTTCGAAGCTTCACCATTTTGAAACCCTAACAATGGTATATGGCTATATAACCATCAAAGTTCATCAACGATCGCCCAGATCTGTTCCTTATCATCACGTGATCATATTAATGTGGTTAGAACGAATTGAAACATGTTATAATTTAAGATACGATAAACAGAAGAAAAAACATGAAAGTATGAGTTATGTACAATGAGTTACAACGTGTTGTGGCTATGGATGATGATCCATACTTACCTAACTTTACCTCGGGAACAAGAATTGACGTCTGGAATTGCATGTGGATGGATGGAGATTGAAACTCGAAAGTGCAAGTTTCTTGAGAGTTTTTTGTGAATTTAGGGTTGTTTGTGGAGGCAAGGATTCATTTTTTTGATGTCTGAATGTATCATGTATATATAGAGGATGAAAAATAGGTCAAGAATTGAGAGGAAATATATTGTCATGAATGCAAAAATATTCCATTGAAAATTTTATCAAAACTTTCCAAAAGTGGCTCAATCTTGCCTTAATGCATGGTGCACGAAATTTCCAACTAGCATGAGCTATCTTGGACCTCAAGACAAGTAGAAATCAAGCCCAACTCATCTTAACTCTTACCTTTGTATTTTATTTAATTAAAATTTAATTTAAATCATTAAATTAAAAAATAAGTCAAATAAATAAAAGATGGACGTGCACTTGAGTTTTCAGGCCATGGATAATGTGGAAAAGATAATCATGCAATGGATGTCACATTTACTTCACAAAAACCACATACATTGGCCACAACTACACATATACATAACACTTAGATCAAGTATGAACTTATAACAACGTATTTTCATTTAATCAATTACTCAAATAAACAGCAGAATTATAATTTCTCAACAGTAACAACTTTGCTTCTTTTATGCAACGGAAAACTACTTCAAATCATTATCATTATTCACTTTACAAATATTCACATTATTCATAAACTTCTACAACTTAAGCAACAACGACAATTAAGTAACAACGTTTACCCCCTGAGTGTTACATATCAGAGCAATGACACCGACTTGGACTAACAACAACTAATTCTTCATTCTCGAATACCTGCATGTTACCAGTATAAAGGCAACGACAAAACAAATGAAAGGGTGAGATATCTACCAATATAATCGAATTCATGATAAATAATATATTAGAATGTAGATCATATAATTCACCGCTTCATATAATCCAAACTACAGTTATAACGACAACACCAACAATGATTACAGCAACAAATATACTAACAATTAGCAATGACAACAATTATAACAATAATTATAATAACTATTACACATCTTACCACAGTACTTGTCATATCAAACCGTTAGAATAAATTCACTCAAAGTCATCAACAATGTATGGACAACCACATCGTCAATGCAACACAACACTTATCACAACAAAATCGTCAACAACAAACCCGTTTATAATGTGCCTCTTAACAATGCACATGCATGTGGTACCAGTGGAATAAAACCCCCAACGAAATCATTTGCCAGTTTACCGAGGCATAAAGCATAAGCCTTCAACGTAATCATTCTGCCCCTAACGACCAACATGTTTTGCCAATCTAGGCCAACATAATATACAAATGTATGTATGCGACCACAACCACGACATCAACTCAATCAACGACGGAAACTCAACGACAACACACAACAACAACAACATAATCCCAATTCAACACTGGACATAAGTCTACAATGTAATCAACATATCAACATAATTAACAACAACTCATCACTGGCTAAAAAGCCCACAACTTGATATCAACATGTCAACAACAATTCAACACTAGCCATAAGCCTATAACTTAGTATCTCAACAACAACACAACATTGGCTATAAGCCTACAACTTATTTATACCAATACTATTATTATAAGTCTTATTAATACCACTTGCTACCAACATATACTACCTTCATCCACTTAATAACCCACTGCTAGTTACTACATTAATCTTCTAGTAACTTATTCTACAATTCAACTTATAATCATTCAGATTGTTTTCATCTAATTCTAGTTAACTACTTGTCAGTTAGAATTACTAGTATTTTCGACTCTACATTGCTATCAACAACCATTCAACTACTGTCAACGTTCATATAAGCTACATAGTCCAATTGAACCAACTTAATTTAATTGATCACCATACAACCATATTATCACTTTATTAATAAACCTTATACCAATTTTAATTGCTTATCTTAGTTGATTATAATGGCCTACTAATTCAATTATCAGAACCAATTTCTCAACCATTACCAATCATTATTTTACTCAAAGTAGCCTACTAAAAGTCAACTACATCAACTACTCAGTTTGGGCAGAATTCATAAATCAAAAAAATGTCCAAAATCGCACAATACGCGCCGCGAACCCATCTGCGCACCGCGACTTTAGCAGGAACTCAGTTCGCGCTGCGTCCACCCGTTGGCGCCATGAACTGAATGAAACTCAGTGGAATCTTCTGCGCTTCCAGCATCTTCCTCATGCCTCAATTCCCAATTTTTGGCACCCAATCCACTCACAAACCAGAATGATTCCGTACAATGTAATAGCAACACAAGGAATCAACCTAGAACAACACATACCAATTCATATAACCAATTTCATGGACTATCAATCATTAATTTGGAATCAAACTACAACAATCTAAACACCAAAACAGAGGTAAATCTATAATCCCATCCCACATATCATTTATCATGCATCCCATTATAGAGTCAGAACCCCACCCTTACCTGGATTCAACGACAATTCAACTCTCTGATCACAACCTAATTTTTGGCCGAGTGCAAGCCTTTGCCTCTTTGCCTTTTCCCAGCAATTCATCGATCGATTCCTTTTTCGCCAAAACCTTTGTTTCTGCCTCTTTCTCCAAAACCCTTGTTTCCTTGTCTTCACAATTGATACGTAACAACGCTTAGGTTTTTTTTTTTGTTTTCTGATTCTTGCATATATCACTACTAACCTTATTTTCCAATTAACTCAAATAATAATATAATTACTATTATTCCTTAATGAGCCTATTTCTTACACCTCTCAATTGCTTCATATCACCACACAATAATCCAACCCATTTAATTAAAATATTCTAAGAAATAAATAATATTATTCTTAATATTATTCTTTCGATTAACCAACTAAAATTCAACTTTAAATTAATAATTCAAATACGCCTCTTAAAATAATACCGACAAATCCAATTTTGGCTAACTCCAATAATTGAATCCGTAAATAATTTAATTAACTAATTTAATTAAATTCGGGGCTTTACAACCACCATGAGTTTTGTTCGAGTTTGGGCAAACTGTACCTGGGTCTGGTTTTATGAGGGCCTCCTTTGTCAAGTTTTGGCCAAAAACGGAGAGATAATGTGTGTTGCATATGTGCTGCTCAGGTATTAAAACAGGAGAGGGAGTTTACAAACCTCATGTCAATTATATCGTATCAAATGCTTGAACAACATGTGGTTCTATTTGTGTGGTTTTATTTGTGGTTTGTGGTTTTATTCTGTGACCTGTGATATGAGTTATGAACACTGTTGTGACCTGTGTTCTGAGTTACCAGGGATGGTGGTTGATTTGGCTAGACACTTGGTTGTTGATTTCACAACTAGTAAAAGTCATACATTCCACCATTGAAGGTAACAAGATTGAGGGGGACAACAAGCTAACTTATGCTATCTTCTTCCTCGTGTGCTTCAACACAACATCAGGACTTTCCTTCCTTTTATCCTGCATGTTTGGTGTTGGTTCAATGGAGAATCTTCAGAATGCTGCAAAGAAGATGTCAAACAAGATGTTGAGACATTACCTTCAACTGAAGATCTGTTGCTGTGTGTAGTAGATCTTGGAAGCTATTGTTGATGAAGTTTTTGTTGTAATCTTCTGAATGTAATTTTTATTTATTTGTTTTAGCCAAAATTTGCCAAAGGATTGACTTAGTTTTAAGGATTGACTTAATTTTTGTAAAACAAATAATAAAATCAATAATGTAATGTACAATAGGATGTATAAACTTGCTAAGAAGAACAAGTACAAGAAGAAGTCCTATTGGGATGTCAGGACATGTTGTGTTGAACTATTCAACAACTGAAACAACATGTCGAAGAATATGTTCTATGAAGGAGCATTCGACATCATGCTTGCTGAACTAAATAATGAGATTTGGTTTTGATTTCATATGTAGAATATTTAGAAAATATTATGCATCATGTGTAGAGCATATTTACAGGCATATTTAAAGGTCTAGAAGATTCAAGCTGAAATCAAGGAGAATGAAGAATCCCTGAAGAAGGAGATTATTTAGGAAGCTGAAGATTCAAGACTTTCTTGTAGCAGAAGTTTCTGCATTTTGTTACAGTTGATATGCTATAGTTTGAAGGCCCAATTCTAGTTGGGTATAGGTTATAAAATAAAGATTTGTAACCTACTTTAGGGAACTAGCCGAGATTAGAAAGGATGTAATCATTAGGGCTAGATGTAGTGAACCACCCCCGATTTATGGGATGGTCACCATACTCCTCGAAATTTGTAGGTAAGAGGCAGTATGTATTGTTCTTGGAGGAAGCTGTGAAGCAACTCCAATGTGTGTCATAAGGTAGAAGAGAAAAGCTTTAAGTCTTAAGTAATTTGTGATAGAAGTGAGTCTTCTGTCTTTTGTCTTTGTTATTGTTTTATCACTCTAAGTGATTGAGGGGGTGAAAGAAGTTTCTCATATCTAAGAGTTCTTAGATAGAAATTGTATTGGGTAGTGATTAAGTGAGGGGTTGTAAACATGGGAGTTTAGCTCTGAATTGATACTACTGATAGTGTATTTCATCTTTGGCTTGGTAGCCTCTAGATGTAGGTGTGTTGCACCGAACTGGGTAAACAATTCACCTGTGTTATTTATGCTTTTCTGTAATGCTTTACCTTGCCTGTATGTTTATGTCAAATCAGATGTCTTGACATCCTTATAAGACATTTGGGTCTGCTGCACCAGAATTTCACTGCTGATGATTGAGTGAATTTATATAAGATTTGATACCTATTGAATTAACGACAAAGGTAAGAGACAATTCGAATGTTAGAGGAGCTATGACGTTTTTGCGATTGAATCAAAAGTCATATTCTTCGTTTGAGCATAACCCTTGTTGTGATTTGTGACTTTGGATCATAAGAAATATGATTGTGGAAATTCACAAAAATCAGATTCCCACAGACGTCACCATAGTTCTGTAAAGAAACTAGAAATGCTTGGTGAAATGGTGAAGTGAATCTCTAATACGACAACACATAGATAAATTTACAAGTTAACACTCCAACAAGAAAGTCACTAAAAATGAAATATATAGAAAATTGAATTAGAGAGAATACCTTAAATCTAATAGAAATGAGTTATATTACATGAATTGTGGTTACAAAAACTTTCTAGTATTTCTACATGAAATGCGAGATATGTCTATTGCCACCTAATAATAAACAATAATCCTAGACAAAATTGAATTTTTGAACAGGTGTCTAGCATATAACAAGATCATTTTATTTATTTATAATAGTAACAAAGCATTATTGTAATTTAAAAATAATATTTTTCTGTTTCATTTGTTTTTGTCAAACATGCGATTTTTATTTGATCTAACTCATGTGTGTTTTTGTATGTGCGTAAAATGCCAAAGAAGCACTCAAATTTGACCCACAAATGTATAAATTTATGAAAAAGTGATTTTATAAGGTCTTTTATACATGTTAATCCTTTCATATAATAGTTATGACTAAGTGAGTGTTTGGATCAGCTTTTTCTTCATAAAAGTCACGGTCCACTTGAATTTCACCGTGATAATAGAAAAACTACAAATAGCAGCTTCAATTAAAAGCACATCTTCTTGAAATTCCACCGTGAAACCAAACTACCATAAGTTGTTTTTCTTACTCAGTTATGACTAAATCAAATAGTGACTAGTTAAATATAAATCTAAATATAAACCATGAGGATTTAACTAATAGCTGTGGTTTGATACATCAAACCAAACACTTTAACCGAGTCAAAAAGACCTTTTCAAAAATACTTATATGTTCACAAACTAATTCAAGAGCATTTTATAAATCAAAATTTTGATTAATGGTTTACTTTTTTATGCGACAATTGTAGAGCTTTCTATATTTATGTAAAATTTTTATTTTCTCTTAAAAAATACCCAAATTTATGAATATATTAATGGTTTACTTTCTTATGCGACAATTGTAGTATTTATGTATAATTTTATTTTGTCTTAAAAAATACCCAAATTTATGAATATATTAATGGTTTACTTTTTTATGCGACAATTGTAGAACTTATATATTTATGTATAATTTCTATTTTCTCTTAAAAAATAACCAAATCTATGAGTATATTAAATATTAATTATATTAATTAGCACAATTATTGGAAAAAAAATATTACTAAATAATAAATTATCAAATCATATTAATATTTTTAAATGAATTGCATAACATGATTAACTAATAAATTTTTATTAAACAATATTATAGAGCTATTTTACACTTCACTACACTACTTTTAATCTTAAATTTTTTATAATATTTATTTTAGTCTTTGAAATTTTTTATTTCATCATTTTAATTATTTTTTTACATATTATCATTAGATATATCTAATTACAACTCTCGTCGACTCATAATAAATATTTATTATTTATTATTTTTTTATTATATATTTATTTATTAACTTTTATTTTATTTAATTACTCTATTAATTATAATTAATAAAAATATTTTAATAAATGATATTAATTTTTTTATTAATAACAATAAATTTTAATAAAAATATTTTAATAAATGATATTAATCTTTTTTATTAATAACAATAAATTTTAATAAAAATATTTTAATAAATAATATTAATTTTTTATTACAACTAATAAATCTAAAGAAAATAAGATTTATATATATATATATATATATATATATATATATATATAGTAAAGCATTTTGTATTTTCAACAAAACAAATAAATATAATATAAAATACTAAAATTTAAATAATATTTAGTATAAGAAATAATAAAAAAATATTGAAAATAAAAAATATTAATTCTTTTTAAAAGAATATTTTTCTTATCAATATGTTCCTCGAATCGAGGCTATATTTTTTCATATCTTTAAGAAAAAATATATTTATATATCTATAATATAATATTAATTATATATTACAAATTTGTATAAAATGTTAAAGATACATTCTTAAATGATTTTAATTAAAAGATAAAGAGAGCAAGTAAAAGAATAAAAATAGTACTAAAAATGAGATTAAGTAGCATAATAATTAGGAAAAATTGAGAAATAATTACACAGAAACACGCATTCATTCCCATCTTATAGTAAAATAATAATAAATTTGTTACTAATTATTTTTCTAATCTCAACCACACACTCTCTCTCTCACTCATCTGTCATCATTCCCATTCCAACCCCAACCCTATCTTCTCTCTCTCCCTCATATAAAACCCTCCTCACCCTTCTCCCAATTCTCACTCGTTCATTCTATCTCCCTTCATTTCCGTTCTTTTTTTTCGTTCTCATCGTTCCGTTCTCTGTTTTCGCCATGGGAGCAGTTCTTCTCCCAGATCTCGGTACCGAGATTTTGATTCCTGTTTGCGCCGTTATCGGAATCGCCTTTGCGCTTTTCCAATGGCTTCTTGTTTCTAAGGTTAAGCTCACTGCTGGAAGAGAGACCGTCCCTGAAACCCCCGGGAAGAATGGGTATAACGATTCGCTTATCGAGGAAGAGGAGGGGATTAACGACCATAACGTTGTTCTCAAATGTGCTGAAATCCAGAACGCTATCTCCGAAGGTATATCTTTTTTCTCTCGCTCTCAATCTCTATCTCATCGTGTTATTTTTCATTGGAATTTTTAGATCTACCCTAGAACAAACTTTTTTTTTTTAAATTTTCCCTCAATTTATTTTTGAAAGTAATATTTGAACAGATTTGAATTTTTTGAGCTAGATTTTGTTACTTATACGTTCTAGATCTGTGTTTTGGCTGTGAAATCTGGTGATTTCTGTTTTGTATTTCAAGTGATTTTGTATTCGGTTCGTAAAAATAAGTTTTTTTTTTTGTTATGCTTTGTTTGTGTTATTGTTTTTTGGTTTTTCTGATATGAAATCGTGTAGATTATTTAACTTGGTAGATTGTCTGGAGTATGATTTGAACAGTTCTTGATTTTTTTGATTATTATAAGATGGTGTTGGTTGTTGAATTTGGACCCACACGTCCAAATCTTATAGTAAATTAGTGTTTCGCAATCAAGGTTGTTTTTTTGTTTCCGCTTTGTTTTACTTTAGCCCTTTTATTATACTATTTTTACCTGACGTGAAATCTTGGTTATCAATGGAAATCATACAGGAAAATTAATTCATGCGGTGTTGGAATGTCATGTTTTTTTGTATGCTCTATGGACTTGGCTGTTTTTTTTTTGGTATATTCTATGGACTTGGTTTTGATCTATAGTTTTTGAGCTGTGTATGTTTTGCTTATATGCTTGTTTGTTGATGTGCTGAAAAGGGTTGAGCGATCTCTAAATTAGTTATTGCAGTTGTTGGACTTTTCCAAAATTTTGTAGATGTTTAGGGTCTTTGTTAAAAGAATGTTTTTTGCTAATTTATTGGTGTTTGAATCTTAACAGGATCAACCTCTTTCCTTTTCACTATGTACAAGTATGTAGGAATCTTCATGGTGGCATTTGCCATCTTGATATTCCTTTTCCTTGGCTCTGTGGAAGGGTTCAGCACAAGCCATCAGCCTTGCACTTATGATCAAACTAAGATGTGCAAGCCGGCTCTTGCAACAGCCCTTTTCAGCACCATATCTTTTGTGCTTGGTGGGATCACATCAGTTATTTCTGGGTTCCTTGGAATGAAAATTGCCACCTATGCCAATGCAAGAACCACCTTGGAGGCAAGAAAGAGTGTTGGAAAAGCTTTCATTACCGCATTCAGATCAGGTGCAGTTATGGGATTTCTCCTTGCTGCCAATGGTCTTTTGGTTCTTTACATTACCATCAACCTGTTCAAGATTTACTATGGTGATGATTGGGGTGGTCTTTTTGAGGCTATCACTGGTTATGGTCTTGGTGGTTCTTCTATGGCTTTGTTTGGAAGAGTTGGTGGAGGTATCTACACTAAGGCTGCTGATGTTGGTGCCGATCTTGTTGGCAAAGTTGAAAGAAACATTCCCGAGGATGATCCAAGGAATCCAGCTGTAAGGAAATTTCATCCTTAAACCTGTTTCCGTGTTTTTTGTTTATTTAATCTTTTGCTTATATCTGTATGAATACTTGTGTATTCAGGTTATTGCTGATAATGTTGGTGACAATGTTGGTGATATTGCTGGTATGGGATCCGATCTATTCGGTTCATATGCAGAGGCATCTTGTGCTGCCCTTGTTGTTGCATCCATCTCTTCTTTTGGAATAGATCATGAGTTCACTGCCATGTTGTTCCCTCTCATCATTAGTTCTGTCGGCCTCCTTGTTTGTTTGCTCACCACCTTATTTGCAACTGACTTTTTTGAGATCAAGCTTGTAAAGGAAATTGAGCCAGCATTGAAGAAACAACTTGTTATTTCAACAGTTCTGATGACTATTGGAATTGCAATTGTCAGTTGGATAGCACTCCCATCTACCTTCACCATCTTCAATTTTGGAGAGCAAAAAGTTGTCAAGAACTGGTTAGTTTCATAATTTGTAGTTAGGGTTCTGGTGTATTTACTAAATAATGAGTTGAATGATAGATTTTGAACATCTTAGTGCTCACTGGATGTATTTTGTCTTTGCAGGCAGCTATTCTTGTGTGTTTCTGTTGGTCTTTGGGCAGGACTTATCATTGGATTTGTTACTGAATACTATACCAGTAATGCATACAGGTAAGCTTATGGGTCATATTATGTATTTTCACCTTCATTCATCTAATTGATTAGATATCAACAGGATTTGTGTTTTCTCTGTGGTTTTTGCAGCCCTGTGCAAGATGTTGCTGATTCCTGCAGGACTGGTGCTGCTACTAATGTTATCTTTGGCCTTGCCTTGGGATACAAGTCTGTTATCATTCCAATTTTCGCCATTGCAATTAGTATTTTTGTTAGTTTCAGTTTTGCTGCCATGTACGGTGTTGCTGTAGCTGCACTCGGAATGTTGAGTACTATCGCAACCGGATTAGCCATTGATGCTTACGGTCCAATCAGTGACAATGCCGGTGGTATTGCTGAGATGGCTGGAATGAGTCACAGAATCCGTGAGAGAACCGATGCTCTTGATGCTGCAGGAAACACAACTGCTGCCATTGGAAAGGTTTGGTTTTCCTCTTTTCTTTTCACCTGGTTCAATCTATTTTATCCATGTTCCTGATGTATGAATTTACTATGTTGTAGGGTTTTGCTATTGGTTCAGCCGCCCTTGTGTCTCTTGCCCTTTTTGGTGCCTTTGTGAGCCGTGCCGGTATCACAACAGTTAATGTCCTGTCTCCCAAGGTTTTCATTGGTCTGCTTGTCGGTGCTATGCTCCCTTACTGGTTTTCTGCCATGACAATGAAGAGTGTTGGAAGTGCAGCATTGAAGATGGTTGAGGAAGTCCGCAGGCAATTCAACACCATTCCTGGATTAATGGAGGGAACTGCCAAACCTGACTATGCCACATGTGTTACCATCTCCACCGACGCTTCCATCAAAGAAATGATCCCACCAGGTGCCCTTGTTATGCTAACACCCCTTATTGTTGGGATCTTTTTTGGTGTTGAAACACTATCTGGTGTCCTTGCTGGATCTTTGGTTTCTGGTGTGCAGGTAATTAATGTTTGGTACCCACCCACTTCATTTTATTGTCTGCTCCTTGTAATACAATCAATCTACTGTTATTATATTAATTCATGAACCGTGGTTGTTGTATTAATTACAGATTGCCATCTCTGCATCCAACACTGGCGGTGCTTGGGATAATGCCAAGAAATATATTGAGGTAAATACTATTTTATTAAGTAGATTGAGCTGTATCATACTATATGATATGATGTAGATTTTAAGTAATTAAATATTGATCTACTTGATTGTTTGAAATGAACACAGGCTGGTGCCTCAGAGCATGCAAGAACTCTTGGTCCAAAAGGGTCAGACCCACACAAGGCAGCAGTTATTGGTGACACCATTGGAGACCCATTGAAGGATACATCTGGACCTTCACTTAACATCCTTATCAAACTCATGGCAGTTGAGTCACTGGTGTTTGCTCCTTTCTTTGCAACCCACGGTGGTCTCCTCTTCAAGTTTTGGTAATCGAAGAGCATCGTCCATCATCGCCGCCGCCACTGCCCTTCAACCAACCCACCAACCAACCATGGCGTCTCTCTTTTTTGTTAGTTTGATGGCAATTTGTTTTTTTTATTATCTTATTATTATCCCTTAATCCCCTATCTTTTAGATTTGAGATACTTTAATTAGGCTTAATCTTTTCCGCGTGGTCATTTTTCTTGTAAAAGTCTAAGTTGATGACGATGGCGATCATATTTACTGTCTTGCCCCGCGTGGTCATTTTTCAATATTCCTTTCACATCTCCATTTTTATATTTTCCTCTATTATATTACTTTTATAATGCTCATGCTCATATTTTATAATTAACTATAATAAATATGATCAACGAGGTTAGATTTTTCTATGTTTAAAGATTTATGAAAATCAATTTAAAATTAACTAGTTGGAGTTCTGAAATTAACAATGAACGGGGTTGTATATATTAGTAATTTAGTTTTTCTTTACAAATAATTGTGCCAGCTGCATTGTTTTCAGTTTTCCCTTGTACATAAAATAATTGTGCCAACATCTGAGTTTTTTGTTAGACAAACGTTTCTTTTACGTGTAGTAAGTAGTAATATGAGTACTATTTGACTGGTTCATGCAACTTGTTCAATCTGTTTAATTTTATAGTACTATAAAAGTATTCACCAAAGTTTGTTAGAATATTAGTTGAAATATAAAAAGAATAAAGTTTGCTAGAATATTAGTTGTAATATAAAAAATATAATTAAATACAAAATATTATTTTTTGAGTTATTGGTATTTATTCACTAAAATTGGGAAAAATACATGGAGAACCATTCAAAATTAACCCGGAATATGTGATTAGATTTTTTTTTTTGACTATGTATACCGATCAAACATTGGAAATAACAAGACAAAATTAAATGGTACTAGTACATGACGAGAAATAAAATGCGGGAAATTTAAATCAAGGATAATTTAGTTTTGAAAATAATGGCACAAAAATCAATCATTGGAAATTTAAACCAATGAACGAGGAAAGAAAAAGATAAGAGTTGATGTAGGATTGAGAGAGACTCGACTTAGTGTAAATTTACTTATCTATGCCATTTGTCTACACATGGATCAAAGATAAATTGAAGTAGATATTCAACCCATAACATAGACCTAAAATCAAGCTTCTATCTTCAACACTTGCACGGACCACCAAAGTGGATCTTTCACCCTACAAAAAGACATAATTTGTGAAATCACCTAATGTTTACAAAGCCACATGCGTCCAAAATGACCCCATTAAGAAATTATCTATACTGGCGGTGCAGTGGCTTTGGAGCATTCAATGTGAAGTTTATTGAAAGCCAAAACTTAAACTACTCAGGACTCATACTTATGCATGGTATTATACATCTGTTACTCAGTCAATATGCAACTAGTTCCAAAAAGTACACCTATGTTACTTATGTCCGCTGTGACTAACCCATATAAGTCAAATAAATTGAGGTTAAAATCATGAACATAATTGCTTCAGCACTCTTAAATATGTTTTAGAGTTAGAATGAATGAACACCCATGATAATTCAGTTTTTTTTATCGAATTTGTGCTTGTTCGACAAAAACTCAGATGTAACGAAGAGTGTCTGAAATTTTTGGTGAAGAGATCTACTTTTTGTAATGTAATTTATTGAATGTGAAATATTTAATTTATAGGTCAAACCAATATTGTTTTATCTTTAGATGATAAGATTTTTTGTTATGAGAGGAGAAGCTATTGGAGGATAACAACTTGATTTTGCATAAGAGTTGTCTTTGGGGGTAAAGTTCTCCATAGCATGAAGCTAATTTATATATTTTAAGCATTCTTGTCGCTGAAATCTTTGCCTTTTAATTTCTAAAAGTATTCATTTTCCTTACCTCTTTCTCAATTCGTAACTTTCAATTCCCCTCTTTATTTTTAGATGGTGATTTAAAAAGAGAATGGTTGTAACGCTGAAGTTGTTACTCCTTTACAATAAAGAGTTTGTTGTTATTTGTTACTCTCATTTTAAAAGGATTGGTGGGGCTATGAATTGAATTACTTTGGGGGTTCTAGAATCTAGTGCTTCGGGTGAGGAAAGTGAGCCTAGTCATGAGAGTGATTACATAATATATTTTGTTGTCTTTCCAATAAGCGTTTAGGGCTATTTTTTTACACTTGTTCATATGTGTTGTTCCTCAATTGTTTGATTATGATTGTAGTTTATGCTATCGTGATGACTACATGAAAAATGAGTTCAGGTTTAGTAGTCAAATCATAGTTAGCTAGTTTTGCAAAGAACATGATTTTGGGTTCTCAAACATAAAATGGATGAATTGTGATATTCAAATTTATTCAAATTTCAAAAATAAGTTTATAAAAACACTTTGATTTGAAAATAAATTAAGTTAAAGGAGAGAAATAAAGAGAGATGCAATAGTGAAATAATAAAAGGAGAAGAGATAAAGAAATAAATAACGAACTAAAAATAAATAATAAATAATAAAAATAAAAGAGAAAAATGGTAGAGATATCACATTAGAGATTTATGGCAGTTCGACCTAAATTATTTGATATACTTTAATCCCAAGAGTCCCCTCTTGAAATTTTCACTAAAATAATCTTGAGTTCTTACGAATGATCAACATAAACAACCTTACCGAATAAATTGAGCTTTTGCACATGATCAACACAAAAATTATTCACAAATAATATAGAAGTTTTACACATGCTCAGCTAAATAACCTTCTACAAATAACTAGAGCTTTTACACATGCTTATCTCAATAACCTTAAACCAAGATTTTTATAGGTTTATCATGCAACTTTAAAATCTATTACAAAAGGATCACAAGAGAACTATAACTTTATTAAACAATTACATCACATCACCAATATAACTGACTAACATAGTCGTAAGCCCTGGGAAATAACAAACATTAACCATAGAATAAAACACAGGGTTACAAGCGTAAAAACTGTCAGATAGACTCTAAAGTCCACCAAAAATAAAGAGAACTTCAAATTTTGTTATATGAAAGATAATCTTAACAAAGGTCTTTAAATGGACTTTTCATCTAAAACATAATCAAATCTTTTTAATCTAAAACGAAATCAAATCTTTTCATTTAAAACAAAATTAAATCTAAAATATAATCAAATCCTATGTATATCAAATCCAAATTTAGGGATGTCAATGGGCGGGCCGGGGTTTCCCATCTTTTCCCGTCTTCCCGTCCCGATCAAATTTCTATCCCATGGATCCCCGGATCCCCATAGATCTTACATTTATTCATTAATATTTTATTTTTTTAAAATGTTTATATTTTCTATAAAATAAAAGCACAAAGAATTCACATATTTATTATGTTATTAAAAATACTAGTATTTGATATTTATTATTTTTTATTAAAAATACTAATGGAACACAAAATAATAATATTTTTTTTTATAAATTTCTATAAAATGCTATAAAATTCAACAAAATGAACTATAATACTTTTTAAAGTAACAATATGCCTAAACAACTAAAAAAATCCAACAACATAATTATGCTTAAAAAACTATACTTCATCAAACCTAATCTAAAATATATATATTAAATTAACTATATTAAAATAATAGGCGGGGCGGGGTGTATTCCCGTCCCGTCCCAAAATGCTCTCGGGAATTTTTCTCCCATCCCGCCACGGGAAAATTCCCATCTTTGGGGCCCCGACAGGCGTTCCAGGATCCCCATTAATGAGTCCAAACCGACTATCCAAACTAGAATAATCCTACATAGAATCAAATCTAAAATAGAATCATATCCTAAATAAAACAAAATAGTAAATTGCTGATTTCAGGCCTGAAACGAAAAGATATCATAAGCGTAATTTTGACATCGGATGCCAAACTTGCATAAATCCTGTTGAACTGTTCTGACCTTTGATACGCGCAAGCATCCCTCCAACATCAGTCTCCTTCACTTCAAAAGGACTCGTAACCTTAAACTAAGTCTTATCACTGCAACTTAAACTGTGGTCAGTTCATATTTCTAGGCAACGTTTATGTATTAACGTGGATTATAGTGGAAAAATCATGCTCTATAGGAATATGAAATATTTATATACTCAATGCTTGAAAAAACTTCCTTTAAAGCTTTAGGCAATAATTTTCATACTTTAAAAATAACGAAGCTCTCCACCAAATCCTCAAAGGAAGTACTCTCATTTAGTATACCAATTATACAAGGATTCTGCCACACTAAACTTCCATCGTCTTCGTCAAAAACCAACTTCTTTCATGTTGTCGAACAAGATGAGAATTCTAAAGATGCATCGTCAAAAGATACTTGCACAAGGACATCTTTGAAAGATCTTTTTCCCCCCAAAACAGCTTATTTTAGAACCAGCGTGTTGTAGAAACCTCTCCCTACGAATAAGAGGCAGAGTACGATGATATTACACTTGAGGACTGTCTAATGGTCTGGAAAAATGAGCTATGTGGGTTCGAAGTTTAAAAGATCTAAAGAAAATTCCATTGAGGTTCTCTTGTAGCTTGATGAAATCAAATCTTTTAATCTAACACAAAATTAAATCTAAAATATAATCAAATCGTATATATAATCAAATCCAGAATAGAACCAATCCTAAATAGAATCAAATCCTAAATAGAATCAAATCCTAATTAAAACAAAATAATAAATTGTTGATTTTGGGCCTGAAACGAACTTAAATGGCTTAATAATTCTTAGAGAGTTGAACTTTGTAGCGGTAAAAATCTTGAGACTAAGTCATTGATTGACTTAACTCGTATCAGTGAAAATCGACACCGCACTTTATTGTTTCCAAGGGAAATGGGAAAAGAACGAATAAAACCCAAAGAAGTTTTTCAAGTAAAAACTAACAAGAAAGCAAAGATCTAGGTACGAGGTTAGTTATGCAAAGGTAAGGTATTAACACCCTAAATATCTATAGTACTCCGCGGGGGCCTCTTTGAAAATCTGTGTATTTTGGATATAAAGAAATATTTTCAAAATTGGAGGTGGAGATGAGAGAAGAAGTATTTTTTACAGTTTTTGCACTCGCCGCGGCTGTGAAGCTTTGTGCCTACGTACCCCACTCGTACAATAGAGGATTAGGGTACTCGTAGTTCACCTCAAAAAATTTGTGTTGGTTAATTTTTAAGAGAGGAGACATCTCGTCATATTCGAGTGACAAACATACTTATTACCCACAATTATGAGAAAGGAGAATTTGCATCATATCAAAGTGGAGGATATAGCTTGGATTCATCATCAACAAAGAATCACTCAACACCCAAGTCAAAAATGTCTTGCTTCACTATATATATCATAGAAGTATAGTAGTTTACATCACTAAAAGAATCAACAAGAGTCTAATCTTTTGAGAAAAATGATTTGAATGAGGTTAATAACTTTTAGTCTTCTAAAAAAGATGTCAAAATATGATTAAATTGATTAAGGGTTTAATTAAGAAAATGAATATTGAAAATACATGGACCTAAGTCCAAGTTTATTATGAAAGATTTAAGTTTTTTTAAACAAGAAGAGTTTTGAAATGAGGAAGAAGATTTTGAAATTAAAGAAGATAAGAGGAGATGAATGGACTATCCTATATACACAAAGTTAAAGATAGGAAAAGAACGGTTTAACCAACAAGAAGCCAACACTTGACATAAATAAGTCAATGTAGAATTCTCATCCTTTGGATTAAAAACCAGACAAGCATAAGACTCAGACCAATACCAAGCCTCAAATGAAATAAGTCTCAGATCAATCAAGAACCAAGAAAAGTCTTCATTTTTATTTCCACACTTCAATGTATCAGATGGAATTTCTTGAATTCAAAATAACACATGCATAAGAACAAACATAAACCAATGCCTTGGAGTTTAAACCCCAAGGTCTTCATATTTTTTTTGGGAAGAGTAACATTTATACATAGAGGAATCCCACAAGCCAATGTCTAAGTTTCCAAACTCCAAGCATAGGATATAGTAACCAAGTCCAATTTCCTCATTAACATTTTTTAGGGTTCAATCCTTCGTTAGTGTTTTAAGCGCAAAATAAAGTGTTCAAATGTACAATGGAAAAAATGAAATCATAAGTAAAAGTCCAAGTAGACAAAGGAAAAAATGGCATAAACATAAGAATGAATTCTAAAAGGCTTAAATAGTTTTTCGTCCCCGTAAGTTAGCGTGCTTTTGGTTTTCATCCTTATTTTGGTTTTTTTGGGTCCAGGTCCCCATATGTTCAATTTGCGTTGGCGTTGGTCCCTGCTGTCATTGAGATGTTAAAAAAAGGTGACGTGGCTAACGACACTGACGTGGCGACTATTTTTTTTCTTTTTCCATTTTTTAAAAATATTTTAGAATTCCACATAAGTTTTTTTCCATTATTTTTAATATTTAAGAATACCACATAAGTTGTTTTTTCGTTTTTTTGATTTTGGTCCCTATTGGTGTTAAATGACAAACTTTTAAAAATTGTGGTCAAAGATTTTTAAACCCTTGACCTTTAGCTCAAATGATACATTCTCAACCACCAAGCTATTGTTCTTTGTGTATGCAGCATCACCCCGAAGGACACGGATCCCTTCAACGAGTCCCGAACGGGCATCCGAATCTAGAATCTAATCTAGACCCTTCCACACGGATCTCCGGCTTTCACGGATTTTTTCGGACGGGCGTCCCCAGCAAAATCTCCAAAGCCCCACGGATCCTTCCGGATGGAAGCTCCGACGGACACGCCGAGATTCTCCCGAAACTCCGGTTTGGTGCCCGCGCCACTCACAGAAGGCTTGGCTTCCGTCAGAAGCTCTGATGATTTTTCTTTATTATATTTATTTTTTCTGCTTTTTCTTATTTCTCTTTTATTTAATTTAATTAATTAGTAATTAGGTTAAATAATTAGTTTAATTAGGTAATTTCACAAATAATTTCCTCCATGCTTTTTAATTAACTTAATTAGTTTAATTTAGGTTAATTTTCATTAAATCTTTTTTTAATTAAAATCAATTAGAATTAGGTTTTTTCTCACATTAACATTAATTTTCAAAAAAACACCACAAAATATTAGGATTTAGTTTCTTTTTCTTTTATTTCTTTTGCATTTAAATTCTAGAAAGGATGTATAGGTTGCAAGTTTGTTTTCATGTAATAGCTTAGATTTATATTTCTGCCTTTACTTTCTGCACCTCCTATTATGTATCTGCCCCAAAGCCATGTAATAGCGTAGGACCTTTATATTTCCGCAATTTATTTTCCGCACCTATTAACTGCTAGTAATTAGACGTGTATGACAAGATTAAAAATAACGTAGATCATTTCTAATCATAAGATAAAATATCTGAATACAACACATTCTTCACACTTGCACCCACCTTAGGGTATCCTCTCTCGTTGCCTTACGAATAATGGTCAAGTCCCACAAACGTAGGGATATCTTAGCACGGTTTCCTGCAATGTATCATCACAGTCCCTTCGACTTAAAAGATCATAGTCCCTCGATGTTGCCTACGAATGTATGATCTCGTCCCTCGATTGTTGCCTACGAAAAGTTATGATCGTCCCTACGAATATACTAGGATATCCCTACAAGTTGCCTTCTATGACCATCCGATGTCCCTTAGAATGTCCCTTTACATCCAACAAATAAGGTTACCCATCAACCAATGGTACGGATGACCATATTCTAAAGGAAAGCAAAATAATACGGAAACGACCGTTCTGAGTGGGTAAATAAGTCTCTTTTGCTTGCTCAATCAAAATACTTTTCACACTTCACATTTTCAAAACTTTTCAAAACACTTTGTATACATTCCAGCGTGAATCATTACAAAGTCCTTTCCAAAACAAAACATTTTCAAACACTTCGTATACATTCCAGCGTGAATCATTATGAAGTCAAAGCGAAATGACTTTTTAAAAGTCTTTTCAAATACACACACACAACAACAATTAAAGTGAGCTAAGCAATTAAGAGCCCGTAGATAACTACGGATGGAAAGGGTGCTAATACCTTCTCTTTTCATAACCACCACCCTTACTCAGAATCTAACGAAGGGGTTTTCCTGTTCTTTTCTCCTTCCCTTAATTGGATAAAAGAAAAGTCGGTGGCGATTCTTGCTATCCGCAACATTTGCGATCAAACGCAAAACAAACAAGTCAGTTCTCCCACTGTGTTACATGGTGGGAGGGCTTTCTTTCCTCCTTTGATCTTGGCGACGGAGATCGATCGCGTGGGCGATGAGACTCGTTCTTCGTCCTTTTATGGGATGACGACCTTCGATTCATTCGAGGAGGGGTATGTCCCCTCTTTTTTAGAATCTGTCGGTCGGGGCGATCCTCCTTTCGAGTAAGCTTCCTCGGCGAGGGACTTCGGGAAATATTCGCCTCGGGTCTCTGAGGAGGAGACGAAGGACAGTTTATTTCCAAAGCCTTAATGCATTGGTCTTGCTGGAGGAGGAGACTGTTGGTCTGGTTGAGGGCGGAAAGAATGGAAGCGAGTGCTGGATCCGCATTGGTCGATAATGAAGTCGAGGAAAAGGGGATGACGGGGTTGTTGGCTTGATTCTTGGATTTCGGGTTATCCAAGAAGAAGTCTTGATCGGCTGTATCATTAGGATCCGGGGAAGCGGTCCTACCATCTCTGTTGGTGTCCTCGCGATGAGGAGAGGGAATGACCCTATCAGTTTTCTTGACTAGAGAGATGATAGAATTGCTGGGAAGAGACAGATCATTGGATTCGACCATCTCGTGAGGTTGAGATTTATCTTTGATCTTCAGATATGGTTAAAGAAGACGGGGAAGATAGATTCCCACAGACGACGCCACTGATCTGGTCTACTGATCAAAACTAGATATAGCTGAGCTGTTGATGATCTTCCGAGCAAGTTGATGAGAAAAATGGGTGATGTACCTGTAAGGTACTCTGATGCTAAAGTAAGCAAGTGATCGAATGAGAAGGTAAGAAATATTTGAGTTTTAGAGTGTAAGAAAGTTATACCTTGCCCTCAAAGATATGAGGGTTTATATAATGACATAGGAGGATTCTCATTGGTTGCTACATTTGGCCCGAAATATACGGATCCACAAATATAGCCATCCGGGCTGACTAGGTCAAGACCAGGCAGATCTGATCGTAAATAGCCATTATATCGGGCACATAGAGCGTGACGGGAACTCGAGGTGGTAATTAGTATCGTTGTTTGACTCGACGTATATCGAGCATAGCATGCCCGAAACGTACGCACAACCATTATGATGACGTTGTCGGGTCGAGCCGGTTGCCGTGTTTAGGGGATGAACAACTTGCCCGAATGCTTCCGGGCGGTCCAGAACATTAATGATGGTGATGAATAGAATGGTTATGAAGAGGACCCTTGAGTTTATGTTAGACTTGCAGTTGTTCTTCTTAGATTTGGATTTTTGTTGTTGTTTTTTAGTGATGAAGATTGAATCATATTTTTTGTTAGATCTTTCATTATTTCTGTCATGTTTCAACTTTTTTTGCTCAGGTGTTTGTGAATATTGCCGGCTAAATCCATGTTCTAGCGATGAGGGTGCTGGTGGTGGTCGAAACAGGTTTCCGGCAACGTGGGTGGTGATGGTCGGATTTAACATTAAGATTTGTGATGGCGACAACGAGTTACCGACATTCAGATTCGAAAATGTTTATGTTTCATATTTTCAAATTAGGTTTTCTTATAAACTTATTCTATTGTATTTGAGTTGTTTAGGTTTTTTAACAGATGCTGAACAAATTGTTATAATTCTTATTAGGTGAATATTTTAGGAGAATTATTGAGACACACGAATACCAAGTATTAATACTTGTAGGAACTCGAAGCTTTTTGTCACAAGGCTCGAAGCTTTTTGTCACATGGTCATTGAGGATTTCGAGTTGCTGCAGATTTTCGGTCGTGATTTGGCCTCCATTTACAAAGGAGATTGTGATTTGTTGTAAATTTGAGAAAACTGGATCTGAAAAAACTGGAACTGCAAGTTATTTCATTTACTTTTTGATAAGAAAGCTATCGAGGAAAGATATACAATATTCAAAAGGTTAGTGATTTTTATTTATTAGTTATACTCTTTAATGATTTAGGGCTTGTGTTTGCTTAAAGTTAGGATTTAGAGTTTGTGTTTGTTTGAGTGCTTGCTCATAATTCTAATTAGTTTTGTGTATGTGTTTTTTTCTTCCTTGCATATCCAACATTATAGTTGATATATGAACGTTCAATGAAATATGAACTTCTAGGGGATGATTCCATTTTTTGGTATTTTTAAAGCAAACTAAATTATATTTCTAAATTTTATGTGTTTTTTCCCTAACTCAAACTTATGGATCTGTCAGAATTGCAATTAGTTCTTTCTTTTCCAACCTTTATGGCAGAAAACATAGTTTTGTTTATAATGATTTTTTTAGTGTATAATAATAATTTTATATTATATTCTCTATGTTACTGATACTGGTGCTATACTTTTATTACATGAAAGTGTTGGATTCAGGTGATTATGGTGTCGCTATTGCTGCCGTAACTTTCACAATTGCATTGAATAAAAAGTAGCAGGGTAATCTCATATTTAGTATTTTTTACATTGGATGGTGATATTGTTGATGTTAAACTAGTCGTGAGCCTTTACTAATGTTTGTTTGTTTTGAAGTTTCTAAAAATCTGTAAACTAAGACCTAAGAATCTTGAAGTTTTTGAAAATATCTAAACTAATGACACCAGAGTTTTAGAAATTTGATATGAACACAATTAATCCTTATTAAAATTAACTCAGGATTAGTAATTAACACGGTAGCTTAGATACTAAAACATCCAAACTAATATACTAATTAAAATATATATTTAGATACTACAAAAATATATATTATTAATTAAAATTAACTCAGGATACTACTAAAATATATTTTTGATGATCAGTTCATGTCCATATGTAAGCTAATAACACCAGAGTTTTGGAAATATCTAAGTTAATTAGTAATATTGTGTTAATTACTAATCTTGAGTTAATTAGCTTAGATATTTGAATATATCAAATATATATTAAAAAAATTATACAATTAAAATTAACTTAGTAATTAACACAGTATTACTGATTAAAATTTATACAATTAAAATAATATTAACACAATTAAATTCTACAAAATATATATATTATTGATGTAATAATTTTTTAAATATATATTTTAAAATAATGTAAATAAGTTCTCTTAACGACTCACATTATCCTTACTAAAATATTTTACTACTACTTTTGGTGATAAAGAAAAACATGATTTTCTTATATATTCATTATAAAAAACATGAGTTTTTCTAAAGAAAAATTTTTCTCTCAATTTTTAACATAATTACTAAATCTTTCCTATTTAAGAATCATAATTTAATTGAACTTTATTATAACTTAAATAAATAAGTTGGAATAGGTTGATTTCTTTTTTTTAGGTAACACTGTTGGAATCAAATTCAGTAAGATATTTCTAAAATGATAAGATGAGAACAGTACAATAGCATGCATATGATCAATCACTAATAAAATGATGAAAATTAACTAAATGATTATGATACTAATTAATATATAATTATAAAAGAACAAAATATTTAAGATAATAGTGCTAAAAATTTAATGGATATAACTAAGAAATTAAAATTATGCATTACTTCTATTAGATAGGATTTGTAAATATTATTTTTTGTAACATTATTTTTATGATTCAAATATTTAAAAAATTGTAACTTATATAACTATAAAGTTTTTAGATAAATATTTATTAAATTATTGAATTAATAACTAGAAACATTATATTTATTAAAATATATGAATTATATTCCGATCTTCTTAGTTGTAAATATATTGAATTAGATATTAAAATAAAGAGTTACATATTTATCAGTAAAATTATAAATATTATATGATATTAAAACAAAAATGATGTTTCGAATTTTAAGTTTATGGTAAGATATTAGTATTATTTTGTATCCTTTATATTATATGGTCATTAAGGTGTCAAAGTAACATTATTGTTCAAAATCACATCACATCTTTTCTTGCATATAAATATTATTCTACTATATACAACTCAAAATTTAATAAAAAATATTTATAGATAGTCACTTTTGTTTGGTAATCCATGTGTCTATGAAATAAATGAGAGACGTTTAAAAGTAAAAAGATACTACGAAAAAACATAAATAATATATGAATTAAATAATATTAAAATTATATACTAATTTAAACAATTCAATATTATTTTATGACCACTAAAATTATATATATACTAATTGTATGAATTATATAATGAATAAGTTGATATGAAATACTTCTCGATTTTAGAAGATATACGCAATCTATTTGATATACCTGATTCAACTCACACCAGTATCCGTGTGAAACCACGGATAACATATCAGTAATGTGTGAATACACAGGTCACACACCAGTACCGTGCGAACGCACATGTAAAAATACTAAAATTCTTGTGAACGCATTAGTAACATATCAGTAACGTGTGAACGCATGAATAACACTCCATTAACGTGTAAAAGAATGGGTAAGAATACTAAAACCCTTGCAAACGCACGCGTAACATACCATTAACGTGTGAACACACGAATAATATATTACATTTTTTATATTCTTCTATATCTTTCTCTTTTTGGATTTTTATGTAAAATTGTTTTTCTATTAATTTTCAACTAATTTAAATTTTGGATATTTATTTGTCTAATTTATTAAATTTTATAAATCCTTTCATTTTTTTCATTTCATTCTAAACAAACAGTCCATTGTATATCACTAATATTTATTTGATTAAAAGGACTCTGTAAATGTAACTATTAAACCCATTTATGTTTTATATATATTCATTGTTTTTGACACTTTCTTATTTTTATTTTGTTTTGCTTTTCCACATTAAAACATGTATGTTTTTTATTTTAAATTAAATACAAAATCTTTCTGGTTTCCACTTAATTTGATTCATTTTTTATATTTTTTTCTTATTCTAATTATTTAAATTGGTTATTCTAATTTTATATTTTGTATTCTAATTTTAAATGGTGAAAACACAACTATCCATAACGGCACCGTGTGAAAGCACGAGTAAAAATTCTTTCAACCCTAAAAAGAAAATTTTTTTCACTATTTTTTTTACAAATCATATATATAATAGTTTTTATTAAGTAAATTGATTTCTTAAAACTTATATAGTTAACTTCCAATCCATTTTTATATATTTTATTTTTTCCAATAATATTTTTATATTTTATAATTTATTTCAATTTACATGATAAAATCGAGATAATTCCACGGTCCACAACTGTACATACGGATAACTTTTCGCTACACACTTATTTGATTTAAGATTTATTTGTCACTTCCTTTATGTATCCACTTAATTTGATTTTCATTTTTTACATTTTATTTATTCTAATTGCTTAAATTTGCTATTCTAATTTTATATATTATATTCTAACCCTAAATAGTGAAAACACACCCATCCATAACATGACGCACATGTCATCAAGCTGAATTCCTATGTGAATCCACCGGTGACACACCAATACCGTCCGTGTGAACGCACGGGTAACCATGACAAAATCTGTGTGAACGTATGAGTGAAACACCAGTACTATATTTTGAATACAAAAGCGTAATTGTTTTTTCAATGTATGTGTTTAATAGTTTTTCTTAACAATAGTAGTTTTAAAAAACTTATATTTGAATCTTGCAATCTATTTTTTCTTTTTTCTAAAAATATTTTGATATTTTCTACTTTGTTTGACTTTCTATATGTCAAATTGCTGACAATTTCACGGTCCACAGCTGGACGCACGGGTATCCCAATAGTTCTCGATAAAATATAAGAACATAGACTGCTATGGAAAAGCAGTTTATGCCCCTAATTTTTCCTTAACAAACTACTTCATTGGTGGACAAGTTGGATAATAAACCACACTTATGGTAATTATGTAACCGAAAATAACACGTGGCAATTGCTAAAGGTGTAGTTGACACTTTATAAGTTGTGTTCCTACAACTCTCACCTTCTAATCCTCCTACAGCTTGCCCTGTTTTCCAATGTCTGCAAACTTGCTCTTCGCCACTTCATACACCTAACACCTTTTCACCGTCTTCACTACTCTCTCCCACAAAATATAATCATTTTTCATAAACTACAACCCTAAACAACCATTTATATCTCACAAAACAAAACTGATCTCAGCTATTATTTGTTAAGGAGCTGGAAAATGGCGACACCCTTCGAAAAGATGAAGGACATACGCCTTTCTCGCTGCTCCTTCTTCCTCCATCTCTTCCTTTCTTCTTCTCAACACCAACTTCCATGTTTTTACAAAATATTTACGTCAGTCAATCTTTTCTCAAAGCAGTCGAAAATGGCGAGACAGTTCGAAATGATCAAGGACATAACCAACCGAAAACAACTGTGGAAAGTATATGTGAATACATCACAAATGAAAGGTTCAAACAACTACGAAGGAGCATTTTGTGTTGATTCAGAGACTGTTGCTTTGGCGTAAGGAAAGGGATGATGTCCGAAGACGCGTGAAGGTACAATATTTAACCATCTCTTGAAAAAAAGAAGATCAAATTGTTGTTTCTGATTTTTTCTTTCATCTATATTATATGATTATACATATGGGGTGATAGATCTATAACAATGGAAGCCGCAATCCCTTGATGCTCCGTATTAACTGTTAATCAGGAAGCCGAAATCTCTTCTGCCCACCAAGGAACATCGTTTTTGTATATTGCATTTTGTTGGAATGTCCCCAAGGAACATCAGTTTTGTATGTAAATATCAATTAAGTATTATAGTACCCTCATCTCAACATAGTAAGACATAACACACAAATATAAAAGCATTTCTAATATGGGTGACCAACCTTATAAAGTTCCATGTTTCTTCCAGATCTGTCAAGTGAGTGCTAGCAAAGATATGCTCGATCTCCAAGAACACACTTAGTAAAAGGTTTTGAGGATATATGGTTCACAATATAAATTGGATAACAGTGGTTCAATAGCACGGGTATAGCTTCTTTATTACTAATGGATGATCAATCTTCATGTGTGTACAGTATGGTGCAATCATTAATGACACAAACCAAACTGTTGTGACTTTATTTATGTTGCCTTTTAATTGGTGTGAAATTTAATCAGCATGCACGTGTGTATAAACTTGTCCCCATTGCATTGCAAGTGACATTTAAAATTACACCACATCAATTGTATAGTTATACTACTATTACTAATCAGAACCCATCAATTATATTGTTTGTTTCTTATATGAATAGACCAATTTGTAGAACAAGAAATGCTATTATTTATGTGAAGACACTTTTTAGTCAAAATTTCAAGAGTCATTCCCTTTTTTAGTTTTTTCATTTGATATTAATTACTCCTTATTTAAGAGGAGATGGAATTTCTATATCAAAGGCCATTGCTCCTTACACACTATGCTTTCTTCATTTGATATTTCATTGTAAGAACTCTGTTACAATTATTCAATATAACCTCTCTTTTGAATGGGAAATGCATGGCCACAAGTATTTGCTTCAGTTTACTCTGTACTGTCTTTTTTATGTTCCCGCACTTGACAAAGACGACTTTAGAATTTTCTATTTAAAATAATCAGTGGTTCATTGACAATGACTAGGAATTCTAGCATAAGAAAATTGGTTGTTATTCATTCGTTATGATACTCTATTATTTTTAATGGTGACAATATTACATAGTCCTTTTTTTTTTTTTTTTTTTTGTATAGCTCTACTTATACTATAAGATCTTTAAAGTGATGTTTGCATGTGTTGTAGTTTGTGTAGTTTTATATTAGTTAATACATTTTTCTTTTTCAAAATATGTGAGTTTTATTTTGAAAAATTTTAAACCATTTTTTTAATAAATATTCTACTATTAAATTTAATCTTAAATTTTTTATCAAATTTATGTTGCATATTCTTAATTAATTTATTTTTATATAATATTATTAATAAAATTTTATTATATGTTTATTTTAAAATTTATAAGTTAAGGTTGATTAATAATAATTTTTTTAATATTTTAGAGTGATTGAAAACATGTTTATAGGTAAGGTTATTTGAGAATAACAGAATTTTTTTTTTATTAATAAGATAAAATTTATAAAAAGTAGAGATTAAAATTGATAACAAGTAGATATTTAATAAAAAATACAAATGTAAAAAATAATATATTTAAAAAAAGTTTTATTTAATAAATCGTAATAATTTTTTTTATATAATATTATTAATAAAATTTTATTATATGTTTATTTTAAAATTTATAAGTTTAGGTTGATTAAAAATAAATTTTCTAATATTTTAGAGAGATTGAAAACATATTTATAGATAAGGTGATTTGAGAGTAACAAATTTTTTTTTATTTAAATTTATTAATAAGATAAAATTTATAAAAATTTATCACATAAGAAAAGAAACTGTTGAGTAAAATACTTAATTGTCCTTATTAGTTCCAAATTCATCCGCGTGGCTTGCTAATGTTTAAGCACTATGTTTTAGTGAAAACCCTAATTTTAAATAAATTCTAATAATTATAACTAATTTTAATAAACCTAGAATTGTTTAATCTTTCTTCTGTTATTCCAACTTCTAAGCAAAAACCTAGAATTGGTTTTGCCCACTTCACCACGTTCTTCTCCTTTTCTCCATCCACCCAACCTCATCCATGAACACCACAATCTTCTATATTTTCTCCACCCATTGTATGTTATTATAATATATTTGTTTTTACAGCTTCTGATACTTCTATGTTATTTCCTCTTCGGTTTTTAAACACATCTATTTTTTGCCATGGCCAGACCTTTAGAGAGAATAATTGATATCAATGACAAGAAGGAGCTATGGAAGGTGGCTGTTAGAGTGCACCACAAATGGACGGTTGTTTCCAACAACAAAGACCACTTTGAGATGATATTCATAGACAAGGACGTAATTCTCGTAATTGCCACATCTGATGTTTATTTGATTTGCCATTTGCGATTCTTTATGTTATATGGAATTCTATGTTGCAAGGTGTTTGAAAACCGTTTCGTTAACCTTCGTTTTCTTTTAAGTTTGTCATTTCACATTTTTGTGCATCGCAGGGGGATGGTATACATGTTGTGGTGACAACAACCCATATGGCTGCGTTCTACGACAAATTGACATTGGACCATACTTACACTGTGTCGAACTTCAAGGTTCAGCCTAATGTGTTGAGTTTCAAACCATCGGTGCACAAGTATATGGTGAAGTTTACTAGAGGAACATCCGTTGCTGATGATGATAAACACGACATACCAGCCAAACCACTAAAATTCACAAGTTTTTCTGATATCATCACCGACAAGTTTAACAAAGATGTACTGATAGGTAACAGACCTATGTTCGTATTTTGTTCGTGTTTTGCTTATGTAAATTGTGGTTGATGTGTTATTTTATTCTTACATCCCTTTTATCTTTTGGAAGACATCATTGGAATGGTGGAAAACATTGGATTTTCGTAGACACAGTCAGGACCGGAAAAACAACAAGTTAATTTAGTGCTACGCGACCACGGGTTTTTATATTTACTTTCAACAACATTCTGTTTGATTGTAGATTTAATTCATGTTTCGCAACTCAATATCATTCCCTCTTTGTTTAGCAACAACACTGTGAATTGCACGCTTTGGGAGTCGTATGCCGATCAATTCATCAAGTTGAACTAGGATCGGGTGAATGTGTCTGCTCCAACTGTGGTTTTACTTCAATATGCAAAAGTCAAGGAAGAGGGTTAATTGGTTTATTTTGCCTTAGATATTGCTATACTTTTAAATACTCACTTATATGTCACTTGATTAATGTAGGGAAGTTTCCGCTGGCCGTTACTGTAACACCCCAAATCTATCCAACGTATATTATTTTAAATCAGAGTGCGGAAAAGATAATCATACAAGAAATGTCACAATTTCTTCGCAAAACAACATGCATTTAGTCACAACTATACAGATACATAACACTTAGATCAAAGATGAACTTATAACAATACTTTTCAATTAAATCGACTAATCAACTAACCACAAAATCATAATTCTTCAATAGTAACGACAATACATCTTTTATTTAATCCTCAAAACATTTCACAATGTTATTAATATTATTTAACTTCACTTAGCATAATTATTCAACTAAACCAACTTCAATAATCAACATGATCAAGTATTCATATTATTCATAAACTTCAACAATTTAAGCAACTACAACAAATTGAGCAACGTCCATCCCCCCGAGTGTTACGTATCAGAGCAATGACACCAATTCGAACTAACAACAACTAACGACTTCATAATGCTACTTCAAACTTCCACGGCTATCCTTGAGTACCTGCCCATTTCCTATGGTAGGGGAAATATCAGCAGAATGGGTGAGATATCCAACAATATAAACAAGTGTATGATAAATAATATGCTAGGATTAAATCATACAAAATTATCACATCGCAATTAACACATCACAACAACTTCCTAATTAAAAACAACACAAAACCACTTCACCGTTAACAACATGGAGAATGCAAAATAATTTTGGATTTTAAGATAATGGAGCTAAGGGCATTCTGGTCATTTGCTTGGGAATTATGTGATGTGGAATAACCAAAAAATACAAATTTAACAAAAAAATAAGCCACATCAGCGTTTTAGGTGATGTGGCATCCTAAAGATAAAAAATGAAACTTTTAAAATTTGTCAAGGTAACTATTGGAACTTTTTTTTTGGCAGGGGGATTTTTCAAATACGCCCCATATGTCAGGGGTGAAAATAGGTATTAACTCTAATAATAATAATAATAATAATAATATTGCTATTATTTCTATTTGGCTTAATTTTCACACCTCATTTCTACTACTTCTAACACCAATTAAATAACTCTATTAATCCACACTTATTTCTAATATTATTTCCAATAATATTCTATAATAAAATTAATTCATCACTAATTAATCCCAACTTCCGATAATGCACTTAATCAGCCTAAATCAACTTATGAATCTATTAATGCTCCTTATACTTCTACTGATAAATCCAACTTCGACTAAATTCCAATAAATAAATCCTTATATAATTTAATTAAATAATTAATTAAATTTTAGGCGTTACAGTTACAAACACTTACAATATTACCATGCTCTATATCGATGCTGGTTTTCTTCCAATCAAACAATTTATAGATAGGTATGTTATGTTATTTTATATGTATTGTTTACATTTCTATGGCAGTTATACGAATGTTTTATGTATATGTTTGTTAATGGAATCAAAATTGTGCAGCGCCCCTAAAGATTTGGTGGTTAGTGTGTCTGGACAACTGAGCTGTAATTCCCAGCTTTCCTCACAAGGCTCCAGAAATACTCAACAAACTCCTGTTCAAAAGTTTCTCTCTAATGCTGTTGTTATGCCGCTCGCTGAGATTATCAAACTTGTTGACGTATAGACTATTTTTACCTGTCACTTTTACGTTCTATTTCTTAATTGTGTTTCATATGGCTTTTACATCATTTACATTTTAATCTCTGAATGGTTGATACAAATCACATTTTGTGCCATTGTTGCTGTCATACCCCAAAATTTGCCCTCCATCTTCTCAAAAGATTTCATACATCTATGCTCAAGGATTCCTCAAGAGTTGATCAGACAAACTCTCTCCTAGACAATCAACCCAAACTAGGGTTTGGTATCTCTCAAGTCAAGATGGATTTCCAACTTCTCCAATGGTCTTCATGCCTCCTCATATGCTTCAAAGATTCTCCATGTCAAGTTTCAAGCCTCACAAGTCAAGTTTCCTCAGGCAATTGCTCAAATGGTTGAAAATCGGGTGTATTGGACAAAAAGTCAACTATGGTCAACATACAGTCAAAACCTCTGATTTGTGGTCAACATCCTCATTTTGAAGTTACATTCATCATTTGATCAAGGGTTGATCATGATTCATCAAGAAAACTCAAGATTTGCTCAAAAGTCAAACTTTCTAAATTAGGGTTTCTAGGTGAAAAGTCAACTGAACTTTGACTGATCATAACTTTCTCATACTTTCTCAGAAATTTTTCCACCACCTCTTGTTTTGAAGGAAATTCAATTCTCTACAACTTCATGTCTCACAAGAATATCCAAAAAATGCTTCATTTGAGAGGTATAGCTCAAAACATTACAGGTCATTTTCAAAGTCAACAAAAAGTCAACTTTTTGTTTTGTAGATATATTGAGCATGGTAACTCCAATTGATATGAGACCAAAGACATTGTTTAGAGGACTATTAGAGCTTTCCAAAAAGTCCAAGAACACTCAAAAATGTGGAAAATTGAGCAAGATACACCATTCACAAGTTGGGCAATTTTGAAAGAATGCACAAAGAGAGATACTTCAAAAAATCAAATCTTTTGCAAATGGGCCTACTTTTTCTTCATTCTAACTTGTTCCTCATGCAATTAGGAATGTCCAAGCCCAATGCCACGAATTTTTGATTTATTTTTCTATTTAATTTGTAATTTATTCATTTAAATGCAAATTAAATCTTAAAATAAATTATAAAATCAAAATTAATTGGAAGATTGATTTTTATTGCTTTCTTGTGATCCAATCCACCCATAAATGCCAGCAATTTCGAAATTAGATCAGATTTGGCAAGATTGGATTGAAATTGGACCAAAGTTTGAAAATTTGATTTCATGAAAATATCAAAATTGATTTCCATTGAATATTGATCAATTCTTTCCAAATTCAATCCCAAATCCATCCAGCATATATATTTGATGCATACCTATCAAGAAAGGATGAAAAAATTGCTCTACAAACCCTATTCCAAAGTTCAAAAATCCGTGTTTTTGAAGCAACTGGTAACCCTAGTTTTGCTTCGATTCAACCCATTCCAAGCCGTCCATTACATTCCTTGAGGTCTTTAGAGTCGATCCAGACTCTTACATCGTTCAAAACCATCAAGAATCAAGCAATCCCAGTTTCGGTTTGTTCTTATTTTTCCAAATTCGATTATCAATATTCATGCATTATTAACTTGTTTTGATTGTTTGTTTGTACTTAGAATCAAGTTTTCAAACTTTCTGGGCAAGCCAATTGAGTTTCCATGGCCGGGAACGTATGTTACCATGACTAGGGTTCCTGGTATCGAATTAGGGTTTCTATACGGAAAAATTGGCCAACAAGACCTATACCATTAAACTGGATGACACGAGGAATCGAACCATGGTTTCAAATGTAATTTATATTATGTGTGCATTTTGATATTAGCGGTCATAGCGAAGGAAGGCCGACGCAGGATTTTGAATTTTCAAAACGAAGAAGACGACTGGATGGCGCGAGCGGGACGAGACCAGGAGGTGACGCGTGTAAAACCCACTCGCTGCGTTTCCAAACAGGCTTGCACACTTGGCTCTTGGTTTCGTTGTGGGATGCTCTCTCATGTCCCCAGTTCGAATCCCACTGGCACCGGTTTTACACCTTTTTTTACAAAAACTCATGTTTTCTTATTATTTTCTATTTTTTTTTCAATATTTTGCATTATTTTAATCTCTTTTCTACATTTTTATTCTGCCTTTAAAAATTACCAAAAAAATATTTTCTTTTTGCATTATTTTCATAAAAACCTTTATTTAATTAATAAAATTAAAAAACATATTTTTGCATGCATATTTATTTTTATTTGTAATTTTGCATTTAATTCACTTTTAATTGCATTTTAATTATTAAATCTTTTCCAAAAAATCCCAAAAAATTATTTTAATTTATTTATCTTATTTCCAGCCTATATTAATTTTCTCATATTAAAAATTGCATTTTTTCTAACATTTCATCTTATTTCGATTTCATCGTATTTTCCGATCTCTTATTCTTTCACAGGTTGCTCCGATTCGGACGTTTTCTTTTTGTCATTTTATTTTTTCCAATAATGTAACTGTTCATGGGATGTAATGGTTTTAATTTAGGACTTTATTTTCCGCATTTTCAATTATGTATCTGCCCCAAAGCCATGTAATAGCGTAGGTTTTACTTTCCGCACCTTTACATTTCCGCTTTACATTCTGCATTTTACTTTCCGCACCCTTATCAATTGCTAGTAATTAGGCGTGTATGGTAAGATAACAATGAACATAGCTCACTAATTTTCAAGATAACATATTCTGAAATCAACACACTTCTTCACACACGCACCCCGTAGGGTAATTCTCTCTCGTTGCCTTTCGATTTCAAAATGGTCATGTCCCTCGAACGTAGAGGTATTCTAGCACCGTTGCCTTCCAAACAAATCATCCTAGTCCCTTCGATACAAAGATCATAGACCCACGATGTCGCCTCCGAATACATGATCTTGACCCTCGATTGCCGCCTACGAAAAATGATGATAGTCCCTTCGAATGTGCTAGGATACTTCCTACAAGTTGCTTTCTATGACCATCCGATGTCCCTTCGAACGTCCCGCTTACATCCAACGAATGGAGCTATCTACTAACTAATGGTATGGCTAGCGCTATTCTAAAGGAATGTAGAAGTACAACAAAATGACCAATTCTGAGTGGGTAAATAAGTCTTTTAGTTGCTTGCTCTATCAAATGCTTTTCACACCACACACTTTTTTTTAAAGTTCAAATTCTTTTCAAAACAAAACATTTCCGAACACTTTGTATACACTCCTACATGAGTCATTACAAAGTCAAAGCGAAATGCCTCTTTCAAAATTTTTTTGTCAAACACACAAGAAAGCAATTTTAAAAAAGTTATTTAAGAGCAACTAAGAGCCCGTAGAATAAACTGCGGATGAAAAGGGGTGCTAATACCTTCCCTTTTGATAACCATTCTCCCGAACTCAGAATCTAACGAAGGTCTTTTTCTGTTACTTTTACCTTCCCTTAATTGGATAAAAATAAAAGTCGGTGGCGACTCTTGCTATCCGCACATTTGGATACAAAATCCTACAAAGTCAGTTCACCGTATCACAGAACTGGAGACTCTGCTGGGGACATTGACCCTAAAAGAGAGAATTGCCTTAGGGATTTCAAGATAACCTTTAATGCTTTTTGTTTGACTTGTATGCTTTATCTTTAAGGGTTGTTTGGGTATTATATTGTTGGGGGATCCTACACCCGGATCCGGGTTTCCTTTTAGGTAAGTGGCATTAGATCATCGCGACCGCTAGACGTATAACTAAACGGTCAACATGATGGCTACGTTAGCGTGACACTTTGGTTGTCCCGATACTCTTCATTCCCAAGTTGAAGATAGTATTTGGCTTCTCTGCGTGGTGTCATCAAGCGCTAACTAAACTTTTAGAACCTTAATTGACCCATCTTGGCCATTAGAAGGTAGTGAGATGGCCGGCTTTGGTGTAGACCGAAGTTGGTTGATACTCGATGCTACGCTCATTGAGATTAGACTTTTGGGACATTTTCAATCGACCACTTGGCCGTCGTATTGAAATAAGCGCCTACGAGAAAGATCTGTGATGTGAGATTCCTAGAACCCGGTTACTATTATAGGACAGGATGAACCAACTCAAACTTTTGGTAGGGTAATCACCTATACCTCATGCAAGCCTTAACCCTAGGCTCATTGTGTGAATTGTTTGTGTGTGCTAAACATGACATCATGACATCATTTGCATTGCATATTATTTCTAACTATTTCAAGGACCTAGGGATTTATCTTTGCTCTATTTTGTAGGGGATTATGGCTTCTAGAAAGACTATCCGAATCAACTTCATGGGTATCCCTTCTCAACTCAAAGAATTGGTTTCAGAAATTCCCGACCATGCTCAGTTCATCAAAAGACATGGTTATCTACTTGACTTGGTTATCTCCGGTTTTGAAGAAGATATGATGCATGTCCTATTTCAGTTCTTTGATCCGAAACACCATTGCTTCACATTTCCCGATTATCAGTTGGTTCCTACCTTGGAAGAGTTCTCTAAGCTACTTGGGATATCTGTCCTCGACCAAATGCCATTCACCGGTTTGGAAAAGGTTCCTAAGTTCGAAGACATCGCATCCGCCTTACATCTTAAGCGCTCAGATATCGAAGCCAATTGGGAAACTAGAAGTGGAGTTAAGGGTTTACTTTCCAAGTTCTTAATCAAGAAAGCCCGAGAATTCCTCAAAGTTATGAGTTTCCATGCATTTGAAAACATTGTGGCCTTGCTAATTTATGGTTTGGTTCTATTCCCTAACTCGGATCAATTCATAGATGTCAACGCCATCAAGTTGTTTCTTACCCGTAATCCAGTGCCTACTTTACTTGGAGATATTCTACATTCTCTCCACACTCGTACCACTAAGCGACAAGGAACTCTCATGTGTTGTATACCGTTACTTTCAAGGTGGTTTATTTCGCACCTTCCTCCATCAGTTTTGAAGAATGAACAAAGGTTGAGATGGTCTCAAAGATTGATGTCACTCTCTCATTCCGATATCCGTTGGAATCTTTTCTCTCAAAAGGACTTCACATTCATTGAGCGTTGTGGAGAATTCCCTAATGTACCGCTACTTGGTATAAGGGGAGGTATTACTTACAACCCTTCTCTAGTCGTTGGTTTCGCCAAGAGATGGTCCACATGATATGCTTCTCCAAGATATTGTGTTCGACTACAATCACGATCTCGAATTACCGAAGGTTTATACATGCTTGGGGCATGGTAAAGAAGACGATACCAAGACTTTGGGGCACCCGAACTCCATTCCTTGGGAACCTTACCTCAAATGGGTGCGAGCTCGAGCTCAAAACCTCATGATGCCTTTCACTGCTTTACCAAGAATCATGGAACTGTTGCTATAGGTGACGTACCTATCTTTTCTCCATCCTGACATGCCTACTGATTTTGAAGACTTGAAGAGATCCTGGATTCAGCTTAAGGAAGAGAGGAATACATTTGAAGCTCAGTGCTATGCAAGCGAGAAGAAAGTGCTAGAGTTGACAAAGCTACTTCATGAGGAGCGAAGCATCAACGCCTACATCGGCACCAAGAGGAAGCGCCCATGGGAGACTTAGAGCTTTAGGATGTTTTTGTTTTCTTTTATTGTTTCGAATTATATCTTGTACTAAAAAAAGGGAATAATAAAAAGAAGTACTAATAAATGTTTGTTCATTGCTTGTTTAACAAATTTAAATCTCTAAGGTCCTTGAAAATATTGCATTGCATTCGCATAAACATTGCATAGCATAGCATAACATTGCATCACAGGTACATTGGAGATTGGTTTTCTCATTTGCTCGCTATTTATTTTAGCGAAATGGCTCTTGAATAGATCAAAGATCTCCAGCTCGAATGCTCGGTTCAGCAGATGTTCACCAACTTGGTCCAAGGCCAAGAAGATTTGAAGAAGCTCATCAACAAGAAGAAGAAGGTTGTGGGTCTCCTCAACATGGGTAGACGTTCAAAGGGGTCCTAAGGTGGTCACGGAACGAGCTCTCCAAGGAAGTGTCCATACCGAGGGAGTACCAAGGGTGATGAAGGTGAGCGTGAGCCCAAGAAAGGAGGAGAGGATCACTCGATTATAGCCAACACTCGATGAAGATGACAAGTACAAACAACTTGAAGACCGTCGAATCTTGTGGAAAACTTGAAAATGTCCGGCTGAATTTTGATGATCCGAGTCTTGTTCCGGTGTTGTGATTCCTCCCAAGTTCAAAGTTCCAACTTTTGCCAAGTATGATGGCATGTCTTGCCCTAAGTGCATTTGAAGTCCTATGTCCAAAAATCAATCCCCACACGATGATGAAAGTTGTGGATGCACTATTTTCAAGAGAGTTTGTCCGAACCCAGTTGGAATGGTACTATCACTAGAGAATGACCGTATCCGTACTTTGGAGTGATTTGGCTGATGCTTTCTGCACAATATGAGTACAATGTGAATTGACACCCACTCGCATGCAACTACAAAGCATGTCTATGGGTCGTGACGAGAAATTCAAGGAGTATGCTCAGAAGTGGAGAGATCTAGCAGGCAGAGTTCAACCACCCTTGTCCAATAGGGAGTTGGTTGATATGTTCATGGGGACACTAACAGGCCCATTCTTCAATCATCTGATTGGAAATTCTTCATCCGGATTCACCGTGATATTGACAAAGCATTGATCGGTATCAAGAGTGGGAAGATTCATGTAGAGTCATCTTCAAATGTTGCGAAGAAATATTTTGGTGGTAAGAAAGAAGCTAATGCTGTGTATGGTCAGAAAAGCCGAGCCAAGTCCGACCGTGCTCAATCTGTGGGGGCAGTTGTGATCTCTAATCCTACATCGGACAACCTCGGTGAGACAACGCGTAGCGTAGCGCCACGAAGACAGTTTAAGATCAACATGCCTTTGTCGCAAGCCTTGCAACACATGTTGAACGCAGAGTGATTACTTTGAGGGATCCTCCTCAGAATGTCAACACTTCCTCTCCGAAATACAATCCTAATGCTAAGTGTGCTTATCATTCCCACGACATCGACAATTGTTGGGCTTTGAAGAACAAGATTCAAGATATGATTGAAGCTAAGCATTGAGTTTGATCCTCTGTTGAGACTCGAATGTGATCAACGCTCCTATGCCTAACCATGACAAGAGTTCCAATGTTGTTGGCGATACTTATGTTTTCAACATAGATGACTTGACCATTCCTCGATGATGTTAAGAAGAATTTGTTGCAAGCGGTGTCAATCCAGGATGCCCAGAGAATTGTCGTTGGTGCCCATCCGCGCCGATGGATGTGCTTGGTTGAGAAGACGTGTTCGCATGATGGATAACCGTGAGATACTATTTCGAAACCACCGTGCGTAAGTGTGAAGAAATGTCTAAATTGAAGATTGACAATGCGAAAACTGTACCACCTGTGGGATACCTGGGGCAGCCAAGTGGAAAATATGATTACATGGTGAAGTACATCACGATAGTTACAAGATTCCTATTGAAGATGTTAAACCGGATGGGGTGACGATTTCCGAAGACTATGCCGATGTTAACACAATAAGGATTTCTCTGCGATCCTGTGCCTAGAGTGGCACCTCATCATTACTTCTCCAAGACCAGTTCCATATTCTCTCGACAAAGCTATCCCTTGGAATTATGGAGTGATGTTTACTATCATGGTGTCAAGCAAGATCCTCGACAATTGAAGATCTTACCATGGGAGCTTACTCGACATCGACAACATCACGGATCCAGAAGGTGACCGAACGGAAGGGTATTCTCCAAAGATCTCTCCTCCAAAAGACACTGCGACTCCGCTCGCATTCCATTACTCAATCAATATCCCCTAGAGGGAAAGAACCTGACTCATCCCGCTGAAGTACCAAAGGAAGTTATCAAGACACCTCAAACAAGAAATAGAGGAAATTCAAGATCATCAAGAAGAGTGATTACAATGTTGTGGAGCAGTTAGGACAGACTCCGTCCAAGATTTCCATCGCTTTGCTCTTGTGCTCGAGGCTCATGCTAATGCCTTGGTGAAGTTTCAAGAATGCTCATGTGCCGCAAGACACTACCACCGACAGTTCAAGTTTGTATTGCTAGCCGGCTGCCAACAACGGCCTAGGCTTCTCTGATGCTGATTTGACTCATTCCGGAAAGAAACACAACAAAGCCTTGCACATCTCTGTTGAATGCAAGGGCGCTACATTGTCTCATGTCTTGGTAGATACCGGTTCTGCTCTGAATATCCTACCGAAGACTGCTTTTGATCGACTCGATGTCGAAGGGTTGGTTCTGAGACCCAGTGACATTATTGTGAGAGCTTTTGATGGTTCTAAGCGGACGGTGCTTGGAGAGCTCACTCTGCCTGTTAAAGTCGGTTCCCAGACTTTCGAATCTACTTTCTTTGTCATGGACATCCGTCCAGCTTATTCTTGCCTACTTGGACCTTGGATACATGGGGCCGTGACTCTACTTTGCATCGAAATCAAGTACCGGTGAAAGGGAAGGTTGTCACAGTATGTGGTGAAGAAGAATATATGGTCAGTCATCTACAGTCATTCCGCTATCTCGAGGTGGAGGGTGAATTCTTCGAGACTCAAGCTTTTGAAACAATTCCAGTCATGCTTGACTCTCCACCTCTGAAGATGCTAAAGTTCCGCCTAGGATGGCCTCATTGAAATATGCTCAAGCTGCTGTTGAAAAAGGAGGTAGCTCTGTTTGGGGTCAGCTCCCTGATCTTCCTTTCAAATCCGACAAGACCGGTTTAGGCTTCACCATCAAGGGTCGAAGATGATACGCGAACGTGCGCCAACTTCCTTCCGCATCGCCAGTGGAATCCATGCTATAGAAGACAACGACAACGGCCGACATCGCAAGTGGATCTTCCCAACTCGATAAAGGGCTCGAATTGGAAGACCAAGACGCATACCAATCTCCTTTAGCCGGAGTAATTGCTCTTGTTTTGTTTTGCTTTCGTATTTCTTTATGTTTTGAACAATAAACTTTGAAAGCCTAATGCCTTGCCGGGGCATCATGGCTCGTTTGAGGGTTATTATCCGTCGTTTGCGTATTTTCATTCAATAAATTCGTTGGACTTTTGCATTCAATTGTTTGTTTTCTTTTACTTTATCACCCCTTCAAAAGCTATGTGTTTCTTACACATACCCACGTGGTACATGCAGAATCACTCGAATCTCGTTAATACACTTTGCTAGTGCTAAATATGACTTGATAATCCGATCTACCAAGCCGAAGACAAAAGTGAGGAAGATTGTGAAGTGCCGGAGAACTTGCGACTCAGAAGAAGAGCGAGTTATACTGACCACACGAAGAGCAAGTTGAGGTTGTGAATTTGGTAGACGAAGACAGAAAAGAGATCAAGATAGGAGCGGGTCTTGAGAACGTGTTAAAGAAAGGTTGGTTCAGATGCTACGAGACTATATTGAGGTTTTGCTTGGTCATACGAAGACATGCGGGTTTAGACATTGATATTGTGGTACACCGATTAAAAGAAGGTTTTCTCCTGAAATGAAGGTTCGTCGATCGTCCGAGATGTCGAGAAAATCAAAGCCAAGTTATGAAGCGTTCAACGGTTTTTAGTGTCACCTCTTATCCCCTGGGTTGAAAATGTGGTACCCGTGCCTAAGAAGGATGGTAAGGTACGCATGTGTGTGGATTACGAGATCTAAACAAAGCGAGTCCGAAAGATGATTTTCCACTTCCTCATATTGATGTTCGTTGACAACACCGCCAGATAAGGTTTTCTCCTTCATGGATGGTTTCTTCTTACAATCGATCAAAATGGCTCCTCAAGACATGGAAAAGACTACTTTTGTTACGTGGGGCACTTTCGCTACAAGGTTATGCCGTTCGGATGAAGAACGCAGCGCCACTTATCGCGTGCTATGGCGACATTATTTCATGACATGATTCATCACGAGATAGAGGTCTACGGCGACATGATAGCTCGATCACGATCAAGAAGAACATCTTGATCATTTGCGAAACTATTTGACAGGTAAAGAAGTACAGGTTGAGACTCAATCCTAACAAGTGCACTTTTGGAGTCAGATCCGGAAAACTCCTAGGGTTTGTAGTCAGTGGAAGAGGTATTGAAGTTGATCCCGCCAAGGTTAAAGCTATTCAAGAGATGCCCCCATGCAGAAGGAAGTCGAGGTTTCTTGGGCCGATTGAACTACATTTCAGATTCATTGCACACCGATCGCTACTTGTCGCCAATCTTCAAGTTATTAAAGAAAGATCAAGTGGTAGAATGGAACGACGATTGCGGATCGCTTTGACAAAATCAAGGAGTACCTACGAATCCTCCCATCCCGATGCCGCCGAAGGAAGACCTCTTATCATGTACTTGACGGTGTTAGAGAACTCAATGGGTGTGTGTTGGGGCAACATGACGAGTCCAGTCGAAAAGAGCATGCAATATACTACCTTAGCAAAAGTTTACCGATCGTGAAACAAGATACTCACGACTTGAGAAAACTTGCAACGCTTTGGCTGCCGCCGACTAAGACAAGATATGTTGACTCACACTACCTTGTTGATTTCAAGATGGATCCGATAAAATACATCTTTGAGAAACCACTCTCTCCGGAGAATAGCAAGATGGCAAATGATCTTGACCGAATATGACATCCAAGACACTTCTAAAGCGATCAAAGGAAGTGTGGTAGCCGATCATTTGGCTCATCGTAGATGACTATCGATCTATCAATTTCACGAAGATGTTTTACTAGTTACAGATTGAAGAACCAGCCCGACGAAGGACCCGAACAAGGATCCCGATGGACTATGGTCTTTGATGGAGCCTCAAACGCACTTGGCAATGGCATTGGCGCCATCATTACATCCCCCAGCGGACACACGCCTTTCACCGCCAGATTATGTTTCAATTGCACTAACAACATGGCGAATAGCATCATGGGTATTAAAGTGCTATTGACCTAAGAATTAAGTTCTTGCAAGTGTATGGAGACTCGGCTTTAGTGATCACAGATTAAGGCGAGTGGGATAGCATCCAAATCTTATTCCCTATCGAGAGCATGTTCTGAGTTTGATCCCCTACTTCGAAGAGATCACTTTCAATCATATTCCACGAGAAGAGAATCAGTTGGCAGACGCGTTAGCTACTATGTCGTCTATGTTCAAGGTCAGATGGGACAACGAGGCTCCCCAGATCATCATTGAGAAGTTCGACGAACCAGCGTATTGTTGTGAGCTTGACGCAGAAGAGAAACCTTGGTACTATGACGTGAAGAGGTATCTTGAGACTCAAGAATATCCCGCAGGGGCATCTGTTAATGATAAGAAGTTCATGAGAAGATTTGCATCTAAATTCTTCCTCAGCAACGACATCTTATACAAGCGCAACCACGACTTGTGCTCTACTGTAGACCGAAAACCGCAATGCGTATCATGGAAGAGTTACACGGCTAATTTGGTACCCACTCTAGTGGACACACCATGGCTAAAAGATTTTGAGAACAGTTACTATTGGTCCACCATGGAAGTCGATTGTCACCGCTACGCTCGATCTTGTCACAAGTGCGGTTATGCCGACAAAGTGCACGTACCTCCGTACCTCGAATGTTTTAACTTTGGCCTTTTGCAATGTGGGGCATTGACATGATTGGAGAGATCAAGCCCACTTCCAATGGACATCGTTTCATCCTTGTGGCAATCGATTACTTTACCAAGTGGGTAGAAGCAGCCTCGTATGCATCTGTTACCAAGAATGTTGTGGCTCGATTCATCAAACATAACCTCATCTGTCGATATGGCATCCCGAAAGGATTATCACAGATAACGGTTCCAATCTCAACAATAAGATGATCATCGAACTCGCAGCTCAAGATCAAGCATCACAACTCTTCTCCTTATCGGCCTAAGATGAAGCGCGGAAGCCGCCAACAAGAACATTAAGAAGATTATAAGAAGATAGCGGTGACTTACAAAGATTGGCATGAGATGTTACCATTTGCTCTTCATGGTTATCGCACACGAACATCAGGGGCAACCCCTTCTCTCGTCTACGGTATGGAAGCCGTCTTACCCATCGAGGTTCGGATACCCTCAACGAGTCCTCCGGAGGCGAGTTAGGCGAAGACGATTGGGTCCAGACTCGCTTGACCAGATTAATTTGATTGATGAGAACGACTCGCATCCATCCGCCATGGATGATTTATCGAAACGAATGATCGAGCATTTAACAAGAAGGTCAAGCACCGAGTCTACCAAGTCGGTGATCTAGTAGTCAAGCGCATCATTCTTCCACAAGGTGATCCAGGGCAAGTGGACTCCCACCTATGAGGGACCATTTGTAGTCAAGAGTGTTTTCGGAGCTATGATACTTAGCACCATGGATGGCGAGGACTTCCACACCGTGAACGCAGACATAGTCAAAAATACTACGCATAAAGAGACCCGCTAGGTCGGCGAACCTAGGCAAAAATAAGGGCATCTGGCGAACCAAAAGGTTCGGGCAAAATTAAGGATATATGCAAAACATGTACACCGCAAGTCGAAAACACGAAAAGGCTTGGGCAAGAAAGGGTATCCGGTGAAAACCCGAAGGGCGGTCTAGGCAAAAGTTAGGGATTTAAGCGCACGATTATGTCTCTTCGGATCACCGCTTCCGACTACTATCAACATTCAAGGTTCAAATGGCGAAGATCTCTACTCACTTTCTCGACAGCAAGGAGATGAGATAGTAAATATATGAGTACTAGCATAGTTGGAACTTAACGAGATTGTTTCCGCATAGCTTTTTCCTTTCTTGTGTACAAACTACTTGGCCATACACATTGCAAATAAAGCGAGATCTTTCTCTTTACAATTTTCACGTTTTCAATAAGTCGATTATATGCATTGATGACGAAAAGTCACCAAATAGTTCCCATGAGCATAAAGGTTCCTCATAAACACACCTTCCCAGTGAGTATATGTTAATCCACGGTGATTCCACTCAACCGAGCAACGTTACATCGGTCTCAGCGGTAACACTTCATCCCCAGGATATTTCTCAATCCTTCCCCTTCCCAGCGGTATCCGGACACAAGACTTGGTCGATAGTGCATCGGAGGAAACATACACCTTTATTCCCACCGAGATTACAACGGACTGACTCTTCTAGCCCGTCTCTCAAGAACCATCAAATGCTCTCCAGCGAGATCTACACTCAGAATCCCCAGTAGAGCGTCTCCTAAATTTCCTCAGCAGGATCTACATCCAAGGTCCCCAACGGATCGCCTCCCAGATTCTCTTCAGCAGGGTCTATGAGATCTCCAACAACGAGCTTCTCAATCTCTACCTTCCTCAACAATATCTAGGCCCAAGACTTGGTCAGATAGTGCATCGGAGGAATCCAGGGTATCTTTCTTCTCCTTCAAAAGCAGGGACTTCCACCTACACAATTCCCCAAGCAGAAGTCAGAAATCTTCAAACAGAATATCCGCATCTTCTTCAAGATGGATATGTTTTGAAATATCGCAACATCTATCATCCATACATTTCTCATAAAGTCATAATTCATGCATATGTCATTCATATACACTGTCATGCATCATACTTTGCATAAAACTAACGAATATTCTATCAAAGTTTCTCTTGTTTTCTCCAAAAGTAAATACCGACGCAAAGTCCGGATTAAGCCCGAACCGACGGAAAACTATCGAAAGACCGCCCTTGGTTGTCCTCCGACGACTGGTCCAGGATTAAGCCCCGAACCGACGGGAAAACTATCCGAAAGACCACCTCGGTTATCCTCCGATAACAGCAATGGATCAAACACCGATGCACGGAAGCTATCCACATTTTGCCAACTACAATCTCCTCAGTTAATCAACACGAAGGTTTATTTCGATTCCTTATTATCAAAAGAATTCTGAGTCTAGCGTCGACTCGGTTGCCTTGGATGGCATCTTAAGCCCATCTCCGACTAACTTGTCAACATTTCTTCACGCTGCATATATGGTTAAAAATCAATACGGACCAATAACTTCATTCAAAGTGAACACAAAGTCTAACGTACTCCTTCGGATGGCATCTTAAGCCCATCTCCTCTCCGTTCCAGAACATCTAGAGTCTAACATGCGACTCACCTTTCTAGATGGCATCTTAAGCCCATCTCCGTCCTCCTATTAACAACCTCGAGTCTAGCGTGACGACTGTTCCCCGTGAAGTCTCCAACTTCTCCAAATGGCATCTGTAAGCCCATTCCCGCATCGTCAGCCAATAGCGAGTGCAAATTTTCAGGTGTACTCGAGTGTTCAATCATCTTCTACCTTCAGGTCACGAAAGACAAGCATGTCTATCTCTAACCTCCAGACAAGAATAGGGGCAGCTGTCATACCCCAAAATTTGCCCTCCATCTTCTCAAAAGATTTCATACATCTATGCTCAAGGATTCCTTAAGAGTTGATCAGACAAACTCTCTCCTAGACAATCAACCCAAACTAGGGTTTGGTATCTCTCAAGTCAAGATGGATTTCCAACATCTCCAATGGTCTTCATGCCTCCTCATATGCTTCAAAGATTCTCCATGTCAAGTTTCAAGCCTCACAAGTCAAGTTTTCGTGCAATTGCTCGGATGGTTGAAAATGTGTATTGGACAAAAAGTCAACTATGGTCAACATACAGTCAAAACCTCTGATTTTTGGTCAACATCCTCATTTTGAAGTTACATTCATCATTTGATCAAGGGTTGATCATGATTCATCAAGAAAACTCAAGATTTGCTCAAAAGTCAAACTTTCTAAATTAGGGTTTCTAGGTGAAAAGTCAATGAACTTTGACTAATCATAACTTTCTCATACTTTAAATTTTTCCACCACCTCTTGTTTTGAAGGAAATTCAATTCTCTACAACTTCATGTCTCACAAGAATATCCAAAAAATGCTTCATTTGAGAGGTATAGCTCAAAACATTACAGGTCATTTTCAAAGTCAACAAAAAGTCAACTTTTTGTTTTGTAGATATATTGAGCATGGTAACTCCAATTGAGATGAGACCAAAGACATTGTTTAGAGGACTCTTAGAGCTTTCCAAAAAGTCCAAGAACACTCAAAAATGTGGAAAATTGAGCAAGATACACCATTCACAAGTTGGGCAATTTTGAAAGAATGCACAAAGAGAGATACTTCAAAAAATCAAATCTTTTGCAAATGGGCCTACTTTTTCTTCATTCTAACTTGTTCCTCATGCAATTAGGAATGTCCAAGCCCAATGCCACGAATTTTTGATTTATTTTTCTATTTAATTTGTAATTTATTCATTTAAATGCAAATTAAATCTTAAAATAAATTATAAAATCAAAATTAATTGGAAGATTGATTTTTATTGCTTTCTTGTGATCCAATCCACCCATAAATGCCAGCAATTTGAAATTAGATCAGATTTGGCAAGATTGGATTGAAATTGGACCAAAGTTTGAAAATTTGATTTCATGAAAATATCAAAATTGATTTCCATTGAATATTGATCAATTCTTTCCAAATTCAATCCCAAATCCATCCAGCATATATATTTGATGCATACCTATCAAGAAAGGACGAAAAATTGCTCTACAAACCCTATTCCAAAGTTCAAAATCCGTGTTTTGAAGCAACGGTAACCCTAGTTTTGCTTGATTCAACCCATTCCAAGCCGTCCATTACATTCCTTGAGGTCTTTAGAGTCGATCCGACTCTTACATCGTTCAAAACCATCAAGAATCAAGCAATCCCGTTTCGGTTTGTTCTTATTTTTCCAAATTCGATTATCAATATTCATGCATTATTAACTTGTTTTGATTGTTTGTTTGTACTTAGAATCAAGTTTTTTTTTCGGCAAGCCAATTGAGTTTCCATGGCGGAATGTTACCATGACTAGGGTTCCTGTATCGAATTAGGTTTTCTATGAAAATTGGCCAACAAGACCTATACCATTAAACTGGATGACGAGGAATCGAACCATGGTTTCAAATGTAATTTATATTATGTTTTTGATATTAGTGTGGTCATAACGAAGGAAGGCCGCAGATTTTGAATTTTCAAAACGAAGAAGACGATGGATGGCGGTGACGAGACCGGAGGTGGCGTGTAAAACCCACTGCTTCCAAACAAAGCTTGCACACTTGGTTGGTTAAGGCGTGTTGTGGGATGCTCTCTCATGTTTTCCGGCACTTACACCTTTTTAAAAACTCATGTTTTATTATTATTTTTTTTTTTTTTATTTTTTCTTTTCTACTTTTATTCTGCTTTAAAAATTACCAAAAAATATTTTCTTTTGCATTATTTTCATAAAACCTTTATTTAATTAATAAAATTAAAAACATATTTTTGCATGCATATTTATTTTATTTGTAATTTTGCATTTAATTCACTTTTAATTGCATTTTAATTATTAAATCTTTTCAAAAATCCCAAAAATTATTTTAATTTATTTATCTTATTTCCAGCCTATATTAATTTTCTCATATTAAAATTGCATTTTTCTAACATTTCATCTTATTTCGATTTCATCGTATTTTCCGATCTCTTATTCTTTCAGTTGCCGATTCGGACGTTTTGTTTTATTTTTCCAATAATGTAACTGTTCATGGGATGTAATAGTTTTAATTTAGGACTTTATTTTCCGCATTTTCAATTATGTATCGCCCCAAAGCCATGTAATAGCGTAGGTTTTACTTTCCGCACCTTTACATTTCCGCTTTATTTCTGCATTTCAATTGCTAGTAATTAGGCGTGTATGGTAAGATAACAATGAACATAGCTCACTAATTTTCAAGATAACATATTCAAATCAACACACTTCTTCACACACGCACGTAGGTAATTCTCTCGTTGCCTTCGATTTCAAAATGGTCATGTCCCTCGAGCGTAGAGGTATTCTAGCACCGTTGCCTTCCAAACAAATCATCATAGTCCCTTCGATACAAAGATCATAGACCCATGATGTCGCCTCCGAATACATGATCTTGACCCTCGATTGCCGCCTACGAAAAATGATGATAGTCCCTTCGAATGTGCTAGGATACTTCCTACAAGTTGCTTTCTATGACCATCCGATGTCCCTTCGAACGTCCCGCTTACATCCAACGAATGGAGCTACCTACTAACTAATGGTATGGCTAGCGCTATTCTAAAGGAATGTAGAAGTACAACAAATGACCAATTCTGAGTGGGTAAATAAGTCTTTTAGTTGCTTGCTCTATCAAATGCTTTTCACACCACACACTTTTTTTTAAAGTTCAAATTCTTTTCAAAACAAAACATTTCCGAACACTTTGTATACACTCCTACATGAGTCATTACAAAGTCAAAGCGAAATGCCTCTTTCAAAACATTTTTGTCAAACACACAAGAAAGCAATTTTAAAAAAGTTATCTAAGAGCAACTAAGAGCCCGTAGAATAAACTGCGGATGGAAAGGGGTGCTAATACCTTCCCTTTTCATAACCATTCTCCCGAACTCAGAATCTAACGAAGGTCTTTTTCTGTTACTTTTACCTTCCCTTAATTGGATAAAAATAAAAGTCGGTGGCGACTCTTGCTATCCGCACATTTGGATACAAAATCCTACAAAGTCAGTTCACCGTATCACAGTTGATGAGACCAAAATTTTAGTAGCATCTCCATTTGGCTGGTATTGTCGAGCTTGTCATCTATGCCCGAGGGTTGCACGCGGTGATAAACCTCTATTTCTTTGTGAAGCTAGTCATTCCACCGAAGCTGAGATATTTAGGTACGGTTGGTTATAATCTGTCGTATGACTTGTCACTGAAAGTATAATCTTATATTTATGATCCATCCTATTCATTACAACCATTATTCCCCATATCGTAGGTATAAGATAGAAATTAAAGTTTTCCACTCAGAGAAAAGCTGTAACTTTGTTTTCTGGGACAGAGAATGTGCACAGATTTTGAATTTATCTGTCGCTCAGATGCGCGATACCATGATTCAGGTATGTTATTTATTTGAACAGTATCATACTAACAACGTCGAACAATAATCTGATACTAATTGTGTTGTTTCCTTCTGTAGGAAGGAATTCATGATCCCTTATAATTTCCACTGGCACTCGCTGCGATGTTGAATTTTGAGATCGCTTTTAAAGTTAAGTGGCATCCGCGTTGGAAAAATTGCTTTGTCGTCCGAGATGATCCCTTCATCAAACAGCTTAAGGCCCCTTGGGAACTTCCTCCGCAGGTGTAATTCATTATCATGCCTTTAGTGTTTTTATTATTCGTTAATTTTCTCTTACGACGTTTGTACTGATCCTACTATGATCACAACAAGAAGGTAGCAGGAAATGTCCCGTCTAAAACACCGGAGCTGCTGCAGTTTTTTTTCCTCGCTCCATTATTTACATAGTCTTTTACTTTTCTTTGTATGTTTTGTGTTGATATATATTGCATAATGAAAATTCTGTTAATTATGTTTAGATTAAAGAGAGTGTTGATGAGGCCAAGACTGAAGCCCTTGAAGAAAGTGATTTGGTTACGGTAACTTTTGATGCCCTCACACTATGTGAATTTAATGAGTTGATGTAACAATAAATAATGTTGCATATATTGCTGAACTTAACTATATTCGATTATGTAATAGGATCTTGAGATTACGTCTAAGCATAACCCCGATCCAAAAACTCCCACTGCTAAAAGACAGATTCCAGATGGATCAAGTTAGTCAACAACCTCTGAAGGCTTGTCTGAAGGAGAGCTCTCATCAACCAAGATTAAGAAGATTATCAAAATGGAGAAGAAGGATTAGACTATAACTATGTTATCATTTCTGGTTCAAGTTTATCAATATCCACTCTTTATTCATTATGGGTTATATTGTTTAATGTTAACTTATATATGTTACTTTACCATTCTCATCAATTATTACTCCTACATGACTATTACCAAATCTTTGCGTATCGTATTGATCGAGTTTCACACTATTACTCGAATGATTCCCACAATGTTCATATTGAAATGGAAGTGATAAGTCAGGAAATTCTCCAGTAATTTATGTTTGATTTTGTTGGGATCAGTTTGCTAGTTTGGCTTTCTATGAAACTTCTGAAGAGGAGTCAGAAGTTGAAACTTCTGAATAAGAGTCAGAAGTTGAAACTTCTGAAGAGGGGTCAGAAGTTGAAACTTCTGAAGAAGAGTCAGAAGTTGAAACTTCTAAAGAGGAGTCAGAAGTTGAAACTTCTGAAGAAGAGTTAGAAGTTGAAACTTCTGAAGAGGAGTCAGAAGTTGAAACTTCTGAAGAGGAGTCAGAAGTTGAAACTTCTGAAGAAGAGTAAAAATGTTCACAACTGCAATAAATGGTAGAAGTATATACATTGTTTCTACATGATTTAGTGTTATATATCATACTGTTTATTTTCTTTTTGTGTTATATATTATGTAAATAATTCCCACTATACCAGACTGTTTATTTTCGTGTTGTGTTATATATTATGTACCTTTTTATAGTTCAAATAAATTGTTGCAGTTTTTCATACCCCAAAATTTTCCTTCCTACTTCTCAAGACAATTCACATCTCCATACTCAAGGATTTCTCAAGGGTTGACCAAACAAGCCCTCTTCTAAGCAATCAATCCAAACTAGGGTTTTGCTCCTCTCAAGTCAAAATGGATTTCCAATGCTTCAAGTGGTCATCATACCTCATTATATGCTTCAAGGGATCACCATGTCAAGTTTCAAGCCTTACAAGTCAAATTTGCTCATCCAATTGCTCAGATGGTTGAAAATCAACTATATTAGACTGAAAGTCAACTGTGGTCAACATACAGTCAAACTTCATAATGTTTGGTCAAAATAAATATTATGAAGTAACATTCATCATTTGATCAAGGTTTGACCATGATTCCTCAAGGAAAGTTAAAATTTGATCAAAAGTCAAAGTTTTCAAATTAGGGTTTTTTAGACAAAAAGTCAACATAACTTTGACCAAGCATAACTTTCACATACTTTATTAGAAATTTTTCCACCAAAGCTTATTTTGAAGGGAATCCAATTCTCTACAACTTCATGTTTCACAAGCTTTGGTCAAAAATGCTTCATTTGGAAGTTATGGATCAAAACATTACAAGTCCTTTTAAAAACTCAACAAAAAGTCATATTTTTGAAAAGAAGTGTACCTGAACATGGAAACTTCAATGAATATGAAACCAAAATGAGTGTTTATAGGACATATTTATCTTTCTAAAAAGTCCAAGAACACTCAAAAATGTTGAAAATTGAGAAAGATACAAATTGTGCAAGTTTGACATTTTTGAGGACGTGCGCAAAGGAAAAAACCTAGCAAATGCAAATATTTTTCAAATGGGCTTAAGTTTTCATGATCCATACTTATTCTTGAGATTATCCATGACCCCTATACTCCTTTCCACGCCTCTTATCTTTTTATTTAATTTATTTATGAATTAAATGGTCAAAATTCAAAATTAATTAAATAAAATACAAAGATAATTGATAATACAAGTTGGGCTTGGTTTTTACTTGTCTTGAGGTCCAAGATAACCTATGCAAGCTGTCAATTTCGTGCACAAGGCTTTAAGGCAAGATTGAAACACTTTTGGGAAGATTTGATGAAAATTCCAAATCAAATATTCTTGCATTCAAGGCAATATATTTTCCCATAATTCTTGACCTAATGCACTCTCCTATAAGTACACTACAAGATCAAAAACACAAAGAACGGAACCCTGGCCTCCAAGAGCAAACCCTAATTCTCCAAAAAATTCTATACAAACTTGCAAATTCGTATTCCATTCTCCAGCCGTTCTCAAGGTGATTCAAGCCTTCCATCACCTTCCTGAGGTTTTCAGGAATTGATTCAAGTCCTTACACAAGCTATACCATGCCCAAAACTTATTCCTTGAAGCTACACCGGTTTGATAAAACTTTGGATTTCTAACTCGTAATTTACACGATACAAACTGCGTTTATGCATTTATATATGTTTATTATGTTGATTTGAATCGATTTCATGCAATAGTTTCAAGGTTTGATGCAGGGATAGAGGAACACCATGGCTAGGGCACGAAGCATCTAAGCTTTCGTATTCATATTTATAGGACGTTTCAGCCCAAAATAACCCCAGATTCGAATTCAGGGGGCGATTCCAATTTTGCTCTGATTTTGCAGGTTTAGACGTTTGAATGGCCGGAGATGGTAACCGGAACCACTGTTCTCAGGTGGTTGATCGGCGAAGACTGAACCGGGGCAGGCGTGGTAGAGAATCATTGGACGATTTGAAACTAGGGGACCCACCTTGGCGCGTTTTGGTTTATGTTTGATTTTCATAATTAACTTTCACACATATATTTATTATTTCAGTTTGATACATGGATGTATCACCGCCCCATCGGTTCAACATGCGCACGCTATATCACTTTCCTCTCAAGGGCACGGGTTCGAACCCTGCCTTTTGCCAATGTTTTTCTAACATCTTTCTGATTTATGCAGATAACATATACAGCCTCCAGAAGTTCTGGAAAACTGATAACACAGAAGTTCTGGAAGGAACGATTTCTAGAAGTTCTGGAAGGAACGATTTCCAGAAGTTCTAGGAAAACTGATAACACAGAAGTTCTGGAAGGAACGGTTTCCAGAAGTTCTGGAGGGAGCCTCAATACAGGTTTCCAAAAGTTTTGGAAGGAACCTTAATACAGGTTTCTAGAAGTTTTGGAAGGAAATATAATACAGGTTTCTAGAAGTTCTGGAAGGAACGATTCACAGAAGTTCTGAAAGGAACGATTTCCAGAAGTTCCAGGAAAAACTGATAACACATAATTTCTGGAAGGAACAGTTTCCAGAAGTTCTGGAGGGAGCCTCAATACAGGTTTCTAGAAGTTCTGGAAGGAACCTTAATACAGGTTTCTAGAAGTTTTGGAAGGAACCTTAATACAGGTTTCCAGAAGTTTTGGAAGGAACAAAAGCGCGGTTCCCAGAAGTTCTGGCAAGGAACGATGACCAAATTTCCAAAAGTTCTGGAAAGAGTGAGCCAGAAGTTCTGACAAAAACACCTATTTCCTTTATTTTTCTATTTTCCTTTCAATTTTCTTAACTAATTTATTTTTTTTCAATTATCTTTTAAACTATTTTCTAAAACTCTAAAAAATGTTTAATTTTAGATTTAGGTTTCAAAAACCTTTGTTTAATTTTTGATGCAAAAAACATTTTCTTTTTCTTCATATTTAAATCATTTTTCTAATTAAATACTAATTAATTAGAATTAGGTTTTTACTTATTAAAATTAATCACAAAAACTCCAAAAAACATTTATTTTCTAGTAATTAGGGTTACTAACCTAAAAATATTTTCCTACTAACTTTCAAAACATTTTCACTAACATTTTTCTTATTATTCTGATTAGCTATTTACATTATTTCGCATTTACAATACTAGAAAAGATGTATAGGTCGCACAATTCTTATTCTGTAATAGCGTAGATTTATATTTCTGCCTTTACTTTATGCACTCCTATTATGTATCTACCCCAAAGCCATGTAATAGTGTAGGATTTACTTTCCACACTTTAATTTTTATACATATTTAACTGCTAGTAATTAGGAATGTATGGCAAGACTAAATCAAACAACATAGATCACTTCTAAATACAAGATAAATATCGGAATACAAACACTTTCTTTGCACCCACTCACACCTTAGGGTATCCTCTCTTGTTGTCTTTTAAAACATGGTCACGTCCTTCGAACGTAGAGATATCTTAGCACAGTTGCCTATGAATAACATCATCATAGTCCCTTCGATACAAAGATCATAGTCCCTCAATGACCCTCGATGTTGTCTACAAATACATGATCTCGGCCCTCGATTGTTGCCTACAAAAGTGATGATCGTCACTACGAATATGCTAAGGTATCCCTACATGTTGCCTTCTATGACCATACGATGACCCTTCGAATGTCCCTTTACATCCAACGGATAGAGTTACCAACCAACTAATGGTATGGATAGCGCTACCCTAAAGGAAAGCAAAATAACATGGAAACGACCATTCTGAGTAAGTAATAAGACTCTTAATTGCTTGCTCTATCAAAAATACTTTTTACACCTCACACTATTTTCAAAACTTTTTCAAACACTTTGTATACATTCCAGTGTGAATCATTACAAAGTTAAACACATTTCCAAACACTTCGTATACATTCCAGCGAGAATCATTACGAAGTCAAAGTGAAATGCCTTTTCAAAAACATCTTTTCAAACGCACACAGAAAGCAATTTATAAAGTGAGCTAAGCAATTAAGAGCCCATAGATAACTACGGATGGAAAGGGTGCTAATACCTTCCCTTTTCATAAATGCCTCCCCTAATCAGAATCTAACGAAGGTCTTTTCCTGTTCTTTTCGCCTTCCCTTAATTAGATAAAAGAAAATCGGTGGCGACTCTTGCTATCCGCAACATTTGCAATAAAACGCAAAACAAACAAGTCAGTTCTCCCACTATGTCACACAGTTCTATTGTTATCTTCTTTGATATCATAAATAGAAACCAAACAATCTAAATGATACAAGCAGTAGACTCAAAATGCGTATGAGTCGACACAAGAGCTCAATGTATTGATACAAGAGATTTTGTATCGATACATACTATATTAAAATTGATTCTAGATAGTTGAGATACATATGAGTCGATACAAATAGCTATGTATCAATACATATTGTTATTAAAATGATTTCCAGAAGCCAGATTAAAGTATGCATCGATGCATAACACGTATGAGTCGATACAAGTGACTTATGTATTGACACAAGAGCTTATGTATTGATGCATACTGTATTGGAATTAATTTCATATAATTAAGATCACTATGTGTCGATACAAGTTTCATATGTGTCGACACAAGTCACTTATGTATTGATACAAAAGCTTATGTATTGATACAAAAACTAAGTCATGCAATAATCCAGAATCTGAAGTCTTGTATGAGTCGATACAAACATGTATGCATCGATGCATACTGTATGAGGTTTATTTTTCAAAGAAGAAGAACTAGTTTGTATTGACACAAAGGATTTTGTATTGATGCAAAATGATATGTATTGACACAAGATACATATGAGGAGTCAGAAGTTGAAACTTCTGAGGAGTTAGAAGTTGAAACTTCTGAAGAGGAGTCAGAAGTTGAAACTTCTGAAGAGGAGTCAGAAGTTGAAACTTATGAAGAGGAGTCAGAAGTTGAAACTTCTGAAGAGGAGTCAAAAGTTGAAACCTTCTGAAGAGGAGTCAGAAGTTGAAACTTCTGAAGAGGAGTCAAAAGTTGAAACTTCTAAAGTAGAGTCGGAAGTTGAAACTTCTGAAGAGTCGGAAAATGATATTGAATCTGGATACTATAAAGGTGGACCTTCTGAAGGAGGAGCTTCTAAAGGTAGTCCAGCCTCTGGTGGTGGTCATGATTCTGAAGGAGGAACTTTTGAAGGTGATGGTTCTGGACAAGGTCCAAAAGTAAACAAGGGTGGAACTTCTGGTGGAAGTAAAACTTCTGAAGAAAGTCTAGAAGGAGATACGGTTCCAGAATCAGAAGGACATTCTGAACATATAGGTATTAGAGAAGCTCTCAAGAAAAAGTGTGGTTGAAGGCAATGAAAGAAGAACTTCAGGCTTTTGAAAGAAGTTGTAGAACTTCTGAGGTTTTGTCCAGAAGTGTGTTTAACTTCTGGTTCCTTAACTTAGCTATTAAGTTTAGTTTTAAGGGTACTTTAGTATTTGTTAATACCTTTTATCTTGGTCACCAAGATTAGTTTTATTAGAGCCTATGTGGCAATTAAATCTGATCAATATACTGAATATTAACGAGAATATTAAATTGTTGATCAAAATATTGAATATTAACGGGAACATGACGTTTTTATATATTGAAATAATTATATGCACTGATTTATTATCTATTTCAAAAAAACATTTTTTTATAATATTTTGGGAACAAATGTACGTACCATATTGGTACCCGTGCAATAATAATTATAACGGGAACATGAAATTATTGAGCAAAATATTGAATATTAACGAAAACATAAAATCACTAATCAAAATATTGAATATCAACGGGAACACGAAGTTATTGATTCAAATTTTGAATATTAAGGAGAACACAAAGTTACAGATCAAAATATTGATATTAACGGGAACACGAAGCTACTTGAATATTAACGGAAACATTAAGTTAATGATAATTTTTTTAAATATTAAAGAGAATATAAAATTACTAATAAAAATATTAAATATTAACGGGAACATGAAGTTATCAAAATTTTGTTAAGTTTGTTGTATAAGCCTCAGTTTTATTTTTATACAACTAACTTAAAAAAAACTTTTATTTTATCTAACTTTTTTTTAATATATATAAATAAATTACTATAAATCAAACCATTTTTTCATTTTATTTAAAATCATTTTTTTAATTATATTTGCCTTTGCAATAATATCAATATTGAGAAAAATAAGAGGGCTGGAACGGGTACCCGTACGAACGCACGGGTATCCCAATAATATTAACTGCAATATGAAATTATTAATCAAACTATTGAATATTAACGGGAACATGACGTTAATGATCAAACTATTGAATATTATGGTAACATGAAGTTACTAATCAGAATATTGAATATTAACGGAAACATAAAGTTATTGATCAAAATATTATATATTAACGAAAATATAAAGTTACTTATCAAAATATTGAATATTAACTCGAATATGAAATTATTTATCAAACTATTAAACATTAACGGGAGTATGAAATTATTGATTAAAATATTGAATATTAACGAAAACATATTTACCTCTCCAATAATATCATATTGAACAAACCTTGTCATTCTAACTCAATCGCGCAACTCAAATACATTAAGCATATCTTGCCATCTTCTACTGTAACAACCTTTCCGGGGACTGTTTTGGTAAAACATACAATGCCTGGGCAAAGTAAATCGTTTAGGTTTTACTATTGGACAACTCCAATTATGCATCTTCCCCAATACAATAGCAGCACATTATATAATATATCAATGATTTATTGGGCCCAAATAATAATAATCATCCCTTATATTATTAATCTTGTATTCTCTAATATTTTATTAATACAATATGCACTGAAAATGTTTTTTTAATTATTATATTGTATATTTTATTGAAATATATTTTTGTATGTTTATCAAATTTTATGTACCATTTGCTTTTGCTTCATACATTCTACATATTTTTTTATTTCAGACTAAATTTTTATACTTTAAATATCTTTTTTTATAATATTGAATTTTATATAACATCAATATTGAACAAAATAATCAAGCATTAAAGGGTACCCGTGCGGAGGCACGAGTATCACACTAGTTAGAGATTAAAATTGATAACAAGTAGATATTAAATCGAAAGATTTAATAAAGAGTACAAATGTAAAAAATAATATATTTAGAGAAAAATTTCATAAAATAAACCGCAATATTATTTTTAGTTTTCAAAAAATTTATTGTATTAATTTATATTTCCAAAATTGCTATAATGAGAAATGAATGTTAATTACTAACTAGTAAGAAACCCGTGCTATCGCATGGGTCCCGTCTATTTTTTGATTATACGTCTTTTATATTTTTATTTGTAAAGTATGAATTCATTCTTCAATTGATTAACATTTAAATAGTTACAAATATAGACTAATAATGTGCAATAACTTGTAAGTATTGTTTTGTACATATAATAAATTGTACAATCGATTATCTAACTTCCACGATATAAATATCATCAAAAGAAAGATTCAAACGATGAACATTAAAATGAATAGTCTACATATGGTATCTCATAAATACGTTCACATCTATCCATAAACAATATAATTAGACTTTTTTCAATTATAAATTTTTAAATTTGTTTGATACAATATAAAATCTAATTAAATGCATATGCAAATTTAAAATAAACATTATCATTTAATCTAAATAAGTTATTTATACTAATACATAGATCTCGTCTGATTTCACATCTACTTAAATAATTTATTTATGTTATCAATATTTGTATCTATAGTACGCATTTAAAATAATATTGGTAACTTATTCCCTTTATAAAAATAGTTGAATCAACAATAGATTTTTCTTGTTTATAAAAATATTTTTTTACTTATTCTCATTTATAAAAATAATTATATCAACGATATATTTTTCCGTTTATAAACTTTTTTTATAACTTACTACGTTATAGATATAATTGTATGGACAATAAAATTTTATCGTTTATAAAAATAATTATATCAACAATAAATATTTTTTCGTTTATAAAAATATTTGTAACTTATTCCAATTTATAAAATAATTATATCTATATTTAAAATTTTCCCGTTTAAAAAAATGTTTGTCATATCATCTTAAATTTATTTATTAAATAGTGATAAATATGTATCTCATATTTAATCATGTTTATAAAAAATATCATATCTTAGTGACAAATATTGAATATTTTATTTTAATGTCTAGTTAATTTGGTGTCAAGTAAAATAATTATTCTAATTAATTCAAATAAATATTATATAGAGAATAATATCATCCACAAAATTTTAGTTTTCATTATATTATAAAATTTTATGAATAAAAAAGATAATTTATTTTATATTATATTTGTCTCATTATTGATAATAGATAATGAAAATTTATACAAATGCTCTAATCCATTATTGTCCACCTATCAAATACATAAAATTGTAATAATTATCGTTTTATATTATTTTCTATATTTTTTAAAGAGACAAAATTTACTATTGATATAAAACTTTATGTGTACTAATTAAATAAGATGACAACACATGATTGTAAAAATTAAAAAAGAAAAGAAAACTTTTTTTTTCATAACAAATTTATGTATTTTTCTATCATAATTGTCTCATGTTCTTTTAAAAAAAAACAAATATTTATAACAATGTTTTACTATAAATAATAACATTTTATCATAAAAAACAACATATTTTTTTTCTGGAATATCATTTAACATATTTTTTCATAAATACCATTTATCATTTTTTTGTCATGATCAACCTTATAAAGTTCATTTGAAAAGATTTTAATTTATTTTAGTAATTTTATAATTTAAAAAAATATATATAATTTTAATAAATAAATTAAACATAGAGATTAAAATAATTGTGGGACATTTATCTCTTTTTTAAATAGATTATAAACTTTATTTTAGTTTGTTCTATAATCTTATTAATCATTTCTAAATTTAAATAATTAAAATAAATTTTATTTAAAGTTCATTTTAATTGGATAAGAGCTAATAAGGATGATTGTATTAGTAGATGATAACGAATATGTAAAATAATATAATATGTGAATTATATAAATATAATAATAATTATAATAATATTATTAATATTAATCGAAATACTTATATTATTAGTTAATATTCAGGTACACCTTATTTTTATTGAAATAAAAACAATAATAAAATTATTAAGGACAACAAAATAACTATAAATTAATATATTAAATTATTTTTGGAATATAAAAAGACAATAAGAAAGTTTATGAATAATAATATTAGAAAAGTTGCAAAGTAGAATGAGGGGTAACAAATTAATTATAAACTTTCTTAAACTTTGTTACCCCTTAAGAAAAGTTGCAAAAGACAATAAGAAAGTTTATGAATAATAATATTAGGAAGTTGCAAAGTAGAATGAGGGGTAATGTTAAGTGTTTAGATGGTTCCTTGAGTCATAGGACAAGGGGCCTCCTTAACAGATAATAAAGGGTAAATATTTCTTGCTTTATTCAATTATTTGCTAGGCTTTATATAGCAGTGCCTTACATTCAGATTACAATTCAATCAATTAATCCAAGGGTTCTCCTAAATTGTAGGGATTTCTAAAAGGTGCTAACAAATATTCTAACGGAAAAGTACCCAAGGAAAGATATGCTGAGCTGTTTCTTTATTCTTCTAGAATCCTAGGATATTTGATACTTGGACTTTCAGCTGTAATATCCTCTAAACATAGTCATGGAGATGCTTAGGCTTAGTCTTGATGCGATGATTCTCTCTTCTCGCTGGATGGAGAGTGTAATGGGCTTTGGGTTGATGTTAACTTGCAAATAGTAATTCGCTAACATCACCCGACGCTGGGAAAATCACCTTGTCCTCAAGGTGGTATGAATCAGATAATTGTGGCCATGACTCCCAGCTTGTGTCTTGGTGAAAGTCCCCATCGAACCAAAACCATGCGGGTAGGTGGTGTAGTTGAATTGTCCCACTTGTGGTCCAGTATACTGATGGGCAGAATGACAGGGTGGTTGTCAATGGAAGTTGGTGGTAGAGAGGGTGTAGATGAGTCGATTGGTCCATGATGGGGTTTGAGAAGGGAGCAATGGAAAACCGGGTGTATCTTGGACGTTGGTGGGAGTTCCAGTTTGTACGCAACGGGCCCGATTTGTTGAATAATCTTGAAAGGTCCGTAGTATCTTTGGGACAGTTTGGTATAAGGGTGAGAGGAAGCAGATTTCTGTCTGTATGGTCTGAGTTTGACATAGACCCAGGAGTCAATATCATAGGAGACATCGCGTCTTTTGGTATCAGCAAGGAGTTTCATTCGGGCCTGTGCTTTGGCTAAGGTGTTTTGAAGTTTAGTGAGGAGCTGTTTTCTGTGCGAAATGAGAGAATCCACAGCCTCTATTGGGGAAGAACCAAGTATGTAATTGGGAATGGTAGGTGGCGGTTTCCCGAAAGTTATCTCGAAGGGAGAGTAGCCTGTAGAGGAATGGACAGAAGTGTTGTAAGACCATTCTGCTAGAGCAAGATAGTCGTACCATTTGTGAGGTTGTTGGTGAACGAAAGCTCGTAAATATTGTTCCAAGACACGGTTGAAAACTTCTGTTTGGCCGTCAGTTTCTGGGTGGTATGCTGTACTCATTCTGAGTTTTGTGCCATAAATTTTGAACAGTTCGCGCCAAAAGCGACTGATGAAAATTGGATCACGGTCAGATACGAGACTGCGGGGAAAACCATGGTGTTTGCAGATCATATTCATGAAGAGGGAGGCAACTTTGTAGGCTGTGAAGTGATTTGGTAATGCACCTAGATGGACACCTTTAGAGAAACGGTCGACAACCACCAGAATTACTGAAAATCCATTAGAGGAGGGTAAACCTGTGATGAAATCTAAGGATAAATCTTCCCAAATGTTGGATGGGATAGGCAAAGGTTGGAGAAGTCCGGCTGGTTTGCTAGTGAGGTGTTTGGTCTGTTGGCAAACACTGCAAGAGTTGATGAAAGAGGTGACTGTGTGTCGCATGTTTTCCCAAAAGAAATTTGACTTCAATCTGGAAAGTGTTTTAGTGATGCCCATGTGTCCTCCTAGAGGGGAAGAGTGGAATTCAACTAATAATTGAGTGCAGAAGGAACTCTGGTGATCAAGCCAGATGCGATTTTTGTATAATATCAGGTCTTGGTGTATTTTGTAATGGGGGAAAGATGAAGGGTTGGCTTTAATTTTGGTAAGGAGGTTTTGGAAAGTTTGGCTATTGTGAAGGGATTGTTTGAGGTGGTCAAGAAAAAGAAAATGAGGAATAGAGAAAGAAAGATGTGTACCTGGGCCTTCAGGGGCTCGTGAAAGAGCATCGGCGACTACGTTACTCTTTCCAGTTTTGTATTGAATAGAATAATCGTAGCCGAGAAGTTTGGATAGGTATGTGTGTTGGTCTGGTGTTTGTATTACCTGAGAAAGGAGGTCCTTGAGACTCTTGTGATCTGTGAAAATGGTGAATCGGTGGCCTAATAGATATTGACGCCACTTTTTAACAGCGGAGGTAATGGCGTGCAATTCGCGGACGTAGGTGGATGAACGCAAGTTTTTGCGAAAGGGCTAAAGAAAGCTATGGGTGGGAATTTTGCATCCGACACCCATGGCGCCCCGAGGCATCCGCTTCGATGTCAGGGTAAAGTAAAGTCGTAAGGCAAGGGTGGGTGTTTGAGTCATGGCTTTTTTGAGGTGTTCAAAGGCGATTTGTGCTGCTGGAGACCACACAAAAGCATCCTTACGCAGTAAGGAGGTAAGAGGTGCGGCTATAGACGCGTAGCCTTTAACGAATTTGCGGTAGAAACCGGTGAGACCAAGGAAACCGCGGAGAGCTTTGATGTTGGTGGGGTGGGCCAATCCAACATAGCTTGGATTTTGAGGGTTCCGGACTCCATTGATGGATATGATGTGTCCCGATAAACAAGTTGTCTTTTGGCAAAGGAACATTTGGATTGTTTGAGGAAGAACTGGCCTTTGAGTAACTGATGGAAGACTTGCTCTAAATGTTGGATGTGTAATTCCAAGGAGACACTGTAAACAAGTATATCATCGAAGAAAACAGTGACAAACTGGCGAAGAAATGGTTGTAGCAGTTCGTTCATGGCACTGGAAGGTGGAAGGTGCGCAGAGGCCAAAGGGCATAACACGATATTCGTAATGTCCTTGGTGTGCGGAAAGTCGTTTACTAATGTCATCTTCGTGCATACGAATTTGGTGGAATCCGCCTTAAATCTAATTTGAAAACCAAGAGGCGCCACCCAATCGTCGAGAAGCTCGCCTATGGTAGGCATTGGGAAACGATCTCTAATGGTGATGGCGTTTAGGGCTCTATAGTCGACGCAAAACCGCCAAGAGCCCTTTCTTTTGACGAGGAGAACGGGATGAAAAAGGGCTTCGCCAGACGGATAAGATCTTGTTGTAGCATTTCTTTGACTTGGTGTTCAATTTCATTTTTCCGTGAGAAAGGGTATCTATAAGGTTTGATGCAACGAGAGGCGGAAGTCGTAAGGTGAATACGGTGGTGAATTCTGGATGGTGGAAGTCCCGGTTGTTTTGAAGATTAATGAAAATTGTTTGAGGAGTTGATGGATTGGTGGAATTGGATGGTTGTCGGAGTCGTTGGTAGCTGGTTTTGTGTCATTGGGTGGTATAATTTGGATATGAAAGAATTCAGATGCAGCATGGGTTTGGACGCAGCGCTTTAGTTGTTGGGCCGAGATTGGAGTTGGGCTTTGGTTTGCATCTTCCTGGAGTAAAATGGGCTTGTGGTTATAGGTGAAGGATAGTGTAAGTTTGGAGTAATCCATCAATACTGGGCCTAAGGATTTGAGCCATGGAGCTCCTAGAATGATGTCCGCCCCACTTAAGGGAAGTGAGTAAAAATCAATAGTGAACAAGTGGGATTGGAGATTAATGGACACGTTATTGCATACATGCTGACACTCCAACAGGTGTCCATTGCCCACCATTACTTTAAGGGGATTAACTGATGTAGAAGGAAGATTGAGAAACTTTGCCATTCTGCTTTGGATAAAGTTGTGGGTGCTTCCGCCGTCGATGAGGACAGTGACGGGGTGATTGGTGATTTGGCCAACGATGCGAATGGTGGCGGATGCGGCGGATCCGGATAGAGCATGTAAACTAATTTGGCCGTCAAGTTGTTCGCTGGGTTCAGGGCTTTGGTTCGCTTCGATGATGGTTCGGCGGGAGGGATGGTGGATCCGGTGGGTTCCCAAACAAGGAGAAAGAAGCGTCCTTTGCATTTATGGCCAGGTATGAAGGTCTCGTCGCAGTTGTAGCACAAACCCTTTTCACGGCGAGATGACATTTCTTCCGAGGAAAGCTTGCGAAACTGGATACGAGGGTTATTGGAGTTGGCTGTTGGTGTATTGGTGAGGAGTGGGGTGGATGGTTGGTGGGTGGTAACAAGGTTTGTTGCGGACGCGTTCCTCTATTTTGTCTTCTGGATTTTGCAAGCGCAGAGCTTGGGATGATGGGTTGAAGGGCTTGGACTTTCGTCGGATCTCCGTGAGAGACACGAGATGAAGCGGTGAGAAGGAAGGGAGGAGGTAGTCCGACTATTCGATTGGCGAGACGTTCGAAGTCGGTGAGGTACTGGTTTAGAGAGCCTCGTTGGGTGAGTTTGAACAAGGATTGGCTAGGATCATCGTAATAACTGGGAGCGAAACGAGTTTCGAGTGCTTGAAGCAAGTCGAACCAAGTCGTAATCAGTTGTCGGAACATCCAGGTACCACCGAGCAGGTCCTCCATGTAGAAGGAAGCGACGGTGAGGCGCTCCTCCTGCTCGTGATAGTCAAAGAATTGGTTTATTTTAAAATCCACCCCATGGCGCCTGCCATTAAAACGGGGACTTCAAGTTTGATGAGGTCGTGGGTGTGGGGAAGTGGGGTGTGGGTGGTGGTGTGTTTGTAGCGGCGAGTTGGGCAATGATGAGGTCTACTTTTTCGAGAGGTCATCAAGCCGCTCGTGGGACGGTGAGCCATGGATATGTAGGGAGGATCGATGAAAGCACCAAGTTGTTAAGTGTTTAGATGGTTCCTTGAGTCATAGGACAAGGGCCTCCTTAATGATAATAAAGGGTAAATATTTCTTGCTTTATTCAATCATTTGCTAGGCTTTATATAGCAGTGCCTTACATTCAGATTACAATTCAATCAATTAATCCAAGGGTTCTCCTAAATTGTAGGGATTTCTAAAAGGTGCTAACAAATATTCTAACGGAAAAGTACCCAAGGAAAGATATGCTGAAATGCTTTATTCTTCTAGAATCCTAGGATATTTGATACTTGGACTTCAAATGTAATATCCTCTAAACATAGTCATGGAGATGCTTAGGCTTAGTCTTGATGCGGACAGATTCTCTCTTCTCAATGGGCTGGACTGCTGTAGGTGTAATGGGCTTTGGGTTGATGTTAACTTCAGTGCAAATAGTAATTGGGCTGCTAACAGGTAACAAATTAATTATAAACTTTCTTAAACTTTGTTACCCCTTAATAAAAGTTGCAAAAGACAATAAGAAAGTTTATGAATAATAATATTAGAAAAGTAACCTTTTGTCACCATATTAAGTTGCAATATAGAAAGAAATTAATAAACTTTATAAATAATAAGAATAAAAAATTTGCAAACTGTAACGGTAGGATGAATGTCATTATTAACGACAATAAATTAACTATAGACAACATGTATTATAATAATTAATAATTATTATATTAGATTAAAAACATTTTGTTGGAATAAAGGAAAAATATATATAGAAAGTTGTAATAATGATTATAGTAAATTAGAAATATTAATTTAGTGTTGAAAATTGATCTTGAAAATGTGAACAAACGTTTTGTAACCAAAGCACAATCTACTATTAAATCAAACATGCGGATGAATTTGTTTATTAAAAATTTTAATGTGGCAAAACTTAATACAAAATAGTAATTAGAGTCTGATTCAAAACATTCATGAATACGGGTAATAATATAATGATAATGGATTTTCACATTCATGAATACGGGTAATAATATAATGATAATGGATTTTCCAGTGTAACATGCGGATGAATTTGTTTATTAAAAATTTTAATGTGGGAAAACTTAATACAAAATATAGGGCATGATCCACAACATTCATGAATATGCAGTGTAAAGTGTAAAATGCTCTGCACAGAAAAAGTTTAATAGGAAGTGTTTAATAGAAAAAAAAAACAACAATAAAGATGAAAAAAACAAATGGGTAGGCAAAAATAATGAGGAAGTGTTTAATAGAAAAGAAAAACAACAATGAAAATGAAGAAAAAAAAACCGGTGGAATAAACTTTTACAAAAGAATTTATAGACGAAAGAAGATGGAATGATGGTAGAAGACACATGGAAAGAAGATGGAATGATAGTGGAATACAGATGGAATGCTTTGGTAACACCAACTTTAAAAATATTATGGGAAGAAGATGTATTTCGTAGTGTTTTTGAATGGTGACTTTCTCTTCTCTATGCGTGTGAATTTAGGTTGTGTTAATTAGGTTAAATGTAGTCGTCATAGCATAAGTTAGGGTTAAGTACAATTATAGTTAAATTTTTAGTAATTAAAAATTCAAATAATTTTTCAAAAAAATTTTGGTTGACACATAAGCGAGATTAATTGCCAAATTAATATGGTGTCAGAAGGTTATTAATGGAATTTCCGTAATTTGATTTTTATAGATTTACAATAGATAATAGAATAGATATTTTTGGGGAGTTTTATGAAATTCAATTATGACTAAAAAATATAAATGTTTTCATTTAAATTGGTTTAATTAGGCAGATGTTTAGAAATTATGAAAATTTACAAAATTAATGTTATTTTATTCAAAATTTATAGAGAAGATTCAATTTTACTTCTTCTTTGAAAAGTTGAATTCATACCGATTATATTGTATTTTTTAAAATCATTCATAAAGATTGTATTTTCTAAATACACTTGCTAAAGTAATTATTATTATTATAGTGTTTTTTAAAATTATTCATAAAGATTGTATTGTATTTTAATTAGTAATATTTATAATTAATGGCTGAAAATAAAATTGTTTTGATTTTTGTTTGTTTGAATATGATATATGAACTTGGTAGTTTTATTTATTATATTAGTTTGTCCAGTTGCAAAATTATGAAAATGAATTGCAAAAATTAATAAGTGATAAAACTTTGCTTATAAAAAAATAATTGATTTTGAATTTTGTTTAGAAATAAATGAATATTTACTGTCAATGTCAATGTTCTGTCTTTAAGTTCCTTGCTATATGAACATGTTCTATCGTAGCACTCAATATTACTCATTAATTGGACAAAATTAGTGCATGAGTGAACTCTAAATTTAAAATTTTTATATATTAAATTTATAATTAACAAAATATGTATTTTATTGTTTATAATAATTACTTTTTTTTACAATTAAAAAAAATAAAAGTAGATATATTTTAAATAATGTATGAAACTAAATGATTGTATAAATATTTTTATAATTAATGTCAAAATAAATTTAATATTTACGAATGGAAAAATATGAGTTTGATCCAAATTTTTGTATTTATGGAATAACTATATTTATGATACAAATATAAATAAAAATATATTTTTTTTTTAAACATAATAAGTTTTATTCGTTAAATAATTTTACCTTTATGTTTTTTATTGTTATTATATGTTAGAATATGCGTGTAACGTACCAGTACCAGTACCCGTACAAATGTACGGGTATCCAAATCAGAATTCTTGTGATCCCATAGCTTATTATATTTTTTTTTACAATTAAAAACAAGTAAATATATCTAAAATAATGTATAAATTCAAAGACAACAAAAATGAATTATTTTTTAATTATTAAAATTACTAATATTTTTATTTTGAAATTATTTTTAATTTAAGATACAATATTTTTTAAGATAACATATGAAAAATTGAAATATAGATTATTGATGTAAGACAGTTTAGGTAAAATAATTTTGTTTTTTTATTTAAAAAAAGTGTATTTCTTTTAAAAAATAATTAACTTTTTCGGTAAAACATTTTTTCTTGTTATTTACATTTTGAAAACAAATATCGTGTGAACGCGCGGATAATCATATGAAAATCGGTTCAAATCTATTTATTATTATATTTTTATATAATTAAAGAAAACAAAACTAAAAATAATGTATTAACCCAAACATGAGAAAAATGTGTTGTTTTTTGTTTATTTATGTTTCTAATATATGAAAAATTGAAATATATATTGATAATGTATTGGTAAAAAAAATTTGTTTTTATTTTAAAAATATATCTTTCTTTTTAAAAGTAATAAAGTCTTTTAGTAAAATAATTTTTGTTTTTCTTATTGATTTTTTTATAGTTTGAAAACAAAAACGTGTGTACCACATCAGTACTCGTGCGAACGTACGTGTGATAAAATAATACCGTGTGAATTCACAGTTAATCATACTAAAATCTGTACGAACACATATCTTAAAATATGTGTGAAGACACGGGTTATTAGTTTATTTTTTGTATAATTAAAGAAAATAAATTCAAAAATAATGTATTAATCCAAAAAACGAAATAAATGTGTTATTTTTTAATTATTTATGTATCAAATATTTTTATTTTGAAATTATTTTTAATTTAAGATACAATATTTTTTAAGATAATGTATGAAAAATATTGATGTGAAAGATCTTTTGTAAAACAATTTGGTTTTTATTTTAAAAATATATCTTTTTTAAAAAATAATAAAATATTTTAGTAAAACAATTTTGTTTTTCTTATTTATATTTTTAATACATTGTGAAGAAAACAATGTGCGACCTACACCAGTACCGTGCGAAAGCACGGGTATTATACTAGTAGGATTTGAAGTAGATTCCTTATAGCTATATTACCTCGGTTCTAACACAAAAACGAGATATCAGGTTTATTATTATTTTATGAAATAAAGAAGACGCTCACTTATAATTGTGTTACCTCGGTTTTTTATAACAATAACCTAACATGTTTATTATGTTATTAATAAAATCAAACATTGCATTCCCATGACATATTCTCTCGTTTTTAGCGTGTTGGACATGAAAGTTCTGTCATGAAATATATTATTTGTTGTAGTGATTAATGCTTATTCATTAACTAGATTTGATGAATTGGGGCATCATTGTGACACCTCTTTGTGGTCTTTTCGTTCATGTATCATTTATACAAGAATCATTTGTACAATAATCATTTGTATGATCACTTTCTTCGCTTGTAGATGAAGAATCTTTTGTTGTTGTTGATGTTGATTATGTTGTTGATGTTGTAGTTGCTATTAATGTTATAGTAATTGTTGTTTGTTATTTTTGTCGTTGGTAAGGTTGTTTTGTTGTTGAGATTGTTGTTATTTTCTTTATTTTTATTTTTCGTTGCATATTCAAATTTTTTTATTAAAATATTTTCAAACTCTTATTTAGTAAATAATTTTGTTTTAAACTATCATTTTCAAACCTCCAAATTCACACCTCTTTTTATTGTGTATAGAGTTACATGTCGAACAAGTAGCATCAGAATTTAACTTCAATTTAAACACTAATCGTCTCTAGAAGGGATAATTACCAACATTATTTGGGTTAATACCTATTTTCACCCCTGACATATGGGGTGTATTTGAAAAATCCCCTGCCAAAAAAAAAGTTTCAATAGTTACCTTGACAAATTTTAAAAGTTTCATTTTTTACCTTTAGGATGTCACATCACCTAAAAGGCTGATGTGGCTTATTTTTTTGTTAAATTTGTATTTTTTGGTTATTCCACATCATATAATTCTCAAGCAAATGACCAGAATGCCCTTAGCTCCATTTATCTTAAAATCCAAAATTATTTTGCATTCTCCATGTTTCAATTCAGACCCTACGATTAGGGTTTGCTTTCTTCATCTTCATCCTTGCAAAGTGGTCACAAACCCTAGCACAACCGCAACAAGCACAAAACCAAAACAGTTCATGATATATCATACTCAGCAGCAACAAACAGCAAGAATCGAAACCCAGAATTTCTTCATCATTTTCCCTTAGCACACCCTTTAGTTTTCAAACCAAAAACTCAGAAAGTTATCAAACCCAGAAATTGCTCATCATTTTCCTTTAGCAGAAAAACTTTCAGAAGTTACAAAAATGAAAATCGAATCACAATAAGATCATTGTTCATACAAACTAGAAAAAAACCAAAGCACATCAAACAACCGAAAACCCTAAAGTTTTTTTTCTCATCACTTTCCTAAAACCAAACCCTTCAGAAATCTCGAGAAAGAGAAGAGAAAAGTTATCAAAATCGAAGTTGCAACCACAGGTCGCCGTCAAGCCCTCAACCTTGCTTCAGAAGACCGATTTCGCATCTCAAAGGTTCGGATCCTCCATATTCGTCGCTGGAAATTGCGTTGGAACATTAGGGTTTTGAAAAGCCCTTTCAAGATCCCGGATAAATCATGGATCATCTGTAAAAACCAGCAACATATTAGAAGAGGGGAGAAGGAGATGAAGCTAGCGATGTAAAAAAAATGTTGATCGGAGCAAAAAGCAGCGTCACCACCTCCCGCCGCCGCAGATGTTCATCGGAGCCACCATCCTGTTCATTAACGCCGTCGTAGGGTCTGAATTGAAACATGGAGAATGCAAAATAATTTTGGATTTTAAGATAAATGGAGCTAAGGGCATTCTGGTCATTTGCTTGAGAATTATGTGATGTGGAATAACCAAAAAATACAAATTTAACAAAAAAATAAGCCACATCAGCCTTTTAGGTGATGTGGCATCCTAAAGGTAAAAAATGAAACATCTAAAATTTGTCAAGGTAACTATTGGAACTTTTTTTTTGGCAGGGGGGTTTTTCAAATACACCCCATATGTCAGGGGTGAAAATAGGTATTAACCCACATTATTTTTAATAAGAAATTTTGTTGTTGAGATTTAATCTCACCTTTCATTATCTAGTATGTATAACCGATATTATATTCCTTTAACGTTCGAAGTGAAATGAAGTTATTTGTAATAGTGAAATATCAATGTGAAGTTTTATTCCTTCTTGTCTATTTTTTTTTGGCAAAATACTCTTTTTCGTTCCTTATCTTTTGCTCTGGGTCCAGGTTGGTCCATTAATTTTTAAAAAGTGCAAGTAAATCCCTTATCTATTAAAATGGTGTCACGTAATTCCCTTCCGTCTATTTTATGGAAACGGACGTTTAGAAAAACTTGTGTGGCATATGACGTGGATTATAAGCTTCATCAATTTCGTTAAAAGGATTGAGCTTGGTCGTCTTCTTCATTTCAAACGAAACTTTGATTTGGGGGCTAGGGTTCAATTTTCCTTCGTATCCAGAAATTGGAAGTCATGAAATCCTCGAGTTGCTCTTCCTCTATGTTACAAGGAAGCCATGAAAGTTTGAATTCCCAGTCCTGTACGATGTCAAATCTGCCATGGAAACTGGTTTGCTATTGTGGAGATAAAGTTATTCTACGCAGGGCAAAGACGACTAAGATCTTTGGAAAACAATTTTGGGGATGTCCTAATTTTAAGGTATTTTTTTGTTTAGTGATTCTTGATTTTTAGGTATAAGAAAATGAACATCAATCTCTGAGAAATGTAGGGACCGATTCATCGTGGGTGTGGGTTTTTGGAATGGTTTTGGGAGGAAGCTGAAGATAACAATATGATGGCCAGGGTCGAAAATCTTACAAAGAATGTTAAAGACTTACAAATGGATGTTATCAAAGTTAGGTTGTCAATTGCAAAAATAAGGAAAGATATTGATCAATTTCAGATGCAGATGATCAAGATGATGAATTTGGAAAAATGTTGTAGCTTGATGATTGTGATAATTTTGCTGGTTCTGTATTTTGTTAAGTATTAGGTTTGTACCATATGTAGTTGTTGAATTATGTGTATCAATTTGATGTACCAGTGATGTATTGTAAATTTGAACAACATGAATGCAACATTTTATTTAGTTATAATGCATCCTCATTCCTTTTAATTTTGAACAACTTGGATACAACATAACAAAAGAGACAGTTTAGACAACATAAAAATTGACAGGGATAGACATGTTTAAAACATTGTACATTAACCCAAAAGTGGATCCAAAACTAAATATTTGACATAAACCCAAAAGTGGTTCCAAAACTAAACATCTTGAACATTGTACATAAACCCAAAAGAACTAAATGCCCAATGCATAAGTGGTTCCAGAAAACAAACAAAATACATATAAAAACAGTCTAAACATTCTTCTTGGATGTGGCTCTTTTTGTTGGGGTTGTCCTCCTAGTTGTTGTCTCAATTTTTGATACACCTAATCTTGTGGTTGGTGTAGGTGGTACCCAAGGAGCTGGTGCCCTTATCACACCCAACTTCTTTGACTTTAGGATGTATGACTTCCTTGAGTATTTGGTGCAGCGTGTTGTGAGGTTTGATCAGTATTTGTTAATGTATGTTGTGATGCTTGAGGAATCATTGGTGCAGATTGTTGTGAGGTTGGAGCATTCATTGGTGTGGTGTAGTGTGAGGCTGGAGTTGGTGAGGCTTGAGCAGTATTTGGCACATTCAACTATGCAGTTGTAGTTGGTGCAGCTTATGCAGGCCCTGTCATCTTACATGTGGCTTTGTTATGCCCCGACTTCTTGCATCTACTGCACTTAACAAGTAGCCATGTTCTCTTAATTTTTCTACTTGTGCCATCAATATCTCCTTGTTCAAGATTTCTCTTTTTCTTTGGCCTACCTGGCATTCTTCTGTACTTTGGAGGAAACACATATGGATAGGGTGTCGTTGCCCATAAATTTGAACCATAAAAAGGATAAATTACTGGTTTGTATACTTCCTTATACCTACTCCTCCTAAAGTACTCAAGAATGAAATCTTCAAATTTAAAGTTCGTACTCTTCATACATGTTAAGGCATGAACGCATGGCAACCTAGTCAGTTCCCACTTCCTACATGAGCATATCTTGTCATTTAAGTTCACAGTGAACATCTCAGCTGGATCATGCACATTCTTAACTTCAAAAATATGTTCATCAAACATACTACATAATACAACAAGCATTTTCAGATTACATTTTACAACAAGTAGTCTCAATTTATAAAGTACAATTGTTGTTTACCTAATAATCCATGTGTTGGTTTGGATACTTGTTTTCTCCACCACTTTCTTATGTTTGGCAGCACTGCATCATCAGGTAATTTAAGAAACCTCATTCTATTAGTAGCCCACATCTCCATCAAAAAAGTCCTGATCTCTTCCAACATTGATACTAAAGGCTTGGACCTTGCCTCAAGGATCACACTATTGAAGGCTTCAGACATGTTGTTGAGTACAGTGTCACATTTGTTATTTACCTAATTCAACAACCAGTTTCAGTCAGCCTATTTACATGATAAATTTAGATCCCTAGATTTAAATTTTGCCCTTATAGCCTTGGTATTATTAACACCCATATTCCACTTTCTTTGAGCCTTTGCCTTGATATTCTTTATCTTCATCCTTGGATTATTTTTCAATGAGTTTTGAAGTCTTTTGCTCAGCCATTTGGTGGTCATCATTTTCACATTATAGTCCCTACCACAGGCATGTTTGTCAATTACCTTTCTTAATTTCCATGTTTCTTCATTAGGTAATTTAGCACAGTAAGCTTCCCATTGGCATCCATCATTGCATCTAACCCTCACCCTCACTTTGTCATTCTTGATGAACTTCAAATTTCTTCCACTTTGGACAACATATGAGGTAATGGCTTCCTTAAACTCGATGTTAGACCTAAAGTATGTTCCCACTTCCCATTTGAAATTTTCCGTGTCCTTTTTCAAATTGAACAATGGGTAACACTTCCTTGTAATAGCTCAACTGCTATCATCACTATCACATCCACTTTGTAGTTCTTCACTATCATTATCTTGTTCCTCTTCCAAACCATCACTATCCATTTGCTTTCTACTTTGTTCCTCCTTATGTTGTGGTTCGTAGGCATTGAGATTATCCAAATCTTATTCCTCTAAGTTATCAAAACCATCAAATGAATCATCAAATGCCACTTCCATAACACTGTCATAGTTCTCATCCTCACTGTCATCTTCATTATCAGTTATAGACTCATCATGAACCTCCCCTTCCTCCTCAGCTTCCTAATTTTTCTCCACATTCACATTAACTTCCTCCATGACTTCCTTATCTTTCTCCACACTCACATTACATTTCTCCTCAGCTTCCTTATCTTTTTCCACACTCACATTACCCTCCTCCTCATCTTCCTTATATTTCTCAACACTCACATTACCCTCATCTTCAACTTCCTTATCTTTTTCAACACTCACATTGCCCTCCTCCTCAGCTTCCTTATATTTCTCCGCACTCACATTACACTCTTCCACGGCTTCCTTATCTTTCTCCAAATTAACTTCAACTCCAACTACATCATAATTTCCTACATCTGCCTCTATATCCAAATAAAAAAAAATTGGCTCACATATTGTGTGTTGAACATAAATATCAACATTTAAATGGACCCTATAGAGGTCAGCTATTTCTAAGGCTCCTTTATCATCAACCAATTCAATCATTGCTAAATGTAGGATCCTTGTACCAAATTTTCTCAAACTCTCTATAATCTAACTCCTTAAGAACACCAATAAACTCAAAATATTCCACGTGTCCGCATTTATCTTCAATTCATAAATATATCCTTCTTTGTACTGACTATTGTCACAATCAATGAATTCATCACTTTGGTGAATTGTTAGATAAAAATACTCGTCAATTGCACCTATATCAAATGATCCCTAAATAAGAATCGTGAACAAAACCCTAATTTCTCCAATTAAACTTATACTCAAACGAAACCCTAATTTCTTATACCCTAAGCAAAACCCTAATTTTTTATACTCAAACAAGACGAAAAACAATGGGTTATAGATAACATACCTGTGTGTGATTCATGTTTTCAATCTTCAATCTTGCTTCGATTTCACGTACAATCTGACTTTTCGTTTTCACTCTAGTTTTGCAGAGCTTCAACCTTCACTTTCTTCTCCTTCGTGTGTTAATATTTTTTTCATATTAATACTTTTAGCTATTTTTTCATATTAAAATACATCCAAGATAAGATTAAATATGTTTTGAGTTGTTTTCACTGGTGCTTCAACTTTCATTTTAGATAAGATTAAATATCTTTTGAGTCTTTATAAAATATCAAATTTTATTTTTTGATCTCTATAAAAAAGTATGGCATGTTTTAGCGTTTACAACATTATAATGCACGTATTTTTAATCTTTAATATTAAACTGATTTGTATATTTGAATAATTACTTTACAAACATTTTAAAATATTATTAAAAGTTTCTTGAAAAACATCACTCAAAATTTCATTTCTAATTCAAAATTTTCTTTATTTTCGTCAATATCTTTTAAAATTTTAAAAATTCAAATTTAATTTATCTTCTTTTATAAAACTCTATTCATGCATATTTTATTTTAACACGCCTATAAATTCAAGTGTTTGGCGTTATTTATGTTGATATACTTCAATACGCATTAGGACCACATATCATGCTAATAAAGGCACATTCTTTTTTTCTTCCAGTCTCTGCCTTAGGTAGTTGCATGTTAATGAAGTCATGGAATTGCCTGATTAACACCAACACATTTTCTTATATTTCATGTTGACGAAGTCATGGAAGTAGGGGTGTTTAAAAGATCAAATATAATCTTAACGTTGATAGAGAGAGAGAGAGAGAGCGCGCTTTTTTCTTGATTATATATCTAAAAGTGTAAGTTATTAGGACACAACATGATAGGACAGTTTTGCTTCATTATATAATAAAATATGGACATTGAAAAAAAAATTAAATACATTAATATGAAGAAAGTTTCACTCTCTAAGAAATACATATAGAGATGTCTTGGACGTATTTTCGGTTGCTTCAACTTTCTTAAGGATAATAATGTATTGATTTGTTATAAATTATTAAATTTTGTTTTTCGTTAGTATAAAAATTATAATGTTATTATTATACCCGTATTTTTAATTTCTACTGTTAAATTGATTTGTACTTTTGAATGATTATGTTATAAATATGTATAAAATATTATAAAATATTTGATAAGGGTTTGAACTAAATAAGAATAAAATGTCATAGTCAAGAGTTCCTTTGAGATACTTTAGTATCCTCTCGTCGGTGCTAGATATAATACCTTTGATTTCTGCATAAATCTACTTATCATACTCGCATTGTATTCTAGATCGGACCTTGTGTGACAATGGTACATTAATGACCCAATAAGTATTTTATGTTGGGTTGGGTTGTCATCGTCTTCATATGAGTCTTTCATCTCAAATCTCTTGAGTATTTCACTTGCACGTCTTCTTTGACGCGTCATCAAACCTCTACTACTTTTGTAGAATTTGATGCCAAGAAAATATGAAATGTTTCCCATATCAGACATTTCAAATTCGTTACTAAGAACACCTTTGAAGTTTTTGATCTCATTCTTGCAGCTACATGTTATCAACAAGTCATCAACATAGAGACATAGTATAAGCAATTCACATTTGTTTTTCTTACATATAATCCATGATCTATTGTACATTTCACAAATTCCTTCAACCTTAAAAATTTTCAATCTTGTTATTCCAAGCTCTTGGAGCTTGTTCAAATCCATATAGGGCTTTATGCAACCTATACACCTTTCCTTTTTCCTCATTTATTCACAAACTCAACTGGTTCTGCAACATAAACTTCTTCATCTAAGGGGCCATTTAGGAATGCATAGTTCATATTCATATGACACAAGTGCCAATTGTTCATGTTTTCTTGACCAATAACCAACTTAATTGTTTTGATCCTAGCAACATGTGCAAAAACTTTATTGAAGTTGATTCATTCTTTCTGAAGAATTCCTTTCACTACTAGTCTTGCCTTGTGTCGAATTACATCTCCTTTGGAATTCAACTTTACCCTGTATACCCACTTCACATTGATTACCTTTTTTCCTTAAGGAAATTCGACAAGCGACCAAGTATTGTTGACTTCGATGGACTTCAGTTCCTCATTCATAATTTTCACCCACTTTGAATCCTTCAATACCTCAGCTGCATTGACTGATTTGAAATCTGCATAGAAAGCTTAGTGTACCAGCTCGCCTTCATTATCGACCATATCATCTTATATAATTATACATTCTTGCAACCTTGCAGGCATGCATCTTATTCTTTGAGGTCTTTGTTAGTGTTTTAAGTTGGCATTAATTTTGGTAAAACTAGGCTTTAGCAATGTCATGACATTCAGAGATTGAAGATAAATCCTACCTGCTAAGGATGTTAAAAGGACAGCTCAGAACTGGAAGCTAAAGTCATGGAAATTAGAAAATAGTCGATGTCATAACGGATGTTATGACATTCGGTGACATTCTGTTTTGCGAACTGCTTTTTCTGAGATTTTTCGGAAGTTTGTTGATGCTAAATATTGTTTTTGTTATTAGAAAGCATGCTCACGTGGCTGCTAGGTTAATCTTAATTAAACCTAAATTGGTTGTTGAAAAGACCATGTTTTTAGGATTAAATTAAGTGAACCCTAGCTATCTTTATGGAAGCCCAAATGAAGTTTCGGATGCTTCTATAAAAGGAATTCAACCCCTTACAAGCGTGTTGCGCCTTGGATTATATTGAAGAGATAGCGACTTGTTATTTGTGTCTCTGTTAGGATTTGTAACAGTTGGTATTGTGTAATTCTAGTTTCTCTTGTGAGCCAAGGAACTATCAATTGATAAGTGCCTTGGACTAGGATTTGCTGTAAGGGTAGTTTATCACTCAAAGCTTTAAAGCACGAGTGTTTGTCTCTTGATTGAAAGCTTTGAAGCGAGATCAAGATAGTTTATTGAAGTGTGTCTTCACAATTCAATTATTCAATAGGTTGATATCACTACTGTGATTGAGGGGGAGTGAGTAGGTACTCTGATCTAAGTAGGACTTAGGTTGAAGTTGCATTGGGTAGGTTTTAAGTGAAGGAGATAAATTGGTTGGTTTATTCCTGAATTAATTCTACTAATAGTGAATTTCCTCCCTGGCTTGGTAGCCTCCAGATGTAGGTGTAGTTAGACACTGAACTGGGTAAACAACTTATTGTGTTCTTTACTGCTATTTATATTTACTATGTAAATTGTTAACAGAGTGTCAGATAGTGTGTTATAACATTCTCTGTGACATCACGTATCTGCTGCCAGGAATTTCAATTGGCATCAGAGCAGGCACCCTGCCAGTTATTTCTGGGTGAGTTCTAGGGCTAATAGTTTCTGGCATTATGGATAAGGAAGGAGGATTTGGAGGTAGACCACCTATTCTGGATGGGTCTAATTATGATTACTGGAAGCCTCGTATGGTTTCTTCTTAAGATCAGTGGACATTAAAGCTTGGACAGCTGCTGACAAAGGATGAAAACATCCCACCAAGCTTGAGAAAGATGGAACTACTGTCTTGAAACCTGAGGAGGAATGGAGCAAAGAGGAAGAAGAGCTAGCTCTAGAGAACTCTAAAGCATTGAATGCTCTGTTCAATGGTATTGACAGAAACATCTTCAGACTGGTCCATCAATGTGAGTTGGCCAAGGATGTTTGGGACACTCTCAGAACTACTCATGAGGGGACATCCAAGGTGAAGATGTCAAGACTTCAGATGCTCACTACCAAATTTGAGAATTTGAAGATGAAGGAAGATGAGACCATTCATGAATTTCACATGAATATTTTGGAAATTGCCAATGCCTCAGGAGCACTTGGTGAAAAGATGTCAGAAGAAAAGATGGTGAGAAAGATTCTCAGATCCTTGCCTAAAAGGTTTGCAATGAAAGTAACTGCAATAGAGGAGGCTCAAGACATCAACACCTTGAAGGTTGAAGAACTTATAGGATCTCTTATGACTTTTGAGATGGGAATCAGTGAAACTGTTGACAAAAAGAACAAGAGCATAGCACTTGTATCTATCTTGAAGAAAGATGCAATGTGGAAGATGAAGAAGATATCGAAGCTATAGCTATGCTTGGAAGACAGTTCAACAAACTCATCAGGAGGATTGATCCAAAGTCAAGGTCAAATGTCAAGGACATTGCATCTGACATCAGCAGATCTTATGATTCCAGCAGAAGATCCAAGTCAGAGGAAAAAGGAAGTCAAGGCAGTAAAATCCAATGTCATGAATGTGAAGGATTTGGACATATTAGAGTGAATGTCCCACCTTTCTAAAGAAACAAAAGAAAGGAATGATCACTTGTCCGATAGTGATTCGAAGTGAATCGAGGAAGAAGGTGCCAAACTTGTCACGCTCTCTGGAGTGTACAATTCTGATATGGATTCTAGTGATGAGGAAGTGACATTTGAAGAGCTTGCTGAAACCTACAGGAAGTTGTGTGTAAAAAATGGTGAAGTTTGTCAGCAGTATGAGGAACAGAAAAAGCTGATTGAGAAGTTGGAAGCTGAGAATGTGAAGTGGAGGTGAGAAAAGGAAAACACACCACTATAAATCACCTCAATAGTGATATTGTAATCTTTGAACTCAAACTTGATCGATGTCTAAATCATCAAAATGTTGACATCTGGTTGTTTACGGTGATTTCTAAACAACCGCTAGTCTTCAATTTTACTATTTATTATTGGTTACTTACAGGATCGACTAGATTGATCCTAGGACACATGTGTCATAATAGATTTTTATGTTCAAACCCATGATCTTCAATTGATTCTTAAACTTGATTACGGAAATATACTAACTGTTTGACTATGGAAATATACTGTTGTTTGTGTAAAGATTTGAACTTTAAACTTGATTATTGACAATTGAATGTAAAGGTAAGGACACTCTTAAAAGTAACAATTTGGAAATACAATAAAAGTTTGAAAGTAAATAGGTTTCTAGAACAATAAGTGTTTAAAGGCGAATGGAATAAAGATAAAAAGAAAAGAATCGAAATACTTTAAAGGTAAAAGTGCAGGAAATCGGGAATAAATGATAATAAACTGGCATTTAAATTGTAAAACAACATGATGTTCTTAACGTACATGATATCTCCTTGACTCGTTTCCCTTTCGATCACGGTAGTTTGAGTGTTTGAGAAATTTTTAGTACATCTAACGAACACACCAAAATCTAATAGAAAGCACCTATTTATAATGTTCTGACCCTAACGGTCTTACTATAATATTGCGCCACGTTTAAGACATGCAAGTCCCTTTCGTTCACCAATCTCCACGCGTCCCTTACAATGGCGCCTTTTATTCAAAATTCGAATCTTCAGAGGTTACATTCGAAATTCGAATTCCATAACCATTTGTATTTCACTTTAATCCTTTGTTTGGACCGCTCCAATGTTGACATATCTATTAAAGGAATGTCCTCATATCCTAAAAATACTAAAGATTTTAGTTCGAAATAACGCTCACCATTGGCAATCGAAAGATCCTTTCTCTATGAAACGAAAAGGCCTTATGTTTACCTATCACCAACAAATATTAATCTCTTTTCCATGTGATAGTAAACATATTTTATTAAATCTATGCCAATTTTACCCTTTTCGAAATTGCCACTAACAAATTGCCCCTCAAGAACATTTATTTCGATAGAGAGAGAAATATTTGTTCTTGAATATCTCATGCAATTTCGATACAGTAATGATGATTTCACTGTACATGACGTCAGAGTAGATATCCAACTTTTCTGCCAATGTCTAATCAGCACACTAAAACGTGCCATCATGACAGTTTAATGATAATAATTAGTGACAACACATCATTTCTTAAGTAACAACACGTCACCTCTTAAGTCCACATATTCAAATTTCTTGATTAATCGATTAGCAATAACGAAGTACATGATCAAATTTTCTTTGATACACTTGTATTCTTTGGTTATTTGCTTGATGACTAGTTCTGAGTCTCCTCTTATTTCGACTGTTGCCCCAATTCCAACAAAGCTTCAAGTCCAGCAATTAGTGCTTCATATTCAGCTTCATTGTTCGAACATAAAGGGCCTTCCAACTTATACTTGAATTTTGTTGGAATTCCTTCGGGCGAAATGATACATATTCCGACACCACTTCCATTTTATGTGTTGAGCCATCGAAATATAATTTCCATGGTGAGTTTCGACATAATCTAATGCGAAATTCTCATTCACGAGTGGTCGACTATGAAATCGAGACCACTGTCCTTTCATAACTGTAAAGGTTTAAAGGCCAGATTATACTCGGTGAGTGCCAGGCCCATTTACCAATCTGCTGTGCATGATTGGCTTTGACAACATATGTTTAATGACATCAAAGTGAGACGAAACATAAACACCAAGGGTTTAATATAATACTTGAGTTTTGTACACGAGAAATATAAGCAAAGACATTTTTCTATACTATTGTACCTAGTTTACGCATTATTTAAAACTCTACTAATATAGTAAATGGCTCTTTCGATGCCATCTTCATTCTCCTGGGCCAGCATGCTTCCTATGGTTACATTAGAGGCAGAGATGTACAATCGCATTGGCTTATCTTTAGAAGGGGCGCTAGGATCGGAGGGTGCATCAAGTAAGTCTTGATTTTTCAAATGCTTCTTGATGTTGATCTGTCCAATCAAAATTGTCACGATTTATGCAACAATGGAGAGAAAGCTTGGGTTCGCCTCAGTTGGATATAAATCTCCTCAAAAGTTGATTTTACCCAAAAGGGATTGCGTTCTTTCTTTGTTGAAGGAGGCTTTGTCTCCATGATGGCCTTTGTTTTATTCGGTTGATTTCGATGCCCTTCTTGTGAACCACAAGCCAAGGAAATCCCCACCGCCGAAAAAGCACACTTAAGAGGTTCATTTTAAGCCATGCTTCCTCATTCGTTCGAATGATTGGCTCAAGTGATTTAAATGATCCTCATCGAAACCGATTTGACCACTATATCATCTATGTAACTGCATAAATGTTTCGATAAAGTCATGGAATATTGTGTTCATTGCTCTTTGGTATGTTGCCCATTTTTAAGCCAAAGGGCATTACTACCATTCATATGTGCCTAAAGCGCTGGGCATCGGAAGGTGTTTTGGGGACATCATCCTCAATGAAAATCGATTATAGCCGAGTATCCGTCTAGCATACTCGGTATTCATAACCGAGAATCAATTAACATTTCTGCTATAGGCATAGTATTATCTTTTGGGGTAGCGATATTCAAGTCCCTAAAATCTATGCAAATGCGTAAGAACCATTTTTCTTAATAAGGTCAGATTAGCAAGCCATTCGGCGTACCTCGTGGTTACGATAAACTTGCGTGAACAATCGTTCTATTTCGCCTTAATCTTGAGAGGATTCTTTGGTGCGAATCTTCTAGGCGCCGCTTGATGGGCTTCTTGCCATCCTTGATCGGAAGCCTATGTTCCACCGTTCTCTTTTCAAACCAGGCATTTCGTCGTAATCCCGGCGAAACAATCTTTATTGCTTTGAGCAATTCGATCACCTTATGTTTCAAAGCGGGATTGAGTTTCGCACTAATGTCGTTACTCTTTTTCGACTTCATCCCAATATTAACTTCCTCCAAGGGTCTTGGTGACATCTTGGCGTTCGTTGATCCTGGATCTTTTGAAACCTAATGGCTCTTGATCATAGATAGCGTCTAGCTGGTCCATTGGTGTGGAAGTTTGTCCTTCATTGGGTGGGGTAAGATGGGTGCCCTCAGGACTTGCTTTTGCTGCGTTGTTTTTTGTTTTAGTGTCTATGGCTTGTGCAGCCATGTTTTGTATCTCGGCTTCGAGAGCCGTCTTTTTCTTATTCTCGGGATAGGCGAAAGCTTGATAGTAGTTGGTTTCATCATAACACCTTCGTTGTCGGCCGGTTGGCGGATCGTCAAGTCTCACCTTCTTCTTCAACTTCTTGTCCATCCCACATCAATTCTCTATCCCACTGGAAGCCATTGGGACGAAGTGTTAGAGAATAGTAAGCATTTTCATTTGGTTCGAAGTACTCTTCAGGTGGGTTGCATGGCCCAATGTTGGCCATGTTACGGTCAAAATTCCTCTTATCAACATGATTAATATCGTCATATAATAACTCGGTCACCTATATATTTTCAACTATTCCATCCTCTCTCCATAGTACTAATCTTTGATGCATTGAAGAGGTCTGCTCAATTCCGTGGATCCATTCTACGCCAAGTAGCATGTTGTAGTTGGCCTTCAGCTATTACCATGAACATGGTTGGCCTAGTCGGGAACCAACCGTGAGATTCACTTGTATTACCCCTAGTGTCTTACCAACTTTACCTTCATAATTGGAGAGTACCATGTTATGAGGTCGAGCGTCGAATCTGCATCCCTATCCTTTTAGCATGAATCGGGCATTAAATTGATGCACTCCTCCGCCAACCATTACTTTATTTACGCCGTGTTGCTCCACTTTGGCCCCGATGAGCGAGGTTTCAAATGATTCTTCATTCCCTCGTCGGTCTTTCGAAAAAGCGTTACGCTCTTCGATTGCACGTTATTCATTATATAGTAACACACGGCCTATGTTTGGCCATTTCTCTTCGTCTGTTCCTCTCCAACCCATACTTATTATGTTCGAACTCGCAAGGTAAAAGCGATACAACATTACAATTAGTGTTAAAGAAAGACTCCCTTCGACTCGAAATCATCGGTCATTAGATCTTCTTCGTTCATGCTTCCTTTTGTTCTTGATCTCCTTTTTGGTGAGAATAACTTTACGGATAGGGGTTTGCCCCAGTGGAGTTCTTGACTTTGGATTGTTAGTGCTAGACTCGCCAATTTCCATGGGCTTCGACTTCGCCGCCTTCTTGTTACGTTGGTGTCTGCGCCATTGAGAGCGTGACATTGGGTTTTCCTTTATAATTTTCCACTGATTTCCTCCCTTCTATTGAATTAAATTGCCTCCTCAGATGCCATAGCGTTCTTCCGCAGTGAACTGCGCCATTTGCCCTTCCTTTGTCATTCTTTGCTGCACCACCTATCGGTAGGGATCTCTCGCAGTAATTTGAAAGATACCTTCCTTGCTTCCCTAGGATAAGGGTCGGTCTTCTGCATGGTCCCCGGATCGGCGTTACTCGAAGGATTCCACTTTGGCGCCCCAATGAAGCGAACGGACTGTTTCAAATGCTTGACATTCCTTTATCGTAAATGGCCGCACATCGGGACAAATCGGACATTCGTACCAATCTTGTGGCATCGAACTATGAATTCCAGAGCTTTCATCACAGGGTATACCCCTAACCGATTGTCTTGCCTCCAATTAATTCGTGCGCTCCTCTCGGCCCTTTCGCAGACTATCACGGGTTGCAAATGATCTGCATCTTGGGCACAACTTGTCTTAGTTCTTCTTATGACGGTGAAATAGGTACTCACGCAGCTTGCATCTTTCTTTGGCAAACTTTCCTCTTTTGTTCTCTTTCTTTCTCAAGCATCGCTCCACTTCTTGCATTGCGTGGGTGCTCGAAATCCACCATGTTTACTCGGCATTGGGTCATCGAAATTCGACCTTCTCGAACTTCATCCCGAGACCTTGAGCCTTAGTTAAATTTTTGTCGACAATATCTTGGCCCTCAGTAGCCTGTATTGCCTCTTTCATTAGTTTTGCCTTGAGCACCTTTGGAGGGTTATCAGTAGTTCCTTTCTTAACCAGGACGAAACCTCCATCTTCCTCGAACTCCACGTTTGTTTTAACCTTGTTCTCAGCAACTTCGATCATGTTGATTTCCAACGGCTCAGCATAGTTGGTTTCCGCCATCAGTAACGGATCCGTATCCACTTTCATGGGGTTTTTTCCCTTGTCCGCAAATTTCAACCGCCATCCTTGATTCTCAGTATCAAATCCCTGAAAAGAAAGCATTGTGAGGTTTTATGACCTAGGAAGTTATGGTACTTACAAAAACCCCTCTTCTTCCTTTGTTCCAATGGAGGAATCTTAAGGTTCGGATGGACTATTAACTGACCATCCTTAACAAGCAAATCGAAGATTTCATCACATTTAGTTATGTCGAAAGTGTATATTTTCTTAGGATATTTCTCATTTTCTCATTTTCGATTGTCCTTTCCATTGGAAGGAAGCAACTCGCGTAAGGGGTGCCTCTTTTAGTTCAAAATCTATTTCGAATGGTCGAAATTGTATGGGTCTTGGAAATCATCTATGTTTTCTTCTTCCGCTCTATATAGGCTATTCGTTCTTTCTTATGATTCTTACTAGCCCTAGCTTTTTCCGCTTTTAATCTTTCGACTTGTCGAACTCTATCGACCAATTGGGCCATATCCCTTAGATCTCGGGTATCCGCTTTCGAATGGAATAATCCAGCCTCCTGCAGCCATTTCGACCAATTCATGTTCAGCACTCTTGTAAAACATCTAGATTTTAACGATCGGAATCTATTCGAGATAGTCATCTATGGGTTACGTAAACTTTCTTTTAATGCTTGCCGTTCTTTCGGTGATTTTGGATTGGCCCATGTAGAATTGCTCATGAAAGAGTCTTTCCAAATAGGGCCAAGTATCCACAGATCCAGGGGTAATGTGGTGAACCACGTAAACGCGTTCTTTGTCAAAGAACTTGGAAAATATTTTATCCTAAGATTTTCGTTATTTGATATATCCCCTGCTTCAGTCAAATATCTCGCTATGTGTTCTATCGACTCACTGGTATCACCAGTGAATTTTGTAAATTTGGGGACTTTGAAACCCACAGGTAATTACATTTGTAGAATGTAACCTACAATAGGAGAAGTATAATTTGGCCTTCTAAATCCCGAATTTACACCATTTTGGGCCATTATTCTTTCTATCATAGCGGTTAGATTATTTTCTGCCACTAAATTGTCGTTTCTGACCCTATGGACAATTTCGCATCTGGTCCCCAACAACCACTAACGGTCTAGGATGTTCGATCCGGTCTTCTTGAGCGTCGGTTGCCTTAATCTTGGCCCTACGTTTCTCTTCGATCCCTCGTATGGGTCGAACTTGTTCAATAGTAGGTTCTTCGTCCGAATTACCCGGATTACGCCTCGTCTCCCAGCGCATCGGGGCACCAAAGAAATCTGCTATCCTAGACATCTGGGCTGTGTTTTCTTAGTTTGTTCGATTTATATTCTGAATTAAAGGACCAAAAATAGCATTCATTTCGCGGGCTAAGACTCCTACCATATCATGGTTACTATCATCCATCTGTTGTCTAAACGCTGCCTGATTGTTAGTTGTCAGGGTAGGCCATTGGTTACGATTTCCCAAGTTCTGGGAGTTTGTAGCGAAATGGTTCGTTCCTGAACCAGATCCTCGGACTGGGGACAAAATGGGTGCGTTATGTAACCCTGCCATAAACGAAGTTGGCATCCCGTACTGTGGATCTCTGGGCCTTAAAGGGTCGAAACCTGGAGGCCTAGTGGGAGTCGAATATGGTTGACTTCCTGCGTGCGGCATAGTTGAAATGGCAGATGGTATTTTCACACAATGGGGCGCGTTCGAACTACCCAGGATAGTACTAGAGGCATCGATCGAACTCGAACGATTGTTGACGCTCCTTGTAAGGAGGTTTGTCCTCTATCTTGGTTGGTTGTATTTGTCATTGTTTTGTACGTTGTCTTACGGGTATATCTGATTATTATCTTTTATTTTACCACTTGAAGGTTCATATACCAATTCAATTTTGCAATGTTCATAAAATTCTAATAAATAGTTTCTAATATGACACTGTCCATGGCGTGCCAATTTGTTACGGTGATTCTCGTAAACAACCGCTAGTCTTCAATTTTTACTATTTATTATTGGTTACTTACGGGATCGACTAGATTGATCCTAGGACACATGTGTCATAATAGATTTTCATGTTCAAACCCATGATCTTCAATTGATTCTTAAACTTGATTACGGAAATATACTAACTGTTTGACTATGGAAATATACTGACTGTTTGTGTAAAGATTTCGAACTTTAAACTTGATTATTGACAATTGAATGTAAAGGTAAGGACACTCTTAAAAAGTAACAATTTCTGGGAAATACAATAAAAGTTTGAAAGTAAATAGGTTTCTAGAACAATAAGTGTTTAAAGGCGAATGGAATAAAGATAAAAAGAAAAGAATCGAAATACTTTAAAGGTAAAAGTGCAGGAAATCGGGAATAAATGATAATAAACTGGCATTTAAATTGTAAAACAACATGATGTTCTTAACGTACATGATATCTCCTTGACTCGTTTCCCTTTCGATCACGGTAGTTTGAGTGTTTGAGAAATTTTTAGTACATCTAACGAACACACCAAAATCTAATAGAAAGCACCTATTTATAATGTTCTGACCCTAACGGTCTTACTATAATATTGCGCCACGTTTAAGACATGCAAGTCCCTTTCGTTCACCAATCTCCACGCGTCCCTTACAATGGCGCCTTTTATTCAAAATTCGAATCTTCAGAGGTTACATTCGAAATTCGAATTCCATAACCATTTGTATTTCACTTTAATCCTTTGTTTGGACCGCTCCAATGTTGACATATCTATTAAAGGAATGTCCTCATATCCTAAAAATACTAAAGATTTTAGTTCGAAATAACGCTCACCATTGGCAATCGAAAGATCCTTTCTCTATGAAACGAAAAGGCCTTATGTTTACCTATCACCAACAAATATTAATCTCTTTTCCATGTGATAGTAAACATATTTTATTCGTCTATGTCAATTTTACCCTTTTTCGAAATTGCCAGCTAACACTGGTACAGATAAGTCGGAAGAAATTCTTCAGCTTGGACAAAATGCAGGAAATAAGCATGGTCTAGGATATGTGGCTGAAAAGAATCCTGTTGGTGATATTAAGAAGAAGAGACATGGGAAACCAATGTCAAAACAGTTGGCACAATACAAAACAGGAAATGTATCTGGCTCAGGGTATGTGGCTGCAAAGAGATCTGTTAATGACCAGGAAAGGAACAAACCTGGCAAGTCTATGGCAAAGAAGATGTCATACCACAAAACAGGGAATAGGTCTGCCTCAGGATATGTGGAGACTAAGAAGTTTGTCAATAACAAAAGGAAGAACAGACCTAATAAACCAATGTCAAAACAGATGTCACAACATTGGGTGCAACATCAAAATCATAGAAACATGAACAAAAAGTTTCAAAGATGGAGGTGTCATTATTGTGGAAGGTTTGGTCACATAAAATCTTTTTGCTACAGGTTACATGGATATCCTAATCAAGGGTCTTATGTGAAGCCTAAAACCAACGGTATCATACTCTCAACTGGAAGAAGAAGATGCTTCGGTAGCTAACACTTCTCTTAGTGTGTCTACCAAGAAAGATTGGTACTTTGACGTTGGTTGTTCCAAGCACATGAAAGAGGAATCTTCTCAATGATGTTAAGCATCACTCTACCGGCTTTGTTACTTTTGGAGATGGAGCTAAAGGAGAAATCAAAGGTGTTGGAAACTCAAACGCCTGAGTTCCAAACCTAAATGGAGTCTGATAGTAAAAGGTCCGAATGCAAATCTCATTAGCATAAGTCACTATGTGATATGGGATTCACAACAACTTCACTAAGGTTGAATGTCTTGTAATCAACGATGAACAGTAGTGATTATGAGAGAGTCGATCAAAGGACAAGCGCTACATGTGGGAAGAGAAAACCACTTTGTCCTCTATGAGTTCTACGACACGTGAAGAGAAAGTAAAGTTGTGGCGCAAGTATCGGTCATCCACATCTCAAAGGAATGAGAAGGATAAGTTCCATAGGGAGTCGAAGGATACCAAGATCTTTCATAGACAAAGGGAGAATCATGGAAAGTATAAGGTTGGACAGAAATCGAATGTCACACTCAATGTCTAGACATCTGACCGTTCCTAAAGTACTAAAGCAAAGTACTAGGATCTGGCATGAAAGGATAACCAAGTATCTTACTGTCAATGGATACAGGAGAGGAGTCTTGAATGAAACCCTCTTAGTCAGAGGAGAAAAGATCATGGTGGCTTCCATCTATGTTAATAACATAGTATCTGGAGGAATGTCAGACACATTGATGGAAGGCTCAACACTTCTTTCACAAAGCAAGTATGCAAGGAATTGTGTCAAGAAGTTTGGACTAAGTAATGGCAGCCACACTAGGACTCTTACCCCTCCACATTTGAAGTTGTCCAAGAAAACAAGTGGAGAAAGTGTTGATCAAAGCTTGTGTAAAAGTCCTGTTGAAGGATGTCTCTTCTCAAGAAGCAATCTTATCTCTTGGATCAGTAAGAAGAAAATCTGTGTAGCTTTATACTATGTTAAATACATAACAGAAAGGAGAAACTGCTTTAGGATGATCTGGTTAAAGCAGATGTTGACTGGCCACAATGTCATACAAGATGTCATGACATTGTACTGTGACATTGCTACTAAAGCTCTTGAGAGTGATCAATTTAAGACTTTAAAGGACAAATTGGATATTTGTCAATTTGAGGAGTTGTAGCAATTAACTGTGCCAACAAGGGTGGAAGGATTGTTTACTTCAATTATTTATAAGAGGTTATTTAGGTATTTTCATCCTTATTTTAAAAGATCCAAGAATAGGAAGAGACACCCACATATAATAGTTTTCTCTTTTGAAAGTAGTATCACACTTTCTTCATTCAAAAGAAACCCTGAAACCCTTTGCCATTTTCGCTCTCTCTCTCAAAACCGTCCGAAATATGTCTTCATCATCCTCTTCGTCTCAAGAATCTGGATCCTTGTCTCCCTCCATGGCTGAAGTTAGAGCAAACACTGGAGCCATGCAAGTGAAGCTCTACGGGTGACACCATGCAATGGCCACGACCCAAAAGGTCAAGAAGCTACGCACAAGAAATGCAAGAAGGGCACAAGTATCTCCCTCGGTAAGACTTCAAGACCATCATCCTCCTGCCCCGAACTAAACAGAGAAGGATCTAGGTCTGCATGAGGCCATAGCTAGGATAGTGATGATATCCTAAATGAGAATAAGTCCACTGGATTTCGGTTCCTCGAATCATAAGTCTGCTAGCCCTAGCTTAGCAGTTGATCCAGATGTCAATGAGAATGTCAAGACATCTGATGATGATGTTGATTCCCCTGTGAAAAGTGATGTAAATCCTTCTGCTCCAGCTCCTGAAGGATGTAACGATGATAATGTAATTGTATCCCCTGCTGCAAATGTGAATGAGATTTCTGATGAAATTCTTGAGAAATCTCAAGATCATAGTACCTCTGATAAACCTCCTGCTGTCTCTGTTGATAACATATCTGATAGCATTCTTGAAGATACTCCTGAGAAGAACATCAATCAGAATATGGTTTCTCATATCATCAATCTAGATGAGGAGTTTTCTGATAATGACCTCATAGCCAAGGTTAATCCCAGCATTGTTAGGAGGGTAATGAATAGGAAAGGGAAGAAAAGTGTTGTTCCAAGCTTTGTTCATGAGAAGAATGCTGAAGTTGGTTGCAAGACCTAGTGAGAGGAAGGCAGAGAAAAATCGGCAACAAGGTTGGAACTTCCAAAGGGAAGGATAAAGTAAAGAATGTTGGTGATACCCCTAAAGAAAAGAGCACTTCAATTGTAAGGAAAAGGAAAGTACCGAGCCCGGATCGATGATTTCGACTTTGATGTTACGAGAATGTCTCGACATTCATTCAAAAAGAAGGTTGTCTCTTGGGAAAATGCCCATAGTTCCAAGTGCCAATTGACAACATTTCCTTTCACCACCCGAAAATGCTAATAGGTGGAAATATGTGAGTTTGAAGAGAATTGCACTTGAAAGGAACCGAACAAAGATGCTCTTGAATGCAAAGATGTGATTGACCTAATCAAGGAAGTGGGTTGATGAGAACGTGGTGAAGTTCTCAAATTGTTATGAAGGTCGGTGAAGGAGTTTATTGTGAACTGTCAGTGGTTGTCTGATGGAAGATCGCAGATTTCAAGACGTGTTTGTCGAGGAAGAAAAGTGAAGTTTTCCCAAGTGTAATCAACAAGTATTTGGGAGATCGATGAGGCTCAACTGAGCTTGAAGAAACCGACAATCAAGTGTGTCGACACCATCGCAAGTAAAACATTGGCCTTTGAAGGAAACGCTAGCAAATTAAGTGTCAAATTTGCTATTCTCGCACAAGATAGGTGCAGCCAACTGGTTCCCACAAATCACAAGTCAACCATCTCCATTAGTCAGGAAGGTTCATCTTGTTGGAACAAAAGCAAAGTTTGATTATGGAAGCTACATTTTTATCGATCCTAAAACATCCGACAGTTATGCTATTAAGGGACCAATAGCCTTTCCCTCCCTACTGTGTGGAATTCTAGTGGATCAGTACCCTGACATACTTGGTGAAAGAGATTCAATATGCAAAAGAGCTCTTGCCCTTGGCTTCCACTACAAACAATTTCAAGGGAAGCATGTTCCTGACATTGTCATGACATCGGCTGAAACATCGAATGTCAAGGCCAATACTCAGAAGACAGATGTAATTGCTGTGCTAAAAGAGACCTGTAGGGAACTTGAAGCAAGGAAGCAGACCCTTGAAGCACTGATCTCTACTCTTGAAAAAGAAAAAGACACAGAGGTTGAGGAAGAAAGGCTTGATGGTGATACCTCTGCTGCTCATATGGAGGAAGATGATAATCCTGACCAAGCAGTTGCTAGTAAAGAAGGCTCTGAAGATGTGTCCTTTCACAGTGCTTCTTCTGGAGAAGAAAGCACTTGAGTTGTTGCCCCTGTTGCCTCTGATTTTTATTCTGTCAATTTGTTCTTGTTTTCTTGTTCTGTATTTTGTTTTGAATGATTGTAATCATTTGTGTTGACAGACTTGTAATCCTTAACTGAGATATAACTTTATGTGCTGGTTCTTTATGATTGAAAGTTTGGGAAATTGTATTGTTTCCTTTGGCCCTTTATGGCTAAAAAGGGGGAGAAGAACTACTGAGTAACAGTAGCATTGGGGTTTTGGGAAACTGTATGGATTTTTAAATTTTGTATGTGGGCAATTATGGGAATTGTGGGATCTCTGTATCGGTAGAATTTATCTTATCTCTAGGTTCTAGTTTATTTAAGCTTAGAACTAGTTTGTCTTCTGCTGCATATGTACTCTGATAGGTTAAGTAGTTTTAGCCAAAAATGTGCCAAAGGGGGAGTTTGTTAGTGTTTTAAGTTGGCATTAATTTTGGTAAAACTAGGCTTTAGCAATGTCATGATAAATGTCATGACATTCAGAGATTGAAGATAAATCCTACCTGCTAAGGATGTTAAAAGGACAGCTCAGAATGGAAGCTAAAGTCGTTGAAATTTCAGTATGTCATAACAGATGTTATGACATTCGTGACATTCGCTCGCAAAATCTGTTTTTCGAGATTTTTAGGAAGTTTTTGAGCTGCTAAATATTGTTTTTCCGTTATTAGAAAGCATGCTCACGTGGCTGCTAGGTTAATCTTAATTAAACCTAAATTGGTTGTTGAAAAGACCATGTTTTAGGATTAAATTAAGTGAACCCTAGCTATCTTTATGGAAGCCCAAAACGAAGTTTCGGATCGCTTATAAAAGAAATTCAACCCTTACAACTGTGTTGCGCCCTTGGATTATATTGAAGAGATATCAGCTTGTTATTTGTGTACTGTTAGGATTTGTAACAGTTGGTATTGTGTAATTCTAGTTTCTCTTGTGAGCCAAGCAACTATCAATTGATAAGTGCCTTGGACTAGGATTTGCTGTAAGGGTAGTTTATCACTCAAAGCTTTAAAGTACGAGTGTTTGTCTCTTGATTGAAAGCTTTGAAGCGAGATCAAGATAGTTTATTGAAGTGTGTCTTCACAATTCAATTATTCAATAGGTTGATATCACTGCTGTGATTGAGGGGGAGTGAGTAGGTACTCTGATCTAAGTAGGACTTAGGTTGAAGTTACATTGGGTAGGTTTTAAGTGAAGGAGATAAACTGGTTGGTTTATTCCTGAATTAATTCTACTAATAGTGAATTTCCTCCCGGCTTGGTAGCCCCGGATGTAGGTGTAGTTAGACACCGAACGGGTAAACAACTTATTGTGTTCTTTACTGCTATTTATATTTACTATGTAAATTGTTAACAGAGTGTCAGATAGTGTGTCATAACATTCTCTGTGACATCACGTATCTGCTGCCAGGAATTTTGGTCTTCTTGGGCCTGCTTCACATATGACTTCTTCTATTACGACTTCAGTGGCTGGTTCTTCACATAAGATTCTCATTGAATCATTGTTTACATTTTCAGTCCAATATCATTCCTTAATATCATATATGATCACATCCCTGTTGATCACTACTTGCTTGTTCATTGGGTCGAATAACTTGTATCCTCTGGTCAAATGATATCATATTAGGATCATTGACTCATCTTGTCATCGAGCTTTCTTCTCAAGAAATCTAATATATATATATATATATATATATATATATATATATATATATATATATATATATATATATATATATATATATATATATATGCTATTCCTTTTAGATTCTTCATCGGACATATATCCAAGATTTATGTTGAAGCTGACACAACTTCACCCTAAAATTACTTAGGTAAATGTTTTCCTTTTGACATACTTCTCACCATATTCATGATGGTTATATTTTTTCTTTCCGTAGTTTCATTCTACCGTGGAATATACGGTAGCACCACCTCATGCATAACGCATTCTTTCTCATATTGCACGTAGAAGTCTTTCGACACATATTCTCCACCACCATCAGTCCTCAGAATCTTGCCAAATACCTCAGTCACTTCATTTTTCTTCTTCATCGGGTAACCTCACAGATTTCTACTAAAATCATCTACGAATGTGACAAAGTATCTACTACCTCCAATCAGATCCACCTTGATAGTTCCATATACATCGGAGTATATAATTTCAAGAATTTCCTTCGACTTGCTTCTTACATCCTTGCTGAAGTTATTCTTGCGTTGCTTTATCTACTCACATTTGTCACACACTTCGTTTGGAATGTCAATTTATGGTAACCCTAAAACTATATTTCTTATTTTCAAATCTCTGATGTCCTTGAAGTTGAGATGACCAAGTTGATAGTGTCATATCCATTCATCCTTGCTAGTTACAGTCGTAAGGCACTTGGACTCCATCACATTAACTTCAATCTTGAAGGTTCTATTTTGAGACATATGAGCCTTGAAGATTAACCTTCCTCTTGAGTCAAGAACTCTCATCAACTTGCCTTTGATTGAAACCTTGTAGTTCTTTTCTACCAACTGCCTTATACTTAATAGATTACTTTTCATGTATGGTGTAATAAAAAACAACCTTCATATATTTACACCATTTCTCAAAATTCCGACCATTCAGAATTAGAATACTCACCGGAAAATGTTCGTTAGGATGATTCATTGCCATCTCTATTGCTTGCCTCGAATCGCTCAGCCAGAGTTCTAAATATCAGATGTTGGGAATCACACCAAACCTATGGAGAATTCCAAATCAATCTTGATGAACAAGATTTAATTAACCTAATTAAAATCCCTTGTTCTTCACTCTTCACTCGAGTGATTCAACCAATCTTAGTTGCAAGATGATTCTATGCAGAAATTAACAATGGAAGAAGAAAGAAAAGATAAATGGGAAGAAATATATTAGGGTTTGAACAAAATCATGAGAAGATGAAAATTTTCTACAGAGTTACTCTTTACTCACAAACTATGAATTTCTTATTCATTTGTGCAAGTGAAGTGATTATTAAAATTGGAGTTACTTCATATTTAAAGTTTTAGGTTTGCTTACTCTCTAAGGTAAAGCCCAAAACAATAAAAGTTCAAATAACATCTTTTAATTAACACAACTAAAATAGGTTTAAGTTGAAATCTTGTCGAAAAACCTAACTCGACATTTCGACACACACACTGGGCTAATTTCGACACACCCTTGTATATGTCGAACAAACCTACTTTGACACAAAGAATTACAATCTCAATAAAATCAAATTTTTCATTTAAAAATAAATTTAAACTTTCAATAAATTTTATTTAAAAATTTTAGTATTTTATTTAAAAATTTTAGTATTTTATTTAACTCTAAATATTTTTATTGGTCATTATTATAAATAAAACATTAAAAAATTATAGCATCTAAGAATAATAATTTAAAAAGTAAAAAATATTTATATTTTATTTATATATATTTTAATAAATTGGTCACTATTTTGATAAATAATATTCTTACTGGTCAAACTGGTCACTATTTTAATAAATAATATTATAAATGTCAAAGTAATATTTTAGTAAATTTTATTTATATTTTAAATTAAATTAAAAAATTGTATTTAATAAATTTTAATCAATAAAAATTATTATTATTTATTTTTAATATTAATTGGGGGACGAGTATCTAAGAATATTTCAACCTTTCATCACCCAATATAGATGCATTTCTATCTGGCATTGTTGGTGTAATAATGAAAAATTAGAAAATTTTGAATAATATAGAAAATATCTTTTTATGCATTTCTAACGAATTTAACAAGAAAGACAATTCATCATTTCAAATACCTTAAATACTTACCATATATATATATATATATATATATATATATATATATATATATATATATATATATATATATATATATATATATATATATATATATATATATATATATATATATATATATATATATATATATATATATATATATATATATATATATATACTATGATCTATTAAAAGATACTTTTTTTTGTTTTAAATATTATTTTATCATTTTTATTTTGTTTTAATTCTTAAAATATCTAGAATATTTTATCATGAATAAATATGTAGAATATTTAGTTCAGTTCATATTTCACTAAAACCAAATATAATGCATTATTGTTATGAAATACAGAGAAATAAAGAATAAAGAGAATAGAGAAAGATAGAATGATTTTGTATTATTCTACCTTTATTAATGTATTTATTAATGAAAGACAATTCATCATTTCAAATATCTTAAATACTTACCAATATTATCATGGTATATATATATATATATATATATATATATATATATATATATATATATATATATATATATATATATATATATATATATATATATATATACTACTTGATCTATTGAAAGATACTTTTTTTGTTTTAAATACTACCTCCGTTCCTATATATAAGAGACAATTCAATTTTTAGATTCATTGAATAATCAATGTACCTAGTCTATAAATTGACCAAATACATTGATTATTCAATGAATTCAAAAATAAATTGTCTCTTATATATAGGAACAGAGGTAGTATTATTTTATCATGAATAAATATGTAGAATATTTAGTTCAGTTCATAATTCACTAAAATCAAATACAAATGCATTATTGTTATGAAATACAGAGAAATAAAGAATAAAGAAAATAGAGAAAGATAAAATGATTTTGTATTATTCTATCTTTATTAATGTATTTATTAATGAAAGACAATTCATCAATAATATTGATTTAATAATGAAAAATTAGAAATTTTTTAATAATATAGAAAAGATCTTTTTATGCATTTCTAACCAATTTAACAAGAAAGACAATTCATCATTAATACCTTAAATACTTACCAATATTATCATGGTTTATATATATATATATATATATATATATATATATATATATATATATATATATATATATATATATATATATACTACTTGATCTATTGAAAGATATTTTTTTTTGTTTTAAATATTATTTTATCATTTTTCTTTTGTTTTAATTCTTAAAACATCTAGAATATTTTATCATGAATAAATATGTAGAATATTTAGTTCAGTTCATATTTCACTAAATCCAAATACAATGCATTATTGTTATGAAATATAGAGAAACAAAGAATAAAGGGAAGAGAGAAAGATAGAATGATTTTGTATTATTTCATTCAATATAATCGTATACAATGAAATAAGTCCTATTTATAGGACATCATACAAACAATGTAATACATACGTATTGATTTAAATAAGAAATGAAGTTATTGGGAGAAAAATCATCCAATTATTCATAATACTCCCCCTTGGATGTTTGTTTTGGATATGCCTCGTTAAAATCTTACTAGATAAGACCCAGTGGGAAAAAATCTAGTGAAGGGAAAAGAGTACAATATCGTTTTTAAAATAAATTTATTTCTTCCCCTCAGCTGAACGATTATTTCTTCGAGGATGAAGACCAATCTTTTGTACTAGTTGATTAAAAGTTCTACTTGGGAGTGACTTTGTGAAAAGGTCTGCAAGATTGTCACATGAACGAATTTGTTGAATGTTTATATCACCGTTCTTCTGAAGATCATGAGTGAAAAAGAACTTTTGAGAGAGATATTTTTGTTCGGTCTCCTTTAATGTAACCATCTTTAAATTGAATGATGCATGCACTTTATCTTCATATATGGTTGTTGTATTTATTTTTCCTAAAGACAACCCATAAGCATTTTGTATGTGTTGGATTAAGGATGTCAACCAAATGCATTCTCGACTTTCCTCATCTAGTGATAAATATTTTGCATGATTAGATGAAGTTGTTGCTATTTTTTTATTTCACTGATCTCCATGAAATAGTTGTACCACCACATGTAAACAAATAACCTGTTTGTGATCTACCATTGTGAAGATCTAAAAGTAACTGCATCTGCATAACCTGTTAATTCGAGCTTGGATACTTTGGTATATAACAAACTCATGTTTATTGTACCTCTAAGATAACAAAGTGTATGTTTTACTCCGTTCTAATGTCTTCGTGTAGGTGGGATTGTATCTTGCTAATAAATTGATTGTAAATGGTATATCAGGACGTGTATAATTAGCAATGTGAATCAATGCTCCAATCGCACTAAGACATGGTACTTCGGGACCAAGAAATTATGCATCCTTTTCACAAGGTCTGAAAGGATCTTTCTCGACATATAATGATCTAACAACCATTTAAGTAGACAACGGGTGTTATTTGTCTATATAGAAGCGTTTTAACACCTTTGTATATATATATATATATATATATATATATATATATATATATATATATATAAATAAATATATATATATATATATATATATATATATATATATATATATATATATATATATATATATATATATATATAACCATCTTGATGTATAAATATTCCTTTGTCCAAATGCTCAATTTGTAAACCTAGACATAATTTTGTCTTTCCTAGGTCCTTCATCTCAAACTCTTTCTTTAAGCAATTCATAGCTTTTAGAAACTCTTCAGAAGTTCCAATAATATTTATGTCATCAACATAGACAACTATTATTGCAAATTCTTTTCCTGATCTTTTTATAAAAATACAAGGACAAATGGAGTTATTTGTATACCCCTCTCTAAGCAAATATTCACATACAAGGACAAATGGAGTTATGGAGTAGTTTTCTCCATATCCAAAATTACGTGTCTATATATATTAAACTCTTTAGGGATTTTCATGTAAATGTCACTATCAAATGAGCCGTATAAAATAAGATGACACAACATCCATCATATTCATATTAACCTCTTCATGTTCTTCAAGGCTAATCAAATATTAAAAAATTAATTAAATCCACTACAGGTGGATATGTTTCATATAAATAAATCTTAGTACTTTGAGCAACAAATTAAACTTTATACAATTCATATTTTTTCTTTTTCACAAAAACTCAGTCATATCCCATTGGTTTTACAACATAGATCTGTTCATTTTGGTCACAACATTTTGTAGCAAAGCACAAATGAATTTTCCAGTGTAATCTAGACCGAAAAAGATTAAACAACTTGTCAAATGTCTTATGGAATTTGAACAAAATAGAAAAACAAATTGATATCAAATAAAACATAATATATCGCAAACTAAAAGATTTGTAGCTAATAAAAAGTGTCTCGGATCAAAAATCAAAAAGTGTCCTGGATAAAAAAAAAACAAAAAACAAAAACCACAATTATAGAAGATAAAGAACATGGACAGAAGAAGAATAAAGAACAAAGAAATAAAAAACAAAGAATAATGCTTTGAATAATACTTTTGCTTCGGATTTGGTTTTGCAAAAGTTTTTGTCAAGTTTTCTTTACATATGGTTTTGCAATCTATTTCTGTCTGAAAAATATAATACGGAAAAGTGATGAGAAACGTATGGTTTTGCAATCCATTTCTGTCTGGAAAATATAATACGCAAAAGTGATGAGGAAGTGGAAGTGTTTAATAGAAAACAAAAACAACAATGAAAATGAAAAAAACAAATGTGCACGCAAAAATGATGAAATGATGAGGAAGTGTTTAATAGAAAAGAAAAACAACAAATGAAAATGAAAAAAAAAATGGGCTGGTGGAACAAACCTTTACAAAGAATCTATAGACGGGAGAAGATGGAATGATGGTGAAAGACCGATGGATTTAGGTTGTGTTAATTAGGTTAAATATAGTTGTAATAGCATAAGTTAGGGTTAAGTGTAATTATAATTAAATTTTTAGTAATTAAAAATTCAAATAATTTTTCAAAAAAATATGTTGACACATAAGCGGATTAATTGTCAAATCAATATGGTATTAGTATTGATTAGAAAATCACATTTGCCCATGAAATAAGAAAAATTAATACTCGTTGTCAGAAGGTTATTAGTGGAATTTTCGTATTTTGATTTTTATAGATTTATAATAGATAATAGAATAGATATATGAGGGAGTTTTATGAAAATCAATAATGACTAAAAATATATAAATGTCTTCATTTAAATTGGTTTAATTAGGTAGATTTTTAAAAAATTATGAAAATTTACAAAATTAATGTTATTTTATTCAAAATTTACAGAGAAGATTTAATTTTACTTCTTCTTTGGAAAGTTGAATTCATACCGATTATATTGTATTTTCTAAAATCATTCATAAAAATTGTATTTTCTAAATATACTTGCTAAAGTAATTATTATTATATTGTGTTTTTTAAAATTATTCATAAAGGTTGTATTGCATTTTAATTAGTAATATTTATAATTAATGGCTGAAAATAAAATCATTTTGATTTTTGTTTGTTTGAATATGATATATAAACATGGTAGTTTTATTTATTATATTAGTTTGTCCAATTGCAAAATTATGAAAGTGAATTGCAAAAATTAATAAGTCATAAAACTTTGCTTATAAAAAAATAATTGATTTTGAATTTTGTTTAGAAATAAATGAATATTTACTGTCAATGTTTTGTCTTTAGGTTTCTTGCTATATGAACATGTTCTATCGTAGCACTCAATATTACTTATTATTTGGACAAAATTAGTGCATGTGTGAACTCTAAATTTAAAATTTTTGTATATTAAATAATTTATAATTAACAAAATATACATTTTATTGTTTATAATAATTATAATTTTTTTACAATTAAAGAAAATAAAAGTAGATATATTTTAAATAATGTCTGAAACTAAATGATTGTATAAATATTTTTATAATTAATGTCAAAATAAATTTAATATTTACGAATGGAAAAATATGAGTTTATCCAAACTTTTGTATATATGGAATAAATATATTTTTGATACAAATATAAATAAAAATATATTTTTCTTTTAAACATAATAAGCTTTATTCGTTAAATAAGTTTACCTTTCTGTTTTTTATTCTTATTATATGTTAGAATATGCGTGTACAGTACCAGTACCCGTACAAACGTACGGGTATCCAAATCAGAATTCTTGTGATCCCATAGCTTATTATACTTTTTTGTACAATTAAAAAAAAAAAGTAAATATATCTAAAATAATGTATAAATCCTAAGACAACAAAAATGAATTATTTTTTAATTATTAAAGTTACTAATATTTTTATTTTAAAATTATTTTTAATTTAAGATACAATATTTTTTAAGATAACATATGGAAAATTGAAATATAGATTATTGATGTAAGACAGTTTAGGTAAAATAATTTTGTTTTTTTTTAAAAAATGTGTATTTCTTTTAAAAAATAATTAGCTTTTTCGATAAAAAAAAATAATTCTTCTTATTTAGATTTTGAAAGCAAATATCGTGTGAACACACGGATAATCATATCAAAATCTGTTCAAATCTACTGATTATTATATTTTTTATATAATTAAAGAAAATAAAACTAAAAATAATGTATTAATCCAAACATGAGAAAAATGTGTTGCTTTTTGTTTATTTATGTATCTAATATATAAAAATTTGAAATATATATATTAATGATGTAATGGTAAAACAATTTTGTTTTTATTTTAAAAATATATCTTTCTTTTTAAAAGTAGTAAAGTCTTTTAGTAAAATAATTTTTGTTTTTCTTATTGATTTTTTTATAGCTTGAAAACAAAAACGTGTGTACCACACCAGTACTCGTGCGAACGTACGGGTAATAAAATAATACCGTGTGAATGCACAATTAACCGTACTAAAACCCGTATGAACGCATATCTTAAAATATGTGTGAAGGCACGGGTTATTAGTTTATTTTTTGTATAATTAAAGAAAATAAATTTAAAAATAATGTATTAATCCAAAAAAACGAAAGAAATGTGTTGTTTTTTAATTATTTATGTATCAAATATTTTTATTTTGAAATTATTTTTAATTTAAGATACAATATTTTTTAAGATAATATATGAAAATTATTGATGTGAAAGATCTTTTGTAAAACAATTTGGTTTTTATTTTAAAAATATATCTTTTTAAAAATATAATAAAATATTTTAGTAAAACAATTTTGTTTTTCTTATTTATATTTTTATTACATTTTGAAGAAAACAATGTGCGACCTACACCAGTACCGTGCGAACACACGGGTATTATACTAGTAGGATTTGAAGCGGATTCCTTATAGCTATATTACCTTGGTTCTAAAACAAATACGAGATATCAGGTTTATTATTATTTCATGAAATAAAGAAGATGCTAACTTATAATTGTGTTACCTCGGTTTTTTATAACAATAACGTAACATGTTTATTATCTTATTAATAAAATCAAACATTGTGTTCCCAGGACATATTCTCTCGTTTTTTAGCATGTTGGACATGAAAGTTCTGTCATGAAATGTATTATTTGTTGTAGTGATTAATGCTTATTCATTAACTAGGTTTGATAAATTGGGGCATCATTGTGACACCTCTTTGTGATCTTTTTGTTCGTGTATCATTTATACAAGAATCATTTGTACAATAATCATTTGTACAATAATCATTTGTATGATCACTTTCTTCGCTAGTAGATGAAGAATCATTTGTTGCTATTGTTGATGATGTTGTTGATGTTGTTGTTGCTATTGATGTTGTAGTAATTGTTGTTTGTTATTTTTGTCGTTGGTGAGGTTGTTTTGTTGTTGATATTATTTTCTTTATTTTTATTTTTTGTTGCATATTCAAATTTTTTAATTAAAATATTTTCAAACTCTTATTTAGTAAATAATTTTGTTTTAAACTATCATTTTCAAACCTCCAAATTCACACCTCTTTCTATTGTGTATAGAGTTACATGTTGAACAAGTAGCATCAGAGTTTAACTTCTATTTAAACACTAATCATCTCTAGAAGAGGATAATTTCCAATATTATTTTTAATAAGAAATTTTGTTGTTGAGATTTAATGTCACCTTTCGTTATCTAGTCTGTATAACCGATATTATATTCCTTTAACGTTTGAGGTGAAATGAAGTTATTTGTAATAGTGAAATATTAATGTGAAGTTTTATTCCTTCTTGTCTATTTTTTTTGGCAAAATACTCTTTTTCGTTCCTTATCTTTTGCTCTGTGTCCAGGTTGGTCCCTTAATTTTTAAAAAGTGCAAGTAAATCCCTTATCTATTAAAATGGTGTCACGTAAGTCCCTTCCGTCTATTTTATGGAAACAGACGTTTAGATTAGCTTGCGTGGCATATGACGTGGATTATAAGTTTCATCAATTTCGTTAAAAGGACTGAGCTTGGTCGTCTTCTTCATTTCAAATGAAACTTTGATTTGGGGGCTAGGGTTCAATTTTCCTTTCGTATTGGAAGTCATGAAATCCTCGAGTTGCTCTTCCTCTATGTTACAAGGAAGCCATGAAAGTTTGAATTCCCAGCCCTGTACGATGTTGAAGCTGCCATGGAAATTGGTTTGCTATTGTGGAGATAAAGTTATTCTACGCAGGGAAAAGACGGCTAAGATTTTTGGAAAACAATTTTGGGGATGTCCTAATATTAAGGTATGTTTTTTCTTTAGTGATTCTTAATTTTTAGGTATCAGAAACTGAACATCAATCTCCGTGAAATGTAGGGACCGATTCATCTTGGGTGTGCGTTTTTGGAGGAAGCTGAAGATAACAATATGATGGCCAGGGTCGAAAAGCTTGCAACGAATTTTAAAGACTTACAAATGGATGTTATCAAAGTTAGGTTGTCAATTGCAGAAATAAGGAAAGATATTGATCAATTTCAGATGCAGATGAATAAGATGATGAATTTGGAAAAATGTTGTAGCTTGATGATTGTGATAATTTTGCTGGTTTTGTATTTTGTTAAGTATTAGGTTTGTACCAGATGTAGTTGTTGAATTATGTGTATCAATTTGATGTACCAGTGATGCATTGTAAATTTGAACAACATGAATGCAACATTTTATTTAGTTATAATGCATCCTCATGCCTTTTAATTTTGAACAACTTGGATACAACATAACAAAAGAGACAGTTTAGACAACATAAAAATTGACAAGGATAGACATGTTTAAAACATTGTACATTAACCCAAAAGTGGATCCAAAACTAAATATTTGACATAAACCCAAAAGTGGTTCCAAAACTAAACATCTTGAACATTGTACATAAACCCAAAAGAACTAAATTCCCAATGCATAACTGGTTCCAGAAAACAAACAAAATACATATAAAAACAGTCTAAACATTATTTTTGGATGTGGATCTTTTTGTTGGGGTTGTCCTCCTAGTTGTTGTCCCAATTTTTGATGCACCTAATCTTGTGGTTGGTCCAGGTGGTACATAAGGAGCTGGTGCCCTTATCACACCCAACTTCTTTGACTTTTAGATGTATGACTTCCTTGAGTATTTGGTGCAGTGTGTTGTGAGGTTTGATCAATATTTGTTAATGTATGTTGTGATGCTTGAGGAATCATTGGTGCAGTTTGTTGTGAGGCTGGAGCAGTCATTGGTGTGGTGTGGTGTGAGGCTGGAGTTGGTGAGGCTTGAGCAGTATTTGGCACATTCAACTGTGCAGTTGTAGTTGGTGCAGCTTGTGCAGGCCCTGTCATCTTACATGTGGCTTTGTTATGCCCTAACTTCTTGCATCTACTGCACTTCACAAGTAGCCATGTTCTCTTAATTTTTCTATCTGTGCCATCAATCTCTCCTTGTTCAAGATTTCTATTTTTCTTTGGCCTACTTGGCATTCTTTTGTACTTTGGAGGAAGCACTTTTGGATAGGGTGTCGTTGCCCATAAATTTGAACCATTAACGGGATAAATTACTGGTTTGTATACTTCCTTATACCTACTCTTCCTAAAGTACTCAAGAATGTAATCTTCAAATTTAAAGTTCCTACTCTTCATACATGTTAAGGCATGAACACATGGCAAACTAGTCAGTTCCCACTTCCTACATGAGCATATCTTTTCATTTAAGTTCACATTGAACATCTCAGCTGGATCATGCACATTCTTAACTTCAAAAATATGTTCATCAAACATACTACATAATACAACAAGCATTTTTAGATTACATTTTACAACAAGTAGTCTCAATTTATAAAGTACAATTGTTGTTTACCTAATAATCCATGTGTTGGTTTGGATACTTGTTTTCTCCACCATTTTCTTATGTTTGGCAGCACTGCATCATCAAGTAATTTAAGAAACATCATGCTATTAGTAGCCCACATCTCTATCAAATAAGTCCTGATCTCTTCCAGCATTGATACTAAAGGCTTGGACCTTGCCTCAAGGATCACACTATTGAAGGCTTCAGACATGTTGTTGAGTATAGTGTCACATTTGTTATTTACCTAATTCAACAACCAGTTTCAGTCAGCCTATTTACATAATAAATTTAGATCCCTAGCTTTAAATTTTGCCCTTATAACCTTGGTCTTATTAACACCCACATTCCACTTTCTTTGAGCCTTTGCCTTGATATTCTTTATCTTCATCCTTGGATTTTTTTCCAATGAGTTTTGAAGTCTTTTGCTCAGCCATTTGGTGGTATTCATTTTCACATTATAGTCCCTACCACAGGCATGCTTGTCAATTACCTTTCGTAATTTCCATGTTTCTTCATTAGGAAATTTAGCACAGTAAGCTTCCCATTGGCATCCATCATTGCATCTAACCCTCACCCTCACTTTGTCATTCTTGATGAACTTCAAATTTCTTCCACTTTGGACAGCATATGAGGTAATGGCTTCCTTAAACTCAATGTTAGACCTAAATTATGTTCCCACTTCCCATTTGAAATTGCCATTTCGTTTTTCAAATTGAACAATGGGTAACACTTCCTTGTAATAACTCCATGCTATCATCACTATCACATCCACTTTGTAGTTCTTCACTATCATTATCTTGTTCCTCTTCCAAACCATCATAATCCATTTGCTTTCTACTTTGTTCATCCTCGTGCTGTGGTTCGTAGGCATTGAGATCATCCGAATCTTATTCCTCTAAGTTATCAAAACCATTAAATGAATCATCAAATTCCACTTCCATAGCATTGTCATAGTTCTCATCCTCACTGTCATCTTCATTATCAGTTATAGACTCATCATGAACCTCCCCTTCCTCCTCAGCTTCCTTATTTTTCTTCACATTCACATTACCTTCCTCCATGACTTCCTTATCTTTCTCCACACTCACATTACATTCCTCCTCGGCTTCCTTATCTTTTTCCACACTCACATTACCCTCCTCCTCATCTTCCTTATATTTCTCAACACTCACATTACCCTCATCTTCAACTTCCTTATCTTTTTCAACACTCACATTGCCCTCCTCCTCAGCTTCCTTATATTTCTCCGCGCTCACATTACCCTCTTCCACGGCTTCCTTATCTTTCTCCAAATTAACTTCAACTCCAACTACATCATAATTTCCTACATCTGCCTCTATATCCATATAAAAAAAAATTGGCTCACATATTGTGTGTTGAACATAAATATCAACATTTAAATGGACCCTATAGAGGTCAGCTATTTCTAAGGCTCCTTTATCATCAACCAATTCAATCATTGCCAAATGTAGGATCCTTGTACCAAATTTTCTCAAACTCTCTATAATCTAACTCCTTAAGAACACCAACAAACTCAAAATATTCCACGTGTCCGCATTTATCTTCAATTCATAAATATATCCTTCTTTGTACTGACTATTGTCACAATCAATGAATTCATCACTTTGGTGAATTGGTAGATAAAAATACTCGTCAATTACACCTATATCAAAATAATCCCTAAATAAGAATCGTGAACGAAACCCTAATTTCTCCAATTAAACTTATACTCAAACGAAACCCTAATTTCGTATACCCTAAGCAAAACCCTAATTTTCTATACTCAAACAAGACGAAAAACAATGGGTTATATATAACATACCTGTGTGTGATTCATGTTTTCAATCTTCAATCTTGCTTCGATTTCACGTACAATCTGACTTTTTCGTTTTCACTCTAGTTTTGCAGAGCTTCAACCTTCACTTTCTTCTCCTTCGTGTGTTAATATTTTTTTTCATATGAATACTTTTAGCTATTTTTTCATATTAAAATACGTCCAAGATAAGATTAAATATGTTTTGAGTTGTTTTCAAAGTTGTTTTCCCTGGTGCTTCAACTTTCATTTTAGATAAGATTAAATATGTTTTGAGTCTTTATAAAATATCAAATTTTATTTTTTGATCTCTATAAAAAAGTATGGCATGTTTTAGTGTTTACAAAATTATAATGTACGTATTTTTAATCTTTAATATTAAACTGATTTGTATATTTGAATGATTACTTTACAAACATTTTAAAATATTATTAAAAGTTTCTTGAAAAACATAATTCAAAATTTGATTTCTAATTCAAAATTTTCTTTATTTTCGTCAATATCTTTTAAAATTTTAAAAATCCAAATTTAATTTATCTTCTTTTATAAAACTCTATTCATGCATATTTTATTTTAACACGCCTATAAATTCAAGTGTTTGGCGTTATTTATGTTGATATACTTCAATACGCATTAGGACCACATATCATGCTAATAAAGGCACATTCTTTTTTTCTTCCAGTCTCTGCCTTAGGTAGTTGCATGTTAATGAAGTCATGGAATTGCCTGATTAACACCAACACATTTTCTTATATTTCATGTTGACGAAGTCATGGAAGTAGGAGTGTTTAAAAGATCAAATATAATCTTAACGTTGATAGAGAGAGAGAGCTTTTTTCTTGATTATATATCTAAAAGTGTAAGTTATTAGGACACAACATGATAGGACAGTTTTGCTTCATTATATAATAAAATATGGACATTGAAAAAAAATTAAATACATTAATATGAAGAAAGTTTCACTCTCTAAGAAATACATATAGATGTCTTGGACGTATTTTCGGTTGCTTCAACTTTCTTAAGGATAATAATGTATTGATTTGTTATAAATTAAATTTTGTTTTTCGTTCGTATAAAAATTATAATGTTATTATTATACCCGTATTTTTAATTTCTACTGTTAAATTGATGTGTACTTTTGAATGATTATGTTATAAATATGTATAAAATATTATAAAAAATTATTTAATAAGGATTTGAACTAAATAAGAATAAAATGTCATAGTCAAGAGTTCCTTTGAGATACCTTAGTATCCTCTCGTCGCTGTTAGATATAATACCTTTGATTTCTGCATAAATCTACTTATCATACTCGCATTATATTCTAGATCGGGCCTTGTGTGACAATGGTACATTAATGACCCAATAAGTATTTTATGTTGGGTTGGGTTGTCATCGTCTTCATATGAGTCTTTCATCTCAAATCTCTTGAGTATTTCACTTGCACGTCTTCTTTGATGCGTCATCAAACCTCTACTACTTTTGTAGAATTTGATGCCAAGAAAATATGAAATGTTTCCCATATCAGACATTTCAAATTCGTTACTAAGAACACCTTTGAAGTTTTTGATCTCATTCTTGCAGCTACATGTTATCAACAAGTCATCAACATAGAGACATAGTATAAGCAATTCACATTTGTTTTTCTTACATATACTCCATGATCTATTGTACATTTCACAAATTCCTTCTCCCTTAAAAATTTTCAATCTTGTTATTTCAAACTCTTGGAGCTTGTCCAAATCCATATAGGGCTTTATGCAACCTATACACCTTTCCTTTTTCCTCCTTTATTCACAAACTCAACTGGTTCTGCAACATAAACTTCTTCATCTAAGGGGCCATTTAGGAATGCACAGTTCACATTCATATGACACAAGTGCCAATTGTTCATGTTTTCTAGACCAATAACCAACTTAATTGTTTTGATCCTAGCAACATGTGCAAAAACTTTATTGAAGTTGATTCATTCTTTCTGAAGAATTCCTTTCACCACAAGTCTTGCCTTGTGTCGAATTACATCTCCTTTGGAATTCAACTTTACCCTGTATACCCACTTCACATTGATTACCTTTTTGCCTTGAGGAAATTCGACAAGCGACCAAGTATTGTTGACTTCGATGGACTTCACTTCCTCATTCATAACTTTCACCCACTTTGAATCCTTCAATACCTCAGCTGCATTGACTGATTTGAAATCTGCATGGAAAGTTTAGTGTACCAGCTCGCCTTCATTATCGACCATATCATCTTATATAATCATACATTCTTGCAACCTTGCAGGCATGCTTCACATATGACTTCTTCTTGAAGGACTTCTTCTATTACGACTTCAGTGGCTGGTTCTTCACATAAGATTCTCATTGAATCCTTATTTATATTTTCAGTCCAATATCATTCCTTAATATCATATATGATCACATCCCTGTTGATCACTACTTGCTTGTTCATTGGGTCGAATAACTTGTATCCTCTAGTCAAATGATATCATATTAGGATCATTGACTCATCTTGTCATCGAGCTTTCTTCTCAAGCAATCTATATATATATATATATATATATATATATATATATATATATATATATATATATATATATATATATATATTAGATGACTTAAGCTATGTTTAACACAAGACCAACATTCTTCTGACGTGATTCCTTTTAGATTCTTCATCGGACATATATCCAAGATGTATTTTGCAGCTGACACAACTTCACCCTAAAATTACTTAGGTAAATGTTTTCCTTTCGACATACTTCTCACCATATTCATGATGGTTATATTCTTTCTTTCTGTAGTTTCATTCTACCGTGGAATATAGGGTAGCACCACCTCATGCATAACGCATTATTTCTCATATTGCACGTAGAAGTCTTTCGACACATATTCTCCACCACCATCAGTCCTCAGAATCTAGGGCTTTCGACAACTTTGTCTTTCAACCATAGATTTAAACTTGCCAAATACCTCTGTCATTTCATTTTTCTTCTTCATCGGGTAACCTCACAGATTTCTACTAAAATCATCTATGAATGTGACAAAGTATCTACTACCTCCAATCAGATCCACCTTGATAGTTCCACATACATCGGAGTATATAATTTCAAGAATTTCCTTCGACTTGCTTCTTACATCCTTGCTGAAGTTATTCTTGTGTTGCTTGGTCTACTCACATTTGTCACACACTTCGTTTGGAATGTCAATTTATGGTAACCCTAAAACCATATTTCTTATTTTCAAATCTCTGATGTCCTTGAAGTTGAGATGACCAAGTTGATAGTGTCATATTCATTCATCCCTGCTAGTTACAGTCGTAAGGCACTTGGACTCCATCACATTAACTTCAATCTTGAAGGTTCTATTTTGAGACATATGAGCCTTCAAGATTAACCTTCCTCTTGAGTCGAGAACTCTCATCAACTTGCCTTTGATTGAAACCTTGTAGTGCTTTTCTACCAACTGTCTTATACTTAATAGATTACTTTTCATGTATGGTATAATAAAAAACAACCTTCATATATTTATACCATTTCTCAAAATTCCGACCAATCAGAATTAGAAGACTCACCGGAAAATGTTCGTTAGGATGATTCATTGCCATCTCTATTGCTTGCCTCGAATCGCTCAGCCAGAGTTCTAAATATCAGATGTTGAGAATCACACCAAACCTATGGAGAATTCCAAATCAATCTTGATGAACAAGATTCAATTAACCTGATTAAAATCTCTTGTTCTTCACTATTCACTCGAGTGATTCAACCAATCTTAGTTGCAAGATGATTCTACGCAGAAATTAACAATGGAAGAAGAAAGAAAAGATAAATGGGAAGAAATAGATTAGGGTTTGAACAAAATCATGAAAAGATGAAAATTTTCTACAAAGTTTCTCTTTACTCACAAACTGTGAATTTCTTATTCATTTGTGCAAGTGAAGTGATTATTAAAATTGGAGTTACTTCATATTTAAAGTTTTAGGTTTGCTTGCTCTCTAAGGTAAAGCCCAAAACAATAAAAGCTAAAATTACATATTTTTATTAACACTACTAAAATAGGTTTAAGTTGAAATCTTGTCGAAAATCCTAACTCGGCATTTCGACACACACACTGGGCTAATTTCGATACACCCTTGTATCTGTCGAACAAACCTACTTTGACACAAAGAATTACAATCTCAATAAAATCAAAATTTTCATTTAAAAATAAATTTAAACTTTAAATAAATTTTATTTAAAAATTTTAGTATTTTATTTAACTCTAAATATTTTTATTGGTCATTATTATAAATAAAAAATTATAGCATCTAAGAATAATATTTTAAAAAGTAAAACATATTTATATTTTATTTATATATATTTTAATAAATTGGTCGCTATTTTAAGAAATAATATTCTTACTGGTTAAACTGGTCACTATTTTAAGAAATAATATTCTTATTGGTTAAACTGGTCACTATTTTAATAAATAAATATTATAAAGGTCAAAGTAATATTTTAGTAAATTTTATTTATATTTTACATTAAATAAAAAATTGTATTTAATAAATTTAAATCAATATAAAATTATTATTATTTATTTTTAATATTAATTGGGGGACGAGTATCTAAGAATATTTCAACCTATCATCACCCTATATAGATGCATTTCTATCTGGCATTGTTGGTGTAATAATGAAAAATTAGAAAATTTTGAATATAGAAAAGATCTTTTTATGCATTTCTAACAAGTTTAACAAGAAAGACAATTCATCATTTCAAATACCTTAAATACTTACCAATATTATCATGGTTTAATAAATTATATATATATATATATATATATATATATATATATATATATATATATATATATATATATATATATATATATATATATATATATATATATATATATATATATATATACTACTTGATCTATTATAAGATACCATTTTTTTTTGTTTTAAATATTATTTTATCATTTTTCTTTTGTTTTAATTCTTAAAACATCTAAAATATTTTATCATGAATAAATATGTAGAATATTTAGTTCAGTTCATATTTCACTAAAACCAAATACAATGCATTATTGTTATGAAATATAAAAAAATAAAGAATAAAGAGAATAGAGAAAGAAAGAATGATTTTGTATTATTCTATCTTTATTAATGTATTTATTAATGAAAGACAATTCATCGATAATATTGATTTAATAATGAAAAATTAGAAATTTTTTAATAATATAGAAAAGATCTTTTTATGCATTTCTAACAAATTTAACAAGAAAGACAATTCAACATTTCAAATACCTTAAATACTTACCAATATTATATTATTATATATATATATATATATATATATATATATATATATATATATATATATATATATATATATATATATATATATATATATATATATATATACACACTACTTGATCTATTGAAAGATACTTTTTTTTTGTTTTAAATATTATTTTATCATTTTTCTTTTGTTTTAATTCTTAAAATATCTAGAATGTTTTATCATGAATAAATATGTAGAATATTTAGTTCAGTTCATATTTCACTAAAACCAAATACAATGCATTATTGTTATAAAATACAGAAAAATAAAGAAATAAAAGGAATAGAGAAAGATAGAATGATTTTGTATTATTCTATCTTTATTAATGTATTTATTAATGAAAGACAATTCATCAATAATATTGATTTAATAAGGAATAATTAGAAATTTTTTAATAATATAGAAAAGATCTTTTTATGCATTTCTAACAAATTTAACAAGAAAGACAATTCATCATTAATACCTTAAATTCTTACCAATATTATCATGGTATATATATATATATATATATATATATATATATATATATATATATATATATATATATATATATATATATATATATATATATATATATATATATATATATATATATATATATATATATACTACTTGATCTATCGAAAGATACTTTTTTTTTTGTTTTAAATATTATTTTATCATTTTTCTTTTGTTTTAATTCTTAAAACATCTAGAATATTTTATCATGAATAAATATGTAGAATATTTAGTTCAGTTCATATTTCACTAAATCCAAATACAATGCATTATTGTTATGAAATACAGAGAAACAAAGAATAAAGGGAAGAGAGAAAGATAAAATGATTTTGTATTATTTCATTCAGTATAATTGTATACAATGAAATAAGTCCTATTTATAGGACATCATACAAAAAATATAGTAAATGCGTATTGATTTAAATAAGAAATGAAGTTATTGGGAGAAAAATCATCAAATTATTCATAATTCTCCCCCTTGGATGTTTGTTTTGAATATGTCTCGTTAAAATCTTATAGAAAAAACCCAGTGGGAAAAAATCTAGTGAAGGGAAAAGAGGACGATATCGTTTTTAAAACAAATTTATTTCTTCCCCTCAACTGAACGATTATTTCTTCGAGGAAGATGACCAATCTTTTGTACTAGTTGATTAAAAGTTCTACTTGGGAGTGACTTTGTGAAAAGGTCTGCAAGATTGTCACATGAACGAATTTGTTGAATGTTTATATCACCGTTCTTCTGAAGATCATGAGTGAAAAAGAACTTTTGATAGAGATATTTTTGTTTGGTCTTCTTTAATGTAATCATCTTTCAATTGAATGATGCATGCACTTTTATCTTCATATATGGTCGTTGTATTTATTTTTCCTAAAGACAACCCACAAGCATTTTGAATGTGTTGGATTAAGGATCTCAACCAAACGCATTTCCGACTTTCCTCATCTAGTGCTAAATTTTTTGCATGATTAGATGAAGTTGTTGCTATTTTTTTATTTCACTAATCTCCATGAAATAGTTGTACCACCACATGTAAACAAATAACCTATTTGTGATCTACCATTGTGAAGATCTGACAAGTAATCTGCATCTGCATAACCTGTTAATTCGAGTTTGGGTACTTTGGTATATAACAGACTCATGTCTATTGTACCTCTAAGATAACAAAGTGTATGTTTTACTCCGTTCTAATGTCTTCGTGTAGGTGATATTGTATCTTGCTAATAGATTGATTGTAAATGGTATATCAGAACGTGTATAATTAGCAATGTGCATCAATGCTCCAATCGCGCTAAGATATGGTACTTCGGGACCAAGAAATTATGCATCCTTTTCACGAGGCCTTAAAGGATCTTTCTCGATATATAATGATCTAACAACCATTGAAGTAGACAACGGGTGTCATTTGTCTATATATATATATATATATATATATATATATATATATATATATATATATATATATATATATATATATATCCTTCTTGATGTATAAATATTCCTTTGTCCAAATGCTCAATTTGTAAACCTAGACATAATTTTGTCTTTCCTAGGTCCTTCATCTCAAACTCTTTCTTTAAGCAATTCATAGCTTTTGGAAGTTCTTCAAGAGTTCCAATAATATTTATATCATCAACATAGACAGCTATTATTGCAAATTCTTTTCCTGATCTTTTTATAAAAATACAAGGACAAATGGAGTTATTTGTATACTCCTCTCTAAGCAAATATTCACTAAGACAATTATACCACATGCGTCCAGATTGTTTCATCCTGTAGAGAGATTTGTTCAATTTTACGGAGTATTTTTCTCCATATCCAAAATTATGTGTCTATGATATATTAAACTCTTTAGGGATTTTCATGTAAGTGTCACTATCAAGTGAGCCGTATAAATAAGATGACACAACATCCATCATATTCATATTAAACTCTCCGTGCTCTCCAAGGCTAATCAAATATTTAAAAATTAATTAAATTCACTACAGGTGGATATGTTTCATATAAATAAAACTTAGATCTTTGAGCAACAAATCAAACTTTATACAATTCATATTTTTTCTTTTTCACAAAAACTCAGTCATATCCCATTGGTTTTACACCTTGACGAATTTGAACTACATGTCCAAAATCAAGTCACTTGTAAAGTGAGTTTAATTATTTTTCAATTGAATATATTCATTTTGGCCAATTCCCATTTGTCTACAATCTTTGATAGAATTTGATTCATGATCTGTTTATTTTGGTCATATTGTCTACTATCTTTGATAGACTTTGATTCATGATTTGTTCATTTCGACCAATTCTTACTTTGTCTCACGATCCTTGTTATCGTTTATCATCGTTAGCGCTATACTGTATATAAATACATTGTCAATGTCGACTTTATTTGATTATCTTAATTTTAGTTACGTTCCATTTCATTCAGGACATAATTTATCGAGATCTCTTTATTTGAAATTTCAAGTACTTGATTAGTTCTTCTGGAACTGAAAAATAAATTATGTCAATATTCTCTTAGAATATTTATATCCTCACTTGGGTCATCTTTAACTTTAGTTACTTTTCTTGGTAGAGGACTTTTAACATTGGAACCAACTTTTCTACCATGCTTCAGACGCGGCTACAACTCATTTGCAATATTAGATTGTACAATAGGAAAATCCACTTTGAGTGGAGTATTAGCAGTTGATATTTTGTTTCATAGATTTTACAAATGAATTGTATTTTGAACTTCGAGGATCAAATAATATAATAATATTTTATTTCAAATTGTTCTGTTGAACTTCTGGTTCACACTCTGAGCTGCTTATTCTCTCCCCCTAATGTTGGGAAAATTAATTTATCAATTGATCACCAGCCTACTGGGCTTCAAACATATAACCAATTATCGAACTAAAATAAACCTCAAATATGATATTCATATACAATAATTTTCTCAACATTCTTTCTAAACTCATCTTAGCATACTATACTGAAGCAATTGAATAATTTCAACACATCCAAAAGTTTACTTAGATGAGATGCATTAGGTTATTAGTCTACAACAATTTGTAAGTTAAGAGGAGAATGCACATATACTAATTTTTTGGCTTAAAACGAATAAATTTCTCAATATTCGTATTTTGTGTGTTTGAAATATTTAACTTAGAATTTGTGATCTCACAAGTATCAACCATACAATTAACTTTAGACGTCTAAGAATGGATCTTCAAGTCCATTTTTATGAACATATGCTACATGATGTTCAATATCAATTTTAATAATATATGTGATACTTATCAAGAAATTTTTGAAAAATCCAGATAATAAGATCTGACTCTAATTAGTTGAGAAAACAATTTCACAAACTTCTGATTGTGATTTGTGAGTAGACATATGTATGATCTTTGAGTCGATGCAACAATTAATGTCATAAAAACTCAATTTCTCAATTTTTTTATTCAGGAACACACAAATTTTGTTTGATTGAAGAAACTTCTGGTTCTTCAAAACTAGTTCTCGCATTATAATACACTTGAGATGACGCAATCAATTTTGCCAACATCACACTTAAGCGTGATCTGTAAACTTCTGGTTTACAATGGTATGTGCTTCAATTGTACTAATATAAGTGTAGTACAAGACCGAGGAAAAAGCCGGTAGCTTTTCCATTACATATTTTATGTCCGAATTATGTTTTATAATATAAAGATATTCAATACTTCTATCATTTCCTCTTTCAATATGGTATTCATTTAGGATAATATCTTTGAAACTTAATAAATTTCTTTGAGACTTGTGGGAATATAATGCATTATCGATGTGCAATATTATTCCTCCACATAACAACGCATTGGCTCTTCTGGAGCCTTCAATTATTTCTGAGGTGTCAGATATAGTACTGACATCAGTCTTTTGATTCACTAAATTAGATAAATATATTTTATTCTTGAGAATTGTGTGTGTAGTTGCACTATCAACAATGCACATATCTTCATTATTAGTGTTAGTGTCACTAATCATTCTAAGAAAAATTTAACGATGTGTTATAAGCGTACTTTAAATACACAAGTTATGTAAATTAACAAGCAGCAAACACATTTTATTATTGTTATAAAAGAAAATTCAAAACAATCATAAAAACTTATTGTAATAATTAGAAGGAAATTTTTGTAAATTCTATTTCTTGATTCTACCATCTCCAATAAAATGATAAAAAAATTTCTTCTAAATAAACAAATAAATCATTAATCTCTAAATGACTTTCATTCACCACTTTTATTAGATAAACAATGAATAAAATACTTATATATTTATTTATTTTTATTGAATATATATTTAATTATCACTATTGTATTAATTTTATCATCATAAAATATTTTACAAAACTTATTAAATAAATTAAACACCAATTTTTCAATTAACACCCCTTAAATCACAAGTATACGCATTCATCTTTCAGTAAAACCAAATAGAATGCATTATAAAATATGTAAAATATTTTAAAATATCTAGAATATTTTAAAATATCTAAAATATTTTATCATTTTTCTTTTGCTTTAATTCTTAAAATATCTAGAATATTTTATCATGAATAATATGTAGAATCTTTAATTCAATTCATATTTCACTAAAACCAAATACAATGCATTATAAAATTTAACTGAAATATAAATTAATTTTTATTCAATAGTCAAAATTTATTATTTTTTAAATATTTAAAATTTAAAACCAGACAAAAAAATTATATATTTGTAGTGCAAGTTCATGGTATTCGTCTTTGATAGAAGCTACTAACTTACACTAAGCCAAAAAATTCACACTGCGAAAATGCTCGGCGTTTCAACCTTTCACTCACCGTCACCGTTGTTGAAACCACCGTTGCATTCAACCATTACTCGTCTGAACTCTACACTTCCATTTTCTCTCTCCATTACACCTTTTTCCAACCGCTCCTCCACCATCAAACCCTTCATCATTCACGCCATTGATGAAGCACAGTCGTCCAACTACGAATCAAAAACCGCACTTGAACTCCACAGCTCCCAAAAGCTCAAAATCGCAATCATTGGTTTCGGAAACTTCGGTCAGTTCCTTGCGAAAACGTTCGTCCGTCAAGGTCACACCGTCTTAGCTTATTCCCGAACCAACTACACCGCCGTCGCTCAAACTCTCGGCGTCAGATTCTTCCCGAACCCCGACGATCTCTTCGAAGAACACCCTGAAGTCATCCTCCTTTGTACTTCGATAATCTCTACACAAAACGTTGTCCATTCTCTTCCCTTTCAGCGACTCAAGCGAAGTACATTAATCGTCGACGTACTTCCCGTCAAAGAGTTTCCAAAAAACCTTCTTCTCGAAACGCTACCACCCGATTTCGACATCCTTTGTTCTCACCCCATGTTTGGACCTGAGAGTGCAAGCCATAGCTGGAGTGGACTTCCGTTTGTTTACGAGAAAGTCCGAATCGGAAACCAAGAAACTAGGGTTGCAAGGTGTGAGAAGTTTCTAGATGTGTTTGTGAGAGAAGGATGCAGAATGGTGGAGATGAGTTGCGATGATCATGATCGGTATACAGCAGAGTCACAGTTTATAACGCACACTGTTGGTAGGGTTTTGGACATGTTGATGTTGGAATCTAGTCCTATAAATACGGAAGGGTATAATTCTTTGTTGAATTTGGTTGAGAATACTTGTGGTTATGGGGATAGTTATGATCTTTACTATGGTTTGTTTATGTTTAATAAGAATTCTCGTCATGTGTTGGAGAGGTTGGATTTGGCTTTTGAGGATTTGAGGAAAGAGCTGGTTGCTCGTTTCCATGATGCTGTGAGTAGTCAGTTGTTTGAGGATGTTAGAAAGGTAACAACTTTACAACGTAGCAACAAGTACGAAGTGGCCAAGTATGTTCCAAATGAATCTGCGGTTATGTTGTCTACCAAAAGTCAAAGGTGTGTTCATCTTTTTAGCTCTTGATATAATTTTAAATTTTATTTAGTGCGTTATGTTTATTCTGTTTTGTTATTCTTGTTGTGACTTAAAAGTCATATACTTTGTTCCCTTAATTTGCTCATTTGATAGCGGCAACACATCTCACTTTAGAAAAGTATATTGTATGTAGTTTTACAAGTTGTTGAATTATCAAAGCATTAGTAACTAATTTGTGAATACGTTTTTTTTCTTTTCATTTTACTGGTGAATATGTTTCGTTATTCTTGTCTTTAAATTTTTTTAGGTTTATGGTCATTAATAAGTCTCTTTTTTTAACTTATTACTATGTGTATGTCATTATTGACATTAACTATTTTGTCTATTTTGTTCCGACGCTTAGTTTTATTGCAATAAGTCAATAGTTGAGTTTATAAAATTAAATTGATCTCCTTATTAGGGTTGTTTTCGGTCTGGGTCGGTTCAAATATGAAGGCTCTCGAGGAGTGGACTGGAATCCTAATTGAGTAAATCGATATCGAACCATAAGAGTGATGAAATTATTTTTTGGCCCAAAATCGGTCTGGTACGTTCGGATAGACCGAGACTGGACCAAGTTAAAATTACTTGTCTTATGATAACTGTGACCGATCCGATGATTTTTCGGTCGGGTAATCGAACCATCATAAATATAAGCAAAAATAAATAAACTTCATAATTGAATTAATATGTTTAATTCCAGTCCAAAAACTTGATACTACATTATATTATATCATTTGACATTGTATCATAGGACATTAATGGATATTGTATCATAGGACATTAATTATTACAAAACCAACTAAAATAACTTGTTAAAACATAAGTTATGAAACTTATGTTTTCAAAAAGTACAAAATATCATTGCATATTTTAATGATGTCTCAGAACAATCTCATTATTGGCAGTGCAAATAAAGATATTTAACTTGCAATTGTCGAAGAAGCGACACCCGAATCTTCACCAAAATGATATGTCAAAGGTTCATCTTGTGGTTCCTCGAGCTATAAATGAAAATGTATTAGTGAGATAAAATATTAATTAATATGTATTAAATTAAAAAAGACATGAAAAATTTACTTACAACAACCTTTCTTAATCTCACACTTCTCCCTCACCCAATCACCTCCACAAAGTACCATTTCAGTTGTCTTGATTTTCATAGATGATCGTTTCTTACCAATAACCTTTTCCCAACACTAAAAGTTTCTTCTGAAGCAACAGTAGTAATTGGAACGGTTAGGATATCCTTTGTCAATTTACTAAGAACAAGATACTTGGCTCCATTTTCCATCCACCACGTTAAACCATCAAATTTAGCTTTAGGGGAACTTTCATGGGAGGCTCCTCAAGATATAATTCAATATAAGATTTTGAATTATTATTACCCATAATAGTTTCTAAAAACCTCTCAAAAAAATTTCTTCTCAACCCATAAGTAGATCCTACTTCTAGACTTTCAGATACAACAGGGGCAATCTCATCATTGGTTCCGTAGGTCTCTTGATACAATTGGAAGAGGGCACTTAAGTTGGTTGACAACTCTTGTTCATAGGCAGTTGCTTGATTAGGATTTGGATACAAAAAGGGATATACCCATTTGATGAAGATCATCTTATACCTATTGAATCAAGTAGGGTATAAGGTAACAATACTTGCCTCAGAATAATTCACAAGCTAGGCGGCGTATTTGGCCTTAGAATTAATTTTCATGGTAGCCACATAATAACTTACAAGGAGGTAATATAATAGGACTCAGACACAATTAAATTCACAAGCAGGTAACATAATAGGCCTCAAATCAGATACTACAAAATGAAACAAATCAGACATAATTCATCATAGACACTATTAAATCACAACTAACAAGGCAACTTAATAGAATCAATAGGCACTATTAAATCATAACTCACAATGCAGAATAGGCCTCCGATATTCATCACAAGCTAAATTGAATCACAAGGCAACATATCAAGCAAATCATATAGAGTTGGCCTTAGATATAAAACATTCAAACCAAATAGAATTCATCATGGGCACTAAGGAACAACATGAGATCAAACAAAAATCAACATATGCTAAATTGAATCACAAGGCAACATATCAAATCATATAAATATACATTCATATCAAATAGAAATCATCATCAATAATATATCTAATGTATATGACAACTTAATAATGAACATAACTTGGATCAAGAAACCAATAGAAATCAATGTATTAGACTCACCAATATCATATTTCAACTTTATTAAGATCAAGATTTATCACCTTCATGAAAGAAAATGGTAAGATGTACCACTTATAATTGATGTAACATTAGCAAAAACCTCCAAAAATTTGCAAATATCATGAACATCTTCCCAATATTTTTCCTTAGGTAAAAAACAGATAAATTCACCATTTTCCTCAGCATATCTAGGCCACACACCTCTGTAGTCGTATGCAATGGACAATATAAACCAAGTTGAGTTTCACCTTGTCTTGGTATCCAACACTTGAATTATGCCTTCAAGTTACAACTCATCCACAAACTTTTTGAATGCTTTGCATCTAGTTTCAGAATTCAACAAGTATTTGACACCATTCTTAATCTTATCAATAGTCGCCTTAATCATATCAAGACCACCCTGAACAAAAAAAATTAAGATGTGTGCACAACACCTTACATGAAACAGTTTACCATCTAATGGTAAATTTCTCCTACCAGAATAATCCTTCTTCAATCTAGCAATGCAGTTATCATTGGCACTAGCATTACCTATAGAAATTGAAGCTACCTTATCCCTTATTCCCCAGTCATCTATCACCTTAATCAACTCCCTACACAAAACCTCCCCAGAATGTGGTGATGGCACACTCTTAAAAGATAAAACTATTTTTATAAAGCTGTCATTTTGAATCAATGAAATGACCAGTCACAATCATATAACCTATCCTCTATTCACCAGACCACCACAAGTCAGTGGTAAGACTGACCCTATTAATAAAAGCCATAGACCTTTTCATCTTAACTCTCTCATACTCATAAAATGTCTCATAATTAAACTTAACATGTTGCCTAGTAATCGTTTTGTACCATGGATAAATCTCTCTTAGAAACTCATTAAATATAACACCTTCCATAATAGAAAAAGGAAATTCATGACCTAGAATTATATGTGCTGCAATTTCTCTAACCCTAACAGGATTATTTGTCCAGGTTGCCAAACTAGGACTACTATCACCTATGTTTAACGTAGAGGTTTTTTTCCACTCGGTATCATATGTGTAAAGCTTACCACATCACATGCACTTCCACTTCTTAATGTCATCATTTCCTTCAATAAGAACCATTTCAGTATGAAAAAAAAATTGGGACAAGGAGCTTTACCAAAAGCACTTCTCTGACTCTGAGAACTCTGATCTTGGTCAACTTGAGGGGTTGACCCATCACTTTTGGTAGTATTTTGAGTAGTGTTATTTTTTAGTTGTAGTATTTTCAGTGGAGGTATTTTGAGTAGTGTTATTTTTTAGTTGTAGTATTTTCAGTGGAGGTATTTTGAGTAGTGTTATCAGTTGGAACTGGAAGCTCCAAATCAATCATCTCATCAATCTCTAAGTTACCTCTATCCGTTGTCTCATCTTCCAAATGTCACCAAGCAACATATTGATATGAACCCGACCATCCATGTTTGGAGTCAATGAGGAATCTTGAAAAGACATGGAAGAAAATACAATGAATCAAACAATAATGTAATAGGAAAGTAGAACAAAACTCAGCAACAAAAGAAACCCTACTTTATTAAGATCAGAAGACATACAATTATTCAAACGTGAAACACAAAACTCGGCAAAAAAAACCTGGAACCCTTTATTATTACCAAAACTCGACAACAAAAAAACCCTAACCATTTATTATTATTAATAAAACGTGAAACACAAAAATCAGGTCAAAATTGTAACACGCATTTATAAACACCCAAGCAATAAAAATATTTAGGTCAGAATGTAACAAAACATTTTAGGTAAAAAAATTAGGTCAAAATTGAAATACAATAATAAAAGATTCATGAAATCAAACATCCAAACATGGTAAAGATAAAGAGTAGTATAACGAAAATAACAAATACAATAGGTTGAATACATTACAAGTTTATGGAAGCCTTGAACGATTAACTCAAACTCTCTCTGAAATAGATATGCTCAACACTCACGAAGAAGAAGAAGAAGAGCACGTAAAATCAGTAACAAGAGATATTAACCATATCAGCAAGAGATGGGGGGGGAATGAGGTCGTTAGAGGGAGGAATGAAGGAGAGACATGGGGAGCGTAACTGAAGGAGTGGGAAAGTGAGGAAATGAAAACAAAATTTATATTATTTGTTTCGGTTACTCATTGAATAAATGGTTTGGATCTTCGTTCGGATTTCAGATAAAAAATTTATCCATTACCGATCCATGCCTTATTTCGGTCGGTCCAATGGATCGGGTCTACCAGTCTGATTCTCGAGTGAATCTCAATTCCTGAAGCCCAATAAAAATCCTACTCCTGACTCAAAATCAAATTGGTCTCATGAACGAATGAGTTAACTTCCCTTTTATAATGGCGAACTCGATCTATCAAACTTGAGATTAGATAGAATATATTCATATGCTTGGCTTAACATTCATCTAATCTAAAAAAAAATCTTGTACGAGTAATATAAATTTTTGTTGAAAAAAATCAATACCAAACCAACATTTGTATAAATTTTAAAATAGATTAAAATAAAAGTCAATATAATTAAAAAAAATATAATATATTTAATTCTAAAATACATTTATATCTATTACACAAATTCATAAATATAAAATAAATAATATAGTAAAAAAATTGACAACTACAACAAAAATTAGAAATGAAATAAATCTTCTTTAATTTATTGTACTTCTCATTCAAAATATTACATAATGTTTATATTAATATAATATAAATTTATTAATATAATATTTATATTATATTTTAATATAGATATAATATAGATTTATTAATATAATATTTAATTATGAAAAATACTAACAAATGTTAAGAATAAGTATTGTCAAAATACTTATATGTAATACATTAAAAATTAAAATAATTAATTTTTTTATAGAATAAAAGATATATTTTATTTTAAAAGAATGATATTTAATGTAATGGTTTTTTCTTATTTAGAATTTTTAAATAGTGTTCCTGACGGTCCTTAGGATGACACTTTAATTATTACTAAATTTAATTTTTCACAATACATCATTCCTTTTCTTAATGAACTAGGCAAAATTTCCTCAAAAAAGTATTATAAAATTAAATTCAAATTCAAAATTGCAAAATTAAAAACATAGATCCATTATAAAATTGAGTAATAAAGAAAGAATCTATATTACCACAATACTTCTTTTTTACCTACCACTACCAGACAACAATTAAAACTTTTATATGAATTAAAGCGTTCATCACGTTCTTCACTTCCATTAAATTAAGATTCCAACATTTCTTATTATTACATATAAGTCCCTGAAACTCGCTAAAATTCACACCGCCAAAATGCTCGGCGTTTCAACCTTCCACCCACCGTCGTTGAAACCGCCGTCGCATTCAACCGTTACTCGTCTGAACCCTAAACTACCGTTCTCTTTCTCAATTTCCCCAAATTCGAAACGCTCCTCCACCGCCAAACCTCTCATCATTCGCGCCATCGACGCCGCACAATCATTCGACTACGAATCAAAAGCCGCACTTCAATTCCAAAACTCTCAGAAGCTCAAAATCGCTATAATCGGTTTCGGCAACTTCGGTCAGTTTCTCGCCACCACCTTCGTCCGTCAAGGCCACACCGTCTTAGCTCATTCCCGTTCCGATTACTCCGATGTTGCTCAATCACTCGGCGTCAGGTTTTTCCCTAACGCCGATGATCTATGCGAAGAGCATCCTCAAGTTATTCTCCTTTGTACTTCGATCATTTCAACTCATGATGTTCTCCTTTCTCTTCCCTTTCAGCGACTCAAACGCAGTACATTGTTCGTTGACGTACTTTCCGTCAAGGAGTTTCCCAAAAACCTTCTTCTCGAATTGTTGCCGAGTGATTTCGATATCATTTGTTCACACCCTATGTTTGGACCTGAGAGTGCAAGCCGTAGCTGGAGTGGACTTCCGTTTGTTTACGAGAAAGTTCGAATTGGGAACGAAGAACATAGGATTGCGAGGTGTGAGAAGTTTCTTAATGTGTTTGGAAGAGAAGGGTGTAGAATGGTGGAAATGAGCTGTGCTGATCATGATAGGTATGCAGCAGGGTCACAGTTCATAACACATACTGTTGGTAGGGTTTTGGATATGTTGTTGTTGGAATCTACTCCTATTAATACCAAAGGGTATGAATCCTTGTTGAATTTGGTTCAGAATACTTCTGGGGATAGCTTTGATCTATACTATGGTCTCTTTATGTTTAATAAGAACTCTTTGGAGATGTTGGAGAGGTTGGATTTGGCTTTTGAGGATTTGAGGAAACAGCTGATTGCTCGTTTGCACGATGTTGTGAGGAATCAGTTGTTTGAGAATTCTGGAAAGTTCCAAAATTTACAAGAAAGCAACAACTATGCAGTGGCCAAGTATGGCCTAAATGGATCTGCGATTGTCTTGTCCTCCAAAAATCAAAGGTGTTCATTTTTTTAAAGCTTTTCTATAATCTAAATTTCATTTTGTGCATTATGTTAGTCCTGTTTTGTTATTCCTGTGAGGGTACGATAGGGGGAATGGAGTGTTACTATATGTTGGACGTATTCTAACTTTGTGTCACTATGATTGATGATGTTTTCTCATATTAATTTGGTTGATCTTCATGTGATGGAACATGGTTAAAAACTGTTATGCCAATTTAACGAGTAGTATGAGTAGGGAATAATAACTATTTGTGGGCAACATTCAGACAACTGCTGCTTTTTGTTTGTGGTTGACGTTTCAAATCTGGTCTAATTTGCTGTTGCATTTTATGCATTGTTCAGATCTGCTGATGCCAAACGACATGGTTATTACAAGTCAAATGATTCTGGCCTGTCTGATGACAACACAAAGCTCAAGATTGCGATCATTGGTTTTGGAAACTTTGGTCAATTCCTTGCAAAAACTTTTGTACGTCAAGGCCATAAAGTGTTAGCATACTCTAGAACAGACTACTCTGATGTGGCTCAGGAATTGGGAGTTTCATATTTTAATGATGCAGATGATCTCTGTGAACAACATCCAGAAGTGATTTTACTTTGCACTTCAATCCTTTCAACAGAGAAAGTTCTTAAATCATTGCCTGTGCAGAGGTTGAAGAGAAATACTTTGTTTGTTGATGTACTTTCTGTCAAAGAATTTCCTAGAAACATGTTTCTTCAGCATTTGCCACCTTATTTTGATGTTCTCTGCACTCACCCTATGTTTGGGCCAGAGAGTGGGAAAAATGGGTGGAAGGATCTTCCTTTTTTATTTGATAAAGTCAGAGTAGGAAGAGTGGAATCAAGAATGTCGCGTTGTGATCGGTTTCTTGACATTTTTTCCAAAGAAGGGTGCCGAATGGTTGAAATGTCATGTGCCGAACATGATTGGCATGCCGCTGGATCACAGTTTGTCACACATACCACAGGAAGATTTTTAGAAAAACTGAAGCTGAAGGCAACACCAATAGACACAAAGGGATATGAGACTTTATTGAGTTTGGTGGAGAATACTGCTGGTGATAGCTTCGATCTGTACTATGGGTTGTTCTTGTATAATATAAATGCAATGGAGCAACTGCAAAGATTTGATCTGGCTTTTGAGTCATTGAAGAAGCAGCTTTTTGACCGTTTGCATGGTATTTATCGAAAACAAGTATTTCAAAATGAAGAAAATATCAGTGATTTTCCAGAGAGGTCTATGTTGCCTGAGATATCAGAAGACAGAAGCGTGGTATCATCTTTTACAGATACCGTGGATGCTAAATGAAATTGACATCCAAGGTTTACTTGTAGTTGGTAATTGTTTGTAGGCCCTGCTTATTCTCTTTGTATTTCTTTAATAAATTTGTTAGTTTATAAAATTTTACATCCAATCTTTCTAAAAGTTCTTCATTGAGATGAAAACAAAAATGATTCTGAAGTTTGGATGTGTCTTTAATTCTCAGATGCCGTAGCTTTCCTGTAATTTTTGGGTTCATTTTTATGTAGCTGGATTAGCACTTTCTGGAGCTCACACACTCATTTTGTGTGCCATTCTTATTTATGGCATTGAATGTTGACTTGAGAAATGTTAATCTGAAGAGAGATATTCAAAGAGGGCAACAGATTTTGAATAATGTAGAATTCAGATTTATGATATTCACCTCTATTGTTGTCTAGCTACTATTTGATTGAATGCTACTGTTTATTAGTGTTCTACTAGTATATGGCTAATTCTCCTATTATTCTGTGCTCAATATTTATAATTTTCTATCATCTGGAATTTGGCGAAACTAATCATTTTGAGAACCCAAACTCTATTTTTGCTTATTTTCGTTCTGTGTGCGGTGCTTATTTGGAGTTTGGTAACTTCTAGCTCATTGATATTAACTTGATTTTGTAACTTCAAATTCAAATCTCACCAAAGACAGTGGTAAAATAATCATTAGTGCCACTATTAATAATAATAATAATAATAATTTCCACTACCCCAATATTTAAAATAAAAAAAACAAACTATTTGAGAACCAAAAGTGTACTGGATATAATATGCCAACTCCATTTGCTTATTCTTTTGCGGGTGTCCATTTCTACTTGTGATTTAATGATAAACAGTTGCACTGTTTTTATTTGTAGCTAACTATTAGTACTACTCAGGTTGCCTAATATCAATATTTAATTGATTCCAGATCCCTTGCAAAGTATAGTCATTTTTGTAATTTTGGCAAAACCTTGCCTTGATCAATTATACAGTTGATTGCTTCTGTGTGTTCAGAGAAAATTATTGGTGTAAACGTGCTGATTAAATTATTCTCCAGTTGCCCTTATAATTTTTTCTGCAAGATTTTGTTTTGAAGAATTTTATTTTGTTGAAGGGAGTTGGTCTAAAATTATTCTGTTTGAAATGTTTAAAATTTGCTTAGCAGAGCTGTGGGCCCTCTACTAAATGATAAACTGACGGCACAAATTGCGGGTCAATGTGGGGTGTCACTATCTGCTGGGGAAGTAGTTATTTCTAATCCTGGAAAGTGTCATCGACTCATTGTTATATATGATAAGAATTTCAGATCTGACTGTTGGAGGTGTGAATTAAATAGATTTTGATTTCATTTATTACTTATATTTTAGTAAGATTCAGCTTATACATATGTTTATCATCTACTTAGCATGTGATTCCTGATCTATGTGGACATGAAGCTGAGTATTTCCTTGCTACGTGATGCCACAATCATTAAACTATTGCCATGTTCTCAAGTAATTCATGCTGAACCTGTTCTAAAACTATGAGTTTGATTATAAATTACAATATGTAAAGATGGTCATGTGCTATGCTCAGAATTCAGTTGCTTTTTCTGTTTAACTTGTCTTTGTTCTGTAATAGTTCTCTGTAATAATACTATGACTGGAATGGTGTCAAGTTCCTCTCCAGGTTGAGAGGATCCAACCCAAATTTAAGTCGAGTTCAACAAAGGTAAGCCTTTAGCAGCCATTATTCAAAAATCTAAGAAATATATAGCAGTATTTCAATAAATAATGTTAATTTTAATATGTTCAGAACAAGTAGAGATGATCTGTATTATAAGTCTTTGGCCACTAAGACACTTTTATTGAAATATATTATATGATCGATGATTCTCTAACAACAAACTGAACCATGCACATCCTTATTTCCATAATTTGACTTGTTATTATTATATGTGTATTCTAACATCAAGTCATTGAGAATTCAAAAGTGAAATAGTTTCACTTCTGTTCTGCAACTTTGACAGTCTCAAGTGCTATTTTCCCCTCTTGATAGCACCTGTAGTTGATGTCACCATAATTTGTGACATTTCTGTACAATCTTGGACATGTCTCATTGATTAACCCTTCAACAGGTCCAACTTCGTTCTCTGGTTCTGGTTCATTAAACATAGCAATAGACATCCTCAGCTTTTCTGTATTTGTCACAACCCTATGCATTGGACTCTTGAATATTCCATTGCTCATAATCTACAATAACACCCAACTACAAATTAGTATTTTCATTATGCTTGAATAATTTGACTCTTGTTATGATTACAGAATCTTATTTACCTACCTGCATTTGATCGCCAAGATTGACAACCAGAGCATTAGGTATTGTGGGAACATTGGTCCATGTGTCATCTATAAGAATTTGAAGACCTTCAACGTCTTTATCTTGCAATAGAGCTGTGATTCCTGATCTATCCGTGTGAGGTTTGACACCAAGAACCAAATCAGGTCTAGAACAAGGGGGATAGAAGTTCATCCTTGCTTGGAGTAATGATTTCTTCCCAAATTGGTCCAAGAAGCTTCCTTCTTCTAAATTCAATGACCTTGCCATGCTTCTCAAGAGATAATCCATCATTGACTTCACATTGGTAGAAAACTCTTCTAAAGTCTCTCTACATATATTAGACAATTAACACAGTTTAAACATGTGATTAACTATGTTCAGTCGATGGTTGAGAATAGCATCGTGTTTGAAAACGATTATACGCATTTGAGTTCACTATGAGAAAAGGGTAGAGTACCTGAAATCACTTGGATTTTCTGGCCAAAGAAAAAGCCTTCGTTTTTCTTTTGGAAAAACTCGAAGGGTGAGGCGATAAGACCAATCAAGAACTTGCTTCTCTGAAACAACTCTATCATTTCCATACCCTTCGGATTCATTCACAGCTCGTGCATACTTCTGTTTTTCCTCAACTGGAAGTGCAAAAAATTGTTTTGCAACTTCGCGAACTTTGTCAAGATACGAAGTCGACATACCATGACCAATTGCCTGTTGGTAAAAGTATGGCAAAGGCAAATATAGTTAGTAACATTTACAACACCAATTTAGTGACCAACTATTTTGATCTATGTAGTAGTGATTGATTTAGCAACTGAATTTTCGATCCATTGTTAAAACTATTGTAATTGTAGATCCTTTACCTGGAAGCATCCAGCTGAACTCAGAGCAGATCTTAGCTTCTTTAGCTCATTTTCTGTTGAAAGAAGACTTACATCAATGATTGGTATTGAAAACAGTGATGAAGAAACTTTAGATTCAAAAGTATTTCCTTTGACTAAATATTCTGATGGTGGTTCATCACCATCCATGGACATTTCTTGGATGCTCCTTGGAAATAATTTCTCCTCTGCAACATGCATATTGTTGGCCATGTCTTTCTCTCTGTTTGCTAATAAGATGAAAATTCATGCCAAAAAGCTCTCATTATTATGTATATATTGTTTTCTTTTTTGTGTTATGTTTTCTAGGCGTGTCTTTTTTGTTTGGTTTTATCTCACGCATCTTCTCTTATTGGAAGTATTTTAGTTGGTTTTGGGTTATAGGTTTGTTATCTTAATAATAGAAATTTGAATAAATAAAGTGTTTCCATTTCATTGATACATATCCCTCAAATAATTTTTGGTTGTGGAATAAGAGCAACTAAATATAATATTTGACGTACGCAACGTGTTACGCTTGGAGGATATATTATTACAACATGAATAAGAGCGAGCATGATATTGTTGGTGAAAAGTTTGTCCGGCCCATTGCACTTTGAAATTTTGGATGAATATGTGATATATATTCCACTTGTGTGTTGTTCTTGATGATCTAATGTGGATGTTTCTCATGATGATTTAATAGTGGTATCAAAGTTGATGGTTCAATTAAGCGATCGACTCCTTGTATCGAAAGTCTTTATGACAATCAGGTGGCGTGTTCTGTTGTAGGGTCTGCAACGGCGATACAAGGGTATGTGGATGAAAGAGCTTCCGTTTGAGGAAGAGCATAAATGTGAGTTGTTAGCTCCACATTGTTTGAAAAAATGAATGTTGAACACTTTATAAATGAGAGAACCTACACATCTATCACATTAGGGTGTGTTTGTTTCAAGGTTGTAAAAATTATTTCAAGGAATATGGTCAATGGGAATGTTCCATACTTGATTCAAGTTTAAAAAAATTATTCATTCCAAGACATATTTTTTTATTCTCAGTTCACTCACAAATTATTACTATTTTTATTTTTCATAATTTTTAAATTAATTATTTTTGGATGAATATTGATGTCTGTTTCATTTGTATATTGTTCTTGATCCAATCATAGCTGTTCTTCGACATATGCGTTTCTTTTACGAATGCTTAGCCAGGCCAAATCAATTTGTAGTAGTGTTTTTTAATCTTTATCAATTTTATGTCACAAGAGAACAATCAAAATTGGACCCGATTAGACTATTGATCAGGAGCCATACCAATTTTTGGATAGAATAGACCTAGAAATCGTCCACTTATAAAATCAAGAAATAAGTTGAAAATCTATTTATAATATATTAAATCATACGCGGTGATCCTCGTGTTGACATTTTAATCTCATTTGTGCTACATTATCGATATTATTGTGTGTCACCTTTTAAAACTCATCTCCACTTCTAAATAGTCTAAATCACAGTATCACTGCTTCAAAAAGATAAAAGTTAATTCAATCTTACATTTTATATATATATATATATATATATATATATATATATATATATATATATATATATATATATATATATATATATATATATATATGTTTTTCATATATAGGGTATATAAAATAATTTTAGTTTCTTTCTATTTTAAAAAATTAAATGGTATAGTATTTTATTTTCATCATAACAAAGAACATTTTCATGTAAAATAAATTTAGTAATCATATTTTATCAAAATAAATTTTTAATATATTTAAAATTTAATAAATTAATTAATAATTGTGCCACGCATGAATCTTAATTTAGTTATACATAAATTGAAAAACTACTAAAATCGACTAATTGACCGATTCTACTAGCTCTACTTTTTTTTTCAAGATCTAATTCAAACTTAACTAAATTGAATTTTGGGATTTCAATATAAACAATTATATAACTAAATTGAATTTAGGGATTTCAATAGAAACAATTACAACAACAACTTCGATAACACAATTTGAAAATAATTGAAGTTAAGAAAACATTTTGTTTTGATTGTGCATTATCTTATTTGAGAGTTACTCAAACTATAATATTACATAGAATTTTATAAAACAGATAGATAGAAGGATCACTAACGAGTTTTTAGAGTTGACTCTGTTTCTTGACGAAGAATTCAACTTCTGATTATCTTTGAGTAAATCTTCATAAAGCTTCTATTTTTTTATTTGATTTAAAATTCTTTTTTCTTGATGACGTACGATTTTTCTTTCATTAAAATTTGAATTCATACCTTGCGTATAAGATGATTTAGATATGCTAGAAAACATTATGTATCTTGAAAAAAAATTGAATTCATATCTTGAGAATAAGATGATTTAGATATGCTAGAAAACCAAATATGTATCTTCAAAGAAGTATGCTGAGGTGATTTTAGGCATCACATATTATAGTGTCACTCTGCGGAGAAAAAAATAGAGTTATCACCGAATATTATTTATTCTAAAAAATATATATATATTGAGAAAATTTTAAAAGATGAAGAAAATAATCTCGCAATCAAATTCGGGTTGGTTATGTAGGAAAATATATTAGCACCTCTCATATATGTTGTACTTAGCAAGAACTATTTTATTGTTTTGTGCATAAGGGTGTTGTTATCTAAAGGTTACTTGTTATAAATGATTACTGGATTTATTTAAAGGAGAAATAAGTTTTTAATTAATGTGTTCGCCAAAATTTCAGAATCTTGTGCCTACGTATCCTTATAATGCAATGAGAAAATTCGAGCCTCGTAATTCGTGGGTTGAAAAAAAGTATTTATTAGTTGTTTTTATTGAATGGCGTTAACGTTCCCGTTCTAGCAATTAATGTTGCTTGTATGACGATCACATGTGAGGAGGGTTAAGGGTACGTTTTTTTTATTGCAGTTGAACAAAAAACACGTGTCCTTTCTAAAAAGGTTTGAACAGAGCCCTAAGACAAAAATGGAATTTGATTTGTTGAAGTTAATTATTAGGCGACATAAAGTAGATGGTCTTCCAATACATCAGGTATCTAGATATACATGAAATCGAGAAGAATACACCACAAATTCTTTTTTCATCCTTTAATTACAAAAAAATCATGTTATTTGAATTGCACTAAAGTCTATGGATAGAAGAGAATACTTTGAACAATTGAGTCATATGTCTTGTATCCAAAGATATTCACAGCAAAGATAATAATACACCCTTTCATTCTTCTCCAATGATTAAGACCCATGTGGCACTATTCACATCATATTTTTAGATTTTTTTAAATAGTTTTTTGCAAAAAGAAGTTTTTGTCTCACACGGATAAAGGAAAAAGCAAATGATTAAAGAAATATGGTAAAAATTAAGGAATCTAAACTAATGTTGCCATGCAAAATTCACCTAATTTCTAGGGCTTTGAAATTGCGTAAGGAAACATACATGGTTTAAGTCTTAAATTTTTAATTACATATTAAATGATTAAAAAGGTTTTAATCACCTAATGTGAGCCAATCTAAATGGAACATATAAAAAGTAGTATAAGTCATATTTAATTTCTAGCAAGAAGATACCAAACAAATTTAACAATTAAGGGCGTTAAAGTAATGGGGAAATCGTCTCCACCCTGAGTCTGCACACTAGTCGATACTCACTCATTCACATCTTAGATAGTTGAAATATATGCAATTCTAACCACTTTCTTTTATAGGGTTGTCAACAAAATCTCTTTAGGGAATCTATCATATGCCTTCTCCGAGTCAATAAAAATCAAGTGCATGTCTTATTGATCCATCTAATACTGCTTCATCACACGTTGTAATAGATAAATCACTTACATGGTTAACTTCTAAGCATAAAATTAAATTGATCATAGGTGACTTGAGTATTTTTTTCTTAATCTCTATTTAATCACTCTTTCTCGTAACTTCATGATACGACTCACAAGTTTAATTCCCCTATAATTTGCACAATTTTGTATATCCCATTTGTTCTTATAGATTATAACTAAAGTGTTTATTCTCCATTCGTCTGACATGCGTTTTGACCTCATAATTCCATTAAATATTTTGGTGAGACAACTAATACCTCTATCTCCAAGAACTTTCTACATTTCAATATGTATGTTGTTTGGTCCAACCGCCTTATCTTTAATCATTCTTCTCAACACTTCATTTAATCATGTTTATGAATTTGACAATAGTAATTATAGTTTCCATCCTCTTCTCTAATGTCGAGTCTGGTTGAGTCTAGTGAGATATTATTCCCTTCATTAAATAAGTTATAGAAATACATCTTCCACCTAACCTTTATATCTTTTTCCTGAACCAATACTTTGACTTCTTTATCTTTAATAAACTTCACCAATACTTTGACTTCTTTATCTTTAATAAACTTCACTTGATCCAAATATCTAATCTTTCTTTCTCTTTCCTTAGCAAGTCTATATATAGATTCTCCCCTCATTAGTTCCTAGAGTTTGGTATAATCTATTAAAATCTTGGTTTCTTGCTTCACCCAATGCATTATTGGTCTCATTCTTAGCTTTCTTGTATTATTCCCAAGTTTCAGCATTTTTGCACCTAGACCACTCTTTAAAATAATCATTTTTTACTATAACTTTACTCTTAATACTTTTATTTTACCACCCTGATTCTTTACCCTAGGTCCTAAACCTCTTGATTCACCCAACATATCTTTTTTCACTTTTTTAATCTCTTGAGCCATTTTATTCCACATATCACTTGCACTTCCTTGTGGTTGTCCAAACCCTCTTTGTATGGGTCGACTCCCACTGATCCAAATGTTAAAATTTGTAATTTTGCAACATTTTTTTTGCTTTTTCAAGTACACACTGATAAGTGGCAAAATGTAGTTATTTTTTATATATGCTTTGTGGCACTTATCTATTCTTGTTTGTTAATAATTGTTGAATAACCCCACTTTTTGTTATAAATGCGTTTTATTGTGTTTTGTGTACATAATGTACCATTTGATTAGTTTTAATGTATTTTTGTAGGTATTTGTGGCATATTTGGAGCATGGAGGAATAAAGTGTCGAAGACATGGCTCCGAAGATGCAGTTTTGGCCAGAAAACAACAACTTTTGCGCTTAGCGCGGTTTTGAGCGCGCTTAGCGCGCTAAGGCGGTTTAAGTAATAAAGTGGATCACGCTTAGCGCGGCTAGCGCGCTTAGCGCGATCTGTGGGATTTTGTTTTATAAATTAATTTCAAAACAGATTTTTAGGTTATGGTTTTGGGGTGGATTTTGATCCCCATTTCCATCAACCTTTAGTTTTGGTAGTATAGCTTAGAAAACAACACTAGGGTCTTGTTTATGGATGATTGGAGGTGGATTGTTTTTCGATAGGCGTTGACAAATTGGTGTAAATGAGTGGCTTATCTCTTCTCCTCTCTATGTATTTCTCTATTTGTTGGATTTGTATGTATACTTACCTTGAACTCGTGTATATTTGTCGCCCTTAGCGTTGTATAAAGTTTGTTTTATGAATCTGTGTTAGTGATTGTCTTAGGTTTTTACTCTATGTTAGGGATTTGAGCTTTGCTAGATATAGATTGCTTAGATTCTTACCTAGGATGATTATCTGTTAGTTTCTGAATGCTAGAAATGGGTTTAAAGTTGACATTTACTTAGAGTATCTGATCTTAATGCCTCTATGTTGGTTGTTTCGAGCTAGAGATAGTCGTTACGAGTGGCGCAGTTGACTTCTGTGTTGTCGAGGTATGCCAGACATGGGTATCGAGGTGATTCGGGAGGATTCTCAATTTGGGTTAGAAATAACTTAGGTTGTGAGAGGTATGTGATGACACGGACGAGTATCGTAGACTGAGTATAACTAGACGGTAGATTTAAGTCTGTAACGGGTAGTGTGCCTTCGTTCCAGACAAGTTGTCTATCCTTTATGCTTTTTGTTCATTTACTTTTAGTCTTTTATTTTCAACTCATTTAATTCCAAGCTCATTAACGATAGAATTATCGACCGACGAATCAATAACCAATCTTTGTGGACACGATACGAGATAACCTAACTGGTATATATCACCTGATAAAAATAATTCTTTACTTTTTGCTTGCTCGCTTTACCGCTTCAACAAAATGGCGTCGTTGCCGGGGATTGGTTTTTATTGTTTCTAAATTTGTGATAATTCTGTTGTTTTTGAGTTTTGTAATTAATGTATATGATGTATAGACTTTGTATATTGTTACTTGCACATTTTGTGTGTTTACTTTCCGTACTTGTACATATGTGTGTTTTACCTTATTTTCAAGTATTTTTGTAAGTTGTCTCGTTTTCGTAACGTTTGTTGTGTGAATTTTAGGACACTGATCGGAAAAATAGCAAATGTACTATTTTTTGCCAGTGTAGTAATAATGGGATTTACTCCAAATATCGATCTCAAGGATTGCGTAGAAAATACTGAGTTAGATGATTTATTCAATTGAACAAAAGCAATAGTTTTAAGATTGGTGGGAATAAATCTCTGCAGAAAGTAAATTTGCATAAGATAAAAATTGACTTTTTGTTTGATTAAAGTATGCTAGGGTGAGTGTATAATTTGTCATATAATAATCTTCACTCTTTGATTTATTCAACAAGTTCATCATCCTCAATTACCGATTCTCAATATTATTTTATCCTAATTCCTTAGTGACAAAACCTTTAACCTTATTTCCTAATTTCAATTTCCAATTAAATTAGTAGAGAGGTTAAGCATGCAATTACCAAGAACTATTCTGGTTATCATAGGATTACCCTAGTCCTAGGTGAAATCCTTAATAATATCATTATTTAGAAAACCTTAACACGACCGTCCGGCTCTACTGTGTTAAAATAGTGAAATCCTATGGTCCCATACGATCAAACTATGAATTATTCTAAATAATCAAATTGATGCATAACGAACTAAAATATTGACTAAAACAAAGAGATCAGTATTCTTAACATAACAAATTAGGGACACCCCCTAGCATTGGGGGTTTAGCCTCTCATAGAATTCAAAAGTAGCATAATCAAAATATTAGATAAAAACATTACAATAGATTGGGTCTTTGATCTTCAATTGCTCTCGTGCATGAAGAGTTCTCTGTTCCCAAAACTGTTGAATCTCTGCTCTTCTATCGTGAATTCTTCTCTCCCGTGGCAAAAAAGTCCCCTTTTCCTTCTCAAAATAAGGTTTATATAGTGTTAGGTCATTCCCAAGAAATACCAAATGTCCAAAACACCCTTAATGACCCAAAACACTAAAAAACAGCAAAAAAATATAATTCTCAGCGTCCTGGCTGACATGGGCCTTGTCAGATGACACGGGCACCCGTGTCGGCCTCTATTTAAACGTATTATTGCCCAGGATTCCTGACACGGGCACCCGTCTCAACCTCTATTTCTTCTCCCAGACTGCCTTTGTGTGCCATTTTTGACACGGGCCGTGTCCCGTAACACTGGTGGCCGTATCAGGACCTCTGTAGCCTTAAATATTCTGATTTTTGCACTTCTTTTGCCCCGATTTGTCCTGTTTTATTCTTATGACTCTGAAAACACTTAAACACATAACCAAAGCATAAAATGCAGTAAAATAACATATAACACTAAATAAATAAAAGAAACGATAACATAATTCAATGCTAAATATCTGTGTAAAAACCACCGATCAAACTCCCCCAAACTTAAATTGTTGCTTGTCTGCAAGCGACAAATATAAGAACTCATGGGAATCAAAGCATCTGGTACTCATACGTGAGAATTTCGTTCCCATTTCTCAAAAGGTAGTTTGTCTGGCCTTCACATGACATGAAATGTTTTCGGTAAGAACCTTTAAACCTGGAGCTTTCTCTTCAGATACCTCTCCAACTATGCTTTGTACCACTTAAGTCTTATCTCAATTTTCCTCCTTTTTCATTCGTACAATCAAATTAAGACAATAAGAATTAAGATGATCATCACATGCAAGAGACTAATCAAAACTTCTTATTTCAACATCCAACGAGCAGCATTTGCTACTTTAATTACCGATGAATTTTCAAACTTTGTAGTTATATATTGTCCTTTTGGACGACGTTTGGGGATCAACTCCCTTTGGGCTGAATAACCTAGTGAGGGTTACCCAACTTAGCGAGCCAGTTGCCTTTTACCGCCTTTTCATCATTTGGTGCCATCTTTATTTATTTCACAACCAATCTTACCTGCATGCGAATCAAGACTATGCCAGATTGTGTGGATAAACTACTCAAGGAGTACTTCTCATGATTCAAGTACTCTGGTACAACTCTGCACGTTAGACTCGTATCACTGTCACATTATTCTGAACTTCCTCCCTTCAAACAATCACCCCTTTGTCTCTATATACTATACCCGATCTTTCAGAAACACAAGCTCTTGAGCAAATTGTGACACCCCAAATTAATTCAATTATTAAATAATTAGAAATTTAATTATTAATTTAATTAAAGGTTTAATTATTGGCATTTTTGAATTAATAGATTTAATTATTTAATTAAATAATGGAAGCGTTGGGGGTGTGAAGTTGAATTGGAGGGTGTGTGGAGTAAAAAGCTCTACTTAATTCTAATTTATTTATTTCTATTATTTGGAAAATAAAAAGGAATAAATAAAGGGAAAAAGTGAGAAGAGGAATTAGGGTTCATTCTACGTGCTTTTAGAAAAGAAAAGAGGAAAGAGGAGAAAAAGACAAATCGTCAGAATTCGAAGATTCATCGCGGGGTAAGGGGTGATTGAATCCGATTATTATGCCTTATAGGTTTTGATGATCAGTAGAATAATTCAATTTGTTAGGAATCTCGAATTAGGATGTTTAGGTTGTGCCCTAACGTTATGATCCGACGTAAAACCTTGATTGGAATTGTTATGAACGGTGAATTTATGTAAGGTGATCATAGGCTAATTAGAAAACAAAATTATATGGTCAATTGAATGTAAAAAAATGCATGAATTAATTCTTTTTTGTGATAATATGAAGTTTGGTGATGATTGGGATCAATGGGAATTGGAAACAGTGAAGAAAATCTGAATTTTTGATAAAAAGTAGCAGTATGGATCGACACATACTATTATGTATCGGTGCAAGCAGAAGAAAATTAGAAAACCAGAAGCTGGAACGCAGCTTGTATCGACACAAAACCATTTATATCGATCCATAGGGCAATTTTGGGAGCTATGCATCGATGCAAAGAATTTATGTATCGACACAAGGGAGTCTTGTATCGACACAAGATGATTATGGATCGACACATACTGAACATATTTTTAAAAATGCAGAATTTTAACTGGTATGCATCGATGCATACAACTTATGGATCGACACAAGCAGTCTATGTGTTGACACATGGGATTTTGGATCGATACATGTTGTATAGAAACAGAACATGATTTTCTGAAAACGGTTTCAGTCATATCTTTTCGACCGTAACTCCGATTTAGGCGTAGTTGGTATCGTTGGAAAGCTTGGAACGAGTACTATCTATTTAAAACATTTTCAAAACCAGTAATTAAGATCTGGAGGAATTAATATGGTTTTCGTAGTAAGAATGCGTTGTAATTTCGTAGTTATTCGTTGCGTATACTTGCTGTATGTTAATTCCATGTATTGTGATTAACGTTATGTTCATGATTTCGCTGTTAGCATGTGTTGTTGTTGTTATTGATCATAAATGGAATAATGATGTATGACCATATTCCGTATTTGAATTATTGCATGCTTCTGATGTGCATGCATAAGCATTTTGTTGATGGTTCATTCCCACTGTGTGGAATTGAACTTGCAGGGCCAATAACCGTACCCAATGGATAGCGGTGGTGAGGTTAGATTCTTGACCCAGTGGTGTATGGGCGAATCGTTGATTGACGCTGTTTTCCGAGGTGTAAACGGAACAGGGTGTGGACTTGGTTCACGTTTTGTACCACATGCATTGAGTGTGCATTGCATATGTAATTATAACATGTTAGGATGGTTTCCAATGTTATAATTGCATTGATTGTTGATATGTGCATTTTGATCTGTGTGATTTGTATTGGTGAGTGGTAATCTGAATATACTAATGAGGGTGAAATAATGAATTGGTTGTTTTATTGTTTTAAAGAAACGTATAATGCATTTTAATCTTGATGAAATCTCACCCTTACTTTAATGATTTCAGATTGAAGTGATTAACTGCTCGGGAATTGGTGAGGATGGCTTATAGAGCTATGCTATTTAGATAGTCCGTGTGTCAGTGTCATGCTCTGGTAGTTGTAACACTGGGGAACGATTGTTTTGGAATTTTATGGATTTAAACTTGTTTCTTTTGAGTTATGTTGGGAATAACTATTGATCGAATTATCCCGGATTTTATGTTATCTTTCCGCTGTGTAAAACATAATCATTGGTTTAAATTACATTTAATAAGTTCTTCAGTAAAAGCATGATCACTGGTTTGTTATTTTTGAATTTTTAAATTGTGACGCCCTTTCGTTATGTTAAAACTCTGATTAATTATATAAATCGCGGGGAAATTAGAAGGGGTGTTACAATAGTGGTATCAGAGCATAGTCGGTCGTTGTGACCAGTGTCTTAATGTCATTATCCCTTTGTACGCGACAAGTGTGTACAACACTGTCGGTACTTGTTGCTTTTCTGATTGCTTATTGAAGGAATAGTGTGAAACTAAGTGGTGGAGAAGAGATGCTTCCCGAATATGTTCCGATTGTAAGTCATTGGTATGAGGTACTGCTTGAAAAGACAGTGTAAGAGTGGTTAGAGTTGTTGGAATCATTTGGATCGTGAGTCATAGTTAGAAGTGCAAAAAGGTGAGTACGATTCTAAGAACAGAAAGTGTTGGTAATGATGATTTATACTCCAGTATGATTATCGGATGACTATTGACAAATTGAGTACTTGATCACCCTTAATCTCTTGTTGATAGTAGACGGAATCATATTGGATGGTATATAATTGTCTTGCTATCTAATTGGGGCATAAAGTGATGAATATGAAAGAAGTTTGGTAGAAGCTTGTGAACTATATGATTTGACGAAGACTCTAATAAGGATAATGAATTAAGATGGATGATCAGAGTTGCGCAGTTGTTAATGATGGTGTGGTAGTGTTTATGTTTTATTCCTCGACAGAGGTGAGAGGAAAAGCTAAGAGTGATGAACTGCCGGTGGTGAATGAATTCCCATAAGTGTTTTCGGAAGATGTTAGTGAATTGCCACCTGAGAGAGAAGTGGAGTTTACTATAGATTTAATTCCTGGAACTAGTCCGGTGTCGATGGCGCCTTATCGCATATCCAATTCTTTTTATGTGAAGGATTTGTAGACGGGTCAAACAACCCATAAAGGCTCATGTGTGGATGGACTTTACCTTTGGCCTACCATCTCACTATCCATTCACACTCTCCGCAAGGATTCCCCTGCATCATGGCACCATCGGCTTGGCCATCCTTCATCTTCCATTTTCAAATTTCTCCAACAGCATTATCTTTTGGGCTCAAATAAATTCCAGCAACCCGATTGTAACTCATGTCAAATTAGCAAAAGTCATAAACTTCCTTTTTATGAATCCACTCTTAAATCCTCTTATCCATTAGAAATAATTTTTTCCGGATGTATGGACTTCTCCCGTTTTATCAATTGATGGTCTTCGCTACTATTGCATGTTTGTTGATCATTTTACTCGTTATATCTGGCTTTATCCAATGAAACACAAATCTGATGTGAAAACTATATTTCCCAAATTCAAATAACTTATTGAAAATTTCTACCACCACAATCAATATCTTATACACAGATAATGATGGTGAATATATTGGTCTTCGTCCTTTTCTAAGCACTCATGGTATAAGTCATCACACCACCCACCTCATACTCCTGAACACAATGGTATTTCAGAACGCCAGAATCGGCACATTGCTGAAACCGGCCTGTCTCTTCTTCACCACTTATGTATGCCCTCACTTATTGGCCTCATTCCATGACCACCGCAGCCTACCTAATAAATCGTCTCCTAACATCAATTCTTGGGTATCAATCACCCTACTCCAAACTACTTAACATTAGCCCGGATTATCATAAGTTAAAATGTTTTGGATGTTTATGTTTTCCCTGGATTAAACCATATGCTAACCATAAACTTGCGCCAAAGTTTGCTATATGTGTGTTTGTAGGTTACTCGGCTGATCAATATGCATACTTGTGTCTTGATCCCTTAACAAGAAGGATTTACACTTCTCGCCATGTGAAGTTTGTTGAATCTGAATTTCCATTCGGGTCTTTAGTCACTCGATCCAATCCAAGTACAAAACATCAACCAGACCCACTTCAACTATCAATTTTACCTCCTATAAACCAACCCATGGTGAGCACCTCTAACTTATAAGAAGATTTACCCACTGCCATTTCCTCTCCATCTATCACTCACCATCTAGATATGGCTCAAACCTCAACCTCAAACGAACCCACCATCACCACCACTCAATCCCCCCTCCAACCCCACCACCACCACCACCACCACCACCTCCTCTTGCCCCACCATCCCAACCCATTGGCGGCGGGATCATCACTCGGTCTAAAAACAACATTGTTAAACCAATCAAAAAGCTCAATCTCCATCTCCAACCTTTAGCTCCTATAGAACCCAACACCATCACTCAGGCTCTTCGTGACCCTGATTGGCGCTCCGCCATGTAAGCTGAGTTTGATGCCTTACACCATAACAACACCTAGGATCTTGTTAGTCGGTCCTCTGCTCAAAACTTAGTTGGTTGTAAATGGTTTTTTCGCATCAAACGGAATCCGGATGGACCTATTGATCGCTACAAGGTTCGGTTAGTCGCCAAAGGGTTTCATCAATGCCCTGGTTGGGACTATACAGAAACATTTAGCCCAATAGTTAAACTATTAACCATTCGTATTATCCTAACACTTGTTGTTCGCCAAGAATGGCCATTACGTCAACTTGATGTCAAAAATGCGTTCCTTCAAAGGACGCTCAACGATGAAGTCTTCATGATACATCCACCAGGTTTTGTCAACAAAAACTTCCCTAATCATGTATGTCGTCTTAAAAAGGCACTCTATGGGCTAAAACAAGCACCCCGTGCCTGGTATACGGAGCTTCGAGTATTCTTGCTTTCCCTTGGCTTCGTCAATTCGATAGCAGATGCATCTTTATTCATATACCATAAATAGGGAGTTATAGTTTACTTATTGGTATGTGTTGATGATATCATTGTCACTGGGAGTTCCTCTGCAGCGCTGCCCAAAATAATTGCCACAATTACTGCTCGTTTTTCGCTGAAAGACCTTGGTTGTCTCAGCTATTTCTTGGGTGTTGAAGTAATTCCGTCCGCTGCAGGTATGTTTCTTTCACAAAGGAAATATGTCATTGATCTGCTACACAAATCAGGCATGGAAAATACAAAACCATCATCCACTCCCATGTCTGCGAGTGCTCCATTACTCAAGGATTCAGGTGATCTCTTGCCTTCCCCAATTGAGTACAAAACACTCGTTGGAAGTCTTCAATACTTGAGTCTTACACGCCCAGACATCGGCTTCAGCATCAACAAACTTGCACAGTTCATGCAAAGCCCATGAACGACACATTGGTCTGCACTTAAAAGAGTGCTTAGATACTTGGCGAGCACTTGTGACAAAGGAGTCTTCATCTCCGCGACTGCCCTGCTGACCTTTCATGCCTATTCGATTGCGGATCATACACGTGACAAGAATGATTATGTCTCAACCACTAGTTACTTGTTGTACCTTGGCTGCACGCCCATCTCTTGGAGCTCTCGCAAGCAACGCTCTGTTTCTCTATCTTCAACAAAGGTAGAGTATAAAGCCTTGGCTGACACGGCTAGTGAGCTACTTTGGGTCTTTTCCTTGTTCACAGAACTTGGTTACACACCATCAACCATTCCGGTTATCTATTGTGACAATCTCGGAGCCACAAATCTAAGTGTTAATCCCGTCTTCCACTCTCGAATGAAACATATAGCCCTAGCCTATCATTTTGTCCGAGAAAATGTTCAAAATGGCAAGTTTCAGGTGTCTTTCGTGTCTGCAGATGATCAGCTTGCCGATATTTTAACAAAGCCTTTACTTCGCCCTCGATTTGAGTCGTTACTGTCCAAGTTGCATATCTCTTCCATATTATACAACTTACAGGAGGATATCAATACTAATAATTAGTCTTAAGTCCTTTAATTATTCAGAATTGTAAATCCCTATTCTTTAGGCTAAAGACCAGCGAATGATTAGAGGAGAATCATGAGGAGATTTGATTACCTTGATTCATTCTAAAGTTAGGCTTTTCAACCTCTGTATTTATATTGATAGAAAGTAATAACAATTAATAAGATTTCATTCACTTGTTGATCTGTCTATATATTAAAGCTTAAATCAGGAGTTGTCTATTGTTTTCCTGCTTTTCACCTATCAATTTAGTTTCTTGTAAGCACATAAAATTGATCTTCCTCCTAACCATATAACCCACCATTTCCATAAATTTTTCTGTAAATGCACCTATATTCCATGATTCAAAATGAGTCATCATCTCATGAACTAACTTCTTTACCCACATTCGTTCACAAAAACATGCGAATTTTTTGGCTCAATGGTAAGAGTGTAGGACCCGAGAGGAAAGAAACCTAGGTTCAACTCCTCCAAGTGGCATAAATTCACTTCCAATGGATATATATATATATATATATATATATATATATATATATATATATATATATATATATATATATATATATATATATATATATATATATATAAAGGTTCAGAGTTCAATCCCTCTTAAAATCAATTTTTAATTCTGCCTAAATTATCTTTGTTATACCATATGTCCCAACCTCAATAAAAGAAAAGTGTTACATTAAATAGAGTCAAAATAAAACTTTGTGGAATCTATATGAAATCTATCATTTAACATATAAAGAAAAAAGAAATTAAAACAATTTAAAACTATCAAATACTTTTTGAAGTCACACACACCCTAGGACAATATTCTAAGTTTCAACAATTATCAAACAAAAACCAAATTGTGTTGTCGTGTATAGTTCAAAATCTCCCATTTGATGTGAGCCACAAGCAGTAGTATCTCCTCCGTGGCTACCTCGCAGTAGCATACTTTCCCTTTTCCTCCCTTCTCTGATGTCATACCATATCATGCTATGGCACTGCCCAATCCAATCCTTCTAAAAACAACCACAATTCCAATCCTTCTTTTCCTTCTCAAAACTCATCAAAATGACCATATTCACTCCCAAACCACATAACAAATCATGTTTTCCCCCTCAAACTCCAATTCACAGAACAAACTCACACAACCCTTTCATCAAAACCCCATTTCAACGCTTCCATTTCACACCTTCCAAACTCATCCACAGACACAGAATAGTACTAGTAACATGTAACAACACTCAACAACAAGATACCAAAGAAAGCCACAATAAAGTGTCCAAAGCCAAGTCCAATGCGCTCACAGACCTGGACAATGATGTGGAGCAACAACAAGTAGAGGGTTTTTCTGTGAATTGGCCACCATGGAAGAATCTTCCCCTAAGATACAAACTCATTGGCACTACTTCACTTGCCTTTGTTATTTGCAACATGGACAAGGTTTGCTTTATTCTTCTTTTTCATTATTTTTACAAACCCTGAAATCAAAATTGAATTTTTATCACTGTGAGTTTGATGGGCAGTGTTAGAATTCTGTTGTTTTGAATTGGGTACAGGTGAATTTGAGTATTGCTATAATTCCGTTGTCGCATCAATTTGGATGGAGCTCATCAACTGCAGGGTTGGTTCAGTCTTCATTCTTTTGGGGTTATGCATTGAGTCAATTGCCTGGTGGTTGGTTGGCCAAGATTTTTGGTGGCAGGTTAGTTATTTACTTACAAGTTTCTTTCTTCTATGTTCTATCCTTGTCCAAAGTTTCTCTTTTGGTACTCAAAGATTTCTCTAATTTAGGTCTAGACTACAGAAATTTATACAGGGATAGGGCTCATTTACAAACATTTCCAAATGTACCAACATGATATGACATATTTGACATATAACTGGGTCTCTTAAGCAAGTGGTTGTGAGTATTGAGAAAATTCTCACATTGGTTAGACATAGAGCCTGAAAAAAGTTTATATAGAGTGACACCCTTCACCTTACAAGCCGGTTTTGTAAGGTTGAGTTAGGCTAAACTCTAACTCTAATGGCACCCCTCACCTTACAAGCCGGTTTTGTAAGGCTGAGTTAGTCCAAACTCTAACTCTAACAGTGAGTTCAATCTCTTAAGGTGCGTATGGATGACCACATATTGGGGATGGTCGGCCCATTAAATATATTTGTACTTGGAAGGATTGTTCTTTAGCTTCTGGCTGTGGGTAACTTTCCAAATGTAGTTGTTTCTATATAGATAAAGTAAAGGTATAACTGCACGGGCATTATGGTGTGTGAGCTTGACTTGAGGGCTTTGAATGACTTAATGATATATGCTTTTAGAATGGATAGTTTGAGACTCATGTTTCAATTGAGAGGGTCATTTAGTAAATCAACTTGTTACCATTATTTTTCTCAGATTCCATATTTGTTCCTTCCTACAGTTCAATTTAAAATTTTCAATAGTGAATGCCTTTCCAAACACCAGTTATATAATCTTCAAGTAACTTCAAGCATTTATTGCTGAGTACCTTTTCTTTTTTAAAATCTGTCATCGTTGTTCTTCAAGGATTCAAACAATACTTTTGTGTGATGCGCTTTTCCTCACGTTTAGCTACCTGGTAAAGTTTTAATTATACTTCAAGGAGAAACGCAAGATTAAACTGAGATATCTAAAGATAGCATTTAACCTACTGTATTATTAACAAAACATTGTCCAAACAACCTCTTTTGCTGACAATAATCTCATTCAAAGTTGGCACAATATATCAGTCTGTCTTTTAGGTTTATTATGTTACAATGTCATCATAATGTTTCAGAAAAGTTCTTGAGGTTGGAGTACTGGTATGGTCAGTGGCTACAGCTCTTGTTCCTCTTCTTGCTGGATATTTACCCGGCTTACTATTGACAAGGATTTTGGTCAGTAATTCTTTTTCAATTGATGCATATGAATTCTTGACTGATCTCACAGAATGTCATGGTTTTATAGTGTTAATCTTTTCACTGGATGTTCTACTTATATCTGCTACTGTTATTTCTGTTTAACATAAACCCTGGTTGCATTTGTTATATTATTCAATGCTATTATATTGATCACTTTCCTCCCATTGTATATATCTAGGTTGGGATAGGTGAAGGAGTTTCGCCCTCTGCTGCTACTGATCTCATTGCCAGGCATGTAACATCCAAATACATATTTGCCTCCTCACTCTGACGTTTTGTTAATTTGACAAATACGATATGTTTTTTCTATTGATTATATTAGTCTTCACCATTTTGATTGATAATGTTGATCACCATGTGCAGGTCAATACCATTGGAAGAACGCTCACGGGCAGTAGCATTTGTATTTGGTGGCTTGAGTGTAGGAAGTGTTCTGGGGTATACAATTTCTACCATTTAGTTGAATCACATGGGATTCTAATTTTGTTTTTTCTATTATCTAATCTCAATTTCAACACTAATATTTGTCAGGCTTCTTTTTGCTCCTCCCCTCATCCAAAATCTTGGTTGGGAATCAGTGTTCTATTTATTCGGTCTCTTGGGGGTTGCTTGGTAAGTAGAAATGGAAATATCCAGTAAGCATCTTGTGTTGCAAATCCAATAATTTGATTATGACTTGTGTTATTCAACAAACTTTGAAGGTTTTTGGGGTTTCAATTTCTCGAAGATGGAGAAACACAGTTAGCTCCAAAATCGTTTTCATGTAAGTACTTGTTATATTAGTTTGAGCAAAAAAAAAAAATGATTGTTATTGAATGAATGATAATAAATAATGTCTATCTTGTTGGACATGTTTTTTCAACATATAAGCGGACTAAGTTCTCATAATATGTGCTTTTGTTTACGTTTACGGATTGATAAATTATAAATGAATAAAGTGTTTATGACTATGCCATGCTGTTCAGTTCCAAGCTTTTTTCATTAGTTTACTCTTTTTGAGGATTGTGGATTAGTTGGTTGTTTTTCACTTTTGACCTTGGTTGTCCACAGCAGCACACGCTAACACGACACAATCATGGCAAACTTCTCTAACAGAAATGAATAGCTCTTTGAAGGTATTGGTAAAACATGTTATGATTTACACTCATTTGATCCTTTTTTTAGTGAATATATACATTATATGCGATGAGCCTTTATTCTGTAATTGTTTATGAAATATAGGATGTACCATGGAAGGCCTTTTTCCGAAGTCGTGCTGTATGGGCAATGATATATGCTCATTTCTGTGGTAGCTGGGGTCACTATACTTGTCTCTCATGGCTTCCCACATATTTTAGGTAACCGATAAGCATTCAATACTTAACATGTTTCTATATTTTAGAGTAACATTTTGTTCTAGTATTATTTACAGTTTTTACCTGATGGAGAATCTAATCCTTCAATCCATATGATGTGTAGTCAGGAGCTGGACCTAAATCTGACAGAAGCCGCATGGGTAAGATTAATATTTTTTTTCTTCATGCCCACGCGACTGAAAGTTAATTGTTTTCAGTATTTGTTTGAGTTCGACGGAAAGGATGTGTGCAATAAGCCAACTACATACATACTAAGAATTGCGAGTTCTTAATCATTTTAGGTATCTATTCTTCCGCCTCTGGCTTCAATATTTGTGACAAGTATTGCGTCACAGTTGGCTGACAGCTTGATTTCAAAAGGAGTTGAAACCACTACGGTATGAGAGGCATTGAAACATCATTAAACCAATTATTTGTGGCTTATTATATGAATACTTACTGCGTACTATATCAAATATGCGTCCTTACGATTTACTCCCTGTGTTCCTTTCTAACTGCCGTTTTTTTAGAGAAATAGGTGCAATACAATAATAAATAGTTTAGGGTATCTTAGGAAAAAGACGATTAATTTCATAAAAACACGACAAAATTCATTGATTTCCTTGATTTGTGTAATACTTGTTGAGGTTTATTCTTAATTTCTTTGTCGCCGGAATTTCTCTTAAATATAGGTTCGAAAGATCTGCCAATCAATTGCATTTTTATCTCCTGCAGTCTGTATGACTCTTTCATCGCTGGATCTAGGACTACCGCCTTGGGAGATTGTGGGCCTTCTCACAGGTGGTTTAGCCCTCTCAAGCTTTGCCTTGTCAGGTACTAGTAAACCCTGTAAATATAACTTATCTGATTTTTAATATAAGAAATTATTCAGATCATAGTTTTTTCCCCTTAAAATTTATGAATTCATTTGCTTCTGCAGGACTATATTGTACCCATCAAGACATCTCACCAGAATATGCAAGTATACTTCTGGTATGTATGCTTGAGCTTATATCATACAAAGAAACATGTGTTGCTTCATATGCTTGTTTTTAATTGTATCTGATAATTCCGACCTTTTGGCTCTCAGGGTATTACTAATACCGTGGGGGCTGTACCTGGAATCGTAGGTGTAGCCCTCACCGGTTATCTTCTTGATACAACTCATTCATGGAGTGTAAGTTGTTTCTAGTTACAGTTCTTTTCTCCCAATATGATGCATATTCTTCGTAGTTAATTCGAATTCATATTATACCATGTAGATATCACTCTATGCACCATCGATCTTCTTCTATTTGACTGGAACTGTCGTATGGTTGGTGTTCGCCAGCAGTAAGCCTCAAAGTTTTTCTGAGGAAAACTGATAGTTGGTTCAATCATTCGAAGAAACCATATGATAAACAGATTTTTGACCGAGCGAGTGTATATCTGTTTGATCTACAAGTCAAGATTAGTTATTTATGTACAAAGAAACGATAGCATAGCTGCATAGGTAAGTTATTGTTTGTTTATAGAAGGTGTATATTTTTAATTGATGATGCTGGTTGGTCACTGAAAAATACGTAGTGACTTGTTGTAATCTTTGAAAATTCACTACCCATGGCAACAAGATTGAATATGACTTTCAATTTATTATTGTAAAATTTTCGATTCAGAATGAACTGAATATTACATTGTGAATATGCAAAACTCTAAAACAGCAAACGAAACCGATTTTTGGTTTCACCTAGTGCCATTGAGCTAGCTAGCTGCAAACTTTAGTAATAATATCTGGTATATGAGCAAATACAATAGAGAGGAGCAACTGTTACTGGCTTTGAAGGATCAACATATATAGGATTCAGTGGAGGAATATCACCAGCCGAGTTTACGCTTAGAATGTTTCGGTTTAGAAACACTGTTTGGCTATGTAAATTTCCATCCTTTGCTGTTAAGTGATACTCTCTTCTCTGTGCTATTCCCTTATAAGGAGGGAAGGGTTCTTACCAAAATGAAAGGACACTCTGGCTTCAACAATGGTGCTGTTGTCCAAATTGAGAAACAATTGTGACTCCCTTTGTTTCCTTTACACAATGTGCATACGTTCTTATCTTCTTTGTTCTGTAGAAGGTAGTTGACAGGACTCATGATCCCATGAGTCGATGCCAAAGATGAGCACTGTAATAGTCTGGATTTGGCATGAAAGTAGTGGTATTCTATAAACCCTAGTTTCGTCCTATCAAAGTCTGCCTGCAATATGTTGTGGTACCGTAAGAAGCTGACATGCCAAGCTGATTCAAATACCTGTATTTGATATGATTATATCGATAAAATGCTTTTAAAGAATTCCAACCGATCTATTCATAAATCGCGAGGAGTTACACTAACCAGAAGCTGTTGACAAATGCATAAGATACAAAGATGGCGGCCACTACTGTAAGCACCACCAGCCTCGCCTACCCATGTCTTAGCTGAGGTTTGTGAACTTTTAAGTACATTTTTAAGGCTGCTGAATGTGCCAGCCGCTCCGTTAAGATAGGTTGGATCAAGAATTTTGACGGGCATGTGAACACCAGCTTCTGTATGTAAGTAGATTTCTGTTATAATTGTTGGTAGAAAATAAAATCTTATCTCATAATATCTTGATTTAACATCTAGGATTAGTCTTTTGTATCAAGTTATGAGAGAGATAGAGAGATTGAGAGAAATGTACAAAGGTATACAAAACTAAAGGTAGTTGAGCCTGGTTCCCGTTCGTTTATATCCATGCATCAAAGTCCAATAGTGCTGAATATGAGCGGTGTATTGTGAAAAACTCTAGTCCCACTTTGGCTAAAGAGATAGAATCCAATAATGGTTTATAGAAAGAGACACCTCTCAGGATCTGGATCCTCTCCAGCAGTTTCTCTCACGCTCTTGGTGCTGCCACAATCTGCACCATTTATTTTTCTTGAAAATAACATTTTTATTATATTATTTCTTAAATTATAAGCCATTAGATTAAGTACTGAATGGTTGGTAGAAGGCATTCAGCTGGAGATGAACCATGCTTCATAGGTGATTTAAGTATAATATGTGTAGTGTTTATAAAGTTTGACCAGCCTCACGTGATATGCTAGTTTTGTAGGAATAAGTTGACTCAATCATAAATTCTAAGAGGATGCGTGAGGAAGCTTAACTGACAATTGCTAGTTGAGTTAAGGGATGTATGCTGTTGGTCCAGGGTTTAAGTACTGACAACCACATTTATACTCATACTTAGGTGATGAAGATAATGAGATCCTTTAAGATAACCATTATCAATTGTCAATCTAACTATGCCTGTAGCAGATACTACTCTGTTACTCTGTCTAATAGTATAGTTCTCGCCAAACCAAGTTCACTTACCAAGTTCCGAACCATGAATATGAATCAACAAGATGAAAAGACATTGATAATTTAATACACTCAAAATAACAGACATGTAAATGAAAGTTTTATGATATAAGTCACTATAATTCACTCAAAATAATAAACTTGTTATGATGTTTGAATAATTCGAGCCATGAAACATTCTCTTAGGACAGAAAAGAAAGTTTACCTGATTAAGCATAGAAGCATGACCCCAACTGCATGTTCCAAAGTCACATTTCTCAGGTGGCCACCAGTCATGACTTAAACAAAATCGTTATCAATCCTTCCAATAACAGCTCCGCCATGAATCACAACGACTCCTTTCTCAGCTGAAACACTTCCAATGAAGTTGAAGCATACCAAGTAAATCCATAATCACAATTTCAGAAGCACTTTTTAATAGTTCATTTTCTGAATCATTCAAATGTTTTTGTTATTGCAGAATCAGAGGTTTTGTTTTCTTAGTGACAACAACTTTCTTACTAGGAAGTTTGTCTGTTGATTAATAGCTTGCTTGAATGTCTTTCTGAACACCAATTATATATACTCTTCTCCACGTTGCACCAAGGATTATACGAAAAAAATTATACTAACTTTTAAACGAACCAACTATTAAAATATATTAATTTTTTATTTTTATCGATCAGATTTTTTTTATTAATGAATGTGGCCAAAATAAAAAGCAAAGTTCATTTGACTAACACACATCCATTCATAGCATTAGAGTTAGCTCCTAGTGGATTTTTTGGCTTATTCAAATGATCTCATATTTAGATATCTATTTACTTCTGTTTGTCAGTCAAAGATCCAATACAAATGTTCAATCACTCAAGTCCAATTAAGATTATCCAACATATAAAGTTAACACATCTGAGATTTAAGTTATTTTTTATTTTACTCATCTTGGACTTTATAACTGACTTGAACATTAGAGAGCTAACCTTGCAAGTCTATCCTGTGTCACCGTATCACAGATTAGCACCACCATATCTGAGATCAACACCATCGTATTAGAGACCAGTTACTGGCCCACATCGCCTCGATCGGGACCACAGAGTTTTGCGAACAAGAAAAATGCCATTGACAAATTATTGGGTGCAAGTGTGAGTGGTTAAAGTCCCACATTACTCATGAATGAGTGAAATGTTAGATTTATAAGAGATATGACTCAATCACCTATCATCTTAAGGTTTTGGGTTGAGATGTGGTGTCTCCCTCTCTTGTGGTCCTGGAGCATTAGTCTCATTAATGCTCCCGACTGTCCCAGACTCCTCAATAAGTGGGAGATGGATCAAATGTTAGATATTGTTATAAGATGTGGGAGACTCACACTTGTGGAGGGGAATGTTGGGTGCAAGTGTGAGTGGTTAAAGTCCCACATTACCTATGAATGGGTGGAATGTTGGATCTATAAGAGAGATGACTCATTCACCTATCACCTTAAAGTTTTGGGTTGAGATGTAGTCTTTCTCTCTCTCTCTTGTGGTTCTGGAGCATTAGTCTTATTGGTGCTCTCGACTCTCCCGGACTCCCCAACATAAATGATTGTAAAGGTATGAAAATGATAGTGTAATGGGGGCGGAACCCCACTTGGCAAAGTAAGCAAATTCGAATATGGAAGGTGCAAAAACCACTAACTAATATGAAGCCTAGAAGCCAAAAATTCATATGTTAAAGTAGAAAAATCATGAAAAAATTAAATAAAACACGTCATACACAAAGACATAAACAGAGGTATCAAATACAAAGGTAAATATATAAAGACTATTATTTTTGCAAAGGCAGAAGGCCATGTTAACATTATAAATATAGAAATAAAAAAAGGAAAATGTCAAGCCTCTTCACACAGAGACGCCACACTAAGGTCAGCCACCAAAGCCCCGTCTTGAACAACCTTGAACAAGTCTATTTTCGACCGGGGAAGAAAGACGCATAGGCACAGTCTTTCCACCTGATCAGCTTCTTGATCGAAAGCCCCATACACATTCGTAAGATTTTGCAGGAGAGATTATTTGACCTTATTCCTTAGCTCATCCATCGGGTCATCATGAGCCATCTGGTCTTCAGCACGAGATTCCTTTTCATCCTAAAAAGTTTTCAAAGCCTCATCAACACGAGACTTCACGTCCACAACAATAACAATTATTGATGTTTGATTCTTATTTACATCCTCTAGGAAATACTTAATTTCAATAAATATGACATCTAAAGAAGAAGGAGAACTTTGGATCTTCACCTCTTTGTGAAGAGCCTCAACGCGAGTGACCTTTTCCTAAAAGGCAAACATCTCATCCAAAAGCCTATAACATTTTTGTTCACGGAATTAGACTTCCCCTTCCAAGAATCACCCTCTTTGGAAGGATTACCCTAAGCCAAAACATTGCCCCAACCAATAGTAATAAAGGAAAATAAAGAGGTCGTCTAATAGGTGTAGAAATTAGCTTTGTAAAAAAGTTATATTTTCTTTGCCTCATAAATATTATAAAGGTATTGCTAGATCCTAATAAAACATATCAATAACAGCCTCATAGGGAGTGCGAAGAATCTGGGTAGGAGGATCGAGGGCGTCTTGAGAAGAGAAAAGGTTGACCATGAAACACCACCCCCGAACAACAGAGGCCGCTTAGGCAAATATTCCTCCAAGAGAAAACTTTGATCTTGGTCTATGTACCTCTTTGTATGAATTAAAGGAGACCAAGGTAGACCCTCGTAAACCACAGTAACATCTATACGCAAAGGCTGTTCAGGTCTAGGAGTGAATAGAGAAGTTTTAGTAGTAGCCGATGTGACAAGAATAGTAGAGGAGTAACAACCCGGATCGAAGGAACAATTTTGATGTCTTAAGCCATTCGCTCCAAATTAATAACACATAGCTTTTGTAGATAATTAATTTTATCTACATATATAAACACCCATGCTACAAAAAGAAGGAAAAAAAAGGATGACTTCATCCTCCCCGAAGATATTTTCTTCTTGACAATCGATCGAGCTCATAATGGCACAAGTATCAATGAAATGCTTCTTCTGCGAGGAAGCCTTCACTTTGTTAGGGCTAAACCCCCTTATAGTCGAAACCTCAATAAAGAGTCTCCAAATGTTTCTTCATCATAACTTCTCCAGGGTGAGAGAACCTAGTTGAACCTCATACGAGTGAGGTTCAGGATGAAAGTGGAGCCAAGTCCAATATTAGTTGTCAGACATTTTAGCAAAGAGAACATCATAAAAACTAGGACTTCATATCCAATCTTGTTCCCCAACACCCTTAATTTCACCGTTTGGCCCCATCACCCAAAGTAACATACTTGGTAGGATGAGACTTAATGATTACCAGAAAAATTCTTAACTCTAGTCAGGTGTCTAGATCAATCACTATCAAACTATTAATCTTCTTTATTGAAGTTCCAATAAATGTATGAGCAATAAGAAAAATAACACCTTAGAGATTTAACCACTATTTGGTTATCCTTAGGCAGAATTGGACCTTTGAGATAGCCATACAATTTAAAACAAACATAATGCCAATTTTACCACGAAAGTGACATCTTCAATGCAATGACAAGACTTTAGCTTAAGTACTCTGATGTCTGGCACAATGTCGAGACATTTTGATTGACATTTTTGATTCTGCCTACTTTTGGAGAAACCAAGGTTCGTTACTAGATATTTTCCTTGCTTGTTGAAGGCTTGATAAACAAACCCCATTTCTTATAGGTTTACAGTCATCTTCCCATCTAGAAGAATCTTACCAACACATTGGGACAATTTGTTCAACATCCTCACAACCTTGATCAAGATTTCAAGTTTGGAGGTCAATAAAGTCACCTCATCATGCAGGTAAAAGGTAGTATACACACAATCTTCCTTTCCAGTGTGCAATTGAGAAATAGTTACCTTTGTTTTTCTCCCTACTGACAAACGTCTTCATTTAATGCATAGTTCTTGTAAGAAGCAGTCAACTCATCAATAGATAATCCTCTACATTAGAAGCCTACCTTCCACTTAAGACATAACATCCTTGGTATCTTTATCAACAATATCACACCCCCCATCCGATCAAGAAAAAGAAAGCCCCTTAAATTATTTCTTGAGATAGGTGGGGCATTCTTCTCTAATAAGTCCAAAGACTTCAAATTCATGACACTGAATGTCATTACTCTGATTGATTTTATCTTCTATTCTAGATTTTCCTTGATGATGTCAGAACATATGTTCTTGACATTTGTCCTTGACCTTGTGAGTACAACTTCACCATTTGATATTTTGCATGATGTCAAAACTAGGAAAATTAACATTTATGTATATTGAACGATATCTCTATGTCTTCTGACACTCATTTGAATTATGGGTCTTAGGAACCATTAAAAACCATTTTGAAATTGAAAGACATATTTTTGCATGATTTTTTCTTGCATGTGTCGACACATACGTATTTCAGGTCGGCACATGCAACTTAATTTTGAATCCTGAAGCCTTTGGATGTATTAGGTCGACAAATGCATATATATAGGCCGAAAAATACTGAAGCTTTCATAATTTACAGAAACTCTTATTTTATGTGTCGGCAGATACGAGTTTTAGGTTGGTATATGTATTGTAGTTTTAAAAGCAAAACACTATTGTAAAGCTTAGGTCGACACATCTGTTTTAAGGTCGAAACATACAGTTAAATTTTGACTTATGTGTCGGCACATACGATATTTAGGTCAACACATACTATTTGATTTGATCAATTTTTTAATAATATTTAATTATGAAAATCTCCTTTTTGCATCTAAACTTCCACAATTATAAATACATCATTCATGCATCATTCTAACTTGATAAAACTATAAACACGTGATGCGCTTGTTCTTCACCTTCAACCTCCAACCTATGCATACACATTGATAAATTATACATAATCGTCTTTTGTCGAGGTGCCATCTAGGTGAGGTTTGATAACGTTCAATTAGGTTCTTATGTAGCCGAGAATATTGGGTTGAGATTTGCAGGGGTTTCATCCAGAAAAACCGCGGGTTTATCCTCTAAGATCGTTGATAGATTTGGGGGGTTTTCGTACAAGACGTTCAAGAGAGGATAGCAACCTAGTGAATGCCTTTGGAGATAAAGAACGCAAATGAAGTGGCGAGAGAACGACGAATTAAATTGAAGTCTCATGTGCAATAGGTAAAATTGATCGTGCCCGAAACCTTTGGAGATAAAGAATGCAAAGTGGTAGCAATATCAATGAGTAAATTGGAATCTATTGTATCTTGGTCTTTCTCAAGATCAAAAGAAGATAAGGGGTTGAATTAACAACAAACAATTAGGGTCTGTAGGGTTACTCTTGGAAGACTTTTCTTGTATCGATTTTTTGCATAGTAAGAAATTATCCTAATTCCAAAATTGGAATTGAAGGAAGACGTAGATATAGCGAGGAGAATTGGTAAACTTCCTAAACAAATCCTCGTGTCTCTTTTTCTTATTGCTTTTACTTGCTTTAATTTTCATCAATTAATTTGTTAAATAGCATTGAATAATCGATCGACTTGTAATAATTTTTCCAGAACTGTTTTTGTTTTGAATTGTGTGTTGATTAGCTCATAATCACTTTTTATTATAAGTGATTTTTTATCTCAGCAGAACTCAAACGAAAATTCTGAAAATTTGATTGCACACCATGTGTTCAACAAATTGTTTTGTTTTCTGTTTTGCTAGTTACCATTGGAAATAGTATTGCTAGTAACTTGCTATAAAAGATTAATACTTTGTTACTTAATTGAAGATTATATATTCATTATTATAATGTTCATTCCATAATTCTCTTTATATTTGCATATCCTACATCTAATAAGTTGGTTTGTATAGAAGACAATTTTTATCTATATCAAAACCTTTCGTGTGCACTCTTTTTGAACTAATTTAAAACCAAAATTTTTATTTGGATTTTTTGGCCTGGTGATCTATTCACCCCCATCTAGATAAGGTGTCATCGTCTAACAGACCTTATATCAACTTCCTTCAGGATATGGTTGAACTGTCTCCGAAGGAACACAATAACGATGGATAACCCTTCATCAGAAACCATGTCACAAACACATACGTAGTTGAAGACAAGAAGAACCATGATCATATTATTCTTATTCAGACATGTCATTAAAAATCATCTCGGAAATTAAAGAAACCCAAAAGAAAATATATTTATGCTGATGATGACTTGATCTTCTTCAATGGCTTTCACTTTGATGTCAACTATTTAGAGTAGAGACCTGAGTATATTTCTGGGCAAATATGCCTTCATGAGTGGTCTTGAGAAATTCCCAAACATCTTTTGGACATAGAACATGAGATTCATAGTCTGAACAAATGTTCATCCACTTCATTAAATATGGAATTCAAAGTCTCAGAGTTAACAAGAGCCAACCCATACTCTTTTCTTCTATATTCTTAACATCAAGACTTATCCATCCTAAAATTTTTCTAAGTTCTACCGTCCATTGATTTCAAATATACTATCATTCTATAATTCCAAAAGACATATAGTGTCAAAAATGTTTTCTCTAAAGCTCACCCAATAAAAAGAACAGGTTGCTTCTCTGATATCAATTGAAACTCTGGCACTAAAATACTTGTTAATATTGATGTTCCAACATCATAACACAATGTCAGGATAAATGTTATAACATTATCTGACTGACAGAACAATAATATCAAAAACTATAAGTTATGCAAAAATAAATTGCAGAATGAAAGACAAGCAATTGTTAACCCAGTTCGGTACAACATCACTTATTTTAGGGGCTACCAAGCCAGAAATGAAATTCACTATGACAACATTAGTTCAAAGTCTAAACAATCCTAGTTTATAACTTCTCGCCTAATCACTACCTTGTGCAACTTCTACCTATAAACCTTCTAGATATTAGATTCTAATCTCACTTCCTATCAATCACCTCAATAAAATCACAAATTGTGACAATAATCAAAACAAAAGATTACACTTCTAATAAACAATACTCAATTTTGCTTAAAAGTTTTAAACTAAGAACAATGAACAATACTCAACTTTTTGCATAAAAGCTTCAAGAGAGAGAATAATAACTTGATAAACAATCAAGTAACAATCAGTCTACCTCACTGTATCAAAAGATACATGAGTGACTTATGAAAACACAAGAGACTCTCAAAATCTAAGACTCTAAACTTCTCCTAATTTTACAATTGTGAAAGACTTAAATTACATTTGGTTTAGGGTTCTCTTTAAATACACCTCAGTAGTTCATAGACTTTGAAATCTTCACCAAAATATTTCTAGATCTACAAGCTGAAGGCTGCACCAATTATGTAGAAACATCTCCTTAAATCTAGAAACAAAACATCAAATTTCTGAAATTGTCTCAACATCTAATTTTAGAAACTTATGTATAGATGAAGATTAAATCACTTGTTCCATATTAAATCTTCTTGACTTTCACAGATCATTGAGATATATCCAAAAGGAATATCACAAAATAAAATGAAATGTGTCAATAATCAAAACAACATGTATTGATGTTCTGGTGCAACATGTCACAACATGTGTCAGGACATTTGTCTTTAATGAGCCTTACCACCATGTTAGGATATCTTCCATAACATCTTGTTATGAATCATGTTTTAACAAAATTGTTGTCAATCCTAAAACCATGGTACTAAAAAGGAAGAATAAGACACAAACCATATCATGGACATATTGCCTATATGTCACTGTATTTTTTCTATTGGGAGGGAGACCATAACTAGGAGAGTTTCAAGAAGGCACTTCTGGGAGGGTCATTTTACATGCAATATTAGCAGAGACACAAATTGCATTACAGTCAGAGGTGAGAATAGGTCAAGCCGACTAATAGAGACCTACGACCTAGCCTACATAGAAGGCCAAACCATACTTTTTTTTAAGTAGAAAAGGCCTAGGCTTTTTTATGTGCCTATTTAGTTAAATAGGTTAGGTTGCAGGCCCTAAAAAATGCATTTAAAGCCTATCAGGTCGGCCTATTATGATAAATATAAAAAAAAATTATTGTTTTTATATTGTACTTTGTATTTTAAATTAAATTAAAAAAGTAAAGTTTAGTTATCTTGAAGAACTTGTGAAAATAAGTTGAAAAAACGTTAGAAATAATGTTATAAGTTATTTTCATAAGTTTCCACAAACAAATAATCTCATAAAACTTTTGCTACTATGAAAGCTCAAATAAGTCAATGTAAGCAAATATTTATTCTCATTGTACTTTTGATTATGTATTATATATAAACATTTGTTGAATTGTTTATTTACATATGTTCAAATGATATAAGCAGGATAATAGGCTAACCAGGCTTCTGAAAAGGCCAGACTCTCTTCATTTTTAATTAAATAACTGGCTTACACTTAATCAATAGGTGCATTACATACATATCATGCATGTATTAACCATGGGATCGAGATTTTCTGATTCTGCGATAGTATATAATTCAGGAGAAGAGGTTTGATTCTCAAAAGCAGAATATCTGAAGTTTCATAATCACAAATGTTATCTCAATGTGCAAGATATGTGTGCCAAAGGTTCCTAACTATCTAATGAGAATCAAAGTTTTGAGGTTCTGATTTCCTATCGTGCGGATATTGATTAAAGTTTTCGAGCAAGAGCGGGTTGTGGTCGAATAGTTGAGCCCGAAGCATTTCTATATACTTTGGTGAGTTTTAAAGTATTTGTACACGGTTTGTCAATCCATACGATTCATCCAAAAATCAGGAATGGTCGGATAAAAAAAGATTTGAATATGCTCGACAAAAAGTCAAAGTTTGACCAGATGGACTTTAGGTCAAAATTATTGTCAAAAGTCGAGATTCGAGGAAATGTGATCATTTGTTCAGAAAAGTCGGAAGAATCGGTCAAAAATGAGATTTCTTGCATTTTAAGTTATTCTTATACTTAGAAATTTTTCTAAGTTTTAAGAATTTTGTGTTCACGGAGCTATGTAGTCGACTCTCTATCTCACTCGTCTGTAATCGAAAGTTCTTTGATCTGTAGTCGTTGGAAAGAGCGCATTTCGTACTTCAAATTTGTCCTTGTGGAGGTATCTCCGAAAAACGCCTAGATTTTGAGTTATGGAGCTTGGAAAACGAGTGTTCACATTTTTATATGTTTACACTTAGAAATTTAAAGATATTTTCAAAATGTACAAACTTTATGGCCATATTGTGGTTTCATTTGGACTCAAATCAAAAATCTTAGAGAACGAAAGTTGAAGATCATAATCTCCTATCCAATTTTGATTCAAGAATCATCCTATTTGGTGCCTTGTAGAGAAAGTTATAGCGTTTACGTTTCTAAGGCTTGGAAGACAAAATTCTGCTAAGTATGCTTCATCCAGGCCAGGATTTTATCGAACAGGTGGTGTGCACATGTTCAGGGCCATTTTACTCATCGATTAAACCCTCTTTTCGAAAAATGTTGAACATGAAAGTTGGAGTTTGTTGTGCCCTCTATAAGTTTGATTTAGGAATCGTTTCGTTTCGTGCATCACAAAGAGAGATGTTGAGGCTGGAAGTTGGGAGTTTGAAGTTGGCAAGACGCAAGGCATCACGTGCAAGATTTTCCCAACAGCCTAGGACTCCTGTCAAACAGTTGCAGGGAATAGTGCATGTCAATTTTTTGCTATAAGTTCTATTATATGAGCTCGTTCCAATGGCGCTGAGTTTGAGTTATTCGGTTAAGTATCGAAGAAGCTAGAGCGCCATAAAGTGGTGTATATGGATTGAATTAACAAGCACGACACTTAGAGAAATTCTCAAACACTCAAACCAGCTTATGACGTCATGATTTCGAAGCTAAATTCCACAAGCTTGTGATAGATTTCTCATTTGGGGTTCAACATCAATATTGTTCTATCAAATGTTCTCTTTAACAAGATCCCAATAAGTTAGCATTCGGGCTATTGATCATCAAGATAAGCGCTCAAGAAGTCGAGGCTTCCACTATGTCGAAGTGTTTGTCAAATGTGAATGCGATTATGCCGACATGTTTTCGAGATCCATTTCAATGGCTATTGAAGTGTTTAAAAGGTGTGAACTCAACGTAATGTTGATCTTTTCTATGTTCTCTTCGATAGGGGGACCCAAAGTTGCTTGCATGGCTTACTTCTTAAATGACACAGCAGTGCAGTAAATGAGGACATATAGTATTTGCTTCAATTGGCCACACCATAGCATGTCATTCATAGATGGTGGAGTTTATATACTTGATATAATAAAAAAGGGACTCAAGTATTGCAAGCTGGAGCGGGGAAGACGGCATACGGTGCATAAGTATCGTACTCCATCACGCCCTCACGATTACATTTACGCCATCACCTTTCTCATCCATTCACGCTAATAACCTATCTTCATTTTTCCACCACCACCCTTCATTTCTATTTTTCTCTCGAAACAAACAGAAAAAACAGAAAATCAGTGGCAGAATCTTATAGCAAAAACGGGTACACAATCTCCGTGACCATCCTCTTATTTCTCCCTCAACTTTCTCCTTCTCTCTGCCTTCTCCCCTCTCACTACATTATCCTCATCACCCTAACAAACCTCACTCGGATCCATAACAGAATCCTAACCACCTTTTCTTCTTCATCATAACAAACTATGAACAACCACAACCGCCACTCATTCGCCATCATCACCTTCAACGCCCTTACACTCTCCCTCTCTCTCACCATAACAAAATTCTAACAAAATCTCCAAAGCACAGTTACGAAATAACCTCTCTCGTCAGGCTGCCATCATCAATAACCATAACGGACCTGAGTTGCCTTCGCCATATCTTCCTCTTCTTCACGACCAGAAGAAGAGTTCGTTGACTCTATTACTTAGCTAGATTCAGAGCAAGCTTCAAATAGGTTCCTAGCTCATTCCCTCTGCAATATTCGTGAGTTTATTTCCCAGTATTCTTGAAGCTGTTAAGATTCATCTTCATCAATAATCAAAACACAAGATCCTTCATGCCGAGAATCGTATAAATTAGCACGTATTGCTCCATCTCCGGCAATATTTAGTGAATTTCGGGCTCAGATTCGAAATCAACATGCTATTTCGTTCTGGGAAAGGTACTTATATTTCAGTTCTGCTTAGTGCCATTTAGGTCCAGTGACGGAAATTCGCTGGAGAAGACGGCCGGAAAACGCCATTCTGGTGGCTGGCTCTTCCCTGGTGATGAGCCCTAGACGTGTCAAGATTTCACAGGCCCAGGTTTTGTGTTATTTGATATCAATTTATTTTTTAATTATAACTCTGCAAATTCAAATTCTTTGACCAATTGATAGCACATTGATACACATGAATAAAACGTGACACCCAATATGCCATTAAATTTTTTTCTGAATATGTTTGGACAGAGGGAAAGGCCTTAGTGGACTTAATAGGAATTTCAGAATTGGGCTTAGCACCTTTATGGTTCACACCAGAAAACTTTACTTTGTACCCCCACCTTTTAACCTGTACCCCCACATTTTTTAAAAAATAACATTTTTACCCTAACTATAATTTAATTATTTTACTATTTTATTTTTACCATTTACGAAAAAGACAAATTTTTACAGTCTAGGAAAACACTTCCGGAACACTTTAAGTATTAGGTATGTAAAACACAATCGAACAGTTTTGAAAAGTGTTAGGATTTAAACCATTCCTAACACTTTGTGCAAGTGTTAGGAATGAATTCAATCAGATAACAAACCGGAACACTTTCGTGTTGTTTGTATAATAAACCGAAACACTTTAAGAAAGTGTTCCGGAACGCTTTTTTTTTTTTTAATTTTTTTAAAATTTTTTTTTTCAGGTATGGAAATTCAAAAAAACGAATCCTCCATAGATATGACAGATGTATTCACTACAACAGAAACATTCGCTACACGAGAAAATGTTATTAGTTGGATCAAAGAAGTTGGATTAAGAAATAAAATCACCGTTATTATTAAGCGTTCGAACCAAACCCAAGAGAGGAAGGAGGAATAAGATAATTTTTGGGTGTGATAGAGGCGGAAAATACAAGGATAAAAGTGGAACTCAGAGCGCAACTAAGAGATGTGGATGTCCGTTCAAAATAAGATCGACTCCGTCAAAAGATGGGTTGGGATGGAAGGTGGATGTAAAGTGTGGAGTTCATAATCATGGATTACCTGATAGGCTTGAAGGGCATGCGTTTGTTGGCAAATTGACCTCAGATGAAAAACAACATGTTTTGATTTAACAAAGAGACATGTTCCTCCTAGACACATTTTGACTTCCCGCAAGAGAAATCACGAAAATATCACTCGGATCACTCAAATTTATAAGCAGAAGAGTGTGATAAAAAAAGAGATAAGGGGTCCAAGATCTGAGATACAACATTTGCTAAAGCTAATTGAGGATGCAGGATATGTCTTCTGGAGTAGAAAAAGAGATGGTTCAGATATTGTGAGAGATATTTTTTGGGCGCATCCAGTCCATCAAGTTCTTGAATATCTTTCCCATTGTCTTAGTTATGGATAGACATATAAGACAAACAAATATAGGCAACCTCTCTTTGAAATTGTTGGCATGACATCGACGGAGTTGACTTTGTTGCATTTGCTTATATGGAGTCGAGCGCATGATAGTTTTTGTTGGGTCTGGAGAAGTGAAGGAATTATTTATGCAGAAAGATCTGCGTCAAAAGTGATTTTGACGGATAGAGATCTAGCATTGATGAAAGTGGAAATTGTGTTCCTACTACACAAAATTTGCTATGTCGTTTCATATTAACAAAAATGTTGGGATGCGATGCAAGCAATATGTGGTGAAAGAAATGCGAGACCATTGACACATTATGGGAGGAAGTTGTGTGGGCTAGTGACGAGGTTGAGTATGCTCAAAGTTGGAACAACTTGAGCAAGCTGTTTAATTGTCTTGACTTTATTGATTATGTGAAAGACACATGGTTGATTCCACATAGACATAGATTCGTTGGAGCATGGATTGATCGAGTACTTCATTTGGGCAACACCACGACTAACCGGTATATATTTTATTTTATTGTTATTATTATGTTATGCATGAATATTATTTATATATATTATGCATTAATATTATTTATATATTAATATTGTTATATATATTATGCATTAATATTATTTATATATTAATATTGTTATAGAATATTGTTATATATATTATGCATTTATATATATTATGCATTTAACATCATGTTATATATTTGTTATGCATTCATTTTTAGGGTTGAATCCGCTCATTGGAAGCTAAAGCAGATGTTGGGAAATAGTCTAGGTGACATGGTCAATTGTTGGGAAGCTATGAATAACAACCTGAGGATACAAATAGGCAACATTCGTGCTTCGTTTCAAAAAAGTTTTTATGAATGTGAGCATGCACATGTTAGTCCATTCTATGGTAAGCTGCGTAGTTTTGTTTCTAGAGCTGCTCTGAGACGCATTGCAGAAGAGTTAAAGAGAGTTGATTATGTTGGAACTTCTAGAGAAATATGTAGGTGTACTCATAGAACAAATTATGGGTTACCTTGTGCTTGTGAGTTAGGTAGATATGTGCTTAGTGGTGTACCTATACCTATTGAGAGTGTTCATGATCATTGGAGGAAGTTAAGTATGGATGGTGAGTTGCAGGCAGAAGGAGAAGATGGATCGGAGACTGACATGAATAATGTAATGGAAGAAATATGGAGAAAGTATAGATCATCAGATGTTGTCGGGAAAAGAGCATTAAGAAGTAGGTGTAGTGAAATTGCTTATCCATGACAACTTCCTTATGTCCACCACGACAAAATAAAAACCAAGGAGGAGTCAAGAAGAAAGGGAAGAAACCAGTTGGGTATGATGTTTGAGGATCCTTCACAGCATGAGTATGTTGAACAAGCATCTCAAACTTCACAAAAGTCGTCTCAAAAATCCCAATCAAAGAGATTCAAAATCAAAAACCCGCACAAGAAGACTACACTCTTTCAAGTCATATCGGTCATATAAAATTATTATGCATTAATATTCATAGTGTTGATTATTTTATGTTTATTATTATATTATGTATGTATAATGCACTAATATTTATAATGTTAATTTCTTAGATCATATATTCAAGAGATTATGGATGTTGAATCAGATGGTAATTGTGGATTTAGAGTCATTGCATCGTTGCATGGGTATAGTCAGGATGGTTGGGCAATGGTTCGTCGAGAGTTGGACATGGAAATAAGAGACAAGAAGAGTTTGTATGAGAAGTTATTCGGAGATAGACTATCAGCAGTGAGGAGCGGGTTGATGATACAGTCCACTGGTATTCAACCAGAGGAGAAATGGTTGACACTACCAGACATGGGTTACTTGATAGCGAACCGCTATAATGTCATTCTTGTCCATTTAGGCAATCCTTGCTTGACATTTTTCCCTTTGACATCATCACCTCCACATAATCCTACTATTTGGTGTATAGGTTTAGTCAAGCGGTAACCATCGTGTAATAATTTATATATCCGATTATAGTATTTTCAATTATTATTTTCTATACAAAGTGTTGGATTAATTGTTTTTTATACTCAGGTAAACATGAAAGATGGATTCCCCTTACCCCCGGTGCCTACAGACTGGAAGAAGTTTCGTCACACGGATGCAATTGCATGGATGATATCATTAGCGGACGATTGCAACTATGGCTACATCTTTCTTTTACCTTCTTATATTTGCTTAGAATAATCTGTTTTGTGTAATGTATTTTGTGTAATGTAGAACTAAATTGTTATGAAATGTAACAAAGCATTACAAGACGCTTTTTATTCATCCAAATATTCGAATGACTTCAATGATAAATTAATGATAACATACACTAAAGAGAAATAACGTATAAAATCATAAATATTTAAATAGTTACTAGAGAGTTACTAAAAATAAGTCACAAATATTTACAAAGTTACTAAACATTACACAAATATTTAAAAGTTACTAAACATTACTAAATCATAAAATCACTCTTCATTACATAAATGTAGCGGTAAATAAATCCAAAACCTGCGGATCATCCTCTTCAAGACAAATTTTTGTAGATGATGATGAATTAACGGAGATACGAGCCAACTTAGGATCGGATGGCCTGGCAACCGTGGAACGGCACTGTCTTGGTTCATCAACCGGTGGTACCAAACGAGGTGTGACACCCGATAATACCATCAGATAATTTTCCACGGTCTCGGAGGAAATGTGACAGTTGTGTGACCAACTACGTCTACAACACTTTGGTCGTAACCAATCCGTCAACATCCACATCCGCCTTAATAATATCGGTGGGTGAGCGTGGTATATCTTGAATAAGACCAAACCGGCGTAAACATCGTCACCAAATATAATACATAAGTACCCCAACAGTCCTCCTCGAAATAAGCAAGCTGGTCGAACAAAGCGCCTATGATCCTCAAAGGACGCCACACCACGTCAACGGTGTCAATCTATCGAGGAGCGCAATGCATCCACCTTCAACGCTCCTTGCTTGTATGCCCATCTCATCGCTCTCGGCATTCCAACGTTCTCACTTGGATGCCGTTTTCCTGACTCTTCCAATTCCAGGAAAATACTCATGGATCCAGCACTGTGTCAATAAAAATTAATAAACAATTAATAATAATTAAAAATTATCTAAACAATAAATAATAAATAAAAATTATCTAAACAATAAATAATAAATAAAAATTATCTAAACAATAAATAATAAATAAATGAATTACCTGAAGAAGAGGATAACCGAGTTGTTTGGTGCCAAACATACATGCATCTCCAAGTGAAGCATACAGTGTCACCAATGCATCTGCCCCCCAACTATATCTTCCAGCACCCTCCAAGTCCGCAAAGAGAGATATATATTTTGCTTCGACAAGCGTAAAAGTCTTGTCGGCAAAAATAGTGCAACCTACTAACATCATCAAGTACGCTCTGGTCGCATATTCCCAATTATTAAGACCTCTATGGGCAACAAAGGTATCATACAACCATTCCAACTTATAGTAGGCACCTCTGTTGCCACGAACTTGAGCTATGGCTTCTCTACGTGACACTCCTAAATATGTCACAGCAAGCTCAGCAGCATCATCTTCAGTGACATGGCGGGGAGTCTAGAAAATATCTCTAATAGGGAGGTGGAGAATACAAGATACGTCATTGAGAGTAATCGTCATCTCACCAAATGGCATGTGAAATGACGACGTCTCGGAATGCCACCTCTCTACAAAATCAGTGATTAAATTCGGATCTACCTTTGTCATACTAGATCTTTGCAAATGTGCAAGACCCGAATTTGTCACCAATCTTTCCATCTCTCTAGGGAGTTGCAGGGGAACCCATTCTTTGAGTTTTTGACCGTGTGCAGCACATTTTAATTGTTTTTTCGGTCCTCTTTCCTGAAAGAAAAAAATGTTGAAAAAAATTTAACATATTAATAAACAATGCCAAAAATTAACTTAATTCATTTCAGATTAAATTTTCATTTACTTACCTCTCCGTACCACAAATGTCGAGCACAATGCTGCTCGTATCTAACTAACAGTGATAAATCAGATGGTCCACCCGGGAATCCCCTAGGCACCTCCGGAGGATGTGATCCAGATGCACCATCATTTCTCCGAGCAAAGGTCGTCCGTCAGGACCTAATCGTCGAGGCATTCTGAAAAAAATAATAACATCAAAATATGAAAGAAAAAAAAAATTGAAAAAAACCCAAATCGGAACACTTAGGGGAGAGTGTTCCGGAATGAATTTCGGAACACTTTTAGAAAGTGTTCCGGAATGCAATTTTGCAAACCGGAACACTTGGAACACTTTCTAAAAGTGTTCCGGAAAAAGACAAAAAAAACAAAAAAAAAAATTAAAACCGGAACACTTCCCAAAAGTGTTCCGGTTTGAAAAAATTCGAACACTTACATGATGTGTTCTTAATGCTTGGTAATACTTTCCCAAACTGTTCCGGAATGCAAGAGGTTTTGAGAGAATTCGGAACACTTTTAGAGGAGATGTGAAAAATGAATTTTTTTTAAATCTTATGCTTTTTATATGAGGTATTTTCAAAAAAAATTACAGGGGTTAAAAGGTGGGGGTACAAAGTAAAATTTTCTTCACACCACTAGTCTGGGCCCGTTTCTGGATGAATAGGTGGGTTTTAGTTCAATTATATATTAGGTGATACATCCCCTTATTCCATGTAGCAATATTTGCACATAGTTCAATTTTGTTTCTAATTTCGATTATTTCGACTTGTAAAAAATACAAACAAATAATTTCATGACTTCTTAGCACCTTAGGAAATTTTTGATATTTTTTACAAAGGAGAAACATGTTTTTTAAATAGCACAACATAATCGAAACTTGAGAATTGAGTAAATATTGAATTAAGCTATGTATGGAACTCTACAACTAAGTAGCTAAATCATATTCAATGATCGCAAACTAAATGTACAAGAAAAATTGTGGTTGAAACAAAGCTATGCACAAAACTAAGTCAAAACGATCAATCGTCACTCTAAAGGTCTAATACCATGGTATCCTATTTATATGACTCGATCATGACTTCTAAATTAAGGTAACAACTACCTAAACATGTCAAAATGTTAGTAGAGGGGTTAGTTGAAGGTTAGCATAAGTATTGGACATCGTATGAAAAACAAATTGAAGTGTTATAGAAAAAGTCATTTCTAAACATATTATCAAAAATCGACCAAAACTAATGGAAATTAATTATAATTTGAATTAACTAGTTGTAGGAGTATGATACCGTGTGTTTCTTAGAAACTTTAGGAAATTTCTTTCAATTTAATTGTAGTTAAATATAAACCTTACCTTGGTGTTGTAAGTAGAGCTTTAAAGATAACCCTTAGTGGTATAACTCTTAGGAACTATTTTGATATTTGTATAGTTCTTATAGGTTCCTTTTGCATGATTAATTTGCAATTTTTCCCTTTATCCTAGGGAGATGTTTAGGTGAGCTTTAGAGTGTGTATATGCTGCCCTTTTAGTAAGTTACACTTCGTGCCCCGATTTCTTTGTGAATTAGGCGTTTTAGGCAATTTTAGTGTAGATTTTTGGGTTCCAACTTCTCTTGATCTCTAGTTATGTTTAGCATTTCATTTGAGGACTATTGTGATGGATTTAGCTTGATTTTCACATCGTTCATGGGATATTTTACATTATGTGTGCGTTGCTGCCCGATTTTCCATTCTTATGTTGCTATACATGTTCACATTCCATTTCTTTGCATTTGGATCATATTTTGACTTGCGATGTGAGTATGCGGCTATATTTCTGCCTCCTTATTATTTTTGATGTGTTTGTTGACTTGTGTAAGGTACATTGAGGATAGTTTGGTTAGTTACCTAATCTTGGTACACTAACACACCACTTCTCTCGTGGTTATCACTTCGCCCGTGGTTTTGCTTGCGTCTTAGGTGCATTTGCTTTGTGTATTCTCACGACACGAGAAACACGTATTCTGCTATTTTGTATGGATATATACCTTTGTGCAAGTGTTTCGATTGTTATGAGGATGTGTCCGCTACACACATTGCATGATATCACTTTGTGGATCATATTGATCGAGATATGTCTGATTATTGATTTGTTGATTACAACTTACTCGAATTTTTCTGGAGTAGTTATGTTTTGCTTGCTTGCTACAGATTGATATCCGTTTGGTATTACACTGCTTCTGGTTTATCTTCATGCATTTACTGCTTTCTAGAGATCATGACAAGTAGGAATTTTACTGCTTTTCTTGCCATGAGAAGTAAGAATAAAGATGCATGATGGGGTATCCGTTGTTGGATCATGTCAGGAACCCCTCTGGTTTATTTAAAGACCCGTTTAGGGCAATTCTGCATATAATGTGCTATTTGTGTTTGTTGTGTTTAAAACCCTGCTTGTGGGTATGTACTATTATGGCACCATCATTAAGTCCTAATGAGAGAGACACACGAAAAAGGGTTAGCAACCAACCCCCGGCTAGTTCAGTCCGTATTATCCCAGCTCACGCGAATCGTGAAAGCTTCATTTATCGAGTCATATATGTAGTGGCAAGGATTCCCTATTTTGACCCTCCATTCTTTGTGTGAAGTTCGTGTCGACATGCGCTGGTACTCGCATTCATATACTCTTCACACTTGGTAATTCATATCAAGGCATGAATCCCTTTCCCACAGAGAAAACTCACGGTTGACTCGGATTTGCTCTTCGTGGCTATGGTTTTTTTCCAAAAGAAAGCTCTTGGTTGACTCGGGTGAAGCGCCACCCTTGGCTATGGTCTTTCTTTCCTCCCTCTTCCCACGCTTCCATGTACCATTTGTTTGTGCATTACATTGTTTGTGTGCTTTTGCCAAAACACTTGCTTGCCTCCTCCATTTATATCCCTTGGTTGGTCAACCAAGGTGGATATTAGGATAGTCTCCCCTAGGATCGTTCAGCTAAAGTAGCTTTCGAGCTTAGACATTAGGATTGTCATCCATGCATGTTAACTTAGCTAGAACCTCCCTTTATCCTTAACCTTAGGATCAAACCATTTACCAAGGTAAAAGCAACTAACCAATGTAAATCTTTTTTGCCTACGGGCTCTTCTTTTTTGTGTTTAAAACCTTTTTCCGAAAGGACGGGATTCACCGGCACCGTTCATTAAAAAACACAAAACCCACTAAAACATGTGAGCCGAACTACGACCCTCTGACTTTCCCATTGCATGAGGGAATACGTAGGCATCTGGTCACGGGGCTTGACCGAGCAAACTTTGTAAATACTTCTTTCTTTTTCCCGTGTTTATTCTCTTTCTTTCACATGCATTTCCCTTAGCACTAAGCATTAGACATAGACATAGCGATTAAGAAATAGATATAACATACCTATTAGATAGAAAATAGAAGTGGATCATGTAGAGTACTACAGACGTGTGGGGTGCTAATATCTTCTCCTCGCGTAACCGACTCCCTTACCCGATCTCTCGGTCGTAAGACCGTGATTTCTCCCTTTCATGTTTACTCGATGTTTACCCTTCTCCTTAGGTGAGATAAAAGACGTTCGATGGCGACTTCATTGATATTCTATCAGATGAGTTTGTCCAGTTGCTTCACTATGATAGACCACATGTCAGACTTAAGTTTTGATTTTTTAGAAAGTCAGACTCAAGCTTGGCAAAGCCCAGCTCGGCTCAGCCTATTCCCACCCCTAATTGCATAAATGAGGGACACTGGCTGTAGATATACACAATAGTGGTATTTGTATTTGTATTATGTAAACATTTTAAAAAATTTGTATGTTTAGTTGTATTTAACAAATGATTGGTGTCGGTTTACGAATTATGAAAATTTGATCTTAGTTATGACTTACTTGTGTGTGATTTATTGTGTGAATAATGTATGATTTTCAAAATATATGAAAATTTCTTCCTAGTTACTATTAAGGGATTCATAATTGTTAGGGTAATTTGGAGGAGGAAATATTTTACACTTTGGAAGGCACTTTTTTGTAAGAAACACATCATATATCCACCTAAAATCTTAAAGTGATATGTGTGTGGGTTCTCTCACTTATATAGTGTTTAATCTTTCTTTTTCTAATCAATATCAGACTTTTTCTTCACACTTGATTCTCAACAATAATATTATCCCCGAATTTATTCGAATTTTGAAATTTAAAACCACCTCATTGTTCTGAAATTAAGACTCAGACAATGTGTAAAATACTATCCAAGAATGTGTCGAGGTTTTCAAATCCAAATTCACCTGTTTGTTTAACTCACATAAGCAAAACAGTACATGCAATATTGTTCTACAGGATAATCCGTAGATTGAAATCCAGATGATTTTTTAATATTTTATTTGGATGAGGGTGGCTTTCTTATAAAAAATTTTTGTTATATAATTGATGCATCCGAATTTTAATTTCAGAACTGTGTAAAGAAGAATTTTTAGACTTCTATGGAATTAGTTAACACTACATGCGTTCCATAGAATTAGTTAACACTACATGCGATGTACTAGTGAATAGCACCCAATTTTGATTAAGAGAGTTTTGGTCTTAGTATTTAAACTCTAATGGATGTTTCCTAGACATGAATATTGAGAATGTAAATTTTATTTCTTTTATTTCTCTTTCTTAGTATAATGGTTAGCTCTAATTAGTGGCAGACAGCTATAGAACCCTCCTTCATATCCATTATTATTATTATTATTATTTTAAGCCAAAGAACATGCTTCATATACTTGTTTTTAATTGTATCGGACTATTCTGACTTTTTTAATTTTCTATTTTCTCAGGGTATGAGTGTTGAGGATGCACATGGAATATAGGTGTAGCCTTCACTGGTTATCTTATGAATATTATTAACACATTCATGGAGTGTAGGTTGCTCCTAGTTATAGATGTTTTCTCATAATATAACGCCTATCATTCTCTATTGAATTCGAAATTCTTTTTTATACCATGTAGATACTAGATATCAATATATGTACAAAGAAATGATAGCATAGTAGCATATAGTAGGTATATTGTTACATTTTTGTTTTCTTTCAATTGTAGCATATTATAGCAGTTGTTTATTTCTTAATAAATGATTCTGGTTGGTCACCAAAAAAGAACAGTGACGTGTTGTATTCTCTAAGTCAATTATTTGTTGGAATACTATCTTTTGATGCTTTGGTTTCAAGTTTCAACCATACAAGACAATTTGTATAATGTCAACATTTTTAAAGTCATTAATAATATCTCAACAAACTCTCATGCAATAAATTTTCATTCTATTGTCCTGTCATATTTGTGTAACGTTAATTGTAAGATAAACAAAGGTCACAGAACGTACACATGCCTCTGATTGATGTCTGTGGTTCTCATTTGTCAATAAAATTGGCATGAAATGGCATCAACTATAAAAACTGACATAGACAACGATACCTGATATGAGACAAACACGTAAATAATGGTCACAACGTAGAATAATATAAACGGTCGAATATAATCACATGTGTCGTGTCACGTTTGACATCAGACATGCTTTTATTTTAGAGTGTCCGTACTACACGGGCTATGCGCATTAAGAAAATTCCAGCATTAAATATGTGACGGAAAATGACTCACTACCTATTATAAGTAAGAAATTGAATGTCATGTTCAATATATAATAATGAGATATACAGTTGTCATGATAAACTGAATTGTCTATTGGGAATATGATAAATCAATCAAAATCATAGGCCTTAGCCCTCCAAACAAACTAACAATAGTACTTTTTGTGTATTCTACTATGTTTAACTTTATTATCAACACCTAGCGAAACCGATTTTCGGTTCGCATAGTTTCAAAGAGCTATATCTAGCTGCAAGCTTGAATAGCAGCATCTGGTATATGAGCAAATACAATAGAGAGAGGACCAACTGTTATTGGCTTCCAAGAATCAACATATATAGGATCCAATAGAGGAATATCACCAGCTGAATTTACACTTAGGATGTTTCCATTTAGTAACATTGTTTGGCTATGCAAATTACCATCTTGGGCTGTTAAATGATACTCTCTTCTCCGTAACTTTCCCGCATAAGGAGGCGAAGGTTTCTTCGCATAATTTAAGGTCACTCGTGCATTAACAGTGGTGCTGTCGTCCAAATTCAGAAACAGTATTGTGATTCCCTTCTGTAAGATAGTATCATAAAATCAGATTTCGCAAAATAACATATCTACGAAATATTGTACAACAAAAACTTCACTCACGGATTCCTTTGCGCAATGAGCATAAGTTCTGATCTTCTTTGTTCCGTAGAAAGTAGTTGACAGAACGCGTGATCCCATGAGTCTATGCCAAAGAAGAGCACTGTAATAGTCTGGATTTGGCATGAAAGTAGTTGTATTCAATAAACCGTAGTTCCCTCCTATCAATGTCTGTCTGCAATATGTGCTGGTGCCATATGTAGCTGACATGCCAAGCTGATCCAAATACCTGCATTCATTCGATATGATTATATCGATAAAACGCTTTTAAGGAATTCCGACTGATAGATTAGTAAAGCGCGGAGAGTTACACTAACCAAAAGCTGTTGACAAATGCATCAGACACGAGATGGCGGCCACTATTGTAAGACCCTCCAGCTTCACCAACCCATGCTTGGGCCGAGGTTCGTGAACTTCGAAGCACATTTTTAAGGTCACGGAATAGGTTAGCCACTCCATCAAGAAAGGTTGGATCGAGAATTTTCTCTACTAAGTGATCATCAACTCCTGTATGCAAGTAGCCTTCTGTTAAAATCAAATTCATGTAATTTAAGAAAACATGAATATTTATCATGTTTCATCAGAACTTACCTGGTCCGAGGTTATAAATATGGTGTGTGATCACATTTGCAGATTCCCTTGATTTGTTCAAGAATTCCGTAAACCAATTCACATCAAAGAAGCCTCCAGGAGCAATGATTAGTGGCTTTGGCTCAACCCCTCTATACACATCTTGAACTATATTTTTCAAAACAATTACATCAGAAGCGTATCGATCCGGAGTAACACTTGCTCCAATTGCATGTCCACACAATTCATTACCTGCCGAATGAAAAAAGCTTATTGTAATTTCCGTTTTTCTTTTCAATCTATTTGTAAGCAAAGAACCATTCACTTACCAAATTCCCAACCATGAATTGTATACTTCTTGGCAACCGTATAACGTATAAGAGACTCGGCATTGGCATAGTTCCAAGGTCCAACAGCAGCAACAGCACCAGTATCAGAAGTAAAAGTTCTTCCAGCAAGAGCATTTAATCCAAATATAGCTTTAACCCTGAAACATCACACAAAATGAATCTGTATAGTCCTAAATTGTACATACATGGTTTTTTACAACTCAAAAGGTGAAGTGATTCTTACCCTGCTTTTTGGAAAAAGCTGTTTAGCTCATCCCATCTTTGCATTGGTAAGCATCCATGAGTGAAACCAAATTTAAACCTATCATTAGGACTCGGAACAAATGGAATACAAGATTCCATATTATCTTTAGTCCCATATGTCACAATATCTTGCAAGGTGCCACCTAATCTAATTTTCAAGGGTGAAAAAGCTGCAAAACATTCAGAACCAATTTCATCTTAATAATCTCTCAAAACTAGTCATGAAACATGAGTTAAATTTCTCTGAAACATAAACACACAAGTGAGTTTTTCATTACCTCTTACTGCATTTAACAAAATTTTGTTATTCAGGTCCTGCATGAGATCAAAATTACAAGATCAAAATCATATCTTCATAACTTCATCCACTCTATAACATTCCTAAGGCGAAAATGAAAAGTTTATGACACAATCACATCATTACTTTGCCAGAAAATAATCAATTAGTTCTCCACAATTAATTAGTACCTAATGATTTTCTGTACTACAAAAGTTATAATTTTTTTACAGTAATCATTTAGCAACAGAACTAAAACATCCCAAACATCAGAAGAAAAAAAAAGTCATATACCAGATTAAGCAGAGAAGCATGACCCCAACTGCATTTTCCCCAGTCACATTTCTCAGGTGGCCACCAATCAATAGTAGCACAAATAAAATCATTGTCAATCCTCCCAATAAAAGCTTTGCCATGAATGACAACAACTCCTTTATCATCAGCAGAAAAGTTGCCTATACCATTCACTCCAATGAAACTGAAGCATATCAAGTAAAACCATAGAAACATACCCAGAAGCTTTTTTTGATAACCCATTTCCAGAATCAATAAAAGTTAAGATCTTTATGGTTTTTGCTTAAATGGGTCAGCAGAAACAAGAAAGAGTTGAGGTTTTGTTACTGCAGCAGTAGTTGTAGCTTCAGAAGAATGACAAAAACTTTGGTACAAGAAAGTTTGTTATGTCTGTACAAAGGCCTGCTGGAAAAGACAGTAGAATTTCATTTGTATATTGCTGGCAAAATATTTGGTATATTTATACAAACAATGTGTGAGAAAAAAACTCACTCTCTCTCTCATTCAGGTTGAAAACAAGTGCTTTTATTGCATATAATACAAATCACTCATTATTTTATATATTTTTATTTCAAAATTAATGTTAGGGAAAATGAAAAAATGGTGACAGTTTTATTTTACAATTTACTAGGATGAATACACCAAAAAGGTCAAACTTTTTATATATACTTATTTTAATAAAATTATTTTATGATGCTTTTTTATATTACTTTTTAAAGTGTCATTAAAAGCATTTATTTTAGATGATTTAATTGGATGAATTTGTATAACAAGACGATTTTAATTTCCCGTATGAAAGTCAGTCTATTTATTTTAAGAGTAATAGATCATTTTAATTCCTAAGTAAAATTTAAAGACCTAAGAGTTCGAAGAAAAAAAATAGATAATATATATATATATATATATATATATATATATATATATATATATATATATATATATATATATATATATATATATATAGAGAGAGAGAGAGGCATAGTGCAATTAACTATGAATTTCTTCAAATTTGCCTAAAAAATATTAAACTATTCATAAATTTTTATTTCATTGAGTTTTAATTGAATTATTTAGTGGGATTGTTTAAAATTTTAGACATGCATCCTCTAATATATTTGTTTTATATTTATTTATTCTAGATATTTTTAAAATTTTGTCTTTAAGGGGGTGTAAATCTCGCGTGCTGGTTCCGCACCGCTTTCATTTTTCTTTAGAACATGTCAATGTATTAGATCCGCACCCTCAATCACATGGATCCAAAATTATTATATAGTAGAGATAAAATGCACATATAAATTTGTATAACTTTTACCAAAAAAAAATTGTATAACTAAAAATATAATAAATAAAAGGCTAAATTACCCAAGAGTTTTAAGTTATTTAATTGTAATAGATTGGTCGTTTATATTGTTTTCGCTACATGTGGGTCTTTATGTTAACTAACGCTTGTATCGTTGACCTTTTTTTCAAACTCCTTTCTGAAAAAAGTTGAAGTGACACTAATGGTACGGATATGTCATTTAACATAGATCAGAGACCATCACTGGATCATATAATAAAATTTCCAGAATTTTTCTAGTGCATAAAAGTATTTTTAAACTAATTAAAATGCACGAAAAGGAAAAAATTAAAGAAAAATAAAATTCTCTGAAAATTACACGAAATGTAAACGAGAAGAAATTTTTTTAGGAATTTTTTTATAATTTTTGAATAAAAACGGATTTAATATGAATTTTAGAAGTTAAAATAAAATTAAAATAACAAAATAAAACAACATAGAGGTTAACGATGCAAGCATTAATTAACCTAAAAGACACACATGTAGCGAAAACATAAATGATCAATCTATTATAATTAAATAACTTAAACGACCATGGAGATGATTTAGCCTGAATAAAATTTTAAAACAATTTGTTTTCATAAAAAGGTCATGTTTACATTTTTATCTCAATAACGGTTATATTAAAATACAAATGAATCATTAATTATATTTTCTTTATTGTATTTTAATTTATTGAATTTTATTTTATTAATTATAATAAATAAAATTATTTTAATACTTTTATTATTTAAAAAATCACTAATTAATATTTTATAAACCATTTAAAACACAAAAATCATATTAAATTTTACACGGGATATACCGTGATACCCATTTTCCTAATTAGTATATAGCTATTGCAAATGTGTATAACTATATGTATGTAAAACAAACATATATAATAATATGCATATTTTAAAACATGCTGAAATGTAGCGGGGCCTTTGCCTACACAAGCAATAGTGTAACTATGTCCATGGCCTCAATTATGGTTGTCCCTTTTTTCTTAATTTTATGGGATGAGTCTAAATGAGACGGACCTCTTTACCACCTTTAGGTAAGAAGAGAATATGATGGTTATTTATTAGATGAGATTAATATTTATGTATCTATAATGTCAATTTTTTTCATATTATTTCTTGTTGAACACTCATCTATTATCTACTCATTACTATTTAATTGATGAAACTATCTATTAAATTGCACTATTTATTAGACATTTTCATAACTAACAAATTAAGCTTTCACTTTTTCTGTTTTTTTAGTAGATGGCCTAAGTGTTCATTTTTATTGGTTCGAATTAAATTACATTTCCCCTCCAACCCAACCTTACACTCAACAAAAGACACTTAATCTCTCTCATTTGTGTTGCATTGTTGTTGCTTTTTCTCTTTCTCGTCGAACTCAAACCCTCCCACTTGCTCTGCTCAAGACTTTCAACTTCAATTTTCTCCCAAATAAGTTTACAATCGTATCTTTTCATCAACTATCTTCATTTATCACTACTACAAAAGGCATTCCACAACGGTTAGGAAAGATGAATAATCACGCGGGACCATGAATTGTTATGTAGCGTGTGGTTCTCTATGCGTTACTTACAATCACGATCCAGTGACCATTGTAGAAAACTGGAAAGCTCGCGTCATATCACAACAATTAACCTAAAGAATTGTTGTGATATACATAAAGGTCATAGGTGAAGCAACTCGATTTTTAAAAAAATCATTTAAAATGAATTTTCAAAAACAATGAAATCGCCACCTAATTTTATTCGTTCTAGAAAGAACGGGGAAATATAGATAAAACCCACAACATCGGATAAGGCGGTCTACAAGACCAAAAAGAACGGATTCGGGAGTCGGTTACGCAAGAGGAAGGTATTAGCACCTCTTACGTCCATCGTACTCGATGGGACCCATTTAGTTCGTGCATGTTTGTGTGTTTAAAGTAAAAATGCTATCTTCTAATTAATGATCAAGAAATAAGAAAAGAATGGAACGGGGTTTGTTTATTATTATTTTGAGTTTGACACGGTTTCGAAACCGCGTGCCTACGTATTCCCTCGTGCAATGGGAAAGTCAAAACTCCGTAGTTCTGGTTGAAAATGTCTTGGATTGGTTGTGTTGATTTTAGAAGAAAATGTTTTTGATGACCGCGTATGAGCGGAAAAGGAATTTGAATGGGTTGAATTGATTTTAATTGTAGATGACAAGTACCAAAACGTTGGGATATCCTCTAACGATTCGATACTCGAGATTGGTGATTGAGGTCAACCGATCTTCTCTCATCCAAAATCTTTATTATGAAAAGGGTGAGGTGAAACAAAGTTCACTTTTTATTAAGTGTTATGGAATAAAGTATTTAAGTCATTGGGTTACCCTCTAATGGCCCAAATACTTTACATCTTAATTAAATCGTTGGGCGAACCTCTAACCATTTAATTAAATACCATAGCACTATGTTTTTTTTGTTTTATAGAAAAATTGATTTTTGAAAACAAATTCAATTAATTAATTTAATTTGAAAGTGTTTTAAATGCTCAAGTGTATGGAATAAAGTATTCGAGTCATTGGGTTTCCCTCTAATGGCCCAAATACTTTAAATTTTAATTAAATCGTTGGGCGAACCTCTAACAATTTAATTAAATACCATAACCCTATTTTGAAAATTGCGGCGTTGGGCGTGAAATGATATTTTGGTTATGGTTAACCAAGTATATGGACTTGATTAACCATGAGACCACAGTGCATGGTGATTGGTATATGGACCAAATATTTTTCGGTTATGATTAATCAAGGCAACGAGGGCCTTAATTAACCTCGTGAGGATGGCCATGCCCATCCCCAACCAGAGAATTTGGTGTGGGTAACCAAAATGAGAGAAGGAGGCGTTATTGATTTTATATTAATGTGAGGCGGAGTGTGCAATCGCGAAATAAAGCGTGCAAGCGGACAATGTAATAGCGAAAAATAAAAGAAAATAAATTAACACACAATACAAATCGGAATTTAAATAATTATTAGTATAGATATTCTTTTACTTGATGAAAAATCAATTAACAATTTAATTGGTAATTCAACAAATAAAAAACTACCATATGCCAAAATATTATTTAATACATCATTGTATAATAATAAAAAAAACTTGCATAATATTAATTTAAAGAGAAAAGTTGAGAAATGGGCCTGTTTGAAGCTTTAAATCTGGAGGGTGTAGATAGCAATCTGAGCCCAAGCCCAAGACCAAGCTGCTGGATCCTGTGTGAGTGCTCCATGGAGGCATGCTGTGGTCCACCATTCTGGATCGTCGGATCTGGACTTCATCAGATCTGATGGTTTGATGCAGGAGGGTGCAAAACAGATACAATACACATGTACGCACTAGATCTCGAATAGGCCACACAAGTGGTGACAAGTGTCACCACCAGAACTAAACCACTCATCTTATAACTAAAACACCCTACTATATTAATTTATCCACTAACTAATTAAAGTGTTAATCATAGGAAACATATATATATATAAAAAAAAAAAGTACTTAAGCTAATGTTTTTTTTTTATTATCTATAAATTATCTAGATGAAAAAAAAAATGAAATTCAACTATATTTAATATTAATGCTGAAATTATATTATTATTATTTTTAAGAGAAGAAAATAAATAATAAAAATGAAAATAACATTAACCTAGATTAATTAATCTAAACCCTTTTTATTATTGTAAACTGTATAAATAAAAGACTATCCTAAACTAATTAATCTTAACATTAACTAAACCTATTTTATAAAACAAAATTAGCTGTGAAACAAAAAAAAACACACAGATTTAATCCTAAACGAAAACTCACCCTCACTCTCTCTCTGTTACGATCTCACCTTCGCTCCTCTTCGTCACAAACTCGCCTCGCCGTTTGCATGCCTCACCGTTCGCTCATCTCTCTCGCTATGTCACTCCGGTCATCACTCTCGCTCTGTCGCTCCGGTCATCACTCTCATGACCTCGATCTGTTCCATTCTCGTTCGTGACCGTTATAGGGATCTCCCTCGATCTCTCTGTTCTCTCTCTCTCTCGATCTATTCCTCTGTTACAGCTATTGATTATTCGACTTCTTAAATGCTTGTTGATTTGATTACAGGAACACGAAAGATGAAAGGGGAACAAACGGAACCCTAGACTCTATTGGGGCGAAATCGATGTTGTCAAATGAAAAGAAGTGAAGCTATGGTAACGATTCAGGAATTGGAAACGGCGGTGGATGGTGGCCTGTGGCCGCAACCCCGGTGAGATCTTTCTGTACCTTAAACCTTGCTTCCGTTGCCTCGTTATATCTTTCTGAAGGATTCTCTTGTCTGGAAAATGATGATGTTAGTTTTTAGGATGTTATTCTGGGTTTGGCTTTGATGAAAATCGTTCTGGGTTCTTGGCTTGTTAGTATGCTGTTAGGTTTTCTGGGTTTGTGTTTTGTTGCTTTGGATGCTTTGTGATTTTCTTAGGGTTTTGAACAATGCCTCTTGTGTTAAAACTTCAATGTTTTTATCTTGTCGTGATTAGGGTTTCTTTGTTTCGATCTTTTGAAAAACAAACCTTTTGCTTGATGCCTCATTTGTGTTTGGTGATAGTTTTGATCTTGTATTTTACGATATGTTGGCGGTTCTACGTTGTATTCCACGATATGTTGGTTGGTGTATTGTTTATGGTAAAATTTTCCTTAAAAAGTGTCTACCCTTGCTGCCCTGTGTAAAGCTACAGCACTGTCATGCCAAAACTGTTTTGAAAACTGCTTTTCCTCATCTTCTTTCCACACCTCCTATTGTGAACCAAGGGTACACCCTTGAGGATTTGCAATAGCGAGTTTATGGCCGATGATTTGTATATGAGGCCTCGGTTTTGAATGATCGAAACCTTTGCACAACCTGATTCCGGAAAGAAAATCCTAATGATGAAATGGAATTTGTGTATTCTCTTGTATTATTACTGCTGTCCGTTATTGCTAACCAAATTTCTTTGCTTTGTTTCATGAATGCAAGTAATGGCATGAGCTCGGGAAGCGGTGAAGGAAAGTTGGACAAGAAGGCAAGGTGTGGAAATGGAGCAAGAAAGCTTTGAGGCAAAGAAACAATAAGGGTTTCCAATAGAAGATAGGATAGGATATAGCGTTTGTAATTTTTACTTGTATGTTTGCATTTTGTAAATATGACTAGGATAGAAATTTGGAAATTTGTGAAACTACAAACGTGTGAGTTATAACTTGTAGATTCCTCAAATTTTGTAAAGAAACAATTCCTTTGTCATTATTGAATAAAAATATGGATTATGTACCCAACAAAATGGCTCGGAATTTGAATGTGGTATTGTGCAATTTTGTAGAGTTGAAAAGAGAGTAAGAGGATTAGAAGTTATATGACAAAAGAAATTTGAAACTTTCACAACTTTCCTTGAAAATTAATGGCTCAGAAAAACTTGGTCTATGTTCACAAATGGGTTTAGAATAGCATAATCAAAACGAGTTCTTGATTTCGAAACTTAACACATCACTAATGCAATTTCTTGTCATAAAACTTGTAGCTATTGTTTGGAAACCAAACTTACCGTGCTAAAATGAATGGTTTATACTCGACATGGTGAAGTATCGATTAAAAGCGTGTTTAATTTCAAATTCAAACCAAATCAAAAATCTCGTACACAAGTAAAGACATGGTTGCTAAACATAACTTCAAGTATGCTTCTGATTCGCGTTCTTAGAGATAAACGGTCTTGAGAAACACCATGAGTGAAAAATTTGAACATCGAGAAAACAACCTTCGAACACGTTCAACTCTTTAAATCCTCCTTCCAACTCAACAAAGCATCAAATATACAATAGATGACTCCGAACTTGTAATCTAAAGAAAAACCCCAAACATCCAAACTGCCTTTGCCATTCCCAAATTCCGGGTTGGTTAACAAGTAAACATCTTCTAAATCTTGTAACATAATTACCTCAAGCCAATCCAAACCCTAAAACCACAGAACCGAAGACATCAATGCACATACGTGCAACAGCGGGTACCTTCCAGACACAAAATGATACGAGTTTGAAATCCGATCGCCTCGGATGTAAGTAATGATCGATGTAATGAATGAATGAATGTCTAGCACGAGTGGCCCAATGAAAACGTATGCAAATGAATGCAAAGCTGAGCCGATAACATTGATATAGGAGGGCAAATTTTGGGGTGCAAATTGCCCTATTTAATCGTCTTAAACACGAAAGTGAGATTGGCGATAGCCTTCGAGCTTTTAGGTAGAAGAAGATTAAATACTACAAGAACAAAATTTGCGCTCCAAGAACAAGTAAAATGTTTATGGTTTTTCGGATTTTCAAAATTTTTTTGAAAATTCTTATTTTCTATATTTTTGTGATGATTTTTTGAATTGTCGGTACATCGAGAAACGAATGCGCTTGAATAAGCGACTTCGAGACTAGAAATGAAAACCGATAGATCTTTGGAACGAGCATACTTCAATAAGTTGCTCGAGATCAAAATGAAACCAATCGACCTTTGAACGAGCATACTTCAATAAGTTGCTTCACAGATCGAAAGGTAAGAACTCATAGATCTTTGGGCGATACTTCAATAAGTTGCATCGCAGATCAAAAATGAAAGTGGAGATCTTTGGAACGCATACTTCAATAAGTTGCGTCGCAGATCAAAAACGAAACCAATCGGACCTTTGGAACGAGCATACTCAATAAGTTGCTTGCAGATCGAAAGGTAAGAACTCAAAGATCTTTGAAGCAGCATACTTAAGTTGCATCGCAGATCAAAATGAGAAAGGAGATCTTTGGAACGCATACTTCAATAAGTTGCGTCGCAGATCAAAAACGAAACCAATCGACCTTTGGAACGAGCATACTAAATAAGTTGCTTCGCAGATCGAAAGGTAAGAACTCAAAGATCTTTGGAACGCATACTTCAATAAGTTGCATCAGATCAAAAATGAGAACAGTAGATCTTTGAGCGCGATACTTCAATAAGTTGCATCGCAGATCAAAAACAAACCAATCGACCTTTGGAACGAGCATACTTTAATAAGTTGCTTCGCAGATCGAAGGTAAGAACTCATAGATCTTTGAACGCGATACTTCAATAAGTTGCTCGCAGATCAAAAATGAGAAGCAGAGTATATGTCGTAAAGATATTAGACACATAAGGAGCATATGTCGTAAGGATATTTACATATACAGAAAGAGACCGATCAAGACGACTCTAACAAAGGTTTCGAAATATACATGTCCGGTAAGGATATTGGACACATAAAAATCGAATATACATGTTCGGTAAGAATATTGAACACATATAGGGAGCATATGTCAGGTAAGGATATTAGACATACACAAGAAGGAGAGACCGAGACTCAGGGAAAAGATATATGGAATGGTAAAATCGTCGATCAAGACAATTCACGGGAAAGAGGCCAAACAAAGGGGACTCTAGCAAGGCTTGCCAAACTATGTTGGACTTTAAAAGGTTGCAAATGTGCAAGAAATACTATATCCCTCAGGCCAAAGGCGGGGTGTAATTCTTCAAGAGTGGCAATTATATGAATTACCACACACCAAGTATGGATACTCAAACAATTGAGAAGCAAGAAAGGTTAGACACCGACTCTTACTCGCATTCTAACGACAGAGGCAAACATGGGTAAGATAACCAAAGAGAATTTGCAAAAAGCAAGACGCTTGGTAAATAAATTGAATTTGAATAATGTAGGAGATTGTTGGGTCAAAAATGCGATAACAACAAGAAGAATTTCTTGAGGAACTGTTGGGAATACCACTGGGGATTTTTATTGATAAACTTCTCTTGGAGACAAAAGGTACTAGAAACACATTAATCGGCTTATGCTTAGATGCATGTTTGAGATTATTATTTTTAGTGTAATGCTCCATATCAATGGAAATGCTATGCATTTTGGATGCTATGCAATGCAATGATGCATGTTTTGATGATTCATCCGGACTAAAGGCAATTGTGTGAGCCGAGGAACATCAACCCTCCATGAATTGAATACAATCATCGGTCTTCATCAAAGAGATGATAACGGACCACGATAGGGGATTGTGGAATAAGTATGATCTTTCAATGATTAGCATCAGGGAAGTAACTCTGGAGATTAACATTCATCGGGATGGCAATCACGTTGCATTGAGTTCCTAACTTAACTTAGGATTTCGAGCTCTTGCATAAGAGAGTCGACAATATCTTCGGCACAAGTGAGCCTTTGAAAACGATCTTTGGTGGGAACCGCCTGCGATCTTCTGCGACGACGAAAGAGTGATAACATTTGAGGCACACATATGCCATAGATAACTCTTGTTGGAGAGAAAGAAACCTTGTCATTGATGAAGCCCATGCACATGGTGCCCTTCGCATAATTGAAAATGTAAAGCAGGAGACATAACAAATAATTTTGAGATCCTTTGTTTCAATCGTTAATGTGGTGTACCCAAAATTCCGAGTAACCAGAATTATGCCACGTGAGCAATCGGTGTTTTATATATAAGTTTATTAAAATATCGGACGTCGTTTTTGCAAACAAAACAGTTAAAAAAAAACATGAAAATAAGACAGAGACAAAACAATAGAAAAACACAGTTTGGATGAAAGTAATTTTATTGATTGATTAGCCCGTAAATGAGCATTTACATCAAGAAGCAAATCCTGAAAAGAGGCAATTGCTTATACATCAAAGTTAGAAGAAAAGGTGACAACAAAAATCATGGATTTTGTCGAATCCTGAATCCGCCATGCTCTTCACAACTTCAACATCCCTTAGCATCGAGCTATCTGAAATGCTCCGATTAGATTAACCCTCAATCCCTCTGGATTATTAAGTTATTGTAAAAAGCTGACCCAAACAGGTGTCATGCAGATTGTAGTCGTTCGCCTTGAATCCCTAATTTTGGCCTGGACCGCCCTTTCGGTTTTCAATCCACCGGATACCCTTTTGCCCAAGCCGCCTTGAGTTTTCGACTTGCGGGTGTACAATCTTTATATTTATCCCTAACTTTTGCCCGAACTTCTTGGTTCGTCGAGATATATTTTGCTTAGGCGACCAACCTAACGTCTTTTTATCACAGTATTTTTGACTACATCTGCATTGATCGGGTGAGGAAATCCTCTCCATCCATAGTTCGAGCAACATAGCTCCTCAGAAAACTTTCTTCACAACATACGGTCCTTCATAATTTGAGCCCACTTGCCCCGGTCGGTACTATTAGGAGGCAAAATTCTTTTCAAAGACAAGGTCACCGACTTGGAAATTCGAGACACACTTTCTTGTCGAAAGCCCTTTTCATACGCTCGGTATAGCTGTCCATGACAAATAGTCATCAATCTCTTTCGTCGATGAGATTCAATTGGTCAAGTCTATTTGAACCCATTCGCCTCATCGAGTTGCACATCTGTTAAAATCCTTAAGGAATTTCAACTTCAGGTAGGACCGCTTCCATACCGTATACCAAGGAGAAGGAGTTGCCTGCGGCGCGTGCGGAGCCGTGTAAGGCAAATGGCGATCTCGTGCCAATCCTTGTAAGTGACAACCATCTTACGTACAATCTTCTTGATATTTTTGTTTGCCGCCTCCACGGCACCATTCATTTTGGACGGTATGGAGAAGAGTTATGATGTTTTATCTTGAAATCGTCGCACAACTCTTTCATCATTTTGTTGTTGAGATTCGAGCCGTTATCGGTAATGATCTTCTCGGGAACCCCATAGCGACAAATGATATTATGCTTGATGAAGCGTGTGACCACTTGTCTAGTGACACGAGCATAAGATGCCTCAACCCATTTGGTAAAGTAGTCAATGGCAACAAGGATGAATCGATGTCCATTAGAAGCGGTGGGCTTAATTTCTCCAATCATATCAATGCCCCACATCGCAAAGGCCATGGAGAAGTCAAAACATTCAATGAAGAAGGTGGCACATGCATCTTATCGGTAAATTTGACATTTGTAGCATGCATGGTCGTCATTCTCCATGGTGGACCAATAATAGCGCTCTCAAGATCTTCTTGGCCATGGTGTGTCCACTAGAATCGTCCGAAAGAACCTTCATGAATCTCTTCTATAATCTTATTTGCTTCGTCTATCCACGCATCTCGAGCAAAACAGAGTCATAGTTCCTTTTGTACAACACACCGTTGAGGAAAAATTTGGTAGTACTTGCAGAGCCTTCTTATCAACGATGGAAGCATCATCGTATTCTTTCGTCTCGAGATACCTTTTGATGTCATAGAACCAAGGTTTCTCATCCGCTTCACCTTCCACTTCAAAGCGAGCAGCTCATCCAACCTCATTATAGTGATAGATGGGGCATCATTCCCATCCGACCTTAAACATGGATGATGAGTAGCCAACGATCGCCAAATTGTTCTCCTCCTTGGGATGTGATCAAAAGTGATCTCGTCGAAATAAGGGATCGCTTCAAGACGTGATCTCGATATGGAATCAAATTCGGTGGCGGGTCTCCCAATCTCCATTGATTTGACTAATTACCAAAGCGGAATCCCATATACCGCTAAGATCTTGATTCTCGGATCAATGGTCGCTTCAATCCAAAATACAAGCTTTACTCGGCCACATTATTGGTGCAATCGAAGCAGTTCGGCGTGAATGGAATATGAAAACCGGTCGGAGAAGTGATAATGGCGCCAACACCATTTCCTAGTGCATTTGAGGCTCCATCGAATGCCATCGTCCATGCAGCAGTGCTCGGGTCCCTCCTCGTGGCACGGAATGTTACAATCTCGATATACATAATGTCCTCATCGTGGAACTCAAACTTCATCGGTGATAGTCATCATCTAATGGTTGTTGAGATATAGTCGCCACCACACTACCTTTGATAGCCTTCGAGTAGTGTATTGGATATCATATTCATCGGGATCATTTGCCACGGGCTATCCTTCCTGAGAGTGGCTTCTCAAAGATATACTTTATCGGGTCCATTTTGGAGATCAAGAAAGTAGTGTGAGTTAACATATCTCTCGAGCCGTTTGGCTGCCCATGCGAGTGCACAACAAGTCTTTTCAACAATGAATACCTCGATTCACATTACATGAACTTCTTGCTCAAGTAGTATATGGCGTGCTCTTTCCTACTGTCTCATCATGTTGACCGAGCACACAACCCATGGAATTCTCCAACACGGTCGGTACATAATCAGCGGTCTACCTTCCACCGGGGTGAGAGAATTGGAGGCTCTTGTAGGTACCTCTTTATCTTGTCGAATGCTCGCAATCATCGTTCCACCGGTGGGATTCTTTCTTATGACTTGAAAATGGGCTCACGTGTAGCTGTGAGATGAGAAATGAACCTAGCGATGTAATTCGGTCTTCCCAAGAAACCTCGCACTTCCTTTTCGTCCTTGGCTCGCATTTCTTGTATCGCTTTTATCTTTGCGGTCAACCTCGATCCCTTTCTCGCTCACAATAAAGCCTAAGAGTTTTCCCGATCTCACCCCAAAGGTGCACTTACTCGGGTTCAACCTCGGCTGAACTTCCTCAACCTTTCGAATAATTTCAACAAGTGAATCGGTGTTCTTCTTACATGCGGGACTTGGCAATCATATCATCAGCGTATACTTCAATCTCTTTATGCATCATATCATGAAGAGAGTAACCATAACCGATATGTTGCCCTGCGTTCTTCAAACCGAAAGGCATCACTTTGTAGCGAAAGTTCCCACGTGTAATGAAAGTAGTTTTCTCCATATCATTGGGCGCCATCCTAATCGGTTGTAGCGGAGAAACCATCCATGAAGGAGAATACTTTAGCTTGAGCGATATTATCGACCAAAATGTCGATGTGGGAGAGGAAGTCATCCTTAGGGCTAGCTCCATTCGATCCTATAATCAACACATCCTTACCTTGCCGTCTTCGGACCGGTACAATGTTTGCAACCCATGGGGATAAGAAACAACCTTTAGGAAACCTGCTTCCATCATTTCGAACTTCTCTTTGATCTTTCTTGACATTTGGATGTGTTCTCGAAGCTTCGCCACCGTGGGCAGCTTCTTTGAGGGCAATTCATGCATGCGATGTCGATATCTAACCGGGCATATCTTCATAAGACCAAGCAAATATGTCCACGTACTCATGTAGCATTTCGACAAGCTTTTGCTTAACTCCATCTTCAATGCTGCCCCGATCGACCTCCTTTCGAGCATCCGGTTCCTAGATTGACCACTTCTAGATCCTCTTGCGGTGGATGACCTTTTCTTCTTGCCTCAACATCCTGGCTAATTCCTCAGGTAATTCACAGTCCTCTTCGGCTTCCTCTTCAGCTTGATAAATCGGTTCGTCGAAATCATAATGAGCCACAGTGGAATCATCGTCGACAAAATCCGGGTCCGTCGAAGGACCGCATCTGCGTTGTTGGTAATTTTATTTTTATTATTATTTTTTTAATTAAGTTTTTTATAAAACAAAATGAAAAAACAAAAGGTTTGTATAAAAAAGAAAATAAGATTTGATATTGTCACCTTTAAAAGAAATAAGTGAAGAAAGAACAAAGAGAGAAAATTTGAATGCAAAAAAGGACGTCCTTCATTAATGATAAACTTGAAAGTAAAAAACATGGTGGCCCTACAGCATGATCACTACGTCTTGGGCATAACGTAGGAATTATGGAATGACACAAAAACAGAAAATTACTCTTCAAAACGGGTAACCGCAGCAACATCTTCAACGAGCCAATTTGAAAGCTCACGTCCTGGAACAGTCGGATAGATCCACTTGTCCACATCATAGTCACCATCCGCTTCACCGTCAATAGCATCAACATCTTCAATCTGGATGCCACCTTTGACAAACTTGACAGGAGGAGACACTCCTTTGCACACTGGGGTGGAGACGGAGATCTTCATTCCGGGAGCAAAACCCAACCCTCTTATCCGTGTAGGAAGTTCTAGCACTCTTCCCACCCTTCAGGATGTCGACTTGACAATAGCCGAGCTGCTTGTAGGATGCCATGGAGACTTCTCCTTTTGCAAAGGGATCTTATCAATGCGGCCTCGAAAGCTTGGCATGGAGTTTCGTGGATCTCTCCTTCACTTCAACATACCGAAAGTTGCTCGGGACGACATAATCTTCTTCACCATAAATGGTGACCACCTTTCCATTAATTAAGAACTTCAACTTTTGGTGCAAGGTGGATGTACACCAGCCCCATGAATCCGGGGTCCAAGCAAACAACATGGGAGGATTAATATCCATGACGAAAAAGTTGCATCAAAACACGTGGGCCTATCTTAATAGGCAGGTCCACTCGCCAAACACCGACCTCTTGACCCATCAAGCGCCTTAACTATCGGACGGGTCTCGACAACACCTTCATAATCCAACTTCAAGAGAGTAGACTTGGAAGAACGTTGAGGATGATCCGTGTCAAAGCACACGGATAAAGTAGTTCTCGCTATCTCCACGGAAGCGTGGCGCTTTGTTATGCTTCCTCCCTCGGGGTAAATCAAAGTCGAAGAAACCGAGACCGTTACTTGCCGAAATGTTGTTCAATGCCCCAAATTGGTTAACCGAGATCTCTTGGGAACGAAGGATGTTCCTAATAGGCGCATCAGGCGTTGCGGTGAGGCTCGGAATCCCTCAACAAAGCTAAGATAGAGATCTTGGCGGGCGTTGTTGAGTGGTCGATTATCTTGTAATCGCTCTTCTTTATATACTTCATCAATTCTTCAACATCTCTGGTTAATTGGCTCGAGCAGGTTCGGAATCTTTGGTGTTGACTCACCCCCAATCATGACTCCTTTCCCTTTCGCTTTAGCCTTGGCCGTAGCATGGATTTTCTCAACTAAATTGGGTGAGAGAAAATTCGTCCACCTGGTAATCCGACTTTCTTCCGCAATGTCATGCCGCGGCTCAAATCCTCAATCTTCTTTTCATCGGACTTTCCTCCTTCGTGAGGTCTCCACATTCAATTTCTTGCCGTCACGGTAGTACTCGGACCCATAATTCCACGGGATGGCCTTTTCGCTAGTAATGGACCCAAAGTGATAATCACGGGAGGTTTCTTAGTACGGATTAGAAGGAATCCTTCTAGAAGTGACGGGGATAGTGACCACGTCAACCTCATCTTCATCATTCTTCATATCAAGTTCTTTCTGGACAAACTGAAGAGTCCCTTCAGTAATCAGACGCTGAATCTCGTTTCTCAAATTATCACAGCCTTCAATTTGGATTAAACATTGTTTACAACCATCATCACACCGGAAATCTCCTTTAACAACAATTGATTCTTTATCCACCACAATGGAGTGGTCAAACCACTAACATCCATTATCGTTCGACTTCCATCTTGCAAATGCATTAACAAAGATTTCCACCATGAGGAGGTAAAGGGTTTGAATGACATTAGGAGTGGGAGGAGGTCCAAAGTTGATTGCCTCGGTGTCAGTAAATTTCGCACCTTGTACTTGAAAGCATAGCAATTCTCAATGGAATGCCGGAGCATTGGAATGATAGAGACAACGGCATTCGCGTTGAAGTACTTGAGGGTTATCGTGGTCAATCTTCAAATGGCGTAATTCAATCATATTCGACTTTGCAAATGGGCGAATACCTGCATAAGACATTGGCAAAGGTCAAACTTCTTCATGGGTCTGGTGGTATTGTCTCGGAGCAACCTCTTGTTTTGGAACACTAAGCGGGAATAGTTACAAAGAAGCGATTGAATTCTCGCTTCTCCTCCTCTTCGCTCATGAGGCACTTGACTCACCTTCTTTCTTCTTTCGGTAACCACCAAAAGCCTTCTTGGCGCCACCAACTTGATTCTTGTCGGTACCAACATCTTGGATCTTTCCTAGCTTGATCCCCATCTCAACTCTTTCACCAAACATCACCATGTCGGTAGCTTGGTCGGGTCCGAAGAGGCATAGTACGGCCCATCTAGTGCGGTAAACATTTCGACCATCTCTCGTTCCACCATAGGAGGTTGAACTTAGTACCACCTCGCCACCTTTGCTGACTCCTTGAAAGATTCGGTTTTCTTGAGCTAAGTTGTGCAACTGGGTCCTAGTAGGCGCCATATCGAGTTAAAGCCATAGTGTTGAACAAAAGCTACAATCAACTCTCTCAAGTTCGCACTGGAGCTATCAAGGCCCATATACCAATCCAATGGCCCATCACCAAACCATCTTGGAAAAAGTGCATCAAGAGCTTCTCATCCTTCGTGTACGCGGACATCCTCCTATAGTAATACCTCAGTGGGTTTTAGGACAAGAGTTGCCCTTGTACTGAAAGCTCAGGATTTTAAATTTTGAGGAATCACTCCTTGAACCAATCCCAAGTTGGTCATGTCGAAACCCAAAACATCCCGATTCTCAAAGGCTTGCACGCTCCTCGAGCATCTTCAACTTTTATCGCCTTGTTGGCTCCTCAACATTGGAGAACCAATCTTCAAAGTTATCTTCATCATGCCGAGGAATCGAATCGTCCTTCTTCTGGTTGAGGCACCAACACGTGTCGGTCGGGGCGACGCGTAGGGTAAGCGAGGAGGAACCACCGCAGCATGATCCGCTTGAGCACTGGTCTCGTCGGCAAGATCGGCAAGACCGTTGACTTCCAAGCTAATTTCGGACAAAGCATTCCATGAGCAACTTCTTGATGGTGACCACAAGAGCCTCGACCGAGCTCTCAACTCCTCTTGTTGCGAGCCATGTTACAATTATCTCCATCAATTGCCCATACGAGTATCCATTTTGTCCCTAGCGGCCATGTCGCTTCCATCTTCTCCATTAGTTTCAAGTTACTTCTTGTTGGGTAACGATGAACGATGAAACCTGTAGTCTCGTCAGTGGAGAAGAAAATCAAGCAGCGTAAGATGGTGATCCAATAGTTATGTATGATATGCTATGGGAGTATGCATGCATGCCCATGATATGTTTTTGTACATTTTATTTTCGTGGACTCTTTGAAGACTCGTTAGTTAACAATAAACATTTAGAGAAAACGATTAACCGCAATTCAACGAAATCTCATAGAAACTCAAAGTGTTAGTTGTGACTACAAGGCTTCCAAGCTCAAACAGAGCAATAAGATTCGATCGGAATTTAAATCATTACAATAATAATTAGATTCAAATATTCAAAAAGATAAGTGGCTAAAACTAGAAATCTGTCACGACGAGGCTTCAAATCTTAGTTTCCGCCTTGAACACATTCACCGCCTCGACGAGGAAGAGGAAATCACTCACGAGGTATCGGGTTTCCTTGAGGTCTTCTAGGGCCGACTGAGTCTCAAGGTATGTCAACAATCAAACGGTTACACATGTCAACCATTTCACTGTACTTCCAATAGAAAAGCCCATTCTGTTCTTCTAGAAAGGATACTAGTTCATCCTTTTCATCTAACAGACGATTCAGCTTTTGGATCTCATCTATCCAACCTTGGCATTGCTCTTTAAGGCCTTCGTAAGCATCCCTTTTGCTATTTCTTTCTTCCCTCGTAATGTTCAGCTCTCGAACTTTTTCAGCTAATTCGATTGCTTCCAATTCTCGGGCGATGCAAACTTCTTCTTTTGCAGTTATCTCATTCTCTAGCATTTTATTGGTTCGTGCCAGAGAAGCTTCTAACTTTGAAATCTTTGCTTCGAGACGTGCTTTCAATGCTTTCTTCAACGGCCTTTTCTTCATCTAGATAAGCTGGCCCTTTGATCTGGCGTCTTCAATTGTCGTGAGGTCCTTGCCCCACTTGCAGACTCCTCAAGTTTTCGTAACATCTCATCGGAGCTCTTCATCCTTTTCATTACGTATTCTTCTTCCTCTAATTCTTCTTTCACCTCCTTGAGGTTAGCCTCCAAATTTTCAGCTCTGAGAAAATGCGAGAATTAGAGCTTTGTAGCTCCAATCTTTCCTCCTCCATCTTTCTGATAATTTCCTGAAGCCTCATATTCTCCTCTATTGGCACATGAGTGATTACCGGTTCAGGATGATCAAAGGGTACCTCCACAAAGTAAGTGCACTTTTTCTTGGACTCTCTATCACCCATGGCGATAAGACCTTCCATCAATTCCGCCTTTTGATTAACTCTCGGCTTTCCCTATGGATTTGACCCAAGCTCTTCGGATCTTCAATACTTCGTTGCGGTCCTTTTTACCAAGCTCGTGTATAATGAAACTTTCCAAGTGCTCAAGCCTTGGTTCGTTTTCCATTGGATACCCCAATTGTCTTGTTGCAAGTCTTGGGTTATAATTGATGCAACCCATAGACCCAATCAAAGGAACATTAGAATATCCTCCACAGTGAGTGATAACATCAACGAATCCCCAACCTGGAGAATGCCACATCACACCATCTATTAGTGAAGCCAATTTTGAGACCAAGATAAGTTTCGTGATCTTCTCCCACGGTCCACTCGAGGATATGAGATGTCAACCATAAGTACAATGGAGAACAACACAGAACCACCCCTCTCTTCTTCAGATGTCTCTCATGGAGATGGTAAAGAACATCAGCCAACAGTGCAGGCACAGGGTTCTTCGACATGAATATGCCAATAGCAGACGGGCTCAAGTAACCAATTTCATTAGTTGGGAACAAAACCACCCCAAAGATGAGCAAAGCAAGAATGGAGTGAAAGTCGCCAATCGTCTTGAACACTCAAACTTAACAACTTATCTTCCAAACCGCCTCGGAATACCTTTATGTAATCCAGGTGCCACCTCCTTGGGAAGAAACAAAGCAAGACTACCTTAGCCTTATCGAGGTCTCCCCTATGTTGAGAAAAGGGTGTCCTTCAAAGGCCAATTAAGGATTCTCTCGAACTCTTCAATTGTAGGAAAAGTCGAAAGTCTTGGAATGTGAAGCATCGGAGAGGAGGATCATAGTACTTTGCTAAAGCAATCAAAGCTTCCATGTCCACATTGGTAGTCAAAAGATCTAGGATGTTCCCAAATTTTTCCCAAAATAAGCTCTCTTGACCGGTGAATTCTTTCACTTTGAGTTATCGCCTTCCCAACTTGTTCTTTGAATTTGAGGCATGGAACGATCTTCACAGTTGGATTCATTCTTCCTTTCTGCTTACTGCACCAACAAAATCTATAAGGTTCCCTGAAAATAAAAGTTATATGCTAAATGGTTTTGTGCAAATGTATGCAATGCATGTTGCAAATTAAATAGAACTGGTTCATAGGATCGGCCGGTCATGGTTTCGACGTCTACCCAACAATTCCCCGGGTAAGGCTAATCTTATGTTTTTTGGCTAAATGTTTCTTGGGGTCTCAGATCCCCTTTTACAAACACTATCGTCGAGAAGGCCTACATGACGATAGTATTTGTAAAAGTATACCCCAAGAAACGGCTCTTAACAGGATGCTCTAAATCCAACATTTGAGCGTTTTGGTCTCGGTTAGGACAACATGAACAAACTTAGAGTTATAGGTCATTTGTCCAAAGATTGATGTCCTGCGCTAACGCGGGCCAACAACCTCCTTAAAACAACCAACTCTAAGCCGGAGTCTTCGCCGGCCAACAAGACAATGGAGTCAAGTGGACCTAGGCTACGAACCCCTCTATTCCTAAAAGGTGACCTAGAAGCACTGGTAGTGGGCTTATCTATGTAACAATGCCCATGAATTCCCATCACAATAATATATCAACAGATTAATATATATAAAGCATAGAGAAAAATAAGCAAATAATCAATAGATAAGCTTAAAGAAGAAAGCGATAAACAAAAACACAAACATGCGCAGAACTAAACTAGGGTTGACTCGCTTAGTCAAAAAAGACTTTAAAAATCCCCAGTGAAGTCGCCAACTGAAGCAACTCGATTTTTAAAAAAATCATTTAAAATGAATTTTCAAAAACAATGAAATCGCCACCTAATTTTATTCGTTCTAGAAAGAACGGGGAAATATAGATAAAACCCACAACATCGGATAAGGCGGTCTACAAGACCAAAAGAACGGATTCGGAGTTACAAGAGGAAGGTATTAGCACCTCTTACGTCCATCGTACTCGATGGGACCCATTTAGTTCGTGCATGTTTGTGTGTTTAAAGTAAAAATGCTATCTTCTAATTAATGATCAAGAAATAAGAAAAGAATGGAACGGGGTTTGTTTATTATTATTTTGAGTTTGACACGGTTTCGAAACCGCGTGCCTACGTATTCCCTCGTGCAATGGGAAAGTCAAAACTCCGTAGTTCTGGTTGAAAATGTCTTGGATGGTTGTGTTGATTTTAGAAAAAATTTTGATGACCGATGAGCGGAAAAGGAATTTGAATGGGTTGAATTGATTTTAATTGTAGATGACAAGTACCAAAACGTTGGGATATCCTCTAACGATTCGATACTCGAGATTGGTGATTGAGGTCAACCGATCTTCTCTCATCCAAAATCTTTATTATGAAAAGGGTGAGGTGAAACAAAGTTCACTTTTTATTAAGTGTTATGGAATAAAGTATTTAAGTCATTGGGTTACCCTCTAATGGCCCAAATACTTTACATCTTAATTAAATCGTACGAACCTCTAACCATTTAATTAAATACCATAGCACTATGTTTTTTTTGTTTTATAGAAAAATTGATTTTTGAAAACAAATTCAATTAATTAATTTAATTTGAAAGTGTTTTAAATGCTCAAGTGTATGGAATAAAGTATTCGAGTCATTGGGTTTCCCTCTAATGGCCCAAATACTTTAAATTTTAATTAAATCGTTGGGCGAACCTCTAACAATTTAATTAAATACCATAACCCTATTTTGAAAATTGCGGCGTTGGACGTAGAGAAATGATATTTCGGGTTATGGTTAACCAAGTATATGGACTTGATTAACCATGAGACCCTGGTGCATGGTGATTGGTATATGGACCAAATATTTTTCGGGTTATGATTAATCAAGGCAACGAGGGCCTTAATTAACCTCGTGAGGATGGGCCCATCCCAACCATGAGACCCTTAGAGAATTTGGTGTGGGTAACCAAAATGAGAGAGCGTTATTGTTATTGATTAATGTGAATGGAGTGCAATCAAAATAAATGCAAGCGGACAATGTAATAGCGAAAAATAAAAGAAAATAAATTAACACACAATACAAATCGGAATTTAAATAATTATTAGTATAGATATTCTTTTACTTGATGAAAAATCAATTAACAATTTAATTGGTAATTCAACAAATAAAAAACTACCATATGCCAAAATATTATTTAATACATCATTGTATAATAATAAAAAAACTTGCATAATATTAATTTTAAAGAGAAAAGTTGAGAAATGGGCCTGTTTGAAGCTTTAAATCTGGAGGGTGTAGATAGCAATCTGAGCCCAAGCCCAAGACCAAGCTGCTGGATCCTGTGTGAGTGCTCCATGGAGGCATGCTGTGGTCCACCCTTCTGGATCGTCGGATCTGGACTTCATCGAGATCTGATGGTTTGATGCAGGAGGGTGCAAAACAGATACAATACACATGTACGCACTAGATCTCGAATAGGCCACACAAGTGGTGACAAGTGTCACCACCAGAACTAAACCACTCATCTTATAACTAAAACACCCTACTATATTAATTTATCCACTAACTAATTAAAGTGTTAATCATAGGAAACATATATATATATAAAAAAAAAAAGTACTTAAGCTAATGTTTTTTTTTATTATCTATAAATTATCTAGATGAAAAAAAAAAATTCAACTATATTTAATATTAATCTTTGAAATTATATTATTATTATTTTTAAGAGAAGAAAATAATAAAAATGAAAATAACATTAACCTAGATTAATTAATCTAAACCCTTTTATTATTTAAACTGTATAAATAAAAGACTATCCTAAACTAATTAATCTTAACATTAACTAAACCTATTTTATAAAACAAAATTAGCTGTGAAAAAAAACACTGATTTAATCCTAAACGAAAACTCACCCTCACTCTCTCTCTCATTACGATCTCACCTCTCCTCTTCGTCACAAACTCGCCTCCCGTTTGCATGCCTCACCGTTCGCTTCATCTCTCGCTATGTCACTCCGGTCATCACTCGCTCTGTCGCCCCATCATCACTCTCATGACTCGATCATTCCATTCTCGTTCGTGACCGATTATAGGGATCTCCTCGATCTCTCTCTCTCTCTCTCTCTCGATCTATTCCTCATACTATTGATTATTCGACTTCTTAAATGCTTGTTGATTTGATTACTGAACACGAAAGATGAAAGGGAACAAGCGGAACCCTAGACTCTATGAGGCGAAATCGATGTTGTCAAATGAAAAGTGAAGTATAGTAACGATTCAGGAATTGGAAACGGCGGTGGATGGTGGCCTGTGGCCGCAACCCCGGTGAGATCTTTCTGTACCTTAAACCTTGCTTCCGTTGCCTCGTTATATCTTTCTGAAGGATTCTCTTGTCTGGAAAATGATGATGTTAGTTTTTAGGATGTTATTCTGGGTTTGGCTTTGATGAAAATCGTTCTGGGTTCTTGGCTTGTTAGTATGCTGTTAGGTTTTCTGGGTTTGTGTTTTGTTGCTTTGGATGCTGTGATTTTCGGCTAGGGTTTTGAACAGCTGCCCTCTTGTGTTAAAACTTCAATGTTTTATCGTGATTAGGGTTTCTTTGTTACGATCTTTTGAAAAAACAAACCTTTGCTGACTTGCCTCAATTTGTGTTGGTCTGATAGTTTTGATGCTGTATTTTCTGATATGTTGGCAGTTCTCTGTTGTATTCCCTGATATGTTGGCTGTTGGTGTATTGTTTATGGTAAAATTTTCCTTAAAAAGTGTCTACCCTTGCTGCCCTGTAAAGCTTCATGCCAAACTGTTTCGCTTCCTCATCTTCTTTCCACACCTATTGTGAACCAAGGGTACACCCTTGAGGATTTGCAATAGCGAGTTTATGGCCGATGATTTGTATATGAGGCCTCGGTTTTGAATGATCGAAACCTTTGCACAACCTGATTTCGGAAAGAAAATCCTAATGATGAAATGGAATTTGTGTATTCTCTTGTATTATTACTTCTGTCCGTTATTGCTAACCAAATTTCTTTGCTTTGTTTCATGAATGCAAGTAATGGCATGAGCTCGGGCGGTGAAGGAAAGTTGGACAAGAAGGCAAGGTGTGGAAATGGAGCAAGAAAGCTTTGAGGCAAAGAAACAATAAGGGTTTCCAATAGAAGATAGGATAGGATATAGCGTTTGTAATTTTTACTTGTATGTTTGCATTTTGTAAATATGACTAGGATAGAAATTTGGAAATTTGTGAAACTACAAACGTGTGAGTTATAACTTGTAGATTCCTCAAATTTTGTAAAGAAACAATTCCTTTGTCATTATTGAATAAAAATATGGATTATGTACCCAACAAAATGGCTCGGAATTTGAATGTGGTATTGTGCAATTTTGTAGAGTTGAAAAGAGAGTAAGAGGATTAGAAGTTATATGACAAAAGAAATTTGAAACTTTCACAACTTTCCTTGAAAATTAATGGCTCAGAAAAACTTGGTCTATGTTCACAAATGGGTTTAGAATAGCATAATCAAAACGAGTTCTTGATTTCGAAACTTAACACATCACTAATGCAATTTCTTGTCATAAAACTTGTAGCTATTGTTTGGAAACCAAACTTACCGTGCTAAAATGAATGGTTTATACTCGACATGGTGGTATATTAAAAGCGTGTTTAATTTCAAATTCAAACCAAATCAAAAATCTCGTACACAAGTAAAGACATGGTTGCTAAACATAACTTCAAGTATGCTTCTGATTCGCGTTCTTAGAGATAAACGGTCTTGAGAAACACCATGAGTGAAAAATTTGAACATCTGAGAAAAACAACCTTCTGAACACGTTCAACTCTTTAAATCCTCCTTCCAACTCAACAAAGCATCAAATATACAATAGGACAGCTCCGAACTTGTAATCTAAAGAAAAACCCCAAACATCCAAACTGCCTTTGCCATTCCCAAATTCCGGGTTGGTTAACAAGTAAACATCTTCTAAATCTTGTAACATAATTACCTCAAGCCAATCCAAACCCTAAAACCACAGAACCGAAGACATCAATGCACATACGTGCAACAGCGGGTACCTTCCAGACACAAAATGATACGAGTTTGAAATCCGATCGCCTCAGATGTAAGTAATGATACAGATGTAATGAATGAATGAATGTCTAGCACGAGTGGCCCAATGAAAACGTATGCAAATGAATGCAAAGCCTGAGCCAGATAACATTGATATAGGAGGGCAAATTTTGGGGTGCAACAATAGGTTTGATTCTCAGCAGCGCCATTTTGGTATTTATATTATTCTGGACAGCCAACAAGATACTACAACATTTGTATTATTTAATTGTTGTGAAACTTTATGCTTAAGTAATAAAATTAATCATGCTTTTATAATTTCCCCATTTTTTAACATGGATTTTGGTGGATCATATCACAACAAAACACAATAGGTCTGATCAACCTTATTGGTACCCTCAATAAGCCAGTCGATCCTTATTGCAAATCCATTATGACCACAACCAAAATCTTCTTGAGAATCCAGCCTACACGGAGTCTCTCAAGGAACCTATCAACAATAGTTGATTACAAAGATGTGTATTGTAACACCCCATTTCTATCCGGTGAATATTATTAAAATCAGAGTTACAAAATCTCAACATATAAATAGGATGCTACACATACTACTCAAAAACAACGGTATTTAATCGCATGTAACACAGATACATAACACTTAAAACTCGGATGAATCGACAACAACAAAATTAGTTTTTTGAAAGCGAAACAACTTCTATAATTAAGCAGTGGTATCATAATTTTCAACTTAAATGACATAACATCTTTGTCCAACTGAAAACAACTTCAAAACCACAAGTACTTAACGAAATCAACTTAAATTCTACAATTGAAATCATAACAACAATAAAGCAACAAACATTCACCCCCTGAGTGTTACGTATCAGAGCGATGACACTGAATCGAACTAATGAAGGTAAATAGTTTTCACTCTGAATTACCTACATGTTACCAACATAGGATAACATTCAAACAGAAGGGGTGATATATCAAACAATATAATCATATGTATGATAAATAATATATTAGGATCAGTTCATGCAAAAAATCACCGCTTCACAGCTTTTAAGTAAAATTTATCACAACAAGTCATCAACACAATGTACAATTCATTCATAATCACAACAACTCAGGATGCAACCAGAAATGCGACTTATTACAATGCACATGCATGTGGTACCAATAAGCCAAAACCCTCAACTTATTATTGTCAATTAATAGAGGCATCAACAAGGCATAAGCCATCAACTTTCAACTTTTGCCAATCCAGGTCAACTTACAGAGCATGAGCTCCCAACTTTTTATGCTATGCATGCGACTACAACTACAACATCAAACATTCAACAACAACACAACAACGACAAACAACAACAACAACACAACGACAACAAACAACAACAACAACCACCACCACCACCAACAACAACAACAACAATTCAACACTGGCCACAGGCCTATCACTTAGTCTTGCCAATAAATAGAGGCATTTCAACAACAACATGTATCCTGCAACTTCACATCGTCAACAATACTGACAGTACAACAACATAGAAAAATTCACAATAATACTGACGTAATTATTCAGCTATACGTCTATATTCGGTTATTAGGCGTTCTGAGACGGTTCCTCTAATATTAACCTGTTGCAACTCTTATATAAGCTAGTGCTGCTATCAACAATTTCTACTACTGCTAATACCACTAATTAATTTCCTAATGTTATTTTATTGCTAATAGATTCATGTTACTATTTCATAATTAACTCTTACTGATATCCCTTAGTAATAGTTCTCTTCAAAAATCAATATTGTTTCCTGCTACTAAAACATCTCTACCAATAGTATATAACAGTTACTAGTGTCTCTGCTATTTTACTAATCTGGTAATTTATAATTACAACCTTGTATCTAACAAATCATCTCCTCTATTGTTTCAATATTAACAATCTGCTATTATTATTTTCAATAATTCCATCTTACTGCCACTAGTTTCTAATACTTTTATATTATCCTTGCTTATCTGATAATATTACTTACTGCCATGTTCTACTAGTATGATTCTAATATCGTTTCCTGCTACTAAAACATCTCTACCAATAGTATATAACAGTTACTAGTGTCTCTGCTATTTTACTAATCTTGTAATTTATAATTACAACCTTGTATCTAACAAATCATCTCCTCTATTGTTTCAATATTAACAATCTGCTATTATTATTTTCAACAATTCCATCTTACTGCCACTAGTTTCTAATACTTTTATATTATCCTTGCTTATCTGATAATATTACTTACTGCCATGTTCTACTAGTATGATTCTATTGTCTGATATATATATATATATATATATATTACTCTGTAATTTAATATTACTAACTCTATAGTTGTCAAATTATCTCTGCTACATGTATACTAATTCTGCATTTCAATTGAACTAATTTTTGGAAACACTACTGTTAGTTATCTATAATACAAAAAATAACAAGAAGTCCATAGGTTGTGCTGGTTGTCACAACTCCTGACGGTCGGCACCATTTCCAAGTGTGTGTCCCTCGGTAAACTTAACACCACGGTCGACACAGGTCAAGGGGTGTGCCCCTCGACACATATAATATGAAGATCGACACACTTCAGTTATCTGCGTCGTTCAATTATTTCTTCTAATTTTTCCATAATTCTTTTGATTCTCAATTTCTCACTCGATTATCAATCTTAAACCAATATGACATATAATCGCAGCAACATAATAACATAACAACTATATCGACATGGTATAATTTCCAACAACATAATCATTGAATTGTAATACTGCAACGATATCAGAAAATTACGACAGTGGCAATATCAATTCAGAAACAACCACTCACATCATTATAACAATCACAATCAGATAAGGAAAATTTCATGATTTGGTATAATCCACAATAGAAATTATACACTCAACAACAATTTTACATAGAATAAATCCCTACATAATATTCATCATAAACCCCATTATAGAGTCAGAATCCCACTCTTACCTTGAATTGAAGATCGCTCTATAATTTTCCGATTGCACCTAGCTTTTTTCCTCTTTTCCCTTTTTCTCTTCTAAATTAGAATAAAAAACTGAAAATTTTCCCAAATATGAAGCTATACTGAGATGATAATATCTCTAAACTCAGACCTTATTTTGAAGATCCCAATGGTCAAAAGTTAGATATAGGTGTTGCGAACCTACCCTAAAAATTTAAGCACGATCCAACAGTTAACGAATCGGGGATCGTCGATTTAGTGAGACTCCTACAAGAAAAATGAGTTTCTCTCCTCTATTCTCTCTTCTCTGTAACTTCCCACGATCAATTCTCCAACTTTCTCCTCAATTAACCTAATTCCCCTTATTTAACTTAACCTTATAATTTTATTATTCTTATTGGGCCTAACTCTCACACCTCCACCTTTGCTATATACAACCATAGAAATAAGCCAATATAATTAATCTTATAACTATTCTAATATTATTTCTACAACTAATCAATCAATTAACCCACTAGTTAACCAAGTAATAACAACATAGCAACTTATACCGACATTTCAATAAATAATTCAAAAATAATTTAATTAAATAATTAATTAAATTAACGCGTGTTGCATGTATACAAAGATGCGTCTACACAAGTAGATTACACAATGTTTAAGTTCATCAACACAAAAGTGTTGATAGCAAGATGTGAACAAAAGCTATTTTCTTATTTACTAAGCTATACAAAGAATTTCTCTATATAGTTTAGGCAGTGGATATTTGATTGTATCCTGAGTACCCATCAAGCATAATTAGATACCTTTGGGGTTGTAGAGTTTAAATCTCGAAAATTAATGCAAAACCTTAAGGATCAATTATGTTTAATCACGGGTACTATATTTCTAATCCACTCGACACACCTTGCAGTCTGGATAAATTTGCATCTGAGAAGTCTTTCGATTACCTTCTTTATCTTTGTAAGAATATTTGGTGCAAACCTCTTTGGAGTCTGCTTGATGGGATTTTTTCCATCCTTTATAGGAAGCTTCAATTCGACGACTTCTCTGCTCAACCTTGACATTTTGTCATAATCCCATCCAAAGCAATCCTTGTATGACTTCAACAACTGGATCACTTTCTCCTTAATTCTTGGGTTGAGCTTCGCGTTAATGTATGTGGGTATTTTGGTGGACTCATCTCCCAAATCTACTTCTTCAAGGGGATCTTGCACCATTATTTTTGCAATTAGCAATGTTGAATCCTTCTCGAATCCCAGAGGCTCTTCGTCATAAATTGTATTCAGCCTCTGGTCTTGCCTCTCAAGGGATTTAATTTCGTCTGGGGGTTCTAGTTAGAAGTGGATCCCAGGTCTTTGTATATGATTTTCTTTATCAATGGCTTCGACAACCATGTATTTGACTTCATCCTCCAAGGCCGTTTTTAGCTTGTTTTCAGCCAGATAGGTTGGAATCTTTTCAAAGTAATTCGACTCAAACATCATTACCATCTTCGTCGCTTGATTCACTTGGTCGAAGTCCCGGTACTCATTCTACATCATTTCATTCTCCCATTATATAAACCATGGGTTGGGTGTAGAGTTAGGAAGTAAAGTGCATTGTTCAATGGGGAATAAGCTATATCTGCTAGATTACATACATATTTTGGCAAGGTTTCTATTAAAGTTCTTCCTATCGTCATGATTGATCTCCTCCAAGTAATGACTTTGATCTGCCTCAATGTTTTCTACAATCCGGTCCTCTCTCAAGATTTCCACCCTCTTATAGAGTTATGAAGGGAGTGCCCTCACACTAGAGCTGTCAATATGGGCTACCCGGCCCTAAATGGGTTGGCCCATGCGGGCCTCGGGCTTTTTAGGGTCGGGCCCAAAAAGCACATATTTAAATGGGCACGATTTTACTACCAGGCCCACTGTCTGGGACTACCCAAATGGGCTCAGGCCCTAAACGGGCCCATTTTTTAAAAAATTAAAATTTTCTCCTTATTTTTGTAAGTAATCATACAATTGCATGCAATAATACTTGTGTATGGGTATATATATATATATATATCACCGTGAACATGGTGGATTTTCTGATGGATCCCATAGTGAGATCAACTTGGATCACCCCTAAGGTGTGACCCATTTTTCCTTCATAGTTTGATAAGACCATATTATGTGGTTTAAGATCCGTATCAAACATCCTAGTCTTTTGCAACATGCATTGAGGCATTAGATTCATCGATGCTCCTCCATCTACCAAGATTTTATTATCACCACATTTTCCACCTTCCCCATGATGAATAAGGGTTTTAAGTGGCTATTCATTCCAGCATCTGGTCGTTCGAAGAATGCCTTCTACTCTTCTACATCTCGATTGTTCATGACATAGTTGCACACTGGCCTATGTCGAGCCATTTCGAATCCTTCGACCGTTTCATCTTCTTCGGCCTCTGTCACTTAATTGCACTCATGTAGGAGCATTGAGACCATGTTGCAGTTCAAACCCATAAATAGTTCATCTTTTGAGTCGATATTGTCGGTGATCATATCATCGTCTTTGATTGGGCCTTCTTGCCCTTTTTCGATGATCTTTTCTTTCCTTGGGGAAAATAGTTTTCGACCCACCAGTTTCTTTTCCTTAATTTTTTTCCTTGAGGAGGGAGTTGATTGGTGCTTGATTCACCAATCTCTTTTTCAGCCATCTCTCTTTGAGTCTTATTCAGCCTCTAGTGTCTCCTCCATTGAGACCTTGTCATTGGTATTTTCCCTTTCTAATTTCTGGACTGATAGGATTTCGACTTTGATACTTGGAACTCCTTCCTATAAGCAACAGACGAACCCCTTCCAAACTCGAAGCTTCTCCATTTTTCTTGCCCTTGTCCCCTATTTTTGATTGGCCTCACCCACTTAAGAGTGGGAGCATTTGTACGAGGTTTGAATGTTGCTCTTCGATTTCCTGAGGATAAGGAGTATCTGATCTACTGGGTATCCCTCTTTTGTCGAACATGAATGCACTTAGGGATTCTAGTTGCCTCTCTTTATGGCAACTTGTACCCTGTCATAGTTTTCTGGTGCATTTCAATCATAGATTGCACTGCATCTTTGACACATTAAGGCTTCGGAATGTTTCTTCTGGCACTGAACCAAGAAACCTAGCAAGCCTTCCCCAGAATTTAGGTAATCCCTATTCATCTAGGCCTCCTCATAATTATAGTTCATCTCGACCATGTTTATTTTTCCAGGACCATCAGTGATCCTTGCTACTTCAAACTTGAGTCCCAGGTCCTCAGTGTCCTTTGTCATCTCAACATTTAGAACAAAGCCATCAATAGCTTTGCCCTTACCACCCTTGGACACGAAGCCTTCATTAGCTTCGACCATGTTAACATCCGTTGGTTCAACGTACTTAATCTTTGCCACGTGTAGAGGGTCAATATCAACCTTCATTTTGTTCATCTCGCCGAAGTGCAGCCTACCGTAGGTGATTGGAGTTTGAACTATATCCCTTAAAAGAAGACATGATGAGGTTTTATGTCCCAAGAAATTATGATATTTACAAAAAAACATCTTTTCTTCTATTACTCTAACGGGGGAATTTTGGCGCCAGGTGGAACTGTCATTTGACCATCCTTCACCAACAAATCAAAAATCTTATCACACTTCATTACATCGAAAGTGTATGTTTTCTTAGGGGAAATTATCATTTTTCTTTGTTTTGACATGATTTTTCCTATTCGAATGGGATAAGACTTTACAAGAATAAGGTACCCTTGCTTTAATTCAGCCAAGTCCTCTTCAATTTCTTCGAAGCCTACATGATCATCATATATTTCTAGTTCATCTTTTTTGGCTTCGGCATGAGAAACTCTTTCCTTTCTATTATTTTTATTAGCCCTAGCCTTTTCAACCTTAAGACATTCCACTTGTCGAACTCAGTCCGGTGATTGGGCCATGTCCCTCAAGTAGTGGGTGTCTAACTTCTTTCAAATGGGATAATCTAAACTGCTTGTGGTCATTTTGACCAATTCATGTTCAGGCACTTGTGTTAAACACCTTGCCTTTAACAGACATAACCTATTTAGGCAATCATCAATTGGCTCATAGAATTTTATTTTAATACTAGCCAATTCTTTGAGACTTGTCTTAGATTGTCCCATGTAAAACTGCTCATGGAATAATCTCTCTAAGCGAGAAAAATCACGGATAAAATTCGTTGGAAGGGTAGTGAATCATGTAAAAGCATTATTTGTTAGCGAATAATGGAAGTATTTTATCCTTAGATTTTTCATTGTTCGTTATGTCCCCAACCTCGGTAAAATACTTGGCTATATATTCAAAAGTGAATTCACTGGTGTCACTAGAGAATTTTATGAACTTTGGTACTTTCCAACCCCTGGGTAATTTAGTCTGCAAAACATATTCACACAAAGAGGAAGTATAATTTAACCTTTGCAGACCCACGTTTACCCCATTTCGAGGCATTATTCTTTTGATCATGGCTGCTAAACTATTCTCTACTGGGTATTTATCTTGTCAAACACGCTGAAGAACTTCGTCAACATCTTGGTTTCAATTCACCATTACTACCCTTAAGGCTTGAATTTCCCTTGGTATGGGTTGTTCAACTATTGGTTGTTGATTAAGTTCGCCAAAATTTTGCGCAACTGGTTGTGCTTGCTGAATTGTTTGATTTTCTTCGAGTATTACTCCTTGTTTTTCTCTTACCCATTCTTGGGGGATGTCAAACTGGGGAATGAGGGGACCCAAAGAAATATGCAATTTGTGCAATCTACGCTGCCAATTGTTGATTCGTTTGGGCATTTTGTTGGTTGGTTTGAGTAGAAATTTAGATTAAAGGTTTAAAAATTGTGCCCATTTGTTAGGCTAAAACACCAATCATCTCATGATTACTATCATCCATTTGTTGTCGGAATTTCGTTGCAGAATTCATTGTTATGGTAGGTAACTGGGGAGAGAATCTTAAGGGTGGGACATTTTGACTCATGTTATTATTCCCTGATCTTGATCCTTGTAATGTCGAAAAGGTAAATATTATTGGGTCAAGAAAAGTTGTTGTACTATTATTTAGGCTTGTCATCATTATTGTTGGCATGCCATACATTTTTTCACGGCCATCTAAAGGCATTGTGAATCGACACATAAAATGCATGAAATTGTTCCTCCCTAGTGGTCTTGGGGTCATTGGGGGACCTTGTGTATGTACCGGGGACAAAATTGGACCGTTGTATGTACTTGTCGATATTTCTATTGTATTCTCTTGAACGGGCATCGAATCGGTAGCAGATAATGTAGTCGTATTTTCCCCTGTCGAAGGGGGTGGTTGTTCTCCATTGTTGCTGGGTAGGTTAACCATCTTTCTAGTGTATTTTCTTTTTGGTATTGGTTTGCTAGTTTTGGCTAATTTACCATTTCTTAATCTCATGCAACAGAGTTCACAACTAGATTAAACAAACAAAAAATAGGGTTGTGAGAACTACTTAGACACTAATCTCACCAGGTGTGCCAATTTATTTACCGTGAAATTTAGTAAACAACCACTAGTCTTTCAAAGCAAATTTAGTGTTTGGTTACTTACATAATCGACTAGTTTGATCCCAGAACATGTTTCTAATCTCATTATTATAATATTTTCGGATTTTTTTTCTATGTTGAAAAGATAAATATAACGAAGGACAAGTAAAGACAAAGGCTTAAAGATAAAGGTAAAAGGGCTTTAAAGTAAAAACTGGAAAGTAAAGGAATTTTACTTAAACTTAAATGAAAAGAAAAAAACTTAATTAAAGTTTAAATGACTTTGAATATAAAGTTGTGTTTCAATACGTACATTCTCAACGAATCTTTTCTCCAACACTGGTACTTTGAGTTGTTTGAGTAATTTGTACAAAAAGTGAACACACTAAAACCTAATACAAAGACTCTAATTTATACTACTTCGACCATAACGGTCATTCTCTACAAAAGTGCCATGTTCGATACATGCATGCTCCTTAAATCCTCGGGATTCCACGCGTCTTTTGCGATAAAATGTGATCATTTGAAATTCGAAACCATCCCTTGCGAAGAACGCCAAATCGAATGACGTCACTATGAAAATATTCAAATTCAAAATTTGAAATGTCTCAAGTCCCTTTAATTCCACAAAATAAAGACTTTGGTCATTATATAACCATATTCGACTATTACTAGTCAATCAGTCGAAACTTTATAAAATATTTTCACATTTGTTTTAGAAACGACTTTATCTTCGACGTTCTTAAATATGTCATATTGTCAAAATTCTCAGTTAACAAAGTACAATACACTTGTCGAAGAATTCACCATATCATGAGCGAACCAAGCATATCGATGTGAGACTGCATTTTGTTAGAGGGATAATCGAGCGTGGAGAAGTCCAAGTGCTGAAGGTTTCTATATATCACAATGTTGCTGCTATGATCATTAAGACATTGCCAAGTTGCAAGTTTTTCCACCGTATGCAGTTGATAAAGTTGCATGAAGAAAACTAGTTTATTCTTTGATATTCTAGAGTTTGTTCCAAAGCAGAGATTAGTGAGATATTAGAATCGAACTCTAGTATGGTCGAAGAGAGCTTCTTGGTTTTGACAATTCGACAAAATTTTACATGTCTTCGAAGATTGCTCACATGTTGTAGTCGAAATTGCTAGAATTGTTAGCATATTGAATTTGACCTGTTTGTTCTGTCCAATGATTTAAATTAACTTGTACTCTAAGTTATCTTGTAATGAGTATTTGTGAAAAAATTCATTAGTTTAATATGCTAGGTTTATTATAAATAACATATTAGTCTCTCATCATTGCATACAACAAATTTTAATGTAGGGAGAAATAATTATTTGTTATTCCTGTGTACATGTAATGTTGATATAAGAGAAAATAAAGAATAATATTATTGTTCTTTCTGTTCTTCGTTCATTTCTATCCTAATTATTTCTTGATTATAAAGAAATAGATTATACTTTATTTCAAAAGTATCGTATTTTCTTATCCAAAAAAAAATTGTGTTTCACAATAAAATAATATTTAAAAATTATTAAATTAAAAAACTTTCTTTGATTGTTTCTTCACTTTTTTAACTTTTTTATTTAAATTATAATTATTCAATGATTTTAATAAAATACTGATTTTAATTTATTTCTTATTATAATTTATTTTATTTCAAAACCATTTAAGTCACAAGCTCTTTTGAACAATCTAACAAAATATATAAACTCTTATAAATCAATTTATTTATATTATATTTTATTATAACGCATTGAATGGAGGAAAACAAAATGTGTTTCCCCTTTATCTGTTATATATATTTAGAATATTTTCCAATTCTATCTATATCTACCCTTTTTTGGAAGAAAATATTGGCTAGAAATTTTAATAATAGAGCCTAATTTAATGTGATGTTTGTCGATGGTGGGGTAAGTATATTCTTTTTTGAATAGAAAGTACAAAGTTGATTAATTAGTCGACAAAAAACACTTCTCTTTTCAAACTAAAAGAAAGCAGGCATGACCACTTACGTAATTCCAAAAACAAATGATGATTTCTCATTTATTTGGAATCGTCTGTGTTGCATTTTTGTTTGTTTTTCGTCATAAATCTGATGCTAAATCTTTCCTTTAATTAATAAACCATTTGTGAATTAAGGTTTGTTCAATTATAAATAATTAACTCATGTTTAGTGTCTGTTTAGTGAGACTAAAAAAGAGTTTTTAATTTTTTAAATCTACATTAATGAAAAAAATTCTATTTGAAAATTTGATTTGTTTTTAGTTTTTTTATTAATTTTATTTTTTTAAAATAATTATTTAAAATAGCTTTTGAGTTTGTAGCTTTTAACTCATGACTTTTTCCTTTATTTATATTTTTATTATTTTAACAAAAATATTATTACTCTTATTAATTAAATTGATATTTATGTCATTTTGTATCTATTAGCTAATGAAACAGCTAATTTATCAAATAGGCAAATTAGTTTATCTGTTATCAGTCACTAGTTATAAGCTATCAGCTATCAACTATCAGTTACTAAGGCTCTGTTTGATAAAACTAACTAGTAGTTGGTAGTTGATAACTTGTAGCTGATAGCTGGTAGCTCCTAGCGGATAAGTTTGTTTGAGTATTTGATAAAGTAGTTGTTATACTAGCTGATAAATATGAAATGACGTAAAAATACATTCTTAATTAAGAAATTGATGGTTTCAACATATTTTTGTTAAAATAATAAGAGTATAAATGGAATAAAAAGTCACAAGCTACAAGCTCAAAAGCTACTTCAAATAACTTTTGAGAAAAAAATTAAAAGCTAATAAAAAAGTTACAAGCTAAAAGTTAAATGATTGTTATCAAACAGAGCTTTTTTGAAAATATGATCTGAAAAGCTAAAACCTCGTTTTTGAGTGTTACCAAACAGATCCTAACTATAAACTATCTGTTACCAGTATCAGTTAATTTTACCAAAGAGAACCTTAATAGAAAATAGGTTCAACTTTGCGGTCAATATATAATTTATTTATTTTTGAGAAAAAGAACCTAAATCTAAAGATACGAAAAACTACTTACTTAACTTAGGAAAAACGATTTCCATAACATCCCTATCTATTAGTGGTTTGACAAAGTCCAATATGTCTTCTCGAAAAAACATGAATGCATATTATCAATTTTTGTTTTAGTTAGAGTATGTGCAAAAGAGTTTGTTTCTTTGTATGCATGCACCACCCTCTCATGCATCATGAGATAATAATGGACTTGCTTAATCAAAGTGTATCATTTAATATCTTTTGATATTTTTATATTATTGTTTTAACAATCAAGATCGAATTGATCGAAAAAATAGCAACTGTATTATTTTTACCGATGTAGTAATAATGGGATTTACCCCAAATATAGATCTCGAGGACTGCATAAGAAATACTAAGTTGAATAGTTAATTCAATCGAACAAAAACCATTTAGATGATGTTGGTTTGTGATTAGTTCTATAAATTAACACTTAACAGAAAGTAGAAAATTGACTTTTTCAAATGGTGAATAATATGCTAGTGTGAGTGTATGATTTTGCCCTTTCCTAACATTGACTCTTTGATTTTCTCAACGAGTTCATTAATGCAATTACCAGTTCATAAGATTATTTTTCCCTAAGTCTTTAGAGAAAAACCTTTACCAACTACCCTAATTCCAATATCCATTAAGAATTAGTGAAGAGAGTAAGCATTGAATTATCAAGAATTCATCCGGTCATTATAGGATTTCCCTAGTTCTAGGTTAAACCTGCTAAAATGTGTTTATTTTGAAAACCTTAACACAATTGTCCAGTTCTAATGTGTTAAGAAAAGTAAATCCTCTTGGTCCGATAGAGTAAAACAGTATTGTAAACAAAACTAACAAATTGACATTCATAAACCTTAACGTGATAAAACAAAGAGATCAATATTCTTGTTTGACAAATCAGAGACACCCCCTAACATGGGAGGGGGGGGTTAATCTCTCATTATTTTCATAACGAAAACAACAACAAGTGATAAGTTAAACATTACAAAGAAACTTGGATTGGTTGATTCTTCAATTGCTTCTGCGCAAGAATGAGTCTTCTTCTCTAATTCTCCTCAAATGCTCCCGCTCTCCTTATCGTATGTTCTCCAAAATCCAAAAGTGTCTTCTCTCTGTTCCAAAACAGGTTTTAGTAAAGCTAGGTCATCTCTCAGCAGTGTCAAATATCCGGAACGCCCTTGTGCCTCAAAAGTACTCAAAAAATCCAATAATTGAAATATTGCTCGCCCATGCTGACACGGGCCGTGTCTGGTGACACGGGCCGCCGTGACAACTTCTGCTTTGTGCTTCCTTGCATTCCCTTTTTCCCTTTGTATTGACACGGGCCGTGTCCAGTGACATGGGCGCCCATGTCCTTAGCCCTGTAACTTGTCTTCCTTTTTCCTTCATACTTCTCCTAACACGATACGTGAGGTGACACAGGTGGCCGTGTCAGGTCATCTGAACTTGAGATTTTCCTTCTTTCGCGTGCACCAATTTCTGACTTTTCATCATGCACCTGAGCTGCCACACACTACCAAACTAGACCATCAAAAGTATCAAAATAAACATGAAATTTAAATAAAATCCACACAAAGAGCCATCTGCAAACTAGAATGAAACTTAGACAAAACAAGAAAAGCAATGAACTAAAATGTCGCAAAATTGACAAACTTATACCGAAATAAGTACAAAAAAGCAATGGAAATGGTGACCTATCACAACCCCAAACTTAGCTCATTGCTTGTCCTCGAGTAATGTAGACGACAACAACAAGGTCACCCCGGAATTTCTCTTACCACAATACAACTGATGTTCTTCGCTACAAGCTTTTCTACCTTCTTGATTGATACTTTTGCTCACCGATCCGACTATCTGTTACACTTCCACATTAGAGCACTCTTTCACCTACAAACTTTTTCGCACTTCTCACCAAGTCTCTCAGGGTTATAAGGTGTATTCACTCATAATTCAAAATATGCAATATCGACTCGTAACCTTGAATGAACTCTACCATCACTACACACACAGATTTCACACACTTTTTTGAGGTCTTTGGGTTGTAAAGGGGCTTGGGTAAGGTGGGATAAACAAAGAAAAGGGATAAACAAAGGATTTTTTGGCTTGGCATCTATTCTACTTATCTTGTCTCTGTGCACAATTGATTACACTGGGGTTTCATTTGAAGTGTTTGGGCAGGTGCTTCTTTTCTCTTTCCTTTTTTTCTTTTTTTTCGGGACATTCACATGCTTCCCATTTTCTTTTCTTCAATTTTTCTCTTTTGCACCTGCCCTTTTCTTTTGAGATTTACAACCCCGAACTTAGATTTTTGCACAATTTCAATATCAACAATATGCATGCCGAGTAAAGGGTAGGAAATGTATGGCTACAGGTTACATATGCGGTGAAAATAAACAAAGGGATAAGGCTCAAATGTGCTTAATAAACGATAAACATATGTTACAGGATGACTAGAAAGGCTCCGGGTGAAAAACAAACAATTGTGTTGTTCTAGTAGAATACATGCAAAATCGGAGTGATAAAGTCATACCTGAATGAACTCTCATGATGATATTTGTGTGTTTGGCTTTATGTATCCTCACCATGTTGGATAAGCTTACAGATTTCAAATCATCCTCACGTCATGCAGCTTCTTTTTTGATTCGGGTGCACCATAATACCCTCTCAATCCAGTGTCATCCCATTGCGTCCAACACTTGCTTTTTCTTCAACTGTATCCACTTCCTGGGGTGTCCGAGAAGCAATTTTGGGTTGTGTCTTTCATCCACTAAACTACTTGTCCGTCCTACCCGGGTAAAGCACTATCAACCCTGCAACAAATTAGTGACCAATGTAACGCCCCGAATTTAATTAATTATTTAATTAAATTATTTAAGAATTTAATTATTGGATTTAGTCGAAGTTGGGAATTAATCGGTGTAATTGGATTATTTAGTCGGAATATTAATAAGGTTGGTTATGTTGGAGAAATAGTATTAGAAATAATATTATTATTATTGGACTTTTATTTATTTAAGTTGGTATAGTTGTGGTACGGTATATAGTAATGTGGGGGTGTACGATTAGTAGGTCCATTAAGAAATAATAGTAATTATATTATTATTATGATTTGATTTATTGGGTTAAAAGAAAACATATAGAAAATTAGGTTTGGTTGGAGAATATGGGTTTTGAAGCTTTTGGAAAATAGATCATGAAATAAAGCTGCAGACAAAGAGGAATAAAGGTTTTGGCGGAAAAAGGAATCGATTGATGAATTGCTGGGAAAAGGCAAACGAAGTTCTGGCGGATAGATCATAAATTATAGAGAAGTCTTCAATCCAAGGCAAGACTTGAATTTGATTGGTAGAATAAAGCAACCTCTATTCAAAGGTAAGGGTGAGGTTCAATCTCTATAATCGGGATTATGATAAATCGTATGTGGGGTTAACATTATATAAATTTTTGCCATGAATTGTTGTTAGTCCAGCGATATATTTTATTATGTGGAAGTTGATCGTCCATGTTGATTTTTGTTGTTCTGTAACTGCTTGAATTATTGTTGTGATAATAAATTGTTAAGTTAAGTTTTGTTGATTTTAATCGAATGCTGGAAATAAATTGGTTGGACCGATTAAGAAGAAAGATCCAAGAAAATATAGTTGTTGTGTTGCTGGAAGCACATGCAGAAGACAAATTTGGAAAACAACTGAGACGGGCGCCATCTGGAAGAAGAAGGAAGAAAACAAAGAAGGAGAAAAGAGGAAATTGAAGGCAGGGGCCACCCATGGTAGTGGGGCGGACGCCCCTTGTGGCAAGAGAGGTAGGGCGGACTCCCTTGTACCCTTGAGGGGTTGGTGTGGTCATCCCATGTAAGGGTGGGGACCACAATTGCCTTGTTGTTTGTTTTGTTCTGAGACACCTATGTTATAATTAATTTAGTCCTTTCTAATACCTAGTTAAGTGACTCTAAGTGCTTGTGAACTAATCTAATTTAGTTTAGTATAGGTTAATTATAAAATAGTATGAAGAATAATATTTACTTAATCAATAGGAGCACGCAGGTAGCAGAAGAAGAATGGTTGGTAGCACGTTTGTTAGTAGAAGGTTATATTACTAATACTGATAATTTTAAGTGCAGGTTAAAGAAATAGCAGATTAATATTTAATTGATATTATAGGTGATGCGTATGTTGTAACACCCCATCTAAATACCCCGAATATATTAATTAATTTAATATTAAGATCAGCTTTAATCAGAGTTAACACGGACAATGAGGGATGTCACAATTATTAAATAAATAAAACTTCAGATAAACAGTAGCCATGCTACACTGAGGATCAACATTCAGACAATTCAGTCACATTAATACCATGTCTTACACAGCGGAAAATATCATAACCAAAACGGAATAATCCAATCATTATTATTCCCAACAAAATTAAAGAAACAATTAAACAACTATCTAATCCTCAACTAACGTTCCCCAGTGTTACAATCTAATCAGAGCATGACACTGACACGCGGACTTAAATGATAAGCTCTAGAGCCATCCTCACCAACTCCTCAACTGCTAACTTTAATCTGAAATTGTAGAGTAAGGGTGAGACTTCTCATAATTAAAGCATATTATAAGCTCATCAATCAACAATATATTACAAGCATATTAATCCACCCATTTCAACATAACTTCAGATTCAATACTCAATTACAACCATATAATCATCATGCACAACAATCATCAATCAGAGAATAGTAACACTGGAAGACATCCTAACATGTTACAATCCCATGCAAATAAAATGCAGACTCAATGCATGTGGTACCAACACGTGACCAAGTCACCCAATACTGATCCATCCTCAACCGGATACAGTAACCATCGATTCGTCCATATACACCCGGACACGAATCCAGCCTAACCACCCATCCTCACTCGGGTATCGGTTATCGGCAATCCAAGTCAAATTCCGCACAATGGGAATTAACTTCACCAAACAATGCATATGCACGCACATCACTAGCATGCAACATTCAACACAGGTTATGACCACATCAGACATCATAAACCCTCATCAACCACAACATGATATAATCACCTATCATGAAATAATTCACCACAAAGCATAAATATGCCAAACACTTACCCTTCAATTGGTAAGACTATCACCGATATATAGATCACAACAACAACAACTAAGATCAACAACTATCAGGTATATACAACACCAACAAAACACATGATATCAAATACCATCATGAAATACACCAATTATCATAAACCGAATCCAAACCAAAAGCATGATATTCCAACGATCATGCATACAAATAACCACAACATAAACATGCTTTACATTCACTCAGTATCAATACATCCATCACCACAGTTTCACTGCTACATACACCTCAATGTGCGTCAGTCAATAATTGTTTATTTCGAAATTTGACTCTTTTTCAAAATAATTTCAAGTTTTAGAAAATCTTTTCATTTTATAAGATAGAGCATTAAATTTAAGAAACAACGTCCAAAACGGCGCTCAAAACGGACTTACGGTTTGAAAGTTATGAATTTTCAAAGTTTTAAAAATTTTCAAAAAGGTTCAGTGGAACCCGGTTCCTCCCTGGGAGTAACCGGTTCCCACAATTCCAAAAATACACGCCCCTGGAAAAATGTATGGGGAACCCGGTTCCTCCAGGTAGGGAACCGGTTCCCAGAAGTAAAATTTCTATTTTTCTGGAAAAACAACGTGGAACCCGGTTCCTCCCACACAGGAACCGGTTCCTGAGTTCAAAAATGTTACTTTTCACCATTTTAAAAGCTGGAACCCGGGTTCTCCCACTGGGGAACCGGTTCCCACGACCTTCAGACCCAAAAATCCATTTTGACAGCAATGGTTCCCAAAACTATTTTCTCATTCATTCCAAAACGTACCCACACGTTCCGACACCATAAAATCAATCATTCATCACCAATAACACACCATTTAACATGTTTTATTCATCATTAATGATCCTATATCATACAATTCAATGAATTTCTACAATCTGACACAATCTGACACCAATAGGGATACACCCATGGAAACCTAGGAATTCCTAAACTGGGATTTCCTAACATGCTATGATCTATAGTATCAAAATCAAAACCTATAATATGAAATAATCAATCGAAATCACCCCTTACCTTGTGGGTTCTTCGAATTCTGACACTTTAGGTCTTCTTCTTCCTTTTCCTCTTCTCAACTTCACGTATCTTTGTTTTTCTCCAAAATGACTCTTTCTTTTCTCTTTTCCTTATTTTATTCCTTTTATTCCTTTAACATAATTAAAATGAATTAAATAATGTGAGTAGAGTCTTTTACTCCTCACACCATCACTTTACTCAACCCACCTCTGATAATTCCATTCTTTATTCCATAATTAATCCCAATAAATCCAATATATTAATGAATTATATTCTCAATTAAATTAATAATTAAAAATCATAATTATTTAATTATCGAATTATTTTGGGGTGTCACATATGTTGTTGTTTTATGCGAAGTTGCAGGATGTTTCAGTGAAGATGTTTACCTCCATTTATTGGTAAAGAATTTGTGATATAGGCTTATGCCCGGCGACGTAGATTTGTTGTTTATGTTGTGTGTTATGCATTAGCGGGTTGCATTACATTGCATATTTTAGCGACGAGTTGGATTGGCAAAATTAGCGACGAAGGCTTATGCCTTGTTTGATGCCTCTATTAATTGGCAATTGGCGACGGGGGCTGAAGCCCTAATTGGTACCGCATGCATTTGCACTGTTGAGTCTCATCTGATTTGGCATAAATATGATTGTCATGATGCGAAGTGATTTATGTTGTTGTTAACTGTGAAGTGATTTGTGTTGTTGTTGATTGTGAAGTGATTTATGATGTTGTTATTATGTGGTTGAATAATGTAAGTTGTTGTTAATAAGTTGTGCAGGTTAAGTCTGTTATTGGTTGTTGTATACTTGTTGATATAAAGTGGTGATATTGGTATGATCTGATCTAATATACTGCTTATCATACACTTGTTTATGGTTGTTGGTATCTCACCCCTTTCATTTGTTTTTCGTCGTTGCCTTTATACTGGTAACGTGCAGGTATTCAAGGATGGAAGAATTACTTGTTGTTAGTCTAAGTCGGTTTAGTTGCTCTGATACGTAGCACTCGGGGGAATGTTTTTGTCTATGTCATTTCAAGTTGTTGTTACTGTTGCATTTTAAGTTGAATAATAAAAAGTACTATAATGTTTCAAGTTGTTTTCGTTGAAAATGATGTTATAAATGATGTATGAAGTTGAATTATGATTTCCGCTGCGTATTAAATAAAAGGTTGTTTTGTGTTAAAAGAATTATGATTATGTATCTGATATGTGTTTTTTTTAAGTTGAAAATGTGGCATCTCATGCCTTGTTGAAAGTTTTTAATTACTCTAATTTTTAATACAATTTTTTGGTAGAATTTGGTGTTACAACCAACACAAACAAAACAATGAAATTCAAAAACAAAATGCACAACGAAAACAAAAACACAAAAAAATCAAATAAAACAAAGACAAAGACAAAAACAAAACAAAGAAAATCCTTCCCCACTTGAACTAAACATTGTCCCTAATATGTACGAACAAGAGAGAAAGGGACTCACAGAGAATCAATGAGGAGGAGGCGAAGGTGGAAATTGCAACATTAAATGTTGCATCATTCTGTTCATATCATTCAACATTTACCCTAGCCGAGTATGTTCAATTCCTTGACGGAATAACTCGACCCCTTGGCAAGCCTGCTCAGTATGGAGATCTCCCAGCTCTGCTTGCAACCATACTCACTCCTCTTGGGAAAAATATGAGGACCTTACGCCACCCTGAGTATGTATCTCTAGGGTTTGGTCCACCGGCTCTAGTTCTCTAGCATCCTCCTCCATGTGGTTTCCTTCAGTTGGATCCTCCTCTTCATCTTCAACCTAAAAATCATCACTAAAAAACCCGTAATGCCAGTTCTGACAGTTTAGTATTGAAATCCTCTCGGGATCAGGAAGCAGCATGATAACTTGTTTGGAAACTATATACCCAAAGCGGTTTTCCTGTACCTAAATCATACTTTGGTTAATCAGGGCATTCATATCAGTTTTATTCATACTTGCAATAGGTGCTTCATCTAGTTCAATCAAATCATAACCAAAATGACTAGTTATCCGTGTAATCATGCCTTCAACGGAGATATCACCAGAGGTTTCTCTTCCCACTTTTTTCAGGTTGTTAGCAGCAAAATATGCTACATAGACTGGGGTTGCAGTGGCCATGGCAGACATCAGAAAAAGTTCTAGTTGTGTTGCGACCTCCGTACTATCACCCCTGCCAAACAAAGAATAAGCCAGACATTTTTGTGCATACATGAAACATGGAATTTGAATATGGGACGCCTTAGCGCCGTTAGCAATGTAGCCACCACAACCCGTGATGTCCTCCCATAATCTGCTAGCGCGTAACATTTATAGGATAGCTCCCGGTCCATACACAGGTAAGTGGGGGATCCCACCCAATTCCTCCAGAGTTAACTCATGTTCCACATAGAACAAGAGAAAAGTCAAGGTCCCTCTATGCAATTGGGTGGACCCTTCCCACATCGCCTTCAGGTTGAAATCTATAGTACTCAAAAACTCCAGAGTTATGCGCTCAAAAGTGGGCGCTTCATACTGCATGAATTGAAAAACTCCCAAGACATGTAACATCCTATCTACTTCCTCAGACAACCCTAGCCTAGTAAGAGTTTGAGAACACATATACCTTGTGGGCGTCATCTTACACCGGATATGGTGCGAGTAACTCACCTCATGCTCTTCTTTTTCAAAGACAGTGCCATGGGAATTAGGTGGAGCAGCAGTAAAGGTGTTTCTTCTTGGTCTAGACCTTGAAGATTCACCGGCTGGTTGCTTTCCTCGCGCAGTCCGCTTTGGAGGCATGATGAGTACCTAAAAAAATCACAAAAGTGGAAATATGAAGCTTTTGTGGGTGGTGGCTATGGAGGTGTTAGGGTTTTTGTGAGAGAAAAGTGGAAAGAATAAAAGAAGAAGATGAAGTTATAATGTGGGTGGTGGAAAAGTGTAAGAAAAGTGAGTGTAAGTGAGTGGGTCCCGCACAAATACTCAAATCCAAAAAATATGAAATTTGCCTCGTGACCAGACACGGGCTATGTTGCTTGACACGGTCGGCCGTGTCATCCCTTAATCCCTTTTAAATTTGAAACTCAAGTAGCAGGATTTCTGACACGGGCACCCGTGTCAGTTTCTGGAAAAATAAATTCTTCACCCTTATTCGAGGCATGCTGACACGGGTCGTGTCAGCGGACACGGGCGATCTTGTTAGCCTCTGACTTATGCTTTTTTTCTTCCTGAATTTATCATTTTTTCTCCTCTGTGGTACATCGTGATTTCCTACCTAAAAATCACACATCCTAATGCCATAAAAACAAAGAAAATGGTTAGGTAAAAAATGTGTGAGTTGCCTCCCACGAAGCGCTTCGTTTAACGTCGCATGGCTCAACGGTCGTCCATCTTACCCAGTAAGATGAATATGATCAAAAACTCCTGACTCTTGTCCTGCAAAGTAAGGCTTCAACCTTTGCCCATTCACTTTAAAGATATCCTCACTGGATCAATTTTTAACTTTGATTACTCTGTGGGGAAACGCTTTGTGCACTACAAATAGTCCGGACCATCTGGATTTAAGCTTTCCGGGGAACAACTTCAACTTGGAATTAAACGGCAAAACCAATTGGACCTTCCAAAATTCATTTCTCTATATCCGCTGATCATGCCATTTTTGAGTTTGCTCTTTATATACTTTGTAATTTTCCTAAGCCTGATTCCTAAATTCTTCTAACTCATTGAGTTGAAGAATTCAGGATTCATCGGCTCTTGCAAGATCACAGTTCAGTAACTTGGTAGCCCAAAAAGCCTTGTGCTCAAGTTCGAGTGACAGATGACAGGCCTTACCATAAATTAATTGATAAGGAGACATACCTATGGGTGTTTTAAAAGTGGTCTTGTATGCCCATAATGCATCATCTAGCTTTACTGACCAATCCTTTCTATATGCGTTGACTGTCTTTTCCAGGATTTGCTTTATTTTCCTATTAGACACTACAACCTGTCCACTTGTTTGAGGATGATACAGGGTGGAGATCTTGTGCTGCACATTGTACTTACTCAATAATTTTTCCATTAACTTGTTCAAGAAATGTGTCCCTTCATCATTGATCAGTGCTTTAGGTACCCCAAACCTTGAGAAGATGTTATTCTTGATGAAATTCACTACCACCCTGGCATCATTTGTTGGGAACGAAGGTAATTGTTTATACTGACCATGCTGCTTTGAAATATCTTTTTCTAAACAGGAATCAAAGCCAAGGTTGCTGAGATGGATTTTGTTGATGCAAGAATTTGATTTGGAGATTAGGGATAATAAGAGGTGTGAAAACATCGTAGCTGATCACTTATCCTGTATGTCACCAATAGTAGATACTGAAGAAACACACCCCATCAAGGATGAGTTTCTTTATGAACGAATCCTCATTATGATGGGTGTCCCCTGCAACGGCGCCAAAAACTTGATCGGAAAAATAGCAAGTGTACCATTTTTATCGATGTAGTAATAATGGGGTTTACCCTGATTATCGATCTCGAGGAATGTGTAAGAAATACCGAGTTGAATAGTTAATTCAATTGAACAAAAACAATATAGATGATGTTGCTTTGTGATTAGTTCTATAAATTAACACTTTTCAAATGGTGAATAATATGCTAGGGCGAGTGTATGATTTGCCATTTCTTGACATTGACTCTTTGATTTTCTCAACAAGTTCATTAATGCAATTACCAATTCTTAAGATTATTTTTTCCTAAGTCCTTAGAGAAAACCCTTTACCAACTACCCTAATTACAATGTCCATTAAGAATTAATGAAGAGAGTAAGCATTGAATTATCAAGAATTCATCTGGTCATTATAGGATTTCCCTAGCCCTAGCTTAAACCTACTAAAATGTATTTGTTTTGAAAACCTTAACACGACGGTCCAGTTCTAATATGTTAAGAAAAGTAAACCCTATTGGTTGATAGAGTAAAACAGTATTGTAAACAAAACTAACAAATTGACATTTATTAACCTTAACGTGATAAAACAAAGAGATCAATATTCTTGCTTAACAAATCAGGGACACCCCCTAGCATTGAGGGGTTTACCCTATCATAATATTCATAACAAAAACAACAACAAGTGATAAGTTAAACATTACAAAGAAACTTGGATTGGTTGATTCTTCAATTGCTTCCGCGCATGAATGAGTCTTCTCCAATTCTCCTCAAATGCTCCCGCTCTCCTTATTGTATGTTCTCCAAAATTCAAAAGTGTCTTCTCTCTGTTCCAAAACAGGTTTTAGCAAAGCTAGGTCATCTATCAGTAGTGTCAAATATATGGAATGCCCTTGTGCCTCAAAAGTACTCAATAAATCCAATAATTAAAGTATTGCTCGTCCATGTTGACACATGCCATGTCTGGTGACATGGGCGGCCGTGACAGCTTCTGCTTTGTGCTTCCTTGCATGCCCTCTTTCCCTTTGTCTTGACACGGGTCGTGTCCAGTGACATGGAAGCCCGCGTCCATAGCCTTGGAACTTGTCTTCCTTTTTCCTTCATACTTCTCCTGCCTAACACGGTCCGTGTGAGGTGACACGGGTGGCCGTGTCATGTACCTTGGACTTGAGATTTTCCTCTTTTCGGGTGCACCAATTTCTGACTTTTTAACCTGCACCTGAGCTACCACACACTACCAAACCAGATCATCCAAAGTATCGAAATAAACATGAAATTTAAATAAAATCCATACAAAGAGACATCTGCAAACTAGAACGAAACTTAGACAAAACAAGAAAAGCAATGAACTAAAATGTCGCAAAATTGACAAATGTATACCGAAATAAGTAGAAAATCAATGGAAATGGCGACAGATCACAAATCCACACTAAGCTCCACTTCTCTCATACCAAGCCTCTTGATAAGACTTAAACATTCAAAAAACCCTTAAAGCTTTGTCGTGAAAGCACTAAATAACCCTACACCTTTATAAAAACCCCATTTATACTCCCCTCTCTTGTCCCGGATAATACCTTTACACTCTGCTCTCTTATTAACATTACTAGTATCATCTGTATTAAGCTTGACTTGGTTCTCCTGTAGAACTTTCCATCCCACCATGATGATAAATCTCTCCCAATCCATAACTATTCCATTATTTATAATAACTTCATCATATTTCATTATCTTCTCATTTACAAAGCTACTCCAGCATTGTGGTCTTGATCTTCGTGAACCTCTTTGTTGCCCTAATACCACAAACTATGACAATCCACTACCCAAAATCTTCTCCATCGGTCATTCTGACCAAGATTCATCTTGAACCACTCCTTGAAATCAATTGTGAAGAAATCCAACACAATGGACTAATCATCCTAGCTGCCTAGTTTTTTTACAGTCCCTAAAGACAGGCAACGTTAATTCACACACACTCCCACAAAACAAACAATGAATCCACGTCATTGATATTTTCTATTTTTTTTTTCCATAAATATTTATCAATTTACAATACTCTAAAATCTACCCAAATTAATTTTAATATCAAGATGAAAAAGAAATAATACTTTCATATTATGATACATATATAACATGAGATAAATCAGTTTAAATTTAATAAATTCCTAAAAGACAATTGAAACATGTCCTTGATATTTTTAACATTTTATTTACACTATTTTATGTTACTAATTCATGCACCATAAATTCAAATTCATAATTTTTTTTTAATTTTTTAACAAATTCCAAAAATATTACATTATTAATTAAAATAAAGTACTTTCACCAAAGAATAATATTAAACATGTAATTTATATTCAGATTTATACCATAAATCAAATTTTTTTTAATTATTCAAATTCACATACTTGAATGGTTTATAAATCACACATTTAATTGTAACATGTTAAACTTAACATAAATAAATATTATTTCAATATATTTTACCTGGATTTATAACTTCATATAAATAGCATTTTTTAAAATATAATTATGTACCTTTCACCATCATAGAAACTATCTTCTATAAAATTGTAACATTTATATTAATCGCAAATAAAATATAAATCAAATTAAAAATTGAACTTAAATATTGTTAGATCTTGTGTTGGGATCTGCTACAAAACATGAACAAGAAAAAGATGAAAACAGTATGATGAAAGTTGCACAAAATAAATTATAAAATGTGTGTTTACACTAAATTTTAGGTTTGATTTGTCCCACCAATTTAAGTAAATTTGATGCAAATAGATAATCTGAATTCTCTTCAGGATATTTTAGAAATCATAACATTATTGGAGAAAGTTACAAGGAGCATTGATACATAGTGTAGGAATAAGCACCTTTGTGAGAGACACACCACTTGTCTACCTAAAACCTTAAGATGATAGGTGAGTGGGTTCTCCCACTTATATATGTTAAAGTCTCCACATTCCTATCCAATGTGGAACTATTTCCCCACTTACTCACACTTGCGTATTATTTTCCAACACTCCCCTCAAGTGTGAGTCCACAATGCTCTCCCACTTGTAACGTCGTTGATACCTTGCAACAGAACATCACTCTTGGGCGCATTTCGATACTAACCCGAATTCTTAAATTCGGGACATTCCGTTTGAGCAACACACCTTTTTGGAAGACACACCACTTATCCACCTAAAACCTTAAGGTTTTAGGTGGACAAGTGATGTCTCTCTCACAAGGTGCTTTTTCCTACACTATGTATCAATGCTCCTAAATCTTCCTCTAACAAATGACATCATGAGCCTTTGGTTTCGACAAGGGACCAGCTTACTTGTATCGAAAGGAATCTCCACATGGGCAAGGGTAATAGTCTCGCATGTAGGTAGAGGTGTTTTGTTGAAGAGAGTCAACGGCGGTACAAGTGTGAGGGGGCATTGTGGTAGACTCACACTTGAGGGGGAGTATTGGAAATATTACAAGTGTGAGTGTGGGGAAATAGTCCCACATTGGATAAGAATGTGGTGACTTGAGCATTTATAAGTGGGAGAACCCCCACACCTATCACCTTAAGGTTTTAGGTGGACAAGTGGTGTGTCTCTCACAAGATGCTTGTTCCTACACTATGTATCAATGCTCCTAAATCTCCCTCTAACAAACATAAATCGTACATTTACATTAAATATATCGATCAACGATATTTTATCGAATAATATTTATTTATTTATTCTCATGCACTAAAAAAAAAAATAATAACTTAGATTTAATTTTTGACACTTTAAACATGTCTAAAATCGTATATTTTTTAATTTGCATAAAGAAGTTCGTGTCTCTTGACGAAAAGAAATATCTTTTGACTTACTTGTATTTGCAATGTTATATATAGTATTGGTCCGTACACCCCTTTGAAAATCTCACCAACCCAACATGTGCATTATAGCAACTCCGTCAACTTTCAAACAAGAGATAAGCTCAAACTCATGTTACACACAAAACCTTAATCAAACTAATTGTATAACATTTGAATTGAATTAGTAAAAGAAAAAACATTTGAATTGAATGATGTTGGGGGAGTTGTAACCCTCTGCTAAGTATTTTCAAACCTAAAAATTAAAGTATTACTTTACTTTGATTTAAACAGATAGATATATAGAAAGTGTGCGCATCTTGTTTCTATACCCCAAAACTGCCACTATCTAACCCATTATCAACATTAGTGTTATTTGGGGTCTCAAAATTTGTTGAACAGCTACAATGGTAAAATCTATGTGGACATAAAGGACCATATCCAACTCATACTCTCATGTATACTAATCCACCACATGCATCAACCAAAAAATATCTCTTCACAATTATGGGTTTGATGGATTGAATGGTCAATTGGGTCCAATTCCATAATGTTGTAAAATACTATATACCAATCATATAGCAACTTGACACAACTTTTGTGACTATGATCAATTGTTGAAGTGTTACATGTCAATTTTTGTTTCATAGATTAGTTAAGAAAGTACTAATGTTTGGTGAAGTGTTAGTTCAATCTAAGCTAGCCTTGAAAGTAACATGAATTGAGACATACATGATTCCTTTTCTTGAGGCTGTCAACCACTTCACCACATCAAAATTCACAATAACATCTATTAATAGTATTTTATACTAGTATCTAAACCATATATAATATAATTGCATTTATCCAAAAAGAGGAAACTTTGGTTGAATTCATGGATTAGGTAATTTAATTATGTTTTTAGGTGTTAAGAAAGAATAATAATTAAAGATGTGAGTTGCTAAAATTGAAAAGTAACTTGTCTTAGAAGGAACATTGGTGTCTGTCAAAATGCATGTTATGGCCTACAAGGGTAACTACTGAAATTTATGTAAAGTTTAACTTGACTTTGACGCGTTATTCTTAACCGTTTTCTTTGGGAAATGGGGCCAGAAAAAAGCCAGAAAAAAAGGGGAAGAATCACCATTAATAATTTAAAAAAATACCCATATGCAATGTTTCTCACCATCTCTAGATTAAAAATAAAATGACTTAGCTCTTTATCAGATAAATACTATTTTCATTTCTTTTTAAGTGTCTTATTTAAATTTTACATAATTTTTAAATAATAATTAAATATATTAGTTTTAATAATAAAAAATAATTATTTATTAAAAATAATTTTATTACATAAATAATTTTATTAATAATATGTTATTGAGTAATTACATGAATTGAAATACAATAAACAATGTTAAGTTAATAAAAATAAAAAAATTATTGCATTTATATTTTAAAAAATAAATAAAATAATACAAATAAAAATGAGAAAAACGTCTAGGTGTGTTTGTTTCAAGGATTAAAATTATAATATTAAAAATATTATTTCAAGGAACATTATTACTAAAAACTTTATTTCCACATGTGTTTAGTAAATACTTTATGTTTTAAAAAATATTTATAAAATATATTTTAGTCATAAATATTTGAAACAAACATGAGAATCTAAAATATTCAAATTATATTTGTGAAAATAAAGTTGAAATTCATGAAACAAACACTCTCTATTGTGAAACAAATAAAATAAGTTTATTGGATAAGCACATAAAATAATAAGTACTTATGAATAATTATAATAAAAATTAAATAAAAACAATTTTATATATTATAATTTTTTTATAAACTATCTTGAATAATTTATTAAAAATATTAATTAAAAAATATCATAAGTACAAAAATTAGATTAAAGTTTATTAAAAAAAAAAATTAAAGTGACAATTAGAGATGTCAATTTATATCTGTTAACGGAGATCTTTGTAAGAATTATCTGTTTGAAGTATTGAAGTTAGACATTTTTTTCTCCTGCAAAAATGATGATGAGAAAAAATTTCTCCGAGGATACTTTAGAGCGGAAATTGAAAAAATATCTTTCACTGCGTTAACTCTCCAACCTCAATCATATTATTTAACTTTTATATTTTATATATTATGTAATTTATAATTTATATGATTTTATATAAAAAATATTGATGTATTAAAAAATTAATGTCATTAGTCGATCATATTATTTAACTTTTATATTTTATATATTATATAATCTATAATTTATATAATTTTATATTAAAAAAATTGTTTTATTTAAAATTTAATGTCATTAGTCGATCATCTTAATTTTATATTTTATTGTATATTGTATTATATTACTAATCAAAAAGTCAATTCTAAAAAGTGCACCAAATACATAGTAAAATATTAACAACGACAATTTTTTTTTGTTATTGATGTAAGATATATTTTTATTTTTTAAAAAAAATATAAAATATATATGTTTTTTAATAATAAAATATAAAAAATATTAGTGTCATAGTTTTGATCGAAAATTTTATAATTTCTTTTAAGATTTGATATTTTGAATTTCCATAAAAATTTATGAAAATTTATATCCTCCAGACATTCTCTATTCCGTTTACATATGCTCCCATATTAAGCAATTTGATTGTTATGTGCAATGTTAATCAGTAACTGGTAATGGTTTGGACCTGGATGAACTTAGCGAGGAAGGCTCAACTAGACGAATATATATAGAGCTCTATTATAGGTACCAAGACAATGACATTGTTTCTTTTAAATATTTATATACACTATTATTGTTTTCTATATTAAGTAAGTTGTATTCAATGATTTAAAACACGAACTTGTTATCATTTCGGTCCAGGCAAGGGATATTGGTTAAATTGGTTGATCACTGGTTGGATGGCATTATTTATTCAGTTTATATAAAATTATAAAAAAAACATGTACTGACATAAAATTCATATAAATATTATAATTATAAAGTTAAAAAAAATCTATAAAATTAAATGAAAAATTGAAAACACATATAAGACTCAAGAATTAAAAAAAAATTAATAATCATATTTGTTAATTAAGTGACTCTGTTAAAATTGATGTTGATTTTTCAAACATTTAAATAAAAATAAATGATAATGTTTAAAGAAAATTAGAATAATCTAAAGTTTCTACGTGTTTCTAGGTTGTTACAGTAATTCTTAGGTTAACTTATGACCTAGAAAGCTCTATGTCAATGTTATGTAGAAAAGACAAACAAAAGCGTAGATAATTCTATTCTAGAAATATCCTTAAACACCAATAAATAGACAAACATATGTGTAATTGTATGAAAACCTTTAAGTCTTTAAGGTCCAATAGCAATAACATTGGAGACTTCATAATATTATACTCTCCTTGTAACACCCCGATTTAAATTAAAATTTATTTATTTAAAATAAATAGATGGTTCGGTGTATTTTTATGAATTGGTATGGTTGTGACGCGTTATTGATGATTAGACGACTTAGAATTATAGATGATGAGTATTGGAGGGGTGTATGACTAAAATTGTAGAGAATGAGGTGTAGAGAATATAAGACAATTAGTAGTAATATTAATATTAAGTCTATTATTATTAGTATTATTATTAGTATTATTATTTTATTATTATTATTAGTAAATAATAATTGGGTTAATGAAGGGCAAGATGAGAATTGAGAATTAGGGGTCCAAGGGTTATTATTGGGGGAAAATAAGGAATAGGAATCACAATTTCTATTCGATCGTGAAAACCAAATAAGAGGAAGAACGAAGGAAAGAGGAGCAAAAGAGAAGAGAAACTCAAAGGTTCAAGAACTCAAGAAAAGTTGGCTAAGGTAAGGGGGGATTTATCTGGTCATTATGCTTTATCGGTTTAAGAATAATAGGAATGAATTGGGTAGATTAGACATCTCAATTTAGGATATTAAGGTTTAGGAATTTTGGACCCTAATGCATAATTTTGGTGAAATTGATTCAAATTGATGTTATAGTGTTGTTAGATGACGTTGTACCATGATAGAATTGCATTATAATCATGTTTTTGGAACAGTTTTGATGTTACATATGTTTGGGGTCAAAATTGGATTGGATTGGGAACCACTGTTGCTGTCAAATGCAGTATTTTGGCTACTAGACTGTTGAAAATCGATTAAACATATAGGATAATCGATTTCCTGTGTAAAATTTCGAAAAAATGACATTTTAAGCTGTGGAAATCGATTAACCATATAGGGTAATCGATTCCTGAGCAAAATCCAGAAAAATTATAATTTTCAAAAATTCATAACTTTCAAACCGTAAGTTCGTTTTAATCGCCGCTTTGGATGTTGTGATTCAAATAAAATATTTTATTTTATGAAATGGATAAATTGGCAGTAGCCCAAGTTTATTTTTAAAAGTTCTGATTTTATTTGATTATGTTGTTTTGATACATTGTTTACATACCTTTGGATACATGTGACGATGTGGTGTTTGCGATGTTATTGTGAATACATGATGTTGATGGATTGTGTATGATGGTGATAGCATTATTATTTATGAATGTAATTGCTTTTAGATGTTACATGTTATTGGCAGTGGTTTATGACAGGAGTTGTTATCATATTGGTGTTGATATTGCATGCTTTAAAGATGTGCATGCATACATATCATTGTTGTAGGTAGCTAATTCCCATTGTGTGGAATTAGTGAGGTTACCATAACCGTATCCGAGTTGGAATGGACGGTAAGACGGTATCCGTGTCCGAGTTGGAATAGAACGGAGTGTTAGCCGTGTCCGAGTTGGAATGGAACGGTAGAGTGAATGGATTTCACAATTGGTACCACATGCATAGAGTCAGTGTATTTCATTGCATTGGTTGGATGTGTTATAACATGATAGGATGAATTCCAGTGTTATAATGTGATGTTGTGTGATATTGTTGATTGTTGGTTTATGTATTGTTTTGGTGATAAAATGATAAATCTAAAATATACTGAATAAGGTGAAATGGTTTGCTTATGAAATTCTAATTATTTATGAACTTATAACGTATAATAATTGTGATTTAGTCTCACCCTTACTGTTGATCATTTTCAGATTGAAGATAGCAGCTTAGGCGCTTTGGTGAGGATAGCTTGTAAAGCTAATCCATTATGTTATATCAAGTCTGGTGTCATGCTCTAATTTGTAACACTGGGAAACGAATATTTGTTTTAGAGTTATTATTAAACTCTTCTTTTGATCAAATATTTTATTTGGATAATAGTTTTGTTGAATTAAGGCAGTGACCTTATCGTTGATGTTGTTGATGTTTTGATTTATCCAAAAGTTTATGAAGACTATTCCGCTGTGTTAAAACATGTTTATTAAATTATTTTAACGGGTTTATGTTCCTCAGATAAGCATGACGGGTGTTAACTTTTATTATAGTGTGTCGTAGCATCTTTGTTGACATGTTACTCTGAAATAATTTTTGTATATTCCGCGGGGTTTTTTAGAAGGGTGTTACACTCTTCCTACAATAAGTTGATTACTTATGTGTTGCCTCTTTTCCCGTATTACAAAATACTCCAATACTAGCTCAAACATTACTTGCTATTATATTTCAACTATCAAACTAATATTTTTACATTATCCAATCACATTCTAAACCATCATTATTACCTCCAATACCAACAGTGGTATTAGAGCTATGTTCGGTCATTCACTGGACATACCAAACTATTTCTTCTTGTCACCAACTATTTAATTAAACCTATAAAATGAGGTCTCTGACTCAAACACAAAGCAGTAGTACATGTAGCTATACGGCCCGATTGTGTTTTGTTGGAATAATATAGCAAGTGGGAGTAAGTGAGGAAATAGTCCCACATTGGATAGGAATGTGGAGACTTAAGCATATATAAGTGGTAGAACCCACTCACCTATCACCTTAAGGTTTTAGGTGGACAAGTGGTGTGTCTATCACAAGGGTGTTTGTTCTTCAACTTTATATTAAAGCTCCTACTATTAACTCCCTCTAACATGGTATTCAGAGTCTAGTTCGAGAAAGGGACCGGTTTAGTCATGGTATTCAGAGTCTAGTTCGAGAAAGGGACCGGTTTAGTATCGACCGTTGTTGCATTGTGGACGCACACTTGAGGGGGAGTGTTGGAATAATATAGAAAGTGTGAGTAAGTGAGGAAATAGTCCCGTATTGCATAGGAATATGGAGAATTAAGCATATATAAGTGAGAGAACCCACTCACCTATCACCTTAAGATTTTAGGTGGACAAGTGGTGTGTCTCTCAGAAGGGTGCTTGTTCTTCAACTTTAAATCAATGCTCCTACTATTAACTCCCTCTAACTTGTTTGAGTTCAAACCCAAAACTAAAAATGAGACAGAGGGAAAGAGTGAGAGAGAGAGAGAGATGGGAGTTCAGGTAGGCTATTAGTTTGACCCTCTTAATTTCAAGTCCAAATAATATCATAAACCTATGGCAAATAAGGATCGACTTTGGATAGAGCACAAGCTTGGTGATAAAATAAATTGAGACATGTGTCCTCTGAGGCTCAACTTGAGTACAAACCTAGGAAGACAAATGCAACTACTAGAGCAATAATGACTCCATATCAAAATTCTCCTACAAGAATGACAAGGAGACTCATAAGAAACTAATGAGCGAGAGTGATCCCTATCAGAAATATCAAAAATATCGACAAGGAGATTCACATGCAACGAGATAACAAAAATGGTCCTTGTTAGAAGTCTTTAACAGACGCACAAGGAAGATCACAAACGCAACTAAGGAGCGAGAATGATTCTCGTCAAAATCCTTAACCATTAATGAGAAAAGGTTTAATAATAATCATTGGGACAAGTAGTGTGAGAAAATTGAATCACGGTGGAGAGCAGGAGGAGATAGTTTCACAAATTCAGATTTGAACAACAATGGAGTACACTTGGAGTTATTGAAATATGCATCATGGAGGAGTGTTAAAATTGATGATCATTTCTATAACATTCTAGTAAAAATAAATGACAATGTTAAGAGAAAACTAGAATAGTCTAAAGTTTCTACCTGTTTCTAGGTTGTTCCAATAATTCTTAAATTAACTTATGACCTAGAAAGTTATATGTCAATGTTATGTAGAAAAGACAAACAAAATCCTAGATAGTTCTATTCTAGAAACATCCTTAAGCACCTATAAATAGACAAGCATATGTGTAATTGTATGAAAGCCTTTAAGCCTTTAAGGTCCAATATCAATAACATTGGAGGCTTCATAATACTATACTCTCCTCCTACAATAAGTTGATTACTTATGTGTTTCCTCTTGTCCCATATTACAAAATGCTCCAATACTAGCTCAAACACTCCTTTCTATTATCTTTCAACTATTAAACTAATATTTTTATATTATCAATTCACATTCTAAACAATATTCATACACACTATAGTTCTAGATTATTCTACCATATTCATACACACTATAGTTTCTAGGGTATTCTACCATTTTCATACTTATTATATTTAGAATATTCTAGAAATTTGTAGCAATTTCAACACTCCTCCTTGATGCAAATTTCTGTAACTCCAAGCATAGTTCGCAGCTCTTCAAATCTTGGTCTCGGCAACACTTTCGTGAATATGTCTGCAATTTGAACTTATGTTCTGCAGTAGTCGAGTTTGATTTCTTTAGTTGCTCCAGCTTCTATGATAAAGTGATACTTGATTACAATGTGTTTTGTTATGCTGTGATGCACTGGATTTTTAGCCATTGCAATTACGGATTTGTTGTCGCAATTGATTTTAGTAGGGTCGTCTTATTTTTCTCCTGTATATTCAAGTATCCTGCAAAGTCATATAGCTTGACATGTTGCTTCAACAGCAGCCACGTACTCTACTTCTACTGTTGATTGTGCAACTGTAGCTTGATTCTTTGACGCCCAAGAGAAAATTTCAGATCCTAGTGATAAAGCATAGCCATAGATGCTCTTCATGTCATCTACTGAACCTGCCCAATCACTGTTGGTGTAGCCAAGTAATCTTGAGTTGGTTTCGATAGTGTACCACATACCAAACTCTTTTATTCATTATAGATACCTTAAAATTCTTTTTCCCGCTCCAAAGTGTATTTGACTTGGGCTTTGCATGAATCTTGATAGAAGACTTGTAGCATACATTATGTCTGGCCGTATAGCTATCAAATATAGAAGGCTTCCAATTAGACTTTGATATTCGGATGCATTGGCTTCTGGTGCTCCATCATTCTTCTGTAGTTTCTCATTTGTTATGAGTAGAGTAGCGATAGGTTTGCAACCGTACATATTGAATTTCTTAGTAAGCCTTCTATGTATTTCTTTTGCGAGATAAATATCCCATCATTTCTCTGACTTACCTCTATCCCAAGGAAGTAACTCATCAAACCAAGGTTGGTCATCTCAAAGGTCTTCATCATGTCTTCTTTGAACTTTATCATCATCTTAGTATTGTTTCCGTGTAGATAAGGTCATCTACATACAGAAATATTAAGAGAGTGTACTGACCTTTACACTTGATGTAAAGTGTAGACTCACTCTTTCTCCTCCTGAATCCTCGATCCATGAAATACTGATCGATTATGCTATACCATTCTTGAGGTGCTTGCTTCAAACCATAGAGTGCTTTTCTTAGTCTTGACACTTTTCTTTCTTCACCTTCGGACATGAATCCTTGTGGCTGCTCAACATATATATGTTCTTCAAGTACGCCGTTAAGGAAGGTAGAATTGACATCTTGTTGATGGATACTCCATCTTTTTTGTACCGCAAGAGCTATTAGAGCTCTTATGGTATCAAGACGAGCTACTAGTGCAAATGTCGCATTGTAGTAAATTCCGAGTTGCTGTGAGTAACCCTTAGCTACTAGCCTCGCCTTGTATTTTTGTATGGCGCCATCAGGGTTAAGCTTTGTCTTATAGACCCACTTAACCCCCATGATATCTTTTCGATGGGGACGATTTACTAACTCCTATGTGTTGTTTTTCTCAATCATCTTTATCTCTTCTTCCATTGCCTTGACCCATACTTTCTGCCTTGATGCTTCTTCAAAGCTTCCAGGTTCAAGTATGGCCAAGTTACAAGTTTCATATATGTCCACCAAAGATCTTACTCATATTGGAGTAGACTTTGTTGATGATAGTACTTGTTCTTGTTGTTATGGTGGAGGTGAAGGTGGTTCACCTGGGTCTTCTTCCTCAACTTCTTCTTGAGGTAGCTGAGCGGGTATAAGAACATTCTTCTCCATTTTTCCTTCATCCTAATTCCAAGAAGCGTACTCATCAACTTCAACATCTCGACTAATGACGAGTTTCTTAGTTTGCAAGTTGTAGACACGGTAGCCCTTAGATATTGTGTTATACCATAGGAAAATACCTCATATAGTCTTGTCTTCATGCTTGTGCCTCCTCACGGATGGGATATGAATATAGCATATAGATCAAAAGACCCTTAGATGTTTTGATGATGGATTTTTTCCATTCCAAGCCTCAATAGGAGTCTTATCTTGTACAGACTTAGTTGGACATTTGTTGAGTATATAAACAACAGTGTAGACTGCTTCAACCCAGAATGTGTTAGGTAGTCCTTTGTCTTTAAGCGTCTATCTAGCCATCTCCATAACTATGTGATTCTTTCTATTAGACATACCATTTTGTTGAGGAGAATATGCGAATGTAAGTTGTCTTTCAATATCTTCATCCTCACAAAATATATCAAACTCGCAAGAGGTGTACTCTTTTCTGGGATCACTTCTTAGTACTTGTATCCGTTTTCCACTTTGATTTTCAAAAAGGGCTTTGAACTTTTTGAATACTCCAAAAACTTCTGAGTTTTCTTTTAGGAAATAGACCCCTGTCATTCTAGAGAAGTCATCAATGAGGAGTATGAAGTACATGTTGTTCTCGTGTGATGGCGTCCTCATTGGTCCACAGACGTTAGTATGTATCGGCTCCAACGGATCTTTTGCTCTCCATGCTCCGCTTGTTGAGAATGGAAATCGGTGTTGCTTACCAAGGAAACATCCTTCACACACTTCATTATTCTCCTTTATGCTTGGAAAATATCTCATCATGTTCTTCTCTTTTAACAACTTCAAGGCATGTGTGTTGAAGTGGCCAAATCTTCGATGCCATATCCATGAATCATCAACTTGTACCTTCATGGAAATGTTAGTTTCATATTTTAAATTTTGTGGGAAGCTTTTATTGCTCTTATTCATCTTCACTTGGGCTATCTAAGACCTTTTATTTTTGTTGTCTAAGATTTTTCATACACCTCCTTCAAAGTGAAGTGTGTAGCCTTTCTCCATTATTAGGCCAATGCTTAGAAGATTTTCTTTTAGGATGGGAACTAGTAAGACATCATGTACGAGTCGCGTACCTTTATATGTATCCACCATAACAATGTATTTTCCTTTTGATTCAACCACACTGCCATATCTCAGTCGAACCTTGACTTTGACAGACTCGTCGATGTTTTTGAAAATAGTCTCATCCTTGCCCATGTGATTGCTGCATCCACTACCCAAGTACCTGATTTCTCCTTCTTTCGTTGAGTCTTGAGTGGCATAGAAAATACATTGTTCTTGATCATGCTCCTCTGCGATATTAGCTTGATGCCGATTTTTGTTGCGACAATTTTTCTCTATGTGCCTGAACTTTTTCCAATGGTTGCATTGTGGCATATTACGGTACCAACAATTTTTCTCTGCATGGCCTAGTCTTTTGCATATATTGCATGGAGAATTTCTATTTGTTTTGTTCTTAAGAAAATTCCTAAAACCATATCTTCTTCTTGAAGTTTCTCAATAATTTTTCTTTCCACCATTTTTTTTTGGGGCTGAAATTTGAGCTTTGACTATAAGCATTTTCAAGTGTATCTTATTAATTCCTATACAATCTTTGCTTATATGCTTCAAGAGATCCCACAAGTTTTGTCTCTGGTAGAGTGGACAGATCTTTGGTTTCTTCAATTGCTGTCACAATTGAGTCAAACTTTGGGGGCATAGTAATTAGAATTTTCTCAACAACTTTCTTGTCAATAATATCTTCCCCAAAAGCTCTCATTTGATTTACTATTTATTTAACTTTAGAATAGTAATCTTTAAATGTCTCAGACTCCTTCATCTTCAATAGTTCAAAATCTCTTCTTAGAGATTGAAGTTTAGCGGCACATACCTTAACGCTTCCTTGAAACTCCTCCTACAATGTGTTCCACGCTTCTTTGGCAGTCTTAGTTCCCATAATTCTTGGGAAAATTGAATCAGTCACCGCTTATTGCAAGGCGAACAACGCCTTTGAATTTTTTTGTTTATTTTTCTTCAACTCCTTTTCTTGAGTTGCATTAAGAGCTGAAGTATCCGTGACCGTGGGAACGGTGAAGCCTTCTTTTACTATGTCCCATAAATTTTGAGATGAAAAAAATGTTTCCATTTTAACACGCCAGAAATCATAGTTTTCACCATTTTAAAATAGGGACAGAAATAGATGATGATTGAGTGGCGTTATCCGTAGCTTAGTTTTTTTTTTTGGAGTGGGTTGATAGTACAAAGAAATTTTTTGAAGTAGTTTGGAGGATTTTGGAATTGTAGGTAGGTAATATATCTGCGTCCAATGTATGACCGAATGTAGCTCTAATACCACTATTGGTATTTGAGGTAATAGTGATGGTTTAGAATGTGATTGAATAATGTAAAAATAGTAGTTTATAGTTGAAAGATAATAGCAAGTAGTGTGAGAGCTAATATTGGAGTATTTAGTAACATGTAAGTAATCAACTTATTGTAGAAGGAGAGTAATAGTATGATGAAGTCTCCAATCTTATTGATATTAGACCTTAAAGGCTTAAATACAATTACACATACATTTGTCTATTTATAGGTGATTGAGGATGTTTCTAGAATAGAATTATCTAGACTTTTGTTTGTCTTTTCTTCATTACACTGATATAGAACTTTCTAGTTTATAAGTTAATCTAAGAATTTTATTGGAACAATGTAGAAACATGTAGAAACTTTTAGACTACTCTAGTTTTCTCTAAACATTGTCATTTATTTTACTAGAATGTTCTAGAAATGTGCATTAATTTCAATACTCCTCCTGCTCTCGGTGTGATTCAATTTTGTCACTGTCATACCCCAAAATTTGCCCTCCATCTACTCAAGAGATTTCATACATCCATACTCAAGGATTCCTCAAGAGTTGATCAGACAAACTCTCTCCTAGACAATCAACCCAAGCTAGGGTTTGGTATCTCTCAGGTCAAGATGGATTTCCAACATCTCCAATGGTCTTCATGCCTCCTCCTATGCTTCAAAGATTCTCCATGTCAAGTTTCAAGCCTCACAAGTCAAGTTTCCTCAGACAATTGCTCAAATGGTTGAACATCGGGTGTATTGGACAAAAAGTCAACTGTGGTCAACATACAGTCAAAACTTCTGATTTTTGGTCAACATCCTCATTTTGAAGTAACATTCATCATTTGATCAAGGGTTGATCATGATTCATCAAGAAAACTCAAGATTTGCCCAAAAGTCAAACTTTCTAAATTAGGGTTTCTAGGTGAAAAGTCAACTGAACTTTGACTGATCATAACTTTCTCATACTTTCTCAGAAATTTTCCCACCAAAGCTCATTTTGAAGGAAATTCAATTCTCTACAACTTCATATCTCACAAGAATGTCCAAAAAATGCTTCATTTGAGAGGTATAGCTCAAAACATTACAGGTCATTTTCAAAGTCAACAAAAAGTCAACTTTTTGTTTTGAAGATATATTGAGCATGGTAACTCCAATTGAGATGAGACCAAAGACATTGTTTATAGGACTCTTAGAGCTTTCCAAAAAGTCCAAGAACACTCAAAAATGTGGAAAATTGAGCAAGTTACACCATTCACAAGTTGGGAAATTTTGGAAGAATGCACAAAGAGAGATACTTCAAAAAATCAAATCTTTTGCAAATGGGCCTATTTTTTCTTCATCCTAACTTGTTCCTCATGCAATTAGGAATATCCAAGCCCAATGCCACGAATTTTTGATTTATTTTTCTATTTAATTTGTAATTTATTTATTTAAATGCAAATTAAATCTTAAAATAAATTATAAAATCAAAATTAATTGGAAGATTGATTTTTTATTGCTTTCTTGTGATCCAATCAACCCATAAATGCCAGCAATTTCGAAATTAGATCAAATTTGGCAAGATTGGATTGAAATTGGACAAAATTTGAAAATTTGATTTCATGAGAATATCAAAATTTGATTTCCATTGAATGTTGATCAATTATTTCCAAAAACCATTCCAAATCCATCCAGTATAAATATATGATGCATACCTATCAAGAAAGAACGAAAAAATTGGCTCAGAAACCCTAATCCAAACTCAAAGAAATCGTGTTCTTGAAGCAATTGGTAACCCTAGTTCCAGCCGTTTTCAATCGATTCTAAGGTGTCCATTGCATTCCTTGATACCTCCAGAGTGAATCCAGACCTTCACATTGCTCGAATCCATCCAGAATCAGAAAATCCGAGTTTGGTTTGTTCTTGAAAAATCCAAAATCATATTTTAATTTTCATGCATTATTAACATGTTTCATTGTTGTTTTTGTGATTAGAATGAAGTTTGCAAGCGATCTGGGTTATTTGATTGCATTTCCATGGCTTGAATCGTGATACACCATAACTAGGGTTTCCTGTGCCGTTTTAGGGTTTCACGAAATAGGAAAAATTGGACCTCGAGACTAGTACCATTGCATTCGGAATGATGTTTCCAATCGAACCATGGCTTTAGAATGTATTTATATTATGTGTGCTGCATTTTTGATATTAGCCAGGGACATAGCGTCGAAGGAAGGCCGACGCAGGCTTTTGAATTTTCAAAACGAAGAAGACGACTGGATGGCGCGAAGACGGAGCAATACGAAGGCGACGCGTGTGAAAATCCACTAAGTCCGTTTTCAAACACAGATGCGCGTATGGTGTAGTGGTCGGTTTTTCAAGGTTTGAAAGGGATGTCCCCAGTTCGATTCCTGGTTCAGACAATCCCTTTTTTCACTTTTCACAAACTCAATATTTTCCATATTTTCATATTTTTCAATATTTTCATTCATTTTAATTAACTTACATATTTTATTTCTGCATTATAAAAATTACCAAAAACATTTTTTCTTTTTACATTATTTTCATAAAAATATTTATTTAATTTAATAAATTAAAAAATATAATTTTTGCATGCATATTTATTTTATTTTTATTTTAGCATTTAAATCATTATAAATTACATTTTAATTATTAAATCTCTTCTAAAAAATCCCAAAAAATTATTTTAACTTATTTATCTTATTTCCAGCATATATTAATTTTCTCATATTAAAATTTGCATTTTTCTAACATTTTTCCTCTTATTCAATTCATCTCGTATTTTCCGATTTCTCATTCTTTCACTGTTGATTCGACGCTTTACCGTTTTTTCTATTTTTTCCCAATAATGTAATTGCTCATGGGTTGTAATAGTTAATTAGGTTTTTACTTTCCGCAAGTTTAAATTATGTATCTTCCCCAAAGCCATGTAATAGCGTAGGACATTTACCTTTCCGCACTTTACATTTCCGCTATTTATTTTCCGCACCCTATAAACTGTTAGTAACTAGGCGTGTATGGCAAGATAATAATTGGACATAGCTCACACTAATTTCAAGATAAAATATCTGAATCAACACACTCTTTTTCACACACGCACCCCTTAGGGTAATTCTCTCTCGTTGCCTTTACGAATTCTAATGGTCATGTCCCTCGAACGTAGAGGTATCCTAGCACCGTTGCCTTCCAAACAAATCATCATAGTCCCTTCGATACAAAGATCATAAGACCCACGATGTCGCCTCCGAATACATGATCTTGACCCTCGATTGTCGCCTACGAAAAATGATGATAGTCCCTTCGAATGTGCTAGGATACTTCCTACAAGTTGCCTTCAATGACCATCCGATGTCCCTTCGAATGTCCCGCTTACATCCAACGAATGGAGCTACCTACTAACTAATGGTACGGCTAGCGCTATTCTAAAGGAACGTAGAAGTACAAAAACGACCAATTCTGAGTGGGTAATAAGTCTCTTAGTTGCTTGCTCTATCAAATGCTTTTCACACCACACACTTTTTTTCAAAGTTCAAATTCTTTTCAAAACAAAAACATTTCCAAACACTTTGTATACATTCCTACATGAATCATTACAAAGTCAAAGTGAAATGCCTTTTCAAAACATCTTTGTCAAACACACAGAAAGCAATTTTAAAAAGTGATCTAGAGCAACTAAGAGCCCGTAGATAACTATGGATGGAAAGGGGTGCTAATACCTTCCCTTTTCATAACCATTCTCCCGAACTCAGAATCTAACGAAGGTCTTTTTCTGTTACTTTTACCTTCCCTTAATTGGATAAAAATAAAAGTCGGTGGCGACTCTTGCTATCCGCACATTTGGATACAAAAATCCTACAAAGTCAGTTCACCGTGTTACAGTCACACTACTTGTCCCAATGATTATTATTAAACTCTTTCTCATCAATGGTTAACGCTTTTGACGAGAATATCTCCTTAGTAGCGCTTGTGATCTTTCTTGTGTGTCTGTTAAAGACTTCTAACAAGGACCGTTTTTGTTGTCTAGTTGCTTGTGAATCTCCTTGTCGATCTTATTGAATATTTTTGACAGGGATCACTCTTGATCCTTAGTTTCTTATAAGTCTCCTTGTCGTTCTTGTAGAAGAATTTTGATATGGATGCATTCTTTCTCTAGTAGTTGCATTTTTCTTTCTAGACTTGTACTCAAGTTAAGCCTCAAAGGCCACAAGTCTCAATTTTTTTTTATCGCCTGCGCTTGTGCTCTATCAAAATTAGAGCCTTAGTTGCCATAGATTTATGATATTAGTTGGACTTCAAATTAAGAGATTCAGACTGTTAGACTACCTGAACTCCTCTCTATTATTTTATTTTTGCGTTTGAACTCAAACAGACTCGGACCGTCAGAACAAAACACATAACAATCAAGTACCACTTTACCAGAGAAGCTGAAGAAACTAAAGAAAACAAACTTGTCAACTGCAGAACAGAAGATCAAAATGCAGACATATTCATGAACGCGTTGTCGAGACCAAGATTTGAAGAACTACAAACTATGCTTGGAGTTACAGAAATTTGCATCAAGGATGAGTGTTGAAATTGCTACAAATTTCTAAAATATTCTAAATATAATATTTATGAAAATGGTAGAATACCCTAAAAACTACAGTGTGTATGAATATGGTCAAACAATCTAGAACTATAAGTATATGTAAAAAATTGAAGAACCTAGAACTATCATGATACTAATATATCATGACAACTCTAGAAAGATCTAAAGTAATGTAGAAACATTCACCACCATTTAGAGGTTGGTAACTTGAGCCTATAAATAAGCAATTGGTATCTTGTAATTGATAATCCAAGAAATCAATGACATAGCCTTTTTTCTAAACAATTCTCTAAAACTATCTCTTATCAACTATCAACTAACCAAATACTAACAGACTCTAACCATAAGAAATGGAGTGAGGGGAGGAAATCATGTTGATTTTTAAAAATAAAAAATAATTAAAAAATAAAGAATAGACAGAGAGTGTGCACTAGCGATTTATACAGCTTCAACCCAACCACTCGACCTAATCATGTTTTCAAGAATTTTTTCTTGAGAGTTCAACTAAACACATTTGGAAACTTCTAGTCAAAAAAATTAACTTCCATAAATCTGAAATGATATTTAGTTAGAGCACCACTCAGTGAAAAAAACTTGGTTCTTCAATTTCCTTAGTATCCCCATTGTTAATAGTATCCAGACTTGCACTGGCCTCCCTAGTCACATTGGCAACTCTAAAAACCCCAACTTTAATTTCCTATTGGATGACATTTTATATTTTCTTGGCATCAAATTCTACAAGAGTAGTAGAGGTTTGATGATGCATCAAAGAAGATATGCAGGAGAAATTCTCAAGATATTTGAGATGGAAGAATGTAACTCGACTTTGACACCTACATAACCAAGACTGCAACTATATAAATATTTAGAAGAAGATGATGTCGACCCAACTCAATACATAAGACTTATTGGGTCATTAAGATACATTTGTCACACAAGGTCCAACTTAGCATACAGTGTAGGTATGATAAGTATATTCATGGAAAATCCAAAGTATCACACCTAGCAGCAATGAAGAAGATATTGAGGTATCTAAAAGGAATTCTCAACTATGGCATTTTATTTCATGCAACTGATAAAGGAAAAGAGTGTAAGTTAGTGGGGCACACTAATTCGAGTTGGTGTAGTGATGCTGAGGATTGAAAATCCTAAACAAGATATATATATATATATATATATATATATATATATATATATATATATATATATGTTATGTGGTGCACTAGTTTCTTAGAGTTCGAGAAAGAAACCAGTAACGGTATTATTATCGTGTAAAGCAAATACATAGTTGCATCTCTTTGTGCTTATCAAACATAATGGATGGTGAATCTGGTCGAAGAAATCACATGGAAAGATTATTAAGAAATTACCATGAAGATCGACATCATGTCAATTATTAACCTAGCGAAGAACCTCATAGCACATGGTCAAAGGAAGCACATTGAAATGAGGTTCCACTATCTTCGAGAGCATGTAGCACACAAGAAGATGAACTTAGAACACTGCAGAACTGAGAATCAGATTGCAGATATCATGACGAATGAAGTACAGGTCGAAGTATTCAGGAGACTAAGCGCTATGATGAATATAGATAGTTTAGACACAATGAATTAGGTGGTGTGTTGAAAATGCAATTTCTTGTGTCGAATCAGAATGTTGCTCAAACACAAGGTATGTCGAAATAGGTTAAGTGTATGTGTCGAAGCTTAGTGTGTCTAATTAGATTAGTCGAAGAGAATCGTAGTATGTTGAGTTTTTAGTTGTCGAAGTGTTGTACGCAGGTTGCTACACACATGATTTCGACTAGACCTATTTTAGTAAGTGTAACTGAATTAAATTAAGTTGTTATTTTGGGCTTTTTCTATTGTGGGTTTTTTATCTTAGGGAGAAACCAAGCTCAATTATAAATAGACGGAGTAACCCCTATTTTGGTATTCAACTCATATCATTGTATTCACAAAATTTTGCAGTTGCAAATTGAATAAAGATTTTCCACAGTTTGTGGACAGAGAGAAACTCTGCAAAAACCGTAATATTTTTTCTTCTTTAAATTTTCTTTTATTTTCATTGTCATTATGTGATGATAACAATTTTTTTTATCAAGATTGATAGAAATTCATCATAGATTTTAGTGAATTTCCAACAAATTTGTAATAATAATTTGAAGTAACTTGATGGACTGAGAGCTGTCAAAATGGGCTACCCGACCCTAAACAGGTTGGCCCATGTGGGCCTCGGTCTTTTCAAGGCCGGACCCAAAAATATCATATTTAAATGGGCCCGGTTTTTACTAGCCAGACCCAGTCTTATCTACGTTGCGGGCTACCCGGCCCTAAACGGGCCCATTTCTTAAAAAAATTAAAATTTTCTCCTTATTTTTGTAAGTAACCATACATATAAGTTAACAATTAAAATGTAAAACAACATATTAACTTAATTCAAACTATCTAAAATACATCACAAAGTATTCAATATAGTACACGACAATAAATAATTTGTTCCAACAAATTTTAAGTTATAAATATTCATGACAATTATAATGTTATAACAATTATAACAACAAATTGTTATAAAACTTTATAACAATTATAATTTGGAAAGGATAAATCTAATTATATTTAACAAAAAAATATTTTATCGAGCCGGTGGGCTACCCATGACCCATACGGGCTGTGTAACACCCCTTCTAAAATACCCCGAATAATACTAATTATATCAACGATTAAAGTCATATTTCATCAGAGTTAACACGGAACAGGGATGCCACAATTATTAAATAAAATAAAACTCCAAATAAACAGTAGCCATGCTACACTGAGGATCAATATTTCAGATAATTCAGTCAAATTAAGACCATGTCTTACACAGCGGAAAATATCATAACCAAAAACGGAATAATCCAATCATTATTATTCCCAACCAAATTTAAAGAAACAATTAAACAATGTCTAATTCCTCAACTAACGTTCCCCAGTGTTACAATCTAATCAGATCATGACACTGACACGCGGACTTAAATGATAAGCTCTAGAGTCATCCTCACCAACTCCTGAGCTGCTAACTTTAATCTGAAATTGTTAAAGTAAGGGTGAGACTTCTCATAATTAAAGCATATTATAAGCTTCTCAATCAACAATATATTACAAGCATATTAATCCACCCATTTCAGCATAACTTCATATTCAATACACAATTACAACCATATAATCATCATGCACAACAATTAACATTCAGAGAATGGTAACAGTGGAAGACATCCTAACATGTTACAATTCCATGCAAATAAAATGCAGACTCAATGCATGTGGTACCAACACGTGACCAAGTCACCCAACACTGATCCATCATCAACCGGATACAGTAATCATCGATTCGTCCATAAACACCCGGACACGAATCCAGCCTAACCACCCATCCTCACTCGGGTATCGGTTATCGGTAATCCAAGTCAAATTCCGCACAATGGGAATTAACTTCACCAAAACAATGCATATGCACGCACATCACTAGCATGCAATCATCAATCAGTCTATGTAATACATCAATTTAACATAACTGAATCAAACCAATCAACATGATATTTCAACCAATCATGCATACAATTAACAGCGGCATAAACATGCTTTACATCCACACAATACCAATACCACTCTCACCAACGGTTTTCTACTACATATACATCAATATGCGTCAGTCAATAATCACCTATTTCGGAATTCGGCTCCTTTTCAAAATAATTTCGAGTTTTGGAAAATCTTTTCATTTTATAAAATAGAGCATTAAATTTAAGAAATAACTTCCAAAACGGCGCTCAAAACGGACTTACGGTTTGAAAGTTATGAATTTTCAAAGTTTTAAAAATTTTCAAAAAGGTTCAGTGGAACCCGGTTCCTCCCTGGGAGTAACCGGTTCCCACAATTCCAAAAATACACGCCCCTGGAAAAATGTATGGGGAACCCGGTTCCTCCAGGTAGGGAACCGGTTCCCAGAAGTAAAATTTCTATTTTTCTGGAAAAACAACGTGGAACCCGGTTCCTCCCACACAGGAACCGGTTCCTGAGTTCAAAAATGTTACTTTTCACCATTTTAAAAGCTGGAACCCGGGTTCTCCCACTGGGGAACCGGTTCCCACGACCTTCAGACCCAAAAATCCATTTTGACAGCAATGGTTCCCAAAACTATTTTCTCATTCATTCCAAAACGTACCCACACGTTCCGACACCATAAAATCAATCATTCATCACCAATAACACACCATTTAACATGTTTTATTCATCATTAATGATCCTATATCATACAATTCAATGAATTTCTACAATCTGACACAATCTGACACCAATAGGGATACACCCATGGAAACCTAGGAATTCCTAAACTGGGATTTCCTAACATGCTATGATCTATAGTATCAAAATCAAAACCTATAATATGAAATAATCAATCGAAATCACCCCTTACCTTGTGGGTTCTTCGAATTCTGACACTTTAGGTCTTCTTCTTCCTTTTCCTCTTCTCAACTTCACGTATCTTTGTTTTTCTCCAAAATGACTCTTTCTTTTCTCTTTTCCTTATTTTATTCCTTTTATTCCTTTAACATAATTAAAATGAATTAAATAATGTGAGTAGAGTCTTTTACTCCTCACACCATCACTTTACTCAACCCACCTCTGATAATTCCATTCCTTTATTCCATAATTAAACCCAATAAATCCAATATATTAATAAATTACATTCTCAATTAAATTAATAATTAAAAATCATAATTATTTAATTATCGAATTATTTGGGGTGTCACAGGCTGGCCCATTTTCTAGGGTTTTTTAGAGCCGGGCAAAAAAAGGCCCAAAAGTGAATGGACTCAAAAAATAATGCCCAAGCCCTAACATTTTTTGGACCCGATGGACTGATGTTGCGGCGGTATATGCGGCAAGCAAAGAGTTGGTATTATTTTTACCGGGTGATATATACCGGTTAGGTTATATCGTATCGTGTCCACAGAGATTGGTTATTGATTCGTCGTTCGACAATTCTACCGTTAATGAGTTTGAGATTAAAAGAAATGAAAATAAAAGACAAAAAGTAAATGAACAAAAAGTATAAAGGATAGACAGCTTGTCTGGAACGAATGTAAACTACCCGTCACAGACTTAAATCTACCACCCATGTCATACTCGGCCTACGATACTCGTCTGTGTCATCACATACCTCTCACAATCTAAGCTATTTCTAACCCAAATTGAGAATCCTCCTAAATCATCTCAATATCCATTCCTGGCATATCTCAACAACATAGGAATCAACTGCGTCACCTCCATACCCATTCCTGGCATACTTCACCGACACAGAGGCATTAAGTTCGGGTACTCTATAGTGAATGTTAGCTCTAAACCCATTCCTAGCATTCAGAATCTAACAGATAATCATCCTAGGTAAGAATCTAAGCAATTTATCCCTAGCAAAGCTCAAACCCCTAACATAAAGTAAAAACCCAAGATAATCACCGACACAAATTCGTAAAGCAAACTTTATACCAGCCAAAGGCGATAAATATACAAGAGTTATGAGTAGAAATACATACAAACCCCAACAAAAGAGATTACAAAGAGAAGAGAAGAATAGGAACCACAAATCTACATTGGTTGTCATGCCAATCGAAGAGGGATTCGACTCCGGATCATCAAAATGCAAGCTCCAATGTTGTTTTCCAAGCAAATCTATCAAAAATATGAAGGTGATGGTGTTGGGACTCAAAAATACCCAACCCATAACCTAAAAATGTGTTTTGAGCCCCTTTTAAAGAATTCTGATGTCGCAGGTCGCGCTCAGCGCGCTATTCGCGCTAAGCGCGGTCTGCTATTTTCAGCATTTTATTTTTGCCATATCTTGAGAACCGTAACTCGGAATTGCGCCCGGTTTGAAGCGTTGGAAAGCTTATTCAATGCTCTATCCAACCATGAAGAAATATCAACCAAATTGATGATTTTTATTGTGTTGAATTTGAGCTTTATTCGATGACGTATTGTGCAAAATTGCACTCTTGAAGCTTAGCCTTTGGCCTTTATTACTCAATGCTCCAATTATGAATGAATATCTATAAAAGAGATGAAAAACTATCAAATGATACAATATTTACACAAAAACTCAATTATTCTATTATGTACACAAATATACTAAAAGCGGGGGATTTATTCGAAGAATATCAACAAAAGAACGGATAAGTGCCACAAAATGTATATACAAAATAACTACATTTTGGCACTTATCAACTTTCCCCAACTTGACACATTGTTTGTCCTCACACAAAGTCAAGTAAACTTAAAGAAACAAAAAATGATAATCAAATAATCACGAATCAACAAGTTTTGAAAACAGAAAACAAATGTATGGTTCAAACGAAAAATGTACACGACAAATACAAACTTACCACCATCCTACAACCATAACATATAAACGAAACAAATCCTAAGTACAAAAATCATGCAAAACATTCTAAAACAAAACAAACTCAATCATGAATCACACCTAGCAAAAATTCATCGGTAGATGAAGAACACACGAAGGTGAGGGATAAAAAACACTTCTCCACAATCTTGCAAACAATAGACTAAATTATGCATTCATCCAAAAACGTATTGAAAATACAAATGCAGTAATCACAAGGGCTTTTCAAGGTTGTAATGTGGCTTGGTTAACAAACAAGTGATAAGTCCTAAAGCTAATCGAAACAAAAACTTGCCTAAACCTAAGGGAGTGATCAACTCACAAAGTTCCAAACAATATAATTTCAATCAAACTTCTTCTTCATCACAAGTTTCACACCAAACACACCTCACTTATTAATATAACATTATTCCTACTCTTTTTCTTTTTCTTTTTCAAAGCTTTTCTCTTTTTTTCTTTCTTTTTCTAATCTTTCTTTTTTACTTTTTTTTTCTTTTCTTTTTCTTTTCTCTTAACCTCATACCAACCACAATATAAGTACATAAACATTCCTCTCCCCAACTTGAATTCAACCAACATCATTATGTGAATACTCCCTACTTTCTAAGGCAAGGTAAAAATCCATACAACAACATATAGTTGAGGGTTCAAGAAACAAAGAAATCAACATCCATACAAAAAAGGTGAATTGACACTCATAGACAAGCATCAAGTTCAAATAAACATGGATATTGATAAAAGTTCAAAGGGGTTAACAAAGGTTCACACACTCACAAGGTGAATTGAATATTTGGCCAAGGTAGTTATGCTCAAAATCAAACAAAATGCCTTGATCATTTTCTTGCAATCATACAATCAACACAAAATAAAAGATTAAGCATAATAAAATCTAGTTAAAACAAGAATGTGGACTCTCGGCATATGTAAACAATGGAAAGCTTCCTCACATTTATGGGTAAAAAGGGAACTAAAGTGATTCAATTCATGAGCAAGTAATGCAAAAAGAATGAATAGCATGGTAATTATACAAATGATAAATTTCCTAAACATGTTATGCTATAGAAAGCGATAAACGAGTACCTGACGTGTAGCAACTTTGAAAATTATCATTACCATACATCCGCGAGTTGAAACGATCAAACTCGGAAAATCACCTCAAAAGTCTTCAAGTTACCGAACCAAAATTTGAGTCCAAACAACAACAAAAGAATTAGAAAAACAACACTAATTTTATTCAATACAAAAAGCCTTGGTGAAAGTGGGAAAAAGGAAAACCGAGTGAAATTTTAAAAGAATTCACTTAGCAGAGCGCGCTAAACGCCAGCAGAGCGCGCTACACCAATTGCAGAAAAATGACAGCAACAGGTGCAGCTGCTATGCAAACTCCACTTACACACCTATACAATCTCATTTACACATCTAAACCATATTTGCAATACATACACACTTCCACAAGCTAAAACACTACAAACTTGTGGAAAATAACAAATTGACATAACAAAACTAAAGCACATAACAATACACACAATTGGTGAAAAGGAATTAACAAGTTGAAAAGTGAAAATTTGAAATTAAGAGCAAGTCCTATTTCAACATGTTAAAACATAATCCACCAAACAACATAAACATAAACAAACAAAACATGCTTGTTTTACGTCGTAAGCTCGACGCCTTTATTGTGCGAGCACTAGTAACCTCCTCTCGTCATGCCATGGTATTGCCACACCGCGCAAACCTAAAGAAAGTGTCCTAACATTCACACAACAAACGTTACGAGTACGAGACAATTCACAACATCACATGAAAACTAAGAAAATCACAAATATGTACAAGTATGGAAAGTAAACACATAACATGTACAAGTAACATATACAAGTTCATATACAAAGTCTATACAACATATACATTAATTACAAAACTCAAAAACAACGGAATTATCGCAATACAAAACCAATAAAACCAATCCCCGGCAACGGCGCCATTTTGTTGCGGCGGTATATGCGGCAAGCAAAGAGTTGGTATTATTTTTACCGGGTGATATATACCGGTTAGGTTATATCGTATCGTGTCCACAGAGATTGGTTATTGATTCGTCGTTCGACAATTCTACCGTTAATGAGTTTGAGATTAAAAGAAATGAAAATAAAAGACAAAAAGTAAATGAACAAAAAGTATAAAGGATAGACAGCTTGTCTGGAACGAATGTAAACTACCCGTCACAGACTTAAATCTACCACCCATGTCATACTCGGCCTACGATACTCGTCTGTGTCATCACATACCTCTCACAATCTAAGCTATTTCTAACCCAAATTGAGAATCCTCCTAAATCATCTCAATATCCATTCCTGGCATATCTCAACAACATAGGAATCAACTGCGTCACCTCCATACCCATTCCTGGCATACTTCACCGACACAGAGGCATTAAGTTCGGGTACTCTATAGTGAATGTTAGCTCTAAACCCATTCCTAGCATTCAGAATCTAACAGATAATCATCCTAGGTAATAATCTAAGCAATCTATCCCTAGCAAAGCTCAAACCCCTAACATAAAGTAAAAACCCAAGATAATCACCGACACAAATTCGTAAAGCAAACTTTATACAAGCCAAAGGCGATAAATATACAAGAGTTATGAGTAGAAATACATACAAACCCCAACAAAAGAGATTACAAAGAGAAGAGAAGAATAGGAACCACAAATCTACATTGGTTGTCATGCCAATCGAAGAGGGATTCGACTCCGGATCATCAAAATGCAAGCTCCAATGTTGTTTTCCAAGCAAATCTATCAAAAATATGAAGGTGATGGTGTTGGGACTCAAAAATACCCAACCCATAACCTAAAAATGTGTTTTGAGCCCCTTTTAAAGAATTCTGATGTCGCAGGTCGCGCTCAGCGCGCTATTCGCGCTAAGCGCGGTCTACTATTTTCAGCATTTTATTTTTGCCATATCTTGAGAACCGTAACTCGGAATTGCGCCCGGTTTGAAGCGTTGGAAAGTTTATTCAATGCTCTATCCAACCATGAAGAAATATCAACCAAATTGATGATTTTTATTGTGTTGAATTTGAGCTTTATTCGATGACCTATTGTGCAAAATTGCACTCTTGAAGCTTAGCCTTTGGCCTTTATTACTCAATGCTCCAATTATGAATGAATATCTATAAAAGAGATGAAAAACTATCAAATGATACAATATTTACACAAAAACTCAATTATTCTATTATGTACACAAATATACTAAAAGCGGGAGATTTATTCGAAGAATATCAACAAAAGAACGGATAAGTGCCACAAAATGTATATACAAAATAACTACATTTTGGCACTTATCAACTTTCCCCAACTTGACACATTGTTTGTCCTCACACAAAGTCAAGTAAACTTAAAGAAACAAAAAATGATAATCAAATAATCACGAATCAACAAGTTTTGAAAACAGAAAACAAATGTATGGTTCAAACGAAAAATGTACACGACAAATACAAACTTACCACCATCCTACAACCATAACATATAAACGAAACAAATCCTAAGTACAAAAATCATGCAAAACATTCTAAAACAAAACAAACTCAATCATGAATCACACCTAGCAAAAATTCATCGGTAGATGAAGAACACACGAAGGTGAGGGATAAAAAACACTTCTCCACAATCTTGCAAACAATAGACTAAATTATGCATTCATCCAAAAACGTATTGAAAATACAAATGCAGTAATCACAAGGGCTTTTCAAGGTTGTAATGTGGCTTGGTTAACAAACAAGTGATAAGTCCTAAAGCTAATCGAAACAAAAACTTGCCTAAACCTAAGGGAGTGATCAACTCACAAAGTTCCAAACAATATAATTTCAATCAAACTTCTTCTTCATCACAAGTTTCACACCAAACACACCTCACTTATTAATATAACATTATTCCTACTCTTTTTCTTTTTCTTTTTCAAAGCTTTTCTCTTTTTTTCTTTCTTTTTCTAATCTTTCTTTTTTACTTTTTTTTTCTTTTCTTTTTCTTTTCTCTTAACCTCATACCAACCACAATATAAGTACATAAACATTCCTCTCCCCAACTTGAATTCAACCAACATCATTATGTGAATACTCCCTACTTTCTAAGGCAAGGTAAAAATCCATACAACAACATATAGTTGAGGGTTCAAGAAACAAAGAAATCAACATCCATACAAAAAAGGTGAATTGACACTCATAGACAAGCATCAAGTTCAAATAAACATGGATATTGATAAAAGTTCAAAGGGGTTAACAAAGGTTCACACACTCACAAGGTGAATTGAATATTTGGCCAAGGTAGTTATGCTCAAAATCAAACAAAATGCCTTGATCATTTTCTTGCAATCATACAATCAACACAAAATAAAAGATTAAGCATAATAAAATCTAGTTAAAACAAGAATGTGGACTCTCAGCATATGTAAACAATGGAAAGCTTCCTCACATTTATGGGTAAAAAGGGAACTAAAGTGATTCAATTCATGAGCAAGTAATGCAAAAAGAATGAATAGCATGGTAATTATACAAATGATAAATTTCCTAAACATGTTATGCTATAGAAAGCGATAAACGAGTACCTGACGTGTAGCAACTTTGAAAATTATCATTACCATACATCCGCGAGTTGAAACGATCAAACTCGGAAAATCACCTCAAAAGTCTTCAAGTTACCGAACCAAAATTTGAGTCCAAACAACAACAAAAGAATTAGAAAAACAACACTAATTTTATTCAATACAAAAAGCCTTGGTGAAAGTGGGAAAAAGGAAAACCGAGTGAAATTTTAAAAGAATTCACTGGCCCTGCATAGCAGAGCGCGCTAAGCGCCAGCAGAGCGCGCTACACCAATTGCAGAAAAATGACAGCAACAGGTGCAGCTGCTATGCAAACTCCACTTACACACCTATACAATCTCATTTACACATCTAAACCATATTTGCAATACATACACACTTCCACAAGCTAAAACACTACAAACTTGTGGAAAATAACAAATTGACATAACAAAACTAAAGCACATAACAATACACACAATTGGTGAAAAGGAATTAACAAGTTGAAAAGTGAAAATTTGAAATTAAGAGCAAGTCCTATTTCAACATGTTAAAACATAATCCACCAAACAACATAAACATAAACAAACAAAACATGCTTGTTTTACGTCGTAAGCTCGACGCCTTTATTGTGCGAGCACTAGTAACCTCCTCTCGTCATGCCATGGTATTGCCACACCGCGCAAACCTAAAGAAAGTGTCCTAACATTCACACAACAAACGTTACGAATACGAGACAATTCACAACATCACATGAAAACTAAGAAAATCACAAATATGTACAAGTATGGAAAGTAAACACATAACATGTACAAGTAACATATACAAGTTCATATACAAAGTCTATACAACATATACATTAATTACAAAACTCAAAAACAACGGAATTATCGCAATACAAAACCAATAAAACCAATCCCCGGCAACGGCGCCATTTTGTTGCGGCGGTATATGCGGCAAGCAAAGAGTTGGTATTATTTTTACCGGGTGATATATACCGGTTAGGTTATATCGTATCGTGTCCACAGAGATTGGTTATTGATTCGTCGTTCGACAATTCTACCGTTAATGAGTTTGAGATTAAAAGAAATGAAAATAAAAGACAAAAAGTAAATGAACAAAAAGTATAAAGGATAGACAGCTTGTCTGGAACGAATGTAAACTACCCGTCACAGACTTAAATCTACCACCCATGTCATACTCGGCCTACGATACTCGTCTGTGTCATCACATACCTCTCACAATCTAAGCTATTTCTAACCCAAATTGAGAATCCTCCTAAATCATCTCAATATCCATTCCTGGCATATCTCAACAACATAGGAATCAACTGCGTCACCTCCATACCCATTCCTGGCATACTTCACTGACACAGAGGCATTAAGTTCGGGTACTCTATAGTGAATGTTAGCTCTAAACCCATTCCTAGCATTCAGAATCTAACAGATAATCATCCTAGGTAAGAATCTAAGCAATTTATCCCTAGCAAAGCTCAAACCCCTAACATAAAGTAAAAACCCAAGATAATCACCGACACAAATTCGTAAAGCAAACTTTATACCAGCCAAAGGCGATAAATATACAAGAGTTATGAGTAGAAATACATACAAACCCCAACAAAAGAGATTACAAAGAGAAGAGAAGAATAGGAACCACAAATCTACATTGGTTGTCATGCCAATCGAAGAGGGATTCGACTCCGGATCATCAAAATGCAAGCTCCAATGTTGTTTTCCAAGCAAATCTATTAAAAATATGAAGGTGATGGTGTTGGGACTCAAAAATACCCAACCCATAACCTAAAAATGTGTTTTGAGCCCCTTTTAAAGAATTCGATGTCGCAGTCGCGCTTTAGCTAAGCATCTGCTATTTTCAGATTTTATTTTGCCATATCTTGAGAACCGTAACTCGAATTGCGCGGTTTGAAGCGTTGGAAAGCTTATTCAATGCTCTATCCAACCATGAAGAAATATCAACCAAATTGATGATTTTTATTATGTTGAATTTGAGCTTTATTCGATGACGTATTGTGCAAAATCGCACTCTTGAAGCTTAGCCTTTGGCCTTTATTACTCAATGCTCCAATTATGAATGAATATCTATAAAAGAGATGAAAAACTATCAAATGATACAATATTTACACAAAAACTCAATTATTCTATTATGTACACAAATATACTAAAAGCGGGGGATTTATTCGAAGAATATCAACAAAAGAACGGATAAGTGCCACAAAATGTATATACAAAATAACTACATTTTAGCACTTATCAACTGACCCATGGAATTCGGTCCATTTTGACAGCTCTAATTGTAACCTTGTCCTAATGATATTTTGAAAAGGAATAATTCTTTTTTAACGAGGTACAATAATATATAGAGTATGCATCTCTCTCATTTCTACACGCTAAAATTGTCATCATTATCTAACCCGTAAACAATTTTGTTTGGGGTTGAATGTCTTGCTTGGTCACAAGTATTTAGGCACAAAATTTAGACACACAGTCAATAAAAGAAAAAATTAAAAAATATAAATGATTAAATAATATATATATTGTTAGATATTTAAATTATACTCTTTCCAAATTATACGACGTTTTGACTATTTCATACGAATTAAGAAATGTAATCAATACTGTATGAAAAAATGAAATAGTGTATGATTTTAAAAAACATCATTCAATAATTAAATTGAAAAATGAAATTAAAATAAAAGAAAGAAAGAGAAATAAATAGATAATATTAAGTAAAAAGTCATTAATAATGTATTGGAATTGTAAAGTGACTTATAATTTGAGACAAATATTTTTTATAAAATAACTTATACTCCCTCCGTTCCTTTTTAAGTGTCGTTTTAGAAGAATTTTTTTGTTTCTATTTAAGTGTCGTTTTAGAGTTTAATGTCATTATTTATCAATTATACCCTTACTTTCTCAATAAATGAGAGAGAGTGCATGAATGAATTTATTAGGAAAGAGAAAATAAATGAGGGTATAATAGAAAATATAACTCTAATAGTCCACTATCTTGATTGAAGAGCTTTATGTTAAAATGACACTTAAAAATGAACAGTTATAACATTAAATGATGTAAATGTGCCTAAATAATTATGTGTTGGGATTGTGCCCAACTAAATGTTATTATTCTTGTTTGAGTTCCCCAAATTTGTTGAAGAGCTACAAACCCAATGACAAAATCTATGTATTTTTTTTGTTTATAATCAAAATATATTAATGAGAGTATAACTGTAAAAGGGGAAGTCTAATCCAAATAGGCAAAAACTTTGATCTATATTAACTAACCTATCACATGCATCACCCAAAAATAATACTCCTATCTTTTTTCATCTATGGGGTTGATATAGATTGAATGGTCTATTGGGTCCATTTTTTTTGTTGCCCACTACATTGAGTTCTGAAACATATATCAATCATATGTGCAACTTGACAACTTTTCAGACTATGATGAATTGGGAGAGCAAAATCTACCAATCAATTCAACCGTGGCATTGTTTCTTCTTTTTCTGGTCAAAGTTAAACTTTATCATTGAGAGATCATGGGTAATTAAATTTATTACCAACACAAACATCTGATTTATCTATATTTAAAAATGAACATCAAATATACTATATTATTTAATAATATATGTTACGACCCTTTTTCATATATAAGTGCTGCGGATGAAAATCCGATAATGAATTATTGTAAGACACAATATCTTATATGAGAGTGATTAAAACAAAGGACAATACAGATTCTTAAATTTTTTAGTTAATTTTGATTATATATGGTCTCATATCTGGTCAGTCTCATATATTATTTGGTATATATTTTTAATAAAAAATCAAAAAGGATTTTTCAAAATATCCAATTTACTACACCAAATCACAGTTACCAAAGCTAAAATGGAGGATCATATGGTTTAGATTATCTCATCAAACTCGACGTAAGTTGGGTGGGAAGTTATAAAGACCAGTAGGGTCATACACGATTTATCTTCCTTAAACATGAGTTCGAGAAACACATAGAAGCTACAAGTTCCGCTAACGATAAGTGGCCAAAAATGTGCACAAGCAATATGCTAACAAGAGATGCATATCCATTATTTGGTGGGCTAGGTCATTTTCACAAACAAGCGAGCCTCATGTACTCATGTGGTGTTTTTAGAATGTTTCAAGGAGGGATCATGTATGGGATACTTTTGTGATAGCTAACTTATATAACTTATATAGGAAACTTAATGTTACCACAAATTTAGGACAAAACAGTTGGCAGTATATATAAACTAATTCAATTAACATATTCAAGTAAATATATTCACATACATATATTCACATACAAACATGTAGGAACAAGTAAAATATCCTGTTCTGAAGTCCAAATTCATAATCAAATTCAAAATTATTTTAAATATTCACGTATAATTGAATGATTATTATCGGTTTAGTATTTAAGGGTTTTGGTTATCCATTAATATAATTAAATAGTTATTTACAGGTTAAATTTTTTATAGATTTAATTATTATTCAAAATCCAAATTTTTTAATTTTCAAAATACAATAAAATAAAATTGAATTTTAGAAAAAAAAACAATTATATAACTCTAACCAAATTTATAACCGAATTTATAATTTTTTTTTTATTAAAATATGGTTTTTATTGTAAATCAAATCCATTTAAATGGTTTGAAAATAATTATGGTTTAATTTCTAAAAATAATCAATCCTGCACACCTTAGGTACATGCATTTTTAGTGGATTCTTTAATCCTACCCATAGTCTTCTAGTGCACCACGTGAAATTTCACTACTGCCCCTAGAAATTGGAATAAATTTTCGGTTCGCACCATATACCATGCAAATCAGGTTGAAAAGGGTTAGGTGCAAACCGAAAGTTTACTTACGATTTGAAATCGGAAGTATATTTTCGGTTCCTAGATGCACTTAAAGGGCGCCAGAACCTTTCCCCTTCCCATAACAGAAAACTTTTTAAAAAACAAACTCAAACTCTCTCAATCACTCTCTTCTACCCTTTCTCTCAAAATCCAATTTTTTTTCTCAAACAATCAACACAAACCATCAACCATTGCATAAATACAACAACTAACGGAATCAAGCAAGCAACAATCATCTTCAATCAATCAAGTAAGTGATTTAACACATTTTTAGAGTATGTAATTTCTATTGAAATTAATGAAATAGGGTTTTAAATGTGTTATTTTTTGCAATTTATATCATTAGGAGTCATTATATAAGTGTTTGTAAATTGTTTTTGACGATCAACCCGTGTTTTTTGACACATGGGTGGGGCTGTACGAAGCTCTATTTCGCAGAGGAAACTGAAAGTTTATTTTCGGTTTCATGGCATGAACAAAACCGGAAGTTTATATCTGGTTTCTGTCTGCATTATTTTTTTTCATTTTTTCCTCTATAAGCCATATGCTAACGTTCCGTTCTTACTTCTACAAGAAATATGCCTGAGAGACCGTCACGTTTGAGGCATGGTCGGGTTGCACAACATGCTTTTGTGCAGAGAGAGAGAGGACTCAAACCACACAAGTTCCTTCGACATTCAGACAAGTTATGTCTGACGCACATTCTGCTGATTATGATTCTACATCTTCTACTTCTTCCTCCCATAGCAGACGGGAGTCTCTAGTTCATCCCTCCCTGCCTCCGTTCTACCGTAGACGCACATCCTCATCATCCTCACCATCGCGGGTTTTTGAGATGGGATCCTCATCTGCTTCACAGGCGGGGCCATCTGAGGTGAGACCTGATCTTACACCCCCAATAACTGAGGTACTAGTGCCACCCGAGGTACCGGTGGAACCAGAGGCACGACTAGTGCCAGCGGAGGCACCAACGACAGAGGCGGCACCAGCGGTACCACAAGTCCATCAGGTCTTTGGAGGGGGACCTTCTGACTTATTTATGCTCGCTCTTTATTCCACCCATGTGGCTAGACATTTATGGATGGAGACGTATGAAATTTACACTTATATTACAGTTATTAATTATGTTATGAATAATATTATGAATTCTAACAATGAATTCTTTCTTGCAGCATCGCGATACACTGAAGGTCATCAGCCATGGGAGGAAGATCAGCAAGTTAACTCCCCCTCTCGAGTCATGGTTTGATGATCTACTACGTATTACAGGGTTGAGATACTTGACCTTCTATGGATATAGTGTGCTCAATTGGAGGATAACCTATGCTTTTGTAGAGAGGTGGCACGAGGAGACGTCTTCGTTTCATTTACCACACAGAGAGATGACGATTACACTAGACGACGTCGCTTGTCTGCTTCACCTGCAATCAAAGGGCGGTTTCTAGATCACTAGAAGTTGAAAAAAGAGAAGGTGATTAATCTGTTGGTTGAGAGGCTAGGAGTTATCGTGGAGAAGGCCCTGGAGGAGGTTGATAGGACACGTGGTTGCCACGTAAGATATAGTTGGTTGAAGATTGTTTTTGATGATGTGGTTACACGTGCTACTGCTGTTGATGGTGATCTCGAGCAGGTTACCCTTCACATGGAGTATGCAATGAGAGCATACCTCTTGTATCTTGTTGGCACCCTAGATCTTTGTGAACATCAGTGCCACCTACACTGACATCATGTATTTTAGATTCTTTGCTGATTTAGAGTTGGTCAGTGGATGGAATTAGGGGTTTCCTACTTGGTTTACTTGTATACCAAGTTGACTGAGGCGACTAAGTGGAAGACGGGGCAGATAACCGGCATCATGTCTCTTATGACGGTATAAATATTTCTCTTAGCTTCTTTTTTTAATTATTTTTATTTTGAAACTAACTGGTTCAATTTTGATATTTCAGGGATGGATTCTACGGTACTTCCCCCGCATTTCTGGGTGGTCATTTGTTGAGGATTATATTGAGCAGATGCCTCGTGCATGTGCATACGATCCGCTCAGAGGCAACTAGACAACACTGCCGTATCGGGTTTACCTAGACCGGATAGTGCATGAGGACATCCACTTCACTGCCTACGCCGACCACCATGAGATGATACAATTTGACGAGGTTTCTCTATTTACAGGTTGGTTGGCCTGCGGTACTCGGAAGATTGTTGCTTATATGCTCGAGCGAGTGATGCGTCATTTCGGGTATACTCGGACAATTCCTCGACATCCTGCTTTATTTGCCCCTCTGACAGTGAAGAGGAGGGAGATGGATGACATTTTTTATGATTTTGAGAATCATCTTGTACCTGAGGAGGCCAGGAGTACCGTGGCTCCATACGACTGGAGTTACGCGTACGGTTACATGTTATGGTTCTTCAGGGTTTCCCATCCATACATGATATGGGAGGCTCTAGAAGACCCACCTAGGCTGGCTCATCAGGAGATCCTGAAGTAGGAGCAGGCGATGAGGGATCAATGCCCAGGACGTGCTGCCTATGTGCCGCTGTATCATGGAGCTTGCTATGGATGGCATCAACAAAGGGTTGTTTCCTAACAGATCCGATGTCAGAGGCGTTTTGGAGGCCAGCATGACGGAGGCTCACGGTGCCCTGGTCTACAAGAGGCAGCAGAGGGACGCCTCGAGGGTGACAGACCGCCTACGCCATACACAGTAATTTAGTTTGATTGTATTTTGACTTTAGTTTTTTTATTTCATATTGTATCGAATATTTATTTTGAATATCATTATTATGAAATGCATTTTGGATAACACTTTTTAAATTTTTATTCGATTTAAAAATTGCAGGTATTTAATTTGAATTATAAATTGAATACTTTGTTAAATTGCTTATAGTTCTGTTTTTCAGCTAACTGTCATGCCCATAACAGAATGTATACTTCCGATAAGGAACCGAAGTTATATTTTCTATTGTCACTCAAATATTTCAGAAAGTGGTGTGAATCGAAAATAAACTTCTGATTTTGTGAAGGACATTTTCAGATTTTTATAGGGTGCGCTCCACCCTAGCGTGGATTATGAAACTCACCATTTTTATTAGACTTGTGATTACATGATAGGAGGATCTGCATTCAAGTGCAATTAATTTAAAAAAAAATGGTTTGGGGAGATACAAATAAAAGATGCAATGACAAACATAACATTTAAAATGTACTAAAAATGCATAACTATGTGTAACTGTGTTATTTATAACGGCAGAATTAGAATACGCAATTTAGTTTATGCTGTTAGTCATTTTGAGGTAAACTAGAATGAAGAGGTTGAAGAGGAAACAGACTAGTTAATGTGCTACTCATGTTAGTGTATTTTGTCTAGAATCATATGATATTATGTATTTTGTCTAGAATCATATGATATTATGTATTTGTACACTATATTATCTATTATGTATTTTGCTTGACATGTTATGTTAGATATTGTTTCGAGTATTTTTTTTATAATATTACTATTTAATGTATTGTTATGATTATTGTTTGTGTAATATAAAGGTTTGAATATAAACTGTATTTTTATTAAAAATACGGATTTAGATTCTATAATCCGATACACATTAATGAACAATGGTCTAATTCTTGGTACTTCTCGTGTTTTCTCACAAGATAGTTCCCAATATCAACCAACAAACCCAACTAACATGAATGAGTTTGAGGCATCCCCGATCCTAAATATTAGGATCATGTCTAAACAATTGAGAAAACGGTACGAACAGTGAGTGGAAGTTCCTGGCCAGACAAATAACTAGCATGAGTCCGTACAGATGCATGTAACATCTTATTAGTAGGTCGCTGGTGTTTCACTGGCTTAAACTATGAGTAGTAGCTTTCAAGACTTTTGGATACATTGTTTATCTCTTCCTTTTTTCAAGCTAGTGGTGACTTACACAAAACACTTCAACATTTGAAGATTTTGTAGGTAAAATTCATTGTTATTGCAACCCACCGTTGCAGTTTTTTTAATTCATATTACTCTTGTTTTACCAAATGAAAAACCATACATCCAAATCTTCATTGCAAACATACAACTCTTCAATGTTCTACTCTATATAGCTTTCAGCATTTCTTTCATGTTTCAACAACTGAACACACAATTTCAGACCAGGAGTATAACAAAGTTCATCTAAAACTAAAAATCCAATCTAGTGATTATTCAATTAATCATGTTTCAGATATTACAAATCATGAACACAGTGCTAAAGCAGAAAGAAAAAAACTTCGTTAACGAACCCTACTTATATGATATTTAACATAGCATAAATATGAAAACACGACTGTTAAGATTGCTCTTAACTCCAACTTTCTATGTTTTATATCACAAGATCGATGTAATTTCAATTCTACCTTTCCATGAGAAAAGGTGCATCAGATTACCATCAAAATTGAATGTTCATCAACAATATAAACCACAACAAGCAACACCAATAATAATAATAACAAGGGATACATAACAATATATTAACCATAGTGTTTATAAATCTTAATGTTGGCCATAGGCAAAATGGATTGACATGTCACAGCATCCCAATAACTACACTGGCTAGAAAATAAAAAAGTGCTCAAAAGGCCAAAGAAAACAATTTACCAACTAATATAACACTTATTTCTTCTTCTTAGTAGGTGGTTGAAGAGCCGCCACTTCTTCATCTTCATCCTCTTCTTCATCTTCATCCTCGTCTTCATCATCTCCATCCTCATCATCGTCATCATCTCCATCCTCATCATCGTCATCGTCGTCACTTCCTCCTGCACCGTTAGGCACAGGATCATCCTCAGGGTCGGCTTCATCGTCATCTTCATCACCAGAAAAGTCCTCATCATCTTCATCATCATCGTCGTCATTCACATCATCATCATCGTCATCGTCGTCATCATCCTCTGTTTCACTTCCATCTTTGTTCTCTTCACAAGTATTGTTTCCCTTGTACAGCTGGTCTAAAGGAAACCTAATCAAGAATAAAAACAAGTCAGGACATTTGGATTTTCCAAACACAAAACAATCATAAATCATTTGAATAAGGTTAACATGATTATTGATACCTTCCATCCATTGGTGATATCAAATTATTGACATCTGTAAGAAGAGATCCAGTCTGCAAGAAAAGAAAGAAAAAAAATATCATTCATTGAATGCAATGTAATTGATTGTATAAGAACAGAAAATTTAGGTCATCCTAGTGAAAAGTAGACTAAGTTCAACCATTGCTTGTCAAATACACAAAGCACAAGTGAACATGCATTAACCAAGTTTCATATTGCAGTTTGATTATCAGTGTGTACAACCTCAAGCAGAGATGCAAAAAACATTTCATAACAGAGTTTATAACAGTTGCAATCCCAACTACAACTATATCACACTTCCCAGCAATAAGTAACAAGCTAAACACAAAATACCAATTGACCATAAAGAAAATCCTGTCTTTATAGTCATAGAAACAGAAAAATATATATACATAAAAGGTTACTAACGCAAAAGACAAAATCCATGCGATTCAGACACAAACAATGCAAAAAGAACCCTATTCAACAAAAATCTAAAAAATCTTTGGTAACAATACTGTTAGAGAAGGATATAACAGCAAATCAGCCATACATGAAGTGTAAAAATACATCCAGGGCTGTCAATAGCAGATAGTAAAAAAATCGGTTTTTTCAAATCCGGCTACATCACAGTGCTATAACAGTTTGTAGTAAACAATTTATTTACGCTATAGTGCTTCAGTACCACTACAGCCATTATTTGACAAAAGTAATGCATGCATCACAAATTTCTTAAACCATAAACCCTAGGATATTTATCAACTTGTGTTAACCCTGCTAACTCATTATTCTCTTCTCATCAAATTTACACAAATTACAACAAAATAGCATTAGAAGAAACTGAGAGAAAATACAAAACTGAAAATAGTGAGAAAAAAGGTATACCGCTACGAGAAGACAAGCGAGGGATTTGCCGGTAGCAATGACTGTTTGAAGAACCAGAGCTTCGGCAAGAGAGGAGAGAAGCACGGCGTTGTTTGCGGGGGTGAGAAGTGGAAGTTCCATTGCCGACATAGTGCTGCTAGCGAGTAGGAGAGTGTGTGTGCGGGAAGTTGGGTTTGGTCCCGTTAGGGTTTTTATGATTCAAAATTGTGATGTTGTATCACCAAATTGTTTGCTTCCACGTCACACTATAGTAGATTGTGTTTGTATTTGTGAAACATATCTAAAAATCTTGTTATAACCTAAATGGGCCTCTTTTGTTATGCTTACTTCTTTACACTCCCTACTTTTATTAAGAAATACTTCTAATGTTTGAGATCGTCTTCCTTTATTTTTTTATAAAAAATATATTTGGATTTTGGAATTTAAACATGTAAAAATAATAATTTGAAGTGTCAAATACTATAGTTTTCAAGTCAATAAAATTTATAAACGTTCATTTTTTAAAAACGGTGACAATAATCACACATTTATGCACCAAAATTATAAAAACGGTGACAATAATCACACATTTATGCACCAAAATTATGATAATATGCGACTCCATTTTTTTTTAAAAATGAAGAGGATTCGTACTCAATTGGGATCAAGATAAAAAAAAATTAAACTATTAGATTAATAAATATAAAAAATGGTCATAATCACAAAGTCCACCGGATACACTAACATCACAACTTTGACCAATATATCTTCCTGAATTTTGAGAGGTACTACGAAAGATTTATCTACTAAGATTAATATCATGTTTATGCTTTTTGATCTTCCTCACAATCTTCCGTATATAAGGGCATCAAATTGATGTTTTCCCAAATCACATCATTCTCCAAGAATAATAAGTTGTCCTATATTTCATAGTATATTGAAATTCCTTATATTTGGCTACTTGGATAGAAGGTTTCATATAATAATCACACAATATCTCTCTAACAAGTTTATTTTATCATCATTTGGGAATTTTCTCTTCTTTGTAAGTAGCTTTTTAAGAATTTTGGAATATGTTGAAGGGCTTCAGAAAATAGTATAGTGGCATGCAAGTTTTAAAGAACGTTAATAACATCTTATATTGTCCCTCATTTGGTTCTTTCTTTTTTAAGGATGGTAAGGTAATGCCTTTGAGTATAAACAATTTTTTTTCTCCCATTCACTTCCTAATTCAATTTTTTTGGTCGATGATGTTCTATAGTGTTTTAGCCTTAGAAGTAACAAACAATTTCTGATAATGGTGTCATTTTGTTGGATGAAAAACATGTGGATCTATGGTCTTGCAAGAATTTTTAATGTGAATCAAGGAGGTGCAATTTATTGATGCAAAGTTGCATTCAACTGATAAATTTTTTGGTTTTGATAATAATAACACTTGATATCAAATAATATCCAATCATAATTCAATTTCTTTGGTCGATGATGTTCTATAGTGTTTTAGCCTTTAAAGTAACCAACAATTTATGATAATGGTGTCATTTTGTTGGATGAAAAACATGTGGATGAAGTTTATCGATGCAAAGTTGCAATCAACTGATAAGTTGTTTGATTTTGATAATAATAACACTTGATATCAAATAATATCCAGTAAAGTCCATATTTATGAAAGATAACCCAAGCTCTTGAATTTGCTCAAGATGGTTTATCAAGATATCTTCTTGTATTAAGTCCTTTTGAATATGCTCTTGAAGATCAAGTCATATCTTTGAAGTCAATACTATTTTTCAAAAGATATTCAGGTGAAGACTTCTATATCAAGGTTTGTCGATGGTTTATCCTATCAGCTTTGAGATAATGGTAATCAACATGATGATCTTTCAGTCCACATGAAGCTATAATATTCATGGTTCTTGTGTGATGTTAAACTCAAAGGTAATAATGCCAAGAGTTAAAGCTTCAGAACTTTGAAAAAAGAAAATGTGAAAGTTCGTTTGGTTGTGTTTGTCTGAGTGACCAATGTCTTGTAAAGACACAGGGGTAATTCTAGAAATACAAAGGAAAAATAACACACGCACACACTAAAATCTTTGAAAAACCTCTCATGTTTTTATTAATATCATCTCAAAATATTTTTAAGGCCTAGCTAATTGATTAGGGGACTATATGATCAATTGGATGACTTTACAATAGAATAATCTATTATCCCTAATCATATAATCGATTATTTTTACTTGGTTGAGTTTAAAATCGATTGAGACAAACTCTTAATAATTGGTAACTAAATATCAAAACTTTTCATTTGTGACTATAACAATCGATTATTGAGGGTCAATAGTCGAGTGGCTTAATTAATTAAAGCATTCATTTCGCCCATAGATTGTTTCCAAATTTGGACCACAATCTGGCCTATAATTATAGAGCTTCTCTATGATTTCTTATGATCCAGAAAATAAAGCTTTGATCTCACTTACATAATCTCTCATATTTTATATAAATCTCTCAAGTTCTCACATATATTTTACCTTAGTTCTTCGAAAGTGCTTTTGTGTCTAGGTGAGGATATCATTTCTTATGATCCAGAAAATAAAGCTTTGATCTCACTTACATAGTCTCTCATATTTTCTATAAATCTCTCATGTTCTCACATATATTTTACCTTTTTGTGTCTAGGTGAAGATCATTGTTTCTGAGACTGTATTATCTCTTGAGTAAAATATCTTTTTATAAGTTGTTTAGTTGCGAGTTAAACCAGTAAAATGTCTTAATTTATTGAGGATGTGCTTTGATTATGCACCTTTGGCAGCCTGGAGACTCATTTCAATAGAAATTGGCCTGAGAAATGATCATGATCCTTTCTATTTACCATGTTTGGTTACTCTAATGCTTGAAGGTGTTCGAGATTGATATAGGAATATACTTAACTAATTGTTATGCCATGAGATTGATATAGGAATATACTTAACTAATTGTTATGCCATTTGATCTCGGAAAAATGGTATTGGTTTTCTTAATAACGATCACTTGCCATCGCACTGTGCAGTATAAATCTAACATCTTTTTTGGATTGATGCTACAAAACTGTGATTAAGTTGGAGTTTTTTTCTTTATGTTTCTTCATATAAATCTATCTTGGACAACTTTAATCTATAAAGACATGTGGTAAATTTCTTTATTTACAAAGGATGAGATAACTAAATACTACTAATTTACTTTTTAGAAAGCACTAGTAAACAATTAACAATGAAAACAAAAAGATAAAAGAAACAACAACTCTCTTTGGCTGACATAAATGATTTAATTTGGTATATCATTTGTCTTGCAAAGAATTCAAATACTTTAAAATTTTATTCCCTATGGATCATCATATATAAATAGGTTAAAATTAAATTAAAGGCACTCATCTAAATAAAATACATTATTTCTGATAAATTATATAACTTTTATGATTAGGCGACCCGTGCGGATGTGCAGGTCTCTTTCTAGTCTATTTGGAAGTTATATAATACTCAGAAGGATGAAGTTCAGAAGCTATATATAAACTGTGAAAGGAATGGCAAATATTGATGAGGGGATATCTCTAGCAGTTACAGCACCCTTGGAAAAGAGATCAGGCTACAAGATAAATTGAAAAACTAACCAATGAATCTCTTATCTTAGACCCTCTTATCCATTCTCATGTGAAACCATCATTAAAAAAGAAACTCAAATTAGATTTGGGGATGATCAAGTTCTAACACTCTAGTTATACCCTTCCCTTGCCCCATGTGTAAGAAACAAAACTAACTAATCCTAAGTCTAAACCAATAGAGAAACCCAACCCATATATTCTAAAGCAACAATAAGTGATTCAACTCAATTTGGCATGCCTTTAAAACTTAAACAGCATAAACTGCTTAACAGCAAAATGAAAGTATATTTGTCAAAATTATACATATTGCATCAATAACCCTACAATGGTTGTTAATATCAGTCACCTGAGATTTGCACACCATCTTATAGATAGAGAATTAACAACCATTGTTCTCAAATTGCAGTGTTATAACCTAGCAGAATTTTAACAAACAGCTTCAGGGCAATTAAGTACAAAGGCATATGAAATGACAATTGCCAATTGAAGTAAAAGATCAAACACATTTGAACAACAGCATCTATAAATCTTACAATCTTAATTCATAAATGATCGAATATAAAAGCATATAATTTATAAACCAGTTCAATTCAAGTCAATTCAAAAATACTCACTATGGCAATTTCCCAGATCGAAAAATTGCGAATTTGGAAGCCACTGAGTATGAATAATCAATTTGATTCTCCTTCAAGAACTCCTCGAGAATGCGTTTAGCTTTTTCAGGATGAGCACTCTCACACTCAATCTCATACAAAGTTCCAAAATCAAAATGAGTCTCATCCACTTCCAATTTCAAACCTTTCCAATCATAAACATTCCTCACATTCCTAAAACCTCCCAAACCCAAATACCCATTTTCACCCACCACCCCAAATTCGTCCTTCACCCTTTTCAAAATCCTCGACTCCAACAAACCCAGCTTCCCCGGTTCAGCAACACAATCACGACCAACCTTCGGATCCAAATCCTCTTCGTCTTCCTCAACGCGGCTCACACCGTCGACAAGAACCGCCTTCGCTTTAAGCGAAACAACACACCGTTCGTCGTCACCGTAGAATCGGAGACGAAGAATGGCGCGGCGAGAGGAGAGTTCAGACGCGGCACCGTCGAAGAAGAGATTGTGTTGGCGATGGGTTATGACGTGGAAGGGAGAGAGCAAGGAGGTGACGCGGCGATGAGTTTCTGCGTTTGCGAGACGAAGCTTCACTTCGACTTCCATTTCGGAAGAGGGGAGAGAGAGGGAGCGGATTGGGGAGTGTTTAGGGTTAGAGGCCGATGCGATTCGCTTTGGAAGATGAATCTTCTGCGCGATCGAATTGACGGAGGAGAGTAGTAGCGCCAGTGGTGGCTGTTGTGGTGGTGTTGGCGGCGGTGATGGTGGTGTTGCGACGGCGAGCTTCTTCGAGTTCTTCTTTGTCTTCGATCTTCACTTCGATTTTCGATGGCTTTCTTCTTAGCATCTTGTGGCTGTGAAGAACAGAGCACGTTAGGGATATATTCCCTTTTTATTTTTTATTTTATTTTATTTTTTTGCAAAATGATTTCTTATTTTTTTTTAAATTTAAAATAATTTTTTAATGGTTCATTTTTTATAAACGGTGTTAATTTTTGTTTGGGTGGCATCTGATGTGTCATTAGGTCATATGCGAACCCCTATTCTACTACATGCAAGTGTTCCTTCTTATCACTCAGTCATCCATATTTACTTGTTATATTATAGCTTCAGTCATTTATAACATTAATAAATCTAATATCCCCACAACTCTCACCAACCAACCCATCTTTCTTCTTCGAAAAACCCTCTAAGTTCTCACCAACAAAGTTGCTTCGTAGAAAACTCATGGATCTGAAATAAAAGAATTAGTAAAACCCATGGATCTTTCCCTTCATGTTTAATCACCAGAAAATCCTAAAAATTCCTTTATAACTTTCTCTTTGATATTAGACAATAACCAAGCATTTGAAACAAAAATCACATTCAAAACAAGCATTTATGTGAGACTATAATTTAATTGTTGACATCATACGCTCAACATTGAAAACTAGTGGGTCGTTGAATCAAGCTACACTTTTGCTTTCAAACTAAGGACCAGGTCGGTGGGTGTTAAAATTTTGGTATGGAATACCAGGTTCCCTTATATCATAAGGACCACGAGGGTACGCTTGACCTTGATTTCTCATCATAAGTCGTTCGTCTCTAAATGCAGAATGCATAGGAGGCGAAAATCGTGAGATTGATTGAAACCACTAGCCTTGGAAATTCAAGTTTGAAGTAGCGAAGAATTAACATCTCCATGAGAATCACCATAACCTAACCACTGCTCTTCAAATCTATTTGGTTTGGGTTGATGAGTTTTTTCAAAAGGAAAGGCACCACCACTTCCATGTCAGTTTAATGTAAGCTCGCCGGTAGGAGGATTGACAGTGTCTGAGGTAGGAAAGAAAACAACTGAGACTCTGAAAAATCAACACTTGCAGATCCAATTGAACTTCGTTGAACAGAAAGGGGTGCTCCAACTAATTACAGCTCCTTCATAAAAGTTGATCCAAAAAGTATTGACAATTCAATTACATTTAATGTGTGAACTTTAACAAAAAACGTACATTGTAGTAGTGGTAAATAAGCATGCCTAGCAACCCCTTAAACTTGGGTTCGAAACATGTGTTTAAAAAAATATTAGAAATTGTTTTAAGAATTCTTTTAGAAATTTAAGATAAAAAAGAATATAAAAAATATGTGGAATTTAGTAATAGACATGTAGGAAGCCACGTATGCAAAAGTAAACGGCGTTACAAAAAAGTGGACGAAAATAACTAACATGAACCTTTTAGAACAATTATAGAACTACTTTGAAACTTTTTATAAATAAGAGACTAGAATGTACCCTAAAATAAATTTAAGGGACCAAAATGTATTTTGCCTTAATTTTTTCATCTTACTCTCTTAACCGTATGATTTTTTTATTTTTTATTTTTGAAAAATTTGTAAGGGTTGTAATCTTAGATGAAAATAACAATATTTGTATTTTTAAATTTTGTAAAGTATTTGGAGAAGTTAACTTAGGAGTTTTTAAAAAAGATTATTTAATTACATTATTATTCTTTTATTTATGTTTTTGGTGCAATTTTTTATTGAATATTTAATTATATTATTAGCTTCATATTTAATTATATTGGTTCTGTGTGATTTTTTTTATTGAGTAGCTTGTCTCTATTAGAAGTTGAGAATATGAAAATTAAATCAATTGAACCTACACTATATAAAAAAATGTGAAATTTTATTCCTGGTTGTCTTTCTCTCCCTACAAAACTCAAATTTTAAATTTTTTAAATTTGTACATCTTGGATTTTGTTATAGCTTGAATAAGGTTGGTTACATATCTAGAAGTGTAATCAGATCGGTTTGGATCGATTTTTGGGTTTTAAAAAGTCTAAATCAATGATATTTTTTTGTTCTATTTTTAATGTTTTTTAAAAATAGAACTGAATCAAACTAATCGATATGGCTTGGTTTGGTTTGGTTTGATTTGATTTGATTTGGTTTGGTTTGGTTGATCGTGTTTATGATGTTTTTTCAAAACATTGTATTCATCAATGTATTCTCCACTATCGCACTTTTTATGTATTTTATACTATTATTTTTTAAAAATAATACATTTCATGTAATTTATTTTATGCTCTATTTTTTTCAAACAAATTATAAGTTGTTCTTAATCCATACAAACAGTGACACGATTTTCATTACATCATGAAATAAGTTCACTATTAAATATAAAAATTTACACATTGCATCAAAAATTTAGGAAGGGATTTGAAAACTTGACAAATAGAACACAACAAAACACACATCAATTTACATGTTTCACACCTCAAACTCACATCAAAACTATTTTGTAACAAGACTAGAATAAACTTTTGAAGAAGAAGAAACAAAAAAGATAAAAACACAATATGAAATTTAACGAAGCGAACTTGAACAAGAAGGCGACCATAACATATCAGAATCAACAGTATAGAGAGAAACAATCATGACAGACAACAAAAGTAGCAGTTCAATGAAAGCAAGTTGAGTGACTATTGGACCTCTTAAAGACGTCTAAATTTATTAAAATAGGAGAAAAAGTTGTACACAAGACAGGATGAGGGATCTAACGAAGGAATAACACAAAAAGGAGGGTACATGAAATCCTTGAACCATCAGTAATGGTGGCCATTCATCCCTCCTAAAACACATATTTCCTCAACATTTGTGGTTCTTCATAACTAACATCAAAATAACAACTCAATTGATGTTTTTTGTAAGAACATTTGGCTCCCACAGTGGAGTCAAGTAAAACTATCTTGGGCCTCAAATTTAATCTTTGGCTTACTTCTTATGTTTCACAATCTTCTTGACATCTCTTTCCACCTTTGATGATTTTTTCCTACACATGTTGACGAACTGAATAAACCTGAAAAGAGATAGATGATCTGGTTAAGCTTCATGGCCTCTTCTTTTATAGATATACTTATCTTGAAAATATCTACATAATCTTAAGGTCGTGTTTCTCAAGCCATGCTACCTATGGTATTGTGTCAAAACCTCACTCTAACCATACTAGAATTTGTAGTTTGTATGCTGAAGGAACAGGACAAACTCATTTGATAGAATATCAATAAAGTCGTCATCGAATGTCTTTTATCCTGTGGAGGGAAAGGTAAACATCGAGAAAACCTGAGAGGGAGAAATTATGGTCATACAACCAAGAGATCGAGTAAGGGAGTCGGTTACGCGAGGGGAAAGTATTAGCACTGATCGGTGGTTTTTACACAGTTATTTAGCATTGAGTTTCATTATCGTTTCTTTTATTTGTCTAGTGTTATATGTATTTTTATCGCATTTTACGCTTTGGTTATGTGTTTAAGTGTTTTCAGGGATAGAAGAATGAAACAGAACAAATCGGGACAAAAGAAGTGCAAAAAATCAGAATATTAGAGGCTACAGAGGAATCAACACGGGCACCGTGTGAATCAACACGCCCGTGTTGAAAAGCCGATGGAAAGTGAAAATTAACCCAAGTCAGTGGATCAACACGGGCACCCGTGTTCATCAACACGACCCGTGTTGATTGACCTGGAGAGTTCTCTTGGATTTTGAAGACCAACACGGGCACCCGTGTTAATCAACACGGCCTGTGTTGATAGACGCGGGAGGAAACTTTATTTTTTGAGTTTTGGATCTCTTCTTTGTCATTAAGGGTATTTTGGACTTTGGCTAATATTGGGATATGACTGAGACTATTAGAAGGAATTTTGGGAAAAAGAGAAGGCACTTTTGAAATTAGGGAAAAAATATCACAGAGGGAGGAAAGCGACAAAGAGGAATTGGCGAGATTCAAGGGCAGCCATTGAAGATCAAAGTCATCATAATTCTTTGTAATGTTTAATTCTTATTTGTTGTTTTCTTCTAATATTATGAGGCTAAACCCCAATGCTAGGGGTGGTCTGGTTTGATGATTGTATGAATTCTGATTCTTGATTTCCTTAATGCATGTTTATCTATTTCAATTTAATTGTGTGGTGTTCCTATGATTATGTATCGGACAAATACATGTATACCTATGACTAACAATTGGCAGGACTGTGATTGTTAGGGTTTCTACACAATTAGGTTATTAGGAGTCTCACCTAGGACTAGGAACTCTTTTTAATCACTTGAATTCTCGATATCGTTATGGCTAAAACTAAGAGTTGTTCGAATGGACATTTGAATAAGGATTAGGGTTTTAATAGTGTCTTCATTAAGGACTTAAGGAAGAACAATCTAGAGATAGGTAATTGATAGTTTTCATTTGCAATGAGGAAATCTGGATTCGGGTCATAGTTTTGTTAAATGAACCACTCACCCTAGCATCATTCTCATTATATTTCATCAGTCATCACTTGTTACAAGCGTAATTGAAACTTTTAAAATCAACCCAACCATTGTTTTTGTTCAATTGAATTAAGAGTACGAATAGGTATTTACTCCGCAGTCCTCGAGATCGATACTTGGGAAAACTCATTATAACTACATCGGCTAAAATAGTACACTTGCTATTTTTCCGATCAAGTTTTTGGCGCCGTTGTCGGGGACTGCCAAAATACTGATTTACTCTTTAGTTTGACTGAAATTTTATTGCTCTGCAATTAAAATTTTCTATTTATTTGTTTATTTATTTTCTATTAAATTGTACTAGAACTAATATTGTGTCTAACATTTTATGCAGGTCGGCCTCGAATATCTTTTGTGAAATAGAGAACCCCGCGAAGAGGAGCAAAGCAAGCAAGACTGGCCGAGGAAGAAGATAGGAATTCAACACACTCCGGCTCAAAGTCAGAAGACGAACCAATGAATCCACCTCAAGAGAGATTGCTAGGGGATTATGGAGGGACGAATGCACCGGGAGGAAGACTAACCATTGTCAACCAACCGGTGAATGTTCCTAACTTTCAGCTCCACCCGAGCACCATCACTCAGTTGGAGAAGAGATCCTTTTCTGGAAGGGTTAATGAAGATGCTAACAAGCATTTGCAACGATTTCTGACTATGAGCACCACTCTGAAGATTGATGGGCATACTGAAGAACAGAAAAAGTTGCGAATGTTTCCGTTCACCTTGGTAGATGAAGCAGAGGAGTGGTTCTATTCTCTTCCAGCCGGTAGCATTACATCTTGGGAAGATATGGAAACAACATTCCTCAACGAGTATTTTCCAACGTCAGTGTTCATGAGGAAAAGATATGAGATCCTGAATTTCAAGCAGAAGGAGGGTGAATCATTAGGAGACTCTTTCAAGAGATTTAAGAGACTCCTGGTGGCATGCCCTACTCATAACCCGGATCGACCGAGCGATGCGGATGTTTGTGAATGGTCCGAGAATCAAACGAAGCAACTCATTGACACAGGTGGTGGCTCATCCAACTTCTCAACCGCCACGGTATCAAGAAGATTATTGAAGTTATAGCGCAAATGAGCATCCGAATTATATGACAGGCTACAAGCAAACGAGAGGAGTGATTGATTTGAAGTTGAAGTAAATAAACAACTCAAAATCAAGAGGCGATAGTGGAGAAAAAGCTTAAAGCTATGAACATGGGCACTCAACAGGTAGCACAAGTTAAAAATGTGGTGTGTGACATTTGTAGTGAATCGCACATGACTGCACAATGTCTTGCAACTCCAAAACAAATTGAGGAGATAAAATTCTTGAGGCAGAATAATCCATATTCTAACACCTATAACCCTGGGTGGAAGAATCATCCGAACTTTGCTTGGAAAGATCAGCAACAACAAGCTCATCAGAAGGCAGAGTGGGAAGTGGCCTTTGAAAAGATGGCTGCCCATACTTCCCAATTCCAAGAAGAAACACGAAGCAATCACAGGAACACCACGGCTGCAATTAAAAATTTGGAGGTTCAAATGGGGCAAATTGTGCAACAAGTAGCAATGCAAGCACAAGGCAATCCGAAGAACCATGAGAATGTGAATGCTGTCACAACGAGGGGTGAAAATGTTTCCAAAGAAAGAGAAGATGAGGTAAAAGTTGATGATGAACTTATAAAAGTTGATTTAGAAGTGAGAGAGAACAAGAGGAAAAAGGAAGAAGTGGCGCTACCTGTGAAGCCATCCAAGAAAAGAGTAAACATCATTAGGCTTCCATATCCTCGAGTGGGAAGGACGAAAAAGAAAGAGTTCGATAAATTTGTCAAATTGTTCAAGAAGCTAGAGATCAACATACCTTTATTTGAATCACTCGAGAAAATGCCTTTGTACCAAAAATTCATGAAGGAGATCCTATCAAAAAAGAGGCCAACAGATGATGAACATGTACTCGTTGATGAGAAGTTGTGCACTCGCACCCGAGAGAAAAATACCATCAAGCGAAGGATCCGATCGGTGGCAATACCATGCACCATAAAAGATAGAACTTTCAAAAGGGTTCTAATTGATTCTGGCTCTAGTGTGAGTTTAATGCCATTATCAATCTTCAAGAGGCTTGGTATTGAAAAGATAAGCGGGAGTGGAACACAATTAAAATTTGTTGATCACACCATCAAGAAGTCTTATGGGATAGCTGAAGATGTGTTGGTCGAGATTGAAAAGTTTGTTTTTCCAGTGGATTTCCAGATCATGGACATACCTGAAGATGAAGAGACCCCGATCATTCTTGGTCGACCTTTTTTGTTAACTAGTAGGTGCAATTTTGATATTGAGACAGGTCATCTCACTCTAAAATATTTTGAAGAGGAGATAACCATGAAGATGTTTGAGGTCAAGGAACAAGGTGCAGGTGAAAATAATAAATTTTCAGTTGGTATGGTCAAAATTGAGGGAGAGAGCAAAGTTTCAAATTCACTCCCTGAAGAAGTCTCGGGCGGAATCTTTCAAGTGGCATCAATTAAACTTCCCAAGTTCAATCAAGAAGCCAAGCAAGGAAAGAAGAAGGTAGAAAAGGTGAGAAGATTAAAGTTGAAGTAACGTGAATCACGCATGGCTCGTGCTCTTGAGGGGTGAATTTTGGGTGGAAAGTACAAGCACCAAGGTGTGGAAGAGAAAGTACCCCCCGTAAGGGGATGACCCGTCGAGCCATGCGACGTTAAATGAAGCGCTACGTGGGAGGCAACCCACGTTTTTCATAACTTATTTTACCTTTGTGTTTTGTTTGCGTAATAAAGGGATCCAATCTTAAAGCTAGAGGTAGCCGGTGTTGCATCACCCTTGTGAGTCACTTCTCGAGTTTGATCCAAACATTGAGGTCAATGTTTAGTTCAAGTTTGGGGGAGGTTTTATTGCTTTGTTTGATTTTATTGCTTTGTTTGATTTTTGTTATGCTGTGTAATAACACTAGTAGAAATTCTCCCAAATCTTCTGAGTTCTTGACCAAATTTTTTGTTTTGTTTTACACAAGAGCTTGTATTTCAACAAAGGTCGGGGTTGATATTGTGTGAGATGCAGGGATGATTGTTTGAAGGTAGGAAAGTCGGAATAATGTGACATGGATACGAATCCAACGTGTCGATTCGTACTAAAGTGCTTAAGGTCTGCGAAGTACTCCTTGAATAGTTTATCTATACAGTCTGGCATAATTCTGATTCACATGCAGGTATGATTGGTTGAGAATCAAATAAAAATGGCATTAGATGATGAAAAGACGGTAAAAGGCAACCAGCCCGCTAAGTTGGGTAGCCTCCAGTTATTCACCCAAAGGGGTTGATCCTAAACATCGTCCGGATAAAAGGACAATAAATAACCAAAAGGTTTGAAAATTTCATCGATATTAGAAAATGGCAAATGTTGTTCGTTTGGTGCCCAAATAAGTGAAGTTCTTGGCTAGTCATATGCATGTGATGATTATCATAATTCCCAGTGCCTTAATTTGATTGTGCGAATGAAAGAGGAGGAAAAGCGAAAAGAGTATTTAAGTCGAAGCATAGTTGGAAGGTGTTTTAGTGTCATGTGAATCCGAGCGCACTACTTTCGAGCAATAAGAACGAACTCGCGCATATGAGTACCGATCTTTAATTTTCATTAGTTCATTAATAATCGCCGAGGTCAAGCAGCATTTAAGTTGGGGAATTTGATCGGTGGTTTTACATTATTTAGCATTGAGTTTCGTTATCGTTTCTTTTATTTGTCTAGTGTTATATGTCTTTTATCGCATTTTACGCTTTGGTTATGTGTTTAAGTGTTTTCGAGGATAGAAGAATAAAGAACAAATCGGGACAAAAGAAGTGTAAAAATCGAATATTAGAGGCTACAGAGGAATCAACACGGCACCGTGTGAATCAACACGCCCGTGTTGAAAAGCCGTGGAAAGTGAAAATTAGCCCAAGTCGGTGGATCAACACGGCACTCGTGTTCATCAACACGGCCGTGTTGATTGACCGAGAGTTCTCTTGGATTTTGAAGACCAACACGGCACCGTGTTAATCAACACGCCCGTGTTGATAGACGCGGAGGAAACTTTATTTTTGAGTTTGGATCTCTTCTTTGTCATTAAGGGTATTTTGGACTTTGGCTAATATTGGGATATGAGACTATTAGAAGGAATTTTGGGAAAAGAAGGCACTTTTGAAATTAGGGAAAAATATCACGAGGGAGGAGGCGACAAAGAGGAATTCGAGGCGAGATTCAAGGGCAGCCACCATTGAAGATCAAAGTCATCATAATTCTTTGTAATGTTTAATTCTTATTTGTTGTTTTCTTCTAATATTATGAGAGGCTAAACCCCCCAATGCTAGGGGGGTGGTCCTGGTTTGATGATTGTATGAATTCTGATTCTTGATTTCCTTAATGCATGTTTATCTATTTCAATTTAATTGTGTGGTGTTCCTATGATTATGTATCGGACAAATACATGTATACCTATGACTAACAATTGGCAGGACTGTGATTGTTAGGGTTTCTACACAATTAGGTTATTAGGAGTCTCACCTAGGACTAGAAACTCTTTTTAATCACTTGAGTTCTCGATATCGTTATGGCTAAAACTAAGAGTTGTTCGAATGGACATTTGAATAAGGATTAGGGTTTTAATAGTGTCTTCATTAAGGACTTAAGGAAGAACAATCTAGAGATAGGTAATTGATTTTTCATTTGCAATGAGGAAATCTGGATTCGGGTCATAGTTTTGTTAAATGAACCACTCACCCTAGCATCATTCTCATTATATTTCATCAGTCATCACTTGTTACAAGCGTAATTGAAACTTTTAAAATCAACCCAACCATTGTTTTTGTTCAATTGAATTAAGAGTACGAATAGGTATTTACTCCGCAGTCCTCGAGATCGATACTTGGGAAAACTCATTATAACTACATCGGCTAAAATAGTACACTTGCTATTTTTCCGATCAAGCACCCCACACATCTGTAGTTCTCTACAGGATCCACTTCTATTTTCCATCTACAGGATGTGTAAAGAATAAGCTAAGGGATAATGCATGGAAAAGAAACACGGGAAAAAGAAGGAAATTTTACAAAGTTTGCTCGGTCGAGCCCCGTGACCAGATGCTTATGTATTCGCTTGTGTAATAGGAAAGTCAGAGCGTCGTAGCTCGGCTCACATGTTTTTGTGGGTTGTGTATTTTTTATGAACGATGCTTGGAGAAACATGTCCTTTCTGAAGAGATTTTGAACACGCAAAAAAGAGCCTGGGCGGAAAAGATTTGCATTGGTTGGTTGCTTTTACCTTGAAGAATGAGTTTGAACCATTATTAGGTGTCTTATTTTCAAAGGAGAAATAAAGAAGTTTTAGTTTTAATGCAGGGATATAAAAGGGAAAAAACTATAAAGGGAAACTACTTAGTTATACCCCTAATGTTATCATACAATGATTGATCCTAAAGTTAAGGACGAAGAGGGAAATATCTACCTATGTTTACTTGCATGGAATTATCCTTATGTCTAGCTCGCAAGCTAACCTAACCAAGCGGTCCTTTGACAGAAGCACTCAAACAATGCAATGCATAAACATATGTGGAATTTCCCTAAACGAGTCTTTAAATAAACCAGAGGGGTTCATGACATAATCAGCAACGGAGACCCCCGTCATGCATCTCTATTCCTACTTCTAATGGAAAAGAAAGCAGTATAAGATCATACTTCTCATGCTCTCTATAAAAGCGATAAAAATGTGAGAGATGAAACAAAAGGGAAGTGTACCAAACGAACAAAAATGTTCGTAGCAAGCAAGAAAAAGCAAATACTCCAAAAAACTTCGAGTAAGCTGGCACTAATCAAGAAAATAATCAAAAATAGCTTGATTAATGCGATCCATAAAGTGATATCATGTGGTATGTGCATGTAGCGGAAACATCCTCACAATAATCAAAAACACCTGCATAAAGGTACATATCTAGACAAAATAACAAAAATACATGTTATTTCTCGTAATATGAGAAAACACGAAGTCAGTGCGCCTAAAACACAAGTAAAACAACGACAAGTGAAGTGGTAACCACGGGTGAAGTGGTATGTCGGTTTACCAAAATTAGATAACCAACCAAAACATCCTCAATGTACCTTGCACAATCCACAAACAAGTTAAAAATAACAAGGAAAATATATGCAAGAAGGGAGAGAAGAAAGCTTGGAGAAAGCGTGGCAAAAAGAAAAGAAAACAAAAAAAAATGTTTTAGTGAGGTAACCCGGTTACCTCAGACTGGTAACCGGTTACTTCACCCAAAAATTGCCCAATTTTGCCTTTGACTCAATAAGGTAACATGTTACCAGTTTGAAGTAACTGGTAACTTCAGCAAAATTCCAAAGTCAGTAGCTACTGACTTGTGAGGTAACTGGTTACTTTAGAAAAAATTTCAAAATTTCAAAAGTTCAAAGTGAAAATTGTTTATGTAATTGGTTATCATCCTGAGGTAATCGATTACTTCACTAAAGCATAGACAAAATTTTGCAAATTAAGGCTTGGCAACATGGCTTAGATCTTTGATCAAACACATAAACTACACCTATGAACACATGATTTTATACATGATTAAAGGCTCAATTCTAAGGATATTCACATATAAATCAAGGTTTCACATCAATAATTCAATAAAATCAACAATTATCAACTTGAATAAGCATTTTTCTTATGAAAATCAATTAATCAATAAGTGTTCTTGATCATCCAATTCCAAATTTCGACCTCATGATCACATCAACTCACAATTCTACAATCTAATCCATAATCTCAATTTAATTCCTCAACTAAAATCTTGACTAATTATCAATTCTATAAAAGTGCTTGTTCAAAAATCAATTATGCAAAAGTGCTTAATTTAAGAAAACTTACCATAGAAACCGAGAGGAGAACGAGAAGAAGAGATCGCTGATGTCGAATCAAAAATTAAAGAGGAGATAATAAGAGAGGAGAGACGCAAAAATGGGAAAGGGAGAGGAAAACTTCAACTCTTGATCTAATTCTTCATGATGTTGTTGAGTGTTTTTGAGAAACTTGATGAAAAAGTTGAATTTGATCCTTGAGAGATTAAAGAGAAAATAGTGGAGTGTTTGTGTTGAAACTTGACAAAATGATTTTTTTTATGAGAGCAAAATTTGATTTATACTTAAGAAAATAACCTTGTGTGAATTGGACTCAAAATTGGGCCCGGATTGGATTTATCTGGGTGAATTTCGTCCACCTCACCAGACCTCGTTCGTGATTCGTGCTGAATCTGAAATCAAGTTTAACACGAAAAATGTCTGAAACAAAAAACATGTAGCATTGGCAAATTTCAACTCAATCTGACAAACGGTTAAGGAGATATGAATTTTTGAAGTTTCATCTGACGCAGGGACATTTTAACACATGCATGAAAATGTCCCTGGGGAAAATGCCTCGGGTGAAGGTCTTCTGGTCAAAATCCGAACTCGCGATATGGACGAAAGTCGAAGACAACGAGGTTCTTGAACTTCTGGTTCCAGTCAAGTCACGATTGGATAAAAATTAAGAGATATATGATTTTATGAATATCACGCGTCAAATGAATTAATGCTCAGTTTGACTCAAACATTCATGCAAAGAATAAATTTCTGGTATGGATCCGTAAGGAATAAGCTCTTGGCCCTCGAACGAAAGTCAAAGAGGACGTCGATATGGAATTTTGGGCGCCATAACCACTCAATTCTGACGTTCTAGTCAAAAGCTATGAATTTTTTAGCGTCTCAAAAACACGGTTCAACATAAAAACTCAGTTTATTACTCTTGAAAGATCAATTTTTTCGGGGACCTTATTCACATAATTAGCCTCCGACCCGAGAATGAAAGTTGGAGATAATATTGAGAGGGACTCGTTAGTCAAAAATCAAACAAAAATACCGAACAATTTAAGAGATGTGAATTTTTGAATGCCCTAAGCGTAGATAAACCACACGTAAAATGAATTTTGCTTCAAAGAAATTAAACCATTCAGATGCTTTCCCTGGTTAATCGGATCCCGGTCCAAACATATGAAATATAGAAAATACCAAGATGATTCCGAGGTCAATGGAACCACTTCAAACAGTATTCCAATCGAAAGTTATGAATCTATAAGTTTGAACCAGCGAAACTGCGACCTCTAATATCAATAACTGTAAATCAACTGAAACACTTGGATTTCTCTGCCATTTGAGACGCGTTAGAATACACAAGACCTCGTAACCATGATGACTCGACTCAAACATTGATTGAAGTATCTGAGTAGCCACATAATACTTTTAACCTCAAATAAGTAAATTTCTGCTTTAAACACCGTCCGATCGATAATATCTCCTCTTGATGATTCCACACGGAAACATAACCTTGTCCCACGTTTAATGCACAAATGACATGTATGCAATGCGACTAAGATTCAAATGTGAGCCAATTAGTGTTAAAACTAAAGAGGGTGAATTTTAGAGTACAAAAATTATGAGTTTAGGCAAGAAAGTCTATTTCTAATGTGATTGAGCAAAGAAGTCCTGAACAGATAGTTTAGGCAAGAATTCCTTTTTTTGTGAGATTAAGCATGGAATCTTGAATGAGTGTGTCTAAGAAAATTATTATCAAGTTTTGATTATAGCAAAAAGCTCTTGCGTGGCAAGAGGACTGAACTACTCTCGTTATAGATGAACTAGGATAATCTTTTTGTGTGATTTATTTATTGCTTTTGCACTTTAAATTTTCCATTGTTGCATACTCTAGCTTAAAATATGAACATGATCAGATTCAGAAGCTGGTCTTTTGAAAAAGCATAAGTTATCTGATAAACAATTCAACCCCCTTCTTGTGTATTTTTTCACCTTCAGACAGACATGCGTGTATTGAACCTTTTGAGCTTAAAAAATTCAAAAATATATATAGAAGTATGCGTCCCATAAAAGTCTGTAAAAAATAGGATGAGTGATAGTAACACGTCAAAGGGTACGTGTTTAAAACCTTAGTCGGTCCCATAAAAAAGCAAATAAAACAGACATATCTGACGGGGCGTGCTTCGGGGTGGCAAAATGGGTTAGACCCACTGGGTTGACCCGTTTGACCTGCCATTTTTGGTGGGCTAGGATGAGGTTTTGACTCGGTACTTTAAGTTGGACCTCCCCGCCTAACCCACTTTAAAAAGCGAGCCGAGGCGGGGCGGAACCCGCGAGCTTTTTGTTAAATTTTTTATTTTTTTACTTTGAATTAAAACAACTTTAACTATAAAAATAACACTTTTATCTTAAGACTTATGTTGATTAAATTGTATTCTAAATTATTATACAGACAAATTGAATTATAAACTCAACGTTCTTTTTATAACTTTCTAATACACGTGTTGATTGGAAAATTTTGAAATCAAAGAACAATTGTATAACATGCAGAATTATTAAGTTTTCAATACATTAACTCACATGTTTTATTTAGAAATAGATGTTGATTTTAAGAAAAGAATGATTTGATTAGTGTATATGTGTGACAAATTAAGGATTTAACTATTAAAAAAATCAGTCAACATAAGAGTCTATATGATGTAAACATTGAAAAAGTCAAGTGTTGATATTTTATTCACTACTATTTTATGCATTGTGATGTTTTATGTAGTATAATTGTTATCATTGTTTGTCTTGTGTAAAATCTTAATATGATTCTTTAGAAGTTAGTTTTTAAATAGGATTAGGATGATATGTATTGTTTAGTTATTATTTTGATATTTTTTATTTATTGTGATTGAGTTTATTTCGTTATTTTCTGGTTGTAATTGATCTTTATGTATTTTATTTTTTGAACTATTCTGACTAACGCATGTTGAAGTTATACCATGTGTTAAAAAAATATTTTATCGATTATTTGGTGATAATTAAATTTTTTATAAATTATGTAAATCAAATTTTAAAATAAAAATTATATAAATTTGGTGGACCGGTCCGCCAACTCGGGACGGGCTTGACTTTTGAGCTCAGACACCTAAGTTGGCCCGCCCGCTTTTGAAGAACAGAACATGTTGTAGAAGTATATAACCTTTTTTTTTTAATTTTTCTATCTTATCACATATATTTTAAAAATTTTAAAAGTTCTTTTTTTTTAGAAATTAAATTAGGAGTCCTCCAAAAAATTTATTTAATTAAATTATTGTTTTTATTAAATATTTAATTACATTATTAGTTCTATAGTTTAGATTGTGTGGGTTCTTTTTATAAAAATCAATATATTATGTGAGATTTTGTTCTCTTTAATTTGTTGTGTTTATGGATTTTCAAATTTCTTTAATGATGCTTTTAATATTTAAGTCGTTGTCCCAATAAACGATTAACTCAGTTTGAAACCCTAAACGAAAATGAGGGTATTAATCCTCACATACTCTCTAACGGCAATCTCTATAATCCTAAAAGATACAGACAATCTCTATAATCCTAAAAGGTATATCGGTAGTCTCTTCAATCCTACAAGATACAACGTTTTTATTATAATTATTATTCTTTGATTTGTGATATGCTATAATTTGTATCTATACAATTTAGTTAAACTCATCAATTGGTATCAGAGCTTTACAAACTCAACCACATATTTTGCACATGAATATATCAGATCTATTAACACAAGTGGTTACAGAATAACAATATGAAACTAAATCTTTATCAACGATAATTTTAATCTAAATTTGAGTTTCATGTTAACCACATATTTTGTATTTATAATCAAGGAGATTGTTAATTTTCACTTACATTTGTAATGTAAAATCTCCTTATAACAAATAATCTTCTTAAAAGATTTTTCATAAACAAAATAGCCTTCACATAAAATAGTATAATAATTATATGAAACAAAATTATCATCATATGAGTGAGATTAAATTCCTATAATTTTAAATGTAGGATTATATACAACATCTTGATAACTCACTCAAAACTCAAATGCTACAATTATAATCACACATTTGAGAAACATATTATGTTATATGCAGCGGAAAAAATGCGAGACTTAGTTTTAACTATTATTAAGGATATAACACAAATAGTCATAAACTTTTATTACTAATATAAGACTATAATATCATCAATATAAGTCTCTATAAAATAATATTTGTTTCTCATTTCTAATACAATTGACATGTTAAATTCTCTCACTTGATAGATAATAATAGTTGAATTATTAACTCAATAGTTTAGAAAATATTTTAAATATATATTCAACTATTTTATCAATCACACAATTATCATGTTAAATAACGTCATACAGATAGGATATGTCCACCACTTACATAATACTTAGAGAAAAGAAATTCATTTAAAAATATTAAAAATAAATTATTGAACTTCATAAAGTGTTACATGTCCTTAAAAAAACAATTTCTTATTTCTCAAATAAGAATTTTAACAATTCTAAATAAGAAATATAACAATGTACAAATATTATATCACAAAATTTTAATACCGATAAAATTCTTGAACAATAATTTACATAATCATAAATCTCAAGTACATTGAATAAAAAATTATATTAATAATAACATACCGATAGGGTATAACTATTATCAATATAATATGTATTATAATTAAATAATTTAAATATTTGACATAAGTATCAAATCAAAAATATATTTATCAATTAACAACTATATCAACAATGACATACCGATAGGACATGACTATCATCAATATAATATTAAATAAAATTAAAATAAATTTAACTATTTTACTAAACCAAATTTGTACAATTACACTCATAATACGTGGGATTACAATCGTACAAATTAAGATTGCATGAATAATTATATTTAATAGAACTCTCAAAATAATTTTATTTGAATTTCTCTCAAACATAATTTTACTTTAATGGAGTTTATTAACAATAAATCTATAAAAAGGTTAAAGAGTTTTATATTTAAAAAAATATTCTAGACAATAGTTTTATTTTATGTATAATTGCACATTTTACATTTTCGTAAAAGGAGTGTATAATATTTAAACAAATATCTCCTTAGATGCAACTATATAATATAAGTCACAAAATTTTTAAAATAATTAAATTATACTAATCTCGTACGATATGACATGCATATTTGCTCTTGAGTAGCTAAACTTTGATGACTTTAGAGTATCATGATATCACCTCAAACATGTCATATGTCAATAGTAAACCATTATAACAAATAAAATTTCTGATATATAAAAATTGCCTTAAGAATGGCTCAAAATGACAGGGCAATGTTAAATGATAATTTAAAATTTAAAATATAAAATATTTGGTCTCTAAATCAAAAAATTGAGTCTAAAATAAATTCAAAATATAACACATTATTAAAATAATTCAAAATAGTGTTACTATCAAAAGAAATTTTACACCAAATATTTTATACTAAAATATTGAGAATACATTATATAAAGTAGTGCATAATTCTCAATTTAATTAACATAAAAATATTTACATAAATTTCACAAAAAAAATCTTCAATCAAAAATTAAGAATCTAATATTAAAAATAAGAAATATTTCTTTTATACATGCTGGATCAGTGGGAGTACATGTGTATACAATAATATAATCTAAAAAAAATTAGATTATTATTCTCATATTATCATATATTTTTGTGTGCTCTGTAATATGACATATTCTAAGAAAACTTCAAAATATACAATACTCTAAGAAGTCTTATTTTATTATACTGAGATATATATTATTCTCTTCGTCTCGGAAAACATCATAATTTGATTTTTAGGTCGATATTGAAAAGACACAATAATTCTTTGGTATGCAATAATATTGTATTATTCTATCTTCAATAGTCCACTTTTGTCAGGTCATAGTTTGAAAGTACAAGTAAATATCAATACTCCTATCGAGTATGATATTGTGTTATAAAGGTACTTATGATTAAATGTAATTACTCTTGTAATAGAGTAATGCCTGTATGTAATTACTATTATTAGACCTATATGGATATGATATGACCTTTAATGTAAAAATTCATTAGTAAATCACTGACCACAAACTTATACACATGAGTAAGTCTTATGATATTTTGGGTTAGTGGAAGTTTATTGATAGCATTTTCATATGTTTGGGCCATTAGTTTATAACATATTTTTCTCATATGGAATATGTTTCTCTAAATTCATCTTTTTAATGTAAAATGTATTTCTTTGACTTGTATGATTTGTTTTCCCTATCAAATTCATTTCTGTAATGTTGAAGTTTACTTTTGTTAACAAGTGTTATGACCATAATTAAAATTCTAGTATTAAAATTTATATAATTTTAAATTAATTTTTGTCATCCAAGTGGGAGAATGTTGGATTAATTATTTAATTAATCAATTTTGGATTAAAAATAATCAATTATTGTTTATTATTTTATTAATATAAATTATGGTATATTGTTATTAAACACTTATTGATGAATTATCTAATTGGGCTATTGTCTTTGAATGGACCGTGATGAGTTGAATCATTCAGTTAAAGCCCAATAAGTGGTCTCTGCCCTCAGTCATTTATCTATTTAAGTTGTTGCCCCATAAACGATTAACTCAGTTTGAAACCCTAAACGGAAATGAGGGTAGTAATCCTCTCATACTCTATGACGCCAATCTCTATAATCCTAAAAGGTACAAACAATCTCTATAATACTAAAAGGTACATCGGTAGTCTTTTCAATCCTACAAGGTACACCGTTCTTAATATAACTATTATCCTTTGATTTGTGATATGGTATAATTTGTGTCTATACGATTTAGTTAAACTTATCAGATTGAAGACAAAGAAGAAATCGAAGAAGCTTGTCGTCGTAACACCACTATCATCGTCACTAAAACCACCGCAACCGCCATCGGTGCTTCTAATCTCCTCCGTCAATTCGATCACGTAGAAGATCCATCTTCCATAGTGAATCACATAGGCCTTTAGTCCCAATCAGTTCCTTCTTTATACCTCATTCCGTAATGGAAGTCGAAGTGAAGCTTCGTCTCGCAAACGCAAAAACTCATCGCCACATCATCGTCTTACTCTCTCCCTTCCACGTCATAACCCATCACCAACACAACCTTTTCTTCGACGATGTCGCATTTAAACTATCTTCACGTCACGCCAATCTTGGTCTTCGATTCTACGGTAACAATGAACGTTGAGTTGTTTCGTTGAAAGTAAAGTCAGTTCTTGTCGACAGCGTGAAGCGCGTTGAAGAAGACGAAAAGGATTTGGATCCGAAGGTTGGTCGTGAGTGTGCTGCTGGACTGGGGAAGATGGGTCTATTGGAGTTGAGGATTCTGAAAAGGGTGAAAGAGGAATTTGGAGTGGTGGGTGAAAATAGGTTTTTGGGTTTGAGAGGTTTTAGGAATGTGAGGAATGTTTATGATTGGAAAGATTTGAAATTGGAAGTGGATGAAACTCATTTTGATTTTGGAACTTTGTATGAGATTGAGTGTGAGAGTGCTCATCCTAAATAAGCTAAACGCATTCTTGAGGAGTTTTTGAAGGAGAATCAAATTGATTATTCATACTTAGTGACTTCTAAATTTGCAATTTTTCGATATGGGGAATTGCCATAGTGAGTGAATTATTTGTGGTCTTATAATTTAGCTGAATTGAATTGGTTTATGAATTATGCTTTTGGGTAGTTGATAATTTTAGAATTAAGATTATAATGTTTGCCAATGATGTTGTTCAACTGTGTTAATGTGATGTTAACATATTCTTTTGGTAAGATATGTTTGATCTTTTACTTCAATTGGCCATTGTCAATTTTTTAGAGTTTCATATCTCTTTGTACTTAATTGCCATAAAGTTGTTTGTCAAAATTCTGCTTATAACACTCATATTTGAAAACAACGGTTGTTAATTCACTATCTAACATGGTGTGTAAATCTTAGGACGAGACTGATATTAGTTTATCTTGTAGCTTGATCCCTTTTCTAAGGACATTGTAACTGCTGGAGAGAGATCTTCCTTAATATTTGAATTTTGTTGCGAGACATTTGATATACCAAATTAAACCATTTTTGTCTAGCCAAAGAGAGTTGTTGTTTTTTATCTTGTTGTTTTATTTGTTAATTGGTTTCTAGTGCTTTCTAAAATGTAAACCAGTAGCTACTCTATTGTTAATACTTAGTATTTAGCTATCTCAACTTTTTAAATAGTTTTTAAACAAAAAGAATTTTACTACATGTCTTTACATACATACAGTAGTCTCCAAGATAATAGATAAATGAAGGAACATAAAGAAAAAAGATACCATATTAATCATAATTTTGTAGCATCAATCCTAACCCTAGCTAACCAACTTCACTTTGAATGTCAATTTGAGCGAATTGATTCTAGTTGGACTATAAGAATGTATTAGGGAAGCCACAACAAACTTGAATAAGTACAAAACAGGAACAAACCTCTTACTTGTCGGTCCCTATTGGTTGCTACAATTGTGGTTAAATGCCACCTTCGAGACTTCGCTTCCAACTGCTGGTTCAATTGAAGAATCCACTTCTGAGATTCATAATAGGGCTACCAAAGGACTGAGATTGGTAAAGCTAACCCCTAATGATGAAAAGAAGGGATTGAGAGAGTGTTTCACTGGATATGCGATGATGTTTGCAAAGCGTCATCAATTTACTCCTTCGCTATGTGATGATGTTTGACAAATTATTCCCGAACCACTATTCGATCGAAAGAGTACTATTTGCTATAGAGGAATGACTTTCAATAAATCTGAAGTTGAACGTCGAATAGCTACCTACATCAATTTTGTTATGGTGACACTTATCCCTTACAAGCCAACTTTCTATAGTACTCAAGAATTCAATGACTAGTGGATGAAATATCATTACTCAAACATGTTCGATGTAAATCTTTTTCGTGACCACTTATCTAAAGCTTTTGCTTATGTGCAGGACAAGTCCAACAAAGGTACGCAAAAACACATCAAAGCGACTCAAGATAAGAAATTTTGAGCCCATTACTTAGGCCCCATAAAAAATATGACGAGGCTTAAAAATAAGCAATTTTTTTCCACCTATTGCCTTCTCACAAACCTTTGGCAAAAAAAATCGTATAGTTTGAAAATGCATCTCATAAATGCGCAATTTGTCATCTTTACTAAAATTTAGTACGGAGATTCATCTCTGTTATGTTTGATATTCTTCATATATGTATCTCTAAACTCAACATATATTTTTTCAACTCAAGAACAAGATTAGAGCAGGTAATGAGAGATGAAATGAGTGAAATTTACCTTAAATAGCAATTTCTTTTTATCCCTTTGATGTGATAAAACACAAGAATGGTGATTTCGAGTCGATAAATGATTGAAAATGGTTTTTTAAGGATTTTGGGTATTGGAGGATGAATGAAGTATGAGAGTTATGATCATACAAAATGGTGATATATTTAATTTCCCGCTTGACATTTTCGGATATGCATCTCTGGAAATTTCACTAAATGAATAAATGAAAATTCTCGTTGAAAAACCCTTGGGAAATTGGTTCGGGAATGTTTTCGAATATGCATCTTCAAATTCACCTCATAAATATTTGCAGATGCATCTCCGAACCAAATTAAGGCAAAAAGTGGACTAATGTGCGTTCAGAGATGCATCTCCGAAAATTCCTAAGGGCATTTTTGGGTTTTGAGAGGTGTGATTCACACAACAAGGGTGGGAAAATAAATTACCTAAAAAAGGGGCTTAGGGGGTCTAAAAAAGGGGACTAGTTGTTAGGACTTTGTCATTTAGTGCTTTTTTGACTCCTCTACCCACAACCACCTTAGCCTCATTACATCCATATTCTCAAAGCAAATATTTAAGGCAATTGATTTTGTCACTCTTATGGGGTGGGAAACACCTCTGAAAACTTCAAAATCTCCTTGGGTTTTTCGGAGATACATCTCCGAACGCACCAAATCTCATATTTTTGCAAATTTAGTTTGGAGATGCAAATGCGAATTTTTCTGAGGTTAATTAACATTTACATCTCTGAAAATACACTTGAAGCCATTTCACAATATTTTCATTAAGATGGTTTATCATTTAACCACTAAGTGATATTTTCGGAGATGTATCTCTAGAAATCTTCGGCATAAAATTAAACATATTACCACCTTGCATGATCATCTCCCTGACACTTCAAACATCCTCCGCAATAAAAAACCATTAAAAAATCATTTTCAACCAACTTTTTGATTTTAAACCAACAATCTTGGATTTTATCACATCAAAGGGAGCAAAATAAGTTGTAAGTTAAGGTAAAGTTTACTCATTTCATTCCTCATTGTTTGCATTAAACTTATTGTTGAGCTGAAAAAATGTATGTCATGTCCGGATATACATAACTGAACTTACATGCCATAATTTTGGATTTGTATTTCTAAAAGTTTTTGTTACTATTTTAAAACATTTTCTATTTTGATTCTTAATAGATATGGTGCACCTAAATATGTTTCCTAAAGCTGATGTAAGGAATGATGTAAAATTGAATGTAATGAAGGATGATGTTAAATAAGACGAAGTGAAACATGATGTTAAGCTGAATAAAGTGAAGGACGATTTTTAAACCGGTTCTTATCGAAATAGATCTTGGTCAATGTTTCAATAATGAACAATTGTGTACTACTCGTGAACATATGCTTCAATGGGTTCACATGATAGCCAAGAATTTGGGGTTTGGAATTATAATTGGAAGGTAATACATTGATTCAAATAGAAGACAACCATTTGTAACCATGAGATACAAGAGAAATGACACATATGTTCCCCCAATTCAGAAATTGAAACATGATGGCACCATAAAGAGAAAATGTGTTTCTTCGTTTAAATTGCGTGAATATTGTAAGGTGGGTGAAATATGGAAATTAATGTGATTTATGGAATACATAACCATGTCTTGAAAAAACCGTTAGTCGTTCATCCCATCATATCTCACCTTAAACCGGAGGAGAAGGAAATAATGTTGAATATGTCTTCAATCAGAGTGGCACCGAAAAACATACTTGCATATTTGAAATGGAAATAACCAGAAAATATTTCAAATATCAAGCAGGTATACAGTAAGCGTTATCGAAACAACATGGTGATAAGAGGTCCAAGATCCTAAGTGCAACAAATTTGAAAATTTTGGATAAAACCACTATGTTTATAGGTATACAATTTATGGTGATTAGGTGTGAAAACGGGCATGCCCGCTTCGTTTAGGTCCGACCCGCAAAAGCGTGCAAGAAATGGGATTTGGTGGGACATACATTATACATAGTTGAAGGTGTGAGCCTAAAACCTTTACCTGCCCTGCAAAAAATGAGGGCGGGTGGGAAATGTCTGCGTAATTTAAACCTTTTAAGACAAAAAATGAAAAAAATTATGTAAATGTTCGTGCCCACAAATGCTCACGAAAAATGGGGCAGAGCAGACATATTAGAGGCCTAAAACCTTGGCCAATTCGACAAAAAAGTGCGGGAAAACGGGCATGCTCAACGGTCTAGGTCCCGTTTTGCCACCCCTAATGATAATGTCATTACTCGTAACATATTCTGGATTAATCTCGAAAGAATTGTGTTGGCCAACACATTTTCCATTGTCTTCATTATCGATTTGGCGTATAAGACCAACAATTATAGGTTTTCACTTCTTGAAATTATTAGTGTTACTTTTGCAGAGAAGACTTTTTCAGTGAGATTTGCAATTTTGGAATTCTAAAAAAGAGGTCAACATTACACGAGCCTTGGAAATATGAAAGACTTTTTTGAAGGACCGAAAACATGTCGACTGTAATTATCACTGAATAAGACACATCACTAATGAGTTCAATTGCAAAGTTGTTTCCTACATCATGTGCATTACTTTGTCGATATCACATTACAAAAAATGTGAGGAGTCAGCTCAAACCTGAGGTAGGCACCAACAAAGTCAAGGGTGATGATGAAACTATGGCCAAACCTTGTGTGGTGGTGGAAAAAAATAATATATGCATGGAATGATATATTAAATTCATCCACATAAGACTTGTATGTTGCATATTTAACGCATTTTAGGAGATTGTGTGTCAAATATTCAAATTTCTTGAAATACATTAAAAGTACTATTCAAGACCAATTGAAAGAGAAGATTGTCTGTGCTTGAGTCGATCAAGTTAGACACCTTATTAATACAACAACTAACAAAGTCGAATATGCACATTAAACATTGAAGAAATGGTTGGGTGATAGTAAGGGTAATTTATGTAGAGATTAGAACGGGCTGAACCAAATGCTCCAAAACCAACATACCAAAATACAAACTACTTTTGGTCGAAGCATTATCGTGCAAGAACATAAATTCAAAGACAACATTCTTTGTTCACAGTTGGTTGGGTGTGTATCTCACTTGGGATTGAATTTCATCTTTCACGAAGCAGAGTGAGCTGAACAAACAGGTGCAGATAATGCTAAGTATGTGGTACATTAGGAAGACTTACAGTCTTCCACGTGCTTGTCTCATTGCAAAAAAATGAAGATTAATTCCCCAATATGTATAGATGAAGTGTACATTCACTAGAAAATACTTTGGTTTAATGATGATTGTGTGATGAAGGATGATAAAGTAGGTATAATTATCCAGACCGAGTGGAAAATAATCCAAGATAAATTTTCTAAGATAGATGACACCATGAAATTTCACATTAAAGAGAATTAGAGGAAGATTGCTTATTTAGAAACCACTGATTTGAAACTTCCTTCAAATTCGGTTAAACTAAAGGTACCCCTAAAAATGTAAAACTGACTCAAGATGACAATTCAGTAAAGCGGTCTCCATCATTGAAAAAATGTCGCTTTTTATGCACAAACATATTGGGTAGATTGTGAATGTTAAGACGACAGTAATTACGATTCTTGGGCCGTATTCGACTTTCTCGGTAAATGAGAGGAGAATCACTATCTTGTCCACACAGCCTTTTGAAAGAGTTGACGACTCATAGGGAATTTTACACAAAGTTATATGGGAAATAAAACATTTTGATTCAATTCAAGATTCACTTACTCCTTGTGTTAGCGATCTTACACTATTTTCAAAGTTAATGCGCTTCTCTAATATGATTCATCTTATAACAAGTGCATGTGACAAAGTGTGTATCAATCTAACAAGATATGGGCTCTCAGAGATTTTTTCTTTCATTCTGGAGTGGTCCACCTAAAGACTCTTCCAGATTTATTATATGCAAATGATGACACTCAAAGTCACTACAGTTTGGTTAAGTTTATTTGAAATTGAAGTGTCCAATACCAAGTACATCGTTGGAGTGAACGACACATTTAACAAAAGAGGCAGAAATTTGGCTGAATTAATTTCTGGAGAGGATGGAAGCGTTCACCAAATTGAGTGGCGTGAAAGAGAATCAAATCAGGAAAAGTCGGAGTCGGAACCAATTATAAATTTATACGGTGATGAGTCTTTTGATGTATTTTAGATTGTAATCGATACTCCTTTTTGAATATATTACCGTCAACGATGTAATCTTGATACGATTTAATACATAAGTAATATATAACCTCAAAAATGATGATGTAATTCTTGATTTAATTTTTTATGGTTTACATTGTATCTGGTTGTATACTAAGTTTCCAGTTCATATATGTTTTCAGATATACATATCCGAATAAATCTCACGTATTAAAAAAAATCAATCAGTGACATTTTTGGATATTAATCTCCGAAGTCACTCTTTTAGTAAAAAAGTTAGGGTTTAACCAGAGATACATATTCGAAAAGTTACTTGATGGCATGATAACGTTTCTAAGGTCTAAAGTGACTTATTACTTGTATTAATATGGTGTCTCTTAACCCATTTTTCTACACAACACACAAAAACCAGAGAATGAATGCATATCTCCACCTTGCATTTGTATATTTCAATGGCGATAAGCCACCACTTCCAATTAGGGTTGCCAAGAAAACATCAATCACATATCTAATATCCAAACTGAATACTCTCACGCGCTTTCCAAAAAATCCAAGAGCTGTCAAGCTCAAGTATCGTTCACCCCAATTTGACAACAAGGGCAGGATACATTTCATCAACTTTAAACTGAAGACGGATGAAGATTTAAATGTTGTGCGGAGTGTTTTTCACCATTATGAGTCAAAAGGTCTTATTGAAGTAGATGAGAAGGTTTAAAAATCAGTCGATGATATAATCATTGTGTTGCAACGTCCCATTTATAACAATATATAATGTTGAATTTATTTTAATGACCATCTATATAATATTGAATGTTTTAATTTAATGTGAAATTGGTGTTATTTGATTTTCAATTTGGTCATCCGGTCATGTTTATGATTTTTGTTTATTTTCTAATTTCAAATTATTTTCAAATATACATCTTCAAAATATATTTTAAAAAAATACATCTCTGAATTTAATTTAATTTAAATTAAAAAAAATGTGTAAAAGATATATCTCAATAATAGAGAATATTCTTTAACATTTGACCAATAACCAAAAAATTAACATGGTGCAAAAAGAAATTATCATAGTTAGCTAGATAAAATTGAGAATTTGGACTCATATGATTGACAAATTCCATTTAAGAGCATTTACCAAAATATTCATAAGTTACGCATCTTGAAAATTCCAATGAAAAGAAATAATTGAAGCTAGCTGTTGTCGCGTCTTTGAGAGGGTCAACAGGGACGGCCATCACCCAAACCCTCTCGACCCTTCTTCCCTCTTTCCTCCCACAAAAACCCTAACATTTCAATCCCTTCTTCTCCACCATTTCCCCGATCCCCCTTCCCAATTTCTCACTCCTTCGCCATGTCATCCGAGATCGAGGTCGTCGACGAGGTTCTTTTACGCGATCAACAATCCACTCCGTCGTCTTCCGCCGCCGCCGAAGTCTCCGAAGATAGTCTCCGGAACGACGTCTATACTGCCGCGGCTTATGGGGATTTGGAGAAGCTACATAGATTGGTGGAGCTAGAGGGGTGTCTCGTTACCGAGCCTGATGGTTTGGGTTACTACGCGCTTCAGTGGGCGGCACTCAATAACCGAACTGCCGCTGCTCAGTACATCATTGAGGTTCTTTGATCGGTTTGTTGAATTGAATTGAGTTTGCTTTGTTTCTTTTTTAAGCTATACTACTTTCTCAATTACCAAATGAAATATTAATAGTTTAATATCTTGTAGTTTGGTTGTTATGTTATGTTAATTGAAATTTATTGTATTATTTATTTTTGTTGCAATTGGATGTTCTTGTGTATGTTTCATTTTTTAAGTTTTGAATGATATATTAAGTATGGAAATATATTTGCTATCTTTATCTTTATTAATGTAATTTACAGAGTTGGTTGGTGGTTTTTGGTATTAATTGTATTGGTCTTGATTGGCAGCATGGGGGAGATATAAATGCTACTGATCATACTGGTCAGACAGCCTTGCATTGGAGTGCGGTACGGGGTGCTATTCAGGTTGCAGAGCTTTTACTTCAAGAGGGCGCACGAGTGAATTCCGCTGACATGAATGGGTATCAGGTTTGTTTGATGTCATTCTGTTTTTGTTTATATTTATATTTGTTTATTCAGGAGATCAGTGGGGTGTGGAATTTCAATTATGTTATGTATTACTCACATTAGGTACTTAATATATGGTTACTTAATATATTACTCACATTAGGTTACTTAATATATGGTTACTTATGCCAAGTTTTAGCATCAGATTGTCCTCTCACCTTAAGCAGGAGTGGGGGTGCTAAATGTCAATTTAACTAATTTTGATTTACACGGATGCAGACAACACATGTTGCTGCTCAATATGGTCAGACGGCTTTCCTTTACTATGTTGTTTCAAAATGGAATGCTGACCCTGATGTTCCTGATAATGATGGAAGAAGCCCCCTGCATTGGTAATTGATAATTTCTCAAGCCAACTTTTTTTCTCCTAATTTATGGATGTTTTACGATCTCTTTTTTCGTCACATTCTGTTCCACATTCAAACACCCATTTTGTGAGATGTTATACCGACGGATTCATTGCTCAGTATGTGTATCTCAACCAATTTATGGAATCCTACTAGTCTAATCGGCTTGGTCAATGAAATAAAAAATGAAGCTAGGGATGCATTCGGCATAGTTTTAGTGAAAATACTGTCTAGGACGTTGGTCTCATTTTCTCCATGTTGAAAAACATATTTGAGAACTCTTTTAAAATAAAGCTGGTCTTCAGTTTTGTTGGATAATTCTTTTAATATGAACTTTTTTTCTAAAACACAGTGTAATTTCCTTGTGACATCTGTTCATGTAATGTACCCCGTCATGAAGGATAATATTCAATTTAGTTTGCCAAGTGGCACATGGAATACATGATTTAAATTTTGTTTGTAGCAATGCTCATTATACTTATATGACAAACAATGTTGTTTGAGACTCAATGTTAGGGTAACGACCTCAACGAAAAAGTAAACTCATTGTTGTAGAGATGGACCACAAGATATGATATGATTAGGAATACAATTTTTAGAGGGAAACTTGACATAGTTCCCATTGTAGAAAAAGATGATAGAATCTTGTCTTAGGTGATACACACATGTGTGAAGAAGACATGTAGAAACTCCGGTAAGGAAGGTTGGGCACATAGACAGTAGCCCAAAAGAGTTATAGATGTAAAGGGAGACTAACACAACTATAGGCCAATTGTTGGGACATATTTAGAGGTTAATGATCTATTTTTGAACTTGATCACCGGGAATTAGGGCATTGTCTAATCCAAACAGCCTATCTTTTACCTAGTGGGGCAAGACTCGGTTGTTGTTTTTTGTAACCTCATCTATTTTTCTTTCTTTTGTTTTTCGGAGCCTGCCTAGATAATATCATTAATGTTACACTAGTTTTTTCTTTTTTTTTAATTGATGAATTTTGTAACATCCAGCGCTAGTTAATAATGGGTTTCTTTTGGGCTATTTATCTTGTTTTACACACCAAACTCCCTTAGAATTGAAATTTTGAACTCTTCTACTTAAATTAAGTGAAAGACATGAAAGTCCACTTTCAAAGTGCTTGAATCGATTATTCTCTTCTGCCTTCAATTTTAGGGCTGCTTACAAAGGTTTTGCTGATTCTATACGTCTTTTGTTATTTCTTGATGGACATCGGGGGCGTCAGGATAAAGAGGGTATGTTCTTATGCTCTACTCTTAACTCTTTATTGTGCTGAAATTATTCATGGAGTGGTACAAATTATGAAATGGTTTTGATGTTTAAGACATTATTCTTCTATTTTCCCTACTTTATTCAGGTTGCACTCCTCTCCATTGGGCTGCTATTCGAGGTAACTTGGAGGCCTGTACTGTGTTAGTACAGGCTGGCAAAAAGGAAGACCTGGTGATGACCGAGAATACTGGCCTTACACCTGCACAGCTTGCTTCTGATAAGAATCATAGACAAGTTGCTTTTTTCCTTGTAGGTGTTTTGTAACCAACATATTTTAATTTTCTTATTAATGCCATCTGGATGAAATTTTCCCATCCGTCTTTTTGATCCTTTCCGCCCCCACCCACCCCATGGTTTTGAAAATGAGACTGGCTGGCTTTCCTGAAAAGATTTGTGTTCATTGAATTTGTGGAATATATGCTTAAATAGATTTTTCATGTGTGCTTTCTTTACGAAGAAATGTATTTCCTGTATTAATGTGCAAAATCTACTTGACATTCTTTCCCATTGGTATTAGTAAAAACATATATGCTTCTACAATAACGCATATTGACTTCTGGACTACTATTACATGATTATCCTCTTTCGTTACAAGAAGATATCGTTTAGATGAGTGAGGCGTGCATGCAGATAGTTTCTTTATGATTTTATACTAGTTAATCATATCCCATCTCTACTCTGGATTTCTTAGATGTTAAAAAAATGATTTGTCAAAGGTTCAAAGATATGCTATTAAAAGTTGTATTGCTTCTTATATCTTATTCCTTACAAAATATAAAATATATAGCCCACTATATTGACTCTGGAAAAAAGAGTATTTACTGAAAGTGAAAATGATGAATACGAGAATATCTTCTTTCCTTCCAAATGCTTCACAGTTTTTACAACAAAAGGTCGTGCCCTTGTTTTGTATGACTATGGTTGTCTGTGAGTTTTGTAACAAAGTAGTTACCTGGAGTAAAAGGTGTTACATCTGCATCTTTATTATGATTTTTCTTTTTACCTTGCTTCTTTACAATACCACCATTTTGCTTTGATGATTGGTTATAGATCTGCCAAATATTTTCACTATATTTGGTTCATATGTTTGCCACTTATATATATGACACTTTTCTTGCTAAATCTGTTTTGTAGGGAAATGCCCGAAGGCTGCTTGACAAACGCTTTGACGCTAACAGCCGCCTAGGAAAGATATCTAAATTAGGACTTGCTCCTGTACTTTGGTGCATAATTTTTGTGCTATTGGTCACCTATATTCATTCAGTCATCTTGGGTATCTACCTCAGCTTCCACTTCTGAAATCAATTATGTGTTTGTCTGGGCACCTTCATGTATATTTATGTCTTTTTTCATGACCATCTGACTGTTATTTCCATCATTTCTGTTAATTTTGTCTTCAGCAACAAATATGCCAAAGCTGACAGCTGCAGCTGGGCTTTTTGCATGGTTTGGAGTGGTACTTGCTACCGTTGGATTGGTGACGTTTTATAGATGTAGCAGGTGAGTATGATGGACTTCATAACTATTCACCTTCCCATGAATGTTCTCTAGGCTATTATATTATAAGGACCGGAGCTTAATCTATAAAACCGCAACGCGACACTGTTTCATCTTTGTAAGGTTTTTAAGAGATCGTTTTTAGATTTTCTAGAGCTGTTATGTAAAATCTTAATGGAATTTGTATCATCCAATTATGATGGGTGAGTGTAGTAATATATGATATGACATGATTTTAAAAACGAAAAAAATATGGTGGCTTGAACCATGCAATTCTTATGCCGTATTGCCAATATAAGCTTAACAAAACAATTTGTAGTTTTAACTTTTGGCAATACTAATCCTCTTTTCCTTGTGACTCTGTATAAAGGAGATTGTTTCTGCGGTATTTTATTGGTTTGGGCAAAGTTGCTTCATGTGTCTGTAGGGGAAATGTTCTTTCCTCAATCTCATTTCCGTGCAAAAGTTAACCATCTTGTCATTTTTTGATTATCCATAATGTAGCATTTTATTTTATATACATGTGAAGTCTAATGTGATAAACTAAGAATCTCATTTTCCCTTCCACCGTTACGACAGCTAGATGCTATGCATTCATATCTAATCTAATGTAGTACAGTAGTTATCCTTAGGATAGGTTGACTGTATGATTTGATAGAACAAGGCCCAATATGCTAGGTGACCCAATCTTTGGGCCCACTACCTGTTTCCACCATCTAGTAGAAGGTCGTAGAAGAGCGAGTCAGAGTCAGTTGGGATATTCCCTAATTTTTAGGATGGTTCTGTTACAAGAGAAAGGGAGGGAAAATTCAGAGTCATTAGAAAAAAGCTGTTAAAGTCAGTTAGGAGAGTTTCCTCTCTGGTTTAAGAGCCTAGCTGTAGTTAGAAGTGCATAAAACCCTGGTTTACTTCTGTTTTTCTCCCTTTTCCATCATCGTAAGAGCTTTAAGCTCAACCATATGTAGTAATAATACACAGATGTTGATCTTCAATTTCTGGTCTCTATCATTGGTCCGTCCTGCTGGATTATTCATGAGGAGCCAGTGCAAAAGATGAGCAATCGTGTAGATGAGATTGGAGACCATGTTGATGCGACAAGCATTGGAGGGCTTCGTCACAGCAGGTTGATGGAATTTGGGAAGCTACTGAATCGTCCCATACCAAGATATCAATTCCACCTCCAAATGATGAATTGGAGTTAGAATTCAAGATGGTGGTGATGAATGTAGACACCGTCGTTCAATGAGGATCCGATGGGGTGGCTAAACTGTCTGCAGCAAGCTTTGAAGTACATGGTACGACGGAGGAGGTGAAGGTTTGACTTGCAAAACTGAGCATGGGGGAACAACCAATCACAGGTTCAACTGCTTACGTGAGACCGTATGCTCTGACATGTTGGAAATTGAAGCAAGCTCTGATTGAATGTTATGGCGGAAAGTAAGGTGATAATCCAATTGAAGAATTGGAGTACATAATTGAGTATGAGTATGTATCATCCGTTGCAAGTAAGCTGTTCTCCGGAGGAACAAAATCTAGGGTATTTCGTTGGAGGACTTAGATCCGGTTGAGTGTTCGAATCTTCAACTCACCGAATCACATTCAAGTGATGAAACTGGCAAGGGACAATCGCGACAGAGCTGCGAGGATCCTTGATCCCTCGAGGCTCTAGGTGAAGTAGATATTGGGCTTAATTCCAAGGGGAATTGGGTCCGAGCCGAAGTTTCCAGCCCTTCCCCCCTCGACTTTGTCCACTCCTGTTTTTTGGTAGGCTTTGGCGGGAGCAAGCCTAAACGGCATGGGGCTGCCTGTTTAGCCCATCATTTATGGCAGTCCGAGTTGAGTGTTCGAATCTTCAACTCACCGAATCACATTCAAGTGATGAAACTGGCAAGGGACAATCGCGACAGAGCTGCGAGGATCCTTGATCCCTCGAGGCTCTAGGTGAAGTAGATATTGGGCTTAATTCCAAGGGGAATTGGGTCCGAGCCGAAGTTTCCAGCCCTTCCCCCCTCGACTTTGTCCACTCCCGTTTTTTGGTAGGCTTTGGCGGGAGCAAGCCTAAACGGCGTGGGGCTGCCTGTTTAGCCCATCATTTATGGCAGTCCGAGTCAAGGTTTCCGGCCAGCCCACTCTACTTTCTCCGCATCATTTTTTTGTGGGCTTTGGCGGGGCAAGAATGCACGTTTCCACCCCTATATATGACCCAGTTCAATCAAAAAATATTGTGGACCTGACCCGATTTCTGGTACCCAATTGAACGAGGGTCTAACCATGTCAAAACCAATTCTAATGCTAATCATTCTCAACCCTTGTGTACAAACAGAGATGAGGAACGGTGAGAGAACCAAGGTGATCGGAATAGGGGAATCAAGCATGTTCCCTAATTCCAATTATTGAATAGAAGGCTGGAGGGTTCTGCTTCAGATGTGAGGAACACTACCACTCTCTGGATCAGTGTGCAGAAAAACAGCTCTGTCGAAGCCGTGAAAGACGAACGAGGGGGTACCAGTGATATAGCCCAAGGGGGACAAAGAAGCTCCATTTAAGTCAACTCTTTGAGGCTGGTGAAGGGAATGCAACTTTATATTCCCTCGATGGCAGCGACATTGATACTTCTGTTGGAGAATGCCAGATCCGTCCCTAGGGAAGTGTAAGGTGCTGGAAAATCAGTTTGGAAGATTTTCCACCAGGGTTGAGGCCTTAGAGTTGGAATGTGTTGACATGATTTTGGGAGTGGCTTGATTGTAAGGGTTTGGCAAGGTAATCTTTGATTGGAAAGAAATAACAAATAGTTTTGATTGGTTGTGTGAAGTGACGTAGCTGCAAAGCCACATGACAAAGGATGGAAAGATTGAGTGGGGGAAACCATTTAGCATGGCCACTATGAGTACTTAGCAGACAAGAAAGATCACAAGATGGGAAGGGAACAAGGAGATCTTAAGTTAGGAACCTGAAAATGGAATTAAAAATCAATATCCTCATGCTAGCCTTGAGGAGAAGGCTGTTCTATAGGATGTGGTAATGATAGGACACCAAGGCTCAATATTAGCTAACTGACCCTATCATTGGGCCCACTCTACACGAGCACGCCTTCTAGGAAGTTGTAGAAGAAGTGTGAGTAGGAGTCAGTTGGGAATATTTCCTGATTTTTAGGAAGGTTCTGTTATTAGAGAAAGGGAGGGAAAGTTGAGTCATACAAGAAAGTTGTTAGTTAGGGGTCAGTTAGGAGAGTTTTCTCTCTGTTTTACGGGTTCATAGAACTCTGGTTCACTTCTGTTTTTCTCGATTTTCCACCATTATAAGAGCTTTAAGCTCAACCATTTTCAGCCACAATACACAGTTGTTTACCTTCAACCATTTGCCGTTGTTAAGAAAGTGTGGTTGGGCTTAACTCAACCCTACAAAACTGGCTTGTAGGGTGCGGATTGCCCCCACTTATAAGCACATGTTCAGGCCATATATTGTCCGATGTGGGACTCTTAACACATCCCCTCACGCCCAGGACCTAGACAATTGGAGTGTGGAAATAAATGGTGGGTGGCCCGATAGCGGAAACCATAATAGGTGGCCCGATAGCGGAAACCATAATAGGTGGTCCACCGGATCTTAAACGAGGCTTTGATACCATGTTAAGAAAGTGTGGTTAGGCCTAACTCAACCCTACAAAACCGGCTTGTAGGGTGAGGATTGCCCCCACTTATAAGCACATGTTCAGGCCATATATTGTCCGATGTGGGACTCTTTAACAGCCGTAATAATCCACAGTTGTTTACCTTCAATTTCTGGTCTTACGAAACTCATTAATATGACTGAAACCCGACCATCTAAAATCCAATGATGCTTGCTTTACTGGGTATTTTCCCCAAGTAGTTTTTTTTTACACTCTAGGTGAATGTTTCTTAAGATCAGTCTTGTAAGTTGTTACTATTTGATGTGGATTGGAAGTTTGAAACTTTTTCAACAATTTTCCCCATCATTTGTGTTCAAGTTCTCAAGATAACAATCTTGATGGAACTTCAAGGTAGCATTGGTTTGTGATGTATGATGGTTACGATGTAATAACTATAGTGTCAACTTATCCACAAATACACATGTATATCAGCAGTTCATTTTTCAGCTGTTTATTATTTGAATACTAGTTACAACTGTTTCTTAATACCTGCCATATTTTTCAGCTTTATCGATTCATTGTTTTCTTAATCTTTCCTGATTTATTTGACAGCAAGGATCCAGGTTATATCAGTATGAATGGGCATGACACCCAGAGTACGAAGGATGATGTGAGTTTTATTCTGCTACAGCTAATCCTAATTTATACCTTGATTCTCGTCGCATACCTACAATATTTTGATTTTATTTCCTAAACCCTAAACCTTGATTCTAGTCGCAGACCTACAATATTTTGATTTTATTTCCTTCTGCAGTTTTTACCTTATTGGTGTGTCAGTCTGTTTTAAATATATATTAAATGTATATGCCAATGACTTCAAATGTTAAAATTGTTTGTGGCAGGAGCCTCTTTTGAAGATTGAGATAAATAATCCTGCTTTGTTAGCTGGAAATTGGTCCCAACTTTGTGCAACGTGCAAGGTTCTTTTGCTTTCTTTTGATTGAAGCCTCGTCACCAGCAATTAATATCTCACACAGATTATACATTTCCCTCCATCTTCTGCTTCAAATAATTTTGCAGTCATTTTTATGTTGCCTTTTCTTTAGATTGTCAGGCCACTGCGTGCGAAACATTGTTCTACATGTGATCGTTGTGTGGAGCAATTTGACCATCATTGTCCTTGGGTATCTAATTGTATTGGCAAGGTACTTCTGGATGGATTTTTAGTTTACATGCTTTTGCATTTGTAATTTCGTGGAATATTTAAGCTTTTATTTTGTCATTGACTTTGATGGAAAAAAAAGGTTGGCGGGCAAGGGAAGTTAGTCTAGATATGCTTTTACTTCTAGGCTTTTCCCCTGTTTTCCTTTGCAAACATGCTTTATACATTGTATAAATTTCAAGTAAATCCTAAATGCATTGGTGCACTTTTTAAAGTGTAAGTCCTTACTTGGAGCTATATGTCCAGTAAATCATGTTAGTAAGCTGGGCTAGACTATTAATTGTATTACTAGAGTGACGAAGGTGGTTGCTAATCCTACCTCAATGCCATTTTTGTTCCATTATCCTTAATTTTTAATAGGTGGTTTTATTTTTCGGACTGATTGAAATGACTGCTTTCCCTTCTCGGCAGACAAAATATCCTGATTTGTTACACTTTATGTTTGCAGAAAAATAAATGGGATTTCTTTGCTTTTCTTGTTCTCGAAGTTTCAGCAATGTTGGTTACTGGTGGAGTTTGTCTTACAAGTATGTGTATGTCAATACAGAGTTACTTTGTTAATTTTTGTGCAATTTAAACTGCTGATAGAAACCAAAATTCTTAATGCAGGAGTACTAACTGATCCACTTGCTCCTTCTTCATTTGGGTTATGGATTAATTATGTTGGTAAAAATCACATTGGTGCAATATCATTTCTCATTGCCGATTTTTTCCTCTTCTTTGGAGTGTTTGCCTTGACAGTTGTTCAGGCTAGTCAGGTATGTCTTACAATAAGTCTTTCGATGTTTAAAAAATTCCATTTCTTCTGATCTGACTTGTGTCTTTTGTGCCTTTTGTTTTCCGTTATTTTCTCAGATATCACGCAACATTACAACAAACGAAATGGCAAATGCAATGCGGTATAGCTACCTCAGAGGTCCAGGTGGTAGATTCAGAAACCCTTATGATCATGGCATCAAGAAGAACTGTTCTGATTTCTTGATCAATGGATACAATGAAGACTTGGAGTTGCTTGAAGAATCAAGCAACTCAGAGGAGGGTATAGGAATGATGCAGTTGACAAGAAGCTCAAATATAACAAACGGAGAGCCACATTCTCATTCTGATTACGCAAAGGGCAACGGAAATAGTCATGTTGTTATTAATGTGAATTCAAACAGTAGCAACTCAAAAACACATCATGGGCATAGTAATGGTCATGTTCATTCTTCACATTGTAGTCATAGTAACCAAGGCAAAACCAGAAATGACAGCATTCCTGCCGGCTTAGGCCTTGGCCTTGGACGGAACAGCAGATCTGTTTCACCCCCATCGTGATGATGTCATGTCTGGTTGTACCTAACTGTAATGTATCATAGGCAAGCTTATTGTTAGATTACGTTAATTCAATTTATTGTGGCTCTTTCCCACCATTACCCATTGTGTGCCATTTTCTGTATATGTATATTCTCTTCTCTGGCCTGTGATTTTCTTCCTTCTATTATAATACTTTCACCGTCCTATTCAAAGTAATCTAGTTAAGTAATTTACACAAAGAAGTGTATAAATGAGAGAATTTTTTTTAATCAAAATATTGTTAATATGTATTGTTGTATTAACATATATTATAATTGCAAAGTGAAATATATTGAGTTGAGAGTGACATAAGTAATTACTTAGATGATACAATTAAAATGATATAATCAACATTAAATTGAAAATTGAAATTAATTAATAATTTAAAAACAAATTAGTTTTTAAACAAATGAATCAGTTATATTGAGAATGAGTGTGTGACTAATTTGAGTTTTCATTACAAGAAAAACTAAAAAAGTAATGAGTTGCTTGGATATCTTTAAAAGTTGTAAAATCCCCATTGGATGACTTTATAAGCAGTATATCTTTATTTTGACTACTTTAAACTAATTTTGACTCAATTGAAAAATGAATAATCACAGATTTTAAGGAAAAATAACCTAATTGCACGATACATGCATACTAAATTCTAGATTTGTAATTCCTTTCAAATAACGCAAAAACAGCTTATGATATTTAAAATACATTTAGTTAAAAAAATATGTATATATCTGCATGAGTCGATATTTCTAATAATCAATTTATTAGTAAGTTAAAAAAATGAATCTATAATCATTGTACTTTTTATTTTTTTTGATTTTATCCACCAATATATTCTTCCTAACGTCAATTGTATCAACTAATAATTGATTATAATTAATATACTTTAATCCGATAATAATCCGCCATAATTCTCCTTCTCCAGCACCATTTCTGAGTTAAATGTTTGAGCAACAAGGGAAATGCACATTCCATTCAAAATATTAGTTTTTATTTTTTGACAGAAAATATTAATTTTACATACACAGAAAGTTATCAATGAAATGCAACCATCAATTTCTATCAAGATTTTTTAGTTCCAAAATATTTGTAAGTTTTAGTTTCTGGTACACAAACTGAAGGCTACAAACGCGAGTTTTCTGCAAGATTGGCAGAAACAACTATCCTTAAAATGACAAATTTTCACTGCACTCTTGTACTCCTGTTTTTTTATTATAAGTCGATTTGGAAAAAAAATTGTACTACAATATAAGTCATTTTACAATACCAATAAATAATTAATGCAATTTTTTTAATTATATTCTTAAATATTTATTGTTCTCTCTCCTTTCAAATATGTAAGTACATCTTTCTCATGCTATTAATGAAGAATATTTTTGTAAAAACCTTTATAGTTTCTCATTTTCATACAATAATTATTACTTTTCTTAATACGTGTGAAAAGTCAAAAACGACTTATAATAAAAAACAGAGGTAGTATTATAGTATTGTAGGACGCACATTTGAAAATACTTTTGAGTGAATTTGAAAATACATTCCCGAACACATTAAATATCATTTTTTTGTTTAAATTTAGTTTGGAGATACATCTCTGAATTCATCTCAGGATAAATTTGCAGATACATAACCAAAGTCACCTTTCGTTCTTAGTTCGGAGATGTATATTTGAACTATGCGTGGAGTAAATTCAGAGATGCATCTCCTAATTAGTCCCACGTGGAACCATTTAGAGTATAAGGAAATATGATCGAATGTAATTCTTTCCCGGTGAGTAGTATATGGCTCCCAGACAGCGTCATCATGCTGAGTCCCATCAATATGCACACAGAACAACAAGATATCATCATTCCCTATGTTAAGGATAAATTGACAATCACATGAGTGGTCCTCAATATACAATGGGTCACGTTTAAACCCGTGATTTCAGTGATAGTTGGCATGATTCATCACTGAAAACGAATAAGAAAACAAAATTATAACAAGTGTGAAAATAAAGTTGTATGTTACTTAATAGTGGGATTTGGAAATTACCATAAGCAGGGCTGTATGAGCCTACCATTTGCTTTGTCATTCATTTACAATCTTCACTCATATTGGAGTATAGGTTAACCAAACATGTGGTCCACTAATTCCACTCGTGAATGGACTCCAACTCGACGAAATATTTAAGGTAAGCCACATCCAGGTGGTTTGCACTTTTGTCCACAAACATGGATGTGTTAACCAAAAATATGAAGAAACACCTTAGGGTACATTTTCTGTGGTAGCCTACCCAAAGATCATCGACGTTTGGGTGTTCGACTATCTCCAAGTTGTTACCATACAAATCTGCCAACCAAACAAACTTAGAAAGTGCACCCCTGATGCTTTTACACTACTTATAGACTTCCGCAGGGCCAGTTCCCAAATAAGTCACAATCATATCCAATGCCTCATCCCTGGTGATCTTAGAATGATCAAGAAACCTCCCTCTCATGGGAAGGTGTAGGAGGCAAGCTACATCATCTATTGTAATAGTCATCTCGCTACCGGGGAGGTGGAAAGATGACGTTTCACTATGCCATTTCTTAGTAAAATGAGCATGCATACCATGGCTAATGGTGTTATACCCAGAAGCACAAAGATCTGCAAGCCCAAAGTTCTGAAGTGCATTTTGGAACCACTCATTTGGAGGCTGATAAAGATTATGAATCTTTCTGGCATGGTTCACATATTTCACACATTCACGTTATTATTGAAAATAAAATATAGCAGTCTCAATCGAGTTAAATTTGGTTACAAAATAAAAAATACCACTGTTAAAAAAAATACCTCTCTGTCCCAAATATGAGAAGTTGCATGGTCTTCAAAGTATATGAGAAAAGAAGTGATCGTTCTCCCTACTGGAAAAAGGTCTTCAAGTGGGGCATCCTCAATAACTAAGACCTGCAGTGCAAATGAGGCATCCTCATCATATAGCGCACATGGCTTTGGGATCCTGACCCCCGTTATAGTCGATTCCTAGAGGTCGACGCCTCCTTATTATTAGGCAGAAGAGGATGACTCTAGTCTGCTCGTGCCGACGAGCCCTCTCGCAATGAGCAGACGTAGCTAGGGTGGGTCGCCCGAGTTTCAACCTTTCAATGTTTTCAGCCATAACCCTTGAAAAAAACACAACAAACGAGATTACTATATGAGGAATGAAGTTTTTTTCCTGCCATGGCCCTTGAAAAATTTCTTCTATTGAAGCTGAACAAAGTTTTTTTTACGAGATGTATCTCCGAAAACCTTAAATAGAACACTTCGGAGATACTCTCCGAAAAAAGCTTCGTTCAACTTCAATTGCAAAAATATTTATTCAATTGTCCTAGCTATCCAAGTATCACCCAAACTCATCCAGATCATATAAACATAATCTACATAGTCTATTTCAAATTCTAATGTTATCTAATGCATTAAAATAACTTATTTGAGCTAATAGATTAATGAAAAATCAAAATAAGCTAAATAAAAATTTTACTCAAAAATGTGTTGACGAGGGTGTAAAGTGATATGATGTTGAATGCAGTAGTTAGAGGGAGTTGGGAATGACAACATATAAGTAAATGTTGCTTCAAACTTGATCTTGAGTGGGAACTGGAAATGGGTAGAGTGAGTTAGAGAGAATGTTTTGAGTTTCTGAAAAATGAAAAATGAAGAAGAAGAGGAGGGAGAGTCTGACGCAAGCTTTAAATATGCTTATCTGATTCGGATATGCATCTCTGAATTAATTTTTTGAATTAAAAAAGGTGAATTCACATATGTATCTTTGAACACATCCTAATATGATTTCAAAGATACATATACAAATTAATCTGTGGTTAAAATGGAGATTTGGTGTGTCTAAATATATATCTCCAAAAACATAAAATATTTTAGAAATTTCACACAGGACTTAAAAGAATGCACAAGGGTACAATAAGAAATTGTCCTTAAAATTGAATTAAACTGAACTATATAAAGAACAAATTGGACAAATGATGAGCGGTAATGCGAAGACATATTATAAAATTATGCTAGCATTACTCATAAAGGATAATACTAACATTGAAGGCACATGTTAAAAAATCTAAAAATACAAAGTTTGTATTGAAAAAAATAATAAAAACATTAATTATCATCTTTAAATTAAAACAATACAAAATTTCAACAATTTTTTTTCACATTTAACTCTTAACACCTTTAAAATACACATTACCCAATTATAAATCCCATCAACATATGTATATAATCTTGCTGCATCATTGTTAATTTATCAATCTATTCATAAGATTTGAAATCACTATTTTACCCAAGAGAAAGTTATAAATACAATATTTGAAATATATCAAATCCAGCAAAAGAAACTAAAACTGAAGAAAACATATTTTTTTTTAAGGATATATATATATATATATATATATATATATATATATATATATATATATATATATATATATATATATATAAAGGAGTCCGATTCAATAATATTAGTCAAATTTAACACACTTATAAATAAAAGTCAGACTCAATAACATCAATCAAACTTAACACACCTTTTTTTGGACCAATTTGAACTTTGAAAAAGTTATACGTCTCAATAACTCTTCGAAATTAAATTATCATCCATTTGAACTTTGAATACACTATAAAGATTGAGACATATTTCAAGTTACAAATGTCATTTAAAAACAGAGTGGTTTCATTTTATTTTTTTGAAATTATGTGCATTTAAATCTCAGTTCAACTATGATAAAAATAATTAAATATTTTATTTAACTACAATTTAACAATAATAAATATTTTATAATATCATTTTATTTAAATTTAATAATGATAATTTTTTGAATTTTGTGCAGTATTTCAACTTATATAATTTTAGAGACGACTATGTTTAAAAGATAATACTTATAGAAATATCGCATGAAGACTGTTTAAAAGATAATAAAAAAATTTGCAACTTTATTTTTAAAGAAAATCTAAATTTAAACTCTAATATGCAGTATTTCAACTTATATAATTTTAGAGACGACTATGTTTAAAAGATAATACTTATAGAAATATCGCATGAAGACCGTTTAGAAGATAATAAAAAAATTTGCAACTTTATTTTTAAAGAAAATCTAAATTTAAACTCTAATATAATAAAATAATATTTATATGTTTAAAATGTGATATTGTGAATTAACTATGTTTGATGAGAATACCTTGAATTATAAATACCTTTCTGTATTAATCGAATGTCAAATAAACTCTAGAACTATTAGCTTTTAATTTTTATGAGAACTATTAGCTTTTAATTTTTATGAATTGAATAAAAGTAAATACTAAAATTGTCTTTGATTATCCTTATTATTTAAATTTATTGTTTAAAATTGACTATTAAGTTAAGTTTAATAAATTAAAATCTCATGTTTGGCAAATTCTATACAATTTTACTATTAGTCTCACATTGTAAAATATATTGATCCCTTGACATAGTGATCCCTCGAGACATATGAGGAGGTATGATGACCACTTGAGATGTTAGAACTCTTCTTTGACTTGAGAGAATCAAAACCTTAGTTTGGGTTGATTGCTTAGGAGAGGGTTTATCTGGCCACCCCTTGAAATTTTTTTGAGTATGGAGATGTGGATTGTCTTGAGAAATAGGAGGACAAATTTTGGGGTATAAAACGAACCCACCGTTAAAATTGTTATTTGCACGAAACTGGATATTTCTGGCATGGTAAATCCACTTGCTCTGCCAAAATTATTGGTGCGGCTAGAATTGACGTTGTCGCCGCCATCAGAATTGTTGTTGGCGCCGCCGCCGCCTCCAAGACCTCCGAGAAGAGGTGGTGTTTGGATAGGGTTCACCATAGTTTGGATCAGATAAAAGAATGGGTCGTCAAAAAAAGATATGGAAAATCCTAATTGTCATACCCCAATTTTTGACCTAATATACCATCTTACATATGCATCACTGCATCACTAACAGTTCAGAACAAAATTGATCGGGTGTGGTTTCTAAAAGTCAAAATCAGGGTTTCATCAAATTTTCATCTGTTCAAGAGGTGATCAATTAGGGTTTGAGTTTTTCACTCACCTCAATTGACCTATCTTAATCAATCATCAACAGTTGATCTTGATTCCAACTTTTCTCATGATCTATCAAGGATCGACCAATTAGGGTTTTTATCGAGGATAGGGAATCACTGACTTTTTGCTCAATGAATGACCTATTTGCCTGGAGATTGATCTTTATATCTTCAATGCAACATCTTGACCTAATTTCTTGATTCAAAACATCACAGGAGTTCACATTTTCATCAGTCAATTTCTGGATCATCTGATGAAATTTCATCTGCACTGAAAAGTCAAACTTTGACTTTTGATCAACTTTTTCAATCATCAAAATACTTCAAAAGATCCATCATGATCATAAAAAATCAAGAAATATGGAAAAGTCAACAAAAAGTCAAAATTTCCAACACTTAGAAAATTTTTTAAGTGTTAGAAATTTCATGTTTTTTCCTACTTTCATGGCAATTTTTCACATAGTTCCATTTGGAATTAGAAAAAACTCAAAACATGAAAGTTGTAGCCCTTATTAAAAGCTTTCCAAAATGTCCAAGAACTTGCAAAACCATTTTGTCTAGCTATACTTTTGATTTTGAAACATAGAGTTCCAAAAGCCATGAATTTCAAGTTCATACTTCAAAATTATAGGTCATTTTTTGCATTTTCTCCTTCTAGATGCCTTGTCATCACTTAGAGGCAGCTAGTAACTGATAAATATCAGTTTGAATGATTGAAGATAGGATTGGATCAAAGAAGAAAACTTAACCATGGTTAAAGGAAGTTACTTTTGCATTAAATGCAAAAGATTCCATTATGACCTCTTAACCAAGTTGCAAGTTTTCTTCAATGATAGCTTTGCCAGATCATTCAGTTTCCTTGGCCTATAAATAGAGGTCATTTCCTCAAATTCAAACCACACCAAAGCTATGCAAAACAAGCTTTCAGTCTTCTTTCTTGAATTTCAAGTTTTATAGTTCAAAAGTGAAGATATTGCATTTTTCAAATCTTGTGAAAAACTGAGAGAAATTTGGTGTCTAACATGTTTTAAACTCAATATAGAACTTGTTTGAAGCTTAAAATCAACTCAAGAACAACTAAAAACCAGAATCATTGTTCAAATTTTCAAAACTTGCAAAACTTGCCTTAACTTTCAAACTGTTAATTTGCTCGAGCAAGTTGTGATTTTATCATTCAAACATCATCCACAAACTTCATATGAATGATCCAAGTCATCATCCCTGACCTGTAACACCTCTAACCATGAATTCAAAGTTCACTTCAAGCATATGCAGTTGGACTTGGGTAGAGAGTTCCAGGCCATTCCAGAGTGAGCATAGTGATCAAACACCTTCCATAAGGTTCAGTGGTGCTCCAGCCATCATCAAACAACAACTGGAAACACTCTAAGGAGGATTTCGATTTTAGTTTGAAAAGGTAAGTCACTCATACTTCGAACTCTATGATTTCTGAATTACAGTTCAAAAAACGCTTGGCCGTTTTGTTTCTGCACCTTCACTGATTGTTAACCCTCAATCAATTGCATGTTTCGTGATCATACACGATTTCACTTTGAATTTTCAGAATTAGGGTTCTTCGTGTTCTGGGAAAATTAATCCTTTAAAACTAAAAATAAATGAAATTAATCATTACCATCATGTTCCTGGTTAAATTTCGAGCAAGTTTGATGTTTACATCATCCAATTTCATCAAGAAACGAAGAAACTAGGATTGGATGAGGATTGAGGAAGAAGAAGAACGAGTTCGCGCGTGTTTTTGTTTTCCAGAAATTCAAATAATAAGTTTAAAATATAATAACATGGAATGGGATATATTAACGGATTTATTGCCTCCCCAGCGGTTGCCAGCTCACTCTTAGTACTTCGCCTTGCCTTGCCCAATGGTCCTGGGGTCGAACCCCCTTGGGACCATTTTGTCACTTTTTTGCTTTTTCTTCACATTTTTTTTATCAAACTTCAATGCTTTCAAAACCCAATCAAAACTCCTCATTTTGAGGTGATTTTTTGCACACTTGTCATTTAACATGCCTATTTTATGATGATGTCAAAAAAATCCAAAAATATTTTCTTTTGATTATATTTTCATTGAGCCGAAAACGAGACATTTTAAGGTATTCTTAAGTACTTCAAAGACGTTCTTTCCAAACTTTCAAAACTCAAAACTTTTTCAAACTTCTTGTGGATATATTTCATCTTTCAAAAACACTTTCAAGATCTTTTCAAAACATTTCAAACATACTTACACACCTTTTTTCCATGATCGACTCGATTTGAAGATAAAACCGAACCCGTTTTTCCTCGAATTTCTTAACCGATCATGGGCCTCCCTCACGGTGTAAGTCCCAATTCTTTTTATGTACATATTAATTTTTCCTTGTACATAATACAAACATCTTTGTAAATATTCAAGTATAGCAAACCTTCGTTCGTTTATTCACTTGTTTATACACCAATTCCATTGGTATCAAGAGAGGAATTATTCCCGGTGAAACTTCTCTTAAAACCAATGGGCCTCCCTTACGGTGTAAGTTCCAACCCTCCTATGTACATACATATTTCCTTGTACATAAATATCTCTTCGTGTACATATTCATTCCTTTGTACACATTCAAACTCGTAAATAATCAAGTTACACTTGCTTTAAACGCTCGTTTTATACACTTGTTTATATTTTCCTTCATAAACTCCTGTGAATAAACTTCATACACTTGTTTATATAACTGTTTAGTTATAACATGACAACTAGTCTAACAACTAGGTCCCTTGCAGAGTTAGCCTCCTCTTGGGCTTTGTACAAGATAACTCATTCATCTGAGTTCAGCCTCCTCTTAGGCTTCATATAAGAAAACTCATTCATCTGAGTTTAGCCTCCGCTTAGGCTTCATATAAGACAACACTTCCCTGTTGAGTCAACCTCCTCTTGGGCTTCGTTCAAAAGAACTCCTCATTAAGTTTAGCCTTCTCTTGGGCATCAAACAAGAAAGAGACCAGGAAATCTCTTAACAGCCTCCTATTGGGCTTCCAATACAAAGAATCACCCACGCTAGGATAGAACCCTGAGAGTATGATTTCTCGGTGAAATCACTCTTGAAATCTTAAGAGGATGGTTTCCCGGTGAAACCATTCTTAAAGCCAAAGCCAACCATACCCTATAGCTTCCTCTTGAGCTTCATACAAGGACCCTCGATGACCCTCGGAATGCCTCCTCTTGGGCTAACAATACAAGGACCCTCGATGACCCTCGGAATGCCTCCTCTTGGGCTTACAATACAAGGACCCATGGGCTTCTTAAAAGAATCCCCCTAATCCAATCAATTTCTCCTCAAGATTTAGACATTTATCATCTCTATGGAAGAAGTATCTCATCTATCACATCACATACAATCAAAAACTTTTCAAACACTTTTTCAGACAAAAACATCTCTTAATCGTAAGTGGTAACGCTTGTACACTCAAGCAAAACACCCGATGCTTACAATTTAAAAATTCAATCATATTTTTTCAAACATCTTTCTTAAAATCGTAAGTGGTAACGCTTGTACACTCAAGCAAAACACCTATAACTTACGACGAAAGATTCAATCAATCAAAACTTTCAAAACGTATGTGATGAAATAGATTAGATACATTTTTCATTAAAATGACATTTGTCTCTGTCTCTTAATAACTTCCCGTTGCTTCCACTAACATAAGTGGGAACTACGATTGCTCTGACTTTCTCAACTTCCCTTTGAGAATACGTAGGCACAAGGTCTCATCCTTGCCGAGCAAATTTCTTTCTCCCTCAAACCAAACAAACCATAGATCCCTTTAGATCCGAGCTACAAATAATCTGATTCCCATTAAGGGATATGTATGCAGAAGATCCCAATGATCTTTGCGAGCACAATAATAACAAAACCTAGGATCCCACATAATCTACCCTTCTTAAAATCCAAAGGAGAAACTTTCCCAATCATAGAAATAGCAATTTAAAACACACAAACATATCAAACATATTCATATATAAAGCTATAGATAACTATATATATTTAGGATGCTCCATCTATTCCCTTTATATAACAAACCCCCTTGCCCGGAATCTCCCTAATGTGTTACATCTAGTTCACGCTAGTCGTAATGCATATCAAATCAATTGAGGGTATTGCAGCTTTCCCCTTTTTTATAATCATTTTTCTTGTGTTGAAAATGATAAAGCTTGATGCTCGCGGCATCTTTATAAACAAATCAAAAGAGTAAATCGTTTCGAGCCAGAGAATCCGAATTCAGATTCGATTCCCTCGCGCGTCACTTTTTAACGCGAACACTAATTAGGGAAAACTTTACAGTATCACCCTAACTCTAACAGAGCTCATGATACCATGTAGAAAAGGATATTGGTGATAAAATGTATATTATTATGAAGGAAAAAAACTCCTTTTATAGGAGAGAAAATACAAAGTAACTCCTTTATTTTAGGAGTGATATAATGACTCTTAAATAAGAAAATAAATAATGTTAAATAAGAAATATTTCAACATAAGTGATGTGCTATATGTTCCTTTAATGGCAAGCAACCTGATTAATTTGGGATAACTTCTTAATAAGAACTACATGGTGAGGCTAAATGAGGATATTAAGGTCTTTGATGAAAATTCTAAATTAATTTTGAAAGCGCCATTATCAAAAATCAAGATCAAAATTATGAACAACGCATTTGACCATCAATGTTTTGTATCAACTACCACCGACGATCAAAATTGGATTTGTCATTAGAGTTATGGCTATTTGAATTTTAGAAGTCAGAGTTTAATGCATATGAATAAAATGGTGATTGATTGTCGCTTCAAATTTTTTAGCTAACATTGCTTCAGGCTTGTACTTAAGTTGTTAAAAAGGAAGATGCATGATAAAAGTGATGCAATGATCCTCATGGGTTATCACTTAACATGTGCATAAGAACTATTGCCACTTCATGAGAATAAGGTGATAATAAGTTGGAAAACACATTTTGTTAAAAACAAATAATGAAACTCGTTCTAAGTTTCAAATAATGAAATACATAATGGTGAAAACTCAAACAATGTTAGAACTATATTGCAAGAAGATCAAGTAGAGGAAGTTGTGCAAGAACACGAGGTAGTGAGGTCAACTAGACCAATAACTCAATTAGTTAGGCTAATTGAATAAGAAATATTACCTAATCAATCAATAGATGAAGATGGTGACTTGATAGAAGAAGCCTTGATTGTTGAGTTTGAGCTAATTGACCTTAAGTAAGCCCCAAAAGATGAAAATTAACAATAATATATGAAAGATAAACTCAATAAAATTGAGAATAATATGACCTAGGAGATGGTCAGTCACTCAAGAAAGAAATCTATATATGTGAAATGGGTCTATAAGCTAAAATATAGACCAAATGGTGATATATCTAAGTACAATGCAAAACTAGTTGCAAAAGGGCTCCTCCGAAGGTCTGGAACAAATTTAAATGAGGTATACACACTAGTTGCTAGACTTGAAATCATAAGAATGATGGTTGTAATTGTAGCACACAAAAGGCGTAAGATGCATCATTTGGATGTTAGAGGATGGAGTTAATGTAAAGCAACCACCAAACTAGGATTCAATAAATTCACATTCGAGCATGAAGTGCGTGTGAAACATTAAAGCAAGCAGGACTACAACATTTTATGCATATATGTAGATGATTTATTAGTAACAATATCAAATGAAGTTGAATTGACAAAATTCAAAGTCAAAATGAAGAATGAATATGAGATGCCAGACTATGGTAATTTGACTTATTTTCTATGTATGAAATTTGTGAACACAAAGTTTGGTGTTTTCTTTCCCCATAGGAAATATGAAAAAGACATCTTAAATAAATTCAAGATCAGAAGTTGCAATCCTACAATCACTATAATAAAAACAAATACAAAGATGAAGAAGGATACAAATGATGAACTTATTAATGCAACTTTGTATAAGAAAATCATTGGTTCTCTAATATACCTATGCAACACTGGACCTGATATTTGCCAAAGTGTTGGATTAGTTAGAAGATTCACGGAGGAACTTAGATCATGTCTTACACTAGTAACTAAAAGAATCCTTAAATAGATCAAAGACACTATGAATCATGATATACTCATGTCAAATCAAGAGATTACTATATGGGAAACCAATGCATATGACTATTCTAATTCAAAATGGGGAGGATTTTAAGATGACAATAAAAGTACAACAAGGTACTTGTTCATGATGGTAGAAACTTCGATTTCATGGAGCTCCAAAAAACAAGAGATATTGATTATATCATGTTGTGAGATTGAGTATGTTGCTACCTCATATGCAGTTTTCCAAACATTATGGATGGAAATGATGCTAGAAAAGTTGAAATTCAATAAAGTTGTGAAGATCAAATTGTTGGTTGAAAATAAATCAACAATTGATTTGATTAATACTTCAATGAGTCATGAAAGGAGAAAGTATTTTGAGACAAATTACCATTTCCTTAGACATCGAGTGAACAAAAATAAGTTGGAGATTGAATATTGCAACATAAATTTGGAACTTGTAGATATTTTGACCAAGCTTTTGGAGAGAGAAAAATTTGATCGCTTAAAGGAGTTAGTATGCAAAAGGAAACTAATTGATGTAAATTATGATCTATTTCATTTTTAGTGCCAAATTATTTGTGTTGTAAGTTGGTAAATCACAACACAAGCTAAATGTCACAAATGACAACTTTATAAATTAGTTAATTGATTAATTTTCTAACTATTATACATTTGTCATTCTTTGTAATCAAGTTAAATCAATAAGAACACGTTTATATACTCTTTAATTTACTTAGAACCTCTTTAACACCTAAAGGATCAAGTAATCTCAATAGAACAAACGAGTCAGACCAAATTTGAGTTATCTAATTAAATCAAAGTATTTGTGAATTTTAATTTAGTCAAATTTAAACTGAAAAAAAATTCGTAATCAACTTAAATAAATTTGTTAGTGAATTTTAACCGAGTCAAATTTGAGTGGAAACATTCCTAACAAACTTAAATCAAATTTCAAGTTTATTCAATTTTTAATAAGTTGAGACCAAATGAACAAAATTTGTCTGAGTTTAGATTCATAGACTCTATTTGGCATGATTTTTTTTTTTAGTTTATAGATTTATTATTTCGTGTTTATATTTATTTTTCAAACGCTATTTTAAATAGCGTTTTAATATATCATTTTCTTTCACTTTTATTCTTATTATTTTAACTAAAATTCACTTTTATTTGTATAATTAATTTTAATTTAAAATAAAATAATTATGGATTGAATGTGTGTTCGCAGTTTGGTTTTGATCGATTTAAGGCAAAAATACATTCAATTTAAAGATAAATTTATTTGCGGTTCGGTTCGATTTCGGATGATATATTAAAAAAATTCAATCCGATCCAATTAAATGTTATACGATTTAATTTAGATCAGTTTTTGGATATCCAAATTGCACATTATATTTTTAATAATATTATAAAACTACTAATAAATCATAGATTTGATATAATATAGTGTATATAGTATATTAAAAGTTAATATTACAAAATGAGAGTGATCGGTTATGGTTGAAATAATAAAAAGAAATAGATTATACCAAAGTAATAAATATTATTAAAAAAATATTATCATCTAATAATAGATGCACGTAACATATAATACTAATAAAAGGAAATAAGTATAAAATATATGTACGCAGTTTGGTTTGGTTTGAATCGATTTTGAAAAATTAATCCGAAATCCGATCGAACTAATTGATTTTCACAAAATTGCATCCAAACACATCCATGATAACACATAAATGTATCGTATACTTAGCTGGATTTACTTAAGTTATTTCCCATTTTTTATCTTAATTTAATTGCATTGAATTGCTATTACGCTAGTATTTGTTTATTTTGCAGATATTTAATTAAATGAAGAATTTTTGAGAAAAGAAGTAAAAATGGAGGAGACATGAAGAAAAACGCTCAAAATATAAAAGAAAAGATAAAAGGCCCAAGTAAAGAAGCAAAGCTAGGCCTATCAGCCAAACTTTCCATTATCACCCCATGATCTTTTCAACTTCCCACTTTCCCACTTCTTTCTCCACTTTCTCCATTATCATCACTACTTCTCTCATGATAACTTCCACAATTTCTCACTATATAAACTAGTTAGCATTCATTTTAGAGACATCCAAGTTTGTGTGACTGCTCATAGCTTTAGGCAAAAAAAATCATATTTGTAATAGTGGTAGTTTCTCACATCGGGGAACTACCACACCATTAGTTTTAGGCCTACAATCTATGTACTCTTGGATCACAATCTTGCCATCATAATAGAAGTTTATTTCAAGTTCTTCATTTCTCGCATTTACAGGTTCTTTATTGTATTATTATTATTATTATTATTATTATTATTATTATTATTATTATTATTATTATTATTATTATTATTATTATCATTATCATTTATTGCTGTTAATTTAATTATCATGTTGCTCTTAATTTCAATCTTCATGTTTAGTTTGTTTATGCTAAATTCTATGTCTGGCTAAATCGTTTAGATATTGGTATGTAAACTAATCAAACTGAAGGGATCCTAAATAAACTGGCCTGATATTATTTTGTTAAAAATACCTTTTCTGGTTTTAGTATCTAATTGAATTTATTAGAAGGTTAGGAAATCAACAGAGCGAAAGTTTGAGATTAAATAAACTAGCCTAAGGTTAGAAACCAACAGAGCGAGAGTTTGAGGTTTAAAACCGGATAGTGGATATTAGACATTTATTTTAAAGACAGCGAAAGCGTTTTAAAATGAATTAAATCTTATTTATTTTCAAAAAGTGTTTTTAAGTTCAGCGGGATAGCGAGAGCATACGTTAGAACTTAAGCGCATAATCTGATTCAATAGAGCGAGAGTTTGAGATAGGATTTTTAAATAAATATTGTTTGCTGAAAATAGTTTTTATCACTTAAGAACCAGGCCAGTAGAACTTCAGATTCCCCAAGTTTGGAGAATTACATACCGATATCCGTTTAATTAATATTTTTATCTAGATTTAAGTAATTTCTCTTTAATCATCATCCCAAAAGAATTATTGGCCTTAGCTATATATAGTAACTTAGGATAACAGTAGATCGATTTATAGTCCCTGTGGATTCGATATCTTTTAAAACTACGCGATAGGAATGTGCACTTGCAGTCTCCCGACTTATATACGATAAAGTCGCGATCAAGTTTTTGGCGCCGTTGTCGGGGACTATTTAAGTCGATATTGTAACTCCCGTGTTACACCGTATAGACTAAGGCACCTTTACCTTATTTACTATGTATCACCCAAATTTTTTCTACACCCACTATCAGCATTTTGAGAAATCACAAGAATTCCATAAATCCGACCTCGAAATACTTATGGAAGATTTCAATACTTCACAAACTCACTCTTACCCAAATTACCTCCACAACTACCAATTCCAACATTTTGAGGATCCATAAGAAACTTTTAATTCCAACCAAACTTATCCTCATCCCAATTTCCTCTACAATTGCCACGCCCAATATTTTGAAGAATCACCAGAACCATATAAATCTGACCTCAAAATATTAATGGAAAATTTTAATGAAACATCCAGGATGATAGAACGCTTTGGAGAAACACAAAAGGAGACTCTATCTCACTTTCAAGAATCAGAAGAATCGCAAGATTTCAACTTCGAAACATCAATGGAGGATTCTAATGAGATGCTAACTAACTCTAGGTTAGAGTCTATGATTAGGCACCATATAGAGACACAAACTGTCCAAAATGAAGAGGTAAGAAAACAAAGTCTTCAAAATAATAAAATCCTTAGGCAACTAACCATTGTGGTTGAGTCCCTCGCGACTCACAGTATGACGTTAGAGACTCAAATCTCCCAACTTGAACAAAACCTTCTAGGACCCTTCCCCAAGGAGGATGTGGATGTTGAAACAACCATTAGCGAAAAACAATTTGAAAGTCTAGAGAGTGATGATGAGGTTGAGGAGAGTGATATTGTGGCCGAGGAGAGTTCTGACGAGAAAATAGTGGAGATTGAGAAAAATCCACCAACACTTTTCGAAAAGGAGGTTGTAAAAGAGGTAGAGAAGGAAGCGCATATTGTAATCCCAAATCACTACACCCCAATGATTCCTTTCACGAAAAGTTTTATGGAAGCTCAAGTAGACTCTCAACCTAAGACGTATGTCGAGGTATTGGAAAATATCCATATCGATGCACCACTGTTTGAAGTCTTGCCTAAAAAGAGAAAATTAGAGGACCATGAAATTAGGGATATAATTACTGTTAAGAGGGTAAGGTTAACCTTTGAGGTGGTGGATGAAATCACTAAGCCCAAACTTGAAAAGATGATACTTAGGATAGATCCAGAACCACCACCACGAGTTCAAAAGAATGAACCACCCCACAGAAGAAAGAAAAGAAAAGGTGAGGGATATGTGAGATGACTTGATAAGTGGCCATGGAAAACGAATATCACTAAAAGTTCAACCGAGGAGTGAACATTTAGTTTCCACTTCCCTTTTTCATCTTTTATCAATACATTGAGGACAATGTATGATTTAAGTATGGGGGAGGAAGTATTTCCGTTTTTTCTAGTAATTTTATTATTTTCTTTGTAATTTCCCTTCTAGTTATTTTCCTTCAATAAAATTTTGTCGTCATCAAGTTATTTATGCAACATTTGTGTTGTTTTTTTTATTCCCCTATTTTATTGAGCCCCAACAAATTTTTTACGGTTTTATGCATAACTTGACTCACTCGACAAGTACGTAGGTTGCCAATTTTTTAACTAGTTAGAAACTTTAGCAAGATTAGACGAAATCACTACCGTCTTGACACTCTACAACCCCAGAGTATAATAGACTAGTTAAAATACCTATTATTCCGAAACCCTGAGTTTTAGTATTGAAGTAACCCTGAGTAGTTTATTTAGCAGTCAGCACCGTCTTAAACACAAACTACGCAGAAAGTCGATGAATATAAGTGGATTATCTCAGTTAATTATTTAGAAAAATGTTACATGCTTTAAGGAAATAGGTAATGCACCAACTAAATTGGGCGATCCTCACCCGATCGTTTAATCCAACGGATGCAAACCTTACTAAGTAACATAAGAATCCATTGTTAGGTGGTTTAGAAGCATCTGGTATTGAACTTGGTAGGGCAGACTACGGTCTGATCCCCCGCATCTTGCAATTGGATACAAAAGGTTGCCATATTATTGTGCCAGAAACCATTGTGCTAAAAAGATCAAAACCACTAACCGGTTGTTCTGCTATGTGCGTGTAAGGATAAATGGCTTAATGTGATTGCGCTTGAATGAAATGGGTAAAACAAGACGATTACTTGGGGCGAGTTATGATAGCATCTGCAACTGGTTTATGTAGGATAGGATTATATAGTGCCATCACCGTAGTGCTGGAGTATAAATCGAGCTTTTGATTCTCTGACAAAAACACGAGGCGACCGTGTACAAGTTGATTTAAGTCATGTATGTGCATCTGACCATTGTTTAGAAAACATCGTACTGAGCACTTGCTTGAGGACAAGCAAAGTTCAAGTATGGGGGAGTTTGATAACACATAAATGTATCGTATACTTAGCTGGATTTACTTATTTGCCATTTTTTATCTTAATTTAATTGCATTGAATTGCTATTACGCTAATATTTGTTTATTTTGCAGATATTTAATAATACCTATTTTCACCCCTGACATATGGGGTGTATTTGAAAAACCCCCCTGCCAAAAAAAAAGTTCCAATTGTTACCTTGACAAATTTTAAAAGTTTTATTTTTTACCTTTAGGTTGCCACATCACCTAAAAGGCTGATGTGGCTTATTGTTTTGTTACACTTGTAAGTTTTTTTATTCCATGTCACAGAATTCCAAATAAAATGACCAGAATACCCTTCTCTTAAAATCCCCAATTATTTTGCAAAGGCACGGTTTCAATTCAGACCCTCTAAATTAGGGCCCAACCATCTCCATTGTTTGCAAAGCCATCTTCTACCTCAACGTTCTTCTACTTAAACTTGTTTTTTTCTAAAATTCAATTCATGGCAAGTGACAAATAACAATCACCAACCATTTTTCAGAAACAACCTAAACACTTAGAATGAAAACAACACAATTCTCATGTCCTAAACAACAATTAAAAACAAACAACATAAGACCGATGAACCTTCAAGGTTGAGGCTCGAGAAGTCCGAAAATATCCTTAAGGGCGGGACTGTTTACTACTAACCGATTACACTCCAACGTATCCCCTTATCTTTCTTCACTTCCACCACTGTAAACGCGGTGTCACGCGTAAATATCCGCCGCAATGGCCAACTTCCCTTTCCTCCTCTCTTGCCCTCAAGCCTCACCTTCGTGTCATTACTCTTCACATCAAACTTCACCTTCGCCACTTGCTCCAATTTCGATATCACTCCACTCGCCGTCCCCGTCGCAAATCTCATATCCTCCTCTCTCTCTCTTCTTCTCCTCAAACAACGGCGACAAATCAAACCCTCCGATAACGATATTATATGAAAAGCATTCATCGTTGTTGGCGTCATCGATGTTTTCTCCGTCTCGTAAAACCAAAACCCTTCTTCTTCTTCCTCTTCTTGCTCTTTCTTTCTCCTCGCCACACTCTTGAACGGTTTCTTGAACCAACAAGACTCCATTATCTGTGATATAGTGATTCTAGTATTGATTCGGATCAAGAAGCTTCAAATAAGCCTCCTCGCATCAGAGAAAACCACGGTGGACACTTGAAATCACTACGGTAAATCTTCTTATACATAGCCACCAAATTATCATCCTGAAACGGTAAAAATCCCGCAAGAAGATGGCTTTGCAAACAATGGAGATGGCTGCGCCCTAATTTAGAGGGTCTAAATTGAAACCGTGCCTTTGCAAAATAATTGGGGATTTTAAGAGAAGGGCATTCCGGTCATTTTATTTGGAATTCTGTGACATGGAATAAAAAAAACTTACAAGTGTAACAAAACAATAAGCCACATCAGCCTTTTAGGTGATGTGGCAACCTAAAGGTAAAAAATAAAACTTTTAAAATTTGTCAAGGTAACAATTGGAACTTTTTTTTTGGCAGGGGGGTTTTTCAAATACACCCCATATGTCAGGGGTGAAAATAGGTATTAACCCTTAATTAAATGAAGAATTTTCGAGAAAAGAAGTAAAAATGGAGGAGACATGAAGAAAAACGCTCAAAATATAAAAGAAAAGATAAAAGGCCCAAGTAAAGAAGCAAAGCTAGGCCCATCAGCCAAACTTTCCATTATCACCCCATGATCTTTTCAACTTCCCACTTTCCCACTTCTTTCTCCACTTTCTCCATTATCATCACTACTTCTCTCATGATAATTTCCACAATTTCTCACTGTATAAACTAGTTAGCATTCATTTTAGAGACATCCAAGTTTGTCTTACTGCTCATAGTTTTAGGCAAAAAAAATCATATTTGTAATAGTGGTAGTTTCTCACATCGGGGAACTACCACACCATTAGTTTTAGGCCTACAATCTATGTACTCTTGAATCACAATCTTGCCATCATAATAGAAGTTTATTTCAAGTTCTTCATTTCTCGCATTTACAGGTTCTTTATTGTATTATTATTATTATTATTATTATTATTATTATTATTATTATTATTATTATCATTTATTGCTGTTAATTTAATTATCATGTTGCTCTTAATTTCAATCTTCATGTTTAGTTTGTTTATGCTAAATTCTATGTCTGGCTAAATCGTTTAGATATTGGTATGTAAACTAATCAAACTGAAGGGATCCTAAATAAAATGGCCTGATATTATTTTGTTAAAAATACCTTTTCTGGTTTTAGTATCTAATTGAATTTATTAGAAGGTTAGGAAATCAACAGAGCGAAAGTTTGAGATTAAATAAACTAGGCTAAGGTTAGAAACCAACAGAGCGAGAGTTTGAGGTTTAAAACCGGATAGTGGATATTAGACATTTATTTTAAAGACAATGCGTTTAAAATGAATTAAATCTTATTTATTTTCAAAAGTGTTTTTAAGTTCAAGGATAGCGAGAGCATACGTTAGGACTTAAGCGCATAATCTGATTCAATAGAGCGAGAGTTTGAGATATGATTTTTAAATAAATATTGTTTGCTGAAAAGAGTTTTTATCACTTAAGAACCACCAGGCCAGTAGAACTTCAGATTCCCCAAGTTTGGCGAATTACATACCGATATCCGTTTAATTAATATTTTTATCTAGATTTAAGTAATTTCTCTTTAATCATCATCCCAAAAGAATCATTGGCCTTAGCTATATATAGTAACTTAGGATAACAGTAGATCGATTTATAGTCCCTGTGGATTCGATATCTTTTAAAACTACGCGATAGGACTGTGCACTTGCAGTCTCCCGACTTATATACAATAAAGTCGCGATCAATCCAATAAATTTTTATTTTCTTCGATTTTCAATTTTTAAGATCGTTTTTTCGATTTTTTATTTGGATTAGTTTGGATTTGAACACCCTTAATTAAATGTCTTTTATGTTACTTTATATTTATTAACTACTTGAACAATTAATTTTATCAAATATTTTAATTTTAACTTAAAATAATACAATGGTTTAAATATACTTTTGGTCTCCCAATTTTTAAATTTTTTAAGTTTTAATTCTCTCATTTTAAAAGTCAACCTTTTTGTCCTTAAACTTTGCATCGCTCGGGATTTTGTTGGTTCTCATATAATTTTGCATACATGACACACTTATTAATGACATGACGCTTTTACATTAACTTTCTACAATGTGTGTTCATATGATGTGAATTTATTGTAGGAGTATCATGTCATTAATAAACAATATGTAAAATTAGATGGGACTAATAAAAACTCGAGTGAGATAAAATTTAAAATTAAAAAATTAACTTTTAAAATTATGAGACTAAAACTTTAAAAAACTTAAAAATAAAGGAACCAAAAATACATTTAAATCTAAAACAATTATTTATTAAATATTTCTTATATTATTTTATCACTATCTAATAATTGAATAATAATTTTATCAAATATTTCAATTAACTTATATTTATTATTTATTTATTGTTAATTATAAACTATCAACCTTCATTCATGTCTCATTTCTAAACTATAAACTAACTTTATCAAAAAAGAGTAGTAATAATTATATTGTGACTTCTAATTCAAGAACGTCCCGTTTTAAATATTTAAATCTTATATCAATTTCAAATTAATCCACGTATACTTTATTTCCAACCACCACAATGTCAAAACCAAATTTAAGACTTTGTGTATTATAATATCCAAATCCAATGGACGGTGGAAGGATATGGCAAACCGCTCTCTCTAAACATTGAGCATATAGTCCAAAGTGCAGCTTTAATGTTTAAATTTTCAAAATCATTATCCTATTTCACCTGATTAATTTGGTGCAGCTAGAGTTCAATAGAATAAATTTACATTTTCATCCAATAATAAACCAACAATCTATCATATCATTTAAATAACTTTAAAATATAAAAATATTCATTAATTTACGGTATAAAATTACTTTACACTATTAATATTTCTTCTATTTTCTCTAAAAAAATGTAAAAAAATTAACACATTCTCTATTTATTTATTTGATTTTTTTATTATAAAAGTGTTAATACAATTTGATTTCATGGTATCTATCTATCGGATGGGACCCAATTCCCCTACATTTAGAAAATCACACATTTACACATTACATTCAAATGTACTACAACATATCAAGATCCATATCAAGATCAGACAACTCTAATTTAAATTTATTAATTTTGAATAAATCAAATATATTTTTTCTGAACTATCTATCAAACAATTATTGTCATCTCGATTACGGAAAGTTTTAAGCCTTCATATGCATTGCTCTCATGTCATAGCGGTATGTTCGCATGTTCACGTGGACCTAAGAGGACATATATCCACCGTTTACAAAGTCGAAAGTGTATTAAGTGTGTACATCAATACCTTCTCCGTGTTGGCAAATAAGGATATTGGTCTGCTTATCAAGAGGATATTGTTTGGCACAATGAGAAAATGCGAAGGAAGAAAAATTGTCGTCCTAACAGCACACACATTTGAACCGAAATGGATACGACAAACAAAATGATAAGGTTATGCAGTACATGTCGTCTATCCGGAATCAATCGAAAAAATTATCTGAATATTGGGTCTAGCTTGTTAGACCATAATATATAAATTGATCTTATGTTCCTGGTAACAAATGAACAACAAGATCAATAAAACTAAATGCGGAAATAGAATTAAGATTTACCTCCGGCCATTGTTGCAGTGTTGTGAGTTGACTGCCTTTGATTCTTCCAAGCTCTTGCTCTCTCAATATAGATGGTGTATTTCTAAAAGCGGTAAGAGAAAGCTTTGGGGACCAAAGGCTGTTTATAGGCTTGATTCTACCATCAAGAATTTAAAGCCATTAAAACTCATTACCACTCAAATTAATGGTCGTATCAATTTTCATTAAGATTAAAGAAAATCATACTCTTTTCAGACCCAAATCCCACAAACTATGGACCACATTAAAATTGGTTTTATTAATAATAATAATAATAATTAAAATAAATAATAAAAAGAAAAACTGTTACATTCTCCCACTTGGTCCATAGAACTAATTATTGGTGTAACCGAGTCATGAAAACCTCCTCAAAATAAAATAAATATGTGAATCATAGAGATAGTTCCTCTTAAAGCGAGTAATCTCATCTATGTATTACAACATGTCTATTTTTCAAGTATATATATGTAATGTGGTAACTAAACTTGATGAATAAACCAATGTTTACTCTTGGTCCATATGTAACATATTTTCTCAAACAATTGTGCGCATGAAAATGACAAAACATCATAATATAAGAGTTTTATTAATAAACTGTATGTATACAATCATAAGGTGGACCCAAGTCCCATGTTCTCTACATGATCCTTGAATTTTATTGGTGACATGCCCTTAGTCCAAGGATTTGTGATCATTAAATCAGTACTAATGTGATTAATAACTACTATTTCATCTTTAACTCTTTCTCTAATGGCTAAATACTTTATGCCGATGTGTTTGCTTAGAATTTCACTTTTATTGTTCTTAGCCATAAAGACAACCACTGAATTATCGCAAAACATCTTCAGAGGTCTAGAGATAGAATTCATGATTCTAAGTCCAGAAATAAAACTCTTAAGCCATGCAACATGAGAAATAGCCTCAAAATATGAGACAAACTCGACTTCTATAGTATAAGTAGCAATCAAAGTTTTCTTAGTACTTCTCCATGAAATAGCTCCATCGACAATCATAAAAATGTATCCTGATGTTGATTTACGAGAATCAACACAACCAGCAAAGTCAGAATCTAAATAGCCGATCACATCTAGATTGTTCGTCTTCCTATACATAAGCATGTAATCTTTTGTTCCTTTACGGTATCTTAACACCTTCTTTGCAGCTTTCCAGTGATTTATACCTGGATTACTCTGATATCTTCCCAAGATTCCAATAGCAAAAGCAATGTCGGGCCTTGTGCATACTTGAGCATACATAAGATTTCCAACAACATAAGCATATGGAATGTTCTTCATTTGTTACCGCTCAAATTCATTCTTAGGGCATTGATTCAAATTAAATTTATCTCCCTTGACAATGGGTGCAACACCTGGTGAACAATCTTTCATTCTAAATCTCTCTAAAACTTTATTGATGTAGGTTTCCTGTGATAGACCCAAAATTCCTCGAAGTCTATCTTTGTGGATCTTAATGCCAATGACATAAGATGCCTCAACTATATCCTTCATATCAAAGTTTTTAGAGAGGAATTGTTTCACCTCATGTAGCAAACACTTATCATTGGTTGCAAGTAGTATGTCATCCTCATAAAAAATGAGAAAACAAATTTTACTCCCACTGACCTTCTGGTATATGCATTGATCCCTGGGATTTTCAATAAAACCAAATGAAGATATTGTTCCATGGAATTTAAGATACCATTGACGAGAGCCTTATTTTAAACCATATATGGATTTCTTAAGCTTGCAAACTAAATGCTCACCATTATTAGAGGAGAAACCTTCAGGTTGTTTCGTATAAATCTCCTCCTCTAAATCACCGTTAAGAAAGGTTATTTTCACATCCATTTGATGCAACTCAAGGTCAAAATGTGCAACTAATGCTAAAATGACACGAAGAGAATCTTTCTTAGATACAAGAGAAAATGTATCAATGTAATTGATTCCCTCATTTTGAGTAAATCCCTTAGCAACGAGCCTGACCTTGTATCTCTCAATGTTACCTAATGAATCTTTCTTTGTCTTAATGAACCATTTACAACCAATGGCATTTACACCATTAGGTAACTCTACAAGATCCCATACGTCGTTATTTTTCATGGAATCCATTTCATCATTCATGGCATCATACCACAAATTTGAATATTTGCAACTCATCGCTTGTCTAAATCTCTCAAGATCATTCTCAGCTTCAACGTTATAGTCAGATTCTTGTAGATACACAATGTAATCATTATAAATAACTAATTTTGTTGTCCTAGTAGACCTCCTTAAAGTTTTATCAATATTTTCTTGTGGATCTTGTTGTTCAACTAATTGCTCATCATTTTGATGACCAACTTGATCTACTAGATTATCAGCAGCTTGTGGAATCTTAATGATTAGTTGATCAACATCCATTTGAACTTGGGGGATGTTTTGAATAATAACCAATCTATCACTTGAAATGAGAGGTTAATGATCTATATGATCATGCATAGAAATTACATCTTTTATTTAATCGCTCCCACTAATCAAATAATTGAAACTTTGCATTTCTTGACTCCACAATTCTAGTTGTGTGAGATGGACAATAAAACCTATAACCTTTAGACCTTTCTGCATATCCAATGAAATACCCATTAATGGTCCTCGAATCTAGTTTCTTTTCTTGTGGGTTATAAATCCTCACCTCAGACGGACATCCTCAAACGCGCATATGTCGTAAACTCGGCTTCCATCCTTTAAAAAACTCAAATGGAGTCTTTGGGAAAACCTTAGATGGAACCCGATTTAGAATATACACATCCGCCTTTAGTGCTTCCTTCCACAATGATTTAGGAAGATTAGAGTTTCTAAGCATACTTTGCACCATGTCTAATAATGTTCGATTTCTTCTTTCTGCGACACCATTTTGGTTCGGAGAACCGGGCATAGTGTATTGGGAAACAATCCCATGTTCTTGAAGAAACTTAGCAAATGGACCAGGTGCTTGTGCACTCTCAGTGTATCTACCATAATATTCACCACCCGATCTGATTTCACTATCTTTATTTGCTTTCCACATTGGTTCTCAACTTCAGCCTTAAAGACTTTGAAGGCATCCAATGCTTTATATTTATTATTAAGCAAATAAATAGTCATGTATAGTGAGTAATCATCTATGAAAGTGATGAAATATTTCTGACCATGAGCGTCCATATCTGGACAACATATGTCTATATGAATTATTTCTAATATACTTGAACTTCTATTGGCACCTTTCTTAGACATGTTGGTCTGCTTTCCCTTAATGCAGTCAACACAAGTTTCAAAGTCAACAAAATCTAGGGTATTAAGTACCCCATATTTAACTAACCTTTTAATTCTCTCTATGGAGATATGTCCTAATCTCCGATGCCATAACATAGAAGAATTCTCATTAATATTACACCGCTTAGTGCCAATTTGAACATGCATTGAACTATAACTGGATTCGATTTGTAAATTAATACATAAAGACCATCAGATAATATACCATTCCCAACATATTCAGAATTATAAAATAATTCAAAGAAGGTGTCTTTAAAATTAAAGGAATATCCAAAAGGTACAAGTCAAGAAACTGAAATCAAGTTTCGCGAGAAACTTGGTACATAAACGGTCCTTTCTAATTTCAAAACAAAACCATTATTCAAAATTAAATTGCAAGTTCCAATAGCTTCCACATGTGATCCCATCCTGCTTCCTAATAGGACAATCCACTCACTCCCCACTGGCTTCCTTAGGTTTTGCGTACACTGTAAGGAATTTGTTATATGAATTGTTGATCCAGAATCAATCCACCAGGTGTTAATATTAACATCAATCATATTAGATTCATAACAAATAAATGAGAATAAATTACCTTTCTTCTCAAGCCATTCTTTGAATCCAGGGCATTCCTTCTTCATGTGTCCTCATTTTTTTACAGAAGTAACACTTTGCTTCTTTTTTGATATCACCTTGCGGTGGTAATTTGAATTTCCCTTTTTGATTGACTTGAGACTTGTCATTTTTGAAAGCTTTGTTCTTCCCGCGAGTGCTTGTCAGCAATACACTCTCACTTTGTTCTATTACAAGCCTTTCTTCTTCTTAAACACACATGGTCATCAATTCATTGATTGACCATTTGTCCTTATGTGTATTATAGAAAATCTTAAAAGGCTCATACTCAGACGAAAGAGAGTTCAGAATATAGTGTACCAGGAAGAACTCATCAAACATATCAACCTCAAGTTTCTTAAGTTGAGCTGAAATGTCATGCATTTTCATTATGTGTTCACGCACACCTTTCACACTGGTGAGTCGGTACGAAGAAAATTTCATAATCAAGGTGCTTGCCAAAGCCTTTTTAGAAGTGACGAACTGATCATCAATGGATTTCAGCAAGTCACGAATATTCTCATGTTGGTCGACAGAACCACGTATTTCACCCGTGACCTTAGTCTTAATGAACATCACACTGAGCCGATTGGATCTCTCTCATCGCTCATATAGTGTGATTGCAGCTGAAGTACTTTCATCTGTAATTGCAGGTGGTTCGTCTTTCCTAATAGCATAATCCATGTTCATCCATCCTAGATGGAGGAGAATTTTTTTCCTCCCACACCTTATAGTTATCTCCTCTGAGTTCAGGAATATCACATCGGATATCAGATAAATTAGCAGGTTGAGAAGATAAAAAAATAAACAAACAAAAACAAAAAACCAATTATGTCAAAATTTGAGGCATAAATATTATCTAAATTGTATGTATTATCAATATAAACATACCATAAAATAAATCTTGCAACATAAAAATTACGTGTGGGCTAAATTTAAATGTGATAAGATTTATTTAATTTTGCGATAGATTTTACAAACTATATACACAATTTATACTTAACGTGTATTTGGTTTTCTATCCAAAATTTATACTTTATAATAAAACTATCAAATTATATACCAATTCATAATTCCTATGGGCAAGTTATGAAATTAATTTGATATTTTATCTTAATTAATTATGTAAATATGATGAAGATTCATGTAGGATAAAATTCATTATATCGCATATAACTAATTACAATTTTTATGTCTAATTATTTATGTGATCTCAAAAACTTTAGAAATAATCTCAATTAATTTAAAAATGTTGTGGCTAATCCAAATTAATCAAAATTATGATGATCACTCGACATAACAACTCAATTAGATGAGATAACAAAATTAAAATAAAATAAAATAAAATAAAGGGTTAAATACACTTTACCCCCCTGTAATGTTAGCGAGTTTAGGGTTACCCCCCTGGTAAAGTTATTTTTTCAATACCCCCCTTATGTTATGTAGATTCCTTCATAGAACCCCCTAATATCCAGGTGGCATGGAATCTTGGTTTTTTATTTCAGACGTGGCTTTTTAATTTTTTTATTTTCACATGTGAATCTTCATTAGATCTCCAGCATGGCATAAACTAGAAATTAGGGTTCCAAATCCATCCCTCTCTCTCTTCGTGAAATCCATCCCTATCCCAAATCCATCCTCTCTCTTCGTGAAATCCATCCCTACCCCAAATCCATCCTCTCTTCATCTTCGTCCGTGTCCCTTCATCCGGGTTATGGGTGGCAAGGCATCTTCCACGAGTGAAGTTGGAAACGGCTTACCAAGATGTGGATGCAATGAAACCATGAAGTTGTGGGTCTCAAGTCAATTGAAAACCCCGCAAATTTTGGAAATGCAGGAATTATATGGTGAGCAATTTTGAAGCATTTTATTATTTTGAGTTTGATTTAAATTAATTGTTGGTGGTGTTTGTCTCAAATTGCGAATGGGTGCGGTTTATTTTGTGGGATGATTTGGTCATGAGTTTGCATGAAAGAAACCAATCCGTCCGGATGCCGCCAATGTGAAGTCAACAAGGCTTATTTGATTGAATTTGCTAAAGAGATTGTTGAGGAGATAGATTGCAGAGTCGAAAAGCTTAACAAGTTAGAAAAATCAAGAAAAGATTGCAATGGAAAAGAAGAAAATTTATGGTTAATGTTTGTAATTGGTGGATGTTGATTGATGGTTAAGTTAGTCTAATGAGTCATCATGTAATTGTTATGTCATTAGTGTTTTTCAAAGAATGTAATGTTGAACTTGTAATGTGTTCATCAATGAAATGTAACTGCTCATCAATCTTAAATGTCGCAAAGATCATTATTTGATTAAACTTTCAGATTCAATCTACCAATAATGAAAAAAAGTTATATCATAATGAAAGAGCAAAATTGCAAAATCATCATGAACAATTATATAGTTAATTTAAAGAAAATATGACATAGTAAACATATAAATAAATTGAAATATATTAATGTAGTCTATCTCTTAAACTTTTTCAAGTAATTCAAGGTGAATGTAATTAAATACTTTGGCTTTTTCTTTAGGTCCCGCAGAATTCATGGTTTTGTTGTAAGATTAGTGCACTAGCCATGGCTCTTGCGTAATTCATGGTTTATGAAAACAAGAAAAAATGTGAGACTAGCCATTGTGTTTTATAGACAATACACACCAATAATGTTAAACGATACACTAGAATTGATCATCACAAGAAGTGCATATGTTTGTTACAAAAGGATTACAAAATACATGTCTTCAAAGATCATTGGCATTACAAAAGAGTTTTCCAAAAGGATTACAAAATACATAGCGTAAACATAATAATCCCTCATTTTGAAGTGGGTATGTCTTCATTTTCGGTAGGGTAATTGGTTTGTCACTAGATATTCCTTCACCTGTTATGGGTCTTTTAAACCAACTCAACTTGATCCTCTCACTTTGCCTTCTTTTGATGATAGGTTTTTTTTCAACCCTTTTTCTGGATTGTTTTGTGATTGAGGCAGCCACACTAGATCCTGTTTGACTCATAATAGTTGGAACAGCATATCATTGGAGGTCTGGATCGTTGAACAGCACATTTGTTGGAACAATATCGGCGGTATATCGATGCAGTTGGCATATCATTTGGTTGGCATATCGTGCGGGGTGCACATCCACATAAGAGGCATCACGGTTGGCACATGTCCTTTTTAGGTTTTCTACAATGTAAGACACAATGTATGGTTGTCATCACAATGCATATCACAATGAAGAATGTAAGACAGAATGTAGAATGTAAGACAAAATGTATATCACAATGAATTACCTTTCTTTTAAGTGCATTGGGATCCTGAGTGGTAGCCTTACAAGTCATAGCATTGTGACCAAAATTATCACATTTGGTGCACTTATATGCAACACCAGATCTTCTCTTCCTTGCACCATCCTCTCCACTTTCTCTTATCCTAATCTTCTTAGGTCTACCAGGACCATTTTTATATGCAGGTGGTAGAGGTGGTTCCATCTCAACTTCTCGCCACATATCTTGACCATTGATTGGACTTATTGAAAATCCATAACATAGTGCAAACTTTTCTCTTGTGTAACAAGCATCAACAAATTCATCAGGGTTTTGCTTTCTATAACTCGTAGCAAGATGCCTACATGGAATTCCTACTAATTCCCAAAAATTACAACTACATGACCTTTTAGCAATGTCAACAATAAATTCATGTGTGTTGTATTTTAAGTGCATTGGGATCCTGAGTGGTAGCCTTATAAATTCATGTTTGTTTCATTTTCAACCACACCAAATGCCAAAGGGAAGTATTGATCATTAGCATCCCCGCCACAATAAGTAATCATCCACCATACTTGGTCTTTAAGTGACATCCATCAACCCCACAAATGGTCTGCATCCATGAATAAAGCCTTTCTTACCATCAAAAGAAATAAAATGACCCAAACCTTGGTTGTATGGATGGACTAGGTCTTTCTACATTTATCTTCACGTGTTGCCATGGTTTACCCTTCTTAGTTCTTCTCATACCTCCATATGGAAGCATACCGATTGTCAAGATCACCTTCAATTATCTTCTTGGCAATTAGCTTAGCCTCCATGCTTTTGCAACAAGAATACCGATGTAATATGTTTGCCTCATATCTTAGATGATGTCTCTTATCCCGATATCGTAAGTTTGCATCCTCTTTACCACATGCTTGGCCACCCACTTTGAGCTAGCAGACTTGTTGTTCAAAACCCTAGCACATGTGTGCTTATGTACAAGTGTTTTATAGCAAAAGTCTCCTTGTGGCCCACCTTAGAGCATAAGACTAAAACCCACATTTATGCTTACACACCACCCTTACCCTATCTCCTCATTTTCACAAAAGAAATTTCCTCCCATTAAGCATCGACCACTCACGGATAATGCCCTAAAGTCATCAAGTGTGTTGAATTCCATACCCCACTGAATATAAAGTCTTTGTTTAGATGCTCTTTCCTAAACCTAGCATACTTGGGCCTTTCTTCATCACAAGAATCATCCGGTCGAACTATTCAACTCATCACTATAGTATACATCATCTGAATCCATACTCTTATTGGGCTCCTCCATACTGTTATTGGGCTTCCAATAAAGCCCACAGAGACTTGCATCTTCCCTAATAGGCTTAGTAACATCTATTCCTTCAAAACCATCAAAGTAAGCAGTAGCTCTTTCATCTTCACTATCATCTAACCCCTCTACCTTCTCCTCATCTAACCCATCAATTCCATTATCGGGGTGGTCATCATCATTCACACATTTAGGTTCCCTATCGCTAGGTCCATGTTCCCAGTACTATGTTCAACATACAAATCTCCTTTCACATTCATTGCACTAAAGTATAGAGCAAAATCAACAACATCATCATCTTTCCTAATCAGAAAAAAACCATCTTGAATTTCTAAAACTTTTGTCCATACCCTAACACAATCAGCCTTATACCCTAACCTACTCAATAACTTCTCAATGTTATCCATGTTCTAATTTGAAACATGTATCCCATTAATCGTCGATCCGTATTCTCTCAGTATATAATTTCTTCTTCAAAACCTCAGAAATTCACCCCATGGTGGAGTGTAACACTAAAGTGTTGTGAATCCTCACAATATATTATACCCACATGTCAAAGATTGTTGATTTCAAAATTTTACCCTACGACATTGATGAACTTCAAATTTTTACTAACCTCGGACTTTGGACACTTCACCGAGCTCGTCTTCACCGAATGGATCGCTTCTTCGATTCGCCGAGGTTGTCTTCATCTTCGCTTCACTGCGGTCGCTTTCTCGTTTGCTTCGCTCCGCATTCTTCTTCTTCGCTTCGCCTTCCCCGAAATTTCGCTTCGCCTTCCCCGCTATGTTCGTAACCCTAATTTTCTAAGGGGTATTTGAAATTAAAAAGTGTAAAATGACACATAATCACTTTAACAAAATTAAAAATATGCCAGGTGTAGGACCTCTTATTAGATTCCATGCCACCTGGATATTAGGGGGTTCTATGAAGGAATCTATATAACATAAGGGGGATTTACAAAAAATATTTTTACAGGGGGGTAATCCTAAACTCGCTAACATTACAGGGGGGAAAAGTGTATTTAACCCTAAAATAAAACAATAAAATAAATAAGATCTCTCATATAATTACTTAACAAAATAATTATAATATCATTATAGTTCAGTTTCAATTTATGCATAAATTTAACTCAAAGATAAAATAAATAAATAAATAAATAAGGCATATAATTATCTGTAAAAGCAACGTCAACACTTTATGAACAAAACCAGATTGCATAATAAATATATTAGTCCAGCGTTTGACAATCAAAATTGAATCGCACTGGACGCGTTCATTTAATCTTGATAATATTTTGAAATATAATATTGTAAATATTCAAAATTAAATATTAAATCACAAAAATACCAAATTTGAAAGAACCATATGAAAATAAGGCAGAGGTAATGGAGGTTCTGATACCAAATGTTAGATCCAAAAATTTATAAATTGATCATATGTTCCTAATAACAAATGAACAATAAGATCAATAAAACTAAATGCGGAAATAAAATTAAGGTTTACCTCCGGCTATTGTTGCAGTCTTGTGAATTGACTGCCTTTGATTCTTCCAAGCTCTTGCTCTCTCAATATAGATGGTGTATTTCTGAAAGCGATAAGAGAAAGCTTTGGGGACCAAAGGCTATTTATAGGCTTCATTCTACCCTCAAGAATTTAAAGTCATTAAAACTCATTCCCACCCAAGTTAATGGTCGTATCAATTTTCATTAAAACCAAAGAAAATCATACTCTTTTCAGAACCAAATCCCACAAACTATGGACCACATTAAAATTGATTTTATTATTATTAATAATAATAATTAAAATAAATAATAAAAAGAAAAACTGTTACATTGCAACATAATTTTTATATGGCAATCTTGATATGTTATTTGTTGTTGTTAGTGCGTGAGTCACTTTTAATGAGGAGATAAATAGAGAATAATAAAAAAATAAGAGTTTTATTATTCAAAATAAAGATACACACTATGACTATTTATATACAATTATAATTGGGCTTGAACATACACAACTTATATTATAATATTAAATCTAATTAAATATAATATAATATAATATTTCAACTATTGTAAACAAGAAATTTCAATTTAAAATCGACTTTTCATTTCGTGTTCAAGTTAACATTCAGTTACAACAACCTTTAGACAACCACCCAAAAAATTACAACGCGACAAACTTAAGACAACCACACATAACACAATAAAATGATAAACAAAAAATAATAACTAGACACAATAACCAAGAGATTACAACCATCAAGATAATGTCAGTTGGTCCAAGCATCATCATAAGGACATCAACATCATTTTTTACGGTTTTTCAGGAACGAGTTACTTCATTTTGGTTGGACATCGTAACATGCCTTTCATTTTTCCTGATATGTTCACCATTAGAAATGTCTCAGTCCAACCAGCAGATCAAGTACATATGGAAAATGCTCAAACGTCTGCGTGTTCCAGAGCTTGATCTTCATCGGAGACTTTGTTGGCGAAAAATAACATGAGTATCTCTTTTGATTAATGAAAATTTTGGCAAGGGAGTGAAAGATATTTTTAAGAGTGATATGAAAATATATGTGAAAAATGGTGAAGATGAGTGGTTATATTTATAAAAAAAAAAAAACAAAACAACCGTCAAACCACACTGTGTGGTGCCTCCTCTTTTAGAATATAATGCATGCGCTACACTGGATGACACTTCATAAGAGTATAAGCTATGCAACATGACACATCCTCTTAAAATTGCATGCATGCGTCACATATAGTGACTTTGCCCTCTATATGACAATTGTTTTTGTTTAAAAAGTGGTTAGTTCGAAAAATATTTTAAAATTATGATTATTTTAATTTTTTTTGAAAAATATGATTATTAAAAGAGAAAATACACTAATAATATAAAATATTTTTACAATGTGAATCAATAAGAAATATATTATAATAATATTTTTAAAAAATATTAAAATAACATGATAAACATAAGAATTTTGATTAATTATATATAAAAATTATTTTACACTCCATTATGTATAAATTGAAATATAAATATCTGAAATTTGTAAGAAAGAATTGAATGAGAAAAATGATTGCAATTTAAATTGAAAATGAGAATGAAAGAAAAGGAAAACGACAAGGGTTAGAAGAATACGCGAATGATCCAAGTCCAAGTGCGGAAGAGGCGGACGTGGGACCCGCAGCTAATAGACCCCACTCTTCTCCCCCCTCGTTGTTTGTTCTTATCCCATTTCCATTTCCATTTCCATTTCCATACTCACTCTTCACTCTTTCTTCCTTCACCATTCACAAGTTTCACAAGTACCGCCACATGTCATTCATCACCAGGTCTTCTCTCTCCTATGATCTTCCTACACTTTTACCCTATCGTCACTCACTCAACTTCTTTCCATTTCTGTCACCACAATAACGTTTCCGATCAAACCAACTGCACCTTTTTATTTTATCTTCCTCTTTTTCGAATAACCTCAAAATAGAAATACTATTTCATCTTCATCATCGGACTAGTCGTTGAATTAGGGATATGCAACTGTTCATAATTTCTTCTATTACTAAACAAACTTATTCATCGTGTTTTTTATTTTATAATTTAATTTTATTCTATTTTACTACTACTGTTTTATTTATGGTGTTCTATTCTATTCCACTAGTTTGTTTGATTATAATTATTTATTTATAAATATATTTGATTATTTTGCTGAATTAATTAATCTACTAATTAATTTTCTTTGTTCATGCAGTTGAATCCCTAGAAATATTGTTCTCAAATGGGATTTTCATTTTGCATGCATTAATAATCAAGTGACAGTATTGTAAAAGAATCTAGTCATGGGTGGTATCTGTTCTAGGAAGAGACAAGTTATAGAAGATGATTTACGCAGGGGAGTATCTGGAAGGTACTGTAGAAGTGCAAGCACTAAATGGTTAGGAGCAAGAAGTTTACGTTCCAACACTAATCATTGTCCTGGAGTCGGTACTTGTCCCTCTCTTATGGATTTATGCATAAACAAGATGCGCGAGGTGCATGTTTTTTATTTTACTTAATTCTTTGTTTTTATTTGTTTTCATAGAGTACTTAATCCAAGTTATGACAGGATTTTCATAAATACGACTCGTTTTCAATTCTACCAAGAGACATAAGCCAGCAGATCTTCAATGAATTGGTGGATTCTCATTGTCTTACAGAAGCATCTCTTAATGCTTTTCGTGATTGTGCCCTTGAGGTATAGTGTGTGTGAAAGAGGTTGGTGAAATTGCATGTTTTGCTTTGGTTTAACTACTTACCAAAATGGGTTGTGTTTTTCATGGTAGGATGTTTACTTGGGAGAATATCTTGGAGTCAATGATGATTGGATGGACGTCATTGCTTCGCAAGGTTCTTCTTTACTTGCAGTTGATGTTTCTGGCTCTAATGTCACAGATAATGGACTACGATTCTTAAAGAATTGCTCAAATATTCAAGCATTGACCCTCAATTACTGTGATCAATTTTCCGAACATGGACTCAAACACATCAATGGTAGGTAGAGTTATTATTTTCTATCCTTATCGTTGTCTATCTTTTTATGTAACAAAAACAAACTATTATTCAATTTTTTTTTTTTTTGTTGATATTATGCATATTGGAGAACTGCATTCATGAATGTTAACCCACATTGGATGTTATGCATATTGAAGTTGTTTTACATAAATACGAGACATCAAGAGTTTTATTTGATTAACATAATAATCATGTTAAATTTGTTGCATTAGGTCTATCAAACTTGACTTCATTGAGTATAAGGAAGAGCTGTGCTGTCACGCCTGATGGAATGCGAGCCTTTTCCAACTTAGTTAATTTGGAGAAGTTGGACCTTGAGAGGTGTTCGTATATTCATGGCGGATTTGTTCATTTTAAAGGTGCCTATTCTTGATATCTTGCTTAGTTATGTGTTTGAAGTAAATTTTCTTATGTATTTGACAACGTTGACATTGTAAAAAACCAATCTTACTTAGTTCCTTTGTTTTTTCTAATACAGGTCTGAAAAAACTCGAGTCTCTTAATATCGGATGCTGTAAATGTATTACGGATTCAGACATGAAGGCTATCTCAGGTATTGGTCCTTTATTTTTTTTATCAACAGTAGTTGCATTTCAATCTCTCCTATCTGTTTTGTGCACAACACAATTTATATTTTCATGCTTTGTGATATGCTATGTAGAAGTTTTTCCCTAATGAAGCGGATGCAAAATGTTATTATGGTTGAAACTCAACAACAATTTTTGTAGTTGAGATTATGCCTGAACATCTGGTTAATTAATAGCTTCATGAGATTACCTGATTTAATTCTTTCTCTTTGTACTTTTAGATGCAAAAAGCTAGGCTGCGGTTACAGTTTGAGTTGACTGTCAGAATGAAATGTTTCAGGTTTTATTAATTTAAAGGAGTTGCAAATTTCCAACAGCAATATTACTGATCTTGGGATTTCTTACTTAAGAGGTATTTCTTTAGTGTTTGTTACCCATTGCAAGTGTTACAACAAGACTATAGCTGCTGCGTCTATTTCATGCACAACATAACATATCTGGCTGTCAATTTGTTCGAATATAAAATAATATCTTGATAATATATTGGTTTCTTTTTTAAGATTAGTCGCTAATCTTAGATTATCTCATTGAGTTAGTTTTCATATTTCTCAGTTACTTTTATTTTCCTATTTATTTAGGATTTGGACCAAGTTAGCATCAAGTTATTACCATATTTCTCAGTTACGTTTGCATCAAGTTATCATCATGTTATTATCATATTTCTCAGTTACTTTTGTATCACATTAGCATCAAGTTATTATCAATAACTTTCAAAGTTCTTATTATTTCTCACTTCCCTTTATCTATAATTCATAACTTCCAAACAGCTAACGTTTACTCTTTAGTGAAAATTCATTATTCTCTTGCTATAATTAAAATGAAGTTTCGGCTTATTGAATTAGATGCAAAAGCAATTTGCTTTATACATTATTACATTGCTTGGACATTCCTCTCTGATTTACAGGTTTGCAGAAGCTTGCCACATTAAATGTTGAAGGATGCAATATCACTGCTGTATGTTTTGAGTATATTTCTGGTAATTAAATCCTCATTTTGTTCTGTCATTTCATATCCGTTGATTGTAGACATCAACTCTATTTGTTCTGGATGTTGTTTTTAATGTTTGAACTTTCCTTCTAATTTATTTTGAAAATTAATGATCTGACAAGCTTGATATGCAATCCAAGTAATGCGTAGACGGAAATGACTATAATAATATCTGATCTTGGCATCTCATGTTTGCTTATCACTGTTCCAATGTCCAAAATTTCCTTGGTTAGTTCTTTAACTGCGTTTCCTTTCACGTACAGCCTTAGCTGCCCTGGCATGCTTAAATCTCAACAGATGCGGTCTTTCCGATGATGGATTTGAGAAATTGTCTGGTAACTCAATATAATGTGACCAAATTTGAGGACTTTTCATGCCCATGCCATACTTCTTTCTCTAAAGATGAATAAGCAACAACTTCTCAGTTTTACAACACATGTTCCCTTTCTTGCAGGTCTTATAAGCTTGAAGAGGTTAAGTCTTGCATTTAACAAGATTACAGACGCATGCTTAGTTCATCTAAAAGGTTATTCATACTTCTACAACTCTTTTAAGACCGACTTTCTTCCCTATGTTGAGAAGATACATGATTTTGTATAGTCTGTGAATTTATCTCTTCAATTTTCACCATCGCCTCCCAATATTCAGATGCTAACTCAACATTTCTGATGAACCTTCCCATTTATATATTCCTGTTTCTTTTGATAATTTAAAATTAACTTCTTCGTGACTTCCTTATTGACACTGATTTTGATTATCGCTTTTCCTTTCTTTTATATTAAACAATTTGTGGAAGAGGGAATGTCTTATTCTCCTCCCATATTTGCACTTACCTTCCCTTCTCTTGGGTCATGTATAATGACACAACCAAATAAAGTCATAGAAATTAATAGGTGCATGTTTTAGTGTTCAAAATGTTGGTCTCTTATGTGTGCAGACTCTACGCATTCTTGAATACCATTGGGAGAATAACTTGTTCCATACCCAATTTATTTCACATTCAACTTCTGCCTCAATGATTATCATCATGACTGAAACTTGTTTAATGTCGCCAGATCTTTAATTAGCTTCTCTTTGACAGGTTTAAAAAATTTGGAGTATTTGAATCTGGATTCTTGCCAGATTGGCGATGAAGGGCTTGCGAATTTGACAGGTTTACTGCAGAGTTTTACATTTTCCCTTTTGTAGATTTGAATGGCCGATAGATTGTTTAAAGCTTATATAGAATTGTTATACTTCAATGTTTCTGCAAAAGCAAGTTTATGTAGAATTGTTATACTTCTTCAATGTTCCTGCAAAAGCAAGGTTGCAATAGACCTGAAATGGGATCAACTTTTCCTTGGACCTTGCAATGCTAGGAGATTCTTAGCAACAAGTTTCCTTTAGATTCCTGATTGGGGGATATATGGAATTACACCTTGTCATTTTCAGCTGAACGGTGTTAACTTCATGATTCTAATTCTCATATTTTCTTGGTTAGTTAATAATTGGATGGAATGGGACAAAGCTATGGAACTTAACATTAGCCAAATGGTTTTGACTTGGATTTATAAAATTATCATGTTGTGAATTTCAAGAATTATTTGGTCTTGAACTTGTGCTTAGAATGTTAATTACGATATGTATTGTCTGGTGGTTTTGATTGTTTTATCATAATGTTCTCTTCGAGGGGGGAAGGTTCTGTTACTTCTGAATTTCTAATGAGGTTTTAGGTGTGTCCAGTATTTGGATTGGAAGTATCGTCCACAGTATGAAATTTACAGCTATTTGTTCTTTCAGGCCTCACTCTCTTGAAAATCCTTGTGTTGTCCGACACTGAAGTTGGGAACGGCGGGCTTCGATATTTATCAGGTTGATAGAAACAACCCCGTGGTTGTGAAATGAGAATTTAAACTCAATTATATTTCTATATTTGTTGGTTATATATTGACTGCTACATAATAATTAAAGTGCTTGTGCTACATAATCATTAAAGTGCCTGTGTTCTGTACGATATAATCTATGTTTCACGTAATATGATTCACTTCAACACCTTTTAATTTAGCTTCCATGTTGTCAACATCTAGTATGTAATTTGACATTGTGTGCTGAGGCTCAATCTTGGAATGTGATTATCTATGCTGTATAACATGTTGGACATTAAAATTCTGAAAGCTCATTTAGTTACATAAACATAAGTGAAGTTTTGTAAAAAGAGAAATTGTGTCTGTCAATAATTTGCTAACGGCCAACCTGCTCAGCAGTGGTATGATGTGGTTGCTGCATGACATTTTGATTTTTATAGTTGTACATTTTCTGTCTATTAGGAATATATCTTTTCTTGCACACACACATGTCCATCTATCTTATTCTGTGTTAGCGATATTCAGACACTGATTTTTAATACACATGTGAAATCGTTTTTGATTTTGTCCAGGGTTGAAAAAACTTGAAGATTTGAATCTGTCATTTACTTCAGTAACCGATAATGGCCTGAAAAGGCTCTCTGGATTGACAAGTCTTAAATCACTTAATCTGGATGCTCGACAGATAACTGATGCTGGACTGGCAAATCTTACAAGTAAGCAATTCCTTGTGTATAATTAATCATTATGAGGTGCAAGCTAAACCATTATATTGATTTTTGCATCACTTTATACTATTTAAATGCCCAAATTAATTTGTGTGAGCTGGAACTACTTTTATTTTTGTTAGCACTTAGGAGCTTCAAATGTAAATGTCTGATTGGCTCTTTTCTTGTATAGGTCTGAGTGGGTTGATAACTTTGGATCTCTTTGGAGCGCGTATCACTGATTCTGGAACTACCTATTTACGATGTATGTATACTAACTTCAGATTATTGTTGATTTCCTTCATTCTTTAAAAAACCTGATCCTGATTATATTTGTGTCTCTAATATATATCATCTGTTATGAAATTGTTCAAAGAGAATAAATAAAAAATACATAAAGTTTACTCTCTGTTCTTTATTATATATACATTTTACTTGAAAAAGTTAAAACTGCTGAACTGGACAAACAAGTTTTTGCTACTACTAGACAAGCCGCATTTACTTTTGAGAAATAAATGGTTTAATGACCCTAAATAAAAACAAAAATAAATTGAGGAAGTATTACTTGAAAATCTCATTCAAGGACCAGCTAACTTTTTTCATTATTTTTCATATATATTATATTGTATACAATGAACACTAATCGAAGTAATTGGAACACCAGGGTCTATTGGTGGCTTAAATGTTATTTTGTTTTTTGCATCATGCAGCGTTCAAGAACCTGCAATCCCTTGAGATATGTGGTGGATTTTTAACTGATGCAGGCGTTAAAAATATTAGAGAAATTGTCTCCCTTACACAGCTAAACCTTTCCCAGAATTGCAAATTGACAGATAAAACTCTGGAGTTAATCTCTGGTATTTTCTGCATGTCCTCATCATTACTTCATATCTTCCTTGCATGCTCTTTTCAATAATAATGATCTAAATGACATGGCCTATTTAATATCGACGTAAAACTGTGATTTGAACGTGTAGTCAACTATCTGTCACACCTTTCTAATTCAAGTTAACTGTGAATTAAGCACCTAATGTATCGAGGGGCGCAGCTGACAGTGGTATATATAAACCCATTGATTATGCATGAGCAACCAAGTCTTGCAGAATCTGAATTAAATCAAAGAAAAGGAAAATTAGATGAATATCATATTTTTTGCTTTGCTTTCTGATTCCTTCCTTGCTCTGTAGTTTTGATTAGGGAGGTTTTGTTCTTCTTTCCTTAACACATTCATATATCAACATCTGACAACTATAGGAATGACTGCACTGAAGTCGCTAAATGTTTCAAATTCTCGTGTAACAAACCAAGGACTGCAATATCTGAAGTCTTTAAAGAATATACGCACTCTTTCCTTGGAGTCTTGCAAGGTCAGTGCAGCTGAAATTAAGAAGCTCCATTCAACTGATCTTCCAAATTTGATAAGCTTTCGGCCAGAGTAAGACAAAGTGGTCGAAAATATTCTGTTCTCTGCATGGTGATCAAACAATTCTCTGTACATATTTATTGCGACTCGTTTGGATAATCATAAAATAATATCAGTTGAAGATGAAAGGTGAATCCTAAAAAAGTTATTTACAGTATTAGGCATGCGAGTGTAATTATGCTTTGTTTTGCATGACTGGTAATAATTGTACATATATATCTTTTTCTTTCTTTGTTTTCTCTCTTAGATGTGTATGACATGCCGGCTATGTTGTCTGGGCATTATGTAAGTAATATAACATTCTCATGTATGTAAATAAAAACGATTGAAGCAGAGACAAAGTTTGTGCATGAGTAATTTTCTTTTGCAGTTTTCTCAATTTTGCAGATCCGCATTCTAATACTTTATGAGAGCTGTTTTTGTCTCCCACCTTTGCTTGGAAACTTATCAGGCTTTTGAATACACATACAAAATCATGTTTTTGTTCTGATTAAAGCAAATGATTCATACTGTATGCATTCCATTCCATTCAATGTAACCAATCCAAACATATATATATACCTTAAAAGAACATTGTTTGAGAATGCTGGTCCTTACAGTACGTGTTTTTGTCTTTGACCCAGCAAATTATTGAAATTGGACATATTCAAATAGTTGACATTTTTGAGAAGCTTTTGTAAGGAAAACTATGTTGGCGTTTCCAAAAACAAATAATACGACGAATGCCGGGAGGAGAATATTATAGTTTTAAAACCAAGTTTTGTAGTTTGAGACAAATAATTTTGAAATTAAGTAAATAATCAATTTAACATAATTTTAGCCAAGCATATTTTTATTTTTAAAATATGTTTTAATATTTAAGGGGATCTCGCTCTTAGTGGGGAAGAGTCACCCTTTAAAAATTCAACAAGCAAATTACAAACGTTAAGTTCTAGGATTTTGAAAAATTAATGGATATTAGGAAGTTAAATTTCGTACTAACTCTCACGATAATAAATTTCACTTCTAGGTATTAACATTATTATAAATTTGACATATTTTAATAATCATTATATTTTAAGCCATTTGACATATTTTAATAATCATTATATTTTAAGCCATGCACTTATGTAGTTCAATCAAATATCATATTTTAAGTCAAAAGACAATCTATTACTTTTCTATCATGACCTCTACAACGACCCTCTTATGAATTTTTTCCTAAAATTCTCCCCTTCTTATGCCACTCTCCCGATAGACACAATATACTAACAAATTGACAACACCTAAATGACACAGTCCACCATAATATCTTTTGATGAGTTGACCTATGTGGTTCTCCCTCTACATCCAGTGTCATGTAAGGATGTAACATTCTAAAAGAAATATTGAATGTACCCGTATGTAGTACTCCATGGTTGAGGAGCTGACACACTAAATACATTCTATGAGACCAAATAATCATGATACTCTGTAAATATCTCATCATCTCTGTAGTAGAGTGTGGGAGGAACATTAGTGGTGGTGGCTGTATGAATACCTTAGAGACACCTAAATTGGTGAATGAATAGCACATGTAGATGTGGATATATCAATTATGACCCATAAGTCAACCATTAGAAGTAGAAGGATATCTCATTGAAGAGGCGTGTCTCATGATGATATTCGTATGTCTTGATGTTTATATCATTGACCGCGATTCAGTCAAAATTAATTTTGGAACAACTTGGTTGCCATATTAAAAATAAAATAAAATATGGCGCGCCATAGCATTATACCTTTTTTTTTTTTTGCTGAGGTGAAAACTTTGTCATGAAATGTATTATTTCTAATAGTGAATACTCCATAATCGTGTATACAACTAATATTTCATCTCACAAATCACTATCAGCACAATACATATTTAATACATTTGAGTTTATATGATCATTGTGTCATACCTTAAATTTACCCATATCTTTTCCATCAACACTAACATATCCTAAATATTTCATCTGGTCAAGATCATCATTACATTCATTGGTACTTCAATTTTCATCTGCATATTTCACATTGTCCTTTTCATTTGAGTAATTTCAAAGTTCAATTGCATTTAGGTTTTTGTCCTTAATTTGCATTCCAATTCATTTTGATTTCATCTTTGGCCTTTATTTCCTTTCGTAGCGATGAAAAATTGAGATTAACCTATGATGACACCAAAATACATCATTTATTTGATTTAATTTGTGTGTGTTTTATTGTCACTGTGTTTACTTTTCCACTATTATGTGAATTTTTTGTTTGTGTTTAAGGTATTTAGCCATTTAAGAGGCGTTTGTGAAGAAACTGAGCAAAATAGATGAAAAACGAAGAAATGAAGCGGTTTACACCTAAGGCGGCCACATGGGCCCCACAAATGAAGGAAAATGAACAAATGGAAATGAGATAGCAAGCCATGGTGTTCGCCATGCCCCCATGGCGTTCGTCGTCCTTTATAAAGCCCAAAGGGTTAGAAATGGGTTTTGCTTAGCCTCCAAGAGTCCACAAACAACCCCTACTTTTTCTCCACTACTTTGAAGCAGTTTTAGGTATTTTTAGGGTTTTTGAACCTTATAAATACCCCCTAGTTCCACCATTTTGTTCATCCAAACTTATGCACACTTAAGTCATATATTACCGAATTGTAAGCGTTAACCCTTCACATCGAAGAGTTTTCGCCCCATTGATCAAGTTTGTATCAAGTTTGGATCACCCATGTATAAGTTTTATTTCCAATCACTTTATTTCTATCATTAACATTTCGTCAAAGCTTTACTTCAAGTTATTTCTTATTGTACTAGATTCAAATCTTTGTTTGGAGCAGGTTCTTAATTTATTCCGCATTTTTGCTTTATTTATCTTTGCCTTTACATTCCTATCTTATTTACCTTGTGTTTACTTATATTCATCTTATTTCTCTTTCGCAAACATAAACAAGTCCGACTAATTTATTAGTGATGGGATGTGAGGATCGTCAATAGACGGTACTCTATATTTTGTCTCTTTAGGATTACGTTTGTGGGTTTTTTGATTTAAACATAATTTTTCTGAATTTATTTTAATCTGTCTCTACAAAAGTGAGGCAGACAAAACGTCGGGTAAGATCGAAAGTTGTCTGACACTAAAGACAAAAATTGGTTTGTTTTTTATTAACAAATACCGTGAAAGCACTTTGTTAATTAATTACGGAGTCTAATATTTCTAGAAATTGATTTTAAAAGCATTTACGAAAGCTCGCCATTTATAGGTTTATGATCTGGTTACCTGAGGGAAAGCGTGAAACCCTTTTAAGTTAAACTTCCAATTAAAATCACTTTTCGAATGAGTTAAGAGTTAAATTTCTTAAAAATAAGTTTAATACTTTAACACGATAAGCACCTTCCACCATGACAATGGACGAGATAGATTAGAGAGAAATTCGATTCTTAATATGCGGAAGCGATAGTTCCTGTTAAATTGATTCTTTTCAAAATAGAAAATATTGCCTCGTAAATAATCTGAGTAGAGACAATTAGAGTATTGTTGATTGATGTTAATTACATTCCACTATTGCCGATTATTCGTCTTTGTGAGTTCAATAATCTTTTATATTACTTCGATCGGTCTTGCAGAATTTACCCATCAAGTTTTTGGCGCCGTTGTCCAGAACCAATTACATCAAAATATCATAACTTTGTTGTTTTACTGTTTAGATTAAAGCGGTCTTGTTTGGGTAATATCCTCTCCATTTCTCAAAAGAAATAGAGAATACAATTACTAAATTTTTTAGTGTATAAATATCAAATTATATAAAATACTTGTCATAAATTTTAAAATGATGTGCATCATATATCAAAAGCATTAGTAATGGAGTTCTCTGTTTGTTTTGAAAATTAGAGAAAATCTCAACTCACTTTCTACACATCTAATATACAACTCTTTTTGAGTCAAGGTCCTCTCCATTTCTTTCATTACCATAGTTTGGAAAAATAAATACAAAAGTATAACCTTTTTATTAGTTTTTTTTTCATTCACCCATACACTTTTCAGCTGTTAGCAGTTGGAGTCAAGATCCTCTCATTTTCTTTCTCCATTTCTCCTCTTCATTACTATAGTTTCAAAAGAATATATAATGTATAAAATTAAATATATCTATCAAATGTCATATTATTACATTTATTTTATTAAAACTTTAGTAATGCACAAAATGGAGAAGAATGGAAATGGAGAGGATCTTGATTCCAATTGTACGTAGATGCAGTAATTTGATTTGAGCATGTCTTCATGCATAATCTTACATTCGATAAACAAGTTTGATATTCTTACATCACTTTCCTACACCAATACTTACACCGTATACTATTCACTGTATTTATACGGTAAATAGTGTTTTTTTGTTTTTTAATAAAATAATATTAAATATTGCACAGTGTACGTGAACAGTATTCGCAAATAGTGTATGAACAATGATTTTTAATAGAAAAATAAAATTGGTTAATAAAGTATAGAACATTGATTAATGAAATGATGAAGTTGTTTAATAAACACTCAAATATTAAAAATAATTTTTAGTAGTAAAACAAAGTTGATTAATAAAATGTAAAAAATTGATTAATGAAATTATGAAATTGGTTAATAGACTTCTTAGATTTTTAATAATTATGAAATTGATTAATGAAATTGAAAATGTTAGTTAATAAAATTATAAGATTGGTTAATCACAAAATTTGTTTCTATTTGGTGTAGAAACAGCATTTTTCTACGATAAATTAGGATTTAGATATTCAAAATGTTATGAAAAATCAATAACTAATGTTATTTTTTGGTATACTTAAGAGTTAAGAAATGGTATTATTGAAGTAAAGAAAACATCTCATGTACCTAATTTAGTGATAAATATCACACTCTATCACGCGTGAATTTTAACCAATAAAATATACTGTGTTGAAAAATGTGTGTTCCTAGTACTATTCATCTAATTATTCACATTTTACTCTCAAGGAATTTCATTAGCATTAGAGCAGCCAACTCCGATGATGTAAAAAAACACATTATTTTCTAATTTAAACTTTAAAATTCTTGGGTGAGTAATCGCTTCTCTTCCTCTTCTAACCTTGCAAGCCATTTCAATCCAAGATCACATCCTGCTTTTGCAGCTATCTGAAATTTTTCTTTGGCCATCTCTACAGGATCAATTGCAATACTTTCTTTGCTCTTTCCTCGCTTTTGAGCAACCGGACCTCTCTTCAAACTGAATTTTATTATTGACTCCGGAATTTTGACACCTGAAACATAAAAGTACAGTGAAACAAGGCATCTAAAAATAACACAGATTGTTTGTTTTAAGGCCTACTTGTATTAATGTGTCTAGTAATATTGTTTCCCGATTATAATTCCCAAACCATGGTTTAGGTATAGAAGTTGTAAGAGCAATAACGTAATATTGACTTGATAATAGCTTGATACATAGACTAAACAGTAATTTTGATTTATAGAGATACATTAGATAACTTAGAAAGCATTTATTGTTCTTTCCAACTTAATACCATAATATTTGTAATGATAGAGTGCAGTGTTGGAATAAAATGGTAACTTAGTCAAATGCTTGTGTTGCCTAAAAACGCAAGCTAATTGTTGGAATTTCCGTCTTAATTGCGGTCCGCCCCTTGTTGCCTTAATTGCGGCACTTTGGCTTGCCTTTATTGAAGCCCCCAACACCTTTATTGTGTGGGTTTGAAGGGATGGATTTAGTCCCACGTTGCTTAGAGATATGACATGTGTTGTGTTTATAAATGGGGGTAATCCTCATCTTACAAACCGGTTTTGTAGGGATGAGTTAGACTCAACCCAAACCCAAATTCTTAGACTAATAAATTCTTGTGAAACAAACAAGTTATTAACTAATGTGTTGGAACTTCTGTTTATCAACAAGATTGTTACAAGTAGTCTAGAATCTCCAGATCAACTCATAGACTAATTTTCAAGTCACACGGTTTAAATATCTTGGGTCTGAAATACATAATGGTGGAGAAATAGAAGGGGATATAAATCATCGTATTCAAGTTGGATGGATGAAATGGAGAAAGGCATTGGGTGTTTTATGTGATGCAAAGATACCGCTCAAGCTAAAGGGAAAGTTTTATCGGACTACGGTAAGATCTACGATTTTGTACGGAACAGAATGTTGGGCAGTTAAGAACCAACACAAGAATAAAGTAGATGTAGCGGAGATGAGGATGTTGCGGTGGATGTGTGGTAAGACTCGATAGGATAAAATTAGAAATGAAATTATTAGAGTGTTGAAATAGCGCCTATTGTAGAGAAGATGATGGAAAATAGACTTAGGTGGTTTGGGCATGTAGAGAGAAAACCTATAGACTCTGTAGTAAGGAGAGTAGACCAAACGGAGAGAAGACAAACAATTCGAGGAAGAGGAAAACCCAAAAAGACTATAAGAGAAGTTATCAAAAAGGATCTCGGAATTAATGATTTGAATAGAAGCATGATCCTTGATAGAACATTATGGCGAAAGTTGATCTATGTAGCCGATCCCACCTAGTGGGATAAGGCGTAGTTGTTGTTGTTGTAGATGAGATGGAATCTGATGCAGGGTAAAACTTTTCTACACCAACAATACGCACCAATTAAATCCTAAATAAAATGAAGAACACGGGAAGATAAGCTGACCTTTAAGAAGAAGAGATCCATATGCAATAGCTGCCCCAGCATGACCCTACAAATGTATGAAATTAAACTTTAAAAAAGCATGAAAAAGTCTTTAAACAAGCAACTATGAATTAATCCAGTTCACTATTGTAAATGACATGAAAGCAATAAAGCTATTCCGCTAAACTCGAGTAGATTAAAATAAGTTTTTGTTCTAATAATCAAACACCTTCATGTGTAAGATTTAAGTACTTAAATTGGCTGAACTGGCAGGTTAGATCATTTTATAAGTTATCAAAAGTAAATAATTGAGTATTCTTTAGCTAGGGTAAAACGTGATCATAAAAAATATATATTAAATACATCACTTTAATCAAAATTCTTCCACCATTAATTTGATTAGTCTAAAGGGTCATCAAGGTTCAATATTTAGTTCCTCACTGATTACATGCTATATAAATCTTGATCAAATGTTACCTTTTCAGGTTTCCATGCATATTGAACCTTGAGTCAAATTCTCATTCTATGGCTACTTCCCATTGGACCCATCATATTAGAATATACAATATTGTACTTGTGATAAATACAATGATGTGAAAATCCTGCTTGTGTAGGAGAGAGCAAGAGCGCTTAGGTGCTAAATCTGTAAAAAGTGAATGATCTTTTTAGTGTAGGAGAGGGCGAGAGGGCTTAGGTGCTAAATGGTGCTAAATCTGTAAAAAGTGAATGACCTTTCTAACTACTGGGTTTAGAGCTTATATGGACCTGACCCCCTGGGCTAAGTAACTGCTTAAAGTCGGTTCCACTCCCTACCCACTCGGTTAGGTCATGGGCATAGGAAGACCGGATCTCTTAGTAGGAAGGGTGATCATTGTGAGGAATCGTAATGGTGTGCACTACTTCCTGTTATACATGGCCTGACAAGTCCACAAATGACATGGTGTTAAGTAAGTCGGATTGGGTCGGGCGACCCGCGTCCCTTAGGCGGTGGGCCGGGTCGGGTGAGGTCGCGTGGAGCCTCTCTCATTCGCCCCGCACCCTATTATGGCATCTTTGGGTCAAGTGTGACTTGGGCCGGTTCTGGACCCCAACCAAAGTTATCCCATTTCGAATACTTTGTTGAGAGTTGCACCAAACATCAAACATATACATCAAACAAAACCACATTAATTCAAGTGACATTAACTTTCAGTAAACCAGTTTAAGTTTTGAAAGAAAAATTGGACTACACAAGAAACTTTTGACAAGATTTTAACTTCTAGGAATCAGCGCATGAGTAATCAATGAAACCCTATTTTAGTTCATAACTCATGAAACACTTATCCATAGCTTTTCATGAAGGTATAAATACTCCAGCCCATGCCAAAACTTCGTCAGCGTATGCACTTAAAAAGCAAGTGCAAACTAGATTTCATAACAGCATAACCAAATGCCATACAATGTATGTTGAACCCAGTCGAACTCACCACACAAAAATTAATGGACAATTTGTGCATAATTACTAAGAAAAAATGTTGAAAATCTAACACTATATGCATGGTTTTTAAAGAAAAGCATTTGTTTAACTTCGATTAATTAATATGTTACCTTCTCTGATGCCCTATGGAAACACCACAACGCCGAAGCAGTATCTTTCTTAACACAATCGCCAGTCAAATATACAGCACCCAAAAGGTAAAGAGCGTCTGGATGCAACTAGAACATAACACACACCAATAAGGGTTTTGTCATACATTCTGAAATATGGCAAGATCCAACTTTCATAGAGTAACGTACCTGGTCCACAGCCTTCTCCAAATAATAGAAAGCTTGTTGATCTGAATGGACGTCATCATTCTGTCTCCAAAAAACATTTATATTTAAAAATATCTTATTATAAAAAAATTTGACAAACATCTAGGACCTTCGCTTTTCCTGAAGTATCCAATTATGAAACATGAAGAAAAAAAAACTCAAGGTAGAAGAAGATTACATAGCCAGAAGTACTCTACTCAAGTTCATCTTAGAAATCAGATATATGATTGTACAAATGTAATCAGGCAAGAAAAAAACAAAGAACCACTACTAATTCACCATTAAGAACACTTAAATATCCCAACCAAGCCGGTTTGTATGCACATCAGCCCACTATTTCTCCTCCCCAAGGTCATATACCTCATCTGGTAACCACAACATTATAAAATACAGCCTATATCTACAATAAATAAATCTGTAATAGTAATGGATAGTCGTTGTGGCATGTCTGATTGAGGAGGCAAAGAAGAATTATTCAAGTAATTGACTGAAAATTATGATGATTCAAGTCATTGACTCAATCTTCAAGTTTGGCTATAAAATGTACTAAAACAGAGTCCTCACAATATAAAGTGTAGAGTAGCCTCACCTCTACTCTTAAATGACAACCCAATGCGTATTGTGCATCAGGATCACCCATATCTGCTGCTTCTACCAATAACGCTGCAGCCCTGTTGCCAAGGGAAAAAGGAAAAAATGATTACAAATTAGCAGTATTTTCATATGACTTGAAAAAGAAACAAGTTCAAAAAACTCAGCATAGCGTCAGCAGAAGGTTAAAATTAATGGGAATTTAAAATTATTTCAAAGGAGACAGAAAGAATAGGAAACAATCAAACCACAAAAGGAAGAACCAGCTGTGCTTTAAACAACTACTTCATCATATTGCAAAAGATGAGATTTATATATAATATGTATTGAAGCACTCAAGTTCCTGTAAATTCTGAAGTTTACTTTTCCATTCTTGTGAATAGCTACTCAGCTGAGTTCACATCAAAAAGAGGAACACACGCATGTTGTGAGTTGTGCTTTAAACAGCTACTTCATCATATTGCAAAAAAATGAGATTTATAATATGTATTGAAGCACTCGGATTCATGTAAACTATTTACTTTTCAATTATTGTGGATAGCTACTCAGCTGAGTTCACACACACCTTTCCGTTCTTTGCTGGAAAATAAGTAGAGCATGAAGAAACAAGACATAATGGAGGATAAAAGTCGACTTACACAGCCTTATTTGCTCCAGGAACATGGTATTTCATATGCAATCTGGACAGCCAATACCTAGCATGAGTGTTGGTGTTATCTGCCTCCAGAGCAAGCTCAAAATTCTCCTTTGCTGTCTATTTATGAATCCCAAATAAGCAAGGGTCTACTTATTGTTCTCTCATATAAAATCTTAAAATAAAGAAGCAAATGGTGGCAATAGGTTAAGAAAGCAGTGATTACGTTAAGAAGAGGGATGAGACGCCTATCATTGAGCTCACAATAATCAATGACTCTATCAACCTCCTTTAAAGCATTCCAGCCTTTGGCAATGAACTCCATGGCTTTCTTGTTCCTGCTATGCAGTCCTCTCTGCATATAATTTCCACCTTTGATAAGCAAATATGCTGAAACACAATAACAGTCTAGCTATCTAGAGCACCACACTTCAATTTTATTTTATTTTAAAAGGCAAATGTTAGTGGTTAGTTTGTTAGGGGAAAGGAGAAATTGTTGGCAACTAAACCCTGAACCTCTTTCTCAATTGTCCCTCAGTGTCCCAACTCACATCACTGGCTACACCTTCTAGGACACCGAAGCTTCAAACTGATTATGTGTCTCACACATGTTTGAGTCTGACACCAACACGATAACGACGTGTGTTATTAAGAAAGATCTTGAGATTAACGGTTAGGATAGAAGCATGGTTTTGGATAGAACATTATGGCGAAAGTTGACTCATGTAGCCAACCCCGCTTAGTGGGATAAAGCTTGGTTGTTGTATTATCAATGTGTCAGTATAGTGTTAAACTGTAAAAGTGTAATAACATGCCTGTTGGTTGAATTGGAGACGAGAAAAAGTGGAGGGCTTCGGAATGAACTTGGCCAATAATGCCCTAGGCATCATCTTCTTAAAAGCAAAGTGATATCAACTGAGATTTCCTGTAACACGGAAACAACAAAAGCATAAATCAGTCGATACAGAACACTTGTACCATGGGTTTAAAGCACCCTGCACTAAGCCACTTTGGACCAGAGATTTAAAAGAACACAACACATTATAGTGGCGGAGCTTGACTACAAAAATTGGAAGGCCAAAATAAACTACAATATTTGACCACTCAACAATATTAAATCAGTTCAATTAGAAGTAGAAAAGTACCCAACTCATACAATGCAAGAGCAATAAATTACGCCAAAAACAGAAAATTATACAGCCCCAAGTCATACAATCACGATGAAATAACTCAATAGCAACAGCATCGATGAACAACATCAACAGAAACCCAGTATGGAGAACAGATAGGACATCTATATACAATAACAGCAACAAACCAAGTATGCTTACATATGTGTTGGACAAATTGTTGTCCTACAACCAATAGCATTAAGTTCACAAAATGTATGGAAAGAAGTACAGCATTTGTGTTTAAACTTCAACATATGGTAGCATATATAGATCAGTACCTGCAAACTCAAACCTTCTTGACTTTTGAGGCAATGTGGTTAACAGCGCCCTCGATTACTAAAACAATATCAGGATACAAAAAGGGCGGCTCTGTGACAAAAAAAAACAGAAACTTTACCTAAACAGAAAAGGAAAGAAAACAAATTTCATAATAAAAGCAATTTCCCCAAGAAAATGAGCTTGTCTTCAACACTCTACAAAAACATATATTACTAATGATAATCTTTCTCCAAAGGGGACCAAACACAAATATCACAACAAATTCCATAACTAGTCACAAACTAACATTTCACTGACTTATGAACTTGCTCAACACCAGTACACAATGAATATTAATTACATTAATACATAGAATAACATTCCAACAGTGTTCACAATATACTATCTATCATATTCTCCTAAAACAAAGTACTGACTAGAGACTTGAGTGATTGCACACTTAATAAGTTTAGTTTGTTCAAGAACAAGCTAAACATAACATTTAGTTCTTACCGGCGATTGGAACTCCTATGATTTTGTGAACCGTTAAATGCAAGATCAAAAAGTTTAGAATTTGGATTCAACTGTGAGCAACTTTGATCGGTGTTTAGGGATTTCAATGTAATTTTTTCCCAGTTTCTTTGTTCAATTTCAACAAACGAACCCCACCCACTTCTCTTCATCATCCCATAAACCCTAACAATTGATTCTCATCTCTTATCTCTAACAAGACTCTTAATCAAACACAAAATACAGAATAACATGAATGAACCTCATTGAGGCATTTTCAGAAACAGCTAGTGAGTGCACATTTCTAGCTCTATTTGTTCCTATAATGTGAAGATTTATATCATATGAATTTAAATGAGACGGAGAATGAATATTGATTTTTGAAAAACTAGAGATTAAAGAGAGAGGGGGGAGAGAAGAGTACCTTGATTGAAGAAAAATACAACTGTGAAGGGATGACGGCGGCGCTAGTGGTTGTTGCTGCTTAACGGAAGAAGAGTTTGTTGAATGAAATCTAGATATATCGGAGAAAAGAAATAGTACTGTAGCTAAATTTATTTGGAACAAAAAGAGTACATATACCGGAGAAAGAACAAGATGAGGCCGCTCAATAGGAAAAAAAAATTATGTAATTTCTCTTTGCATAAGGGACTCAAGAAAAAAATTATCCAATTTCTCATTGCACCCTTACATAATAAGGGTCTCAAAAAAATTAGCCAAAATTTGTTAACCCATCGCGTGACTTTTTTTTTTATGCACAATGTGAAATTTCATAAATAATTTTTAAAATTGGAAGTATATTTTTGATTCACACCTAGATCTGATACAGTATATATAGAATTTAGAAATTTAATTTCGGTTTGGAATCGAAAGTGTATTTTCGATTTTATTCTTTTAGGAGTTCTTTTTCAAATACCCCTCAAAATTGGAAGTATACTTCTGGTATGCACCTAGATATGATAAAGTATACATAGAAATCGAAATTTAATTCTGGTTTGGAATCGTAACTGTATTCCCGATTTTATTCTTTTAGGAGTTCTTTTTCAGTTCTCACTTTCTCACCCACCGTCGGTGATGTCATCAAATATGCGCCAGCGAAAACAAACACCGTCAAAATCAAAGTCATGTTCTTCCTAAAACCTTATGCTTCTCAATCAAAATCACTTTCACCAAAAACCATTAAATTAAATCCCTTTCTTTCTTCTTATTCTTCCCTCCTATGTCAACTTTTTCAATTCAAAAACTTGAATTTCCTATGTTAACTTGGTGTCGAACCTTTGATCCTGTGATATTTAGATTGTTCAGAGATTATGCTGCCATTATTCAGCGGATTGTACAGATGTTACCCGTTGTTATGCTGAAATTTTAAACCCATGGTTGATGCACTTGCACCGTAGCATGTTTATTTTTCAAAAGAAATGTCATAAACATACATGTTTATATATCTAACATGCATATGCATTCATTTCATGCATTCATAAGAGGTACTCGAAGCTTGGGTATTTCTCTTACTCAGACCTGGTATTTTCTTTGTAGAATTGCAAATCTCGACTTCTTACCACTCTGCGATCAGAATTAAGTGATGGAACAACTTCTCGGGGAATTGGATCAAATGAAAGAACATATGGGGTTTTAGATGCTAGACATGCAAGATTGGTCACTGGACAAGAAATTTTGAAGGAGGAGAACCATCAGTTGAAGACTCAGCTGAGTTTGGTCATGGAAATTTTGAATACCGTGTTGAGAAAGGAAGACAAACCTGCATCCGCCTTTGCAACAAGAGTTTCTATTCCTCCATATACTTTGGGGGATTCTTCAAGTCTTGAATCAGGGCATACATCTCCTCTTCCACTTTGTGTTTTGGGGTCTTCTTGTCTACAACCGATTTATGTTGCTCAGAAAGATCCAAAGGGCAAAGCTCATCAACCAGGACCGTCACAACCTGAGAGGCAATTTGATCCCATCATGATGCTATATGCTCAGTTACTTCCTCAATTACTTAAGTTTCAGTTGGTTGAGCTCTGAATTTTCACGATGCATGGAAAGCTTCCGCGTGATTATGACGAAAATGCTAGGTGTGATTTCCATTATGGAGCACCTTGTCACGATACTAAGAACTGTACGACATTGAAACATAAAGTTCAGGATTTACTTGATGAATGGATAATTCTGTTTACTCCCACAGGTTTGAGTGTGCAAATCAATATTACCCCAATTGCCGATGTAACTATTTTGGTTGTTGCTGCGCCTTAAACTCAAACTTATGCTTCCAAGCAGGATAATCAACAACGGCCGAAGGCGCCAAGGAAGTTTGATCCTCTGTCGATGTCTCATATTGAATTGTTTTCCCACTTGCAACGGTTGAAGCTGGTTGAATTGCGTCCTTTAAGGATTAACCCTATTAAGTTGCTAAAGAATTTCAATGCCAACGCTCGATGTGCCTTCCATTCTAACGGGCAGGGGCATACTATTGAGAATTGCATGGATTTCAAGCACGTGGTGCAAGACCTGCTTGATTTTGAGGCTTTAAACTTCAGACCAGCACCAACACCTGATGCTATTCAGCAGCCATTACCAACTTATGATGACGCTACTGTCAATGTTATTGTTAAGGATGGAGGTTTGGAACTGGTTAAAGATGTAGATCTGCTGACAATTCCTTTATCCTTTGTGAAAGAGCGTTTGTTGAGAAAGGGTGTATTCCCAGGTTGCGGTATTAATTGTGAAGATTGTATGATCCAATCAGAAGGTTGTAAATCCTTGAGAGATAAAGTGCAAGACATTCTTGATGCAAAGGTTATCAGTTTCACACTGGATGGTCAGATTTGGGTGCTTCTTTGACTCATTGAACGTCAAGACTTCAAGTGCATCGTCTGAAGCAATACGTCCATTCGGAGACTAGTCTCCTAAAATGATGGAAATTTTGAGTTTTATTTTGCATTCTCATTTGTAATCTTTCCTGTTTGTTCATTACTTAATTGTATGCAAAATATGTTCATTCTTGCATATTAATCATAATGCATTGAATATGTTTGCCTTGAATTGATCCATTCGTATTCACTCTTAATTGTTTTTAAATGCTTTTGATGCTCAACTCTTGTGAATAAAGAAAAACCTCTGTAGGGGGATGATGAACAATATACCAAGAATCTCAAACGTTATTGCTTCCGAATAAAAACTTTGTTGATGATGTACATGCATTATTTCAAATTCCCAAACACCGGAGATATAAGGGAGTGAAACCCTCGTTAACCCCTTTGAGCCTTGGAGTAGGAGTTTCTTTTCTATTCAAAGAAAAAACCCTCATTTTTAAACCTGGGGCAGGGTAGTGTTCAGTTAACCTGATCGAGCATTTAAATCTCATCAGGAGAGCATGTGCAAGGATTAACCGCAATTGTTAACCTTCATTTATCAAGAGGTCGAAGAAAATGGTAAAACCCCAATGGATATTCCTCGTACATCAAAGAATAAGGTAGTCACGCCTTAACAAAGAGTCGAATGACTTAGTTTCACACGACTTGTTCAAAAAATAAATAAGGAAAAAAAAGAAAGAAAAGAAAGGAAAAGAAGAGAAAAATAAGATGTTGCAAATTGAAGAACAAGGTCATGTGATCAAATACTAAACGAAAGAGGTTAGTGACCACCGTGTCTGAAAGTAAGATACCTCATTGGTTCCCCAATTATTGTAAACTCCCTGTTAAAGATGGATGTTCGTATTGAGTTAACTGAACGTAGGAATGGAGAACATCATGTAGAATGGGTGGGCACCAAATATGTTGAGCCTTAAATCCTTTTTTTTCTGAAACCGTGAACCAAGCCACGTTACAACCCTTGAAAGTCCTAATTGAACCATGGGTTATTTTGAAAGCTAAATTGTAACGAGAGTACGATATCTTGACTCCTAGGAGGCTTGCTGAATTTTGAGTTGGTATCAATCCATCTTTTTACTTTCTTTGAACAAAAATTCAATGTTTTGATATCTTTTCAATAAATGTTTTTAATTTCAAGACAAGCATATGATTTGCATTAGAATGATCATTCATAGAATAAAACATTCTTTGCATATGAATAAGTGCTTAAACATCAAGTAAGCCTGCATAATGAGCATCAGAAGAAAAACTTGATTATCCCGAGGGACAAATTGCTTCAGGGATCTGTTGAAGAGTGAACCATTTTTTAAGAGTGACCTTAATCTGGGGCATATCTTCTAATTGATTTTGTTGAGTTTAAGAAGACCAATTTGTCAAATGAATTGGAAGCTCGACCGCAAAATGTTGGACCTAATGTCACCCAGAACCTGATGTCGCGTCATACTGGTGGGGTTGTTCAAGCCGTAATGAAAGATGGGGAGATCCTGAATTTGATAATGGATGTTGACCTGGTAAAGACACCACTACCTTTTGTTAAGGAATACTTGATCAAGAGAGGTGTTTTTGTCGGTTGTGAAGTTGGTTGTGAGAGGTGTGAGCATTGTACAAACGGTTGTGTAAATCTGAAGGATGATATTCAGTATTTGATTACTAACGGCCAATTGAAATTTGATCAGATCAGAAAGGATAAGAAGGTTAAAATACAAGGTGTATCTGTGATCACTATCCCTTATTCTCCGATTGTTATATTTGCACCAACAAAACATGTTCTGTTGGCAATTACTAAACCCGGTCCCTTGCCATATGAAAGTGACGAAGTTGTGCCATGGCATTTGGGTCAGATGTTTATTATCATGGTGCGAAATAAGAAGATGTCTCCTCCTCTGCCAAGAAGGACGACATGTTGGACGTTGCTAATGCTGATAACTTTGCTGGAAGTGGTGGTGTAACGAGAAGCGGACAGATATTCTCTAATTCTGTAACACAATCTAATGCAGACGCTTTGGCTAAGGCTAAGGGCAAGCAACCCATGAAGCAACCTGAATTACAAAGCGCCAATCCTGACCTTGATAAGGATGTTGAGGAGATTATGAAATTCATTCGTAAAAGTGATTTTCGGGTGATTGATCAGCTTGCTCAGACGCCCGCTAAAATTTCTACCCTCTATTTGCTACGAGACTCAAAAGCACATAAGAATGCTTAGATGAAGCTGTTGAGCGCCGTTTTCGTGCCGCAAGAGATATCCGTGGGGCAGTTTGAGAATGCGTGTGCAAGCATATCGGCTAACAACGAATTGGATTTTATTGATTGCGATCTTCCACCAGAGGGTCGAAACCATAATAGAGCACTGCATATCTCCATGGAATGCCATGACACTACTTTGTATTGTGTGTTGGTGGATATCGGTTCCTCTCTGAATGTAATTCCTAAGTCAACATTAATGAAGATCGGCTATGGTGGTCTTGAACTTTGACCTAGTGACTTGATTGTTAAAGCATTTGATGATTCCAGGCGATCTGTGTTTGGAGAATTGGACCTCCCCATCAAAATCGACCCTCAATTTTTTACTACAACGTTCTTTATCATGGACATCCAGCCAGCCTACTGTTGCCTTTTGTGCCGTCTATGGATTCACAAAGCTGGAGCGGTCACATCTACTCTTCACCAGAAACTGAAATACCCTATTGACGGGAAAACTATCATAGTCTGCACTGAAGAAGAATACATTGTGAGCAACATTGCTTCTTTCCGGTATGTTGAAGTTGATGGTGAGATTCATGAAACTCCGTTTCAAGGCTTTGAAATAGTTCATATGTTGAAGATGCCTCAACGAAAGGAGGTTAAGAAAGACAAGTCGAAATCTTCTATGGCATCTCTATGATATGCTAAAGCTGTGATTGAGGATGGATGCCCAGAAGTTTGGGGCAGTGTGGTGGAGGTAGCACCCAAGTTCAACAAGTTCGGGTTGGGCTTTGACCCTATTTTGCGCCGTCAGATTCTGAAGGCACCCAACTTGGCTACTCCTATGAGGTTTTCTAGCGTCGGCATCAGTCCCGGACAAGCAAATGTGGTTGATGATTTAGACAATGAATTTGATATTGACAAGTGGATTCTCCCAGTGTCCCTGGCGAGGAGCTGAACAATTAGATCTCAGAAGACTGTGTCACAGTCACGATGGTCAAAGAGTAATTTTCTTTTGTTTCTGTTATCATGCAAATAATTCCTGTGCTCTGCCCAAGGCACAGTGAATCATATGTAGGGCCACCATGTTTGCATGTGCAACTTTTTTACCATGAAATAAAAGAACGTCTTTTCATTCAAATGTTTTGTTCCATTTCCTTTTATTTTACATCACAATTTTAAAACACAAAATGGCAATGCTTTATTTTTCTTTTTTCATCTAAAAAAAAACTAAAATAAGCATTAAAATCAATCATGCAGTGTGAAGCAAAGACTGATTAAATTACTCCGAGAGTATTCAGACATCTTTTCCTGGTCTTATGAAGACATGCTTGGGTTGGATACCGATATTGTTGTACACAAGCTGCCTTTGAGAGAAGATTGTCCTCCTGTTAAGCAAAAGCTTCGAAGAACTCGTCCTGAGAGTTCTAAGAAGATCAAAGAGGAAGTCCAGAAATAGCTTGATGAAGGCTTTTTGAAAGTCATCTCTTATCCTCCATGGGTTGCCAACATTGTTCTTGTGCCAAAGAAAGACGACAAGGTTAGAATGTGTGTGTATTATAGGGATTTGAACAGATCTAGTCCGAAAGATGACTTTCCACTTCCCCATATTGACATATTAGTAGATAATACGGCCCATGCAAAAGTGCTTTCGTTCATGAATGGTTTCTCCAGATACAATCAAATCAAGATGGCACCGGAAGACATGGCTAAAACAACTTTCATCACCCCGTGGGGGACTTTTTGCTACAAAGTGATGCCTTTCAGATTGAAAAATGTCGGGGAAATTTACCAGCGTGCAATAATAACTCTTTTCCACGACATGATTCATAAGGAGATTGAAGTATATGTCGACGATATGATTGCTAAATCTCAAGATGAAGAAGAGCATCTAGTACACCTACAAAAGTTGTTTGACAGGCTGAGAAAATTCAGATTGAGCCTGAATCCGAACAAGTTTACATTTGGCGTACAATCTGGCAAGTTGTTAGGCTTCGTTGTAAGTGAAAGAGGCATCGAGGTTGATCCTGCTAAAGTAAAAGAAATTCAAGAAATGCCTGAACCAAGAACTGAGAAAGAGGTCTGTGGCTTTCTAGGGAGGTTAAACTACATCTCTAGATTCATCTCTCACATGACTTCCACATGTGAACCTATTTTCAAATTACTAAGAAAGGATTAGATGGTCAGGTGAAATGACGATTGTCAAGTCGCATTCGACAAGATAAAAGAGTATCTGCAGGAACCTCCGATTCTCATGCCTCCCGTGGAGGGTAGGCCATTGATCATGTATTTGACAATGCTCGAAGGCTCAATGGGGTTCATGTTGGGGAAACATGATGAGTCTGGTCGAAAAGAGCATGCAATATACTACCTAAGCAAAAAGTTTACCGACAGTGAAACAAAATACTCACTGCTCGAGAAAACTGTAAGTATGAAATGCGCCTAAGAGAGGGTGAATTAGGTGTTTAAAAATCTATCGATTTTTTATGAATACTTGATGCAATATTTTTGGTTTGGTGAATGAAAGTATGTGAGGATTCTTTCTTTTCTGGTTAAGATATTTATGAAAGCGGTAAATGCTGAAAAGTAAAGAACACAAGGATATATCCTGGTTCCCCTCACAAATCGAGAGTACTCCAATCCCCTTACAGCATGCAAGAGATTTCACTATAGTTAGAATGATTGTACAACCTATTCACACCAATTGTGATGCCTACTATCTAACCTATAGGGAGACCAAAAGCTCTTAAGACCTTTAAGGTCTAAAACACTAAGTGCAAGATGAACAATCATCTTCAATGCACAACTTGCTTCCAACAATCTTGGACAACAAGAATACAACAAGAATGTATGATTTTTACAAGAGTTTTTGAGTTTGTAAGATTGTAGAACAATATAACTTTGAGTGATTTATCAATATACTTGATCTTACCTTCCAATAACAATAATTCACAATGACTTAGAGATATAACTTGCTCAAGATTTCCTGGTTTATGTAATGTGAAATTATGCATAAAATCTTATATGAAAGTATGAACACTTGAATGTGAATATTTGAAATTTGAATAAATTTTGATTGGAAGAGGTAAGAAATGAATTTGAAAATTTGAGTATTTATATGTTCATTGCACCTTTTAAAAATATCATAAGTCTCTTCATTTTAATCATGAACAAGTGTCAAGATTAGATACATATTTTTAGTGAAAGGGTGCATGCATGAATTTTGATTTTTTAAAAAATGTACAGGGTGCAATCGATTGCACGAGCTCTAACAGAATGAAATTTCAAAAACTTACAGTAAGCAATCGATTGTACCATTGTGCAAATCGATTGCACTTAGTTAAAAAGTGAATTTTTTTCCAGCATGCAATCGATTGCACCATTGTGCAAATCGATTGCAACCTCAAACAGAAGCATTTTTAAGTATTTCATTCAGTATGCAATCGATTACACATATATGCAAATCGATTGCAACCTCAAACAAAATCATTTTTAAGAATTTCATTTAGTATGCAATCGATTGCACCTTTGTGCAAATCGATTGCACAGTAAGAAAAATGCAATTTTTGATTTGAAACTTAGTGAAATCAAATGTGTATGATATGCAATCATGTTAGGAACTTTGAGCATCTAAAACTTAAGTATTTGTGAGGCATTGTTATTATACCTTCTCAAAGTTTGTTAAATGCCTTGAGCCAAAGTCTTAATCATGATGTTTTAACTTTAGAGTGTATTTTGCCTTGATAAATATCTTTGCCTTCTTGCCATGAGGTTTGTCTTCATCAAAACATGATATCTTTATTGAGATTGAGAATGTTCTGCCTGGTCAAAGTTTTGTTGACTTTTTGTCCAAAAACCCAAATTTGGAAACTTTGACTTTTGATCGAATCTTGACTTTTCTTGATGAATCATGATCAAACCTTGATCATATGATGAATGTGACTTCAAAATATTGATTTTGACCAAAAATGATGAAGTTTGACTGTATGTTGACCATACTTGATTTTTTGTCTAATACAACTGATTTTCAACCACCTGAGCAATTGACTGAGCAAACTTGAGTTGCGAGGCTTGAAACTTGACATAGTGATCCCTTGAGACATATAAGAAGGTATGATGACCACTTGAAGCAATAAAACTTGATTTTGTCTTGAGAGAAGCAAAACCATAATTGTGGGTTGATTGCTTAGGAGAGGGTTCATCTAGTCAATCCTCGAGAAATTCTTGAGTATGGAGATGTGGATTGTCTTGAGAAATAGGAGGGAAAATTTTGGGGTATAACAGATGGACTTTCACATGAATGTGCTAGACATTTCTAATGACTCAAAAGATCTGGGAGAAAAGAGGTTTGACATGAAGGTAATAACCATTGAAGAATCCCATGATATAAACACTATGATTGTTGATGAACTGGTAAGATCTCTTAAAATATTTGAATCTATCATCAATGTAAGGTATGAAAAGAAGAAGAGTATAAATTTTTTGTCTAGTAGTGATGACTGAGAGAATAGACGGAATATAAACTCATAAGGAGTGTCTGATGACCTTGTGCTGCTAGGGAGGCAATTTAACATGGTGTTAAGAAAGTCCAGGTTTAATGCTAAGAACATGTCATCCGACATCAACAAAAACTAGGACCTAGGAAGGAAGTTAAGATTTGAATAAAAACCAAACCAAGGGAAAGGTGTCCAGTGTCATGAATGTGAGGGATATTGACACATAAGAACTACGTGTGCTACCTATCTCAAGAAGCAAGGGAAGAAATTGTCTCTGTCATGGTCACATGGAGAATCTTAAAGTGATCATGAAGAAGATTCAACCAAACAGGTGACTGCATTTAATGGAATTTGTGGGTCTGATACAAGATCTTGTGATTCTGACAAAGAATCATATATTGGGGAACTCATGATGAGTGAATTGGTTACTAGATTCACAGAGACATGCCTCAAGAATGAGAGAATAGGGCGAAGAATATTGGAGCAAAAGATACTTATTGTTCAACTGGAAGCTGAGAAAGAATATCACATATCTATTATTACAAATCTTAGATAGGAGGTAATATTGCAAAATTCAAAGTTTGACAATATAACCAAATATGTGAGAATGCTAAACAATGACACTGCTATGTTGAATGAGATCTTTCAAACTAAGAACCAAGTTGAGAAAAACCACAAACAAGTTGTGGAGTTTGTACCTAAGATAATGAAACAAGAATAAAAGATGTCAAGGCACATGTACCAACATCAACCAAGACATCAAAGAAGATATTATAGTCCCATGTATCATCCTTGGAGATGTCACCATTGTGCATTGCTTGGTCATTTGAAGTCTTTCTGCTAAAAACTAGATGAATATAGGACTCATTACATAAGGAAAGACGTTAATACTGAAGTCTAAACAAGAAGAGACCCTCATAATGATTCATATAGTCTTTTCTCTTTCCCTGCTTTTCGTCTTCTATGGCTTTCTATCTCTTAAACTTTTCCCTCACTTCCTTATCCTCTGGTAAACACCTTTAACTTCTTCTTCTTTGGGTTTATTATATTCTCTTATTTATTTAGTATTTTTAATAGCGATGTGCCGTGGGTTTTTGTTGGAGATTTTAATGCGATTTTATGAGCCTATACTCATAAAGGCAGACGCAGTCCTACGAAGAGGCACATGGAAGATTTTCAATGTTGGATTGACAATAAATCTCTTTTTCATTTTTGTACTATAGAGGCGAAATTTACCATGTCCAATAAGATGGATTTTCCTTTCTTAGTGGAAAGAAAACTCGATAGGTGCATCGGGAATCCGCTACGGTTGGTGGCTTGTACTAGCATTTCGATTTCCACTCTTCCTAAAGTGTGTTCAGACCATTATCTGATTCTTTTAGAGTTTCATATCACAAATGTTAGAGCTATGTCCCAATTTAAATTTCCGCATACCTGAACATTCCACGAGAGTTGCAAAGATTTGATTCAAGTTGTTTGGTCTTAGAACATAGTGGGTTGCCCTATGTTTGTTCTCATAAAAAAACTGAATCTTTTGAAGAGGAATCTTAGAGGGTGGAATAAAAATATTTTTGGAAATGTTACAGAAAATGTTAGAAATGCAGAAGAAAGTCTTGGGAAGGTCCAGGAGCATATATAGCTAGATGGTATTAATGATATTCTTAAGAAGCTAGGATTTTGATGCACAATATAAGACTTCTAAAAAGCTGGCCATGGAGGAGAGTTTATGGTGTTACAAGTCCAGAATTAAGTGGAATCTAGAGGACGATAGGAACACAACGTATTTTCATCAAATCGCTAAAATTAAGCATAAATTCAAGCCTATTTTTATGCTAAAGGATGGATATAGGCTAATCATAGATACTAAAGAGATTGCTGACTACAATGTGGAGTATTTTAAATCCATGTTTTCTTCTAATATTTCCATTTTGCAGGATTTTAAGATGGTGGACGCCATGATTCATTATTTGGTGGATGATAGAACTAATAACACTTTTACAATTATCCATTCTTTAGATGAAATATATGTGGATGTTTTCAATCTAATAAAGACAATGCCCCGGGTTCGAATGGATTTTGAGCAATATTCTATCAAAAGTATTGGGATATCATCAAGCATGGCGTTTCGGGTGTTGTGTTGCAAATTTTTAATTTTGGATGGGTGCTGCCAAGATTTAACGCCAAATCCATCACCATTCTTCCCAAAGTCAAAGGTGTTGATTCGTTGGATCTATTTCGGCCAATGACAAGTTAAAAGTATTTTAAAGATTTTAGCTGATAGGTTGGCAGCTATTATGCCCTCTCTAGTGTCAAAAGAGCATCAGGTTTTATTCATGGCTAACACATTCACGATTGTATCGGGTTAGCTTCTAAGGCGTTTAAGTTGCTTGATTCTAAGTCTTAGTATGGAAATATGGCTCTAAATATGGACATCATGAAGGCATTCGATACAGTTAACTAGGGTTTTTTTGTTTAAATTTCTACGAGATTTTGGTTTCAATGATAGATTTTGCTCCTGGATTAATATTCTCCTATACTCAGTGCATTTGTCTGTCAATGCTAACGATGCTTTCTTTGGTTATTTTAAGTGCTCCCGCGGGGTCTGACAAGGAGATCCACTTTCTCCTATTCTTTTTTATCTCACTGAAGAAGTGCTTAGTTAGAAGTTGTTGTTGTTGGTTGATACTAAGAAGCTCGAATTAATCAAGGGGCCTAACAACATCAAGGTTCCTTCACATATTATATATGTTGATGATATATTTATTTTTTTGCAAAGGTAAAATCTCAATTATCAAAACTCTCATATCTACATTTGAAGAGTACGCGGTTGTCTCTAGGAAAAGAGTTAATTGTAGTAAATCGTTCATTTTTGGAGGAGGTATGTCTTCTTCTAGGTTGAATATTTTTGCGGAGCTCTCGGGATTCAAGAAAGGAACAACTCTTTTTATTTATCTTGGAGTCCCAATTTTCAAAGGCAAGCCAAAAGCGGTTTACCTCTAGTCATTTATAGATAAAGTCATTAATGTATTTGCCTTGTGGAAAGGTTCTTTACTGTCATTTGCGGGAATGGTGGAGCTAGTAAAGTCTATCATTCGAGGTATGTTTATCCACAACATGACCATATATGTGTGGTCTATTTCTCTTATCAGTGATGTAGAGTATGCAGTGAAAAGGTTCATTTGGAGTTGTGATACTTCAAAGAATAAAGTGATAACTACAACATGGAAGAAATTATGATATCCATTAGAGGAAGAAGGGTTGGGAATTAGATCAATTATCAAGCAGAATGAATCTTATAACCTTAAGTTAGCATGTCAACTTCAAACTTCTTTAGAGTCTTGGGCAATATTCCTTAGGAAAAGAGTTTTCAGGAAAAATAAAATTATCAAGCATAATATCTTTTCTTCCTAAAGGTCCATCCTGAAGTCGAAGCTGACAGTGGTGAATGAGAATTCTTCGTGGATTCTTGGTAATGGTGAATCAATTAACTTGTGGTAGGATAATTAGTGTGGTGCCCCGCTTCAATTTGATTTGGATGATTTGTCGACAATTATGAATCAAACGATCAGTAGAATTATGACTAATGGAAAAGGGACCTCACTAAAGCTATTAGTACCATTCCTTCTTCGATATAGGTGAAGATTTTGAATTGTCATATTCATATTGACCTCCGCCCGGATTCGAGAGTTTGGAACCATTTGACAAATGGTGATTTTTCTACAAAAACCGGTTATGACTTCAAGAGAGCGGAAGGTATTCGTAAGGACCGATGAAGGTGGATTTGGGCTAAGTCAATACCACCTCATAAATCTTTCTTTGTGTGGAGGCTTTTGCAGAATAAGGTGCCAACAGACGATCAATGGAAAAGAAGAAATTTTTTGCTTTCTTCTCGGTGCGATTTATGTAATATCGTAGAAGAAACAACTCACAACTTATTTTTTGAATGTAAGTTTGCTGCACAATTCTGGTTATGGTTATGTAACAGTTTGTTGTCTCTTGGGCCATTATCGGCTGGTCGAATTTATGGAATATTTATAGCAAGTTTGTGGCTGCACAATACAAAACCACTGTTGTAGTTGCAATTATCTTCATCTTCAACGCGATATGGTTGGCTCGAAGCAAGGCGAGGTTCCAAAATATCGGTTCCAGTTTGTCTTCTTCCATCTCTTATGTTATGAAGATTGTTTCTTTGGCTGACAATGCACATGTTTCAGGCACTTTTTTTTGAATATGATTGATTTTGTGATATTGAATAAATTTAAGATTATTATTCAGCCTCCTAAAGCCCCAAACATTGTTGAGGTTATTTGGAAATCCCCGCCAAGAAATTGGATAAAAATCAATTGTGATGGAGCTTCAATCTCTCCTTCTGGTATGTCTGCTTGTGGTGACATTGTCAAGAATAATGAAGGTAACTTTTTGGGAACTTTTGCCTCTTTTTTGGGGGTTTCCAATACTCTCATTGTTGAACTCTCAGGTGCAATGTATGCAATTGAGTTCGCTTATGAGAATAATTAGAATAATATTTAGTTGGAAACGGGCTCGACGACAGTTGTCAAAGCTTTTAAACCTCCTTATCTAGTGCCTTGGTCAATTAGAAATATGTGGGTAAACTCTATAAATATAAATTCTAATTGGAATTTTGTGGTCTCCCCTATTTTTAGGGAAGACAATAGTTGTGCATATAGTCTTGCTAACTTAGGACTTAATATTACCAATACTATTTATTTCTCTTCCATCTCTTTTAAAATACAAGTTAGATTTTGTAAAGAATATGCTAGAAATGTCTTTCTTAGGTCTGTATCTCTTTATAGGGTTTTGGTGGATGTTCTCCTATATTTTCTTGTCCCAATTTCCCTTTTTAATATAAATTTCTATTAAAAAAAATATAAAAGTAATCGATCGTAAAGTGGAATGTCGAATTTAAAAAAAAAACTCTACCCGTCCCAAAATATAAGAGAAAAAAATAAAAGTCACACTTATTAAAAGTAAAAACATAATTATTTGACTTAAAGTGTGTTTGTTTCAAGATTACTAAAATTATTCATGGGAATGTGACAATGGGAATACAATATTCCCATGTTTGATTCAAGTTTTAAAAAATTATTTCAAGAAATTTTTTATTCTAAGGAATATTATTTACTCATGAGTTCTCTATTCTTAGGGGGTGTTTGTTTCATGGATGACAAATTTATTCCCAAGAATATGGGTTAGAATATTTTTTATTCCCATGTTTGTTTCAAGTTTTTCAAAATTATATAGAAACTTTTTATTCCGGATTTGTCATTTTATATTCCCATGTTATAGGGTGAGAATCTTATATCCCTATTGGAATAAGAGGTAACCACCCACAACTTCCCACTATCACATATTTCAACTCATTTACTTAATATTTCAAATTATAAATTAAATATATTTTATAAATATTCTAAAGAAACTAAATTTTTTCTTCAAACACATGAATGAGAATAAAATTCCCAAGAATAATATTCCAAAGAAAAACATTCCCAAAATTATATTTTTAATCAATGAAACAACACACGCTTATTCCAGGGCATAAAGGGTGAGAATATAACATTTCCATAAGAATAAATTCAACCAATTTTAATTTCTCACTATCACTCCTATTCACTATTATTTATTTATTTTTAAAATTTAAAATTAATCAAATTTTATAGTTATTCCTAATAACCTAAATTCTTACTAAACACATGGGTTGAAATATTATTCTAAGGAATAATAATTCTAGGAATAACATTCCAAAGAATAAAATTTTCAACCATGAAACAAACACACCCTTGTAGTTATCTTAAAATAAAATGTCTTTTTTTTATAAATTAAAATAAAGTGTTTAAGAATATGTAAAAATAATTTTAATTTTTTTATTTTTTATATATATTTTGATATTCGGCCTTGCAACCGACTAATCAAAAAAAGTCTTATCTCACCGTTCACTTGTGGTGGTTCCGTTTAAAACCAAAACAAAGATTCGAACTTAAGAATTTAAGAATAACACACTCTCAAGACCCAAACCTCCACCAACAGAAATTTATATTTAATTTTTTTACCACAATATTTAATTTTATCTTTTTTTCTCATAAAAAAATACTTTTTTTTCTTCTCGGAAGAAGTATATAAGTAGTACAATTTTCATACAAATAAAAATATCAGTATTAAAACAAGCACAAACCACATAAAAAATTGATACCGACTCTTCATTCTGTGCGGTGCTTTCTATTTTTGCTCCTCCTCCTCCTCCTCATCATTGTCTCTAACTTTCAATCACTTTCCAAATAAACAACAAAAACAAACAAACGCCATAAATGACGAAGCTGAAGGGAGGAACAAGACCACCATGGGTAGGGCTTGGAGCTGCAGTATGGGTTCAAATAGCAGTTGGAAATGCTTACACATTCCCTCTCTATTCACCTTCCTTCAAATCCGTTCTTGGTTTCAACCAAAGACAAGTTTCTCTTCTTGGTGTTGCCAATGATATTGGTGAGAATGTTGGTCTTCTACCTGGTATTGTTTGTAACAAGTTCCCTCCTTGGCTCATGCTTTTCATAGGTGGTCTTTTCTCTTTCCTTGGTTTTGGTCTTCTATGGCTTTCCATCTCCCAAACACTTCCCTCACTTCCTTATCCTCTGGTAAACAACTTCTTCTTCTTCTTTGAGTTTATTATCTTCTCTTGTTTATTTAGCATTTTTTTTTTAAAATTTTCTAATTCTAATAAAATCTTTATCTGAGAAAAACAAAATCTGAACTCACACACATAGTACAACATGATCTAAGGTTTTGGAGAAAGAGACAAAATAAAAGAGCTTTGTTGTGAATAATCATAGTATGTATCAAATTTGAGATTCCCTTTTTGTTTTTTATTCCTTGACCATGTTTTTTGATTTCTTGGAATTTTTAGATTCATTCATTTAATAAATTTTTTTTTGTGCAAAGATTTATGTAATTTTACTATATTTGTAGCTATGGTTTGCACTTGTTATTGCTACCAACAGTTGTGCATGGTTAAGCACTGCTCTTCTTGTGACAAACATGAGAAATTTTCCTGCAAGTAGAGGCACAGTTGCAGGTATAATAAAAGGTTATGGAGGGATCAGTGCTGCGGTTTTCACCGAAATCTTCAGGGCACTTCTTCATAATTCTTCTTCTAATTTCCTCTTGTTCCTTGCTGTTGGAATTCCTGTTTTGTGTTTTACTGTGATGTTTCTCGTTCGGCCTTGTACTCCAGTTTCCGGTGAGAGTTCTTTGGAAAAATGGCATTTTCTTTTCATCCAAGGTTCGAGTGTGGCCTTAGGTGTGTATTTGCTTGTAACTACGACACTTGATTATATTCTCCATATAAATTCTACTGTGTCTTATGTTTTGGTGGCTGTGATGATTCTTCTTCTCACGGCTCCGCTTGCTATTCCTATAAAGATGACACTCTTTCCTCAGAAACTCACTCAATCAGAAGAAAATGAAGTAGGTGAAAGAATTGAAGATGAAAACGCGAAACCCCTTTTACATGAGTCTTCGTCAAATGCTGCTCTTGGTAGTTTCAATGACACTGATGGTTCATCTGAGATTGATATGCTTCTTGCTGAGGGTGAAGGAGCTGTAGTACCTTCGAAAAAGAGAAGGCCGAGAAGAGGGGAAGATTTTACGTTTTTGGAGGCATTGGTTAAGGCTGATTTCTGGCTTTTGTTTTTTGTTTACTTCGCTGGTGTTGGAACTGGTGTCACTGTTATTAATAATCTGGCTCAAGTAGGCGCTGCTCAAGGTGTTGAAGATATCACTATCTTACTATCCGTTTTCAGTTTTTTCAATTTCGTCGGACGCCTTGGTGGAGGAGTTGTTTCTGAACATTTTGTCAAGTAATTTTAACACTCATTATCAAGCTCATATCAGATAAAATTTGAATTAGTCTCTAATCGTTTATATTAACTTGATGTTATACATTTGATTGCATCGTAATCCTTGATATTGCGAACGATATGCAACCTCAGTCACAGTTGCGTTGCGATGGTAGAAGTGTATGTACTTCTTGTTTGATAACAAAATTGATGTATAACTATTGTGTTGACGATTTGCAGGACGAGGACGATCCCACGGACGGTTTGGATGACATGCACGCAGATAATTATGATAATCTTGTATCTTCTATTTGCGCACGCCATCAAAGGAACACTTTATCCCGCAGTTGGATTTCTCGGAATCTGCTATGGCGTACAATTTTCAATACTGATTCCAACGGTATCAGAGCTTTTCGGTTTGAAGCACTTTGGCTTATTTTTCAACTTCATGTCATTAGGTAATCCACTTGGTGCATTACTTTTCTCAGCGCTTCTAGCCGGACGTTTATACGACCGTGAGTTGGAAAAGCAACAAGCGTTTGGTCTCGTTGCTTCAAGTGTTTCATGTGTTGGTCCAGATTGTTTTAAGGTTACGTTTCTGGTACTTGCTGCTGTGTGTGTTGCTGGTACAATCTCCAGCATTATCTTGACCATAAGAATTAAGCCGGTTTACCAAATGCTTTACGCGGGTGGCTCTTTCAAGCTGCCTCAGGTGACATGCCAATGAAAGATCACTCCTTAGTTCATTGTCATGAAAGGTTTGTAGCAAAATAAATTGTCTGCAGTCAATTTTATGGTGCAGTCTGCTGCAGACCGTTAGATTAAGAAAGATAATAATTTCTCTCTTAATATAACAGGTTTGCTACTTGTTGTAGATGATTCGAATCGGGTTTGTTGTAGATAAATATTTACATGTTCAAACACATGAAAAGTGGACAATGTTAATTTCTTAACGTGACATTGTTTTGATGATTTATTGGAATCCAGCTAGAAAGATGAGTGGGAAAATAGAGAATTTTTTTCAACTATTTTTGATAAAATGTTTTTTTATGAGAATAATAAATAATAAAAATTATCATTAATATATTTTAATTTTAAAAATATAACAATAGTATATATTGAATTTGAAGTATTTATCTAAACCTCAAAAACACTATTTTAGTATAATTTCTCAAATTCTCCTAAAATGTGAAATTCAAAAATTATAATGAACAAGTATTTTGGGGTTCTATTAGTATAAAATAGGACAAAAGGACATAGAGGTTAAGTGAACATTTGTTAAAATTGAACATTTAAAATACAAACACTTGGTTTAAAAAGTTATAAGGTTTTGGAGGAAGTGAACATTTGGGGGTTTAAATGTAAATGTTAGAGGGTTTAAAGGTAAACAAAAATGTTAGAACATTTGAAGGGTTTAAAAGTTGAAAATATTATAATTTAAGGCATCACTTTTTTTTTTTTAATTTTGATATTCGGTCTTACGACCGACAAACTTTATAGTTTTGCATAGATGGACTTATTGAAAAGAACACACTTTAAAATTCAAATCTTCACCAATAAATTAAGGTTTAATTGAATACTCGTTGAAATAAAATGTTAAGAGATCAATTAACAGAAAACATATATAAATATACTATAATTTAATTTACAAAATTACCCTTAAAATGAACCATGTGTGAGACTTACTTAGTTCAAACAAATTTTCTACTTATCATTAAACCATGAATCATATCCAACACAAAATAATGTATAAACAAAGTAATTAGAAAACTAGTGAATACAAGAAAACACTTTTTCATCACCACAATAAATTTCATACTAACTGTCACCTTACTATCATATACTACTTATTACTAAAAGAAGAGAAAAATAAAAAAGAAGAGAAAAAATAAGGTATTTTCTTCACTCGCCATAGAATCACACAAAAAAGAAAGAAAAAAAAAATGAAAATACAAAAAAAAAGTCAAGTAGGGTTAAGATCAAAGAGTGTAGGCCAAAGTTTATGTTCATCATCCAAATCAAACTCATCGTCTTTGGGCTTATTATATGGACTACAATAACCCATTGGGCTATCCGTTTCAGCCGAAGCCCTAGTAATTGTTGGACTTCTATTGATCTCAAACAACATTTTTGCATCAAAAGGCCCAGACAGTCTTGGGCTTTTAACTGTTCCTGTAAACCTTCCATCAATGGGCCTATTTCTCAATGGGCTTCTATTGGTATACACCATTCTCTCTTGCATCATTCTTCCATCAATAGGCCCGGATAACTTCAATGCTTTATTGCTAACAAATTTTCTCTCATTCATCATTCTTCCATCTAATGGCCCTGAATATGGCATTGTTCTGCTCCTACACATTGAAACTGGCTTCTGATTCTCTTCTTTCCACTTTTGATGCCAATTCGGGTCGTGCAAAACCGTCGGTGAAACCGTGTTTGTGTTTTTCTTGACATCGTTGTCATCGCGAGAAACAAACTTGCTCATGCATATTTTGAGACACTTTTTGATGACACTAGAGAGATTCTTAGGTTGTTGTTGAAGTGAGTGTAGATGATGTTGGTCTTTTTTGACAAGTTTGAGGATCTCTAACCTATGTTTGGCGATTGAGATTCCCATGCTTTGTAGAAACTCATGGTTGAAATAAGTTGCATCTTGTAATTGAAGCTCGTTGCGTGCAAAGATGAGGCCATAGTCATAGATGAGTGAAGGGTCAAGAGTGGTTTTTGATAACCATGAGAACCAATCCATGGATTATGGTGATGTGGTTAAGGTTAGATATGAGGAATGTGATTCTTATAAGGTGGATAGATAAGGAGGTGTGGATAAATGTGGTGGGTATATGTCTATTTATTTTTTGTTAATTTTTAGCTAATTAATGGGTACCTAGTTATATAGAGTTGTTTTTGTTTTTTGAAGAAATTTGGTTGGTAGTTGAGATTGAGAAGGACAACGGCCAATAGTTTGTTGTGGAAAGTTTGGGATATCATTGATGCTATTACTATATGTTGTGTCAATTCTTAAATAAAAAATCTTTAAAAACCAACAGAAACCTAGACTGTAGTTTTAAATATAATTTACACTTTAAACTATGAGGTTAAGATAATTGAAATAATTTGTATTTATTACGAAGATAAAATTTTAGGTGATAAAGCCTTATAATAGATCTACCATGGGTAAACTATAACTACTATATTTATTTTATTATGCTCGAACAATAGCTAACCAATATGGAATCTCAAAAAGCTTAACTGTATCAAATCCATCATGTTTAATTAATTTTGATAAATTAGAATATAAATATTATAATTTATTTTTATTATTTATAATATTTGAAATGTATTTATAGAATTTTTTAAGATTATTTTATTTTATAATTGTAATGTAATTTTATAGTTGTTATTATTTATATTTATTTTATATTATTTAGGTTCTATTTGATAAAAACAATGATTGAATGATAAGTTAGCTTATAACTGATAACTAATAACTACCAACTTATAACTCATAAGTTAATTGAAATATTTGATAAAATTAGCGGTTCAATTAATTGATAAATTAAAATGGCATAAAAGACATTTAATATATAATTTTTATTTTAAATTAATATAAATTATAAAGGATATTAGTGAATTTAAATAAAATAATAAGAGTAAAAATGAAAGAAAAAATGATAAGTTACAAATGATAAGTTAAAATGCTATTTGAAATAGCGTCTAAAGAATAAGTTATAAATCAGTAAAATAAATTATAAAATCGTGATGAAAAAGACATTTATCGCACAGGTCTTTTATTGTCACACGAATTTATAGATTATAAGTTATAATCTCAAAAAATATTTTGTCAAACAGATCTTCAATAGATGAATATTTATAAATAAGGTTAGTAACTATTTTACTCTCTGCCACGTAGGCGGATTTTGAAAAAAATGTGTAAAAATAATTTAAATTTTGTTTTTAACATTTGAAGATTCCATTATTTTGCCTCTCCTAATATACCGTCACCATTTCATAATTATTAAATTAAATATCTAATTTACTATTTTAATAATTATTTAATATTTAATAAATTACATATTTTAATTTTAAATGTAAGTTGTTTAAATAATTATGTAATTCTATTTTTTATAACATCTTAATTAATTAATTAAATATCTAATTATTAATTACAAAAATAATTATATTTAGAAAGTTAAATTTAAATATAAATAATAAATTGTCTCAATAACATAAACATTTATAAAATATTTTTTTATTTACATAATATTACATTAATTCTTGATATTTATAAATATTTTTTCAATTATATAATTTTATATGTAAATATGTTTTCAATAACACTATTATTTTAATTATATATTTCAATATTTATTTTAAAAATAATTTTATAATAATAATATTAAAAATATATTTTAATACATTTTAATATACGATAGTATTACGTGTTAATATATTTCTCATAATAATAATATTAATAGAAATATATTTTAAATAACATTAACTAAATAATTTAAATTTAAAATATATAATATATATGTTATTAAATATAAAATAAATATTTAAATAGAAAATTAATAGCTTATTTACATAGAAAATATATTTAAATAGAAAATATATATAATATATATATATATATATATATATATATATATATATATATATATATATATATATATATATATATATATATATATATATATATATATATATATATATATATATATATATATATATATATATATATATATATATATATATATATATGGTTTGTGGGTAAGGAGTGTCTCCTGCATTTTAAATTTTAAGACAAATTTTAAAATGTGTTTGTTTAAAATGTTTTATTTTTTTTTGCAATTTTTTAGTTTTATAACGTGTCTTGTGAAACTAGCTCACTTAAATTGCTAAACTTTTTTATTTTATTTTTTATCTGATAATTGTTATCGTGTTCTTTTTCAAATATTATTAGTTATATTTTTCATATTTTTTTAAACTCTAACAAATTTCAAAATTCTTAAGAAGTTGCATGGAGGTTACAAACATAATGCTTGAAGATTTTTGTTACCAGACATATTAATTATATCTGCTCTAAATTACGAAATATATTAGTTAAGGATTGAAGATTAATATAAAGTCTTCTTTAAATTTTAAATTTTATTTATAATCTTTAAAAGTCTTATGACCTCCTTTAACTTTGATTAGCAAGATTAATCTAATATCCATTGAGACATAAGACACGTTTTTTAATGAGTATTTTGTGAATTCATTAAAATACATTTGTAAAATTATTTTAAAACAACTAAATTTTAAATTTTCAAACATTTTAAAATACTAAATTATGAATTAAATTATAATATAGTAGTAATAATTTTTGTTTAATACTTTAGTCAAGATTTTTTGAAGTTTATTATGCTGTTTTGAAAAATAGTAGAACCGGGTCCAAATTATAAGTGAGTCTTAATGATACTAGCTCATTTAAACGGTTTAACTTTCTTCTTGTAGCATAACTATTGTGTAGATAGGTAGTAACTTTTCACTAACCATGAATAGGGTCTAAATTATAAGTGATTCTTTAAGAAAAGCTGTTCAACCACGTTAGCTTAAGACTTAAAAGAGACATAAATGGCGTTGTAGTAATCAGGGGCCCAAGAAAAAAGTAGTAGTTAAGACAAATCAATTTGGTAACCTACTACACAATTTTGCCTATCAAATTAGAAACAATAGTCCAGAATTGATTTCCATTTTGAATGTATCAAACCCTATTATTTAGCTCATATACCTGTCCACTATAATTAGATGTAATTAATAATTAATAACAATAATAACGGTAGTACTGTGAACAAGAAATAAACGAGGGAAAGATAAAGACATAACTAACTTTTATGTCAAGTTTCCCATGATGGTGTTGGTTATGCTTCAATGAATTAATTCAATTCGTCTAGGAAGTAAAGTCACAATTGATGAGGTAAGATAAGATGGGTGTAGTGTAAATGTGTAATATAACTACTATATTAAGCTATAGGAATCAAAGTCATCTCAATATTTATTCTCACGTTCTTATATAACTTATTTATTTTAATATGATATGGATCGACCCAACATATATTGAGATTTGATGTCGATTTTAAAATGTAATCTCTAAATAATATAATTTTAAATTATTTTATTAATTTATATATTATTTATTCTTTTGATTTGAACTATTGTTGGATATCATTCTCACATTAACAATATAAAATTAAATTTTAGTTAACATGAGATCAAGTAAAATTCGTCTATATTATAACAATTATTTTTTGTTAGCAATAGTTATTATTATTTATTTTTAATCTTTTTGTAACAATTTCTCAAAAGTGCAAATACGTGATGCGTGTTACAGAATATTAAAGTGCATTTCAATTTGTTGAAAACTCAAACAGTAAGTTTAGAAGAGTTCAAACATTGCATAATAGAAAAACAAAATTTGGATGCCCAAGGCGGTGGCGTTTCGGATCTAGATCGAGTATTCACCAAGCTTCTAAAATATTCTCCAAATCACTGAACCCCCAAAGATCTGAAAGCATGAGATATGTACTCCCAACATGCCTAACAATCCTCCTCATTCTCTGCCAAAATAGTAGTAAGGTAGTTATTTCTCTTTCCTATATATACAAGATGGCGCCATTTAAGGTAACAAAATTCAAACACAATTAGAATATTCTGTCATCATTCACATACTGACTTAAGCGTCAAAGTGCTAACCTTGCATGTAAACCCTCGCTCCGTCACATAAGAAGCTCTCCTCCGCCATAACTTCCGCAACTCAACACATTTATTATTCTAGGACGAAATAGTGGTGTCGTCACAACTTTATTATTAAGTTTGAGTGCAGGTACAAGCTTTCACCATTGTTAGGGTTTATGGTTTCAAATTAGGGTTTTCAAATTTAGGCAAAATCAGACCAAATCATGGGTACCATTGAACTCATAAGCAAATTTTCAATCGAACCATGGTCTTACCTTTAATTTATATTGCATATTTGTGATTTTTGAAAGTTGCAGGGATGTAGCTACAGACAAGCATTGTCGGTATAGGTTTACCCACGGAAAAGTCGTGGGTAACGTCCGTGGGAAAATTCAAAACGAAGAAGATGAAGCCTACGCGCGCTTTTCGTTTTAAAATATTTTCAGAAAATGTTTTTCCCTTATATTATTTTTGTTTCATATTCATAACAACCAAGACATCCATCTCAGATGATAGTGCGTTTTGCTTGGTAACCTCAGAGTCAGGGGTTCGAACCCTGGCCCCCCACCTTATTTTTGCTATTTTTCTAAACTAACATTTTTTCCTATTTTCTCATATTTTCAATTTTCTTTTTATTTTCTTTCAAATATATTTTTTAAAATACACAAAAAATCACAAAAATATTTTTCTTTCAGAATTAGGTCTGGAAAAATCTTTATTTTATTTTTAGCATAAAAAATATTTTATTTTTCTTTATATTTAATTAATTGTTAATTAACCATTAAATTAACTTTTAATTTGTTTTCTACATTAAAATCAATCCAAAAAAATTCACAAAAATATTTTCTTTCTTTCAATTAGGTTTACTAACCCTAAAACATTTTTACTAACACAAAAACTTTTTTCCTAACATAAAAACTTTTTTTTCTAACATTATTTCTTCTTATTCCGATTTAACCCTTGTCTTGATATTTTTTCTGATTATTGTAACTGTTTCCAAGTTGTAATAGCGTAAATTTATGATTCCTCGCATTTTTCATCATTTTGTATTTGCTCATGGGATGTAATAGTTTAATTAGGGCTTTACTTTTCGCATTTTACTTTCCACACCTCTCATTATGTATCTGCCCCAAAGCCTTGTAATAACATAGGTTTATTTTCCGCATTTACTTTCTGCACCTCTATTATAAACTGTATATAACTGCTTAGATGTATGATAATTAGGGTTTGCATGGCAAGACTAAAATCAACCGTTAGATCACCCTAATTTCCAAGATTAAAATATCTGAATCAAACACACTCTATCACACTTGCACCCCCTAGGGTATCCTCTCTTGTTGCCTTCGGATAAACAATGGTCACGTCCCTCGAACGTAGGGGTACCATTAGCAAAGTCCCTCAGTTAAATCATCACAAAGATCATAGTTCCTCGATGACCCTCGATGTAGCCTACAAATACATGATCTCGTCCCTCGATTATTGCCTACGAATAAGTGATGATTGTCCCTTCGAATTGCTAAAGGTATCCTTACATGTTGCCTTCTATGACCATACGATGACCCTACGATTGTCCTTTCACATCCAACCAAAAATGTTATGGGTAGCTAATGGTATGGATAGCTTTATCCTAAAGGAGAAGGAAATTAACAAGAACGATCCTTTCTGAGTAGGTAATAAGACTCTAATTGCTTGCTCAATCCAATCAAAAAATACTTTTCACACCTCACATTCTTTTCAAAAATACTTTAAAACAAACACTTTGTATACATTCCGACGAGAATCATTATAAAGTTAAACGCTTTCCAAACAAATATTTCAGAACACTTCATATACATTCTTGAGGACTGATACAAGAATCATTACGAAGTCAAAGATAAATACTTTTCAAAAATACTTTTCAAACCACACAGACACAAAATAAATTTTTTCAAAAGTGAGCTAAGCAATTAAGAGCCCGTAGATAACTACGGATAGAAAGGGTGTTAATACCTTCCCTTTTCATAATTACCTGCTTTACTCAGAATCTAACAAAGGTCTTTCTTGTTCTTTTCACCTTTCCTTTATTGGATAAAAGAAAAGTCGATGGCGACTCTTGCTAACCGCAACATTTGCGATAAAACGCAAAACAAACAAGTCAGTTCTTCCACCGTGTTACACATGTTAAATTTCTTTACAAACAAGTTAACACACTCTTCGTCTTTATTCACTGATTGAAAGCCCTCACTTACCTGAAATTTATTGTTTGTATTTGTCATTTAATTTTACTTTGAAGACCTATGTTTAATTGTGTTCTTGAGAAAATTCTCAGTGCTCAGAGTCAATCAATGACTTTAATGCACAAATACATGAATAATGACTTAAGTTGAAGCTTAAATGTGTGTTATTTAAGCTTATAACTCAGAGTTCGTGAATCTTCAGAAATTACTCAAGATTGAGGACGATGAAGGGAAGTGTGCGTTGTGGTGGGAAAATTCAAATTCTAGCCAATGAGAGCGTGCCATGCCTCCTATCTGTTGGCCTTTTTATTTATTTTTGTTTTAAATTCATTTTAATTTTCCATTTATTTTCTGATTTATTTAAGGGTTAAAAGCACAATTTCCCCATGCAATATAGGCGAATTTTAATTTATCCCTATTTAATATATTTTTTTTGGAATACCCCCTGTAATATATTTTGTTTTGAATTACCCCCCTAAGCGTACAATTTTAACATTGAATCTGGAGGGGTACATAAAAAAAACTATTTTAGACGGGGATAATTTTTGCACTTTGGAGGCAAAAGACTTAGTATTTTAAAATTTCAGGAGGGCATTTAAAAAAATTAAAGGGGGTAAAGCAAAAGTCACCTATATTGCAGGGAGAATTGTGCATTTAACCCTTTATTTTAAATAGTTCCTCTAACCTCTTTTACTCCAATTTTTTTCATAAATCATTAAAAATATTTTTTACCACATACTTTTTTTCTTCTTCAGAATTTTAAAATCATTGTTAGCACTTTTTTGCCATTTTTTTTTAATTTTAATTTAACAATTAATTTTCATACATTTTGAAATATTTTTCTCTCCAACTTTTCAGACCTAATTACTTGTAATGTTTTTTACTTTCTCAATTTTTCTTGACAATTTATTTGATGTTTTGATGCCTCTTTGGAATTTTTCATTTAATTCCCATTTTAAATCATTTTAAAATCATTTAAATCATTTTAAAATCATTTAAATCAATTTTAATCATAAATAGTGTAACCATCTTTTGGCTTTATTCCCAATAGAAGGAGGTGTGGAAGCGATTTTCTGAGATGCATGCAAAAGAGAATGTGACGTGTAGTGGGAAAAGCCCGCCTTTAGAGCAGATACTTAGATTTTAGTATAAATAGTAGTTTGTACGATAGAACTAGGGTGCCAAATTTACTACTAGAACTCACAAAAAAACTTAGAGTACCATACGAAGCGCGAAATGAGTCCCAAGAGTGTAATGCATGTTTGATCACCATATTACCATTATGAAAATCTTTAATTTCAAGTTTACTTTACATTTTTGTACTTTTATGGTCGAACCATTTACTTTTCTAGTCAAAGTTTTACTTTCACTTGCCTTCATTTTCAGAAAATGATCTTGACCACCGCCGAAATCCCTCACACTCTTACTATTTTTACTTTATTTGACAAACTTCAAGCACATGGTCTTGAGATTCCCTAGTCGATCTTGCAAAGAAACATTTAACAGGTGATTGGCGTTGTTTACCAAATTTCAAGATAAACACCAAGTAGTTTTTCTCTCAACATCTTATTTGTACCACGGTTAAGTGTAAAGCACATACCATGCTCTAATGCCAACTGAAGGTGAGAAAAATACAAGAAGGGGTCAAATTGTGTTAACTTTCACTTATATTTCTCTTTAAGTCTCTTATCAGATTCTGGTCGCAAGGACATAATCTGAGTCAAACTTTGATGGTGATAGCAACAGAATAATGATGATCAGAAATAAATAAGGGAGCAAGAAAACACACAAGCAATTATCCTAGTTCATCCTACGAATCAGGAGTATTTCAATCCCCTTGCACTTCCAAGAGATTTACACTATAATCAAAAACTGATTACAAGTTGCTCAAGCACAACGGTAAGAGAATTCTGATTCCTAAACACTCAAGTATAGGACTTTCAATGCTCAAGCACACAAGCAAGATACATTCACAAATTCTCAAGCACACAAGAAAGAAACTTTATTACTCAAGCACGCAAGCTAGAAACTTCTGATTTCTGAAGCACTCATGCAAGAGACTTCAATGTTCAAGAACACAAGCAAGAGACTTATAAATGATCAAGCACACAAGCACACAAGCAATAAACTTCCTAAAATATATCTATCCAATAAATGGTAGTGATAGAGTGATAATTACACTTGATATACAATAAATAGAGAACAACACAAAATAATCTAAGACTTAAGAACTTCTGAGAATGTACAATTGATAAGAAGTTCTAAGTCTTAGAGGAACTTAGTTTTTCTTGTCAAGGAGCATTGTTGTGTGTTTCTCCAATTCTTCAGCTCCTTTTATAGATTTTCAAGAAAGAGTCGTTGGAGAAAACTTCTAGCACAATAAAGTCTTTGAGAGAAGCATCAACAAATTTGTTGCAGAGCTTCATGGTATGGTTAATGTCGTTGCAATCCCATTTGAAACTAATTTTCTACAAAAGCAAGTATCAATTAAAAATATTCAGGCTTCTACAATTTTCTGCTAAGTCTTCACATGATCAGTAGAAAAAAAATTAGCCTTAGAGTCTGATAGTGACCTGTAAGGAAATCCTCGGTTCTTGAAATTTGACTGGGTTCAAATTCTGGTTATTCAGATTCTGAGTCTTAGCTTCTGATCCTTCAGACTCTGAATCTTCAAGTTATGATCATCATAAGATGACTTAATAAGAACTTGATTCTTCAGAGTTTAATCTTCAGAATCTGCATCTAAAGAGCTTCTCTTTGAATGTTCAGTGCAATTTCATAACTAAATTTCAATCAGTATATTAATCTTTGAACATGTACACTTGAACATAAGTTAGTATACCTAATTGTTCTTTAAACACATTGTTATCATCAAAATATAAGAAATATGGTATAAACTAATTTTGTTCCAACATGTTATTTTTTTTCATAGCTTAATCATAAAAAGTGTGAGGTCTATGATATATGTCTCGTTGCACACTCTCAAAGACGTTCCTTTGTGCGTATATAATTTTTTTTATAGTTGTTATACTCTTTTTTATATGTAACATACATATTTTTCCCTTTCCCATAAAAATAATGTATATTGTTTTTTTAGTTGCAACAAATAAAGTATACAAAAACTCCATAGCTCTTAAGGATTTTTAGTGAACTCTTCATGATTACAGAGGTATGTCCATTTTAAATTGAAAATTGGATAATTTTACTTTTATAAATTTATTTATTGGAATTGAATGTGTTTACATTAATTTGTGTAGATATTTTTGACTGAAGCATATTTTCAAAAGTTTTTTTATTTATTTGTTGTGCATAAAAAATGTGTCTTATGACTTGAACATTTGCTTCGTGTATAAGATTCATTTTTTACTAGAGTGACTCATTATTTTTAACTCTATCTTTGATCTTTGACATCAAAACACACACAATCCCGCAAACACACATATGGAGACCAACATCAAATTGAAGATTGAGTCATAAGATGATGGTAGATATCATATTGTGCAATTAGATCATTGGCACGTTGAGATATCTTTGCAAATCAAGACATGATATTTGTCTTAGTGTAAGATTAGTTAATATATTCACAGAGAAACCAAGACAATGTCACCTATTTGTATCAAAGAGAATTCAAAGATAGAGAAACCAAGACAATGTCACCTACTTGTATCAAAGAGAATTCAAAGATACATTATACAGACAACAAACCATGGAATACTCTTGTCACATCAGCAAAACACGTGAATGGAAGCTAAGGTTTATGTCTATTATGATTTAGATTGGAATAGTGACCAATATGATAGGAAGAACACAATTCACTATTAATCATGCTTGGATTAACACGAATCTCATAGAATTCAAAGAAGCAATAAATCATGACCTTGTCTTCATGTGAGACCAAGTATGTCGCAACCTCTTATGATGCATGTCAAACACTTTGGTAGGAGATTTTAATTGAAGAATTGAATGTCGACAAGTGTGTGCAAATTGATTTGCTACTGGACAATCAATCAACAATTGATGTGGTAACCCAACCTATAAGTTATGGTAGGAATAAACATATAGAAATAAAATACAATTTCTTCATGAATCAAATTGTTAAAGAGAGGTTGAGTATTGTAAAACTGAATTGTAATTGATTGACAAAAATCTTGAAACTTATAAGATAGGACTTAAGGGTTAATGAAAATGATGAGCTTAAAAAATATGAATTAGGATAGTATTATGAATTAATTCAATTTTGTTTATAACTGTTAGTGACCATTAGAAAGAGTTGCAAAACAAGCTAATTGTTACTATTTTCTTAAGTAACTCTCTATTTATACATTTGATCTAATTCTATTTTATTAACACTTACATCTCTCAATTACTTTTAATTCTCTCTTAATTTTCTCAATTTTCATTTTTTATACGATTAATTTTCAATTTTTAAATAACTTAGAATATAAATTATCCAAAGAAACTTTATATATTATTATTAATAATAATAATAATAATAATAATAATAATAATAATAATAATAATAATAATGAAAATGAATAACAATTTTATTTCAAGACGGATGGACTACACTTCACTCTTAAAAATGCTACTAATTAGCTGATAATGTGAATCATTATTAAAAGGGAAGATTTTAAAATACTAGTATTACCCTTTGTTTTTCCTAAACGTTTATCTACTTTTATTTCCTTGACTTCAATTTTATTTTTTCTTTTTTTATTCAAAATTTCAAATTACATTTTACGCTATGGAAATTGCAAGGAATAAAGGTTGAAATAAATTATGAATCGAGTTGGACATTAATCTTGTTATTCAAGCTTTCACAAATTCGTCCCTTATCCTTTGACGTTTCTAGAAAAAATGAAATATTTGCACCATCTACTATTGCAACAACACTTATTTTTCTCATATATTTTTAGAGAAAACAATACTATGCAGTCTCTTTAACTAATTTAGAATTAGACTTAACTATTGTAACCATCATTAGAGTTCATTCCTTTAGATTTAAAAAACTACATCATTTTAATAGAATTTGTTTGGGTCTCCATCTTTTATATGAAGATTGTGCCCTTCTTTCATTTTTTCCTCCAATTTTCTTTTTAATATATGAGGTCTTATTAAAAATAAAATAAAAACTATAGCAATAGTTCAAAGTTTATGTTTTAAAATTATACGTGCGCCTCATCTGGACAAGTTGATAGAGAAATAGGTATGAACAGAACATGGCCGAATCCAACTGATATCACGTGAAATATTAATGGCATTGATTTTTAGGTAATTGACTTAAAACAAGAAGAAAAAAAAGGTAAAAGAACAATACTAGTAGCTCCTCTACTTACCCGGTACATATTTATTGTAATTGTTTAAATACATCTACATTTCCACTATGTATAAATACTCAAATATAAATTAAAAATACTCTAACAAATTAAAATTTTAAAATGGCTATACTTTATTTTTCATTATTTAAAATATAAAACATTTTAAAAATATATATATATTGTCACTTAAAAATGTTTAAAAAGTATTTTTATATTTAAAGATGTTTAAAATATTGAATAAATTTTTTTCTTATTCATTTTCTTATAAGGCAGGCCAGACTTTTAAAAAGGTCAGGTCAGGCTAAAAAATGACCGCTCATAGTGTATGCGATCAGGATTCATGTATACCTCAAGATCTCATTGCTTGTCATACTACTTTCGTATAGACGCGTTTCCACGTTCTCAAAGCTTGGTCGTTGTGGTGGGAGTTAGGTTCCATGTAAGGATGATAGCACTCGTTATCTGTATAGGTGGATTGTGAATGGCAGGGGTAAAAAGGAAATGGGATGTTTAGAGACTGGTATCCATATGAATGGTGTGGGGCTTTGGTACGGTGATGGTTGATGGTATGTTGGGTTGTTTGGGGAATATTCCTCGGGGAGGCCAGTGTATGGCTTGAGGTGAGATTTTGATGGGCCCATATAGGGGGTTGGAGATATGCTCTTTTTTCGGAGTATTGTATTTGGGTGTTTGGCACATGGGAGTATTGAAATTGTGTGTCGGGCATTTGGGTGGGTTGGTAATCAAGTTGAGGTTGGGGTTGGGATTGAGTGTTGGTGGTCCTCTATCGTCGGGTTGGTTGGCGGGAGGTTAATGGATGTTGGGACTGTTGTCGGTAATGTTGCTGGGGTGGTTGTTAGTATTGTTGGTGCAATTGTTGTTGGTAGTGATGTCGATGTTGTTGTTGGTGGTGTTGTCGCGGTTGTTGTTGGGGTTGTTGTTGTGGAGCTAAGGGTTGGCCCCACTGGGTGCGTGGGTCGACCAAATAGCGGGGGTGAGAGACATGCATTTCTGGATTCGTACGGATCGGTATCAAGCAATGTATTGACGAGAGTGTTGCATAATTTCGTCATCCTCGTAAACAGGAAATTGTAAGATATGGTCCGCTCAGTTTTTCCACATCCTACAAAACTCCCTAGCAAATTTTTTCCAATTACCATATCCCCATTGGGCATCGACCCTTTTGAGATGCCAAGGATCCAAACATATTGGATCGCGCGGTATGTCTTAGAACATATAGAACTGCATCTTCACACGGTCGTTGTGGTGCATTTCCACAATGTTAAACTGTATAATAGCAGTCTTTGCAATCTAAACTTCTGCATCATCTTCATTGGATATATGATCCAAACTCAGGTATGGTCTCCATATAAACTACTGATAAAAAATATGCAGATTAATGATATATTTTAAAATAATATACGTTAAAATTAGTTGGAGTTAATAGAAATTACGTATATCAGTTGCGCTAAGGTGGTCTGTTAGATTAGGATAAAGGACAACATTGTGTCTCAGATTTTTTCCGTAATCCATACTCGTTACACTATACCTAAATGAATGAACATTTAATATATTAAGATTTTTTATATATATGAAAGACATAAATATTTTAATAATTAAGCAATGTACTTACTTTGTTGCGTATGGAAAACTGAACGGTAGGTCGTTGACGGGATTAAGTGATTTCATTCTCCACCAACCCCATGCTTGAAGCAAGAAAGTGCATCCATTAAAAGTTGACGTGTCTTTCTTACAGTTCTTATACAAGGAACTGTATAGTTGGGCTAGAACAGCAGAACCCCAACTATACTTTCCTATCTTATCAATGTCCCCAAGCAAACTCAAGTACATAAAATTTATGTTATTTCATGTACTCTCGGGGAATAATAGACTCCCAAACAATAACATAATATAATTTCTTGTCTTTATTATTTTTTCTTCCTCGGTGGAATTTTCGTTCAAACCAAGGGAATTATAATGCGCTCTAAGTGTGGATAAAAAAATACCTTGGCCTCTTGCACTAGGACCTTCCACCATATCTCTATCCAACATCTCCTCGCATAGAGCGTTGGCTTGTTGGACCAGACCATTAACCGCCTTACCATTAATCAGAAGACCCATCAACATGTAAACGTCCTCAAGTGTGACCATACATTCACCTATGGGCAGATGAAAGGTGTGTGTCTCGGGTCTCCACCTTTCGCACAATGCAAGAATAAACTTTGAATCTATTGTACAGTTGGAGATTTTAATAACATCCCCAAAATCGGCACGTACAAGGTATGAAATGATTAATGGATCGGGAGCAATATAATGATGTGAGCGGCATCTAAATTTTTTCGTGTCCTAAATATAACATGAAAATAATTTGACGTAAGTGTTAAAAATATTAATAACATAATAAACAATGAATGTAAGAATAAGAATATAAAGAATAAAACTTACATAGGTAGTAATGTTTGCCCTTGTTCCTCGGTGAGATTCTCCTAAAGTCAAAAAGACTCATGCTTGAATTTTTTTCCTGATGATATGGGAGTTGTATTAGAGGTAGAGGTAAAGTAAAGAATGGTGATAGAAAAAACACATCCGAGGCACCATATTCATAGGCAATTCAGTCAACAAAGGAATAAATGAGGTGGTTGGGGCCTTGCATGCATGCAAGCCACATGTCAGAGAGGAGCCAAGTGGGATGACGCCTCCTCTCTAAAAGGTACATAGGCGCCATTCAACATGGATCATGGCAGGCTAGGTGGCAGCTAGGTGGCAGGACTATGCATGCAGACTAGGGTGGTAGCTAGGTGGCAGACCTATTTATGACTAGGCCTGTAAAAATCCAAGTGGGATGACGCCTCCCTTTTAATTTTGTACATATGCGTCATCTTATTTGGCTTGTACATGTGATTTCAAAATTTGAATTTTGTCTCATATGTTCTCATACAATCATCTGCCATCTCTATATATATCTCACACAATCAAACATTTTCATACAATCTAACATTTCAAACACTCAAACCCAGATAAAATGTCATCTGTACCACAATATATTATCACTGTACATTTCAATGGTGAGACGTACAACACTGAGGTAGCAGGTTTTTTATTCAAAAACACCAAAAATATCCAATTTTGTCTAAATAGCAATGCGAATTTTTCGTATTTAAAAAAAAGACTCGAGACCAAACTTCGGCGAGGTCCAACGTCACACATTTTCTACCAACACCATGTTTTTACTAGTGAGAACCAAGTAACATTTTACAAGGTAGCTGTTGAAGATGACGAAGACCTACACAACATGTTTTGTAATCATTAATATTTTGGGTACGACTCGATTGAGTTGTACGTTGTGTTCCAGGATACATATAGGGTTGATCCTACGGAGGAGGAACAAGTTGAGGTGGATGTTGTTGACGAAGAGGAGGAAGCTGACGAGATGCAGTTTAACAACATGGTAAATGAAGATTCATAGGCCGATGAAGAATGCTAACTGCCTCCATATGAGATCTACACACCACCTCTGTACATGACCACCCTCAATATTGGCACAGATGACCCATCATCTGATATATTCTACAACCCTCATGTGCAGTCAGATGCAAATTTAAAATTCAAAGACAAATTTTGTTCAAAAGAAGATTGTGTGTGAGCAATAAAAAAGTTCCACATGATAAACAACTATGACTTTCATGTGGATCAAACAAATGCAAACAGATACATAATCATTTGTACCCACCCTGAGTGTAGGTTCAATCTAATTGCATCGTACAGATTGAGGAGTGATTCCTGGGTGATAGGTTTTATGACGGAACACACTTGTGTTAATTCTACACAATCACAGGATCACCGCAAATTGAGTTATGATTTCATTTGTCAAGAAATCTTACTTCTTGTTAGATGCGATCTGTCATTGAAGGTGAAAACAATAATCTCCCACATCACTACAACATACAACTATACCCCCTCGTATAGTAACGCCTGGTTAGCAAAAAATAAGGCTATTGAAGAAATCTACGGTAACTGGGAGGGTTCATACAAAGAGTTACCTCGCTACATGAATGCACTGCAAATGTACGCTCCTGGAACAATTTATGTTATGGAAACGATGTCAGCGTTTGCCCTAGACGGTACCTGTGTCAGCGAGCATGGAATATTCAGTAGAATTTTATGGGCTTTTCGACCTTGCATCACTGGGTTTGCACACTGCAAACCAATTATACATATAGACAAAACATGGTTGTACAGGAAATACAAGGGCACCCTACTGATGGACGTCACACAGGATGACAACAATAACGTATTCCCAACCGCCTATGCTCTTGTCGAGGTAGAAACTAGAGCAGCTTGTAGTTTCTTCCAAAAGAATCTTCGAACACACGTAGCTCCACAATGTGATCTTTGTATGATTTCTGACAGACATGCCTCAATTGATAGTGCGTACAACAATCTCGCTAACGGTTGGCACGACCCACCGTCTACACATGTTTATTGCGCAAGACATATCGTTCAAAATTTCATGCGCGAGATCAAAGATAAGAGTCTTTGGAAAACAATTATGAACGCAGCGTACGCACTAACACAACCACGTTTTAAATATTATCGCAGCCATATTAGATTGTAAAATCCAGATGTAGGTGCGTGGATTGATAATCTACAAGTGGAAAGGTGGACACGGTCATACGACAATGGAGTGCGTTGGGGCCACATGACAACAAATCTAGTCGAATCAATGAACGACGTCTTCAAAGGGATAAGAGCACTCCCAATAACTACTTTGGTGAGTACAACATATTTTAGGATGACCTCGTTGTTTGCAGAGAGAGGTGAAAAGTGGAACGCATTGGTACAATCGGGACAATTGTGGAGTGAAAGTTGCATGAAATTTATTAAGGCCGAAAGTGCCAAAGCTAGCACTCATCTTTTTACAAGATTCGACCAACATAATCATAACTTCATTGTCAAAGAGACAATCGACCACAACGAGGGTTTGGCTAGACAAAAGTACAGGGTTAAACTACCATCTCGTTGGTGCGACTGTAGAAAGTTTCAGGCCTTTCGAATGCCCTGCTCTCATGTCATTGTGGTGTGTGTACATGTTCATTAAGATGCACTACTACTTCTTTCTCCCATTTACAAGTCTAAGACCTTGCTCAACGTATACAACAATGCCTTTCAAATGCGGAGAAATAAAAAGGGTCGTCCCAAAAGCAAACGTATAACAACTGAAATGGACGACCTTGACAAACTAGAAAGAAAGTGTGGCCTATGTCGTCAAGTCGGACACAATCGAAAAAATTATCCCCAACGTGCTACAAGCTCGACATCCTGAAATTTGTATGGAATTTATCTGCACTTTTAATATTATAACAAAATTTTTTCTTTTCATTAATAACATTTCTTACAAACATCAATACGCATACAACAAAATAAAATACTACACGATTAAAACAACAACAAAAACAACATGAAACTTAAAACAACAACTAAAACAACATGAAAATGTAGCATCAACAACACAAAAAATTATTGAAGACACTACAACTGTCAAAAAAATTTCATCGAAACCATACATCATCGCAATAACGTCGACGTCTGTTTTAACTTTCTCCAACCAAATTCGAGTTGTCCCGTTGTGAAGTTCATGGTTGTTCTCTTCCTTTGGATCCTTCTAATTTCTTCACCAACTTCTATTTCTCCCTCTAACCATCGCATCAACTCTTTCTTCAGTTTGGCCATGGTAAATATGTGCCAAAATTTTATTTTCGTTGGAGGTTTGGAGACCGAGAAAACAGCGTATCCATCTCTGGTATGGATGTATGGTGATGTCATGACAAAAAAATAAGAGAGAATATGAGATGAGAAGTTGAAAAAAATGTGAAGAATGAAGGAGACATGGGTGGTGTATTTATAAAAAAACACAAATACACGTAGAAGCCATCTAAAATGGCTCCTACATGTAACCTACATAAGGGAGGCACCATCTGGGATGACTTGTCCAAGAGGAGGCGCCAACTGGAGTGGCGCCTACATGTATTTTTTCAATGCAGGAGCCATCTCAGATGGCGCCTAAGTGTTAATGTGTCCTGAAATTTGATTATTTGCATAAAATTTTTCAAAACATGGTTATTTGCGTTTTTTTTAATACTTGGTTATTGCTAAAAAAAATTCTAAAATTAAACCTTTGATTAAATTTTTCAAATAATATAAAAATGATTTATTACTTTATTATATTAATAATATATATGATTCATTTAAAAGAAATAACGAAGAGAGAGATATGTGGGATAGAAGAATTGTGAAAGAAAGAGTCAATTAATTTAGAAGAAAGATTGAGAAGGGAAAAAGGAATGAATAAGTATAATGGGGTATTGAAAAAAAATCAATAGTTGAATGTTTGCGATGTGGTGCTGAATGAGGTGCTGAAAGTGAGGTGAATTAATTGATGTTAAAAATATTCAATATGTTAAATGAGCAGAGAGCGGGGTCCATACAATACTTTGTAAAATTTTATTGGTTATTGTGAATATTTAAATTTTATTGTGTTGTGAATGGTGGTGGGATAGTATGTTGAATTTTATTAAACAAAACTATTGTAGTGAGTAAAAATTAAATTTGTGTTAAATTATTAAGTAGAAGAAAGAAAAGATGATGTAGAATATAAAAAGTGAAAAATGATGGTGTTGAATAATAAAATCATTGTATATAGTCTTACTGTCTTAAAATATTTTAACACTAACTTTTTTATTTACACTCCTATTTATTTCTTCTATATTTAATATTATTTTAATATTTTTTAAAATCTTACGTATTTCTCTCTTCTCTATTTCTTTTATTCTATTTCTCTCTTCTTTCCTACTTTCTTATTTATTTCTTTTTTTTCCTTCACTTTTTCTTTACAATCAATCACACTCTAATCACTCTAATCGTTGTTGTTGGAAATTGTGGACATGATAAAATCTAATTTCAATCTTGCAATTTGTTAGTGATGATGGTAACTATGAAATTTTAATAGTCAAGTAGTAAAACTTAATTATAGTTTTAAATAGGCTAGTAGTAAGCTTTAACTATATTAAAATACATAGATTATGAATGAAACATGATGAGAGTGATAGCTAAAAATAGTCCCAAAAAAGAAAATGATAACTAAAACTATACATTTTAGAACCACAAACAAACTTGGTAAATTACAATCTTAGTAAAATGTTAAAATCCATACATTTTCCGTTCAATCCGTTTGTATGTTATGAATAATCACCATTGTTCCTCTCAAACATTTTCTTCTCTTTACAACCTCAAATTCCAACCTTCAACCTTAACTATAGTAACATTACATTTTTTTTATCTATATATCTATGTTTTTGTTCCTTGTTTTAGTTTTTTTGAAACCAAACTCAACCTTAGCATGTTTTCTTGGGGCAGAAGATTCCAACAGTCACTCAGGCATAACATTAGGCCATTGTGTAGCCAATCACAACGCTCCACAACTTCGTCTTCATCTACCACATTGAGCTCTTTTGGTGGATCAAGAAATGGTGGTGATGAAAGGGTTAAAGATTTTGAGTATTTTCTAAGATCAATAACTTCAGGCGTTGTGGTTGTTGGTTCCACCTTAGGTTTTTGGTATTGGTCCTCTTTATCTTCTTCTGGTGCTAATAATAATAATAACTCTTTGCATTCTTTCTCTGATTATGCTACTGAAGATCAGTTTGAACCAAACTATGGAAATAAATCCAAGTTCCTCTTCAATGGTAACTCTTCTTCTTCTTTCATTCATATTTGAATATTTTCAATCTCTTGTTATATATGATCGTTGTGTTTATGTTTTGGCGCAGATGGTTTTAGAAGAAGAGTGTTCTTCAATTATGAAAAACGGATTCGCTTACAGAGTCCACCAGAAAAGGTAATAAATCTTGTCAGCATTGAAGCAGTGTAGTTTGTTGACCGTTTGCTTTTTATTTCTGTATAATCTTTATGATATATAAAATGATATTATCTGACACGTTGTTTGATTTTAGGTATACGAGTATTTTGCATCAATTCGAACCACTAGCGGGGAAATTTTTATGGCACCTGCGGATTTGATGCGCGCTGTTGTTCCTGTCTTTCCTCCTTCTGAATCGAGCCGTGTTAGAGAGGGGTTTTTAAGAGGGGAGCAAATTCCCGGCGCGTTGCAATGTGATCCTTCTAAATTTTTTATGCTCTTTGACACAAATAATGATGGACTCATTTCTTTTCCAGAGTGAGTATTTGTTGTCTCTTTTATTTGCTTGAAACTTGTCTGTGATGAGAAATATGAATAGCATTGTTTCAGATTCAGAGCTTAAGTTGCTATGTAGTTTTGATAAGAAAAACTCTTGTTTCTGGATACTAGGTACATATTTTTTGTTACTCTTCTCAGCATACCAGAATCCAGCTTTTCGGTCGCGTTTAAAATGTTTGATATCGACAATAACGGGTAGGAATCCACTTCTTTACTTTCGAAAAAGTCACAAGTTATATTTACAAACTACATTATGTTTTGGCGTGCTGTTTTGTTGATAGAATTTTTATCGAGCTTTATCCATTTTGTTGTCAACAGAGAAATAGACAGGGAAGAATTCAAGAAAGTTATGACCTTGATGCGATCACAAAACAGACAAGGGGCGAACCACAGAGACGGACGACGCCTTGGCGTTAAAGTTTCTGTAGAAAATGGAGGTCTCTTGGAGCATTTTTTCGGCAAAGATGGAACGGATTGTTTGCAACATGACAAGTTTGTTCAATTCTTAAGGGAACTGCATGATGAGGTATGCGGGCCTCTCAACCTCGTGATCTTGCATCACAACATATATTACTCTTCTCTAACAATGAATTAATTTGCAGATCTTGCAACTAGAATATTCACATTATGATCATAAAAAAAGAGGAACCATTTCAGCCAAAGATTTTGCACTGTCCTTGGTTGCATCTGCAGATATCAATCACATAAACAAACTGCTGGATAGAGTCGACGAATTAGACAACAAGCCACACATCAGAGACAAAAGAATTACGTTCGAGGAGTTTAAAGCATTCGCAGAACTGCGCAAGAAGTTGCAGGCCTTCTCTCTGGCCATATTCAGTTATGGAAAAGTTAATGGAGTGCTGGCAAAAAATGATTTCCAAAGAGCAGCATCTCAAGTACTAATACTTCCCTATTATGCCTAAGAATAAATTTATCGCGAATAACATTATTATGATATCGTGTAATGTTCATGCAGGTATGTGGCATAGATATTACAGATAATGTGATTGACATAATATTTCATGTGTTTGATGCTAACCGTGATGGGATCTTGAGCTCAAACGAGTTTATTCGAGTTGTACAAAGAAGAGAAGAGAGTTTATCGGGTTATGGCATTGGGGTGTATCATGTTGGTTGCACTGTTTAGCTAGTAAATGTTAATGAGCAGAGCATCCATTAAAAGACGGGTGAAATATGCAGCAAATGCAGCATCAAGTTAGAGAAACAGGTAGAAAGTTCAATCCTGTAGTAATGTAGATTTGCAACGGTTAAACCATGACAATATAGCTTCTGGCTGCGTATGTCGATAGTTAACAACTTGTACATAATGATACTTTTGCTTCTATTTGTTTTTTGTTTGTATTTGGTTATCTTACCATAGTGTTAATGCTTGTAATATAAGGTTTAACCTATAATGATTAGATTAGTTATAGAAAGTTTAACTACATATTCTTTGCAGCTTGATAGCATTCTGAATCTGTTTAAATGATAGTAACAAGAACCTAGAACATGATATCAAATTCAAACTTAATAGCCATACATTGTTTCTTTTGCAAATTGTTAGATTATCAAAATACATAGATCATCCCTAAGTCCTAACATAAGCATTCATCTCTTGATGCTCACTCTACTCAAATGCAAGGCAAGTGCATCCCTTATCCTCACTCCACTCTCATCAACCACTCCCTCAGAGGCAACAAAATCTCCTTCCTTTTCCACACAAGTCACATTTTTCTCTCTCAGCAAAGGATCATTACATTTGATGAGAAAATTATGCAACAAACAACCAGTAACAATAACAAACGGCAAATACTCAACACATTCTCTTTTCCATTTCCTCGTCTCCGACAGAAGCTGCCACCGAGTTCGAAGCCTCCCAAAAGAATCACCAAACAACCCCATTGCATGACTATGAGCACAATTGAATGCATTTTCACCTGAACTAAAACTATCTTCTTCATTCACCCTATTATAAGGTGTTAAAAGCCAAGGCAAAAGTGGAAAACATGAATCTCCCAAAATATACTGAGGAATCAAACTTCCATCACTTAGTTTATACGACAAACCTCGTAACAATTCCCTCGATTCCTCGATATCGTGATAAAGCTTACTTTCTCGCAAAATTGTTTCAGGTTTCATGGAATTAGGCCAGCCAGATGAAACATCTAAGAATCTCCCTTCAGCATCAACCAATGCTTGAACCATCAAAAACTCATTTTTTCCGTCTTCGATTCCAAAACCAGCCAAACCCAGAACACCAAAACAATTGGGAAGTGAGTTAAAACCAAACCCCACCAAAACCCTATTTGAATCCCTTCGAAGCTCGAACAAATTCCCTAAATTATCGTTAACCGCTTTACACACAGTGAAAAAGGCGCGGCAAGCGTCAGCCGGAGAAATTCCGAACCGGCGCGCAACGGAAGTGTAGCCGGCGCCGTGAGCTAATCTGAAAACGGCGGCGGCTAGGGCACAATCGGGAGAAATTTGTGGAAACGAAGAGGCGATGGAAGGGGAGAGGAGATCGAGGAGGTGGAAGAAGGAGGGGTTGGACATGCGGAAAGCGTCGAGCCAGCGTGAATCGGAGATGGAGGTGGAGGAGATGAAGCGGCGGAACCAGGAGGTTTGTTGTTGGGGGGAGGAGAGAGAAATTGGGATTGAGGGTTTGAGGAGGGTAGAGAGAGAGTGAGAAGTTGATGAAATAAGGGAGTCGAGGAGGAGAGATTGGGAAGGGAGGAGAGTGAGGTCGTTTTGTGAGAGGAAGGATTGGGCGGTGGCTGTGACGTCGGAGATTAATGCAAACAGATTGTTGTTCTGGGTTTTGTCATCGGAATTGTTCGTCGCTTTGCATTTTCCGGCAATCATGGCGGCGGATGAGGGTGGTTCTGATTGTTTCTGATTCAACTGTGATGTGATGATGTGCGCAACAATCGTGTAGAATTTTTGTTTATTTTACCTTATGGTATATAAATAAAAATTAATCTTGTGTCAAAAATAAAAAATAAAATGTAATCTAACTTTATTTTAATGACACTTTGTAAATAAAATAGTTGGGGTTCCTTTTTCCATCTTTATTAATGATCTCCATCGTTGTGAAAGACATAGCTATCTTTAAGATCTTGTTAAATTGAAATTTAAAGTTTTAAAATATTGAATGTATGTATTTAAGAAAATATTTTTATAAATAATTTATTAATTTGTGTCTTTGTAAAGACAACACATGTTAGTTTTTTTTTTTTTATTGTCTATAAAAAATTTTTGAACTAATAAATTTTGATTAATTCAAAATAAATATATATGCAAGTCAATTGCTTAAGATCTGACCTACAAACATAAAAAAAACAACAAAGACCACAACACAAGAAACCTCTAAACTCTTACAACATAAGAGTTGTTGAATGTTTCTTAAATTTCTTGTTAGTCCAATCTTTATAAATAATCGTATCAATGATCATCTCATCTATGTTGATATTATTTACATATGTTCCAAACACCTTATCATTTCTATATTTTCATATAAAATAAATTGTTTCAGTCAGAACACATCTGAGGATCGTTGATCTCCATTCACTGCCTTTATAATTCTGAGTTATCCACACAAGCTTATTCGGCCACTCTCTCGGACTATGAGTAATTTGTAGCCAACTCAACACTTTTTGCTAAATTATCTTCAGAAACTAGCAGCCAAACAGTAAGTGGTTATGAGTTTCAATATAAGGGTGAAACAAACACTTATCATTATCCAACATGCCAAATTTCTTCATTTTGTCTTTAGTAGCCAACTTACTATTGCAAGCTGACTTAAATGAATGGTACAACTTCATCTTGAATTTCTCGTGCACCAGATTCCGAACTTGTTGATAAGTGGATCATTGATTTAGAAATTTCTTAAAAATCCAAGAATAACTCTCTTTGTCAGGCATAGTCAAGATATTACCGCTTTTATGTAATATGTGTGGATCCATTTGATCCACAGATTGTCAGACTTTTTACACACATTCTAGGGAGCTTAAAAAAATTCACTTGGTTCCATACAACCAACTCGATGATATTTAAACCTCTTATAGGCTTGGGTTTACAAACCTTCTTCCATGCAATGGAGGCTTTTCTAGTCACCTCATTCACTCCTGTCCATAAAAAAATTCCTACAAAAATCATTGATTTTCTTGAGCACGACCTTAGGCAGTGGAAGACACTGCATCCATAAATTGACAGTAGCAAAACCCACACTTTGAATTAGCTGAACTCTCCCAGCATAAGACAATAATTGAGCGCTTTTATGATTGACTCTACCTATAATTTTTTCAATCAACACAAGGTAGTGCTTAATGGCCAATTTCTTACTAGTCAAAGGAATCCCTAAGTACCTAAAAGGTAAGCAACCCTCTTTATACCTACTGATTTGTAGGATCTCCTCCTTGATAGTATTGTCCACACCTCCAAAGTAAATCTGACATTTACTTGGGTTAACCTTGAGACCAGTAGATCTAAAGAGTTTTTTGAAACTACTAATTATATGAGTAATTGACACATCATCACCCCTAGAAAATTTTATAAATTTATTTTTGAACGCATCTAAGATCACAGATTTACAAGTGTGATACCTCTATTTTGCCTAAAGAAATTGTCTAGAAGATAACTTCGAATTTCAAAAATATATTTATCCTTAAAATGTGATGCTTTTTCTAACTAATCTCCCTCATCTTGTAAAACTATAGTTTTAATCCGTGAATAACTCGTGATGACGGTGATTTAGGGTCATCGAAAGAAGTGTCAACTTGAAAACTACTCCATATGTCCCATATTATAAACAAATTTTACTTTTTAAATTCATTGAATAATTTTTGTATCTAGTCTATACATAAACCAGATACATTAACTATTCAATAAATTTAAAAAGTAAAATTTACTTATAATATGAGACGAGGGAGTAATTTTCAAGTTGACACTTCTTTTGATGACCTTAAAATTTGCTTATAATATGAGACAGGGGGAATTTTTTGTTAGACAATGATAATTTATCTAGAGGTGGTGAGTAGGTCCCAAACAAAAACTTAGTATTTAAAAGTTTGTTTTGAATTTAAAACAAAAACTATGGCAAGCGGAAGATTAAGCCTAGATTGAACAGGTCGTCTAAACTGAACCGACTATTGGAAATTCAGATACGCGTAAATCACCTAATGAAATCAAATATTATGATAAGCTTTAATATAATAATTTATCAATAAATTTTTTTATAATGATCACAATTGTTAGCCAACTTCCAATGAAACTATTGATAAAGCTAAAACAAGCAAATTATCAAACACTTGGCATGCAATCAATTTTTCAAAATTTCTCTTTGACTTTATTGATATGAAATACCACTTACAATCTAATTGATTATAATGTAATCAACAAAGTTATGTTTAATAATCAAAGGATATATCTCTACGAGTCAATTACACAATCAATGAATTGAATAATTCGCTATACAAAGTAAATGAGATATAAAAAGAGGGGTTAAATATACGACCCCTACCAATATGACGAGTTTTGATTCCCCCTGTAGTATTTTTTTGTGATTCCACCATTATAAAAACAAAGATTTTGTTTTCATAAGCCCTTATTCCATGTTTGACTGATTAGGCGCGAGAAATCTTGCAAGGTGACATCCTGGATTTGCTGACTGGATTTTCAAATCAAATGCTCAAAAATTACTGACTGGATTATTTTGAACACATGATCCTTGTCTCATACACCAAATGCCCAACCATTGCACCATCAATTTTAATGTTGTTATTAATCACCTCGAAATCAATTTTTACAAAGTCATTTAATCTTCTTCTCCAATTTCAAATCCCTAATCTTTCTTCCATCTTCTTCTCCAATGCATGCTTAACATTGGAGTGATATTTTAGATATTGTTTCAGGATAACTGTACTAAACCAAACTCTTTTTTTCCAGATGTTGTTGTTTCAGGATAACTGTACCAAACCAAACCATATTTCCGGATTTTGTTGTTTCAGGATAACTATACCAAATTCACTCAAATATTTACTTCTTTCAATCTTCTTCAGGATAGTTGTACCAAACCAAACTTTTTTTCCAAATAAGGTATATTGAAGAGTGATACTTCACACTAATACTATAACATACTGAATTTTTGATATTGAGTTAAATTGTATAAACCAATTAGAAAAGGTGTTAAAATATTGCAGTACATTTTGTACAGGTAAATGTATGTGAAAATAGGTAGAAACAAATGATTCTTCATAAATATATTTTCATCCTGCATGACAAACTTCAAATGTTCCTTTCCACTCTTGACCCTTACAACCCAACAATGAATAATCCTCAAAATAATCTTCGAAACTTATAACACCTTTTCATATCATTAATGAAATAAAAGGCATGGGATGAAATGTTCTTGCTATCTTGAAAAAAATCTCAAATTTTCGAACTCAAAATGACAATAAATATAATTAAGCTACAACTATCACAAATAGTGTAAGAATCTCATTCAGTTTAAAACGTAATCAACAATATTTGTGTGAACAGAGGTAGACTTATTCTTGACACAAAATCATCTAACAAGAACCTTAAAATCATCTAAAACATATAAAACATCGAAAGAAGCTCTCACCACTATCTCATTCTGATCGTCACCACCATACATTCTCCCCGCCTTTTCTTCAACAACCACCACACTCCTCCCTTCAAACTCTGGTTCACAAACCTCCCTAAAAACTCCTTTTCTGTTAATAAATAAAAATTCAAATGAAGTTTCCGGAACCATAAACTCGTCGGACTAGCTCCGACCTTGTATGTTATTCTTCTTCTTCTTCTTCGCATTTTTAATACCATTGTGATTGTCATAACTGGATGAACAAAATCCCTTTAATATTAGTTTGAATTGCTTGATATTCACCATTTAATTTCAATTCAACTAGTTAGGGTTTCTAAACAAAGTATTGAATTAAATAATGTTGGTTCTGATTTTGAAATTTCGAGTTTAGTATTTGGGATTAAGTGGAGGAACTGCATGGATTGGTATATGTGATTTATGGATTTGGTCAAATTTTTGAAATGGTTGACTTGTGCATCAATGATGGATTTGTTTTGAGAGAGATAGGAGTAAGAGTTTGAAAGCGTACAAGAGAGAGAACAAACCAATATTGACATGTCATTATTTAAATAAGGAAATTATTACACATTCAGCAAAATTAATGCCACGTAAGAATATTCTGAGTAGAATAATGACCCAGGGGTCTATGATGAGGTAAATCTTTAATTGTTAAGCAGGGAATCACAAATTTTTGTAAGGGGGATAAAATCAAATCTCGCTATATTGTAGGGGTATGATATATTTAACCATAAAAAGAGAGATAGAGAGAGAATGCAAGGATTTGTTTAGGAAGTTCACCAATCATCCTTCCTATGGCTGCGTCTTCCCCCGTTTTCGTTTGGAATTGAGATGATAATTTTTACTATGCAAAAAATCATTTACAAGAGAAATGTAGAAATCCAATCCTACAAACGATATGTTTGATGTTGATCCTAAAAATTTCTCTTCCTTTGATCTAAGTTTGATAAATTCACCTAACAATACCAATATGATCCACCGTCTTGCACTACTTCTTTACAAGAATAACTATTCTTCAAAGCCTTAATTTGGTCAAATCCAAATTGTGAATTGTTGTCACCCAAGATATCAAATAAATTCACCATCTTACGCTACTCCTTTGCAAGAATCTCTCGTTCTTCAAAGCTTTTAATTCGATCGAACCCAAATTTCAAAATATTGTCAAAATCCCTAAATCAACACTATGATCTTAGAGGAAAACCTTCACAGTATTCAATCTTCTTCTGTCTGATGTGTTTGAAAGGTTAGCTCCATTCTTACTCTCAGGTTTAAGATGATTGAATAGGGGTAGCTGTAGCACCCAAAATTTACCCTCTTCATTTTAATCCTAATAGGCTTATACTTCATCATCACATGCACATGCATTCATAGCATTGTGTTAAGATTCAGGGGATTCATGGCTTGTTTTCCAATTGTCACCCAAGCATGAATATGATTTCTTGTATCAGAGGATTATGTACTCGTGTGATATAGGTTTTTACTTGCAATGGCTTGTTTTAACCAAGGTGCCTCATTGGTCGAGAATTAAGTTTGTTATGCATAAGGTCTCCAAATCAAATGTTATGTTTTGCAAGAGATAGAGTATTACATGGTGTAGGTGGAAACATTCAAGAGTTCAAGAAGATAAGATTCATTTTCGAAAGGATTCATATGTGAATACATTTTGTTTTGAAAGGATAAGATCAAGTTAAAGGAATATTTAAGTTGTTTCAAGTTTCAAATCCAAATTCAAATTTTCAAGATTCAAGATCCTTCCATTTTCAAGACAATGTGCAAAGAGTCATGTTTTTAAGAACATTCAAGAAACCATTCAATTTGGCAAATGGTTGAAGTTGAATTTAAATTCACAATCTGGAAAGTTTTGCTTCAAGTCATGTTATTAAAATAAATTCAACATAAGGAAGTCAAGTTGTTGTGCCTAAGCTTCAAAAGAAAATTTACCACCCAAACTTTCCAAATTCAAGAAAGTGCAATTTTACAAGAGAAACTATGTCACAACTTCTTTAATTAAGTTCAAGTTGCACTCAGTATATACAAGATTCAAGTCCTAAAGCCTAGCTTCAAGGTTGCACTATCGAATTTATAAATGTGCAAGTTTTCAACCTATCTCTAAGATTACAACAACTACACTTGGTACAAGTTCACTTCAATTTCCCCAAGAACTAAGAGTTAAGTTGTATCCATGGTCAATTCAAATTATTATTTCCTCCAATCCGTGCTCCAATTATGACAGTGGTTATGTTAGTCTTCAAGGTCTCACTTCCATTCTTGTCACCATTGTTGCGTTACATGAAATAAAAGAAAAACATAAATTTTATCAAGCAATCAAGCAACATAACATTGAGCACAAACAAGATTTTTCAAGAAGGGTTTTTGTCCAATTTCATCATTAGGATTAATGAAAGGAATCAAAATTTCAAGGGATTTGTTTCAATCATGATCATGTTCATAGACAACAATAAAAGGTTAATTATACAAGTCACGTTGCTTGTACTCGATTAACCATAACTCGATTTAAATTCTCACCTTCCCTAAACCAAGCATTAAAACACTTTCACAATAAAAGTTCCAAACCTCAATCCCACATCGAGTGGTTTCTCAAAAAAAATAATTTTCTTAATTAAATAAGGGTTCCTTCACCCGATTAATTTTACCTTGAATAATATAGTTTAATTCTAACTCAATAACAATAAAGAGAAAGATGGAAACTTATCTCATCTACCTCATGGACGCTTGAAATACAAGGAACTTCCCTTGATATTCATTGTTCACTTATTATTAAAGGGTTAGGTTTAAAATCTCCTCACCCTTTCATAATAAACAAAAGACTAAATGGGAGATAAGTAACTTCCCTTATCATGCCCTAAGTGTTTATACACTATGAACTTCCCTTGATACTCCAGACGCTCGTGTTTTATAAAAATAACTCAACCTCATTCAAATTTTTTGTGCCTTTGGTGCACCCTCATATTTAAAAACAACCAACCAATAATCTTTTCTCTTTTCGATAAGAACTACAGAGTTTTGACTTTCCCATTGCACTAGGGAGTACGTAGGCACAAGATTTTTAAAACTACGGCAAACTCAAAGTAATCTAAAAAACAAACCCTTCTTCTTCCTCTCTTCTTTAATAAGATTGTAATTATCACATTAATCACTTAAACACACACGAGCTAAACGGTTCCCATCGAGTACGATGTATGTGAGGGGTGCTAATAACTTCCCCTTGCATAAGCGACCCCCGTACCCTTCTCTTGGTTGCGATGACCATTATTTTGATGGGTTTTATTCGATATTTTACCTCTGCATCTTTGGAATAAATAAAAGTTCGATGGAGACTTCATTGTATCGATTAATAAATTTTTTGAGGCGCTACAAAACCCATAAAAAATATTAATCCAATCTTAGGTTTCACCAACCTAAATTAAACGTTATTAACAAAATTCTAGATGACACCCAAACAATGAATAATTAGGTGTACTTTGTTTGTGTATGCATAAATGAGAGGTTGAATATAATGAGAAATTTTTGTATGTGTTTCTTATTTCATGAAGTTGGAAATGATGCATGTATGAGGTATTTATATATGTGCAAGTTCGAGGCGAAAAGAGATGCTTAAAAGTTGAAAAGAAAAGCTTACATGCTTTAAAATTAAGTACATGTGTCGACCTGAAACACGTGTGCATCGATACATAGATGAAAAATTTCAACATGTGTCGACCTAAAAGGCTGTATGTGTCGACACATAGAAAAAGGCTTACATGCTTCATTATTGATCTAGATGTGTCGACTCATGCATCGTATGTGTCGACACATTGACTTGTTACTAATGTAAAAAAACTTTTTAATGCAATGTGCCTTTTCTAAACATGTTCTAAATGCATTCTAAAACCCCTAATGAAAAGATGCATATAAAAATTATGAGATACCGTTCAACATACATAAATGCTAAGTTTATATTATTTTTGACATCATGCAACACATCTAATGAGTAAATGCACTCATATACTCCCCATTTTTTATGATGGAAAAACAACGATGTATTTCGTATCTTAATGAAGGCTTCCCCTGAATATGTTCATCCTAACTTCATCTGTGCATATGCTTCTTCCCTTTTGACAAGATAAAAAAGAGATAAAGCACAAAATATATGTGTCATTGTTCACACAAATACGAATATCACAGAAAGACGTTTTGCAAAAGTAAGAACGTGCACTCACATATATCCATATACATGGAGTGACGCAAAGATTTAAATATAAATAATAAGATAATACCAATCAATATTATAGAAACAATGTCAAATATTATCATAAAAGGCATAAACAAAACACAAAGCATAGTATCACTTTGAAAAGTGATAGAATTTGTTAATATATAAGCCAAACAAGCAAATCATGATAAAACATAAAATGAAAATGAACTCAAAAAATAAAATGCATGTCATAAATGCATGACCAAAAGACCTTAAACCAAAAACACCTAATACTTAAAGGCTGAAAAACCCCCAATGATTTCTATGACTCCTATGTGATGGTCTTCCACCACGATCCATGGAATTTTGCATCTCTTGGTAGAACTGTGTGAACTCCTCTTGATTTTGAACACCCATGAACATCATGTTATTAATCCTCGCCTACGTAGCAACATTTGTGGTACCCATCTCACTTTGGATTGAAAAAAATGCTCAGTAGCAAAAGAGGCAAAGGCATCAAAATTTGTATCTTGTGCAGTCATGTGATCTTGAACCAGCGGAAAACGCTTTTCTTGAGAAGTCAGAAAATCATCCCTCCAATGCATTTCTTCCTAATAACGCTCATTTTGCTTCACCTGCATGTTTTGAAGCATAACAATTAAAGCAATCTCGTTTCCAGCAGTCCCAAAATCATTACCATATGAACCATAACCATAGTCTTGAGAACCTCTATCAAACTTTCTAGAGCCATCACCTTGTTGTGTCCAGGAATTTTGTGGACATTATCCACATCCTTGTATTTGATTATGGTATTGATTTGTTGTGGAATTTGCCCATGCTTCATCTTCCTCATAGTTGGCATCAGGCATATTCATATCATATTGATTAGTGCCACCAATTAGTTGCTCACCAGTCACATGAGAATCAACATTTTCTTCAAACTCAATTGGATTATCAAAATCATATATCTTATGGTAGATTCCTTCGGAAGGTAATAGTAAACATTCATGTTTTTATCCCAAAATTACGTCATGTTTGTCAAGGTTCATTGGGTGAATTTTTGGTTCTATCCCGGTGAGATGTATAAAAGATTTGGAACCTTAATATTGAAGTATTTGAGGATATTGTAAATCATATAAACATAACAAAAAAAGGTTCCTTTGTTACACTTTTTGATGGAGAACATTCAAGCAACAAAGTAGTATGCCCAATTTATCTTAATCTTGTGAAGGAGAATGTAAAAGAGGTGGACTTCAATTTGACCCACCCTTGAATGCCCAACATTCTTTGGACGTAGAACATGAGAAACAAGCCAATGTAAGATGTGAGTAACTTGCTTCAAGTGACCGATTGATATACTTTCATAATTGTCATCAGCCCAAAGAGATTTAAGCAAATCATTCATATGATATTTCCAAGGAAAATAACCATGAACATTTGTATTAGTTACCTTTAGTCCCGCATCATCACCAATAGTACAAATATAAAAAATAAATTCCATAATGCATTATTAAAATATGATAATAAGATACAACAACAGACATCAAGAACAAAAATTCAGCAGATGAATGCAAATTTATGACTTGTAGGACTTGGATGAGATTTGAAAGAAGTGAGAGTAAGTGTTTTATGGAGGAGGAGTTTGATTAGAGTTTTTAATGAATTATTGGTAAAGTGAGAGGAAGAGAATTAGGTCCCACTTTGATTTGAAGAGCTTTTGTGATAAAAAAATATGATATGCAAGACTCGTTTTAACACGCGTGTCGACCTGTGTAGATCATGAGTTGATACATTTAATCGATCCAAAATAAGAATTGTATATTAACACACACACACACACACACACACTCTCTCTCTCTCTCTCTCTCTCTCTTTAAGTTTTCATTTTCACTTTCTCTCAATAGTTCTTATAGCCAAATTCTTTTGTGAGGAAAGATCTTTTGTGAGTAATATGTTGTTGTAATTATGGATGGGTAGAGATGTAAAAGTTATTCAAGGTTGTTGTTTATGCACCTTAGATGAACACAATCCATTTAAGGGATACAAATATGTCATTCGAAGCTAAACCTGTGAAAAGCTTTGGTTGAGAATTGTGTGATCAGTTCATGTTATTTAGTTAGGTTGAAGATTGTTAATATGGTTGAACTTCCCTTAAGGCTGTTATAAATCCCTGTTCATTTGAAGGATGAAGTTCCTCAATATTGATGAACTTACTGTTAAGTTCATGCTTAGATCGTATAAAACCACAGGTTAGAAGATCAACCTGTTAAAATCTCAAGAAGTTAATGCTTATCATGTTCAACCATATTGAGCTCAATTATTTCGTGGAGGGAAGCATAATCACTTCAATCTACAGTTGGGAAGGAAGCTTGGCCACTTCAGTCTCAATAATAGAGAAGACGCAAACTATCATATCATACGTCTTATATTATCATGGTGGTAGGACAACCACCATTTCCTTGTATAAGGGGTTCATGAGCTTCACATACTAAAAGCTCTCAAGTATATAATGGAAACTCTCAAGACCAGTTCTTTGGGAAAAGAGTAGGTCTTTTATTTTTTGAACAAACCTCTATACATCATGGTGTTCTTCTATTCGCTTAACTTTTTTCTTTCCGCACTTTACTTTTGAAATACTTTTATATTTCACTACTAAGTTATACAAAATCCCTTTTGAAACTCTGATAGATCTTAAGTTTTAGAAAATATTTTCAAAATCTGATTTTAATCTGAAAAATATTTTTAAAACTATATTTTTTCAAACCACACAATTCACCCCATCTCTTGTATGAAGTCTCGAGTCCAACAATAGAGATAATATATATTTTTTCTTTTGAGAAGTAGGAGCCGATGATGCTTATTGATTTTTTTATTCTTTTCAATTGCTTATTATTAAAAACAAAATAAAAAATAATACAATTAAAATCATATTTAGAGATGCTTCCTACCAATGGTGTAAAATTGATGCAAACACAACAATTTTAAACAAATTTAAAAAATTGTAATAATATTTTTTTTATCATTAACACGATGTCAAACTCAAAGTAAATGTTTTCACTTTTATTACAATAATAAAAATAAATTCATAAAAATTAAAATCGTATCTTTTAAAGGATCAACATTAAAAAAAGACATTATGCGGTGAGAGAAAGAGAATTATTGAATTATTGACGATTTTTAGCGACGATTTACTATTTAACGATTGTTTTAGCAAAAGGGATCGAAAGTCAAAATTCCTAATTTTTGACGGATAACTTTTTATGAAATTTTTAAAAGAGACGAAAAATATAAATAGTGACCTTTATAAAAATTTCAATCACATTTAACCCATAAGTTTTCAACCTCAATTTTGATATAAAGTAAGTGGATTTCTAGACGAGTTCGAGGTAAGAATATTTTTATTGCTACGTCTATCTAGGAGTGTTCACGGTGTAGTTTGATTTTAAAGTAAAAACTCATCCGAACCGCAAGAGAAAAAATATGCGGTTCAATTGACTTTATAAATAAAATCGAACCAAATTAAACCAAACAATGCGATTTAGATTGATTTACAAACACATACACATATGACGACATATCTTTTATATTTAATCATTTATGCGTCATCAAATAACAACAAAATTCATCATATTTTGATAACAATTTTTCATTTAATATACAAAAATAAGATTAGTGAAACAATAATATAAAATAATATCAAAATTATTATAATGAAATAAAAAAATAGAGGAGATGAAAGTAGGCAAGGTAAATAAATCCGCCCTTGCCCCAAAATTAGCGGGAAAAATCCAGTTTAGTCGGGAGCGGATGCGGATGCGGGGAAAATCCAATTTTTATTTATGGGTGTGGGGGAGGGTGATGCTAGTACCCGCCCCGCCCCGCACCCGCCAACTTAAATTAATTTATTTATTTTTAATAGTTTTATTACTCATTTACACTTTTTAATGTTATAATATCATGTTTATTAGAATTATTATTTATTTTTTTGAAAATAAAATTTAAATAAAAATATCAAACATAAAAATACTTTTAAAAATAATCAATTATTTAGTTTAATAATTAATTTTTATCTTTATTGAAAAAAATATAAATTAAAAAAATTAAATTTTATTCGGGCGGGTGCAGGTAAACTTGTTTTTTTTTGGAGGCTGGGACGAAAGAACAAATATTTGAACGAATTTGGGGGCGGGAACGAGTCTGAGTCTGGGTGGCGGGTGCGAGTCTGGGTATGCTTAAACCAGCCCCACCCGCCCCGTTGTCATCCCCAAATGAAAGATTAGAGAAAATAAAAAAAAAAAAGTTGAAGAGAGAAGAAATTAGAGAATGATATTTGCATTTAAAATATAATTAGAAGAGAGAGCAATATAATAAAAATAATAAGATGAAAAAGAAATAACATAAGAGATTAAAGACTAGAGAAGAAGATGAGAAGAAGGCATGATGCTGCTATAAGAGGTTTGAGAAGACTTAAATTGAAGAAGAGAGAATTATTCATTATCGTAAGGTTAATGCATAATAGGTTTGGATTTGGGTTGAATGTGGATTAAATGAAGTTTGAGTTGTAACATAATACGGTTTGATTTGGTTTAGTTCAGATTGTAAAATATAAATCGCAAACCGAACAGAACAACACAATTTTGTTAAACATGTCTCAAACACATCCAAACTAAATACGATTTCTTATAATTTCGATTTGATTTAATTCAATTTTGTGATTCTATATTAGATCGATGTAATTTTGAACACCCCTAGATCTCTATTGTTGAGCTATCTCTTCATATTGACAATAATATAAGACACATTCCAATTTCGCTTTGTAACATTTTTGAAATACACTATTATAATGCTTTTACACATATCTCTTTGATCTTCATTTTATCATATTTTTAATTTAAAGGGGTCAAATTTCAAAAAAAAAAAAAATCAACATCGGACATACACATATATTCAAAACATAGGTTAATTATTGAGAACTTTTTAATGTACTATATGATTTACGAAGACATTTTGTGAAAAGTCAAAAATATTTTTCAAATTTTAAAAATGCATCTTTAAATACACCTCGTACACACAACTCATTTGTTTTTGAACCATATTCTAATTTTACCATATTCTAATTTTATAATTAATTTTAGTTTAAAAATAAATTTTGAGAATGTCCATGGAAATGTATTTCCACAGTGCCTCCAGAAACATTTACTTTTAATACGTTGTATGTTTGTTGTGGTCTTGTTGTGTTCTAAGCTCTTTGTAATATTCTTTACCTCTCTTAATTATTGCTTACATGTTATTGCTCCAGAATCTCTTTCCATATTTTAAATAACACAAGAACTTTATTAATCTAAATTGTTAAACAATCCATACCGGACCAATATTCTGGATATAGGATTAATGAGTTGATATACGTTAAGTTTACATAAAACTACATAATGAACTGAGGTACTTAGAATTTAGATGGACGGTGTGTTAGAAAATTAATTTAAATCAAATGGAATTGAGACTAGAATCGTGTACGAAATACTTTTTATAGTATTTCAAGCACTCTCGTTTGTCTTGGAGTTTTGATGCAAGAATACCCAAGATAATTCAGCCTTTTCGAATCTGCGCAAGACCGACGAAAACTCGAATGTAGCGAAGAGTGTCTGAAATTTTAGTGAAGAAGATGTATATTTTGTTTTTGAATTTCTGAAACTGCAATGAATTATTTATAGGCTACATTTGTATTGTTTCACAAGGTAGCGACCCTTGGTGAAACAATTCCTTTTACTAAAGGTTACAATGTTTGGCCTATAGTAACATTTCCAAGAGTTGAAGTGTTGCTGCCACTTTTAAATTCAAATAACAACTTCACTTGCATATTTTTTTTTGTCATTTTGGAACACACCATAATTATTAATTATTATTAACAATTTATAACAATCTCCCACTTGTTCTAATAATGACAAGATCAATTCCAAAAATAAAAGAATATTAATACAGTTAGGTATCTTTTGATTTGAACTTAACCTTAGTATAGACAACGCAAAGTCTAATCGGAATGTTAGGTAGCTATGCTTTGAACCGTTATCCCATGTGACTAGACCGGCGTTACCATACACACGCTCTTTAAGAGTTCTTCGCCTACATATCTCGCCTAACACTATTTATAGCCATGTGTTTTTCCTGTTTTCATGAATTTTTCATGAGAGAAACTCCAACTCTCACTTTAAGACAACACCATCTTAAAGTTCATATAGGTGAAGTTCAATTTGTATCTTATTTCTTGAGATACATATCCTCCTCGATATAGAACTTCATTAAGAGTTTGAAAAACTCAACCATCAATTATGTAACGGTCAACATTATCACAAAATTTTGTACCCACTTCCGAATCAACGACTTGTTGTTACCCATTGAATCTTAGGTTAAGATGTATTAACTTCAGATTGGGTTGCTATCATTATCGGAACCCTTATTCAAGGAGTTTCAACCTCACACCTCTCGAGGTTGTCTTTACTAAATCTCTGGTCAATAGTTCAGTAAATGAATCATTCAAATTATAGATCGATCGTATATATGTGAATGAAATGATTACATCTTTAATCAATTTTATCACAAAATAAAGTCTAGACTTTCCATTATACTCTTTGTTGAATGCTCTAGTTAAATTGGTTTGACTATCATAATGTATCAATACTTTTGAAACATTGCCTTTTTTAATGTAACTTCCAACATTAGGGTCCTTAACCATTCAGTTTCTTGACCAATAGAAACAAGAGCCACAAAACATGATTCCATGGTCAAAATATTAATACATGTTTGATTCTTGCTCTTCCAAGAAATTACACTTCTAACTAGGTAATTATTCACTCAATTATACATTTATGATCTCCAACACTCGATATCCAACTCACATTGGTATACCCTTCTAATATGGCACCTATCATAATAGAGATCAAAATTTGGTTTAAAAGATAATCGAAAATCCTTGTGATGACCTTCCAATGCTCACCATTTGGATTACTAGTAAATATAATCATTTACTAACTGCAAATGTTATGCCGGGTCTAGTACATTGCATCAATTACTTTAGAAAACCAATTGCACTTGCATATTTTAACTGAGTTACGACTCTTCCATCATTCTTTTAATTTTGACACTAGGACCAAATGGAGTGGTCACTTCCTTAAAACTTAAGTGTTTGAACTTATCAAATATTTTCTCAATATAGTGTGTTTGACTAAGTTCATAACTCTCACTATTTCTCTTTACTTTGATCTCTAAAATTGTGTCAACTGGTCTAAGATCTTTCATCTTTAATGTGGAAGTTAAAAACCTCTTTGTTTCTAAAATTTCAGTCATCCCGTTGCGAGTGATCAATCATATAATCAACATGGAGACAAAGTAATATCACAATATTCTCATACAACTTTGTGTGCAAACACTTAATTAGAAGAATTAGGTGAAGAAGATTTTTAGATAAACATGCATGATGATGCAAGAAGGTTTTTAGATGAAGTGAGAAATGAAATTATGAGAAATTTAAAATAATATAATATAAATTGCAATAAGTACCTTATTTACGTTCACTTCTCTCAAATTTTCACTTGAATTTCTATGCTAAACCTTATTGATCAACTTCACTTGAATTTCCAAAGACAACATTAGTATGTTGATGTCTTTTATAAACTTCCTTCGCGGGTTAAGAGCTTTAGAGCAACATCAAACTCCTTATTTCCATTAAAAGCCTTTCATAATCTACGGTATGCATGATTAGGTCTTAGAAATTTTTGACGTCCACGGTAAAAAATCATTTTTCCATTTTTAACGTAGATATTTTCTTAATAATTTCACCACAACCATAATGATTGCATATAACATCCCTTGGATGTTTTTGCGTATTTCGGAAAATTTTACAAGAACACAAAAAATATCATTATCATTCGGAAGGTTTTTTTCGCAAATTCAAGAAATTGAGTCTTTAAATTATCATACTCTTTAATTAATATATTGGCTCTCATCCAACTATGATTCGTAATCACATACAACTTCTGAAAGTAAAATTAAAATGAACATCCCAAAATAATACAACAATAATTATAAACAAAACAATAACTACAAATACCTAAAAAACAACACTACATACATCATATCCTAAGTCTAAAAAGCCGTGACAATAACAATAACAACAACAACGAGTATATATATATATATATATATATATATATATATATATATATATATATATATATATATACTCATTTAATATTTTTATACTAAAAATTTAATGTTGTTGTTGTTGATGATCTTAATTGGTTTCAAATGTAGTTCAATTTATTGGTGCATAACGATAGGAAATCACCGAAGAGAACTTTTAGAGGGCCTAAAAGAATGTGCAATTTGGTTATTTCGTATGTTGGTTAATCATTTGTAATTGTGCATGTGTTCGAACCACACCAGCTGCATTTTTATTATTTACAATAATATCGCCTCATGTATCTAGGTTTATCAATAAAACCGAGGGGTAAATTATTTGTATTTTTTAATTTAAACTGATTGCATTATTTACACATAAAATTAATAAAATAATTTGTTTACAAAATACAATGTTTACCCAGAATATTAAACTGGTTACATTGTTTACACAAAATATCAAAAACAAAAATCAAATTGTCCATGAAGATCATATGTTGGATCTTCGAATTCGTGATATTCTGGAAAGACCATATGCTGGGAAACAATATATTTTCTATGTTTTCTTGCATTTGTCTCTGATATCAACAAAAAAAGGTTAGGTAAAAAAAGGGTTAGATAAAAAAAAAGTCTTCTCAAATAAATATTTAAGTACACAAACCTTAAACCCAAATAATTGTCTGCTCTTGAAATCCATCATAGAGAACTCTTCGTGACAAAGACTCTTGCATATATTAAAGTGGAAGTTAGTTTCAAGCGCTTCATGATGTTTCATTATTAATTTTTAATATTCAGAATGTTTTTATAATGGAAGTTAACCTAGGTTTCTCGCGGATCACTAATGATAGTGTTTTGAGCGTTGATAATAATGAAATGGGCGGAAAGGATTTGATTAAGGACGATGAAAAATATCCTCAACTTTAACACTACAATATCTTCTTGATTTTTAGGAACCCCGAGGTGCAAGATTTTTTTTTAAAAGTTAAATTATCTACAAAGAAGATTACAACAAATTCCCACTTCTGATTTAGGCTCGGTAAAATTAACAAAAGCATATCCTTTATTTAGCACACTTATGCAAATTAATATTAAACAACACACAATCATCAATCATCATTATTTTTAGAGAAGATTATGAACACTAAATGTTCTAGAGAAGGATTTGGGCAGCATACCTAAAATACATCAGCAAGTAGATAAATTCAAAGGAGAAAGTATTTTCAACAATAGATCTTTGGTGGAATCTAAATTATGTTGTATATCAAAAAAGCACTCCATAACTTATCCAACTTCTGATAAGTTATTTTGTTTTCTGCACTTGCAATCCATCTCATAGATTTGTTCTTAAGCTATTCTAGATTAAAAGTTTATACGCAAATGGATTGTGATTATAGAAAGAATTAGGGTAAAATCTATTTAACAATGATATTTATAATATTATCTGATAACTTTACCCCTCGATGTTAACATGAAACTAATGTATTAAATCTTCTAATTATAGCTATCACCTCATTTTTTCTAAAACCTGAAGTGATTTTTCTTGGAATTTACATTGTTTACACAAAATATTAAAATAAATGGCTTAAAACAAATCTTTGCTCTTTTGAATGAATATTTTTGTTGATATCCATCATCTGATTAGTTAATCTCCCTTCATTGTGTAACTTTTAAAAAGATAACCCATTATGGAAGCTTCCTTCATTGTCTCCTTGAATCAAAAATGATTTTTATGCACATGCAATCTATCTAATGAGCAAAAGTACAGCAACAACACCACCACCACCACCACCACCAACATCAACATCAACACCATTATGTGAGATAGATTGCAAGGGCAAAAAAAATTTTATTCTATAATATTGAAGGTTTTTTCTGTCTTGTAATCCACCCCAAAGAATGATGCTTGCGAGTTTTGGGCGGCTACAAATAAGTAAGGATTAGGGTAAAATATTTTAGCTTTTATAGTGAAATCTCTTTAGTTTATCCGTTGGTTATATCGAAAACCGAAGGGTTAGTTGTTTTAGTTTACAATTATAATCAAAACAAAATGTAAATTGCAAAATTTTAGACTCGAAACGCGTCCATATTAGTTTTACCCGTCAGATATATTAGAAATCGGGACAAATTATTATTTTATAATTAAAAATATATAAAACATAGCGCGCCTATGCTTAATATCTCGTTATTTTTTTGGATGATGTAAAAGTTCTGTCATGAAATATGTTATTTGTAGTAGTGATGGTAGATGCATTTGCTTGAGGATAGTATTTGTCTTATGACCTATTTTTTAAAACTTATGTCTCTAAGTTGGTTCCTATATGGATTAGTGATTGATTTTCCAAAATCATGTCTCAAAATTGGTATCTATATGGATTAGTTACTGATTTTATCTCTGAACCACTAAGGTGTCCATCTTTATAGTCTAGATGGTGTAACAGAAATGGTAGAACAATCAGAACATATAGACTTCTTATCCTCTTGGTACAAGTAATTCCTTCCACCGGAGCTCTCTTGATAATCCAGATAAATCTGATGTCTGATTTCCATCCACGCATCACTTTATACTTTCTTTTGTTATTCACTCTCCTATTTAAGAGGAAAGATTTATCATTTCTACGATATTAAAATTAATTCTCGCTCTTACATCACTTTTCATTTCTTATTGATTTTGGTGTCAGAGTACTTAGCTTCAAGTTATCCCACTCTCTTTGTTGCATCGGGAGCTTAAGTCTACCATAGAAAGCAATGATATTAATTACACAAGATGAATTTAGGTGATGACACCAAACGCAATAATAAAAACGAAAAAGCATACAAAATGAGAAACTTGACAAAAGGAAACCATGAGAAAAACTCCAAATACAACTTAAATAACCACCTAAAAAACAACAAAAAAAGAGTAATCAAAACAATAAAACACCAATTTGCTAATGATCATGTTTTCAATGATCGACAATATTTTCTTGAGTGGGTCCAAATAAAATCTAGTAAACTCGGATTTGGCGTTGGGATTGAAGGTCCGACAAATGGCACTAGTAGAAGGTAAAAATTTGTAACCATGACACGTGAGAGAAGTGGAAAATATGTTCCAAAAGTTCAAAAGTTAAAACATGATGACACTGGATCAAGAAAATGTGAGTGTTCATTCAAATTTCACGAATCATGTAGGATGGATGACACATGGCGGTTTTCTGTCTTTTCTGGTAAATAAAATCATGCGTTGGACACCAAAATACAAGGTTATCCAATTGTAGGTCGACTTAAGCTGGAGGAGAAGGAAATTATTTCACAAATGTCGATAATCAAAGTTGTGCCAAGAAACATACTTGCATATTTAAATTGGAATCGACCATAAAATGTTTCAAATATCAAGTTGGTATACAATTAACGTTTCAAACACATAATTGCGAGTAGAGGTCCGATGTCCGAAATGCAACACTTGTTGAATCTCTTGGATGATAACCACTATATTTCAAGGTACAAATTATGTGATAATAAAGTCAATGTCTGTGATATTTTTTGGACTCATCCGGAAAGTATCAAGTTGTTCAACATATTTCCAACCATCCTAATAATTGGCTAAACGTACAAGACCAACAATTATAGACTTCCGCTTTTAGAAATTTTTGGTGTCACTTCTACTAATAAGACTTTTCGGTTGAATTTGCATTTCTCGAATGTGAGAAAGAAGACAACGTTACACGGGGGTTGGATATATACAAGACTTTGTTGAAGGATTCACAAATTTTTCCTAATGTCATTGTAACCGATCAGATAATGCCCTTATGAATGTGGTTGAAAGTGTGCTCCCTACATCATAACGCTCTTAGGGAGAAGTAGAAGAAAGAATCAGTTTTAGATTTAAGTGGTAACCATTTGTTCGGCACATTTTAGAATATAATCGGACAATTTTTTTATGTATTGTCGTGTATAGTTTAATCAAATCATTTTGGAATGTATTTGTACGATTCAATACATATATAATATATCTATTCAACATTTTACCGATTTATACATTTTACTGATTAAATTGTGAGTTTATCTTTGAATGATATTAATTATGCCAACATAGAGTTTTGTCTATGCATAATTCAAAAATACATTAACGAAATTTAAAACAAAACAATCAGGGAATGATTTGGAAGTATACCTCTGAAAACATCATATTTCTGTAAAAAAAAGGGTTGTTTCGAAAGTGTATTTTTGAATCATGCCCTGACACATGATAAAAATTCTTGGGACCAAATTGCTCTAAATCTTCTATAGATAGGGTATCTAAACCATTTTTTCAACATTATACACCACATATCAGACATCACACACCACAAATCAGATATGACACAAATATATCCTCACCTTGCTTTTGTTTAATTCAATAATGTGAAGTCGCCACTTTAATTTAGGTTATGCGAGGACACGCCTCTCGCCAATGTCATTACCATACTCAACTCTCTCTTGCAATATAATGAAAATCGGAACATAGTCAAGCTTGAGTATCGTTCACCATCCCATGACATTGAAGGATAGGTATGGTACATCGAGTTTCCACTGAAGACAGATGACGATTTAAAGGTTATGTTGAGTATTTTTCACCGACACTCTGCTAAGGGTACGGTTGAATTGGGTGCAGAGATTCAGAGATCCGAGGAAGATGTTATCAAAATATTTCGACATACTCAGTTACCTGTTTATAACAACATGTAATGTTAAATTAATGTTTCAATATCTATGTAATTTCGAATTTCAATGTTAAATTTATGTTATTGCTTATTTAATATCTATGTAATATCAATGTTTCAATATCTATGTTATATTTACATAATTTTCTATTTCAAGGTTTTTGTTTTGCAACAATCATTCAGTGTTTCTTTCAGAATTGTACATCCGAAATATAACATTGGATATCTTTGAAAATACATCTCCCAATTCATCCCCAAAAAATGAAATTTCATAACTTCGGTAATACATCTCTAAAATCACCCTAGAAAAAAGAACTCTGGTGCGTTCGGAGGTACATCTTATAATTCTGGGGTAAAAATAGAATTCACCAGAGGTGGCTAAAAAGGTGTAAAAGCGGGGAAGGAAATTCTCAATCGTAAAACATGTCGGACTAAACCTTAGCTACCAATTTCCGCGTGTTTTCTACCAATTTTAGCGTCAATCACCACTGCATCAACTAAAGATTGGTTAGGACAATATTGAACGAGTGAAAATGTCTGTTTCCACATCTATTTAGTATTACATAAATTAATTTGATTTTTAATTTATCTTAACTTTCTAATTATCAAATAAAAATAATATTATTATTTAAAATCATCTATCTTAAATAGTAATGATAAATTATTGGAGATGTTTGATTTATTAAAAATAGAATAGTAATATCAATTATTCACTTAGTAACATAATAATATTTTATTAATATAAATATCTCTCTTTAATAAATATAAAAGACACACAATTTTCACAAGAAGGACAACTATTAATCTATTCTTTTTATTTTCTATTTAATTTATAAATCATCACTATATTAATTTCATAAATATTAACTAAGTTAGATTTAAGTATTCGATTTTTCTTTAACGCATATTATTTTTCTAAATCATCTAATTGGGTGGGTGGGGGGATGAAGGATGGTTTTGGGATGTTGTTGTCGATTCCATTTCGTTGGAGAGAGAGCTCGAGGATGATTGGGGGGAGTTGATGGACATTTTAAAGGATGTTCATCCTTTAGCGGAAGTTGTTGATAAGGTGGTGTGGTGGAGAGATGCTAATGGTTTTTCGGTCAAGAATAGTTTTAATAAGTTATACGCTTTAAATAGTACTAATTTGGTGCCAAATGAGTGTACTCTTTTTGAGCTTGATAGAATGTGGAAGGTCAAAGTTCCTTGTAAAGTAAAGTTGTTTGGTTGGAGATTGATTTTGGGAGCTTTGCCTACTAAAAGAGAGCTTGGTATTAGAGGAATTGTGCTTCCTTTGGATGCATCTTCGTGTCCTTTGTGTGGGGTAGGAGAAGAATCTATTGGCCATCTTTTTCTCGAGTGCGTTAAGATTAGGATCCTTTGGAAGGAGGTGTTTAGTTGGTTTGGAATTGATTTTGATGGAAGACTTCAAGCGGAGGACTCTTTGGATATCTTTACCGTGGAGGCTTTTTTGAAGTTTCTCTCGGATCATTTGGTTGGTAACATTAATATGAGTTCTTTTCCTTTTCTTTGGTTATTGGTTTGTTGGTGTATTTAGATTGGCAGGAATAATTTGGTGTTTAATAATACTGTGTGGAATGTTGTGGAGGTTTTGCTTTTGAGAAAAACTCTTGGGTGGGATTGGTTTTCCATCCTTTCTAAGAGAGATTGTCATGACTTGGATAAGGAGTTGTGGTTTTCCAAACCTTCCTGTTACCTTAGGAATTAGTATTGGTGTTTAGGCGGTCCTTTTGTTTTCGTTGGAATTATTTTGTCTTTTCCTTTGTATTGTGTTACACCCAGAGGAGTCAAAAAAGCTCTAAATTACAAAGTATTAACAATTAGGCCTCTATATGCCCTCTTTTTTTAGGCTCTTTATTAAATGAAAAAATTTTGGACTCCATATTTTTAAGCCCCTCATATTTTGGTTTTATATAGGCCCTAAATAAAGGGCCCAAAAAATAATTTGTTAGAAAGTAAATGGTTTGAAAAATAATTTTATTTTGAAAAATAAAAAATATTTTTTACAAAATTAAAAACTCACTTTATTTTTTTAGAAAATTAAAAAATGATTATTTTGAAAATATGAAAAAGCTGACTTTTTCGTAAAAAATGATTTTTTGTCGAAAGAAATAATAATAGTTTTTTTTCCTGAAAATATAAAAAGGCACATTTTTCAAAAATAACAAAAGTCGATTTTTTTAAATTTTTTTCGAAAAAAACAGAACTTTTATCGAAAATATAAAGTCAACTTTTTTCGAAAACAAACCGATTTTTTGTCGAAAATATAAAAAGTCGACTTTTTCAAAAAAAAAATCGATTTTTTGTAGAACATATAAAAAGTCGATTTTTTCGAGAAAAAAATGATTTTTTATCGAAAAAAATTGATTTTTTGTCGAAAATATAAAAAGACGACTTTTAAAAAAAGGAGTTTTTCGAAAATATATAAGATCGACTTTTCCAAAAAAGATCCGATTTTTTTTATCAAAAATATAAAAAGTCGACTTTTCCGAAAAAGACCGATTTTTTATCGAAAATTTAAGAAGTCGACTTTTTTTTTTCTCCGAAAAGACCAATTTTTATCGAAAATATAAAACATCGACTTTATAAAAATGAAATTTTTTCAAAAATATAAAAAATTAACTTTTCCAAAAAAACAACCGATTTTTTATCGAAAATATAAAAAGTCGACTTTTCCGAAAAAGACTGATTTTTTATCGAAAATACAAAAAGTCGATTTTTCTGAAAAAAATTGATGTTTTGTCGAAAATATAAAAAGTCTATTTTTCAGGAAAAGAATAGATTTTTTTTGTCGAAAATACAAAAAGTTTATTTTTTTGTCAAAAATATAAAAAGTCAATTTTTTCAAAAAAAATTGATTTTTTTTCAAAAATACTAAAGTTGATTTTTTAAAGAAAAAAATCGATTTTTTTTGAAAAATATAAAAAATAAATTTTTTGTCGAAAATATAATTTCCAAAAAAGAAAAATAAATTTCCAAAATTTAAAAAGTTTATTTTTTTTTAAAAATAAAAAATAAATCAATTTTTAATGAAAAATAAAAAAAGTCAATATTTTATTGAAAATATTATAAAAAATCAAATTTATGAAAAATATTTTGTGAAAAATTTGGTGTTTTAAGACTTACTTAAAATTTAAGGGTTTTTATTTTGAATGTTCATTTATTTTATAGCTCCTTAATTTTTAAAAATTCAGACTCCTTATATTTTAAGGACCTTAAATACTAAGTCTAACCCTTTAAATTGACGGCTCTAGCTGCACCTGCCTTTAACTTATAAAAAAATTTGGAAATTCCATTTTCAATTCCTACAAGTAATCTAAACTAACTTTTTATCTAACGTTTCCTAGAAAATCCAGGAATGCAACATTGCAAATTGAAAAAATAGATCAATCATGTACCAAATGAATATGATTCTTGGGCAGGAATTAGATACATGTTACATAGATGCATCTTCCAATACAACCTTAAATCAAAGTTTTGGACTCCTCTACATGTTCATCCACAAACTTATTTTGTGCAAACAAAGACGACAACAGCACCGTCCTCATATCAAAACAAGAAACAAACCAAACCAAAGCATGGAATCTTGGCACTTATGCACATGGTCTTGTCGCTTAATGAAATCCCAATTCATGCTCAACGACTCGCCACATGTCTAAGCTCAAGGACCTACTTTACCAAATATTATCCGTTGTGGGTTCAATACTAATACAAAATCAATTTAACACCAAATCTGGACCCAAATTTTTAAGACACATAGGAGGCTCCTTTAGGTGAAAGAGAGAATTCGAAATTCAGTTTAATTTTGGCCTTCCACAAAAAGTTTAGTATGTCGACGACAGATTAAGTCTTGATTAGCAATTGATCAACAAACGACAAACCTACAATTATTTTGCAACAAAATCATGCTGCTGGTTTAGAGAAATGATATTATCTCGATTAACAAGATGTACTTGATTTTCATAATAATTAATTTTTCTACTGTCCCATTTAAAAGTGCTCGTTTGTATTTCAAAACTTTTTAATTAGTTGTATTTTTGACTAGAAGACAAGTTGTGGCTTCGACATAAAATTGAATTGTGTTTGGATGTTAAGTCGAAATTGTGTTGTTGATGTGAACTCACAAACTCAACAAGTAAACAAATTTGACTAGAATCTCATGGTGTACAATTTTGTTAGCTTCATGTATAAATATTTATGTAATGCATTTTTATAAATACAACAAGAGATTCTAGTCACCACCTTTTACAGTGAAAACTATTCACTCTCCTCTTCTTCTCTCTCTAACCCTAGAGTTATTTTATATTCTAACAAATTGGTATCAACGAGTCCGAGTTGTGATTAAATAAATCTGTAATGGTAAATGGTAACACAACATCAACGCAATTTTCTGTAAATCTAATGGTTTTCAAAGGTGAAAATTATGAGAGGTTGATTGCACAAATGAAGATAATCTTCAGATTTCAAGATGTTGGTGAAATCGTGCAAGAAGGAGTCTCACCATTGGAGGCTAATGCAAGTGATGTCCAGAAAGATGCGCATAAAGAACAAATGAAGAAAAATATAAAAGCTCTCTTCTTGATTCACCAGTGCGAGGATCCAAACATCTTTGAGAAGAATCAGTTAAAGCAACTTGGAATAAGTTGAAGAAGTTGTATGGTGGTGATGAGAAACTCAAGAAGGTAAACCCGCAGACCTTGAGAAAACAATTTATAATGACTCAAATGAAGGAAGATGAGTCAATTTCAGAATTCTTTTCGTGTGTGTTACGGCTAACGAAACAAATGAAAGTGTATGGTGAATCAATCAATGATTTGGAGAAGAGTAAGAAAATGTTGAGATCTCTGACTGCAAAATTTGATTATATTTTAGTATCTATTGAAGAGTCCAAAATCCTAGATGAGATGAAGTTGGGAGAACTCCGAGCTTCATTTGAAGCTCATGAGATGAGATTGAAGTAGAGGAACTCATAAAAGCAGAAAATGGCTAAATAGACACTGAAAGCAAGATTCTTCAAGAAGTCAGGAAAGGAAAAGGAGAGGCAAAGAAATAATCTTTCTAAATTGATGCGATTAAGAAAGTCACGGGCCACAAGATTTCGTTAAAGAAAGTTGATATTAAGGAGGTGCAATGTTACAATTGTCAAAGACTTGGTCATTATGCAAGAGATTGCATTTTGTCTTATAGTTGAAAATAGAAAGGAAAAGGTTATGTTTGCTCATGCAGGAGGAAGTGATTTTGATAAGGTGTTGTCGATGGCTAATACTCAACCTAGTGATGATCTAGCTACAGTGTGGTATCTAGATTCAAGATGCAGTAATCACATGACTGGAAAAAATAGTTGGTTTGTTGTGTTGGAGGAATAAATGAAGAAGGAAACCAGGTTTGTAGTTGGAAGGCATGTTACATCAAAAGGGAAGAGTAAGATAATTGTAGTGAATAAAGATGTTCAGACTACTACCATCACTGATGTATTGTATGAACCTTATATGATAAGTAATTTGATAAGCATATGGCAGTTACTTGTAGAAGGATACATCTTGAATATGAAAAAAAAAACAAATAAAGGTTTTTGATGGTGAAGAAAGATTGATCTTGAGATCACCATTGGCTGACAACAAAACCTTAAAGATTGAGATCAACATGGTTGATCATCAATGTCTTGCTTCGACTATAACAGAAAATAAGAATTGTAGTGGAATCACAAGTATGGAGACTTGAACTTTAAAAGTTAACACAAACAAGATAGTGCATGGCCAAACTTACCTAAAGGAGCCAATTTAGATATGTGAAGAGTGTTGTTGAGCCAAACAAGCAAGGAGTTCATTCAAGCATGACTTAACTATGAAGTCAGAAAAAACTAGAACTTGTTCACTTTGATGTGTGTGGGCCTTTTGAAGTGAGGTCAAGTGGAGGTAATTTTTATTTTCTAACTTTCATATATGAATTTACAATACATGTGTGGGTTTAACTGATTGAAAGAAAGAGTGAAGTAATCACACAGTTTAATAGATTTAAATTGCATATTGAGAAATAATGTGAGTGCAATATTACAAAGTTGAGAACTTATGGTGGAGGTGACTATACTTCAATAGAATTTGTAAAATTCTTCAATGATGAAGGAATGAAGTATGAGATCATTGCACTATACACACCTCAATACAACATAATAGTTGAACAAGAGAACATAAGTATATTAAATATGGCCAGAAGAATGTTGAAAGCTAAAGCAATGCCAAAGAGATTTTGGGGTGAAGTAGTTTCGACGATATTATACATTCTGAATAGATGTTCAACTAAGAAGATATTAAACAAGACACATTATGATGCATGTACAAGATCAAAACCAAGGATTGGTCATTTGAAGGTTTTTAGATCAATGTGTTTCAGGCATGTACCTGAACATTTGAGAAGAACACTGGATGGTTGAAGTCAAGCAATAAGTCTTATAGGTTATCACTCAACCAATGCTTACAAACTATATTCACTAGATGATGATAATCTAATGATTAGTTGAGATGTTCATATAGATAAAAGAAAGAGTTGATATTGGACACAAAGATCACTTCATGATGAATAGAATACAATAAAAATTATGCTTGAAGATGATCAACATAATGAAGAGCTATTTGCTCAGGAGAGTAGAGCACCTGAGCAACATGCCAGAAGATCCACTAGGACAAGAACTGAACCAATGTGACTTAATAATTATAAAAGATTTCTAGATCATCCATTTAATAGGGAAGGTGGTTTAATAGAAGAAGTGATGATGGCTGAGTTAGAATGAATTGACTTTAGAACGAATCAAGCTTGCTAGCATTTATACAAGAAGAGATTAGAGAAATAGAGAAACACAATACATGGGAACTCATAGATAGGTTGAGTAAGAATCCAATTGATGTGAAGTGGGTCTACAAGTTGAAATTGAGGTCTAATGGTAAAATTTCCAAGTATAAGGTAAAACTAGCGGCAAAAGGTTTTCTACAAAAACCTAGTATCTACTTCAATGAAGTCTATGCACTGTTGCAAGGTTGGAGACTATAAGGATTGTTGTGTAGACTAAAATATATATATATAATATGAAAGATACATCAATTGGATGTAAATTAAGCATTTTTGAATGGACTATTGGATAAAGAGGTTTATGCCAGCCAACCACCAGTTTTTGAGATCAAATGGCAAGAAATGAAAGTATACATGTTAAGGAAAGCATTGTTTGGATTGAAACAAGCACCCGAAGCTTGGAATAAAATAATATATAGTTGCTTGATCAAGTCAAGATCCACTAAATGCATCTCAGAGCATGAAGTGTATTTCAATATTGAAAGCAGGACTAGTCGATTTATTCTATGCTTTTATATGGATGATTTATTGATCAAAGGTGCAAATGAAGAAAAGATACAAAGAGTCGAGGCAAAACTGATGCAGGAATTTGAAATTTCTAACATAGGAAATTTTTCATATTTTTTAGGGGTGAATTTAAAGACACGGGTGAAGAAGTGTTGTTGCACAAAAAGATGTATACTCAAGACATTTTGAAAAGGTTCAAGATGAGCAATTGTAATGCAGTTGTCACACCACTAGAAACATGAGCAAAATTGAGGAGGGATATAAATGATGAGTTTTAAAATTCCATATTGAACAAGAAAATCATTGGATCTTTGATATATCTATGCTTTACAAGACCTGGAATTTTTCAAAGTGTTGAGCTTTTGAGAACATTTATGGAGAAGTCATAAGAATGTCATCTTAGTGCAGTTAAAACGGTATGGAGATACATCAACAGAACAATGAATCATTGTGTCTTAATGCCAGTTCATAATATCAACAAAGAAATTGCATAAATGTATGGCTATATAGATTTTGGCTTCAGTGGAAACCAAGATGAAAGGAAAAATATCACAAGCTTCATATTCATAATTGGAAGAGCACCAATATCTTGGAGCTCGGGGAAGCAAAGGATAATGGCCTTATCATCTTATAAAGTAGAGTATGTAGAAACATATTATGCATCTTGTGAAGCCCTATAGATCAAAATGCTACTACAAGAACTTAAAATCATAGAATCTAAGAAGATGACATTGTTTGTAGACAACAAGTCAGCCCTAGATTTGGACAATCATCTTATGTGTCATTGAATGAGTAAGCACATAGAAAGAAGGTATCATTTTCTTAGAGACCAAGTAAACAAATAAAAGAATGAGCTTGAGTATTGCAATTCAAAAGGACAACTGACATATTTTCTTACAAAATTGTGGAAGAAGACAAGGTTTGAATATTTGAGGAAGCTCATTAGAATGAGGAGTTTATAAAGTATAAAGTAGGAGTGTGTTGTTTGTATTTCAAAGCTTTCTAATTAGTTGTGTTTTTACTTGTGTTTTTTACTAGAAGATAAGTCGTGTCTTCAATATAAGGAGAAGTTGTGTTTAGATGTGAAGTTGAAGTTGTGTTTTCGATGAGAGGTCACAAGCTCAACAAGCATGTGAATTCTACTAGCATCACATGGTCTACAAGTTAGTTAGCTTTGTGTATAAATTATTATATATGCACTCTTATGAATTCAACCATAGATTTTTTCAATCACCACCTTTTACACAGAATAATATTCACTCTCTTATTCTTCACTTTCTAACCCCTAGAGTTATTTTATGTTCCAACAAGAAGTACTTATTGAGTTAGACATGGTACCTAAAATTAGGGGTGATTATTCAATTTGATAAAAGTGCTATGTTTAATTTAATTGTACTACACATTAAAGAGTTAATTTACTTAAAATCCATAGCCTTAGTATTTATAGTAATCAATTCATGCTCTGTTATGTACACATGCACATGCATGGTGATCTACACCAATTTCCATATAAATGTTGGACTTAAGACTTCACACACAACAGAGAGGTGAATTGTGCGGTTTGGAAAAATATGGTTTTAAAAACGTTTGGCAATTTAATCAAAGTGAGAAAATATTCTCTAAGTTTAAGAAGCATAAATAAAATATTTAAAATTCGGAATTAAAAGTTTAAAGGAAGAAGAAATACACTAGAAATTATAGAGGTTTGATCAAAAGTAAAAAAAGAAGACCTAGTCCTCTCCCCAAGACTTGGTATTGAGAGTTTTCAATAATACTCAAAAGTTTTTAGTAGGAAAGACTTATGAACTCCCTTATACAAGGAAATGGTGTTTTTCCTACACTCATAATATTACAAGACCATATAGATGGATGTTTGTGTCTGTTCCAATAAATTGTTGAGATTGAAGTAGTCAAGCTTCCTTCCCAATTGTAGATTGAAGCGGTTAGTATTTTCTCCATGAACACAAACCTTATAGCAGTTAGTCTTCAAGTTCCAAAATATATCTGAGCTCAATTGATTTAACATGATAATCAAATAACGTCTTGAATTTTTAACCGGTTGATCTCAAAATCGATCATGCTTTTAACCAGGCTGACCATGAACCAATGGTAAGATCTTCAAACATAGATGATCTTCAACATATATATATATATATATATATATATATATATATATATATATATCAAGGAGAAGTGTTTTTATAATGAGAAATGAGTGTAGAAACTAATCACACAATCCCTAACCATAAGTTTTTAACGAGTTTAACTTTAAACCACATATATAAATCCTAAATAGATAGTATCCATCCAAGGTGTATAAAAAACATTCCTTGGTGAACTTATACAATGCTACCCTTCTAAAATTACAATGAACACCTCACTCATAAATGAAACTTTCCTCACAAAAGTATTTGGCTATAAGAACTAGTGAGATAAAGTAAAAATAAAATTTATAGAGAGAGACTGTTTCAATAAACAAATCGAGTTCTGGATGATTTTAAGTGAGAAATAAGACCTCTATTTAAAGGTAAGAAGAATTCTCAAAACGAAAATCTCATTTAACAATTTTGATTGTTAGCTAATCGATTATATTTTTTGCCTAATCGATTAGATATTAAAAATATAAATATTGTTGGTCATTTAAAAAAGAAAGATGATATTGCTAGCTATTGTACAACATTAAAGCATTGTCTAAATATCTTGGGCTTATGTTTGAGTTGTTATAATCGATTAGCATAAATGTATAATCGATTAGATTAGTCAAATATTTCCCTTTAGCTATTTCCACTACTCCTAAGTCATCTGGCACAACTAAAAGACATTTTTAAAAATATTTTTTCTTGGTTAAGGTATTTGAAAAAAAAAGGTTTTAGTGTGTGTATGTGTGTGCGCGTTTATAGCCATATACTTTTATGAAAAATCTCATTGCTTTTACAAAAGATGACTCACTTACTAAATTTGGAGATTAACTCTTTCTACAAGTTTTTTTCCAGATATTATCCTCTGTTTTGACACTGCTTGAGATCTCTTGAGGCTTTAGATAATTTCTCTTCGTTTGATTTCTTCTTTGAGTAGTCAAGTTCATCAAATTTTTACATTCATGATTTTTATCCTTAACTACTTAAATTTTCTTAGACTTATTCTGATTTGTACACTTATCATGATGGAAGTCTTCTTAGTATTTTACTTTGTAGTTGTCGTCATGAAAAGAAAATCTATTACCTTCAAAACAAGGTTCCATAATACTTACATGCATTATGCGATGTATATACCTTAGGCTACAAGTTACTCTTCTAATACTCCTCTACAAGCTTAATGAGGGAAGAAAGTCATGACTTTGAGCTTGGTGCGAAGTTCATAGAAAGAAGTCGTGCCAACAGGTTTCGTGAGTGTGTCTCCAATTTGCAAAGAACTGGAAACATGTTAAATCTTCATGCTTTTGGAGATAATTCTTTCACAAACAAAATGAATATCAATTTCGGTGTGATTTTTGTTGGCATGAAGAATAGGATTATGTGACAAATACACTCTGGTGAGATTATCACATAAGATAATGGGATGGAGAAACTCACAATCTATGTGAGGAGTGATTCCAACTATATTAATTCGCTAGTCGTGTACACCTAGGCATAATACTCATCTTCCATACTTGACATGGAAACAAGCGGTTATTTATTGGAGCTCCAAGAAATTAGATTAAGGCCAATGAAAATACAAAATCCAGACATAGATCTTCGATCATCTGGATTTCTTACCCAATTTGAGTCATTGTAGGCTCGTAGAGGGAACTTGTGAGACAATTGAGCTGGAGAAAGCAAGAAACCATGATTCATGGTACCACTAAGATATTGCAAAATTCTTTTGAAGGTTGACCATCTAGATTCTGATAGATAAGCCATAAAAACGAGCATCGCATCTTTTATGAGGATATCATCTACATATACCATAATTCCTTGATGAAATGAAAAGTGAGTAATCACTTCTACTACAAATAAAACCAAAGTGAATTAGTATCTAAGTTAACTTATGATACTAGAACTTTGGGGCTTGCTTGAGTCCATATAAGTTTTATTTAACTTATAAATTACTGTGGAGTCTTGCTTCTTAAATTTAGTAGGTTGAGACATATTCAATTCTTCTTGAAAAGATCCATTAAGAAACACATTGTTTATACCAACTTATTTCCGATTCCACTTGTTGGTTAAAACTAGAGTAAGAATCACTTGAATGGTGGTAAGCTTCTCAATTAGAAAAAAAATCTCATTAAAATCAAAGTCAAATTGTTGACGATAGCCTTTGACTATAAAATCGACCTTGTATTTATTTTGTATCATCAGAATCATCATTTACCTTGACGACTAGGGATTGCAAAAGGTCAGGTCGGGTGCGGGTTTCACATTACCCAAATCGGCACCTGAACTCACCACCTGAATCCAAACTCAAACCCAAAGCCTAAAGTTGTTCTGGACGGCCCTAAAGCTTTTGGGTAGGTCACTCCTCAAAGTATAACAACATGTCAAGTCTCAACGATGTTCTTAGGGCTCCCAGCTGCCCGTACCGCGTATCCTCTGCTCGACACAGGTCGAGCTGATCCACGGCTTGTCACGTCGTGAACTGTGCCCGTTATGTCTCCCATGCTTGACATAACGACTAGTTTCGAGGATATTTGTTCGGTCTTGAGCTAATTAGCTCGAATAACTATATTTGTGGACCCACATATCCCGACCCAAATATAGCTAACAATGAGAATCCTCCTAAGATCATTATATAAACCCTCATATCTTTGATGGCAAGGTATCACTTTTCTTACACTCAAAACCCTAATATTTTCTATCCTCTTCCTTGAACATTTGCTTAATTTAGAGTCGGAGTGCCTTGTAGGTACACCACCCCTCCTCAACATCAACTTGCTCGAAGGATCACCAACTATTCCGACCGTCTCCAATTCTGATCATCTGTTCAGATCAGTGGCGCCATCTGTGGGAATATATCTTCCCCGTCTTCATTCATCGTCCCGATATCAGAAGATCAAAGATACTCTCAAACTCCCAATGAGATGACTGATAACAATGATCAACCCCTTTCTGGAAAGACCGTTCTCTCACCTGTCCGGAAGATAGACAGGAATAATACCTCTCGTCATATCGAGGACCTCATTGATCACAAGGATGGCAGTATCGCCTCCTTCGATTTCGAAGATGCTGGCAACCAAGATTCCCTCTTGGATAACCAGAACCACTGTCAACCAACGCGGATCTAGCATTAGCCGATATCCTGTTCACCCTTAATCATACTAACAACCTCCTCCTACAGAAGGGTCAGCGCATTGAGGCTCTAGAAAATAACCGCCCATTGTCTCCACCTCAGAGAGCTAAAACGGCCATTTCCCACAGTCCCTCGCCAAGAAATCCTGCTCGGAAAGAGGATCATCTCGGTCGATCTTTTCTATAGAAAAGGGGACACACCCCACCTCGAAAAAATCGGGGATCTCCCTCACACAAAAAGACGGAGAACGAGTCGTATCACTCCCATGATCGATCTCCGTCGCCCATATCAAGACAGGAGAGAGAACTCTCCCCCCATCACAAGAGAAACAATCTTTCCATCTCCCTCTCTCCCGACCAGAGCGATGAAGACGAGCATCATGGTCCGCTCTGTCGCGCTATCATGGACATCCCTATTCCATTCGGCCTAGAGAAACCCCTAGGCTCGGACAATACAACGACACCATCGACCCTGACGAACATATCGAGAACATCGATGCTTTGCTCGATTATCGAGGAGTTCATGGGGCCATCAAATGCCGCATATTTCCTATGACCTTGAGGAAAGGGGCCATGGTGCGGTATAAAAGCCTTCCCGACAGATCAGTCACATCCTAGAAGCATCTGGGGAGACTATTCTCCATACATTTCACCGTCTCCTAACGCCACCCAAAGTCAGAGGCATCCTTGGAAGCCATTATTCAGGGTAAAGAGGAATCTCTCTGAGCATATATCGAGAGGTTCAACCAAGAAGCCGTCCAAGTCTCAACGACGGACGATATGAAAAATTATCTCCTCGAAAGAGGACTACGCCCTCGTAGGAACTTCGCGAAGGCTGCAGGTATCGAAACACCCTCAACCTTAGATGCTTTCCTCCTGAAAGCCCAAGCGTACATCCAATACGAGGAAAAGGAAGCCTCAAAATTTGCTCGAGACACCCGATATAGGGAGAACGTCAAGAGCTCCAAGAATGAAGATCCCTCGACATCCCGTTGAGGGGGGGGAAAGAAGGCAGGAAGAAAAACTCTGCGATTCGAGAGACTACAAGGGGCCGATGGGTCGATTCAATGACTACACCCCCTCACCACTTCTCGGGAGCATATCTTGACCGACGATTATTGCGAACTCCGAGTTTAAACAAGGGGGATTAAACTTTCCTCGACAGACCCTGACCAAGCCGGGGATAGATAAGAGTAAATATTGCAGATTTCACAGGAGTCACGAACACGTGACAGATGACTATATCCATCTAAAGGATGCGATTAAGATCCTAATCAGAGACGAGTATCTCAAGCAGTACAAGAAGAAAGAGTCTGCAAAAGAAGAAACCCATTCGTCCAGTAAGGTCGAGGAAGAAAATCCTGTTGAGGAGTTTTTTAAGCCCGTAGCAATGAGCATATCCAGGCCGGAAGACTTGTTTGTCCTTGAACTAGATGCCACCCGACATACTTCGTCGCTCACAACCCTTGAGAGTTTTTACCAACGGCCATGGTCATCTCTGGTGGAGGGTTCACCAAGAACTCCATCGGATTAATCAAAAGAAGATTTGATGACCTTTTCAAAACAAGTTCAGATCTGGGCGCCACCCTCGACAAAATCCAAGGCAACTCTCATCCACTGGCCTTCTACAAGGAGGAGCTAATTGGGGGTGCCCCAATGCAAATATCCCTCTGCTCGTGCGTACTCGAATGGCTAACTTCGATGTCAGACACATATTGGTCGACCAGGGTAGTTCGACCGATAACATGTATACTCAACTCTTCTGGACATTACAGCTCAATGAGACCCACCTAACTCCCTATCTCGGCTCAGATCTGCAGAGTTCAACGGCTCCACAGCGAAGCCATGGGGATATGTCGAGCTAATCGTAGCTTCTAGGGCCGGAGAGACCTGCAGGTCGATCAAAACATAATTTTTGGTCGTTGATTTCCCATCTCTATACCAATGCATTTCGGTCGGCCCACTGTCGCCGAGTTGATTGTTATGCCATCCACGGAACACTTGAAGATGAAATATTATACAGCAAGCGGGAAGGTGGTAACTTTGCACGGAGACATCCAAGCATCCCGAAGATGCTTCGAGGCATCAGCAAAGGGCCTAGACTCCATCAACCTCCAACCCCAGACCAAAGGCAGAGTCGACCTTCTAGAAAACTCCCACAAACCATAACCCCTTCCTCGAGTCGATGCCATCGACCTCGACAGTCGTCTAGAGCCGGAGGACTTGGCCGAGAAGAGGAGGAAGGGAAAAGCTCCTATGGTCAAAGAAGATTCGCCCACTTCCAGCAGCTCGGGAGGATCCTCAGAGCAGGACATGCGTCCAATCCCAGACGGGGATTTCGAGCTCGTTCCACTCGGTGACAACCCCGACAAAGGAGTCAAGATCAGAGCGAATCTCCCAGAGTTGGCTCGAAACTAACTCAAAGCCTGCTTGAAGGATAATGCTGATCTCTTCGCCTGGAGTGCAGTGGAAATGCCTGGTCTCGACCCAGAGATCGCATGTCACCAACTTACCATTAATCCTGTCCTTAAGGTCGTAGCACAGCGCGGGCGAAAGCATTCCCCAGAAAAACCGAGGCAGTCGAGCAAGCTGTTAGAGACCTTCTAGAGGCCAATTTTGTATCGGAAGCCCAATATACTACGTGGATGTCTAATCCTGTACTTGTGAAAAAGAATAATGGAAATGGCGTATGTGCATTGATTATTTTGATCTTAATAAGGCATGTCCAAAAGACGCCTACCCCTATCCAACATCGATAAACTCGTTGATAATTTTGCAGGTTTTAAATTGCTTTCATTCATGGACGCATATTCAGGCTATAATCAAATTCCTATGGCTAAAACAAATAAAATTTATACGGCCTTCATGAACGAATCAGGCAACTATCACTACAACGTGATGCCTTTCAGTCTGAAGAACGCTGGTGCAACATACCAACGAATGATGACCAAAGTCTTCAAAGGAAAATTGGGGACATGCTCGAGGTGTACATGGACAACATGATCGTCAAATCTCAAGAGGAAGTCGATCATGCCCTACACCTTAGGAAGGTCTTCGATCAAGTTAGAATAGTCAAAATGAGGTTCAACCCCGAAAAGTGCACCTTCGGAGTCCGGGCCGGAAATTTCCTCGGCTTCTACCTCACCGAACGTGGGATAGAGGCTTAACCCAATAAATGTCGGGCATTCTCAAAATTGCCCACTCCGAAGTCCAAAAAATACATTTAAATCCTCAACGGGATGCTTACCTCGTTATCTCGATTCGTCGCGAGATCGGCCCTGCACGCACTCCCATTCTTCAAACTACTAAGAAAGGAAGTTGCATTCGAATGGAACGAGGTATGCGAGCAGGCCCTAGTTCACCTCAAGCAAACTATATCCCAACCGCCTGTATTATCTCGACCTGATAAAGAGGAAATAATGTATCTATATCTGGACGTGACCGCTGAGTCTGTTAGCGCCGCACTCATCTAAGAAATAGGGAAAGGGAAGAAACATATCTATTTCACGAGTAAAGCCTTAAAAGGGTCCGAATTGAGATACCAATAAATCGAAAAGACTTCCCTCATAGATTCGCAACTCATAGCCTCCCAAGTTCGAGGAGAATACCAGGTCAAAAACGACCAAATGGTCGAGTATTGGACCCTCGTCCAAAACCACTTAAAAGAGTTCACTTCAGTTGAGATACAACATATCCCTAGAGAACATAACGCTTGAGTCGATGTTTTGTCCAAGCTCACCAGCACGAGGATAAATGGAGGAAACAAATAAGTTATCTAGGAAATACTCCCTCAACCGAGCATAGAGAAAAGTCGCCCCGACCATAACATACTCGTCATCAAAGAGGACACCTCCGAGATGACGCCCGTCTACAAATACCTAACCTAAGGGACCCTTCCTAACGATCCCAAAGAAGCGAGCATCATCAGACGGAGAGCTTGTTCATACGTCATCCTAGAAGACAAACTCTACAGAAGGGGATTCTCCATCCCCCTCCTCAAATGCGTCGAAAAAACCAGGGTGCCACACATATTGAAAGAAATACTTGAAGGCATCATAGCTAGGGATGGCAATGGATACCCATGGGCACGGATATTAGTCTTCCTCTACCCGTCCATTTAATAAAAATGATATCCATACCCGCCCCATACCCGTGTAGATATCTGGCGGGTGGATATTCGTGAAAATTTAAATATCCGCGGATATTTACGGATACCCATGGAAGTTTCTCCATTGGAAACAGATAAGTTAGCAAGAAAAATAAACAAGAAAAGCATAATAAGTTTAAGCATAAAAATGAGGGGAAAACATAATATCACCCACCTGTAGAAGTCACCGCCGCCGAGAGAGGAAGGGAAGAAATTGTCACTGTTGTTGCTTCTGGAAACGTGAAGAAATCGCGGCTGACGCTGCTTTTGAATCTAGAAAGAAGAAGATGATGTAGTGGACTAGGCAACTAGGATTTTATGTTTTACTGAAAAGGATTTTTAAGTATATTAAGGATATTTTTAAAGAATATTAAAGTATACTAATTTATCAAGGATATTAAAAATATATTCAACTATACTAATTTTAAAAGGATATTTAGGTAATTTTAATCACTATTAACAGATATGGATATCCGCGGGTATGGATACCATCAAATTCGTATCCGTGCCCGTAAGTAAACAGATAATTAAATATCCTTTTATAATACCCGTGGGTATGGGTTTTTCTGTCATCCCTAATCATCGCCCAACACCTAGGGGAAAATCACTCACCCAAAAAGCCCTTAGGGATGGTTACTATTGGCCAACCATGCAGATCAATGCCAAGGAGCACGTAAAGAAATGTGACAAGTGCCAACGACACAGACACATGCACCTGGCTCCCCTGAGCGAACTCAAATCCCTCTCTTCTCCATGGCCTTTATCGTGGTGGGGGCTCGACATCCCCGGGCCGTTCGTCTTGGGAGCGTATCAAAACAAATATTTGATAGTAGGTTTCGACTACTTTACCAAATGGATAGAGGCCGAAGAACTGGCCAAAATCACCGCCCAAAACATCATGTGTTTCTAAAAAAGGAACATACTATCCCGGTTTGGCATTCCACAAGCTATAGTCACCGACAATGGGACACAGTTCACCGACAAAAATTTCCAAGACTTCGCCGCCCATCTGGAAATCGTACAACACTTTGCTTCGGGCGAACACCGACAAACTAACGAACAACCTGAATCCGCGAACAGAGTCACACTGCACGGGCTTAGATGAAGGTTAGACTAATCAAAGAAGAAATGGGTCAAAGAACTGCACAACATACTCTGGGCCTACCAAACCACTCCCCATTCATCCACCAGGGAAACCCTATTTCGACTTGCCTATGGAACTGAGGCCGTTATCCCAATAGAGATTTATGAACCTTCAAGAAGAACCGAATTTCCACTTGACGCAGAGATGAAAGACCAATCCTTGAGGGAGGAGCTCGACATGGTCGGAGAAATAAGAACGGGGGATACCCTTAGAGAAGCATCACTCAAGCAGAGAATAACCCTATGATGCGATGCCAAAGTCATTTCTCGCGAATTCGACGTCAGAAGCTTAGTCCTCAAACAGAATCTTAAGAGCTCCACTGAAGGAAAGCTCGTAGCAAACTGGGAAGGCCCCTATCGTATCTATGCTAAAATAGGAACGAGGGCCTACTACTTAGAAAACCTCCAAGGGGAACAACTCACTCGATCATGGAACGCTAAAAAACTAAAACAATATTATAATTAAAACACTAACGGTCGACACACCTCAGGAAACCACCCAGGTGCTTATAGCTCAACATCACACGCTCGCCCCAATACCAGCATTGTGCGACATCATGGAACATAAATAGACACTCGCTCCATTAATCTAACGAGCTAGATCTCTGCCCCGATGCGGGGGAATCAAATGAGCCCCGCTGTCTAAGTACCTCGCCCAACAGAACACCCAACTCGCGATGGGACGTTTACGCCACCAAACTCAGGCGTTCAATCAAAGCTTGAGCTCTGGACATAGTCCAGCAGCAAACTGGTCCACTTTGACTAGTTTCCCCACACTGTCAAAGACCATACATTACTAACAAGTGTTCCCTCCCCAAAACATAAAACATCACATATATACAGTAGATAATAAAACAGTAAACGCTAAGATATTACATCCACGACCATAAAGACCGAATTCGTCTCTGATTTAAAATGGGGACTTCACCCCAACAAAACGACCATGAGGGCCAAAAAACTGTCATTACATAAACGGGCCACGCCCAAGCAAACATAATAAAAACAAGTTAAATTCATTGAGCAGGTTGAGCAGGATCATTTCCAGTGGTTGCATACCATACATTTTTGGAGAGCTTGGGAAAAATGCTACAAGTTTGCCAATGTGTAAAATTTCTCAAAAATGCACCATTTAAGAGAAATTTGGGTTTGAAGCTTTGTGCATAAAATATGCAAAATACTGGTCATGGCTTGCCTTTCTCTTGCCCTCTACGCACATAATTTCAACAAACATGTGGTGTGCAAAATGTTGAGGTTAATTTCTCTTAATTTAAGTGCAATTTTGAAAATGTGCTTCGTGCATTTTGAAGGTGGCATGGAGAGCTTTGTAACAAGATTTGAACCATCTCAAATGGCCAAATATTAATCAAGTTATGTTCCTTAGAAATTCATGTCAAAACCAGATTTATTTCTTGCCATGCACGCGCGTCATGCCCAGATTTTCAAGCCATGTTTTTTTGCAACTTGTCTTGATCATATCTCATTCAATACTCCACCATTTTACATGATTCAAAGCTCATTGTGGAGATCACTGAGAGTTTTATCCATGGCCCAAAATATAAAAGAAACATACGACCCATTTCCTTGGGAGCTAAGCTTAAACTTGACTGGTAAGCCATGGATGCATGCATGTAATATTTCATATTTTGGACGTTTTTGGTTCTAGCCTGTTTCAGGTCTTTGCTTGCACATGTCTTGCACGATTTGGATCCTTCATATCATTACAATATAAGGCACAATCAATCACTCTAAAGGAATGACTTGTACTCTCTCATACATGGCCATTTTTGGCAACTTTTTCAATTTTGCAAATTCTATCATGCTTGTACTATCAAGCCAGCTCATCATTCGCACCTCCTACACTCTGATTCGACTCACTATAAGCTTTCCAAAACACACAAAACTTGAGCTAAGAAGTAAGCAAAATGCAAGTTCCATAAAAAATCAGAAAAATGAATTTTTGGGCCCAAGCATTTTTAAGCTTCAAAGACCATTATACCCTCACTCTTTGAGCTCTATATAAACACACAACCACACTCATTGTTGCCCTAGACGCCTCCTCTCTTCAAAAACCAGATCTGAACTCTTCTTCTCTTTGAATATTTTTTCTTCGAATCTTCATCTCCAGAGCTTGTTTCTTCATTTATTCCTCTTCATTGAAGCTAAGAAGATCACGAGGGGTGGTTTTCTTATCGTTAAGAGGCACCCATTGAGTTTACTTCTCAACTCAAGAGGTAAGTTTCAAACTCAAATCTCCATTTTCAGTTGATTTTTTGATGAAATAAGCATGTATGTGTGGGTATAGCTAGCCAAACAATAGGTTTGATGTATATATTTACTTGTTAGTGAAGCATGTTACATAATATGAAGTTTTGAAGTTTTGATTTTAAATGATTTTGCATTTTTCGTAGCTTGATTTCTTGATGTATGGTTGATCTTTTTGAAATCTATGAGTTGCTACTTGTTCCTTGCCATGTGATCTTCATTTTGTGCTTTGAATCGTGAAAAATGGTTGAGAAATAATCAAGATACGATGTTCTGAAGTTGGGTGTGTGGTCTGAGAAGAAACGCGTTTTAGGGCATAAGGTGGGAGGTTGAAGATGATTATGTGGCGAGATCTGATTGGCTCATGTGAAATTTTGTTTTATTTGGAAAAAAAATTATTTAGCATTTTGTATAATTTTATTTTGTGCTTAAAAATCATTCAAAAATTACAAAAAAAAACACCCAAGGCTCTCATTAACTTAAAATATTTGGTGGATTTTTTCTGGATTTTTTGTAAATGTTTTGTATGGTCAAATAAATTCTAAGATTAATTAATTTTGTTTTAATTAGTTTTTATTGTAAATTCATGAAAAAATGTTTTTCCATTATAAAAAATTTCACAAAAAATTATTCTGAGCCCTTTGATTGGTTTGTGATGAGTCCCTAATTTTTATTTAATTATTTTCTATTTTTAACATTATTAAATAAATTTTGACATTATATTGCATTTCATGCATTTTAGTTATTATTAAAAATATTTCCTCCATACATAAATTGCATAACAATTATTTTGAATCATCTTATTCATATAAGTTGCATTTCTGAATTTTATTTCATAATTCTGCATTTTTTGCATAGTTAAATATTTGTTTTTGCATTATATTGCATCTCATGCATTTTAATTGTCATCAAAAATATTTCCATTCTTACAAAACTACACAAAAATTATTTTAGGCTATTTGATGGATATATTTGGGATCTCTGATTTTTATTTCATATTTTTCTAGTTTTTTATTGATTTTAGAGAATATGTGAATAATTGTTTATTTTTGCAATTTAATTGATTTAAAAATACTTTTTCAAGTATTAAAAAATACACCAATTTTATTTTGGTCCTTTTTTATGATACGCGATTGGTCTCTGACGTTGATTTAATATTTTTGGAATTTTTGCTTTTGTGAATATTTTTGCTTTTTAGATTTAATTTTTAATATTTTCTTTTATTAAAAATACCAAAAGTTGACTTTTCTGACTTTTTGAGGTTCATATCTTGATGTTTGAATTTTGATTTGAATTTGTTTGGAATTTTTGATTGAATTTGATCAATTGTGCAGTTTTAGTTGCTTAGGGCTCAACTTAGGGTTTATATGCTAACTTCCCTTGACTTTCAAGTCAACTTCTGATTTTATTAGGGTTGTATGCTTCCTTAGGATTCTAGAACTAATTTTTTTTTAGATTATAGGACTTGATTTGATATTTTTCCCAATATTGTCAAATTCGGGTGTCTAGTTTGATTATCTTGTGAACTTTGCCTGCTTGTGCATTTTCATTTTCCTCTTGAACCTTGCCAATTTTGACTTGTGCTTGTTGTTTATGACTTTTAATTGTCTTAGGAATGTTGTGATATTTTGGTTTTTGATTTTATAAGTCTTGTTTCTATTTTTGAACCAAGCATCTCTTCCATAGATGCATTGGTGCTTCTTTTATGCTTAGAGGTATATTAGAATGCATTTATGCAACCCTTTGGGAATCAATTTCTCTTTTCTTTTCATCCTCATTTCTGATTTAGGAATTTGAGTTCATCTATGAATAATTCACATCCCTTAAACATGATTTCTTCTTCAATGTTGTTTGATGATTGCTCATGATCATGGTTTAGGAGGTAGCTTTTGTGCACCACTTTAAATGCCTCGTGTGAAGCTATTTTATTTCTAATCTATTATGATTTTGACCTTTTGAGGTTGGTTTGCTATTATGTTATGCTCCTTTGACCTGTGGATGATATACCATTGTTTATTCAACATGGTGACAAGGTAGGAGCAATGATCCACTAGTTTTGACCTAGTTGGTGTTTATATTTACTTAAGGACTTTCATGTCCGCTTATTCTTGCATTTGAATCTTGTTTATATTCCTCTATTTCATCTTATTTCTCATGCTTCTTAGAATCCTAGTGTGGCATCTCATTGTCATCTCTATTTGGTATCATTTGAGAAGCTAGATTGGCCCCTTTGTTAGCGCCTTTGAGCCTCACTCTTTAGTGTTTGCTCATGAGCTTTTATGCTTTGTGTCTTTATGGTTACTCAATGTTTACTACTGTACATAATATTTGAGAACACTAATTTTGATCTTTCATGATCACTTTTGCTTTTGTGCATTAGAGACTACAGTTTTATATGTTATCATGACACTTTAACTTGTTAATTTGATAACGTTGTTTAAAGTTCCTTTCAAGATCATGATAGATACTTATAATAGGTAGATACCACTTCCTTAGGACTTATGAGTATCAATTATTCCTTTCACACTTGATTTATATCATCCACCATTAATTTATACATGTATTTTCCATCTCTTGTGATGTTGATTATCAATTAGGTGACTTGTTTTGTGTATTGAAGTTTTGTATTCTACATTTGTTGCTCATGAATCACATATTGAGTTAACTTACTACACAAGTCACACATGTCTTAATTATCTAATTAAGACCATTTTTGTTTGATCTTTATCAATTACCTTGAAATTTCATAAGTTTTGGTATTTTCAAACCCTAATTTTGTGTGCTTTTGAGTACAAGTTTTCTCCTTTGTTTGAGATACCTTTGTTTGTGGTTTGTTTAGATATTAAGATACTGACCTTGTGTGTTTTATCACCTATTCACTTTGTCTCTTGGCCATATTTGACTTGTTGATTTGTAAACTCTTTTTAAGTTGACTTTTAGGGTTGAATCTTGGCTTCTTCCTCTGATAGTTTTAGTGCTACTTGTAGTATTGATGCATGCTATTTGATTTTGTGCTTAGAATGAGTATTACCTCTATGTGTTCATCTCTGACCTCACTCTTATGTGACACTTAGCACAAGTATGCTCGAGCACCCACATGCACACACTTTTGCACACACTTGTTTGGATCGATTTTGTTCTCCTTAAGTGATTTGTTCGTGAATCTTTCTCATGCATGTTTGTATGCTTTTATTTATGTATTGGTGTATTTAATACTTTATTGTATGTCTATTAACCTTTCATGATTCATTTTCTTTCATCTATGTCTTTTCTTGGCTTCTTTTGACTTGTAAGTGCTTTCTAGGTCAAAGTTTCGACTAGTTTTTGTATTAGTGTTGTGATATTCTCTTTATGATTTTATTGTGAATTATTTTATGTTATGTTGCTACTGTAATAATTTCATATTGACACTCTATTTTCATGTTATGTATGTCATACACTTGTATTCACTTCACCACACACAATTGTTGCATGTTTACGCACTCTCGTAGAATTTTGTTCGTGAATTTTTGTGATTTTGATTTGCATGATGTAAATAAGATGTTAACATGTTATATACTGGATTGTGTCATTTTACCTTCTCATTATTCCTTCATCTAATTCGTTCTTAAAATCTCACACAATTTGCTTTCCATATGCTTTTAGGACTAGTTTTTGTCTTGTTTGTGTACTAACTTTGCATGTATGTCTTCATAGTGATGTTTGTTTATAGTTTGTATAAATCTTGTATATTTATTTTGTGTATACTTACCTCACTTCACATGACATCTTGCATGATTATTCACTCACTTGTTTCCACTTTATTTTCTTCCCCGTTTTCTTTGTGATTAGCTATTATGTTATCGTTTGAGATGTGTTGCCATCATCCATTATCTTCTTTATGTATCGTCATCTGTAGTTTAGTGTTTTATCACTCTACCTTGCTATTGATAACCCATATGTTGAGTGTGCAAGGGATTTCTATCCGATGTTCATCTGATGTGCGAAGCTTTATCCGACGTCTTGAAGTGCACCTGAGGCGATTTCTCGCACCACTCGATGAAGTTCTTTATTTTTTAGTTAGTTATTTGGTGTATTTCGATTGGGTTATATTATTTAGACTTTTTATATGTACTTTTGATTCGATACATCCCCATTCATAAACTTGTACCCCCATTCCCGTATGGTTTGTAATAGTTTAGGATTTTATTTCCTTGTGTGTTTTAATCACTGCTTACTTACGCGATTGTCATTCAATTAGAACACATAGCCTCCTCTTAGGCTCTTCATCAATGAAAAGGTATATATACACAGTTCACACTCGCACACATTCATAGTTTGGTCCTGGGCTTTTCTACAGCGACAACTATTCGATCAATTTTTCCAATTGGTCATTTAGAATACTAGTACCACGCTAGTCCCACTTTTTAGGAGCATACATATGACCACCTTGTATGGGTTTGCTTGATTTCCATCTCTTGACCTCTTGGTTCTTATACCAAGTTCCTTTAAAGGGTTTCATAGTTGAGTTTGGGCATGACCATTCTCACAAGTTTAATCAAGTTTTGACTTTGGTTAATCATAACCCTAATTGATCACTTTGGTCCATATACCAAGTGTTCCATGCAAAAGGGGCTCATGGTTGGGGGTAGGAGCACCTACTCTCACAAGGTTAATCAAGTATTGCCCTTGGTTAATCATAACCCAATTAACTCCTCCATCCATACACCAAGCATTCTAAGTATTCTTTTTACGATACTAATCATTTTGTTGATATTGTTGCTAGGAGTTCGTGATCGTTTGTTGGTACAACTTGGGCACACTTGGATGGTCGACGGTGAAATTTGTGAGCTTTTAAGAATGGAGCTTTAAAGCATATTAAGAGAATAATCCTAATCATGGGAGTTTAAAGACACTTTCAGCAGAGTTTGCTTATCTCGTGCGTGTTGAAGAGGCAACGAACCTTCTCCATTTGGTATCATCGTCGCCTTCTTTATACATGATGTTCCACCATCATTTGCATGCATATTTTATTATTCTTTACATGATCTTTCACCATCCATGTCTGTTATCTTGATGTTTTGTCATCCATGTCTGTTATTTTGATGTTTTGTTATCCATGACTGATGTATCATCATCAATGCATATTTTAGCTTTCGAAATTGATGGTTTTCCATCCATGTTAGATGTTTCGCTATCCATACATGTTTTATCATTCATTCTAAGTGTGATTGCTTGCATCTTTCTCTCTTTTATGAGATTTCCATGTTCCCCATAGGATCTTTAGTTCACTCTTCTCCAAGTTTGAACTAAATAGACCTTAGTTTTACTATCCATGCATGATAACTTTAGGTAGATTCTCCCCCTGATACTAGAACCTTAGGATCAATGTTGTACGATAACATTAGGAATAGAAGTAAGTTAGTTTCCCCTATCCATTTTACCTTTTCCCCTTTTGCATCCTTAAAATTAAAATCTTGTTTTGTCAAGTGCATTAAGATACTCTAACAATATGAAACTTTTTCCAAAGTAAAAGATACAAACCAATATTCTTAGTCATCCCGTCTGCGGATGTTTTGTCATCCCGTTTGTCGATGTTTCGTCATCCTGTTGTTGATGTTTCGTCGTCCCGTCTGTAGCTGATGTTTCGTCATCATGGAGGTGTTTCGTCACCGTTGTTTGTTGTCTCGTCTTCTTAACTAAAAAACATAAACCAACCAAAATATGTGAGCCAAACTACGGTGCTCTGACTTTCCCATTGCACGAGGAAATACGTAAGCATCCTGTCGCGGGGCTTGATCGAGCAACATTTGTAAATATTTTCTTCTTTTCCCCGTGTTTTCTTTATTTTATTCCTTTCTTTATTTCTTTATTCTTCATTTCTTCTTGCATGCATTATACTTCATATACAAATATAGTTAGACCTTTACACCCATTTGATAGAAAATAAAAGCGGATACCGTAGAGTACTACGAGCGTGTGGGGTGCTAATCCCTTCCCCTCACATAACAGACTTCCTTACCCGATCTCTCAGTCGCAAGACCGTGACTTCTCCGTTTTAGGTTTACTCGATATTTACATTTCCCCTCGGCGGGATAAAAAACGCTCGATGGCGACTTCATTGAGATATATCCCATATATTAGATGATTTGTTTGGCTAGTTATTTTAGGGAGTATCCTCTACCATCATGTCGACAAGGAAGTCAGGCTTCTTTATCTCACCTCATTCGATAAAGAAATGAACTCGCATCCCGTTGGTCACCAACTCCACACCAAGATTTAACACGCGCATTTGCGACACAACATTGTCAAAGCTGTCCGTTGAAGCGACCACAACATTGTCATAAGCCTGATGTACTCGACCTATGAACTCAGCCTGAGTACTCGCATTGGAAAATTCTGCGGGCTCGTCTTCTCTAGGGGTCATATCCTTTTGTAAACGATCGAGCTTTTCACTGATCTCACGCTTATCCTCCAAAGGAGTGTCATGCTCTTCGACCATCGCCTTGTAATCTTCTGACCACCTCTTCCAGGCTTCCTCTCCCTTTTTCTCGACCTCTTTTAATTTGGCCTTAAGCCGACCTAATTCAGCATCTGGGAGTTGATTGTGCTCGACATAAGCAGCGGCCATTTCGAGGATCCGTACCAATGCCCCCATATCCTCGGCTAAAGCAGCCTTCTTGGACGGGAAATCCAGGACATCCATCATGAGCTTCTCGTCATGAGGGAGGAATACACTTGCACTCTCGAAATATCTCTTATCATGCCCGCAAGGAGGAAGGGTAAATTTCCCCTTTTCCTTCTCCTTAGTCAGATCTATCTCAGCCTGTTTCCTTTTCAGCATCGACGTCACCTACTGAGGAGATAGCTCCCCCGTCACTAGGCGAGTGGACGACTTCCCCGATCCAGTCGCACCGGCCGTCCCCAACTCAGTTGAAGAGGATCTTGCCTCTTTCCCTTTCGGCCTCATAGCTTGCCGAGCCACACGCTCTACAGTCAAATTCATCCTATCTACAAAACAAAGGAGAAAACAAGGAGTAGCATAAAATTAAACACACATATGGAAAAATAAGATAATGTAGGCAAAACATCTACCCAAATATTCCCTAGGATCTCCGCAGGCAAGGAGCTCTCTGACGTTTATAAGACCAGACTCGAAGATCTTCTCCTCGTCTTTATCTAGGAGCGGCTTCCCCCCTTTCCCATATATCGAACGCGAAGGAAGCCCGCGACAAACATCGACAGCCTCTCAAAACTGACCAAATCCTCTTCGCATAGCTCACCTCGAGCCCAAACATAAAAATCAGGAGTCTTATCAAAATGCTTCTTCGACCACTAAAACTTGAACTTTCTAACAAATGCATACTTCTGCTCCCCTTGTTCGTTAAAACAGGGGGTCTCGTCCTTTTTTAGGCCAGGGAAGATCTGAAACACGTTGTGCATTTCCCGATCAGATACCGGTCGAATAAGCATAAACTTATCCTTAAAGAATTGAACGGACTCCTGATACACCTTGAAAAGCATCTCATTCTGATGCTTCAATGACACCAACCCCCGTCGGACCTTCCCGTCCACTTTCTTCGAGTTCCTATGAAGACAAAAGATATAAAAGAACAGCTCAAGGGTGGCCCCCACCTCCAAATATTCACAGACGATATCAAACGCCCGTATGAAGCCTATGGCACTAGGATGAAGTTGCGATGGGGCCAGACGAAGATGACGAAAGACACCCACCTGGAACTCGATGAAGGGTACCCAAAAACCCAATTCTCGAAACCATATGTCATAAATCGGAATATAACGAGTCTCATACCTCGAGCAGATTCGACCGTCTTCGGTCGGAATATGCACTGACCAATCTTCCTCGGTCGCCTCATCCTCCCCAGGAGCTTCGTCCGCAACATACGAGCTCACCTGGAAAAATACATCGTTTGGGTTGCCCATAAACTGCATAGCTCGGTCCCACACATCAGAAGACGCCCAAACTTCTGGGTCATCCTCATCAGTCTCATCAACCCAGCCGCAGAGGGACTCTCTTCAACCCCAGGCACTGGCAAACTCTCACCACTCTGCTCAGTAGAAGTAAACCCAGAAGGTGTTTGCCCCGATCCTTTAGGATCCTCGTGAATATCCTTGCTAATACTCGCCATGACACCTGAAAAGCATAGGGCATAAGTGAGCTCGTCATTAACGTCAAAACCACTCTTCCACCACTAATCAAGTGAAAGGGCTTGGATGAACAAGGATCATATCCCCGGCCAAAAGCCCTTCCTAGACAAGGAACGTTCAGACCCAGATCACCAGAATCATGTGCGAGCAAATGATCTAGGTGGCATAGAGTGTCAAAAAGAAGCGGAGCAACCACTTACCACCAGAGAAAATTTCAAAAACATAAACCCTAACCGCATACATCTCCACATGCAAGCAAAATCTCAAACTTAAACAGCCAAATTCCTATAGAAAGGTCAGAAACGTATCGTTTGTAGGTGGAATAAGCTTAAGAAATAAGAAAATCACGAATCCAACATGGCGGAGGAAGACAAAGATGACGTCGACCACCGTGGAGTAACTCCCCGAATTGATAGATGATGAAGTCGACCGAGAACAAACGGAAATAATCAAAAGGAATGGAAACTGAGAAATTATGAATGAGAGAATCCTCTGGCTTTTATAGCCCCCTCTCCACGCGTGGGTCTGCGCCTATCTAGGAACCTAGGAAAATCATCATTACCCCCTAGTCCCTAGGTCTGCCAACAATTATTTCACGCGGCTCGAGGCCACGTGGGCAATAACCCTATGAATTCTCCAACTTCTCGCTTCCTCGACAACTCCTCGTATCCTAAAAAAACGATTTTGACTTCTCCATCATCATCGCATCCACAGAATTACGTTTTTGGTGCCGAAAGCTTTGGGCATGTCATTCCTCCTCAAAGTATAATGACCAGTCAAGTCTCAATGGCGTGCTTAGGGCTCCCAGCCACCCGTACCGCGTGTCCTCTGCTCGACATAGGTCGAGATGATCCACGGCTTGTCACCTCGTGAAATGTGCCCATTATGTCGCTCATGCTCGATATAGCGGCTAGTTTCGAGGATAATTGTTTGGTCTTGACCTAGTCAGCTCGAACGACTATATTTGCGGACCCGCATATCCCGACCCAAATATAGCTATCAATGAGAATCCTCGTAAGATCATTATATAAACACTCATATCTTTGAGGGCAAGGTATCACTTTTCTTACACTCAAAACCCTAATATTTTATATCCATTTCCTTGAACATTTGCTTACTTTAACATCAGAGTGCCTTGCAGGTACACCACCCCCTCCTCAACATCAACTTGCTCGAAGGATCACCAACCGTTCCGGAAGTCTCTGATTCTGATCACCTGTTCAGATCATTAGGACTTTGGGGCTTGCTTGAGTCCATATAAAGTTTTATTTAACTTATAAATTAGTGTAAAGTCTTTCTTCTTAAATTTAGGAGGTTGAGACATATTCACTTCTTCTTGAAAAGATCCATTAAGAAACACATTGTTTATACCAACTTATTTCCGTTTCCACTTGTTGGTTAAAGCTAGAGTAAAAATCACTTGAATTGTGGTAAGCTTCTCAATTGGAAAAAAAATCTCATTAAAATCAAAGTCAAATTGTTGACGATAACCTTTGACTATAAATCCGACCTTGTATTTATTTTGTATCATCAGAATTATCATTTACCTTGAAGACTAGGGATGGAAAAAGGTCAGGTCGGTGCGGGTTTCACATTACCCAAATTGGCACCTGAAATCACCACCTGAATTCAAACTCAAACCCAAATCCTAAAGTTATTCAGGTGGAAAAATAACACCCATACACGTTGGGTTCAGATTTTTCCACCTAAACCCGTAGCAAGAACACAAAAAATACAACAACAACAACATTGAAATTTGAAACACAAGAATGTCGTCAAAGTCTCTCAAAAATTTTAAGGAATTAAATTACAACTTTCCATCAAATTTGATAGCATTACAATTAAAATTAAGGTCTTAATTTTTAAACGTATATATATTTAGGGGTATTTATATAATTTAATTTCTAAGCGAGTGTGGTTTCAAATTTTGGGAGCGGGTTTGATTGAACCCAAACTCGCACCCGAAATATCGAGTGGCACCTGAACTCGAACTCGAACTCAAACTAATTGAACTTGAGTTTTCACCCGTTGATATACGTTTGAGTGCGGGTGGATCCTATAGGTTTGGGTCTGCTTACCATCCCTATTAAAGATCCATTTGCATCCCATAAGATTTTTAGGAGGTGGGAGAATTGTCATGGTCCAAGAGTTGCTAGAAGGACTCTAATGATAATAGTGAAGATAATAAACCATATAAATTTGAACAAAGATTCTCTAATTTTTTTAGTGAAAAAGATAGAGTGACTTTAGATAAATTTTAAATGAAATAAACAAAATAGAAGTGATGGTTTTGAAAGAAAAAATATGTGACAGAAAGTAGATTAAGAGAGAGTTAGAGAAAAAATTAAAGATGATAAAGAAAAAAGTTAGAAGATCTAAACCCTACACTACACATTTCTCGTGGTAAAATTTTGAATCTACAACCATTATAAAGCTATATTTTTACCCGTAAACTTGAATGTCATTTTATCACATTTTTAATTCAAAGTGGCCAAATTTCCAAGAAAATTCAGAAATAGAACATGTACACTGAATAAGTAGATAAATTATATTTACCAAACAATACCATTCTTAGGTGGGGATTACTAGATACATGTTATATAGATGCATCTAATAAAACCTAAGCTCAAAACCATGGACTCCTACACATGTTCCTCCACAAACTGACAAAAGGATGACTCGTGCATCTTATTCTAAGACGACAGAAAGCACCGTTTTCATATTCAAACAAGAAGTAAACCAAATGAAATCATGGGAGCTTGGCACTTACGCACATGGTCTTGTCATCCATGAAATCCCAAACCATGCACAAGGACTCGCCACGTGTGCCATGTCTAAGCTCAAGGACCAACTTTCCCAAATATTATCCGTTGGTGGATTCAATTTTAATTTCAAAATCAATCTAACACCAAATCTTACACAAATTTTAAAGACACGTAATAGGAGGCTCCTTAATGTGGAATAGAGAATTCGAAATTGAGTTTAATTTTGGCCTTCCACACAAAGTTTAGCACGTCGACAAGTTAAGTGTTGATTAGCAATTGATCAACAAACGACAAACCTACAATTGTTTTGCCACAAAATTATGTTATTGGTTTTAAAGAAATGATATTATCTCAATTAACAAGATGTCCTTGATTGTCGCAATAATCAATTTTTTTTACCCGGTGGACAATTACTTATTGAGTTATACTCGTTAAGGATTGAAAATGAGTGGATTCGGATTAAATTCGTGACAATGTAATTTGATTCCATAAGAATTAATTTATCTTGAAATTGTTAAGATTGACATTAACTATTTTTTAAATTAAAGTTAGAATAATTTTAAATTTACAAACAATTCAGTTCAATTTGTTACATTCGTTTGATAAACAGATTTAAAAATTATTTTTATAAAGTCTAATTTTTTTAATATAATTTTTAATTTATATTTAAACAAAAATCATCACATTCATGAATAGATATTAAAGACTAAAATAAAATAAAAAATTTGAAACTAATTTTTTATTTATGATTTTTAAACAATATTTAAATAGTATAATCTTTCTTTATATTTATTTAGTTATATAACTATTTTTATAAATATTATAGTCACTTGAAAATATAAATAAGAAGTCAGAGATTATAAGATAAGTTTTTAAATTTACTTTTATAATTAATATATAAAATTGAGTTGACTTAACAATTTAACGAGTTGATTATATATAATTTAAATTTAACTTATTTATTATCAAAATTAATTTTTTAACCTATTTTTAATTCATTTAATTTATTAATCAAACTCAATGATTTAATTAACAAATAGAATTTTGAACTATATTATAGTTTGTTAGATTTATTGGTAGCCTTAGGCGCGCATTACTTAAAATTAATAAATAGACATGGAGTAATTGTATAATGGGTGACGATTAAATTAATTTTTCTTTCTAATTTATCCATTAAATGATCTATTCAATAATCAATCATATAAAACTAATTAGTGGATTAAGTAATTCATCTATTAAAGTTATGAATGAGTTTAATTAATTAATCTATTTTTAAAATTTAATAAAAATTATAAGTCTATTTTATAATAAAACTTAAAAATTTATGTAATTATAAAAATAAAATTTGTGATATTTAAATTTTAGATTTTGTTATAGAAGAGTTAATTAAAATATTTAAATTAATTTTATAGATGAATAAATTTCCCTCTATTGAAAAGATGCTACTAAATAGATTTTATGAATTTTATTTTTAATAGAATGATTTTATGAATTTTAAAAATTGTCAATAAGTTATCGATTGTCTCACCCATTATAACCTCTAACACATCAAATTCATTCATTTTGTAACTGTTAAAATCTTATGTATACGTTGTAGAAAAATATTCTTTTTGGCAAATCAAGTATCTCCCTCACGCAACTTTGTCTATTAATTCTTGAAATTTATTTAAGTTGATATCTTTTAAAAAAAAGTCATGCTACTCAGCATCCTTATGATACTGTTTAAAAATATCAAATAAAAAATACTTTTACAAAAGTTAATTTTTTTAATCTCCAATGTATTAATTAGACGCACTTTTTAAAAATATTACTACTTCAAACACTTAAAAGTACCCTAAAACACTAGTTAGCATTTTTCTAAAAAAATAGTTTTTTGCACACTTGATCATAGATTGATTTTAGGTTAAATGGTTTAAAAATCTAAACATATATTATTTATGTCATTGGTAAATGTTTTGGGTCGGTCACAAGATCTAAAGGATGATGTTCAATCACTAGTTTAAACACTTTCCACCAAAATATTGAACATACACATGGCAAGGAATGTTCATGATTGTCTCTCATATATAAGGTATCTCACATGAAATTTGATGTATTCTTTCTGAATCATAATTCATACTACTTGCAGACCCACCCTTATGTCGTCGAATCGAGGATTTTTTTCACCGCATCAAGACTCTACATCCTTTCGCTAAGTATTTATGGCTCCATAGCAGAATAGTCTGTTGTTTGTGGGAATCAACTTCTAGTTCCTGCAAATTTTCACAATCAAATTTCTTCTTATCTAAAGTCATGAATTACAACAACAATTATAGCCTGAACAACAATTACACTTAGGCTAAGAAAGGTGTTCCACCACGAAGTTCACTGAAATCATCAGCAATAATCTAGAGACAACAAGAAGAAATACCATATTATATGATTTCAAGACCACGAGATAGTGAATTGAACTCCTTATGTGACGCTTCCACTGTTCTTAACTGTCATCATATCCAACCACTCCGTATCAGGGATCCTCATTGATGACAAAAGCTCATGCGACCTAATATACCTCAAATATTTTATGGGATTATGACTACACATGAGATATTTGAAATCGTGTGAAGGCGGGAACCGTCTAGCTAGCATTCAATGACTCCTTAACTTGTCACATTTCACTTAATCTTCTACGATCTTCCTTATTCAGGTGTTCATTCTCTCTATATGCCTTTGTCTCGGTTGGAGAATCTTATCAATCTTCTTTTACGTATCAGGTCCTCTATGAAGACTTTCAATAATATGTATTTTTTGGTATTACGTTTGTAGCTTTTGTGGAAGAAACAATACTAGAATTTGTCAATACTTAAGTGGTCTCGTATTTGTTTTGAGATTTCTACTTTTTCCTCCTAAAACTTAGCATTAACGCATTTGTGCATAATGTGTTCCCTAAAAGCATTTAGAGGTGTGTAGTCACGAAACTTCTAATGGATGGGTAATTCTCTATTTTCTTGACCTGGTCGAGTATCATACTTTCTTTCTTCCTTAGTCTTTCGCTCTTCATTTTCTATGATTCTGTCACTTTTTCTTCTTTTTTTTTACTTTTTCAACCTTTTCGAGATTTTCTACGAAGATTTTCTTGCTAGCTGTCAGTTTTCTCTCATATTATATGTATTGTCCAATTCTTGGAAGTAGATTGTTAAAGTTGCACCGAAATAATTCATATATTGAGAATTAGAAAGATTAAAAAAAATACTTGAATAGAAAATAAGGTTTATTTAGAACATTAATTTATTTTGTAATCTCGTTAACAACTTTAAAAGTATAATAAATTAAAAATGTGTTATCTTCCTAGAAATATTTTGTTTGATCAAATTGAGGAAACAAATTACACCCGAAGAGTTACACCATGAGTTACACTCGCTCAAAAACGTTACTTCGGATTAATATTTTTTAAAATCGACCGTTGGATTGAAACATACTATTATATAGATCATTCCTATAAAGTTTGAGACTAATCTATAATGATTTACTATGTCAATGAACTACATCAAAATTAATGTTATATGAAAGTTCATTTTAATGTTAATTTTTGGATATCTTGATCGTATAGTAAACCATTATAGATTAATCTGAAACTTTATAGGTATGATTTATATGATGGTATGTTTCAATCAACGATTTAAAAATATTAATCCAATTGTGTAATCAGTGTAACTCTTCGATGTAATTGATCTTTCCTCATATATATATATATATATATATATATATATATATATATATATATATATATATATATATATATATATTTGAGATTATTTATTTTAATTGATATTGTTTTTTCTAACACGCTTCAATATTTTTAGTGATGTTAAACACTATATATTTTTCAACATTTTTTAAATAGAATGTATAAGTAACTTTTTTTGTTCATTTATCTTAATCAGTTTTAATAATTTTTAAAAATACTTTTCAATTTGAATAATATACAATATTAAAAAAGTTAAATTAAATTGATTGTAACGGAGGGAATCATTATATGTATTGATTAATCATGACAATCAATTATTTTACCACACCGGTATTCAGTGGTTGTTGGGTTAGAGACACGCAACCTAAATTGAAATGTAAACATCTCAACAACTTGAGTAAATAAAAACAAAAATAAATGATTATTTACACTCTAAACTTCACCAATTGCATGGAATTAGTAATCTTAACGAGTAATGTAATTTATAATTTATAAACTAAGTTAAATTGGAAAAGATGATATAGAAAAGTGTTAAAGAATGACGTGACAGCATGTAGGGTGAATCTAAAACCAAAGTTCAAGTTGGATGAATGACATAAAACGGCATTTGGAAAAAGCATTATAATAATGATAATAATATAAGTGTAATGGCACGTCCCACTCGAGAGCTTCTAAACCTTATCTGTTTGTTTATCATGTTTTGTTTTTCGTAGGAAGCTCCTTACAGCTGCCACTTTTGAAGGCTATTGCGCGCCAAGAGGCGTGAATGGGGACCCCTTAACTATTTTTCTTTACTTTGTGAATGTCTTTACTTTTTTTTCCGTATAAATGAGGGTGTTGTTGTGAGAATAAATCATTTACGAAATGTCTCGAATTGGCTCTTGCCATAACCTCACGGGAATGCACTTGCTTAATTTATTTGAATAGACACAATTTTTTTTAAGTGAACATTATGATACATTAAAAATCCTTTTAATTAAAAAAAATAGAGTTGTTTATTATTATAATTTTGATTTAAATAAAATATAAATTTGTATACATTTATAAAATTTCTGAAATAAATTACACATTTATATATCAAAATTATAGTAATGGAGAACCTTCGCTTCTTTTAAGAAATAGAAATGATCCTTACTCTAAATTTAGTTGAATATTATTGAAAGTCTTTAATAATTCAAATGTATTGTGGAAGTTTCTGTGATTGTTTAGTTGAAAACAGCTTAATGAAAAATTATTTCTGAAAAAACAAAGTTTCGAAGAGGAAATTGATTATCCTGTTTGGAGGAATCGATTTCCACAAGTTGTTTCAATTTTAGATTTTTGTATTTAGTTGGAAAAATCGATTACCCCCTTTTGAGAAATTGATTTTCGCCTCATATTTTTGTTTTTTGAGTTGTTTTCTGGGCATATTTTGGTTCCGAAGTATATTGTTGTATCCTATAAATACTCTCTCATGTAATATTTGTTAGTTAATGTCATTTTATATTTTTCTCCCCTCTATCTCTCACACACAATATCTCCAAATTCAATTCATCTTCTCTAATTAACCACATTTCACCATTGATTCACTATACAAGCTTTGTGCTTGTTCCACATCAAGAGCCTTGCCTCTGATCCATTAATCTGCTGCAAAATGACTACCATTTTCAATGATCGAGTTGTTATCGATCTTCTAACCCTTGTGTAAGAGAACTATTATAAACAGTGCAAACGGTTTGAAGTTTTGTTTGGGTATTGTAGCGACAAAAACTGCGAGTATAAGCCATTGAATTGATTTAACTCAAAAAGTAACAAAAGAGTCGCCACCGCGCTTTTATTTCATCCAAAGAACTAGGAAAAAGAGCGAATAAAATTCTAACAAAAAAAAGATCAGAGATCTGGGACCGGGGGTTAGTTATGCAAAGGGAAGGTGTTAGGCACCCAAAGCATCTACGGTACTCCACAGGAACCTTTTTGAAAATTTGTATATGTGTGCTAAAAAAGAGTATATGTACAAAATGGATGGTGGGGGGAGAAAAGAAGTATTTTTATAATTTTTGGTTTAATAGAACTTCCAATGAGTTCCAGGCCTACATACCAACAATGTGCAATGTTGAAATCAAAACCAAGTAGTTTAGCTAAAAAAGACCAAATTTGTGTGTTGGTTGATTTTAAGAAAATGTTGGTTTAGAAAAGCTACAAAGAGCTCAAAAAATTTGAATGAGGTTGGGTGTTTTTTAGTCTTATGAAAAGAAAAGTCAAAGTATTATTACATGGGTGAAAGTTTATTAAGAAAACAAAGTTTGAAAATTCATGGACCTAAGTCCAAGTTTTTTTTATGAAAGCGGTTCGAGTTTTGAAAACAAGAATCCTTTGAAAAAGAGGGAAGATTTTGAAAATTAAAGAATGGGGAAGAGATGAAGAGGCTAACCTAAGTGCATAAAATAAAAGGTAAGGGTAAAGAAAGATCTAACCGGGTGAGAAGATTAGTACTTGACCTCAAGAGCCAATACCATATCTCATCCTTTGGATTACCACATAAACAACAAATAACCAGAGAAAAAAACCAAGCTCCAGATAAACCAATGCCTTTAGGTGAACTCTTGTCTTAAGAAAAACGGACAGAGTAACTGTTGTATTTGGAGGAAATTCACTCTTCATCGAGTATAACGAAATAACCTGCATACAAAGATAATAATCATACAAGACAAAATAACACCAAGGGCATAGAAATCTCCAAGTTGAGGTAGAGGTCCTAATCCTAAGTCCAAAGATCAAGCTCCAAGCACAAGGATAGTAACCAAGTCCAATTAATAGTTTTTTATGTTTAAGTTGAATTATTAGGTATTTTGGAAAAGGAAAACAAAGTTCAAATGAGCAAATCTAAAATGGCAAGAAAATAAAATACTCCAGTGAGCAAAGGAAAAATGACATAGAAAATAAAACGCTCAAGTGAGCAAAGCAAAAATGACATAAAATGTAAATGCTAAAATTAAAGGTGCATAAAATTAAAGAGCATAAAAGTAAATGCGGAAAGTAAAGAGCGAAAAATAAAAAAAAAATAAAACAATTAATAAAGGTTAGGAAGATGACCATCTTGAAACTTGTCAAGTATATTATCGAATTGTTAATTGTTAGTTGTCAGCAAGGTGACCATCTTGAAACTTACGCATGAAGACTTGCCAGAAGCTTGATAGAATCAACGCGACCACATGACAAGTTTCAATTGTTTTTTGTCAAGTATATCACCAGTTTTGGAATTATCACATCACTTGATCAAAGATGATTGAGAATTTCAAATGGACAAGGTTAGTGGAAACTTTCCAGAAGTTGGATTAGAAATCAACGCGACCACACGACAAGCGCCACAAGTGTTAAACCAAGATCAAAGCTCAGGTCATCTTTTAGGGCTTATGTTAGAACATTAAAGTTCATGCCTCCAATTGATTACTTTTTCCGAGTCGGTACAAAAGAAAAAAATAAGATGGAGAAGAAAAAGTAATTACCAAGTTTATTTTATATCAGATGAATTTATTCGGTCTAACTTCGTCAAAATCAATCAACTTTCTTGGTGGATTTGGTCAAGAGACCTATCAAAACCCAAATATCATTGATGTTGAGTAAATTTGTGACTCCAAAAAATATTCAAAAGTCAGCAAAATAAAAATGAAAATAAAGTCAAATAAAAGGATCAAAAATAATTTTTGAAATTAGGTTATTTAATAGGATTTTATTGACGAAATACATAAATAGTATTTTTTCATCAAAATAAAATTCCAAAAAAAGTATCCAAAGTCAAACAGAGGTCAACAAATGTTGACAAAAATTTTAAGAATTTTTTAAAATCAGAAAATATTTTAGAAAATAAAATAAAAGGTGAAATAAACCAAAAATGGCAAAAAATAGTAAAATCAAAAATAAAAATAAAATGAGGTCACCAATATTTTTCAAATGACCATTGGATCCTGCCATAATTTTTTCAGAATTTTAAAATGTTGGAAAGTATTTTAAAACAATTAAAAATCTCAAATAAAAGGGAAAATTCATAAAAAATATCAAATATGAAAATCAAATTATGAAAAAATAAAATTCAGAAAGATAATATTTCAAAATATTTTTGTGAATTTTTTTATAATTTTTTAGTCATAAATGAATTTTATATTATTTTTTGAAGTTTAAAACATTTAAAATATAAAATCAGAAAATAAAATAAAAGCCAAAAAAATGTGGACCATCTGATCATAGTCAAAACGCATTAGTAGTCACATCCAATGGACATGGCGCGCTGTGCTTGATATGGACCTCTTTGGTTTTCACACCAGATTACAAAATTAAAAATTAAAAATAAAACAAGAAATAATATCATGTGTTGGATCGATGTTGACTAATAAAAGTAATCAGATCCAAAGGCTTCAGAGACGCGTGCGCGGTGAAGCAAATACACCGGATCGATTTTGAAAAACTTACATGTCAAGCCTTCATTGGTTGAAGACAGACACGTAGGTCGTCTTCAACCTCCAGCCATCATCCATGTTTGATTCTCAAACTATGAAATAAATTCTTCAGACCGGTGTCATTCGCTTCATCTCTTCAAGACGATTCTAATGGTACCATCGCGAAGAATTTATTTCACTTCTATAATGAACAATTTGGAGAAAAAAACATAAATAATAACGATCACTTGTTTCCAGAAATTCTCAGTCAATACTTGATGAAAATGCAATTGGTGAAGATCACAAGGATCAGGGAGATGTGGAGAGTACAATAATGCTTTATTTTACAAGGTTTGATGGAGATTCCTACCTGAACGAAGTTCACTCTCAGAGCTCTAAAACTGGACTTGGATAGCACGATTTAGGAGGAGGCTTCAGGGCACGATTCTTGTTCTGTTAGCTTCAGTGAAGTTCATGGAAGAAGAATGAATGATTAATTTCAAACTAGAATGGCTTTGAGAGTGAAAACGAAGTTGCAGAAAATTGGATTCGAGAGAGAGTTTGGCAGGGTTTTTTGGATATCAAAGTTTGAGAAAATGAGTGGAATGTGTCCCTTATTTATAGGAGAGGCGAATGGAATCAAAATGAGGGGTGAATGATGACATTTGAGTAGAAATCGTGCAGACCCGTGTTCATGAAGAAAGTGTGACCTTTTGTTTATCAAAACTCAATCATTCCTTGCGTTTTGATGTGCTAATTAATCCAGGGAAGTTCCTAATCACAATTAGTCACAAAATCAAGGCTTAATTTGACTTAAAAACAAGTTACAAGCGCAAATGCACAAACTGATGGTGAGCTCGAATCAGAATTTTGCACAAACTTTGAGTTGAGGCCAAATCCAATTCCCTCGTGCGTTTTCTAATTTTCTTTGAGCCAAATGAAGTATTCAAAGAGTATAACACAATTCAAAAATAATCAAATCAAATGGATGCTTGAGTTGAGAGATTGAGCCTCTAGGATTCTTGAAAAATCATTGATTTTCTTGGCCAGGCCTTGGTCAAGCATGCCTTTTTAAAAATGACCTATAATGTTTCTTCTTCAAACTTGCTCTTCCACTCAAAATTTTCTCTTGATTTTCAAAGATGAGATGTAGTAGACCTCTCAAGGAACATTTGGCAAAAAGAATCACTCAAAAATTCCAAAAATTGAGAAAGTTATGATCTTGTGAATTTGATGAAAATTTGTGAAGTGACCTATAATCTTTTGACTTCTTCAAGAAAATTCTAAACACTTTCAATCTTCAAAACCTATATTGAGATAAAGTTCACATATTCAATATTGTTGTGCAAAAATAATGACCTCAAGGTGATAAGTGATGATCAAGATATGATCTTTTAAAATTGATTGACCAACAATTGAGAAATTCATCAAGGACTTGTAATCTTTTGACTTCATAGGCAAATATCCAAGCATTTTCTCTTCTCACCAATTGAACTAAGTTGTATTAGACATCCTTAGGTTCATTGTGAAAGAAAAATAAGCTCAAGGAGACAAGGGATAACCATGTTATGATCCTTTGAAGTCATACAAGATAAATGAAGCATCAACTTAGAGAGTGGCCTATCATAGACCTCTAAAACAATCTTTTCATCAATCAAGATCTTTGGATCCAAGAATATTCACATTAGAATTCCTCTTAAGAATCAAATTACTTTGAAAACATCCACAAACTTCATACAAACACCAAGATATGATCTTCAGAAGTCCAAAACCCTAATTTCAAGATATATGGCCATAGAATGGAGAATTCTTTGAATTTGATGATCTCTTTCAAACATGAAGCATACACTCAAGATAAGAGACCATGTTTGGTGACAAGATAAGTCTTCAATGAGAGACAATACTTTCAAAATCTTGAGAGTTGAGAAGAGAAGGCATGGAAATAAACACATGAACCTATTGACTCCTTGAATAAAAAACTTGTGCACCATTCAACTATAACATTTAACAAGAAAAGTGTACACATATCATTTTTAGCCAAGTACCAATCATCACACACAAGAAATTAGCACATACACAAGGTGTTTGGTGATCTCCTAAGGGCAAAGCCAAAGATAAGAGAGAGAGGTAGATTCAAATTGTGATCTTTGTGCCATGCAATGGTATAAAGTATGAGTGAATCTTAGGGGGGGAAATTGGGGTACAACAGCTGCCCTTATTTAAGTGTCTTCTATCCAGAGATAAGAAGGGAAACTTCGCCTCGACGGGATATAATATACTTAAATATAATATGATCCCTATTTTTGGCCCTAAGATATTATGCAATGCTTAATAGTTATGTAATATAATATGATGATCTCCACATGGGCAGCAGAATGCCGCTGGGGGAAGCGAAGATAATGGAAACACGCCAAGTAAGACAACTCATCCAAGAAGACGAACTACTAGGGAAAAAAGCTCAATATTATGGGAGAGAAAAAACATGACTCCACTAGGGAATGGGAAACCAACTTTTTATAATATTATCGACTTAATACAGGACAAGGAAACGAAAAGGGAATAATAACAAAAATCCTTAGATAGGCGGCGAACTATCTCCTCATAGAGGAGTTAGCAAAAACAAGGGAGTGACACCAACTTTCTAAAGATAGTAAACCATCAACCTCGAATAAACACCAAAAATTATTTCTAACCAAAAGGTGGTAAGAAGACAACATCAACAATAGACTGACTTTCCAAAGAGCGCTGGCGCTTCACCAAAGACGGGATGGAAATCCTCTTTTTTTTAATCATGATACTTCACCTAGAAAAAGGTAACAAAGCAACCATACAACCAATGAGCTAAAATTCCGCCCATTGGAGTACTCAACAAATCAACGGCGAACTATCTCCCATATTGATGAGATTTCCATCCATCTGAACAACAAATATTCGATAAACTACCTTCCATAAAGACAAGGCTACCATTCATCGGAACAAATATTCGATAAACTACCTTCCATAAAGAAAAGGTTGCCATTCATCGAAACAAAATCTTCAATAAACTATCTTCCATAAAGACAAGGTTTCGATTCATCGGAACAAATCTTCGATAAACTACCTTCCATAAAGACAAGGCTGTCATTCATCGGAACAAATCTTCGATAAACTACCTTCCATAAAGACAAGACCTCCATTCATCGGGACAAAAATCTTTGATAAACTACCTTCCATAAAGACAAGGTTGACATTCATCGGAACAGAAATCTTTGATAAACTAGCTTCCATAAGGACAAGGTTGCCATTCAACGGAATAAATCTTCGACAAACTACCTTCCATAAAGACAACGCCTCCATTCATCGAAACAAAAATCTTTGATAAACTACCTTCCATAAAGACAAGGCTACCATTCATCGGGACAACAAATCTTCGATAAACTACCTTCCATATATACAAGGTTGCCATTCATCGGAACAAAAATCTTCGATAAACTACCTTCTAGAAGGACAAGGTTGTCATTCATCGGAATAAATCTTCGAAAAAATACCTTCCATAAAGACAAGGCCGCCATTCATCGAAACAGAAATATTCGATAAACTACCATCCATAAAGACAAGGTTGTTATTCATCGAAACAAATCTTCGATAAACTACCTTCCATAAAGACAAGGCCTTCATTCACCGGAACAATAAATCTTCAATAAACTACCTTCCATAAAGACAAGGTTGCCATTCATCGAAACAAATCTTCGATAAACTACCTTCCATAAAGACAAGGCCGCCATTCATCGGAATAGAAATCTTCGATAAACTACCTTCCATAAGGACAAGGTTGCCATTCATCGAGACAAAAAATCTTTGATAAACTACATTCCATAAAGACAAGGTTGTCATTCATCAAAATAACAAATCTTGTTGCAGACAACTATGGAATTAGCCAATAATGAGCTTATGGATCACTTATCAGAGGTTTACATAATAGGTCTTAAACTCGGTGGAGAAATACAGTCAATCCATGGCGAGAGATTCCTCATTGGGTTGCCAAGAGGAGGCCAAATTGGCATTAACAAACTTACTTGGGAAAACCAACCGCTTGCGGGAAGAGACTATCATCTGCTGTTAGGAAAAGATTGTAACAATACTATTGGAGAATGCAAGTGAATTATCTTGGATTCTTTTTTGTCGGAGAGATTAGATCGTCTTGACCTAAATGTGCTTTCCAATTAGAACTCATAGTCTAGGAAGAACAAGGTAATAATGTCGCTTGGAGACCAGAGTTCAAACCATAATCAAGCTGGGGAAGGGTGATATAAACAATCACAGAGGCTTACAAAGAGGGTCGAGGCCCTATTCTTCCACGAGGGATAACTTCGTGGGGAAAACAAAAAGATGAAATTTTTCTGCTTAAAGCTGACATTCTATTGGAAAGATGAAACATGCTCTAGTTATCAACATATGCAAATGAAGTTTAGCTATGCATAACGTATGAATGAATGTACGTGAGTTGCATATGGACATTTTATTTAGGATCAACATGGGAGGTTGACTAATGCATGGACAACACTCGGCCAAAATGAAGTCTTCACAAACCATCAACCGAAGGGTAGCTATTCATCATTGAAACTCAGATTATTGCAAGCTGTGATATTTCCAACCACACTATTAAAATTTTCCAAAGGCACATCATAATCAACAAATGCCTGATCTAAAACCTTCATTAGAGACTCTCTGTGAGTTGAATAATTCATTAACAGAGCCATGATTGAAATATTTGACAGTGTCTGCAGCAATTGCTCAACGATCTTGTAATCACTCATCTTGATAATCTTTAACAAATCATCCATTTCTTTCTCTTGGGTTACCCCACTAGTCTTCCCTTCAACCTTCTTGGGTACAACACTAGTTTCTACAATCTTCTTTCCATCATCAGTCATCTTCGGAAACACAAGAGAAAATACACAACCACGTCTAGTCATTCGACTAGCATCAACAATATTTCCTACTTGAGGTAACAGTTGAATTGGAACCTCAACACCTCCTTCCAGAATGGTGGCATTGTACTTGTATGGCACAACCTTGTTGGAACTATACGGGACAAGTCCAGGTAAGCTAATAACGAAGGAGTAATTGGAGGCTTACTTTAATAGGTCACCTCCACAAGAGTGGGAATATCAAAATGTGGCACAATGACATTTACATCTGATTTTTCACCAGACTCATCAGCAGAGAAACACTTATCAATAGAAACATATTCATCATCAGATTCATCAAACGACCCTTTAATCATCTTGACGCCATTGTTGAAACCAACCCTGCTTACTACAATCTGAATAATGCCCTCGTCTAAAAGACGCTGAATATATTTTTTTCACAACATCACAACCACGATGATCTGTTCTACATACTGAGTACTCACTATATTGGTGCACCTCTTTCCCTTCAATGAAATTGAACTCAGCGTGCAAATTCACCAGATTAGCATTAGTTTCGTTCATCACGTATTTGAACTTCTCTAGGAGGACCATAGACATCATTCACTTCAACTTTAGGCTCATCCTTCAACCTAATAACCTGAATAAGGTTCATGTCCATCATATCTTGAAGATCACTCTTTATCTTATCACAACCCTGAGTATCCTCGCTACACACATTACAATCAGCATGATCATGAGTTCAATGACCCACTTCACAGAGAGAAACATGCATCTTCATAAGATCTCCAACGATCGAATTCACATCAAAAACCCTGATTTCTCTATCAATCATATTCATGACATTTCCATGTTTGGGCAACAGATTCCTTGCACATTAAGACCCATGTCTTTGAAAGACAAAAGACCTGATCTGACCATATTTTGCACCTATGACTTCAATGAATAAAAATTCTCAATGTTGTGCCCTGGAGCTCCTTGGTGGTATGCGCAAGTCTGATCATCCTTGTAATACCATGGCAAAGGATTTGGAACAGCTGGAGGTGCCCTTGGTTGCACCAAGTGCCTCTGAATCAATACTGGATACAACTCTACATACGTCACCAAAATCGGATCAAACGGTTCTCTCTTCGGGCCTTGCCCTTGTTGAGGTGCTTTGTTATAAGGGATAATAGTTAGAGTTGTAGCAATAACAGGGGTAACAAAAGCAACTTGTTGGTTCTGAGGACGCCTGTTAGGAGGTCTGGTTCTCCTTTCCTAGACAACAGCATTAACTTCTTCTTTCTTTTTGGAGAATCCAAAAGATGGCTTCTTAGCCCCACTCGATCCTTCTTCTTTCGACAATCGTCCCTCTCGAACAACCTCTTGTAGATGGACTCCCATGCTCACCATTTCAGCAAAATCATTAGGTGCACTTGTAACATCCTGATTTTTAATAGCTAATTATTAATTATTATTATATATTATATTATGTGATAATTAATTTATTTGGTAATTTAAAATGGAATTTGAATTATTTGAATATATATGTTATTTAAATAATTGAGTTTTATGAGTAGAATTGTGGTTATTTGGTTATTGGACCTAAGTTTAAAAATGGAAGTAATAGGGAGGTGTTAAGTGTTAAGCTGAATAAGACAATCCTAGTTAGTAAAGGGTTATAAGGAAATCATAATTAGAATTGTCATTTGGTGAAAGAAGAGGAAAAAAAGATAAGAGAAGAGGAGAAGAAGATGAGAGAAGGTGAAACCCTAGGAAGTCAAATCTTCAAGAGGTAAGGGGGAGAATCTTCATTATTATGCATTTGTATGTTGTTGGGTAATGATTAGTAACATGCTATAGAATTTGATATCTCTAATTCTAGGTTTTTGATATCTCTAAAGGCGGAAGGGACAAGGAAGAAGCCGAACATGATCCTCTGCCAAAGAGCGTGGAGATTGGAGTATGGTCCGGGCATATAACCCGGCCTTAATGCGAGCGTTACGTCCAAGCCAGTCACCAAAGGTGTAACTGCCACATTAACCCTGACGGCGCGCGTTACACTTTAGGGTCATCATTTGTGAATGGCAAATATTATTCTCATTAAAAGCAGTTCAAATATGAAACTAGGAAGGCATAGTCGTTACAGGCATGGAACATGGAGGTCTCGATACTTCTATAAATAGGGCTCTCACCAGCGGGATAAGAAAGACACTCTTATCTTGGAGTTTAAGATACTTAGCTTGAGCCTCCAAATTCCTAAATACTTTTATATAAGTTTTTCCTGCAAGAACACTCGTAATCACATCATGTGTAACATATTGTTGCTATATTAGTTTTACCAAACATAATTCCAACCATAAAAATAGAGAATTAACATATGCTATCAAAAATGTTTCCAATGAGGTGCTTTTCCAAAGGTATTTTAAAATAGATGGAGAATACAAAAATTCAGTAAAACATTAATCACTCAACAAAATTATTTTGAATTCTCAAGAAATCTTCACAATTTTATTCTACATCCATAGCTAACGTGATTTAAATGTGTTCTTTTTATTCATGGCAAGAAAATTGATTAAGAATACGAAGAGTCTATTTTCAGTAATGAAAAGAAAATGTAACTCTGATAATGATATGTGTTTTTAAGATAATAAGGACAAAATCCTTTTTGTGTATAATTTTAACAAAATGACATCTCAAGGTATTTAGTATTTCACTAAAGTATAAAATTTGGAATAGAGCAGCAACTACTAGAGTGGAGAACATAGATGTTACTTACAGAAATCTGACGATCTTTCCATTGAATATGTATATTCCTACTAGAAATTTCTTTGACTTTTACGGATGATGATACTTTTGTGGATAGCCTATTTATCCAAACAATTTACTTCCTTTACACAACTTTCTTCAGAATTATTTCTTTTCAAAATATAAGTTGGATGTGCGGATGACTTGGTTTCCTTCTAGATGAACCAACTGACTTTCTTCAAGGTTCTCTTGTGCATCTTTTCTGATGGATGAACACGTTTTCTGACCCATGGACTTTCTGATCTCCTTATCCTTCTATAATGACTTCTTTACTAAGCTTTTGAACCGATGATAGAGATTTTGTAGATCATAGGTGTATTCATCTTTATGGTTGGTAACATTTGACTGCGACATATGCGCTTCTGAGAACTAGTAGCTTCTGTTTATCTACAAGCCTCTAATACTTTCTTCTTATGATTTGCTTATCTAGTTGTTGAGAGAAAGTCTTCTGATGCATATATTCCTCATATTTTTTATTTTCCTTTTCAGAAACTTGATGTCTTTTCTAATAAACTGAATGCTTAGAATTAATCCCTATATCTTTCAGATCATTCAAATCCTTAGAGTACAAGGTTGATTAAACTTCTTCAAAGATTAGATATTCTCTTCCATACAATATAGTTTCTTTGAAGTGAGCATGTGTTCTAGGCAAAGCACACATAAGTAACAACGCTTAATCTTCATCCTCAATTTTGACATCGGTATTTTTAAAATCAAGAATTAGCTTGTTGCACATATCTAACTACTCAAACAAGAATTGACATTCAATCATCTTGGACGAATACAAAACTTGCTTCTAGTAGAGGTAATTTACCAAGATTTGGTAATGTATAAACTTTGGAGTTTCTCCGATAGACCCAGCGGTGCAGTCTCCTTTGAAACCTGCCGAAGATATTATCACCAAGGCTTAATAAGATGGAGATGTGGGATTTCTCTACCATAACTATTTTTTCTTTTTCGTTTAACGCATCGTCCATGGTTGTGGCTCCCTTCAACTCTTCTAAACAATTATGCTGAACCAATAGGACCCAAGCGATACGGTTCACTCACTTTTCAATCTCATATTGTTACACGATAAAAATTATCTTTACCAAAACATAAATAATGATTGGAGATTGTGGAATTCTTACCCTAATTATTTGCATGCTTAGGTTACTATATAACACAATAAACTAATGGATGGACATAAATTAAATATCATTTACATTATTATATTGATGTGTTCGACTATAATTTTGGTTCGATCATGATATATAATTCGATCAAAATAGTGGTGTAAATCCAATGGTGGTTCGATCGTGGTAGTTTCGATTAAGGAACATGCTAAGGCATTGCCAGAAGGTGGCTTATGGTGGTTTCGAGATAAGGAGATTCAGAAGTTACATATTTATCTTATGGTATTTTGAGTGTTTTATTTGTTTGTAGTGTGGCAATCAGTGTTTTAAAAATTGGACTGGAGATCAAACTAGTGAAGGTACTGGGTCACTGGTTTATTGGTCGAACCACTGGGCCACTGGTCGAACCGCATGACTAAACCAGATTAAATCGGATAACTCGGTTGGATAGACCGATCTTTGTAACAAAACTATATAGGTATAAAACTTGTCGAACCGGATGACTCATTCATTACAAAATATAATTATAACTTAATTTTTTTAAAATATCATATCATAAATAAATTCATAATTTAATAATTTAAATTTGAAATATTTTGAAAATATCATATCATAAATAAATTTACAATTTGATAATTTAAATTTAAATTTATATATATATATATATATATATATATATATATATATATATATATATATATATATATATATATATATATATATATATATATATATATATATATGAATAGTACAAAATTACAAAGTATAATTGCAACATAGTATAATTGAATAATTTATAACAAAATAATTTTATTGTCTATTATTTAGTTTTAAGGAGTATAGATTATTTTAATATTGAGATATTCTTCTTCAATATCAAAACTATCTGTAATAAAATCAACCAGATCTGCAATATTTTCTCTGTCAATAATATAATTAATATAATAAATAAAAAATTAAAATAATATAATAAAATAATAATTAAAATAATAAATAAAAAATTAAAATGCAGATTTTTCAAAAAGTTAGAAAAGTTTGAGTAAAAAATAAAAAATAAAAAAAATAAAAAAAAATACAGTTGAACCACCGATTTTAGAAAACTGTCGGTTTTTTCGATTTTCACCGATTCTTGCCGGTTCAACGACATCTCTTATTTAACAATTGAATCAGACCGATTATCTGGCCGATTCCCAGTTCGACCGATCCATCAGTTCGATCTAATTTTTAAAACATTGGTGGCAATAGTTGAAGAGAAGAGACAATATGATAATAAATATGTAAGATCAAATGACTAATTTATTTTTTGTGTGTAATCAAGGAATATATTAATAAGAGAAAAAAAAATTTTCAAAAACATACCTGAAATACATCGTCAAAAAGCAAAATTATAAAACCAATAAAATCTCTAAATGAATAAATTAATGACACACAAAAAATAAAACAAAAATAATACAAGTATTATCGTGTATATTTTTTGTGTGGCTAACATTTGATTGGAGAGATTCTCATGGGAGAATCTGCCCCTGTATAATATTGAGTGGGAGGCTTTAAATTTTCATCGGTGTTCGTGACTTGAAGAGCAAGTCAATTAATGTCACAAACTTTTGAAAAATAAATAGCATCACTTACTCGCTTCTTAAATTTGGTCAATTTATCAACCGATTGACTTGTAGAGTTAAGAGACCCTTTCATACTTTTAAGGGCCATTTTTCCTTACCCGGCTCTATCTAAATTCTAACCAACTTGTTCCAAAATCTTCAAAGGAAGATATGGCTAGTGGCTTTTATTAATTTCTACTATTAAGAAAAAAAAACTTTTCAAAAATCCTTACTTTATATTAGTTCAGATTTATTATAAAATTTAAAATCAATAATAAAATATTAAAAATGTCTCTCATTCCTTGGTAGTGACGGTTTCAGAGAGTGATTTCATACTTCAACTTTCAAAACTTTTATTAAACTAATTTTAGTTTTTTAGTAAAGTTGTACTATTACAAAGATGTGATGCTTTTTTAATTGAAAAAATCAATAAACCCAGTCCCCAATCTGAGTTTTAAGGTTTAAATAATTAATATTTTTATAAATATTTAAAAATAAATAAAATATCTTAAAATATTTAAAGAGAAAATACTAAATAATATTTTTAGTTAAAATAATAATATTTTATTATGTTTTCTATTTATTTATTATTTTTTTCATAAAATTTGATAGCCAGCCCAGTTGTTTCCATAGACCATAAATTAATGTTGGTTGAAGAAAATTGATTAGATATCATATGAATTTTAAAACTAAATATTTCTTATAGTATTAATTAGTTTTGAATATGGGTTTGATTTCTATAAATATTCCAATTTTAACTTTTAGTTTTTATAAAAAAAAGTTGAATTTTAATTTTTATAAAATTAATTTTACGTACAGTTTTAGTTATGTAAAGGAATTAAAATTGGATGTAGAAATAATTTTATAAAATTAAACTCGATATATTTTTTATAAGAATTAAAAATTATTTTAGATAATTTTATAGGAATTAAAAATATATTTAACCGTTTATTATTAATTAAATTCAATTTAATATAATGTATAACTTATATTTTATATTTATTACTTTATCATTTTTCTATCCCGTTCCATACCATATGGATGTCATATTCCAGAATACTTTTCAACACCATCTCATCATTCCATAACCATTTTATATTTTCATCCAAACTCCAACATCACGATGAGTCATTATCCATAAAAACAATAAATTGTTTATCCTCTTATTTCATCCAAATCCATATCCTCCCCCCACTTGCTTCCAAAAACTTACAACATTTCCTGCAAAAATTAAACACCCAAATTAAATATTCAATATTTTAACATAAACACCTCTTAATATGTAAAATAACTCCAAAAAGTCAATAACAACAATACAAAAACATACTAGTATTAAAAATAACGGAAAAAATTCGAATTCCCATTTCTCCTCAAATAGAAAAGGAATACTCAAAAGAAAAATAATAATAATAATAATAATAATAATCAGAAAAAAATACGAACAATCATTGAAGAACACATACGAAAAATACGAGTACACGAACACAACGAACGGACTGAACGGAAATTTTTACGACTAACGTTACGCTGTAAGGAAAAAATAGATTAAAAAAAGAGACAAAAAAACGAAAATAAGAAAAGGAAAGTGCTATGGAACTGAAAATTCAAAAATTCTATTTATGCAATTAAAGATTAAACTCAAGATCATAAAAACTTTGACTGAATTTAATTTAAGATTTATATTATGAATTAATTATAATTATTTTTAATGCAAAATTGTTTATGATGAAATTAGGTCCAGAAGCTCAAAAAACGCTGCCATTCATAGAGAAATCACATATATGTTTCTATATGTACACAAAAACAAGCACATAAGGACTTTTCCTCCGTTGATTTTCTGAATCGCTTGCATAGCCGTTAGATCTAATCATCAGATCTGGCACTACCGTCAGCGGTGGCCGGAACCTAACTGTCAACGGAGACTTCAGGAATCTTCAGCTTTAGTCATGACAGAGAGCCTACTCGGTCTCGGGTGAAAATCTCCTCTCCTTTTCTGCTGATGTGACGAAGGACGAATCAACGCCGCAAGCGCTCTTTTCACGAGATCTCCTTCGACGCCGCGAATCCGAACTAAGGAATTGGTCATGGCGGATCTACGCGCGTTGAGGCGATTCTGCGAATACGGCGTAACGGAGGCGCGTGAGGTAAAGCCTTTGTGAAGACTACACCGGAACGAACCGGGATGCGTCGTGGGAGAACACATGCAAGTCCGCTTCGGTTGGCTGCTGCTTTGTTTCTTGCCTCCGGTTCGAGGTACGGCTGAGATAGACCGGTTCGGGGAAATCGAACGGTCTAGCGAAAACCGAACCGATGAGGACGATACAGACGGTGGGGAGCTGTATAGACTGACACGTGTCGGAGAGGTGGAGCCTCGGAAGAAAGATGTGGGACGAGAGGTGAAACTTGAGGATGAAGAAGCGAAAGCTGTGGAAGAGTAGTGAGAGTAGTGAGAAGGTGATGATTGTTCTGAGTTGGAGAATCTTGGTGAAGGTGAGAGAGATCGAAGAACATTGGTTCTTGATTTTCTAGAAGGTGCCGCCATTTTTTAAAGCTTGAAGAAGAAAGAAAAGAAGAAAGTGTTATTGTTTTCTGTAAAGGTGGTTTTGGGTTTTTGGTTTGGCAAACCTAGCTTTACTCGAGCCATGTATATATAGGATTTTGAACAAATATGTGGTGCGCACTGTAGTGTGTGGGGTTAGATTCGTGATATTTTCTTTTTCTGCTTTGTATTTTTTATTTTGTCGAATTATTTTGGTGGCCACAGGAATCTTTTTTCTTTTACTATTTTGCTTCTTGTGGCCCCTAGAATATATTTTACTAATTTGCTTCATATTCTTTGATCAACATTTTTTTTATTTTAGAAAAAAAAACTGTTTTAGATTAATTAAATTTTTTTATTTACAATTTTATTTAGATCAATTTGAATTTGAACAACCTAATATAAAGAATGCAGGTTCGAATTTATAATATTCTAATAATTTAAGAATTTCATCCACTCAATATTTTTTTTAAAAAATTGTAAGAAAATAATTATTATTAAGGAGTTCATTGTTTGTTATAAATTTATAGACTTTGTTTTGTCACACAGAATCTAAATATATTTTGGAAGATATTGTCTTAAATATAAGATTAAACTAATCAAAACTTGAATATATTTTATTTAAATTTAGAATAAAACTAGGATCAAATTTATTCACTTTCTTTGACTAACTTTTATTTAAGTTAAGATTCAATGTTTTGTTATTCGTATTAGCTATTATAATCATTAAATCAATATCATATCCCTTTCTTACAGAAAATCAAAACTAATATCCTAATAAATATTTTTTACTATATAAGAATTGATATCTTTGAATTTGGTATATTAAATAAAAAGGAAAAAGGAAAAGTAAAAGAAAAGAAAAGGAAATACATGTGAAATATCACTGTATTTAAAAGATAAGACTGGGACCAGTCAAAGAAAAAAAAAAACAGAACTGGGACAGCATATAAAATGTAATAACAGCAGGGATGGAAATGCAAATATTAAAATTTTTGGATAAAGATTGAAATGGTGGGGTAGGCACAACAGAAAATAGAGAGTTTAACCAAAGGTTGGGTTAGTTAACCTGAAAGGAGGAGGTTGGCCCTCTGAATTGTGATCCAACGGCTTTCAGTTTCACAAAGCTGTGTGCTGCCCATAATATTGCTAAACGACAGTAAGAGATACAACCGTTTCAAATCCACTTTTTCGTAAGGGTACTAAGATTCTCTCTCACAAACTTAATCTAAGGTCGCTTTTTTTTACCAAATTACCCTCAATACTTTCTCAAATTATTTTTAATGTTATTTTAGTTCTATTTTGTTTATGGAATATCTGAGTTATATATATATATATATATATATATATATATATATATATATATATATATATATATATATATATATATATATATATATATATATATATATATATAAAAAAAAAGAACTTAGCTAGTTCTACACTATTTTTCTACATTAATACATCTATCATATATATTATTCACCGTATTTATACAATAAATTATATTTTTTTAATAAAATAATATTAGATAGTGAATAATATTTATAACTATACGTGAAATAATATTTATAAACAGGATCGTCTCAAACAATTTGGAGACCTTGTTTTAATATTTATAAAAAATTAATAAAAAACTCCTACCTTAACATTAACTACATTCAAGTTTTCAAAATAAAAATTATAGTTTTATCAAGAATTTTTGTTTAAGATTAGTTAACTCGCCATTTTTTTATGTTTTTCTTATTAAGAATTAAACTCTCAAATTTTAAAGAAACAGTTAAGAGAACATAGATGAAAAATGAGAAGAATAAGAAAAATTAAAACCTACATAATCAGCAACATTGAAATTTAAATAGGATAAACGATGTTAATAAATATAATTAACAGATAACTATCTATTAATAAATAAAATTACAAATTAAAAATCACAACAAAAGAGAAGAAAATAATAATTAAAAATAGATATTGATGTATTGATAGAGATATTATAATAAGTTATGGTTGAAATATGTCTTAAGATAACTATCTATTAATAAATAAAATTACAAATTAAAAATCACAACAAAAGAGAAGAAAATAATAATTAAAAATAGATATTGATGTATTGATAGAGATATTATAATAAGTTATGGTTGAAATATGTCTTAAAATCTTATATGACGAAGATAAAAGAAATATGTTTTAAGATTATAGAAATTTGAAGTCAAACTAGAGGCGAAAATAGGGACGATGACACAATAATGGGTTCGAGTTTGGTGGACAGTTCGGACTGTCGGAGCTAGGGTATGATTTTCCATGTTCGCATTTTTTGAGCTTCTCTGTTTTGGTCCATATATATGTTCGTTAAAGGGTTGCATTTTGGACTTCTTATGGATTTGGTGTGTTTCAACATTTATAAATATGTATCTCTGTCATTCCACTACTACAAAATACACCTTCTTAACACAATATTACAACGTCCTTCATGTTAACCGTAGGTATAACTTGTTTTTGGACTTTTTTTATATTTATCAAAAGACATTTTACTACAATCATAAGTAAAAACCGTAGTAAAAAGTTCCTGGAGTTACAAGGTTCGAATCTCAGCTCCCATAATTTTTCATTTTTCGTCACAATATGAGATTGGCCTTGTATATCATCATGGTTCTTTTAGTGCATCGTGATGTAAAGTTTAATCATTTCATCACAGATCATCTTATCAATCGTGGTGAAAGATGTAATACCCCAAATCTAAAATTTGTGTTCTTGTGATTATTGTGAATATTATGTGATTTTATGTTGATACTTTGTTTAGTTGTTAGTGGAATATAGGTGCTAACTTAGAAATTATTTAAATTAAATTATTTATAGTTAAATGGTTTATAATTAAAATAATAAAATAGAATCTTAGTGTGGGTGAGAATTATTTAGAATTAATTAAATAATAATTTTATGTGATTTATTATTAAATAATAAAATAAAATAGAATATTGGGATAAGTAGAGATGCTAAGGGTATAATAGTAATTGTATGAGGATAATTGATGGTGTAAGGGAAATATCATAGAAAGGGTCTAAGATTACCAAATACAATAAGGAATAAGGTATCAGTCAGTGTCATTCGTGAAAAATTGGAGAACAGGAGAAAAGGGATATGGGACAATCATCCATTAGAGCTTGAAGAGGAATCAAACACTAGAAATACGAGGTAAGGGGGTAATTGTGGTTTATTATGATTGGTATGATAGAAGGGTATAGTCGTAGAGGTAGGTTTTGTTGTATGTGTTGATGGATGATGAATGTCATGATGTAATTGTTGATAATGATGTTTGATATGTCATGAATTCAATATATTATTTGTATGATGATGTTTGATTTATGACTTAATGGTAAATTGTATAAATTTGTTGTTGAAATTATGTGTTTGATGGAATTGTTGATGGTAGATGTTGTGTTGTTGTAAGTGGTTGCGAGTCAAAGTCGGAACTAAGTTATGAGTGTGTTCGATGAAAAATATTTGGGGTTTGAAACTTTTGAAAAGTGATTTTTCATGTTAATAACTAAGCTAAATGATTTATAAGAAAAATGGGGTTTTGGGGTGGCTTAAAAGTGATTTTCGGGTTGATAAGCAGCATAAAAGTGCTTCTAATGGGGTGTAATCGATTACGGGATATGGGTAACCGATTACGCTATTGAAAAATACATTTATGGGTTGTCTGCGAAGGCGTAATCGATTACGGGATATGGGTAATCAATTACCACTTGAAATTGGGTTTCTGGACTATTTTCGAGGTCGTAATCGATTACAGGATATGGCGTAATTGATTACTGCTGTTTTGACAGAATTTTGTAAAACTTCAAAAATTCATAACTTTAGTTCCATGTAATTTAAAAGAAGAAGAGATAATTTGAAAGATGAGAGGTAATCATCTTACCTGCAAAATTCCTCAAGTAGATCTAGCTTCTCTCCTAGAATTAGTTGTTTCTTTAGAGGCTTATTTTGGATTTTTGATCGCGACTTTAAGAGTCTATAAGATTCATAACTGCAAGTGCACATTCCTATCACGTAGTTTTAAAAGATATCGAACCCATAGAGATCAAAAATCAAACTTATCATTATCTAATGCTACTGTGTAAAGCTAAGGCTAATGATTGATTGATTTAGGGGAAACTAAGAACTAAAACTGAAATAAACGAGCTTAGAAAATATGATAAAGAAAGGCCGGGATATGGATTCCGTGTTCCTAAAAGACTTCGTAGAATTTGGATACTAATTACGACTATAACCTAGTTTCGTAGGATATACCGACTTAAAAACTCCGCCTCACGCTCTCGCGGTATTAACTAAATTCATGTTCCCTAATCCCAAGATTTTTCTCTTGCTCTCCCAGTAACTAGGAAATATATTTTGAAAGCCAATAATATCCTAAATGCATCTAAAGCGCTCTCGCTGTTTTTAGATTTGTTGCCTAATTTCCACTATTCGGTTTGATCCCCACGCTCTCGCAGTGCCAACTCTCAACTTAATTAATTTCCCACTCTCATGAAAAAACCGTGTTAAATAACCTCTCACTCTCGTGACAAAGCTATTTAAATTAGACTTGGAAATTAAAGCCAAAATAGAATTTTAATCATAAGTTCGCACCTATTATTTTCTACCGAGTCTCGTCGGTAACGACGGTCCTCATACGGCGGTCTCTAAAATATTTAGCCGTACATGTTACTAATTAAAAATACATAAATAATAATGGTTACGATAAAGAACGACATAACAATTAAATTTGACAAACAAAATAATAATAATAAATAATGCGATAAAGGAAACCCGTAAATAATGCAAAAAGGAAAGTTGAAATTACTTCTAAAATAAACTTCGCGTACAATAACTGGACATGAATTTGGATTATGCCAACATGCTTGAAATTCTAAGTACAGAATGAATAAAAGAGAAAAAAACTCCTAAAACAAATGGTGTGGTAGTTCCTCAACGTGAGAAACTACCACTTTTACATGGTAGAAAAACTGCCTAAAAAACTCTAGAAAAACAAGCTCTGGACGAATAAAAAAAATGGAATCCCCCCTTCCTAAATTCTCTAACTGCTCTTTTTATATTTTCTTCATGAGAGAACTTAGGAAATAATGCTTCATGGAGAAAAAATAGGAAGACTTGGTTTAGTGAAAGAAAAAAAAAAAGAGGAGAGTGCTTTGAATGAACGTGGGATGCAGCATCCAAAATATCCAAAAATACTATAACAAGTGGAAGTGGGGGCTCCGCCCCCTGGTCATTCCTTCATGGGCCAGGTTCCCCCTTGGTCATTTGATAGGGAAGCCTCCCCTAGTGGCTTTTGAGCGGGGCAGGTGCCTCCTTTGCCTCGTGGGACCCTTTTCAGCATTTTGGGCCTTTTTCCTTTGATTTTTAGGGCCTTCTTCATATTTTCTCCTCATTTCTTCACTTTGCTTTATTCTTTCTTGCTTTTAGGAATTTTACCTGAAATAGAATAAAATATCATAGTAACGCAATATAAATAAATACGGGACGAAATTCATGCAAAATAGAGTCAAATATGTAATGTAAATTCGCGTTATCAATTTTGGGATTTACTTGAAGCAAGCCAAAAAGAAGAGATTGAAGGTTTTGGCTAGAAAGAACAACTAATGCTTTAGAAGGTTGTTAAAAAGATATACTTGTGTTTTTTTGGCCTCCAACCAGTCGAAAGGCAAAAGCATATATTATATGTTGCGCTATAAGATGTGGATTTGCCACATTTTTATAATAAGAACCACATTAATCTTCAAACTCTTTCATGCAGTAGAAATAGATTCATTATATAAAGGAGCATAGGTAAACTGGTTCATTCTTGAAGTATCCACGACAAATTGCCAAACTGGCTCAGGCTAAACTGCCTAGCCATCAAGTCGGGTCGATACACAGTAAGACTTACCCCGATTTTACCAGTGGTAAGCTTTATCCACAAAGGATTTAGACGAAAGCATTCCATGAGAATGCCATGATTGATATTTTCTCCTTCGGGAGTGGGATAAGGAAATGGTTCACGAAACCACGTAGAGCCACATTGTCAAGTGGAAAATGGCGCCATGGCTAGAATAAATGATGTACAGTAATAAAAAACATAAAACCACAACACAAGCTATATGTTGATCATGTAAACTTTATAAAACAAACATGTTCATACATAAATTTCCCAGTCGAGAAGTAAGACCGGTGGGGAGTTTGCAGACATCCGGGATGGATCTCGGACTGAGATGTAAGGCCCTTATCCGGCATGATCCTCGGAATTGCGATAGGAGAACGGGTCAGCCCCGGGAAGGATCCTATAGTCGGTAACCGGTGAGCTCCTCGGCGAAACCCCGAGGTCGGACTGGCTTCCGTCACGCTACTTATGGAACAGTTACGGACGTTACGAATCATTAAGTAGCGGTTTCAAGTATTAATGGACGGTTACATAATTATGTTCATTAGTGATGGCTATGCTATAAAAGAGGCCTCAGGGCCATAAGAAGGGATCATTCTCTCATTCCCTCTCTTAGCTACACGCTCAAGAGGGGTTATCTACTCTATCTCTAAGGGCTCCCAACAGCGGGGTAAGCTAGACCTATAGCTTGGAGGCCATGCATCCTTCGGATGAGCCTCCGAATCCCTTAAGATCCACAATGTGGTTTTTCCTGCAAGAACAAAACATATCTCATAAGCTTGTACACTCAAACAAGTTTAGAACTCCCTCTGTCACACATAATAGATTCTTCCCCTCAAGGGAAAATACCACACCAAAACACATGCAGCGGAACATCAGAAGTAGCAACAATAGATTCACCATGAACACTCATGATCCCCCTCAATGATTGCATAAGCAACCACACACACAACTACTCTCACAGAAGCAGTAGCACACATTTCTATCACAATGCTAAATTAATATGTTAAGACACGTGATGTAACATCAGGACACAACACTTTATTTCCCATTTTTAGCCAAAATATTGACAAAAAGAAACAGAGTAAGTGTACAAATTGAAACATAAATCACAACAAAAAATAATACTGCATAAGGTCAATACATTAGTGGAAGCACACAAATTGCATTGAAGATGCACATATTGCACAAATGCATTACCACGGATGGAAGCACACAAATGAAAACATGTTGCACAAAAGAAACTACATATAGTAGTCAGACTTGCACACATACGGAACCACATATGGAAACACACACCAGTTGGAAACAAACAAATGAGAACATAACTTCTTGGACATCTTCAGGTGGTTTGCCACATCTTGCCCTTGTCAAAGAGCCTTATGCATTCTTTGGTGTGGTAGCCAGCCCCATCATCTTGCAAACCATCTCATATCCAATGATTCTCAGTAGCAATTAATCTAGACATGTGACGCCTCATATTATAGAGGAGAGATGCAGTGACCAATGTACTCCTCCATCTCTGTAATTTCTATAACTCCTTAATAGTACAAGTTCTAATCCCGCAGTTTTTTATAACAAGTTGTTCCTTATTTTCCATATGTTCTAGACTATCCTCCTTATCTTCAATAAGAATCTTGATCCATTGTTTCCAATTGCCAAGGTTCGTGCTCCAGTCATGTTGAATAATGTATCTGAAAGAATTCTTCAGTATGAAATGTCATAACATCTTCCTTGACATAATATCTCTTTAACACCTGTTCATAGAAACCTCCTCTTGTTTCCCTTAAGGAAACACATCTATCTGTATTTTATATCTATTTAAATTCAATGGTGTCACCTTTATCAGGGTTACTTGCAATTAGTTCCCTGGATTGTTCTTCATGTTCTTCAGTAGACAGAACTACGCTGGATTGAGAATTTTCACTGACTCAATGCTTGTGACTTCACAAATCTCCTCACTTGATGTTTTACCAATTTGCACATATGAACTTACAACATTGTCTTTGACATCCTCCTTTTCTTCAACAACTGAATCATTAATTCACACATTGATAAATTCCATCATCATACCAGTTATGGAGTTATAAACCCTATATACTCTTTTGCTTGAAGAGTAACCCATAAATATCCCTTCACCCATCATGGGATCCTTTTTGTTCACTTGATCTTTATCATCAAAGATCTAACATTTACTTCCAAATATATGAAAGTATTTGACTTTAGGTTTCCTTCCTTTCCATAGCTCATATGGAGTAGTAGCAGTAACTCCTCTCGAAGTAACCCTGTTATGAATATAACAAGCAGTATTCGTAGTTTCAGCCTAAAACTCAAATGAAAATTTCTTAACACTAAGCATTACTCTAGATGATTATTGTATTGCTCTAGTCCTGTTCTCTACAATTCTATCTCCCTGAGTTTTCCAAAAATAAGAGAACTCATGGCTCATTCCTTCAGAATCACAGAATTCATAAAATTGTGTATTCCTAAACTCCATGTCGTTGTCACTCTCGACCCTGACAATCATACCTTTCTTTTCCTCTTGAATGCTTTGACACAAATCTTTGTAGATTTCAAAGATAATTGATTTCTCATGAATAAAATTCATCCAAGTAAATCCAGAAAAGTCATAAATCATCACAAAGACATACCTTTTTCCTACTAGGCTGTCTATCTGTAATGATCTTATTACATCCATATGAAAGAGTTCCAACACTTTGAAAGTAGTCTAATGCTACAACATTGGATGTGGCATCATTCATCTGTAAGTTCTTAAATTTGGAGGTGAGAAGCTAAAGTCTTGAAATCTTCACCGTAGAGATACCTTCATAAGTTGTCTTGAGAATTTCCCAAGCTTCCTTAGCTACATTACATGTGTTAATCAGTTTGAACACAATTTTTCAGCTCAATTTAATAAAGCATTCAAAGCCTTAGAATTTCGAATGACATCTTCATCCCAATCTTCTTTAGGTTTTGCAGATATGACTTTTCCATCTTTATCCTTCAGAACATGATGCTCCCATCCTTTTAAAATTGTCTTCCAAGCTTTAATATTCATCAATTTAAAAAATGCTATCATTTTGACTTTCCACCAATAATAGTTAGAACCATCCAACATGGGTGGTATGTTGTTATATCCTCTTTCTTTCTCCATAGTGCCAAAAAATATACCCTTGGATCTCACCCAGTAACCAAAATCGGGTGTCTGCTCTTGATGCCAATTCAAATCTGACATGCAAAATATCAGAAGTTGAGATTGATTTCTTAACAACACACAGTGTCACAATAGATGTTATGACATTGTCTTCAACATCTGCTAGAAAAACTCATAACGACAAAATTGCTATGATAGTTGATAAAGTTTCTGCAACATCTTACTCAACATCAATATAGAATCTTGCTTAAAATCATTCTTAGCCAAAATTTAGTCAACCATAGAAACATAGAATTAACACACACTAGTTTTTTGTTCTTTCCAAAACTTCCAAGACCTCTTTATATAAATGGTGAAAAGATCTGTTGAAGGGTGAAATAGGAAACTCCTTAATTTTTATAGTTGTTATGAAAATTTTTCTTGTTGCATGTAGTGGAGTGAGGATGGAATGAGTGACATCAACAATGGTACAATAGTATAGTCCATTTCCTGAAATTCAGGGTAATGGAAAATATATCAACATATTTCTCCTTTTATGAATGTTTGAGTTTGCCGCTTTTAATGTTGTACTATTCAGGAATATTCTTTCAATCATTCTTCTAATAATTGATTTAATATAAAAAGAGATTTGAAGCTTGATCAGTGTTCAAATTATGTCTTTAGAAACTTGGAGAAAGTGAGACATTATAGTCTAAAGAGTTCAAAGTCCAGAGGCTTGACCATTGTATAAACACTTCTTCAATTTGTAACTCTTTCTTATAATCTATTGAAATTTTAGAGTCTCTTTGAACATGGTTCAAAATTTGTCTTTTTCTAGAGCCCAGAGTCTTCTTGATCAGAATCTCTATCTTCAGAGCAATGATTATATTTATAGTTCAACTTGTCTTTCTTTAGAGCAAATTCTTCAGAATCAACGTATCTCATAATTCATATAGTTCAGATTGTGCGTTCGGATTCTGCATACCGCAATGAAACGATTAATGAGCACAATTTTTCTATATACTTCATTATCTTCAAAACTTAAGGATTGAGAAGTAGAATCAAATTTATTCGAACACAAAAGTTCACATTAGCTTTAATCATAACATTAATTTCAACCTTTTTTAAAACTCGGTATCTTGTCTTAAGACCGACTAATATGAGGGAGATCAATCCCACTGCCCGCTTGATAGAATCCTATTTAAAGCTGAGACAAGCCTATGTATGGACCATCCCAACACATGAATTCCTGACATCTAACGAAATTCAAATCTGAAACTTTTAAGAGGAAGGTACTCTTAAAAGTCAAACTTTCAAAAAAAAAACTCTAAAAATTTATAGTCTAAACTTATTAAAGAACCCTGATTAATTTTTAAGTCCAAAGATCTTACTCTTTCCTAAACACCTCTATTTGAAAATCCAAATTGCTTAAAACTTTCTTATTCAAAGTTTTAACACCTCAATCTCCTATTAATGCATATGGAGTTTTAAGGGAATGTTAAATATTTTAAGGATAGTTTTTTTTTAGTGTTTTTGGTATTTATAGTTTTCTATAAGAAACCTAACCTCCTTTGTTCTTTCTTCTTCCATATTTCAAGTGATTTCATATTGTTTACATATTATTCATAGAGGTAAAAGTACCTTCTATTTATGAATATTATGCAGTGGATATTATTTACACCACATTTTCAAGGAAATTCACTTCCTGATATTTCTTCAAGATTCTAAAACATCTCTTCAAACATACTCCCAACACAAAATATGATAGGACCCACGATTGGCAAAGACAAACCTCCTCCACTACAAAAGGGGTTTCATAAATTAAGTCGACACACATGGGTCGTGGGTAGATCTTATGAATTAGTTGCACACTTTGCAAATTGGTGAAAGGTAAGTTGGAGTCGGTCAGAAAAAAAGGATCAAGACCAAACCTTAGCTCCATGATATGACACCTCCATTCTTTTGTTTTGGAAGATTCTCAAAGAAAGAAAAAGGAGCTATAAAACAAAATCGACACGTAGTGTCCACGGGAGTGTGATTGTTACAAAATTTGTATCTATTGACTATTGAGCTCAAATATCTATTTGGATGGCAATAGGCTTTTTTGCCACTCACGTAATGATCTTATTAATTAAGTATTGTACTTTTTTAAACACAATTAATTATTACTTAAATTTATGTATTTTGTGTTGAACAAATCCTTTTAGAATTGTAGACTCCAAACCTAGAAACGTGGTTTACTTTTGGGGGTTATTATGTTAGAAAATATTAAAAGAAACATATATACGGAGTACAAAGGCTGCTCCTTAAAGTATGTTCTACACTCCAAGTTGAAGATGGGTTATTGGGTTTCACTGTCAAGAAGCACGGGCAATTGGATAGGATTTGAAATAAAATAAAAATGGATGTTCATCCTAATCAGTCTATAGCTTACAGTGACGTGATTTGTTAAACAACCATTTAAATTAACATTTACGGCACGCATTACTGCATGTTGGTGTGCCTACGTCGACTACGAATCCTTCTTCTAATCTTTTTCCGATGTTTTTGTTCATGAATTTAGAATAAGAGATCTATGATGTATTTACCTCAACTTCTTATTACTATTTTATTAGTTAGTTAATTGGACCGTTAAGTTAGTTTGAGTAATTTCACCTTCTCTCGGTTTTATTTTGAGCTCTTTAGGTGTGTATTACTAGGGTAACATTGTGTAACAAAAAAAGTTATTGTAAAATACTTTTGTAATGACGTTTTAATTGTATTCTTTTTCCTTAGGTTCACATTGGTATTAGTATAAAGGACACTTATTTTCACTTACTTTTTTTTCATCAACACACATGTCACTATCTTATCCTTTCTTTGAGTTTCCTTTCACTTTTCAACATTCTATAGATTTTTCTCTCTTTTTTTTTAGAACTATTAGTTTTGCAACTTTCTTCGTCGACAATGAATGTCATTGATGATGTTGTTGGAACCAACAACAATTGTTCTAATTCATATATTCCCCGTATCCATAATTGCGGTTAGAACATAGTTTAGTTCTAATCATATCTTAGAGTTTTGATGATAACAAAATAAATTTTGTATAGTAAATATGATATTCCGATAAGTATTGTTTTCATTTCAGATAATATTCTGACTCAAGCACTCTAGAAAGTGAAATATCAAATTATGTTGAGCAGATAAAAGATTAAAAGTTCTAAAGATGAAAGGAACTTCTGAACACGCACGCTGAAAGCATCTTCTGAAAGAAGCATGCAAGCGTAACCTCTGATAAGAGCAAGTTAAAGCAACCTCTAATAGAAGCTAAGATAACAAAGGCTTACAGAAGATAAAGAAAAATGAGTTATCAAGACTTCATCTTCTAAGACAGAGTCTGCTACAGTACCGTTAATTGATTAAAACTAAGATGACTGAAGTACTCAAGTGGAACACAGTTCGAGATACATGGAAAACACAAAGTACAATCAGACAAGTAACATTTAATGCACCATCTTTGTTCAAGACACGCAATGGAAATATTTTGAAAGCTATATATATATATATATATATATATATATATATATATATATATATGTTCAAACATTCAAAGAAGAAACTAACGAACTATCATTAGAAAACTTACGCTGAACAAATCTAGAAAAGAAATACTTTGAGTTTGTCATTGTTTGTATTGAGCTGAAACTTAGTGTGAAACATCACAATTGTGATAAATCTTGTTAGAAGCAAACTAAGTACACTATTGTTAGAAGTTAATATGTAATTGTTCCTTGAGATACCAGCTGAGTCAGGTTTCTCAAGAGGGCTAGGACTAGTGAGTCTTAGAGGAGTTAGTCACTTGCAGTTGGCTTGTGCACTGTATTGTTAGTCATGACAGTTGGTTGTGCAATTGTATTCAGTTTGATTATAGTGAATTAAGTCCTCGTTGAGAGAGGTGAAATCACCTTGGCCGGTGAACTGGATTAGGTTGAGTTACAAACGAACCAGGATAAATATAACTGTGTTGTTTAACTGTTGTTGCACAAAAGAAAATTAAAAAGGGAAAAACTTATTCAACTCTCCCTTCTAAGTGTTTTCTTAACCTTCAATTGACATCAAAGCTCTTGGTTATGGGTGCAAACACTTAACCGTGTCAGAAAAAGATCCAGAAGGAAAACATTATGGCAAATGATCAAAACAACAACAACTCAAAACCTCATGTCTTTGATGGAGAAGATTTTGAATAATGGAAAGATAGACTAGAAAGTTTCTTTCTAGGCTATGATCCTGATATATGGGATATGGTCTTAGATGGCTACAAATATCCAGTAGATAAAGAAGGAAACAAGATTGATAGAAAGACAATGGAGAAGCAACAGAAAATATATTTCAAAATTCACCACAAAGCCAGAAATATTATGCTAAATGTCATTTCAAAAATGGAGTATGAGAAGATCACAAAAAGAGATACTACACATGACATTTTTTAGTCTCTCAAAATGTCTCATGAAGGAAATACCCAAGTAAAAGAAACTAAAGCTCTAGCTCTCATATAGTAGTATGAAGCCTTCAGGATGGAAGAAAATGAGTCCATTGAAACAATGTTCTCAAGATTCCAAACTCTGATTGCTGGCCTGAGAGTTATGAATAAAGGATACACCAAAGAAGACCACGTCAAGAAAATCATCAGAAGTTTACCCAGAAGATGGGCACCAATGGTCACTACATTCAAAGTTTCAAAGGATTTGAAAGTGTATCTCTAGAAGAACTTATCAGTGCACTAAGAAGTCACGAGATAGAACTAGATAAATATGAGCCTCAAAAGAAAGGTAAGTCTGTTGCCATTAAATCTACTAAAAAATATGAAACTAATGCTTTTCAGGCTGAAGAAGAAAGCTCTGAAGACTCTGCATCAGAAAAAGATGAGTTATCTTTTCTTTCTAGAAGGATCAACCAGATGTGGAAGCACAGACAGAAGAAGTTCAAAAACTACAAAAGATTAGAAGATAAAGGAGAATTTCTGGACATAAGAAAAGAGATATCATCTTCTATGAATGTAAAGAACTAGGACACTTCAGAAGTGATTGTCTTAAGCTGTAAAGAGAAAGTCAAAGAAAAAGTTTGGAAGAAAGAAAGGTATGATGGCCACCTGGGATGATTCAGAATCTTCTGAAGCTGAATCTGACTCAGAGGATGAACACACCAACATAGCCTTTATGGCTACCACAGCAGATGACTCCGGTTCTGAATCAGAATCTAAAGAGATATTCTCTGAATTTACTAGAGCTGAACTTGTAGATAGTTTATCAAAACTTCTTAAAAACCACAGTCAACTCAAAATAAAATACAAGAAACTCAAAAAGTGTCTTGTATCTGAAATTGAGAAACTTAAACCAGAAAACTCTGAACTAAGAGAAAATAATGTTAAACTCAAAGAGGAATCTCAAACTATTCAAAATATTTCTAGTTCAGATACTGCTATCGACGCTCGAAAATTTATTACCAGTTTAATATAATCAATGAAGTCAGCACCGAAATTTATTTATTCCAAAAAGGAAAGGGGAAATGTCGAATAAAACCCACAAGAGAAAAAAAATAAATGGTCGTCGAGACTTCGGGAGTCGGTTATGCAAGGGGAAGGTATTAAGACCCCTCACATCCATCGTACTCGATGGTACCCATTTAGTTCAAAGTGTGTTCGTGTGTTAATATAAAAATTTATGATCTTCTAAGGTTGAAAGGAGAAAGAAAAAGAGAAGAAATGTTTTTATTATTTTTGATCTTCTATAGCTTGAAGTGACGTGATTAGCTAAACAACCATTTAAATTAACATTTACGGCACGCATTACTGCATGTTAGTGTGCTTACGTCGACTACGAATCCTTCATCTAATCTCTTCCGCTGTTATTGTTCATGAATTTAGAAGAAGAGATATATGATGTATTCGTTAGAACATACACAATTGAGGTGAATCAATGGTGAAGATAGAATTGGAGAAGATGAAGTTTAAATAGAAAATGAAAAATGAGAGAGAGAGTAATAGAGGAGAAAATATTATCTATTATTCACTATGACATTGCACTCAACATACAAGAGGGTGCTATTTATAAGTATCTACTAAAACATAACAAAAACAAACAAAGTCAAAAACAGAAAAAACTATCAAACTAAAATTCTGAAAATTGCGCCAGAAACCAGTTTCCCCAAAACTAAAAACCGGTTTCTCCTTCGTAATTTTGTTTTTTCTGCTTCTGTACAGAACAACTTTTCTGAATAAGCTGTTTTGCAAAACAGCCGCTGAAGCATTTAATCCTACACTTGACTTACACTACATTCAACACACCACCTTAAGTCAAGTGCTTGTTCGCGGTAAAAAGTGACGAACAAGGAAATCAAATCGAAATTCGAATATTCGGCTCAAAACTATTTACTCTTTGATTTTTTTTAAAAAGATGCCGCGAGCACCAAGCTTTATTGTTTCCAAACATGAAAGGAAAGGAAAGGAAAAAGAGAAAGCTGAAATACTCTAAATAAGATATGCGATGCGACTAGCATGAACTAGACGCAATACATTGGGGAGAGACCATGGTAAGAAGGATGACTATATAAAGGGAAGGTATTAGCACCCTATATATCTATAGTTTTCTATAGGAACTTTTTTATGCATTTTTGTGTGTTTTATTTGCTATGCTATTTCAGGAAAGTTTCTCTTTTGGAATTTAAGAAAGGTAGGTTAGGCAGGAACCTAAATTTGTTTATTATTATTAGGCTCGCAAGGATCACTGGGATCCTCTGCATACATATCCCCTACGAGAATAAGAGCATCTGTAGCTCAAATCTAAGGGAAACTATGGTTTGTTTGGTTTGAGGGAGAAAGAAGTATGCTTGCCAAGGGTGAGACCTTGTGCCTATGTATTCTCAAAAGGAGGTTGAGAAAGTCAGAGCAATCATAGTTCCCACTTATGTGCTAGTGGAAGCAAAGATTTAAGAGACAACGACAAGTGTCATCTTAATGAAAAATGTATCTAATCTATTCCATCACATACATTTTTGAAAGTTTGATTGTTTAAAATTTTCATTGTAAGCATTGGGTGTTTTGCATGAGTGTACAAGCGTTACCACTTACAAGTTAAGAAAGATGTTTGAAAAACATTGAATCTTTCATTGTAAGCATTGGGTGTTTTGCTTGAGTATACAAGCGTTGCCACTTACAGTTAAGAAAGATGTTTTGTTTGAAAAGTGTTTGTTTTGAAAAATGTTTGATTTGAAAAATGTTTGATTTGTATGTGATGCTATAGATGAGATACTTCTTCCATAGAGATGTTTCATGTCTTATCTCTTAGGAGAAATGTTTTATTATTGATTATGGGGATTCTTTTAAGAAGCCCGTGGATCCTTGTATTGTAAGCCCAAGAAGAGGCTATCCGAGGGACATCGAGGGTCCTTGTATTGTGAGCCCAATAGGAGGATTTCCGAGGGACATCGAGGGTCCTTGTATTGGGAGCCCGGGAGAAGGCTATAGGGTATGGCTGGCTTGGCTTTAAGAGTGATTTCACCGGGAAACCATACTCTTAGGGTTCTATCCTAACAAAGGTGACTCTTTGTATTGGAAGCCCAATAGGAGGCTATTAGAGATTTCGAGGTCTCTTTCTTGTATGAGGCGCAAGAGAAGGCTAAACTCAACGAGGGAGTTCTTTTGTACAAAGTCCAAGGGGAGGCTAACTCAACAGGGGAGTTCTTTTGTATGAAGTCCAAGCGGAGGCTAACTCAACATGTGGGTTCTTTTGTATGAAGTCCAATAGGAGGTTAACTCAACAAGTGAGTTATTTTGTACGAAACCCAAGAGGAGGCTATGGGGAACCTAGTTGTTATACTAGTTATAATGACATAAATAAACATGAACAAGTATATCTATGATAAAGTTTGTGTGTGCATTCATAGGAGTTTATGAAGGAAATATATAAACAAGTGTGTAAAAACAAGCAATTAAAGCTAGTGTACTTGGATATATACAAAGGATGTGAAAGCAATATATAAACAAGTGTTTATAACAAGCGGATAAGCTAGTATACATGGATATATACAAAGGAGTGTGAAAGCAATATATAAATAAGTGTTTAAAACAAGCGGATAAGCTAATATACTTGGATATATACAAGGGAGTGAGACTTACACCTTAAGGGAGGCCCACTGGAATAAGAGAAGTTTCACCGAGAATAATGCTCCTCTTAATACCAGTGGAATTGGTGTATAAACAAGCGCATAAAACTAGCGAACGATACTAGTTATACTTGAATATTTGAAAAAAAAGTTGAATATGTACAAGGAATTGAATATGTACACAAAAGGGTGGATATGTACAAGGAAACTAAATATGTACACAGGGTTAGGACTTACACCGTAAATGAGGCCCATGATCAATTTTAATTTTGAATTCGAAAGAATTTCGAAGAAAAACCTAGTTCGATTTGTATTTTCAAAGGTTAATCGAATCGATCATGGAAAATAGGTGTGTAAGTGTTAAAATGTTTTTGAATGTTTTGAAAAGGTTTGAAAAGTGAAAATTATTCACAAGAGGTTTTGGAAAAGATTAGGTTTGAAAAATCAAGGAGAAAACATTTTTGAAAGCATTTAAAATACTTAAAAACATCTATTTTTAACCTAATAAAAATATATCAAAAGAAAATATTTTTTGGCATTTTTTGAGATAATCATAAAATAGATATATTAAATGACAAGTGTGCAAAAAATCATCTCAAAATGAGAAATTTTGATTGGTTTTTGAAAATATTGAAGTTTGATAGAAAAATGAAGAAAACAAGTGATAAAAAATTGATTTTGGTCCTAAGGAGGTTTGAACTCAGGACCTGAATCTCAAAGGTGAAAAAGTTAGTCATTGGGCCACATGTGTGGCTTGTTATTTACACGCCTCCATTTGATTTTATTTGAAAACAAGTTTGGAAAATGGTTTGAATAATAGTTGAGAAGTGAAGAAAAGTGAAAAGATGAAAAATAAAAAGGTTTGGGTGGTACGAACCCCAAACCTATGGCAAGGAAAATGACTAAGAGCGTGATGGCTGCCACTTGGGTGACTGCTTCATCCAGTCATTAATCCACTTCCATTAAATATATTATAAACAAAGTTTTTGAATTTTTAAGAAATCAGAAAACGCGCGTATGGAACTTCTTCTTCAACCTCAAGTTATGATTCCTAACTTCCTCATTTTTTTGATGAAATTGAAAGATTTAAAAGTGAAACTTGCTCGTTTTTTCATAAGGAACATGATGGTGATCTTTAATTTTATTTATTTTAAGCCTAAAATGACTGAATTCGAAGAAATCAGATGAACCCTAATTATAAAAATTGATCATGAAATTTTGTAGGTGCAGCAAATCAAGAAATTGATTGAGGGTTTATGATCGTCATAGGTGCATAAACATGATAGCATGGCAAGTTTAAAACTGGAATGCAAAAAATGAGGAATTCGAAGTTGAGCAACTTACCTCTTCAAGTGGAAATCGAATTCTTCGAAGGAGGTGTTCCAGAAGTTGTTTGATGATTTGTACAGCTTCAATGGACCTCAAGGATCATGTAGAAATGCTCAGCTTGCTTTGAGATAGCTTGGAACTTTCTACCCAAGTCCAACTTTAGCTCGAGCAAGTTGGAGATGATGATCGTAATTTCGGAGTTTCAGAAGTGATTCAAGAGTTTAGATCACTTATATGGGGTATATGGATGATGTTTGAAGTGAAAGTTTGAAGTTTGCATGAGTGAATTAAGAAATGAGAGGTTAAGGCTCAAAATGCAAGTTAATGAAACATGGAGCATTATTCTGAGTTTGGCTAGTGTTTATGATAGCTTGATGATTCTAAAAACTTCCTAAGGATATTTGGAGAGTGTTTGAAGCTTGAGATTGCTCAGAAATTGCAAGGTTTGGAGATTTGCAAATTCTCACATTTTGGAATTTTGAAACTTGGAAAAGAAGAAAGAAGTGAGAAAGAAAGTTTATGAATGCTTTGGTGTAATTTGGAAGTGAGAAAATACCTCTATTTATAGTCCAAGAGATTTGGAGAGCAAGGCAAAGATAAGCTTTGTGATTTTGCAACTTGGAGCTTAAGGAATAAGAAAGGATCTTCACATTAAATGCACATGGAATCTTTTCTAAACCATGGTTAAATTACTCAAGTGATTCTATCATTCTTCAATCATTTCATTTGGATATTTTTGAATGAAAAATTATCCCTTGGTGATGACAAGGCTTCTATAAGGGAAAGAGATAAGTTTTGGCAAAAAACTTGGTGAAAAATGACCTATAATTTCATGTTTATGGACCAATATGTTCTAATTTCAAAACCTAGATACACAAAATATTTTTGCAAGTTCTTGGACATTTTGGAAAACTTTAAACAAGATCTACAACTTTCATGTTGAAAGTTTTTCTTGAATCAAAATGGATCTAGGTGAAAAATGACCATGAAAATGATGAAAAAAGTGATAAAAACACTTGAAAATTTTTCTAAGTGTTAGAAATATTTCAAGTTTTGACTTTTTGTTGACTTTTTCACACATTTTTGATTTTTTGTGATCATGATGGATAATTTGAAATGCTTTGATGATTGAAAAATTTGAATTTCAAAAGTTGACCAATAGTCAAAGTTTGACTGATCTAGACAGTTGACTTTTTGTCGGATGATTCAAAATTTCTCTGATGATCAACCATGGAATTTGAGATGTTTTGAATCAAAAAATTAGGTCAATATGTTGCATTGGTGATTTTGAGATCATGTTCCAAGCAATTAGGTCATTCATTGAGTAAAAAGTCAATGATACACCATCCTCGATCAAAACCCTAATTTGGTTGATTCAAGATAGATCTTGAGGAAATGATGGGAATTTGAAGATTAAATGTTGATGATTGATGAAGATATATCAATTAAAGTGAGTGAAGACTCAAACCCTAATTGATCATATCTTTAATAGATGGAAGATTTTGATTCAAAACCCTAATTTGGCTCAAGGAGCACACATAAGCTATTTTGTTCTGAAATTGTCAGTGATGCAATGATGCATATGTGAATGATATTAGATGGTATCTTAGGTAAAAAATTGGGGTATGACAGATGCCCCGATTTAGGTTTCTTCAACCCAAGATGTGAAGATGAAAATATTTGTCTCGATAGGTGTGAAGAGACTTAAATATCAGAATACGCAAATTTTAGACCTAAGATACCAAAAAATGTGAATGATGCAAAGTGGTTGCAAAAAGTTTACCCAGGAGGTACCAAAGGGTGACATGCTGGGGAAAAAACAATTGTGAGGATATCTCAATCTGTTTAAGAAAGGAGAATCCTGTTTGTTGGGAAACAAGTATATGTTTCATAGGGAAAAAAGATTCACAAAGGAAGTGAATATCTGTTTCGCTTTGCAAAACGAGGAGATTACCTTCTGTCAGCCTTGTGACAATGTTCAAGGTAATTAAAGATGATATTACCAATTATCAGCCTAGTGATAGTTTATGGTAATTTGGAATGAAGACTCATTTACCGATTATCTGCCTTGTGATGGTAAATGGTATGAGTTCTTAAGATATTACCAATTATCAGCAAAGTGATAACTATAACAAGGTAATTATTGAGAAATTTTTACTGATTATTCAGCCTTGTGAATAAAAAACAGTAATAGAAACAGATCTCAAATGAGCTTCTTTTTTGCCAATTACAATCGTGCCGGGGATTTGTTTGAGAACATGCGGGCGTTTTGTTTGTAAAGATCCATGTTTCTCAGAGAGAAAGACAACTACGGGGATTTTTTTGAACTTTCATGATCGAACTTGTTAAGAAGAACAATCGTTTTATGATATGTTCAAAAATGAAAAGGAAATAAGCGGATCGGATGACGAGGCTATTGCTTATTGTTTACAGGTAGATTTTTGTGAAATCTAGACCTGAATTGGTTAGAGACAAGGTTCTATCCAGGAATGAACTAGAAAGAAACGATCAATTAAGACTTTGTACCCAATGAGGAACGAACTCGATTGGGGAATTGGAGAAAGAATGTGTTCTTTCTGCTTAGGGGGTGACAATCTAATGGAGAGATAACACATCCATACTTGTTTTCGGGAATAAATGCAACCTAAATAAGTGATATTGAAGAAAACATTGAAAAATGCAAGAATGCATTAATGATGCAATTATGTATGAATAATGAATATCATGAATGTCATATGCATCCTGACGATACTTGAAAAGACAACAAAGCATATTTGGAAAAGGACTATGTCGCAGTTGAATCAAATACTCGGCAAAATCTTCAGCAATGGTGTAGATGTTACTGGTGATGAATCAAAGTTGCATGCTTAAATTTTTTTGAGGAGAAAAAGCATTTTTTTACTGGCGATCCTACTGGAGATTCTTTTTAGATAAGAATACCATCTTTGATGATCTCTTTCGAGGAAGAGAAAACTTCTTAACAGTTGTTTATCCTTTAGAGGTCGAAACGCTCATGGAGATAACTGTTGTTGTTCCTTCTATGTTCATAGTTCGAAGGAAAATTTCGCTTTTATTTTGAAAAGTTTTGAAGTAAAAATTCATTTAAAACTTTTTTTTTTCTTTTCTGTTTCAAAAGTGATTACCACAAATAAAAGCGTTATTTTGCAAAACAGAATAAAGCAAGAATTGCAAATAAGTGGGCACAAGGCTCAAATTTATTTATAGAATGGTAATCAGCCAAAGGCGTGATTCTATTGACTATTTAAAAAAGTTGGAAATGGTAATATATTAGGAAAAGGCTACATTGAAAGCAATAACCGCTATTCTCCCTAACAACTTTGAATTCCAACTGTGCTTGTTGCTTCAAAAGATTTGATTGAAGATCCGTTGATGGAAGATTCTTCAAGTTGACGAAGTACAAACTGATGCAGTTACTTTGTCATTTAATCCTTAATTTTTGTCTAGATTTCCTTTTCAGGTTTTCAATCTACCAGGATAAACTTTTTCTGTTTATTGTCTCTAATTTTTTCCTGGACCATCCTTTCGGGTTTTCCGTCCATCGAGACGCTCATTTTTGCCTAAGCCGCCCTTCTCGGGTTTTCGACTTACAGAGTTGTTCTTTTGTCTTTTTAGACAAAGTATTTCTTGACTGCATCAGTATTTACAAGACGCAGGAGTTCATCGCCGTCCATGGTTGTGAGAGTCATAGCACCGCCAAAAAAGCTTCTTTTGACGATGTATGAGACTTCGTAATTAGGAGACCATTTTCCCATAGAATCTGGTTGAAAAGACAATATCTTTTTAAGCACGAGGTCGCCTTCTTGGAATTCATGAGGTCGAACCTTTTTGTCGAAGGCTTTCTTCATCCTTCTTTGATACAACTGTCCATGACACAAAGCGGTCATACATTTTTCTTAGATTAAGTTCAACTGATCGTATCTGCTTTGACACCATTCAACTTCAGATAACTTAGCCTCCATGAGGACTCTCATTGATGGAATTTCAACTTCCATGGGGAGCACTGCTTCCACGCAACACACTAAAGAGAAAGGGGTTACCCCTGTTGAAGTGTGTACTGAAGTGCGATACTCATGTAAAGTAAATGACAACATTTCATGCCAGTCTTTGTAAGTGACGACCATTTTCTGGATGATCTTCTTAATGTTCTTGTTGGCGGCTTCTGTCATACCCCAAAATTTGCCCTCCATCTACTCAAGAGATTTCATACATCCATACTCAAGGATTCCTCAAGAGTTGATCAGACAAACTCTCTCCTAGACAATCAACCCAAACTAGGGTTTGGTATCTCTCAAGCCAAGATGGATTTCCAACATCTCCAATGGTCTTCATGCCTCCTCATATGCTTCAAAGATTCTCCATGACAATTTTCAAGCCTCACAAGTCAAGTTTCCTCAGACAATTGCTCAAATGGATGAAAATCGAGTGTATTGGACAAAAAGTCAACTGTGGTCAACATACAGTCAAAACTTCTGATTTTTGGTCAACATCCTCATTTTGAAGTTACATTCATCATTTGATCAAGGGTTGATCATGATTCATCAAGAAAACTCAAGATTTGCCCAAAAGTCAAACTTTCTAAATTAGGGTTTCTAGATGAAAAGTCAACTGAACTTTGACTGATCATAACTTTCTCATACTTTCTCAGAAATTTTTCCACCACCTCTTGTTTTGAAGGAAATTCAATTCTCTACAACTTCATGTCTCACAAGAATGTCCAAAAAATGCTTCATTTGAGAGGTATAGCTCAAAACATTCTGGTCATTTTCAAAGTCAACAAAAGTCAACTTTTGTTTTGAAGATATTTTGAGCATGGTAACTCCAATTGAGATGAGACCAAAGACATTGGTTAGAGGACTCTTAGAGCTTTCCAAAAAGTCCAAGAACTCTCAAAAATGTGGAAAATTGAGCAAGTTGCACCATTCACAAGTTGGGCAATTTTGAAAGAATGCACAAAGAGAGATACTTCAAAAAATCAAATCTTTTGCAAATGGGCCTATCTTTTCTTCATCCTAACTTGTTCCTCAAGCAATTAGGAATATCCAAGCCCAATGCCACGAATTTTTGGTTTATTTTTCTATTTAATTTGGAATTTATTCATTTAAATACAAATTAAATTCAAAAATAAAGTATAAAATCAAAATTAATTGAAAGATTGATTTTTATTCTTTCCTTGATGTCCAATTAACTCACAAATGCTAGCCAAATCAGAATTGAAGCAAAAAAGGCAAGATTGGATTGAAATTGATCAAATTTGAAAATTTGATTTTCATGAAAAAATCAAATTTGATTATCATTGATTATTGATCAAATCTTTCCAAATTCAATCTCAAATCCTTCCAGTATATATACACAATGCATATCAATCAAGAAAGAACAGAAAAATTGCTCCATAAACCCTAACCTAAAGTCAAATTTTCGTGCACTTGAAACAACTGCGTGGTTTGGATCGTTTGATTGATTCCAAGCATCGAACACGTTCCTTGACACCTCGAGTGAATCCAGATACTTACTTTGCCAAAACTATCCGAATCAAGGAATGAGTTTGGTTTGTTCTCAAAAATCGAAATCGTATTTTAATTCTCATGCATTTTAACATGTTTCGTGGTTTGTTTTGTGTTTAGATGGAAGTTTGCAAGCTTTCGCATAGTTTGATTGCATTTTCATGGCCGGAATCGAAGCTTGCCATGGCTAGGGTTTCATGGACGAATTAGGATTCCACGAAATAGGACAAATTGGCCAAACGAATGCTACCATTGTGTTTAGAATGACAAATCCAATCGAACCATGCCTTTAAATGAATTTATATTGCGTGTCTTGGATTTTGGAATTTGGGGACTATAGCGTCGCTCGAGGCCGACAAAATGCCAATTCAAAATGAAAGAGATGAAGTTCTTGGCGGGCGATGCAATCGGAGGTGGCGTGCATGTATCCCACTCACCGTTTTCAAACACGGATGCGTGGCGTGGCGATCGGCGCGTTAGTCCTCAAGGTTTCACCTCGGTCACGAGTTCGATCCACTCAGTGCAGTTTTGCATTCTCTCTAAAACTCGCATATTTTCTTATATTTTCCATATTTTAATATTTCCTATTCTATTTTAATTTCTTTTCATATTTTTATTTATGCATTAAAAAAATACCAAAAACATTTTTTCTTTTTACATTATTTTCATAAAAACCTTTATTTAATTTAATAAATTAAAAAATATAATTTTTGCATGCATATTTATTTTATTTTTATTTTAGCATTTAAACCATTATTAATTGCATTTTATTATTAAATCTTTTCAAAAATCCCAAAAAATTATTATAGCTTATTTACCTTATTTCCAGCATGCATAAATTTTCTCATATTAAAAATTGCATTTTTTCTAACATTTTCTCTTATTTCAATTTCATCATATTTCCCGATTTTCTTATTCTTTCACAGGTTGATCCGATTCAGACGATTCTTCCGTTTTTATTTTACTTTTCAATAATGTAATTGCTCATGGGTTGTAATAGTTAAATTTAGGACTTTTACTTTCCGCTCCTAATTATGTATCGCCCCAAAGCCATGTAATAGCGTAGGTTTATTTTCCGCATCTTTACATTCCGCATTTTACTTTCCTTATCAATTGCTAGTAACTAGGCGTGTATGGCAAGATAATAATTGGACATAGCTCACACTAATTTCAAGATAAAATATCTGAATTTGACACACTTTCACACGCACCCCTTAGGGTAATTCTCTCGATGCCTTTCGATTCAAAATGGTCATGTCCTCGAGCGTGAGGTATTCTAGCACCGTTGCCTTCCAAACAAATCATCATAGTCCCTTCGATACAAAGATCATAAGACCCACGACGTCGCCTCCGAATACATGATCTTGACCCTCGATTGTCGCTACGAAAATGATGATAGTCCTTCGAATGTGCTAGGATACTTCCTACAAGTTGCCTTCAATGACCATCCGATGTCCCTTCGAATGTCCCGCTTACATCCAACGAATGGAGCTACCTACTAACTAATGGTATGGCTAGCGCTATTCTAAAGGAATGTAGAAGTACAACAAACGACCAATTCGAGTGGGTAAATAAGTCTCTTAGTTGCTTGCTCTAAACAAATGCTTTTCACACCACACACTCTTTTCAAAGTTCAATTTCTTTTCAAACAAACATTTAGAACACTTTGTATACACTCCTACATGAGTCATTACAAAGTCAAAGCGAAATGCCTTTTCAAAACATTTTGTCAAACACACGAAAGCAATTTTAAAAGTTATCTAAGAGCAACTAAGAGCCGTAGAATAATCGGATGGAAAGGGTGCTAATACCTTCCCTTTTCATAACCATTCTCCCGAACTCAAGAATCTAACGAAGGTCTTTTTCATTACTTTTACCTTCCCTTAATTGGATAAAAATAAAAGTCGGTGGCGACTCTTGCTATCCGCACATTTGGATACAAAAATCCTACAAAGTCAGTTCACCGTATCACAGAACTGGCGACTCTGCTGGGGATACACCCTAAAGAGAGAATTGCCTTAGGGATTTCTAGATAACTTTTATTGCTTTCTGTTTGAATTGTATGCTTTATCTTTAAGGGTTGCTTGGGTATTATATTGTTGGGGGATCCTACACCCGGATCCGGGTTTCCTTTTAGGTAAGTAGCATTAGATCATCGCGACCGTTAGACGTATAACTACGCGGTCAACATGATGGCTACGTTAGCGTGACACTTTGGTTGCCCCGATACTCTTCATTCCCAAGTTGAAGAAAGTATTTGGCTTCTGCGTGGTGTCATCAAGCGCTAACTAAACTTTTAGAACCTTAATTGACCCATCTTGGCCATTAGAAAGTAGTGAGATGGCCGGCTTTGGTGTAGACCGAGGTTGGTTGATACTCGATGCTACGCTCATTGAGATCCGACTTTTGGGACATTTTCGATCGACCACTTGGCCGTCGTATTGAAATAAGCGCCTACGAGAAAGATCTGTGATATGAGATTCCTAGAACCCGGTTACTATTATAGGACAGGATGAACCAACTCAAACTTTTGGTAGGGTAATCACCTATACCTCATGCAAGCCTTAAACATAGGCTCATTGTGTGAATTGTTTGTGTGTGCTAAACATGACATCATGACATCATTCGCATTGCATATCATTTCTAACTATTTCAAGGACCTAGGGATTTATCTTTGCTCTTTTGTAGGGATTATGGCTTCTAGAAAGACTATCCGAATCAACTTCATGGGTATCCTTCTCACTCAAAGAATTGGTTTCGAAATTCCGACCATGCTCGGTTCATCAAAAGACATGGTTATCTACTTGATTTGGTTATCTCCGGTTTTGAAGAAGATATGATGCATGTCCTATTCCAGTTCTTTGATCCGAAACACCATTGCTTTACATTTCCAGATTATCAGTTGGTTCCTACCTTAGAAGAGTTCTCTAAGCTACTTGGGGTACCTATTCTTGACCAAATGCCATTCACCGGTTTGGAAAAGGTCCCTAAGTTCGAAGACATTGCATCCGCTTTACATCTTAAGCGCCCAGACATTGAAGCCAATTGGGAAACTAGAAGTGGAGTTAAGGGTTTACTTTCCAAGTTCTTAATCAAGAAAGCCCGAGAATTCCTCAAAGTTATGAGTTTCCATGCATTTGAGAACATTATGGCCTTGCTAATTTATGGTTTGGTTCTATTCCCTAACTCGGATCAATTCATAGATGTCAACGCCATCAAGTTATTTCTTACCCGCAATCCAGTGCCTACCTTACTTGGAGACATTCTACATTCTCTCCACACTCGTACTACTAAGCGACAAGGAACTCTCATGTGTTGTGTCCGTTACTTTCAAGGTGGTTTATTTCGCACCCTCCTCCATTTTGAAGAATGAACAAAGGTTGAGATGGTCTCAAAGATTGATGTCACTCTCTCATTCCGACATCCGTTGGAATCTTTTCTCTCAAAAGGATTTCACATTCATTGAGCGTTGTGGAGAGTTCCTAATGTACCACTCCTTGGTATAAGGGAGGTATTACTTACAACCCTTCTCTAGCTCTACGTCAGTTTGGTTTTGCTCGAAGAGATGGTCCACATGATATGCTTCTCCAAGATGTTGTGTTCGACTACAATCACGATCTCCAGAATTACCGACGAAGGTTTATACACGCTTGGGGCATGGTAAAGAAGACCGATACCAAGACTTTGGGGCACCCGAACTCCATTCCTTGGGAACCTTACCTCAAATGGGTGCGAGCTCGAGCTCAAAACCTCATGATGCCATTCACGCTTCTACCAAGAATTATGGAACTGTTGCTATAGGTGACGTACCCTATGCTGTTCTCCATCCTGACATGCCTACTGATTTTGAAGACTTGAAGAGATCCTGGATTCAGCTTAAAGAAGAAAGGGATACCTTTGAAGCTCAGTGCTATGCAAGTGAGAAGAAGGTTCTAGAATTGACCAAGCTACTTCACGAGGAGCGAAACATCAACGCTTACATCGGCACCAAGAGGAAGCGCCCATGGGAGACTTAGAGCTTTAGGATGTTTTCTTTTATTGTTTTCTTTTATCTCTTGTACTTAAAAAGAAAAAGAATAATAATGAGAAGTACTAATAAATGTTTGCTCATTGCTTGTTTAACAAATTTAAATCTCTTAGGTCCTTGAAAACATTGCATTGCATTCGCATAAACATTGCATATCATAGCATAACATTGCATCACAGGTACATTGGAGATTGGTTTTCTCATTTGCTCGCTATTTATTTTAGCAGAAATGGCTCTTGAACAGATGTCAAAGATCTCAGCTCGAATGCTCGGTTTAGATGTTTCACTTGGTCCAAGGCCAAGAAGATCTGAAGAAGCTCATCAACAAGAAGAAGAAGGTTGTTGGTCTCCTCAACATGGGTAGAGCGTTTCAAAGGGGTCCTAAAGTGGTCACCGTATTGAGCTCTCAAGGAAGTGTCCATACCGAGGGGAGTACCAAGGGTGATGAAGGTGAGCGTGAGCCAAAGAAAGGAGGAGAGGATCGGTCCGATTATAGCCAACACTCGAGGAAGATGACAAGTACAAACAACTTGAAGACCGTCGAATCTTGTGGAAAACACGAAGATGTCCGGCTGAACTTTGATGATCCGAGTCTTGTTTACGGTGTTGTGATTCCTCCCAAGTTCAAAGTTCCTACTTTTGCTAAGTATGATGGCATGTCTTGCCCTAAGCTACATTTGAAGTCCTATGTCCGAAGATCAATCCCCCGATGATGAAAGTTGTGGATGCACTATTTTCAAGAGAGTTTGTCGGGACTCGGTTGGAATGGTACTATCACTAGAGAATGACCGTATCCGTACTTGGGTGACTTAGGTGATGCTTTCTGAACAATATGAGTATAATCTTGAATTGACACCCACTCGCATGCAACTACAAAGCATGTCTATGGGTCGCGATGAGAAGTTCAAGGAGTATGCTCGAAATGGAGAGATCTAGCGAGAGTTCAACCACCCTTGTCCAATAGGGAGTTGGTTGATATGTTCATGGGGACACAGCGAGGCCCATTCTTCAATCATCGATTGGAAATTCTTCATCCGGATTCACCGAGTGATATTGATGAGCGCATTGAGGTGGTATCAAGAGTGGGAAGATCCATGTAGAGTCATCTTCAAATCTGCGAAGAGATCTTTTGGTGCTAAGAAAGAAGCTAATCTTGTATGGTCGGAAAAAGCCAAGACCGACCGTGCTCAATCTGGGGCGGTTGTGATCTCGATCCTACATCGGCAACCTCGGTGAGACAACGCGTAACGAGCGCCACGAAGGGTTCTGAAGATCAACATGCCTTTGTCGCAAGCCTTGCAACACATGTTGAAAGCAGGTGATTGCCTTGAGGGATCCTCCTCGAGCGTCAACACTTCCTCTCCGAAATACAATCCAAATGCTAAGTGTGCTTACCATTCCAACAGCCGGGCACGACAACGACAATTGTTGGGCTCAAGAACAAGATTCAAGATATGATTGAAGCTAAGCATTGAGTTTGACCCTCTGTTGAGACTCGAATGTGATCAACGCGCCTATGCCTAACCATGACAAGAGTTCCATCTGTTGGTGGCGACTTATGTTTTCAACATAGATGACTTGACCATTCCTCGATGGTGTTAAGAAGAATTTGTTACAAGGTGTCAATCCAGATGCCCAGAGAATTGTCGTTGGTGCCCATCCGCGCTGATGGTTGTGCTTGGTTGAGAAGGCGTGTTCGGTGCATGATGGATAACCGTGAGGTACTATTTACGAAACCACACGTGCGGGTGTGAAGAAATGTCTAAGTTGAAGATCGACAACGACACTGTACCATCTGTGTGGGATACCTTGGGGCAGCCAAGTGGAAAGTATGATTACATGGTGAAGTACACGTCACGATAGTTACAAGATTCCTATTGAAGATGTTAAGGCGACCGGATGGGGTGACGATTTCCGAAGACTATCTGATATTTACACCATAAGGATTTCCTCTTGATCCGTGCCTAGAGTGGCACCTCTCATCATCACTTCTCCAAGACCAGTTCCATATTCCTCGACAAAGCTATCCCTTGGAATTATGGGTGATGTTTACTATCATGGCGTCAAACAAGATCCTCGACCATTGAAGATCTTCTTTGAAGTTTCTATTCCGGCATTGATAACATCACCGGATCCGGAAGGTGACCGAGCGGAAGGGTATTCTCTCCGAGATCTCTCCTCCAAAAGACACTGCGACTCAGCTCGCATTCCGCTACTCAATCAATATCCCGACTAGAGGAAAGAACCAAGAACTCATCACGCTCAACCGAAGTGCCAAAGGAAGTTCAAGACACCCAAACAAGAAATGGAGGAAATTAAAATTATCAAGAAAAGTGATTACAATGTTGTGGAACAATTGGGACGAGACTCGTCCAAGATCTCCATGCTTGCTCTGCTCTTATGCTCGAGGCTCATGCTAACGCCTTGGTGAAGTTTCAAGAATGCTCATGTGCCGCAAGACACTACTCTTGATCAATTCGAAGTTTGTATTGCTGGCTGCCAACAACGGCCTAGGCTTCTCGATCTTGATTTGACTCCTTAGGAAAGAAACATAACAAAGCCTTGCACATCTCATTGAATGCAAGGCGTTACATTGTCTCATGTTTTGGTTGATACCGGTTCGCTCGAATATCCTTAGAGCGCTTTTGATCGGCTTGATGTCGAAGGGTTGGTTTTGAGACCCGTGACATTATTGTGAGAGCTTTTGATGGTTCTAAGCGCGATGCTTGGAGAGCTCATCACTTAAAGTCGGTTCCGGACTTTTGACTCTACTTTCTTTGTCATGGACATTCGTCCGCTTATTCTTGCCTACTTGGACGCCCTTGGATACATGGGGCGCTGTTACCTCTACATCGAGCTGAAGTACCCGGTGAAAGGGAAAGTTGTTACAGTGTGTGGTGAAGAAGAGTATATGGTCAGTCATCTACAGTCATTCCGCTACCTTGAGATGGAGGGTGAATTCTTCGAGACTCCCTGTCAAGCTTTTGAAACAATACCCAGAGTCATGCCTGTTGACTCTCCTGTCACTCCTGAAGTTACGCAAGCTCCACCTAGAATGGCCTCGCTGAAAGATGCTCGAGCTACTGTTGAACAAGGAGGTAGTGCCATTTGGGGACAGCTCCCCAATCTTCCTTTCAAATTCGACAAGACTGGTTTAGGCTTCACCATCAAGGGTCAGAAGATGATACGCCGCGAACGTGCCGGCCAACTTCCTTTCCGCATCAGTCAAAGTGGAATCCATGCTATAGAAGACGACGACAACGGCTTCGACATCAGCAAGTGGATCTTCCCAACTCCAGATCATGGGTTCAGCAATTGGAAGACTGAAGACGTCATACCAATCTCCTTTAGTCAGGAGTAATTGCTCTTGTTTTGTTTTACTTTTCGTATTTCTTTATGTTTCGAACAATAAACTTTGAAAGCCTGGTGCCTTGCCCGGGGCGTCATGGCGCTTGCGAGGTTTTTATCGTCGTTTGTATTTTCATTCAATAAATTCGTTGGACTTTTGCATTCAATTGTTTGTTTTCTTTCTTTTACTTTATCACCTTCAAAGGCTATGTGTTTCTTACACACCCACGTGATGATACTGCGAATCACTCCGAATCGTTAATAAACTATGCTAGTGCTAAATATGACTTGATAATCCGATCTACCAAGCGAAGGCGAAAGTGAGGAAGATTGTGAAGTGCCGGAGAACTTGCCGGGCTACTGAAGAAGAGCGAGTTATCACCACAAAAGCGAGTTGAGGTTGTGAATTTGGGTCTTGCGAAGACGAAAAGAGATCAAGATAGGACGGGTCTTGAGAGTGTTAAAGAAAGATTGGTTCAGATGCTACGAGATTATGTTGAGGTTTTGCTTGGTCATACGAAGACATGCGGGTTTAGACATTGATATCGTGGTACACGATTCCGACAAAAGAAGGTTTTCTCGGTGAAGCAGAAGGTTCGTCGTATCGTCCCGAGATGTCGAGAAAATCAAAGCCGAAGTTATGAAGCGTTCACGCTGGTTTCTAGCCGTTACTTCCTATCGATGGGTTGCAAATGTGGTACCCGTGCCTAAGAAGGATGGTAAGGTGCGAATGTGTGTGGATTCTAGAGATCTAAACAAAGCAAGTCCGAAGACGATTTCCACTTCCTCATATTGATGTTCGGTCGACAACACCGCTCAACATAAGGTTTTCTCCTTCATGGATGGTTTCTCCGGTTACAATCGATCAAAATGGCTCTCAAGACATGGAAGACTACTTTTGTTACCGTGGGGCACTTTCGCTACAAGGTTATGCCGTTCGGATTGAAGAGCAGGCGCCACTTATCAGCGTGCTATGGTAACATTATTTCATGACATGATTCATCACGAGATAGAGGTCTACGTCGACGACATGATAGCTCGATCACAGACTGAAGAAGAACATCTTGATCATTTGCGAAACTATTTGATGATTGAAGAAGTACATCGAGACTTAATCCCAACAAGTGCACCTTTGGAGTCGGATCCGAAAACTCTTAGGGTTTGTTGTCGGTGGAAGAGGTATTGAGGTTGACCGCCAAGGTTAAAGCCATTCAAGAGATGCCACTCACCGAGAAGGAGGTCGAGGTTTCTTGGGCGATTGAACTACATTGCCAGATTCATTGCACATTTAACCGCTACTTGTGAGCCAATCTTCAAGTTACTTAAGAAAGATCAAGTAGTGGAATGGAACGAAGATTGCCAGATCGCTTTTGACAAAATCAAGGAGTACCTACAGAATCCTCCTATCCTAATGCCGCCTGCCGAAGGAAGACCTCTTATCATGTACTTGACAGTGCTAGAGAACTCGATGGGGTGTGTGTTGGGGCAACATGGCGAGTGCAGTCGAAAAGAGCATGCAATATACTACCTTAGCAAAAGTTTACCGTGTGAAACAAGATACTCACACTCGAGAAAACTTGCAACGCTTTGGCTTGGGCTGCTCGCCGACTAAGACAGTATATGTTGACTCACACTACCTTGTTGATTTCTAAGATGGATCCGATAAAATACATCTTTGAGAAACCATCTCTCTCCGGAAGAATAGCAAGATGGCAAATGATCTTGACCGAATACGACATCGGTACACTTCTCGAGCGATCAAAGGAAGTGTGGTAGCCGATCATTTGGCTCATCAAGCCGTAGATGACTATCGATCTATGCGGTTAATTTCCAGACGAAGATGTTTTACTAGTTACAGATTGCGAAGAACCAGGCCCAGACGAAGGACCTGAACAAGGATCCCGATGGACCATGGTCTTTGATGGAGCCTCAAACTCACTTGGCAATGGCATTGGCGCCATCATTACATCCCCTACAGGCGGACATACTCCTTTCACCGCCAGATTATGTTTCAGTTGCACTAACAACATGGCCGTCTGAGCGTGCATCATGGGTCTTAAAGCTGCTATTGACTTAAGAATCAAGTTCTTACGAGTGTATGGAGACTCAGCTTTAGTGATTAGTCAGATTAAGGGCGAGTGGGATACGAAGCATCCGAATCTCATTCCGTATCGAGAGCATGTCCTGAGTTTGATTCCTTACTTTGAAGAGATTACTTTCAATCATATTCCACGAGAGGAGAATCAGTTGGCAGACGCGTTAGCTACTATGTCGTCTATGTTCAAGGTTAGATGGGACAACGAGGCTCCCCAGATCATCATTGAGAGGTTCGACGAACCAGCGTATTGTTGTGAGCTTGACAGAAGAGAAACCTTGGTACTATGGCGTGAAGAGGTATCTTGAGACTCGTGAATATCCAGAGGCATCATTAATGATAAGAAGTTCATAAGAAGATTTGCATCTAAATTCTTCCTCGAACGACATCTTATACAAGCGCAACCACGACTTGTGCTTACTCCTGTGTAGACGAAAAACAATGCGTATCATGGAAGAGTTACGAAGCTAATTTGGTACCCACTCGGTGGACACACCATGGCTAAGAAGATTTTGAGAACAGTTACTATTGGTCCACCATGGAAGTCGATTGTCACCGCTATGCTCGATCTTGTCACAAATGCCGATTTATGCCGACAAAGTGCACGTACCTCCATACCTCGAATGTTTTAACTTCTCCGTGGCCTTTTGCAATGTGGGGAATTGACATGATTGGAGAGATTAAGCCTGACTTCCAATGGACATCGTTTCATCCTTGTGGCAATCGATTACTTTACCAAGTGGGTAGAAGCGCCTCGTATGCATCATTACCAAGAATGTAGTGGCTCGATTCATCAAGCATAATCTTATCATCGGTATGGCACTCGAAAGGATTATCACAGATAACGGTTCCAATCTCAACAACAAGATGATCACCGAACTCTGCACGCAGTTCAAGATCAAGCATCACAACTCTTCTCCATATCGGCCTAAGATGAATGGCGCAGTGGAAGCCGCCAATAAGAACATTAAGAAGATTATCAGAAGATGCGGTGACTTACAAAGATTGGCATGAGATGTTACCATTTGCTCTTCATGGTTATCGCACTTCAGCACGAACATCGACAGGGGCAACCCCCTTCTCTCTCGTATACGGTATGGAAGCCGTCTTACCCATCGAGGTTCAGATACCCTCGACCAGAGTCCTCCAGGAGGCAGAGTTAGGTGAAGACGATTGGGTTCAGACACGGCTTGACCAGATTAACTTGATCGATGAGAAACGACTTGCGTCCATCTGCCATGGGATGATGTATCGAAACGAATGATCGAGCATTTAACAAGAAGGTCAAGCACCGAGTCTACCAAGTTGGTGATCTAGTAGTCAAGCGCATCATTCTTCCACAAGGTGATCGAGGGCAAATGGACTCCCACCCATGAGGGACCATTTGTAGTCAAGACAGATTTTCCGCGGAGCTATGATACTTAGCACCATGGATGGTGAAGACTTCCACACCACGTGAGCGAGACATAGTCAAAAAATACTACGCATAAAAGAGACCCGCTAGGTCGACTGGCCTAGGCAAAAATAAGGGCATCCTGGCGAACCAAAATGGTTCGGGCAAAAGTTAAGGATATATACAAAACATGTACACCCGGCAAGTCGAAAACCTGAAAAGGCGGCTTGGGCAAAAAAGGGTATCCGGTGGGCGAAAACCGAAAGGGCGGTCTAGGCAAAAGTTAGGGATTTAAGCGTACGACTATGTCTCTTCCAGATCACCTGCTTCCAGACTATTATCAGCATTCAAGGTTCAAATGGCGAAGATCAGTCTATTCACTTTCTACCGACAGCAAGGAGATGAGATAGTCGAAATATATGAGTACTAGCATAGTTGGAACTTAACGAGATTGTTTCCGCATAGCTTTTTACCTTTCTTATGTACAAACTACTTGGCCATACGCCACCTGTCAAATAAATACAGCTTCTTTCCCTTTACAATTTCTGTTATAGTTATTTGCAATAAGTCCAACGTTTGCTTTGAATGACTATACGCATTTGACAGTAAAAATCTCCCTGCAAACATACGAAAAGTGAACATTCAAAGGTACTTACTACAGGTTCCAGGAATTGGGATGACGACGAAAGTCACCAAATAGTTCCCCACAGAGCATGAAGGTGTCACTCACAACGCACCTTCCCCAGCGGAGTATATGTTAATCCACAAGCAGTGATTCCACTCAACCGAGCAACGTTACATCAGTCTCCAAGCAGTAACACTTCATCCCCAGCGGATATTTCTCAATCCTCCCCCTCTCCCCGGCAGCAGTATCCAGACTCGAAACTTGGTCAGATAGTGCATCGGAGGAAACATACACCTTCTATTCCCCAGCCAGAGATTACAACGGACTCTAGACTCTTCAAGCCCGGTCTCAGCAACCATCAAATGTTCTCCAGCGAGATCTACACTCGAAATCCCCAGTAGAGTATCTCTTAAATTTCCTCAGCAGGATCTACATACAAGGTCCCCAACGGATCGCCTCCAGATTCTCCTCGCAGGTCTATATATGAGATCTCCAGCGAGCTTCTCAAATCTCTACCTTCCTCAACAATGTCTAGGCCCAAGACTTGGTCGATAGTGCATCGGAGGAATCCAAGATATCTTTCTTCTCCTTCAAAAGCAGGGTTCTCACCTACTCAAATCCCCAAGCGGAAGTTAGAAATCTTCAAACAGAATATCCGCATCTTCTTCAAGATGGATATGTTTTGAAATATCACAACATTCATCATTCATACATTTCTCATAAAGTCATAATTCATGCATATGTCATTCATATACACTGTCATGCATCATACTTTGCATAAAACTAACGAATATTCTATCAAAGTTTCTCTTGTTTTCTCAAAACAGGTAACAGTCATTTCTGACGCAAACAGGTCCAGGATTAAGCCCCGAGCCGACGGGAAAACTATCTGAAAGACCGCCTTCGCAAACAGGTCCAGGATTAAGCCCCGAACCGACGGGAAAACTATCCGAAAGACCACCTCTGGTTATCCTCCGATAACAGACAATGGATCAACACCCGATGCACAACAGGGAAGCTATCCACATTCTGGCCAACTACAATTTCCCTCAGAGTAATCAACACGAAGATTTATTCTGATTATCAACAGCAACTACAGAGTCTAGCGTACGACTCAGTTGCCTTGGATGGCATCTTAAGCCCATCTCCGACTATTTGTCAACATCTCTTCACTATCAGAATGCTGCATATATGGTTAAAAATCAATACAGACCAATAACTTCATTCAAAGTGATCACGAAGTCTAACGTACGACTCCCTTCGGATGGCATCTTAAGCCCATCTCCTCCGTTTCAGAACATCTACAGTCTAACGACGACTCATTCCCAAAGATCGACCTTTCTAGATGGCATCTTAAGCCCATCTCTCAGCTCTCTCGAGTCTAGCGTCGACGCTCGTTCCCAGTGAAGTCTCCAACTTCTCCAAATGGCATCTGTAAGCCCATTCCGCATCATCCACCAGCGGTGCAAATTTTCGGTGTACTCGGTGTTCAATCATCTTCTACCTCCGGTCACGAAGACAAGCATGTCAATCTAACCCTTCCAGTACAAGAAGATTGAGCAGGGCAGTGTCATACCCCAAAATTTGCCCTCCATCTACTCAAGAGATTTCATACATCCATACTCAAGGATTCCTCAAGAGTTGATCGACAAACTCTCTCTAGACAATCAACCCAAACTAGGGTTTGGTATCTCTCAAGCCAAGATGGATTTCCAACATCTCCAATGGTCTTCATGCCTCCTCATATGCTTCAAAGATTCTCCATGACAATTTTCAAGCCTCACAAGTCAAGTTTCCTCAGACAATTGCTCGAATGGATGAAAATCGAGTGTATTGGACAAAAAGTCACTGTGGTCAACATACGGTCAAAACTTGATTTTTGGTCAACATCCTCATTTTGAAGTTACATTCATCATTTGATCAAGGGTTGATCATGATTCATCAAGAAAACTCAAGATTTGCCCAAAAGTCAAACTTTCTAAATTAGGGTTTCTAGATGAAAAGTCAACTGAACTTTGACTGATCATAACTTTCTCATACTTTCTCGAAATTTTCCACCACCTCTTGTTTTGAAGGAAATTCAATTCTCTACAACTTCATGTCTCACAAGAATGTCCAAAAAATGCTTCATTTGAGAGGTATAGCTCAAAACATTACAGGTCATTTTCAAAGTCAACAAAAAGTCAACTTTTTGTTTTGAAGATATTTTGAGCATGGTAACTCCAATTGAGATGAGACCAAAGACATTGGTTAGAGGACTCTTAGAGCTTTCCAAAAAGTCCAAGAACTCTCAAAAATGTGGAAAATTGAGCAAGTTGCACCATTCACAAGTTGGGCAATTTTGAAAGAATGCACAAAGAGAGATACTTCAAAAAAATCAAATCTTTTGCAAATGGGCCTATCTTTTCTTCATCCTAACTTGTTCCTCAAGCAATTAGGAATATCCAAGCCCAATGCCACGAATTTTTGGTTTATTTTTCTATTTAATTTGGAATTTATTCATTTAAATACAAATTAAATTCAAAAATAAAGTATAAAATCAAAATTAATTGAAAGATTGATTTTTATTCTTTCCTTGATGTCCAATTAACTCACAAATGCTAGCCAAATCAGAATTGAAGCAAAAAAGGCAAGATTGGATTGAAATTGATCAAATTTGAAAATTTGATTTTCATGAAAAAATCAAATTTGATTATCATTGATTATTGATCAAATCTTTCCAAATTCAATCTCAAATCCTTCCAGTATATATACACAATGCATATCAATCAAGAAAGAACAGAAAAATTGCTCCATAAACCCTAACCTAAAGTCAAATTTTCGTGCACTTGAAGCAACTTGCAGCCGTGGTTTTGGATCGTTTCAGTTGATTCCAAGCATCAGAACACGTTCCTTGACACCTCCAGAGTGAATCCAGATACTTACTTTGCCAAAAACTATCCAGAATCAAGGAATCCGAGTTTGGTTTGTTCTCAAAAAAATCGAAATCGTATTTTAATTCTCATGCATTTTTAACATGTTTCGTGGTTTGTTTTGTGTTTAGATGGAAGTTTGCAAGCTTTCTGCATAGTTTGATTGCATTTTCATGGCCGGAATCGAAGCTTGCCATGGCTAGGGTTTCATGGACCGAATTAGGATTCCACGAAATAGGACAAATTGGCCAAAACGAATGCTACCATTGTGTTTAGAATGACAAATCCAATCGAACCATGCCTTTAAACTGAATTTATATTGCGTGTACTGGATTTTGGAATTTGCAGGGACTATAGCGTCTCGCGAGGCCTTAAAATGCGAATTCAAAATGAAAGAGATGAAGTTCTTGGCGGGAGCGATGCGGAGGGTGCGTGCATGTATCCCACTCACTTCGTTTTCAAACACCAGATGCAACGTGGCGTAGCGGTCAGCGCGTTAGTCCTCAAGGTTTCAGCCTCTGGTCACGAGTTCGATCCACTCCAGTGCCAGTTTTGCATTTTCTCTCTAAAACTCTGCATATTTTCTTATATTTTCCATATTTTAATATTTCCTATTCTATTTTAATTTCTTTTCATATTTTTATTTATGCATTAAAAAAATACCAAAAACATTTTTTCTTTTTACATTATTTTCATAAAAACCTTTATTTAATTTAATAAATTAAAAAATATAATTTTTGCATGCATATTTATTTTATTTTTATTTTAGCATTTAAACCATTATTAATTGCATTTTTATTATTAAATCTTTTCCAAAAAATCCCAAAAAATTATTATAGCTTATTTACCTTATTTCCAGCATGCATAAATTTTCTCATATTAAAAATTGCATTTTTTCTAACATTTTCTCTTATTTCAATTTCATCATATTTCCCGATTTTCTTATTCTTTCACAGGTTGATCCGATTCAGACGATTCTTCCGTTTTTATTTTACTTTTCAATAATGTAATTGCTCATGGATTGTAATAGTTAAATTTAGGACTTTTACTTTCCTCCTAATTATGTATCGCCCCAAAGCCATGTAATAGCGTAGGTTTATTTCCGCATCTTTACATTCCGCATTTTACTTTCCGCACCTTATCAATTGCTAGTAACTAGGCGTGTATGGCAAGATAATAATTGGACATAGCTCACACTAATTTCAAGATAAAATATCTGAATTTGACACACTTCTTTCACACGCACCCCTTAGGGTAATTCTCTCGATGCCTTCGATTCAAAATGGTCATGTCCTCGAGCGTAGAGGTATTCTAGCACCGTTGCCTTCCAAACAAATCATCATAGTCCCTTCGATACAAAGATCATAAGACCCACGTCGCCTCCGAATACATGATCTTGACCCTCGATTGTCGCCTCGAAAATGATGATAGTCCTTCGAATGTGCTAGGATACTTCCTACAAGTTGCCTTCATGACCATCCGATGTCCTTCGAATGTCCGCTTACATCCAACGAATGGAGCTACCTACTAACTAATGGTATGGCTAGCGCTATTCTAAAGGAATGTAGAAGTACAACAAAACGACCAATTGAGTGGGTAAATAAGTCTCTTAGTTGCTTGCTCTAAACAAATGCTTTTCACACACACACTCTTTTCAAAGTTCAATTTCTTTTCAAACAAACATTTCCGAACACTTTGTATACACTCCTACATGAGTCATTACAAAGTCAAAGCGAAATGCCTTTTCAAAACATTTTGTCAAACACACAGAAAGCAATTTTTAAAAGTTATCTAAGAGCAACTAAGAGCCCGTAGAATAACTCGGATGGAAAGGGTGCTAATACCTTCCCTTTTCATAACCATTCTCCGAACTCGAATCTAACGAAGGTCTTTTTCAGTTACTTTTACCTTCCTTTAATTGGATAAAAATAAAAGTCGGTGGCGACTCTTGCTATCCGCACATTTGGATACAAAAATCCTACAAAGTCAGTTCACCGTATCACAGCTTCCACAATGCCATTCATCTTTGTTCGGCAAGGATAAGAGTTATGATGCTCAATTTTGAATTCCTCACACAGTTCTTTCATCATTTTATTGTTCAATTTCGATCCATTATCTGTAATGATCTTTCTTGGAATTCCATATCGGCAAATGAGGTTGTTCTTGATGAACCTCATAACCACTTGTCTTGTAACGTTGGCGTAAGATGTTGCTTTGACCCATTTGGTGAAGCAATCAATGGCCAGTAAGATGAAGCGATGACCGTTTGAAGCTTTTGGTTTAATCATCTCAATCACGTCGACATCCCACATGGAGAAAGGCCACGGAGAGGAGATAACGTTGAGTAGAGTTGGTGGCACATGGATCCTATTTGTGTAGATCTGGAACTTGTGACATCTATTAACATGTTGACAACAATCAGATTCCATTGTTATCCAATAATAGCATGCTCTTAAGATTTTCCTGGACACTGCATGCCCATTTGAATGGGTTCCAAAGGACCCTTCATGCACTTCATGTATTAACATATCTGCTTTGTGTCTGTCCACGCATCTGAGCAAGACCATGTCGAAATTTCTTTTGTATAACACATCTCCATTCAGGAAGAAATTTCCAGAAAGCCTCCTGAGAGTTTTCCTATCTTTGTGCGATGCCCCAAGCGGGTACTCTTGAGTTTGAAAGAAGCATTTGATGTCGTGGAACCACAGATTATCGTTGATGACTGCTTCAGTTACAAACACATAGGCAGGTCTTTCAAGACATCTGATGTTGATTCTAGGCATATCGTTCCAATGGTTGACTTTGAACATGGAAGATAGAGTGACCAAGGCATCTACCATTCGATTCTGATCTCGAGGAATGTGATGCAATTCAACTTTGTTGAAGAAAGTCAACCAACGTCTTACATAATCTCAGTAGGGAATCAAACCAAGGTGATGAGTTTTGTACTTGTCTTTGATTTGATTGATCACAAGGGCTAAATCTCCATATATGTCAAGGATCTTGATCCTCAAGTCGATGGCTTCTTCGATACCCATTGTTGTACCCCAAAATTTACCCTCTTTTTTTCCGTATTTTTGGTTTATAATCTGACTACATAAACATACATGTAGCCACATGCATAAGCATTCATCATGAGGTTATCATGTTCAAGGTATTCCAAGTGGCAACTGAAAAGAGTTTATTCGCTTATTTGTCAATAAAACGGATTTCAGGTTTTCGGCGTATTTTGAGTACTTCAGAAGGCGTATCTCTCAGCTCGTTGGGTACTCTCTAACAATTTTCGACTAGGATTCCCTTCTCATTATTGTCTACAACTTTTGTTTGAAAGCCGGAAGCAGACCTCATGAGGAAGGTTTCCAAAGAATTTGTTTTCTCCAGTGGATTAGGCTAAATTTTAGTGCTGAATCGCACATTCTGCCCACTAAATAGTCTTTATCTTCTAGCTAAAAACTCGGAATTGAGCGAGATCGATTTCTAAAATTCCGTATCAAAGTCCTCTACAATTTTCATTTGCAACTCGGGAGATGATTCCTCACCGATCAGTACCAGAATTTCATTCTTTAAAGTGGATTTTGAGCGGAACCGAGCAATTTTTCATCTGATACGCGAAGTTCGGAAAATCATATCTCGTCCGATTTTCATTGAAACGAGACGGGACCAGTGCCAAAAGTTCACAAATTTCGTTAGCTTCGATTGTCTCAGAGATACTCATTTGCAAATGTTGATCGGAATACTCTCGTTCGAGGCATTGTCTCGGAAGCGCGGAAATAAAATTCTGCATGTGTCAGTGGTCTAAAAATTGTGATGAAACTTCAAAATTTATTATTCCTTTGATCGTTCAGTGTATCAAGTCGGAATTTTGATTCGCACAAGCAAAATCGCATTCCGAACACTTTTCATTTACATTCCGACTTCAAATTCCGCACGGATTTGACTTTTTCGGATTAATTACGAAAATTATTCGGATAATCATGATTAGGCTTGATTATGGTTCTTAGGCTCAATTCCTAGAAACTATAAATAGATTTTCCTCTTCACAAATCACAATAACACAATCATTTGCTTAATTTTCACTATCAATCACATTCTAATTCTCTCAACAATCCAAAGCAAAACTCAAGAACAAAGTTCAAACTGCAACTTTTCCTCCAAGCAACCACCACAGACCGCCACCGGACCTCCGTCCAACACCTGCCTCAGCCACAGGTCGCGCTAAGTGCGCCTCCCGCGCTAAGCGCACCCTGCGATTTCTGGTTTCCTTCTATCGCAGCTTCTCCTATTTGAATCTCCATCTTCATCTCCTTCTTCTGCACACATTTGACAGGGAAAGAACGGTTTCATCTTGATTTTCTCTTCAATTTCAAGATTCAAGGATTTCTCCTTCATCTTCTTCAATCCTCCATTGAAGACTTCAAGCTTTCCTCAAGAAGTCAAGGTTAATTATGAAGATTATCATCAATTCGCTACTGATTTGGTATTTTCTTTGAAGAGCACAAGGAATTCCTCATCAATTTGATTCAAACTTCAAGTTCAAGTAAGTATTAGGTTCAAATAAGCACTTATTTTAAGCTGTTGTTGACTTTCAACTTTTCTGGAAATTGAATACTGAAATTGCATGCAATTTGAATGTAGATTTTGATTCTTGAATTTATACTCTTGAATTCTTTGATTTGAATTGGATTTTGCCGCCTTATTTGTGTCGGAGTGGGGACTTTTTATACATAGCATGCATATATGCTTGTGCATTTGTATCATCCTTGCATATAAGTCACAAATTCATGCATCTTGCATCATCCGTCATATGCTCATGCATTAGAGAGTATTTTGTTGGTTGATTCGCATTGAGTCATGATGGCTTGAGGCACAATTTGCATCCGAGGTGCGTCGACATGTAGACATCCAAGCATTTTGATCATTGGGAACATAATGCATTGTACATGAATCCATTGCATATGCATTCTAAGTGTTTGTGTTAATGCCTAACTTAGATTCGAATGAAAACGTCTAATACCTCTAGATATCATGACTCGCTTGCATCGTTCCTTACATGAGCATTGGGATTGTTGTCGTAACTCGCATCCTTGGCATGTTCATGCATCGCTTCTTTATGTGAGCATTAGGATTGTTATCGTAACTCGCATCCTTGACATGTTCATGCATTGCTTCTTTACATGAACATTGGAATTATCATCTTGATTTGCATTCCTCGCATGTTCATGCATTTAATTTCACGAATGAACATTGGAATTATCATTTTGATTTGTATTCCTTGCATGTTCATGCATTTAATTTCACGAATGAACATTGAAATTATCATTTTGATTTGCATTTCTTGCATGTTCATGCATTTAACTTCACAAATGAACATTGGAATTATCATATTGATTTGCATTCCTATCATGTTCTTGCATAATTTCATCAATGAACATTGGAATTATCATTTTGATTTGCATTCCTTGCATGTTCATGCATTTCACTTCACAAGTGAACATTGGTTTTATCGATTCGATTTTCATTCCTCGCATGTTCATGCACATACTCTTCAAGTGAACATTGGTTTTATCGATTCGATTTGCATTCCTGGCATGTTCATACATGTATTTTTCATCCATGAACATTGGATTTATCGATTCAATTTGCATTCCTCGCATGTTCATGCATATGTTCTTCATCTATGAACATTGGATTTATCGCTCCGATTTATATTCCTCGCATGTTCGTGTGACTTCTATTTGCTCTGGGACTGTAGCTTAACTGTATGGATTGACATTTGGCATGAGAGCCTCATGAACAGGTGGTCCGAACCAAAAGTGGCATTTTTGCAGGTTGCAGGTCGCGCTTAGTGTGACACCCCGATTTAATTCAAATATTAAATAAGTGAGAATTAATTATTTAATTGATTTAAAGTCTTAAATATTTAATTCATCTGGATTAATTGGATCATTTAATGAGGAAAGGCCTGGAGGTGTGCAGAGTAAATGGGGGTGTGAGAGTAAATCACTCTACTAATTACTAGATATTGATTATTTATTTTATTGGAATATTAAAAGGAAATATAAAAGGAAAAGAAAGGAAAAATAGAAGGTTTTGGAGAAATCATTTCACGTAGAGTTGGAGAAAGAGGAGAAGAGAGGAAAAGCCGACGCCGAGAGAAACCGAAGTGAAATTCCTGGCAGCAGATACTTAATGTCACAGAGAATGTTATGACACGATGTCGACCTTTGCTGACAATTCACACGATAAATATAGAAAGCGATAAATAACACAATAAGTTGTTCACCCAGTTCGGTTCTAACAAACCTACGTGCGGAGGCTACCAAGCCGGGAGGAAATTCACTATTAGTAGTATCAATTCGAGTTAAACTCACCCGTTTACAACTCCTCACTTAATCCCACCCAATGACACTTCAACCTAAGTCCTACTTAGATCGGTTCCTACTCACTCCCCTCAATCACCGCGTTGATATCAACCTATTGACTAATTGAATTGTGAAGACACACTTCAATAAAATATCTTGATCTTGCTTCAAAGCTTTAATCAAGAGACAAACACTCGTGCTTTAAAGCTTTGGTGATAAACTACCCTTACAACAAATCCTAGTCAATGCACTTATCAATTGATAGTTGCTTGGCTCACAAAGAAACTAGAATTACACAATACCAAGCGTTACTAACCTTAACGATTACACAAACAAAAGCCTTCAATGTCTTCAATGGAATCGGGCGTGGGTGTAGAGTAAGGGTTGAATTCTTTATATAGAAGCGATCCTGAATCTTGGTTTGGGCTTCCATAAAGATAGCTAGGGTTTACTTAATTCTCTCCTAAAAACATGGTTTGTTCAACAACCAATTTAGGTTTAATTAAGATTAACCTAGCAGCCACGTGAGCATGCTTTCTAATAACGAGAAAAACATAAATAAAATGCTCAACAAACTTCACGAAAAATCTCGGGAAAAGCGATTCTGAGCAGAATGTCTGCTGAATGTCATAACATACATTATGACATCGGTATTTTCTGCGAATTTCCGGCCTGACTTTAGCTTCCAGTTAATGTACTTTTACCATCCTTGTTCAGTAGGATTTATCTTCAATCTCTGAATGTCATGACATCTATCAAGACATTTCTAAAGCCTAGTTTTACCAAAATTGATGCCAATCTTAAAACACTAACAAACTCCCCCTTTGGCACATTTTTGGCTAAAACTACTTGACCTATCAGAGTACAAATGCAGCAGAAGACTAACAACCTAGTTCTAAGATTTCCTAAGCTTTCCTAAGCTTCAAGTGACTAGAACTAAGAGAAGATAAATTCTACCCATACAAAGATCCCATAATTGCCCACAGTTGCCCCACATACAATTGCCCACAAAATTTTAAACTGGCCATACAATTCCCCCCCATACAGTTTCCCAAACATTAATACTTCCCACAGTATTTCTTCTCCCCCTTTTTAGCCATAAAGGGCCAAAGGAAACCATACAATTGCCTCAAGCAATATTGTTAGGGGTACATCTCTGTCAAGGCCTTACAAATTTGTCAACACAAAAAAAAACATTCATCCAAACAAAATTGGAAAAAAAAACAGAACAGGAAAAAGTTGACAGAGAACAAAACAATCAGGGAACATAAAGGGCGGTGACTCAGTGCTCTCTTCTCTGAGGAGACGTGAAAAGACACATCTTGAGCCTTCTTTGTGACTACTTCTTGATCGACCTCGGCATCTTCTTCCATATTGTCGGCGGGTGTCACCATTAAGCCTTTCTTCCTCAACTTGGTCTTTTTCTTTTCAAGGGTGGAGATCGATGCTTCAAGTGCCTTCCTTGCTTCAAGTTCTCTGGTCTCCTTTAGCACGGCTATGACATACGCATACGTGAATTGGCTTTGACATTAGATGTCTCGGTGATGTCATGACAATGTCGGAACATGCTTCCCTTGAAATAACTTGTAGTGGAAGCCAGGCGGGAGCTCTTTTATCTTGAATCTCTATCAACGGTATATCGGGGTATTGATCGGTTATAATACCACACAAGAGGGAGGAAATGCTATTGGTCCTTTTATAGCATAGCTGTCGGCATGTTTAAGAATCGATAAAAATGTAGCTTCCATAGTCAAACTTTGCTTTTGTTCCAGCAAAGATGAACCTTCAGACCAATGGAGATGGTTGACTTGTGATTCGTGGGAACCCAGTTGGCTGCACCAATCTTGTGAAGAATAGCAAATTTGACACTTAATTTGCTAGCGAAGCTTTCCTTCAATGGCCAATGTTTTACACCTTGCGTTGATTGGTGACATACTTGATTGTCGAGTTCTTCAAGCTCGAGTTGAGCCTCATCGATCTCCTAAGTACTTGTTGATTATACTTGAGGAGAACTTCACTTTTCTTCCTCTGACAAACACAGTCTTAAAATCTGTTGATCTTCCATCAACATGACCATGTGACGAGTTCACAATAAACTCCTTCACGGACCTTCATAACGGTTGGAGAACTTCACCACAGTTCTCATCAACCCACTTCCTTGATCGGTCAATCACCTCTTTGCATTCAAGGGCATCTTTGCGCAGTTCCTTTCAAGTGTTATTCTTTTCAAGCTCACATATTTCCACCTATTAGCATTTTCGGTGGTGAAAATGTTGTCAATTGGTACTTGGGAACTATGGAATTTTCCCAAGAGACAACCCTTCTGGCGGATGTCACGGACATTCTCTATAACATCAAAGTCGAGTCATCACGATCGAGGGCTCGGTGCTTTTCTTTTCCTCACAATTGAGGTGCTCTTTGCTTTAGGAGAATCACCGGCATTCCTTACTTTACCCTTCCCTTTGGAAGTTCCGGCCTTGTTGCTTTTCAGTTTTTCATGACCTTCCTCTCACCCTAGGGTCTTGCAACCAACTTGACTTTCTTCTCATGAGCAGCTTTGAGCAACACTTTTCTTCCCTTTCTGTTCATTACCCTTCTAGCAATGCTTGGATTAACCTTGGCTATGAGGTCATTATCGAACACTCATCTAGGCGATGATATGAGAAACCATATTCTGATTGGTGTTCCTCTCAGGAGTATCTTCAAGAATGCTATCAGATATGTTATCAGCAGAGACAACAGAAGAGTTATCAGGGGTACAATGATCTGGAGATTTTTCAAGAATCTCATCAGGGATCTCATTCACATTATCAGCAGGAGATTCCATTTCATTATCATCTTGACACCTTCGGGGCGAGGCGGAAGGATTAACATCAACTTTGGGGAGAGTCCACATCATCCGGATGTCTTGACATTCTCATTGACATCGGATCAACCTTGAGCTGGTGGCGGACTTATGATTTAGGGGCGAGATCCAGTGCAGTTATTCCGTTTAGGATATCAGACACTATCCTAGCTATGGCCACATGCACTGACCTAGTCCCAGGAGAGGAGGATGATGGAATAGAAGTCTTACGAGAAGGGGATGCCTGTGCCCTTCTTGCATTGCTTGTGCGTAGCTTCTTGACTCTTTCTGGGTCGGTTGCCATGGTGTGAGTGGATGGCTTGTCAATGCTTGACTTGCATGGCCTCGATCTTTGACCTATCTTCATTCATGGAAGGAGATGAAGATCTTGATTGTTGAGATGATGAGGAGGATGAAGACATTTTTCGCTGATGGTTGTTGTGGGAGTGAGAGCGAAATTGGCAAGGGGATTCAGAGTTTCTTTTAGAAGAAGTAAAGGGATGCTACTTTCAAATGGAGAAACTCTTATATATGGATGTCTCTTCTATTCTTGGACTTTTTAAAATGGGGATGAAAATACCTAAATGGCCCTTATAAGTAATTGAAATAAACAATCCCTTTCATCCCTTTGTTACCCCAGTTAATTGCTACAATTCCTCATATTGACAAATACACAATTTGTCCCTTAAGGTCTTAAATTGATTGGCCTCGGTGCAATGTCACGGTTCAATGTCATGACATCTGTATGACATTGTACTCAATCGATATCTGCTTCATCGGATCATCTTATAGCAATTCTTTGTCGGTACTATGTGTTCACTCGGCATTGTATAGGAACACAGTTTTGTTTCTTGCTGATCAAGAAATAAGATTGCTTCTCAAGGGACACATCCAGCGAAATCCTTTTACACAAGCTTTGATCAATCCCTTTTCCACTTGTTCTTTTGGGCACCTTCAAAGTGGAAGGGTAATAGTCTAGTGTGTGCCATCCTTCATTCAAGCTTCTTGACACAATTCTTTGCACACTTGTTACGTGAAAAAGTGTTGAGTCATCCATCATTGTGTGCGAGACTTCTTGAGATACCAAGTGATTACCATGGATTGAAGCCACCATGCTATCTCCTCCTCGACATGAGGATTTCATCCAATACTTTTCTCCTGCAACATTTCACGATAAGACACTTGGTCAACTTTTCATGCGAACCTAGTGCTTTGCTTTAGTACTTGAGGTGATCAAATGTCTGGACATTGAGTGTGACATTCGATTTCTGTCGCGACAATTACCATTTTCCCTTTTCCCATGTGAATTCTTGGTAATCTTGACTCCTCTATGGGCCGATCCTTTTCATTCCTCGAGGTGTGGTGATCGGTTTCTTGTTGCCCCAACTTCACTTTCTCTTCATCTTTGTCAGTAGAGCCCACGGATGGCGAGTGGGGTTCTCGATTCCCACATAGCGGTTGTCCTTTGATCGACTTCTCTCATAATCACTTTGCTTGTTCATCATTGATCACAAGACATTCGGTCTTAGTGAAGTTGACGATGAATCCGTATCACATGGCTGACTTATGCTAATGAGATTTGCGATCAAACCTTTTACCGATACTCCATTCGGGTTTGGAACTCGGACCAATTTGAGTTTCAACACCTTTGATTTCTCCTTTAGCTCCATCTCCAAAGGTAACAAAGTGGTAAAATGAGACTTAACATCATTGAGAAGATTTGTCTCGGTCATATGCTTGGAACATCCACGTCAAAATACCAATCTTCCTGGAAGATACTTTAAAGAAAAGTACGTATCTGCTCAGTGTTCTTCTTCTTCCACTGGTGAGTGTATGATGCCTTGTTGGACTTAGGCTTCACATATGGAACTTGATTAGGATACCCATGTAACCTATAGCGGTGGACTTTATGTGACCAAACCTTCCACAATAATAACATCTCCATCTTTGAAACTTTTGGTTCGGGTTTCTATGATTTTGATGTTGAACCCAATGTTGTGACATCTGCTTTGACATTGGTTCATTAGGTCATTTTCCTTTTGTGATCAACAAATTTCTTAGCCTTCACATATCACAGCGGACCTATTTCCTGTTTTGTGGTATGACATCCTCTTTGCCTTTGACTTCCAGGTTTGTTCCTCTCACAGTTATTAGCAAATCTCTTTGCGACCACATACCTGTTCGGACACATATCTGTTTTGTGTTGTAATTTGTTTTGACATTGTTTTCCCATGCCTCTTCTTGATGTCACCAACGGGTTTCTTTTCGATCCATATCCTAAACCATGCTTATTTCTGCATTTTGTCCAAGTGAAGAATTTCATCCAACTTTTCGATTACGGATGTCAACATTTTGTGATTTAGACATCGATCAAGTTTGGAGTTCAACATGACAATATCTTTGTTGAGGAGTTTTATAGTGGTGTGTTTTCCTTTTCTCGACCTCTGGCTTCATTCTCGACTTCGACTTCTCAATAAGCTTTTACATTCCTCATTCTCTTGACACACTTCACCATTTTTCACACGACTTCTGTAGGTCTCGTAAGCTCTTCAAAGGTTACTTCCTCATCACTAGAATCCATATCGATTGTACACTCCAGTGAGTGCAGTGACAAGTTTGGCACCTTCTTCCTCAGATTCACTTCCTGAATCACCATCAGACCAAGTGACAACCATTCCTTTCTTTTGTTTCTTAAGAAAGGTGGGACATTCAGCTCTAATATGTCCATATCCTTCACATTCATGACATTGGACTCCTGCTTTGACTTCCTTTGTCTTCGACTTGGATCTTCTTTGAGTCATACGATCTGCTGATGTCAGATGCAATGTCCTTGACATTTGACCTTGACTTTGGATCAATCCTCTTGATAAGCTTGTTGAACTGTCTTCCAAGCATAGCTATAGATTCAGATATCTTCTCCTCATCTTCTACCTTGCATCCTTCTTGAATTTGATACAAGAGCTATGCTTTTATTCTTCAGCAGTTTCACGATTCCCATCTCAAAAGTCATAAGGGATCCAATAAGTTCTTCAACTTTCGAGGTCTGATGTCTGTGCCTCTTCTATTGCGGTTACTTTCATTGCAAATCTTTTAGGCGGGGATCGAGAATCTTCCTCACCAATTTCTCCTCGACATCTTTTCACCAAGTGCTCCACGAGGCATTGGCAATTTCCGAATATTCATGTGAAATTCATGAATGGTCTCATCTTCCTTCATCTTCAAATTCTCAAATTTGGTAGTGAGCATCTGCCGATCTTGACATTTTCACCTTGGATGTCCCTCATGAGTAGTTAAAGTGTCCCAAACATCCTTGGCCACTCACATTGATGGACGGTCTGAATATGTTTACATCAATGCCATTGAGCGAGGCATTCAATGTCTTAGAGTTTCCTAGAGCTAACTCTTCTTCCTCTTTGCTCCATTCCTCCTCGGGTTTCAAGAGCGGTAGTCCCGTCTTTCTCGACCTTGGTTGGATGTTTCCATCCTTTATCGGACTCTCAAGCCTTGATATCCATGATCTTAAGAGCAACCATACGAGGCTTCGGTAATCATAATTAGACCCATCCGAATAGGTGGTCTTCCTCCAAATCCTCCTTCTTTATCCATTCGCCGAAACTATTATCCCTAGATCTCACCGAAATAACAAGCGGTGCATGCCGATGCCAATTGAAATTCTGGCGGCGGATACTTAATCACGAGAAGAATGTTATGACACGATGTCGACTTTGCTTTGACAATTCACCACGGTAAATATAAGCGAGTAAATAACACAATAAGTTGTTCACCGGTTCGGTTCTAACAAACCTACGTGCAGGCTACCAAGCGGGGAGGAAATTCACTATTAGTAGTATCGATTCGAGTTAAACTCACCGTTTACAACTCCTCACTTAATCACCCAATGACACTTCACCTAAGTCCTACTTAGATCTGAGTTCTACTCACTCCCCTCGATCACCGCGATGATATCAACCTATTGACTAATTGAATTGTGAAGACACACTTCAATAAAATATCTTGATCTTGCTTCAAAGCTTTAATCAAGAGACAAACACTCGTGCTTTAAAGCTTTGGTGATAAACTACCTTACAACAAATCCTAGTCCATGCACTTATCAATTTAGTTGCTTGGCTCACAAGAAAAACTAAATTACACAATACCAACATTACTAACCTAACGATTACACAAACAAAAGCCTTCAATGTCTTCAATGGAATCCGAGGCGTGGGTATGAGTAAGGTTGAATTCTTTATATAGAAGCATCCTGAATCTTGAGTTTTGGGCTTCCATAAAGATAGCTAGGGTTTACTTAATTCTCTCTAAAAACATGGTTTGTTCAACAACCAATTTAGGTTTAATTAAGATTAACCTAGCAGCCACGTGAGCATGCTTTCTAATAAGAAAAACAAAATAAAATGCTCAACAAACTTCACGAAAAATCTCGGGAAAAGCGGTCTGCGAGCAGAATGTCACCTTGAATGTCATAACATACATTATGACATCAGATATTTTCTGAATTTCCATACTTTAGCTTCCAGTTCGAGCTGTACTTTTACCATCCTTGTCGATGGGTTTATCTTCAATCTCTGAATGTCATGACATCTATCAAGACATTTCTAAAGCCTAGTTTTACCAAAATTGATGCCAATCTTAAAACACTAACACGAAGAATCATTACGAGGTAAGGGGTGATTTTGTTTGATTAATATGTCTTATGGGTTTTGGGAACCGATGGGATGATTGGGTACGTTAGGAAATGGAATTATAGGTTTATAGCATGAAACCCTAAGTTGTGTCAGTGTATGGAGGAATTGATCAGTAGTGTGTCAGATGATTGATAGGAATGTGTAAATTATGTTGTTTGATGTTAAAATGGTGTAAAATGGCTTTAGATTAGTGTTCCCAATATTACAATTCGTGGTTGAAAGTTTGGAAGTGGTAATGGATGCAAAATGCTGTCAAAAAGTAGTAGAAATGTTGTCACAGGTCGTGGGAACCGGTTCCCTGTGGGGAGGAACCGAGTTCCCAGTGTTAAATGTACTGGGACTTTTACACTCGAGGCCGGTTCTGTATAGGTAGGAACCGGGTTCCCATACAAAAAACCAGGGGCCTTTTTGAAAACTTGCGAGGAAGGTTCTGTATGGGTAGCAAGGTTCCATGAGTATTTTTCCAAATTTTCTAAAACTTCAAAAATTCATATTTTCTAAACCGTAACTCCGATTCGAGTGCCGTTTTCGGCGTTATTTCTTAAATTTAAAATACTACCTTTTGAAAGGAGAAAAATATTACTTTGCCAAAATATTTTAAAAATAGTCGCGCTCCCGATTTTTGAAAAGAATGAGTAGTTAAGGATAATGGGGAACTAATATGAATGGTATGAGTTATCTGATGAGGTATTGGTGCTTACAGTGTTATATATATATGATATTCATTTTGATTGAATGAGATGCACTGGTGATTTTACATGATGTGATTTGTATTGATATCATGAAATGTGAAATAATGATGGCATGCTTTTATGATGCATGCATAGACATTTAATTGGTTCATTCCATTGTGCGGAAGTGGACTTGCAGGCCAATAGACTTACAGTTGGAGGTAGTGAGGCTAGATTCTTGACCCAGGGTGGTGGGCGAATCATGGATTACTGTCTTTCCACGAGTAAGCGGAGGCGGTGGGTGAGCAGCGGTTCACGTTTTGGTACCACATGCATAGAGTCTGCATTGCATATGGAATTGTAACATGTTAGGATGGTTTCCAGTGTTGCAATTGCCATTGTTTGATATATACATGATCATTGTGTGAACTGTTTTCTGTATTGTTTATGACCTTGTGTTTGGTTGATGAACTAATATATCTGATTATTCTGTTGGATCTAAGAACGTATAATACATATTATATTGAATTGAAATCTCACCCTTACTTTAACCATTTCAGATCCAAAGTGATTAGTCGCTTGGAGTTGGTGAGGATAGCTCTCTAGATTCGAGTCCGTTCATTAGTCCGCGTGTCAGTGTCATGCTCTGGTAGATGTAACACTGGGGAAACGATTGTTTGGAATCCTTTAATGGATATTTTAAATAATTTTGAGTTATGTTGATTTATTATCCTGGAATGACTATTGATTGATATTCGGGATTAAATTATGTTTCATTTCCGCTGTTAAACATAATTTTGAGTATGATTTAATTGATGCATATTCTTGAGTGAAAGCATGATTTGTTTGGTCAAATTTTCATGATTTAAATTGTGACGCCTCTTAATTGTGGATAAACTCGATTATTTAATTCTATAAAGCGGGTATTTAGAAGGGTGTTACACTTAGCGCCACGGGGGCGCTAAGCGTAAACATTATGACACATTTTGCGGTCGGCGCTTAGCGGATCGAGCACGCTAAGCATGCTGGCCTCTGTTTGGGTCGCGCTTAGCGCGGTATAGCAGGCTTAGCGCGACCTGTGCTGATGCATTTTCTTAACCCTAGCTATGCCTAGCTGCTGTTTGGGCTCTGTTTGATGCAGGGGTTTATGTTGCATACACATACGACACATTTCTCCGAAGTTTGTATACCCACGTATATATTCTTTTGCTTGCTGTGTGGGTCTAACTCCCTTTCTGCAGGTGTTTCTATGATTGTGCACCCATGCATGCATCCCTCCTATCTCGTTTTGCTCGGTCTAATCTTGCTCTTGCAGGCATTATCGCTTCGGATGCGTATCGACACGTATTCCACTTGTTTTGATGCTTTAAACAATTCTCACCGGTTTACTCTTATTGCATGGCTTTAGTACTTGAAGTTTTTCGGAGTATTTCACTAGCTTGCAGTGCTCTTCGGATTCTATATCCGTTCGGTAGTTTCTACACCATTTATCGCATTCTCTTATAGCTTTCCTAGACATCATGAGAAGTAGGGCTTTACAACTTTCTTTTTCCATGAGAAGTAGGAATAGAGATGCATGATGGGGCTTCCGTAGTTGGAGCATGTTCAGGAACCCCTCTGGTTTATTTAAAGACCCGTTTAGGGAAATTCTACTTGTGGATTGTGCTTGCTTGTTTATTTGTTTTCCCCAGGATCGCTCAGTTAGGATAGGTTCTCTAGCCTAGACATTAGGACCCACATCCTTTGCATGTTAACATAGGTAGATATTCCCTTACTTCCTAAGCCGTAGGCCTAGTCTTTCCTTGTCAACATTAGGGGTAGTACTTAGCTAGTCTCCCTTTGTTTTGCTAGTTTCTTTTCGCATCCATCCATGTAATAAAACTAAAACTTGCTTTTCTTTTCCCTTTGAAAGCAAAACACTTAATAAGTTTGAATTCCTTTCTCAAGGTAAAAGCAACCAACCAACACAAACTCTTTGCGCCTTTGTGCGCTTTTCTTTTGTGTCTAAAACCTTTTTCACAAGTAAAAAACACAAAACCCACCAAAACAAGTGAGCCAAACTACGACGCTCTGACTTTCCCATTGCACGCGGGAATACGTAGGTATCTTGTCACGAGGCTCGATCGAGCAAACTTTGTAAATACTTCCTTCTTTCCCCGTGGTTTCTTATTTCCTCTTTTCTTTTGCATGCATTGTAGCGATTAAGCATAGATAAATATAACACACCCTTTAGCTAGAAATAGAAAGTGAATACCGTAGAGTACTGCGGGCGTGTGGGGTGCTAACACCTTCCCCTCGCGTAACTAACTCCCTTACCTAGATTCTCTTGATCTTTCGGTCATAGGACCGCGGTTTCTCCCCTTCAAGTTTACTCGATGTTTTCCTTTCTCCGTCGTGAGATAAAAGACATTCGATGGCGACTCCATTGATATACCCCTATCAGTCGAAAGTTCAGGCGGGTGATTTCACCCATGATACAAGCTTCGTATTCTGCAATGTTTTTAGTGCTCAAATAACAATCTGGCAGAAAACGCGATATGAGTACCCTCGGGAGTAATGATGACTTCCCCAATTCCATTTCCAAAAACGCTAACTGCTCCATCAAAAATTAGGCCCCATCTTGAAGTACATAATATCCCCGTCAGGGAAGTCAAACTTGAGAGAAGTCAAACTTGAGAGACTAGTATTCATTGATTGGTTGATAAGCCAAGTGATCGGGAAGAATGCTTCCTTTGACCTCTTTTTGGGTGCGGTACTTGATGTCATATTCAGATAATAGCATCTTCCATCGGGAAATCCTCCATGTTAAGGCAGGCTTCTCAAAGGCGTACTTGATTGGATCCATTTTGGAGACTAACCAAGTTGTATGGTTGATCATGTACTAGAGGAGACGTTTCGAAGCCCATACGAAAGCACAACAAGTTTTCTCGAGCATGGAGTAACGAGTTTCATAATCTGTGAACTTTTTACTCAAGTAATAGATGACATGCTCCTTCTTACCAGTTTCTTCTTGTTGTCCAAGCACGCAGCGCATAAAATCTTCCAATACGGTAAGGTACATGATTAGAGGTCTTCCTTCGATCAGAGGAATCAATATTGGAGGTTCTGACAGGTATCCTTTGATACTGTCAAATACTTTTTGGCAACTTCTGTCTACACAATCTCTTGATTTTTGCGGAGAAGCTTGAATATTGGTCCACAAGTAGTAGTCATTTGAGAGATAAATCTGGAGATATAATTCAACCGTCCAAGAAATCCTCTTACTTTCTTTTCAATTTATGGCGCAGGCATTTGTTGAATAGTTTTGACTTTGTCGGGATCAACTTCAATACCTCTTTGGCTGACAATGAAACCTAGGAGCTTTCCAGATCTCACCCCAAAGGTGCATTTGTTAGGATTCAAACGAAGCTGATATTTCCTTAGTCGTTGAAACAACTTTAAGATATGGTCTATATGTTCTTCTTCAGTGTCGGACTTTGTTATTATGACGTCCACGTAGACTTCGATCTCTTTGTGCATCATGTCATGAAAGAGAGTAGTCATTACCCTTTGGTAAATTGCGCCTACATTCTTTAATCCAAACGACATTACCTTGTAGCAAAATGTGCCCCATGGAGTGATAAAAGATGTCTTCTCCATGTCTACAGGAGCCATCCTGATTTGATTATAACCAGAGAAACCTTCTATGAAGGAAAAGACGTTGAACTTAGCAGTGTTATCAACCAGCATGTTAATATGCGGTAGTGGGAAATCATCCTTTGGACTAGATTTGTTCAAGTCCTGGTAGTCAACAAACATCCTGACCTTTCCATATTTCTTTGGAACAGGCACTATGTTGGCTAACCATTGAGGATATTCAAAGGTGACGAGAAAACCTGTGTCGAGTTGTTTTTAAACCTCCTTTTTGATCTTATCAGCCATGTTTGGGTGAGTCCTCCTCAGTCTTTGTTTAACTGGAATACATTCCGTATTTAATGGCAAGTGATGCTCTACGATGTTGGTATCCAACCCAGGCATGTCTCGGTAGGATCATGCAAACACGTCAACGTATTCTTTGAGAAGATCTATCAGTTTGCCCTTGACATTATCGTTGAGTAGAGCTCTGATGTTTACTTCTTTTCTGTTTTCCTTAGAACCCAAGTTAATCATTTCTAAAGGCTCTTCGTGAGGCTGAATGATTCTTTCCTCATGCTTAAGTAGTCGTGAGATATCATATGGGATCCCTTCTTCTTCCTCTTCTTCGGCTTCGAACACTGGAAACTCAAAGTTGGGAGAGGGCATAGGGTTATTGCACTCAATGGGCTTATTCATTTTTAATCTGCACATATGATTTATGTTTTTTTATAGAAAAAAGCAAATGCAAAAGTGCATGCAGATTATTTGAAAATGTTTGTTTTTATTGGGTTTTTTAGGATTACCATTTCCAAAAAAAAGGCAAAAAATGAAAAAACAAACACAAAATGTGGGAATCAAAAAGACGCTTTATTTATGATTCACATATGAAATAAGGCCCTAAACACAAACTCTTTTGTCTTAGGCGAGACAAAGAGAAAAACATTTAAAAGCTAGCCCTATAAAACATCTCTCTGTCTTGGATTGAGCGATAGTTCAAAATAAAAGCGAGATAATTACTTTGAACAGTGAACAACAGTCGGAGCTTCATTCGCTTTCCAATAGTGACGAACTCCTTGGTAGACCATGTATTCCGACATTTTTCCCTTAGGATCATCTTCAGTGATGATGTTGACGGTTGGTCGAGCAAGATTTGAAGGCTCTAGTTTTTGAACCTTGTCCTTTGTAATGTTGAGGCGATCTTCCTCGGCTTGATCGACAGGTTGAGGAGTATAAAATGAGGTACATGTGTATTCAGGCGACATGTATTCTAAACTTTTAGGATATAACTGTAACACCCCAATATTTTCAATTATTAAATAATTTGAATTTGAATTATTTATTTAATTAAAAGTTGAATTATTGGTATTTTAGAATTATTGAAAATAATTAAATAAAGAAAAAGAAATTGGACTTGTGGTGTGGTGAGTAGGAGTGAAAGGTGTGTGAAGTAAAAGCCTCTAACCCTATTTTTATTGTTATTAATATAATAAAAAGGAAAATAAGAAGGAAAAGAGTTAGAAAAGCCAAAGTGAGAAGAGAAAGAGCATACGTGAGAAGAGAAGAGGAAAAGGAAGAGGAACACCCAAAGCTTGAAGAATTCAAGAATTTTGCTAAGGTAAGAGGTGACTTTCCATGATTATTGTGCCTTATGGATTTTGGGAACGATAGGATCGATTGAGTAGTTAGGAATCCCAATTTAGGATTTTCTTGGTTTATGAGTTTTGATCCTAGAATGCCTAATTGTGTGAAATTGAGTCAATTACACGTTATAGGGTTGTTATTTGATTTGGATTCACATTTTTTTTTGCATTACTATTCTATTTGATGAAGTACTTTGGAGTTAATTGTGGTTTGGTTCGTATTGGAATGAATGGGGTTGTATTGGAAACCATGAATGCTGTCAAAATAAGGAATTTCTGATACAGGAGTCGCAGGAACCGGTTACCCTATGGGAGGAACCGAGTTCCACATACAAATTCCAGCAGATTGATATTTATGAGTCGTGGGAACCGATTACCCTGTGGGGGGAACCGGGTTCCTGGTACATTTTCCAGAAAGTTAATTTTTATAAAACATGGGAACCGGTTATTCCCTGGGAGGAACCGGGTGTCCCGTACATTTTCCAGAACGTGTTTTCACTATGATAGTGGGAACCGGTTACTCCCCTGGAGGAACCGGTTACCACTGTTACTTTTTGAAAAATAATAAACTTTAAAAATTCATAAGTTTTAAACCGTAAGTCCTTTTTAATCGCCGTTTTGGAAATTATTCCTTAAATTAAATATTCTATTTTATGAAATAAAAGAAATAATGGTAACTTGGTTTTATTTTGGAAAGTGTTGGTGTTTCGACCTTGTGTTTATTCGTACCTTGCATACTTGGTGAGTAGGCAATGGTGTGTGGTTTTGTGATGATGTATGTGTGTATAATGATGACTATATGTGTATATTGGTGATAACATTACTAATTGATGAGTAAGTGATTGCATGTTTATGGTGTTTGATGATGTTCATGATAAATGATGGTTATCATGTTTTGGATTGATGGATGGTTTATGATGTATGATGTTATCATAACCTGTGTTGTATGTTGCATGCTTTTATGATGTTCATGCATATACATTCTGGTGGTAGCTAATTCCCATTGTGTGGAATTAGTGAGTATTGTCAATAACTGTTCCCGGGTAATTATGGGTGGTGAGGCTGGATTCATGTCCAGGTGATTAGAGACGAATCAATGTTACTGTATCCGGGTGATTATGGATCAGTGTGTGACTTAGTTCACTTTTGGTACCATATGCATAGAGTCTTGCATTGCACTTGTATGGATTATAACATGTTAGGATGAATTCCAGTGTTATAATTTGGTTGTTGTGTGTGATGTATGTTTATGACTTGTGTTGTTGAATGGATGAATAGATCTGATTATGCTGAATAGGGTGGAATAATAACTTATGAAATTCTCTTTTTTTATGAATTCATAATGCATTTTAATTATGATAAAGTCTCACCCTTACTTTGATGATTTCAGATTGAAGCTTTAGCGGCTTAGGAGTTGGTGAGGATGGCTCGTAGAGCTATGCATTTTTATTTTATCGCGTGTCGGTGTCATGCTCTGATTCTAACACTGGGGAGTGCTTGTCTAGAGTTATTATTAAACTCGGTTTTTAATTGATGTTTTAATTGGATAATTGTTTTGGTGATTCAAGGCATTGACCTTTGATGATTTTATTTGGGTTTTGAAATTATCCAAGTTTGAAGTGATTCCGCTGTGTTAAACATGTGTATTAGATAATTAATTGAATTATGTTTCCTTAGTAAAGCATGACATATGTATGGAATTTTACTTTTAATTAATTGTGACGCCCTTTAGTACATGTTAATTTTGAATCGTTTTATTATTCGCGGAGAAATTAGAAGGGTGTTACTGTAATACGGTGGGAGAACTGACTTGTTTGTTTTGTGTTTTATCGCAAATGTTGCGGATAGCAAGATTCGCCACCGACTTTTCTTTTATCCAATTAAGGAAAGGTGAAAAGAACAACAGGAAAAGACCTTCGTTAGATTCTGAGTACGGGAGGCATTTATGAAAAGGGAAGGTGTTAGCACCCTTTCCATCCGTAGTTATCTACGGGCTCTTAATTGCTTAGCTCACTTTACAAATTGCTTTTTGTGTACGTTTGAAAAGATTTTTGAAAAGGCATTTCACTTTGACTTCGTAATGATTCTCGCTGGAATGTATACGAAGTGTTTGGAAATGTTTTATTTTGGAAAGGACTTTGTAATGATTCATGTTGGAATGTATACAAAGTGTTTTGAAAAGATTTTGAAAAAGTGTGAGGTGTAAAAAGTATTTTGATTGAGCAAGCAAAATAGACTTATTTACCTACTCAGAATGGTCGTTTCCATGTTATTTTGCTTTCCTTTAGGGTAGCGCTATACATACCATTAGTTGGTAGGTAACTCAATCCATTGGATGTAAAAGGACATTCGAAGGGTCATTGTATGGTCATAGAAGGCAACATGTAGGGATACCTTAGCATATTCGTAGGGACGATCATCACTTTTTGTAGGCAACAACCGAGGGACGAGATCATGTATTCGTAGGCAACAATCGAGGGTCATCGAGGGACTATGATCTTTGATTCGAAGGGACTGTGATGATATTATTTGTAGGCAATTGTGCTAAGATATCCCTATGTTCGAGGGACATGACCATGTTTTATTCGTAAGGCAACGAGAGAGGATACCCTAAGGTGAGTGCATGTGTGAAGAGAGTGTGTTGAATTCAGATATTTTATCTTGTGATTAGAAGTGATCTATGTCATTTTTAATCTTGCCATACACGCCTAGTTACTAGCAGTTAATATGTGCGGAAAGTAAATTGCGGAAATATAAAGTGAGGAGGTAAAGGTCCTACGCTATTACATGGCTTTGGGGCAGATACATAATGGGAGGTGCGGAAAGTAAAGGCAGAAAATAAATCCTACGCTATTATAAAAATATCCTTGCGACCTATACATCAATTTCTAATATTTAAATGCGAAATAAAAGAAATAAATTGCAGAAAAAATGTCTACAGCAAAAGGAAATATCTAAGTCCTAATTGCAAAGAAAAAATATTTTTTGGATATTTTAGAAAAATAGATTTTAATATAAAAAATCCTAATTCTAGGTTAATTAATATTTAATTAAAAAAAGAAAATGAAAATTTTTTGTGTTAAAAATTAAATAAAGGTTTTATTAACCTAAATCTAAAATTAAAACATTTTTTGGTATTTTAGAAAAATAGTTAAATTGATTTTTGAAAGGAAAACTAATTAAAAGAAAATTAAAAGAAATAAAAAAATGACTTTTTTGTCAGAACTTCTGACTAAGTTCGTCTCAGAACTTCTGATGGAAGTTCCTTCCAGAACTTCTGGAAACCTGTTTTCCAGAACTTCTGAAGGAAACACGAAAGTTCCTTCTAGAACTTTTGGAAACCTGTTTTCTAGAACTTCTGGAGGCATGTACGGAAGTTCTTTCCAGAACTTCTGGAGGCTTGTACGGAAGTTCCTTCCAGAACTTCTGGAAACCTGTTTTCAAGAACTTTTGGAGGCTGTTTACGCTACCTGTATAGATCAGAAGTATGTTAGAAAAAATGAGGGACAGAAAGAGGTGACGCTGGGGATTGATCCCCAAAACCTATGGCTATCCACGGACGCGCTGCCAACTGAGCTAGAAGGCTTAGTTGTTCTGGAAATACAAGCATCAGATCAATAGTGTCAACGTGTCTTATTTTTGAGTTTTCAAACAAACACGCGCGGGACCTAGATGCTGGAACGGGCGAATCAGAATGAGAGAAAACGCCACGCCAGCCTTCGCCATAGTCAGAAACACAGAGACGCCAAAGTCAACACTCCGGTCGTCTTCTCCGATCGTGTCAAACCTGTAAACTCAATCAATTAATGCAAACCAAAAGTCCAGATCGTCTAATTCGACCCTTGCGAACACGATAGTGGTATCCTTATGGCCTGAAACTGCATGTAACGTGAGGTTCAAAACTCCTCCGGCCCAAAGCCCTAATCATGGCAACTCATGTTTTGGCCATTATGAGCTTCATGCGATTGTTCAAACCTATTCTATGATATCTCAAGAACGCATTAGAACTGTGAGTTTCAGACAAAACACAACAAATATTGAAATACGAATTTAAGAAAAATATGCAAGTGGATGTTCATGTATGGCACGATTCAGAGACATTTGGCCATGGCTATTGACCTGTACTTACTCAAACTTACCCCAGGAGCACTAATGGATGGCTGGAATGGCTTGAAAGTGGCTGGAAATTAGAATCCGAGTTTGCAACTTTTATGAAAATTTTGGAGAATTTTAGGGTTTGTAAGAGGCTAGGGTTTTGTCTTTTTTCCGTGTCCTATGCTTCTGGTCTTGTAATATATTTATAGAGCAATAAACTTGATCAAGAGTAAAGAGAAAATATATTGCTTTCAATGCAAAAATATTCTCTTGTAAATGTTTATCAAATCTATCCAAAAATTCATTTTTTTCTACCTTGTACCATCTTGCACGAATTTGACAGCTAGCATGAGCTTCCTTGGTCCTCAAGATGCTTGGAAAATAAGCCCAACTTGTCATAACTTTGCTCCTTGCGTTTTATTTTATTTAAATTGAATTTAAATGATTTAATTTCAAAATAAATTAAAATAATAGAAAGGAGGCGTGTAAATGGACTTGGGGGTCATGGATGTTCTCAAGAATAAGTATGGATCATGAAAACTTAAGCCCATTTGAAAATATTTGCATTTGCTAGGTATTTTTCTTTGTGCAGCTGCTCAAAAATGTCAAACTTGCACAATTTGTATCTTGCTCAATTTTCAATATTTTTGGGTGTTCTTGGACTTTTTATAAAGCTCAAGATGTTCTATAAACAACCCTTTTGGTTTCATCTCCATTGAAGTTTCCATGTTCATGAACATTTCTTTGCAAAAAGATGACTTTTTGTTGACTTTTAAAAAGACCTGTAATGTTTTGATCCATAACTTCCAAATGAAGCATTTCTAGCCAAAGCTTGTGAGACATGAAGTTGTAGAGAATTGAATTCTCTTCAAAATGAACTTTTGTGGAAATTTTTTTGATAAAGTATGTGAAATTTATGCCTGGTCAAAATTCTGTTGACTTTTGTCTAAAAAACCCTAATTTAGAAACTTTGACTTTTGATCAAATCTTGTCTTTTCTTGAGGAATCATGATCAACCCTTGATAAAATGATGAATATTACTTCAAAATATTGGTGTTGACCAAAAATTATGAATTTTGACTTTATGTTGACCATAGTTGACTTTTTGTCCAATACAACTGATTTTCAACCATATGAGTAATTGGATGAGCAAATTTGAGTTGTAAGACTTGAAACTTGACATGGTGATCCCTTGAAGTATATGATGAGGTATAATTACCACTTAGAGAACTGGAAATCCATCTTGACTTGAGAGTAACAAAACCCTAGTTTGGGTTGATTGCTTAGGAGAAGATTTGTCTGGTCAACCCCTGTGAAATCCTTGAGTATGAAGTTGTGAATTATCTTGAGAAGTGAGAGGGAAAATTTTGGGGTATAACAGTTACAGTAATTCCCAATCTTCTGGATGAAGAGACTCGTTATCAGAGACACTTTCCAAGTCATTTTTGGGACCATCTTCCTAATCGTCTCTAAAATTTGCATTTATCTGGGAATAAACAAATTCGGGTTCAACAACCTTGGCAGGTGTATTGAAGCAAAGATCTTCAGTCGTGATCTCAAATGGATGATGAGATTGAGATGGCATGTAGGCCTCTTCTGGTTGGCTGATATATTCAAGAGGATCTTCCCATCCAGTTGGTTGGATGTCTTCGATTGAAATCTTGAACTTTTAGGGGCGGTATATTTTACCATGAAGTCAAATTTTACGCTTGGCTGCCCTAAGGTATCCCATACCTCAGGTTCGATCGATGAGATTTCTTCTTTATCATCTTGCTGGAACATGCCTTCGAACTTGTCTAAAGGAGGATAAAATGGTGTATACGGTTCTTCTTGAGATATGTATCTAGAGTCATTGAGATAAGTCTTCCATTCTTCAGAACCAGAGAGATTTTCTTCAGTGCTTTCATCAATAAGGACATTCACCTCTTGAGGAACAGGGTTAAGGAAACCTCCGCCGTGGAATATTTCTTTGATTGGATGAAGAGTTTCATCCTTCTCAGTAGATTTTGAGAGTACTGGAGTAAATCCGAGTCTCATTTTGGTTTTGTTGTTGACATGAATCATAACTTGTCCCCAATTGACGATAGTACCGTCTTTTACTATCTGCGCCTCTTCTTTATAAGAGGAGATAAACGATCTATTTTTCTTGGTAGATTCATCTTTTAACGAGATACCTTGGAACTGAGTTCCTTCTACATCGTTAACAGTTATGAAAGAGAAAGTGGATAAGTTGCTTACCAACAAGGCTTGCTCCCCACTTATGGTTACCAACTTTTCGTTCGTTACGAATTTCAATTTTTGGTGGAGCGTAGATGTTACTGCTCCATAACCTAGAAGGTGACTTGAAAAGTATGTGGACCAATTGTCATCGGAAGGTCGATTTCTCCAATAACATCTTTTCGCAATCCATCAAAAGCTTTGACTACCACACCACTGAATTTCATAGGGGCTCCTTTGAAAGACAAACGAGCGAGAGTCATTTTCGGCATTACGTTTAAGGAAGATCTAGTATCCACTAACACATTGGACAAAGAGTCAGATTGGCAGTTCATAGAGATATGCAGAGCAAAATTGTGATCCCTACCCTTTTCAGGGAGTTCTTCATCATTGAAGCTCAGATTGTTGCAAGCCGTTATGTTGGCTACGATTCCACCAAATTGATCGGTAGTTACATCGTGATCTACAAAGGCTTGATCCAAAACTCTCATCAAGGCCTCTCGATGGGCTTCAGATTTTAAAAGCAAAGAGAGTATTGAGATTTTGGAAGGAGTTTGCATTAGTTGATCCATAACTTTGTACTCACTCTTCTTGATTAGCTAAGATAGGTTATGGGTTCTACAGTCAACTCAGCTTCACTGATTCGCTTAAAAAGAAAAAATGTCTGCGCAAATAACTTACTAAACATAATTACCCCCAAGAAAACCTCCACTGAGCGAGGGAAACTCATAGCCTTCAAGAGTTCTCGAGCTTTCTTTATCAGAAACTTAGCAAGCAAACCCTTAACTCCACTTCTTGTTTCGCAATTGGCTTCAATGTATGACCTCTTTAGGTGTAAAGCTGATGCGGTGCCTTCAAACTTTGGAACTTTTTCTGAACTGGTGAAAGGTATATGATCAAGAATGGGTATCCCAAGTAGCTTAGAGAATTCTTCCATTGTAGGTACCAACTGATAATCTGGGAATGTAAAGCAGTGATGTTTTAGATCAAAGAACTGGAATACGATTCTCATCATATCTTCTTCAAAACTGGAGTAACCAAGTCGAGTAGATAACCATGCCTCTTGATGAACTGAGAGTGATCAGGAGATTTTGAAACTAACTCCTTGAGTTGAGAAGGTATACTCACAAAGTTGATTCGGATGGTATTCTTGGAAGACATGACCCTACAAAAAAGAGCAAAGATAAATCCTTGGGTCCTTGAAATGGTTAGAAATGATATGATGTTATGGTGTTATGTTTCAATCTACACCGTGAATCTCATATCACAGATCTTTCTCGCAGGCTTTATTTCAGTACGACTACCAAATGGTCGACCGAAACATCCCGAAAGTCGAATCTCAATGAGCGTAGCATCGAGTATCAACAAACCTCAGTCTGCATCGAAGCTGGCTATCTCACTACCTTATAATGGCCAAGATGGGTCAATTAGGGTTCTAAAAGTTTAGTTATTGCTTGATGATACCACTCAGATGCCAAATATTTCCTCAACTGAACATGAGGAACATCAGGACATCCAAAGTGTTGCACTAACCTTAGCCATCATTTTAACCGTTTCAGTCTACACCGTGTAGTTGTGATGATCTATTGCTACTTACCTAAAGAAACCTAGATCCGGGTGTAGGATCCCCCACAAATATAATACCCAAGCAACCCTTAAGAGTAAAGCATACAAAGAAAACAGAAAGCGATTAAAAGTGATCTAAAGCCCTAAGGTAACCTCTCTTTGGGTAGATCCCCAACAGAGCCGCCAGTTCTGTAACATAGTGGGAGAATTGACTTGTTTGTTTTGCATTTTATCACAAATGTTGCGAATATCAAGAGTCGCCATCGAATTTTCTTTTATCCAATAAAGAAAAGGTGAAAAGAACAGGAAAAACCTTTTATCGATTATGAGTAAGGGAGGTAATTATGAAAAGGGAAGGTATTAGCACCCTTTCCATCCGTAGTTATCTATGGGCTCTTAATTGCTTAGCTCACTTTTGAAAATTTGCTCTCTCTGTTTATGTGATTAGAAAAGTATTTTGAAAAGTATTTCATTTTGAGTTCATAATGATTCTTGTATCAGTCCTCAAGAATGTATACGAAGTGTTTGGAAATGTTTGTTTGGAAAATGTTTAACTTTGTAATGATTTTCGTCGGAATGTATACAAAGTGTTTGTTTTAAAGTATTTTGATTTGGATTGAGCAAGAAATTTAGAGTATTTATTACCTACTCAGAATGGTCGTTTCTTTTTATTTTCCTTCTCCTTTAGGACAACGCTATCCATACCATTAGTTGTTAGGTAACCTTATCCGTTGGATGTGAAGGGACAATCGTAGGGTCATCGTATGGTCATAGAAGACAACATGTAAGGATACCTTAGCAAATTCGTAGGGACGATCATCACTTATTTGTAGGCAACAACCGAGGGAGGAGATCATCTATGTGTAGGCAACATCGAGGGTCATCGAGGGACTATGATCTTTGTGATGATTTTGAATTGAGGGGTGTTTGGTAATGGTACCCCTACGTTCGAGGGACATAACCATTTTTATCCGAAAGACAACAAAGGAGGATACCCTAAGGGTGCAAGTGTGATAGAGTGTATTGATTCAGATATTTTATCTTGATTGTTTAAGGTGATCTAACATTGATTTTAAGATCTTGTCATACAATCCTATTAGCCACACATCTAAGTAGTTAATATATGTACAGAAAATAAAGGTGCGGAAAGTAAAAGTGCGAAAAATAAAGTCCTAAGCTATTACAGGGCTTTGTAGCAGTTACATTATTGGAGGTGTGGAAAGTAAATTGCGAGAAATTAAATCTACGCTATTACAAAAAACCTTTGCGACCTATTCAATGATTTCTAGAATTTAAAATGCGGAAAGCAATAAATAAATAAAAGAAAAAATATTTGATGTTAGTAAAAAAATGTTTTTTTGAAGTTAATAAACCTAATTATTCGAAAAAGTCGGGTGAATCAGAAAACCCTAAGTCTAATTGTTTTTTTAATTTAAAAAAAAGAAATTAAAGTTTAACTTAGGTTAATTGAACAATTAATTAAAAAAGTTTTTGTGACAAGAATTAAATAAATAATTTTAAAACCTATTTCTAAAAGAAAATTATTTTTTTTTTTTGTGATTTTTGTAGTATTTTAGAAAATAGTTTGGAAATGATTAAATTAAGAAAATAATTTAGAAAAAAAAGAAAAGTATTAGAAAAATTGGAAAAAAGGAGAAAAGTTGGAAAAAAGAAGAGAAAAGGGCGTCGTTGAGATTCGAACTCAGGACCCTTTGGTTACTAATACCAAGCCTTGCCATATGAGCTGTGCGTTTTTGTTGTCATGCACTTACAACCATTGGATTATATGTATTACGCCCGTTTCATTTTGAATTTCAACACAAGTCAAGGGTGGGCCCCAGACTGTTACGCTAGCCAATCATAAATAGGAAAGAAGCCACGCATGCAGTCAAAGAATCAACGCCTGAGTCCCTCGCCGGAGCTAGGGCTCCGGTCATCTTCTCCGGTCGTTCCAAACTTAAAAACCTGCAAACTCAATCAATTAATGCAAACCAAAAGCCCAAATAGATTATTTTGACCCTTGCGAACACGATGGTAGTGTTATTTCATCCTGAAACAGCTTGTAACTATGGTTTCGAAACTCAACAGCTCGCTTGCCCTAACAATGGTGTTTTTCGGTTTAGGCACCAAACCTTGCAAACGATGGATCAAACCTATTCTAATAAACATCAGGAACAGATTAGTGATGTTAGTTTTAATTAAAGCATAATAGAATGAAAAATAAGATTAACACAAAAAGTATGAAAACTGAGTTCATGCATGGATCGATTCAGAGTGCTTTGGCCATGGATTTGGACTTATACTTACCCTACAATACCCGAGGAACACGAATCAGTGCTTGGAATTTCTTGAGAATGACTGGAATTTGAAACTCGATGGGGTAAGTTTGCTTGATATTTTTGAAACAAAACCCTAGTCTCTTGGCTGCAAGAATTCGTGTTCTGGATGTCTGAATGTCTTGTGTATATATAGGGCAAGAGAACTAGGTCAAGACATATGAAGAAAATATATTGCATTGAATAGAAAATATTTGATTTTCCAATATTTCAAATTTGCATCAAAAGCTTCCAAATTTGCTTCAATCATATGCCATGCATTTTTTCCAGCTTGCTTAGACTTCTTTGGACCTTAAGACACTCAAATAACAAGCCTAACACGACATGCTTCTTGTTTTGCATTTTATTTTATTTAAAATTAAATTTTAATGAAATAATTCAAAAATAAATTAATTAAATGAGGGAAGGGCGTGTAAATGGATTTGGAGGTCATAGACTATCTTAGAAACAAGTTTATACCATTAAAACTTAGGCCCATTTGCAAGATTTTTAATTTCAGTCAATATTCTCTGCACGCATTTCTTCAAATTTCCCAAACTTGCACAAGTTGTATCTTGCTCAATTTTCAACATTTTGAAGTCTTCTTGGACTTTTTAGAAAGCTCAATATTTCCTATAAACAATCATTTTGGTTTCATCTTCATTGAAGCTTCCATGTTCATGTAAACTTCTTTGGAAAAAGATGACTTTTTATTGACTTTTAGAAAGTCCTATAATGTCTTGATCCATAACTCTTAAATGAAGCATTTTTGGCCAAAGCTTGTGAGACACAAAGTTGTAGAGAATTTAATTATATTCAAAATGAGCTTTGGTGGAAAAATTTATGATAAAGTATGTGAAAGTTATGCTTGGTCAAATTTCTGTTGACTTTTTATCAAGAAACCCTAATTTAGAAACTTTGACTTTTGATCAAATCTTGAGTTTTCTTGATGAATCAAGATCAATCCTTGATTAAATGGTGAATGTGACTTCAAAATCTCGATGTTTCCAAAAAATGATGAAGTTTGACTATATGTTGACCACAATTGACTTTTTGTCCAATACAACTGATTCTCAATCATTTGAGCAATTGACTGAGCAAACTTGAGTTGTGAGGCTTGAAACTTAACATGGTGATACCTTGACACATATAAGCAGGTATAATGGTCACTTGAGGAAATATAAACCATCTTTTACTTGAGAGAATCAAAACCCTAGTTTTGGGGTTGATTGCTTAGGAGAGGGCTCATCTAGTGAACTCTTGAGAAATTCTTGAGTATGGAGACGTGGATTGACTTGAGAAATAGGAGGGAAAATTTTGGGGGAATAGAAATATGCATAAATGAAGCTTATCCCTTTTTATTTTTTAGAAACAAATAAAAGCTTGGCGCTCCCCAATAGAGTCTCCATTTTTCTGTTCGCGGTAAAAAGTGACGAATGAGGGAATCAGATAAGAATTCGAATCTCTGGCTCAAAACTATTTACTCTTTGATTTTTTGTTTAAAATATGTCGCGGGCACCAAGCTTTATTGTTTCCAAACAAGAAAGGAAAGGAAAAAGGGAAAACCTAAATACCCTAAATAAGATATGCGATGCGACTAGCGTGAACTAGACGCAACACATTGGGGAGAGACCAGGGTAAAAAGGCTGGTTATATAAAGGGAAGGTATTAGCACCTTATATATATATATATATATATATATATATAGTTTCTATAGGAAATTTTTTATGCATTTTTGTGTGTTTTATTTGCTATGCTATTTCGGGAAAGTTTCTCCTTTGGGATTTAAGAAAGGTAGGTTAGGCAGGAACCTAAGTTTGTTTATTATTATTATGCTCACAAGGATCATTGGGATCCTCTGCATACATATCGCCTAGTGGGAATCAGATCATCTGTAGCTCGGATCTAAGGGAAACTATGGTTTTTTTGGTTTGAGGGAGAAAGAAGTATGCTCGCCAAGGGTGAGACCTTGTGCCTACGTATTCTCAAAAGGAGGTTGAGAAAGTCAGAGCAATCATAGTTCCCACTTATGTGCTAGTGGAAGAAAAGATTTAAGAGACAACGACAAGTGTCATCTTAATGAAAAATGTATCTAATCTATTTCATCAGATACATTTTTGAAAGTTTGATTGTTTAAATCTTTCATTGTAAGCATTGGGTGTTTTACTTGAGTGTAGAAGCATTATCACGTACAAGTTAAGAAAGTTGTTTGAAAAACGTTGAATCTTTCATTGTAAGCATTGGGCATTTTTCTTGAGTGTACAAGCGTTGCTAATTACAGTTAAGAAAGATGTTTTGGTTGAAAAAGTGTTTGTTTTGAAAAATGTTTGATTTGTATGTGATGATATAGATGAGATACTTCTTCCATAGAGATGATTCATGTCTTATCTCTTAGAAGAAATTCTTTATTATTGATTAAGGGGATGCTTTTAAGAAGCCTATGGGTCCATGTATTGTAAATCCAAGAGGAGGCTATCCGAGGGACATCGAGGGTCCTTATATTGTGAGCCCAAGAGGAGGTTTTTCGAGGGACATCGAGGGTCCTTGTATTGGGAGCCTAAGAGAAGGCTATAGGGTATAGTTTTTTTGGCTTTAATAGTGATTTCACCAGGAAACCATACTTTTAGGGTTCGATCCTAGCGAAGGTGAATCTTTGTATTGTAAGCCCAATATGAGGGTATTAGATATTTGCAAGTGTTTTTCTTGTATGAGGCCCAAGAGAAGGCTAAACTCGACGAGGGAGTTCTTTTGTATGAAGCCCAAGGGGAGGCTAAATAAACAGGGGAGTTCTTTTGTACGAAGCCCAAGTGGAGGCTAACTCAACAAGTGATTTCTTTTGTACGAAGCCCAAGAGGAGGCTAACTCAACAAGTGAGTTCTTTTGTACGAAGCCCAAGAGGAGGCTATGGGGAACCTAGTTGTTATACTAGTTGTAATGACATAAATAAACATGAACAAGTATATGAACAAGTATATCTATGATAAAGTGTGTGTGTGCATTCATAGGAGTTTATGAAGGAAATATATAAACAAGTGTGTAAAAACAAGAAATTAAAGGTAGTGTACTTGGATATATACAAAGGATGAGAAATCAATATATAAACAAGTGTTTAAAATAAGCGGATAGGCTAGTATACTTGGATATATACAAAGGAGTGTGAAAGCAATATATAAACAAGTGTTTAAAACAAGCAGGTAAGCTAGTATACTTGGATATATACAAGGGAGTGGGACTTACACCTTAAGGGAGGCCCACTGGAATAAGAGAAGTTTCACCGAGAATAATGCTCCTCTTAATACCAGTGGAATTGTTGTATAAACAAGCGGATAAAACTAGCGAACGATACTAGTTATACTTTAATATTTGCAAAAAAAGTTAAATATGTACAAGAAATTGAATATGTACACAAAAGGGTGGATATGTACAAGGAAACTAAATATTTACATAGGGTTGGGACTTACACCGTAAGGGAGGCCAATGATCAATTTTGATTTTGAAAGAATTTTGAAGAAAACCTAGTTCGATTTGTATTTTCAAAGGTTAATCGAATCAATCATGGAAAAGAGGTGTGTAAGTGTTAAAATGTTTTTGAATATTTTGAAAAGTGAAAATTATTCACAAGAGGTTTTGAAAAATATTAGGTTTGAAAAATCAAGGAGAAAACATTTTTGAAAGCATTTAAAATACTTAAAAACATCTATTTTCAACCTAATAAAAATATATCAAAAGAAAATAATTTTTGGCATTTTTTGACATAATCATAAAATAGATATATTAAATGACAAGTGTGCAAAAAATCATCTCAAAATGAGAATTTTGTATTGGTTTTTGAAAATGTTGAAGTTTGATAGAAATGAAGAAAACAAGTGATAAAAATTTGATTTTGGTCCTAAGGACGTTTGAACTCAGGACCTGAATCTCAAAGGTGAAAATTTTAGCCACTGGGCCACATGCTTGGCTTGTTATTTACACGTCTCCATTTGATTTTATTTGAAAACAAGTTTGGAAAATGGTTTGAAAAATAGTTGAAAAGTGAAAAGATGAAAAATAAAAAGGTCTAGGTGGGGTTCGAACCCTAGACATATGGCAAGGCAAAGGACTAAGAGCGTGTTGGCTGCCACTGGGGTGGTTGTTTTATCCGGTCATTAATCCACTTCCATTAAATATATTACAAAAAAAGTGTTTGAATTTTTAAGAAATCAGAAAACGCGCGCATGGAACTTCTTCTTCAACCTCAAGCTATGATTCCTAACTTCCTCATTTTTTGATGAAATTGAATGATGTAAAAGTGAAACTTGCTCGTTTTTTCACAAGGAACATGATGGTGATCTTTAATTTTATTTATTTTAAGCCTAAGATGACTGAATTTGAAGAAATCATATGAACCCTAATTATGAAATTTGATCATGAAATCGTGTAGGTGCAGCAAATCAAGCAATTTATTGAGGGTTTATGATCCTCATAGGTGCAGAAACATGATAGCATGACAAGTTTAAAACTGGAATGCAAAAAATGAGGAATTCGAAGTTGAGCAACTTACGTCTTCAAGTGGAAACCGAATTTTTCGAAGGAGGTGTTCTAGAAGTTGTTTGATGATTTTTACAGCTTCAATGGACCTCAAGGACCATGAAGAAATGCTTAGCTTGCTTTGAGATAGCTTGGAACTTTCTACCCAAGTCCAATTACAGATCAAGCAAGTTGGAGATGATGATGGTGATTCTGGAGTTCTAGAAGTGATTCAAGGGTTTGGATCACTTATATGGGGTATATGGATGATGTTTGAAGTGAAAGTTTGAAGTTTGCATGAGTGAATTGAGAAATGGCAAGTTAAGGCTCAAAATACAAGTTTATGAAACTTGGAGCATGATTCTGAGTTTGACTAGTTTTGTGATGGCTTGATGATTCTAACAACTTCCTAAGGGTATTTGGAGAGTGTTTGAAGCTTGAGATTGCTCAGAAATTGCAAGGTTTGGAGATTTGCAAATTCTCACATTTTGGAACTTTGAAACTTGGAAAAGAAGAAAGAAGTGAGAAAGCAAGTATATGAATGCTTTGGTGTAATTTGGAAGTGAGAAAATACCTCTATTTATAGTCTATGAGATTTGGAGAGAAAGGCAAAGATAAGCTTTGTGATTTTTCAACTTGGAGCTTAAGGAATAAGAAAGGAATCTTCACATTAAATGCCCATGGAATCTTTTCTAAACCATGGTTAAATCACTCAACTGATTCTATCCTTCTTCAATCACTGCCTTTGGATATTTTTGAATGAAAACTTATCCCTTGGTGATGACAAGGCTTCTAGAAGGGAAAGAGATAAGTTTTGGCAAAAACTTGGCGAAAAATGACCTATAATTTCATGTTTATGGACCAATATGTTCTAATTTCAAAACCCTAGCTACACAAAATAGTTTTGCAAGTTCTTGGACATTTTGGAAATCTTGGAACAAGATCTACAACTTTCATGTTGAAAGTTTTTCTTGAATAAAAATGGATCTAGGCGAAAAATGGCCATGAAAATGGTGAAAAGTGATAAAAACACTAGAAAAATTTTCAAAGTGTGAAAAATTTCAAGTTTTGACTTTTTGTTGACTTTTTCACACATTTTTGATTTTTTATGATAATGATGGATAATTTTAAATGCTTTGGTGATTGAAAAAAATTTGAATTTCAAAAGTTGACCAAAAGTCAAAGTTTGAGTGATCTGGACGATTGACTTTTTGTTAGATGATTCAGAATTTCTCAAATGATCAACCATGGCATTTGAGATGTTTTGTATCAAGAAATTAGGTCAAGATACTGCATTGGTTATTTTGAGATCATGTTCCAAGAAATTAGGTCATTCATTGAGAAATAAGTCAATGATACACCATCCTCGACCAAAACCCTAATTTGGTCGATTCAGGATAGATCTTGAGGAAATGATGGGAATTTGAAGATCAAATGTTGATGATTGATGAAGATAGATCAATTGAAGTGAGTGGAGACTCAAACCCTAATTGATCATATCTTGAACAGATGAAAGATTTTTATTAAAAACCCTAATTTGGCTCAAGGAGAACGCACAAGCTATTTTGTTATGAAATTGTCAGTAATGCAATGATGCATATGTGAATTATATGAGATGGTATCTTAGGTCAAAAATGGGGTATGACAGTGGTACACATTCCTCAAGCTCAATTTATTCACAAGCCTCTTGAACACTTCATTTGTTACCGCTTTCGTCAACAAATCCGCAAGTTGTTCTTCGCTTCGAAAATGAGCTAGTTTCAGTTGTTCTTCACACACCAGCTCCCTCAAGTAATGAAACCTCATCTCTATATGCTTGCTTCTCCCATGTGCTATGGAATTTTTTTCAAGATTAATAGCCGAGAGGTTGTCAACAAAGAGTTTGACAACTTTTACTTCAATGATGTCAAACTCTTTAAGTAGATTCATTAGCCACACGACTTGACATGCACACATCGAGGCTGCAATATACTCGGCCTCACAAGAAGAGAGTGCCACCACAAGTTCCTTTTTAGAGTACAAAGAGATTTGAGCTCCTCTGAACATAAACACATAACCAACCATAGACTTTCAATCATCTTTATCTCTGCACCAATTGGAATCCGTATAACCGAGTAACTCACACATGCTGCCAACATCAGCCGCGAGAAAGAGAATTCCACAGCCAAGAGTACCTTTTATGTAACGAAGGATCCTCTTGACCGATGCCAAATGAGAAACCTTTGGTCTCTCCATGAATCTACTAACAATACCGAAACTAAATGCCAAATCCGGTCGCGTATTGCACAAGTAACGTAATGATCCAATCAATCTTCTATATTGAGTTGGATTAACATCACCTTCATTCTCATTCTTGGACAGCTGCAACCTTGGTTCCATAGGTGAATTGGCAGCATTGCAATGCTCCATATCACACCTTATCAATATCTCACAAGCATATTTTCTTTGGTGCATGAGAAGTCTCAACTTTGACTTGTGAAACTCTATGCTAAGGAAGTATGTCATGATACAAAGATCGCTCATCTCAAATTCTTCCATGAGTTCACCTTTGAACTTGGAAATAAACTCCTCATTGCTACTCGTAATCAAAATATCATCCACATATAAGCAAAGTATAATCACACCTTTTCTTGCATCCGACTTCACATAAACACCATGTTTGGACACACACTTCTTGAAGCCAACCTCAATAAGAAAAGTATCTATGCGTTTGTTCCAAACTCTAGGTGCTTGTTTCAAACCATATAGTTCTTTCCTTAACTTGTAGACTCTTCCTTATTGGTTCTCTATCCCAAAACTGGGGGGATGCTCTACATAGACTACCTCCTCAAGTGGACCATACAAAAATATGGATTTCACATCCATTGGGTACATCCACCAATTTTTGCTATTGGGAATACCAACAACCAAACGTATCCATCTAGCTACCGGAGCAAACACCTCATCATAGTCTATGCCTTCTCGCTGCAAGAATCCTTTTGCTACTAGTTGAGCCTTATGCTTGACAATCTCGCCTTTAGGATTTGCCTACACTTTATAGACCCACTTTACTCCGATTTCCTTTTTTCTTTCCAAATCAACCAGCTCCCAAGTGTTGTTTTCTCAATGGATTCCAGTTCTTCTTTCATCGCACACACCCACTTTGCATTACTCAATGCCTCTCTCATACTCACCGGTTCAGATTCGGCCATAAGTGCAAAGTGAATGAGATCACCATCATTATTGATCTCATTATCATGTAACACTTCACAATCTTGGAGCCGTTGAGGTAGACCTCTATGTCTTGTAGGTCTTCTACTGGACTCACCATTACCATCTTCAATTGGAATCGGAGAAGCCTCTACATTCTACTGCTGCTGATTTTTTGTATTTTCTGGTGGAAACCGGTTTCCAAGATCAGGGGAACCGGATTCCGCTTCCAGAAATTCAATTCCAAAACTTCCAAACTTCATTTTTCGCGAGGGAAACCGGTTTCCTTCAGTTGATGAGAAACAGATTTTTGCTACTGGTTTTTGAAAATTTTTGCTTTCGAACAACCTCAGTTCATCTACCACCACATCTCGACTTATCACGATTTTATTGCTATTTGCATCAAATAGCTTGTAACCTCCAGTAGGGTGATAGCCGACAAAAATCATTACCTCTCCTTTGTCATCCAACTTCTTTTGAAGTTGACTTGGAATGTGCCTAAATGCGATCGAACCAAAACTCTCAAATGCGTTAAATTCGGTTTATGGCCAGACTATACCTCTTCCGGTGTAACTTTGTCAAGCTTTTTAGTAGGGCAAATATTCAATAAATAGGCTGCTGTAAAGGCCGCTTCTCCGCATAGTTCCTTCGGCAAGTTCTTCCCTTTCAATATGCTTCGAACGATGTTCATAGTTGAGCGATTTCTCCTTTCGGAAATTCCATTTTATTGAGGCGTATAGGGTGGAATAACCTCACATACTATACTCTCATCATCACAATAGTTCCCAAATTCACCTCCACCATCCATTTTGAGAATTTTCACCTTCTGACCGCTTTGCCGCTCCACCATGGACTTAAAATATTTGAACGCATCAAACACCTCATCCTTCCTCTTTATGAGGTAAATCCACAACTTCCTACTAAAATCATCAATAAAAGTGATAAAGTACCTATATCCACCATACGAGTCAACTTGTATTGGGCCACACACATCGGAATACACCACCTCAGGGTGTTCCTTGGTCCTATGATCAACATCCTTGCTGAAATTGTTCTTGTGTTGTTTTCCTTGCACACACTCTTCACACAACTCAGCTGGAAAATTTATCTTGGGCAGCCCGGTCACCATACCATGCTTTTTCAATGCATCAAGGTCTCTAAAATTGAGGTGTCCAAGACGGTAGTGCCACAGCCACTCATCAAGACTTGCCGCTGTAGAAAGACATTTGTGTTCCATTACTTTCAACTCTATTATGAAAGTACGATTTGCAGCCATGGGTGCTCTCAAGATTAAAACGCCTTTTTGGTCAAAAATGCACAAAATCTTGTTTTCCATCCGAATTGTGTAATTCTTCTTGAGTAATTAGCCAATGCTCAAGATATTACACCTAATTCTAGGAATGTACAATACATCTTTGATCAAGGAATGACCTTCATCCTTCTTCTTGATCAAGACATCACCCACACCGTCGGCCGCTAAAGTGGTGTCATCTGCGAATCTCACTCTATTCTTCATGGCTTTATTGATTTTCACAAACCAATCTTTTCTACCCGTCATATGAGTTGAACAACCCGAGTCCAAGTACCACTCATCACTACTTTGGAATCCTCCTCGAACGGTAACCATTGTGTTTCGCTCCAAACGCATTTGTGTAGAAAATTCTGCACTGTTAGAGTTGTTGTCCAGCCCTTAACACAATACTGGGTTGCTGTCCAGCCCTTCTTTGCAACCATTATTCTCCTCCGTGATCATAACGAGAAGCGTATCATCATCCTTTACCTCTTGTCTAGCAACTTTTGCCTCATCTCCATGACTTTATTTCGATTTCGCATTACAATCTCTTGCCAAATGGCCAAGCTTTTGACAATTGAAACACTTCACATTACTTTTGTCACCTCTCTTGTAGGTGTTGCCTTGACCACCACCTTTGGAGCTTCTCTCTCCTTTTTGAGCCATGGAACCTCTTGAATTTTGTGGATCTTTTCCACTAGAATTCTGAAAATTTTCCTTGCTCTTCGAAGGCCACTAGCCTTTTGATCTCTTGTTCTTCTCGTTGAACCTTGCTTGCAATGCAATTTCCACCTTGGCCTTGTCATTTCCTCTTTCATCTAACCTTAGCTCACGTGCCTCCAATGAGCTTTGAAGCTCCTCCTTGCTCATGGTGAGAAGATCCTTTGACTCTTCTATGACTAGCACAATGTTATCGAATCTTGACGTTAAAGAACGCAAAATTTTAGCTACTACATTTGGTACCGTAACGGTTTCACCGCAAGCCTTCATTTGATTCACCAAACGCGTTATGCGCGTAATGTAGACGTTGATCGATTCCTTCTCTTCCATTTGTACCAACTCAAACTGTCTCTTATGAGTTTGTAACCTCACCACCTTCGCTTTGTCGGCACCTTCACACGTTTTCTTCAAGATCTCCCAAGCTTGCTTTGCCGACGTACAATCACCAAATTTCTCAAAGTTGTCTTTGTCGACGCAAGAATGTATCAAGAAGAGGGCTTTGTAGTCTTTCTTCTTTTCTTCCTTGAATGTGGCTTGTTGTGCAGCTTGAAGCAACTCGATTTTCAAAAATCTTTTCAATTCTCGAAAGCGGTGAAATCGCCACCTAATTTTATTTATTCCAAAAGGAAAGGGAAAATATAGATAAAACCCCAAACAAACGGATAAGGCGGTCTACGCGACCAAAAATTGGAATCGGGAGTCGGTTATGTAAGGGGAAGGTATTAGCACCCCTTACATCCATCGTACTCGATGGGACCCGTTTAGTTCTACGTGTGTGTGTACATTCGCTAATCTTTAGGTTATAAAGAAATGAGATTTGATTATTATCATTTTGAGTTTGACACGGTTTCAGAACCGTGTGCCTACATATTCCCTCGTGCAATGGGAAAGTCAAAACTCTGTAGTTCCTCTTAAAAAGGTTTTGAAATTGGTTGCATTGATTTTATCTGAAAAATCGTGCGTTTAGACGTTTCAAATGCTTTGAACTAAGACTTGTTTTGTTTGTTTGAAAAGCTTAAGTCTTTGTTCGCATTAGAAACGAATACTGCACCCTCTTTATCTGAAAAGAGTTTTTTATGATCGCATATGAGCGATAAAAGGAGTTTGAGTGAGTTGAGTTATTTTTTAGGTGGGAGACAAGTATTGGACCATAAGCGTTCAACGGCTAACGCCCCAATTACTCGGATGAGTGGACAGAAACATCCGAATCATCTTTTTTCTACACAAAAGCTTTTGTTAAGAAAAGGTGAGGTGAAGCATGGTTCACGTTGATTAATTCAATTAAGACACCAAACATACGGTCGAGGGTCGATACTGGACTGACTACCATATGTTTGGGAGGAGGGAGAAGTGGATTATTTATGAAATTGTTTTGAAAAGCAACTCGACGTTGGATCGAGGTTTTAAATTATGAAAGCATTCTGATGCGCGTGCTGAGAGAAAATGGAAGCGGGTTATGATTAATCAAGTATATGGACTTAATTAACCTCGTGAGGATAGGTGCTCCTATCCCCAACCATGAGACCCTGGTGCATGGTAATTGGTGTAGACCAATGTTATTTTCGGGTTATGATCGATTAAAGCAACAAGGGCTTTAACCAATCTCGTGAGGATGGCCATGCCCATCCCCAACCATGAGACCCTTTAAGAAATCGGCGTATGAGCCAATCAGGATGAAGTCGAATTGATTTTAATTTTAGTTGTGTGCAATGTGTACATTGGTGAATGGATGCTGAATAAGTAAATAAACAGACAAAATGCCATACAATACAATCGGAAATTTAAATAATTATTGGAGATGATTTTTTCTGTTTGATGAAAAATCGGCTAATAGTTTAATCGGTAAGTCATCAAACAAAAACTATCAGATCTAACAATTATTTATTACATCGCAACCAGAATATTATTCACGATAAAATAAATTAATTGAAATAGACAAAAATTTAGAAATAGCCTGATCGTCTTGATTCTGGACGGAGTGTGGAAGGAAAACCATCTGAACTTTGGTTGGTCGAAAATACCTCCACGTGCTGGCGAATCGGGTGTAATGCTTCTACTTCAAAATGATCCGATTATTCCAAAATGTAACAATATCGCACCATACAAAAGGCTAATACTAACATTTTTGTCAATTATTTAGTAATAACAAAATAGATTTTTTCTAAAAGAAAATAAGGTGGTGACACTTGTCACCACCAGATTTTATAAAAAGGAATTTTTTATAAAAGAAAAATAAGATGATTAATAAATTTATTATTATTATTTGTTTTTTATATAAAATAATAATAAATAAAACAAAATGGAAAGGGAAAAGGGCTGGAAGAGGAAAACAAATTTCATCTGTTTCTCCTTCTCACGCATCCGATCTGAGTTCCACTCTCTCACGCCCTCACCCTTTCGCCGCCGGAACTCTCGGTCCTTCACCGGTCCTTCGCCGCGATCGCAATCGTCCCTCTCTGGCCCTGACTCAACTCTCTCTCTCTCTCTGCGCGTCGATCGCCGTTCTCTCTTTCTCTCTTCCCTCTCACCGCGCGATTTGATTTGCATGCTTATATTTCTGATTTTCGATTTGTTTTCTGATATTGTTTTCGATTGAATGACGGATGGTTGGAGGCGAAAGAGGTTACGAAACCCACCCACGATAGCGATTCGGCTTGATTGTTTGACCTTGGAGGCGCGTCGGCGTGAGGAAGCGGATTCTGACCTTGTTACGGGTGATATCGTTTCTGACTTTCTTTCCCTTCTTCTTTCTCGTTACAGAAATTAGATTTCTGAGAAAAATATGTCTGAAGGTGGTTAGGTTAGGAAGATGATGAGTCTATGCCATGATTTTGCTTATGTTTGCGTTTTTGTTCTGAACTGTATTGGTTTTCTGGGCTTGCTGCTAGTGTTTTCTCATCTTCTTTCTCCCAGTTGCCTGTCGGTTTGGACGATGAAAAAATGGATACTACACTTGTTATTTTTCTGATTTTGGTTATGGAAAGGGTGTCAAGGACAGATGTGTTTTTTTTTGTTTTATGGGAACTGATACTACACTTGCTTTCTGAGTTTGAAACAAAGTTCTCTTTTTCTCTCTTGTGTCTTTTTTTCCTCTGAACAGATATTATTGATCTTAGCATGTCTCAGTTGAGTGTATTATGGTATAACACCATGTTGTCTCTGCTTTTCTGAATTTCCTTACCTGTTCTCTGCTTTCTGCTCTGAACATTGACTTTTGTGGCTTATTGTTGGGCTCAAAGCTGGCTGTGATGATTGCTTGTCAACTTTGTGGCTTATAACATGGGGCTCAATGCTGGCTGTCCTGCTTCTTTTCCTCTGAATTTCTCAAACTGTCCCTGTTATCTTCTTTCCCAGTTGCTTGTAATGTTGGTCTATCACCATCTTCATGATTTTTCGAATTTGGCTTGCATTACTACACCATCTTTGTCAGCTCTGCTCTGAATTTTCAAACTGTCCCTGTTGGATTGGTATGGTGCTGCCTGCTATGTTGACTTGAGTTTTGCTTATTCGTTGTATGCTTGTCGCTTCGTATGCTTGCTGCCCGTCGCGCTTTTCTGAATGCTTGCAGCCCGTTATGTGTTTGTTCGTGAACCGGGTCAACCCGTGATTTGCGAGCAAGTGCTTTCGCCGATGATTAATCTTCACGATTATGAGGCTTTAATGAAAATCCTGATTCCCGCCTAACCGCCTAATGATGATGTTTCGACCAAAAGAAAAATCTTTGACAATTTCGCATTTGCTTGAATTTATGCATTGTTACTTCTAACTCGATTTCTTTTTGTTTCATGTGGCAATGGATGGCAAGCTTGAAAAGAAAATGGCGAGGGATGAAGAATAAGCAAGCATGAAGATTGAATGGCGATGTTGGCACAAAGACGGTGACGATCTGAAGATATTGTCGCTTTGTAACTTGTAGTTTTAGGATTTAGGAATTTGTAGAAACTTGTAAACAATCAACTCTTATGATTTGAATACAAATGTAACAAATGATACAAATGTAAATCGTCTTGGATTTGAATAGATGTTGAATAGTTCTTATTACTACTTGTAACAAATCTTGAAATTTGGAATTGATATCAATGTAAGCATTTGAGTTTGAATAGATATGGAGTAATTCTATTATTGTTTGTAACAATCTTGTATTGTTCTTTGGAAATTTGAATAAATTTGCATTAACACTGAAAATGTCCTACTTTACATTTCGCCACATTGAATTGGTTCGGACCAAATACGTTCAAACTTCTCTTTTGTACCCTTGAACCTTGTAATATAATTGTTCTCTTGAATTTGAATGATATTTGAACGTTGAATGAACAATATCTCTCTTGCACCTTAAATCTCTTGCCATGGTATTTGTAAGAACAAATCTTTTACAATAAACTTCCATAGAACAAATGGCATCATTCCATCCCCACTTCGAAGTTTTAAACGAACTAGAATGAAGTTATTCTTGAAACTTGAGTTAAAAAGAAATAACTTTCTGAACTTCTTTTTCGAATTTGAGTTAGAAATGTCCACCATTCTAAACAAAACGACAAAGCCAACAGTAGCCACTTTTAAAATCCAAACCTTGCCAATGATATTTTTTGAGGAAGCGATATTCATCCCGATTCTCAATCAACCTCCCATTGGTAGATAAAATATCCAAAAATGCGCACATGTGAGAAACTTTTAATCATAAGCCAACGGATGATTTTTGCTCCAAACTTTTTAATCTGATGCAAGCGGAACACACGAGGACGCTTCCGAGAATTACCAGGTCATTCACATCCTTGAATCCGTATATCTTTTCTTTCACAGAAATCCACAACAGTGATGATGACAAGCACAGGACGAACGTCTGAGCGTATAATCTTATAGCTCGATAGGGAATATCACAGTGATCAAGAATCCCAACCTTGAGTGAATACGAGAGCCCCTTATACCAAATGTCAACAGAATTAAATCCCATATTTTGGAAAGCTTGACAACTGAAAAGAGCCACACAAATTATAAAACAAACGGAGGGTAAATTTTGGGGTGCGACAGTTGCCCCTATTCAATCATCTTAAACCTGATAAGTGAGAAAGATTGACAACTTTCGAACGTTCAAGGTGGAAGAGGATTGAATACTAGAAGAACCCAAAATTTGCGCGGAAACCAATGCCACGAAGAAAGCAGATAACATATCTTGGTTACGGAAAAGCTTGAAGAGGAAACTTGCTAAGCATTAACGGAATGCTTTAACACAATTACTAGGAGATTTTAACAACACTGGGGATAACTGTGTAACCGAAATGACTTTGGCGGCAATTTTAATGAAAATGCTATGAGAAGAGAAACGAACTTCTCAAGCGAAAAGAAAACAATATATTGAAAAATTGACATGACTGAGAACTTAACAAAGAGTTCTCTGAATGACTAAGGAATACCTAGAAACCTTAAACAACATTGAAACATTGACAAGACTGAGAACTTAACAAAAAGCTCTCTGAACACTAAGGAATGCCTGGAAACCTTACACAAAAATTGAAAAATTAACATGACTGAGAACTTAACAAAGAGTTCTCTGAATGACATGATTGAGAACTTAACAAAGAGTTCTCTGAATTAAGGAATACCTGGAAACCTTACACAGAATTGAAAAATGACATGATTGAGAACTTAACAAAGAGTTCTCTGAATGACATGATTGAGAACTTAACAAAGAGTTCTCTGATTGACTAAGGAATACCTGGAGACCTTAAACAGAAATGAAATGACATGATTGGGAACTTAACAAAGAGTTCCCTGATTGACAAGATTGAGAACTTAACAAGAGTTCTCACGAATATGATTAGCTAGAACAATATCGAATTGTTGGTGCGAAAGTGCGAGGAGCCATGGCATCTTGAATGTCTTTGACCGTGTAACCTCTGAGTTACCCGCATAACAAAATCAGTAGCGCACCCAAGAATACAATTCTCTGGGGATAAACATAACAATATCCGGCACACCGGCGTGATATAGATGTTTATGAGGTCGGTAAATCTTGTTTCGACGTTTACTGCGATGAGAGATCTTCTGAACATGTACGGACATGTTGAACAACCACGAGTTGACAAGATCTTCAATTTGTATGCGGATAGCTTTACGGTGATAGAAGAATCGATTCTGTGGTGAAAAACTTCTAGGGTAATGAGCTTCAATTTGCTGACATTGTATGGACAATGCGTTGCAGCAAGTGGATATGTAGATCAACGTCCGAGTTGGAGAAATATCTTGAGATTTGAATAAACATCCGCGGGTGGATATTTATTGTTGAGTAGTTGATAACTTCTTTGGGAAATAAGCGCGAAGTTTGTTGTAATTTTAAAGACATCGGAAGTATATTGTGGAAGCCACCGCCAATAGTATTTGCTGAGAAGATTCTTGTCTGAAAGAAATCTTTGAAAATACCAAGAATGATGTTGTAGTAGTCCTTTAAGGAGGCTCACTTGGGAGAGAAATAAGCATTGGAAACTTCATAAAAGCCGTGTGGAAAATTATTTGGGATTCCGGTTGAATAATTTTGTTGACGTTAGAGTCCATCGAAGAGAAGCATTTATTGGGAAAACATCTCGATTGGAGAAACCATCGGTTGTTAAGATCCATACAAGTATATTACTTGTGCTGGAGAAAAGAGGATAATTTGTCGTCTGAGAACTAATCCTTCAATTTGATCCTTACGAGGACATTTGCAGTTTCAGTTGAAAAACCTGCAAAACAGATAGCCGAAGCTAATGCATGGGTATGATATGCATGGTGTGATTTTTTTCAAATGCAAATGATGCATGATTTCCTGACTGTTGAGAGAAGGAAGACATCACTGGGGAATCCATTTGAACGATCTTGTTGTCATAAGAGTTCACTGGGGATGATCAATCGATTCTCTGGGGAAGAGACCTCATTGGGGAGTTGACACTACTGTCGATTGTCTTTCACCCAAGCATTCTCCTTGCACTGGGGAGAAGAGCTAAGTTTCCATTTGAGAAATAGTCTTATGCTTTTAATGGGGTACCTTAAAAGAAGCTCTATAAAGAAGAATCATTCCCGAATAAGAAGCTTCATTGATACAAGAGTTCGCTTGGGGAAACCCGATCACTCTGGAATAGATTCGATTTGAGAATCATCATCGTTGTAGACCAATTATGGTCGAGCCCTCAAACTTGTGATCGGAAGAACTAAATTTGTCACTCAAAATAGTCTTCGACTTATGATTCTGCTGAGAACAATCAATGACCGATCTTGAAATAACCCGAGTCCTGGCTGAGGTTTATGAATGAATGTGCTATGTAGTATATGATATGAATGCATGAATGAATGCATGAATATACTGGTTAATGCACTGGCTATCAAACTGAATCCTCGACGTCGTTAGTCCGGAGGATAAAAGAACATGGCACAACAAGATGATTGACCAAGCTCCACATATTGAATTGCCGCTGGAAGGGCTGCAATGCTAATTCTTGTAGGAGGAAGAATAGCAAACTTCTGAGTTGATTAGATAATGATGATTAGAGACGTGCCCCATGCGTGGGAATGCAGCTGCATTAGATTTTGCACTCCAGAATCTCAATATGCCCCGGTCTGGTAGACCTTCTAAAAATCTTTCCCGAAAAGGAGTGCCCGCATCACAGCTCGATCGTCAGCATTTCAAAGGAAACAGATATTCTGTCATGGGAATATCATGCCTCGATAGGAGTCTTGGAGGTATTTCCGCATCTCAAAATAACCTCCTAAGATTTATCAAAATCTTAGAGTGGCAGACTTTGCGTAGATGGACGACATGCCTCAGGATGAACATTGGAGAGACTCCAACGTCTCGAAGTAGTTGCTTCAGATGAATCTTTTTAGCAAGCTTGCTTTTAGAATGAGTCTTGGAAAGACTTCTACGTCTCAAGTATTTTCCTCAGATCGACTGCATCTGAATAAGGAGCTATGCGAGCATCGGGAAGACCTGCCCCAGGACGAGCTTTAGAGAGACTCCTACGTCTCGAGGTAATTGCTTGGATGATTGATTCTTGAGCGAACACGTGCTCAATTAAAGAGCCTCACCATTGTGAAATAAGCGCGGATCAATCAACAAGTGAGCGACTAACTTGGAGGAACAAGAGCTTTTAAAGGCTTCCAGCGTCAAAGTAATTATTTTGATTGGAACGAGCGATTAGTTGAAATGTCCCAATGTAAACAACCTTAGAGAGACTCCCATGTCTCGAGGTGATTGCTTCAAGTTGACTGAAACATGGAATGACAGTTGTCCCAGGCTAACTGCTCTTTTGGGAAAGACTAAATCAACTGCTGATTGCTCTTTAAGTTTGCCCGGATTGGCGGAAATCGAGGCGAAATTCGATTTAATTGCCCCCAAATTAACAGAATCTTGAGAAGACAACTTGTGATATGCTCAAAGGAGTCCTTAGATGTCCTGCCCCTTGCTACAAATAAACTGCTAACTCAACAGAATAATCAAGTCTTTCTCTTCTTTGGACAAAGTTAAACTCTTCACTGATGTTCATTATGAGAACTTCTTCAATGTCAAAAAAAATGTTTTACATGTAGAAGAATGTTTGTTGTGACAATTATAATGCAACATTTATGCGTCTTGAAGTTTTGTATGAAAAACATTATGATTTTTCTTTTTTGAAACACTTTTTGGAGTGCAACATTGAAAATTTTCTTTTTTGAAAGATAAGACGAGCATATGATACCAACACAGGTACTTAGCACACACTGTAGGAGTCAGGTAAACGCGATCTCTTCGTTATATGCTTTTTAATTAACCCATGCTTCAATTAGGACTTTTGAGGGTTGTAACGCGGCTTGGTTCACGGGTTTTTAGAAAAAGGATTTTTAGGCTCAAAATATTTGGTGCCCTCCCATTCTCCATGATGTTCTTCAGTCCTAAGTTCAACTATCGTCTGAGCACTCATCTCTCGAGAGGCGTTATGATGGTTGAGGAACCAATATGAGGTTTCTTGGACACAACAGACACCCACCTTGTCTTTTGGTATTTGACCACACAACTTGTTCTTTGTTGAAAAATCTTTCTTTGATAATGCATTTCAAGATTTTCTTTTTTTCTTTTCCTGACTTTTGCCTGACTTTTGCCTAAGCGACTTATTACTAAGTTCCGACTTAGCGGGCTTTTTTGTCCCTTTCTATTCATCTTTTTTTGCAAGTCGTGGATCCATGCACAACCTTTGATTTGTTAGAAGATGGTGACTGTCTGAGTCCTTGGTAGATAAAGGGTAACCGTTGCGGTGTCGTCATCTGTTGGCCTTTCTGATGTGCGAGAGACACCCATGTGGTATCATTCTCCTTTGATACACACTATTGATAGATGGAGGTCAACTACTGTGGTTTTGACCTTTCTTAACCTTTTGAAGGATAGCCATTGTTGTATCCTTAAATGCACACTCTCTTGATGAGTTATGAACGCTCGATCAGATTAACTGAACACTACCCATACGGGTTAAAATGATGGGTTTTTCAAAGAAAAGAAACTCCTACTTCAAGGCTCGAGGGGGTTAACGAGGTCTATCTCCTTATAACTCCAGTGTTTGGGGATTTGAAACAAGGCTGTATATCATCGCAAGGTTTTTACTCAGCATCGACTAGAGACACGGCGTTTTAATCATCGTCATCCTCCCTCCAATCTTTGCCTAGGCGAAAGATTCGGTAACGTTGGTATCAAAATGCTCGCAAATCATTTAAAGAGTGATAATGAATGGATTGCTTCAAGACAAACATATTCATTGCATTAAGATAAAAACAAACAAGTTTCTACATGCAAAAAAAGTTTAAACAATCAAACAAGATACACATGAAAATGCAGTAAAGAAGTAAAAGACTGTCGTTGTTGAGGAGACTTGAGCTCCGTCTTGACTTGTTGATTCAGATGACTTTTCAAGTGCTTAACTTCTGCCTTCAATAGTTCCTGACCACGCTGAAGCTCGTCCATAGCCCTCTGAGACATCCTTCAAGTTTTGAACGCGCGTCGAGTAGACAGTTTGATATTTCTGGACAGAGGAAATGAAATGAGCTTTTTGATGAAGATGAAATGCATGGTAATGCATTAAAGAATGCAAATGTAATATAATGGCAACACATGTAAGAATGCGATGTAATATAGTAGTAACGCATGTAAGAATGCGATGTAATATAGTAGTAAAGCATGTAAGAATGCGATGTAATGGTAATGCATATAAGAATGCGATGTGATGACGCATGTAAGAATGCACTGATGGTGATGCATATAAGAATGCAACGATGATAATGCATGTAAGAATGCAACGATGATAATGCATGTAAGAATGCGATGATGATAATGCATGTAAGAATGCGATGTGATGCTACATATTGATGTTATGCGCAAAATCACATGTAAAGTTGAACAGACAAGGGTTTAAAAGGACGGTCGGACATGGTTTCGACGTCTACCCACAATTCCCCAAAGGATGGCTCTTAGGGTTTTTTGATACAACAAACACAAATTCTCGTGCATCGCAAAGATACTTGCAACGCTACAAAGCTTTGGTTTGAGGGAGAGTTACGTATTGACCGAATAGACAAAGCAGGTCTAACGATATAACAAACGTAACCCTCGATACCGGGATCTGAACGGGGTGCTCAAAATCATTGATCCCCAACTTAAGTGTATCATTTTCATCGCAAATAAATTTGTGATTAGATGATATATCCAAGAACGTCTCATTTGAGCATTCTTAAAGCCTACTGGTTAGGTTTTCCTTAAAGGTCAAAACTAGGGGAAAAATCCCTTATAACAACACCATCGTCAATGCAAAAATAACTTGCAATCGGCGATAATGTCTTCGAAAGAACCTCCCCTAGGTGTGGTCTTCGCACCAACTTGCAAGACATTTCCGTCTAGCAAATCAATACTACACAACCACTCTAATTTATGTGTTCTATAGCCTTGGTAGTGGGCTTTTCTTATAGTCCCATCCATCATTCCCACACACAATAATATATCAACAAGGTAATAATTAAAGCGAAGGAAATGAACGACTGAAATTAAACACACAAATAGAGTGATAAAAGAAAGCGAAAACAAACACACATACGAAGAGCTAAACTAGGGTTGACACGCTTAGTCAATCTTCCCCAGTGAAGTCGCCAACTGAAGCAACTCGATTTTCAAAAATCTTTTCAATTCTCGAAAACGGTGAAATCGCCACCTAATTTTATTTATTCCAAAAGGAAAGGGAAAATATAGATAAAACCCCAAACAAACGGATAAGGCGGTCTACGCGACCAAAAATTGGAATCGGGAGTCGGTTATGTAAGGGGAAGGTATTAGCACCCCTTACATCCATCGTACTCGATGGGACCCGTTTAGTTCTACGTGTGTGTGTACATTCGCTAATCTTTAGGTTATAAAGAAATGAGATTTGATTATTATCATTTTGAGTTTGACACGGTTTCAGAACCGTGTGCCTACATATTCCCTCGTGCAATGGGAAAGTCAAAACTCTGTAGTTCCTCTTAAAAAGGTTTTGAAATTGGTTGCATTGATTTTATCTGAAAAATCGTGCGTTTAGACGTTTCAAATGCTTTGAACTAAGACTTGTTTTGTTTGTTTGAAAAGCTTAAGTCTTTGTTCGCATTAGAAACGAATACTGCACCCTCTTTATCTGAAAAGAGTTTTTTATGATCGCATATGAGCGATAAAAGGAGTTTGAGTGAGTTGAGTTATTTTTTAGGTGGGAGACAAGTATTGGACCATAAGCGTTCAACGGCTAACGCCCCAATTACTCGGATGAGTGGACAGAAACATCCGAATCATCTTTTTCTACACAAAAGCTTTTGTTAAGAAAAGGTGAGGTGAAGCATGGTTCACGTTGATTAATTCAATTAAGACACCAAACATACGGTCGAGGGTCGATACTGGACTGACTACCATATGTTTGGGAGGAGGGAGAAGTGGATTATTTATGAAATTGTTTTGAAAAGCAACTCGACGTTGGATCGAGGTTTTAAATTATGAAAGCATTCTGATGCGCGTGCTGAGAGAAAATGGAAGCGGGTTATGATTAATCAAGTATATGGACTTAATTAACCTCGTGAGGATAGGTGCTCCTATCCCCAACCATGAGACCCTGGTGCATGGTAATTGGTGTAGACCAATGTTATTTTCGGGTTATGATCGATTAAAGCAACAAGGGCTTTAACCAATCTCGTGAGGATGGCCATGCCCATCCCCAACCATGAGACCCTTTAAGAAATCGGCGTATGAGCCAATCAGGATGAAGTCGAATTGATTTTAATTTTAGTTGTGTGCAATGTGTACATTGGTGAATGGATGCTGAATAAGTAAATAAACAGACAAAATGCCATACAATACAATCGGAAATTTAAATAATTATTGGAGATGATTTTTTCTGTTTGATGAAAAATCGGCTAATAGTTTAATCGGTAAGTCATCAAACAAAAACTATCAGATCTAACAATTATTTATTACATCGCAACCAGAATATTATTCACGATAAAATAAATTAATTGAAATAGACAAAAATTTAGAAATAGCCTGATCGTCTTGATTCTGGACGGAGTGTGGAAGGAAAACCATCTGAACTTTGGTTGGTCGAAAATACCTCCACGTGCTGGCGAATCGGGTGTAATGCTTCTACTTCAAAATGATCCGATTATTCCAAAATGTAACAATATCGCACCATACAAAAGGCTAATACTAACATTTTTGTCAATTATTTAGTAATAACAAAATAGATTTTTTTCTAAAAGAAAATAAGGTGGTGACACTTGTCACCACCAGATTTTATAAAAAGGAATTTTTTATAAAAGAAAAATAAGATGATTAATAAATTTATTATTATTATTTGTTTTTTATATAAAATAATAATAAATAAAACAAAATGGAAAGGGAAAAGGGCTGGAAGAGGAAAACAGATTTCATCTGTTTCTCCTTCTCACGCATCCGATCTGAGTTCCACTCTCTCACGCCCTCACCCTTTCGCCGCCGGAACTCTCGGTCCTTCACCGGTCCTTCGCCGCGATCGCAATCGTCCCTCTCTCTCTCGCCGGCCACGACTCACCTCTCTCTCTCTCTGTGCGTCGATCGCCGTTCTCTCTTTCTCTCTTCCCTCTCACCGCGCGATTTGATTTGCATGCTTATATTTCTGATTTTCGATTTGTTTTCTGATATTGTTTTCTGATTGAATGACAGATGGTTGGAGAACTGAAAGAGGTTACGAAACCCTACCCACCGATAGCGATTCCGGCTTGATTGTTTGACCTTGGAGGCGCGTCGGCGTGAGGAAGCGGATTCTGACCTTGTTCCGGGTGATATCGTTTCTGACTTTCTTTCCCTTCTTCTTTCTCGATACAGAAATTAGATTTCTGAGAAAAATATGTCTGAAGGTGGTTAGGTTAGGAAGATGATGAGTCTATGCCATGATTTTGCTTATGTTTGCGTTTTTGTTCTGAACTGTATTGGTTTTCTGGGCTTGCTGCTAGTGTTTTCTCATCTTCTTTCTCCCTGTTGCCTGTCGGTTTGGACGATGAAAAAATGGATACTACACTTGTTATTTTTCTGATTTTGGTTATGGAAAGGGTGTCAAGGACAGATGTGTTTTTTTTTGTTTTATGGGAACTGATACTACACTTGCTTTCTGAGTTTGAAACAAAGTTCTCTTTTTCTCTCTTGTGTCTTTTTTTCCTCTGAACAGATATTATTGATCTTAGCATGTCTCAGTTGAGTGTATTATGGTATAACACCATGCTGTCTCTGCTTTTCTGAATTTCCTTACCTGTTCTCTGCTTTCTGCTCTGAACATTGACTTTTGTGGCTTATTGTTGGGCTCAAAGCTGGCTGTGATGATTGCTTGTCAACTTTGTTGACTTTGTGGCTTATAACATGGGGCTCAATGCTGGCTGTCCTGCTTCTTTTCCTCTGAATTTCTCAAACTGTCCCTGTTATCTTCTTTCCCAGTTGCTTGTAATGTTGGTCTATCACCATGCTGTCATGATTTTTCTGAATTTGGCTTGCATTACCTGCTACACCATGCTGTCTGGCTCTGCTCTGAATTTTCAAACTGTCCCTGTTGGATTGGTATGGTGCTGCCTGCTATGTTGACTTGAGTTTTTCTTATTCGTTGTATGCTTGTCGCTTCGTATGCTTGCTGCCCGTCGCGCTTTTCTGAATGCTTGCAGCCCGTTATGTGTTTGTTCGTGAACCGGGTCAACCCGTGATTTGCGAGCAAGTGCTTTCGCCGATGATTAATCTTCACGATTATGAGGCTTTAATGAAAATCCTGATTCCCGCCTAACCGCCTAATGATGATGTTTCGACCAAAAGAAAAATCTTTGACAATTTCGCGCATTTTGCTTGAATTTATGCATTGTTACTTCTAACTCGATTTCTTTTTGTTTCATGTGGCAATGGACGGCAAGCTTGAAAAGAAAATGGCGAGGGATGAAGAATAAGCAAGCATGAAGATTGAATGGCGATGTTGGCACAAAGACGGTGACGATCTGAAGATATTGTCGCTTTGTAACTTGTAGTTTTAGGATTTAGGAATTTGTAGAAACTTGTAAACAATCAACTCTTATGATTTGAATACAAATGTAACAAATGATACAAATGTAAACCGTCTTGGATTTGAATAGATGTTGAATAGTTCTTATTACTACTTGTAACAAATCTTGAAATTTGGAATTGATATCAATGTAAGCATTTGAGTTTGAATAGATATGGAGTAATTCTATTATTGTTTGTAACAATCTTGTATTGTTCTTTGGAAATTTGAATAGAATTTGCATTAACACCTGAAAATGTCCTACTTTACACAGCTCGCCACATTGAATTGGTTCGGACCAAATACGTTCAAACTTCTCTTTTGTACCCTTGAACCTTGTAATATAATTGTTCTCTTGAATTTGAATGATATTTGAACGTTGAATGAACAATATCTCTCTTGCACCTTAAATCTCTTGCCATGGTATTTGTAAGAACAAATCTTTTACAATAAACTTCCATAGAACAAATGGCATCATTCCATCCCCACTTCGAAGTTTTAAACGAACTAGAATGAAGTTATTCTTGAAACTTGAGTTAAAAAGAAATAACTTTCTGAACTTCTTTTTCGAATTTGAGTTAGAAATGTCCACCATTCTAAACAAAACGACAAAGCCAACAGTAGCCACTTTTAAAATCAAACCTTGCCAATGATATTTTTGAGGCGATATTCATCCGATTCTCAATCAACCTCCATTGGTAGATAAAATATCAAAAATGCGCACATGTGAGAAACTTTTAATCATAAGCCAACGGATGATTTTTGCTCAAACTTTTTAATCTGATGCAAGCGGAACACACGAGGACGCATCCGAGAATTACCAGGTCATTCACATCCTTGAATCCGTATATCTTTTCTTTCACAGAAATCCACAACAGTGATGATGACAAGCACAGGACGAACGTCTGAGCGTATAATCTTATAGCTCGATAGGGAATATCACAGTGGTCAAGAATCCCAACCTTGAGTGAATACGAGAGCCCCTTATACCAAATGTCAACAGAATTAAATCCCATATTTTGGAAAGCTTGACAACTGAAAAGAGCCACACAAATTATAAAACAAACGGAGGGTAAATTTTGGGGTGCGACACAGCTGTAGCCTCTACAACAAGTGGTGTGACTCCATCATTCACCACTTCAAGGACCTCTTGATACCCAAACAAAACTTTCATTTGTTTGCACCATTTGTCATAGTTCTTAGAATCAAAAAATGGGAGGTTGGTAGGGACTCAATCGGTAGTTATCATGTTTACAGCGGGTTAATGGATTAGAACCAGTGCTCTTGATGCCAGATGTTGGAACATACACAATTGAGGTGAATCAATGGTGAAGGTAGAATTGGAGAAGATGAAGTTTAGAGAGAAAATGAAAAATGAAAGAGAGAGTAATATAGGAGAAAATATTATCTATTATTCACTATGGCATTGCATTCAACATACAAGATGATGATATTTATAAGCATCTACTAAAACATAACAAAAACAAACAAAGCCAAAAACAAAAACAAAAAACTGTCAAACTGAAATTCTGAATATTGCGCCAGAAACCGATTTTCCCACAACTAGAAACCGGTTTCTCCTTCATAATTTTGTTTTTTATGCTTCTATGCAGAACACCTTTTTTGAATAAGCTATTTTGCAAAACAGTTTCTAAAACATTTAATCCTACACTTGACTTACACTACATTCAACAGTATATACCTAAACTTCTTTATTACTTTATTAGTTAGTTAATTGGACCGTTGTGGTAGTTTGAGTAATTTCTTCTTTTCTCTCCTTGGTTTGTTATTTCGAGCTCTTTAGGTGTGTATTACTAGGGTCACATTGTGTAACAAAAAGAATTATATATTATAATTCCAAATTATTGCAAAATTCTTTTGTAATGACGTTGTAATTGTATTCTTTTTCCACAGAGGTTCGTATGGTATTAATATAAAGGACTTTAATTATTATTTTTTTATATTTATTTTTCTTACTTTTTCCTCATCCACACACGCATGTCACTATCTTATCTTTTCTTTGAATTTCTTTTCAATTTTCAACATTCTATCATTTTTTTAGAACTCTTAATTTTGCAACTTTCTTTAGTTGGAACCGGAACTAACAACAATTCTTCTAATAAGAAACATTATCTGTACATTGAGTTTGACATATACACCTTATACTCATACGGTAATGTATATTTTTTCTCTTTTATTTACTAGTTTATAGAAATTAAAATCTGTGTCAAGTAAAACTACTGAATTATATTCAACCCCTAATTCATGTATCCAAGGGATAATTATGGGCTCGCCATTGTTTCACCATCTTTCAATAGCTTCAACTACTATTCTTGGACTTGTTTTGTGGTGATGGCTATGCATTTAAAAAATAAATTAGGATTTTTAAATAGAACCCTAATTTTCCTAGAAAAATTCAATTAACTTTCAATTGCATGATATCGCTGCATTACATTGATTATGGTATGGATGACTGAATCCATCGAGGTTGAAATTGTACAAATCGTGCTATGGATGGATATTGCACATGACATATGGCAAGAGATGATGGATTACTATTACAAATGTGACAATTTTTTTTGTATATCCTTCCTCCAAGAAAAAATTTATTAACTAAAAGAAGGTGATTAGTCTATTATTCAGTTTTACACAAGTCTCAAAAAGCTTTAGCAAGAGTTGAATAATTTTCGACCCATCCATTGTTTATTCTTGTTTTATCAAGCGCCTTTTGCAATTTAACTCCTAATATCAAACGTTATCGAGAGTGTGATCATGTTTGTTGATATTTGTAAATAGTGTTAAGAATATTTGTATATAGAATAGTCCCACATCGACTATATCATGTAATTAGTTATAATATCTCTATATATAATAAAGTCTCCGTAGTGCTTTTCAAAACATACGGTTTATTCAAATGTCTCTTAGTCTCTCATATTTCAACAATGTTCATAGATTTCTCAAATGATTAAATAAGCAATACACTCGCGTTTGATCCCAAATCATTGTCATGAAATGTATCCCCACATGAACAAAGTCTCTTATATGCTAATCCAACATGAAAGACAATATATCACCCATCTTTGAAGAAGAAAAAGGCTTGCCAATGTTTCCAACCCTTCAAGACCATTCATATGCATTCCTCCTATTGATTATACTAATAGAGGAAACTTGACTGGTCATGGCAAGGGCATCAAGGTTTGCAATTACTTCACAAACAAGGACGCACAATTGAAGTATGCTTCAAAAATCCCGACCTTTCCTTATTTCAAGAAGACCAACCTTACTCTTTTCTCAAATACTGATGACATGGATGAAGAATCATTATTAAAAAATGTGGATGACATCAATGCTTAAGTCGGAAATTTGACTTTCATCGATAACCAACAAAAGTCCTTACTTGCCTTACTCTAGAATTTTCGCCAACTACATTTTTCAAATGTTCATCATCTCAATGCCTTCTTTCATTCACCAATAAGTATTCCTACTTCACGCTTTTCATTCACTACGCTAAAATTAATTTTTTTATCGCTTAATTTAATAGCACTTATAAAGAAAGTGCTATTAAAAAAGAAAAAACACATTTATAATAGCACTTTATAATCGGACGTTATTAAAAAATGCAAACAACATGATTTTAATATCATTTTGTGCGAAAACACTATTATTAATTTTCAGTAAGATACCACTTTTTACAAAACGCTATTAATATTGTACATTAAGATATCACTTTCCTGAAAGTGCTATTAATATCATTGACAAAGTTAGCACTTTTGTCAAGGGCTATTATTAAGCTATCCTTCATTAGCGGTTTTGAAAAAGCGATATTATTGTTATAATATATAATTCATAAAAATAGAAAACAAAACAAGTTTTTTGGCAGATAATTTTTACTTTGGCGCAAAAATTTGGCCACTCATTCCAAAAACCAAAACACATGCTCCACAACTCACCTTTTTCCCTCTCAGTTCCATAACTTTATTCTTCTTCATTTCCGCCGCCGTAATCTTCTGGTAACCGCTCAGCCGGACAAGAAAAAGCCACCGATTCCCTCTCATCGCCGACGAATCTCCACACCGCCGCTCAACCATCAATTCTTCCATCGTCACCAACGATTCTCCCCGGATTCACAACCTTTAAGCCATCGATTCTCTCTTGTCGGCAACGATTCTCCACTTTTTTCACCACGATTCTTCAATTCACCACTGGAGACCGTACTGGAGTTGAAGTTTTCGCCCGAATTTTCGAAGGTAGGTATACAAATTCTTCTTCATTTTGAGCTACTTATTTGTTTTGTTTGAATCAGAAGTTTAGAAACATAGAGATTTGGCCTGAGGTTTTCTTTTATCCGTGCGATTGAGGTGGTTTTGATAAAATCTCAAGATCTGATTTGCTCAAAATCTGGAAACGTTATTTGATTTCAATATTTTGTATTAATTTTCTCTCTAACTCAGTTTTGATTACATGAAATGTGTCTAGACTAGGATTTGTAGAGCACGTCTCAAATGTCCTTGAACTAGGATCATCCAATCTTGGAACATAAACCTGATTCATTACCAAATAACCAATCAATAAGAAAATATGAATTATCAATCAATTACAAATTATCTTGAGTTGGTTAATTTAATTTAGGCATAAATAAAAAAGAGGAGAAATGGAACCTGATATCCATAAGCATCACCAAATCAGAGACTGATTCAATCTCTGGTATAAGATGGAGATTTGCAACTTGTCTTTATAATGACAGTGTAAGCACAAGTGCTACTAGCAACAACATTCTGCAACATACATATTCAATTCATTTTTTATTTATGTGTTGTAGTAGATTCTTAACCATCGTTTACATGATATACCTATCATAAACATATTTGTTTCACACCTTTTTCTCCTAAGTTTCAAACTTTCGTCAATTGAAATATTATATAAATGCTTGTACATGATAACAGGTCCTTCAACAACTTGAGGTAGACATACTTGGTAACTGATCCTAGCACGGTTTGTGTAGTTCAAAATCCAGTAACAGTACTGTAGATTTTATCGCTAATACACAATAGATTTCGCACCGAACTCAGCCCTTCGCCAGCTCACCACCGTCGTCCCTCTCTTCATTGTTCGCTGGTAATCTTTATTTTCTCTGATTATTGATTTGCATTTACCATTCTACTTGTAACGTTTCTTCCCTTTCTTAATTTCATATACGATAGTTTATAAGTTTACCTCTACAAAAAGTTTAGTACTGTTATGGTCGTCGTAGCGTTTTACTTTCTGAAGTTTCATTGATAAACATTTAATTAAGGCTTAAGGAGTTGAGTAATGTCAATTTGATCTTAGATATTCGCTTGCTAGAGGACTCAAAGTTTTTGTGGAAAAGAAAAGTAACAAACATGATTAAATTATCTTGATGGTGAGTAGCAGCTAGTTTGTCCCGTCTCTTCTAGTGTTCCTGAAGAAACCAAACACTTTTATACTTCAAAAATCAGCAACAAAAGAATACCAAATAATATCTCCTAATGATGATCAATTTCATTTCAACGTAACATCTATAGACACAAAAAAATCACCTCCTCAAATTGATTACAATATGAGTACTTCCAGTTTTGTACTTTGTCTAACTGTATACAACCCCATGGTTAGAAAAATTGAAACATCTTTATTATGATAATGTTTACTCGATGTTGAAACATCTTCCTTAGAGAAAGCTTCTTTGAAGGTTCTATTCTTGAGTCAATATATAACTTGAGTAAGTATAAACATCATAGGATACTGCACGTAGAATTTATTAACAACAAGCTGAATTCCAAAGTGGATTTCATGTGACTGGTTTTTATTTAGTGAGAAAGTGGATTTAATAAAGTGGGTTTCATGTGATTATGGTTTTGATTCATGTGGCTGTGGTTTTGATGCATATAGAGTTTGGTTTGGGTTTATTATATAAATGCTTATAAACCATGATAGAAATTAAGTTATCATGTCTTTAAAGACTATGCTTCCATTTGTTTATTCCTCAACTGCAAAGCTTTCATTGTTCCGATGTGTTACGAATTATTGTAGATTTGCATGCTATAATAGTTGTTGCATGCTATAATAAGTCTCTTACACATGTATATCTATTTATCATTATACTATAGTTTTTATCGTGTTTTCTTTTTAGATTGTCTGTTCTATTTGTCCTAACTTGATATTGCGGGCACAATTATAGTTTTTGGGATGGAATTACAAACTATGACACCATAGGACGAGGACCGTGAACTTGGGAATATGATTCATAGATGGAACCCAATTTGGTTGTTAGAACCAATTTTTAACTAGTTATATATGTTACTTGTTAGGAAATATGGATCGAAAATGGATGTTTGTCAATCGAGCGTCAAAAGAATACGAAGATGGAGTTCGTGAGTTCGTTAGGTTTGTTATTGCTCATGCTGAAGACACTAGTAAAATCATATGCCCTTACTTAGAATGTTGCTATACGGATGTTAGTGAAAATGTTTTGGAAGATCACTTAATATGTAATGGAATTGATAAAAGCTATACATGCTGGATAATGCACGGGGAAAAAAACAAGTCCACAAAAAGGAGCAATGGGAGAGATTCATCAAATGATTTTGAAAAAGATACGAATTATGAGTTTGATCAAGTTGAAGAATTTGTCAATGTAATTGAGGAAGATCTTCGTGATTGTCCTCAAATGTTTGAGCGGCTAGTAAGTGATGCAGAGACTCTGTTGTACGAAGGATGTACTAAATTCACAAGATTGTCAACGGTCTTAAAATTTTATAACTTAAAAGCACGCCATGGATGGTCTGATAGGAGCTTTACAAACTTGTTGACTCTGTTAAAGGATATTTTTCCTAAGAAAAATGTGCTCCCTAGTCGAACGTGTGAGTCTAAACGATTGTTATGTTCTATTGGCATGAGTTATGAGAAGATACATGCTTGTCCAAATGATTGCATTTTATTTCGCAAGGAGTATGCATCGTTGAATATGTGTCCTAAATGTAGTGCCCCACGCTATAAGAAGAAAGAAACAGCTCCAGCCAAAACGCTATGGTGTTTTCTGATAATACCAAGATTTAGGCGCGTGTATCATAATACAGAAGACGCAAAGAACTTAACATGGCATGCAAATGAAGGGGTTTTGATGGAATGCTCCGACATCCTGCAGATTCTCCTCAATGGGAAAAAATTGATCGTGATTACCCAAATTTTGGGAAGGAAGAAAGAAACCTACGTATCGCATTGTCTACCGATGAAATAAATCCTCATGGTATTCAAATTAGTAAACTTACTTCTTGGCCAGTGATTTTGTTGATTTATAACCTACCTCCATGGCTATGTATGAAGCGCAAATACACGATGTTGACTGTGTTAATTTCTGGGCCCAAGCAACCAGGAAATGATATAGACGTATACTTGGCTCCATTAATTGAAGATTTAAAGCATATGTGGGAGACAGGTGTGGAGGTATATGATGAGTATAAAAAAGAATCCTTCAACTTGAGGGCTATGTTATTTGGAACAATCAATGATTTTCCTGCCTATGGGAATCTATTAGGCTACAATATCAAAGGACAATTTGCATGCCCCATATGTGAAGATGGTACACATTCAATACGATTGGAGTATTGTATGAAGAATGTATTTCTTGGACAGCGTAGATTTTTAAATACCAACCATCATTTTCGAAAATGAAGAAAAGAATTTAATGGTGAATCAGAAGAAAATAGAGCTCCTTTGGCTTTGACGGGTGATCAATTATACCAAAAGGTAAAGCTTTTGAGCACTAATTTTGGAAATCCATTTTCAAGTGAACTTGTAAATGGAGGATGGAAAAAAAGTCAATTTTCTTTGAATTGCCGTATTGTATGTTAGACATTTCCTTGATGTGATGCATATAGAAAAAATGTTTTTGAAAGTGTCGTTGGTACATTACTCAATCTTCCAGGAAAGTCTAAGGATGGCATTAATGCAAGGTTAGACCTACAAAGTATGGGATTAAGAAATGAGTTACAGTCGGTTAAGAGGGATGGGAAGCGTACATTTCTACCTCCAGCAACTCATACTCTGTCAAGAAAAGAGAAAACGATCTTGTGTAAGGTTCTTCACAATGTTAAAGTTCCAGAGGGCTACTCATCAAACATTAAGAGTTTCGTATCTATGAAAGATCTCAAATTGAAGGGTTTAAAGTCTCATGATTGTCATGTTTTAATGGAGAACTTTCTTCCAGTGGCTATATGTTCCACTTTACCTGAAAATGTGCGATGGACCATAACTAAACTTTGTTTTTTCTCCAAAGCTATTTGTAGCAAAGTTCTAACATTTATTCCTCTCCAAAATAAACACATGCAAGATCTAACATTTATTCCTCTCCAAAATTCAATAAAGTGAGGATTCAATATTTAATCTTCACTAACAGTGAAGATGATGAATCTGATTTAAAATTTATTATATATTTTAACTTGTATATTGTGAAGAAACAAGTGTAATATATATATATATATATATATATATATATATATATATATATATATATATATATATATATATATATATATATATATATGCATCATACACCATTGTGTATATTTTTGAGTGGAGGCATCATTTTGTGATTTTTTCTTCATATTTCTATCAATTAAGGGGTTTAAAACCCCGCTATTTTATTATTGTTATTATTATTAATTATTTTTTAACAATTTTAAGAGATTATTTTAGTGGTTTTTTTTTTATAAAAATAGCTAGTACACTAATGTTTGATATATTGGGGGTTAAAACCCCCCCTATATTTGATGTGGCTGTATATTAGCAATATATATATATATATATATATATATATATATATATATATATATATATATATATTCTTGCTAGAATATTTCTATGAGAATGTTTAGGTATTCAGAGCTCAAGTGAATATACTTGTGCTCCAAGCTATATGTCTTGCTTATCCTTCAGTCGGGAGTTCTATTTATAGAGGTGCAAAGACCTCATCAATCACTGCCTGTAACGTCTATGGCCTTCCAAGTAATGTAACTGGGGTTATCTTTAAGACTCATAACGTCTGCCGCTGCCAATGATGGCCAGAAGTTTAACGCACGCCGTCAGGTATAAAATGGAAGTTACATCCTTAATGAGTCAGCTTGGGCATAACGCCACCATAATGGTCGGGACCTCCGTAACTCCTAGGACCGAGTTGTATGCCCGACATCGGTCTTTTCACCTTCTTGCGCCTTATAGACGTCGGCTCTTCCGACCTCTCTTCCCGGCCAAGTATTATCACTCTTGTCTTGGATTAGCCGGCCATATATCTCGGCTCATGGATTTTATGTACGATCATAAGCCCCCCGAGCATATGAATTCATGCCTTGAAGTTTTATGGTCGTTAGAAGAAAACACAAATTTCGGCCGAGATGTACGTCGACTTTGAGGAACTAAGAGCGCGTGTACCCAGTGACCTAGTTAGTCCAACAGTCACCTACCTATTTCTAGGTATAATGATTAAGGTAGTGGATTTTAAATGGGAACATGTTACCTCTTTCCTTTTGTAACGACTCTTTTCCTTTTTTGAAAATATTTTCCTTTTCCATTCCTCCTTACATACCCTTCTCCTGCCGCTGCCCTAAATCCATCCCTCGCTTCTTCTTCAAACGAATCTTTCAGGTATTCATCTTATATTCTCCATTTATCTTTTTCTTTTTTTACTTTTGCAAGATGGTTATTATTATAGAATGTGATGACTTAGGGCATAGAAACATCTGACTAGCGATGAGTGTAGAGCTTTATGGGAGGAATGCATGTGAGAGATGAGCGATGCTCTAGGGGTAGAGGAACTATAAAAGGGTGATAAATAAGATTAACTCTGAAGTTCTAACCTCTGATAGTGATTCTGACCCTGATTCTTCAGGTTATGTGGAGCTTCTGATGGAAACGAGCAAATTGTTTAGTGGAGAAGTTCTAGGTTTCAAGAAAAGTTCCAGCAGAGACATGGAAATTGCTATGCTTCGATCACTCTGGAACATCTCCTCGACTAGGAATGAGGATGATGTAGTTCTTGAAGCGTGCGAGATCAGAGAATGTGTTTGCATGTCCCAGCCGAAGGGGGTAGACCCTTAATGGTTTTATTTTTATGCTGGAGTGTTGGAAGACATTAACATTCGTTTTCCATTTACCGAATTTGAATCAGTCGTCCTTCGAACAATGAACATGGCCCCTTCCCAACTCCATCCAAATAGTTAGGGATTTATAAGGACTTTTGAGATAATATGTAGGGCCTTGACTATAACTCCGACTATAGGCCTATTCTTCTCCTATTTTGAAGTGAAGAACGCGGACACTAAAATTTGGGTAGCCCTAAGTGGTAGTCCAAAAAGAAGCTTTCTCCAGGCCTTCACCTCAAATTATAGAGGCTATAAAAAATGCTTTCTCCGAGTTAGGTGTGGTCCTCGGTGTCCACAAGTCATTTACGGTGTTGACGAGAACCCCAAATTTCCTTTATACTAGACGAGCAATGCGCTCCCTATTTTCGATTTTGATTATGACGCACTAAGTAACAGTGAAACTTAATCTCTTGAAGTTTTAGATTTTTTCGACTGATCAGAGTTAAAGACTTGCTGACCCTGCCCTATAGTGAAATCCCAGCTTTTTTGGTTAAACTTTTCCTATTTCTCACCTGTACATAGGATTTTGTTTTCCTGACTAATCTTTTTCTTCTTATTTCTTTTACGCAAACAAAATGACTGATTTATCTGTAAGAGAGCAAAAGATATTGATGGCAGCAACCCGTGCGGCCCGGATGGGTTCTGGTGGCCCCTCTGAGGCCAAATCCAATCTGGCCTGTAACACCCCAATTCTACCCCAAGCAATTAGCAGAAAAATCAGAGTATAATAATTAATACATAATTGGGATATCACATTTTCTACATGTAACCAAGACCAGTAATGCTTTTAGAAAATATACATAACATTTAAGGGAAACAAAATGAATTCAACACATAAATATAGTCTTCATAACATAAACCAAACTTTAAGTAATCACGCAGCGGATTCATGAACATCTTCCAAACAAGACATAACATCTTTCAATTCTTAAAACAACATTACACAAGTAAACTCCTCAAATTGACAACTTCAAGGTTTGACATAAAACAACAAAGTAAAACATGCGTTCATTTTTTTCCCCCGAGTGCTACGTATCAGAGAAAATGACACCATACTCGAACTAACAACGATAACGGCTACTCATCCTAGTTACCTGCACGTTACCAACAAAGGGCAACATTCAAACAGAAGGGGTGAGATATCGAAGCATATAAATAGGTTTATGATAAACAATATATAAGGGATAGAATAATCAAAATCACCATTTCATGTAACAACAACATAAACTTCACAAATCATCAACATAACAATTCAGAATATATGACTCAAGTATGCAACTCAATACGATGCAAATGCATGTGGTACCATCAGAGTAAAACTCTCAACGTAATTAACTGCCAGTTTACCGAGGCATCGAGGCGTAAGCCTTCAACGTAATCATCTTGCCCCCAACGGCCAACAAGTTTTGCCAATCCAGGCCATCATAATATGCAATTGTATGTATGCAATCACAACTATTTACCAACACAGTCAACAACAAAAACTCGGCAGAAACAAAACAACAACAACAACAACAACGTAATCACAACTTAACATTGGTCATAAAACTTGTAATTAACAATGTTCATAAACCGGACAATTTAACTTACCCAGCTGAACCTGTAAGTTAGCATATTTGATGTAATTTCAACAAAACATCACAACCACATTTACCTACTAATTAATCTTAGTTACCCTATAAATTTTTATTGAATTCCGGACAACTAATTTTACCGCTTAAGTCGGCTAATTCAACCAAACGATATTATTTTTCCTATATTACCTTACTACCAATTTACACTACAACTATTAATTGTAGTATTCTATTACTGGATTATTTTCCTGCTATTAAATCCAACTATTATCAATTAACAATTGTTCTGCTACTTTACTTGTATTGTCAAAATAATACTAAGCTATCATTCCTATGGATTCTATTCCTAGCATCCATTAATTTTTCTGCTACATGAATCACCACAAATTAATTATACCACTGTTAGATGATTGTTACTGTCACAATTACTCTTTCAATATTTTATTATCATTCTACAAATCTATAACACAACTCCTAGTTTTAATATTTGGAACTATAATAGGATTACTAGTATTAAATTTACTAAGTTATTTATTAAGAATATATTGCACAGGTAGTCCCTATGTTACATCACGTAAGCCACAAAACTTCAAACAACCAAAATACATAAGGGGGTGACGCCCGCCCTGGACCTTGTAGCGTCCTCCCCCAACCTCCTTCATGAGCAGGGCGTCCGCCGCAGGGAGTGTAGCCCCATCCACCTCTCCTTCTTTCTCCCCAATCCTTCCTTGCATTCTTCTTTCCCTGCGTTCTTATTCTATTCTTTTGTTTTCTTCACGCACAATATACTTGTTCTTATTCTACTTCTTTATTTTAGTTACCCACATCATCATAACCTAACATTAATCCAAGGAAGATGCATACAAAATAATTTTTCCAAAAACAATTCCTTCGATTTCCTATTTCGACTAACAGTAACAACATGAACAAAGCTTCATCAATTATTTAATTTCAACAACAACACAGTAGTGAAATGGAAACCCTAAACCCCACATAAAATTCATCATACTCCTATTTATATAACAAGAATCCCACCCTTACCTTTTCAGATTGATGGCAGCTCTAAACTTTGATCGAATTTCTGGAAATTTTGGCATTGACAGCAACTTCCTTGCATTGTGTCCTCCTCCTTCCATAAACCATATTCCTCTTTCTTTTCTTTCTGATAGCTCTCTATTCTTTCTTTTTCTCATTATACTAATATAACACTATTTTCTTTAATTATTTTAACAATCTAAATGGACCTAAGAAAACACCCCCTCATTACTTAGTGACACTTTAAATTAAGCCCAACACTATTTCTAAACTTATTTCTAATATAATTCTTCAATTTAATTCAACCAAATTAATCCGATTAATCAACATGTCAACTTAATAAATAATTCCAACTTCGACGATAAAACTCGAATTAATTTTAAATACTAAAAAATATTTAATTAAATAAATAATTAAATATCGAGGCGTTACATGGCCGGTCTGGAGATCCGGATACCAAAGGAGAAGAAAAATGTTGGTCCAAAAGGAGGTGTGTTGGAGACAATGGTGATCTCGGTGTCACCAGTAAAACGTCCTTTAGATGTGGAGGTGGTGACCAATGAAGTTCCTTCCAAAAAGCATAAAACTGTAATGACTAATGAGGTCAATCAGGTCGGTTGGGAGGTTTCCAATTTGATGAGAGAAGCCGACGATGGTTCAACCAGTCCCTCTGATGAAAACAAGTTTTGGTATGCTGACTTTGATGGCATGAAATTTATTTATGACCATCTTAATGACATAGAGGATGTGAATAAGGTAAAGACCCTTGGGCCTTAAAAGATTACCCAACACCTCAGCTCATACCTGGTGAGGTGTGCTGTCCTGGCCTGAGGCCTATTTGAATCTGGGGACGTCACGTACAAAATACAATCTAAACTAGAAAAAAAGATCCAGAGGCTATCAGATAATGAGAAGTCTCTCAATGAAGCGAACTCCCACCTGAAAGCCAAAGCACATGAAAATGCTGAGAAGGCACATGAAAGCGTTGAGAAAGTAAAAGCTCTAGAAAAAGAACTCTCTGCAGCAAAAACTTCTGCTGCCGAGCTAACAGCTAGCCCGCAATCCTCAGAGAAATCATACTCCGAGTTGAAATAGGCTTTGGAGAAATCACAATTAGACATCCTTGATGTCGGGGACATGGATTTCGACCGGAAAAAAGACCAGGTTTCCTGTCTGTACCCCAAGCTCGACCTTACTCAAGTCGATTTTTTCAAAGTCATAGTAGACGAAAAACTAGTGGAGGCCGACAACAATGATGAGGAGATATTGGATGAAGAACCAGTCGCCGTGGATACCACTCATCTAAAGACCCCTAGATTTATCTCGTCTTTACTTTTTGAATTTGTTTCAAGTTAGTCACCATTTTGGTGGTGCATTTTGTAATTTCCTGACAATTGCCCTCTGGGCGTTTAAATATTGCTTTTGCTTATCTTGCATTTGTTTAAAATTGTTACTCGTTCTGTATGCACTTGTCATGTGCAAAAACAAGATTATTCCTGTATATCAGCCCCTCTGTCGAGTGGCTACCTTAAAAAGCCATAACGACTTTACATAAGAGGCACTTAGCTTGTTTTGAGCATCTTATATGATCCAGCCACATAGCCCCCGAGTCGATTTATAGGGTCGACCGGAGTGGACAGTTTTGATGCCTTGGCAAGATATCAAAGTACATATTAAGCCAAATTGGAGATGCAACACTGTGCAGAGCCCCTGGAGACTATGAAGTCGTGGCGTGAAGCTGACTTAGGGATGCATCAAGGTGCAGAGCCCATGGCGACCATGAAACCGGAAAATACAAGAAGTTTTCATACTTTGAAAAATGATTTTAAAAAATGCTCGAATGATGCTATACGAATAGGAAGGGCATTCTTCTAAGCATGGGCATTGAGCCAAATCAAGATGGTAAAGGTGTTTTAGCCATAATGAAATGTAAGCTTCGCTTTGAAAACCAACCGAAATAGGACTCGGCAGGAAGCTTTATTTATTTTGGAATAGAGCCCCTGGTGAGGGTGGACCTTGGCGAGACACCGAGTTATGCCGGGGGAGCACCACTAAAATAGTACTCGGTAGGGAACCCATATGGAAAATACGGAGTTTTAGAACAGAGCCCCTAATGAGGATGAACCTTGGAGGGACACCGAGTTATGACGGGAAGGAAAGGAACCCATATGGCGAACACAGAGTTTAGAACAGAGCCCTTGACGAGGATGAATCTTGGTGGGACACCGAGTTATGCCGGGAAGGCAGGGAACCCATATGGAGAACACAAAGTTTTAGAACAGAGCCCCTGACGAGGATGAACCTTGGCGGGACACCGAGTTATGCCAGGAAGGCAGGGAACCCATATGGAAAACATAGAGTTTTGGAACAGAGCCCCTGACGAGGATAAATCTTGGCGGGACACCGAGTTATGTCGGGAAGGCAGGGAACCCATATGGAAAACGCAGAGCCTTGTTGGAGAACCATCGAGATGGAACTCGGCAGAGAGCTTTATTACACCCTAGATTTATTTACACAGACTATATTTGTTAAGGTGCCTCATTAAAAACTAAGGCCCTTGCATAGGAAAAAGAGTACACCAGTTTTATTACATCAACTTACAAAGTCTAACTGAAATAAAGCCTAAGCCTAGTTAAATTCCAAGTCCTAGGTATTTCTATTCCATCCAAAGTCTCCAGCTTGTAGGCTTCTTTTTCCAGCTTCTCTATAACTCGGAACGGTCCTTCCCAGTTAGGAGACAATTTTCCCTTCTTCGTAGGATCAATGACTTTCTTTAAGACTAGGTCGCCTTCCTCGAAACTCCGTTGCTTCACCTTTAGATGTATCTCCGGGATACCCTTTATTTAGATATAATTTCTCTTATATAAGCTGCACTCCTTATTTCTTCCAAAAAGTCAGCCTCAGCATTCAAAGCTTGGATGTTGATGTCCTGCTCAAAATTCTCCCGACGCCATGTAGGCAAGCTAACTTCAACCAGGATCACCGCGTTGGCACCAAAGGCCATTCTGAAAGGGGTTTCTCGGGTTGTTGAATGAATAGTGGTGTGATATGCCTAAAGGACCTCATGAAGACATTCCGCCCATAAACCTTTGGCATCGTCTAGTTTCTTTTTCAGGGCGTTCAAAATGACTTTATTAGTCGACTCTGCTTGGCCGTTTGCTTAGGGATAATCCACTTATATAAACTTGTTGAAAATACCAAGATCTCTATAGAATTCAACCACGGAGGAATTTCATTATCAGAAGTAATTACCCGAGGAATTCCAAATCGACAGACAATATTCCTCATGTAAAAATGTCGTACTCTCTCTTCTATTATCCGAGCTACTGCCTCGGCCTCCACCTACTTAGTAAAATAATCTACTGCCACGATGAGGAACTTCAACTTCCCGGGCTCCATAGGAAACGACCCCAGGATATCCACCCCCACTGACAAAATGGCCACGGAGAAAGTACAGAGTGGAGGAGTTCGACCCATCGTAACAAAGGGTGAGTCCTTCCAATTTTACAAAGATTATCATTCACAATGATATACCGTGCCGATTTTTTTTTTGATTCGCCTAGCTTTTTCTTTGCTGTTGGGCAAAACATCTTGTTGAAGATACTGGACAATCGGATTCATCCACCCTTTATCTTCGCCAATAGCACATAGTTCTTCTTTTTCGATGCTAGGCAATGTGAAAGTCTCTTGAATAACAGTCTTGTTCATTCCCGATCCCTTCTTAATTGGTAGGCGCGCAAGAAGATCGGCCAGGGCATTATCTTCTCTAAGAATATGACAAATCTCAAAATCTTGAAACCTCTTGGAAATTTGTAAAGCCAGATGGACATATTTCAATAATACAGGGTCTTTTGTCTGAAAGCTTCCGCCCACCTTCCCGGCCACTAACTGAGAATTAGTGCGGACAAGCAAATGTGTTACTCCGACCTCTACGCCTAATTTCATTCAGCTTAGTTATTGCTAGTTTGAAAACCAAAACGCATAGAATACTCCAACATAATTTCACCCAGACCCTCCAGGACTATCCCGGCTCCACTTCCCCTTAGGTTGGACGAGCCGTCTACAGAGAGAACCCATTTTGCCGACGTCTCCACCCCTGCCGGAGAACTGAACTCTACTATAAAATCTGCCAATGCTTGGGATTTTATGCTTGTTCGAGGAGTGAATTCGATGTCGTACTCGGAGAGTACTATAGCCCATGACACCATTCTCTCGGCCAGGTCCGACTTCTTGAATATCTACTTTAACGGGAAATTTGTTTTTACTTGGATTGGATGGCCCTGAAAATAGTGCCTAAGCTTCCGCGTAGTTGTCACCAATTCCAGTGTTAGACGTTCGATCTTCTGATATTTTAACTCCGCCCCCTTCAACAACTTGCTGACGAAGTATACCGGGCGTTCACCAGTTTCCCCATCTTGGACTAGCACAGAACTAATTGCATTGTCAGAGATAGCCAGATATAAAACCAAAGGAACATTCTCCTTTGGTCTAGACATCACTGGTGGAGCCGACAAAACCTGCTTTACCTCTCAAAATTCCTGTTCACACGCTTCAGTCCACTAAAAATCAGCCTATTTCCTGATTGCTGCGAAGAAATGAATTGACTTATCTCCGGCGCATGACAGAAACCGAGACAAAGCTGCTAATTGGCCAGTCAGCTGTTAAACTCTTCACAAATAGTTGTGGGGCTCCTCATACTGATTATTGCTTGGCACTTATCCGGGTTAGCCTCAATTCCCTGGCTGGTCAACATAAAACCCAGGAACTTATCGGCTTGCACCTCGAACGTACATTTGTTCGGGTTCAAGCGCATGTTATACTTTCTCACTGTTGTGAAGGTTGCTTCCAGATCCATGATATGCTTTCGTTTTTTTACAGTTTTGACGACCTTGTCATCAACATAAACTTCAATGTTCCACCCGATATGTGGGACAAACACCATATCCATAAGTCGTTGGTATGTTGCCCCAACATTATTCAGGCCAAATGACATTAACTCATAAAAGTAATTACTCCGATCTGTCATGAAAGCCATTTTCTGAGCATTCACTGGATTCATCCTAATTTGATTATACCCAGAATAGGCATCCAAGAAACTCAACAAACGAAAGCCGGAAGCTCTGTTTATTAACCGATCAATGTGTGGAAGTGGATAAGGATCCTTCAGACAAGCCTTGTCAAGGTCTGTGAAGTCCACGCACATCCTCCATTTGCCGGTTTTCTTTTTAACCATCACCATGTTGGACAACCAAGTCGGATATTGAACTTCGCCAATGATTCTAACTTTTAACAACTTGTCAACCTCTTCTACAATTGCTTTCCTTTTCTCCTCACCACTCTTTCTTTTCCGTTATGACACGGGTTTAACATCAGGATCAAGAGCCAAATGGTGGCACATAACGTCTGGGTTTATGCCAGGCATATCTGAAGGCTTCCAAGCAAAAAGATCAATATTACGTCTCAGAACCTCAATTACCTCCGTCTCCTCTTCCAAGGTCATCTGAGTACCAAGGTTGGTAATCTCAGACGATTGTGAACCAATATGAACCTCCTTTGTCTCCTCTTGGGAACTAGATTGTCTTGGTGAGGATCTTTTCTAGGACCAATATCAACCATGTTCACCTTGTGGTCTGCCGACTCTTCAGCCGGAACTGTCTTTCGCTTAATTTTCATGTTGTCTTTGTAACATTTCTGTGCTAATCCCTGGTCACCCCGGCCTACACCAACCCGACCTTCTCCCAACGAATACTTCATAGTAAGATATAGTGTTGATAGGGCCACCTCCAACGCATTAAAAAAAGGGCGTCCAATAATAATGTTGTATGGGGACGGTGCATCCACCACCAAGTACCAAACATGAACATCTTTAGCATTCTCGTCAGATCCATACGTGGTTAACACTAGGAGATGGCCCAGAACTTGCACTTGCTCCCCAGAAAATCCTACCAAGGTTCCACTGAAAGGAAGCAATTCCTTGGAGTCAAAGTCCATTCCTTTGAAAGCCTCCCAATAAATAACGTCAGATGAGCTACTTGGGTCTACAAAAAACCCTCTTAACTCCCCAATCTATGATTTGTACTTCAATTACCATGGGATCATTCTCATGTGGCAAAATTCCTTTTGCATCCTCTCGGGAAAAAGCTACAACCCCGGGATCACTGTCGGCGGGACCGACCTGAGTCACCTGCATTACTCCCCTGGAATACCTCCTCTGAGCCGAACTAGTGGAACCTCCTCTGGCAAACCACTAGAGATGGCATTCAAAGTGTGCCGAGTAAGCCTTGTCTCCCGTACCTCTTCGACCGTTTTTCCTTTCTTTTTTGAAGGTGATCTAGAGGTATCGTCTCCCTTAGGTGGCAGACTACGTTTGTCAGATTAATCCTTACTATCTTTGATGTAGGATGAAAGCTTGCCTGACTGAATCAACCTTTCTATCTCCCGATGTAAGGTCGTGAAAATTTCCGTTGAGTATCCCCGAATTCTATGATAGGCACACCATGCCTCTATATCTCTTCCCATCGTTGCGTTCATTGACCGAGGTCTCCATGGGACGGTAAACGGATTCAAATGATTCACATCCTTCCAGATGTCTTTCCTCCTTGCATTCAAAGGAGTAAAGGTTTCATCTGACCTGCCCGAGTGCCGAGATGACTGTTGAGGCCGCCTTTTCCAGGGGCGCTCCTTTGAAGGTGGATTATCCCGAGGACGAGCTTGTTGTCTGGCGCCTTCATCCTGGGCCTTCCCCTTTTATTTAGCATCTCGGGCTCTTTTCTCCATGTTTCTCTCATCACCCTTCACATAACATTCTTCTCGGGTGATGATTTCATCCATGCTCTTAGCCGACTTATGAGCCAAAGATTCATTGAACTGCCCGGCACAGAGTCCGTGCTGGAATATCGCCACAAAGATTTCTTGATTGGTGTGGGAAACCTTTATATTTTCTTCATTAAATCGCGCCATGTAGTTCCTCAATGACTCTATTGGTAGTTGTTTGACACCGAAAAGTGAGGTATTTGCCACCTTTCGATGGCGGTTCGCCGAAAATTGCTAAATTATTTTCTTGTTGAAGTCTTGATAAATGATCAATGAGAGCCGAGGCAAACCCATGTACCATCTCAACGCGGATTCTCTGAAAGTGCCAGCCATAAGCTTGCATTTTAAAGAATCATTGTCCCCTATCAAGGACATACTATTATTAACTGAGATGATGTGCTCCCGCGGGTCTGTTTTGCCGTCACACGTCGCCAGGACGGGAGGTTTAAAGTTTTCTGGAACTTGGTCATCCCAGATGGCCTGAGATAGAGGTTGTGGCTCTAAAAGCTTTGTCTCTTGTTCTTCAGCTTCTTCCTGGCAACGTTGTTGGAGATCCTAAACACTATCCTGCAGGGTGTCATTGTGTTGACATAAATCATCGATCATGGCCAACAAATGCGTCAAGTCTGGCGGTGGCGGATCGTTTTCAGGTGTCGTGGATATTGTTTTTGTAATTCGAATGTCGTGGCCTGAGAATGTTTTACCGAGTCCCCACAGTCGGCGCCAAATGTTCTTGCTAGAATATTTCTATGAGAATGTTTAGGGATTCAGAGCTCAAGTGAATATACTTGTGCTCCAAGCTATATGTCTTGCTTATCCCTCAGTTGAAAGCCCTATTTTTAGAGGTGTAGAGACCTCATTAATCACTGCCTGTAACGTCTATGGCCTTCCAAGTTATGTAACTAGGGTTATCTTTAAGACTCGTAACGTCCGCCGCTGCCAATGATGGCTAGAAGTTTAACGCACGCCGTCAGGTATAAAATGGCAGTTACATCCTTAATGAGTCGGCTTGGACATAACGCCACCATAATGATCGGGGACCTCTGTAACTCCTAGGACCGGGTTGTATGCCTGACAACGATCTTTTCACCTTCCTGCATCTTATAGGCGTCGGCTCTTGATCTCTCTTCCCGCCAAGTATTATCACTCCTGTCCTAGATTAGCCGACCATATATCTCGGCTCGTGGATTTTATATATATATATATATATATATATATATATATATATATATATATATATATATATATATATATATATATATATATATATATATATTCCACTCGGTTATTCTAATAGTCGAGAGGTAAAGTTGTGCCTTTAAATAAAATGAATTAGAAGTTGTTGGCAATGGAATACACTACAAAGTAGGGGTATTCGCGATTTGATTTGGATCGGTTTTAAGACAAATACTCATCCAATCTAATGATAAATTTACTTGCGGTTTGGTTCGATTTTGGATGATATATTATAAAAATTCAATTCGATCCGATCCAATTTTATTCGATTTAATTTTGATCAGTTTTTGGATATCCAAATTACACATTATATTTTTATTAATATTATAAAATTACTAATAAATCATAAATTTGATATAATATAAACATATAGTATATTAATAGTTAATATTATAAAATAAGAGTACTTTATATGTTTAAAATAATAAAAATAAATGAATTATATTAAACTAATAAATATTACTAAAAAAAATTATTATCGTCTAATAAAAAATTTCTGTAACATATCATACTAATCAATATATATATATATATATATATATATATATATATATATATGGTTCGATTTAATTTAGTTCGGTTTGAATCTATTATAAATATATTCTTTATTTTAATTAATTTACTAATAAAAGTAACTTTTAAGATCTATAAAAGATTGTTGTCATTAGAAATTTCTAAATTAATAGAAACCTTTAATGTTTTATGAGTTTGTTTTAACATTGATATAGACTATGTTATGATTATAACCATTTCTATATTGTTTGTGGTTACTAAATTTTATCTTCCATGAAACTATATCTTAACCACGTAACTTGTCTAAATATGTAACTTATTCACTATTCGTTGGTGCTATGTATTTATTCCGTCACATGATTTGTCTATATTTCGATATCAAACAATATAAATTAATCTCAATCATTAACCAAATCAAAACCATACCCCCGATCTAACCTGCCCATATAATACCTAATTATTCACAATTATTTATGTCTTTTCTCGCCACGATCGATATTCGATATTCTCTGATGTGGCTAAAAATATTTAACCCGACAGACAACTTTTAATATACTCCTACCACGTGGGAACTTCCCACTAACATATCAGGGGACATTACAGACACATTGTTCGTTATTTGGATTGTTTATAGAATCAATAATTCATTTGTTAAAAAAATTGAATGTGATGTCTTCTTGTTCAATGTTCAGTTCTTTTATAGGAGTATTAATAATTCCAATCAACGTGAAAGCATTCATTCATGTTGTATGATTTAGCATCACTGTGGTTGTCACATGAACAAATAGTTACTTAATAGTTCTTTTATTCTGTTTTGGCACTTCATGTGTTTTCTTAAGAAAGTGTTTTTTTTTTTTTTAATTTCGTTGAACATTCTGAATTAATAGCATGTTTTGGAATAACATTTTATTATTTAAAATCACGGTATCGCGTTTTCGTAGAAGTAACAACTTGTTATTTTTGGTTTTCACGGTAGAAAACCATCTAAACATGTGTCTGCACCCTCAAGACTCATATTCAAACACACCTTTAATCCTTTCGAATATATATATATTTTAGTTTGATTTTTTACTTTATAAAATATTATTAACACAATGATATATTTGAAAAGTGCAATGCTGACAATCAAAATTGTTTTGGGCCGTTCACAATATCCATGCAATGAGGCTCAATTGCCATCACCTCCAAGGTTTTAAAAAACATTTGCACAAAGGTTTTTACAATTTCAGTTGATACAAGTGTCGTGACACTCATTGCAATTGTTGCGGTGTAAATTAATTACAATTTATTCTTGAATAAAAAAATAGTGATAATCATATCAATATCGACATTAGTCAAAATCGTTTTGTTACGGCCGTTTTCGTATTTTCAAATCATTTTTTAAAACCTTATCTAATTTGATCAAATGTGCTAGAAATAGGTAAAGCATCACGTAAAATTTCTACCATCTTTCCATTCTTAGACCTAATTTGATGATGACCTGTGCAAAGACTTAGATGAAGTAAAAATAATTACTCTCTCCGTCTCAAAAAAAGTGCCATATTTGGTAAAAAAAATTGTCCAAAAATACTTGTCACTTTATATTACAAATGCAATTTTATATTTATTCTTTCAATTATACTCTTTAATAAATATTTTTAACTTATTATTTTTCTATTTGATATTAATGCTAATTTGAATAAACCAATAGTTAAACAGGATAATTTAATAAATTTATCATTTTTTCTCTTTCATTTATTTTTGTTTCTTAATCTGTGTGAAATGATCTCTTGTAACAAATAATATGGGACGAAGGAAATATAACTGTCTAATTTAATCACATCATATTTAAATATTCTATTCACCCTTACCCTCAAACTATTTTTTTGTTTTTTACATGGACGCTAGAGCAATATGAAAATCTAGACTTATAGTACTTCACTTCATAAAATGTTTCTGAAATTCATCATTTTTGAGAATGAGCAAATTATTAAATGATGTTGTGAATAGAAATAACATGTTCATCACTCCTATATATAGTTAGCTATCCTAGTCACAGAGAAACAAATTGAAAGCATCACGCATATGGGCAAGAAATTGAAAGTGTAATATCTAAATTTCAATTGGAAACATTCATCACAGGTAAGTAAACATAACGCATTAAAGCTGCTATCCCATTTCATTTTCAAGAAAAATTATTGGTCATTTTAGTTGTATGCATAGGGACATGAAAACTAATAGGCCATTTCTCAGTCAACAATTTATTAAAACGACAAGGAAAAAGCATAAGCTCATTTCTCAATCAATCATCAACTAATAATTGGTGGACGGCAAAGACTTTTAATTATTTGAAATTTCATTATGGAATTTTCCTCCATTGCATTTACTTTCGGTTTTGAGTTGCACTCATGAACTGGCATCAGCTCACATGATGGAAAATCTAGGCAGATTTTATAGAGAAACATTCTTGTATTCTGACAACTTATTGGAATTGACATGCATTTAATTGTGTATGAGACAAATGGTTGTACTTGTATAATGAAATTAGAGGTGAGAATAAGTTAAGAGTTAATATACGCAAGATCCAAAATTTTCTTTAAAAACTAAAATTTAAGTATGTTGAATGAATAAATTTTGATTTTATTTTCTCGTTGTTGCTTGTAACATTATTAACGAGAAAAGTGGCAAGCTTTATTTTGATGCTTAATCTCATTGCCTTTGAAATGCATGCTTAAGTCTGTTTGACTTGTAGCATATACTATATAGCTTTATTTTCATGCTTAATCTTATTGCCTTTTTAGTATAGGTTGACAAAGGTTAAAGTTGGTTTATAGTTTGAAATTAGAGTTTGTTAATATTCTAGTTAAAATTAGAGGTCGTCAATATTCTTGAAATGCAAAAATTTAAGACCAGTCATTCAAAATTTTAAGAAGGATGTACTCGGAGAGTCAAGACAGGAAGACCGGAAAGATAATTATTTTTAAATGACTATCTTAAACACCACTGTTGATGTTTGATCATCTTCTCTATTTATTTATTGGTGAAGCTATAATGTCTATGTATATTTAAGTTTATCTTGTGTCAAGATTAGAGGCAGTTAACTTAACTATTATGTATGTTTTCTGATCATTTTGTGTATGAACTTGATTGATGATCAATATATGTTGAATATCTTAACTTTTATGATTGTTTTTATGGTTTGGATCACTATTGAGAAATATGTTTCAAACTTGACTTAAGATATTCATCTACTAACGAGCAAACTCTAGATATAGATTTATGAGTTAATATTCACAAGTATCAAACTTTAAAGATTGTTATGTTGATAGTTAGCATAAGACATCATCTAAGGATTAACATGATAATACTCACAATATCGTTTAGACATAAATAATTTTGAGAGGATATATGGATATATCGATCATTACTAAATTCATATTCTTGATTAATTGAATACGTATGAAATAGGTTCACGAACACTAATCTTGACATGCTTTTTAATTCGTAAAACCAAAACTTTTTACTGTTGTTGACTACTTTTCATGCAAGCAAAACTTTCAAACACCAAAACCTTTGATAAACCCTTTTAGAAATCTTAAGCGTAAAACGACTCTAACTATTGAACGAAAGTAATATCACACCATTCTCTGTGGAAAACGATAAAACGAATACTTATCATGAAAAAGTGTTTCAACACATCTCTGAAGGTTTTTAATCAATATATAACGTGCGCAGACTCTTTCTCTTCTCCTTCATTTTTGGATCGAATTTTCTCTCCCCATTGGAGCTCAGGAGCAACATTCTTGTAGTACATTTTCGAAGCAGCAAGAGAACCTGTACTTCAATCTTTACAATCTCAAGTCACTCCACAATCTACAATGAACATTATTTGTCCTTTTCAATACTTATTTGAGTAATTTTTTCATTTAAATTATTTTGATTTTTGATTAATGTATTAGGTTAAATTGTTTACTTTCAAGGCCTTATCTACTATTATAGATCAAAATATGTAATTTTACAAACATGCGCTGCGATTTTGATGCTTTTTGGGTTGTTAGAGCAAGAACAAGAATGTGTTCTGCCATTAAATCACAAGACATAACTTTTTCGGAGATGCATATCCAAACTGGTGATTTTTTGTTTTTTGGAGATGCATATCTGAATTTGGTCCTTTATAGAATTTGTAGAATCTGGTCATTTCTGGATTTCAAACTAAAGTGTTTGTTCGATTTTTTTTCAAGAGAATGGTTGAAAATAATAATAGAATAAGACTCTCCTGTGAAACTCTAATGGAGCCTGCTCGCTCTGAGAGGGCTCTTCAAAATGAATATGCTAGAGATATACGACAAAATGTCCCACCTATGCCCCACGATAAGGAAACGCCCTCTTCTAGAAGCCTCCTATCACATGGGTCCTCATCCCAGACTCAGGTACACAATGGGGAAGCCCCCGATGCACATGATGACCTCTCTCCTCTTGTAGACCCTTATACATGAGAGCCCATTAACACCTCATTACTGATACATTATATAAACCAAGTTGCTCCACATGTATGGGCTGTAAACGTATATTTGTTTATGGTTGTTTTTTTTCTCTATTGACCAAATTCAGTGCGATTGATAATTGTTGTATATTCTTTTTTAATAAGAACACGATTTTTGAAATCTGTTAACCATGTCAAAAATATTCACAATTATTTTAGCCTAAGGATGAGTGGTTCTAAAGTGTCCTAAGATACTCCGGTCTTGCCGGTCTATGTTCTTCTTAGTACACAACCATTATCCATGGAATACATAGGGCTTTTGCAGAGAGAGATGGCATAAAGAAAAGTTATATTTCCACTTTCCCATTAACAACAACTAATTCTTCATTCTCGAATACCTGCACGTTACCAGTATAAAGGCAACGGCGAAATAAATAAAGGGTGAGATATCAACCAATATATACAAGTGTATGATAAATAATATATTAGATTAGATCATACAAATATCACCACTTTATAACAACAATTATGAAACAACCAACAAACAACTTAATAACAACAACAAGACACTTTAATCAATCAACACAACAACTTAAATCAACACAAATTAATAACAAAAACGACTTTAATCAACCAACACATCAATATAACAACTTAGAATATACAACTTTAAATACGACACAACTTTGCATATGCATGTGGTACCATTGGAGAAGAACTCTCAACGTAAAATTTGCCACATTATGAGGCATCAACAAGGCATAAGCCTTCATCACAGGTTGCTATCAAGGCCAAGGCATAAACCTTCATTGCTAATTTTCTAATCCAGGCCCACGTGGTGCCAATCAGGGCCAAATTAATAATGCAAATGCACGTTAGTCCCCGAGCAATGATCATCTACACGTCAGTCCTCGCGTAGTGAACGACAACTTTGTTACATTGGTCCTTGAGCAGTAATATATCATCAACTTATTATGTCAATCTCGGAGCAGTAATAATCTATTTAAAGTCACATCATTCCCCAGCAAGGGTTATTTCTTCAAAAGAACATACACAAGATATTCATCCCCAACTAAGTTTCACTCAAAGATTATCATCTTCCCACAACATCAGTATCCAGACCCAAAACTTGGTCGGATAGTGCATCAGAGGAATCCACATCTCTCTTATCCCCCAATCAGGGTCTCCAACAACTATATCCCCAAGAAGAAGTTGAAGATCCCAAGCATAAAATTCTCGTCTTCTTCAAGATGGATACGTTTTGAAATACCATGACATCTACATTCATACATCATTCATAAATATCATAAGATGTGCATACATGATTCCCGAGAGCATCATTACACACTTGCATGCATCATAATGTGCATAAAACTAACCTCGTTCTTTCAGGTTAAATTCTCAAACTGGCAAAAATTATTTGCAAACTTCTAGACAGGAGGTTTTAGATTAATGCCCGAAACAAGACAGGAAAACTATTAATACAACCAAGTCGGTATGAACCCCCGAGACCAGATGGGTATACCAACTTAAGGAACTTGTAGATCAATTCCTGAAACAAGACAGGGCGACTAATCTGCACAATCGAAAGGTATAAAGTCCCAAAACCAGACGGGTTTACCAACAAACAGCAGGATACAGATTAATACCCAAAATAAGACGGGGAAACTACCTACATCTTGAAGAATTCCCATCTCAGATAAAACTGATACGAAGGTTTATTCTGACTCTCCTATCATTAGTATCTCCATATGGTATCTTTAACACCATCTCCGACTACACATTGTTATCTCTCCACCTGCAGAATGCTGCATATCTGGTTAAAAATCAATGTGTACTAATAACTTCATTAAAATGATACCATGGAGTTGATCGCGACTTTATCGTCTATAAATCAGCAGACTGCAAGTGCACAGTCCTATCGCGTAGTTTTAAAAGATATCGAACCCACAGAGACTATAAATCGATCTATTGCTATCCTAAGTTACGGTATACAGCTAAGGCGAATAATTCTTTAAGATTTTGGTTAAGGAAAATATAATAAATAAATAGATATTAGTATGTAATTCGCCTAACCTAAGGGATCGAATTTCCACCGACGTGTTACTCAAGTTGAATAAAATTGCATTTCAAACAAACAATATTCATCTAAAGATCCTATCTCAAATGTCGCTCTATTGATTCGGATCATGTAATTAAATCCTAACGTATGCTCTCGCTATCCCTGAATTTAAAACACTTTTGAAAATAAATAAAGTTTAATCTCTTTTAAAAGCTGTCATGATCTTTAAAATTAATACCTAGTATCCACTATCGGTTCTAAACCTCAAACCGCTCGTTGGTTTCTAACCTTAATCCAGTTTATTAACCTCAAACTTTCGCTCTGTTGGTTTCTAAACCTTTTAATAAATTAAAATAGATATCTAAGTCAGAAAGAATATTTCTAACAACGTAACATTATGCCAGTTTAGTTTAGATTCCTTTGGATCGATTAATTTACATACCAATATCGAAAAGACTTAGCCAGACATATTAATATATTTAGACATGCATAAATAATAAGATTCGATATATTTAAACATTTCCACAATTAAATAAATAATATAAGGCAACAATAAATAAAATAAAATAAAATAAATAAATAAAACCTGAAATTAAGAATGCTGGAAATAATCCTGTTCTTGACTTCTTGAATTCAAAGGAAAAATAAAATACGACAAGGGATAAATAACTGGATCTAACGTAAGGTTAGATCAGTGAAAACTGAAATAAAAATAAATTCAAAATACAATATTGGAATAAAATTGCGAAAATAGAAAATAGCGGTTGTTCGTGAAAACAGACCACGATTTCGAACTGGAACATGTATTTATAGATGCATTTGGTAACTGCTTTCCTCAATTCGTCCCGAAATAAGTGGCATCGTGTGAGAAAATCCTGCCTTGAGAGTCGGAGGCGGGGGCCTCAAGAATAGGCATACGTGGGAGACGTGCGTCTCAAGCAGTTGGAACGAAGTGGTGGACCCCACTTGCGAGGGAGGCGGGCGCCCACGTGGTTTGACTTTGAGACGTGCGTCTCAACTGCAAATGGAGGGCCCCACTTGCTAAGGAGGCGGGCGCCTCCGAGGAAAGAGGAAAGCTGAGACGACCGTCTCAGCCCACGTGGCAAGGGCATGTGCGTGCTGGTCTGGGCTTGCTTGCTTTGGGCTTGCTTGCTTGGACCTTTGCTATACTTGTTTTCTACTTCTTAACACCTCCCTTTCACTATATCACACCTTTTGCTACATTTCTTTGCTTTTTAATCCAATTTTTCCTCGATTTTACTTCTTTGCTCGATTTATCTTTATTTAATGCAAAATACCTGAAACATAAGAAATACCAACGTAATATAGAAATAAAGTGAAATAATTAAATAAAAACATTAACATTGTTTATGAAAAATACATCAAATATGTTATATAAAATCGTGTTATCAAACTCCCCTATACTTAAACCTTTGCTTGTCCTCAAGCAAAAAGTAAAAATGAAAAATCACCTGAGCATATGTCAAACGCAGATATATAACACAATTCAATTCGTACTAGGTTGCAATTTACTTCTTTGTTGGATAACTCGAGTTTAGACTTTGACACCAAAATTACCGTAATAACACTAGACAACCCCATTTATGCAGACCAATTTAAGTCATGAATTATAGCTCGACCTAATACTTTCGTTTTGTTTCACCCGTTTTCATCGCGCAATCACATTAAGCCCATTACCTTCACGCACATAGTGGAGTAACCGTTAGTGACTTTGATCTTTATAATCCAGCTAGAGTCCCGTAATTATATTTGGTACTCCTTTATCCAATTACAAATTGCGGGGATCGGATCATCCGCCTCTACCAAGTTCACACTGGGACCACCGAACCAATTCATAATGGATGTTTGCATAAATATTTTATAGTTTCGCAACTGTTGAATTAAATGATCCGTAAGGACCATCTAACTTAATAAGTGCATCTTCTAATAAAAATTTTCTCTTAAAAACTCTTGATCAATCACTTATATTCATCGATTCTCCACGTAGTTTGTCGTTTAAGGCGGTGCCGACTGCTTAATAAACTACTCGGGGCTACTTTAAAACTAAGTCTTAAGGTGTTGGTATAATAAGTACTTAAATCAATCTAACACATTGGGGGTTTTAAAGTGTTAGGACGATAACAATTTTGTTAAGTTTTTACTCGAATTCTTATTTATAAAAATATGCAACCTTAATACTAGTTGAATATGTCAATAAATGCGTTTTAATTTTTAAAATTTTTCGTTATGGCTCAAGAAACGGAGGAATTCAAATAAGCATGAAATTTAAACATAAGAGATTAAAATTTCATAAACATGTATTTTATTGAATGGAAATTTTGCAATACATAGAAAAAGAAACAAAAAGAAATACTAAATAGAGCAAAGAAAATAAAAATGAACAAAGAAATGCTCTGACTCCCCCAAACTTAAAATAAGCATTGTCCTCAATGCGATAAAACCAGGAGAAATCAGAAAAGAGTAGGGTGATCATCTTGGGCAGCGAGAGATGCATGTGACTTAGGTAAAAGAGATAGGGAACAATTTTGTAGACCACATGCATACATACTACATACTTGTATATATATATATAGATGATTTAGAATTTTTTTTTAATTAATAGGATATATATATAATACTAGTATATAATGCTTTTTAATTAATATAATAAATATTGGGAAAAATTGATTCGGTATATTAATAGGAGAAATGCGATAATTAAAATATTACTCAATTATAATTATTAACGTGAAATTTTTATTGAGTTTAATTATCGGTATTACGGGGAAATAGTTCAAGCGCATCAGAAGAAAGGGTGCAATAGATAACCGACTAAAAATTTAAAATTTAACATAAAATAGAAAAATGGAAAATACGAAAAAGAAAATTTAAAATTGAATGACTACTCGTTGATTTTCCATCGCCACTTATCAAGCCATCTCACATATCCCTCACCTTTTCTTTTCTTACGTCCGTAGAGCGGGTTATTCTTTCGAAATTTTGGTAGTGGTCCTGGATTTATAAGTTTTTCAATTTCGAGCTTAGTGATCTCATCCATCGCCTCATAAGTTAACCTCACCCTTTTAAAAGTAATTATATCCCTAATTTTATGGTCCTCTAATTTTCGCTTTTTAGGCAAGACTTCCAATAGTGGTGAATTAGTATGAATATTTTTCAATACCGCAACGCACGGTTTAGATTGGGAGTCTACCGGAGTTTCCATAAAAATTTTCGGGAAGGGAATCAGTGGGATGTAGTGATTCGGGATAACAATAGATGCTTCCTTCTCTACCTCTTTTACAACCTCCTCTTCGAACATTGTTGGTTCATTTTTCTCAATCTCCACTATTTTCTCGTCAGAACTTTCCTCGGCCACAATATCACTCTCCTCATACTCATCATCACCTAGTAGTATTCTCATAATGGTTGTTTCAACATCCACATCTTCCTCGGGTAAAGGTTCTAGAAGGTTTTGTTCGAGTTGGGAGATTTGAGTCTCTAAGAACATGCTGTGAGACGCGAGGGATTCTACCTTAGTGGCTAGTTGGCTAAGGGTTTCATTAATTTGAAGATTTTGTTTTCTTACTTCCTCATTTTGGATAGTTTGTGCTTCATTTTGGATAATTTGTGCCTCTACAAAGTGCTCAATCATAGACTCTAACCTAGAGTTAGTTATCATCTCATAGGAATCCTCTATTGATGTTTCGAAATTAAAATCTTGCGATTCTTCAGAGTCTTGAAAGTAAGTTAAAGTCTCTTTTTGTGTTTCCCCGAAGCGACTTATCATCCTAGATGATTCATTAAAATCTTCCATTAATATTTCGAGATCAGATTTGTATGGTTTTGGTGGTTCTTCAAAATATTGGGCGTGATAATTATAGGAAGAATTTGGTTGAGGAAAAGTTTGGTTGAAATTATAAGTTTCTTGTGGTTCTTCATAATATGGAGATTGGTAGTTCTGAAGGTAGTTGGGGTAGGAGTAGGTTTGTGAAGCATTAAAGTTTTCCATCAGTATTTCAAGGTTGGATCTATGGGGTTCTTGTGGTTCCTCATAATACTGATAATGGGCGTAGGAAAAATTTGGGTCATACATGGTAAATAAAATAAAAATGCCTTAGTCTATACGGTGTAACACCAGAGTTACAATATCGACTTAAATAGTCCCCGGCAGCGGCGCCAAAAACTTGATCGCAGGACTTTATCGTCTATAAATCAGCAGACTGCAAGTGCACAGTCCTATCGCGTAGTTTTAAAAGATATCGAACCCACAGAGACTATAAATCGATCTATTGCTATCCTAAGTTACGGTATCTGACTAAGGCGAATAATTCTTTAAGATTTTGGTTAAGGAAAATATAATAAATAAATAGATATTAGTATGTAATTAAATCTAACCTAAGGGATCGAATTTCCACCGACGTGTTACTCAAGTTGAATAAAAATTACATTTGACAAACAATATTCATCTAAAGATCCTATCTCAAACTGTCGCTCTATTGATTCGGATCATGTAATTAAATCCTAACGTATGCTCTCGCTATCCCTTGAATTTAAAAACACTTTTGAAAATAAATAAAGTTTAATCTCTTTTAAAAGCCATATCTTTAAAATTAATACCTAGTATCCACTATCGTTCTAAACCTCAATCGCTCTGTTGGTTTCTAACCTTAATCCGTTTATTAACCTCAAACTTTCGCTCTGTTGGTTTCTAAACCTTTTAATAAATTAAAATAGATATCTAAGTCAGAAAGAATATTTCTAACAACGTAACATTATGCCAGTTTAGTTTAGATTCCTTTGGATCGATTAATTTACATACCAATATCGAAAAGACTTAGCGAGACATATTAATTAATTTAGACATGCATAAATAATACGATTCGATATATTTAAACATTTCCACAATTAAATAAATAATATCAGGCAACAATAAATAAAATAAAATAAAATAAATAAATAAAACCTGAAATTAAGAATGCTGGAAATAATCCTGTTCTTGACTTCTTGAATTCAAAGGAAAAATAAAATACGACAAGGGATAAATAACTGGATCTAACGTAAGGTTAGATCAGTGAAAACTGAAATAAAAATAAATTCAAAATACAATATTGGAATAAAATTGCGAAAATAGAAAATGACGGTTGTTCGGTGAAAACGCCGACCCTGATTCTGGAACTGGAACATGTATTTATAGATGCATTTGGTAACTGCTTTCCTCAATTCGTCCCGAAATAAGTGGCATCGTGTGAGAAAATCCTGCCTTGAGAGTCGGAGGCGGGGGCCTCAAGAATAGGCATACGTGGGAGGCGTGCGTCTCAGCGGTTGGAGCAGTGGTGGACCCACTGCGAGGGAGGCGGGCGCCTCCACGTGGCCCTTGACTTTGAGACGTGCGTCTCAATTGCTGCGAAAATGGAGGGCCCCACTTGCTAAGGAGGCGGGCGCCCGAGAGAGGAAAGCGAGACAACCGTCTCGCCACGCAGTCGTGATGCAGGCTTGCTTGCTTTGGGCTTGCTTGCTTGGACCTTTGCTATACTTGTTTTCTACTTCTTAACACCTCCCTTTCACTATATCACACCTTTTGCTACATTTCTTTGCTTTTTAATCCAATTTTTCCTCGATTTTACTTCTTTGCTCGATTTATCTTTATTTAATGCAAAATACCTGAAACATAAGAAATACCAACGTAATATAGAAATAAAGTGAAATAATTAAATAAAAACATTAACATTGTTTATGAAAAATACATCAAATATGTTATATAAAATCGTGTTATCAGGAGTCTAACGTGCAACTCCCTCCCCAGCATCAGCTTCTCCAAATGGAATTTATAAGCCCATTCCAGTACATCGGCAGTTGACGGTCTCCTTCCATACACCAGAGAGTGCAAATTTTAAGGGCACTTGAGTGTTCAATCATCTTCTACCTTCAGGTCACGAAAGGCAAGCATACCAATCTAACCCCTAAAGTACAAGAAGATTAAACAAGGGCAACTGTTATACCCCAAAATTTTCCCTCCTATTTTCAAGTCAATACACATGAACTAAGAACCCTCTATTGCCTCAATTGAGCACAATGCCTCATCATATGTCTCAAGGTATCACCATGTCAAGTTTCAAGCCTCACAGCTCAAGTTTGCTCAGTCAATTGCTTAGATGGTTGAAAAATTGAAGTTTCATCAAACTTCATCAATCAAGATTTTGAAGTCACATTCATCATTTGATCAAGGGTTGATCATGATTCATCAAGAAAGTTTAAAGAAGTAATCAAAAGTCAAAGTTTCTAAATTAGGATTTTTGATAAAAATCATTTTGAATATCATAAATTTTTGTCATTGACTACAACTTTGCATATCACAAGCTTTGCTCGAAAACTCTTCATTTAAAAGATATGGTTCAAGACATTATAGGTCCTTCCAAAAGTCAACAAAAGTCATCTTTTTCCAAAGACGTGTACATGAGCATGGAAGCTTAAATGAAGATGAAACCAAAAGGAGAATTTATAGGACATATTAAGCTTTCTAAAAAGTTCAATAACCTTCTCAAATGATAAAAATGGAGCAAGTTATGACTTGGGCAAAATTGGAAATTTTGAAGAAATGCATGAAGAATATATTGACCAAACTTGAAAATTTTCCAAATGGGCCTATATTTCTTTGGTTCAAACTTGTTTCTAATGTTGTCAAGAACCTCTAAGCCCATCCACACTCCATGGTTTCATTTATTTTATTTATTTTTGGGTTAAATAACTTTAATTAAAATAAAATACAAAATTAAATGGGATAAGTGCAAGGATGTAAATTTGAGTTGCTTGAGGTCCAAGATAGTCATGATAGTTGGACAAATTCGTGCAAGATCTGATTGGCATGATATTGGTGCAAGATTGAAGGAAAAATTATGTTTTAAAGCAAATTGGCAATAAAATATTTTCACATTGAATGCCATATATTTTCTCCATAAATCTTAACCTAATTCAGTCCTCTATATATGAACAAGATCCCAGATGCTTAGGGGTGAATTTGGCATCCTCAAGAATCCTAACAAGCTTCAAGAAAACCGTGGCATTCAAGTTACTTGCATACCAAGAATTTGATCGATTCAAGCCATTCCAATGTGTCCATTAGCTTCATCGTGCCCTCTGATCAGTTCTAGACATTCACAAGCAATCAAGACGTCCATAATTCAGAAATCATGATTTCGATTGAATACATACTTTTCAAATTCGATTACATACTTTCATGCATATTTAACATATTTCGATTATATATGCATGCTCATAATGTTGTTTCGAAGCTATCTGGATAGGTTAATTCAAGTTTGAGCGCAGGTACGAGGATTCACCATTGTTAGGGTTCTAAGCTTCGAATTAGGGCTTTACGATTCAGGCAAAATTAGACGAAACCAAGGGTACCATCATGTTCAGGAGCTTGATTCCAATCGATCCTTGGTCTCACAATTCATTTATATTACGTTGTCTGGATTTTGTGATTTGCAGGTCTTATAGCTACAGCTAAAATCTGTAGGTAAAGCTTTTACAAACGAACGATGTCCGTGGGTAAAAAACCTTGCCAGATCAGCAAAAACGATGACCCCCTGTGCGCGTTTTTCAAATTCAAATATATTTTAAATTTTGTTTTTATTATATATTAATTATGTTTCATTCTACGATAACTAAAACGCATAGCACAGATGGCAAGGGAGGCGCGCTGGTGACCATAAGGTCTTGGGTTGTTTTTTTACCACTTTTCTTACTAACCTATTTTCTTATTTCCTTTAAATTTATTTTTCTTTTATTTAATTCTTTTCAAATATTTTTTTAAATATCACCAAAAACCCTAAAAATATTTTCTTTTCTAAAATTAGGTAAATAAAATACTTATTTAATTTTTGACATAAAAACGTTTATTTTTTTCTTTATTTTTAATTAATTGTTTAATTAACCTTTAAATTAGAATTTTAATTATTTTCTCAAATAAAATCAATCCAAAAAAATACAACAATATTTTTTCCTTTCTAATAATTAGGTTTTTTTTACTAATCTTAAGATTTTTACTAATTTTTAAAACATTTTCTACTAACATCTAAAATCTTCTACTAACATTATTTCCTCTTATTCCGATTTAATCTTTCTCGCGATACTTTTTCTGATTATTGTAATTGTTTCCAGGTTGTAATAGGTAAGTTTAATTTCTCGCACATTTTTCCAATATTATGTATCTGCTCACAGGATGTAATAGTTTAAACTAGGACTTTACATTTTTCGCTTTTACTTTCCGCACCTCCAATAATGTAACTTCCCCAAAGCCTTGTAATAGTGTAGGGTGTATTTTCTGCACTTTTACTTTCTACACTCTCTTATAAATTGTATATAACTACTTAGATGAATGGCTAATAGGATTGTATGACAAGATTAAAATCAACCGTTAGATAACTCTAAATTCAAAGATAACATATTTGAACCAAACACAATCTTCACACTTACACTCACCCTTATGGTATCCTCTCTTGTTGCCTTTCTGATAAAAATGGTCATGTCCCTCGAATGTAGGGGTACCATTATCAAAAGTCCCTCGATTCAAAATCATCATAAAGATCATAGTCCCTAGATGACCATCGACATTGCCTACGAATATATGATCTCGTCCCTCGGTTGTTGCCTACGAATAAGTGATGATCGTCCCTTCAAATTGCTAAGGTATCCTTACAATGCTGCCTTCAATGACCATACGATGACCCTACGCCTGTCCCTTCACGTCCAACGGATAAAGTTACCTACCAACTAATGGTATGGATAGCCTTATCCTAAAGGAAAATAACACGAACGACCCTTTCTGAGTAGGTAATAAGACTCTAAATTGCTTGCTCCAATCAAAACAAATGCTTTTCACACCTCACATTCTTTTCAAAAATATTTTCAAACAAACCTTTGTATACATTCCAACGAGAATCATTACAAAGTTTTACCCTTTCAAAGAAACATTTCCAAATGCGTCGTATACATTCTTGAGGACTGATACAAGAATCATTACGAAGTCAAAGCGAAATAATTTTCAAATACTTTTCGAAATACTTTTCAAATCACACACAGAAAGCAAATTTTAAAAAGTGAGCTAAGCAGTTAAGAGCCCGTAGATAACTACGGATGGAAAGAGTGCTAATAGCTTCCCTTTTCATAATTACCTCTCGTACTCATAATCGATAAAAGGTATTTCCTATTCTTTTCAAATTTCCTTTATTGGATAAAATAAAAGTCGATGGCGACTCTTTCTATCCGCAACATTTGCGATAAAACACAAAAAAAAACAAGTCAGTTCTTCCACCGTGTTACACTTTGCAACTTCAAGAACAACTGTTATAGAGCTTCTCAAGTATAAGGAGGACGAACTGGAAAGAATTTGTGCCTTTCATCTTATTTCTAAGAGGCAGAAGGAAGCAGAAGCCAAGGCCCTTCAAGATGCTGCTGAAGCAGAAAAGAGGAAAAAGGAGGAAGAGGCAAGGCTAAAGGCTGGAGAGGACGCAAGAGTTCAAGTTGAACAGGACATATTGACTGTTGAGGCACAAAAGGAAAAGTAATCTTATCAAGTTGCTCTGGTTGAGCCTTCAACTCAACATCAAATCAACAACATAAATTCCATTCTTGAAGAGATGAAAGCATAACAACGAGAAGTGAAGCAAAGTCTAGATGAGAAGAAGAATATCAATGAGAATGTTTCGAATATGATGGTTTTGATTCTTCAAAAGATTGCTGAACCAGATCCTTCTCCTTCCAACTCTTAAAACTGATGTCTTTGAATCATTTTCATGCTTTTATTTTGATTAAGAACGTTTTTTTTTTCATGTTCTTCTTCATGTTTTGAACTTATGTTTTATTATTCTGAATGAATGAAAGCGCTTTCCTTTTGTCTACTATTTATTTATGTGTTTTTCACACTTTTTAAAATATCACTTTTTGATTATGACAAAAAGGGGGAGTAGTTAAAGAAGTAACTTTGATTCTCAATGATCAAGTTCTCTGAAGAATACTGCTTGCATTTCTAACCAAATATAGACTATTATTTCTTGGTAGAGTTGTGTTGCTTTTCTTTTTCAGGATTTTTCAAGAATCTGAAGAAATTCATGCATCTAACTCCTTGCATTAGACTCTAAAAGAGTTAGTTCGAGTCGCGTTCTAACTGGAGAATCTAGAACTTGTCTAAGCGACGTTAAGTTCAAGATCTCAATTGAGAAGTTGTATCTTCAAGAATCAAGGCTCTCACATATATTCTATCTGATCTGTTGGAACCAGGGGGCTATTGCTCAGATGGTCCTTAGTCAGAAGTTCTGATCTTTCACCAAGTCTGTGATTCAGAGGGAGTTTCCATGTAAAGGTTACGTAATCCTTACCTTTCTTATTTGATACTTTCTTCTGAACTTATGCGAAATTGTGTCATCAAAATACATAGTTTGTCATGATCAAAAAAGGGGAGATTCTTAGAACAAGATTTGGTTCTGTAATTATGTCTCTGAGTTTTGATGATAACAAAGAGTATGTTTGAGTGAAAAAAATTGTTACTCTAATATTTGTTGTATTTTTAAGAATAAACAAACAGGTTCTTCTTCTAATGAATGGAATGGCCAAGCCATTAGAAGAGAAAATTCTCCTCTTCTAAGCTACAAAGGTTTTGATGAACAAGTAGCGAGGAAAGCTTCAGAAGGCTCTGGAGTTTAGTTACTGTGATACGATTGTTTGAAGAAACCAGTCAGAAGATCTGAAGACAGAAGTGTTACTTATGGCAAGATGTTGAAGACTCAAGTTTCAGAAGACAAAGGGTTCTAAAGACCAAGTGCTTGAAGACTCTTAAGACGTGGCTTTAAATATTCGAAAGACTTAAAGTTCTTCTGAACTTATATTATTTTACAAGGTTACAAGATCAAGTGTTGAAGACTCTGAAGACGTGGTTCTGAAGATTCTGAAGACTTGAAGTTCTTGCAACCTTATGTTATGATGCAAGGTTCTTCAAAACCAAGTGCTAAAGATTTCTAAAGAGGAAGATCTGAAGACTCTGAAGACTTGAAGTTTCTATTAACCAGATGTTATGTTCCCACTTCGAAACTCATGCTCGTAGAAGCCTATGAAGTGCATAAGAAAGAAGATAACGTTAACGTGGTACAATAGTACATGGTACAAACAAACGTTTCATTCCACTACCATGAAGAATGGACGCTGCGTACGATCTTGTTCCCACGTTCTTTCAAGCCGCCACAAGATTCATATTCCAAATGTACCCTCCAACGGTTACATCATGTATGCCACTATATAAGGGCTTGAAGACTTGAAGAAATAATTGCTAATTCACAAAGAAACTCTCTACGCTTATACGCTATTTTTCTTGTTAAAAGCTATAAATTCTTTTAAGTCATTTGTACTAAAAATCTATTTACATATCAGCTTGTGTGGAAGCATATTTATTTGTAAACAAACTTGTCATCAAACTGTTGTTTGATTGTTCCTTGAGAGACTAGTTGGGTCAGCTTCTCAAGAGGTGTAGGACATTTAGTCTTAGAGGTTCTTAGTCACACACAATTGGTGAGGCAGGGGTTAGACATTGGAGGTTGCCCGTGCAAGTGTAATCAGTTTGGTTATAGTGGATTAAGTCCTCAATGGAGAAAGGCAAATCACCTCAGAAGAGTGAACTAAAGTAGGTTGAGGTTATCAAGTGAACTAGGATAAAATTTTTGTTTCTTTACTGCTTTCTTTATCTTTTAATCTCCAATAAAGCAAAGCATATTCAAAGGGATTATTTTTAAAAGTAAACTTTTTCAAAGTATAAAAACCAACTCAACCCCTACTTTCTTTTGTTTTTCATGCCTTCACTAGGCACATCTTCCACGAGCACCTTAACATCAACATGCACCTTAGAATCAGCAGGAGACGCCTCAACAATCCATGAGGCACCTCAACAGTCTCAGGAGTAGATACCTCAACAGCAACAAGTACCTTCATATCAGTAGGTACCTCATCAACAACATCCTCAATACCAACTCGATGTTTGGGTGAACGAAACTAGCTCTACGCATGCTCAGCCATCTGTTTTTGGTATGCGTCGTTCGGTGCAACTTGTCCAACCTGAAGCTAAGATGCCTCTCCCTACTCAGCCCTAGTTTGGACGAAAGCTCTGTCGGTCCTCTTGCCTAAAATAGTCTTGTCTTTCTCCAAAGTTCCCACTAAAATAAGAGAAAGAACAAAAAATTAAAATTAGATAAAACAAAAAATTGTAACTACTGAAAATTTATAATTTCCAAAAATAATTTTAAAAAACTGGACATTCCGAAAATTTCGAAGTATCAGGTAGATACTTACGGAGATTTTGAAATTTTTTAAAATTTGCGATGAAGAATACCACAAATGTCCAAAATTTTCGGTGAAAAATTTAATTGCACAAAAGAATCAATAGAGTTTTCATTATCTCCTAAAGTATTTTTCGGTACCGTTCGAATAATTTTTGATATCTGGTTTTTTTTTCTTCAAAATTTGCGTTATACTGAATAATTTTTTAAAAAAGAAGTAAAATCCGTCAAAATTATACTTTTTGTCACAAATTGAAAAGATTTGTGTATAGAATAGGGATGACATGATAAAACCTTTTATTATAATAATAATAATAACTTATGAGAATTTCTTAACGAACTCTAAGTATTTTTTAAGCATCACGCGAAATTCTACAAATACTTATGCAAATCAAAAATATATTTTTGGTATGTACCCCACATATATAATTCATTTTGTTTTGAGATTCGCTCCATTTTATGACAAAATTGATTCCATAAATGTAATTATGATATATACCGAAAATATATTTCTGGTTTTTAATTAAAAAAAGAAGATTTGGAAAACATTAAATATGCATTTTTATTTATTAGGAATCGAAAATATATTTTTGATTTTATATCAGAACTATATTTTCAATTTTTTATAAAATTAATTTTTTTTTTTAAAGTGCGTCTTAGAAATACACTTTTGAAAAATATTTTTAAATTTTTATATGATGATTTTCCTCGTATAGATGCCTTAAAAAATTCTCATATTTACAAAGCATAAACAATAACAAATTGTGTCTCTAAAATGTTATAGACAACTAGAGAAAAAAAGTGAAATATCAATAGAATGTTGAAAAAGATTATGTGGATGCGAAATGGTCGTAACACAATTAATCCCCATTTTTCAACATTTCTAGGGTCCCATTATTGGTAAGTTAGCTTTGTTCGTTACAGGTCTACGTATACATTTTATAAGAGAAAATTTCTTCACTTATTGAGTGGTTTTTTTTTCTTCTATTTTTGATGAAAAATAAAAAATATCTGCACGTTTCGTAAGTGCACTTACGTATTTCTAAAATAAGGTGAATTTGCAAGTGCATTTACGAATTCATCTTATTTTGTGAATTCGTAAGTACACTTACGAAGTCGGCGTATTGTTTTAGAAAACACACAAGATTACCCCCAACACCCATTCATTTCAAAACAACCAAATTTCAACCTCTCTACTCCAAACTCTAACATTTATACTTCTGCAAACTCACTCAAGTCAAGTCATTCTCATCATTTCAACTCATTCAAACTCATTTCTATTCCTCCAAAATCAACTCCAAGCTCAAATTTGTGTTTCACTTTTTTCTATTCAAATTCTGATTTTTATTAGATTATTAGGTTAGGTTGTAGAAATTTAATAGTATATGAAGTAATAGTAGGTAAAAGTAGTAGGAAAATAGGATTTTGGGTGTTTTGGGATTGAGTTTCTGGTTTTGTAAAGATTTTGGACAAAGAGGGTTTCGCAAGTGTATTTGCGAAATGACTTAGGAGAGACTTCTCAAGTGCACTTTCAGAATAATTTATATAACTTGATATTTCTGACAATTTTTCTCCTATCATGTAGTTATATTTATATGGTTTGCGTATAAAGAATGCTCTTTAATTGAATTTCTGAAAACAGAAATATAATCTGACTTATAGTGAAAATCATAGTAGTTTTAAACATGGTTTAAAACATTCAGAAAAGGTTTCGTAAGTGCACTTACAAAATCTTTCTTGAATGTGTTAAATTATGTTTAAAATAATAAAACGTATAAAATAAGGTGAATTCATAAATGCACTTACAAATTCATTCAGAAAAGTCAATTCGTAAGTGCACTCACGAATTCACCCAATAAAATAAATTCGTAAATGCACTTACAAAGGATATTTTTAATTTTTTTAAAATATTTGAAAAATCCACTAAATATGTAAAAATTTCCTTACAAGATCATGTGTCAACTTGTCCTCGCTAGATCTAATTGGTCCATTGAATTTTTCGTTATTTTATTTTTATATCAGTCACTCTGTATTAAAAACTGTATGATTTAATTTAACTTAAAGTACTAATCTTTTATAGAAAAATCATGGTCAACGCCGCACGAAAAGACCAACAAAACAATATTGTAATATCACTGAAAAATCACAAAAGAAAAACTAAATACATATTTAAATAATTGATTTAAATATAAATGAAGAAAAATAATTTGAAGGGGTGATTTCAAATTATAAATTGACCTTAAACCACCCCATATCAAGGGATGAGGAAAAAATATATAATTAAAGTGGCAGTTAGGTGAAGGTTGGAGGTCTTATGTCTAAAATAGATATTCTTTCTAAAGACCTTAATACCACAAGAGATAGGTGAAATACATATTAAATTTATTAAATTAAATTAAAATATATATCAATGTTGCCTTAAAGATATCAAAGGATCACTGTGCAAGTTGGAAAAACAAAATAGAAAAATAAACAAAATAGAAAAATATTTATGTTTTTCATCATACAAGGAGGATGACTTTTATGGCAACAAAACTCATATTCAAGATCTTCATTCAATTTCACTTTAAAATTGATGGAGAAAATTCACTTTAATTGAACTTGAATTTTACTCGATTAAAAAATATGAATACGAGTTGGGTAGTGAGTATAATAGTATCTATCCGGAACCTGCTTTCGAATCCGTTCTATTTATTTTATAATATATATTATTATATATTTTTGATAATTGACATTATTAAATATGTGGTTTATATTTTGATATTTTGATTTTATATTTATTATTTAAGATATATTAATATATGTATTATATTTTTTGAGATTGTTTTATTTTATTATTGATAATGTGATTTTTTTTTGAAAAAAAATAAATATTTTTATTAAAAAGTTAATTTTACTAAATGAATAGTGGCGGGACAGGAATATCCAAATCCATTTAAAATGAGTTTGAGTTTTAATTTTTTATTTCCGTTTAAGTTTAAGGGAAAACAAAGATGGATTGAAAATTCAAATTTAAATTTGAAAAAGATAAAACCCATCTATAACCGGCTCAATTGTCATGTCAATTCTACTTTTGTCATCCTTGAGATTAGTTAAGTAATGCTTCCAATACAATTAGGCTTAGTATTATTATTGTAAAACTCACCCACTTCCTCTTTTTTTTCTTTCAAAAATATTTTTAAATTTAGATTGATAAGATTGTGAGAGTGAATTCAAACTTACATTGGTGTATATCACGAACCCATAATAAAATAAAATAAAACGAAAGATATAATATAGTGGAAACATATGTACTAGTTGGTTAGAAAATTTGAAATAATAACTAGTCTAACTGAAGAATTAATATTTTTTATTTCCAAATGGATTTTGTTTAATTAGTTTGACTCTATAGAATAAAATAGTCAAAGTGCAAGTTGGCATATCTAATGATTCTGCCTTATCCTCGATCTTGTCTGAATTTTATACAGCATGTTGGCCTGCATATAATTCTATTTGACGTGAATTACAATTTCTATATGTTCATGAAAAGGAACATGCTTGAATGATCTTATTTTGTTTTTGTTTTCTCAACTGCTCACACCTATTCGTTTAGTGGCTTTTCGTGGTCGTGAACATTTCATATTCTAGCAATAATTGAAGCCATTGATCAAAATGTAGGAAATAGTGTTAGAGGACATAGTGAAAAATGCCTTAAATGTTTGAAAACATACAAATTAAAATATATCTAATAGAAAGGCAATGGGTGATTGATTATTTTGTGATAATAGATTTTCGACATTATAAAAATAATATTGATAAGGATTAAATATGATTTATCCTTATAAATATTTCATATTTAATATTTAGTCTTTTAATTATTTTAAAAAATAATTTTTTTTAAATTTTAATTTTATCTTTAGATCTCTCATACTATTTAACGATACATTTTATAATTTAAAGATATAATTAGTTATGGGATATAATTAGTTATGGTTTTTTATTTAACGAAATTAAAAGTTAAATATGAGATATTTAAAAAGAAAACAAACATATTTAATTTTAATAATAATAATAATAATAATAATAATAATAATAATAATAATAATAATAATAATAATATTCAAACAAATATAATAAATTCGTAAAAATATAAAGAGAAATTTTTCCCCCTTTTTCACGTGAGATTTTAATGGTGTGCTTTAAAAGTATTGTTGAAATTTTTGGATTTGTTTAGAGAATGTTTAAAATTTTCTTAATTTCAAATATTTTCAATTTTTTGTCAAATTATCTTTCCCTAGCGTGTCACGTTAGTTTCCATTAATTAAAAGGATTGAAACTGAAAGTCTAGATATTTATAAGGTTAGTTTTCATTAATTAAAAGGATTGAAACTTAAAGTCTAGATATTTATAAGGATCACAAATATATTTACGTTAAGTGATATAATGGTTGCAAGTTGAACCTCTTTAAAACCTCGATGTAAAGAGTTTGTATGTTGGTTTAGTAAACGCTGGAAGCTGTTATTGAAAATTTCAAGAAAATACTCATATATTGGATTAACATGTGTGTTAAAGTCGAACCAATATAAATTCTGATATGGTATCTCTAAACTCATCAGCTTTATATTTATGCAATCTATATTTTGCTTCTAATTCTCTACTACATCTTATTTTTTAAAATCGACAAACCTTAAAATTAATCATTTGCTACAAAAATTCAGAAAACCATTTAACACAATTCAAACCCCATCTCGTCTTATGCTTTAATACATTTTATCAATATGTTCTGATCATACACAATACTAAGTTGTTTTCTATCATGAATACAAATAATTTGAAGGGTTCAATACCAGTCATATATAATTAAGGGCTCGACCAGTTCAGGGACCAAACCACCTAGACTACAATTTTAAGTTTCAAAAGTTGAATTTAAAAAGACCTTAAAATTTTTACATTTAGTTATAATAATATATAATTATACATTAGACATGTAAATTATTATAGTTGAGTTGGTAAAATATAAAATTTTTTTTTTGATCTTAAGTTCAACTCTTAACAACTACAAAATTATTATTTTAAAATATATTTTAAATGTCTCATTTTAAAATTTTCGTTAGATCTTCAAACAAGTTGGACCGATCATGATTAAAGATGATAATGTTGAAAGTAATTCATGTGTGTCGAAACTATGTGTGTGTCAAAGGGTCAGACGTGGATCGAAGTAGGTTGCTCGAAGGACGCTGACCCAGTTGAAGAGCTTGTGTGTCGAAGTAGGCTGCACACATATTTGATTTGTTTTAGATTTAGATTTAATTTAGATTTAGATCTAGAATATAATAGATTTGATTTAGTTCCAAATATATATTTTGGGCTTTTAAAGTTTTGGGCTTTAGCTTAGGGAGCAAGCTAATCTAAATCTATAAATAGAGGAAGTAACCTCTAATTTTGTAATCAAGTTGTATTCACAAAATTTGCAGTTGCAAGTGAATAAGAAATTCTCCACAGTTTGTGGGCAGAGAGAAACTCTGCAAAAAATAATCTTTCTTCTTTTTTTTTTGCCCATTGTCACTGTGTGTTGTGATATCAATCTTGTTCGTCAAGATTGATAGAAATTCATCATAGATATTTGGTAGATTTCCAACATCTGGTATCAAGAGCTCCGATTTCGATTCAAGGGAATAACAATCAAGAACGATCGCAGAAGAAGAATTCACGATGGTAGTGAGCTATGAGAATGCGAATTATCCAGCAAGACTTCCAATTCTGAAAGTAGATAACTATGAGAATTGGTGCAAGCAAATGAAGGTTTTATTCCGTTGTCAAGGTCGGTGGGATCTTGTAAAAGATGGAGTAAAAGAGCTTGAAGAAGACGCTACAGAAGAAGAAAAATAAGAACACACAGAATCAGAGAAGAAGAGTTATAAAGCCCTCTTTATAATTCATCAATGTCTGAGTCTATACAACTTTGAAAAGGTCAGCGATACAGAATCTTCAAAAGAAACTTGGGATATTCTTGAGAAATCTTTTGGAGGCGTAGAAAAGGTGAGGTTACAAACTCACAAGAGAACGTATGAATTGCTTCAGATGTGTGGGTGGGATGGATTTTGGGGTCGCCTTGTAGTGTGATGGGTTGGTTAAGGTGGGTAAAAGTAATCGAAGGAACAGAAAAATCATCCTGAATTGGCCCTAAGGTACGCAACCAAGCCATGCCGAGAACAACATCAGCGCCTTCAATCAGTAATAAATGGAATGGTATGTTAAAGGGTCTGTTCTGAAGTAGGTTTTGAACATTGGTGTATATACCTTGACACTGTAAATGGGAGCCATCTCTAACCATGACAGAATATTTATTAATCGATTTGGCCTTGAGATTGATGGTGTGATGACTGGTTTTCTTCATCGGTTGTTTTAAAAACAATAAAGTTGCCACCTAATTTTATTTGTTCTAAAAAGAACGGGAAAATATAGATAAAACCCATAGAATTTGGATAAGGCGGTCTACGTGACCAAAAGAAGTGAATTCGGGAGTCGGTTATGTAAGGGGAAGGTATTAGCACCCCTTACATCCATCGTACTCGATGGGACCCGTTTAGTTCTAAGTGTTTGTGTGTTAAATTGCTAAGCTCATGAGTTAAGATCGAGAAATAAAAGAAATGGGGTTTATTTATTATTATTTTGAGTTTGACACGGTTTCGGAACCGTGTGCCTACGTATTCCCTTGTGCAATGGGAAAGTCAAAACTCCGTAGGTCCTCTTGAAAAGGTTTGAATTTGTTGTATTGATTTTATAAGAAAAATCGTGCATTAGACATTTCAAATGCTTAAACTTGGACTTGTTTAGTTTGTTTGAAAAGCTTAAGTCCTCATTCATGCTTGAAATGGCTATTGCACACTCTTTGTCATAAAAGAGTTTGATAGTCGCATATGAGAGAAAAAGAGATTTGAGTGAGTTGAATTGATTTTAAGTGGGTGAAAAGTACCGAACAATAGGACTAGCATCCTACGATTCAAATACTAGAAACAAGAGGAGTTTAATACTCAACGAGTCGTCTATCATCCCAAAGTTTTTTCTTATGAAGGAGTGAAGTGAAACAAAGTTCACGTTATTAAGAATCTTTAAACAATTGGACTAGCATCCAACGATTTAAAGATTCGAAGTTCATTTTTTACAAGTATTTAAACAATTAGTCTAGCAACCAACGATTTAAATACTTGGGTTTTTATTATGAAAAGAAATTTGAAAATGTACTCGACGTTGGATCGAGGTTTGTAAGTTAATTATGAAAGTGTTTTAGATGGGGTTTTGAAAATGATTTTGAAAAGTGAAGGATATTCACAAGAAGTTTTGAAAAAGATTTAAGTTTAAAAGTTGGAAAGCAAACATCTTTGAAACTTAATAAAAATATAATAAAAAAGAAAATATTTTTTTGGATTTTTTTGACATAATCATAAAATAGGTATATTAAATGACAAGTGTGCAAAAAATCATTTCAAAATGAGAAGTTTTGATTGGTTTTTGAAAATGTTGAAGTTTGATAGAAAATGTGAAGAAAACAAGTAGTAAAAATTTGATTTTGGTCCTAAGGAGGTTTGAACTCAGGACCCTTGGTTTAGAAGTGAAAAGTTTTACCACTGAGCCATGTGTGTGGCTTGTCATTTACACGCTTCCATTTGATTATATTTAAAAACAAGTGAAAATGGAAAAGATGAAAAAAATGGTCTCAGGGGGATTCGAACCCTGGACCATAGGCAAGGCAAATGACATGAAAATCGCGCTGACTACCACTAGGGTGGCTATACATCCATTAATTTATTCGCTTCCATGTTATTATATTATAAGCGAATTATTTGAATTTTCCAGAAAAACTGAAAATGCGCGCAACTCCATCTTCTTCTTCCCCAAGCTTTGATTTTGTAACTTCTTCATTTCTCAATGAAATTAAAAGTTGTAAACATGAAACTTGCTCGATTTGAACCCAGGAATATGATGGTGGTATTTAATTTCATTTATTTTGAACTTAAGATGAATAATTTTGAACGAGGACAGATGAACCCTAATTATAAGAATCAATATGAAATCGTGTATGGATCATGATTTGTGAAATTGATTGAGGGTTATCATTTAGTATGAGTGCAGAAATAAGATGGCCAAGCAATTTTTCATCTATAATGCACGAATCATAGAGTTTAAAGTTTGAGCAACTTACCTCTTCAAACTGAAATCGAATTCTCAGTTAGAGTGTTTCCAGAAGTTGTTTGAAGATTGCTATAGCTTCACTAGACCCTATGGAAGGTATCTGGATGCTTAGCTTGAATTGAAATGGTCTGGATCGTTCCACCCAAGTCCAACTGCAGCCACTTGGAGTGAGTTTCGAATTTGAAGTTGAAGATGTTACAGGTCAGTGATGAGTACTTGGATCACTCATATGAAGTGTATGGAAGGTATTTGAAGTCAAAAATTGAGATATGCACGAGTGGAATGGAAGTTTGGATGTTAAGGCTTAAAATTGCAATTTATGGAGTTTGGAGACAATTTTGAGTTTGGGTAGTTTTTCTGGTGGTTTTAAGTTATAAACTACTTCTAAATGATGTTTAGAACATGTTAGAAACTTAAGCTTACTCAGATTTTGCAAGGTTCGAAGATTGCAAAATTTCCCTCTTGGAACTTTGAAACTTGGAATGTAAGAAAGAAAGAAGGAAAGCTTGATTATGGTAGCTTTGGTGTAGTTTTGAATGAAGTGAGAACCTCTATTTATAGGCAAGGAATTCTGAAATGGCAAGGCAAAAATAAGCTTAGAGCTTGCAACTTGGAGCTTAAAGCTTAAGAAAGGAATATTCCTTCATTAAATGCAAATGGAATCTTGTAATCATTGCTTTAGAAAACTCAAGTGTTTCTATCCTTTCCTAGCCATTTACATCAGATTTTTTCTCTAAAATCCTATCTCATTTGGTGACAAAGCTTCTAGAAGGGAGAAAGTTGCAAAATAACTTGTAACTTTGATGCATGATTTTGGAAATCCATGGTTTTGGAGCTCTATGTTTCAAAATCAAAACCCTAGATAGACAAAGTGTTTTTGCAAGTTCTTGGAGTTTTTAGAAAGCTTGTAACAAGACCTACAACTTTCATGTTTTGAGTTTTTCTTGAATCAAAATGGATCTAGGTGAAAAATGGCCATGAAAGTGAGAAAAAACCATGTTTCTTAACACTTGAAAAATTTTCTAAGTGTTAGAAAAAAAATTCAAATCTTGACTTTTTGTTGACTTTTTCATATTTCTTGATTTTTTATGATCATGATGGATTATTTGAAATTTTTTTATGATTGAAAAAGTTTGGATTTGAAAAAGTTGACCAAAAGTCAAAGTTTGACTTTTTGAGCAGATGAATTTTCATCAGATGATTCAGAATTTGTTTGATGAAGAAACATGGATTTTTTGCAATGTTTTGAACCAAGGAATTAGGTCAAGATTTTGCATTGAATATGTTAAGATCAACCTTCAAGCAAATAGGTCATCCATTGAGCAGAAAGTCAATGACTCACTATCTTCGATTAGAACCCTAATTGGTCGATTCAAGGTAGATCATGAGAAAAACTTGGGAATTTGAAGATCAAATGTTGATGATTGATTAAGATAGATCATTTTAGGTGAGTGGAGACTCAAATCCCAATTGATCATATCTTGAAATTTTGATAAAATCCTAACTTTGACTTTAGGAGCATACGCACGATCTATCTTGTTCTGAAACTGTTAGTGATGCAATGATCTTATGAGAAATACAAGGAAATAAAGTCTTAATTCTGTGCACTTTTAAAAGAGTGTATTCCTTGAAGAAGAGATGTTTCATGATCACTCCTCATAAACACAAACTCAAAATTCGTTTCGGGAAGTTGAAACCCTGAGCTTAGGAGGGTAAATTTTGGGGTGCGACAGATGGCGTGAAAATATAGTGAACAGTTACCAATGTGACTAGTGCCTTAATGTAGCAACTCCAGCGTTTCACTCTATCATAGTTTGAACATGTGTTCATATTTTGAGAGTGGCTTTAACGATTAAGATTGACAAGTGTTGTTCTGGTGAACTTTTGAAGGACAATTGATCAGAAGTTCACAAAAAATAGTACTCTAAGAGTTGAACATATAAAATTAAGTATTTCATTCTGGGAATAATTCCATATTGAGATGTTTCAGAATGAAATTGAACCTATCTTTAGAAAGGGGTTTTGTAAATATATCAGCCCAATGATGGTCTGTATCAATAAAGTTTAAGGAAAGAATCCCCTTATAAATACAGTCCCTAATAAAATGATGTTTAATTTCTATGTGCTTAGCTCTAGAATGCAAAATAGGAATTTTAGATAAGCAAATAGAAGAAGTGTTATCACAGAGGATAGGAATATTACTCTCGAATATCTGAAAGTCCTCAAGCAGACTTTCCATCCAGAGAATCTGAGTACTGCATCCAGCTGCAGCTATATATTCTGCTTTTGCAGTTGATAGTGCAATAGTGGATTGTCTTTTTCTGGACCAAGATATCAGATTTTCTCCCAAAAACTGGCAGCTTCCAGAAGTGCTTTTCCTTTCTATTCTGTCTCTGGCAAAGTCAGATCACAGTATCCTACAAGTTTGTATTCTCTGGATTTTATGTAACACAGACCAAGATTACTAGTACCTTTCAGTTACTTGAGAATTCTCTTAACAACAATTAAGTGAGTTTCTCTAGGATCTGATTGGAATTTAGCACATAGGCAAACACTATATAAAATATCAGGTCTTGAAGTAGTTAAATATAAGAGAGAGCCAATCATACCTCTGTAGATCTTTTGATCTAATTTATTACTTACCTATTCCTTCTCCAAGATACATGTGGGATGCGTAGGGGTTTTAGCAGGTATGTTATCTGACATGTCAAATTTCTTCAGAAGTTCTTTAACATACTTACTCTGATGTATGTAAGTTGCTTCTGAGGTCTGGTTTATTTGAATTTCCAGAAATAATTTGAGTTTGCCCATGAGACTCATTTCAAACTCTACCTGCATAGACTTAGCAAATTCTCTCCCAATGGAGGATTTAGTAGAACCAAAAATTATGTTATCGACATAAATTTGACATATCAGAATATCATTTTTAAATGACTTACAGAATAAGGTTGTGTCCACTTTCCCTCTGGTAAAATCTTTTTCTAATAAAAAATTACTTAGTCTTTCATACCAAGCTCTGGGAGCTTGTTTAAGACCATATAAAGATTTTTTGAGATTATAAACAAACTTTGGATGTTGTGAGTTTTCAAAGCCAGGAGGTTGATGGACATATACTTCTTCATCAATGTAACCATTTAGAAATGCACTTTTTACTTCCATCTGATAAAGTGTGATATTGTGATTAACAACATATGAAATTAAAAGTCTAATGGATTCTAACCTGGAGACTGGAGCAAAGCTTTATGTATAGTCTATCCCTTCTTGCTAACTTTGTTTCTGACTACTTCTCCTTGTTCACTAAGCTTGTGTTTGAAGACCCACTTGGTTCCAATAATGTTGAAACCTTTTGGTTTGGGCACAAGATCCCATACGTCATTTCTGGTGAATTGATTTAGTTCTTCTTGCATTGCAATGATCCAATTATTATCTTGAAGAGCTTCATCTACAAAATTTGGTTCAATCAAGGACACAAGACCCATGAGAGATTCTTCAGAACTTCTGAATGTAGATCTGGTTCTGATTGGATCATATTTCTTTCCCAGAATCATTTCTTCAGGATGAGCTAAGCTGCTTCTGGATGGGTTCTTCAGACGTTCTATCTTTGGTGGCTTCTTCAGAACTTCTGTCAAGACTATCTTATGATCCTGTAAATTGAACTTCTATATCTGCAAGAGAATCTTTTTGCTTTGACTTTTGAGGGTCAAGTTTATCATCAAATCTAATATTAATAGATTCTTCTACAATACGTGTTTCAGTGTTATATACTTTGTAGCCTTTTGAGCGTTCAAAATATCCTAACATTAAAAACTTTTCTGCCTTAGAATCCAATTTATTCAGATACTCTTTAGTATTCAGAATAAAACAAGTACATCCAAAAGGATGGAAATAAGAAATGTTGGGCTTTCTGTTCTTCCACAATTCATAAGGAGTCTTTTCCAGAATAGGTCTTATAGATATTCTATTTGGATATAACACGTTGTGTTCACTACTTCTACCTAGAAATATGTAGCTTAGTCTCATTGATCATGATTCTAGCCATTTCTTGTAAAGTTCTATTTTTACGTTCTACAACTCCATTTTGTTGTGGAGTTCTAGGACAAGAAAAATCATGAGAAATACCATTTTTATTGAAAAAAAATTCAAAGTCTTTGTTTTCAAATTCACCACCATGATCACTTCTGACTTTTACAATTCTAAACCCTTTTTCATTCTGGACTACATTACATAAGTTATCAAACACAGAATGTGACTCGTCCTTGTGTCTTAAGAACTTTACCCATGTCCATCTGCTATAGTCATCTACGATCACCAACCCATACTTCTTGCCACTGATGGACGCAGTTTTCACTGGTCCAAACAGACCAATATGCATAAGTTCTAATTGCCTAGAGGTAGAAACAACATTTTTTGATTTAAAAGGAGGTTTTGAAAATTTTCCTTTTTTACATGCTTCACACAGAGCATCTGAGTTGAACTTCAAATGTGGAAGTCCTCTGACTAGATTGAGTTTGTTAATTTGATATATTCTTCTCATACTAACATGTTCCAATCATCTATGCCAGGCCTATTTCTCATTGTTCACTGACATTAGACATTTAACATTCTGACTTTTAAGTTCAGAAAGTTTGATTTTATAAATGTTGTTTTTCCTTTTACCATTAAAGAGGTTTTTCCATCTTTATGACTAACAGCTTTATAAGACGTTTGATTAACGATAATATCATAATCGTTATCACTTAAATGGCTTATGGATAACAGATTATGCATTAATCCATATACTAATAGAACATTTTTAATAGAGGGTAAAGAATTGTTAGCTATAGTTCTAGAGCCAATGATTTTACCCTTTTGGTTGCCTCCGAAACCTACGTAACCTCTAGCTTTAAGTTCCAGACTTTGGAACATATGCTTTCTTCCCGTCATGTGTCGTGAGCATCCAGAGTACAGGTACCAAGACTGGTGTTTCAACTTTGTTGTCAAAGATATCTGCAAACATATACTATTTTGGCCTTAGGTACCCATATCTTTTTGGGTCCTTTTTGGTTAAATTTTCTAAAGTTCTGTTTGAACTTAGGTTTACCATAATATGATTCACTAGTATATTTAATGTCATGCGGGTGACCATAAGTGAAGTGAGATTTCAGAGGTGTGTATTTAATGACCATATCATCTACTTCAGAATATGGTTTCTCATCTTTAGGAGGCACATATCCTAAACCTTTTCTTCTGTTTCTACTGAATTTATAGATCATTGAAGCCATTTTGCTTCTGCCTATGCTTTTAGCAAGAAACTCTTAAAAACCAATATCATATTCTTTCACAGTATTATCAGTATTACTCCGAACTTCTGAAATAGATTTTTCTTGAGATTTTTGTATATTTTCTTTAAAAATAGAGTTTTCAATTTTTAGTTCTGAAATGATTTCCTTAAGCTCAGAATTTTCTGTTTTAAGTTTCTTAGTATCTTTAGAATCAGATACAAGATTCCATTTCAGATTCTTCTATTTGATTTGAAGCTTTTGATAGTTTTCAAGTATTTCATATTAGCTTTCTGCTAATTCAGCTTTAGTAAAATTAACAGCAAAATTTGGAAATACCTCTTCAGTATCAGAATTAGATTCTGAGGATTCTGAGATGTCATCTATGTTGGCCTTTAAAGCTATGTTGGCTCTTTCATCTTCTGAGCCTAACGAAGCTTCAGAAGAATCTGAATCATCCCATATTGCCATAAGACTTTTCTTCTTTTCTTTGTCAAACCTCTTCTTTGGCTTCTCTTTCTGAAGTTTAGGACAATCACTTTTATAGTGACCAGGTTCCTTACATTCGTAGCAGACAACTTCTTTGCTTCTTGACTTTTTGTGTCAAGAAGATGAATCATAGAAGTTTCTAGATCTTCTGGGATTTTTGAACTTCCTCTGTCTATTCTTCTAGAGTTGTTGAACTCTTCTGGAGATCAGAGATAGCTCATCTTCTTCTGATGATGATCCTCTAGAGTTTTCTTTTTCTTCCTGAAAAGCTTTAGAATCATATTTTTTGTTAGATTTAAGAGCAATAGACTTACCTTTCTTCTGGGGCTCATCTTCTTCTAATTCTATCTCGTGACTTCTTAATGAGCTGATGAATTCTTCCAGAGAGATTTTATTGAGATCTTTTGCAATCTTGAGAGCTATCACCATATGTCTCCATTTCTTGGAAGACGTCTGATAACTTTCTTTACATGATCAACAATAGAGTATCCTTTATCCAGAACTTTTAAACCATCTACCAGAATTTGAAACCTTGAGAACATTGCTTCAACAGTTTCATCTTCTTCCATTTTGAATGCTTCGTACTTCTAAATGAGAGCAAGGGCTTTTGTTTCTTTGACATGTGTGTTGCCTTCATGTGTCATTCTTAAGGAATCAAAGATGTTATTAGTTGAGTCTCTATTTATGATCTTCTCATACTTTGTGTATGAGATAAAACTTTGAAGGATGGTTCTGGCTCTGTGGTGATTTTTGAATTCCTTCTTCTATTGATCTTACATTTTCTTCCTTTCAATCTTATGACCACTTGCATCAACAGGATGAGTATAGCCATCTGTTAACATGTCCCAGAGGTCAGCGTCATGAGCCAGAAAGGAACTTTCAATTATGTTTTTCCAGTAATCAAAGTTTTCTCCATCAAATGTTAGGGGTTTGCCACTCATTCTGTCTCTGTCGTCATAGTGATCATTGTTGTTCTAAACATGTTCTGCCATAGTGTTTTTCAAGCTGGATATTTTATTTGGCACGGTTAAGTGTTAGCACCCAGAAACATACGCTCTGATTCCAATTGAAGGTTGAAAAACACAAGAAGGGGGGGTTGAATTGGGGTTTTGAAATTAAAATGATTTTGCCATAGTTATTTTTATCCTGGTTCATTTGAACTCAAACTACTCCAGTCCACCCATCAAGGTGATTTTCCTCTCTCAACGAGGTCTTAATTCACTAATCAAAACTTGATTACAACTCACTAAGATAGCTGTCTTAGCTTCTCAAGATCAACCACAACTTGGTTTCTCAAGGAATTTCAACTTTACAATCAATTTCAAAACTGTGTTTTACGATGCTTTTAAAAAGCTATATCATAACTGTGATTTTTACACAATATTTCAAGCACTTATGAACTAGAGATTATGAATAATTTCTTTAAGATTTCTCTTTTTGTTGTACGTGCAGGAGTTCTTGTTTTTCATCATTATTCTATTCAAGGATGGATCTTTATATAGGCGTCAAGAGAACTTATCCGTTGGAGACATATAATATATACATGGAATGATGATATTTGGATTTAATTGTCCTTTCAATAAAAATAAGATTTTGTTAGAATTCATCTGTTGCTTCCAAATCTTTATGTAATAAATGGTAGCGCATCAGAACAAAGCAACAAGAACATAGGTATCATAGTTTGTAGAGCATCATGGTGCTTTCAGAAGTTAGACTTGAATCCTTGATGTCTTGATCAGAACATGATGTAGCAGAGCTTTAAGGTTGTTAGATCAGTGGACAAGATGTTAATCAGAGTTTGGTGCAGCCTTTGGTGCTTTTAGAAGTTCATCAGAACTTATCTTTAGAGAGTGAAATTAAACTTCAGATCATGAATGAATCTTCTGACATATATCCATTGTATGAAGACTTCTGTATCCATTCTATCAGAACTTCTGTATTGATTCACAATCTTCTAACATATATCCATTGTCCATTGTATCAGAACTTTTGTATTGATTCACAATCTTCTCACATATATCCATTGTATCAAAACTTCTGTATTGACCAGAATCTTCCTCTACTATCAAAACCATAACTTGTTCTTCTTTTCCTTTCAAGTTCAGAACTTCATCTGCATACTTTATTAAACAAAATTAAGAGACAACAATGCTTCATACAAAATATTTATTTATCTACGTCAGAACATAATTGTCATCAACAGTATTTGTTATCATCAAAACTTCTAAGATATGTGTAGAACCAAACTATGTTCTAACACAACCACAACACTCTCACCTGATTCATACCAACACACAGGTGTCCTACACCTTCGTCCATACAAAGCTTCAAACAGAGCCATTCCAATACTCGAATGAAAACTATTGTTATAGGTAAACTCAATCAAAGGAAAATAACTATCCCAAGCACCTCCATGCTCTAGAACACAAGTTCTCAAAAGATCTTCCAATGATTAAATTGTCCTTTCAGTGTGACCATCAGTTTGCGGATGATACGCCGAACTCAAACGCAACATTGTACCCAAAGGAATTTTCAAACCTTTGCAAAAATGTGAAGTAAACCTCGGATCTCTATCCAAAACAATACTCGACGGAACACCATGCAAACTCACAGCTTTCTCGATATACAACTTAGCAAACTTTTCCATAAGATAATTCATCAAAATTGGAATAAAGTGAGCAGATTTTGTCAATCTATCCACAATAACCCAAACATAATCATGACTACTCGGAGTCCTCAGAAATCCAGAAATAAATCCATAGAAATGTTATCCCACTTCCACTTGGGAATAGATAACGGCTACAACAAACCAGACGGTTTCTTATGTTCAATCTTAGACTTTTGACAAATCAAAGAAGAATACACAAATTCAGCAATATCCTTCTTTATAGCTGACCACCAAAATAATTTCATCAAATCTTGGTACGTTTTAGTAGCACCAGGATGAATACTCATACCACTTCGATGTCCTTCATCAAGAATTCTCTTTTTCAAATCCCCAACATCAGGAATGCAAACTCTATCACAACACCTCATGATACCATTCTCATCAATCTGAAAATGAACACCTCGGCCTTGATTGATCAACACCAACTTATCTACCAAAACCAAATTAGATTTCTGACCTTCTCAAATCTCATCCAAAATACCACTAGTAAGCTTCAACATGCCAAGCTTAACACACGAAGATGTCGCTTCATAAACTAAACTAAAATCTTTGAATTGTTCAAGCAAATCCAATTCTCGCACCATCAACATCGACATATGCAAAGATTTCCTACTTAATCCATCATCTACGACATTCGCTTTACCCGAATGATAATTCAAACCAAAATCATAATCCTTCAAGAATTGCAACCATCTTCTTTGACTCATATTCAACTCCTTGTGATCAAACAAATACTTCAAACTCTTGTGGTCGCTATACACCTCAAATCTCGATCCAAATAAATAATGCCTCCAAATGTTCAACACAAACACAATTGCGGCTAACTCTAAATAATGCGTCAGATAATTCCTCTCATGAACTTTAAGTTTCCTCGAAGCATAAGCTACCACTTGTCTAGTTTGCATCAACCCACCTCCTAAACCCATCAAAGAAGCATCACATTACACCACAAATGGTTCTACCCGATTAGGCAAAATCAAAATAGGAGCGATTGTTAATCTTCTCTTAAGCTCTTGAAAATTAGCTTCACACTGCAAAGTCCAAACAAAAGCTTGACATTTCCTCGTCAACTGCGTCAACGATAACGCCAACTTAGAAACTCCTTCAATGAACTTACAATAATAACCAGCGAAACCAAGAAAACTTCTAATCTCAGAAATAGATTTCGGAGCTTCCGAACGAGATACAACCTCAACCTTAGAAGGATCCACAGAAATACCACCACTCGAAAGCACATGCCCAAGGAAACCAACTTCCTTCAACCAAAACTCACACTTAGAAAGCTTAACATACAACTTCTTCTCTTTCAACACAGATAACACAATCCTCAAATGCTCAGCATGATCTTCTTCACTCTTGGAATAAATCAGAATATCATCAATGAACACAAGCTCAAATTGATCCAGATACTCATGAAAAATCCTATTCATATATTCCATAAACAGACCAGGAGCATTAGTCACACCAAACGACATTACAGAATACTCATAGCGACCATACCTTGTTCTAAAAGAAGTCTTCTGAATATCCTCAGCTTTCACACGAGTATGATGATAACAAGACATCAAATCAATATTACTAAAAACACATGCACCAACCAACTGATCCATCAAATCATCAATCCTCGGAAGTGGATACTTATTCTTAATAGTCACCTTGTTCAGTTGTCTATAATCAACACACAACCTCATAGAACCTTCCTTCTTCTTAATAAACAAAATAGGTGCACCCCACAGAGATACACTCGGACGAATAAACCTCTTTTCAAGCAAATCCTCAAGTTGACTCTGTGATACGGTGAACTGACTTTGTAGGATTTTTGTATCCAAATGTGCGGATAGCAAGAGTCGCCACCGACTTTTATTTTTATCCAATTAAGGGAAGGTAAAAGTAACAGAAAAAGACCTTCGTTAGATTTCGAGTTCGGAGAATGGTTATGAAAAGGGAAGGTATTAGCACCCCTTTCCATCCGTAGTTATCTACGGGCTCTTAGTTGCTCTAGATCACTCTTTAAAATTGCTTTCTGTGTGTTTGACAAAGATGTTTTGAAAAAAGGCATTTCGCTTTGACTTTGTAATGACTCATGTAGGAGTGTATACAAAGTGTTCGGAAATGTTTTGTTTTGAAAAGAATTTGAACTTTTGAAAAAAGAGTGTGTGGTGTGAAAAGCATTTGTTTAGAGCAAGCAACTAAGAGACTTATTTACCCACTCAGAATTGGTCGTTTTGTTGTACTTCTACATTCCTTTAGAATAGCGCTAGCCATACCATTAGTTAGTAGGTAACTCCATTCGTTGGATGTAAGCGGGACATTCGAAGGGACATCGGATGGTCATAGAAGGCAACTTGTAGGAAGTATCCTAGCACATTCGAAGGGACTATCATCATTTTTCGTAGGCAACAATCGAGGGTCAAGATCATGTATTCGGAGGCGACATCGTTGGTCTATGATCTTTGTATCGAAGGGACTATGATGATTTGTTTTGAAGGCAACGGTGCTAGAATACCTCTACGTTCGAGGGACATGACCATTTGAATTCGTAAGGCAACGAGAGAGAATTACCCTAAGGGTGCATGTGTGAAAGAAGTGTGTCAAATTCAGATATTTTATCTTGAAAGTTAGTGTGAGCTATGTCCAATTATTATCTTGCCATACACGCCTAATTACTAGCAATTGATAAGGGTGCGGAAAGTAAAATGCGGAATGTAAAGGTGCGGAAAGATAAATCCTACGCTATTACAAGGCTTTGGGGCAGATACATAATTAGGAGTGCGGAAAGTAAAAACCTAATTAACTATTACAACCCATGAACAATTACATTATTGGGAAAATAGAATGATAAGAGAAAAAAAACGTCCGAATCGGAGCAACCTGTGAAAGAATAAGAAAATCGGGAAATATGATGAAATTGAAATAAGAGAAAATGTTAGAAAAAATGCAATTTTAAATATGAGAAAATTTATGCATGCTGGAAATAAGATAAATAAGTTATAATAATTTTTTGGGATTTTTTGGAAAAGATTTAATAATTAAAATGCAATTAATAGTGATTTAAATGCAAAAATAAAAATAAAATAAATATGCATGTAAAAATGTATTTTTTTAATTTATTAAATTAAATAAAGGTTTTTATGAAAATAATGTAAAAAGAAAAAATGTTTTTGGTAATTTTTTTAATGCAGAATGAAAATGATGAAAACAATTAAAATATAATGAAAATATTAAAAATAATTGGAAAATAGAAAAATATGAAAAATATGCAAGTTTTGAAAAAAAGAAAAGGGATTGTCTGAACCAGGAATCGAACTGGAGACATCCCCTTCAAACCTTAAAACCAAAGACGACCACTACGCCATGATGCACTTGGTGTTTGGTAAACCGAAATCAAATCAATATGAAGGTACACGCGTCAGGGATATTTTGACAAAAATCAAACACAGTCAGCGCGCGGGCCCCAGTTGATTTTGAATGGACGAATCAGATTGAGTCTTCGCGCCACGCAAGCTTCCACCGGTCTTCGCTGGTCAACGACGCCGGAGCCCTAGCTCCGGTCGTCTTCTCCGGCGACTCCAAAATTGAAACCTGCGAAACACGTAAAATAAATGGAAGAGGAGGGTCCTACCCCCCCTAAATCGACCCTTCGAGTCCAATGGTGGTGTCGCTTTGATTAAAATGCCTCTAGCTATCGGTTCAAATCCACGAACCCTAAACATGGCAAATTGATTTACGACGTTATGCAACGATGACCCGGATCAATCATATAAAGCCTCATGAACACAATAAAAACATTAGAATTGATTAAACGCAGATGAATAAGATGTAAAATCAAAAGTTTTGAATATGTATGATCATGTATGCATCGATCCGCTTGTTTTAAGCCATGGAATGAGTGTGTACTTACTCAAACTTACCTCCCGAGCACGATGGAATGATGTTTGGAGGCTAAAACTCCTGAAATTGAAATTCAATTTCAAAGATTCTTGGAAAATTTTGGCAAAATAAGGGTTTGGCTTGAGCTAGGGTTTCCGTTCTCGTGCTTGTGTGTATTCGGCAATTTATAGAAGAAATTTGGATGGCAAAAGGAGTGAAAAAAGATTGCTTCTTGAATGTGCAAATATTTCCATTTAAAATAAAATCAAATATTGAAAAATATATGATTTTCTCATGAATGCAAGGCTATCACGAATTTGGTAAGGGTCATGGGCCTTCTTGGACATTTAGAAAGATATAAAATCATTCCTTTTGAGAAAATGTTTAATTTTCATATTTTATATAATTTATTTTTGAATTAAATGTTATAAAATTCAAATATAAATCAAAAATAGGAAATAACCAAGGTCAAGCATTTATGGGTCAAGAATAGCATCATGAACAAGTTTGGATCAAAAGATTATAGGCCCATTTGGAAAATTTTGCAATTTGACCAATATGTCCTTTTGTGCAATTGTCCAAAATTCCCCAACTTCTGAATAGTGTATCTTGCTCAATTTTCCACATTTTTGAGTGTTCTTGGACTTTTGAAAGCTCTAAGAGTCCTCTAACCAATGTCTTTGGTCTCATCTCAATTGGAGTTACCATGCTCAAAATATCTTCAAAACAAAAGTTGACTTTTGTTGACTTTGAAAATGACCTAATGTTTTGAGCTATACCTCTCAAATGAAGCATTTTTGGACATTCTTGTGAGACATGAAGTTGTAGAGAATTGAATTTCCTTCAAAACAAGAGGTGGTGGAAAATTTTTGAGAAAGCATGAGAAAGTTATGATCATCAAAGTTCGATTGACTTTTCATCTAGAAACCCTAATTTAGAAAGTTTTGACTTTTGGGCAAATCTTGAGTTTTCTTGATGAATCATGATCAACCCTTGATCAAATGATGAATGTAACTTCAAAATGAGGATGTTGACCAAAATCGAAGTTTTGACTGTATGTTGACCAGTTGACTTTTGTCCAATACACCGATTTTCAACCATCCGAACAATTGTCTGAGGAAACTTGACTTGTGAGGCTTGAAACTTGACATGGAGAGTCTTTGAAGCATATGAGGAAGCATGAAGGTCATTGGAGATGTTGGAAATCCATCTTGACTTGAGAGATACCAAACCCTAGTTTGGGTCGATTGTCTAGAGAGAGTTTGTCCGATCAACTCGAGGAACTTGAGTATGGATGTATGAGATCTCTTGAATAGATGGAGGGCAAATTTTGGGGTATGACAGCTGCCCCTGTTCAATCTTCTTGTACTGGAAGGTTAGATTGACATGCTTGTCTTTCGCGACCTGAAGGTAGAAGATGATTGAACACCGAGTACACCGAAAATTTGCACTCGCGGTTGGTGGATGATGCGGAAGGCTTACGATGCCGTTTGGAGAAGTTGGAGACTTACTGGGAAGCAGTCGCACGCTAGACTCGAGGTTGTTAATAGGAGAGCGACGGAGATGGGCTTAAGATGCCATCCGAAAGGTCATTGTTGGGGAGCGAGTCGACGCTAGACTCGAGACGTTCGGAAGGAGGAGATGGGCTTAAGATGCCATCCGGAGGAGTCGACGTTAGACTTCGTGTTCACTTTAAATGAAGTTATTGGTCCGTATTGATTTTTAACCATATATGCGATTCGAAAGTGAAGAGATGTTGACAAATAGTCGGAGATGGGCTTAAGATGCCATCCAAGGCAACCGAGTCGACGCTAGTCTCTGAGTTCTTTGTTGATAATAAGGAATCGAATAAATCTTCGTCTTGATTACTCGAGGAGATTGTAGTTGGCAAGAATGTGGATAGCTTGTGCATCGGTGTTGATCCATTGCGTTATCGGAGGATAACCGTGGTCTTTCGGATAGTTTTCCCCGGTTCGGGCTTAATCTGGACCACCGTCGGAGGCGGTCTTTCAGATAGTTTTCCGTCGGCTCGGGCTTAATCTGGACCTGTTCGGCGGTCTTTCAGATAGTTTTCCGTCGGCTAGGGGCTTAATCGACTGTTTGCGGAAGGATCATACTGCTTTGGAGAAAACAAGAGAAACTTTGATAGAATATTTGTTAGTTTTATGCAAAGTATGATGCATGACAGTGTATATGAATGACATATGCATGAATTGTGACTTTATGAGTAATGTATGAATGATGAATGTTGTGATATTTCAAAACATATCCATCTTGAAGAAGATGCGGATATTCTTTGAAGATTTTCGACTGGGAATAGAGTAGGTGAGAACCCTGCTTTTGAAGGAGAAGAAAAATATCTTGGATTCCTCCGATGCACTATCTGACCAAGTCTTGGGCCTAGACGTTGTTGAGGAAGGTAGAGATTTGAGAGGCTCGTTGTCGGAGATCTCATATATAGACCTCGAGGAGAGTCCGGGAGGCGATCCGTTGAGGACCTTGTATGTAGATCCCGCCGAGGAAATTTAGGAGGTGCTCTGGGGATTTCGAGTGTAGATCTCACTGAGAGCATTTGATGGTTCCGAGATCGGGCTTGAAGAGTCTGGAGTCCGTTGTAATCTCCGGCCGGGAATAAAGGTGTATGTTTCCTCCGATGCACTATCGACCAAGTCTTGGGTCCGGATACCGGGAGAAGGGGAGGATTGAGAAATATCCGGGGATGAAGTGTTCTTGCTGGAGCGATGTAACGTTGCTCGGTTGAGTGGAATCACCTTGTGGATTAACATATACTCCGTGGGGAAGGTGTGTGAGTGACACCTTTATGCTCGTGGGGAACTATTTGTTGACTTTTCGTCATCCCAATTCGGAACTCGTAGTAAGTACTTTTGAATGTTCACTTTTCGTATGTTTGTGATTAGATTCTTATTGTCAAATGCGATAGTCATTCAAAGCAAACGTTGGACTTATTGCAAACAACAACAACAAATTGTAAAGAGAAAGAAGTCGATTTATTTGAAAGGTGGCGATGGCCGACTAGTTTGTACACAAGAAAGGTAAAAGCTATGCGGAAACGATCTCGTTAAGTTCCAACTATGCTAGTACTCATATATTTCGACTATCTCATCTCCTTGCCGAGAAAGTGAGTAGACCGATCTTCGCCATTTGAATCTTGAACGATAGTAGTCGGAAGCAGTGATCCGAAGAGACATAGTTGTACGCTTAAATCCCTAACTTTTGCCTAGACCGCTTTCGGTTTTCACTGGGATACCTTTTTGCCCAAGCCGCTTTTCGTGTTTTCGACTTGTGTACATGTTTTGTATATATCCTTAATTTTGCCCGAACCTTTTGGTTCGCCAGATGCCCTTATTTTGTCTAGGTTAAATCGACCTAGCGGGTCTCTTTATGCGTAGTATTTTTGACTATGTCCGCTCACGTGGTGTGGAAATCTTCACCATCCATGGTGCTAAGTATCATAGCTCCCGGAAAATCATCTTGACTACAAACGGTCCCTCATATGTGGGAGTCCATTTGCCCAGGATCACCTTGTGGAAGAATGGTGCGCTTGACTACTAGATCACCGACTTGGTAGACTCGGTGCTTGACCTTCTTGTTAAATGCTCGATCATTCGTTTCGATAAACCGCGATGGACGCGAGTCGCTTCTCATCAATCAAGTTAATCTGGTCAAGGCGGTCCGAACCCAATCGCCTTCATCTAACTCGCCTCCGGAGGACTCGGTTGAGGGTATCCGAACCTCGATGGGTAAGACGGCCCTACCGTATACAAGAGAGAAAGGGTTGCCCGTGGATGTCCGTCAGAGTGCGATAACCATGAAGAGCGAATGGTAACATCTCATGCCAATCCTTGTAAGTTACTGTCATTTTTTGTATAATCTTCTTGATATTCTTGTTGGCGGCTTCCACTGCGCCATTCATCTTAGGCCGATATGGAGAAGAGTTGTGATGTTTGATTTTGAACTGCGTGCAGAGTTCAGTGATCATCTTGTTGTTGAGATTGGAACCATTATCGGTGATAATCTTTTCAAGAGTGCCATACCGACAGATAAGATTATGTTTGATGAATCGAGCCACAACATTCTTGGTAACAGATGCATACGAGGCTGCTTCTACCCATTTGGTGAAGTAATCAATTGCCACAAGGATGAAACGATGTCCATTGGAAGCTGTGGGCTTAATCTCTCCAATCATGTCAATGCCCCACATTGCGAAAGGCCATGGAGAAGTTAAAACATTCAGAGGTACTGGAGGTACGTGCACTCTGTCGGCATAAATCTGGCATTTGTGACAAGATCGAGCATAGCGGTGACAATCAGCTTCCATGGTGGACCAATAGTAACTTTGTTCTCAAAATCTTCTTAGCCATAGTGTGTCCTTTGGAGTGGGTACCAAATTCGTCGTAACTCTTCCATGATACGCATTGTGTTTTCGTCTACAATGAGTAAGCACATGTCGCGCTTGTATAAGATGTCGTTGAGAAAGAATTTGGAAGCAAATCTCCTCATGAACTTCTTATCATTGATGATGCCCTGCGGGATATTCCCGAGTCTCAAGATACCTCTTCACATCGTAGTACCAAGGTTTCTTCTCGTCAAGCTCACAACAATACCGGTTCGTCGAACCTCTCAATGATGATCCGGGAGCCTCGTTGTCCCATCTAACCTTGAACATAGGCGACATAGTAGCCAATGCGCGCCAACCGATTCTCTTCTCGTGGAATGTGATCAAAAGTAATCTCTTCAAGTAAGGAATCAAACTCGAACATGCTCTCGATATGGAATGAGATTCGGATGCTTCGTATCCCACTCGCCTTAATCGACTAATCACTAAAGTCGAGTCTCCATACACTTGTAAGAACTTGATTCTTAAGTCAATAGCACTTTAATACCCATGATGCACGCTACTCGGCCATGTTGTTAGTGCAAGAAACATAATCGGCGGTGAAAGGAGTATGTCCGCGGGGACGTAATGATGGCGCCAATGCCATTGCAAGTGCGTTTGAGGCTCCATCAAAGACCATAGTCCATCGGGATCCTTGTTCGGTCCTTCGTCACCGGTTCTCGCATCAGAACTAGTAAAACGTCTTCGTCGAAATTTAACCGCATAGGCGATAGTCGTCACGGCGATGAGCCAAGTGATCGGCTACTACACTTCCTTTGATCGCTTTCGAGAAGTGTTTGGATGTCGATTCGGTCAAGATCATTTGCCATCTTGCTATTCTTCCGAGAGAGCTGGTTTCTCAAATATGTATTTTATCGGATCCATCTTAGAAATCAACAAGGTAGTGTGAGTCAACATATCTGCCTTAGCCGAGCAGCCCAAGCGTTGCAAGTTTTCTCGAGTGTGAGTATCTTGTTTCACATCGGTAAACTTTTGCTAAGGTAGTATATTGCATGCTCTTTTCGACTGCACTCGTCATGTTGCCCCAACACACACCCCATTGAGTTCTCTAACACCGTCAAGTACATGATAAGAGGTCTTCCTTCGGTGGCATCAGGATAGGAGGATTCTGTAGGTACTCCTTGATTTTGTCAAAAGCGATCTGGCAATCGTTGTTCCATTCCACTACTTGATCTTTCTTTAGTAACTTGAAGATTGGCTCACAAGTAGCAGTTAGGTGTGCAATGAATCGGTAGTTCAATCGCCCAAGAAACCTCTGACTTCCTTCTCGGTGCGGGGAGCTGGCATCTCTTGAATAGCTTTAACCTTGGCGGGATCAACTTCAATACCTCTTCCACTGACTACAAACCCTAGGAGTTTTCCGGATCTGACTCCAAAAGTGCACTTGTTAGGATTCAATCTCAATATGTACTTCTTCAACCTGTCGAACAGTTTCTGCAAATGATCTAGATGTTCTTCTTCAGTCTGGGATCGAGCTATCATGTCGTCGACGTAGACCTCTATCTCGTGATGAATCATGTCATGAAATAATGTCACCATAGCACCCTGATAAGTGGCGCCTGCGTTCTTCATCCGAACGGCATAACCTTAGCGAAAGTGCCCCACGTAACGAAAGTAGTCTTTCCATGTCTTCGGAGCCATCTTGATCGATTGTAACCGGAGAAACCATCCATGAAGGAGAAAACCTTATCGGCGGTGTTGTCAACGAACATCAATATGAGGAAGGAAATCATCTTTCGGACTTGCTTTGTTCGATCCGTAATCCACACACATTCGTACCTTACCATCCTTCTTAGGTACGGGTACCACATTTGCAATCCAGGGATAAGAGGTGACCTAAGAAACCAGTTGACCGCATAACGCTTTGATTTTCTCGGACATCTCGGGACGAAATTTTCGCTTCACCGAGAAAACCTTCTTTTGTTGGCAATCGTGTACCACAATATCAATGTCTAAACCAGCATGTCTTCGTATGACCAAGCAAAACCTCAATGTAGTCTCGTAGCATCCGAATCAACCTTTCTTTAACATCTCAAGACCCGCTCCAATCTTGATCTCTTTTCTCTTCGTCGACCAAATTCACAACCTCAACTTGCTCTTCGTGTGTATAACTCGCTCTTCTTGTCGATCCGCAAGTTCTCCGGCACTTCACAATCTTCCTCACTTTCGTCTTGGCTTGGTAGATCGGATTATCGAAGTCATATTTAGCACTAGCATAGTTATTAACGAGATTCGGAGTGATTCGCATGTATCGTGGGTGTGTAAGAACGCATAGCTTTTTGAAGGGGTGATAAAGTAAAAGAAAGAAAACAAACAATTGAATGCAAAAGTCCAACGAATTTATTGAATGAAAATACGCAAACGACAGATAATAACCTCAGAACGAGCCATGACGCCCGCAAGGCACCGAGCTTTCAAAGTTTATTGTTCAAAACATAAAGAAATACGAAAAGCAAAACAAAACAAGAGCAATTACTCACGGCTAAAGGAGATTGGTATGACGTCTTGATCTTCCAATTCTTGAGCTCATGATCCGGAGTTGGAAGATCCACTTGCGATGTCGGCCGTTGTCTTCGCTTCTATAGCATGGATTCCACTGGCTGATGTGGAAAGGAAGTTGGCCGCACGTCGCGGCGATCATCTTCGACCCTTGATGGTGAAGCCTAAACCGGTCTTGTCGGTTGAAGGGAAGATCGAGTTGTCCCCAATAGAGCTACCTTCTTCAACTGCAGCTGAGCATCTTTCGAGAGGCATCCTAGGCGGAACTTGTGTAACCAGGAGGACGGAGAGAGTCAGCACGACTGGTATTGTCTCAAAAGCTTGACAGGAGTCTCAAGAATTCACCCTCCATCTCGAGATAGCGGAATGACAGATGATGACCATATACTCTTCTTCACCATATGACAACCTTCCCTTTCACCGGTATTTCACGATGTAAGATAGAGGTAATCGCCCCATGTATCCAAGGGCGTCCAAGTAGGAAAGAGTAAGCCGGACGAATGTCCATGACAAAGAAGGTAGAGTCAAAAGTCGGGAACCGACTTTAAGAGAATGAGCTCTCAAGCACCGTTCGCTTAGAACCATCAAAAGCTCTCACAATAATGTCACGGGTCTCGAACCAACCCTTCGACATCAAGTCGATCAAAAGCGCTTCGAAGGATATTCAGAGCGAACCGTATCAACCAAAACAGATGTAGTACCTTTGCATTGAAGAGATGTGCAAGGCCTTGTTATGTTTCTTTCGGAAGGAGTCAAATCAAGATCGGAGAAGCCTAGGCCGTTGTTGGCAGCAGGCTAGCAATACAAACTTCGAACTGGTTGGTAGTGTCTTGCGGCACATGAGCATTCTTGAAACTTCACCAAGGCGTTAGCATGAGCCTCGGAGCATAAGAGCGAGCAAGCATGGATATCTTGAGTCTGTCCCAATTGTTCCACAACATTGTAATCACTCTTCTTGATGATCTTGAATTTCCTCCATTTCTTGTTTGAGGTGTCTTCAACTTCCTTTGGTACTTCCGAAAGGATGAGTCACCGTTCTTTCCTCTAGGGGATATTGATTGAGTAGGCGGAATGCGTGGAGTCGCAGATGTCTTTGGAGGAGAGATATCGAGAGAATACCCTTCGGTTCTGGTCACCTTACTTGATCCGTGATGTTGTCAATGTCGAATAGAAACTTGATAAGATCTTCAATGGTCGAGGGTCTTGCTTGACACCATGATAGTAAACATCACTCCATAATTCCAAGGGACGCCTTGTCGAGGAATATGGAACTGGTCTTGGAGAAGTGATAATGAGAGGTGCCACTCTAGGCACAGGATCGCAGGAAATCCTTATTGTGTTAACATCGGATAGTCTTCGGGAAATCGTCACCCCATCCGATCGCCTTAACATCTTCAATAGGAATCTTGTAACGGGGACGGTGTACTTCACCATGTAATCATACTTTCCACTTGGCTGCCCCAAGGTATCCCAGATGGTACAGTTTTGTTCGTGTCAATCCTCAACTTAGACATTTCTTAACACAACTTCGCACGGTGGTTTCGAAATAGTATCTCACGGTTATCCATCATGCGAACACGCTTCTCAACCAAGCACAACCATCGGTGCGATGGGCACCAACGACAATTCTCTGGGCATCTGGATTGACACGGATTGCAACAAATTCTTCTTAAATCATCGAGGAATGGTCAAGTCATCTATGTTGAAAACATAAGTATCACCAACAAAGATTGGAACTCTTGTCATGGTTAGGCATAGGCGCATTGATCACATTTGGAGTCTCAACAGAGGATCAAACTCAATGCTTAGCTTCAATCATATCTTGAATCTTGTTCTTGAGCCCAACAATTGTCGTCGGCTTGGAATGGTAAGCACACTTAGCATTAGGATTGTACGAGAGGAAGTGTTGACATTCGAGGAGGATCCTCAAGGTAATCACCGCTTTCAACATGTGTTGCAAGGCTTGCGACAATGGCATGTTGATCTTCAGAACTGTCTTCGTGGCGCTCGCTACGCGTTGTCTCACCGAGGTTGTCTTGATGTAGGATTGGAGATTACAACTGCCCCCACAGATTGAGCACGGTCGGTCTTGGCTCGGCTTTTCTGACCATACACAGCATTAGCTTCTTTCTTAGCACCAAAGGATCTCTTCGCAGCATTCGAAGATGACTCCACATGAATCTTCCCACTCTTGATACCAGCTTCAATACGCTCGCCTGTCAATATCAACTCGGTGAATCCGGATGAAGAATTTCCAATCAGATGATTGAAGAATGGGCCTGTCAGTGTTCCCATAAACATATCAACCAACTCCCTATTGGACAAAGGTGGCTGAACTCTGCCTGCTAGATCTCTCCACTTCTGAGCATACTCCTTGAACTTCTCGTCACGACCCATAGACATGCTTTGCAGTTGCATGCGAGTGGGTGTCAATTCAGCATTGTACTCATATTGCTTGTAGAAAGCATCAGCCAAGTCACTCCAAGTACGGATACGGTTATTCTCTAGCTGATAGTACCACTCCAATTGAGTTCCGGACAAACTCTCTTGAAAATAGTGCATCCACAACTTTCTGTCATCAGTGTGGGGGTTGATCATCTGGACATAGGACTTCAAATGCAGCTTAGGGCAAGACATGCCGTCATATTTGGAAAAAGTAGGAACTTTGAACTTGGGAGGAATCACCACACCAGGAACAAGACTCAGGTCATCAAAATTCAGCCCGGACATTTTCAGGTTTTCCACAGCATTCAGACGATCTTCGAGTTGCTTGTACTTGTCATCTTCCTCAGAGTGTTGGCTATAATCGGACTGATCCTCTCCTTCTTTCTTTGGTTCATGCTGCTCACCTTCATCACCCTTGGTACTCCCCTCGGCATGGACACTTCCTTCAGAGAGCTCAACGGTGACCACTTTAGGACCCCTTTGAAACGTCTACCCATGTTGAGGAGACCAACAACCTTCTTCTTCTTGTTGATGAGCTTCTTCAAATCTTCTTGGCCTTGGACCAAGTTGGTAAACATCCGGGCATTCGAGCTTGGAGATCTTTTGATCTGTTCAAGAGCCATTTCGCTAAAATAAATAGCGAGCAAATGAGAAAACCAATCTCCAATGTACCGTGATGCAATGTTATGCTATGATATGCAATGTTTATGCGAATGCAATGCAAAGGACCTAAGAGATTTAAATTTGTTAAACAAGCAATGAAGACATTTATTAGTACTTCTCATTATTATTCTTTTTCTTTTAAGTACAAGAGATAGTCAATAAAAGAAAAGCATAAAAATCCTAAAGCTCTAAGTCTCCCATGGGCGCTTCTTGGTGCCGATGTAGCGTTGATGTTTCGCTCCTCATGAAGTAGCTTGGTCAACTCTAGGACTTTCTTCTCACTTGCATAACACTGAGCTTCAAAGGTATCCCTTTCTTCTTTTAGTTGAATCCAGGATCTCTTCAAGTCTTCAAAATTAGTAGGCATGTCGGGATGGAGAACAAGATAGGTACGCCACCTATAGCAACAGTTCCATAATTACTTGGTAGAGCGTGAATGGCATCATGAGGTTTTGAGCTCGAGCTCGCACCCATTTGAGGTAAGGTTCCCAAGGAATGGAGTTCGGTGCCCCAAAGTCTTGGTATCCTTCTTTACCATGCCCCAAGCATGTATAAACCTTCGGTAATTGAGATCGTGATTGTAATCGAACACAACATCTTGGAGAAGCATATCATGTGGACCATCTCTTCGGCAAAACCAAACCGACGAGAGCTAGAGAAGGGTTGTAAGTAATACCTCCCTTATACCGAGTAGTGGTACATTAGGAATTCTCCACAACTCAATGAATGTGAAATCCTTTTGAGAGAAAATATTCCAACGGATATCTGAATGAGAGAGTGACATCAATCTTTGAGACCATCTCAACCTTTGTTCGTTCTTCAAAGCGATGGAGGAAGGTGCGAAATAAACCACCTTGAAAGTAACGGACACAACACATGAGAGTTCCTTGTCGCTTAGTAGTACGAGTGTGGAGAGAATGTAGAATGTCTCCAAGTAAGGTAGGCGCTGGATTGCGGGTAAGAAACAACTTGATGGCGTTGACATCTATGAATTGGTCCGAGTTAGGGAATAGAACCACACCATAAATTAGCAAGGCAACAATGTTCTCGAATGCATGGAAACTCATAACTTTGAGGAATTCTCGGGCTTTCTTGATTAAGAACTTGGAAAGTAAACCCTTAACTCCACTTCTAGTTTCCCAATTGGCTTCAATGTCTGAGCGCTTAAGGTGTAAGGCTGATGCGATGTCTTCGAACTTAGGAACCTTTTCCAAACCGGTGAATGGCATTTGGTCAAGAATAGGTATCCCAAGTAGCTTAGAGAACTCTTCTAAGGTAGGAACCAACCGATAATGGAAATGTAAAGCAATGGTGTTTGGATCAAAGAACCGGAATAGGACATGCATCATATCTTCTTCAAAACCGAGATAACCAAATCAAGTAGATAACCATGTCTTTTGATGAACCGAGCATGGTCGGAATTTCAAACCAATTCTTTGAGTTGAGAAGGGATACCCATGAAGTTGATTCGGATAGTCTTTCTAGAAGCCATAATCCCTACAAAAGAGCAAAGATAAATCCCTAGGTCCTTGAAATAGTTAGAAATGATATGCAATGCGAATGATGTCATGATGTTATGTTTAGCACACACAAACAATTCACACAATGAGCCTAGAGTTAAGGCTTGCATGAGGTATAGGTGATTACCCCACCAAAAGTTTGAGTTGGTTCATCCGTCCTATAATAGTAACCGGTTCTAGGAATCTCATATCATAGATCTTTCTCGTAGGCGCTTATTTCAATACGACGCCAAGTGGTCGATCGAAAATGTCCCAAAAGTCCGATCTCAATGAGCGTAGCATCGAGTATCAACCAACCTCGGTCTACACCAAAGCCGCCATCTCACTACCTTCTAATGGCCAAGATGGGTCAATTAAGGTTCTAAAAGTTTAGTTAGCGCTTGATGACACCACGCGAAGCCAAATACTTTCTTCAACTTGGGAATGAAGAGTATCGGGCAACCAAAGTGTCACGCTAACGTAGCCATCATGTTGACCGTAGTTATACGTCTAGCGGTTGCGATGATCTAATGCTACTTACCTAAAGGAAACCCGGATCCGGTGTAGGATCCCCAACAATATAATACCCAAGCAACCCTTAAAGATAAAGCATACAAGTCAAACAAAAGCAATAAAGGTGATTTAGAAATCCTTAAGGCAATTCTCTCTTTTAGCAGAGTCGCCAGCCTGATACGGTGAACCGACTTTGTAGGATTTTGTATCCAAATGTGCGGATAGAGTCGCCACCGACTTTTATTTTTATCCAATTAAGGGAAGGTAAAAGTAAAAGACCTTCGTTAGATTCTCGAGTTCGGAGAATGGTTATGAAAAGGGAAGGTATTAGCACCCTTTCCATCCGTAGTTATCTACGGCTCTTAGTTGCTCTAGATCACTCTTTAAAATTGCTTTCGTGTGTTTGACAAAGATGTTTTGAAAAAGGCATTTCGCTTTGACTTTGTAATGACTCATGTAGGAGTGTATACAAAGTGTTCGGAAATGTTTTGTTTTGAAAAGAATTTGAACTTTGAAAAAGAGTGTGGTGTGAAAAGCATTTGTTTAGAGCAAGCAACTAAGAGACTTATTTACCCACCTTAATTGGTCGTTTTGTTGTACTTCTACATTCCTTTAGAATATAGCTAGCCATACCATTAGTTAGTAGGTAACTCCATTCGTTGGATGTAAGCGGGACATTCGAAGGACATCGGATGGTCATAGAAGGCAACTTAGGAAGTATCCTAGCACATTCGAAGGACTATCATCATTTTTCGTAGGCAACAATCGAGGGTCAAGATCATGTATTCGGAGGCGACATCGTTGGTCTATGATCTTTGTATCGAAGGGACTATGATGATTTGTTTTGAAGGCAACGGTGCTAGAATACCTCTACGTTCGAGGGACATGACCATTTGAATTCGTAAGGCAACGAGAGAGAATTACCCTAAGGGTGCGTGTGTGAAAGAAGTGTGTCAAATTCAGATATTTTATCTTGAAAGTTAGTGTGAGCTATGTCCAATTATTATCTTGCCATACACGCCTAATTACTAGCAATTGATAAGGGTGCGGAAAGTAAAATGCGGAATGTAAAGGTGCGGAAAGATAAATCCTACGCTATTACAAGGCTTTGGGGCAGATACATAATTAGGAGTGCGGAAAGTAAAAACCTAATTAACTATTACAACCCATGAACAATTACATTATTGGGAAAATAGAATGATAAGAGAAAAAAAACGTCCGAATCGGAGCAACCTGTGAAAGAATAAGAAAATCGGGAAATATGATGAAATTGAAATAAGAGAAAATGTTAGAAAAAATGCAATTTTAAATATGAGAAAATTTATGCATGCTGGAAATAAGATAAATAAGTTATAATAATTTTTTGGGATTTTTTGGAAAAGATTTAATAATTAAAATGCAATTAATAGTGATTTAAATGCAAAAATAAAAATAAAATAAATATGCATGCAAAAATGTATTTTTTTAATTTATTAAATTAAATAAAGGTTTTTATGAAAATAATGTAAAAAGAAAAAATGTTTTTGGTAATTTTTTTAATGCAGAATGAAAATGATGAAAACAATTAAAATATAATGAAAATATTAAAAATAATTGGAAAATAGAAAAATATGAAAAATATGCAAGTTTTGAAAAAAAGAAAAGGGATTGTCTGAACCAGGAATCGAACTGGAGACATCCCCTTCAAACCTTAAAAACCAGCACGCTGACCACTACGCCATGATGCACTTGGTGTTTGATAAATCGAAATCAAATCAATATGAAGGTACACGCGTCAGGGATATTTTGACAAAAATCAAACACAGTCAGCGCGCGGGCCCCAGTTGATTTTGAATGGACGAATCAGATTGAGTCTTCGCGCCACGCAAGCTTCCATTTGGTCGGTCACGCCGAGTCGTCGCCTTCCGGCGACTCCAAAATTGAAACCTGCGAAACACGTAAAATAAATGGAAGAGGAGGGTCCTACCCCCCCTAAATCGACCCTTCCGAGTCCAATGGTGGTGTCGTTTGATTAAAATGCCTCTAGCTATCGGTTCCTTCCACGAACCCTAAACATGGCAAATTGGATTTCTGACGTTCAAGTTATGCAACGATGACCCAGATCAATCATATAAAGCCTCATGAACACAATAAAAACATTAGAATTGATTAAAACGCGCAGATGAATAAGATGTAAAAATCAAAAGTTTTGAATATGTATGATCATGTATGCATCGATCCGGCTTGTTTTAAGCCATGGAATGAGTGTGTACTTACTCAAACTTACCTCCTGAGCACGATGGAATGATGTTTGGAGGCTAAAACCTGCTGGAAATTGAAATTCGAATTTCAAAGATTCTTGGAAAATTTTGGCAAAATAAGGGTTTGGCTTGAGCTAGGGTTTCCCGTTCTCAGGCTTGTGTGTATTGCTGGCAATTTATAGAAGAAATTTGGATGGCAAAAGGAGTGAAAAAAGATTGCTTCTTGAATGTGCAAATATTTCCATTTAAAATAAAATAAAATATTGAAAAATATATGATTTTCTCATGAATGCAAGGCTATCACGAATTTGGTAAGGGTCATGGGCCTTCTTGGACATTTAGAAAGATATAAAATCATTCCTTTTGAGAAAAATGTTTAATTTTCATATTTTATATAATTTATTTTTGAATTAAATGTTATAAAATTCAAATATAAATCATAAAAATAGGAAATAACCAAGGTCAAGCATTTATGGGTCAAGAATAGCATCATGAACAAGTTTGGATCAAAAGATTATAGGCCCATTTGGAAAATTTTGCAATTTGACCAATATGTCCTTTTGTGCAATTGTCCAAAATTCCCCAACTTCTGAATAGTGTATCTTGCTCAATTTTCCACATTTTTGAGTGTTCTTGGACTTTTTGGAAAGCTCTAAGAGTCCTCTAACCAATGTCTTTGGTCTCATCTCAATTGGAGTTACCATGCTCAAAATATCTTCAAAACAAAAAGTTGACTTTTTGTTGACTTTGAAAATGACCTGTAATGTTTTGAGCTATACCTCTCAAATGAAGCATTTTTGGACATTCTTGTGAGACATGAAGTTGTAGAGAATTGAATTTCCTTCAAAACAAGAGGTGGTGGAAAAATTTCTGAGAAAGCATGAGAAAGTTATGATCAGTCAAAGTTCAGTTGACTTTTCATCTAGAAACCCTAATTTAGAAAGTTTTGACTTTTGGGCAAATCTTGAGTTTTCTTGATGAATCATGATCAACCCTTGATCAAATGATGAATGTAACTTCAAAATGAGGATGTTGACCAAAAATCAGAAGTTTTGACTGTATGTTGACCACAGTTGACTTTTGTCCAACCGATTTTCAACCATCTGAACAATTGTCTGAGGAAACTTGACTTGTGAGGCTTGAAACTTGACATGGAGAGTCTTTGAAGCATATGAGGAAGCATGAAGGTCATTGGAGATGTTGGAAATCCATCTTGACTTGAGAGATACCAAACCCTAGTTTGGGTCGATTGTCTAGGAGAGAGTTTGTCTGATCAACTCTTGAGGAATCCTTGAGTATGGATGTATGAGATCTCTTGAATAGATGGAGGGCAAATTTTGGGGTATGACAGACTCTTCAACTCCTTCAACTCAAAATCAGACATCCGATACGGAGCCATCGAAACAGGACTAGTTCCAGGAACTAAATCAATCGAAAACTCCACCTCACGCTCTGGCGGAAAATTAACTACATCTTTAGGAAATATCTCAGGAAAATCATAAAGAACATGCAATTTACCCATAGCTTGTTTCTCACTGACATCCAACGATGCCAACAAAGTAAACAACAAAACACCATCTTTCAAAGATTCATCCACTTGCTTAGCAGACAAAAACAAATCATTCTTGACACCATGATCAAGAAAGATAACTGACTTGTCATAATAGTTGATAAAAACATGATTGTATTCCAACCAGTTCATAGGAAGAATCACATCCAATTGATCTAATGAAAGACAAACTAAATCCATCCAAAAATCTCTACAAAAAATACTCAACGAACAATTCAGACATGTAACAGAAGTACAAATAGAACCCATAGCAGGAGTACCAATAATCATATTTCCATGCATATCAGACAATTCAAGATTCAACCTCTTAACACCATCCGAAGAAATAAAAGAATGTGTTGCATCAGTGTCAATGATAGCAATCAAAGATGTACCATTAATAAAACATGTACCTTAGATTAGTCTATCCTCAGCAGCAATCTCAACACCAGACAATGCAAATACTTTCCGTTTAGCTTGATATTTCTTTGGCTTGTCACACTTAGTACTAATATGACCTTGTTCACCATAATTGTAACAAGTCACATCCGCACTAAATCTGTACTCAGCAATTTTGTGACTTGCCTTGCCACACCTAAAGCATTTCACAACATCTTTCTCAACCTCTTTCCACAATTATAAGCACGATGCCCTTCCACACCACACTTGAAGCAATTGGCCAGAGTAGAAGATCCTACTTTACATACTATCACGTTGGCAAGACAAGCATATCTCATCCAATACGATCTCATCTGCTATCAACAAGAGATTAAGGGTGATCAGTTCCTCAATTTGTCAATAGGTAGATGACAACCATAATGGAGCATAAACCATTGTTACCAAACTATAATAGTGTCCTTCATTTGTTCTCAAATCCACACTTTTGAAGTCAACAGAACATTGAACCAATGCTCGACCATAAAACAGCTCAGAGAAGCGAAAGCTTCTCCCCCACTTGTTTCAAACTCTTGTAAACAAGCAATTTGAAAATACACAAGTACCAATAGTGTTTCACACATATCGAATACAACAGGGATTAAGTTCATTAATAACCTGGCCAAATCTGACCGACCATTACTCTGATACCATAATGTAACACCCCGTTCTAATTCCCCAAATATTATATATACATATATATATATATATATAATATATTATACAATTAGAGTAAATAGAATGAATAACAAGAGGGAGTCACATGATATTTCTTTCAATATTAAAATCATACATGCACACTGGTCATAATCATAACACATATTTGAATCTCAAGCTTTAAAACAATTCATGCATTTTCACAGCAGATCATTATTATCAATGATTACATCCCATACTATAATTATTGGATGTGAAAGTAATGAATCCATAATATAATCAAGTCATCAAAATTCATGCATCGACACCAAGACCACATCAACATAGTATCTGAATCATACAAATTAAAGTAGATGAGAATACATAACAAATCTCATCAAATCAGAAATCCAGATAAATCCCATGTTACATGACCAGAGCAATGACTCAACTACCTAGTAAGGATAAACTAGCTAGACTCCTAAACTAGTCTCGTGTGAAGCACTGCTATCCTCGAAACCTGCATGTTACCCACATAGAGACAACATCATAACAAAAGGGTGAGAATTCACATCATTATCCAAAAGTATATAAATGGAATAATATAAAACAAGATCTATTCACGGATTCCACACACTTCAAGTGATATTCCAAGATAACATGATTATAAAAACATTCCACGTATAACATATTCATATTCATTACACATACCATAAATCTCATCCATCCAAATGATTCAATTATCCATACGATTAAATATGACAATTTCATTACACACATCGCATATTCAATAATGACTCATGTGACAACAATAAAATGTGACTCAATATGCATGTGGTACCAATCTTGGGATCATTTTGTTAACCCCTCTTCTGATTCATTATCATAGAATCCAAGCCACTTCCGATCCGGATAAGACCAAAAGCCTCCGCTACTTATCCCCAATGGGATCGAGCCAAATGTGATCCCAACGTTTCACCGCTACTTATCCATCATGGATCGAGCCAGTTGTGAACCCAAAGTTTCACCGCTACTTATCCATACAAGGATCGAGCCAAATATATGCATGTACAACTCATCAAGACAACATATGCAAATTAAGATTATTCACAAAACCTCAATTATCCAAGCATATCATCAACATTCAACTCATGTGAATTATCCATCAATTGCACATCATCATATTCCAACAACAAAATAATTACACACACACACACACACACACACACACACACACACACACACACACATATATATATATATATATATATATATATATATATATATCATCACATATAACCAATAACATTACGCCATATCATTCCACCAATGTTATTCACAACATTCAATTAAGAATAGCACACACTATATTCAAGTAACCATCAATACATTGAAATAGTATTCGAACCAATCCAAAGTATATTCAATCACGATCGGATCAATTAATCACATACATGAAAATACTACAATAAATATAATCATATAAGATTTCATGTCAAAAGATCCTAAAAATAACATTTTTCATTCCAGGTCATGCTAAGCCCGGCCTATCGCGCTAAGCGCACCTCCCTGAACAAACAAACCTAAAAGTCAGAACATTTCGCGCTAAGCGCGGTCTGCGATACTACACTTTTTATGCTACGAACCAACTTCTTTCTCCCACAAAATTACCACATAAAATTCATTCCAATAAACCAAATAACATCATTAAAAGGGTATCCTAACATGTTTCTAGTCATGGGTCTTCATTCTAAGTTGAAAAACATAATTTCCCTTCAAATTCTAACATTCAAAGATTCTAGAAATTGAAATTGAACAACCTAGAATGCTACTAATCATTACCCATAACATACAATTAAACAATAACATGGATTCTCCCTCTTACCTCTTGAAGATTCCTCTTCTAGGGTTTCTTCTTCACTTTTCCTTGTTCCCCTCTTCTCTTCTCTTTTTTCATCTTTCTCTTCTTTCACCAAATGACAATTCTAATTATGATTTCCTTCTAACCCTTTACTAACTAGGGCTGTCTTATTGGACTTAATACTTAACACCTCTCTATTACTTCTATTTTCATAAATAGGCCCAATACTAAATAACCACTATTCTACTCATAAAACACAATTATTTAAATAACACACATATTCAAATAATTCACATTTAAATTAAAACATCCAATTAAATTAATTATCACATAATATAATATATAATAATAATAATTAATAATTAATTATAAAAATAGGGATGTTACATGCTGTCAGTATCTACAAATACCATAACTGTTTAGCCACCAATTAAACCTTGAAATTTCAATGTTTGTGGGGAGAACTGACCGGTTAAAGCTTGCGGGGAGAGTTGGAAATAAGTGTCATTAAGATTTGAGTCACCCGTTGATTCAAGAGGTTCAGTGGTGTCAGCTTGATCTTTAGATTGGTCATTTTCAGCCAATAAAATCAAAAATCTATTTGTAGCACATTTGTGACCGATGGCAAATTTTTCGTCACAATTGAAGCAAAGGCCTAGTGCCCTTCATTCCTGTAACTTTGTTTGTGATAGGTGTCAGATAGGAAATTTGTGAGGGGTGCTGTTTGGAAATTTTTAGGGAGTAGGTGTGGGTTGGGCTTGGGATTTGAATGCAGGCTAGGTAGGGTTTGTGGGGTTAGTAGATTTTTGGAAAGGGGTTGGTTTGGAGAATTTTGGTTTGGATTCGATAAGTTTGGCTAATTCGATAGCTTGTGAAATACTTGAAGGGTGATGAATCACCATTTCGTTGCGAATATCGCTGATCAAACCGAAAACAAAACAATTCAGAATTGCTTCTTAGGGAAGTCCCACTATTTGATTTCCCAACTGCTCAAACCTGGTTTGGTACTCAACAACTGATCCTTCTTGTTTTAATTTAAACCAATCCACTTGATGATTCTCATAAGTAGAGGGACCAAAACGTAATTCCAATGTCCGAATAAAAGAAAACCAATCCGTTAATAGGCCATTTTGATGCATCCACTTAAACCAACACAAAGCATCACCTTTCATATAAAATGACATTAAGGACAAACAATTTTCGGGGGGTAAATTGTAAAAAATAAAAAATTAGTCAGCTTGGAATAACCACTCAAGGGGTTAAAACCATCAAAAGGGATTAATTCTAGCTTTGGGGTTCGAAATGCTAGTAAAGGGGGAATTTGTAGGATCTAGTGTATGGTCATCTGGGTGAAAAAATGGAGGTGGAAAAGTGTGATTTGAAGTGAACATGGGTGAGGATTGGGAAAAAAATTGGGAAATATGGGGAGTCCATTGTAAAACGCGGAGGTCTGGTTGATGTGTTAGTGGTTGGGTTTGTGGTGATGGTGGTAGAGTAAAGAAGGGTTGAATGAAAGGGGCAACCATATGGGAGGTAAGGTTTGTGACTATGAAATTAAAAGGAGAGGTTTGAGTGGTACCTGAACTGGATGGTATAGCATTGGACGAAGAAGAACGTTGTTGGTCTTGTTGAGCAACGAGTTTTGTAAGAATAGACATCATAGAATCATAACGGGAATCATCCACATGCTTGTCCTTATCCATTCTTGAGTGAAGCTGATGCAGCAGACTGGTTAAAACATTCATCAAGTTGGATTTGCTTTTCTTGCAGTGCATTATCGAGATGTAGGTGGGATGTTTGAACAGCTGTTTGCCCTTCCTCATCAATAATCTCTTTGGGGTTTGGGTTGGGAGGTTGGGGAGGAGCCATTAGAGTAGAGATTTGAAAGCACCAATGATAGATTTACACTAAGTTAACTACCATATCTAAATTGCAAAGGAAGATCATAAGATAAAACAAATTTTCTTTCTTGAATTCTGAAACAGCAACTCATACAATATATATATATATATATATATATATATATATATATATATATATATATATATATATATATATGACTAGGGTTTAACTACGTATTGTTCGTCTAAGGTCTAGTTAATTAAATGGGCAAAAATATAAATTTAGCCCACAATAAAGTCCTTCAAATAAACAGATAGTTTTTTTAATTCTACTGGACTTCTGTTTTTTCCTAACATAAACCATTTGAACGGAAGGCATTTGGGTAGTTATATAAGTTTTCCTTACAAAAAATGCATTAGGGTGACACACCTCGTTGAGATTAGTTTCTTGAATTTCCACAAATTCAAGGTGCTCCGACAAAATGAACTTCTTCACCATAGACTTTTTAACTCTCTTCTCCAACCTAAAAAAATTGAAAGATCCTATCAATATTAAACATGGCATCCTCACTCCCTTGCAAACGTCTATTGGAGATCTTTGCTCGTTAAATATACTAATCTACAACTTCTAACTCCTCAATTTATTTGAAGGAACATTTTTATTGTTTATCTAAGTTTAAATATTGAAGAAGTTCTTTTAAAGGTAATTGAAAATTGCTTACTTCATGAATAGATTAGTATGGTAGCTTGCTTCTTTGTGTGAGCTTCCTTCTTCTTTGTGTTGGCTCTTAGGATTATCTTCATTATTATTTTAGTAATGATATAGGTATTACCCTTTAAATTCATTTTAACACCCAATCACCTAATCCATCTAACAAAATAAATAAATGCTATATATTAAGGTTGGTAAAAGGTTGATGGGTGCTCACCAATCAATCAATAGCATGCAACAAAAGATATATCCTTAAAAAAATTAGGTCAAGTTGTAACTAAATAAATATTTAAAGGGCTGTTAATCGAGATGATGACTTTATCAAAGGGTTGTCTATGAAAAGAGTTTCCAGGAATTTTGAGCTAATGCATCTTTTACCAAACCTAAGAGATCCTAAAAATGAGATTGTTCTACTTCGATCTTGTATGAAAATTGCCAAATTATTTTTGTTGAAAGAACGTGTCAACCTAATGGAGAAAGCAGTTATTTGGTTTCACAAAAAAATTGTGAAAAGAAGTTGTAGACATCGTGGTTGGTGAAAGTCCTTTCTTCAGGGACCTTTAATGAAGGGTGACATTTTTACCCATTAGAGTTGTAGGATATGATTTATACTCAACAGTAGATATTTCCTCATAAATCATATACTTTTGTGGCTTATATGGTCCAATATTAGGTGTTACAAGATCATATTGAGACTGTGCGGTATATGATATTGACTCATATTTCGACAAAGTTTTGGATGGTCTTAAGGCTGTGATTCTGGATTTTGACCTTAACAACTTTACTAGAAAATACATCATCCCTCCAAAAGCACAATATATTTTGACGAGTGCACTTTTTAGTAAAACTGTTAAGGAAATGGATATAAAGTTTGACATGGCCTAAAGAAAGAAAGTAGTTTTTGTTGTTTGCAAACCACACATGCTTAAGAATTTATCCTTTCTATTCGTATTGATGGGTTAAACTAACATATGTCACCGATGGAGTACCATGCTATGCTAAGACACGTTCTTATTATTCCTTTATTTCCTATTTATAATATTTGCCCTATTTATCGTAAAACATGTTTGAGTACATTTAGAGAACATGAAATTCATTGTAGAGAGCTTCAAGACTTCAAACACCAACATAACATTGTTAAGAATGCCATGTTTGATATATTTCAAAAGGACGAAGTCTTTGTGAAGAAAGAGGCACATGTGAATTTCTTGACTGATCCACATGAAGAGAGATCGACACTTAGGTCAACAAATTTTTTAATGTACGGGTGGATAGGAGAGAAACATGCGTGTGTGGACTTGACTAGAGTTTATCCATTAGTTATATTGTGCATTAGATGTTTTACTATGGGACAAGCAGCTCTCCAAACTAATTCAAGTAAAGTGGACAAACATGAGAAAAAGTGTTCCAACAATCAACATACTTTCATACCATTTTATTTTAACATTTTTTATTTTCTAGCATGAGAAACAATTGATCTGTTACATAAAATCTAAATACTTATGAATAACAATGTTGAATCTCTTACGTCTATGAGTATAATTTTTAAAAGAATTGATTTTTTTTTTTTTTTTTGGATAAACTTTTAAGAAAAATTAAAATATTGTATAATTGTCATTTGTAAAACATTTAAAGTCTCGTGAAATTGTACCATAAGTTATAAATAAACATAAAACGTGAAATACGTGACCAAAAGTTATAAAGAAAACCAAAAATATTTCTTCCATTACAAACTTACAATCAAACATGCATGATTTACATGTCATTTTATCTATTCCACACATCTAAAACCTCATGCCAAGATATCTAATATATCTTCGTACCTCAAATCCATATAAGGTATTCTCATCTTTCTCCCTCAAAGAGAAAATGGAAACATGAAACAAACAATATTTTTGTATGTTCTTATGTCACACCTTACTGGATCATGTTGAAGTGACTATTCTGCTACTCATGGGAAATGTATGGAAAAGATTTTAGAGCTTGCCATGAAAGACTAAACACCTATCGGTCAAGAAACTACAACACGGTTCATTACCGAAAAGCGAGTAGGCTTTGGTATGAATATCTTCCTCCTATGAAGATAATGTCTTGAATGATGCTTAATAATTTGGAGTAAAAATGCCTTTAATGAAAAATTGGCTTTGAGGGATATGGTCATCCACGAGCGGTCCACATTATGATAGTTCCGCTCGGAGGAGGTAGAAGACGATCGTGGAGCCACCACAAGACTCGGAGACTTCTTGTGCTTGCTACATCGGAACGAGCCAGGATGATTGGTCGGAGAGCACATGCACATGCGAGTAGGCTTTGGTTGGAATGTCTCAGTTCTATAAGAATTATTTTTAGAATGATCCTTAATTATTTGGAGGACAATTGCCTTCAACGAGTGTTTCGCCTTGGCCGATATGACTATCGGCGAGTGATCCAAATTATTATAATTCGGCTTGGAGGAGGTGGGAGATGATGGCGGAGCAACCACAACACGCGGCAACTTCTTGTGCTTGCTACACCTGAACGAGCCAGGATGATTGGTTGGTGAGCACATGCACATGCGTTGGTTTGTGCGGGAATGCGAGTTTGTCATGGAAGAAGCATTTCTTAAGGCCATTGAAAGAAATTGGGAGAGTATATATGTAAAACATATACTAAGAAATTAAGAGACTAGTCAAAAAGACATTATATAAGTTCGAGAGGTTTGTAGTTTGAGGTTGAGAAGGTGGCTTAATAGAGTTTTGATTATGTTATATTAGGTAAACTCATTGATTGGCTTTTGTTTGAGCAAGAATTCTTAGTATATTTGCTGGTTGCTCTTGCAATTTTTCAGGAACTTATTGGCCAATGGCCATCGCTCTAACACAACATTTAACATCAAAATTTGACATCATTACTTCACTTTATTTAATACCGTAAACAATTTTTATATTTTTGTAAATGTTTGTAAAACAAAAAATTTGTAGTTTTATATTAATTTTTGTGAAGAAACATAAAGAATTAATTTGTGACAGAGATATTAAATTGTATTGTTGACCAACTTATTATTTCATTAATGGTATAAATATATCCTATTAACCACTTATTTTATATATAACATAAAGATAAATTTTTTACTACTCTTTGTAAATTTAGGGGTAATTTACCTCCTATGACATGTATCAATCAAATTTTGTTATATAAATTAAAATTTTAAAATCACATATTAATCTAAAACGTTAATAAATCAAAATGAAATCAAAAAAATAATATATATATATATATATATATATATATATATATATATATATATATATATATATATATAAGTTGATTTTTGAATAGTAAGGTATTGGTATGTCAAGTGTGAGTAATAATTCTCACATTGGATGAAAAAGAGAATGTTAAACTTTTTCTTAAGTAAGAAACAGTATAGCCCTAATATCCTAAAGTTTTAGGCTAATATGTGATTTTAAAAATTAATTTTATGTGATAAAATTTCTTTTATATAATTCATTAAGGGTAAATTACCCCTAATTTTTCAATGGGTAGCCTAGACCTCACCTAACATAAATTATTTTTTATATACATTATTAACCAACAAAATACAAAATATTAATCTATTAGCGTAAACTCTAAACCTTAAAATGAAATGCATTTTGTTTACTAGTCAAAAATTAAAGTTACAAGTCAAAAAGTCTACGCTAATGCAGGTTTAGCTTCAAATTAACATGGATGTGGGGCCTTGGTTAAAACACTTGAAGCTAAAATTTAGCGGCAACTATAAACAGTCATGGCTAAGCTAGTAACACGTTAAATTGAGGTCAAAGTTAATTGATCCGTCACCAACTATACTAGTTTTTGGTCACTTATTCGGTATAAATCTTCGAAATTGATAATACTTTGTTTCATCGTTACATTATTTTTCTAGTTATTTTATTTTTCGCATTTTAATTCTCGCATTGCATTTTATTATGAGTTTATGTTATTTTGTGCGTTTTGGTAGTTATTCTGTGTTCTCAGATCTAAGGAAGAAGTCCCAAGGAACTTGCGTGAAGAAATTTACATTCTGGAGAGTTTTGAAGAGTTCTTGAAGAGTGCAGTGGTCCTGACATGGCCACCCGTGTCACCTGACACAGGCCGTGTCAGGAAAGGAAGAAGAGCGTAAAAGTGAAGAAGTTAGGGTGCTCACACGGGTGCTCATGTCAGCTGACAAGGCCCGTGTCAGATTGACTGAGACTTGTGATGTTTATGCAACATAGTACAAGCCAACACGGTCAACTGTGTTTCCTGACACAACCTGTGTTGGTCTTGACGTTGGGAATTCTGATTTTTTTTTTATTTTCTAAGATTTAGATTCTAGAGGGTAGTGTGGACATTTTGTTACAACTATTAAGTGACTGAGGATTATTTAGGTTTGTTTCTCAGAAGATATGAGGTACTTTTTGCACAATAGAGGATTGGCACGATAAAGATTGGGTTTTTGGAAGAGCTTTGGAGACTATAGATTCCTTCATGTGCGGTAGAAATTGAAGATCGAAGAATCCATACTCTTTGTAATGTCTAATTCTGTTATTTCTTTTCTTTTGAATACTATGAGGGGATAAACCACCCAATGCTAGGGGTGTCCCTTATTTGTCATTGTAATGATACTGATCTCTTTGTTTTATTCAACACAATAGTTTTTTTTTTATCAATTTAATTGTTAAAAATATTATGTTGTTTTTCCCTATCAGACCAATAGGGTTTTTCTTTTTGTAACACAATAGAGCTGGATAGCCGTGTTAAGGTTATTCTAAAAAATTATGTTATAGAGAATTTCACCTAGGACTAGGGTAATCCAATAATATCCAGAACAATCTTGATAATCAAATGCTTGGCTTCATCACTAATTTTAATGTACGTTGAAATTAGGATAAGAAGGTTAATGGTTTTTCACTAAGGACTTAGAGAAAGATAATTATAAGAATCGGTAGTTGATGTTGATGAACTTGTTGTAAAGATCATGAGTTAAAGTTATCATATGGAAAATCACACACTCACCCTTAGCATGTGTTAATCACACTAGTAAAAAGTCATATTTTACATTATGCTATTTTAAACATCTCCTAGGATTTATTCCAAACAAAACACAACTGATAGTTTTTATTTAATTCAACCATAATTTTAACTATGTATTATAACGCAGTTCTCGAGATCGTTATCTTGGGAATTTCCTACTATTGCTACATCATAAAAATAGTACAATTTTTATTTCTCCATTCAGTAACAAACAAAATTCAACGTACAAACTAATTTGTTTTGGCTTAATCAATTTTAAAGTCAAATTCCAAAAATCAACAAATTAGTTTGCTCCTCCCTAACCGGCGCTAAAGTGAAATTCTAAAGGTCAACAAAAACTATTTAGCTTCAACTCTACTGACACTAAAGTGAAACTTTGAAAGTCAACAAACTAATATCTTCGGTCCAACCGACGTTGAAGTCAAATTAAAAGTCAACATGTTAATTAGCATTGGCCTAACTGTCTCTAAAGTCAGTTCAAGAAAAAAAAAATGAAATTTTCGACACATTTGTTGCGACATTTACCCATAAATTATGTGATGCTTGTCAAAATGGAAAACAAACCAAATCAACTTTCAAATCTAAGAATGTCGTGTCCACTACAAGGCCACTACAATTGTTGCATATGGATTTATCTGGTCCATCAAGAACAAGAAGTTTTGGAGATAATGTATACGCTTTAGTTATTGTTGATGTTTTTTCTAGATATTCTTGGACTTTGTTTCTTGTGCAGAAAAGTGATTCTTTCAAAGCCTTTAAGAAGTATGCAAAGCAAATCCAAAATGAAAAATCACTAAAGATTGTATCCATAAGAAGTGACCATGGTGGAGAATTCCAAAATGCTCATTTGAAGAATTTTGTGAAGAACATGGTATCTCTCATAATTTTTCAGCACCAAGAACTCCACAAAAAAATAGAGTAGCTGAAAGAAATAATAGGTTTCTAGTGGAACTTGCAAGAATAATTCTTAGTGATGCAAACCTAACAAAATATTTTTGGGCGGATGCAGTTAGTATGGCATGTTAAGTTGGAAATCGAGTTAACATTAGACCTATCTTGAAAAATACTCCATTTGAACTCTTCAAAGGAAGAAAGCCAAACATTGCTCATTTTTCCATATTTTTGGATGCAAGTGCTTTGTTCTCAACAATGACAAAGACAATCTCGGTAAGTTCGATGAGAAATCCGACGAAGGTATATTTCTTGGTTATTCTCTTTCTAGTAAAGCTTATAGAGTTTATAATAAAAGAACCTTAACTATTGAAGAATTCATGCATGTTTCTTTTGATGAAACTAACACCTCTAAGGAGGAAATAGTTGTTTGTTATAATGATATTATAGATTTACCCTCAGAAGAAATTTCAAATGATCAAATTGTGAATCCACCAGAACATCAACAAGAAGTTTCACAACAACATACAAACATCAATGATTTACCCAAAGAATGGAGAACTCATAGAGACCATCCTATTGATAAAGTCATTGGTTATATTAGTCAAGGAGTTACAACAAGATTAAATCTCAAAGATGCTTGCTTAAACATGGCGTTTGTTTCTAAAATTGAACCCTCCAATGTTGATGAAGCCTTAGGAGACGATCAATGGATAATTGCTATGCAAGAAGAATTAAATCAATTCGATAGAAATAAAGTTTGGGAACTTGCTCATAGGCCAAGTGGTAGACACATCATAGGTACCCAATGGGTGTTTAAACAAAAACTTGATGAGAATGGTATAATTGTTCGAAACAAAACAAGGTTGGTGGCCCAAGGTTATAATCAAGAAGAAGGAATAGACTTTGAAGAAACATTTTCTCTGATTGCAAGGTCAGAAACTATTCGTCTTTTATTTGCATATGCTTGTTAATTAAATATTCATCTTTATCAAATGAATGTCAAAAGCGCATTCTTGAATGGCTACATCAATGAAGAAGTTTATGTCAAAAAACCCCCGAGAATTGAAGACTTCAAAAGTCTTTCACATGTCTTTAAGTTGAGAAAGGCTCTTTATGGCTTAAAGCAAGCACCAAGAGCATGTTATGATAGACTTCGCAATTTTTTGTGTGAAAAAGGTTTTGAAAAAGGTAAAGTTGATAAAACTTTGTTCATTAAGAAAATCAAAAGTAACACTTTATTGGTTCAAGTCCGTAGTCACGAAGTTGTTGCTTAAGACAAAGAATTTGTGCACAACAAATTTGTACATAAAAGCGGGTAGTTGTTGTGCACAAATTCTTTGGCTTAAGCAACAACTTCGTGACTACGGACTTGATCTCGGATGCATTCCTCTTCGATGCGACAACACAAGTGCAATAAATATTACAAAGAATCCGGTCATGCACTCAAGTACCAAACATATCGATATTCGACATCATTTTCTTCATTATCACGTGCTTCAAGGAGATGTCGAAGTTACATTTGTTGATACTCATAACCAACTAGCGGACATTTTCACTAAACCTTTGTCTCGAAATCCCTTCTTCAAAATCCGTCAAGAATTGGGAATATTGGATGAAAAGGACATCTAAAACGGTACATGTATCTAATTATTTCATAACATCTCTTAATATCTCATCCATATTATGTGTTTTTATTGTTTATGTTTAACTTTTATATGTGGTGTGCATTGCTAACTTTAAATTCCTATGTGATGATAAATTATTTGCCATATATTTCACCCATCTTTCCCTTCTTTTTGATAATGTCAAAGAGGGAGAAAGGAGTATTGTTGCTTGTTATTTTCTTTCCCTAAATGTTAAGGTAAAAAATATTCTCCAACCCTCTTAACTTCACACATTTAGGGGGAGTCCTTCATCTTAGGGGGAGAATTAATCCAGAAATTTCAAAGCATCTTAGAAGGGTGTTTGCCATCATCAAAACGAGGGAGAATGTAGAATCATGCTTCTCAATCTCAATAAAGATATTATGTTTTGATGAAGACAAACCTTTATGGCAAGAAGGCAAAGATATTTATCAAAGAAAAATTCACTCTAAATCTAAAGCATCATGAGCAAGACTTTGACTCAAGAAAATTGACAAACCTTGAGAAGATATAATAACAATGCCTCACAAATACTTAAGTCTTAGATGCTAAAAGTTCCTAACATGATTTCTTATCATATACATTTGATTTCACTAAGTTTCAAAGCAAAAAATACAATTTTTTAACTATGCAATGAATTTACACATAGGTGCAACCGATTGCATACTTAATGATTTTCTTTAAAAAGGTTCTGTTTGAGGTTGCAATCAATTTGCACAATTATGCAATCGATTGCATGCTGCAATCTTTTCAATTTTTAACTAAGTGCAATCGATTTGCACATTGGTGCAATCGCTTGCTTGCTGATTGTCTTTGAATTTTTTTTCTGTTAGAGCCCGTGCAACCGATTTGCACAAAGGTGCAATAGATTGCACCCTGCACGAATTTGAAAAATCTGAATTTTTGCATGCACCATTTCATGCACCCTTTCACTAAAACTTTGTCTCTAATCTTAGAACTTGTTCATGATTCAAATGAAGAGACTTATGATATTTCTAAAAGGTTTCATGAACATATAAATACTCAAATGTTCAAATTCATTCTTCACCTCTTCAAATCAAATATTATTCAAACTTTCAAATTTTCACATTCAAGTGTTCATCTTTCATATAAGATTTTCTGCATACTTTCACATTACATAAACCAAAAAATCTTGAGAAATTTATTTCTCTAAGTCATTGTGAATTATTGTTATTGGAAGGGAAGATCAATCAAGTGATTGATATAGTATTCTACATCTTTCAAACTCTTGTAAAAATTAAATATATCTCTTTGTATTATTGTTGTCTAGGATTGTTGGAAGAAATTTGTGCATTGAAGAGGATTGTTCTTCTTGTAATTAGTGTTATAGATATTAAGGGTTTTAAGAGCCTTTGATTTCCCTAAAGGTTAGATAGTAAGCATCACCATTGGTGTGAATAAGCTGTACAATCATTCTAACTATAGAGAAATCTATTTCGTGTTGAAAGGGGACTGGAGTACTCTCAGACTGTGAGGGAAACCAAGATACATCCTTGTGTTCTTTACTTTTCCACATTTATCGCTTTCATCATACCATAACCAAAAAAGAAAGAAACACTTGTAAAAATTTCATACACCAAACCAGAAAAATTAGAACAAGTATTCATAAAAACCGATAAAATTTTTAAACATCTAACTCACCCCCCCTCTTAGGCACACTTCATATTTACAGCGTGTTTCATTATACCATTTTTTATATTCATCCAGATCTAATTTCCATTTCTACCGTAATTTCATCTTCCCTAGAATCGTAAACCCTTGTCCTTTTCCATCAAATTTAAATCTTATTCCATTCTTCCTGAAATTACCAAACCCTGGAATGTTTTCGTTCTTGTTCTCTTAAATCTAGGAATCGCAAGACCCAATTATTCTCGAACATATCATGTACAAATTATGTTCGCTCTTGTTCTTGTACTTACATCTAGATAAATCTATGAAGCCTCTCAAATTCTTTACATGTCTTTACCAATTATTTACTTGTTTTTAAAGATGGCAAGAGTTTCAAAGATTCTTAGCGAAGGTATGTTTTACTCACTGTTTATGTTTTGATTTCTCTAAAGATGTTTCTTTCAAATCAAATCTATTTTTATTTAGAGTTTCAGTGCAATTCTAAATTTTTGATGTACTTGAGTATCAATATTAGGTCTTTGTTTGTGGGGGATATTATCTTGGTGGTTACGAAATAGATTGTGATGTATTTTATTTTGTGAGAAGTAAGAAGAAGATTAGGTACTCAAGCTAAGGGATTTTAAAGAGCACCATAATTCTGGATCCAGTGTTGTTGTTGAGACTACCCATTAACAATTGTACGCCGCAATGTGGATTACAACTTTAAAATAATGGTTCAGTACTTAATTTGTAATTTTTATTTATTGGTTTTTTTTTGTACAGATTTGGTTGCAATCTGTCATACCCCAATTTTTGACCTAATATACCACCTTACATTTGCATCATTGCATCACTAACAGTTCAGAATAGAATTAATCGGGTGTAGCATTCACAGGTCAAAATTAGGGTTTCATCAAATTTTCATCTGATTCAAGAGGCAATCAATTAGGGTTTGAGTGTTACTCATTTCATTTGACCTATCTTGATCAAAACATCAACCTTCAATCCTCAGATATCCAATTTTTCTCATTAATCAATCGAGGATCGACCAATTAGGGTTTTGATCGAGCATGAGTATTCTCTGATTTCTTGAGCATTGAATGACTTTTTGGCTAGAGATTGATCATTATATCTTAGATACAACATCTTGACCTAATTTCTGGATTCAAAACATCACAGAAATTCACAAACTTCATCAGTCAATTTCTGAAACATCTGATGAAATTTCATCTGCACTGAAAAGTCAAACTTTGACTTTTGGTCAACTTTTTCAAGACAAAACCTTTTCCAACATCAAAATACTTCAAATGATCCATCATGATCATAAAAAATCAAAGAATTTGGAAAAGTCAACAAAAAGTCAAAATTTCCAACACTTAGAAAATTTTTCAAGTGTTGAAATTTTGTACTTTTTCCAAACTTCATGGCATTCTTTCACATAGTTCCACTTTGATTTGGAAAAAACTCAAAACATGAAAGTTGTAGCCCTTGAAACAAGATTTCCAAAATGTCCAAGAAATCTCAAATCCATGGAGTCTAGCTATACTTTTGAAATTGAAACATAAGGCTCCATAACCATGGATTTCAAGGTCAAAACTTCACAATTATAGGTCATTTTTGGATTTCTTCTTCTAGAACACATGCCACCTTGCCAAATTGGGATAAGAACTGATAAAAATCAGTGAGAAGTAATTATGACAAGTTTGGATCAAGTTGAATATTTTCACACATGGTTAAAAAAGGAAGTTTCCTTTTCCTTTGCAAAATGTCTTTCTTGCCCTCTAAGGCAAGTTTGATTTACCAAAAGCCATTCTTTGTGCCTAACATTTCAAAACTTATGGCCTATAAATAGAGGCATCCTTTTCAAGTTCAAACACACCAAAGTAATGCCAAGACATGCTTTCTCTTTACTTTCTTGAAATTCAAGTAACATTGTGAAAATTGAGAAATCTTGCATTTTGAAAATTTGTGAAGAAACATTGGAATATTTGGTGTCTAACATGTTATAGGTATTACATGTAATTGATTTGAAGCTTAAAATCAACCTAAAAACAACTGAAAATCAGAATTGCATTTCCAATTTTCAAAACTTGCAAAACTGCCTTAGGATTCGAATTTGAACTTTGGCTTGAACAACTTGAGTTCTAATCATCCAAACACCATCCATATACATCATAGACATGATGTAGATCATAAACAACAACCTGTAATACCTCTAACCCAGAATTCGAAGTCCAACTTTAAGCTTATGCAGGTGGACTTGGTTGGATTGATCCAGGGTGATTCAGAGCAAGCAGACCACTCATACACGATCCATAGAGGCCGTTGAAGCTCAAACAATCATCAGAACTCAACTGGAAACACTCTTGCATTGAATTTGATTCCAACTTCAACAGGTAAGAACACGAAAGTCAAACTCCATGATTTCTTGATTCATTTTGAAAAAACTATTGGCCATTTGTTTTCTGCACCCTACACGACCATTAACCCTTAATCAATTGGAAAAATCATCAATCATACGCCATTTCAATTAGGTTTTTCAGTTCTAGGGTTCTTCATATTTTCCAGAAATTCAACCATGATTAACTTAAAATAAATGAAATTAAGTAATACCATCATGTTCCTTGTTAAATTTCGGTCAAGTTTCATGTTTATTTCATCCAATTTCATCAAGAAACACGAAATCTATGGCTAATGAAGGATCAAGGAAGAAGAACAAGGCTTCGCGCGTGTTCTTTTTATTTTTCAAATTCAAAATTTCCAATATAATATTAACAGGTGTTTTTGATTCAATACACGAATTCATTGTTGCCCCAGCGGTTGCCAGCTCACTCGTAAGTCACTTTGCCACGTACCCACCCATCAGGTCCTGAGTTCAAGCCTCCCATGGACCATTTTTTTTAAAACTTTTCATGTTTTCTTCATTTTTTTACAAACTTTCACATTTTTTTTAACCAATCAAAACTCCTCATTTTGAGGTGATTTTTTGTACACTTGTCAATAAATGTATCTATTTTATGATAGTGCAAAAATTTTCCAGAAAAAACTTTCATCTGATTATGTTTTAATCGAGCCAAAAACGACACTTCGGGCACTTTTCAAAACCACTTTAAAAGGTGAATTTTTCGAACTTTCGAATTCCGATTCTTTTCAAAACTTCTTAGAAGTAAACCTCACTTTCCAAAAACACTCTCAAAAACATTTTTCAAAACTTTTCATCAAACTTGCATCTTTTTACCATGATCGATCCGATTTAAACGATAAAACCGAATTCGTTTTCTCTCGAATTTCTTAATCGATCATGGGCCTCTCTCACGGTGTAAGTCCGAACATTCTTTTATGTACATAATTATTTCTTTGTACATATCAAATTCTCTTCAGATACATACAAATTTTTATCCGTATATAATTTTATACTCAAGTACAGACAAACTTCGATCGTTTGTTTTCACTTCACTTGTGTATTCACAAACCAACATTCTTTTATGTACATACATATTTTCCTTGTACATATCAAATTCTTTTTATATTCATACAAATCTTTTATCTGTACATAACACAGATACTTTTTCACAGACAAACTTCGATCGTTCGTTTTCGTTTCGTTTGTACATATACACTAAATACCATTGGTATTGAAAGGAGCATTATTCCCTGTGAAACTGCTTTTAAAACCAATGGGCCACCCTCATGGTGTAAGTCCCAACCCTCATATGTACATCCATCCCTCTCTGTACATAAATACTCATTCGTGTACATATTTACTTCCTTGTACACAATTCAAACTTGTAAATAATCAAGTTACGCTCGTTTTAAACGTTCGTTTCACAGACACTTGTTTATATTTACTTCATAAACTTTTGTAAATAAACATCATGCATTGTTTATATTTCCTTCATAAACTCCTATGAATACATATCACACACACACACACTTGTTTATATAACTGTCTAGTTATAACATAACAACTAGTCTAACCAATAGGTTCCCCACAGTTAGCCTCCTCTTGGGCTTTGTACAAGGTAACTCATTTCATCTGAGTTCAGCCTCCTCTTAGGCTTCATATAAGAAAACTCATTCATCTGAGTTTAAGCCTCCGCTTAGGCTTCATATAAGACATCACTCCCCTGTTGAGTCAGCCTCCTCTTGGGCTTCGTTCAAAAGAACTCCTCATTGAGTTTAGCCTTCTCTTGGGCATCATACAATGAAAGAGACAGGAAATCTCTTAATAGCCTCCTATTGGGCTTCCAATACAAAGAATCACCCGCACTAAGATAGAACCCTGAGAGTATAATTTCCCGGTGAAATTTCTCTTAATTCCAAAAGGATGGTTTCCCGGTGAAATCCCTTTTAAAGCCAAAGCCAGCCATACCCTATAGCTTCCTCTTGAGCTTCATACAAGGACCCTCGATGACCCTCGATGACCCTCGCAATGCCTCCTCTTGGGCTAACAATACAAGGACCCATGGGCTTCTTAAAAGCATCCCTTTAATCCAATCAAGTTCTCCTTGAGATTTAGACGTTTATCATCTCTATGGAAGAAATATCTCATCTATCACATCACATACAGTCAAAAACTTTTTAAACTCCTTTCAAACAAAAACATCTCTTAATTGTAAGTGGTAACGCTTGTACACTCAAGCAAAACACCCAATGCTTACAGTTAGAAGGTTCAATCATTTTTCAAACATCTTTCTTAAACATGTAAGTGGTAACGCTTGTACACTCAAGCAAAACACCTATAACTTACGATGAAAGATTTCAATCAAACTTTTCAAAAATGTATGTGATGAAATAGATTAGATACATTTTTCATTAAGATGCCATTTGTCTGTCTCTTACTAACATCCCGTTGCTTTCCACTGGCATAAGTGGGAACTACGATTGCTCTGACTTTCTCAACATCCTTTTGAGAATACGTAGGCACAAGGTCTCATCCTTGCCGAGCAAATTTCTTTCTCTCTCAGACCAAACAAACCATAGATCCCTTTAGATCCGAGCTACAAATGCTCTGATTCCCACTAGGGGATATGTATGCAGAAGATCCAAAGATATTTGCGAGCACAATAATAATAAACACTAGGATCCTTCATAATCTATCCTTCTTAAAATCCCAAAGGAGAAACTTTCCCAATCATAGAAATAGCAATTAAAACACACAAACATATCAAACGTATTCATATATAAAGCTATAGATACCTATATATATTTAGGGTGCTCCATCTATTCCCTTTATATAACAAACCCCCTTACCCGGAATACTCCCCAATGCGTATGCCTAGTTTGCTAGTCGTTACGCATATCAAAATCAATTGAGGGTATTAACAACTTTCCCCTTTTTCATAATCATTAAATCATCTTTTCTTGTGTTGAAAATAATAAAGCTTGATACTCGCGGCATCTTTATAAACAAATCAAAAGAGTAAATCGTTTCGAGCCAGAGAATCTGAATTCATATTCGATTCACTAGCACGTCACTTTTTAACGCGAACAGGAAAAATGGCGACTCTGCTGGGGAGTACGTCAAAACTTTGATTTTCAAAAAAATGTGTGACTCTGCTCAAGAGCATCAAGCTTTTTTTGTTTTCAAAAAGAAATGAAAGGGGTTAAGCTTTCATATTGTGCATATGCTTGTTTTCTTTTATTGTGTGTGTTCGCGATTTCATCTGATGAAAAGAAATCCTAACCGGGATTTAAGAAACATTTTAAGATCTAGGTGGGGGTATAGTCCTATTAACTTGTGAGAAGTCTCAGTACTTACGGAGTTTATTTGAGATCCCTCTCTCAGTGGAGGTTGACTTGGGGGTATTTGTGTTTAGCAAGTATTTGCGAAGACATTTTGCTTTCAAGGGAACTTTGTCGAGTGGTCAGAGAACACATAACCCATCCCGCCATTTAGGATGTAGTAGATTATTCGAGTGTAAGCCTAGAGTAATTATCATGCGAGACTACGATCAAAGTAGTTTCTCTTGAAAATATTATTGAACCATCGAGTATTCAACAAATCCGATAATATTTCAAAGAGAAGTGTTGAGCAGATTATCGTAGAACCCGTTTCACAGATGAATAAGCCCTTAGAACTTACCCACGTTTGATTCTTATCGTTGGCCTCATGCTCGTGACTTCGAACGCTTGACCGTGTGTATAACTACTAACCATGTTTGCCGCATTCATGCATTCATTCATTCAAAAAACTTCATTTCTCTTCCCATTTCCAAAGAATTTAGAGATTTTTCTTTGTAAAATATTTTAGGTTAGAGTGATGGACGTCAGAGGAAGATTCACCAAGAGATACAGTTTTAGAATTCTTGATGTAGGAAAGTTAAAAGAGTTAGCATCCTTGGTAGAAGATCCCTCGGATTTCAAAAAACGCTATGGAACTCTTTTAACTATTCTGAAAACTAATGTTGATGAAGGACTTCTCAAAACTTTCGTTCAGCTACGATATCTATCATTGTTTCACTTTCCCGATTATCGCTGATGCCTACTTTGGAAGAGTACGCGCACATCCTGGGTATCTCAGTATTAGAAAAAGTGCCTTTCAATGGTTTGGAAGCCATTCCTAAGTCACCAGTCATTGCAACGATGACTCATTTAAAGAAATCGAGATAGACAAAACCTAACTACGGAGGAAAACTCTTAGGACTAACTTCAAAGTTCCTAATGGAGAAGGCTCTTAAATTCTCCGGGTAGTATGGTAGCCTTTGAAGCTATTTTAGCTTTACTCCTCTATGGATTGGTGTTGTTTCCCAACGTCCCAAATTTCGTTGATATCAACGCCATAAGGATCTTTCTGATTGGAAATCCCGTTCCCACTCTGCTTGGTGACACGTACTTTTCCATTCATCATAGGAATCGTCAAGGAGACGGAACTATCGTGTGTTGTGTACCTCTGTTTTCAAATGGATTGTCTCACACTTGCCTAAATCTCCTATCTTCCGCGAAAACAAAGACGAGTGGCATTGGTCAAGAAGACTCATGTCTCTCACAAACGACGATATCCATTGGTACACCTTAGCAGACAATGAGATGGAAATCATTGAGAGCTGTGGAGAATTTGCCAACGTACCTCTCATCGGTACGAAAGGAGGAATCAACTACAACCCATTCTTGGCGAGACGTCAACTCGGATACGCAAACTCTAGTAAACCTCTTGGATTTACAGTAGAAAGCTACTTCTATCATGAAGGAGAGGATTCCAAGGGATTGAAAGCCAGAATGATCAGAGCTTGGCATCACATCCGAAGGAAAGAAAAAGGGAAAGCAAAGAATTGTGTAGCCATGGAAACCTACACTTCTTGGGTAAAGAAAAGAGCGAAGGAATTTCGAATGCCTTACGCTTATGAAGAACCCATGTTCTCGATCGCTTCCAAATCAACAATTTTTTCCGTCGAAACTATGGGAGAATACCAAGAAGCTTTGGCTAAGGTGAGACTTGAGAAAGAATCTTTGGAAAACAAATTCCTTAAGACTAATCTTGAGAATGAGAAGCTCAAGAAGCAAGTCAAAGATCATGAAAAGACGCTTTACTTCCAGGATGAATGGCTCATGGAGAAAGATGAGAAGATTCGCCAGAAAGATAACGCGATCAAAAGATACGTCAAAGAAAGGAAAAGAAAGCTTGAGGAAATGACAACCAGCGATCCTGCTCCCGACGAGTGGAAGAAAGTCATTAGCAAGCTAAAAGCCGAGAAAGCTGAACTGAAATCTCATTATGGAAAGGAAATCCTGAAGTTAAAGCTGCATCAAGCCTTCGGATCTTCATCCGACGAAGACGTTTAATTAGTTTAATTGTAATTTTATCATTTATTTTATCATTTGTGTGAGCAATGCTCCAAACACAATATTGTTGTAATCTTCCTTCAATAATCAATAAATGTGTGTTTTCCATCCAAATATTTGCCAGAAATTTCTCTTTTAGCATAAATTCTTTGGAAATCTTTCTTTACAATCATAATCATGCATCATACTTTACATTTAAGTCTATTGTCTAGAGTCTGATCTTTCAACAGTTTCAACAGATAGAAAAAGATCGCCAAGCTGTCGCGTCTTAGAGTTTCTCGACCGCGTCCACAGCCTACTCGAACATACGATGCACGTTCAAAAAGAAGGAAAGTAATGGAAGGATTTGAGCAAGAGAATGTTGAACTTCGTAGCACGGTAACAACACTGCAAGAAGAAGTGGAGAGACTCACGTCTTTAGTCAACTCATTAGCAGCAGCGCAAAGTCAACAAGCAAGATCGAGCAAAACCAAGCCGATTTCGAAGACACTACTACTTTCAATCGTCGCAATCGAGTTCGCCTTTCAAGATGCCGGCTATCCATGGGCATGCCTTTCAACTTTGGCATCGGATTTCGCCAACTGACTTCTCAAGTGCAAACAACCACGCTTGAAATACCTACTTTGCAGCAAAACTCAACACTTACTCCGCAACGTGGAGTAACTCTTCCGCAAGTAACAATGACGGTTTCTCAACCAATCATGACGAACTCAGCCTCCGTAGTGCACACTACCATAGACGAAGAAGTTCACCATATTCCAGGCAATAATACGAATACTCGTGGTTCGATGGAGAATCTCCAGGAACAACTCCTCAAAATGCAACTTCAAATTAAAACGATCAGTGGAAAAGAATTGTTTGGGAAAAACGCCCAAGATCTGTGTTTAGTTCCTCGCGTAAGGATACCTGCAAAATTCAAAGTCCCTGACTTTTAAAAATACAAAGGAAACTCCTGTCCACAAAGCCATCTCACGATGTATGCCAGGAAAATGTCTACCTACAATGACGATCACCAGTTGTTAATCCACTACTTCCAAGACAGTCTTACCGGTGCCACACTGAAGTGGTACATGGGGTTAGACAGCGCAAGTATCCAAACATTCAATGACTTAGGCGAAGCCTTCGTACAGCAATATAAGTTCAACTTGGATATAGCTCCCGATCAGGATCAACTCCGCTCCATCTCTCAAAAATAAAGAGAGACATTCAAAGAATACGCTCAACGATGGAGGGAAATCGCTGCCCAAGTTAACCCACCATTGGAAGAGAAAGAGATGACTAAGGTTTTCTTAAACACCCTTGGCCCATTTTACTACGAACGAATGATCGCTAGCGCTCCCAGAGATTTCACCGAGATGGTAAGCATGGGAATGCGGCTAGAAGAGGGAGTTCGAACCGGACGCTTGACCAAAGAAGCAGGATCTTCTAGTGGAACAAAGAAGGTTGGAACTAGTTTTCCAAGGAAAAAGGAACATGACATAGGAATGGTATCCCGAGGGAAACCACGAAAGAATGTCAGTCAACAACGACAAGTAGCTGCCATAGCACCCGCCGTTAACACAAGTCTAAACACAGGAGTTGCCCCGCAGTTCCAACAAACTCAGCAAACTCAACAGCCTCGTCAACAGGCTCAGCAGTTTAACAATCAAAACCGTGCGCCTCGGGTCTCGCAATTCGATCCAATCCCAATGACGTACACTGAACTATACCCTGCATTGATAGAAAGGAATCTCGTGCAGACAAGGTCACCACCTCCGGTCCCAGAAAAATTGCCATGGTGGTATAAAGCGGACGTCTCTTGCCCTTTTCACCAAGGGGCACCAGGCCACGATCTTGAGCATTGCATAGCGTTGAAAGCAGAAGTGCAGAGATTAGTGAAATCTAATCTTCTTTCCTTTAGAAATACGAATCCCAACGTGCAAGCAAATCCACTTCCCAGTCACAATGGACATACAGTGAATCTGATGCTAAGAAACACGGATCGGTATCTTGTCACAGACGTGAATCTGATCAGAGGAAACTTGGTGCATCTTCATGATACGTACAGTACAGTGGGCGCCTTCACTAAGCACGATTATGCAGCTTGCAACATTTGCTACAAGAATCTTCAAGGATGTCCCACCATAAGAGCATACATTCAACGATTGCTAGACATTGGTGACCTACAGATCTACAGAAATAGAGATGACCATGACGTAAATACAGTAGGGCATTTTCCGCATGAGCATTTAGTCTCAGATATCAACTCGGGAAAATCCCGAAGTAAACGTTATCATCCCCTGTTTCAATGTACCCAAGCATGTGGAGATCGAATATGATGGTTCAAACATCCCAGAGTCTCCTTCGGTGATTTGCTTACCCGGTCCTGTTTCATACAGTTCTACCAAGGCGATTCCCTATCAATACAATGCAACTGTGATAGAGAATGGGAAAGAGAAACCCATGCCAACTCTTCCAGCTAATGTCTACATAACCGAGATAGGACGAGTAACGCGAAGTGGACGAGTACACACTCCATTACCACCAAGACCAGCTGTCGTTCCTGTTGTTAGACAAAATCCAGTTAACATATCTCCCGAGAATCCTGCAACGATTCCCGCTGTTAATCCAAGCGCAAATGTTGGTCCTCCTGATATAACCAACATCAACACAGATTTTGATGAGATACTGAAGTTAATCAAGAAGAGCGAATACCGAGTCATGGATCAGCTGATGCAGACTCCCTCCAAGATTTCAATACTGTCTCTACTATTGAACTCCGAAGCTCACCGAGAAGCTTTAATGAAAGTACTAGATCAAGCTTATGTGGATCACGATGTGACTGCAGACCAGTTTGGAGGCATTGCCGCCAACATAACAGCTCGTAATAATCTGAGTTTCAGTGATGAGGAACTTCTAGAAGAAGGGAAAGATCACAATTTGGCTTTACATATCTCAATGATTTGTCAATCAGATTCCCTGTCCAATGTATTGGTAGATACTGGTTCATCTTTGAACGTAATGCTGAAAACGACACTCGCTCGTTTGGCTTACAAAGGGACGCCAATGAAATTCAATGACATAGTGGTAAGAGCTTTCGATGGATTAAGGAAGTCAGTTATTGGGGAAGTTGATCTCCCAATGACAATTGGTCCGCACACTTTTCAAATCACTTTCCAGGTCATGGATGTGCCAGCTGCTTACAGTTGTCTACTAGGAAGACCATGGATCCATGAAGCAGGAGCAGTGACTTCCACTCTCCACCAGAAACTAAAATTCACAGTAAATGGGAAGTTGGTGACCATCATCGGTGAACAAGCTTTGCTCATAAGCCATTTGTCCAGTTTCTCTTTCATCACAGCCAACGACGTCGAAGGGACACATCTCCCCGAACATCCGTTAGAAGATGAATCTACTAGCAAAAGCAGATCATCTATCTCTTCGTATAAAGAAGCAGCGCGGATAGTGAAAGATGGCAATGCTGAAGGTCGGGGACAAGTAATCAAACCTGTCAACAACGAGACAAAAGCCGGACTCGGGTTCACACCCGTATTTCCCAAAGACAAGCAAAAGGATGAAGCACTTCGTCCAATTAAAGAAGTATTCAACAATGGGGGTTTCTTAAACCCTGTCCCGCAAGAGGTTAACGTTGTCACCATTGAAGATGATGAAGATGATCTCTCTGGATCTGAAGAGTGGAGCACTTATTTAAATAGCCCTGAATATGTGTCTCAAGAAGAATTGTACGCGCCGACTGATCAATTCAAAGACATGTCCCTGCAGCGACATGAAAATCCACCTGTCCCTGCTGAAGTTTGGGATACCTTGGGAGAACCAAGTGGCAAATTTGACTACATGGTAAAATACACTGCGCCAGAAAGCTCAAAAATCAGGATTGAAGATATCCAACCCACAGGATGGGGTGATTCTTTTGAGTATGCTAGTCAATCAGAGGAGGTATACTCGTCTTCTCAGTCTAATCAACCAATCGAGGTCCCGAATGAAGATCTCTGCTTTAACACGCCTGTGGAATTCACTAAACCAGATCTGAATTATCACTACATCAACATGATCATTGAAGATCAAGAGTACGATTCGGGATACGATTTGGAAAGTGTCGCCGATAATGAATCTCTTCACTCAGAAGATTGGAGAATACATCCCCAGAATTCAACACAAAGGTCAACATGAAGTACATATGCTGTATCCCATACTTCCCGATCTGTTAATCATGCCGAAGAAGATCGCTTTAGTAGCACAAAAGGCAAGGGCCATCGTCCAGAGTCTTCAAAGCCTGCTCGACCAACGACCAAAGTTTACTCAAGGGTCAGACCAAGTGGGAAATTACCAGAGTACCTCGACTTCCAAGGAGTTCGTCACTACTGGAAACCTGTTGAAGTTCGGACTAACGCTCCTAGTTCTAAGTAGTTCATCTTTGATTTTGTTTTGAACTCTCGCTTCTCCCAAAGCGAAGAGATGTTTTATAGGGTTTAGCTTTTAAATAATTTCTCTTTGTCTTGCCCAAGACGAATGAGTTTGTATTTTAGGGCCCTGTTTCATATCGTGAATCATAAATAAAACGCGTTGTTTTGATTCCACACTTTGTGTTTGTTTTATTTTTACCCTTTCTTGGAAATGATAATCCTAAAAAACACAATAAAAAAAAATCAATCAAAAAATTAATCTGCATACACTCTCACATTAACTTTTTCCAAAAAAAATGATAAAAAGTTAATTAACCAAACATAAATCAAATATGCAGATTAACAGATGGACAAATCCATTGAAAGCAGTAACTCTATGCTCTCTCCCAACTTTGAAATCCCCTGTGAAGTCGCCGAGGAAGAAGTTGAAGAAGAGATCCCAGATGAGATTTCTCGATTACTTAAGCACGAGGAAAGAATCATTCAGCCTCACAAAGAACCACTAGAAGCAATCAACTTGGGTTCTGAAGAAGATAAAAAAGAAGTAAATATCGGAGCTTCACTCGACAGCAACGTCAAGGGCAAACTGATAAATCTTCTCAAAGAATATGTTGATGTGTTTGCTTGGTCCTACCAGGACATGCCGGGATTAGATACCAGCATCGTGGAGCATCACTTGCCGTTAAGACCGGAGTGTCCACCAGTTAAGCAAAGACTGAGAAGAGTTCACCCTGAGATGGCCGACAAAATCAAGAAGGAAGTTCAAAAGCAGCTTGACGCTGGTTTCCTCGTCACTTCTGAGTATCCTCAATGGCTAGCCAACATAGTACTTGTCTCCAAGAAAGATGGAAAGGTCAGGATGTGTGTTGACTACCGGGATCTGAACAAAGCTAGTCCAAAAGATGATTTCCCACTACCGCATATCGACATGCTAGTGGATAGCACTGCAAAATTCAACGTCTTTTCCTTCATGGACGGTTTCTCTGGTTACAACCAGATCAGAATGGCTCCCGAAGACATGGAGAAGACATCCTTCATCACGCCATGGGGCACCTTTTGCTACAAAGTAATGCCGTTTGGATTAAAGAATGTAGGTGCAACTTACCAAAGGGCGATGACTACTCTCTTTCATGACATGATGCACAAAGAGATTGAAGTCTATGTAGATGACATGATAGCAAAGTCTGACACTGAAGAAGAGCATATAGAATATCTCTTGAAGTTGTTTCAGCGACTAAGGAAATTTCAGCTTCGCCTGAATCCTAACAAATGCACCTTTGGGGTAAGATCCGGAAAACTCCTAGGTTTCATCGTCAGTCAAAGAGGTATCGAAGTGGACCCTGACAAAGTCAAGGCTATTCAAGAAATGCCTACGCCACATACAGAAAAGCAAGTAAGAGGATTTCTTGGACGGTTGAATTACATCTCCAGATTTATCTCTCAAATGACTGCTACTTGTGGGCCGATATTCAAGCTTCTCCGCAAGAATCAAGAAGTTGTATGGACAGAAGATTGCCAAAAAGCATTTGACAGTATCAAGGAATACTTGTTAGAACCTCCAATACTGATCCCTCCAGTGGAAGGAAGACCGTTAATCATATACCTTACTGTGCTGGAAGATTCCATGGGCTGCGTGCTTGGACAGCAGGATGAAATTGGTAAGAAGGAGCATGCCATTTACTATTTAAGTAAGAAGTTCACAGACTGTGAAACTCGTTACTCCATGCTCGAGAAAACATGTTGTGCTTTGGTATGGGCTTCAAAACGTCTTCGCCCGTACATGATCAATCACACGACTTGGTTAATCTCCAAAATGGATCCGATCAAGTACGTATTTGAAAAACCTGCCTTAACAGGGAGAATTGAACGATGGCAGATGCTATTATCCGAATATGACATCCAGTACCGCGCTCAAAAAGCGGTCAAAGGAAGCATTCTCGCCGATCACTTGGCTTATCAACCGCTCAATGATTATCAATCTCTCAAATTTGACTTCCCAGACGAGGACGTTATGTACTTAAAAATGAAAGATTGCGACGAACCGCTGCCCGGAGAAGGTCCAGATCAAGAATCTAGATGGGGCTTAATTTTTGATGGAGCAGTTAACGTTTTTGGCAATGGAATTGGGGCAGTCATCATTACTCCCGAGGGTTCCCATATCCCGTTTTCCGCCAGATTGCTATTTGATTGCACCAACAACACAGCAGAATATGAAGCATGCATCATGGGCATCGAAGAAGCCATCGACTTGAGGATCAAGATCCTTGATATATATGGAGACTCAGCCCTAGTGATCAATCAAATCAAAGACAAGTATGAAACTCATCATCTTGGTTTGATTCCCTACAGGGATTATGCAAGACGATTGTTGATTTTCTTCAACAAAGTGGAACTGCATCATATCCCTTGAGATCAGAATCGAATGGCAGACGCCTTGGCCACTCTATCTTCCATGTTCAAAGTCAACGATTGGAATGATATGCCTAAGATCCGTATCAGACGCCTTGAAAGACCTGCATATGTATTTGCAACTGAAGCTTCGACGATAAATCGTGGTTTCACGACATCAAACGTTTCCTTCAAACACGAGAATACCCACTTGGGGCATCGTACAAAGATAGGAAAACTCTGAGGAGACTTTCTAGGAATTTCTTCCTAAATGAAGATGTGCTGTACAAAAGAAACTTCGATATGGTTCTCGATCGACAAGAAGCGTAACGATCATCCATGAAGTACATGAAGGGTCCTTTGAACCCATTCAAATGGGCATGCAATGTCCAAAAATCTTGAGAGCAGGATACTATTGGATAACGATGGAATCGATTGTCAGAACACGCCAAAAGATGTCACAAGTGCCGATCTATGCAGATAAGATCCATGTGCCTCCGACTCTACTCAACGTTATCTCTCCGTGGCCTTTCTCCATGTGGGCATTGATGATCGGGATGATCGCTTATTCTAGTGGCTATTGATTACTTCACCAAATGGGTCAAGCAAGATCTTCACGCCAACGTCACAAGACAAGTGGTTGTGAGGTTCATCAAGAACAACCTCATTTGCCGATATGGAGTTCCAAGCAAGATCATTACGCATAATGGATCGAACTTGAACAACAAAATGATGAAAGAACTGTGAGGAATTCAAGATCGAGCATCATAACTCATCTCCTTACCGCCAAAATGAACGGCGTTGAAGCCGCCAACAAGAACATCAAAAGATCGCCCGTAAAATGGTCATCACTTACAAAGACGGCACGAATGTCGCCATTTGCTCGCATGGGTATCAAAGACGCACTTCAACAGGGAAACTCCTTTTCTCTAGTATACGGCATGAAAGCGGTTCTCAGAAGTTGAGGTCCCATCAATGAGAGTTCTCATGGAAACTAAGTTATCTCGAGGCGAATGGTGTCAAAGCGATACGATTAATGAACTTAATCAAGAAAAGCTACCGACCGCTCGGTCATGGACAACTATATCAAAGAAGAATGAAAAAGCGACAAAAGGTCCGACTCGTGAATTCGAGAAGGCGACCTCGTGCTTAAAAAGATTTTGTCTTTTCAACCGATTCTAGGGCAAATGGACTCCCAACTACGAAGGCCCATACATCGTCAAACAAGCTTTTCTGTGTATACTCTCACAACTATGGACGGTGATGAACTCCCCGCATCCCGTGAATGCTGATGCATCAAGAAATACTTTGTCTAAAAATAAAAGAACAGCTCGGTAAGTCGAAAACCCGAAAAGGCGGCTTAGGCAAAAGGAGCGCCGGTGGATGAAAACTCAAAAGCGGTCCGCAAAAATTAGAGACAATAAACAAAAATTATCCTGATAGATTGAAAACCTGAAAAGGCAATCTAGGCAAAAATAAGGATACAAAAAATGACAAAGTAACTGCAATCAGTCTATATTTTGTCCATCTGAAGAAACTTCCATCAACGGATCTTCAATCAAATCTTCTAAAGCAACAAGCACAGTTGAAATTCAAAGTTGTTAGGGATAGTAGTGGTTATTGCTTTCAATGTAGCCTTTTCCTAATAAATTATCATTTCCAACTTTTGTAAATAGCTCATGGAATCACGCCTTTGGCTGATCACCATTCTATCAATGAATTTGAGCCTTGTGCCTTCTGTTTGCAATTCCTACTTTATTCTGTTTTGCCAAATAACGCTTTTTATTGTGAAAATCACTTTTTGAAATTAAAAAGTTTTTAAATGAATTTTTACTTCAAAATTTTGAAACAAAAAGCAAAAATTTTCCTTTGAACTATGAACACAGAAAGAACTTCAACAGTTCATACATAAGTGTTTCGATCTCCGAAAGATAGAATGACTGCTACAAGAAGTCTTCTCCTCAGCAGAAATCATCAAAGGACGGTATTCTTATCCAAAAAGAATTCTCAACAAAGTTGCCAATGAAATGCCTTTCTCAGAAAGTTTAAAGCATGCAACTCAGATCCTTCATCAGCAACGTTTACACCATTGCTGCGGATATTGCTAAGTATTTGTTCGAACTGTGACGTGGTCCTTTTCCCAAATACCTTTTTTGCTGTCTTTGTCAAAGTATTGTCAGCATGCATATAAAATTCATGACATTCATACATAATAGCATCATTCCTGCATTTTTGCATTCCTCGAAATGTTTGCTTCCATATCACTGGTTTAAATCACACTTACTCACGTAAGTACGATTCTATCCCCAGTAGATTATCCCTAAGCAGAGAAATACATCTTTTCTCTCTTCTATTCCCCAGCTGAGATCATTCTTCATTGGGAACAATAGTCTTGATTGACCTTTTCTTTCCAGTTCATTCCTGGATAGAACCCTGTCTATAATCAACAAAGCAATAAGCAATAGCCTCATCATTTGAGCCGCTTATTTTTCTTTTCATTCCTAAACTTGTCATGAAAGTTTGTTCTTCTCAAATAAAGTCAAATCACGACTGTATGAGAAATTCACCAGCAGTTGTCTTTCTGTCTAAAAGAAAACCTGTGTCTTCCAATAAAAATGCCCGCGTCTTCTCAAAAGAGAGATCCTCGGCAAGATTGTATCCAAGAAAATAGAAACTCGTTTGAGTTCTGTTTCTCTCACTGTCTGTTATTCACAAGGCTGAATACTCAATAATATATCTCAAAGATTTACCTTGTTATAGTTATCACTTTGCTGATAATTGGTAATATCTTCAAAACTCGTTTGAGTTCTGTTTCTCTCATTGTCTGTTATTCACAAGGCTGAATACTCAACATAAATTTTCAAAGGTTTACCTTGTTATAGTTATCACTTCGCTGATAATTGGTAACATCTTCAGAACTCATTACCATAAACTATCACAAGGCTGATAATTGGTAATGTCATTTTCACTTACCTTAAACATTGTCACGAGACTGACAGAAGGTAATCTCTCTATTCCCAAAGCGAAACAGATATTCACATGTTTTGTGAATCTCTTTTTCCCCAGCGAGACATATTGCTTGTTTCCCAACAAACAGGATCCTCTTTTCTTAAACAGATCGAGTCATCCTCATAAATTTTTCCCCATCATGTCATTTCTTTGACATTTCTCTGGGTGAATCCTGTTACGGTCATTTTACATCACTCGCATTTTTGGTATCTTAGGTCCAAAATTTGCGTATTTTGATATTTAAGTCTCTTTACACCTATCAAAACAAAGATATTCATCTTCATCTCACAGGTTAAAGAAAATTAAATAGGGGCATCTGTCATACCCCAATTTTTGACCTAATATACCACCTTACATTTGCATCATTGCATCACTAACAGTTCAGAATAGAATTAATCGGGTGTAGCATTCAAAGGTCAAAATTAGGGTTTCATCAAATTTTCATCTGATTCAAGAGGAAATCAATTAGGGTTTGAGTGTTACTCATTTCATTTGACCTATCTTGATCAAAACATCAACCTTCAATCCTCATTAATCATTAATCAATCGAGGATCGACCAATTAGGGTTTTGATCGAGCATGAGTATTCTCTGATTTCTTGAGCATTGAATGACTTTTTTGGCTAGAGATTGATCATTATATCTTAGATACAACATCTTGACCTAATTTCTGGATTCAAAACATCACAGAAATTCACAAACTTCATTAGTCAATTTTTGAAACATCTGATGAAATTTCATCTGCACTGAAAAGTCAAACTTTGACTTTTGGTCAACTTTTTCAAGACAAAACCTTTTCCAACATCAAAACTTCAAATGATCCATCATGATCATAAAAAATCAAAGAATTTGGAAAAGTCAACACAAAGTCAAAATTTCCAACACTTAGAAAAATTTTCAAGTGTTGAAATTTTGTACTTTTTCCAAACTTCATGGCATTTTTTCACATAGTTCCACTTTGATTAGGAAAAAACTCAAAACATGAAAGTTGTAGCCCTTGAAACAAGCTTTCCAAAATGTCCAAGAACTCTCAAATCCATGGAGTCTAGCTATACTTTTGAAATTGAAACATAAGGCTCCATAACCATGGATTTCAAGGTCAAAACTTCACAATTATAGGTCATTTTTGGATTTCTTCTTCTAGAACACATGCCACCTTGCCAAATTGGGATAATAACTGATAAATATCAATGAGAAGTAATTATGACAAGTTTGGATCAAGTTGAATATTTTCACACATGGTTAAAAAAGGAAGTTTCCTTTTCCTTTGCAAAATGTCTTTCTTGCCCTCTAAGGCAAGTTTGATTTACCAAAAGCCATTCTTTGTGCCTAACATTTCAGACTTATGGCCTATAAATAGAGGAATCCTTTTCAAGTTCAAACACACCAAAGTAATGCCAAGATCTGCTTTCTCTTTACTTTCTTGAAATTCAAGTAACATTGTGAAAATTGAGAAATCTTGCATTTTGAAAATTTGTGAAGAAACATTGAAATATTTGGTGTCTAACATGTTATAGGTATTACATGTAATTGATTTGAAGCTTAAAATCAACCTAAAAACAACTGAAAATCAGAATTGCATTTCCAATTTTCAAAACTTGCAAAACTGCCTTAGGATTCGAATTTGAACTTTGGCTTGAACAACTTGAGTTCTAATCATCCAAACACCATCCATATACATCATAGACATGATGCAGATCATAAACAACAACCTGTAATACCTCTAACCCAGAATTCGAAGTTCAACTTTAAGCTTATGCAGGTGGACTTGGTTGGATTGATCCAGGGTGATTCAGAGCAAGCAGACCACTCATACATGATCCATAGAGGCCGTTGAAGCTCAAACAATCATCAGAACTCAATTGGAAACACTCTTGCATTGAATTCGATTCCAGCTTCAACAGGTAAAAACACGAAACTCAAACTCCATGATTTCTTGATTCATTTTGAAAAAACTCTTGGCCATTTGTTTTCTGCACCCTACACGACCATTAACCCTCAATCAAATGGAAAAATCATCAATCATACGCCATTTCAATTAGGTTTTTCAGTTCTAGGGTTCTTCATATTTTCCAGAAATTCAACCATGATTAACTTAAAATAAATGAAATTAAGTAATACCATCATGTTCCTTGTTAAATTTCGGTCAAGTTTCATGTTTATTTCATCCAATTTCATCAAGAAACACGAAATCTATGGCTGATGAAGGATCAAGGAAGAAGAACAAGGCTTCGCGCGTGTTCTTGTTATTTTTCAAATTCAAAATTTCCAATATAATATTAACACGTGGTTTTGATTCAATACACGAATTCATTGTTTCCCCAGCGGTTGCCAGCTCACTCGTAAGTCACTTTGCCACGTACCCACCCATCAGGTCCTGAGTTCAAGCCTCCCATGGACCATTTTTTTTTAACTTTTCATGTTTTCTTCATTTTTTTTTACAATCTTTCACATTTTTTTAACCAATCAAAACTCCTCATTCTGAGGTGATTTTTTGTACACTTGTCAATAAATGTATCTATTTTATGATAGTGCAAAAATTTTCAGAAAAAACTTTCATCTGATTATGTTTTAATCGAGCCAAAAACGACACTTCGGGCACTTTTCAAAACCACTTTAAAAGGTGAATTTTTCGAACATTCGAATTCCGATTCTTTTCAAAACTTCTTATAAGTAAACCTCACTTTCCAAAAACACTCTCAAAAACATTTTTCAAAACTTTTCATCAAACTTGCATCTTTTTACCATGATCGATCCTATTTAAACGATAAAACCGAATTCGTTTTCTCTCGAATTTCTTAATCGATCATGGGCCTCCCTCACAGTGTAAGTCCCAACATTCTTTTATGTACATAATTATTTCTTTGTACATATCAAATTCTCTTCAGATACATACAAATTTTTATCTATACATAATGCAGATACTTTTTATACTCAAGTACAGACAAACTTCGATCGTTTGTTTTCACTTTACTTGTGTATACACAAACCAACATTCTTTTATGTACATACATATTTTCCTTGTACATATCAAATTCTTTTTATATTCATACAAATATTTTATCTGTACATAACACAGATACTTTTTCACAGACAAACTTCGATCGTTCGTTTTCGTTTCGTTTGTACATATACACTAAATACCATTGGTATTGAAAGGAGCATTATTCCCTGTGAAACTGCTTTTAAAACCAATGGGCCACCCTCATGGTGTAAGTCCCAACCCTCATATGTACATCCATCCCTCTCTGTACATAAATACTCATTCGTGTACATATTTACTTCCTTGTACACAATTCAAACTTGTAAATAATCAAGTTACTGCTTTTAAACGCTCGTTTCACAGACACTTGTTTATATTTACTTCATAAACTTTTGTAAATAAACATCATGCATTGTTTATATTTCCTTCATAAACTCCTATGAATACATATCACACACACACTTGTTTATATAACTGTCTAGTTATAACATAACAACTAGTCTAACCAATAGGTTCCCCACAGTTAGCCTCCTCTTGGGCTTTATACAAGATAACTCTCCCCACAGAGTTAGCCTCCTCTTGGGCTTTGTACAAGGTAACTCATTTCATCTGAGTTCAGCCTCCTCTTAGGCTTCATATAAGAAAACTCATTCATCTGAGTTTAAGCCTCCGCTTAGGCTTCATATAAGACATCACTCCCCTGTTGAGTCAGCCTCCTCTTGAGCTTCGTTCAAAAGAACTCCTCATTGAGTTTAGCCTTCTCTTGGGCATCATACAATGAAAGAGACAGGAAATCTCTTAATAGCCTCCTATTGGGCTTCCAATACAAAGAATCACCCGCGCTAAGATAGAACCCTGAGAGTATAATTTCCCGGTGAAATTGCTCTTAATTCCAAAAGGATGGTTTCCCAGTGAAATCCCTTTTAAAGCCAAAGCCAGCCATACTCTATAGCTTCCTCTTGAGCTTCATACAAGGACCCTCGATGACCCTCGCAATGCCTCCTCTTGGGCTAACAATACAAGGACCCATGGGCTTCTTAAAAGCATCCCTTTAATCCAATCAATTTCTCCTTGAGATTTAGACGTTTATCATCTCTATGGAAGAAATATCTCATCTATCACATCACATACAGTCAAAAACTTTTTAAACTCCTTTCAAACAAAAACATCTCTTAATTGTAAGTGGTAACGCTTGTACACTCAAGCAAAACACCCAATGCTTACAGTTAGAAGGTTCAATCATTTTTCAAACATCTTTCTTAAACATGTAAGTGGTAACGCTTGTACACTCAAGCAAAACACCTATAACTTACGATGAAGGATTTCAATCAAACTTTTCAAAAATGTATGTGATGAAATAGATTAGATACATTTTTCATTAAGATGCCATTTGTCTGTCTCTTACTAACATCCCGTTGCTTTCCACTGGCATAAGTGGGAACTACGATTGCTCTGACTTTCTCAACATCCTTTTGAGAATACGTAGGCACAAGGTCTCATCCTTGCCGAGCAAATTTCTTTCTCTCTCAGACCAAACAAACCATAGATCCCTTTAGATCCGAGCTACAAATGCTCTGATTCCCACTAGGGGATATGTATGCAGAAAATCCAAAGATCTTTGCGAGCACAATAATAATAAACACTAGGATCCTTCATAATCTATCGTTCTTAAAATCCCAAAGGAGAAACTTTCCCAATCATAGAAATAGCAATTAAAACACACAAACATATCAAACGTATTCATATATAAAGCTATAGATAACTATATATATTTAGGGTGCTCCATCTATTTCCTTTATATAACAAACCCCCTTACCCGGAATACTCCCCAATGCGTTGCGTCTAGTTTGCGCTAGTCGTTACGCATATCAAAATCAATTGAGGGTATTAACAGCTTTCCCCTTTTTCATAATCATTAAATCATATTTTCTTGTGTTGAAAATAATAAAGCTTGATGCTCGCGGCATCTTTATAAACAAATCAAAAGAGTAAATCGTTTCGAGCCAGAGAATCTGAATTCATATTCGATTCACTAGCACGTCACTTTTTAACGCGAACACAATCCAGAGAGAAGAATAATTTGTTTCATATATCGCTACTACGAAAAAGGCATTTAACAACGATTGGAAATATATATATATATATATATATATATATATATATATATATATATATATATATATAATCACGTGGGTCCATGCATTGTTATGTAGAGTGTTTTTGTAACTAATGTAGTATACTGGAAAGTTCATGTGATATCACAATGATTAGTTAACTTAATCGTTGTTGTATGTCTTTTAATAAAATAAAAAATAACAATAGAACAACAGTAGCAGTAAGAACAAAAAGAACAACAACAAGAACATTATGAACAACAAGAACAACATGAACAAGAACAAGAAGAACAACATGAACAAGAACAACAAGAACAAGAAGAACAACAACAAAAACAAAAAAATGAGAAGAACAACAACAAGAACAAAAAAAACAAGAATAAGAAGAAGAACAACAACAACAATCATGACCATGCGCCACTTTTTACCACAGTTGGAACTTCCAACTGTGGTGAAAATTGGCTTAAATATGAAAAAAAGCATCTAGTTGAATATATTCTACCACGACGGATCCTTTGATGTGGTGACTTGGGTGTTGTTGTTTGTGCGTTTTGTAGTAATATATGCTTATTCTTATTGTTTCTCTCTGTCATTGAAAATGATTTTGATATCAACTTAAAAACCATTCTGACACATTTCAAGAGTGACGAAAACATCAATTATTATTGAATTTCAAACTTCAGTTGATAGATCATCTATTTTCAAGCTTGTCGTACAACTTAGGTGTTAGTGAAATATTAATTTCCTTTAGTATTTCTGTTTACCACAAATTATGCAAAGGAGAATTACTTTAGTGAAAGGTATAACATGTGTCTGCAACTTTGTATGCTTGAAAAACATGTCAACTGTAGCACCCTGATTCCCCGACACACATTTTTTATTTAAAAAACCAAAGTTTACATTCACCAATAGGGTGTCACACATTCTCAGAATAAAACATTTTCAAACATCATAGGAGAAATTATAAAATATTTTAAACAACATCTCATAGTCTCTGATATAATTAAATTTAGATTGAATAAAGTTGTAGTTAATTATAGTTTAATAACAAATTAAAAATGAGCAGAATAAAGAAGTAACCATCTCATCCCCAATGTTACACTATCAAAGTGAGACCAAGTACTAAATAGAATGCATAAAATGATAAACAAAGAAGGCACAAGTTATCTTCCACACAACAACATCTAAGACTTCTCAGTCTCTACCTAAGTATCTAAATCATAGGTGTAAAAGCAACACAACAAGCAAATATGGGGTGAGAATACGCTCAAAATATTTTAGCAATGCAAAAGAAATCAAGGATATATTATCAATAATAATCATTAACAAACGATTATTCACACAACACAATGACAATAAATTTGCAACATAAGTATGTATTCAATGCGATTCAACTCGTCGACTCTATATGTGTCATACTCCGTTTTGACCCTCCCATTTTATTCATACCATTAAGTTTGAGAGGATTTGAATTTCATATGCTTGAAACATTTCAGTCGATATTATAAACCCATATTTAAATGTCCAAATCCCATTATGTAATTATCAATTATAATCCATATTATCCAATTGTCATTTCATTCAATTTTATCCATTTCTATCCAAACCATATCCAAGTATCCAAGTCCATTTACCTTTTTATCTTCCTTTTATTTTAAACCATTTCGCCTCATTTGTGTTAATAATTGATTCAAGTGAATAATATTGTGTTACTCGATTCAAGTTTAAATTCAATTTATTGGATTGTTCATTCCATAAGGCTATATTCCATATCCGACATATTCAATCTATATTGAAAACCTTCTGCTTGCACTCTTTTCAATTAGTTTTTAAAACCCAAATTTTATTTGGTAATTTGGCTTGATGATCTAATCTTCCCCCTCTAAATAAGTCACCATCTTCTAACAAGTGGCATCAAGAGCTGTGGTTAATTTTTTGCTTCGAACCTTTTATTAGAAAATGGTGTACGGACCTAAAGAGGATTATAAAAGAGCCCTGATTTTCAGGGAAGAGAACTATAGTTATTGAAAGCTTGTATGCAAATTCATGTTAACACATATGACAAAGGTGTGTGGGAAGCCATTCAAAATGGTCCAACACTGGTACCATATCTTGTTGATGGTGTTGTCACACCTAAGCTGAAAGCACTGTAGAATGAGGAAGATAATAAGATGTGGCCACACGATTGGAAAACGAAAAATATTATCATATCCGATCTTGGTGTTAATGTGTTATATCACATTTTCTATTGTGAGACCGCTAAGGCTATGTGAGACAATATACAAGTTACCAATGAGGGATCTAATGAGGTCAAACAAGCTAGAATTAATACATTTAATGAAGAGTTTGAAATCTTTTGCATGAAGCATGGTGAAATCATTGCTCATATGCAAAAGCGGTTATCGCATCTTATTAATCTTTTAAACTTGTTAGGTAATCCTATTTCAAATGTTATTTCTACTAACAAGGTTTTGAGATGTCTTACTAGGATTTGGAAACCAAAGTTCCTAACAAGCACTTGAACAAACATTACAAAAATAAGAAAATTTACAACAACACTTGAACATACATAATACATTTTTATACACAATTGAACACAACAAACATGCAATCATAACAAGTGTGGAAAACAAAAAACAAAATAAGTATGAAACAGACATAATCAAATATTGACAAGTATTAAAAGTATGTGCAAATTCACAAGTATGATAAATATAAACTAGTATCAATATAAACAAGTTTCTATTTACACATTATAGAGAATATGGACATTATGTGCAAAATTCATAAACAAAGAAACTATTAACATGCAATCCAATAAGAACATCAATCCCAGGAAACAACGCCATTTTGTTGAAGCAGTAAAACAACAACAAAATATAAGTATTTATTTAGTTTTATCATATCGTCTCCACGGGGATTAGTGCTGCTGAGTTGCCGTTCGACAAGTCTCGTGTTAATGAGTTTAGATTTGAATTAATTTAAAGGTAAATGTGAGAATTTAAACTTATGAACAGAAAAAGAATTCATTCTTCAAAGAGGAGAGAACTTTCGGGATTAAATTTCACATACCCGTTAAATACTTAAACTTATTACCCAATTGCAATCAACCTAAATTACTCGTCAACACCATGAGTAATAAATATACATATAAACAAGCATACTTACAATAAAAAACCCCAAAAAATAATGGTTGCAAAGAGAAGAAACCAAATCTTTCGCGGTCTGAATCACAATAAACCAAGATCTCAGTCATGGATCATTTGATTACAAGCCACAAATGTTGTTTTCTAAGCTCTCTAGACAAAAAATGAAGTTGATGGTGTTGGAACTCAAAAATACCCGACCATAACCTAAAAATGCATTTTGTACCCTATTTAATGAGTTAAAAGTTGCAGGGCGCGGTTAGGACGCATAGAGCATGCTTTGCATGCTCCCTGCTATTCCAAAAAAATCAGCACTTCTTTTCACAAAACTTCAGAACCGCAACTTTGATTTACGCACGATTTGAAGCGTTGGAAATCTTACTTAATGATGTATCTAACAATGACTAAATATCAACCAAATTAATGATTTTTATCATTATTGTTTTGAGCTTTATTATTTGATGAATTGCAAAAAGTTGTATTCTTGAAGCTTAACCTTTGGCCTTTATTACTCAATGCTCCAACTATGAATCAATACCTACAAAAGAGACGAAAAAGAACTTGACAAAATCATCCTTCATAAAATTCCAACAGCACGTGATGAAAATAATGTTATACCCAACCGAACCTGGGCTTTTGGACCATTCACATCCCCAAAAAACATCATGTATTTCATGCTAAGTGAATTTTTCCTCCTGCAATTTGGAATCTGAACTTGAAGAAATATTGAAACCAACTGCATCTAAAAAAGGCCTATTAAAATCATATTCCTTATACTTATCATAGAAATGCCTCTTAACTTTCTCTTTAACTTCAACCACCTAATCCAAAGTACCTATATCAGTCTGGATCACGCCTATTTAATTCCCATTTTCCTCCCTCTCCGCTGTTGTGGAAATATCTAGTATTGGAATAACCATTTCTGACCCAAAGCTTCACAAATTTCTAAATTAACATATTTTCTATTATTACTAACCTTTTCCACAACAACTCTATTTCGTTACTTCTCCTAGCCACTATTCCATCTACTTTCTCCTCCTTGCACTAAACCAAAAAACCATCCAACTCATTGATCACATCCTTTCCTTTCTCTAATTCATGGTCAAAATGGAAGAAAACCTCTACATTCTAATACCTCAAGCTCCCTTTCAATAGTCTTAGTTTCTCCTTGAAGACAAAATCACTTCTTCCTACCACTTATAATGCCCTGCCATTCCTTCTCCACAAATCCAATGAAGTCTTTATTATTAAACCAATAATCATTCACCTTAAAAGGTTTGGGACCCTAATTAGAATTATCAGACATCAACCAAATTGGATAGTGGTCAGGTATATCCCTCTTTCCAATCCTGTGACGCACAATACCCCATATGTCAATCAAAGTTCCCCACAATAAAAGTGACCAATCATACTCATCGACTTACCGTCATCCTAGAACCAACTAAATTTATTCCCTCTACAAGGCAAGTCGACTAAATTCAAATCTTCGATGAACCCCTTGAATTTCCTCATCTCATTAGACCCGTAGTAAGAAAAAACATTGTTTCCTTTATGAAAGACAAGCCACCGCATTGAAATCTTCGTCCAAACACCATTTTCCGTCTCAAATCTACCAAGTCATTCTAAAGCTTCCTCTTCCGACTAGCAATGCACGAAGAATACACATTGATCACATAATAGACATTAAACCTTCCACAAAACTTTTATTTCTAAATAACTCGGTCCCCTGAAACTAAAAAGCTTCTTGCATACACTTTCTTTCCACAAAATAATCAAACCACGCGACTATCCAACATATTTGCTAAAAAGACAAGCACACCTTATTAGGTTGTATTAGTATGTGTTTCTAAAACTTTTCAATATAGGAAAACATATTATATTATTGAGACCTACTTACAAGATAATATGTCACACATTATGGCGACTATTTCTGAAAATATTGGCAAAGGCAGTTTACCGAAACACTATATGTTTTAATACCGCTAGGTAAAACACGGTGGAAAACCTTCCATGCCGACCACTATAAATATAATATACTTTAGTAAAAATGGGTATTTTCCTTTAGTTAATAATGCCAGCTTAGGTCGCTGTAAACAACATTTTTTAGTAACCAATTTATGCATATTATGGTGGTTTCAAACGTTTTTAGAGTTTTATTGACGATTTCTCTTTTAAAAATAAATTTTGATGACGACTTTATTAAATTTTAAACGATCATCTACTTGAGTATACTTCGCTTCGTGATAACCACGAACTCTAGAAAAGATCTAATTAGGTCAAGTATGACCATATAATCTTTTACATGTTAGAACCTCCTAAAAAATCTTATTCTTCCAGATTCCCGCAAAACAAAGAGATGGCTAAATAGTAAGGTTTGGGTCAACATTTTTAAAAGACACCAGATTTAAATCCACTACAAGAACATGAAGCAGAGAATTTTTAAAGGATCTAAGTCCACCTGAGTTCTCATATTTGATATCTAGGGTTTGGATTTCAAAAAAGCTCCAAATAACTTATAAGCTTGAAGAATCCAAAAAACACCCCATTGAGCTGATGCTAAAGTGAAAGAGTGCATCAAGAGATGAATGCATGATATGGAGACTTACTGTGAATGCATGAATGCTTATGTATTCCCACTGCATGGTGAAACGACTGGTCGAATCCTTATCGGATAATATATCAATGAAGTCTCCATCGAACGTTTTTTATTCCACGGAGGGAAAGGAAAATATCGAGTAAACTTGAGAGGGAAAAATCATGGTCTTTCGACCGAGAGATCGAGTAAGGGAGTCGATTACGTGAGGGGAAGGTATTATCACCCCACACGTCCGTAGTACTTTACAGGGTCCACTTTTGTTCGTTCTAATCTAAGGGTGCGTTATATCTACTGCCTAAATGCTATATCTATGTATAATGCCTACAAGCTAACGGAGAATATATGCGAAAGAGGGAAAATAAACAAACACGGGGAAACGAAGGAAATATTTACAAAGTTTGCTTGGTCGAGCCCCGTGACCAGATGCCTATGTATTCCCTCGTGCAATGGGAAAGTCAGAGCGTCGTATTTCGGCTCATATGTTTTGGTGCGTTAAGTGTTTTTTAATGGACGATGTGGATGAAACACGCCCTTTCTAAAAAGGTTTTAACCACAAAGAAGGTTCGTAGGCGAAAAAGATTTGTATTGATTGGTTGCTTCTACCTTGAAAAGGAGTCCAACCATTATTAAGTATTTTAGTTTTCAAAAGAAAAAGAAAGACAGTTTTAATTTTAAATGCAAGTATGTAAGAGAAAACACGGGGAAAAGAAAGAAATACTTACAAAATTATGCTCGTCCAGGCCCCACGACCCAATGCCTACGTATCCTTTTTGAGGAATCAGAGCGTCGTAGTTCGGTTCATATTTTTTATTTTGTTTGTCTTTTTTATGAAAAATGTTGGCGAAGCACGTCCTTTTGAAAAAAAAAGGTTTTTAGAAGATGAAAGCCAAGTGGCAAAAAAGTTTGAGTTGTGTTAATGTTTTTTGTATGGACGATGGTCCATTTATTTGCAAAAGTGTTTGAGATGTAGATTGATGATGACGAGAAGAAACCCGCTTATCACTTCCCCACCACTTAAGGTTCCTGTTAGTGTAATCCTCATCATGAAATTCTGAAATGTCTTTTGAAGTTTAAAAGAAAAAATAAGTTTTAGTCTTAAAGTAAAACACCAAAAGGGAAAGAAAATGTCTAAGGGGGACTACCCTAACTTCTAATCCTATTATTATCATACAAGTGGCCCTATGGTTATGATTTACAAGAGGGAGATTCCTATATAGATTAGAATACTTGGATGTCTACCCAAATGTCTAGTTATTCTTCTCCATAGAAAAGAGAGAAACAAACCCTAAGGGATCATCGCAAAATATCAAGGGAGGAGAGAAGATGGAAGATTATACAAAGCATTATAGAACTAAAGTAATTGATAGACATTTAGGGGTTGAGGAGTAGGGATGCTATATGCTAAAAATTGACACTTCATGTAAAATAAGTCTAATAATCATATGAATGGTGGCAAAACACCAAACTTCTATCAAACCCGTGTGATAAAACCCACACTAAGAGATGACACTCTTGCACAAACTTGGGATGATGAGAAGATACATGAAGGATAAGATGGAATGATTTGTTGTACCCCAATTTTCCCCCCTAATATTCACTCATACTTCATATCATTGCATTACACAAAGATCAAATGGTCTCTCTCTCTCTCTCTTTATCTCTCTTTATCTCTCTCTCTCTCTCTCCCTCTTTCTCTCTCATATTTGGGTTTGCCTTTGGGAGATCACCAAGCACCATTGAATGTATGTGATGATTGATGTTTGACTAACAATGGTGTGTGTATACTTCACTCTCTAAATTTTGTAGGTGAATGGTGCACAAGTCTCTTATTCAAGGAGTCAATAGGTTCATGTGTTTATTTCCATGCCTTCACTCCTTAATTCTCAATATTTTTGAAAGTATTGTCTCCCATTGAAGATTTATCTTGGCATCCTCTATGGCCTCTCATCTTGAGTATATGCTTCATGTTTGAAAGAGATCATCAAATTCAAATAATTCACCATTCTATGGCCATCTACCTTGAATTAGGGTTTTGGACTTCTGAGGATCATATCTTGGTATTTGTGTGAAGTTTGTGGATGATTTCAAAGTCAATTTATTCTTAAGAGGACTTATAATATGAATATGCTTGGATCCAAGGAGTTTGATTTATGAGAAGACTGTTTTAGAAGTCTATGATTGCCCACTCTCTATATTGATACTTCATTTATCTTGTATGACTTCAAAGGATGACAACTTGGTCATACCTTGTCTCCTTGAGCTCATTATTCTTTCACAATGAATCTAAGGATGTCTAATACAAGTTATTTCATATGGTAGGAAGAGAAAATGCTTGGAAATTTGCCTATGAAGTCAAAAGATTACAAGTCCTTGATGAATTTCTCAAATGTTGGTCAATCAACTTCAAAAGATCATATCTTGATCATTATTTATCACCTTGAGATCATTATTTATTCACAACAATCTTGAGGATGTGAACTTTATGTCCATATAAATTTTAAAGATTGAAAGTTGCTTGAAGAAATCAAAAGATTATAGGTTATTCCATGAAATTTCATCTACTTCACAAGGCCATAACTTTCTCATTTTTTGGAATTTTTGGGTGATTCTTTTTTCCAAATGTTCCTTGAGAGCTCTACTTCATATCATATTTGAAAGTCAAGAGAAAATTTTGAGTGGAAGATCATATTTGAAAAGAAAATATTATAGGTCATTTTTAGAAAGTTGGCATGCATGACCAAGGTCTGGCCAGACAAATCAGTGTTTTTTCATAAATCCTAAAGGCTATAACTCTCAACTCAAGCATCCATTGGATTTGATTATTTTTTCATTGTGTTCTAATATTTTAATACTTCATTTGGCTCGAGGAAAATTGGAAAACGCGTGATGGAATTTGATTTGCCCTCAGTTCAAAGTTTGTGCCAAAATCTGTTCGAGCACACCATCAGTTTGTGCATTTTGCGCTACCAATAAATTTTAAGCCAAAATTAAGCCTTGATTTTGTGACTAATCATGTTTACAAGTTGTCCAGAATTAATTAGCACCATGAAACGCATGTTTTGGCTGAGTTTTGATGCATATGAGGTCACACTTCCTTCGTGCACACACCTTGCACGATTTCGCTCCAAATCTCATAATTCCTTCTCATTCTCATCACCACTCACTTTCCTATAAATAGAGGATCATTCCCCACTCATTTCATCAAGCTTTGATAGCCAGAAAACCCCTGCCAAACTCTCTCTCTCTCTCTCTCGAACCAGATTTTCTACAACTTCGTTTTCACTTTCAAAGCCATTCTAGTTTGAAATTAACTATTCATTCTTCTTCCTTGAACCTCACCGAAGCTAATAGATCAATAATTGTGCCTAGAATCTTCCTAAATTATGCTATCCAAAGAAGCCTTGAGGACATATATCAATCCGTAGCAAAGCGATCCCAAGCAGCGATGTGAGAATGAATCACAAATCAAAATATGTATCAAACACATCCGAATATCAATCAGTACACCTGCATCAGATACCAATCCAGGAAAATAACACAATAATACGGAATGCATTTTGTACACATCCGTATAGCAAATTAGGGTACCTGTACGAGATAACAATCTACAAATAATAATACGGAATGTGTGTCGTACACATCCATATAACCAAAAGAAAGCCTGCACAATGTAGCGATCCAGACAAGTGATAATAATTCGAAAATTAAATTGGAATCATAAAATACCTAACGGATATCTGTAAGTAATAAGGAGATCACAAGCACAGAAACCCGAAAAACTTCGTGTAATATTCACATCATTAATATAGATAATAAGTGATCTCTTGTACAAAATAAGCACCAAGGTTTCGGTGTGAAACTAGATCACAAGTGGTGTGTAGCAGACACAACCACATAAACAACCTGCAAGACAATGCAATTAAATATGTGCACACGATAATGCAAATATAATTGTTGTGTCCCACAAGTAAAGTGGAACACGAAGCAATCAAGTAAAGATTGACAACTCTCTTAGAATACCCTTCACTCTTAACATATAAGTTAGTAATAACAAGACAAAATTATAAAACACTAAAGTACATATGATAATACATCAAGGCAATGAGAAATTATGGCAACGCATCACAAAGGATAGCAAAATATCCAACCATAGATAAAAATACATCACAAGGTATAAAAACCTCATAGTCAAACTAAAGAAGTGATGACAAGCTCAAACAATTAACACAAGTTATCAAAGAAGCATGGCAAGATGATTAGAAAGTGAAAAAGCTTAGAAGTCAGTAGCTAACATGTAAAAAACTCCCCTATATCATACAAATAAATGCATAAGAGGTTCACCAACACACCTTCACAAAAGTGCACAAGAATTTACAAGAGTAGAAGTCAAAATCCTATCTTAATCATATCCTTAGGAGGTTAGCGAAGATAATCATAGAAAAAGATGAACATGAGGCAAGGTTAAAGAGTGACAAAACCCCTAAGGTCAACAACTATACCCTTACATGTTGCACAAGTGCATTGCTTACCTCTATCCCAAATACAAACATTCAACATGTGTGATAAAGATCAATGTGCCAAAAATAGAAGCAAAACTTTTAAAATTGAAACAAAAATGAAATAAGGTCCTCAAAGCATCCACAAGTCAGAAACATCAACCTCAAGAAAACGTTATAATGGCTCAAGGTGGAAATAAAATCCTACAAGTTAAACTATCCTAGAGAAGCCTCTAATTAGGAACCCTAGCTTGATTAAATGGGGAAAAATAGCAAATCTATTCCAAAAAAATATTCTAAGGTCCTAAGACATCATACAACCCTAATCTAAACAGAATATGACTTGAAAGTTATGGGAGATTAGTCAAACAAATGTAAATTCTAGCCTAAGCAATCAAAGCTACTTAAAAGTATAAAATCAAGAAAAAATAGGAAACTGGCCTATGAAAATCAAACAAATTTTTTTTAGGCTACTTGAGACTTGTAAAAGTCAGAATCAATCAACTTGGATCCTTGGATGTTTGAAAAAGAGTGAAAACAAAATTCATCTTTTAAAAATAGTTGAGATGAAGCTCAAACTAGATACCTTTTGCAAATTATTTTATAAAAAATAGAAATTCAATGGATAAATTCAAACAAAATTGATTTCCATGAGCTTGACACATCCAAGGATCCAAATCAAAAGCTATTTGACATTTACAAGTTTCAAACAATGGCAAATTAAATCGAACTTGTGACGTGAGCGAAAAAACTCGACAAAATGGCATTTAATCTTTTCCAATTTCTAAAATCAAGAGTATGGGGGTGTACTTCTGAATGTTCAGATTATAATTGGTTTTAAGGAAACCAATTATAAAACTAAGAGTATGGGGGTGTACTTCTGAATGTTCAGAATGAACAAAATCTAATGAAATTGGTACTAAGGCCCAATATACATGAGAATGTAGATTGAAAGAAAACTGTACTTTGTACCCCCACTTTTAAACTTGTACCCCTATCACAGTATTTTTTGAACAAAAATGTCCTCACATAAATAGTATAAGATTTCAAAAAAATCCATTTCTCACATTTCGTTACAAAAGTGTTCTGAAATTCTCTCACTCTCCAGCATTCCGGAACAGTTTGCAAAAGTCTTCCGGTTTTGTAAAAGACACACCGAAACAGTTTAGGTGAGTGTTCCAGAAAAAAATATGAACCGAAACACTTTTCTAAAGTGTTCCGGTTTGGGTGATTTATGCTATTTTTTTCGGAACAGTTTTACAAAGTGTTTCGGTTTGAACAAAATGCACCGGAACAGTTTGTTAAAGTGTTCCAGTTTGAACAAAACGCGCTAGAACAATTTTGAAATCTGTTCCGGTTCTGGAAATTACATTCCGACACACTTTTTCTAAGTGTTCCGAAATTGTTGAAAAATTATATACTGAAACACTTTTCACAAGTGTTCGGGTTTGCCTTTCTTTGTATTTTTTTATTTTGTATTTATTTTGTATTTTATTATTTTTTTGCATAATGCCTCGAAGATTAGGCCGTGACTGACGCATTCCTCGTAGAAATGACTGTGCATTTGGATCCGGTTCACATCCTCTGGAGGAGCCTAGGGGATTCCCGGGTGGATCATTAGACTTATCCCTATTAGTTAGATACGAGCAACACTGTGCTCGACGCTTGTGGTATGGATAGGTAAGTAAATGAAAATGTAATTTGAAATGAATTAATTTAATTTTTGTCGTAGTTTATTAATATGTTACGTTTTTTCTAGGAAAGAGGACCTAAATAACAACTAAAATATGCTGCACACTGGCAAAAACTTAAGGAGTGGGTGCCCAACAACTCCCTAGAGAGATAGATAGGTGGGTGATAAATTCGGGTCTTGCACATTTGCAAAGATCCAGTCTGTCAAAGATAGAACAGAATTTGATCACTGCATTTGAGGAGAGATGGAATTTTGAGACATCGTCATTTCACATGCCATTTGGTGAGATGATGATTACTCTAGATGACGTATCTTGTCTTCTTCACCTCCCTATTAGGGGTATTTTCTGGTCCCCCCAGCACGTCACTGAAGATGCTACTGCTAAGCTTGATGTGACATATTTAGGAGTGTCACGTGTAGAAGCCATGACTCAGGTTCGTGTAAATAGAGGTGCCTACTACAAGCTCGAGTGGTTGTATGATACATTTGTTGCCCATAGAGCTACTAGTAACTGGGCATATGCGACCAGGGCTTACCTGATGATATTAGTAGGTTGTACCATATTTGCTGACAAGACGTTTACGCTTGTCGATGCAAAATATGTATCTCTTTTTGGGGACTCGGAGGGTCTTGAAAGATACAGTTGGGGGGCAGATGCATTTGTGACCCTTTATGATTCGCTTGGAGATGCATGTGTGTTTGGCACCAAACAACTTGCTGGTTATCCGACTCTTCTTCAAGTAATTCATTTATTATTTATGTTATTATTAATTGTTTAGATAATTTTTAATTATTATTAATTGTTTATTAATCTAAAAATATTATTAAAATGTTACTTATAATTCTTATTGACACAGTGCTGAATCCATGAGTATTTTCATGGAATTGGAAGAGTAGTGGAAAAATGGCATCCAAGTGAGAACTTTGGAATACCGAGAGCAATGAGATGGTCCTACAAGCAGGGAAAATTGAAGGTGGATGCCTTGCGAGCTATCCTTGATAGATTGACACTGGAGGACGTGGTGTGGCGTCCATTTGAGGATCATAGGCAGTTTCGCACATTCGACGAGCTTACTTATTTTAGAGGAGGACTATAGTGGGGAGGTACCTATATTTTATATTTGGATGACAAATGTTTACGTCAGTTTGATCTGATTCAGTATATACCACGTCCACCCACTGATATTTTTGAGGCGGATGTGGATGTTAATTGGATTGGTTACGACCAGAGTGTTGTAGATGTGGTTGGTCACACAACAACTATCACATTTCCCTCTAAGACTGCGGAAAATTATTTGGATTGGTATTATCGGGTATCACACCCTCAAATAGTAGGATTATGTGAATGTGATTATGTCATAGAGAAAAATGTCAAGCATGGATTTCCTAAATGAACAATAATGACATTATAGCGGTTCGCTATCAAGTAACCCATGCCTGGTAGTGTTAACCATTTCTCCTCTGGCTGTCTACCACTAGACTGTATCATTAACCCGCTTCTCACTTATGATAGTCTATCTTCGATTAACTTCTCATACAAACTCTTCTTGTCCCTTATTTCCATGTCCAACTCTCGACAAACCATTGCCCAACCATCCTGACTATAGCCATGAAACGATGCAATGTTGCTAAATCCACAATTACCATATGATTCAACATATTTCTTCCATTACATTATTCATATCAATCTCGGATCCATCTTCTCCTTCTTCCTACAACTCACCTTCCATACTTAACTTCCTCCAATGAACATGAACACTCTCAATAGGTATAGGTACACCACTAAGCACATATCTACCTAACTCACAAGCACAAGGTAACCCATAATTTATTCTATGAGTACACCCACATATTTCTCTAGAATTTCCAACATAATCAACCCTCTTTAACTCTTGTGCAATGCGTCTCAAAGCAGCTCTAGAAACAAAACTACGTAGGTTAACATACAATGGACTAACAAGTGCATGTTCAACTTCATAAAAACTTTTTTGGAACGAAGCACGAATGTTGCCTATTTGTATCCTCGAGTTGTTGTTCATAGCTTCCCAACATTTGTCCATGTCACCGAGACTATTTCCCAACATCCACTTTATCTTCCAATGAGCGGATTCAACCCTAAAAATGAATGCATAATAAATATATAACATGGTAAAAATAGGTAAACATTAATGCATAATATATATAAAAAACCTAATATTAATGCATATATATATATATATAAAAATTGTAAATATTAATGCATAATATATATAAAAAATAATAAAAGAAATAAAATAAAATACATACCGGTTAGTCGTGGTGTTGTCCAAATGAAGTACTCGATCAATCCATGCTCTAACAAATCTATGTCTATGTGGAGTCAACAATGTTTCTTTCACATAATCAATAAAGTCCACACAATTAAAACACGCTTGCTCAAGTTATTCCAACTTTTGAGCACACTCAACCTCATCACTAGCCCATACAACTTCCTCCCATAATGTGTCAATGGTCTCTTGCATTTCTTTCACCACATATTGCTTGCATCGCATCCAAACATTTTTGTTAATGTGAAAACGACATATTAAATTTTGTGTAGTAGGGAACACAATTTTCACTGCTTATATCAATGCCAGATCTCTATCTGTCAAAATCACTTTTGGACGCAAATCCTTCTGCACAAACAATTCCTTCAGATTCTCCAGGACCCAACAAAAACTATCTGTCTGCTCAGACTCCATATAAAATGCAACAGCAAAAGTCAACTCGGTCGATGTCATGCCAACAATTTCAAAGAGAGGTTGCCTATATTTATTTGTCTTATATGCGTTATCCATAACTAAGACAATGGGAAAAATATTCAGCAACTTGATGGAGTTTGGATGCGCCCAAAAAATATCTCTCACAATATCTGAGCCATATCTTTTTCTACTCCAGTAGACATACCCTGCATCCTTAATTAGCTTTAGCAAATGTTGTATCTCAGTTCTTGGATCCCTTATCTTTTTTTTTGTATCACACTCTTCTGCTTATATATTTGAGTGATCTGAGTGATATTTTCAGGATTCCTCTCTTGCAGCGAAGTCAAGATGTGTCTAAGAGGAACATCTCTCTTTGTTAAATCAAAAATATGTTGCTTTACATCTGAGGTCAACCTGCCAACAAACGCATGACCTTCAAGCCTATCAGGTAATCCATGATTATGAACTCCACACTTTACATCTACCTTCCATCCAAACCCATCTTTTGACGGAGTCGATCTAATTTTAAACGGGCATCCACATCTCTTAGTTGCACTCTGAGTTCCACATTTATCCTTGTATTTTCCCCCTTTATCACACCCAAAAATTATTTTGTTACTCCTTCCTCTCTTGTCAGTTTCAGCGTCCGAACGCTTGATAATAACGGTGATTTTATTTCTTAATCCAACTTCTTTGATCCAGCTTGTAACATCTTGTGTAGAGAATGTTTGTGTTGTAGTGAATACATTCGTGGTATCTATGGAGGACTCATTTTTTTGGCAAATTGGGACATGAATTTCCATACCTGAAACAAAAAAAAAAATCAAAAACGTGTTCCGGATCTCTTTAGAAAACTGCTCCGGTTTACAGTTCTGACAAACCGGAACACATGTGCAAAGTGTTCCGGTTTACACATCTTACAAACCGGAAACATCTGCAAAGTGTTCCGATTTATATTCTAAAATTCCGGTACTCTTTCCATATGTGTTCCGGTTTGTTTTAAAAATTGTCATTTCTACCGGAACACTTAAACAAACTGTTCCGGAATGTTTTTTGTTGTTTTCGGAATACATCATTAAACTATTTTGGTTTGTGTTTAAACAAAATAGAATACTTACCCAAAGTATTCCGAAGTGTGTTCCGTATTAGTTATTTTTTACTGTAAATTTTTTATTTTTTTTTTATGAATGGTGAAAGTGAAAAGATAAAATAGTTAAAATATGCTAAGGATAAAAGAGACATTTTTATAAAATTGTAGGGATGTAGGACTAGTGGTTGAGATACAAATTAAAGTTTTCAAATTGAAATCGTGTTAAGCTCAGTCCAAACTACGCCCAGTTCTTTCAAACAAATAAAATTCCATAACTATTGAGTTATTGTCATGGTCACGTTTTTAATCACGTAGTTAAATTTTTGTCAGTCTGTCACTCTAAGTTCTTAACATTATCAGAATAAAATTAATAATTAATAATATAATTATGGAACAAATGCCTCAGCCCAATGCCATGCTGCCACACTCAGGGCAATGTAACAGTCACCGGAATCGCATATTCCCACTACAAAATAAATTGAATTTTGCCACGTGAAAGTCACGCCGCAAATAGCATAATTATGTCACAAACAGTTTTTTGCCACGTGAGTAAACACGTCGCTGGAGAGCGCGTGGCAATGTTGTTGCGGCGTGGAAAACATGTCACAACGTTGCCACGTGAAAATCACGCCGCAACATACTTTATGGATCAAACGCAGTTATTGCAGAGCAGACACCAGAGCAGGCTTTATAATGACATTTAATTAAATGTTGCGGCGTGTTTTTCATGTCACTAAGTTGTGACGTGGAAAACACGCCGCAACCTATTTTTTTTTTTTTTAAATTCTTTTCTATTTTAAATATAGTAGTTGTTATTTAATAATTTATATATGTTTTCTGATTTAATAATTGTGATTAAAAATTATAATTTAATTATTAAATTCAATATTATAAATCAAATTATAAAAAATAAAACTAAATGTATTCAAAAAATATAAATTAATATATTTAATATAATAAAATTAATAAACTAAAATTTATATTTAATATGTAAAATATGATTATAAATTTATATTAATACAGAAATAAAAAAGTAAATAAATAATAAAAATAAAACTAAGTAGAAGGGTCAATCGAGTCGTCGGAAAACTCGTTAAAGAAGTCATCATTATTTTGGGGGTTATTATTTTGACCACCACTGTTGGGATTTCCACCGAATGATTGCATAAATTGTCGCATTTGTTCCTCCATATCAGTCTGCCTCTTCGCCATTGCCTCCATTTCTCTACTATGTTCACCCCTCATTGCATCCATTTGGGCCTTCATTGTCGCCTCCATTTGGACCTTCAATGCGGCCTCACGTTCTTCGGACTTGCGTCTAGCCAATTGTCTGACCGTTTCTAACTGATCCGGTGTCAAATTTGTTTGACGTGACCCTCCTTCACCGTCCGGAGCTCTCTAATACAGAGTTCTATCCCCACTCCTCAAGGTGCCCGCCAAATTTCCACCCCTAAAAAAGCATCCGTTAGGCCCCTTTCCCCCAACAACTTGACTCTAAATATAGAAATCCACATCTGGATGAACCAGTCTTCCCGAAGGAGGAGTATATTGAGGATTATGGGTCAGAAATTCTACAAGCAAGGCCTGATAATCCTCCTATATATACATACAATAAATAAATCAAGTTAAATATATAAGTAAAATTAATGAAATGAAATAAAAAATAATAATAAAAAAACATTTAGCCACGTGATTGTAACGCCACAACTTATCAGTTGCCACATAATTTTCACGCCACAACATCTCACTTGCCACGTGAAAATCACGTCACAAAATTGCTTAAAAATAAAAAAAATATAAACAGAAATTTACTTACCAGGGCCTTTTTTGTACGCTCGTCAACAAATTCCCCCGATTTCTTTGTTCGGGTTTCGGTAACCAGCTCAGTCATTAATGGTTGCCTCCCCAAATGCTTCGCCTAAATAAAAAAATTAACGTAAATTAATTATCAATATATGTTATAAAATAAAATATGACTTTAAAAAGTGGTAATAATTACCATGCGACGAGCATTCTCGATCTAATGCTTCCAAACATTAAGGCAACCCCTTTTACGATGCCCTCATCTTGGCGCTTTGATTTAGCCTTAAATTCATCCGATTCCCAATACTTAAGAAGTTCTTCAAAAACTTCTTTGCCTATCCATTTGGGACGGATGCCCAAAAGTTGCCAATTTTCTCTAACACGTCGTAGCATGTCAGAAAGTCGTCGTGAAGTCCTACCAAAATAATTTTTTTTTCACTTTGTTATGGTTCAGAGGATCCCAAACACATTTTGCCTGCAATGTTGAATGACATTAAAATAAATAGTTAGATAAATTATAATAATACTCAAAAGGTCATTTAAATAAAAATAACATAAGAAATAAATTAATTATACCTGAAATTGCTTGAACCATTCGTCTCTATCTGAAACTTCTCTAAAACTCTTCAAAATTTTTGTATAATTCTGCTGAATTATATAATTTATAACCCTGGCTGCAGTCCGACTCGGCCCGAAACTAAAACAAAAATAATTGAATTAGCATAATTAAGTATATAAAGTTATATTAAAAATGGAAATGTGTACTTATAAATAAAAATCAATAAATAAGAAACTTACGAGTTCCCTTCAGGCCAAATCCAAAATCTCCCATCGATGGTATGAATCTCACTAGGATCATCATCCCCTCGAAGATCTCTCTCATCTATCTGATCACCGTCACCGTCCACACCAAGATCGTCATCAGCCGACTCTACATGATCATCGGATGCAGGTACATGTGTGGGATGTGGGGTGCGAGCAGTCTGTGTGGGCCAAGAATAGGTGGATCCTCCGGGATGCTGGACGGATAGGGGCACCTGTGTAGGAAAGTCGTTAATGGTCCACATCAAGACAGCTCGCATAGAAATTTTTTGTTTACGGGATATATCATAAGTCCATTCTCCATTATTCCACAACCTCTTCAAATCATCAATTAAAGGTTGTAAGTACACATCAATTCCGGTTTTTGGACTCGACGGTCCTGGAATGATGCACGTCAAAAACATGTATGGTTTCGTCATGCACATCTCAGGAGGGAGATTGTAAGGGGTTACAATAATTGGCCAACAAGAATACGCACTTCCAGATGCTTGGACATATGGAGCAAAACCATCAAAGCATAATCCAAGCCTGACATTTCTAGGTTCAGCAGCAAAATCAGGATGGACCTCATCAAAGTGCTTCCATGCATGGCCGTCAGATGGGTGTCGCGTATTGCCTGAGCTTGTTTTATTTGTATGATGCCATGTCATTTGACTTGCACTGTGCATTGAAGAAAACATTCTTTTTAACCTTGGTATTATCGGAAGATAAAACATGGACTTTACTGCTACACGTTTTTGCTTACTGTTAATGGCTCTACTGCGAACTTTATATCTTGGACTCTGACAAAACTTACATTCCTCCAATGATCCATCTTGAGTACCAAACTCATTGTCATAAAACAACATGCAACCATTAATGCAACAATCAATCTTTCTTATTGTTAAACCCAACTTCGACACCAACTTCTTTGCATCATAGAAACTCGACGACAAGTTGTCCTTTGTTGCAGTTGAGTCCAACATCATTTTTGCGAAGTGCTCCAAACACTGATCAGGAACATTCCAATTTGACTTGGCGGCCAATAATCACACACATTGATAGCTTTGAGTCTGACGACCCATCAAACAACGGCGTATTCATCTCATTCAACAACTGATAAAATCTCTGTGCTTCCTCATTCGGCAACTCTTCCCCGTCAAAATCTTCGGGTTGATCATAGGTCACGTTAACACAAAAAGCGTCCTCAACCATGTCACCTATCAGATTAAAGTTTTCCTGAAATTCCATAGGCGGTTGCATAGGCGGTCGACTACTTGAAGCATATGTGTTGCTAGTCTCTGGTACAATATTACTCGGCAGTGTTTCACCATTATACGTCCAAACCCAATAATTTTCAATGAAACCTTTTCTATGCAAATGACGTGTTATTTCCTCTGGGTCACTAATTATATATCTACATCGACATTTAAGACAAGGACACCTAACTCCTCCTTCACTTCGACAACGTTCCTAAGCAAACGCCCACGTGATAAAACCATTAACTCCGTCTATAAAATTGGGTTTAAGTGCGCGTCTTCCTGGATATAGTCTATCGTACATCCAACTACGATAATACCTATAATATTCCATTTACTGCAAATTTATATAATCAAAATCTTTTTAATTAGAAATATTAAATAATCAACTTACTAATAATCCTAAACATATTGTTCTTGTTCTTATTACTACTAAAAATATACTATGTATACTATTAAACATAAACATATTCTTTTATTTTAAGTATTTTTAATATATAAATTTTTTTATTATATACTATTAAATATACTATTAATATAGTCTATTAAATTCATTATTAAATTTATTAACATTCTATATGCTATTTAAATATTTTTTATTAACATATAATACAATTTTAGTATAATTGTTTTAAAAATATAATATTATATTTGTTTTAAAAAAATATATTAACATCAAATATATAATGTTTTTTACCATATTATACTATTTTTGATTATATTATACTATTTTTTATATATACATAATTATAATAGACTTTTAACATAATAAGATTAAATATATATATTTTTAATTATAATACATATTAAAACAGTTTTCAAAATATATTAAAACTGTTTTTATTAATTATAATACATATTAAAACTGTTTTTATTAAATATATACATATTAAAATAGTTTTTTAAATATATTTTTATTCAATACAAAAAATTAAATTTTTTTACATATATTTTTATTAATACTATATACAGCTTTTTAGTATACAGTTTTTTTATTAATATTTATACTACTAATTAATAACATTCATCTCTAAAATAATATCTCTCATTTAATATAATACCCCTCCTAAAATCCTAATAAATTCAGAAATTATACCAAATATAAAAAAAAAAAAATAGCAACAAATACCTCTATTCTTCAAACTCCTTCAACCTTCTAGTCCAATATATCTTCTTGTCCAACCTTCTATTCAAATCAAACAAAAATTAAAATATATTACAACCAAATAATACAAAAAATAAAACCATATCAACAAAATAGAAACAAAATTAAATTATATTTACCTAAATAGAGGAGATGTTGTAATAGAGATAGAGAGAATTTGATGAACAACAATGGATGGTGTGGGCTAATAGAGGAAGAATGGAGGAAGAAGAAAAGAAATGGGTTACGGTTTGGAGGAAGAAGAAAGGTTTGGAGGAAGAAGAAAGGAAGAATGCAACTCACTTGCGAAACGTGATTTTCAATTAAACTTATAAACATAGCAGCGATGTGAAATTCACGCTGCAACAGTTGCCACGTGTATTTCACGCCGCAACAATCCCAACGGATATAATCTCTCTCTTCACGTGCCAACACATTCTGACTATCACATGGCGAAATAAATGCTTAAATGTTGCGACGTGAATACCACGTCACAACATACTTTTTCCAAATTTTAAATTTCCCACCATCTGAACGTTACACAAATTTATTTATTTTATATTATATTTTTGGTAGCAACATGGCTTCCACGCCGCAACTTTTTTTACTTTCTCTGACCAACCTGATTGCCATCAGCCTTATTCAATTAATTAATAAACTATGTTGCCACGTGATTATCACGTCGCAACTGGCTTTTTTTAGCCACATGATAATCACGTGGCAAAAACACGTGGCTGGGTAGCATTTTTCTTGTTTTCTTGTAGTGTCCGATTATCATCCTCAAAATTCCGTCATCATCGACGGCGGCTACACAAGCCCGTTATAAAACACCACCACCATCAATCCGTTCAATTTCCCAACCTAACTCCGTTTCCGACCTCTAAATTTCCTAAAACGCATTCAAGATTGGTGAAAACTGGACACGAAATTCAAATCTCGAAACTGAGAAATCTCACATGTAAGATGCAGCTAAGCTTTTACAATCAACGCCACGTCGGACGGAGGATACGGTCTCATATATGAACCTTATGACGTAAAGAGATACATTAAAAGGATTTGAGAGGCTTACCGGAAGGGATGAATCTTTCGTACCTTGTTCTTGACGATGGCTTCCGAAAAAGAATCAGACGCTGCTCATGAGAATTCTTAGGGCCGATGAAAGAGGCTACGGAATACTTCAAATCTTTGTTGATGCTGTAGAAACAACCAAATCATGCACATGACGATGACGGCGAGATTGCAATCTCGATCAGATACTTTCAGAATCTGCTCACCAACTTGCAACTTCCGAAGTTAAGAGGTTAACGATCTTCAAAGATCTCACCGAAAGCTCGAAGACTTCATGAATCCAAAATTTTGTTGAAGAATGAAGAAAGAAAGAGGGTGAATTCCGGAGCGTGTCGAAGTTTGTTGTAGTGAGAGATGGGAGGAGATGGAGCGAGGCGAGTGAGAAGGATGGAGAGGGCGACGTCAATGGTGTGTTGAAGATGCAACAAAAGGTTTGTTGAAAAACCCCCTGTAAGTGAGTGATGGTGGTCTCTCTCCTTTGAATTTTTTGTGTTTCCAGTATGTTTTCCACCATGATGCATGCCTAGCCCTTTATGCATGGCCCAATCAAGGAAAAACAAATCACTTGCTATCCATATACACGTACTGCATACCATAACTTTTAACCAGAAATTTCGTTTCCATATGGCCTTATATCTCACTTCACGAGCATATAATTCGCGTTTCGTGCAAGATCTCGACTCAATTTCTTTTGCAAAGATGTAGAGTAGATTTGAGTGACCAACTTTCGTGTTGAAAGTTTTTTGATTCGGAGTCCGTAACACACGCTTTAAATCGGTCCCGAAGTTAAGAGAATATAGTTAGTGAAATGCCGCCAATGTCGGCAAGAATTTTCTGAATGTTTTTCCTTGACTTTATCGCGTTATAACTCTCATTCTGAAGCCCGAAAGAATTCGACTGTTGCTACAAAGCTATAGATTACCACGATGTGAACAAACTTGCAGTTGAGCATTTTTTGTTACGGAACTTGGAATCACATGAAAATTAGACCCGAAGTCATCTACTAACCATATGGAGGGAATGAGGAGAGTAAACATCGACTATTATTTTAATTCTATTTGATTTATTTAATTAAAATGAAAGATAGAGAAATTGGGCCAAAAGTGAAAGCTAAGAGAAATATAAGGGAGGAAGGAATAATAATATTGGTGAGTGAGGAGTAAAATTATAAATTGAATTTTATTACTCTAACTATATAAATTAAAGTATAATTTAGGTTTAGAGGAATTTTAACAATAAGTAGAAAGAAAAGAAAAATGTTAGAGTTTGGAAGGGAAGACAAAAGATTTAAGGAAGATCTTCAAACAAAAACCATAATTTCTCATTTTTGCTAGAATAAATGGGTATAATCTCAATAAAAGATATATGTGTGAGGGGTAGGGTAGAGGAGTCATTATCCTCCAAAGGTTTGATATGAATGTGTATATTTATTAAGTTGTTATATGAATTTGTAAATCGGTGATCCAATGATGTTATAATTTATTTTTCATGATGAAATTCACTTACCTTAGTGGGTGTAATTTATGTTGATGTTGTTGTGAAATATCCTCCATAGATGAACATTTAAACATTTTAGGATGAATATGATTTTAGTGGAAAAAGTGTTTTTATGTGTTAAAATTTATGAGATCATGTGCCTGAAAGTGATTTTGGGAGATTTCAAAGAGTCTCTAAATAAAAATCGTGAAATTTGCATGTTGTAGTCTAATAACGGACAACATGCTTCTTACAGTCAGCGCGCATGCATGTGACACCCACAGAGTCATGGATCTGCAGTTTGTGCAGTAAGTCTTTTTGAGAGTATAAAAATGAAAAATCTTATTGTTTTGACTTCTAGATTTTTGATGGTCATCTCATTACTCTCTTGGTTTTCCATGGAGACTTGCATGAATTGTGTGAGAGTGTCTTCCAACTTTGAGCTTCCACCTTGAGATTGTTGAACTTGAGAATTTGGACTTTGATATGGACTTTGTTGATGAAAATCTTGGTTGTTGAATCTCGATGGTTGATAGCCTTGGTTGTTCCTTTGATATGAATTGTTGTGATGTGGAGGTTGCCTTTGATAGCTTTGACTTTGGTTGTTCACATAATTTACTTCTTTTTCTTCAAAATGAGGGTAATAACAAGTAGGATGATCTCCTTGACAAAGTTCACAAAGTGCCCCTTGATGCTTAGCTTGAGATCCTTACATTTCTTTCAATTGTTGTGGAAGTTTGGACATTTATTGAGTGAGTAACTCCACTTGTTGTGAAAGTATCTTGTTTTGAGCAAGGATAACATCATTTATATTTAATTCAAGAACTCTCGGCTTCCTTTGCAAAGTTCCACGATCATGTTGACTTTGAAGATCATTGAGTGACATCCGATCAATAATAACTATAACATCCTCTGCACTTTTTGACATTAAAGAGCCACCCGCGTTAGCATCCAAAAATGTTTTGTGCACTGGTTGGAGTCCATTTTGAAATATATGGATTTAAGTGAGGTCGTCCATGGCCTTTTCACTTAATTAGCATCGACTTTAATATTTCTCAAGCCTCATTTAGAAACTCATTGCCTCCTTGAATAAATAACGCAATTACTGTCTTGGCTTCCATGAATCGGGATTGAGGAAAATACCTTTCTAGAAACTTTTCTTTTAATACATTCCAATCCGTCATCACTCTTGGTAATTGATCAAGGTACCAATATTTTGCTTTTTCTAATTAGGGAATATGGAAACAATCTCTTGAATAGTGCCTCTTTATCGGCCTCATCTACTCCCGTAGCACCCTTGATCTCATACAATTTGGTGAGATGTGTAAACGGATCCTCATAATCCATTCCGGTGAATGGATTTGCATAAAGAAGTTGGAGGATTCCAGTTTTCATCTTTGTGTTCCTTCCATCTTAAGCATTACGAGCAAATTGAGCGGTGCACCTTGGATTATTAGCGGACATTTTGGTACAAACTTCACCCACCATGTTTCCTTCAAAAGTGTCTAAACCCATTTCTTCAATTTGAGTTAGTGAAAAAGTAGATTCCTCTTCTCTTAGTCTTCTCTCTCCGACTAATTTCCTTCTTCTTCGTGTCTTTCTATTGAGCTTTGGAATTGTCCTTTCAATTTCGGCATTGAATGGAAATTGTTCTTTGGTAGCCTTTTCACGCATACACAAGAATCTACAAAACTAGCAAACCATGTGAAACACAAGAGAACTAGTAATAAAGTAACATAACTTAAAATAATGAACTATTGCAATGCTTGCAAAATCAAACACCAATCCCTAGAAATGGCGCCAATTTGTTGAAAAGTATATTTCCAACAAATATTTTTGTATCATATCCACAGAGATTGGGTGATATTACCGCCGTTCTATAGTTATTATCGTTTCAAGTTTAATAAGTAGCAAGGTTGTTTTGGTTTGAATTGTTATCTTTCAATTTAAAGTAACACTAAAACAATAAATTGAACTTTTATCAAATGTAAAAACTTTCCAAGATTGGGGTTCACTATCCCAAGTTCCTATGTTTCCCTAGTAGCAAATATATGAACTCAAGATTATTGAAAATATTCTAATATTCTCTCAATAACATTTATTTTTAAATGATATTGTGATAGTCACTATATTAATATTTAGACGATTTCTCTACCTAACTATTAATATATCAATCTTGAATGTTTGATACAAAAGAAAAGTAGTGTATAAATATATTTCTACAATTTATCCACTACTTGAGAGAATACTTTAGGTCAAGATTTGAATAATATTTCTCAACAATAACCCAAATCTAAATATTCAAAATAGAGCAAAAGTATATTTCAATAATCAATTGTTTGCATACAAGAACTATAGGGAATACATAGTAAATAAATGACAGCTACTACCTCCAATCTTGCCAAAGTGGGATTTAGCTACTCATCACCATGTTTGACATCACAATAGATGGAGAAGAATCAATGGGAATCAAGTTTTCTTTCACAAATCTTGTGAGAATCCACCTCACAATCTCTATACCAAACCCTCTTACAATGTGTGGTGAATACTGAGTGCATGCAATACAACCTCTATCTATTCAATCTGTAAAACTTGGATGAAATGGGTATGGAGCGTCACACTTAAGTTGGGCCCAAAAACAGAATTAGTGGCCAAAACCTAAATTAGTCTGGCTGACCACACACAGTTTGCGGCGCAAATTGAGTGAATTCCATCAATTTGTTTTTTCATGTTTTCAACATTGTTTTCCTCAATATAGTTCACGACGCCCACAAAGTTCGCGGCGCGAAGTGAGTGATTTCCACCTCCTTCCCTTTGTATGCTTTCCTCAATATTTTTCTCAATGTTGATTATTCATGTGTACTCCATAATGCCTTCCAAGCTCTCTCCTGAATTGCTCATGCATCCAATGCCTCTTATTAACAAATTCTACACAACTAGCAAACAAAGTGAAATACCTACTCAAAACATAATTAAAACAAAAGTAATTGCATATTTACTAAATTGTGTGAATAAAAGTGTGGAAATTCAATGAAACTTGGCTAAAGGTATCAATAATAATATGTGAAAATTATTACTATTTGGTCCGTAACACCGAACTACATGGGTTTTGATTTCAACATTGCACATTGTTGGTATGTAGGCCTAGAGTTCATTGGAAGTTTTATCAAATAAAAAAATGTAAAAAATACTTCTTTTTGTCACCTCCACCATCTATTTTGTACATTTTTTTAATAGTAATACATAAATTTTCAAAGAGGTTCTTGCGGAGTACCGTAGAGTTTTAGGGTGATAATACCTTTCCTTTGCATAAGTAACCCCCGTACCTCGATCTTAGTTTAATTAGTTTTTTTACTTTAAAAACTCCTCTGGGTTTTATTCGTTCTTTTCGCATTTCCTTTAGAAGCAATAAAGCGCGGTGGTGACTTTCAATGATTACGAGTTAAGTCAATCAATGACTTAGTCTTGAAGATTTTTAACCACTACACCTAGAATAAAAGGCGAAGAAACTCATACAAATTTCAAAGTCAATGGATATTATTGCGTTAGCCTATTCCATGAGAGCCCCACATTGGAAGAAGATGTTGTAGAAGAGCTCTTAATGGGAAATGGTACTTACTCATTCATCTATCCAGCTTGATTTCTCGAGTGTGTTCTTTCCTTTCTCTCATTTTTAGTTTATACTTATGTTCTTTCATTGAGGGTTATGTGTGACGTAAGTGTGGGGGAGAGAACTATTTACTTTGCTTCCTTTCATTCAGTTTTCATGATTTTCTTAAATAAATCATAAAAAAGATGCATTGTTCTTTGGTTTTGGGTTATAATTGTGAGTAGTTTTCTTAGATCTCTTGACACTACAACATTTTTGTCATACGGGAACGACAAACATCAAAAAGCAAACAACATAAGTAGTAGCTACAGAAAAAAAAACTTACAAAATTATTAAATCAAAATACAAAAAATCACAATATCCAACCCTAACTCTCTTATAGAGATAGATTTTGTGACTAACTTACTAAAAGGTTTAAAGCAACATCACTGAGAAAGAGCCCTGCGAGCAAGATACCATTCGATCTAATTTGCAAAGCAACAACAAACGATGAAGGATAGTTTAAAAACATAGTGAAAAAAATAAATGTTCATTTGGATTCAAACAATTTACTGAATCGAGAAAGGATTTAATCGATATTTTGGAAAAAATCCATAGCAATCTGTGTGGGGTTCAAATTGGGTCCTTCTTCAATAAGGAAACCAAGCTTTGTGGTTGAGAGATAACACATTGCTCTTCTGAATCAAAGAAACCGAATAAAAAAACACTAATTCATTCTTCGAAATCAATGGAATGAGAGTTAGGTTTTAGAGGGCGACATTTACATGGAATATGTTTTCTTCGCTTAGTTGTCGAGTGAGGAACACAAATGGAAATAAGGGTTTAGTCAACTTTTCGTTATACAAAGCATTTTCCATGATACATTTCGTTACCTTTCCCACTATCCCGAGGTAAAAATCCCTTTTCAGTCAAGGCATAATCACTTATTCGTAGTAGTGATTAAACTTATTGCATGTATAAAAAGGACTTGATTCTTCTCTTGACTAAGGATGTATTACATCAACACCAAATAGAAGGAGTTAATGTCATCTTCTAACTGAAAATATGAATTTGAATATAAAGGTTCAGGAAAACCATTTACTTGATAAATAGAACCCTGACATTAATCTTTAATGTCATATTTTTAAGATTTTGTTTCGGCATCGTTTCCTCTTTCATTGCCAAACAACATTGAGAAGTTATTTATAAATCAATCTCACATATAGATCCTTGTCATAATTCCATCACAACATAGAATATTAAATATTTCAATCACAACAACAATGACAACAACAACAAGAACAACAATAATAAAATTATTAAACATTAAATTTTAATAACATAAAATACAAAGATAATAAACAAATAAAATCAATAGAATCATTAATTATTAATCCTCAACAATAATAAATATAATAACAACAACAACATGCAACAACAAAAAAAAAAAACAAAAAAAAAATCAATAGAATCGTTAAACATTAAATTTTAACAACAACCACAACAACATTAAACGTTTTTGTTGACATAACAACAACAATAACTAAATTTGCGATGTTGCATTCATCCTTTCTTTGCCTCGTTCGAGTTGGATAAGAGATGATATAGTTCTAAAATTCGTTAATGAAAGAAATATTGTTTTCGAATTTCGTTTATGAAAAAAATGATATTTTCAAATTTCGCTTAGTGAAGAAATATAGTTGTGTTAGTGAAAGATGAAGTTTGGAGCTAAATGTTTAATTTTTGTATAGGGCGTGAAAGATTTCGTATATGGGTAGGAGTCAAACCCATGATTTATGTAACTTCAACCTTGGTTAAGAGCACCAAGGTGAAATGTAATATATTTTTAATTTTTATTTAAAAAAGACACTACTTTTATTAAAAATAAAACACAAAGTTGTACCTCCTCCGGACATATTTATAAACAAATATTTTTTTTTAGGTTTATTGAATCATTGATGTATCTGGTATAAAATAATGACTAGATATATCAATGATTAAATGAATCAAAAATATTATTTTTACTTATAAATGTGTTCAGAGAGTGTAGGCACTAGTCGAATCCATGAGTGTAATTTTTTTCTTAGATTGAGATTTTCAACCACAATGAAAAGTAATTTATTATTAATTAAAAAAAAGACGCTAAATCTGAAAGGTTTCACTTCAGTTTTATGTTCATCTGAGGTAAAAAACTTGATAGAAAATCTATATTTCATTATCAAACTGACTAGCAGCACTTCCATTCAGCTGGAACAAAGTAATCTTCAGTTGTAAGAGATGCAAATCAATAAGATCTATCTGATGAAATTAGTGAACCCAATATATCTATATATTTTATACAGAATTAACCAAGAGTCATAGAAGTGAAGAAAAAGAAATTTACATGAAATATTTTCCGAACAAGTTTGTTGTGTATCATGTTGTAACAAGTGTGTTGTGTATCATGTTGTGCAAATTAACTATTCAAATAAACTACATTATAAATCATGGTGTAGGTTAATGGTCCTCCCTCTGTTTATATAAAAGCTTTGTTTTCCTAATCTAAATTTATGCATAAAATATAAAAATGTAACAACTATAATATAACATAAAATGTACACGAGCAACAAACCAAACTTTATTTAGTTTCAATATATATATATATAATCCACAAACTTAAAACTGTCTGATGTAGTAATAACTATGATAGGGATGTCTTTCATAGAAAATCCAAAATATCAAAGACAACATTACAGCTACAGATACCAGAAATAATACGCAATAAATCCATTTAGTACATTTCTCTAAACTAGGGCAATAGTAGTTATTAATGTCTATAAAAGTTTTCCTAACAAAGGCGCAGTCCATTAAATCAACCAAAAATGGCCCATAATGATATAAACTGTAGGTCACATTCACCACAGTTGTAAGCTGTTTGTATATGAATGGTGTAATACGACCAGATGTTCTACAATGATTATCTGGTCCAGAAACTTCACAAGTATAATTCTTCCACACCTGCATGAATATCGAGCCCAAATTAAATTCATTAGACATATTTATGAATTACCAACACAAACATTAAACATGACAAAGACACAACACGGACACATGTTGAACAACATACATATTTTCGTTCAGAAGTGTCAGTACTACAGAGTTATATTGACACTTTTCATATTTTATAATTTTGATAGAATAGTTATTACCTCTATGGCATTTTCGAATCCTACTTCACCAACTGCACATTGTCTATCTGTAAAATCACTGTGGAATCGGTTGCAGAGAAGAGGCACAAGAGGGCCGGAATGATTGTTAGGGAAGATGTTGTCATTATTCAACACTTTTGAAATCAAACCATTAACTGAGTTAACAAGAATGTATGTTTCAGATTTGCTTTTCAACAAGGTTTCAAGTGATGTTTCATTCTCCACACAGGGAAGAATTTCATCCAAGGCTGTATGGTTTGTTGGATTTAGAGACCAATCGTTCATGGTAACACAGGTATCACCAATCACACTGTTGTGCAAGTTATATGTAAGAAAATATTAGCAATAGAACGGAAGAAAAAAAATTAAAATATTATAAAATAATACATAAACTTTCACTTACAAAACATATAAAATGAACGCAAATGATATGAATAGGAGCAAAATTTTCATTACATAACTGAATGTAGTTTTTAAAGTATGTTTTATAAATCAAATCTATTTATATATTGATGTCATAAAGATGCACAATTATGTTTGAGATCTAAAATTTCTATCTTTTAATTATTTTGTATTTTTTTCAAAGTTTTATATATTGATGTCATAATGATAATAAAATATTCTATTTTCTACTGAATACAAATAATAATATGGTACATTATATAAACTACTTTTATTAGTTTTATCTTATTCTTTTTGCCACATTAAATATTTTCAAGAAAAAGTAAAAAAGAATGTGTTTTTATAACATCAAAAAAGTTATTTATTATCTGTGCTTTTAAAAAAATATTATTTATAGAAAAATAATTTCAAAATAGAAAATTTATTTTTAACTTTTTTTAATAAATTTAAATGTTAAATTTTACATTCAATTAAATAAATATACATTATTAAAAATTACAATATAGTCAAAATTACACATATCTATTTTTTAAATAAATTCAAAATTATATGATTTTTATAAAAAGTAAAATAATTTTAAACTTTAATAGCTAAAGAAAATTACAAAAAAAGTTTAGTTAAAAAACTATTTAAACGAGTTTTTAACTTGTAATTTTTTTTAAAAAATAATTATTCATTATTATTTAAAAAAATGTATAATATTATAAAATTAATTTTATTAAAACAACTTAAACAAACGGCTCTCTTTTGTAAAAATAATTTAATGGAGATGCACTAATTAGTGTCAAACCTCATTTTGTTTTTCTATTGAAAAATAAAACATTACAGTGTTAAAATAACAAGACTGAGAGTACATCCAACATCACCCTGTGTCAAATATTATGATAAATTGCACTAAAAATTTTAAAGTAAAATTGGAACTTACTTATGAAGAAAAACAAATCCACCCGATAATATAAATGTTCCTGCAACAATAATCCATCCAGCTACTACTAAACTGTAATCATAAAAAAAACATCATTTACCCACCAAAATATTGATTGAATTGAACATACTCATTAATAACTTTTATATCCAAAAAACAAAGGAAAAAAATGAAACTTACATGTATAAAATACACTTTAATCCAAGTACTAAAGCAACTGTAAAAAAATTATAATACAAAAATGAAATTAAACTTTGACAAATCTTTATAAGAGAACAAAAAAAAACTAAAAATATAAAATAAGTTATTAACACCCACATAATCCAATTACTGAGATAATAATCATAGAAGTTCCAACAATAATAAGAGACAATTTCCTACATAAAAAAAAACAATAATTATTGTTGAGTATTTAATTTCAAAACTTAAATAAAAATTATTTTGTACTAAACTTACACTCCATCCAAAACACGAAATAATATTTGTAAATTATCATGAGTCTTGTTAGAAAGAGCAATAGCAGCATCAAGAATTTTATTCTTAACACTATCAATGCCCATATCTGCATCTGGTGGCAATTTAAGTTCATCTGCAATAGTCTTAACCGAATCAAAAGAGTTCGACACATTCCTTAAATTTTCAACTGTGAATTCAACTTGGCTCACAATGTAATCTATTGTGTCAGATGTTGTTTCTTGGAATTCTTGTTCGTTAGAGTACAAAACAACACATCCACCTCTGAAATAACATAAGCATGCACGATTAAGGAATCAAAATATACCGAGTGAGAGAGATAAAGAGAGATGGAATGAGATACATACATTACTGTAACGGCGCAAATGATAAGGAAAATCAAGGATATAAAATCTGGTTGAGAATATCCATTAGACTCTTTGGGAAAACAACAATAACAACAACACATGATATGTAAAATAAGTCCAAAAGCCATGAGCCATATCACTCCAACAGCAAAGAAAGGAACTGCAGTTGAAAGAACAGACTGCACCAAAGAAACACCAATTTAAAGTTAACAATATGCAAATAAAAAGGAAACGATAGTATCATGTGTATGATCTAATGGATCTGCCTCAGAGAGCATTGACACTTCTGAATAAAAATATATCTGACATCAACATATTCCTATCACATGTAATTATATTTTATTTTTTAAAATATATCAGAGTCGTGTCCAATGTCTCAGTCCGTGTTTTATATAGTTGTCATCTATTCACAGCTATTGTAAATGATTCATAAACAAATATTAAAAGTTCGTAATTCAAATAAAAATGAGAATGAAATGGATAGGGAGTAAATAACCGTAATATACTCGGAATTGCTGATATTCCAACCACCAGTGTAAATTTCAAAATGGTTAAAAATATCTTCCCTACTAGTTTGTTCTTGAGAAAGCATGAGAGTTGTATTATGCATAACACCTTTGTTAAGTTGTTCATCACCCTCCATTTTGACACCATCTAATGCCAAGAATCAGAAAAATCAGATAAAAAATATCTAATAAAAGTTAGAAATAAATTAAATGAAAAAAGGAAGGAACCTTGTATAGGGACGGATTGGAAGGAGTAGAGAAAGAGAAAGAGTGAGAAGAAGAAAATATGAAAAGAAGAGATTGATGTAAGAGGTAACATGATGATGATAATCAATGGTGTGAGTTTTGTATAATTTTATAAATGATGAAAATAATCTATTAGATTTTATATTACATTCATTGCATGTTAGATTTTCAACAAATGGAGAGTTTCAGTTACTCATTAAAGCCTCTGGTTTTGTTTTTTTTTCTTCAAATGTTTGGGTGTAGTTTTTTATTTTCTTTAAATATTTTTTGTTTGTTTTATATTTGGGATTGATTATTTTCTTTTAAAAAACAATATTAAATTTCTTTTGGTTTGAGTTTGAGGTGTCAATTTAAATTAATTATTTTTTAAGATTTTCTTTCTTTCTTTTGACTATAAAAAGTTATTCATTAAAAATGAGAATGAAATTAAAATTGAAAAAAGGGAAAAGAGAATATTTAAGGCTTGTTTGATTTGATTTTGTAAAACTGTTTTTTAATTTTTAAAATTTGAAAATCATAAAATTTGTTTGGTAGTCTACGTTTACTAATCTCTAGAATTTTAAAATCTAAAATAAGTTTCAGAGGTTTTTGATTTTTGTTTTTAGTTTTGGAAATTAGGAAAAGTAAAAAAAAAAAAAATTAAGAAAACTAGTATACTTTTTATCTATGGAATATTTGTAATATTGTTCAATTTTAAAACAATTTTCAAAAATTTGATTACCTAATATATTTTCTTTTATTTTTTTCTTCAAAATTTGTTTTTGTAATTGATTTACAAAATAACTTTAAACAATAAAAATTAAAACTCGTTCAAACGGACCCTTAAAGTATAAAAGTTCAATGTATCTTTACACTTTTGAATTCTCAAAAATAGACAACCTACTTTTATACACTTTATCATAAAAGAATGCCATATAAGTTCGTACTTTATTTATAAAAACCATATACAAACATAATGTATTTATGCTTTTTGATTTACTTGGTTGTATATATTCTTTATGAGAAATAAATAGAATTATACTGACTTCATAGTTAAGGAATAGCATATTAGGAATATTGAGAAAATAAATTTTAAAGAGAAAATAAAGATTGAAACAAAAAGGAAAAAAAATAACATTGTAAAGAAATGGATTAAAGTTTTATAAATACCAAAAAATAAAATTCAAAAAAGCTATAACTATATTATATCTTTATTTTGAAAATTTATTTCTTGACTTAATATTTTTTAATTAAAAGATTAAAACTTATATTATTAAAATATATAGAATAGAATAAAATATAAAATTTATATAAAAGAAAATAACATAGAATAAATGGATAAAGTATCCAACAAATTACATAAGTTTACTACCTTTTATTCAAGTGTTATTGTAACCAAAAGCTATTGGACATGTTTTATTTGTTGCCAAAAGATCACTTCTATAAAAAAAGAAAAAACTTCAACAGTGTGGGTCTTATGGTTAATTTGCGTAGCATCTGTATTCATAATTCTTCAAAATCCGCATATCATGAATAAAATTAAAATGCATATTAATTTTACCATCTTGTTTAATTCTCCTCTATTTAGTGCAATAAATGCCTCGTGTAAGGCAAGAGGGACACCAATAACTCTTTTAAGAAGGAAAATTTTGCAGCCATTAAGACCATCAATATTATCATTTTTCCAAACTTTTATGACTATTGTATCCTCTTTAAATTAGACATTGGCAATTGGTTTAGTGATATGTTGTAAGTGTTCATCAAAACTTACTTTAATGTCTTCAACCAGATCCAAAGTCTTAATCAAAATTAAATTAGGATCATTGAGTTAGTAAGCAAAACCACTATATTGTGATTAGTGATAACAACTAGACTCATCTTTAGTGGATATCTGTAAAATTTATACATAATAGATAGGGTTAAAACTCGTAAAATGAGTACGGGCACGAGTACATACAATTATTCTTTAGTATTCAGTCCGCCTCATACCTGCAAAATACATATGCATTGGTCAAGTGTTTTTCTGCTAGGAATTGAACTCGGCATTAAGGGTTAAGCAACATCTAACTCCTAAGGACTGAGCAAGAAATGATCAAGGCATTTAAGATTCAAACACGGCATCACGAGGAAGATAGCTTAGGAAAGAAGTCAATTCAAAACATAGTTCATGGTTGCAAGAGATTCACACAATTATCTCATTCAAAACAAATGATCAAGCAGCTAGGCAATTCAACAATCAATGTCATCCTTGAGAGGAATCAATTATACATGATAAACAAAAGAAGAAGTAAACATGTGATGAGCAATAAGACAATACAAGTCAGAAGTATACACCAAGTATTCATCATTCATCATGGTTCACAAACATCAAGCAACATGCACAAGAATAGGTTAAACAACCAACAATCAAACCCTAATGCATCAAATAAATGAATCATCATCATCATCATGCTAGTCAAAGGATCAAATAAAACAAAGAATTGAGATACTAAGACCAACCGAGTCAGAAGCAAAGGCATGCTATCCTACAAAACTCTCAAGAACCGAGATACAATCACACAAGTCATGTTCAAAATTTAGGCCACAAGTTAAACAAACATTACTTCAAATCATCATCAAGATGTATCATCTATTTAAAACATTTGAATGACCAAATAATCATGAATAATAGGGCTTTACCTCATGGTAAGTAACTCAAAAACAGGTGATAACCAAACCCTAGATGGTTGCACAAGTGCATTTCCTCAATCATTCATCAGTCCCAACAATAATCTAAACAATAAGGCATGCATGAACTCTTTCAACAGTATCAATTAGGATGCCTAAAAAATGATTTGAATGGGCACCAAAAAAACATGAAATCAGTCACAAATTAATTTCCCTAATGTGCTTAAAAGGGTGACCAGAAAACAACTCAAACAAAGCATTAAACACCAACAATTACCTCAATCACTAATCACGCATTTAAGGATCTCAAAAAGATTTCAAACATGCATCAATTAAACACAATAAGACATCAAATAGTCACTCAAACCTTAAGCATTTTATGTGTCTCATTGTGTAAGAAATAATGGCTCAAAAGCCCACTCAAAAAGTATCAAACATCAATCATAATCAAAATGATAACAACATACATTCCTCAATTAAATTCAAATAAAATAGAAAAAATAAGTGAAAAATAAAATAAAAAACTATGCAAATATCTCAAGCCCTAAAATATCAGAAAACTATTTTTGTGGATTTTTTTATAATAAGAGATAACCAGAAATAAATTTGAAATTTGAAACGGACATGTATTTTCTCACTTGACAAAACAATGGTGTATATGAAGACAACAACAAGACAACAATATTAGACTGGAGGTGATGTTTAAAGGACTGCAACTTCTATTGTATTGAAATGTTTAACTGTCTTAGGAAATATGATACAAGTGAGTTCTATATATAGAGACTCAAAGATTCAAAGATATAAATGCTACATAGGAAATGCTAAATATTAAATACTGGATATTTCCAAGGAGGTATAGATCCAAGGAATGGACTTTTCAAATCCCAAGAGAATAACCTTCAAACTCTCTTTGACTGCATTTAAGTTTTATTCCAACAAAACTCCCCCATAAAAATTAAATGCTTTTTCGATCCATCATTCCCAGCATTCTTTTGCCTCTATCGAATAACTCCTTCGACAATGGTTTTGTGAGGATGTCTGCAGCCTGGTCCTTGCTTGCTACATGTTTTAGTTCCACACTTCCTTCCTTCACATGTTCTCGAATGAAATGGAATCGAACATCAATGTGTTTGCTTCTTTCATGATTCAGTAGATTCTTCGCTAGTTCGATTGTTGACTTGTTGTCGACTAGGATTGTTGTTGCATTCTCTTATTTTTGCTCCATCTTGCTGAATAGTCTTCTAAGCCATATTGCATGACATACGCACTAAGATGCTGCTACATATTCTGCTTCACATGTTGAAAGGGTCACAATTGGTTGCTTCCTCGAAACCCAAGTGAAAGCAGTATTTCCCATGAAGAACACATAGCCAGAAGTGCTCTTTCGATCATCTATATCTCCACATCAATCACTGTCAGAGTAGCCTGTCAGCTTGTACTTTTCTGTTCTTGAGTAAAACATCCCAAGTGACACAGTTGCTTGGATGTATCGAAGGATTCTTTTCAATGCCTTCCAGTGTGTGTGGACTGGTTCTTCCATAAATCGACTCACAATGCCAACACTTAACGAAAGATCTGGTCTTGTGCAAGTCAAGTATCGAAGACTTCCTACCAAGCTTCAAAATTTACTTGCTTCGACACGCTTTCCCCCATCAAATTTCGAAAGCTTTGTACCTGGTTCCATTGGTGTCGAAATTGGATTGCAGCTATCCATTTTGAACCTCTTTAGGATGTCTTTTGCATACTTTTCTTGTGAGATGAAGATTCCTGTTTCTTCTTGTCGAACTTCTATGCCAAGATAGTATCTCATCAGGCCTATGTCTGTCATCTCGAACTCACGTGTCATTTCGCTTTTGAATTCTTCAATCAAATAATCATTGTTGCCCATGAAGATTAGATCATCGACACAAAGAGCAACAAGTAGAATATCTTCTTTATTCTTCTTCACGTACAAAGCATGTTCATAAGGACATTGCTGAAGACCTTTCTTTTTGAAGTATGTGTCAATGCGCGTATTTCATGCGCGTGGTGCCTGCTTCAGCCCAAATTCAACACTTTCCCTTCATTTTCGACTTTCCTGTATCCTGGTGGTACTTTGACATATACTTCTTCTTTGAGCATACTATTCAGAAAAGCTGATTTGACATCCATCTGAAATATCTTCCATTTGAATTGAGCAGCTTGAGAAATGAGCAGTCGAATTGTTTCCATTCTTGCTACAGGTGCAAATACTTCATCATAGTCAATCCCTTCTTTCTGTTTGTAGCCTTTCGCCACAAGATGCGCTTTATACCTTTTGATTTCTCCTTGAGCATTCATCTTCTTCTTGAATACCCACTTCACACCAATAGTTTGACTTCCTTTTGGCAACTCAACAAATTCCCAAGTATTGTTATGTTCGATAGCCTTGAATTCTTTGTTCATGGCATTTTTCCATTTTTCATTTCTCCATGCTTCTTCAAAACTAATGTTTTCAGAGTCTGCCAGCAGACATACAAGATGCACTTCTTCTGTGTTATCATACAAATCTTGCAAGCTTCACATTCTGGGCTGTGAGGATTCATTTTCAGGGTTTAGTGTTTGTACGCACAACAAAAAATGATTCTCCAGCTTCAACCACTGCTTCTGTCGAACTGTTCCAGTTCCATTTACTTACTTCGTTCACACGAACATCTCTGCTTACTATCACTTTTTTGTTTACAGGATCGAACAACCTGTATCCCTTCGTCTTTTCATCATACCCAATGAGTATGTATTTTTGACTCTTGTCCTCAAGCTTCGTTCTTCGTTGATCTGGTACATGTGCATAAGCAATACTACCAAAAACCTTGAAATGGGACACAGTTGGCTTCTGACCACTCCAAGCTTCTTGTGGTGTTTGATCTCCTAGCTTTGAATGTGGACATCTATTTTGCACATAGATTGCACATTGAACAGCTTCTGCCCAAAATTCCTTCGACATGTTCTTGCTCTTAAGCATTGATCAAACCATGTCAAGGATTGTTCGACTCTTCCTTTCAGCTACCCCATTTTGCTAAGGTGAGTATGCTGCAGTAAAAAATCTTCTGATTCCTTGTTCTTCACAATACTTCATGAACATTGTTGAAGTATATTCTCCGCCTCTGTCTGATCGAAGGGCCTTGATGTGTCTATTAGTTGCCTTCTCCACTATCACTTTGAACTTTTTGAATACTTCGAATGCTTCAGATTTTTCTTTCAAGAAGTAGACCCAAGTCTTTCTTGAGAAATCATCAATGAACGAATGAAATATTTCTTGCCACTGAAGGATTTTGGAGTAATTAGACCACATATGTCAGTGTGAATTAATTCAAGAATGTGTCTAGCCTGATAGTCAGCTTTCTTTTGAAATGAAGTTCTTGTTTGTTTGCTAAGAACACAATCTTCACAGAATCTACCTTCATACTCCATGTCTGGAAGTCCATGCACCATGTTCTTCTTTGCTAATCTCATTAGCCCAACATGATTTAAGTGACCAAAACGTAGATGCCATAGAGATACTTCGTCTTCGGCATTAACCTGCAGACATTTCTCTCGAACTGTTCTCAAGTTCAACTTGTACATTCGATTCTTCCCCATTTCGACTTCAGCAACCAGATATCCAGACTTATCTTTGAGATGTAACGTTCGACTTTCATGAGAATCGAATATCCCTTCTCAGTTAATTGTCCTAGACTCAGTATGTTTGCTTTGAGATCTGGCACATAATACACATCTTGGATTGTCCCTATCAAGTCATCCTTCTGCACATAACAAATTGTACATTTTCCTTTGACCTTTATCTTCGATGCATCTCCAAAGGATACATGGCCATCTTCAATCTTTGTAATCTCTTTGAATAGGTGTTTATGACCACACATATGGTTACTTGCTCCAGAGTCAAGATACCACATAGTGTCATTTTCTTCGTTTATTACCTTCTGAGTCATCAGTAGGAAACCTTCATTTGAACTTGTATCTAGGGAAAAATTTGTTGTTTCTTCCACTTTTCTTTTGAGACGACAATCTTTTGCAAGATGTCCCACCTTTCCACAGTTGTAGCAACTGTAGGAATTACAGTCCTTCGCGTAGTGCCCCTGTTTGTTACATTTGTATCATTCAATATTTGTGTAGTTTGTTCGGCCACCTCTTTGACCACGTCCTCTACCACACCGATTTTGTTGGCTTGACTGTCCTTTTTCGAAGTTGTTGTTCTGATAACTTCGACCACCATTACGTCCTCCACGGCCACGTCCTCTCCCACGGAAATTTTGAGAGAACAATGCCTTTTCGTCTTTGGCAACTTCCTTGGTTTGATTTGCATCATCAGATGCCTCCTCTTTCTTCTTCAACTTGCGTTGTTCATGTGCTTCGAGAGAACTTGCAACTTCTTCGACAGTAACTCTCGAAAGATCCTTCGATTCCTCTATTGCACATACTATATTTTCAAACTTGCCTGTCAAAGATCTCAAGATCTTTTCGACAACACGAGCATCAGTTAATACTTCTCCATTTTGACTCAATTTGCTTGCCATTGTTTGCACACGCGTTATGTATTCCGACACGGACTCCGTCTCCTTCATCTTCATTCTTTCTAGTTCACCTCGAAGAGTTTACAAGCGAACTTGCTTGACTCTATCTGCTCCTCTGAACGCTCTTTCAAGAGTGTCCCACGCTGCTTTCGACGTAGTCGAACCAGCAATCTTCTCAAAGGCTGATTCATTGACAGCCCTAAACAACATGTACAATGATGTTTTGTCTTTCGATCGCGTCTCGTTCAACGCCTTGTTCTGGGCTGCTGTGTACCCAGTTGTATTAGCTGGTTCTGCAAACCCATCATTTGTTACTTCCCACACATCTAATGATCCAAGAAGCGCCTTCATCTGGATACTCCAATTTTCATAGTTCCATTTTGTTAGTTGTGGTAGTGGCATCTGATTCATCATGTTCGCCATTGCTCTGATGCCAATTTGAAGAAAGCAACAAGACAACAATATTAGACTGGAGGTGGTGTTTAAAGGACTGTAACTTCTATTGTATCGAAATGTTTAACTGTCTTAGGAAATATGATACAAGTGAGTTCTATATATAGAGACTCAAAGATTCAAAGATATAAATTCTACATAGGAAGTGCTAAATATTAAATACTGGATATTTCCAAGGAGGTATAGATCCAAGGAATGGACTTTTCAAATCCCAAGAGAATAAATAAAGCAAACAATGAACTACAATTCAAAGCTTAAAACAGATCGCAAATAAAAACTATGCAAAGCCCAAACCAATATCTCATTTATTTCATATTTTCATTTTGTTATATTTTAAAGGGTTAAATAAGTTTTTGGTCCCTATAAATATCTCAAATTTCGTTTTTAGTCCCTCTAAAATTTTCCTTCAAAGAATGGTCCTCCTAAAAATTTAAATTTTAACTTTTGGTCCCCTCGGGGCAAAACCGTCGTAAAAATCGTCGCTAATTTAAAAATCGTCGCTAAAATCGTCGTAAAAACCGTCGCTAAATTAAAAACCGTCACTAAAACCGTCGTAAAAACTGTCGCTAAATTGTAAAAACCGTCGCTAAATTGCAGGAGGGACCAAAAGTTAAAATTTAAATTTTTAAGAGGACCATTCTTTGAAGGAAAATCTTAGAGGGACTAAAAACGAAATTTGAGTTATTTATAGGGACCAAAAACTTATTTAACCCTATTTTAAAATATACATTTACTTAAAAATAAAATAAAAAAATGAAACCATGAACGAATGAACAGAGGATACCTAACGTGATCATTCCTAAACGTAAAACAACACTTATTCATCATGTATTCTACTCTAAACCAATGCCTACATCAGTAGGATTTCAAATGCAAATGAGCATGATCCTAAACATGGCAACTATCATGAAGAAGAATGGAAAGTATGAAATGCTTACCTAGTGGAATAGAGGTCCACTGCCTTTTGAATTTATGCTAAACTGCAACAAAACTCTACTACACCTTGCCTTTATCTTGAAAGGAAGCAGAAGGAAGAAAGAGAGTGAAGCAATGCCGCATAAATTGTGAGCTTTGAAGGAGAGAGTCTTGAGATCTCGATTTTCTTTTAAATGAATTAGCCAAGTAAGAGTAGATGCTTGGTTAACGGTTTAACTTGGGTTAATAATCTGTTTTAGAGTTTTGAGTGAGAAACAAAAATGAGAGAATTTGAGTGAAGTGTGATGTGTTTTGCCTTGTTTTTGAATCTTAGAGGTGTCATTTTTTATGAGTGTGGATAGAGGGAATGAAGCATAAAGGGTGAGATGGCACATGAAAGAGTAAAGAACATGTTTATTGTTGCTTTAGCATTTCCCTCTTTAGGAAAAACCACAAAATACGTGCATGCATGAATGAGAACATGTTTGTACATATTAAGTAAACCAAAAAGAGTGCATGCGTGCAAAAGGGACCTAATAACACCATGATGTGAGTAAAAAAAGCCTAAACATGCTAAGGTGACAAAATCTTATGAAATACCCAAATCAATATTCATGTAGTCACCTCGATTAATCATATCTTGAGGAATTTGGATCCAAAGGAAGAGACTTTGGGTTTAATGGAACGAGGGAAGTAAGATGAACAAATCTTGTGTTGATCACAAATTGAAATGAAACTTGGAAGCACCTTGAAACTGGCCATGAAAATGCTTGTATGGAACTGAGCAAAACACTTAAAATTCTCTTAAGTATTTTGTTGATTCCGTCAACTTCACGCTACAACAAAATCACGATTTAGCTACAATATTTTAGCGTCGTTCCCGACTCCGATGTTAATAGTGTCGCCAAAACGTCTCACTATGCAGACGCTAGTTGGGTAAAATCATTTATTTATTTTTTATTAGGCCATTAATTATAGCATCGGCCTCGACCGACGCTAAAGTTGGAGTGAAAACTTTCATTTATTTTATACCAAATCCCCCTTTTTAGTTATTAATTTAATGAACTACTTATTTTTTTATATTAGCGATGGTTCAGGCCGACGCTACCGTTTGTGCGAGATAATTTCATTTCTCTCCACCAATTTCATTTGCCTTCTTTTTAGTTATTGTTTTAAATAATTATGTATATTAGTGATGATTCATGCTGACGCTACTGATTATGCGAGGTAATTTCATTTTCTCCATTAGTTTTGTTTGTCTCCTTTTTATTTATTGTTTTAATAAATTATTTATTTTTTATGTTAGCGACGGTTTTGGTGAAGCTAATATTACTGCCAAATGATTTTTATTTTCCCACCAACTTTTTTTATTAAACTAAATAATTTATTATTTAATTATGTTTTAACTATAAATTAATAAAATAAAATAAAACTATAAATTAAAATTAAAGCTTAATTTATAAAATAAAAGTTTAAAATTAATAAACTTAAACTAAAATTATATCAAACTCAAATTTATAAACTAAACCAATATTAGAAATTAATAAAATAATAATTATTGATCAAATTATTTATAAAATAAACCAATTTTATAAATTAATAAAATAATATTTATTAATAAAAGTATTTATAAATTAAAAATATTTATAAAAAAAAACTATAAATTATAAATTAAATTAAATTGACAAAATAATATAAATAAACTAAAATTTACAAAATTTATAAAATAAACTAACATTAATATAATTTATAAAATAAATCCAATATTATTAATTAATTAAATAAAATAAAAATTTTAACTAAATTAATAAAATAAAATTAAAATTGAATTAAAATCTGATTTATAAAATAAAACAAAAATTATATATTAATACTATAAATTAAAATAATAAAATAAAATCGAAATTCAATTAAAATCTATTTAATAAGATAAAACTAAGAAAAATCATAAATAAAATAAAACTATTTAATCAAAAACAAAAGAAAAAAACCCTCAGCCTCTCAAAATTGAACCCTAATTTCCCAATCTCTAATTACCTGAAGATGTATCGTGGCTGAAAGCCTTCTTCACTGCCCTCTTCGCTTTCAACAACTCCAACTTTAACCTAGCAATTTGCAACCCAAACTCGAAGGCTTCATATCATCGTTTCCATTAAAATCGCTTCACCGTCAAAATCAGTTCACCATCAAAATCGTATCTCATCGTATTCATCAAGTTCATCTTCAAAATTTTCCTAATTTCTTTTTCATCATTATATCTCATCGTGTTTCTTCAACAAATCGTTTCATGTTCAAAGCAGGAAATCGAAGAGTTCAAAGTAGAAAAATCGAAGAGCTAAAAGAAGAAAATCAGTTCAAGTTTGATTTTTAATAAAATCGAAGAGCTTAAAGATTGAAATACTCATTTACATCCCTTTCCAAGTTTTATTGACAATATAATCATTTCATACTCGCTTCAGGTTCTATTGACAAAGATATTGGCTCTAACTCAACTCGTCGGAGTTGCACTTCGAGACAACAATTTATAAAATAGTATGAACTTATGTGTGATAATTGAATAGTTTTTCATTCATTTCCACTACTACAAAACGGGCCTTCATTACCGCCATGTTCACCACGGTTCTTCCCTACACCGTGGTAACATCTCTAAAATGAGGCGTTGACATATGTATTTTGTTTTTTAATTAAAAATTATTTGTATATAACAATGGTTGATGTACCAACCGTAGTGATATAATCAAACTTTTATGGGTTCAAACCTCAGCGCCATAACATATTTTATTCCTTTAACGTTAAGGCACACCTTTTCTTTTTATTTATTTTAAAACTCACAAATAAAAGGGATCAATGGATATGTTATTTTAAATCTCAAATATGTTTTCTTAAACATGGCGTTTGTTTCTCAAATTGAACCCTCCAAAGTTAATGAATCCTTAGGAGATGATCAATGGATAATTGCTATGCAAGAAGAATTAAATCAATTCGAGAGAAATCAAGTTTGGGAGCTTGTACCTAGGCCAAGTGATAAACACATCATAGGTACCCGATGGGTGTTTAAAAACAAACTTCATGTGAATGGTATGATTGTTCTAAACAAAGCAAGATTGATGGCTCAAGGTTACAATCAAGAAGAAGGAATCGACTTTGAAGAAACATTTCTCCAGTTGCAAGGTTAGAAGCTATTCGTCTTTTACTTGCTTATGCTTGTTCATTAAATTTTTAGCTTTATTAAATGGATGTAAAAAGCGCATTCTTGAATGGCTACATCAATGAAGAAGTCTATGTCAAACAACCCCCGGGATTTGAAGACTTCAAAAATCATTCACATGTCTTTAAGTTGAGAAAGGCTCTTTATGGCTTAAAGCAAGCACCAAGAGCATGGTATGATAGGCTTAGCAAATTTTTGTGTGAAAAAGGTTTTGAAAAGGGTAAGGTTGATAAAACTTTATTCATTACGAAAATCAAAAGTAACACTTTATTGGTTCAAGTCTATGTTGATGATATCATTTTTGGATCGACTAACAAAGAAATGTGTGAAGAATTTTCATTGATGATGCAAGGAGAATTCGAGATGTCCTTGATGGGTAAGATGAATTATTTTCTTGGACTACAAATTAAGCATCTAAAAGATGGAATCTTCATCAACCAATCCAAGTATTGCAAAGAGTTATTGAAAAAGTTTGATATGGATAGTTGCAAAGCAATGAATACTCCAATGGGATCTGGTACATATGTTGATCAAGATGAATCCGGTATTCCAATTGATATTACTAAGTATTGAGGTATGATTGGTTCCTTACTATATTTGACGGAAAGTCGTCTTGACATAATGTTTAGTGTTTGTCTTTGTGCTCGCTTTCAAGCAAATCCAAAGGAATCACATCTCATGGCGGTAAAAAGGATCATGAAGTATCTCAAAGGAACAACCAATGTTGGCTTATGGTATCCCAAAGGTAGTGTTTGAAATTTAATTGGTTATTCTGACGCGGATTATGCAGGTTGTAAAAATGATAGAAAAAGCACAAGTGGTCCTTGTCACATTCTTGGAAATGTACTAGTATCATGGGCTTGTAAAAAACAAGCATTTGTTGATCTTAGCACGGCCGAAGCGGAGTACATAGCAGCAGGTAGTTGTTGTGCACAAATTCTTTGGCTTAAGAAACAACTTCTTGACTACGGACTTGATCTCGGATGCATTCCTCTTCGATGCGACAACACAAGAGCAATCAATATAACAAAGAATTCGGTCATGCATTCAAGAACCAAACATATCGATATTCAACATCATTTTCTTCGTGTTCATGTGCTTCAAGGAGATGTTGAAGTTACATTTGTCGATACTCATAACCAACTAGCGGACATTTTCACTAAACCTTTGGCTCGACATCCGTTCTTCAAAATCCGTCGAGAATTGGGAATATTGGATGAAAAGGACATATAAATCGGTACATGTATTTAATTCTTTCATAATATCTCTTAACACATCATCCATACTATATGTTGTCATTATTTACAATTATTTGTGTCCATTTTTTTAATATTTATTCTTTTAGTACTACATAGGTTTAGATAAATATATGCATTATTTTTATGCATTATTTTTTATATTGTTCATACTTATTTTTTATGCATTATTCCTTTATATTTTTCATGCATTATCCAAAAATATAAGTATTTTCAGTTTTTTGTCAGGGGAACCTGGTTACCCATATAGGGGAACCAGTTCCCACACGCTATTTTTGCTCCAGACTTCATTTTCATAGACAGGTAATCGGTTACACCCATATAGGAACTGATTACCCCTGCACAACAGAGCAAGTTCTCACTCGTTTTCAATGCATTGTGTCATACCCCAAAATTTGCCCTCCTACTTCTCAAGACATTTCATACATCCATACTCAAGGATTCCTCAAGGGTTGATCAGACAAACCCTCTCCTAGACAATCAACCCAAACTAGGGTTTGACTATCCACAGATCCAGATGGACTTCCAACATCTCCAATAGTCATCATGCCTCCTCATATGCTTCAAAGATTCTCCATGTCAAGTTTCAAGCCTCACAAGTCAAGTTTCCTCAGACAATTGCTCAGATGGTTGAAAATCAGCTGTAATGGACAAAAAGTCAACTGTGGTCAACATACAGTCAAACTTCCTGATTTTTGGTCAACATCCTCATTTTGAAGTCACATTCATCATTTTTCATCAAGAAAACTCAAGATTTGCTCAAAAGTCAAACTTTCCAAATTAGGGTTTTCTAGTGAAAAGTCAACCAAACTTTGACTGAGCATAACTTCTTCATACTTTCTCAGAAATTTTTCCACCACCTCTCATTTTGAAGGAAATTCAATTCTCTACAACTTCATGTCTCACAAGAATGTTCAAAAAATGCTTCATTTGGAAGGTATGGATCAAAACATTACAGGTCCTTTTCAAAGTCAACAAAAAGTCAACTTTTTGTTTTGAATATTTATTGAGCATGGAAACTCCAATTGAGATGAAACCAAAGTGGTTGTTTAGAGGACACTTAGAGCTTTCTAAAAAGTCCAAGAACACTAAAAAATGTGGAAAATTGAGCAAAATACACCTTTCAGAAGTTGGGCATTTTTGAACAATTGCACAAAACGAGATATTTGTCAAAATCCCATTTTTTCCAAATGGGCCTATAATTTTATGATCTAAACCTGATCATAATATTATTTGTGACCTATTGATGCCTTGCCATGACCACATTCTATTTTATTGATTTATTTTTGAATTTAAAACCATTTAATTCAAATTTAAATTATATAAAATATGAAAATAAGATATTTTTTCAAAAGGATTGGATTTTTATCAAACTTGAGGTCCAAGATAGCCCATGGAAGAGAAAATCAAATTTTCTCCAAAATTTGATTTTATTTGAAAGGAATTTATTTCACATTCAATATCCAATCTTTTTTCCTTCTTTTTGCTCCAGCATTACACTCTATAAATACTCAGCTATTTGCACAAAGCCAAGGACGAAACCCTAGCCCCAACAACAACCCTTATTTTGCCAAATTTTTTCTCAAAGTTGCAAAAATCGAATTTCAATTTGCAGCAAGTTTCAAGGAGTTCTAAGCCTTCCATTGTGTTCCTTGATATCCCAGCAAGCAAAATCAACTCTTACTCGAAGCCAAACCATCCAGAATCGTGCTCTCAAGCTTGCTCCAATTTGGTATTTCTTTGATTTTTGATTTCATAAATTCATGCATTGTTAATGGTTGTTGTGTGTTTATTTGGACTCAGGATACGTATTAGATCGTGTTTGAACCATTATATGCAAGCTTGAACGTAGGAAACCTGATTTGCCATGGCTAGGGCTTCACGAGCTGTTTTGATCGAACCGGCTTGTACAGGAACTTTCAAGAGAAACAAACACCACCATTGAACTCGCAGCCCTCGATTTAGGGGGGTAGGGTACCTCTTGCCTCTTTATTTTGCGTATTTTTCAGGTTTGGAGATTTGAGTGATCGGAGAAGACGACCGGAGCTAAGGCTCCGGCGTCGTTGACTTGCTCTGACCGGTGAAGGTTGGCGTGGCGCGATCGCGCTCTCTGATTCGTCCATCCGTTCCAGCTGGGGTCCACGCGTGCTGACTTGGTTTGAAACATATCCATGACACGTTTACACTTATATTCAATTGATTCCAGTTTCACAAACACCAAGTGCACTATGGCGTAGTGGTTAAGGCGCTGGCATGTGGAGATTCCCTCAAAGGTCTCAGGTTCGAACCTGGACAGAACCAACTTTCTTTTTCCTTTTGCAAACTCAACTTATTTTTCATATTTTCTATTTTCTTTAATATTTTCCATCCAATTTATTTTGTCTTCTAATATTTTTATCATGCATTTAAAAAACACCAAAAATATTTATTTTTTTGCATAATCATCAGAAAAATGTTTATTTAATTTTTAAAATTAAAATTATTATTTTCGCATGCATATTTAATTTAATTGCTAATTAATTGTTTAAATGGCTTTTAATTGTTTTTAAATTATCAAATCAACTCCAAAAATTACCAAAAAATTATTTTATCATATTAATGTCATCACTAACACAAAAACGTTTTCTCATTCAAAAATACTTATTTTTAATAACATTTTCCTCTTATGCAATTTTCTTCCGTTTTCCGATTTTGCATCTGTTCACAGGTTACACGGACGATTTTTATCGCTTTTCTTTTCCAATTATGTAACTGCCTATGGGATGTAATAGTTTAATTAGGAATTTTATTTTCCGCACTTTCAATTATGTATCTGCCCCAAAGCCATGTAATAGCGTAGGACTTTATCTTTCCGCATTTTACATTTCCGCAATTTACTTTCCGCACCCTATAAACTGCTAGTAACTAGGCGTGTATGGGAAGATAAAATTGAACATAGACCACTTTTAACTCCAAGATAAAATATTTGAATTTGACACACTCTTTTCACACGTGCACCCCTTAGGGTAATTCTCTCTCGTTGCCTTTACGAATACAAATGGGCATGTCCCTCGAACGTAGAGGTATTCTAGCACCGTTGCCTTCAAAACAAATCATCATAGTCCCTTCGATACAAAGATCATAGACCCACGATGTCGCCTACAAATACATGATCTTGACCCTCGATTGTTGCCTACGAAAAATGATGATAGTCCCTTCGAATGTGCTAGGATACTTCCTACAAGTTGCTTTCTATGACCATCCGATGTCCCTTCGAATGTCCCGCTTACATCCAACGAATAGGGTTACCTACCAACTAATGGTATGGATAGCACTATTCTAAAGGAACGTAAAATAATACGAAAACGACCAATTCTGAGTAGGTAATAAGACTTTTAGTTGCTTGCTCAAATCAAATACTTTTCACACCACACACTTTTTTTCAAAGTTCAAACTCTTTTCAAAAACAAAACATTTCCGAACATTTTGTATACATTCCTACATGAATCATTACAAAGTCAAAGTGAAATGTCTTTTTTTTCAAAACATTTTTGTCAAACACACAGAAAGCACAATTTTAAAGTGATCTAAGAGCAACTAAGAGCCCGTAGATAACTACGGATGGAAAGGGGTGCTAATACCTTCCCTTTTCATAACCTTCTCCCTTACTCAGAATCTAACGAAGGTCTTTTTCTGTACTTTTTACCTTCCCTTAATTGGATAAAAGAAAAGTCGGTGGCGACTCTTGCTATCCGCACATTTGCGATACAAAAATCTCAAAGTCAGTTCACCGTATTACACACTTATTTATGTTTTTTGTTATGTTTTGACTTTATAACATATGTTTTTGTCTTTTAAGTGCTTTTCAACTTAAGTCAAAATCACTTCCTCTTGGTACTCTTCACTCCTCCATCTTCTTCAACCTTCACTCACCTTCATTAAAACCCCACTTTCTTTTTTTCCCCAACCTAAAAATTAACACCCACTATCTCATAACTCTATATCAACCTTCCTCCTATCATACCTCATATCACAAAATTCCTCTCTACCTCAAATCCCTTTCCAAAACCCTAACTTTCAAAAAGCTTCATCTCCATCCATGGCTTCTTCTTCAAGATCAACTAGGGGATTTAAGGGCAAACTAAAAATTGGTGAAACTAGTGATGACCACCACGATTCTGCTCATCCAACTCGACCTACACTCAATAGTAGGAGACTTACTTTCAACATTCGAAATCGAGCTCTGTTGCCGGCAAAGTATGGTAACCTCTCTGCTTTTCCTACTCATAACTTTAATTTTCCTGCTAGAATAGCTGCTGCAAAGTTGGATGTGTTTGTCAGTGACCGTGGGTTTATCTGTAACACCCTAATATTTCAATTATTAAATAATTTGAATTTTTAATTATTTATTTAATTATAAATTTAATTATTTGTATTTTGGGATTATCAGAATTAATTAAATAAAGTGAAATTGGACTATGGTGTAAGATGCAGTGGGGGGTATGTGTAGTAAAAGACTCTAAAATCCTATTTATTTGTTATTATTATTATTTTTAGAATAATAAGGAAAAGAAAGGAAAAAGAGAAAGTGAGAACATTTGGGAACATTCACCTACGTGAGAAGTGCAGAGAGAACAAGGGAAGAAGAACCAGAACTCTCAAGGAATCAAGAAACTCTCACAGGTAAGGGGTGATTTCACTTAATTACTATGCCTTATAGGTTTTGGGATCAATAGAATTGATTGATTATGTTAGAAATCCCAATTTAGGATTTTCTAGGTTTGTAGAATTTGACGCTAAACTGTTTAATTTGCATGAATTCGACCAAATTAGTGTTATAGGATCATTGAGTATGATTGAAATGTGTTATATTGCATGTTGTTGTTGTTGCTTGGTTGATTCTATTGCTTTTGGATGTATGGATTCGACTTGGGATGATAGGAATTGAATTATAAACAACATGCTGTCAAAAACTGCACTTTTCTGTTACTGCAGGTCGTAGGAACCGGTTCCTGTGTGAGAGGAATCCGGTTCCTGGTACAAATTCCAGAGAAGGGAATTTCTGAGTTTGAGGAACCGGTTTCCTTGTGGGAGGAAGCGAGTTTCCAGTGTGTTGGTCAGTGAAAATGGGAATTTTTGAACGCAGGAATCGGTTATTCCTGGTGAGGAATCGGGTTCCAATTTTACAATTTTACAGGAAGGAAATGATTTTTGGCGGGTTCTCCGGTTCTCATTTGAAAAATAACTAAACTTTAAAAATTCGTAACTTTCAAACCGTAAGTCCGTTTTAATCGCTGTTTTGGACGTTGTTTCTTAAATGTAATGCTATATTTTATGAAATGAAGAAAATAATTGTAACTTGATTTTATTTTGAAAATGCGTTGAATTCCGACTATGCGGTTTGTTATTTTGTGCATACTTGGTGTATATGCAATGGTGTATCCATTATAATTGGTTGTATCAGGTTTTGGTGGATGAAAAACATGTTTATGTTGTTTGATGTATGCATGATCAATAATGATATCATGTTTTGGGTTAATTTTGGTTTATGACGTGTGATGTGATCATAAACTTTATTGGATGTTGCATGCTTTATGATGTGCATGCATATACGTTATGGTGGTAGCTAATTCCTATTGTGTGGAATTAGTGAGTATTGCCAATAACCGTTCCCGGGTGATTATGGGTCGTGAGGCTGGATTCATGTTTGAGTGATAATGGATGAATCGATGTGTGTGACTTAATTCCCTTTTTGGTACCACATGCATAGAGTCTTGCATTTGCATTTGTGTGAATTATAACATGATAAGATGGTTTCCTGTGTTATAATTTGTTTGCCATGTATGGATGTATGATTATGAATTGAAATGGTGAAAAATTGACTTATCTGATTATGCTAAAAAGGGTGGATTAATATACTTGAGATATTTTATCATTTTGAGAAACTTATAATGCATTTTAATTATGATGAAGTCTCACCCTTACTTTGATGATTTCAGATTGAAGTTTAGCGGCTTAGGAGCTGATGAGGATGGCTCATTGAGCTGTGCATTTTTCTTATTACGTGTCGGTGTCATGCTCTGATTTGTAACACTGGGGAATGTTTGGTTTAGAGTTATAATTAAACTCTGTTATTTCATTTAGATTGGTTTGGATAATTGTGGGTTTTGAATTTATCCAAATTTGATAATAATTTTCGTTGTGTAGAACTTGTTAGTTTCTTGATTAGTTGAATTTGTTCTTCAATAAAGTATGACATCTGTTTGGATTTATTTTTATCAATTATGACGCCCTTTAATTACATGTCAACTCTGAATTAATTATATATTTGCAGGGCATTTTAGAAGGGTGTTACATTATCTATCCTGATCTGGTTAAGGAGTTTTACCAAAATATGTCTCTAGTAACTACTGAATATGATGAAATTGTTCTGACCTCCTCTGTTCTCATTAAGGATATTTGTTTGGATGTTGAATCATTTGGAAAATGTTTAAGGGTTCCCTATGAAGTATTAGTTCTTGTACAAGGTTCTGTACCAGATGAATGGGAATCCTATAGTAAAATTGAAGTATTTTTAGATTTGTGTCGAGAATCTCAACGTGCAGGTGTTAGGCATCAAAATGCCTCAAAGTTGAATATGTTTGGATTAAATTTATATGTCAGTGATAAGATGCTTCACTATCTAATTGCTTATGTCTTTCTTCCCAAAAATTCCAACCACTCTCGCATCAATGAATTCGAATTACAAGTGCTTTATGCTTTGAAACAAGGGATTCCTGTTAATTGGGCATTCACTATCCTGCAGATCATGAATCATCTTGTTCACTTAAATGGTGGCTTACCCGATGTTTAGACCTATCTCTAGAATCATTGATAATGCTGGTGTTTCTTTACAAAGAGAGTCTAAGATAGTGATGACAGAAAAGGACCATGAAATCAATGTCAGAACCGCCTTGAAAAACACCAGTATAGTCTTGGACCTTAAAGGAAGATTCCACTATAAGTAAGATCCCGCACCCGACGCTCCTCCTTCGGTTTCGGAAGGTGTTTATACCATGGAACTTTTATTCAAAAATATGTGCTCTATAGATAATACCATTGCTAGTAACCATCGAGAGAATCAATTTGAACATGCTGTTTTAAGGCGTCAAATGAGAGAACTTATCAAAGCCCTAAGAAACCAAGCTATGGTAGATGATGATGAAGATGAAGAAGAGGTTGTTGATGGAGATGGTCAAGGAGGGGAAGATGATGAAGATATGGAAGAATGATTTTTTCACTTATGTCTTATGATAATTTATGTGTTAATTCCTTTCGTTTTTTAGACAATGTTTCGTTTATGCTTGTTATGTTTAGACATACTCTATTTTGTGTAATGTGTTTAAAACATCATTGTTTCGTATTGTGCTTACTTGTGTGTTTGTTATGTTAAATTGCATTTCATACTTTTACATTTCTTATCTTTATTCTTTTCCCCATTGCTTTTTGATTATGACAAAGGGGGAGAAGAGTTATGTGTATACATATGTGTTTCTCTAACAAAATTTTGTAGTAAACATACACTTTCATTTTTTTCCAAGTGGTCTCCAATTCATAAATCAAGGGGATCTTTGATTTAGGGGGAGTCTCAAATATAGCTTCAAATGTTACAGAAAACAAAATGGATATATATTTCAAGCAAAGGTTACAATGAAGAATTTGATTGCAAAAAGAAATGGCTCAAATCATCTATATAATCAAGTCTTGAAGAATCATTGAGGAATCAAAATAAAATGTCAAAAGGTATATGCGTTCAATCTCTCTATATACATACAAGTGTTCACATAATGATTCATGCATGCCATAAAATTGCTAAAAAATATTTTAGATATCAAAATCTAGTTTGAACATCTTTGTAAAACAATTTTGAAATGCCCTGGGAACCGGTTACCCCATATGGGAACCTGGCTACCCAATTTCCTGTTTTTCACGCCCTGGTTTTTATACAGGGAACTCGGGTTCTCCTATGAGGGAACAGGTTCCCCTTCTTTAAAATTCAATTTTTTTTTAATGTTGAGTCAGTGGAACCAGGTTCTCCCATGTGGGAACCGGTTACCACTGAACCAGTGTGAAAAATTCTTTTATTTTTCAAACAGATTTTTGATGGAATCTTTAGAATGAATCATTGAATCTTTTCATATAATTATACATGTTTGTAAAGGTGTTTAGAACATATAAATACTGCAGATTTTTCAGATTTAAATCACCTTCTTCAATCAACAATTCTATTTAAAAAAAAACTCTTTATTTTCAAATATTCTCAAGTGTTTTACATCAAAAAATTTTGTGAGACTTTCCATACTTATTTCTCATTGAAAAATTATTCTAAGTTTTATACTATCATTGTGAACACTTGTATCCATTATTGAGAATTGTTTTTCTTGAAGGAGAGATCAATCCAATATTGATATATTGTGCTACAACTTCAAAACTCTTGTAAAATTCAAATATACTTGTTGTAATCTTGTTTTCCAGGATTTTTGGAAACAAGTTGTGCATTGAAGAGGATTGTTCTTCTTGCACTTAGTGTTGTTAGACTTTAAAGGTGTCAAGAGCCTTTGGTCTCCCTATAGGTTAGATAGTAGGCATCACCGTTGGTGTCAATAGGGTGTACGATAATTCTGACTATAGTGAAATCACTTGCATGTTGTAAGGGGACTAGAGTACTCTCGGACTGTGAGGGGAACCAGGATACATCCTTGTGTTTTTTACTTATCAGAATTTATTGCTTTCATCAAACAATAACCAAAAGGAAAGAAACACTTGTAAAAAATTCATATACCAAACCAGAAAAATTAGTACAAGTATTCATAGAAAAACTGATAAGATTTTTAAACACCTAGTTCACCCTCCACTTAGGTGCATTTCATACTTACAAATTGCGTCGACACAATATCAATATAGTAACATGAAAGAAATCATAAAAATCAGACTTGTAATTCACTTAACTTCTAATACATGTGGCAATGTAACATGAAGGCCATGCTTAAGAATAAAAAATTGATTGAATACAACTTCTCCATCAATCTGCCACTTTGTCACGTTTTCCCTTAGAAGCAATCCTTCCCTCTCGCCATTGTGTCTTTTCCCATCTTTCAAACAACTCTTCATAATTTTAACCAAAAAATTCTACAACTATTAGTAAAGCATGTACAGTATATGTGAGCATTCCTTTACATAATGTGTGCAAGAATGCTAGATAGTTTTGAATGATAACAAATATATATGCTTGATTGTTTAATTGAATAAATGTACAAATATATATGGTTGATTGTTTAATTGAATAAATGTACAAATATATATGCTTGATTGTGTAATTGAATAAATGTACAAATATATATGCTTGATTTTCAAATATATATGCTTGATTGTTTAATTAAATAAATGTACATGTGTGATGACTGGTTTTTTCATCGGTTGTTTTTAAAAAAAATGAAGTCGCCACCTAATTTTATTTGTTCTAAAAAGAACGGAAAAATATAGATAAAACCCCATAGATGCGGATAAGGCGGTCTACGTGACCAAAAAACATGGAATCGGGAGTCGGTTATGTAAGGGGGAGGTGTTAGCACCCCTTACATCCATCGTACTCGATGGGACCCGTTTAGTTCTAAGTGTTTGTGTGTGCGTTAAATTGCTAATTCATGAGTTAAGATCGAGAAATAAAAGAAACAAGGTTTATTTATTATTATTTTGAGTTTGACACGGTCTCGAGACCACGTGCCTACGTATTCCCTCGTGCAATGGGAAAGTCAAAACTCCGTAGTTCCTCTTAAAAAGGTCTTTATCGATTGTTTTGATTTTATAAGAAAAATCGTGCATTAGACATTTCAAATGCTTGAATTTGGACTTGTTTAGTTTGTTTGAAAAGCTTAAGTCCTCGTTCGTGTTTGAAATGACTATTGCACACTCTTTGTAAGAAAAAAGTTTGATGATCGCGTATGAGCGATAAAAGAATTTGAGTGAGTTGAGTTGATTTTAAGTTGTGGATGACAAATATTGAAACATTAGGCTATCATCTAATGATTCAAGTACTCGAAATTGGCGAGCAAGTTCAACCAATCATCTCTCATCCAAAATCTTTATTATGAAAACGGTGAAGTGAAACAAGGTTCACGTTTGTTAAGTGTGCGAATAAAAGTATTTAAGTCATTAGGCTATCGTCTAACGACCCAAATAATTTAAATTCAATTAAACCGTTGGGCTATCATCCATAAATTTAACCGAATGTCACAACACTAAGTTTTTGTTTATTAAAACATGGGTAGAAGTTTTTTAGCTTATTAGGCTATCATCTAGCAACCTAAAAAACTTCAAATTTGTTTAAATCATTAGGCTATCATCTAACAATTTAAACAAACCCCATCCAAATGTTTTTTTTTTATGAAAATCAATTTAGAAAACAAGTTCAATTAATTAATTTGATTTTTTTGAAAGTGTTTTGAGATTTGGTACGCGAAGAAAAGAGAAATGGGATCGGGTTATGATTAATTAAGTATATGGACTTAATTAATCTCGTGAGGATAGGTGCTCCTATCCCCAACTATGAGACCCTGGTGCATGGAAAATTGGTATATGGACCAATAATATTTTCGGGTTATGATTAATTAAACCAACAAGGGCTTTAATTAACCTTGTGAGGATGGCCATGCCCATCCTCAACTATGAGACCCTTTAAGAAATTGGCTTATGAGCCAAGAGGATATAAGAATTCGATTGAATAAGTACTGAAGTAGGAAAACAAGCGAGCCCATACAAGGTGACTTTAATGTATGCTCCTAGAAAGTGGGACTAGTGTGGCACTAGTATTCTAAACGACCGATTGGAACAATCGATCGGATAGTTGTCGCTGTAGAATAGTCCAGGACCAAACTATGAATGTGTGCGAGTGTGCATTGTGTATGTTTACCTGTTCCTTGATGAAGAGCCCAAGAGGAAGCTATGTGTTCTAATTGATGACAAACGCGTAATTGAACGGTAATTAAAACACACATGGAAATAAAATCTTAAGTTATTACAAACCATACGGGGATGGGGATACAAGTTTAGGAATGGGGATACATTAGATCGAGAAGTGCGATAAAAGCTTAGATAAACAGATAAAACACCCCGAATTAATTAAATAATTAATTAAATTGAATCCTCCTATTTAATAGAATTAATCAGCAAAATGATTAATCAAATTAAATATCAATTTTCAACTCAATTAAATATATAGAACAAAATAAATAAATATTATTTAACAATTTATTTGATTAAATAAAATACCAATAATATATACAAACATATAAAGAAACAAAGGAAATGGGCCAGAAACTGAAGCAAACAGGGGGTGCTAAATAGTAAATAGAGGCCCAAGTCCATGATGGGGTCAGACTGATTCTGCGTGTCTCTCCAACGAGGGCCTACCGTAGGTATCTGTTCTGAGCCGCCTGAGCCTATGTCTAAGGCATTCTAACGGTGATGATGAAGATTGGGCGATGATGATGAGAAGTTGATGGTGGTGATTGAAGACGCACCACAAGGAAGATGGGCAAGCGCATAGGATTGCATTAGATCACACTATCACTTAAACACCATTAATTTAACAAAAAAAACAATATTATAACAGACAAAATTAATTATAATCACCTAAAAGCTAATCTTAATCTTAAGCCCACTCAGAAACCACATATTACTAATCCTGATCTAAACAAATTATGATTAAAATATAAAAAAATAACTTATTAATCATAGAGAGAAAGTTAGGGTCACGTTGGTTGTTTGTTACAGTTCACCAAACCTCTTTCTTCTTCTTCGTGAAACTCAATAGCGCATGACTCTCATCTTTCTCATCTATGGCGATCTCGGCCTGTCCCTCCTTGAACCTCTCTTGCTGACCCTTGCATGTTGGTTCGATCTACATCGCTGTTTTCGGAACCCTGGTTCCGTTGTCGCCGCTCTTGAATCTCCGCCCTCTCTCTCTGTCTCGATCGTTGCTTGCGTGTTCCGTAGTTTTGGTTTCCTCGTCGGAAATCGCCCTTAGAGTCGGTAGACGGCGGGACAGAGGCGATATGCTCCGATTCTTATGTTTTCCTGCTCGTTTCTATCTTCTGATGCTTTATTTTGTGTTGGTTTTTGTAGATGCTGGCCGGAATGATGCAGATCTTGAAGAGGGTGAACCAAACCCTAGGTTTCGATTTGGTCTCTTCACTGTTTCCGGGTGATATTGTTCTATATATAACTTCTTTTCCTCTTTTCTTTCTCTCTGAAGGGTTAATGTTTTAGGAAAATGATGAAGATAATAGGTTTTTGTGGTTATCGGTTCTTGCTGTTTGACATGATTTGGTTTGTTGTCTCTGGTGTTTTGGAACAAAGTAGCTTACTATTTGATATTGTTTATGAATAATGGCTATGGTTTTGATTTTCTGGTTTCTGAACAATGGCTGCTGCTAGGGTTTTTGGTTGTTAACCGTGTTCTCCCTTTGATTTCGTGTGGCTGCCTCTTGTTATATGTCCTGGGAAATTAGGGTCGGCACTGTCTTGGAACTAGTATCTAGGCCTTTTCTATTGCTGGCTCTGCCGTTTCTGTTGCATGTTCTGCTATTTTTGACCATGAACCTGCAGTGCTTTATCAATAGGGCTTACTGTCTTGACATTTTTGTGTATCTGACATGTTATGCTCCTGCTGTACTGATATCTGAATCTGGTTTTTGGGCTAAAGCTTTTAACTTGTGCTTGCTGCTGGCTTACTTTTTTATTGTAACTATAATGATTTTGAGTTACACCTCCCTTTGTGAACCGAAATAATTCATGATTTGCAAAGGGAGTTTCTGGCCATTGATTGCATTATGTTTTTGTATGAGGCTTTGTCGCTTGAACATGATTAAAACCCTTACAACCCGATTCCTTAAACTTAACCCTAATGATGAGCCTTGAAACAAAAAGTTCTCTTGAAAATTCTTGCTTACGTTTATGTTTCGATTCTTTGTTCAGTTGCTAAACTTTTTTCTTTGTGTTTCATGTAATAAGGGTGAGGATGCTCTAGAGAATACGGACAAGGCAACAACTTTAGCAAGGCTTGGAAGAGTTTGGAGGATTGTCAAAGATAAATGATGAAGCCGGAGTGAAGAAAAAAAAGGCTCGGAGGAAACTTGAGACCGAAGAAACTTGTTATAACTTCTTAGGATAAATATGTACTATTAGGGAACTCTTTGTGAGACTTTTGTGAATGAACCTTGTATCTTCACATAGAATTGTTGAGTTCTTTGAACTTTGGAATACATTTGGTGTTTTGAGCAAAGAAAAGTCTTTGTATTAATTTTGAATTTCTTACAAAGTGAAAGCTAGGCATAACCACTTGAATTGCTCTTGAAATGTTGATGAAATTGCTCTTATAATTTGAACTTTGAATGAAATAATTTAGGAGCAATGTTCAAAATGGAACTTTGTCAAAATTTCTATAACTTGTAAGAGTTTTTTGAATGAATTTGTAATGAGTTTGGAAACATTTGGATGAAACTCACACTTGGATGATCATTGACTCATATTTCTCAATACTTTATATAAAGTATGTAAGATCCCTTTCAAAAAAACTTGTGAATTTGTAGATCATCAATTCAAATTGGAATTTGCAATTCCAACTCCTTTACTAATGATTTGAATCTTGAACAAATGGCAATCCTTGATTTTGATCTTGTATTTGAAGATGACTTATCCGAAGTATAAATAAATAATAAAAAAAGTATTTCTTGTTAATTGAGCTTGGTGATGATATAGGCCTTCGAACCTTAGCATTATTCATTCTTGAATTGCCAAACTTTGAATCCTGAATAAATTATTTGCTCTAAATCTCTTGAACCACCTTGAAAATGGTAAATTCTGCTGGACATAAATTAAGTTCTTCTAACTCCACGAAGTCTCGAACGAACTTGATTTTTTTCTTTGTATAATACTTGAATGTACTTTGAATCAATGTTTGAATTAATTCTAGTCGAAACAAGAAATTAAGCATGAAGGGATGTTCCAAACTTTGCTTGCATTAACTCGTGTCACCATAAACATATAAGCTTTTGAACGAATCTAAAACTTAATGCACCAAATAATCAGCCACAAATCCAAATCCTAATCATTCTCAAATTCAAACTTCAATCATATAATAAACCAAAAGATGATCTAACTTAGAACCAAGAATCAACCAAGAAATCCATATTTCTAAGCTCATGCCTTTGCAACGAAATCCAAGCAATTTCATGATAAGGAGGGTAAATTTTGGGGTGCGACAACATGTATGTGTAAAAGTGGTCAATGTGTTAGTTATGTATTAACCTCTTGTGTCAACACGTCAGAAGAAGAAAAGTTTTACACAGGTTCTGATGCCTCTTGTGTCAACACACCAAAAGAAGAAATATTTTACACAAGTTCTGTTGGAATGAATTTTTGTCAGAAGTTTTGATATGTAGTTTTACAGAAGCTCTGACGGAATGATGTCAGAAGTTCTGATACGTGAGTTTTCCAGAAATTCTATTGGAATGAATTTTTTCAGAAGTTCTAATACGTAAGTTTTCTAGAAGTTCTGTTGGAATGAATTTTTGTCAGAAATTACGTAGTTTTATAGAAGTTCTGATGGAATGATGTTAGAAGTTCTGATACGTGATTTTTCCAGAAGTTCTGATGGAATAATATATGTCAGAAGTTCTGATACGTGGGTCTTACAGAAGTTCTGATGGAATGATCTATGTCAGAAGTTATGATACTTAAAGTTTTACAGAAGTTCCGATGGAATGGATCTATGTCAGAAGTTCTGATATTATGAAGCCATAGATGACTACCAGTCTATGCATTTCAAGTTTCCGGATGAGGATATTATGTTAATCACTGATTGCGAAGAACCTGAACCAGACGAAGGACCTGAACCAGGATCCCGATGGACCATGGTCTTTGATGGAGCTTCAAATGCACTTGGCAATGGTATTGGCACCATCATTACATCTCCTACAGGCGGAAACACGCCTTTCACCGCCAGACTATGTTTTGACTGCACCAACAACATGGCCGAATATGAAGAATGCATCATGGGTATCAAAGCTTTTATTGACTTAAGAATCAAATTCTTGCAAGTGTATGGAGACTCAACTTTAGTGATCAGTCAGATTAAAGGCGAGTGGGATGCAAAGCATCCAAAACTCATTCTATATCGAGAGCATGTGTTGAATCCGATCCCTTACTTCGAAGAAATCACTTTTGATCAGATCCCATGAGAGGAGAATCAGTTGGCAGATGCATTAGCTACCATCTCATCTATGTTCAAGGTCAGGTGGGACAACGAAGCTCCCCAAATCATCATTGAAAGACTAGACGAACCAACATACTGTTATGAACTCGATACCGAAGGAACATAAGAGAAACCTTGGTTCTACGAAGTGAAGAGGTATCTCGAGACTCAGGAATATCCCACAGGGGGATTTGTCAATGACAAGAAGTTCTTAAAAAGATTCACCTCCAAAAAATTTGTCAATAACGGCATCTTATATAAGCGCAATCACGACTTGTGCTTACTCCGCAGTGTGGATCAAAAAACAGTGGACATACAATGGCTAAGAAGATTCTAAGAGAAAGATACAATTGGTCCACCATGGAAGTCGATTGTTATCGCTATGTTCGATCTTGTCACAAATGCCAGATATACGCAGACAAAATGCACGTACCTCCAGTCCCATTAAATGTTTTGACCGCTCCGTGGCCTTTTCAAACCCACTGCTTCCAATGGACATCGTTTCATCCCTGTTGCTATTGATTACTTTACCAAATAGGTAGAAGCAGCCTAGTTCACATCTGTTACCAAGAATGATATGGCTCGATTCATCAAACATAACCTTATTTGTCGGTATGGTGTCCCCGAAAGGATTATCACAAACAATGGTACCAATCTCAATAACAAAATGATCACCAAACTCTGCACGCAGTTCAAGATTAAGCATCACAAGTCTTCTCCATATCGGCCAAAAATGAACTGCACAGTTGAAGCCGCCAACAAGAATCTCAAGAAGATCATACAGAAGATGACAGTGACCTATAAGGATTGGCATGAGATGTTGCCATTTTCTCTCCACGGTTATCGCACTACAGTACAGACATCTACAGGGGCAACCCCTTTCTCTCTTGTATATGGTATGGAAGCAGTCCTACCCATCGAGGTTCAGATACCCTCAAGCAGACTACTCTAGGATGCAGAATTAGGCGAAGACGAATGGGTCCAGACTCGTCTTGACCAGATCAACTTGATCGACGAAAAACGTCTTGCAGCCATCTGCCATGGACAAATATACCAGAAGCGAATGATTAGAGCATTCAATAAAAAGTCAAGCACCGAGTCTACAAAGTCGGTGATCTAGTAGTCAAGCGCATCATTCTTCCACAAGGTGACCCCAGGGGAAAATGGACTCCCACCTATGAGGGACCATTTGTAGTCAAAATAGTATTATTCGGCGGAGCTATGATACTAAGCACCATGGATGAAGAAGACTTCCCACACCCTGTGAACGCAAACATAGTCAAAAAATACTACGCATAAAACGAGACCCGCTAGGTTGACTGGCCTAGGCAAAAATAAGGGCATCCTTGCGAACCAAAAAGGTTCGGGCAAAAGTTAAGGATATATATACAAAAATGTACACTCGGTAAGTCGAAAACCTGCAAAGGTGGCTTGGGCAAAAAAGGGTATCCCGGTAGACTGAAAACCCGAAAGGGAGGTCTAGGAAAAAGTTAGGGATTTAAGCGTACGACTATGTCTCGTCCAGATCACCTACCTACAGACTACACTACTATCAGCTTCAAGATTTGAATGGCGCAAATCTGTTCAATCACTTTCTTGACAAGGAGATGAGATAGTCGAAATATATGAGCAATAGCATAGTTGAAACTCGACGAGATTGTTTCCACAAAGCTTTTTACTATTCTGATAATTTCCTCTTACTAGGATATTTGTCTCTTGTATACAAACTGCCTGACTGTAGGCCACTTTTCAAATTTAATGCAAATTCCTCTTTTCCAGTTCCAATTTTTATTGTTTTGTTTGCATAAAGTCCAATGATTGCTTTAAATGATTATATGTATCTGACAATAAACATCTATTCACAAACATTTGAAAAGCGAACAGAAACAGTAATTACTACAGGCTCTAGGAATTGAGATGACGACTAAAGTCACCAATGCATCCTCACAGAGTCACTCTCACAGGAAATACCTCCACATAATCATTTCTACAATCCCCACAGAGCCGTCGCTCTCACTACAAAGACAAATCTTCTCCAACGAAGTATTACAATAGTGTTCAAACACTTCAACTTCATCACGTTAGTCCCCGAGCAATAATCCTATCATCTTCATCACGTTAGTCCCCGAGCAGTGATCCTATCAACTTCATCACATTAGTCCCCGAGCAGTGATCTTATCAACTTCATCACATTAGTCCCCGAGCACTAATCCTATCAACTTCATCACGTTAGTCCCCGAGCGGTGATCCTATCAACTTCATCACGTTAGTCCCCGAGAAGTAATCCTATCCACTTCATCTTCATCACGTTAAACCCCAAGCAGTGATCCTCTACATCTATCACGTTAGTCCCCGAGCAGTGATTCTATCAGCTTTATCAGCTTCAACATCATCACGTTAGTCCCCGAGCAGTGATCCTATCAGACTTATCTACATTCTCAAGTCATCACGTTACATCAGTCTCTAAGCAGTAACACATCAACCAATTACATCTGTCTCCAAGCAGTAACAGGTTATTCTGTACATCATCATTCCCCCAACAACAACAATATCCAGACTCGAAACTTGGTCAGATAGTGCATCAAAGGAATTTGAATCTCTCTTATTCCCCAGTCAGGGTTTTCAACAATTTCATCCCCAAGCAGACATTAAAGATCTCTTGCAGAATGTTACTATCTTCCTCAAGATGGATATGTTTTGAAATACCACAACATCTACATTCATACATTATTCATAAAAAGCATAACATGTGCATATATCATTCACGAACATTGTCATATGCTCGCATGCATCATAATCTGCAAAGGACTAACCATATCCTGTCAAGATTTATTTCCCCAGCAGGTGAAAGCTATTTTCCAAACGGAAGGTCAAAGATTAATACCTGAAACAAGACGGGAGAACTATCTGAACGACCATGCAAATTATTTCCAGACAACAGATGATAGATTAACACCCGAAACAAGACGGGAAAACTATCTACATGCTGACAACTATTCATCTCAAAAATAGCCAAGACGTAGGTTTATTCTGACTCTCTCTTATTATCAACCGCCCAGATGGCATCTTTAAGCCCATCTCCGACTACACATCTTCATCTCTCCGGATGACATCTTTAAGCCCATCTCCGATTTTTCTTTCATCCAAAAGACAAATACAGAGTCTAGCGTAAGACTCACTCTCCAGCATCAGCTTCTCCAAATGGCATCTATAAGCCCATTCCAGCACATCGTCAACTGAAAATCCCATGCCATACAACAGCGAGTGCAAATTTTCAGGTGTACTCGAGTGTTCAATCATCTTCTACCTTCAGGTCACGAAAGGCAAGCATGCCAATCTAACCCTTCCGATACAAGAAGATTGAACAGGGGCAACTATCATACCCCAAAATTCACCCTCCCACTTCTCAAGACAATTCATAAGGGTTGACCAAACAAACCCTTGTCATACCCCAAAATTTTCCCTCCATCTTCTCAAGATATTTCATACATCCATACTCAAGGATTCCTCAAAGGTTGATCAGACAAACCCTCTCCTAAACAATCAACCCAAACTAGGGTTTGGTAATTCTCAGATCCAGATGGACTTCCAACATCTCCAATGTTCATCATGCCTCCTCATATGCTTCAAAGATTCTCCATGTCAAGTTTCAAGCCTTAGAAGTCAAGTTTCCTCTGACAATTGCTTAGATGGTTGAAAATCAGTTGTATTGGACAAAAAGTCAACTGTGGTCAACATACACTCAAACTTCATGATTTTTGGTCAACATCCTCATTTTTAAGTTACATTCATCATTTGATCAAGGGTTGATCATGATTCATCAAGAAAACTCAAGATTTACTCAAAAGTCGAACTTTCTAAATTAGGGTTTCCTAGTAAAAAGTCAACCAAACTTTGACTGAGCATAACTTCTTCATACTTTCTCAGAATTTTTTCCACCACCTCTTGTTTTGAAGAAAATTCAATTCTCTACAACTTCATGTCTCACAAGAATGTTCAAAAAATGCTTCATTTGGAAGGTATGGATCAAAACATTACAGGTCCTTTTCAAAGTCAACAAAAAGTCAACATTTTGTTTTGAAGATATATTGAGCATGGAAACTCTAATTGAGATGAAACCAAAGAGGTTGGTTAGAGGACTCTTATAGCTTTCCAAAAAGTCCAAGAACACTCAAAAAGGTGGAAAATTGAGCAAGATACACCATTCACAAGTTGGGCAATTTTGAAGAGGTGCACAAAGAGAGATACTTGTAAAAATCAAATTTTTTGCAAATGGGCCAGTTTTTCTTCCTCCAAACTTGTTCCTTATACAATATGGAACATCCAAGCCCAATGCCACGAATTTGTATTTTATTTTTCTATTTTATTTTGATTTTATTCATTTAAATCCAAATTAAATTCAAAAATAAGGTATAAAATCAAAATTAATTGCAAAATTGATTTTTCTCTTTTCCTTGAGATCCAAGTAATCCAAGAAAGCTGGCAAATTTCGAAATTGGTCTTGATATGGCAAGAATTTGATTGAAATTGATCAAAAAAGATAAGATTTGATTTTGTACAAAATCAAATTATGTTTGCATTGATTGATGATTATTTCTTCCTCAAATCAGCTCCAATTTCATCCAATATAAATATACAATGCATATCACATGAATGAGAACAGAAAAATTGCTTGGAGAAACCCTAACCTAGCTCAAAAAAATCGTGCCTCTCAAGCAACTTGCAGCCACAGTTCGAGCTCGATTCAATTGATTCCAACATCCAAACACATTCCTTGACATCTCCTGAATCAATCCAGACCCTTACATTGTCCAAAAACATCAAGAATTGCAAGAACACGATTTCGGTTTGTCACACTTTTTCAAAAATCGAATTCTATTATTCATGCATTTTTAACATGTTTTGTTGTTGTTTTGTGATTAGAGCGAAGTTTGCAAGCTTTACGGGTGGTTTGATTGAGTTTCCATGGTTTAGAACGCGAATCACCATAGCTAGGGTTTTCGGCCTCGATTTAGGGCTTCTTTAAAACGGATAAATTAGACCATAAGACCACCACCATTGTGTTTAGAATGTGATTTCCAATCAATTCATGTACTCACAACTAATTTATATTATGTGTATGAGATTTTGGAAAATGCAGGGACTATAGCGTCGCACTGAGGCCGACGCTATGTTTTCAAAAATTCAAAACGAAGAAGGTGAAGCTTGGCGCGGAATTGGTGCAGTCAAGAGGTGACACATGTTTACAAACTACTCGCTTCGTTTCCATGACATGGGTGCACTCCAGTTCAGTTGGTAAAGGCGTGGGGTTGTGAAGGGGATGTCCTGAGTTCGATCCCTGGCCATGGCAAAGCTTTTTTTCACATGTTTGCATTTTTTCATATTTTTATATTTTCTATTTAATATTTCCACACAATTTAATTTAATTTCAATTATTTTTATCATGCATTTAAAAACACCAAAAAATATTTTTCTTTTTGCATTATTTCCAGAAAATGTTTATTTAATTTATAAAATTAAAAATATTATTTTTGCATGCATATTTAATTTAATTGATAATTTATCATTTAAATCACCTTTAATTGATTTTTAATTATTAAATTAACTCCAAAAAATCCCAAAAAATTATTTTAGCATATTAATATTATTTCCTGCATGAAAACTTTTTCTCATTCAAAAATTATTAATTTTACTAACATTTTCCTCTTATTCGATTTTCTCGTATTTCCCGATTTCTCATCTTTTCACAGGTTATTCCGTTTCAGACGATTTATTTTATCGTTTTCTTTTCATATTTTGTAATTGTCTATGGGATGTAATAGTTTAATTAAGACTTTTATTTTCCGCATTTTAAATTATGTATCTTCCCCAAAGCCATGTAATAGCGTAGGATTTATCTTTCCGCACATTATATTCCCGCATTTTAATTTCCGCACCCTATAAACTGCTAGTAATTAGGCGTGTATGGCAAGATAAAATTGGACATAGCTCACTCATAATTTCAAGATAAAATACCTGAATTTGACACACTCATTCACACATGCACCCCTTAGGGTAATTCTCTCTCGTTGCCTTTACGAATTCAAATGGTCATATCCCTCGAACGTAGAGGTATTCTAGCACCGTTGCCTACAAACAAATCATCATAGTCCCTTCGATACAAGGATCATAAGACCCACGATGTCGCCTCCAAATACATGATCTTGACCCTTGATTGTCGCCTACGAAAAATGATGATAGTCCCTTCGAATGTGCTAGGATACTTCCTACAAGTTGTTTTCTATGACCATCCGATGTCCCTTCGAATGTCCCGCTTACATCCAACGAATAGGATTACCTACCAACTAATGGTATGGATAGCACTATTCTAAAGGAAAGTAAAACAACATGAAAACGACCAATTCTGAGTAGGTAATAAGACTTTTAGTTGCTTGCTCTATCAAAATACTTTTTTACACCACACACTTTTGTCAAAGTTCAAATTCTTTTCAAAGCGAAACATTTAGAACACTTTGTATACATTCCTACATGAATCATTACAAAGTCAAAGCGAAATGCCTTTTCAAAACATTTTGTAAAACACACGAAAGCACAATTTTAAAGTGATCTAAGAGAAACTAAGAGCAGTAGATAACTACGGATGAAAAGGGTGCTAATACCTTCCCTTTTCATAACCTTCTCCTTACTCGAATCTAACGAAGATATTTTTACGTACTTTTTACCATCCCTTAATTGGATAAAAGAAAAGTCGGTGGCGACTCTTGCTATCCGCACATTTGCGATACAAAACCTATAAAGTCGGTTCAAGTATTACATGGCGACGCAGGAGACACCCTAAAGAGAGAATACCTTAGGGATTTCTAGATCACTTTTACTGCTTTCTGTTTGACTTGCTTGCTTTATCTTTAAGGGTTGCTTGGGTATTATATTTGTGGGGGATCCTACACCCGGATCCGGGTTTCCTTTTAGGTAAGTAGCAATAAATCGTCGCGACCGTTAGACGTATATCAAAACGGTCAACATGATGGCTACGTTAGTGTGACACTTTGGATGTCCTGATACTCTTCATTTCCAAGTTGAGGATAGTATTTGGCTTCTGCGTGGTGTCATTGTCATACCCCAAAATTTTCCCTCCATCTACTCAAGAGATTTCATACATTTATGCTCAAGGATTCCTCAAGAGTTGATCAGACAAACTCTCTCCTAGACAATCAACCCAAACTAGGGTTTGGTATCTCTCAAGTCAAGATGAACTTCCAACATCTCCAATGGCCTTCATGCCTCCTCCTATGCTTCAAAGATTCTCCATGTCAAGTTTCAAGCTTCACAAGTCAAGTTTCCTCAAACAATTGCTCAGATGGTTGAAATTCAGTTGTATTGGACAAAAGTCAATGGTCAACATACGTCAAACTTCATAATTTTGGTCAACATCCTCATTTTGAAGTTACATTCATCATTTGATCAAGGGTTGATCATGATTCATCAAGAAAACTCAAGATTTGCTCAAAAGTCAAACTTTCTAAATTAGGGTTTCAGGTGAAAAGTCAATGAACTTTGTTGATCATAACTTCCTCATACTTTCTCGAAATTTTTCCACCACCTCTTGTTTTGAAGGAAATTCAATTCTCTACAACTTCATGTCTCACAAGAATGTCCAAAAATGCTTCATTTGAGAGGTATAGCTCAAAACATTACAGTCATTTTCAAAGTCAACAAAAGTCAACTTTTGTTTTGAAGATATATTGAGCGGTAACTCAATTGATATGAGACCAAAGACATTGTTTAGAGGACTCTTAGAGCTTTCCAAAAGTCCAAGAACACTCAAAAATGTGGAAAATTGAGCAAGATGCACCATCCACAAGTTGGGCAATTTTGAAAGAATGCACAAAGAGATACTTCAAAAATCAAATCTTTTGCAAATGGGCCTACTTTTTCTTCATCCTAGCTTATTCCTCATGCAATTAGGAGTATCCAAGCCCAATGCCACGAATTTTGATTTATTTTTCTATTTAATTTGTAATTTATTCATTTAAATGCAAATTAAATTTGAAAATAAATTATAAAATCAAAATTAATTGGAAGATTGATTTTATTTCTTCTTTGTGATCAATCAATACATTGAAAGCCAACAAATTCGAAATTGGATCAATATGGGAAGATTAGATTGAAATTTGACCAAAATTTGAAGATTTGATTTCATGAAAATATCAAGATTGATTATCATTGATTATTGATCAATTCTTTCCCAAATCAATCCCAAATCCATCCAATATAAATATGTGATGCATACCACACGGATTAGGCGAAATTTTTGACTCAAGAACCCTTATTCAAGCTCAAAGAATCCGTGACCTTCAAGCAATTGGCAATCCTATTTCCGGTAGTTCTCAAGCAATTTTGAGGATTCCATTGCATTCCTTGGCATCTCAGTCGATCTAGATACTCACTTCATTCAAAACCATCCGAATTAAGAAATCGATTTGGTTTGTTCTTGCTTTCCAAATTCGATTTCTTTTCATGCATTTTAACACGTTTGATTGTTGTTTTGTGATCGTGGGAAGATTGCAAGCGATCGGGTTATTGGATTGAGTTTCCATGGCTTAGAACTCGTATTACCATTGTTAGGTTTACGGTTTGAATTAGGGTTTCCTCAAGCGGAAAAATTGGACAATAAGACCTATGCCATTGAATTGAATGATGTCTGAATCGAACCATGGTCTTGGATTTTATTTATATTACGTGTGCTACGTTTTTATGTTTGCGGGAACCTTGCGTCGAACCATGGCCGATTTGCCTTTCAAATTTTCAAAAGGTTGAAGGCGATGGATGGCGCGGAGGAAACCGGAGGCGGCGTGTAAATTCCATTAACTCCGTTTCCAAACGATAAGACATGCCATTTCATTGGTCAAGGCGTGGGTTTTCAAAGTTTGAAGCTAGTGTCCGTGTTCGATCCACAGCCATTTGGATTTTAACAAGTTTGCATTTTGTTTCATATTTTCATATTTATTTTAATATTTCTATTCAATTTTAATTTCTTTATATATTTTATTGCATTAAAAATTACCAAAAACATTTATTCTTTTTGCATTATTCTCTAAAAAATCTTTATTTAATTTAATAAATTAAAAAATCTCTTTTTGCATGCATATTTATTTTTATTTTTATTTTAGCATTTAAATCATTGAAAATTAGTTTTAAATTATTAAAATGCATCTAAAAAATCCCAAAAAATTATTTTAACTTATTTATCTTATTTCAAGCATGTATTAATTTTCTCAATTTAAAAATTGCATTTTTTCTAACATTTTCTCTTATTTCGTTTTCATCATATTTTCCGATTTCTCGTTTGTTTCACAGGTTCATCCGATTCGGACGTTTCTTCCGTTTTTATTTTATTTTTTCAATAATGTAATTGCATATGGGTTGTAATAGTTTAATTTAGGACTTTATTTTCCGCATTTTAATTATGTATCTGCCCCAAAGCCATGTAATAGCGTAGGTTTTACTTTCCGCACCTTTACATTTCCGCTTTTACATTCCGCATTTTACTTTCCGCACCCTTATAAACTGTTAGTAACTAGGTGTGTATGGCAAGATAATAATTGGACATAGCTCACACTAATCTTCAAGATAAAATATCTGAATTTGACACACTTCTTTCACACACGCACCCCTTAGGGTAATTCTCTCTCGTTGCCTTACGAATGCACATGGTCATGTCCCTCGAACGTAGAGGTATTTTAGCACCGTTGCCTTCCAAACAAATCATCATAGTCCCTTCGATACAAAGATCATAAGACCCACAATGTCGCCTCCGAATACATGATCTTGACCCTCGATTGTCGCCTACGAAAAATGATGATAGTCCTTCGAATGTGCTAGGATACTTCCTACAAGTTGCCTTCTATGACCATCCGATGTCCCTTCGAATGTCCGCTTACATCCAACGATGGAGCTACCTACTAACTAATGGTATGGCTAGCGCTATTCTAAAGGAATGTAGAAGTACACCAAAACGACCAATTCTGAGTGGGTAAATAAGTCTCTTAGTTGCTTGCTCTATCAAATGTTTTTCACACCACACACCTTTTTCAAAGTTCAAATTCTTTTCAAAACAAAAACATTTCCGAACACTTTGTATACACTCCTACATGAGTCATTACAAAGTCAAAGCGAAATTCCTTTTCTAAAACATTTTTGTCAAACACACAGAAAGCAATTTTTAAAAGGTGATCTAGAGCAACTAAGAGCCCGTAGGTAACTACGGATGGAAAGGGGTGCTAATACCTTCCCTTTTCATAACCATTCTCCCGAGCTCAGAATCTAACGAAGGTCTTTTTCTGTTACTTTTACCTTCCCTTAATTGGATAAAAATAAAAGTCGGTGGCGACTCTTGCTACCCGCACATTTGGATACAAAAATCCTACAAAGTCAGTTCACCGTATCACAGAACTGGCGACTCTGCTGGGGATTCCAAAAGAGAGAATTACCTTAGGGATTTCTAGATAACTTTTATTGCTTTTTGTTTGACTTGTATGCTTTATCTTTAAGGGTTGCTTGGGTATTATATTGTTGGGGATCCTACACCGGATCGGGTTTTCTTTTAGGTAAGTGGCATTAGATCATCGCGACCGCTAGGCGTATAACTAAGCGGTCAACATGATGGCTACGTTAGCGTGACACTTTGGTTGTCCGATACTCTTCATTCCCAAGTTGAAGATAGTATTTGGCTGCGTGGTGTCATCAGCGCTAACTAAACTTTTAGAACCTTAATTGACCCATCTTGGCCATTAGAAGGTAGTGAGATGGCGGCTTTGGTGTAGACCGAGGTTGGTTGATACTCGATGCTACGCTCATTGAGATTAGACTTTTGGGACATTTTCGATCAACCACTTGGCGTCGTATTGAAATAAGCGCCTCGAGAAAGATCGTGATGTGAGATTCCTAGAACCGGTTACTATTATAGGACGGGATGAACCAACTCAAACTTTTGGTAGGGTAATCACCTATGCCTCATGCAAGCCTTAAACATAGGCTCATTGTGTGAATTGTGTGTGTGCCAAACATGACATCATGACATCATTCGCATTGCATATCATTTCTAACTATTTCAAGGACCTAGGATTTATCTTTGCTCTGTTTTGTAGGGATTATGGCTTCTAGAAAGACTATCCGAATCAACTTCATGGGTATCCTTCTCAACTCAAAGAATTGGTTTGAAATTCCCGACCATGCTCGTTCATCAAAAGACATGGTTATCGCTTGATTTGGTTATCTCGGTTTGAAGAAGATATGATGCATGTCTATTCCGGTTCTTTGATCCGAAACACCATTGCTTTACATTTCAGTTATCGGTTGGTTCCTACCTTGGAAGAGTTCTCTAAGCTACTTGGGGTACCTATTCTTGACCAAATGCCATTCACGGTCTAGAAAAGGTCCTAAAGTCGAAGACATTGCATCGACTTTACATCTTAAGCGCTCGGACATTGAAGCCAATTGGGAAACTAGAAGTGGAGTTAAGGGTTTACTTTCCAAATTCCTAATTAAGAAAGCCCGAGAATTCCTCAAAGTTATGAGTTTCCATGCATTTGAAAACATTGTGGCCTTGCTAATTTATGGTTTGGTTCTATTTCCTAACTCGGATCAGTTCATCGATATCAATGCCATCAAGTTGTTCCTTACCCGCAATCCAGTGCCTACCTTACTTGGAGACATCCTACATTCTCTCCACACTCGTACTACTAAGCGACAAGGAACTCTCATGTGTTGTATACCGTTACTTTCAAGGTGGTTTATTTCGCACCTTCCTCCATCAGTTTTGAAGAACGAACAAAGGTTGAGATGGTCTCAAAGGTTGATGTCACTCTCTCATTCCGACATCCGTTGGAATCTTTTCTCTCAAAAAGACTTCACATTCATTGAGCGTTGTGGAGAATTCCCTAATGTACCACTACTTGGTATAAGGGGAGGTATTACTTACAATCCTTCTTTAGCTCTACGTCAGTTTGGTTTTGCTCGAAGAGATGGTCCACATGATATGCTTCTCCAAGATATTGTGTTCGATTACAACCACGATCTCGATTACAAGCGAAGGTTTATACATGCTTGGGGCATGGTAAAGAAGAGCGATACCAAGACTTTGGGGCACCAAAACTCCATTCCTTGGGAACCTTACCTCAAATGGGTGCGAGCTCGAGCTCAAAACCTCATGATGCCATTCACGCTGTTTTACGGTAATTATGGAACTGTTGCTATAGGTGGCGTACCTATCTTGTTCTCCATCGACATGCCTCACGATTTTGAAGACTTGAAGAGATCACGGATTCGAAAGAAGAGAGGATACCTTTGAAACTCAGTGTTATGCAAGCGAGAAGAAAGTGCTAGAGTTGACCAAGCTACTTCATGAGGAGCGAAGCATCAATGCCTACATCGGCACCAAGAGGAAGCGCCCATGGGAGACTTAGAGCTTTAGATGTTTATGTTTTCTTTTTATTGTTTCAAATTATCTCTTGTACTTAAAAAGAAAAAAGAATAATAAAAAGAAGTACTAATAAATGTTTGTTCATTGCTTGTTTAACAAATTTAAATCTCTAAGGTCCTTGAAAACATTGCATTGCATTCGCATAAACATCGCATAGCATAGCATAGCATAACATTGCATCACAGGTACATTGGAGATTGGTTTTCTCATTTGCTCGCTATTTATTTTAGCAGAAATGGCTCTTGAACAGACTGTCAAAGATCTTCAAGCTCAGAATGCTCGGTTTAGATGTTTACCAGCTTGGTCCAAGGCCAAGAAGATTTGAAGAAGCTCATCAACAGAAAGAAGAAGGTTGTTGGTCTCCTCAACATGGGCAGACGCTACAAAGGTGGTCCTAAGGTGGTCAGCCGTATTGAGCTCTCAGAAGGAAGTTTCAAGAAGGAAGGGCGAGTAACAAGGGTGAGGGCAAAGCGAGCATGAGGAAAAAGACTATGATAATGGCGATACTACGATGAGGATGACAAGTACAAGCAACTTGAAGACCGTCGAATCTTTGTGGAAAACACGAAGATGTCGGGTTGAACTTTGATGATCTGAGTCTTGTTCTGGTGTTGTGATTCCTCCCAAGTTCAAAGTTCCTACTTTTGCCAAGTATGATGGCATGTCTTGCCCTAGGCATTTGAAGTCCTATGTTCGGAAAATCAATCCCACATGATGAGAAAGTTGTGGATGCACTATTTTCAAGAGAGTTTGTCGGAACCAGTTAGAATGGTACTATCGGCTAGAGAATGGCCGTATCCGTACTTGGGTTGATTTGGTGATGCTTTCTGAGATGAGTACAATCTTGAATTGACACCCACTCGCATGCAACTACAAAGCATGTCTATGGGTCGTGACGAAGTTCAAGGAGTATGCTCGAAGTGGAGAGATCTAGCGGTGAGTTCAACCACCCTTGTCCAATAGGGAGTTGGTTGATATGTTCATGGGAACAACCGAGGCCGTTCTTCAATCATCGATTGGAAATTCTTCATCCGGATTCAAGATATTGTGATGGCGCGTTGAAGCGGTATCAAAGTGGGAAGATCCATGTAGAGTCATCTTGAATCTGCAAAGAGGTCTTTTGGTGGTAAGAAAGAAGCCAATCTGTGTATGGTCGAAAAGCCGAGCCAAGACCGACCGTGCTCAATCGTGGGGCGGTTGTGATCTCGATCCTACGTCGGCTGACCTCGGTGAGATAGCAGCGAGCAGCGCCCGAGGCGGTTCTGAAGATCAACATGCCTTTGTTGCAAGCCTTGCAACACATGTTGAGCAGGTGATTACCTTGAGGATCCTCCTCGGAATGTCAACACTTCCTCTCCGAAATACAATCCTAATGCTAAGTGTGCTTACCATTCCAATAGCCCGAGACACGACAACGACAATTGTTGGGCTCGAAGAACAAGATTCAAGATATGATTGAAGCTAAGCAGTTGAATTTGATCCTCCTGTTGAGACTCGAATGTGATCAATGCGCCTATGCCTAACCATGACAAGAGTTCCAATCTTTGTTGGGATGATACTTATGTCTTCAACATAGATGACTTGACCATTCCTCGATGGTTTAAGAAGAATTTGTTGCAAGCGGTGTCAATCCGGGATGCCGAGAAGTCGTTGGTGCCCATCGCACGATGGTTGTGCTTGGTTGAGGCGTGTTCGGTGCATGATGGACAACCGTGAGATACTATTTACGAAACCACACTGCGCGTGTGAAGAAATGTCTAAGTTGAAGATCGACAATGCGAACGAAACCGTGCCATCTGTGTGGGATACCTTGGGGCAGCTAAGTGGAAAGTATGATTACATGGTGAAATACACCGTTCCTGATAGTTACAAGATTCCTATTGAAGATGTTAAAGAGGATGGGGTGGCGATTTCCCGAAGACTATCTTGATGTTAACACCATAAGGATTTCCTCTGCTGATCCTGTGCCTACAGTGGCACCTCTCATCATTACTTCTCCAAGACCAGTGCCATATTCCTCTAACAAAGCTATCCCTTGGAACTATGGAGCTGAGGTTTACTATCATGGTGTCAAGCAAGACCCTCTGACCATTGAAGATCTTACTGTTGAGGCTACCATTCCTGACATCGACAACATCACGGATCAAGTAAGGTGACCGAACCGGAAGGGTATTCTCTCGGATATCTCTCCTCCAAAAGGACACTGCGACTCAGCTCGCATTACTCTCACCAATATCCGACTAGAGGAAAGAATCGGTGGCTCATCATCAACGGAAGTACCAAGTTGAAGAATGGAAATTGAGATCATCGAAGTGAGTGAATGTTGTGGAGCAGTTAGGAGACTCAGAAGCTGCTCTTGGGCTCATGCTAATGCCTTGGTGAAGTTTGAAGAATGCTCATGTGCAAGAACACTACCAGTCTTCGTTTGCTAGGAACTTTCGATCTTGATTTGATTACGGAAAGAAACACAACAAAGACATCGAATGCAAGGCGTGGTTGGTGGCTGAATAACGCGGGACTTTACGAGACCAATGACATTATCGTGAGAGCTTTTGATCGAACTCAAGTCGGTTCTTTTGATTCCACTTTCTTTGTCATGGACATCCGTCTTATTCTTGCCTATTACATCTATTACTTGTCAGAAATACGGTGAAAATATCCTATATCATCATCTGCGATCTCGAGATGGAGGTGAATTCTTGAGACTCCTGTCAAGCTTTTGAAACAATTCCCAGTCATGCTGTTGACTCTCCGTCCTCTGAAGATGCTAAAGTTCCGCCTAGGATGGCCTCATTGAAAGATGCTCAAGCTCTGTTGAAGAAGAAAGAGTACTATTTGGGGTCACTCCACGATCTTCCTTTCAAATTTGACAAAGCTGGTTTAGGCTTCACCATCAAGGTCAAAGATGATACGCCGTGGCCAACTTCCTTTCGCATAGTGGAATCCATGCTATAGAAGACAACGACAACGACTTCGACATCGTGGATCTTTCATCAGCTGGACAATTGGAAAACGTCATACCAATCTCCTTTAGTCGGGTAATTGCTCTTGTTTTGTTTTGCTTTTCGTATTTCTTTATGTTTGAACAATAAACTTTGAAAGCCTAGTGCCTTGCGGGGCATCATGGCTCGTTCGAGGTTATTATCATCGTTTGCGTATTTTCATTCAATAAATTCGTTGGACTTTTGCATTCAATTGTTTGTTTTCTTTCTTTACTTTATCACCCCTTCAAAAAGCTATGTGTTCTTACACACACCCACGTGATACAACTGAGAATCACTCGAATCTCGTTAATACTTGATTATGCTAGTGCTAAATATGACTTTGATAATCCGATCTACCAAGCCGAAAGCAGTGAGGAAGATTGTGAAGTGCCGGAGAACTTGCCGACTACAAGAAGAAGCGAGTTATCTGACCACCACGAAAGCAAGTCGAGGTTGTGAATTTGAGTGCGAAGGCAGAAAAGAGATCAAGATAGGAGGCGGGTCTTGAAGCGTGTTAAAGAAAGATTGGTTCGGATGCTACGAGATTATATTGAGGTCTTTGCTTGGTCATACGAAGACATGCGAGGTTGGACATTGATATGGTACACGATTGCAAACAAAGAAGGTTTTCTCGGTGAAATTAAATCATGCGTCTGAGATGTCGAGAAAATCAAAGCAAGTTATAAACAGTTCAACGGTTTCTTAGTCACCTCTTATCCCAGTGGGTTGCTAATGTGGTACCCGTGCCTAAGAAGGATGGTAAAACGAATGTGTGTGGATTCGAGATACAAAGCAAGTCAAAAGACGATTTCCCACTTCCTCATAATGTTACGGTTGACAACACCGCTCGGCATAAGGTTTTCTCCTTCATGGATGGTTTCTCCGGTTACAATCGGATCAAAATGGCTCCAAGACATGGAAGACTACTTTGTTACGGTGGGGCACTACGCTACAAGGTTATGCCGTTCGGAAAACTCATGCCATGGTGACCTTGTTTCATGACATGATTCATCACGAGATAGAGGTCGTCGGCGACATGATAGCTCGATCACGAGAAGAACATCTTGATCATTTGCGAAACTATTTGACAGATTGAAGTGAGACTTAATCCCAACAAGTGCACCTTTGAGTCGGATCAGGAAAACTTTGTTGTCGATGGTAAAGGTATTGAAGTTGACCCCCAAGGTTAAAGCTATTCAAGAGATGCCCCGCCCGAGAAGGAAGTCGAGGTTTCTTGGGCCGATTGAACTACATTGCAGTTCATTGCACACTAACGTGAGCCAATCTTCAAGTTACTTAAGAAAGATCAAGTGGTGGAATGGAGCGATTGCGGATCGCTTTTGACAAAATCAAGGAGTACCTACGAATCCTCTATCCGATGCCGCCGAAGGAAGACCTCTTATCATGTACTTGGTGTTAGAGAACTCAATGGGGTGTGTGTTGGAAACATGAGTCGAAAAGAGCATGCAATATACTACCTTAGCAAAAGTTTACCTGTGAAACAAGATACTCACGACTTGAGAAAACTTACAACGCTTTGGCTTGGGCTGCTCGCCGACTAAGGCGATATATGTTGACTCACACTACCTTGTTGATTTCCAAGATGGATCCGATAAAATACATATTTGAGAAACCACTCTCTCGGAAGAATAGCAAGATGGCAAATGATCTTGACCGAATATGACATCGATACACTTCTCGAGCGATCAAAGGAAGTGTGGTAGCCGATCATTTGGCTCATCAAGCCGTAGATGACTATCATCCTTCAATTTCGGATGAAGATGTTTTGCTAATTCTGATGCGAAGAACGAGCCCAACGAAGGACACGAACAAGGATCCCGATGGACTATGGTCTTGATGGAGCCTCAAACGCTTGGCAATGGCGCCATTATTACATCCCTACAGCGGACATACTCCTTTACCGCGATTATGTTTGCACGAACAACATGGCGTCTGGCGTGCATCATGGGTCTTAAAGCGCTATTGACTTAAGAATCAAGTTCTTACAAGTATATGGAGACTCGGCTTTAGTGATCGGTCGATTAAGGCGAGTGGGATACGAAACATCCGAATCTCATTCCGTATCGAGCATGTTCTAAGTTTGATCCCCTACTTCGAAGAGATCACTTTTGATCATATTCCACGAGAAGAGAATCAGTTGGCAGACGCGTTGGCTACTATGTCATCTATGTTCAAGGTCAGATGGGACAACGAGGCTCCTCAAATCATCATTGAGAAGTTCGACGAACATTGTTGTGAGCTTGGCGAGAAGAGAAACCTTGGTACTAGGGCGTGAAGAGGTATCTTGAGGCTCGGGAATATCCCGAGGGCATCATTAATGATAAAAGTTCATGAGAAGATTCGCTTCCAAATTCTTTCTCACGACATTCTATACAAGCGCAACCACGACTTGTGCTTACTCATTGTAGATCGAGAAAATAGCAATGCGTATCATGGAAGAGTTACGAGGCGCATTTGGTACCACTCCGATGGACACACTATGGCTAAGAAGATTTTGAGAGCAGGTTACTATTGGTCCACCATGGGTCGATTGTCACCGCTATGCTCGATCTTGTCACAAGTGCGGTTTATGCGACAAAGTACACGTACCTCGGTACCTCTTAATGTTTTAACTTCTCCTTGGCCTTTTGCAATGTGGGGCATTGACATGATTGGGCCAACGGACATCGTTTCATCCTTGTGGCAATTGATTATTTCACCAAGTGGGTAGAAGCGACCTCGTATGCATCATTACCAAGAATGTAGTGGCTCGATTCATCAAGCATAATCTTATCATCGGTATGGCACTCCCGAAAGGATTATCACGGATAATGGTTCCAATCTCAACAACAAGATGATCCCGAACTCGCACGCAATTCAACATCAAGCATCACAATTCTTCTCCATATCGGCCTAAGATGAATGGCGCGATGGAAGCCGCCAACAAGAACATTAAGAAGATTATCTGAGAAGATGGCGTGACTTACAAAGATTGGCATGAAATGTTACCATTTGCTCTTCATGGTTATCCTTTTCTACGAACATCAGCAGGGCAACCCTTCTCTCTTGTATACGGTATGGAAGCCGTCTTACCCATCGAGGTTCGGATACCCTCGACGAGTCCTCGAGGCAGAGTTAGGTGAAGGCGATTGGGTTCGAGACTCGCCTAGACCATATTAACTTGATTGAAGAAAAGCGACTCGCGTCCATACGCCATGGACAGTTATCGAAGCGAATGATCGAGCATTTAACAAGAAGGTCAACACGAGTCTACCAAGTTGGTGACCTAGTAGTCAAGCGCATCATTCTTCCACAAGGTGATCCCAGGGGCAAATGGACTCCCACCTACGAGGGACCATTTGTAGTCAAGACAGTATTTTCCGGCGGAGCTATGATACTTAGCACCATGGATGGTGAAGACTTCCCACACCCTGTGAACGCGGACATAGTCAAAAAATACTACGCATAAAAGAGACCCGCTAGGTCGGTGGCCTAGGCAAAAATAAGGGCATCCTGGCGAACCAAAGGTTCGGGCAAAAATAAAGGATATATACAAAACATGTACACCGGCAAGTCGAAAACACGAAAAGCGGCTTGGGCAAAAAGGTATCATGGTGAAAACCGAAAGGCGGTCTAGGAAAAGTTAGGGATTTAAGCGTCGACTATGTCTCTTCCAAATCATCGCTTCAGTTACTATCGACATTCAAGGTTCAAATGGCGAAGATCGGTTCACTCACTTTCTCTTGTGACAAGGAGATGAGATAGTTGAAATATATGAGTACTAGCATAGTTGGAACTTAACGAGATTGTTTCGCATAGCTTTTACCTTTCTTGTGTACAAACTACTTGGCCATCGCCACCTTTCAAATAAGCATAAATTTTTCTCTTTACAATTTACATTATTGTTATTTGCAATAAGTCCAACGTTTGCTTTGAATGACTATACGCATTTGACAATAAGAATCTAATCACAAATATACGAAAAGTGAACATACAAAAGTACTTACTACGGGCTCGAGGAATTGGGAATGACGAAAGTCACCAAAGCATTCCCCACAGGCATGACCCTTGCAAAGGTGTCACTCACAACACAACTTCCCGGTAGAGCAAAAGGAATCCACGAGCGGCAATTCCACTCGACTAAGTAATGTTACATCGGTCTCAGCGGTAACACCTCACCCGATCAAAGTATTTATCCCAGGTATCTCGATCTGTTCCTTTCCCAGCAATATCGGACCAAAACTTGGTCGGATAGTGCATCGGAGGAACCTACATCTTCATTCCTCGGCCGGAGATTACAGCAGGATCGACTCTTCGGCCGGTCTCCGGCAACTATCAAATGCTCTCGAGATCGCATCGAGAATCCCAGTGAGCACCTCTAAATTTCCTCGGCGGGATCTACATACAAGGTCCCCAGCGGATCGCCTCCAGATTCTCCTCGCGAGGTCTATATGAGATCTCCAACAACGAGTTTCTCAATCTCTACCTTCCTCAACAATATCTAGGCCCAAGACTTGGTCGGATAGTGCATCGGAGGAATCGGGGTATCTTTCTTCTCCTTCAAGCGAGGACTTCCACCTACTCAATTCCCAAGCGAGTCAATCCTCAAGCAGAACATCGCATCTTCTTCAAGATGGATATGTTTTGAAATACCAACATCCATCATTCATACATCTCTCATAAAGTCATAATTCATGCATATGTCATTCATATACAACATCATGCATCATACTTTGCATAAAACTAACCAATATTCTATCAAAGTTCCTCTTGTTTTCTCCAAAGCAGTGTGATCCTCAGCCAAGCAGGTCGAGATTAAGCCCGAATCGGCGGAAAACTATCGAAAGACCGCCCTTGGTTGTCCTCCGACGGTCGAGGATTAAGCCGAATCGGCGGAAAACTATCGAAAGACCGCCTTTGGTTGTCCTCCGACGGTGGTCCGAGATTAAGCCGAATCGGCGGAAAACTATCGAAAGACCGCCTCGGTTATCCTCGATAATGGGCAATGGATCAACACCGATGCACACGGAAGCTATCCACATTTTGCCAACTACTATCTCCCTCGAGTAATCGCACGAAGATTTATTCGACCCTCCCTATTATCAGCAACTATAGAGTCTAGCGTGCGACTCGGTTGCCTTGGATGGCATCTTAAGCCCATCTCCGGCTACTTGTCAACATTTCTTCACTTCGAATCTGCATATATGGTTAAAAATCAATGCAGACCAATAACTTCATTCAAAGTGAACACGAAGCCTAACGTATGACTCCCTCGAGATGGCATCTTAAGTCCATCTCCATACTCCTTCGAAGCGACTACGAGCCTAGCGTCGACTCACTCCCGGCATCGATCTTTCCGGATGGCATCTTAAGCCCATCCCGTCAATTCTCCTATCGACATTCTCGAGTCTAGCGTCGACTCATCCTCGACAAAGTATCCGACTTCTCCAAATGGCATCGTAAGCCCGTTCCGCATCATCCACAAGCAGTGCAAATTTTCGGTGTATTTGAGTGTTCAATCATCTTCTACCTCGGTCAAGAAAGACAAGCGTGTCAATCTAACCCTCGGTACAAGAAGATTGAGCAGGGCAGCTATCATACCCCAAAATTTGCCCTCCATCTACTCAAGAGATTTCATACATTTATGCTCAAGATTCCTCGAGTTGATCGGACAAACTCTCTCCTAGACAATCAACCCAAACTAGGGTTTGGTATCTCTCAAGTCAAGATGAACTTCCAACATCTCCAATGGCCTTCATGCCTCCTCCTATGCTTCAAAGATTCTCCATGTCAAGTTTCAAGCTTCACAAGTCAAGTTTCCTCAGACAATTGCTCAGATGGTTGAAATTCAGTTGTATTGGACAAAAAGTCAACTGTGGTCAACATACAGTCAAACTTCATAATTTTTGGTCAACATCCTCATTTTGAAGTTACATTCATCATTTGATCAAGGGTTGATCATGATTCATCAAGAAAACTAAAGATTTGCTCGTCAAACTTTCTAAATTAGGGTTTCTAGGTGAAAAGTCAATGAACTTTGGTGATCATAACTTCCTCATACTTTCTCAGAAATTTTTTCACCACCTCTTGTTTTGAAGGAAATTCAATTCTCTACAACTTCATGTCTCACAAGAATGTCCAAAAATGCTTCATTTGAGAGGTATAGCTCAAAACATTCGAGGTCATTTTCAAAGTCAACAAAAGTCAACTTTTGTTTTGAAGATATATTGAGCATGGTAACTCCAATTGATATGAGACCAAAGACATTGTTTAGAGGACTCTTAGAGCTTTCCAAAAAGTCCAAGAACACTCAAAAATATGGAAAATTGAGCAAGATGCACCATCCACAAGTTGGGCAATTTTGAAAGAATGCACAAAGAGATACTTCAAAAATCAAATCTTTTGCAAATGGGCCTACTTTTCTTCATCCTAGCTTATTCCTCATGCAATTAGGAGTATCCAAGCCCAATGCCACGAATTTTTGATTTATTTTTCTATTTAATTTGTAATTTATTCATTTAAATGCAAATTAAACTTGAAAATAAATTATAAAATCAAAATTAATTGGAAGATTGATTTTTATTTCTTCTTTGTGATCAATCAATACATTGAAAGCCGACAAATTCGAAATTGGATCAATATGGGAAGATTAGATTGAAATTTGACCAAAATTTGAAGATTTGATTTCATGAAAATATCAAGATTGATTATCATTGATTATTGATCAATTCTTTCCCAAATCAATCCCAAATCCATCCAATATAAATATGTGATGCATACCACACGGATTAGGGCAGAATTTTTGACTCAAGAACCCTTATTCAAACTCAAAGAATCCGTGACCTTCAAGCAATTGGCAATCCTATTTCCAGTAGTTCTCAAGCAATTTTGAGGATTCCATTGCATTCCTTGGCATCTCAGTCGATCGGATACTCACTTCATTCAAAACCATCGAATTAAAATACGATTTCGGTTTGTTCTTGCTTTTTCCAAATTCGATTTATGTTTTTCATGCATTTTTAACACGTTTGATTGTTGTTTTTGTGATCAGTAGGAAGATTGCAAGCGATCTGGGTTATTGGATTGAGTTTCCATGGCTTAGAACTCGTATTACCATTGTTAGGTTTTCTGGTTTCGAATTAGGGTTTCCTCAAACAGGAAAAATTGGACAATAAGACCTATGCCATTGAATTCGGAATGATGTCCTGAATCGAACCATGGTCTTGGATTTTATTTATATTACGTGTGCTGCGTTTTTGATGTTTGCCAGGAACCTTGCGTCGAACCATGGCGTATGCCTTTCAAATTTTCAAAGGTTGAAGGCGATGGATGGCGCGGCGAAACCGAGGCGACGCGTGTAAATTCCATTAACTCCGTTTCCAAACAGTAAGACATGCCAGCTCAGTTGGTCAAGGCGTGGGTTTTCAAAGTTTGAAGCTAGTGTCCTGTGTTCGATCCCTGGCCATGGCATTTGGATTTTTAACAAGTTTGCATTTTGTTTCATATTTTCATATTTATTTTAATATTTCTATTCAATTTTAATTTCTTTATATATTTTTATTCGCATTAAAAATTACCAAAACATTTATTCTTTTTGCATTATTCTCTAAAAATCTTTATTTAATTTAATAAATTAAAAATCTCTTTTGCATGCATATTTATTTTTATTTTATTTTAGCATTTAAATCATTGAAAATTAATTTTAAATTATTAAAATGCATCTAAAAAATCCCAAAAAATTATTTTAACTTATTTATCTTATTTCAAGCATGTATTAATTTTCTCAATTTAAAAATTGCATTTTTTCTAACATTTTCTCTTATTTCGTTTTCATCATATTTTAGATTTCTCGTTTGTTTCACGAGTTCATCCGATTCGGACGTTTCTTAGTTTTATTTTATTTTTCAATAATGTAATTGCATATGGGTTGTAATAGTTTAATTTAGGACTTTATTTTCCGCATTTTAATTATGTATACGCCAAAGCCATGTAATAAGCGTAGGTTTTACTTTCCGCACCTTTACATTTCCGCTTTTACATTCCGCATTTTACTTTCCGCACCCTTATAATCTGTTAGTAACTAGGTGTGTATGGCAAGATAATAATTGGACATAGCTCACACTAATCTTCAAGATAAAATATCTGAATTTGACACACTTCTTTCACACGCACCCTTAGGGTAATTTCTCTCGTTGCCTTACGAATGCACATGGTCATGTCCCTCGAGCGTGAGGTATTTTAGCACCGTTGCCTTCAAACAAATCATCATAGTCCCTTCGATACAAAGATCATAAGACCCACGATGTCGCCTCCGAATACATGATCTTGACCCTCGATTGTCACCTACGAAAATGATGATAGTCCCTTGAATGTGCTAGGATACTTCCTACAAGTTGCCTTCTATGACCATCCGATGTCCCGAATGTCCGCTTACATCCAGAATGGAGCTACCTACTAACTAATGGTATGGCTAGCTATTCTAAAGGAATGTAGAAGTACAACAAAGCGACCAATTACGAGTGGGTAAATAAGTCTCTTAGTTGCTTGCTCTATCAAATGTTTTCACACCACACCTTTTTCAAAGTTCAAATTCTTTTCAAAACAAAAACATTTAGAACACTTTGTATACACTCCTACATGAGTCATTACAAAGTCAAGCGAAATGCCTTTTCTAAAACATTTTTGTCAAACACAGAAAGCAATTTTTAAAGGTGATCTAGAGCAACTAAGAGCCGTAGATAACTACGGATGGAAAGGGTGCTAATACCTTCCCTTTTCATAACCATTCTCCCGAACTCGAGAATCTAACGAAGGTCTTTTACATTACTTTTACCTTCCTTAATTGGATAAAAATAAAAGTCGGTGGCGACTCTTGCTATCCGCACATTTGGATACAAAAATCCTACAAAGTCAGTTCACCGTATCACAGTCATCAAGCACTAACTAAACTTTTAGAACCTTAATTGACTCATCTTGGCCATTAGAAGGTAGTGAGATGGTCGACTTTGGTGTAGATCGAGGTTGGTGATACTCGATGCTACGCTCATTGAATCGAGACTTTTGGGATATTTTATCGACCACTTGGTAGTCGTATTGAAATAAGCCTCTGAGAAAGATCAATCATGTGAGATTCCTAGAACCGGTTACTATTATAGGACAGGATGAACCAACTCAAACTTTTGGTGGGGTAATCACCTATACCTCATGCAAGCCTTAAACCTAGGCTCATTGTGTGAATTGTTTGTGTGTGCTAAACATGACATCATCGCATTGCATATCATTTCTAACTATTTCAAGGACCTAGGGATTTATCTTTGCTCTGTTTTGTAGGGATTATGGCTTCTAGAAAGACTATCGAATCAACTTCATGGGTATCCTTCTCACTCAAGGAATTGGTTTGAAATTCCCGACCATGCTCGATTCATCAAAAGACATGGTTATCTGCTTGATTTGGTTATCTCGGTTTTGAAGAAGATATGATGCATGTCTATTCAGGTTCTTCGATCCGAAACACCATTGCTTTACATTCCCAGATTATTAGTTGGTTCCTACCTTGGAAGAGTTCTCTAAGCTACTTGGGATACCTATTATTGACCAAATGCCATTCAGCGGTTTAGAAAAGATTCCTAGAGTGCGAAGACATTGCGTCGACCTTACATCTTAAGCGCTCGGACATTGAAGCCAATTGGGAAACGAGCGGAGTTAAGGGTTTACTTTCAAGCTCTTAATTAAGAAAGCGAGGATTCCTCAAGGTTATGAGTTTCCATGCATTCGAAGACATTGTGGCCTTGCTAATCTATGGTTTGGTTCTATTCCTAACTCGGATCAATTCATAGATGTCAGCGCCATCAAGTTGTTTCTTACCGTAATCCGATGCCTACTTTACTTGGAGATATGCATTCTCTCCACACTCGTACTACTAAGAGACAAGGAACTCTCATGTGTTGCATACCATTACTTTCCGGTGGTTTATTTCGCACCTTCCTCCATCGAGTTTGAAGAGCGAACAAAGAATGAAGTGGTCTCAAAGACTAATGCACTCTCTCATTCGGATATCCGTTGGAGTCTCTTCTCTCAAAAGGACTTCACTTTCATTGAACGTTGTGGAGAATTCCCTAATGTACCGCTACTTGGTATAAAGGGAGGTATCACTTATAATCCTTCTCTAGCTCTACGTCAGTTTGGTTATGCTCGAAGAGATGGTCCTCATGATATGCTTCTCCAAGACATTGTGTTCGACTACAACCACGATCTCGAAAAGCGAAGGTTCATACGCTTGGGGCATGGTAAAGAAGCGATACCAAGACTTTGGGGCACAAAACTCCATTCCTTGGGAACCTTACCTCAAATGGGTGAGAGCTCGAGCTCAAAACCTCATGATGCCATTCACGCTGTTCTACCGGTAATTATGGAACCTATTGCTATAGGTGGCGACCCTATCTGTTCTCCATCTTGACATGCCTCACGATTTTGAAGACTTGAAGAGATCACGGATTGATTAAAGAAGAAAGGGATACATTTGAAGCTCAGTGTTATGCAAGTGAGAAGAAAGTGCTAGAGTTAACAAAGCTACTTCACGAGGAGCGAAGCATCAACGCCTACCTCGGCACCAAGAGGAAGCGCCCATGGGAGACTTAGAGCTTTAGGATTTTTTATGCTTTTCTTTTATTGTTTTGAACTATCTTTTGTACTTAAAAAGAAAAAGAATAATAAAGAGAGAACTAATAAAAGTTTGTTCATGCTTGTTTAACAAATTTAAATGCCTAAGGTCCTTGAAAACATTGCATTGCATTGCATAAACATTGCATATCATGGCATAACATTGCATAACAGGTACATTGAGGATCAGTTTTTTCATTTTCTCGCTATTTATTTTAGCAAAAATGGCTCTTGAACAGTCTATCAAGGATCTCAAGCTCGAATGCTAGTTTTTGAGATGTTCACAGTTTGGTCCAAGGCCAAGAAGATCGAAGAAACTCATCGAAAGAAGAAGGTTGTTGGTCTCCTCAACATGGGCGGGCTACAAAGGTGGTCCTAAAGTGGTTAGCGGATAGAGCTCTCGGAAGGAAGTGTCAAGGATGAGGGAGTGTCAAGGGTAATGAAGATGACCAGCGTGAGCCTAAGAAGAGGAGAGGATCGCTCGACTATAGCGATACTCGATGAAGATGACAAATACAAACAACTTGAAGACCGTCGAATCTTGTGGAAAACTTGAAGATGTCGGGGCTAAATTTTGATGATGAGTCTTGTCCACTGGTGTGGTGATTCCTCCCAGTTCAAAGTTCAACTTTTGCCGAGTATGATGGCATTTCTTGTCAAAACTTCATTTGAAGTCCTATGTTCAAAAGATCAACCCCTTGATGGCGAAATTTGTGGATGCAATATTTTCAAGAGAGTTTGTCGAACTCGGTTGGAGTGGTATTATCGACTAGAGAATGACCGTATCCGTACTTGGGTGACTTGGCGGATGCTTTCTCGTATGAGTACAATCTTGAATTAACACCCACTCGCATGCAACTACAAAGCATGTCTATGAGTCGTGATGAGAAGTTCAAAGTATGCTCGAAATAGAGATCTAGCGGTGAGTTCAACCACCCTTGTCGATAGGGAGTTGGTTGATATGTTCATGGGAACAACAGCGGGCCCATTCTTCAATCATCGATTGGAAACTCTGGCGGATTCACCAAGTGATATTGTGATGACGTATTGAAGGTGGTATCAAAGTGGGAAGATTCGGTAGAGTCATCTTCAATCTGCGAAGAGATCTTTTGGTGGTAAGAAGAAGCCAATCTTGTGTATGGTCAAAAGCCGAGCCAAGACCGACCGCTCAATTTGGGGGCGGTTGTGATCTCGATCCTACATCGGCACAACCTCGGTGAGACAGCGTGGCGGGCAGCGCCACGAAGGCAGTTCTGAAGATCAACATGCCATTGTCGCATGAGCCTTGCAACACATGTTGAAAGCGGTGATAACTTTGAGGATCCTCCTCAAAATATCAACACTTCCTCTCAGATACAATCCTAATGCTAAGTGTGCTTACCATTCCAATGGACATAACCGATGATTGTTGGGCTCGAAGAACAAGATTCAAGATATGATTGAAGCTAAGCGATTGAGTTTGACCCTCTGTTGAGACTCGAATGTGATCAGGCGTACCTAACCGTGACAAGAGCTCCAATGTTGTTGGGGAGGATACTTACGTTTTCAACATAGATGACTTGACCATTCCTCGATGACTATTAAGAAGAATTTCTTGGCCGGTGTCGATCAGGATGCCCGAAAATTGCCGTTGGTGCCATCTACACGATGGTTGTGCTTGGTTGAGAAGACGTGTTCAGTGCATGATGGACAACCGTGAAATACTATTCCTGAAACCGCCTGTGGAGAGTCTGTGTGAAGACATGTCTAAGAAACTGAATATCGAAGATGTGAATAAAGTTGTACCGTCTGCGTGGGATACCTTGGGGCAGCCAAGTGGAAAGTTTGATTACATGGTGAAGTACACTGTTCCTGAGAGCTACAAGATTCCTATTGAAGATGTTAAGGTAACCGGATGGGGTGACGATTTCCCAGAAGACTATGCTGATGTTAACACAATAAGAATTTCCTCTGTTGATTCTGTGCCTAGAGTGGCACCTCTCATTATCACTTCTCCAAGACCATTTCCATATTCCTCCGACAAAGCTATTCCTTGGAATTATGGAGCTGATGTTTACTATCATGGCGTCAAGCAAGACCCTCTGACCATTGAAGATCTTACAGTTGAAGCTACCATTCCTGACATTAACAACATCACGGATCAAGTAAGGTGACGAGCAGGAGAGTATTCTCTCGGATATCTCCTCCAAAAGACAACTGCGACTCCGGCTCGCATTCGGCTATTCAATCCATTCCCCAAGCTAGAGGAAAGAACCGACTCATCCTGCTCGACGAAGTACCAAAGGAAGTTCTTGAGGACACCTCAAACGAGAAATGGAGGAAATTAAGATTATCAAGAAGAGTGACTACGATGTTATGGAGCATTAGGGAGACTCGTCCAAGATCTCCATGCTTGCTCGATCTTGTGCTCGAGGCTCATGCTAAGCCTTGGTGAAGTTTACGAAGAATGCTCACGTGCGCAAGACACTACTACTGACCGGTTCGAAGTTTGTATTGCTGGCTGCCAACAACGTCTAGGCTTCTACGATCTTGATCGACTCTGGGAAGGAAACACAACATAGCCTTGCACATCTGTTGAATGCAAGGGCATTACATTGTCTCATGTTTTTGTGAATACGGTTTTGCTCGAATATCCTTCCAAAAGCGCTTTTGATCGACTTGATGTTGAAGGATTGGTTACGAAACCCGGTGACATAATTGTGAGAGCTTTTGATGGTTCTAAGCGAGCGATTACTTGGAGCTCATCTGCCTATTAAAGTCGGTTTCCAAACTTTTGATTCCACTTTCTTTGTCATGGACATCCGTCCGACTTACTCTTCTACTTGGGCCCTTGGATACATGGGGCGGTACTTACCTCTACCCCAATTGAAGTGCCGGTGAAAGGGAAGGTTGTTACAGTATGTGGTGAAGAAGAATATATGGTCAGTCATCTACAGTCGTTCCGATACCTCAAAGTAGAGGGCGAATTCTTCGAGACTCCCTGTCAAGCTTTTGAAACAATACCCAGAGTCATGCCTGTTGACTCTCCTGTCACTCCTGAAGTTACACAAGTTCCGCCTAGGATGGCCTCGCTGAAAGATGCTCAAGCTGCTGTTGAAGGAGGAGGTAGTTCTATTTGGGGACAACTCCCCGATCTCCCTTTCAAATCTGACAAGACTGGTTTAGGCTTCACCATCAAGGTCGGGAAGATGATCGCCGCGAGCGTGCGGCCAACTTCCTTTCCGCATCGGCGGTGGAATCCATGCTATAGAAGGCGATGACAACGACTTGACATCACAAGTGGATCTTCGACTCGGACAATGGGCTCGGCAATTCGAAGATTGAAGGCGTCATACCAATCTCCTTTAGCGGAGTAATTGCTCTTGTTTTGTTTTGCTTTTCGTATTTTCTATGTTTTGAACAATAAACTCTAAAGCCTAGTGCCTTGCGGGGCATCATGGCTCGTTGTGAGGTTATTATCATCATTTGCATATTTTCATTCAATAAAATCGTTGGACTTTTGCATTTAATTGTTGTTTTCTTTCTTTTACTTTATCACCTTCAAAAGCTATGTGTTTCTTACACACCCACGTGATACAACTGCGAATCACTCGAATCTAGTTGATAACATGCTATGCTATTGCTAAATATGAATTCGATAATCCGATCTACCAAGCCGAAGGCGAAGGTGAGGAAGATTGTGAAGTGCCGGAGAACTTGTCGGGCTACCAAGAAGAGCGAGTTATCTGACCACGAAGAGCGATTGAGGTTGTGAATTTGGAGTGCAGACGAAGCGAAAAGAGATCAAGATAGGAGCGGGTCTTGAGAGATGTTAAAGAAAGGTTGATTCGGATGCTACGAGACTATATTGAGGTTTTGCTTGGTCATACGAAGACATGCGAGTTTGGACATTGATATTGTGGTACATTGATTAAAAGAAGGCTTTCTCGGTGAAAGGAAGGTTAAATCGCATCGTCTGAGATGTCGAGAAAATCAAAGCGAAGTTATGAAGTAGTTCAACGCGGTTTCTTAGCCGTCACTTCCTATCCATGATGCGTTGCAAATGTGGTGCCCGTACCTAAGAAGGATGGCAAAGTTCGAATGTGTGTAGATTACAGAGATTTGAACAAAGCGAGTCGAAAGATGATTTCCACTTCCTCATATTGATGTTACGGTTGACAACCTTGCTCAACATAAGGTTTTCTCCTTCATGGATGGTTTCTCGGTTAGAATCGGATCAAAATGGCTCCACGAAGACATGGAAGACTACTTCGTTACATGGGGCACTTTACATTACAAGGTTATGCCATTCGGGCTAAAAAGAGCGCCACTTATTAGCGTGCTATGGTGGCGTTATTTCATGACATGATTCATCACGAGATAGAGGTCTCGTCGGCGACATGATAGCTCGATCACGGTGAAGAAGAACATCTTGATCATTTGGAAACTATTTGAGGTTGAAGAATGCAGTTGAGACTTAATCTAACAAGTGCACCTTTGGAGTCGGATCCGGTAAACTCCTAGGGTTTGTTGTCGATGGTAAGGGTATTGAAGTTGACCCGCCAAGGTTAAAGCTATTCAAGAGATGCGACTCCCCCGAGAAGGAAGTCGGAGGTTTCTTAGGCCGATTGAACTACATTGCATTCATTTGCTACTTGTGAGCCATATATACTTACGGTGTTAGAGAACTCAATGGGGTGTGTGTTGGGGCAACATGGCAGTGCAGTCGAAAAGAGCATGCAATATACTACCTTAGCAAAAGTTTACCGGTGAAACAAGATACTCACGCTGAGAAAACTTGCAGCTTTAACTTTCATGACTAAGATAGTATATGTTGACTCACACTACCTTGTTGATTTCAAGATGGATCAATAAAATACATATTTGAGAAACCTCTCTCGGAAGAATAGCAAGATGGCAAATGATCCTAGCGAATCGACATCGGTACACTTCTCGAGCGATCAAAGGAAGTGTAGTGGCCGATCATTTGGCTCATCAAGCCGTAGATGACTATCGATCTATGCGGTTCAATTTCGAGATGAAGATGTTTTACTAGTCGCGATTGTGAAGAACCGGGCCAGACGAAGGACACGAACAAGGATCGATGGACTATGGTCTTTGATGGAGCCTCAAGCGCGCAGCAATGGCGGTGGCGCCATCATTACATCCCTACGGCGGACATCGCCTTTCACCGAGACTTTGTTTCGATTGCACTAACAACATGGTGAATACAAAGCGTGCATCATGGGTATTAAAGTGCTATTGACTTAAGAATCAAGTTCTTGCAAGTGTATGGAGACTCGGCTTTGGTGATCGATCGGATTAAGGCGAGTGGGATCGAAGCATCAGAATCTCATTCGTATCGAGAGCATGTTCTAAGTTTGATCCCCTACTTCGAAGAGATTACTTTCGATCACATTCCACGAGAAGAGAATCAGTTGGCAGACGCATTGACTACTATGTCTTCTATGTTCAAGGTCAGATAGGACAACGAGGCTCCCCAGATAATCATTGAGAAGTTTGACGAACCAGCATATTGTTATGAACTTGATACAGAAGCGAAACCTTGGTATTACGACGTGAAGAGGTATCTTGAGACTCGGGAATATCCGCGAGGGCATCATCAGCGATAAGAAGTTCATGAGAAGATTTGCATCCAAATTCTTCCTCGACAGCGGCATCTTATACAAGCGAACCACGACTTGTGTTTGCTTATTTGTAGACAGGAAAATAGTGGAGCGTATTATGGAAGAGTTACGAGGCGCATTTGGTACCCACTCCGATGGACACACCATAGCTAAGAAGATTTTGAACAGTTATTATTGGTCCACCAAGGAAGGCATCACCGCTATGCTCGATCTTGTCACAAATGCCAAATTGCGAGACAAAGTGCACGTACCACGGTACCTCAGAATGTTCTATGACTCCTTGGCCTTTTGCAATGTGGGGCATTGACATGATCGGAGAAATCAAGCCCACCGCTTCCAATGGACATCATTTCATCCTTGTGGCAATTGATTATTTCACCAAGTGGGTAGAAGCAGCCTCGTTCGCATCTGTTACCAAGAATGTCGTGGCTCGTTTCATCAAGCATAATCTTATCTGTCGGTATGACACTCCTGAAAGGATTATCACGGACAATGGCTCTAATCTCAACAACAAAATGATCACCGAACTCTGCACGCAGTTCAAAATCAAACATCACAACTCTTCTCCGTATCGGCCTAAGATGAATGGCGCAGTGGAAGCCGCCAACAAGAACATTAAGAAGATTATACAAAAGATGACAGTGACTTTCAAGGATTGGCATGAGATGTTACCATTTTCTCTTCATGGTTATCGCTTTCTGATCTGAGACATCAGCAGGGCAACCCTTTCTCTCTTGTATACGGTATGGGCGGTCCTACCAATTGAGGTTGGATACCCTCAACGAGTCATCCAAGGCGAGTTAGGTGAAGGCGATTGGGTCGGACTCGCCTTGACAGATTAATTTGATTGATGAGAAGCGACTCGCATCCATCGCCATGGACGGATCTATCGAGCGAATGATCGAGCATTTAACAAGAAGGTCAAACAGAGTCTACCAAGTCGGTGATCTAGTAGTCAAGCGCATCATTCTTCCACAAGGTGATCCGAGGGCAAATGGACTCCCACCTATGAGGGACCATTTGTAGTCAAAACGATTTTTCGGCGGGCTATGATACTTAGCACCATGGATGGTGAAGACTTCACCCACAGTGAGCGCGGACATAGTCAAAAATACTACGCATAAAGAGACCGCTGGGTCGGTGACCTAGGCAAAATAAGGGCATCTGGCGAACTAAAGGGTTCGGGCAAAGTTAAGGATATATACAAAAGATGTACACGGAGTCGAAAACACGAAAAGGCGGCTTGGGCAAAAGGTATCGGTGGCGAAAACCGAAAAGGCGGTCTAGGCAAAAGTTAGGGATTTAGGCGTGCGACTATGTCTCGTCGGATCACCTATCTGAGACTACTAGCATTCAAGATTCAAATGGCGAAGATCGATCTACTCACTTTCTTGACAAGGAGATGAGATAGTTGAAATATATGAGTACTAGCATAGTTGGAACTTAACGAGATTGTTTCCGCATAGCTTTTTACTCCTCTTGTGTATAAACTACTCGGCCATACGCCACATTCCAAATAAATACAAGTTTCTTTCTCTTTACAATTTTCACAGTTGTTGTTTACATAAAGTCCAATGCTTGCTTTGAATGATTATATGCATCTAACAATAAGAATCATTCACAAACATGCGAAAAGTGAACATACAAAAGTAATTACTACGAGTTTGAGGAATTGAGATGGCGCGAAAGTCACCAAAGCAGTCCCGAAACAGTCCCCAGGTGTCGCTCACAGCAAACCTTCCACAGCGGAGTGGAGGTGAATCCTCGAGCAGTGATTCCACTCAACTAAAATTGTGTTGCATCAATTTCCAAGCAATAACATTTCATCCCCGGCCGAAATATTCATCCCCAACAAGATATCTCTCAACAAATCCCCTTTTCTCCGGAGCGGTGTCGGACACGAAACTTGGTCAAATAGTGCATCGGAGAACCACTTCTATTTCGGCCGGAGATGTCAGCGGGCTTGAGATCTTTCTAACCCGGTCTCAAGACTATCAAATACTCTCAGATTTACATAAGATCCCAGTACCTCCGGACTCTCCCAGCGGTCTGTATGAGATCTTCAACAACCTGTTTCTCGATCTCTACCATCCTCAACAATATCTAGGCCCCAAGACTTGGTCAGATTGTGCACCGGAGGAATCAAAGTTTTCTTTCTTCTGAGGGTCTCCATCCGTTCCGTCCCAAGCAGTCGAAATCCTCAGCGAGAACATCGCATCTTCTTCAAGATGGATATGTTTTGAAATACCTCAACATCTATCAGTCATACATTTCTCGTATATGCATATGTCATTCATACACATTTTCATGCATCATTCCTTGCATAAGACTAACAATATTCTATCAAAGTTTCTCTTGTTTTCTCCAAAGCAGTGAAAATCACCACATAAGCGGTCCGAGTTAAGACCCGAATCTAGGCGGAAAACTATCGAAAGACCATACAGTTGTCCTCCGACAACTGGTCCAGGATTAAGATCCGAATCCAGACGGGAAAACTATCTGAACGACCGCCCTCGTTGTCCTCCGACAACGGATCCGAGATTAATACGAAGCGGGCGGAAACCTATCCGACGATCACAAGTTATCCTCCGATAGAGCGGTGGATCGATACCGATGCACAACATGGAAGATATCCGCATTTGCCAACTACTACCCCAGGTAGTCGACGAAGAACTATTCGACTCATTCTTATTATCAGCGGAACTCTGATCGGCGTACGACTCAGTTGCCTTGGATGGCATCTTAAGCCCATCTCCGACCATTTATCAACATTTATCCACTTTTAGAATGCTGCATATTTGGTTAAAAACCAACACAAACCAATAAATTCATTCAAAGGCGAGCACGAAGTCTGGCGTACGATTTCCCCCAGATGGCATCTTAAGCCCATCTCCATGCTCCTCCCACTTCCAGAACGTCTACCGAGCCTAACGTACGGCTCACTCCTCGGCATCAATCTTTCCAGATGGCATCTTAAGCCCATCTCCGACAGTTCTCCTACTCAGACAACAATCTCGATTCTAGCGTACGACTCATTCCCCAGCGAAATCTTTAGCTTTTCCAAATGGCATCTATAAGCCCATTCCCACATCATCAGCCAACAGCGAGTGCAAATTTTCAGGTGTACTCGAGTGTTCAATCATCTTCTACCTCCGGGTCACGAAAGGCGAGCATGCCAATCTAACCCTTCGGTACAAGAAGATTGAGCAGGGGTGTCATACCCAAAATTTGCCCTCCATCTTCTCAAGATATTTCATACATCCATACTCGAGATTCCTCGAGGTTGATCGGACAAACCTCTCTAGACAATCAACCCAAACTAGGGTTTGGTAATTCTCAGATCCATATGGACTTCCAACATCTCCAATTTTCATCATGCCTCCTCATATGCTTCAAAGATTCTCCATGTCAAGTTTCAAGCCTTAGAACTCAAGTTTCCTCAGACAATTGCTCAGATGGTTGAAAATCAGTTGTATTGGACAAAAAGTCAACGGTGGTCAACATACAGTCAAACTTCATGATTTTTGGTCAACATCCTCATTTTGAAGTTACATTCATCATTTGATCAAGGGTTGATCATGATTCATCAAGAAAACTCAAGATTTGCTCAAAAGTCGAACTTTCTAAATTAGGGTTTCGATAAAAGTCAACCAAACTTTGGTGAGCATAACTTCTTCATACTTTCTCGAAATTTTCCACCACCTCTTGTTTTGAAGAAAATTCAATTCTCTACAACTTCATGTCTCACAAGAATGTTCAAAAAATGCTTCATTTGGAAGGTATGGATCAAAACATTACAGGTCCTTTTCAAAGTCAACATTTTGTTTTGAAGATATATTGAGCATGGAAACTCCAATTGAGATGAAATCAAAGAGGTTGGTTAGAGGACTCTTAGAGCTTTCCAAAAATTCCAAGAACACTTAAAAAGGTGGAAACTTGAGCAAGATACACCATTCACAAGTTGGGCAATTTTGAAGAGGTGCACAAAGAGAGATACTTGTAAAATCAAAATTTTTGCAAATGGGCCTAGTTTTCTTCATCCAAACTTGTTCCTTATACAATTTGGAACATCCAATCCCAATGCCACGAATTTTATTTTATTTTCTATTTAATTTGGATTTTATTCATTTAAATACAAATTAAATTCAAAAATAAGGTATAAAATCAAAATTAATTGCAAAATTGATTTTTCTCTTTTCCTTGAGATCCAAGTAATCCAAGAAAGCTGGCAAATTTCGAAATTGGTCTTGATATGGCAAGAATTTGATTGAAATTGATCAAAAAAGATAAGATTTGATTTTGTACAAAATCAAATTATGTTTGCATTGATTGATGATTATTTCTTCCTCAAATCAGCTCCAATTTCATCCAATATAAATATACAATGCATATCACATGAATGAGAACAGAAAAATTGCTTGGCGAAACCCTAACCTAGCTCAAAAAAACCGTGCCTCTCAAGCAACTTGCAGCCACAGTTCTAGCTCGATTCAATTGATTCCAAGCATCCAAACACATTCCTTGACATCTCCTGAATCGATCCAGACCCTTACATTGTCCAAAAACATCAAGAATTGCAAGAACACGATTTCGGTTTGTCACACTTTTTCAAAAATCGAATTCTATTATTCATGCATTTTTAACATGTTTTGTTGTTGTTTTTGTGATTAGAACGAAGTTTGCAAGCTTTCTGGGTGGTTTGATTGAGTTTCCATGGTTTAGAACGCGAATCACCATAGCTAGGGTTTTCGGCCTCGATTTAGGGCTTCTTTAAAACGGATAAATTGGACCATAAGACCACCACCATTGTGTTTAGAATGTGATTTCCAATCAATTCATGTACTCACAACTAATTTATATTATGTGTATGAGATTTTGGAAAATGCATGGACTATAGCGTCGCACTGAGGCCGACGCTATGTTTTCAAAAATTCAAAACGAAGAAGGTGAAGCTTGGCGCGGAATTGGTGCAGTCAAGAGGTGACACATGTTTACAAACTACTCGCTTCGTTTCCATGACATGGGTGCACTCCAGTTCAGTTGGTAAAGGCGTGGGGTTGTGAAGGGGATGTCCTGAGTTCGATCCCTGGCCATGGCAAAGCTTTTTTTCACATGTTTGCATTTTTTCATATTTTTATATTTTCTATTTAATATTTCAATACAATTTAATTTAATTTCAATTATTTCTATCATGCATTTAAAAACACCAAAAAATATTTTTCTTTTTGCATTATTTCCAGAAAATGTTTATTTAATTTATAAAATTAAAAATATTATTTTTGCATGCATATTTAATTTAATTGATAATTTATCATTTAAATCACCTTTAATTGATTTTTAATTATTAAATTAACTCCAAAAAATCCCAAAAAATTATTTTAGCATATTAATATTATTTCCTGCATGAAAACTTTTTCTCATTCAAAAATTATTATTTTTACTAACATTTTCCTCTTATTCGATTTTCTCGTATTTCCCGATTTCTCATCTTTTCACAGGTTATTCCGTTTCAGACGATTTCTTTGATCGTTTTCTTTTCATATTTTGTAATTGTCTATGGGATGTAATAGTTTAATTAGGACTTTTATTTTCCGCATTTTAAATTATGTATCTGCCCCAAAGCCATGTAATAGCGTAGGATTTATCTTTCCGCACTTTATATTCCCGCATTTTAATTTCCGCACCCTATAAACTGCTAGTAATTAGGCGTGTATGGCAAGATAAAATTGGACATAGCTCACTCATAATTTCAAGATAAAATACCTGAATTTGACACACTCATTCACATGCCCCTTAGGGTAATTCTCTCGTTGCCTTCTGAATTCAAATGGTCATGTCCTCGAGCGTAGAGGTATTCTAGCACCGTTGCCTACAAACAAATCATCATAGTCCCTTCAATACAAGGATCATAAGACCCACGATGTGCCCTCCGAATACATGATCTTGACCCTCGATTGTCGCCACGAAAATGATGATAGTCCTTGAATGTGCTAGGATAGTTCCTACAAGTTGCTTTCTATGACCATCCGATGTCCCCGAATGTACCACTTACATCCAACGAATAGGGTTACCTACCAACTAATGGTATGGATAGCACTATTCTAAAGGAAAATAAAACAACATGAAAGCGACCAATTAAAGTAGGTAATAAGACTTTTAGTTGCTTGCTCTATCAAAATACTTTTTACACCACGCTTTTGTCAAAGTTCAAATTCTTTTCAAAGCGAAACATTTCGAACACTTTGTATACATTCCTACATGAATCATTACAAAGTTAAAGTGAAATGCCTTTTCAAAACATTTTTGTCAAACACACAAAAAGCACAATTTTAAAGTGATCTAAGAGCAACTAAGAGCCCGTAGATAACTACGGATGAAAAAGGGTGCTAATACCTTCCATTTTCATAACCTTCTCCCTTACCCAGAATCTAATGAAGGTCTTTTTCTGTAATTTTTACCTTCCCTTAATTGGATAAAAGAAAAGTCGGTGGCGACTCTTGCTATCTGCACATTTGCGATACAAAATTCCTAAAAAGTCAGTTCACCGTATTACAACCCTCTCCTAGGCAATCAATCCAAACTAGGGTTTTGCTCATCTCAAGTCAAAATGGATTCCAATGCTTCAAGTGGTCATCATACCTCATCATATGCTTCAAGGGATCACCATGTCAAGTTTCAAGCCTTACAAGTCAAATTTGCTCATCCAATTGCTCAGATGGTTGAAAATCAACTATATTGGACAAAAAGTCAATTGTGGTCAACATACAGTCAAACTTCATAATATTTGGTCAACATCAATATTTTGAAGTAATATTCATCATATGATCAAGATTTGATCATGATTACTCAAGAAAAGTCAAGATTTGATCAAAAGTAAAAGTCAAGATTTGATTGGTCAATGTGTTAGTTATGTATTAACCTCTTGTGTCAACACGTCAGAAGAAGAAAAGTTTTACATAGGTTCTGATGCCTCTTATGTCAACACGTCAGAAGAAGAAATGTTTTACACAAGTTCTGTTGGAATGAATTTTTGTCGAGAAGTTTTGATCGTAGTTTCTGAAGCTCGATGGAATGATGTCGAGAAGTTACGATATGTGAGTTTTCTAGAAATTACATTGGAATGAATTTTTGTCGAGTTACGATACATGAGTTTCCCAGAAGTTTTTTTGGAATGAAATTTTGTCAGAAATTCGATCGTAGTTTCTGAAGTTACGATGGAATAATGTCGAGAAGTTACGTCGTGAGTTTTCGAGTTACGATACATGAGTTTTCGAAGTTACGATGGAATGAATATATGTCGAGAAGTTACGTCGTGGGTCTTATAGAAGTTCTGATGGAATGATCTATGTTAGAAGTTCTAATACTTAAAGTTTTACAAAAGTTCTGATGGAATGGATTTATGTCAGAAGTTCTGATATTATGAACCTAACAGAAGTTCTGACACGTATCAGAAGTTCTGACTCGTAACGTAACAGGAGTTGTGAACCTAACAGAAGCTCTGACTCGTAACGTAACAGAAGTTGTAAACCTAACAGAAGTTCTAATACACAACAAAGCTACGATGCATCGTGTTTAGTTTCACGAAATTCATTTTGACAAATAGTATGTATTGATACATATCTGCTTGCATCGACGCATACTGTGTTTAGTTTTCCTAGAATTCATTTTGACAAATAATATGCATTGATACATACGCGTTATGTATTGACCCATAATGCATTTAGTCTTCTGGAAATCATTTTTACATATAGTATTTATTGATACATAATTGCTTGCATTGACTCATAGCCATTTCAATACGGAAGTCATCTGTCTGGTATGCATTGATACAAAACCTTTTGTATCAATACATAAGTTATTTATGTAAACCCATACAACATTTGCATCAACTCATACATATGTTTTCTCTCTGGAATCAATGCTTAATATAACCTGTATCGATACAAACTCTCTCAGGTCGACTCATACTTATTTTGTATCGACTCATACGCGTTATGTGTCGACTCATAAGTTTGTTTTTCAACTAACATTTGTTGTTTCTATATATAAGATAGTTAGCGGTTTTATAACACATGCAGTGGTTACAAAAGCGGTTCGTGTGCATCCAAATTTACGAGCATAGAAACCTGAAAGAGACTTCATCTTCATCATCTTCTCAATCATCTTGGTTAAAGAACATTGACACATAATCATCATTGTTCGTTGTATAAGGAGATCAAAGAGATAACGTTCAGTGGTATGATCAATGATCTAGCTGAGTTTAAGATTCAAAGGGGGTTTCGAGGAAAAACCAAAAGGTTTGTCCAACAAGAACTGAGGTGTCTTGTGGGTTTGTTAGTGTCATACCACAAAATTTTCCCTCCCACTTCTCAAGACAATTCACAAGGGTTAACCAGACAAACTCTCTCCTAAGCAATCAATCCAAACCAGGGTTTTGCTCCTCTCAAGTCAAAATGGATTTCCAATGCTTAAAGTGGTCATCATACCTCATCATATGCTTCAAGGGATCACCATGTGAAGTTTCAAGCCTTACAAGTCAAATTTGCTCATCCAATTGCTCAGATGGTTGAAAATCAACTATATTAGACAAAAAGTCAACTGTGGTCAACATACAGTCAAACTTCATAATTTTTGCTCAACGTCAATATTTTAAAGTAATATTCATAATTTTATAAAGAGTTGATCATGATTCCTCAAGAAAAGTCAAGATTTGATCAAAAGTCAAAGTTTCTAAATTAGGGTTTTTCAGGCAAAAAGTCAACAGAACTTTGACCAACATAACTTTCACATACTTTTTCAGAAATTTTTCCAAAAATCTCATATTGAAGGGAATTCAATTCTCTACAACTTCATGTCTCACAAGCTTTGGCCAGAAATGCTTCATTTGGAAGTCATCATTACATCTCCTTTTAAAAATCAACAAAAAGTCATCTTTTTACAAAGAAGTGTTCATAAGCATGGAAAATTCAATGGAGATGAAACCAAAAGGGTTGTTTAGAGGACATCTTGAACTTTCTAAAAAGTTCAAGAACACCCAAAAATGTTGAAAATTGAGCAAGTTACAAGTTGTATAAGTTAGGCATTTTTGAGGAGGTGCATGAAGATAAATACTTGAGAAAATCAATTTTTTTCTAAATGGGCCTAACTTTTCTTGATTCAAACTTGTTTCTAATCTCAATTAGAACCTCCAAGACCAATGCCATGCCCTTGAGATTTTTTATTTTATTTATTTTGATTTTTATTCATTTATAGTCAATTTAATTAAAATAAAATAGCAAAATTAAATCAATCAATGCAAGGCTGAATATTTGACATTCTTGAGGTCCAAGGTACTCATTAAATAGCCAAAATTTCAAAATTAAGTGATTGGTATGAGATTGGTACAAGATTGGAAACATTTGGTGCAAATTGAAAATATTGACAAATCAAATATTTTCTCATTGAATGGGTTGTATTTTCTCATCAATTCTTAACCTAGACCCATCCTCTATATATTCAGAAGGTTTCTTAACCCTAGAGGAGGATTTTTTGCATCCAAGAACCTTAGGCAAACTCCAAGAAAACCGTGGGATACAAGGAACTAGCAGCCAAGGTTCTAGTCGGATTCAAGCCATTCCAAGCATCCCAACACATTCTTGGTGTTCCTCTGATCGATTCTAGATCATTACCAAGCCTCCAGACATCCAGAATTATAAAATCAAGAACACGGTTTACACTTATATATTTCAATTTCGATTTTGATCATACATGCATATTTAACATGATTTGATTGTTTATTTGCGATTAAAACAATGTTTGAAGCTCTTGGGATGGTTTGATTTATGTTTAGTCTGGGAAGAGATACACCATGGCTAGGGTTTCGACCTTAGATTTGGGATCCTTTGATCCAAGCAAAATTGGACCAATCGATCCATGTATTCACCATGAATTTATGTTGCATTTTACGATTTTTGAAAGTTTCGGTGTTGTAGTGACGGAAAACATCACTATAGGCTTCTTCTGACACTCTAGTTGGTAAAAGTATGGATATTTCAAGCGGAGAAGAAGACCCCGATGCGTTTTTAATTTCTATTTTTAATTATTAATTTCGCTTATAATCTCGGTTCCATATTACTAACACAAGCTGGGATGGCCTAGTGGTAAAGGCGTCTTTGGTCACCGTATTTATTTTCTTTTCAAACATTTTTTAATACATTAAAAATCACCAAAAACATTTCTTTTCATAATTAGGTTAAAAACTTTAATTTAATTTTGACATAAAAAAATTTATTTTCATCTTTATTTTATTTAATTGCTAATTAACAGGAAATTAGCTTTTAAATTACTTTCCATATCAAATTAATCGAGAAAATTCCCAAAAATATTTTTCTAATTTAATTAGGTTTACTAATCCTAAAAATTTGTTCTAACTCAAAACTTTATTTTTACTAACATTATTTTATCTTATTTACAATTCGATCCTTCTACTTAATATTTTTAGATTATTATAGCGCTTACAAGTTGTAATAGCTAGGTTTATTTTCTACAATTTTTCCAATATGATGTATCTGCTCATGGGATATAATAGTTTAATTAGGATCTACTTTGCACTCCTATATTATGTATCTTCCCAAAGCCATGTAATAGTGTAGGACCTTTACGTTTACGCACTTTACTTTGCAATTACTTTACGCACATATTTAGCGCTAGTAACTAGGCGTGTATGGCAAGACTAAATCAAGCAATATAGATCACTTCTAACACAAGATAAATATCTGAATACAACACACTCTTCACACATGCACTCACCTTAGGGTATCCTCTCTTGTTGCCTTACGAACAATGGCCATGTCCCTCGAACGTGGGGATATCTTAGCTAAGACGCTTACAAAGATATCATCATAGTCCCTTCGATATAAAGATCATAGTCCCTCGATGTTGCCTACGAATACATGATCTCGTCCCTCGATTGTTGCCTCGAAAGTGATGATCGTCCCTACGAATATGCTAAGGTATCCCTACATGTTGCCTTCTATGACCATTCGATGTCCTTTCAAATGTCCCTTTTACATCCAACAAATAAGATTACCTACCAACTAATGGTATGGATAGCCTTATTCTAAAGGAAAGCAAAATAACACAGGCGACCGTTACGAGTAGGTAATAAGTCTATTTTGCTTGCTCAATCAAAATACTCTTTACACCTCACACTTTTCAAAATCTTTTCAAAACACTTTGTATGCATTCCAACGTGAACCATTACAAAGTCTTTTAAAACAAAACATATCAAACACTTAGTATACATTCCGGTGAGAATCATTATGAAGTCAAAGTGAAATGCCTCTTCAAAACATCTTTTCAAACACACACAAAGCAATTTATAAAGTGAGCTAAGAAATTAAGAGCCGTAGATAACTACGGATGGAAAGGTGCTAACACCTTCCTTTTCATAGCGCCTCCGTATTAGAATCTAACGAAGGTCTTTTCTGTTCTTTTCGCCTTCCCTTAATTGGATAAAAGAAAAGTCGATGGAGACTCTTGCTATCCGCAACATTTGTGATAAAGCATAAAACAAACAAGTCGGTTCTCCCACCGTGTCTGATTAGTCACGATTGCCGAGGCGATTGACCATAGCGTAGGGTTTGGAGATCGGGGTGATTTCACAAGCAGTCGTGGAAGTGGTGAATTGTGCGTGAATTTTGTAGGTGTGTTCTTGATCGGCTAAAATCAAGATAAGGTTGATACAAGAAGAAGAAGATCTGTAGGATTTTTTTGTCTTTGTATTGCAAGCTTGTAAACATTTTCAACATATTGATATAGAAGTTCTCAATTCCAATTTGGAAATTGAGAGGAGATACCCACACGCAAGAGACGACGTGGGAACTTCCTTACCAAATTTCTCCGCGTATCATATTCTTTCTCCCTATCTCTTTGCTTTTACAATAAGTTTTTGATTCAATTGGTGTGTAAACTTTACATTCATTGATACAAAATTTGGAAGAAAATCTTTGTCAAAACTCCATTGCTATTGATCATTGAACAAGCATCCTCTAATTGTTTGACAAAAGTGCTAGCTTAACTTGATTTCATTGGAAAGAGTGTTATAATGATAAGTGCATTAATTCAATATAGGTTCTGTGTTAATTCATCTTTCTCATATCAATTAAAATCCAGCAATCTATCGCATGTCTGGTTTTCTTGTAGGTAGTTCGAATAGACGGAAGTCAATTCAGGACTGTTTGTCGCTTTCCTCAAGTTTTATCATCAAATTTGATAAATAAATTTTTAATCTGTGATATTAAAGAGGTGATCTATTCACCCCCCTCTCGATCACTCGCCACATCGTCTAACAAGTGGTATCAGAGCACCGGTTCGCTGGTGCTTTGTGGCTGCTTCTTACGATATGGCTTTTGAACCTAAGGGGGCGTACACTAGAGCTCTTGTTAGGAAACACTGCATGCGAGTTTACATAAACTTCATAGATAGGACTGTGTGGACTGCCATTCAGGATGGACTTTTGAAATTACCATGGCCGAATGTTGTAGGTGCCATTGTGCCTAAACACGAGGATAATTGGGATGAAAAAGATGAGAAAAAGTGGTCAAGCGATTGGAGAGGATGAAATATGATAATTTTAGCACTTGGTGTTGATGAATATTATCGGGTATCTCATTGCACGACAGATAAAGAAATGTGGGATGCTTTAGAAGTTGCCGTGAGGCACCTCGAGATTAAGCAATCTCGAATTAACACACCTAACTAAGAGTTTAAGCTCTTTCACATGAAATAGGGAGAAACTATCTCTGACATGCAAAAGAGATTCGTTCATCTCCTTCAGTCGTTTAAATGCACTGGAAAACTGTTTCCAATGAAATTGATACTAATAAAATTACGAGATGTCTTAGCGGAGAATGGCTACCTAAAGTTACAACTATCAAGGAAGCCAACAATCGTGACAATGCAAAACCTTGAAAAGCATGAAAACAAGAGTGAGAAGGAGAAGAATAAAGACAAGGAGTGAGAAGAAGTCTATAGCTCTTAAGGCTTCTATCTCTAAGTCCTCAAAAATAGAGCAAAGCGATAATGACTCAAGTAGTGGCGAAGATTCGGATGATGAAGAGATGAGATTATTTGTTAGAAAATATAATAGATTCATTCGAAGCGAAATCAAACACTCCGACAAAAATCTCACAAAGTTTAGAAGACAATCCATGGAATCCAAGCAAGAAGAAAATAAGAAATACAAGGGAAAAGGATCATGCTACAGTTGTGGTAAAGCTGGGCACTATAAGACAGAATGTCCTAAGAACGAAAGGGACAAAGAAAAAGCTCCACCAAAGAAGTTCAACAAACCAAGAAGAGCTTATATTTCTTGGGAAAGTGATAGTGAGTCATTAAGCAAGGACAAATCAAGTGATAGTGATGAGGCGCAAATCTATGTCTCACGGCTCTCATCAATAAGCAGTCCAACCACCGAGAGAAACAAGGAGAATAAAGTAAGACAAACCTACTACAATAATTTTGATTCTTTTTCTTTCTCTGAAATAGCTTTTGAAAAACTACATAACGAAGCTGTAGACACTTTTAAACGATTATCCTCCAACAAACAAATCTTTTCTCATTTGGAGGGTAAAGTGTAAAAAGCTGAGCAAGATCTAAAAAGTCTAAAAGCTAGTATTGCATAAAGTTCAAAAGATATTGATGTAAATGGATGTATTGAGACTGTAAATTGTGGAGTTTGTCATATTTGGCAAAAAGAGGTTAAAACTCTTAATGTCAAACTAGAAAACGCTCTACAGCCCAAGATTACTTATGTTGTTGATCCTAGGATTTTTAAGAAATCATTAAATCCACCATATGCTAAATACTCTTTTGTGAAAAATATTCCAAAGGATTCAACTAGGAAAAGTAAGCAAGTTTATCATCATGGTTTATGTCATTATTGTTGTCATAAAGGTCACACCATCTAAAAATGCAAGTTTAGGAGATTTCTTGTTTCTAAAGGCATTTATCAATAGAGGCCTAAAGGCAACCATGTTAGAACTTACCCTCAAGGACCCAATGAAAGTTGGGGACCTACTTTTCTCTTTTGATATTGCAGAATTATGTGTCTTGTATCCGTAAATAGAAGATGGTTTCTAGACAGCGGGTGCTCAAGGCACATGACGGATGACATATCGTTCTTCACTGACTTCAAAGCAAAGAAGAAGTGACATGTTACTTATGGAGTCAATAACAAAGGAGGTATACTCGGCAAAGATAGTGTAGGTGATCCCTCTACCACTACTATTTCTAATGTCCATCTCGTACAGGGTCTTAGACATAATGTGTTAAGTATTATGCAATTATGCTACAAGGTTCCTAAAGTGTCTTTCACAAAAACCTGCTGCACTATTGTACATTCTGAACAGAACATTATGTCTGAGGAAATTTGAGTAAATAACACTGATATGTTTGATACTATTGAAGAATCTGGCCATGTTTCTTTTAATGAGCCTCATCCAAAAAATGTCGGAAAAGGTATTTCTTTTGATGACGCAGGTGTATCTTCAGAAGACATGCTCAAGGAAGCTGTTCTGGAAATTGATCAGTCCAAATCAGTTGACTATGAGAAGGAGGATGATACTAGTCAAGACAAAGATGAGAAAGAAAGGCCAGCAGACGTGAAATCTATTCCACCAGTCTGGATATCCTCAAAAGACCGTTGTATTGACAACATATTGGGAGACATGTCAAAAGGAGTGATGACTCGTTCTAATATAAGTAATTTCTGCTATCACTTCGCATTTGTTTCACAAGTAGAACCTAAAAATGCCAAAGAGGCCTTGATTGATGAATTTTGGCTAATGTCCACATAAGATGAGCTTAATCAATTTAAAAGAAATGGCGTTCGGGAACTTGTCCCTCGTCCATGAGATCATCATATCATAGGTACCAAGTGGGTTTTTAGAATCAAACTTAATGAAAACGGAGTGATATTGATTTTATCTTACTTCTCTACTTCATTGTCGAATGTTTATATCTGTTTGCTTGTTATTTGCCTTATCTTTGACACTCTGTGTGAGTGGAGTTTGCTTACCTAAAACACATCAATCTTTGTGATTCTCGTCTATAAATCAATATTGTTGTGCTTGCCTTCTGTTGTCCTTACTCTTGATGTCAACTACTACTTTGGTACTATTCTTTTCGCTTTTGATGTTGTCAAAGGGAGAAAAGCGAGATGTCATGTTAGAAATCTTGCACAAACTCGGGGAGCAATTATCAATAAATCAACATACATCTTTATGTCTGGTGAGCTGACTTTGAGATTTTGTATTGCAAATGTGCGGATAGCAAGAGTCCACCGACTTTTCTTTTATCCAATTAAGGAAGGTGAAAATAACGACAAAAGACCTTCATTAGATTCTGAGTAAGGGAGAAGGTTATGAAAAGGGAAGGTATTAGCACCCCTTTCCATCTGTAGTTATCTACGGGCTCTTAGTTGCTCTTAGATCATTTTCAAAAGTGCTTTTTGTGTGTTTGACAAAAATGTTTTGAAAAAGGCATTTCGCTTTGACTTTGTAATGATTCATGTAGGAATGTATACAAAGTGTTCGGAAATGTTTCGTTTTGAAAAGAGTTTGAACTTTGACAAAAGTGTGAGGTGTAAAGAGTGTTTTGATAGAGCAAGCAACTAAAAGTCTTATTACCTACTCAGAATGGTCGTTTTCGTGTTGTTTTACTTTCCTTTAGAATAGTGTTATCCATACCATTAGTTGGTAGGTAACCCCATTCGTTGGATGTAGAAGGGACATTCGAAGGGACATCGGATGGTCATAGAAGGCAACTTGTAGGAGTATCCTAGCACATTCGAAGGGACTATCATCATTTTTCATAGGCAACAATCGAGGGTCAAGATCATGTATTCGTAAGGCGACATCGTGGGTCTATGATCTTTGTATCGAAGGGACTATGATGATTTGTTTTGAAGGCAACAGTGCTAGAATACCTCTACGTTCGAGGGACTTGACCATTTGAATTCGTAAGGCAACGAGAGAGAATTACCCTAAGGGGTGCATGTGTGAAAAGAGTGTGTCAATTCAGATATTTTCATCTTGGAGTTATGAGTGATCTATGTCCAATTTTATCTTGCCATACACGCCTAGTTACTAGCAGTTTATAAGGTGCGGAAAGTAAATTGCGGAAATGTAAAGTGCGGAAAGATAAATCCTACGCTATTACATGGCTTTGGGGCAGATACATAATTGAAAGTGCGGAAAATAAAAGTCCTAATTAAACTATTACATCCTATAGGCAGTTACATAATTGGAAAAGAAAAGCGATAAAAATCGTCCGAAACGGTGTAACCTGTGAACAGATGCAAAATCGGAAAACGGAAGAAAATTGCATAAGAGGAAAATGTTAGTGAAAATAAGTATTTTTGAATGAGAAAAAGTTTTTGTGTTAATAATGACATTAATATGATAAAAAAATTTTTGGTAATTTTTGGAATTGATTTGATAATTTAAAAACAATTAAAAGCCATTTAAATGGTTAATTAACAATTAAATTAAATATGCATGCAAAAATAATAATTTTTATATTAAAAATTAAATAAGCATTTTTCGATGATTATGCAAAAATAAATATTTTGGTGTTTTTAAATGCATGATAAAAATTATTGAAGATAATTAAATAGAATGAAAATATTAAAAAGAAAAATAGGAAAATATAAGAAAATATGTTAGTTTTCTAACTTGCAAAAATAATTGCCATGGTGGGAATCGAGGGGACCCTCCTTCACAGCGTCTGCCACGACAAAGCGAGCTAGGCGCCCGTGTTTAGAAAGCGAAAGAGTTGTTTTAAGCGAAGCGCTTCACAGGAATTCAAATTCACGCGAAGAACATCATCTTCTTCGTTTGAATTTACAGAATTTTGCATCGGTCTTGCTCGATGCTAAGGCCCCTGCAAACATCAAAAAGCCAACACAAGCAATATAAATGAAATCTAAAGGCATGGTTCGATTGGAAACATTGCTCTGAACACGATGGTGGTGTTCTTTTTGTCTAATTTTTCCGTTTTAAGGAAGCCCTAAATCGGTTCAGGAAACCCTAACAATGGCATATTTCGATTCAGGCCATGAAAACACGATTCAATTGTCCAGATAGCTTGCAAACTTCAAACTAAACACAAATCAAACATCAAAACATGTTAAAAATGCATGATAAACAGAATTCGATTTTGAAAAATATAAGAACAAACCAAAACCGATTGAAACAAGCTGGAACTAGGGCTGCTAGTGACTTGTAGTGCACGGTTTTTTTGACTTTAGGTTAGGGTTCTTGAGGCAATTTTTCTGTTCTTTCTTGTTGTGTAGGCATTGTATATTTATAGTGGATGGATTTAGGTCTGAATTCAAGAGCAAATAATGATCAATGAATGTAGAAAATATTTGATTTTGTATGAAATCAAATCTTCCTTTTTTGATCAAATTTCAATCAAATTCTTGCCAAATCTATGCAAATTTCGAAATTTGCCAGCTTGTGTGAGTTACTTGGATCTCAAGTATGAGAGAAAAATCAATTTTGCATTTAATTTTGATTTTATACCTTATTTTTTTAATTTAATTTGTATTTAAATGAATAAAATTCAAATTAAATAGAAAAATAAAGCTAAAATTCGTGGCATTGGGCTTGGATGTTCCAAATTGTCAAAGGAACAAGTTTGAATGAAGAAAAACTAGGCCCATTTGCAAAATTTTGAATTTTAACAAGTATTTCTCTTTGTGCACTTCTTCAAAAATACCCAACTTGTGCAAGGTGTATTTTCTCAATTTTCCACATTTTTGAGTGTTCTTGGACTTTTTAGAAAGCTCTAAGTGTCCTCTAACCAACCTCTTTGGTTTCATCTCAATTGGAGTTTCCATGCTCAATAAATCTTCAAAACAAAAAGTTGACTTTTTGTTGACTTTGAAAAGGACACTAATGTTTTGATCCATACCTTCCAAATGAAGCATTTTTGAACATTCTTGTGATACATGAAGTTGTAGAAATTGAATTTCCTTCAAAATGAGAGGTGGTGGAAAAATTTCTAAGAAAGTATGAAGAAGTTATGCTCATTCAAAGTTCGATTGACTTTTCATTGAAAACCCTAATTTGGAAAGTCGACTTTTGAGCAAATCTTGAGTTTTCTTGATGAATCATGATCAACCCTTGATCAAATGATGAATGTGACTTCAAAATGAGGATGTTGACCAAAAATCGGGAAGTTTTGTATGTTGACCACGATTGACTTTTGTCAATCTGATTGATTTTCAACCATCGAGCAATTGTGTGAGGAAACTTGACTTGTGAGGCTTGAAACTTGACATGGAGAGTCTTTGAAGCATATGAGGAGGCATGATGACCATTGGAGATGTTGGAAGTCCATCTAGATCGTGGATAGCCAAACCCTAGTTTGGGTTGATTGTCTAGTAGAGGTTTGTCGATCGACCTTTGGGGAATTCTTGAGTATGGATGTATGAAATGTCTTGAGAAGTAAGAGGAAAATTTTGGGGTATGACTGCCCTATTCAATCTTCTTGTCTGGAAGGGTTAGATTGGCATGCTTGCCTTTGGCGGGAGGTAGAAGATGATTGAACACTCAATACACACAATTTGCACTCATTCTTTGGTGATATGAGGAATGGGCTTCTGATGCCATTTGGAGAAGTTGGAGACTTCTTTGGGGAATGAGTCGTCGCTAGACTCGAGATTGTTGTTTGAATAGGAGGCGGTGGAGATGGGCTTAAGATGCCATCGGAAAGATCGATGTTGGGGAGTGAGCCGTCGCTAGGCTCTGAGGCGTTGGAAATGAAAGGAGCATGGAGATGGGCTTAAGATGCCATGCGGAGGAGTCGTCGTTAGACTTGGTGCTCATCTTTGAATGAAGTTATTGGTTTGTATTGGTTTTAACCAAATATGCGGCGATACGAAAGTGGAGAAATGTTGACAAGTAGTCGGAGATGGGCTTAAGATGCCATCCAGGCAAAGTCGAGCGTCGGACTACGTAGTTCTTTATTGATAATAAGAAAGTCGAAGACATCTTCGTGTTGATTACTCTGAGGGGATAGTAGTTGGCAAAATGTGGACAGCTTCCCTGTTGTGCTTCGGGTATTGGTCCAATGCCTGTTATCGGAAGATAACTTGTGATCGTTCAGATAGTTTCCGTCGGCCGGGCATTAATCACGGACTGTTTGTTTGAAGTGATTTGCACTTTTGGAAAAACAAAAGAAACTTTGATAGGATATCATTAGTTTTATGCAAAGTATGATGCATGACGATGTGTATGAATGACATATGCATATATTATGACTTTCATGAGTAATGTATGAATGATAGATGTTGTGGTATGTCAAAACATATCCATCTTGAAGAAGATCGGATGTTACGCGAGGATTCTTGACTTGTTTGGGGATGGAGCGGATGGAAACCACGAGAAGAAAGATAACCTCGATTCCTCGGTGCACTATCGACCAAGTCTTGAGCCTAGATCTTGAGGGGTGGTAGAGGTTGTTGAGGATCTTGCACAGACCTGCTTTGGGGAGAAATTTGGGAGGCAGCTCTCGGGGTTTCGCATAAATCCTGGAGAGTATTTGATAGTTCTTTGGGAGACCGGGTTAGAAGGATCGGAGCCCGTTGAGATCTCTGGATGAGGAATAAAGGTATAGGTTTCCTCATTGCACTATCGACCAAGTTTAGTCTGGATCTTCTTGTTCTTGGGAGGTGATGATTGTCAAGAGATATTTTTGCTGGGGATACCTCTACTGGTGATGAATCGTTACTGCTTGGAGACTGATGTAACATGGTTTAGTTGAGTGGAATCACTGCTCGGGGGCTACTGTATACTCCGTTGGGGAAGGTTTGTTGTGAGTGACACCTCTATGGGGATCATGCTCTGCGGGGGAATGTTTTGGTGACTTTCGTCGTCATCTCAATTCCTAGAGCCTGTAGTAATTACTTTTGTATGTTCACTTTTCGCATGCTTGTGAATAGATTTTTATTGTCAAATGCATATAATCATTCAAATCAAACGTTGGACTTTATGCAAACAACAATAGTGAAAATTTGTAAAGAGAAAGAAACTTGTATTTATTTGAAATGATGCGTATGGCCAAGTAGTTTGTAAAAAGCTATGCGGAAACAATCTCGTTAAGTTCCAACTAGACTAGTACTCATATATTTCAACTATCTCATCTCCTTGCTGTCAGTAGAAAGTGAGTGAATTGATTTTCACCATTTGAATCTTGAATCTGATAGTAGTGCGGAAGAAGGTGATCGGGCGAGACATAGTGCGCTTAAATCCTAACTTTTGCCTAGACCGCCCTTCGGGTTTTCTGATCTTTGCCCAACCGCCTTTTTGGGTTTTCGACTTGCGGGTGTACATGTTTTGTATATATCCTTAACTTTTCCCGAACCCTTTTGGTTCGCCGGGATCCTTATTTTTGCCTAGGTCGATCGACCTAGCGGGTCTATTCATCGTAGTATTTTTGACTATGTCTGCGTTCACGAGGTGTGGGAAGTCTTCACCATCCATGGTGCTAAGTATCATAGCTCCGCGGAAAATACTATCTTGACTACAAGCGGTCCCTCATGGGTGGGAGTCCATTTGCCCACAGGATCACTTTGTGGAAGAATGATGCGCTTGACTACTAGATCACCGACTTGGTAGACTCGATGCTTGACCTTCTTGTTAAATGCTCGATCATTCGCCACGATAGATCATCCATGGCGGATGGGCGAGTCGTTCTCATCAATCAAGTTAATCGGTCAAGGCGATGCGGATCAATCGTCTTCTCTAACTTCTGCGTCTGGCGGACTCTGGTTGAGCGTATCTGAACCTCGATTGGTAGGACTGCCTCCATACCGTATACTAGAGAGAAGGGGGTTGCCCCTGTTGACGTCCGTGTTGTAGTGCGATAACCATGAAGAGCAAATGGTAACATCTCATGCCAATCTTTGTAATTCACTGTCATCTTCTATATGATCTTCTTAATGTTCTTGTTGGCGGCTTCCACAGCGCCATTCATCTTAGGTCGATAAGGAGAAGAGTTGTGATGCTTGATCTTGAAATGCGTGCAGAGTTCGGTGATCATCTTTTTGTTGAGATTAGAGCCGTTATCTGTGATAATCCTTTCGGGAGTGCCATACTGACAGATAAGATTATGCTTGATGAATCGAGCCACGACATTCTTGGTAACAGATGCGAACGAGGCTGCCTCTACCCACTTGGTAAAATAATCAATTGCCACAAGGATGAAACGATGTCCGTTGGAAGCTGTGGGCTTGATTTCTCCGATCATGTCAATGCCCCACATTGCAAAAGGCCAAGGAGCTGTTAGAACATTGAGTCTTGGAGGTGCGTGCACTTTATGCATAAATCGGCATTTGTGACAAGATCGGCGTAGCGGTGACAATCGACTTCCATGGTGGACCAATAATAACTTTGTTCTCAAAATCTTCTTAGCCATTGTATAACCACTTGAGTGGGTACCAAATGCGCCTTCGTGTAACTCTTCCATGATGCGTTCATTTTTCGGTCTACGGTAGATAAGCACAAGTTGTGATTGCGCTTGTATAAGATGTCGTTGCTGAGGAATTATTTGGATGCAAACCTTCTTAAAAACTTCCTATCGTTGACAGATGCCCCTGCGGGATATTCCTGAGTCTCAAGATACCTCTTCACATCGTAGTACCAAGCTTCTCTTCTGTATCAAGCTCATAACAATATGCTGGTTCGTCAAACTTCTCAATGATGATCTGGGGAGCCTCGTTACACTTGCAAGAACTTGATTCTTAAGTCAATAGCAGCTTTGATACTCATGATGCACGCTTCGTATTCGGCCATGTTGTTGGTGCAACTGAAACATAATCTGGCGGTGAAAGGCGTATGTCCGCCTGTAGGGGATGTAATGATGGCGCCAATGCCATTGCCAAGTGCGTTTGAGGCTCCATCAAAGACCATGGTCCATCGGGATCCTTGTTCAGGTCCTTTATGCGGGCACGGCTCTTCAATCGTAACTAGTAAAACATCTTCATCGGAAACTTGAGCTGCATAGGTGATAGTCATCTGACTTGGTGAGCCAAATGATCGGCTACTACACTTCCTTTGATGGCTTTACGAGAAGTGTCTTGGATGTCGTATTCGGTCAAGATCATTTGCCATCTTGCTATTCTTCCGGAGAGAGTTGGTTTCTCAAATATGTATTTTATCGAATCCATCTTAGAAATCAACAAAGTAGTGTGAGTCATCATATCTTGTCTTAGTCGGTGAGTAGCCCAAGCCAATGCAAGTTTTCTCGTTGTGAGTATCTTGTTTCACGGTCGGTAAACTTTTGCTAAGGTAGTATATTGCATACTCTTTTCGACCAGACTCGTCATGTTGCCCCAACACACACCCCATTGAGTTCTCTAACACTGTTAAGTACATGATAAGCGGTGTTCCTTCGGCAGGCGGCATTAGGATAGGAGGATTCTGTAGGTACTCCTTGATTTTGTCAAAAGCGATCTGGCAATCGTCGTTCCATTCTACCACTTGATCTTTCTTAAGTAACTTAAAGATTGGCTCACAAGTAGCAGTTAGGTGTGCAATGATCGACAATGTAATTTAATCGGCCCAAGAAACCTCGACTTCCTTCTCGGTGCGGGGGCTGGCATCTCTTGAATAGCTTTAACCTTGGCGGGGTCAACTTCAATACCTTTTCCAGCGACAAACCTAGGAGTTTTCGGATCGACTCCAAAGTGCACTTATTAGGATTAAGTCTCGATCTGTACTTCTTCAATCATCAAGCAGTTTACGTAGATGATCAAGATGTTCTTCTTGATCTGTGTGAGCTATCATGTCGTCGGCGTAGACCTCTATCTCGTGATGAATCATGTCATGAAATAATGTCACCATAAGAAGTGGCGCCCACATTCTTCGATCCGAGCGGCATAACGTTTATGAAAGTTCCTCACGAGTAGAAGTAGTCTTCTCCATGTCTTGAGAGCCATTTTGATCGATTATGTGGAGAAACCATCCATGAAGGAGAAGACCTTATCTTGACGGTGTTGTCAACGAACATCAATATGAGGAAGTGGGAAATCGTCCTTCGGACTCGCTTTGTTCAAATCTCGTAATCCACACATTCGTACCTTGCCATCCTTCTTGGTACAGGCACCACGTTCGACCCATTGTGGATAAAAGTGACTAAGAAACCGGCGTTGAGGCTGCATAACTTGACTTTGATTTTCTCGACATCTCGGGGCGCATCACGACGACCTACATTTCTTGGGAGAAAACCTTCTTTTGTCGGCAACCGGTGTACCACAATATCAATGTCCAAACCTGGCATGTCTTTGTAGGACCAAGCAAAAACCTCAATATAGTCTCGTAGCATCTATACCAACCTTTCTTTAACATTGTTCTCAAGACCTGCTCCTATCTTGATCTCTTTTCTGTCTTCATCAGTACCCAAATTCACAACCTCAACTTGCTCTTCGTGTGGTTGTATAACTCGTTCTTCTTGCTGTAGCAGTCGGACAAGTTCTCATGGCACTTCACAATCTTTCTCACCTTCGGCTTCGGCTTGGTAGATCGGATTATCGAAGTCATATTTAGCAATAGCATAGCTGTTATCAACGAGATTCGGAGTGATTGCGATGTATCACGTGGGTGTGTGTAAGAAACACATAGCTTTTTGGAGGGGTGATAAAGTAAAAGAAAGAAAGCAACAAATAATGCAAAAGTCCAACGATTTTATTGAATGAAAATATGCAAATGATAGATAACAACCCTCACAATGGAGCCATGATGCCCCGGGCAAGGCA